>CM075187.1:18568809-23368809 GCA_037577475.1 Chaunax sp. Z400 | reverse complement strand
CAGCGGTTTTGAAATCGATCTCTGAAGCTGAAAACCCGTTGGTTAATTTCTAAAACTTAATACGCTGTGTCAGCTCCATATTTTTACAACTGGAGAATCCCTTTATGAATCTCGTCGTGCCTATAGAAATAATAATTGAAAAACATTTAAATAAAAAACAAAAAACATGACTTATTTCCATGTTATTTCGGTTTTGCTACAGGGAGCCAATACAGAGGGTCAAAAGATCTCCAGTTAACAGCTAGCAGCTCTGAGAGGCTCAATACTGATGTCTGGAGGCACTGTCAATATAAAAATGCTAACATTATAATGTTAGACAAGTTCAATGATGCTGCGCTCAAAATATGGTTGAATAACACACAATACAAAGTGCAGCTGTGGCTAATAGTCGTAAAAGAAAGTGTTCCATCAAAATTTTGACCCGATGGTGGCATAAGATTAAAGGTCAGGTAATCACATAAGTGACTACAATGCATGCTGAGCTTGCACTAAATGTTTGTACCACATTTTGTGACATTCATCCTGCTGCACTAAATATAATACCATACCAGCACTACAGGAAGAGTCGACATCAAATTCTACAGTAATAATTCAACAGTTGTTAAGGTATTTCAGACAGACAGGGGCAGACCCACCCTCGCCATCCGTACAGCCTTCTCGCTAGGATGGCTACAAACAATTAGATTCTATGCATGTTGCATGTTTGTAAATTGATGAACTGAGCTCTGAAGCGGTGATGATTCTCTCGTGTTCGAGGAGAGAGACGTTTGAGGAGCTGTAAGAATCACACAAGCAGGACTTCAAGATGTCGGGAGACAAGCTTGATACACGACTAAAAATACTAGAAGCACAAATCAAAAAGGAGCAGGCCAATTACTGCGATCTAGCTGATCTCGAGCAGCTGTTGGCAGCATGTCAGACACACACACACGCGCACACACACACACACACACACACACACACACACACACACACATACACTACACTTCGCCTCAGGGAAGAATCATCTTTTTCTGTGTCTCTCTTACAGCTGTAGTTCATTCACAAATTAACCTCTTATGAGATGGTTGGTTGGTGCAAAAACCTGTAAATGAGCAACACAAAAGGTAAAGAGGGCACAGATGCATAAAAAATATTTCTATACACGCAATATATTTATAAATAATAAAGAGCTACTATAGGGTTACATCGAGTCTTGAAGCCTCATGTTGGGATCAACCACCTTTAAGTAATGCCAATGAAATCAACACACTGGCCACCACAGGAAGGTGATTGTTAAAGTAGGCCAATTAGGCTGTGGGAATTGGCTGGTCTGAGCCTGATCAGTGGAAAGGAGGCCAGGACTTGAGATGATGAGCAGCTATTCTCCTCCACTCTGATGGCAAAGTCCATCTGGCACATCTATAACATCAGAACCATGGACCTGGAAGTGTCACCGCCCCAGAGTCCTGTTCTGGATATGTCTTTTGATCGTGTACAGAGCCTGAGAGATCCCTTTGCCAGAGTATTTTTCCACTGCTTATAGTACAAACTTTAAAACATAAGACCTGCAGAGGGAGTGGACAAATGATCAATACCAATGATGTTTTTTTTTGTTTTTGTGTTTGTTTTTACTGAATCATTGGTATTGATGGTGTGCTTTGATTCTTAGCTTTCTTGTAGAGTTTCGGCTTACTTTTAATCTTTGCTCAAAGACTAAGTGAATGGTTGCACTGCACTATATAATGCTGATAGCAGCAATGCTACATTTTTCATATTTCATTGCACCAGCTTTTAGATTGATACATTACATATTGATCACATCTCTCTGTTTCTTTAATTACCTACTGCTAATTGCAATCAAAAACCTTTATTTTAAGGGACATTTCAGTTTTTCTTAACCTTGAAGTCAGGGTCCTTCTGATTATGGGTCATTATAACACTGGTAATCTTCATTGGTGAAATTTGGGGACTATAACTGTGGCAAAAAAACAAAAAACAAACAAACAAACAAACAAAAAAACATGTAGGCCTTTCAGGACAAGCAGCGCAGGCATCCTCATACAATCTCAAACCCGACCAATGAATGGTATATGGTATATGGAAACACTGGTTATCTCAGCCCCTTATTGTCGACCACTGATAATATGTAGATCAAATTATATTAATAAAAGAAAGAAGAATGCATTTTCATGTAATCCACAATCATTACAGAGCATACATTGTGTCCTGACAATGATCATGTAGGTAGAAATAAGAGCCAAAGGCTAGAACAATAGAGATCCATTTTTTTTCATCAACAAGAAAGCATTGCAGTAGCGTGTGTGTTGTTACGTCTGTTTCTTCCCATGTGAAGAGGCTTTTGTTTGATTGCAAAGCACAGATATGTGTATATAGCAGGGCCTGGAGGTCAGCGTGGTAAACAATACTCCCCATGATAAATCCTCCTGTCTGCTCTCTGTGTGTGCCTCGCTCTTCTGATTTATTCCTTCAGAGAGCATGAGGAGAAGGCAAAGAGAACACACAGATAAATAATTCACGGGGACATTAACATCAAAGAGGGCCGCGGGGAAACAAAAGCATGGCCATTTGGGTCGATGTGCCTTTTTGGATTAAACCAGACATTGTGTTTGTGCGTCTGCGTGCCCCTCGGTATGGCCTTGCCAAGAGAGGGGCTTGCTGCAAGGCAGGTGGACGTTTAAGCGTGCATGCTAACGTACACACTCACACACAAAGTGGATCACCTGCTCCATTTCACTGCTACAGATGAGACTACAAATCAGAGAGGAGAGCGGGACTAATTGATGCTGACGTTTTTGCTTTCCTTCAGTTGCAACCACTAATCCCCCAAGGAGGCCAGTGCACTCTCACACCCACAACTGTTGTGTTGATGATAAATAAGGAGAATTAGCCCCCAGTTGATTGTCTTGGTGGCGTACATACCCACAGGGACGTGTCTCGCTGCTGAATAGCTCTGTGTGGCGGCAATGTCTCATCAAGCGCTGTCATAATATTCCCATCCAGAGCAGCAGAAGGGTCCTCGCTAATTGCCGTAGGCTGTGGTGTCTCTCTCCTTGATACATTCCTTCCACAAGTGCTTGTTTGAGCCTTCGTTTGGTGCGAGATCAGCCACTGGCTTGCATGGAAATGAGGGCTAATTATGGAAAAACAAGCCTACGAGGCTCATTTGATTGGGGTAAGATATAAAGGTTAACAGAGCCAACATGATGCAGTGTTTTATTTGTCAGGCGTTGGAAATCAGTATGTTCAGAAAGTGAAGGATTATCGATAAAAATCATCAGTGATGCTTCAACCCCCGCTGGTTATTCCCTGTTAGTCAATCAGAAGTAATTTCATCCCTAACAAAATAAATTCAACACATTTATCAGTGGTTGGAAGAAAAAGTGCTGGCGGCAGCTCTAAGGAGGCCAGTCTATCTTCCACTTAAACACAGCCAAGGCTGGCTCAATATTTACAGCCATTCAAATATGACGTGCAAAATGCTGGTTCATTGTTTATTAATAATTTGTGTGTCTGCCCTCGACTGCTTTCTGTCACCCAATTTTTCCTACTCAGTGTGATATAGTATGTGCTTTAAAAAATATGTTACCAATGAGCCAATGAGATAATAGCTGCTGGCCCACGGAGACCAATGGGATTGGAGGTAATGAGTCCTGGAACTGACTCTACAGATTTGTTTATTTAGCTGTGGAAAAGGAACACACACACACACACACACACACACACACACACACACACACATACAGATTTCCTGGTTGGCAGTTTGTATTGTCAGCACTATTTGGTCTAGATATGGTCCAAGCAGCAGCAGCAGCAGCTGCTGGTCTCAGTTTAATGTTGTGACCTTGAAACGTCTCTGGGGATGTTCAATTATTTATCCACAGAGAGAGTGCTCTACTTGGTTATGTGTACCCGCTCATCACACCCTCTGATTGCCTGGAATCCAATGTGTATTTCAAAATTCAAATGTTACATATAAAAAAAAGTAGTATTTATGTGTGTGAACATTGTCTACCTATTTATCTGTAGAAATGACATATTAATTATGCATATCGTAGGGTATGTGTGCTCAAAGTTCAACTTGCTTTTGGAGGTTTAAAAACATATTGTATTTTAGCCTGCTAGCCGGGCCTCAGCTAGCATCCAGACAGCCTTCACTCAGGTGGGGCTGTGTTGCTGCCGGTCACAATGAGGTGTTGGAATATGATCCAGAAGTTTAAAGGTTAATCAAAAGCCAAAGGTTATATCGGGAGGATTTTACAACTCTGAAAAATTAATATGGTGACAGTCATTTTATCTCTCAGTGTGAGATGAGCAGTAACAATACAATGCTCCATAAAATCTCCCAGAAATATGTTCTTGCACATATTTAAGTGAACGATGTCATTGTGTTCCAGTTCATGTTGAGACCAACTTTTTTTTGCCGAACCACCACCATTTTTCTTGCTGGAGTCATCCGCATTGGCAGCCTTAAGGCCCACTTATGCTCCCTCTATGTAAGCAAAGCAATATTCCAGTATAAGAACACTGAGCATTCTAGTATAAGAACACTGAGCATTCTGGGAAAAGTACAAATGGGTTTGATTTGAATGCCAGGCATTCAGTTGTGAATCGTTCCCACATCCCCTTAAAATCCTTGTGGCTGCTGAAAGTTTTCCCATCCTGTCTCTCCCACAGCTCCCTGATTAGTCTCTAAATTAAAATATCACTAGAATATCTGCTGCTCAGCTCAGCAGATACTTGTTCAGACTGTCAAATTAATCCTGAGATACACAATTTCATAGAAATAACAAATATAAATGAAATTTGGATTGGATTTTCCTTTTAAAACAAATGTCTCAGTATGTCCCTTATATACTGTATGTATTTTACAGGTGTTTGCTTGATTGCATCCTTTCCATGTGTATTTTAATTATATACTCTTGTTTTACTGCATCCTAGTAGATAATGTACGAGATCACATCATCGCACATCATGGTTTGAACGCACCCGATTGGTGCACGCTTAGCATTTTCAGTTTGAGCAGGCTATAATTTCTCAGCAAATATTGTGATTATGAGGATTAACAGACTCCCCTCTCTGTTTAAGGATTACTTGAGTTCGTTATTGTGATGTGGTTTGAGAACAGGCTGAGAATACTGATGGCATAATGGGTGACAGATTTACAAGGATAATCTTCACCAAGGGTTTAACAACAATTTGTCGAGTCAGTTATCTCTTTATCCCACCGCATTTAAGTCTATTGGAGGAATTACAGGCTTCCACCATGATTAATGCAGATGATCAATGATCGTGAACTTCATAGTGGTTACTAAAAGCTTGCTAATGGTTGTTAAGTCAAATCTATTGAAAAACAAAGACAGTTTATTCTACAACTGTAATAGCTCAGATTTCTAATTCTATCAGGATTTCCTCCTTTGTTGGTGGTCATTTGCTGACATCGGATCTACTTTATTTTCATTATCAGTGGTGCAAATCAAGAGCAAAGTGCGATGGTGTGGTTTGGGGCTATTTAGAGATCATTAGTGCAGCAGAAAACAAGGAGGAATGTTTTATCTGTGTGGGAGGTCTGGCTATAATCATGACTATCAAATCACTTTTCCGTCCATTTTTCTCTTTTAGTCACCATGTGGCTCTGGTCTGAGGAGAGCAGCTGAATGTAGGAACAGCATCAGTCACATGTTGGTTTGGAACCTAATAGAATAACTGACTACAAAGTCCAATTGAGACTAAAAAATGTAATATGTTTTTGAAGTATTTAGTCATAAATCTAATTTTGGTGGCGCTAAATGAAAAATGGAGTCAGCAAATTGATTGCAATTAAAATTCATCACAAGCGGTACAACACTGACCCACTGACATGAATCTTTGTGTTCATTAGGAATGTTTGTATACATTTCTTAACAATCCATCACATAGTTGAGATATCAAGTTTCATGAATGATGATCCATTCATGACACTAGCATGGCTAATGATGATGTAAATACTACTTTATAGTGAACGGCTCACATTGATTGTATTTTAACTACTTTCAACAGCTACTTTTATCATTTATTTAGTGGATATGCTGTATAGGTTCAGGAATAACACGTTTTGTGAAGTTAGCTGTAACAAAAGTATGTTTTTAATCAAATCTGAAGAAAAATGGCTCAAAAACATTCTGTTAAAGCCAAAATTAATGACATGTAACATATGCAAAACTAACATATGGCCCTGAATGGTAAGTTTGATCTCTTTTAGCCTTAAGCCACTGACGTTTTGGTTAAATAGGTTGAGTTAAATTAGCAGCAGTCAGTTGACAAAACTCTGAAATAGTATGGTGTACAGATAAGAAATAAATTGGAATGGCTGTTTAATTTCTCTGTGTTTTAGTTTTACTTTATCTCAAACGTTTGGATAAGATAAAATCTATGTTTAATTAGTGCTTTGTTTAGTGCTGCTGTTTCCCTATTTCTGGAACACGTGTAGGCTACTATGTGGTCCTGACTTGCATGAATTTGTTGTGTCTCATAAGCCACATTTTCAACTTCTCCTCATCAAAACATTAGACATGTTCAAAAGTGTGTAAAATTAGTTCCGTGAGAAGAAAAAAAATATGCATGCAGTTGTCTCTATTTAATTAAGAAATAGAAACTTTTCCAAGGAATAATTGGTGAAACATAGAACTGTCTCTCTGTGTCCTGTGTTTTCTCTCACATTGCTCAGAGGTGACATATGGCATAGTCTAGGTCTGGGGGGGCCTGCTGTGTATTCTCAAAATAAATTCTAAGTTAATAGAATAAATAAGTAATTCCAAAGAACAGAGGAACATTCTGGCCATAATTGCTGAAACATTTTCATTATGGCTAACACAGCATAAAAGCATGGAGTAGCAATTTTAATCTAGAATTTAATGAACTGTTTTCTTATTATTATTTCCTTGACTGCCTCTCTCTGCCTCTGCAGCTCTGTCTTACACCTTGCACCAACACAAATACACAAACAGTGCAGCACACGCCGTGACTGCTCACTCATAAAACACGCCGTGTGTCGTAAATGCTAACGATGGCACAAAATGGCCATTTATATTTAGTTTAGCCTCACTCTCTGCTCCGTGGCCCTCTGCTCGCTTCTCTGTGTTAATGTGTCTTGATATTCCCATTCTGGGCTCTTGTATTACACCCAGCCCTCGAGATGTTTTCTTAGCCAGGTGCTGCGTCCTAAAATGCCCTGCTGCTGCTGTTACCATGACAACCTAGGAGGAAAAAAAACAAGACCAACCCGGTCCATAATGCCTGCCTCGTTTTTAAAACCTATCCAGCGAGCTTCATCGTCATCAATTTGATGACAGCTGCACCTGCAACAAGCCAACGCCACTGTCTTCATTGTTGACCGTTAAATGCCTTTTCTCACTGTAGCCTCTTTTTGAATCAATAGGCTACAGAACTACTTAGACAGAGGACAGGTTTGTTCCTCCATGAATCTGTTTAGGAGTATCTATCTACTTAAGGAGAAGAGGAAGAATTTAATTTGAAGAGACATTTGGCAAAATAACAAGAGCAGCAACATTCCATATTTCATGTGCACAATTACAGTATGCTCTCATGCTACAATGCATGTTGATACTCTCTACAAACAGCCATATGCAGCACTATGCTGTAACCTCAGCTTCAGTCGTAACATCATGAAAAAGCACAACAGGAAATATACCTGTGGTGTAGACTCTAGGTGTGGTTATGTGCTGACATGCTGACAAAGAGATTTCATGTCACGAAGTGTTACTTTTTGTACTGCTATTAACAATAAACACCGTTAGGCACAATTTGTCTGTTTATTTAGCCTGGATCTTCCCATTAAAGAGAAAAAGGTGCTCCGCTGCTCCCAGCAGGAGAAGCACACTGGAAACCCAGCAGGGCTTAATCTTGTCTCTGTCCTCATCTCAGTTCACAGACCTGACGGACGCATTAAAGTTGGACATTTGTTAGGCAGGTTCTTGTTTTAATAGCACATATTTTTGCAAGCTGTGTGGTGCAGATTGGCTCTAAAACAGGTCAGGTCGTTAGTATCATATTAAAGTATGGAATCTCTGTCTGCTGTCTGTAATTCATCTATTGAGTAAACGGTTCATCTGATCTACTTCAAACTTGGAATGTGAGATGCTGGGGGACCAAGGAAGTAATTTGCTTGTGGAATTGAGTTATGCGACATGCTCAATGTTAATACATAGAAATAAACAGGCAAACAGTGCTCTGTGCAGCAGCGGGGCTCTGCTGAAACAGAGCAATACCACTGGAAATGGTTGAGGGCAGTGTAGCTACAATTCAACCAAGGCACAGCAAACGTTTCTGGAAACAACGAAGTAGAAAAAAGTGAAGCAAAATGTAAAAAGTGAACAAAACTCTCCATCCTCATCATTCACCGAGGAGTACATCGTTACCTCAGCTTTAGCTGCTTTGTTTCACTAGGCACATTATCACAACCTCCTCTACTGTCGCCATATTTGTTGGTGATGAAACTTTGGACGTTTCACTGCCACAGCGTTTGATACGGATAATAAATAGCAAAAATGAGCCATTGCTTTTGCTACTGGACGTGGGATATGACGTTCCTGCCATGTGATGAGGCACCTTTAGAACGGGCACTGCACTAGTTTAAAAAACTTCCAATCCATCACTAGAAGCTAGGCAATTTCTCTAACCATCATTACCATTATGATTTTTATTTTTTTTTAAAAAGAAAAAGAAATAGGGGTGCAGATAGTGCAGTGGTTAGAGCGTGCGCCCCATGTACCAAGGCTGTAGTCCTCTAGCGGTCGGCACGGGTTCAATTTCGGCCCGTGGCCATTTGCCGCGTCTTTCCCCCCCCACTCTCTCTACCACATTTCCTGTCCAAAAGGCATAAAAAATGCCCCCCAATAACTTAAAAAAAAAGAAATAATGCTCAGTTTATTTGCAACCATGATTTAAGAGGATTTGTAAAATAAAGCTTTTGTCACTAGTAAAGTAAGTAGTGACTAAAGCTTTCAAATGAACGTAGTTGAGTGAAAATCAGAATGCTTCTCCTCTCAGTTGTTTCCTCAGTTGTTGTTTTTTTTTTTTTGCTCAACTAAAGGGTCTCAAGACACAGCACATGATGTTGATGCTAATGTGGAGCTGCAAGGCTCAAACACACATCAGCTAGTGCATAAATCAGACATGTACACATGATTATATGGTTGCCTCTCATGTAGCATTCTGGTTCATGTGAAACAAATTAACAGTTAAAATTAAATCTCGTCCACATGGTTCAAGGCGGATATGAAACCATCCACTGGGACATCTGCT
This sequence comes from Chaunax sp. Z400, assembly GCA_037577475.1. Lineage (NCBI taxonomy): Eukaryota > Metazoa > Chordata > Actinopteri > Lophiiformes > Chaunacidae > Chaunax > Chaunax sp. Z400. Next base: position 23,359,506 of record CM075187.1, on the reverse strand, counting down.
TTGTAACCTGTCCTACAGTCCATTTTGATATGCATGCTTCCAATAGGAAAGACACATGTTATGTGTGTAGTCTGTGACAGTGCATTTGTAACAGCACAACTGAAGTAGGTCGATCAATGAAAGGAAACACAAAATCATTCATGCATTCAATAAAATGATGGACTGAATGTGTCAAAAGGCAGTTTTTCTTCTGTTTGTTGTACATGAACTGCTTCTTATTCACACTTGTTTATTTGGCCAATAGTGACATCATTACTCAGACTCTTCCCATTGGCCCTAAAGCCACATGAAATCCTTCAGCTCTGAACATGTTATGACCTTTCCTGCAGGTCCTTGTAGAATACCTTAGACAAGGCTGGCTGCTACAAGGCTTCGGCTGCGATCAATACTAATCAATTTGTCAGTCTGTTAGCTAATGACAAGCTAAGAACCCTCTGCTCGGAAAAATGTGGCTTCCAGACCTCTTTAATTTGTCATAATAGGAGGGCAGAGGAAGCAAATCTTATTATCTGGCTCTTGGTCTCTGATTCCTCGTGTGTGGCAGATACAATTTGAAGCCAAGGAGGGTTATTTAAGGAGGGCTGCTGCCTCTCTCGGTTTTATGCTGTCAAGTAAATTCGATTTGAAAATTGGTCCGTGGCTAATCACATTTTTTGCGCAAGTCAAACTCTGATGTGTGGGCGTCCCTAAAACAACACCATGAACATATTTTAAATGGTGATTAAGCCTAAAATATATTATGGAAATAAGTCCATCAAAACGTTCTTAACTGCGACTGAGGTCTGCTATTCAATTTCTTACGCCCCCCCCCAAAAAGAAAAGAGTGCAGGGTAACATTGGGAAAGATGGTGTCATAGATTACAAGCTGAGATAGGTGTATAAAAATATAGCGAAGTCTTGTTGGCTTGTTTGATGAATTCTAAAGGCAGGGGCAATCCTTCAGATTGGGTCAGTAGCCCTTGACTGGGTCCAGCCCTTTCAGTTGGAGATGAATAACTGGATGGAGGATGTATGTTATTGTGCTGGGTTTCTTCGCCTATCACTTCACCCCTTCAACACCCGGCAGCTCTCAGACCCCTGCTATAGAGCTGCAGAGCGCATGCAGGGCCCATTAATCAAACCCCAAAGGTCAGGAGCTAAACTCAATTTACCCAAATGCTCTTCTTGTCGCTCACAAGAGTAATGAATATGTTGGCGGTGAACCAGGAGGAGCCCGGCTGAGAAAACTGCTCAGACAAATTTAGTCTTTCTCAAAAATGTGACACGGTTCAACTCCCTTTCGCAGGAGGGAGAAAGGCAGTGTTATTCTGTAGTTAGCTCTCCACACTCTTTTGCCTAGGTGTGTTTCTCATAGAGCAGATAAATGAAAGTGAATGTAGTGTAAATATAACCCTCCTCTTTGGCTTGAGGCTACAGAAACAAAAAAGTCTGGAGGGCTTAAATATTCATCAGAAGCAGGAGGAATTCAACAGGCTACATGGTTCATTACAAAAAATAGAAGCCAGCCCTAATGTGAATGTCTTTTGCTGTACATATAATAATGCAATATATATTTAATGACACCCAGCAGCTAGTCACAGTGCACCAGGGAAATGCCCTTTAGTCTCACAGTACACTTTTATCTACTGTTACAACACACTGCAGCCATGCATACTTGCCGTACTGTAACATTAGCTAGTATTACATCCCTGTCTTCAGTTTTAATTATCAGACAGGACCTTGCAGGAATTTGTCATTATTAGAATAAGTGGAAAACTACGTATTAGTCTTCTGTACATATAAAGCTATTTTTCACGCTAGAAGGGCACTTGAGCTCATACCTCCATCAAGGCCAAGCAATCCCTTTTAATTAAAATAACCCCAAACAAATTCCAACAAGATATGTGCACCATCAAAATGGCTGAGGGCAGCATTCTCGCAACGTTACAGAAAAAAACATGGGTTCACTTGTTTATCAGGATCTACTCCAACATTCACGGGTTTATTCTTGGCTCATACCAAACTATTCCACCATAGTTTGTGTGTAATTGATGCCGACAAATGCCCTGTCTGGGAATGTTAAAAGAAGTGGAGAAAAATCCTGAATCATCCAGATCCACTTCCAAAATTCTTTCTTGCTATATGCCCAACCCTCCCACCAAGTTTCATGAAAATCTGTCAAATAGTTTTTGTGTGATCCTGCAAAAAAAATAAAATAAATAAAGATACACAGACACCAGCGATAATACAACCTCCTTGCAGGGAATTATGATTTGAATAAAAAGTAATTTGATAAAAATCCCTGGACTAATAAAGTTTGTTCTCATTAAATGCAAATTACGATAAATCTAGATTACAATAAACTTTAAAGCGAACTTTAAATAAAATGCTCAAATTGTAAGAAGCGCAGTTAATAGTTATTAGTTATTACCTTGAAATAATTCAGGCATTTTAGCTGCACCACGGAGCACCTCTTATCCTCTTGCCCGTCCTTCAGTTGTCTGTTTGTCATTCGTCTGCACAGAGAGCGTCCTGTCACTGCCCTCAGCTTCCTCTCAGCACTGAGAATCCAATGACTTTCCCCTTATCCATAATTGAGAGGCCATGCAATGTGCCTGGAGACTTGAAATGAATTAGCTGGGGGTATTAATAGCCATCTAAAAATATAGCTGCAGGTCTATTTCCAGGGGCCCTCAGAGGCAAGGCGTCCCTGCTATTAGTGGCATTTGAAATTACTGGAAAGAGCAACCCTTGAAGACATTGTGTGAAGGAACGAAAGTGAGTAATTACGTGAAGGCTTGAATGTCACATGGCAGGTATATCAAGGGGTCAGCAGTGGAAACCATTAATGAGAAATAAATCTTAGTAATGTGAAGAATTTAAAAAGAGAAAGAAATTTATTCCACATCTCTTTACAGTCCTGCTCCACTGTAGAGTCACTTTAATTAAATCAACTCACCTTTCTCCGCTCATAATTCCACCATCTACTGCATCATCAAATGCCACCCACTCAGTCTAATAGAAACAAAGGAAGATCATCAGGATAATGCGAGTGACTTGCTATCTAACGAGGCAGCACTTTTCAGCTCTAATGATCTCAATGAACTCGTCGCTGTGTCTGAATTCCTCTGCTGACCTGCTGTAATTACACCTTTCATTAGCCATTAGCAGGGACAGCCTCCCAGCCCTGGTGGATTGATCGAGAGTTCACAGGGGTGCTGTTAACGACACTGCAGAGGAGGACAGGACAGTATCCAGACGTCTGATAAGGGCAGGTACTTCAGGGAAGGGGAATGATGGGGGAGATAATGGCACTGAAACTGCACTGAACATCAATGCAGTGAACATAATAACTATCTTGGGTAACACTTCATATGAAAATGATATCTATAATGTGAAGCTATGTCCTCACTTTACAGGCATTAATAAAGACTCCTCTTATCATTTTACCTTTATGTACCCAGGAAAATGTTTTGCACGATTACTACTTTTTTCCTTTTGAATAACTGCTTTGAATTGCTACCACTTGGGAGCTTTGCAACTGTTACAATACAAACGGCTGTAATATGTGTAATATTCAGAATGGACATAACGCTTCAAGCAGATATGAAACAAGTCATAACGCTGCAGAGGTTTCTCCCTGGAGCTCTGTTTGAAAGGACTCTATGACCGGTATGACTGCACTGTCATGTTTATTTAACTGCACTGCAAAAAGAGTAGCTGAAATACAAGTAATAAAGTCTAAATGTGGGGAGAAAATGGCTTCATACTGAATTGATCTGTCCATGCAGCAAGATAATGTTACCTCAAGAAATCAAGAAATCTTAAACTACCTTGATTCAGTCAAGAAATGGGTAGGCTAGATTAAATAAAAACAAAACAAAGAAAAAAAACTAGAAAATAACTTTTAAAACAAGATAATTAATCTCATGTTTCCAGATCTAAGATTTTAAATCATGTTTAATCATAAAAGTTTGCAGTGTGAGCTTTTAGCAGTTTGAGCTGTAGCATATTAAACACATATTCAGTTAGAAATGATTTTTCCTTACATCAGACCTGTGACTTTTGACATTCGTGACATTTCCCATCAAAATAATGCAAATCCACCATTAGCTAGAAACCACAACAACGTCTGATGAACAAAGTGTGCTGGAAATAATGACTAATGACTATAGCCACATTTCCACTACGTAGTCCCAGCTAGACTCGACTCGGCTTGGTATCTGGTACTTTTCTGCAGGCTGTTTTCCATTACAGGACAGCACCTCCTCAGGGTCGGTGGATGAAGCGTGAAACTACCGTGGCGTAGTTTTCAACGCGACACACACCTCTCGTGATCCTGTGTGTGTGTGTGTGACGGCCACTGATTTGTGCTGTGAAGTATATTCCTGTCCGTGCCGTGCATTGACCAATCAGTGGTCTGTAACATTTCATGTGACCTTTTAGTACCTGCACAGCTCACTTGGAACCGCAACAGAGGTGGTTCAAAAAAAAAAATTTGTACCAGGTACTTTTTCCCTAATGGAAAACCAAAAAAGGAGAGGAGAGTTGAGTCGAGTCGAGCCGGTGCTATGTAGTGGAAATGGGGCTTTTATGAATTAAGCTAGTTAGCCTAGCTACCTGGCTTCCACATCAAAAAGTAATTTGCTAATTTACCAGCACTAGGTTGTAGGTCATGTCAAGCAAACAGGCAAACACTGCCACGGCAAATGCTCCCAGAGAAATGCACCTCCACCCCTCTTTATGACACTAAACAGACATTAAGCCGGTCCTGGACATCCTTAGATAGAGAGATAGATAGATAGATAGATAATCTTTATTGCCTGTCCCATCAGTGGCAGGAATTTGTTTTTGACAGGCTCAACACATTCAATTCACATATAAAACACATTTTAAAACACACATTTAAAACACATAAAAACCACATGATACTGACGCGTAAGAAAACATATAACAGGTATGTCCTGAGAACAGGTTGGTGTGCTGTGTCTATGACTGTTTGATCAGGATGGTTATTACAGATGGAATGAATGATTTCTTGTAGATGTTTTCCCGAGCCAGTGGGACTTTGTAGCGTCTGCCTGATGGCAGTAGCGTGAAGGAGTGGTGGAGTGGATGAGAGGGGTCCTCAGTGATATACATTTCATACAATGTAGGATTACTTCATATAATAAAAAGGTCAATACTTAGATGCCCATTCAGGCTTAAAACTTTCACTCTTCCAGAAGTATGTCACAAAATAGTTTTTTTCTCTTTTGAGCTATCGATAAATATATAATAGCTGTAGTTTCATTATAGTGTAGTTTATATTTCTTAACACAAAAAATTGGAGAAAATCTTGACTCAAGGAATACATCAACAAACTAAATGATGTTGTTAAAAAAATGTAAACCCCATAAAATCCCAGAGTAAACAAGATAAAGATGAATGTAATCATATCTGACTGATATAATTGCTTCCAGCAGCTTTTGGTCTGCTCAAGCTCCAATGCTATGCTGCGTAGCTCTCCATGAAAAGTCTTTAGCTAGAAGAAGTACCATGATTTGTGCTCCTCTGAGAAGTGAAGCATTGCATTATTATCCCGTAAACCACTGTATAACCCTTAAGCACTCTATAAACAGTTTTCATGGGGAATTTTCTGACCTCAATGAGAGGCTTCTTGCCAAAAAAAGTTTGGGAAACCAGTAAACCCCGTATTGAGGGGACGGAAATCTGACAGAATACCTCCCACAACTATCATGTGCAATATTTCAAGAGTTTCAATTCTCAACTGGAGTTTGAGAGATTTTTACGAGGCTCAAATGTGATTTCATAAAGCTGAGCACATAGCTTCCAATTACTTCCCTGGCCACTGAAAAATGCTCTATAGTGCAGCGAGCATGAGGCTAAAAGGCAGTGTGAGACGTGGTCCAAGAAAAGCAAAAAATATCTGTATCACTGAGGGCTGTCATATCACATCACCCTGGAAGTCATAATACCGACAGAATGTCATGAGTCATGAGTGTCTTCTGAGGGTTGTAAATGCAACATGAGACCAGTGTGGATGTTATCAAGCAGTGAATAGAGAGACGGGGAGGACATCAGACATGCATCCACCATTGTGACTGAATTTTAGTCCATTTTCCTCATTTATTTAAGCTTTTTTTTTTCTTTTTTCTTTTTTTTTGTTGCTGTTGCTCCAAGAATCCGTTTGCTTCTGGTAACTTTAGCTAACACCGCTAGCAGAGGCACAATGTTATCCATATAATATATAATGTAATCCAAGATTAATATTATTGTTATAAAGGGAAGGGGGTAATGATCCCAAAAGCTAATTTAGTTTGTATTTGAGGAATATTTTTTAAGTCCACTTAATTTTTTGGGCATTAAGAGTTTTTGCTTACAAATGAGATGTTTTCATCCTCAGCTAAGAAGGTTTTAAGTGTGGTTACAAATCACAGTTGGTCACAGTAAATTGAGATCAATTCGTGCAAAAAAGAAGGAGCAGTGTTAGTGTGGGGGATTCTCTGGTGGGATAAAACACAAGTCATTTAAGGAAAACATAATGGGTCATATAAAATCAGTCCTTTCTCTGTTTGTGTTTTTCTTTTCATCATCACCGTCACTCTATTCAAATTAGAAACCAGGGGGTTAAAAAGCTATTAAACTATCCTGTTGTGTTTTATAAAGACCTGATCATAATATGCACACTACCTCTGAAGTTATCCATCTAGACGTCTACCAGCATGCAAACACTCTAAGAAAATCAGATATAGCTGTATGGGGATCAGCTTCTCTCTGCCCTCTGAGCATTTTCTTATCCTGCCAAAATTCATCCGCCATGCCTTCCTTCTCCCTAAACTAAATCCGTCAGCCCCCTTACAATGCACTGACAGGCCCCCTCATTCAGCATCATTCGATTATTGCGGCTTAGCTCGTTTCAGATTTAGATGCCGCCCTTCAAGCAGCCATAGATCACCTGCCACTTGTCAGAGCTCAGTGGCACAAAGGGACAGAGAAGCGTCCCTGACTTTGGGCCAGTCAGCCAGCGACGGCAGAGAAATGAAGCAAAGAACTTCTGAATGTTCACACTGTTTTCTTCTGACAACCTCGGGTAGTAGCAAATCTTATATTTCTTGTACTGCGCATAAAAAATAAATAAAAATAATCCCATCAACTGCTATCTGTGTGCTCCAGCTCTTCCTACATTAGCATTCAGCGACAGATACACAGTCATAAAACTCGAACCTGGAGAGCTGATGCTGAGAACACTGGAGAGTCTCTTTGTTGGCAATCAGACCCGAGTGCTCGTGTGTGTGAATTCAGTGATTGCCAGACTTTATTTGCCACAAGGGATATCTCACTTGTAGGATTAGCATAGTCATACAACTGAGCAGAAGTACAGTATCACCATTATAAAGCACTTATGTATATGTCAAAACACAGGAAGCCCCACTTCTGGGCTCCCTTGACTGCATGAAAAGCACAGAAAGCCTTGCCTTTGCTCTCTATCCAGCAATGGTGCAATTGAGGAGACGTGAATTCATTTCTGCGGCAGTCAGAGAGCGGATTGAAGAGCTTCTCTCATCCCCTGTCACTCATCCACCCTGATGGGCACGTCGCTCTCCTCTCCTCTCCTCTCCTCTCCTCCCTCTCTTCCCCACCTGACAGACAGCTCCTCTGTTCTATTACCCCTGGCTGTAATTTCACGTCGGTTGACAGGAAAAAGACCTATTTACAAATTTAACACCCGACATTGACACCTAAGCTGCAGCTGTCAACCGCAGCGAACCTGCAGACAGAAAGAACAGCGAGAAAATGTTTTGGCATCGATTTCCACGAGGCTTAATTGAAACATTTATCCAAATCTGAGCCAGCTCGCACTTCACCGAATAAATACTGCTTGTTTTCTGCCCTGTGAATGAATGTTTTAGCTGCAAACATCAATTTGCATCCCGCTGAGACTACTTTAGACTCTCTGAATGTTGTATCTGCTTGCCTTTATGGACAACCCCTCCCCTAATGTGAAAAAAGAGCCCCTATTTATTTATCATTACTTGACTCCACTGTGTTTTCATTTTTTTTAACACTGAAGGCAGACAGCAGAATATTGATTGTGCACTTTTCGCAATGGGGCTTGTGTGAACTGGGGAACCAATGCTTCTTCGCAGGCCACCCACGTGAAGGCCTCCCTTGGACAAGCCCTGTTCTCCAGGGTGGGCCCTTCTGAGAGCACAAAAGCCCTCTCTGTGGCTCTCCCTGGACATTTCAACGAACAAAAAAACACTCCTTAATCCAATAGCGCTATCTCAACCCCAATACAGCTAAAAGCATCATCCACTGTGAAACATGCTTCAATAGGGAATTAGAAAAATTGCCATTTCCTTGAATAGCCCTGAATTATGATGTGCGTGGAGTGCATGTTAGGTTTGAAGGAGGAAGGAAGTGTGGGGCAAAGCCAGAGGAAAAACATGTCAACCCTTAATCCATTTCTTCCATTGATATATGTACGGCTGGCTTAACAGAGATTTAAATAATTCAATGCACTTGGACTGCCAAAGCTCCATAATCAGCTTGCGAGCTCAAGGAAGCAGCACGATAGAGTGTGCAGTACCGTACGGGGAGACTGATTGCTCAGCCCACATGCATAATTAAGCAGAGGTGGGGGTTCGGCTTTAGCGAGAGAGCCCCGTTTAATGACAGGTCTGGGGTCAGTGTGTTGGTGCTCGCGGAGTATTTCTACATGGACAAGCCTGTTTACATGAGCGGCTGCATAATGATCTGAGAAGTGTTGATACAGAGGGGCCGTGCTGTAGAGTGTGTTGTCAACGCTGCCGTATGTTGTCAAGTTCCAAATAAAGCTGTGCATCTCTGCAGGATTTTAAGGTCCATATGGTTTGCATTAGCGGAAACTTAGTAGATTATCACAGATGGACTTATTTAAAGCCTTATTAGTCAATGGGACATGACTTACTGTATTGGCCTCTACTGCTTTCATTTTTCACTTGAATGTTTAAGCTTCCAATAGCACACAGTAGACCGCACACAGCCCAGGCTAAACATGACATTCATCAAATCTAACGAGCTCAATTTCTTTTTTCTCTGATTCATTGGGTAATAGGTTCTATTAACCCTTCTGTTAAGTTCTGCTGTTTTCCAGTCCAATCCGACCGATTTACAAGTTTTCTCTCCAAAAAATTGTAGTTAATTTTATCTGTCTGTCATAAGGTTCCATGACTTTGTTCACACATGATATCTGAACACACAAAATCAATTTTGAGAATTTGTATGACATTTTCGGTGTTTTATTGAACTTGTGAACACCCTTGGTACTGGGGTCAGTACTGGGGTTTATGACCAGATATGTGCAAAATTAATGAAATTTCCATCATCCTTAACTGTATTTTGTATTTTTGTATTTTGTATTTTTGCATGCTAAACATTTGGCTCATAGTCTCAAAAAGCAACTAGCATGGCTGTATGTGTCACAGATTTTTGCATTCTTCAAAGCACCTGATTAAAGCTGACCAGTCCAGTCTGAAGTCAGTCGGTCAATCACACAATGAGCCATTCAGTGTGTGTGCGTGACCTTTTCAGGTGTCCTCCCGTTGGCGTGTCCCTGTCCTCACCTCTCGGTGCAGGGACTCAGATGGCACGAGGTAGCAGTGACCGGGGCGAAGGCCTGTCTGTCTGCCAGACTGACAGCAGCTGAGTGCCAGAGGCTCATTATCAAGCAGCAGCCACAGCAACAGCAACAACAACAACAGCCATGTAGCCTCCAGACGGCTGCATGCAGCTGACCACACGAAACACAAACCCATCTGTAACCACTCCATGCCTTTAATAAGTGGCAAAAGAGGCTCCTTTTTTAGTCTGTTGCTGTGAGGGATAAGACTAAAAAGCAACATCGGGAAGAATTTCAATTTAGAGGGATGTAATCATTAAAATCTGCTACAGGAAACTGACCATTACGTGCAAATTTACCTTGTCTGACATATAAATGAAGTTTAACTCATACATCTGATACAGTGACACCATGAACTTGACATATATTGTGACATATAACAGGAATAATGAACAGAAACAACAATAAATAAGAATACAATTTGTTCAGTAGTACCAAACAGCTAAATCTGCTCTCTTTATTGTCATGGGAAACCGATTTTTACATTGTTAAAATAAGGAATATAAATACTCTATAATAACATACTGTAATTAATGCTGTTATTTAACAAGCATTTGATTCCTAAATGTGGAATATGAACAAATCATTACAGTCTCTCATTCATCTCTCTTGGCGCTGAAGCACAGTGGCAGATTACTTATTGCAAATTAAAAGAAGCTATGAGACTAAACATTCAGTCAAAACACTTCAACCCAAGCGAAAAAATTATTTCTTAACATCTGAGCATTGAAGCAGAAAAATAAGAAGAAAATAAAAATCATACCATTATTGGACACCATATTGCTTTCTTCTAGACTGCCACTTTTATTACTACATTAAACAAATGTGTAGGAGTCTCTTGAGGTGTAGAGACATCCAACCAGCCACTGCAGTTCTCAAGAGATGACAGGATGTCTGCTATAATGCAAACAGCAGCACACACACAGAAACACACATTCTAAGCAAGACTGAACAACATAAAAACTCCAATGAATTCCATATCACACAATGTTTTTTAGAGCACAGTTCTAACTCCTCAAAGACAAAGGAGACGGACACAATTGTTGAGTTAAACTAATTACTAAAAAAAAGAATCATGTGAATGAATTTCATAGAATAACTAATGACCAAGAATGATGAAGCCACTATATAGTTACTAAGACATTAAGGTTGAATTTCATGGTGGTACATGAATACGTGTTTTAAAGATGCGTGACGTTTCCACATGTAAACGACTAAAATGGACGAGACCTTTGCTACGGTGGTTTGTTGTGTTGTGTACTTACATCATTCTAAATGTTCAAACTCAGTGAAATATGAACATTTCTGCCTGAGTCACGGCATATAGGTGTTTTTTTTGTTTTTATTTAGTGACCCCAAAAAGCAGAAACTACATGCTGTGCATTTACGGCATGTCTGTCTAATCTTTATTAAAGTTAAGTTCTTGCTCTTGTCCATGGAGCACGTCTGCTTCCCAGATTTGGATTCCAGAATCGCTGCTCGATTTGACGGGCCCTAATTGTCATGACAAAGGAAAGTAGCACTTTCTCGTCTCTCATACTGAAGTTTGAATCTCTCTATTGCTTAGACCCAGGCTGGACCTGATTTTTTTGTTATTTTAGCCACAGCACTGTTTCACTGAGCTGGACTTCCTGTTTACACGTGACGTCTCGAAACAACATCATCCAACTCAGAGAGGTGGAAAACTTGGACTGGATTACGGTCACGGCATTAACTAGGATTCCTTCAGGAAGCTTTCACTGGACTCGCAACTCCTGTGAAATGCTTTGGAATCCAGCCACAATTTGCAGAGGTATGTGCACCTCCGACAGTGTGCAGGGTGAAAACCCTTCACCCCTCCCGTTGTTCTTTTCCTCTGACTGTGGATTTGACCAGCCTGATCGGTATCATGGCCTTAAGGAACAATTTCACAGTTTCTATTAGGGATCTCCCTAATTTCATATGTACACATTAAGAAAGATTCATTCAATAATCCATTTAGGAAGAGATTTCTAATTGTCTTGTTGTTGTTGCTTTCTGGCAAAGTGCAACCTAATCCAGGCCCAGACTCTACTTTAAATTTGAATACTCCTGCTCATTTTAAATCAAGGACTGGTCTTGATCTCATCCATTTAAATGTTTGAAGTTTATCCGCTGAAATGGATATGATTCGTATTTGGGCAATTTCAACTGATGCTGATGTAAGACTTGGCTAAACAAATTGTTAACAAACAAGGTTATTAACATTGATGGTTATAATATACAGTATATAGGACTGATTGGCCCAACACAGGCAGGGGAGTTGCAATCTATGCTAAAAATAAGTGTCAAGCGAAAGTGCTTCTCTCTAAATCAGTGAAAAAGCTATCTGAATCCCTTGCCATTGATCTGGAGTTCTCAAACACTACATATCACTGTTGTTGGTTGTTACAGAACATCTTCAGCTGTCAGTGATGCTCTTCCCCCCTTAATGCAGCTTATATCTGGTCTAAATACCAAGGAATTAGTCATTATGGGAGAATAAACTGGAACTGGCTCAAACCTGTTTCTGATTATTTTAAAGCTCAGCTGAATCTCTTTCAGTTTGTTTATAGTCCAACCAGACGTAACCTCAAATGTCCCGAAAAATCATCTTTAATTAATTTAATCTTAACAAACTTACCTCATAAATACACAACTGCCTCTGTGTTTGCAAATGACATTAGTGACCACTGTGTCAAAAATTCCCAAAACCAAGCCTTGTATAATAGTCAAACGTGACATGGAACACTTCTCAGATCAAGGTTTTTTCCATGACTTATATAACTTAGACTGGGAAAAGATGTATCTTTTTGTTGATGTGGAAAATGCTTGGAAATTTCTTTATGATGGTTTTACTAATATTGTTGACAAGCATGCGCCACTGAAAAAGTATAGAATGAAAGACTGAAACAATGCATGGTTTACAGAAGATCTCTCAAACTCACTTCATGAGCGCAATGTGGCATGGGCTGAAGCCAGGAGAGCCAAACTCAGTTCAGATTGGCTGCTTTTCAGGAAACTGCGTAATGCATGTACTGCTGCACTTAGAAAAGCTAAAGCCAAAGCAGCAGGTCCTGATCTTTTAGAGCCTTATTTTTTAAAGCTAGCAGCTGATTTTATTGCCCCTCCTTTCACATATCTTTTTAATCTCTCTTTGGACACCATTGAAATTCCTTACACATGGAAATCTGTTTTTGTTCTTTCCTTACTTAAAGGGGACGACCCGATGGTTTTAAACAGTTACAGGCCCATCTCCAAGCTGTCTGTCCTGTTTAAAATTTTAGAATCCCTTGTGAGACAACAGTTAAGTGTTTTTATCTACTAATAATGTTTTATCCTACTTTCAATCAGGTTTTAGAAAACAACATAGTACTACTGCAGCTGCCTTAAAAGTAGTGAATGATTTTATAGAATTTTTAGACAACAAGGAACACTGTGCAGCTCTTTTTATTGACTTATCAAAAGCTTTTGATACTGTGGATCATGACATTATGAAGCAAATACTTACCAATATTGGACTGTCAGAACATTCTGTGGGATGGTTTGAAAATTAGAGGTAGAACCAGGTAGAACTCAGTGTTTTTCATGCAGTAGGTATCACCTCCAGCTCACTTAGTATTCCCAAGGGGCGTACGCCAGGGATCTGTCTTGGGACCTCTACTTTTCATTATACATATTAACAATCTTGATCAAAATGTTCCCAATGCAAGGTTCCATTTTTATGCGGACGTTACTGTGATATATTGTGCTGCATGCACACAAAACCAGGCTCTTTGCCAACTACAGTTAGCTTTTAATACTGTACAACATAACTTGTGTTATTTGAAACTGGTCATAAATGCAGATAAAACAAAATGTTGTTTTCTAAAGCAAAGGCAGGGCCTCATGACCTCCCAGCCATCACCACCTGTCAGGACTCTGACATCAAACCTGTATCTCAATACAAATATCTAGGTATCATAATTGATGATTCTCTTTCATTTGTGCCTCACATTCAGCAGCTGGTGAAAAAGCTGAAATTGAAATTGGGATTTTATTTTAGAATCAAGTCATGCCTTTCCTTCTAGGCCAGAAAGAAGCTTGTGGTTACCACCTTTATGTCTGTGCTGGACTATGGCGATGTCCTATACATGCATGCATCCTTGCAATGCTTACACGCACTGGACACTGTTTACCACGGAGCATTGCGGTTCATCACAAATTTTAAAGCCCTTACTCACCACTGCTTGCTGTATGCTAGAGTTGGAAAGTCTGCCTTGTCCACACGTAGACTTAACCACTGGCATATTCTTGTTTGCAAGGCTATTCTTGGTCTTCTTCCTTCTTACAGTATCTCCGGGTTTACATCAATCAAAGAAGCATGGGAAGTTATTGTCTTCACTTCCAGGATTTATTTTTACTGTCTGTCCCTAAGGTCCGTACTGAAAAACAGCATTTATGTATGCTGCTGCTGCTGCTTGGGATCAGGTACAACATTGCCTGAATCTCAGAGAGCTGCTCTCACTAAGTGCATTTAAAGCTACCTTAAATGATTTAGATGCAGGAACATCTAGCTGTAAATGTTTTGTATGACTTACGTAGCCCCTGACGGATCCTTGATGTTGTTGACTGGTGACAAATGCTGATTAACATTTTGATATGTTTTGTAATTTTTTGTAAGGCAATGTATTTGCATGGCTGTTTGTTGTACTACCAATTTGTGCTGCTGCCTGTCTTGTAAAATAGATTTTAAATCTCAATGAGACTTTTTCCCTGGTTAAATAAAGGTTAAATGAAATGAAAAAACTAATTTAACATAATAAATTTTACAATAATATCATGTATTTGACAGTGGTTAGGACTGTCGCTTCACATCAAGAAGGTGAAGTGTGTTCTCTCTGTGTCTGTGTGGCTTCCTTTCCTAGGCTTCCTTTTTCAGTGCAAGAACATTTAATAAAGATGAATTGATGCCTCTAAATTCCCACTGGGTGCGAATGTGACAATTCGTCAATGGTTGTTTGATTTGACCTGTCAAGGGTGTACTCACCCGTCCAATGTCAGCTGGGAGAGGGTCCAAGTGCTTATAGAAACTGCAAGGAACCTATTCATCAATATCAAACTACATGATTATTGAAATAAACATGGAAGTCGCCAAATTGTTGCACCTAATTGGGTACAACATATAAAATGCTTATGTCCCTGAACAAGATAAAGATTCTTTTTTAATGAGTCAGATACATAATGAATCAACAAAACAGGGTTCAATGTAAGGTTTTATTCTTTCCTAGCTCAGGCAGGCAAGTTACTTGTTCAAAATATATTTTTATTTGCTAAAGACAAAGAATAAAGATTATTGTCATGCTGAATCTGCAACTTCCTCTAAAACTTCCAGTAAACTATACAAATGAAATAGTTTCAGTTTTACCCACATCCTCTAATGCCACCCAACCCAACTGTTTCTATGGTAGATGAAATGTTTGTTTTCACCTCAAAAACGTCTTTACGAGCTACCATTTTGTCTGATTGCCTGATGAACACTGCACATATGCAACTCTCAACAGAGATAAGAAAAAAGTGAGAGGGCACATTCCTTAGCTACTTCCATCATGTGGGAAAAAAAAGATTAATTATTTTATAGACACTTGTCACATTGGGCAGTTAGTTGCTAAATTTAACAACCAGACGAGACATTTTACTTGCTCCTGGCAACCAGGCAATCCTTATTGTTGAGCCCTGCAGATAGGTAAATATAAGTTATGGGGTCAGGAGAGAGAAGATCTGAGCATTGTTGGTTTTAGTCTTTTCATCTTAGATGCTGTCAATAAAGTTGCTGCCAGACTTATTCATTCATGTGACTCTTTTTGGCTCCTTCCACTGAAGCTAATTCCAACCATTGAGTAGATTTTCTATATGCAGGTGGGCACACAGTGGCTTTGTAGCATCATCCATGTGTTCTCTCATTGTGCCTTATAATATAAACCCAGCGTTTGTTGGCTGAGCTGTAAACTGGCAGAATACAGATTGTAGACTGAGCGTGACTCACGGACAATTCCTGGCGAGCTTGTTGCTCCTCATAGCATGAAATGATGTCAGCACGAGAGCAGCCAGTCAGCTGGGTCGTCTCTCTGGAATAACTCTAACCCAATTTAAGGTACAGACGCATTCCTACAATCATACAAAACAGGATTCACATGCACAATCAAAATGTATGCAATCAACCCGTATAGTCATGCACAAACTAATGTTCTGTATCTCTTTCAAGAGAGCTGCTGACATGTTCACACATACTAAGAATGCACGCACCAGAAAATACACACACACTCACACACATCTTACCAATAGACAAGACACAGCTGTGCACCCAGAGCAGCGCTCCAGCAGTACAGCATCCAGTCTGCTAGTGACTGACAGGACCTAAGGGCTTTCCTGCCCTACAATAACATATTTTCATAATCATTCTTCTTGAGGCTAATAATAACCTTCTGGGGGAATTTTGGCTAAAAATTGAGGGTAGCAAATGTACCTCAGCCCCTTGAACTGGAGAGTCTATTTGGCAGAGGCCTTGAAATTGTACGTGGAAACACTGGATTGGAAAACAGGCTGCAAGCTGAACACAGACCAAATCCCTCATCCTCGCTCACTTTAATACATTTTCACCAAATCAAACTTTGTACTGTTACCTGCACTTCATTTTATTTTTCTGAGGGCCATACTTGGAAGAATTTTTATTTATAAGCAGCGAAAGTTTCTCCTTCATAACTCAAAATGATGAAACTGATGTGAGAACCAGCCGTGTTGTTTGTGACTGAAGCCACATTTAACGTCTGAGAGAAAGCAGTCATGTTAACAGCTTTGTGAGGCCACATGTCTGGGAAGGGCTTTGAAAGTTACTCTGTTTTTTATTGTCAGGCAGATCTTTATACATTCTTTTCATGTGTGTTGTGAGAAGTAGTGCCGCTACTCTTTTTTTTCTCCATAAAGCCAAAGTTTTATTCACAAAATAAATCATTTGTTTTTCTCATGTCAACAGAGGCAGTCTTTGTTTCAAGTGAGGCGGCCTGCTTTCACCATCCGAGGGTGGAAACCCTGACATATGAACTGATAGTAGGAACAACAGATCCTTTACTACAAATACAAGCAATGATAAGCGATAATAGACAATGGAAGGATAGCTTGCTCACTTTGCAATGAGACATGTCACTCAGTAGAGATTGTGTGTGGATCCTGTGTTTATCTGCTGTATATAGTTTTAGCAAATTGTACATCATTATTACTCAACTGTTAAACCTAAACTAAAGATATGGCTTAAAGCAAACCAGACTTGCAATCGTGAGTAATCATACCACCTCATCTCTGGAGCGGCCTTCACACACTCTTTGTTTATCTGTTATTTGTGTAATGTATTTATGTTCTGTGTTGAATTGTATTTTATTGTAGTATTTATTGAAGCAGTCTATTGATGACACAATCACAACCTGCCCAGGGACTACGGATGAAACTTAGCTGATTCGCTAACTTTGGAACATTTACATTGATGTGCAAACTAAAATGTTGATCAATGTGCGCTGTCACAAACAAACAAACAGACAAAGAAACAAATAAATAAATACACAATCAAACCAACTGATGGTGCATCAGGTGACGGTTGTACAGTATACAGAACAAGTAGGGCTAATACTGGCCCTAATCAAACCATTTTGGAAATAAATGCTAACAAAGATTTTGACCAGACCTAATTAGGGATGATAAAAGTAAAACAGGACCAAGGTTGACATTTTTTTAAATGCTTGCAGAGCCTTTCCTGCATTAGTGATTCACCTTCTCCCTGCATTCATTATGGATGAGGTCCACTTTCATCCCAACAATGACGGGAGAACTTGGACAATACATGAATGCTGGTACAGCTTTCCTGGCAGCTTACAGCAAACATGCTGATATGCGAGTGCAAATGTGCTCAGCAGGTTTTCATACATGAAAGCCTCGAGGATCTGCGTTGTGTTATTAATGAGAGTAAAATAGACCAATGAATATATTACCCTGTATGTTGAAGACATGCTTTGCCTTGCAGCTGTAAACGCTAAAGCACACACACACACACACACACGCGAGCACACACTCACACACACACATTAACTCCTTTATGGGGAAATTTATAGATAATATAATTCATTCTGCTTGTGAAAAATGGGCGAGTGGAGCTCGGGCTTTCCAGGGAGCGATTCCTTGAGTCTGCGGTCCTTATGTCCATGGTTGTTAACGGCTCCCTCTATTGAAAAGTCAACATCTTGCTTTGGACTGTGAGTGAAATACCTTCGCCACCGATGTCGTAAGTCTGTCGGAGGAGACTTGAAATATGGCTCCCCTCAGACGGACCACCTAGGAGCTGAACCGAGAATAAGTGTTGATGTTTGCGTTACAGCTGCAGCCTTTAGTTCGATCACTCTTCCTCTTCTTTGTCACCGTCTCTGTATCTTTGTCCCACTCTGGTCACACTGTGGACACCAGACCAACATAATATCTGGATTTTGAAGCAACAGCTGATGAATCCATAAAGAGATTACTACCCCACAAAAACCCACCAACATATAAAAGCTTTGGTATTGATTGCACCTCGGTTGGATTCCTCCTTGTTTTCCATACTGGAGCATGCCTGGAATATGAAGTCATGAAAAGCTCTTTGTGCTCATGTTGGACTGATCACTAATACATGTGTAAGGTTTTATTTTTTTTCCGCAGCAGCTTCTTAACAAAGGTTTTCCGACTGACCCTTTTCACTCGTCATACCTGCAAGAACTGTTGGAGGATCATAAAAGATGGAGGAGTAGCAAGAGTTTAAGAGGAGGGATTGCTTCCTTCTTGTAAGGAACGTTGTACTGTGGCTTGTACCATCAGGTGTTTGATCTACGATAACTTTCATTCCTGCAAGTTTTCACTGAACAACTCTTGAACAGTGATTGTTGTCTGCTGTCTATGGAAAATGTTTGTTATCCTGGTGCTATGCACAGTATAGTGTGTCTTTATGGTTTAACCTGTGCTGTTTTTGAGGACAGATGCAATGCCTAATTGTACTAATATACCAATATCCATATATTTTAAACATTTAAACCAAACGTGTTTTTCATTCCTGCATTTTTGTTTTGCTTTTGTTGTGTGTAAGGCCTCTTGGCTAAACACCAAATGATGCATGAGAATGAATTCTTAGTGCATCCCATAATTAATCCTTACAGAACTGTAATCAATTACCCAAGAAATATAAAATCAAAACAATCATAAAGTATCTAATAAAAAGTCAGGCTTGATCCTACACATGCAGAAGTTTAACCATGTGATGTTTTGTACTGTTTTGTGACACCATTAAGTGTCCAATCTGATGTCACTTAGGCAAATCCTTGGCGTTATGTTTATGATTTTCTGAATTTATCTGCACTTATAATGAGTTTTAAAACATATATGACAACCACAAAAAATCCAGATGTAAGATCAGATTTTAAAAATTCTACCTGCAAGTGTAAACGCTGTGTACTTTATCCATCTGCTTGTCTTTAATACCTTCAAGGACTCAAAGTGATACATGTCATGTGTGGAGACAAACACCAATTAATTGTCCATAACCTGCGTCTTTAAAATCATGCCCAATACAATCCTGATGAAATTAGCATTATTTCTTAAGATCATCATTTGTTCTTGAATTACTGAGACCAAGAGTGTTTTGTCTGCAGGAAACCAATAGCGATGAAGCTCTTCACCACAGTGAACATTCAGACAAATGGAAAGTGCTTGACACATGACATTATTGTTGTCTCGTATTGTACAGAGTGAGGCCCTCTCAGCTGCCACACATCACAAGTTATCTCTATGACTAGTGAACATGTCAACCTTTGGACCCCTGGAAGATGGCCGCCCGCTGACTCCAGCATTCTTCACCGAGTGCACTGGTAATTCAAAAACTTGGAGGATCACTGTCTGTCATGGTGTTCGCATACGTTTCTGTGTGGTTAATATGTAAACACACTCAATGACATTTAGTCCATTATGGTACATTTAGACTATGTCAAAAACCATAATAAAAAAGAATTCAAGCTGTTGCACACTATTCCATACCTACAACCAAAATCGAGCTCATACCTCATAAATTTCTCGAAGGCAGTAGCACCCCTTACTGATTTGCTGAAAGGAAGAAAATTGGGTGGTCCCCTCTTCATCCATCAGTTTTCGACAGGGTTGTTCCCTCGCCCCACCTTAAATGTTCATACGAATGGGTCAAAATGAACGTACAGGTGCACACATTCTCTAATACAAGTCAGGTATTTATTGATCACAACTGCCGCTTTTCAGACCACATTTAGAAGAAGAGGAAGCTTTTATTTTTGGCACATACAATTATTCAGTATAGACAGTACAAAGTAGCGGAATTGGTTCTCTGCATTTGACCCATCCCTGAGGAGCACTTATGGAGGAGCAGATTGGGCTTCAGTATCTTGCTCAAGGATACTTCCACATGTAGACAACATGCAGACATGTATTTTGTGCACATGCAACGGTTACAAATGAGACCCCATGCTCTTTGTCTCTTTTATAATGAGAAATGGGATGCTAAATGATGATTAAAAGGAACAAGTGCACAAGTGCATCAATGACTAAGAGTCCTTGGGAAGCTTAATGTGGCCTAATATAATGTATATTGAGTTTGTTGGTTCTGTGGGTTAGGACTCTGTTCCCATGAGTGTGTGTGTGTTTCCCGTTGTTTTGTCTTTGTGTCTTCATTCATTCATTCATTCATTTTCTGTAACAGCTTATCCTGTGTAGGGTCATGAGTGGGGCCGGAGCCTATCCCAGCTGACTTCGGGCGGGAGGCAGGGTGTACACCTCGGACAAGTTGCCAGTTCATTGCAGAGCTCTGTGTGTTGCCTTGCTTAAACCTGTAAGTGGAGTTAATCAGTGCAACTGGGAGCACCTGGCCAGTCACTAATGGATATTTACGTGGTTGTTGCAGCCCACAGTTCTCCCTCAGATCTCATATGCATGTTTTTATTTGGTTGGCTTTGTTTACTAGTTAAGTTTTGGACCATGCTACACCCTCCACTCATCCATCTGCTGACATATTGATAACACTGACTGACATAACTCATACTTTTTGGTTATTGTATATTAGGTAAAAAAACAAAACTGTGGATCGTCAGGTTTTTGTCGTGGCTCATGAGCCAGGTAATGAAAACACACAAATCCTTGTATCTGTAAGCTTAATCATTCTCTTTTTCCCAGTATTCTAGACTACTGATTTGAACTCTGTTTGACTCACACTATCAAACAATATCAAATAATAGCACCAAAATGATCCGTTTAATTAACTTCATCCTGTCTCAGTCTCAGGCTGAGAGAATATCTCATTTGCAGCTCAGCAGGAGACTGAAAAGAATGCTCCTAATGAAATGGGCCCTTTTTGCAGACAATAATATCTGCTTGATAGCTTCATAAATATGTCTCTATAAACATATTACTGTACACTGGACAAGAGAGGTCATAGCTCCTGCAAAGGGAGTGTGTATTCTTTGTAAATGCCTCTTTCGGGTCACTGGGTTAATTGCTGTTTTAGGGACCTTTTAGCCAGAGAATCAGCTGATTATGGATGAACGTTTTAGTTAATCCTCCGATCAGCTTTCCACAATCCATACAGGAAGACCCACACTCATTAATTGATTAATTGCTGTTGAAAGTTAACCAATGAAAAATAACAATGCATGTGTGGTTTACCCTTCACAGGAACTGAAAAAAACTCTAATATCACAAGAGGGTGCACCGAGTCAGCGTAGAAAAACTACGAGTGCAAGAAAGGAAGAAGTGGTGAGTGGGACCTGGTGAGGCACGACGAACAGGGCAAGATGTAGTCGAGCATTGCAATAGAGGAAAATGCTCAGGGTTAATTAATTGCAACACTGTCTTAAGATACAGCTCCAGTAGAATGCCAGCGTTGTACCATCTGAAAAGTCTGCAAGATAAGGCTGTAGTGATGTGACTTATCAAGACTTGGCATGCTGTGTTTTACAGGGGTTCCCTAAATCTGCCTTGTTTGTTTGTACATGTACTTCCTAATTTATTTCTCCCCAGCCACGGTGCCTCTCTGAGCTATTGAATCTGGCACAGCCCACTAGTTTAACCTTACAGTATCACTTTCACTTCCTATTCTGACCTGCTTATTTTCTGTTGTTTTTTCTTCCTCTGTAGGGCTTTGAGGCTGCTCTCTGATTGGTTGCTTCAGATTTTACATGGGACGCAGAGCTTCCGTGCCCTGGACCCTCCCACTTTTACTGGAAGCGAATTGGCATTGTTTTCATGTTGTGATTGGACAATTTTCAACCTTGTCTTCCACACAGTCTACACACCCACAATCAATATAACTACGTCATTCCTACCATTAAAAAAAAAAAAGAAGCTTTGCATTATGGTGAAAAAAGATATGATTATAAATATGGTGGGCAGAGCGAGCGACTTAACATCATCACAAACTGTGAGATCACCAGTCATATAATAGTAATCAGTCATATAATAGCACATAATGTGCTGCTAGAACTGTTTAGATAAAACTCAAGTTGAAAGTCTTACATAGTGTGTTTTATTGATATACTGTCATAAACAACAGTATAAGTACAGGGCACAAAGCAAGTCATTGTAAATGTGCAGGTCTTTTCACCATCATGTCTCACACCTGTTTTCTGTGGTGGCCAACACTACAATGTGTTGCTGTCAAATTGCATCAACTGCTAGGTAGACAACTTGAATATAAATACAATCTGTTAATATATAGAGAAGCATAACAGCATTGCAGATGGTGTGAACAGAAGCTACCATTCCGCAATTAGACAGAGTACGCTGTGCAACAACACAGAAGCACAAATGATTAGTGGAGAGCTTGTATTGACTAAACTAAGAATTTTTTTGTTTGATTTGCTCACAATCCTTGATTATTGAACAAAGCCTACAGTGGAGGAATAATTAGATCCCAGGCCTCGGTTTTCACCACTGTAAGTGGTTTATTAGCTTTCAGACTCTTTCTCTGCTAATTGCTTGAAAACCATGTTTGTTAATAGGATATGTGACACTGCAGCTCATGCTGTGATGTGCAGGCAAATTCAATAAAAAGCTAATGGATCTCTCTTTTGCACACATACAGTATTTAAAAGTACAGCCGTCATAGAGTCAAGTCTGTCAGGTTTGAATGTTGCTAATTTAAATAATACAGTATTTGAACTAAATGATTTTCAAAGCTGCTCCTTGTCATCCTCCCCCCAACCTCTCTCCTGTGGCAGCAACAATCCACCCTTCATGCTTCTTTCTACTCCCCCCTCAGCCGTCCTCCCTCTCCTCTCCCCACCATCCTCTGTGGTCTGTTTAATGAGCTCTCTCTGAGCTGTGTTTAAGCTCATTAACCTTTGTGGGTGGTGAGTCCCACTGAGAGGGAAAGCCACTGATACACAGACACAGATATACTCCAGGAGGGTTTTTCCACTTCAAACACTTTCCATTTAAACTTATTAACACTCTGCAAACCATTCTTGAAAATACTTGTCTGTTTAAAAATCTGAATTGATTTGAAGTCTTCACAGCTTTTGAAAGTTTTTCACAGGCTGCCTTTTGTACCTTTGTCAGATATTAAACTGATATTTAAAATCTCACCTCCAGTTCTTACTGAATGATAGTGTTGACCGCATTTTACCTTTCCTTTTGGCGTTTTCTCTTTTGAAAATGTAAGTCCAAGTAAAGTATGATTATTGATTGTAAATCGTCAATTGGAAAATTGGTAACACATTTGACCCATCAATCTCTTTCTGTTCTTGCACTGCACATACGCAGTTTGCAATGATAACAGATTTACAGCACAAAATTTAAAAAAAAATGTCTGAAACAAGTGCACCTTGATTTCAGACTTAAGTGGACAAATATTAGCTTTAGATTAATATCTAGCTGATAATCATCCATGAAATGTAAACTGTCACAAGACGATTTGTTCAGCAGAACCCAGCTGGCTAATTAAACTAATGTTAGCACTGTGAGCTAGTTAAAAAAAAAACATGTATCCGGTGACCATGCCAGACAACATGTCAATCTCACCAGCTGGAAATAAGGAGCAGCATTATTCAAATGTTGCAGTGTAGAGCTAGTTAGTCCTATGATATGATAAGAAGTCAAAAGAGGATAGTCGTATCAGAATGCCGTCTTCACTTTAGAAAGAGAAAGGATAAGAATTAATCTTGTTTAGGGAACGTACTGCTATTCGATCAAAGAGTGTGGTTGCATCAGTTTGGACATATGTAGGAATCTTAAGAACCCAGGTTCCACCTTGATTAAATATGCAACAATCAGGCAGTCACTACAAGATGGTATGTTTGTTTCATACAGGCCATTTACTGCAGACAGGGAGTGTAGAAGTTGTGCAAAGATTTGCTACCCACAAACACACGTGCTTGACCAGCATTAGACTGTTTCCAGTGAAATCCCAAAGAAGCAGGAAGTAGGCACCGGGGGTGAGAATGGTGTCAGTCTCAGGGTGTAAAGTCAAAGAAAAAGTGGAAGTGGGTGTCAGTCAGTCTTCAGACAGCCTATATCTGTCATTCTAGAGAATGAACAAAGGAGACAGAAGTTCCTTCTCTTCAGAAGGAAGTGCAAACCAGATACTCCCTCAAAGATAACACAACAAAGTGCATGTCGAGCGTGAATCAGACAGTCTTTGCAGTTTTCTGCTCAAGTTAATCATTTTGTTACGCAAACAATCTCGTACTTCTTGCTTTTCAGCACATTTTGCCCTATTTTTTTTCTCTGTCCGTGCGAGTCTGAACAAACACACACCCGTAAAGACACGTCCACTAACAGATTATCTCTGTGCGAACACAATAGTAGAAATAAAGGGTGTGAAATGCATTGGCTGCAGCTCAGACATCACATGCTCCATTAAAGGTTGGCGTTATGCCCTGTTTTAGAGCCTCATACTGTCCTCCCACCTCTTTTCACTTCTGAACTTTGACTTCTACTAAAGCAGCCGAACATGGCGTATGCCTCACTCCTTTCTACAAGAATGTCTACCGTACATTTTTCAACACAAACAACATTAAAAGGAAAGATGTTCTTTTTCACCAGTTCTTACCCTTTGAATAACCTACCTGGCTAATTTCCTTTTTCTATTGTCTACACTTTGCCTTCCTTGTTTCATCTCTTTCATATTAAATTAACAGGGAATAAAACAATATTGTTACATTCGTATTGTGAGGCTAATAAGTTACGTATTAAATATATACACAACAATCCCTCCTGTCAGCCACTATGCTCCCCCGTGGGACTTGTGGTTATAATGCTTCCATGTTTTGTCAAGAAAGCCTGGTTGTTTCCATCCCTCTGTCTCTTTCTGATTGTCTTTTACAGCCACT
Organism: Chaunax sp. Z400; assembly: GCA_037577475.1. Classification (NCBI taxonomy): domain Eukaryota; kingdom Metazoa; phylum Chordata; class Actinopteri; order Lophiiformes; family Chaunacidae; genus Chaunax; species Chaunax sp. Z400. The sequence continues at coordinate 23,334,468 of CM075187.1, read as the reverse complement.
GCTCCCTGGGGAGGAGGCTGTCATATTGTTTCTCCCTCCAGCAGATGCTCTCCTCCTGTTGTAATCTGTCTGCCGCTGAGCCAATATTATTAAGCGCTGATTTTTACAGGGAATGGGAGGATTGGGGGGGAATGCATATTCACATCTTCACAGCTCAGTTCACTTATACGGTGATAGAAAAGGTTAAGCGCTAGTGAGACCGGAGGAGAGGATTAGTGCTGTGAGAACTGCGTTTTATTACTGTTAAGGTCACAGCCATATTTAAAATCCATGAGAGAGCAGTGTCGTGGATACGTGGCCAGATGGGTGAGCTCGTCTCAGCGCTGTGCTGCAGAATCAGCTCTAACTTTGATTTCATTAAAGCAATGCTGTGAGGATTCATGTGGATATGAGTTAATCATGCGGTGGCGAGGGATAACCGTTACAACGGTATCAGCAATCATTGGAAATCAAAGTGTATCCACATGGAGGGGAGCAGAGAGCCTGTTTGTGCCATGTGATACAATGGTCTGAAAAGGATTACATCATCGTTTGGGATGTAGGTGGGGGTGCTCGAGTGAGAAGACTTGGACTGCCACCTGGTGTCCATTTCACCATCTACAACCCCTTCTGATCTGAAACCACCAGTGTTGAAACTAAGCTCCCTGCGGGTGCTGCTGAATGAGAACATTTGTTCTCCCAGACGTGCTGCATGAATTACCAGCAGCACCGCTCCTCTACGCTAGATGAAACAGCAAAGTGTTCGTACAACAGGAGGAGAGTGGCAACCGTAGCCTTCCATATGAGAGCGTGGTAAATGGTGCTTCCCATGCATCCTCACTCTCACTCTGGCTGAAGTGTTGCCATTGTGAAGATGCCATTAGACAGCTGCGTGGTATTTGCAGAGCTGCAGCACGGTGACGCAGATGCCTACGTTTAGAGCTTGCAGCACGCAGCCATGAGGGAGCCAGCGGGCCTTGTCTGGTGATGAGAGGGCAACATGTTCTCACATATTGGCAGCAAAGCGAGCATGCTTGTTTGTTTGTTTGCAGCCAAATCCGGAGCAAATCTCAGAAGAGCCTCTTAATGGCACTTGCAGTCTAATAGCAAAATGGCTTAAAAGCCTCAACTGCTACCTCAGTGTGAGTTTGCAAGAGGCACTCTGCCAACGCAGCATGAAGCTTGTTTTCCTCCTACCTACTAATCATTTGGTTTCTGTGGGGATTCAGATTGCCATTGCCGTATCTCAAAGAATAGCATGAGTAGTATATTCCATCAATTGCATAGAATTACTCAGATCCTTATGGTACATGAGTGAGGTGAAAACCACAGTCTTGTTGTGTGGCAACCAATGCTGAAAAGCATGCCTGGAGCCTCTCATTTCAAACAGGTTAAGTGACTCTTCAGTAATCTTTAGATTGCAGCCACCCACTTACCTGATATAGGGCTTAAGGACATTTTTTTTTTTGTATGCCACAAGTAATCTTCTTTTATAGCTGTGTTCATCCGAATTTAAAACTTTTCCCACTCGATCCGGGTATTGAGTCATGAAACTTTTGACTTTTATTTGTCTAAACCCTTTTATTAACCCTTCAACACATTGAAACCAGATGGAGTTTGGTCTGCGATCCTCAAAGTACAGACACAATTCAGTCAGACAACTCACGAGTTTGAAATGTTTATTATAACAGCTGCAGAACATATTCGAGTTTGATGTCTAGGCTCTGAACCTGTCACTCCCCGTAGATATGTTCGTATGAATATATTGGGGAGTGATGAGAAAACGTCTTGAACCCCCCAATCGGAGGCTACAGGTGGATGCTGGAGCAGCGAATGCATGTGGAGCAGCAGCAGCATTGACAGGCAGGGTAGTGATGGGAAATTGTTGCACCTTAACTAGACCGCCAAATTGTGGGTGTGTGTTGATGATGAATGAGGAGAATGAGGCATGTCATGTGCACGTGTGCATTTGCAGCAGTGCAGCTCGAGTTGTCTGCCTGAACTAGCTCCATTTATAAAACAACATATACATTATATCGTATATATGCAACTTTTCCTGCAAGAAATACTTTCTCCCATGCTTCTTGTGTTGGCAAAAAGGCACTATAAACTTGAGCTGTACCACTTGAAATGATGATATGCAGTTTGGGTGCAGACATTTATGGGGCACTGAATTTGCAGCAATACTCGGGCCACTAACATTTCATATTCACTGAGTCTGTAGCCCTGCATGTAGCCCTGTCTGAAATGTAAAAGCAAAATTGCCTTGAATACACAAGAGCAGTTTTGAAGTGATTTTCATCATTTTTATATTTTCTCAAGCACTCGCTGGTTGAGAGATCCCAGCAGCAGCGTAAAATATGTCATCCTGGACCCACCACACAGTCTCACAGAAAATGTAGCAGAACTAATAACTCCAAATATTAGTTCAATCATTCACAGCGGCTAACTGCCAGCTCTGAACACTCCACAGACAGAGATATTTCATCCTTGCCTTGTGATTTCACGGCCACCTTGCAAAATGCTGCTTATGATCTCATTTCGGCTGCTAATGTATTCTAGTTGTTTGAACTCGCTTTGTTCTCAGGGTGGAAGGTATTTAGCCAAAGTAATGATTTCTGAAAAAGTGGTGTTTACAGGTTTGAATGTGAGCCCTTGGAGCTTTATGTACATTTAACTAGGTTTTCAATCTGGTAATTTCTGCCCCCTTTCCCAACTTGGACGTCCCAATAAAGACGACCACCATGCAATTGATGATTAACAGCATATATGGCGACAAATTTAGGAAATCATTACTAGTGCTTTTCATTCCTTTGCAGCTTCTTGTATTGGGATCTGTACATATAAATGTATTCTGTAAATTACAAAAAAGCTTGCACTATTAATATTTTCAGATGAAGTACAACCCTGTTTCAGTCCTGCAAGGAAAGGATGAGGAGATACAAGGAAAGTGGTCATTTGCTTAGCTACATTTTATTTAAATAGCTGATGCAACATCACACTTTGAGATGGTTTTTGTTAACAAGCCTTGTAGTTAACAAACCAAACAAAGAGACAAGTTTAGAAGGGAATACACACAATCATAGCGTGAAGTGAGGCAGCGCTAAAATTGTTATTCAGGTCAAGCACTGTGCTATGCTACTGAATGAGCACATTTTAATAACGCAGGACACCCGAGGCAACAAATTCCATTCACATTCCAAACAGGGTGGCTTCATTTACTGACCTTGAAAAGTCTTGTTTATACAAATTGCAAAGAGGAAGGAATCCATTCCCCGGTTTGATTCACCATTGTGAAGTCAACAGCTCATACAGAGAGAATATCACTTATAAGTGAGATAACAAGCATTTATTCACTGACAGGCCTGCTTCCAAATTCAGTGCGTGATCACACCAATAGGGCCCAACCCCGTGAACAAAAAAGAAAAACATTTTCTCTCTGGAAAATCAGTGGAAATTGTAGAGTGTTAGATTTGTAGTCTCTGGTTTTTGATATCCATACAAATTGCTGTAATGGAGCTGCTTCAGTGGCATTGGGGGTGGGGTCAGCATCTTCAGAGGTAGCTGTAAAAGCCTGGGTCCCAAGGGTCCGCTATATGTCACCCAGTTCTGCATCTCTTAACACACACAGGCCAACCTTTTGAAATGTCAGCGCAATAAAAGCCGATGGATTCAATGTGCTGGACATGGTGGTGTCAAACGCCATTAGTTTTAATCCTATTTGCGGTGAAATTGCTCTTGAAAGGTAAAGGGATCTATAACTGTCTGGTGCCGTGGGCTACACGATTGTAAATCTCTCTGTGCACTGATGACTCCTCTCCGCAGGTTTATAGGGTTGGTACGAGAGCGTCTACATGCCGTTTGGAGACATCGTGTCCCAGCAATCTCTTGGCTAAGTAATGGTGCTGTAGTGGATTGCGGGAGGCCATGCATCTCACTGCACAGTGGTGTATACCATGCTCTGAGAATAGAGCTGTCCTTTCCACTCTGCTGCTCCCATTTGGGAGGGACAGCGGAGCACAGAGATTCATTGGTACGGTGATGACTCTATATGCTCTGCTTTGCTGTGACCCCGTTAAACTCAAATTGCTGCTGTTCACTTCTCTTTGCTGCGTGGCATGAGATGTGGAGAGGAACACAGGGCAACACTGTGCAATGGCAAACGTTCACTATGGGAGAACACAATTAAATGAATGCAATACAAGAGGAAATATAATGTGGGATCAAATGCTAAGAGACAACAGCCTTTAGTAAAGAGGTTGTACTGAAAGGGGAAATTCTCAGGTTTGAGTGTTTATTCGACCAAATTTCAAAAAGGTAGAGCTATTATTTTCAGTTCAGTCAGACAACTCACGAGTTTGAAATGTTTATTATCACAACAGCAGAATATACAATCGGGTTTGGCGTCTAGGCTCCAACCTTAATCACTCCCCGCAGATATGTTTACATAGAGGCATTGGGGAGTGATGAGCAAACTTCGTGAACCCCTAACTGGAGCCTACAGGTAGATGCTGGGGTGGTGGTGGGGCTGAAAGTGCAGTAGCAATACGCATGCAGGGCAGCAGCAGCATTGGCGAGCAGAGGGAGAGATGGGAAATTGTTGCAGTTCAAATAGTCCGCCAATCGGGAGGGTGTGTTAGATGATGTTTGAGGAGACTGAGGCCTATCGTGAATATTGTGTGTACGCAGCGCAGCTCGAGTTGTCAGCATGAACTAGCTCGCTTCATTTTTGGTAGCAAGAATTTCATCATAGCACATGAAGACTATAGGGGACACACTGACCAGTGCACTGCAGCAAACCCGGAAAAAGCCAAGTGTCTCTAGGACTCGGAAATATATTTGGGCTCACACAAGGCCGCACCTACAAACTCCTCCTGAAACTAGATTATTTGTTTCAACTAAGGAGGTAGGATCACAAAAACAAAGACACAGATCCTCAAGGAGCTTCATCGGACTGGCCTTACATGTGCAGATGTGACTTCTGAAAACTTTAAATATTGTAAAACTGAAAAGGGTCTTAAGCTTCATTTGAATTGTTTCTCTCTGACTTGATTCAGTGAAGGGAGACACATTCTAGAAGACTAGTGACAGTCAATCTTGGTCAGATAGTGTTGCATACTTCAGAATTAGAATCACATATTTTATCCATCTTACGTAGAAGCTGTGTTGGCGGTCGTCTCGAGTCTCAATGAAGCAGCTGCAAACTGTCTCTGATCAAATTGTAATGCATGTCTGACCCACTTCCTCTTTGAGATATGTTGTGAGTTACTCTCCACTTCCTGATTCTATGATGAATGTGGTTTCCGATGTGAGACTGAAACTGTCTATATGACTGTTGATTCAGAATGAGTAGAGTGGTCTGCATTAAAGAAATTGCATACTGGTGTGTATAGCAGTGCACAATGAAATGATAGCATAATTGATGCATTTGCTAAATTTAAGGACCATGGGGACAGTTCAGTTCAAGACCTGTGCTCATTGTATGAGTAATATGACTCTCATCATTGCTGCTCCTACTATACTGTTTCTTTGTGTTGTTGTTGATCTAAGTTACTAAGGGCAAGTAAAAGGTTTCAGATGTTAATGCAAAATGTGTTTCAGTGTTTAATTTTCTAATACCTCGGTTCAAATCAGCCAGTGCTGATTTGTCTGTGTCTACTGTCACCCCTGCTACTATCCAAACAGGACACTGCACAATCCAAGGAGGAATGCAGCTGCTGACTGCGTTAGGTGGCTAACCTCATCGTGCCAGTAAATCATGAGTGGCCGCTTGTTTGTGTTTGATCTCTTTGTGGTCGTGATTGCACTTGAACCGCGGTAAAACATGCATGTTTGTCTCCCCCTCTCTGTCTGATTAAGTCCAGTTATACTGCACAGATTCTGCACAGCCTCTTAGACTTGTGGGCAATCAGCACTGACAGGGTAGGGTAGGCCGCTCCCCATGTTTGTCCATCCATCCTATTAAGCTTATCCAGGGTCAAGTTGCGGTGACAGCAGGCTAAGCGGGGTATTCCAGATGTTCCCCTCCCCAGCAACACTTTCCAGCTCATTTAGGGGATCACAAGGTTTTCCCAGACGAGATGAGATATCTAATCCCTCCAGCGAGTTCTAGGTCGATCCATCTATCCAGATGCCAAAACCACCTCAACTGGCTCCTTTTGACACGAAGAAGCAGCGGCTCAACTCTGAACTCCCTTTGGATGTCCCAGATCCTCACCCTATCTCTAAGCCCCTGGTAGGGTCCCGAGGCAAATTGGTCTCATTGGAAGGGCCAGACTAAGAGCGATTTGCAATGATTCGGGTACAAAGAGGTGGCAATACCTCACCCAGGTTAGGGAGACCAGGGACCCCTTCAGCGAGCTCCGGGTGGCTAGGCCTTTAACCATGGGGCTTGACTGGGCACGGTCCGAATAAGCTTCATGGAGCTGCCGCCCTGTGGGTCCACCACCTACAGGGATATGGGTTGGGGTCGGGTGTATAATGCATGTCAGGGGGCAGGTGAGGGAAATGTGTATGTGAGGACACACTGCAATGTGTGTCATGCTGTGTCATCGTAATGTAACTAAAACCCATCTCATTCAAAGTATCAAGGCCTCTGCAGACCTGACGGTCTGCAGCCTCGTATCACTGCAGAGAGTGTAGAGTTTTTTGACCAGATAATGCACAAGAACATGCATTTCCATATGTTCTTCTAGGCCTGTGTTGGCACACACACAGCACAGCAGCTACAGCTCAGGATGAACACAGCCATATTTGAATTGGTAGAAAGCCATAATTAGCATCTCCCAAGGCAGAATGAAACATCGTTACACCTCTCTGGCATGTAAATCAATTGTGAGATAACACTTTTTTTTCCATTGAGTTAAACAAACAGCTATTAAGTGTAACACGGAGAGTAACGCGCGGCACCACAAACCTAATCTCATTTTAAAGTAAATCGTACAGAATGCAGTGTCAGATGTATTCAAATTCAGCATCAGTATGCAGGCTGATCTTGCTGCTGTTGTACATGACACTGAATAAAACATCTCTTCTGCTGCTGCATGTTTGGCTGTGGGTGGAAGGAACAGAGGAGCTATGTGTGCTGGAAGGTGGAGGTGTATCAGAGGGGTGCAGTCCATCATCATCATCATCATCATGTCATGCTTTTATAAAAGGAAGACAGACGGGGCTTCATCTCCTCTTGTGGACACAGGTACAGAAGTCCATGACATTAAAGCGATACATGGATTTGAAACAACTGGGAGAAGTGAAAAGAACGGCGTATGAAAGAAGAGGACAGGACAATCAAGTCTATATGAGAACAATTGAGACAGAGAATGAAAGATCTACCTGCATTGTTTCATAGCGTTGGTGCCATGAAATGTTGTGAGCTGACATTTGAGTCGGCACAGTAAAATAACACAGATGTCCCTGTAAGCTGGAGCAGAGATGTAAAAACAGGTTAGTCTGTGTGCATTTAAATACAAAGTAGAGAATGTTCATATTTTTCCAGGAAATACCCACTATCATCTTGTGGCTAACAACACCTACAGAATAACTATGTTTGGTGACCACTGTTAAAAATAGCTACAGCAGTTTCAAAAGTAGCAAACTGGTCATTTATTTAGAGACTGAAGCTTGAACCTGTTCTGTAAAGCTCAGTGTAAACTGTAATGGTTCAATGAAGGATCTCAAAAAAAAAAAATACACACATGATCATATGGGCCGATCAACTTTGAACCTTCTCTGGGATGTGAATGAGTTTTAAGGTTGATTGGTATTATTTCATTATTATTTATATTTTAAATGCATTAGTATTCAGTGTGTATTGCTTTGATATGGTATTATATGAGGTGAGCATCTTCAGTTTTACTTACCACTCAATGGGGGCCTAGTTCAGCCAAGAGACGACTTTTTTTGGGGGAAAGTTATATTTTGAAAACAATTTGTTTTAGATCCAAAGTGGTTATACTCATGCATCGCATTCTAAGATAAACAATAGACAGTATGTACATATTTTAATTGGAGACATTATTGTCATGGTCTCACTTTAAGGACACCTCAAATAAAAACTGGCTCAACTGGCCCCGCCCCCTCCCTAATCATAACAGACAGTTATGTTATCGAGGTAATCGATGCACCTTGTTTCCCAGCCCATGTTGTCACTGGCTGTGTTTATACTGTAGAACACCAGGCTGTAATGTTAACTCCTTTTATGCTTAATGACTGATGCTTTGTCTTCTTCTAATTCAAACTAAATAAACCAATTGGTAGAAATAAAGTCACCTGAAAGCAAACAAACCAAAATTCAACAATGTTCCTCTGAGTGTGAGAAAATCAGCCCATACTCTCACAACCAGAAAGCAGAGTTTTGATCGAAGGATGTTTCAAATAACAATTGTTATTCATATACTTAAACATCAGTGTCAAGTGAGCCAAATTATACACATCATGTTACAAATGTTTTGCGACTTGATAATACAAAAGGAAAAGTTGCAAACTTCTCCTTTCCATGACTGATCTACAAGAAAAGTCTGAAAAGTAGATGAAGTATTTTAACAGTGTTAGAAATAAAATACATTACTAACATAACAACGGAAGAACAACTGTAAACTTTATTAACATGTTTCTTCCCATATACCTTTCTACCTGGTCTCCCACTTGTTCATGCCATTGTCAGAATCACATACATGAAACCAAAAGTAGAGAGGCAGCAGAGGGCCAAAAAAAAACTGTGGAAGAACTTGGAGGGGGTTTGACTTTTAAATTACTCCAAATTATGAAAATTGATTAACTGTCATGTTTACATGAATATTAGACTGCGTGCATCTGCGAAATGTTCTGTATTTTCTCATTGTGTAATGTCACAGACAAAAAGGTAACACAATGTGTGTTTTTCCCAATATCCTGCAGCTGTAGTTTGGTGTCTGACAGGCGTGAACCACAAAGATACCGAAAAACATCTCAGCTGACTGACTTCATATCGTATTAAATGCATGACATACACTGACTATGCCTCACCGAGGTTGTAAATCACATTTCTCATTGACCTCTAAACAGGTCCAACAGTTTGATAGGAAATGCTGACCTCTAGTGGTAGTTTGGTTGCTCAGCATTGTTGCTATTGTGGCTGCTCCTTTTAAACAACACAAACTGATAATTTTTTTAAATAATATTTTTTTATTTTCAACATTCAAATTTTAGAACAAGTCTCTTAAAACCTGTCTGCATTTCATTATTAAGGGAGACATTAAAAGTCTGGAAATGAACAGACAATGAAATTTAAAAAAACATTAACGTGTCATGATAATAAGATGAAACAATTAAATAACATGAAACTATTATAAGCAGTCGTAGCAGCTCTGTTTAACAATATGAGCTGATATGATCCTTATTTGGCCCAGTGGGAAGTGTGTCCAACAAATATAGTCCTGTTTAAGTGCCACCCAGATAGTCAAAGTGCTGGTTAGTGAAATAAAAATGTATGGTACTAATTATGGGATGGATGCACCAAACGACAATGAGACCACAGAATTGGGTTTATTTTGAGATGTGTGTTGGATTTAAACACACAGCGCAGTCTGCAAGCATTGCGACAAGTGAACAGTGTCGTGAATCGATTAATTCTATGAATGTAAATATCATCGAGTTAAAGTTGAGAGTTAGGAATGTGCTCTGATTTCTCACAGAGAGAAATATTTCTCTCTGAAACACATGTTCCACATGTGTTTCATCACCCCGTGGCAGCAGGGGGCAGCATGTATCCATCCTGTCCATCTGTCATTCCCTCACCCAACACTCCACTGTTCTCTGCTGCTGTGTGAGATCTCCCATTATCATTCAACAATGGGCTGAATGCTGAGAAAGGCTGCCTTTAGGCACTGTCTGAAATATTGCATTAAACTTGCCATCCACATGGATGACCTAACAAGAGAAAATCTAGGAAAATCTGGATTTTCAGTGACAGCTGACCAGATGAGACATTACATCTAGGTGGTAGTGAGCAGGGACACCAGCAAGAGATTTAAAAAAAACGACCCCTCCGTTACAGAATCCATTTAGATCTCTCATTAAAACTCTATTTGTACTCTGAGCTTAATAGAAGCACGTGAATGCACCATCTAATAGTGTTCCAACATGTCTGTTTGCATGTATTCCTCCTCTCTCTATGCTCCACCTCCCTTCAGCTTCCACTATAAATTCCCTTATGTAATCATGTTGATCAGTGAAACTATTTCCACTCTGTCTTCATTAGTGGCTAATTAAAAGACACTTATAAAACCAGTCACATCACTTTATAGCTCCCCTCTAAGATGCCAATATTCAGGACTAAAACCACTGGTGATTAACGGGTGCCTGAAAACAATAGTATGTTTAAAATACATCATTTTATATTAGATACAACTTTACATATGGTTGATTTAAGCAAACAAAATGCTGGTCAAAGTCCTTTTTTAATTTAATTTGATTAAAAGACGCAACATGGAGACCAAGAATTGAACATTTTTGAACATGCAGCACCTTCCAAAGTGATTGAGGAAGTGTTTTCTGAAGCACCACACTGTTTTGATATTACCTGGTGCAGGGGAATTCCACTCTGCCATTTTATCTAAGTGATATCAAACAAAACAAAGACAGTTTTAAAAAATTAAAATTGAAGATAATCATCAGCCACATCCTAAAAGATATAATATGTAACATTTCATTCATTAAAATGTCTAAAAATGAGTAGACCTTTGTTTTATATTTGTTTGACTTGTGTACTTAAACTATCCCAAATACTAAATAGCAGCACACGACATTTGGCTGCCTGTCACAATAACCTCTGTGAGGGTCACAGAGTGTAAAAGAAATAAAACAACTTCATGATCTCTTGGTATTTAACTACAACATCAAGCTACGCCTTATTTGAACTGAGAAACCAATAGAGGCCGAAATTAAAATTGCTGTTCTGCAGGTTTAGCATGGTTTGTAATGCAAAGTTTTAATGTAGGAGTGACTGCCTGAGTGTTAAGTGAAGATTTAAGCTGCTACGCTTCATCATGCTTCAGGAGGTGCATGTGTACAGGCCACAGGGCTACGTGTTCATGTGTGGAGGGCTGTAGTGCTCTGGGGTGTGTAGATACAGCGGTTCACATGGAGCCTGGGGTCAGATCACACTCAGAGAAGGAGAGGTGAATTCATCAGCCCCCGCAGAGCCTCTAAGGCACACTGGCTTTATCCATCACCAGGCAGCCCTGGTGCTTTACTGGGAGATGAGGAGGACATGGAGGAGGACTCCAACTATGTAGAGCCTTTAACTATTGCAGCTGCCTATAGCCTAGGTTTAGCAGCATACAAACATAACATCATAAAGTTTGTTGACCATGTACATACTGTACTTCAACTAATAAGGATAGTGTTTCAGAGACATACAGGCTTCACATGGAGACCATCAAGAAACATACCAGTAACATTACTCATATTTTGGGACCATCTCTGGTTCTAAGTGATCAATGCTGGTTATATTTTCTATTGCTTTTCATGCTGTACCTACTATACAGCGTGCTGCACAGTGGTATCATACTGTAGCTGCTTTACATTTTGTATCTTGCAGTATTCATTTAGCATATATTACAGACACAATCAGTTTTTATTGTATCTCTAATTGGGCTTTTGCTACTGTTTATGCTATATGCTTAAATGCTAAATTGCATTTTGTAGCTCTGCTACAACGGTGTACAACAACAACAACACAGTTGAACCTAATGTAATGCTTATCTTTAGCAGGTTTTTGTTTACCATCTTAGTCCTTGTATAATAGCCAGGCAGCTCTTGCTAATTAATGGTAAATGTGCAATATAGCTGAGGTTAATGGGAATATCATCAGCTTTGACAGTGTTTGGCTGTAAACAGTGGTCGTGGTAAATGGCACTTTTCTACCTGAGCGGACTTCACAATTAGTCTCTCATTCACCCTGCCTCAAACACACACACACACACACACACACACACACACACACATACACACACACACACACACACACACACACACAAAAACACACACACATTGGGGTTCATTGTCTCGGGATACTGGAACAGGTAGGAAAGAGGAGCCAACGACAGAACTGCAAACCAAGATATTAGTTGACAAAGGAATGTATCCACAAACTTTCATGCTAATACATCCCAAGGTTGTTATTATTCTATGGGCCCTATATAATAATGACCACAACACTTTGTGGCCACAATCAGGCACAAAGTCCCATGGTGTAAAGGTGTCATATTTAGTCCCATAGATGTGTTTTTGGCGTAACGTAACTCTCTCCCATCAACAACATCAAACGACTGCATATGAGCAAATGCACTGATATTTAACTGATGAAAAGCAGGAGGGCTGCTGTGCATCCCTGTGTGTATTATAGGCCCAATGGTAAGGGCAGATCACAGATCACCGTCCACAGATCAGGTGGGCCAGGTCATAACAATGATCATTGTAATTAATGGAGTTTGGCATATGGGTGGGTAAGATAATACATCATTAATGAGGAAATTATTGATTCTGCGTCCTCAGACCTTATTTTAAGACATTTTCCATCAAGAGTCACACTGAGAACGTGGCTAAAATTACAGGAAGCTAAGATGTTTTAGCGAACTGTCTGCCACCACAGTGACAGCACCTTGTAACAGTCTTTATTAACACAAACATTCAACGCAAACTTAAATTCAAGCTTTTTAGCTTCCAGTCTTTTTTTTTTCCCCAGTTTTCAGTCACACAGACTCTCATACACTTTGTGTGTCGCAGACTTCCTCAGGCCCAACACTCTCCTGCAGATAAGGGCGAGAAATCAGTACAACACAAAACACCTGTTATAATGAACTCTCTCTCTCCCTAACTCTGCTTCCCAGAACCACACCTACACTCTCTCTCACCTGATACTGAGCACAAACCAAACCCCGCCACCATATGGTGTTTATAAAGGGATTATTATCCTTTGTTAATGTAACATGTTATCCCAACTCCGGTGTTTGTGTAGCTGCTGGTTTGGGCAAGTCTAATTTCTCTTTTTGTGGGGTTGAGCTGGTTTCATGTATCTGTATGTTTAATTGAAATGTGTGAGATTATGAGGCACGGGTTTATCTCTGTGTTTATGTGCGTGTGCGTGTGTGGGAGGACGATCACAGACCCTCTGATCTGAAAGAAGCAAATGCCAGATCACATGTTCCTTTCTCTCTCTCTCTCTCTCTCTATCTCACTGTCTCCAGAGAGAAGCCGTGTGTTGACTACAGGGACATCTGATCAGAGAGCGCTTGTGGCTCCCACTGTGACACACACAAACACACACAGAGTCTTCCCAGGTGAGTTCCTGCAGTACATCCTCTCGTCTAAACCCCCGCTGCACACGGTGGCCAAAGTTGGAGGGAGACAGAAAGCTGTCGAGGTCTTTCCTGCGATGCCAGATGGAGTGTAGGAGGAGCACTAAGGAGTTAGAGTTAGGAGTAAGGAGAGTCCGATGCACAAAAATAATTAAATAGATAGATAATGAAATAAAATAGTGGTTGTTTCAGTCATTACAAAAAAAAGATTTCATAAAATAAAACTCAAATATATACAGTAATAATGCTCCAAAATGAGGTTTGCCAGACCTATAACAGAGTGACAAATTTAATTTATATACATACTGTACATATACATACTGTGGTAGGGTTTTCCCCCAAAAGGACTGCACTGTAAAGAGTAAGTAGAGGCTACATATATGATGATAAAAGCAGCAGTGTGCAGAGAAAACCCCAAAACAAAAACAACAACAACCAGCATGAGGCTAACAGTAGTTTAACAATGCTGCCGGTAACATGGTAATCTGTGATGATGCAGTGAGAGTATATAGATGGGGGTTATATAGGTGACAGTTATGATGAAATGTTAAGGACGGCCCTGAGGAGAAATATACTGTTTCCTGCAGCCTATCACAGTCTGTTACTCCTCCAATGATACAGGAGAACATAAAGACATGCATTTGCTGCAGAATGCTGGATTCTTAGAACTGGTTTCTGGAGGCAGGGAACGCTGGAAATATCCTGACTGGTACTGTTATGTAGCACATCAGTGTTGTTATCATGGGAAAACGTTTTCACGGGGCTTTGGCTGGAACTGTGGTGTCTTTTCTCTCCATAAGAGTAAAAAGTAGCCCTTTAAAGGACAGTGTTTTTGTCCAAACCCAACGGAATCTTATGTCATATTAATATAATATTATTATTATATTACTTTAAGGGTTTAGGGACTTTATTTCAACTTCTGTTGCTGTCTTTTGCAGGCATTGTATTCAGCGTGAATGGTCATCAGAAGAACATGTAGAGAGACAAAGTGGATTAAAAAATAAACACTGACATAATGTGTTTTCTTCATGGTTGAGTTTCTTGCATATGTTTCATAATCTTATGTCTTCTTACATGTTTTATACGTCTGTTGTCCTGTTCCCTCTGGTGTGTGATGAATAAACCAACGCATGGTCTTTTCTATGTTATTGTCGCATCCATTTAGGTTCAAATCAGCCTTTATGTCAGGAAAGCATGCAATAATGTAAAAGAGAACTAATCTGTTAAAGTAACAAGCCTGTTTTAAAAATGTTTAAAAAATAAAAATTCTAGTAAAGTACAGATAATTGAAAAATCTAAAGTATAGTAACAAAGTATTTGAACTTCTTTATCGTTCGTCCCACCTCTGCAATCACTCATAAACATATCATTCTTCTACCACAAAAATCCAGAGCGGATTTTTTTCTCTCCGATTTTTCATATTTTCTTTACATCTTTGTCATCTACACTGCTGCCAGGCTGTGTGTTTCCAACTTGTACTAATTTGAAATTATCCTAATGTGTCAGTTTGAGCGAAACACACTGATACATGGGTAACAAAAGGAAAGAGAAATGCCCAAGCAGAGATTTACTGTGTTGTACTTTTAATTGAACTAATAAAGGGTCTGAGGAACTTTGTGTTATTTTGTATTCCTGAAAGCCGTCGGCCCTGGGGAACTGCAGAGAGATAATTCACACAGCAGATAAGCAGTAACAGGATAATACCAGCTGAAGATGAGAAGATTGAGGATGAGTGTCCGTGAACAAGGGGACGGAAAGATGCTGCTAATCTCTGGAGAGACTTAATGCTACAGTAAATGCTATTCCTCAATATTATTGATCTGTGGTGACATTAAGACACATGAACCTAAGTGCCACACTTGGTATTTGTCTTGGGAGTAACTAAACAAACTCCTTCAGAATATAGAATGATTTGAAGTTTGAGCACATTCAGTTAATATTCCATTCAGTAAGAATGAGTTTATTCACAGACTATTTTGACAGCAGATAAGTGAAATAGAATTCCATCAGCAAATTGAAAAAAATCATGCTGTCATTTGTTCCTGAGGTGTGAAAGAATACGCTTAGCTGCAACAACATATAGCCTCTCTTCAGCAATAAAACAGAAGGGATTTTGATGCTTTCTGTGCTGGCAGCTTTGCAAATCACTGCAGAGTGTGAAGAAAATGCCATTTAAGTTAATATTCAGTCAGGGAAACTGTTATCGTGAGGCAATATCCAACAATATGAATCCAGTTCACTTTTTTATTTTTGCATTTATGCACTCCAACAATTAAGATCCATAACAATTTGCAGAAAAAGGAGGTAAAAAGGTGAGTAAACTGGATATTTTTGAATGCATTATCGGTCATTTTCCAGCAGCTCTACACATACATTTTTTTAAAATTATTTTTTACTGTACCTTGACATTATAATATATTAGTAGAAATAAACACACAGTTCTCTTATGTACTGTATTCTTGTAAATTTACGAGACAAAACTGGTCACAGTTCTGTCAGTATAATACTGTATATTTACAGTATGTTAAATGTATTTACAATGTGCACCCTGTATTTAACGATACCTAAATAGCACCTTTCCAGTCTGTCTGGCCACCCAAAGCACTTTACAATCACCCATTCACACAGAGAGGCTACCATACAAGGTGCCACCTGCTCATCACAATTACTCCCACTCCACTCCCATCTAGACTGCAGAGGCCTGGGATCAAAACACCAACCTATCAATAAGTCGATGACTGATCTACTGAGATACAGCTGCCTCTAATTAAGTGTAAAACTAAAACTAATAATAATATCAATACCAATAATGAAAAAATACTTAAGGAAATGAATAATTGAAAATTACAAACACATTTTGACAAGATAATGATGTGCCATTTCCTAACATTTTGACACTTTGAGGGAGTGTTTCCAAGGACACAGATGCCCCCATAGAGCCTAACCTCTGTCATAGCAGCATAATAGCAGAACGATGTGAACTTTGCTCAAAATAAGCAAAATGAAGAAAACGTAAGATACACACCTTTAGGGCCCCTACAAAGCATGTGACAGATAAGGGTAACTCTATACACCCCCTTTGGCAGGGTCATAATAAAAATAGCGACTTAAGACGTTGCCTTGTCAATGCAACTCTGGACATCCGTGTCAAAAGGCTGAGCAGGTTGTAGCATCTCTGTTTCATTTTAAAATTTCAGTTTCCACACTTTTCTTTCACCTTCCCATGATGCTCTGCTGTTTACAGCTAGGTTTACAGTACATTCCTGTAAATAATGGATTTCTGGCTTTCATGTAGTAATCATATGATATTGATACAGCAGAGGACTGTTCAGATTTTCACAGTGCACATCCTTTAGCGGAGAGCCTTTCATAAAGCAATGTTTCTTGATGAGAGACTTTCTTTCTGGCCTTGGTTTTTGCATCCTCCTTGTTTTTATTGTGGATTTCTTATATTCAAGCCTGTTCTTTGTAAGTGTGTTTTGAAGATAATGTTTTATTTTTGTTATCAGTTTAGTTGTGTTAATCTAACTCTTAGGTGATCTGAGGAATTCCTTTATCTCCACAAGAGTGAAACCACTCACTACAAAGAGTACTGATGCAACTGAGAGACATTTTTCTGAAAGCGCACAGGCTGAGATACGATAAGATACAGGGTTGGAGGGGGAGACATGTTATATCTCTGTGAATTTCAACAACGAGGGAAAACTGAATTAGACCCAAAACTTCTACCTAAAGCTACATAAAGCAAGCAGACAGCCAAACTAAATGGCATGTTCTGTCTACATCTACACCATCTCCTCTGTAGTGATACATACTGTAGGTCTTTCAATACCTGTAACCACCTGACCCGTTGTGAGAGCTGCTGGTGCTAATCAACCACCCACATCCAACCCACAAACTGTCAACTTTGTTTGTTATATTGGCACAATTGTCAGGACAGAAGGCTGATGCAATGACAGAGACGAGACTGAGCACGCAGTACTTCTCAAAATGCTGTTCTTGCTGCTGGGAGCAGAGGAGCGCTTCTTTCTCGGTCTCCTATGTCCACAGTTGGAGGAAGACCTCGACTAAATAAACACAATGAATTGCTCAAGAGAGACATGAGGTGTGTTTCACTCTTAATTTCATCTTTGTCACTTATTGATCCACTCACCCCAGCCTGTGATATTTTCTTATAAGCTGACCTGCAGGTTATGGGTCGAATAGCATCTCACTGGACAGCACAGCTTTTACACACAACAAAATTCTACATCCTGTGGCACAAAAATGACCGATAGTTTAGAGCTCCTCCTAAACGTCTCACAGTAGGCTCAGAGTCTCCCTTAGCTCCATTGTAATGCAAACCATGGTAACATGAACACACTGTAGCTGAAAGCTAAGCTGGTAAGTATGTATCTCACTTGATGGGTATTTTTGGACGGCTTTTTCTGTGTGTGATTCTATTCAGTATGCATTTAATGAGGTGTAAAGCTACTTGAAACACAAAGAGCTTGACAATTGTGCTTTTCATCTGACTAAAGAGTGTTCTATGTTGAAAGTTCATGTCCAACCGAAGCATGCAGCTGAGTTTGAAGCGGCCGGCATGAAGAGTGGGCACCTCCAAGTCTGAAGCCGAGGTTCTCCGCTGGAAAACAATACGTCGCTCTCTCTCAAGCGACAGACTTTAAGCATCTTGGGGTCCTTTTCATGAGTGATGGGAAATTTAAGCGTGAGATGGACAGGTGGTTTGGTGCATCATCAGCAGGAATTCTGCATTGGTGTTGTGTCCTGGCCCCTTCCTCATACTTCCCCTTATACCATGAAAATGTGTCCAATAGTTTTTGCGTGATCCTGCAAACTAACCAACTGGGCATGCATGAAAACATAACCTCCTTAGAGAAGGAAATAATTGTATCAATTGTATCAATATATTGTAAAGATATTCAACAGTTTAAAAAAATTGCAACTGGATTTAAGGTGTTTTTAAGCATTTCTTTAGGCCTTCAAAATACTTACGATACACAGATGTGATTTCTCCATCTGACCTTTGTGATATTGGATGGTATCTACTGTACATATGCCTGTACACATATAAAATATGCCTGTACACATGTACATGTAAGTATGCATGTCTGCTGTATCCGTGTCTCGGTATGTCGCCTCCGCCACCACCGCCTTCCTTTGCTGACACATGGGAAACAGAGGTGTCCTTGAAAAGCAGATTGCCGTCCAATGTACTGTCCTCCCATGCTGCACTGCTCAGCCATGCACGAGGTCATAAAGGACACAGGGAGTTGGGTGGGGTCAAGTTGAAACAGTCAGGTAATACAATTTTTCTGTAACCCAACCGACTTCCCCGCGGCCCGTTCTATCATCCCTGCTATCTGCCCCCCCCCCCCCCCCCCCCCCCCCCGGCTGTGGCCTCGACAGACCTCCGTCTGTCCATCCGAGGCCAGGCTGGTGGGAGGCAGAGGAAAAAAACAGTTATTTTTATGGTATAGTAATAGTGAAATGGAGATGGAAAAATATCTTCTCTCCTTTTCTGTCGTCTTCTCTCCTCCTCTATGAACTCCGCTTTTTGTGGTGATTGAATTCCAACGCGATGGATGGATTTACAATTGCAGGCCCAGTGCCATTACTGACTACTATTGTAGACTCAACAATCACTCTCCCATCTGTTCCCCTCTTTCTTTGTCTCATTCAGGTCTCTTTCCCTTCCCTATCATTGTAAGGAATAATGACATGCTGATGCACTCTGGGTAATGTGCAGAGGAGATGGAACAAGCCCTGTAGCATGCTCTTGAGATTCCAAATCAAATATGATCTCAACCCTTACACAAATTGATTACTTAACCCTCAGACAGCAAACCCTGAACATCAAATTATGCCATTGATAGGAAATCATGAGAGAACACCTCGTTTTCATCTTGAAAAAGAATCCACCGTCACGGTCTCTCCCTCAGATACACAGAAATAAATAGATTGTTCCTCTTGGCTTGAAATATTCCTGATAGTAAGCCCCAAACAGTGCTGGATATCATATTTCATTTCTCACTCACACGACCCTCTGCCACCTCTAATCCAGTGGCGGCTTCCCAATAGGCTTGGAAAAATACAATTTCCCCACCACATCAATAAGCTGGGGCTTATTCAGCAGCATGGTGGTCCACGAGGACTGGCTGCCTGCCCAGCCTATGACAGAGCTTTATTTGTGGGAAGGGACAGCAAGCCGCGCTGAGACAAGGAGATGGATGCTGCCATTCGGATAAGGAGCAACAACAGGCTATACTGCTGCTGCTGCAAAATAGCCACAAGGTGGAAATTTTCTGTTTTTCTCCATAAACTTTAAATTCGTAAACCTATTTGTAGAACTCTAACAAACCTTGTGTTTGAAACCAAGTAAAAACTTTCTGTAGACCTGTAACAATTAGTCAATCAACGAGTCGACTGACAAAAATAATTAGCAACACGTTAGATAAATTAAAATGATTAATCGTTCGAGTCACTTTAAAAAATGTGTTTTTCTCCATTTTAGGCCATTATAATCTCAACAAATTTCATTTTTAGACATTTGCTGAGCCAAAACTAAAAAATTTGCATGAAGAGGGACAGGGAACCGAACCAACGACCAGGTTTTATCTCAGGAAATGCAAAGGCTATATGTCCATGTATTCTGTTTCAGTATTTGGATGCTTTAAGTATTGATTACTTTCATATTACTTATACTGGTACAGTCTAGCTAGTGTAGTAATATGTTCGGATAGAAATTGCTGTCAAAACATTAATTCTCCTCTTACTTTAACTTCTTGGTGTACAGGAAGACCCTGACCTCCCACCACTGATTGAGAACTGCACTAAAGAACATGAGACTGGCTAATCAATAGACTACCAGTGCTACAGGAAATTGCACAGAAACTCTATGTCCAAGAGTTTAATCTACAATGAGAAACAAGACTTGTTAGAATTATGTGTTCCACCTGCACTGACAGTACAAATTATATGCCAGGTTGAGAAGTTCTGAGGCTTCTGAGCCAAGTGTGAGAATACCAAAGAGTCATTATAAACCAAGAGAAGGGGAAGTATAGAAAGGTACAGAGATACAGGATGTGTCACGAGGTATAAGCTCTATATTGCAGACAGTAAGAACCAAAATAGCATCGGAGAGCAGAGCAGAAAACATCAAATGGCTCACAGTTACTTACAAAAATGACTGATAATGCAACATTTCTACAACAACTAGAGACCAATATATCAGATCGAGCCCTTTGGATAAACCAATTCTTCCATCCCCGACATAGAAAATGATATTTTTCCTTTTGTAGGTGTTCCAAGTCAACACGTTGACCCTGTCCATTAGTACCAGCTGCTGCCTAGTGCAAATGAAACCAGTGAAAGAGAGATCCTTTATGAATTCACAATGGAATTATTCATTTTTGCTGTGAGCTGCATGAATTGACAAGTGCACAACCAGCCGGGTAGGCACAAGATCACCTCTTTCAGTGAGTATAATGAGGCTTTTAAATCAGGTTTGAGTGAATGTTTGAAGAACAGCATGTAAATATTAACAGGAAGTGCATCAGGCCTCCTAATGTTATACAAGTTTGCTGTCCAGACAAATGGATGATTGAAGCCTGGTGGTGCATTCATGCACTCTTCAGATGGTCCTGTTTCACAACCCACGCCTCTGACTTTAGTGTCTTCATGAGCTTTTAGGTTGTAATATGGGACAAACATGAACATGTTTAAACAACATGATGATAGCTGTTAGAATGAGATGATGGTCCCTAAAACCACTAAAATAAGATTTAAAAAAAATGTTTTTCCAACCTACCTCACAGGAACTAATGGTCAGAACCCATGACCAAATTACAAATTCATGTTCATATGGATTTTCTCATGGAACAAATATTTCTGATTCCTCCAACACCACTTTAATGCACTATAGTTATTGAGATGTGGTAAGTAGCACATCTGGATAGGTAACTAGCACCTATTGACAGAACACCAGAGCAGCCATTATGTTTTTACCGGCTTTGGTTTATCTGTGTGTTAACAGAATTATTATCAACATCTTTAGATGAAGGGATGATGATGATTTGATGATGATGAGAGGTAGGGAGTGCGCCATGAAACAGTCCATTAGATTTTGATGGTGATCTGGATACCTGCATATTTCCATTTTAGTACTTTCATTTTTCTATGTTACACATACACACATACACATATATGTATTCTTAAACAAATTAGAGTAACATATTGCAGCGATATAATTTACTCAGTTTATTTTTTGTTTTGATTTTACATACAACACATAACCACCATATAATATGATGCATGAAAGGTTCACACAGGTCTTCATTTTTTGTTTTTTTGTTACTTGCGTTAATTAGACCAGCTCAGACTGACACTATGCTGAGACTTAATTCAAGGTCATTGAAGTCCATGGAATAATAAGATGCTAAAAGTGTAACAAAACTAAAAAGAGAGGTAGAGAGAGGTCAACCAAGGCCAGTCTGTTCATGGTCACACAGTACTGAGTCATTAAAAACCAGGCTAACAAGAGGGAACATACAGTGTGTGTGGTGGAGGTTATAATTCACAGTTTATAGAACATTTAACCTGTCAACATTAACAATCCACTAATTTAACAATTTAATTGGTCATTATTTAAATTATATTACGGGATAAAAACATATTTTGGCATTTATTCTTGTGATTCTTTGTGGAGTCAGAGGCGAGTTCCTTTTCCTTTGCAGTGTCGCAGTGTCCAAACGTCCTGTCTCTCCCTGTCAGGCTGCTGTGAAGGGTCGGTTCTGTTTGTCACCATCTGTCTACACCTGTCAGACATGCTGTCTTTCATTTGGAGGCGGCCGCATCAGGTCTGATAGAGAGTGCATGTGTGTGCTTCTGTTTGTCCTGGTTGTCCATGTGTATACCTATATGCTATTGATTTTCCATATATCTGTGTCTGCACATGCTCAGACATGTGCTCCCCAGAGCTGTGACCTGTCAATCCCAGATGCTGCCTGAGAGAATTGCAATCTCCTTTTGGGCTCCTTGGTCTCTCTGACACAACAGCCTGCAATCCAGCTATTCAACACTGCAAGACAAGAGAGGTTCTAAAGGTGTTCATTTATATTCTAATTATATTAAGAATCTGCCATGGTAGAAGTGGCACCATTACAGTAATTGGAAGAGGCTGATTGCTGCATTTTTCTCTTCCCACCCAGAAGGAATTGTTCAAAGAAGTGGAGAGTTGTTTTCATTTCAGTCATCAGATGATACGAGGTGAGATCTGGCAGCCAGCTTTAAAAGATGAGATTTGTTTTTCATTTCTGCATTGCAGTTCTGCTTTATATGACTTGGTGAAGGAAAGGATGCAGCAGGATTAAAGTATGCACAAGATGCACCAACCCTACATCAGGCTTGTATCATGTTGTAGAAGTAATAAGCACTGTCAGTGTTAAAAACTGGGGTGTAGAGAATAGACGAGGAACAAAAATGTCCTGCATGCTTTCACACATACTGTATTTTCACATTCCTACATACACGGGAACATCACTAATAAAGTGCCCTCAGAGGCCATGGGGGGGGGTAAATGATATCTATTTTTCATGTCACACACATAATAGATCCCATGAACCAGAATGATATGTTTCCTACCGAAAGCAAAAGCAAGACAGCCATGCTTTGGAGTTTTTATTGATTATATGTACATGATTTCCCATTTCATCGCTTTCTATGATTACCCCTGTGATTTATAGCACCTTAGCATTGTTGGTATATTCTACGTGAGTGACTGGAACACTGTGCTAAAGAAATGGGAAACACACACACACACACACACACACACACACACACACACATGAACACACAAACAGAATCCAGGTGAAGGCGAAATTCACAATTTTGCAAGGAAGGAGGTGTATGTGTTAGAGGAGGGTGACAACCAACTACAATCAATTCTGAATACAATCTACAGTTAATTATTGAACTCACTAATGGAAAGTAATTCATAAGGGACTGAGACGGACTGCTATAGTATAGTGAAGTCATTGTCTTCCATTTTTACTAGAGATTTGATTAGCAATTTTAAATTCCATTAACTCATGCAAAAAGTCAGATTCAAACTTAAACAGTAGATTATAGTAGATTTTTTTTTTTTTGCATGTAGTTTTAGATTAATAATGACTCGTTAAAAACAAAAGTCCAGTATCAGCTGATATTGGATGCAGGAGGTGACATTCCCTTTATGGAGACACGTGGAAAGTAAGGATGTGGAGGTCAGACTGGTAGATGGGCATGAAGTGCAGCAATCCAGTACAGACCAGTGGAGTTGCCTTCCTCTTGGAACAAGTTTGCAATTTTGATTTTGCTATTTATTAATCATAACCCTTAATATTGCCCTAACCTTAAGTGTTTTAGTCGACTAAGTCTGACCACACCTTACCAGTGCTTTGTTTGCCATATTAATGTGTTTTATAATTTCCCCCCATGCACAGATGTTATAGAAAGCTGGAATTTTTTAAGATGCTGCTGCTGATGTGAAGAAAATCACTGAAATGAACTGACTGTCCAATATTGACACTCTGACTTCTTTGTTTTTTAATCTAGAAATAGAGAATATGAAAGCAGGAGTCTGTAAGCCACTGTTGAAATATATTATTCTTGTCCTTACTCAAAGAAACAAAAACACCTCAGTCAAATGCGGCACAATAGCTGACAGCACTTTATCGTCAGGACAGATGATACATGATGTTCAACAAATCACAGGTTTAAGAGATGACAATGTCTGTTCCGATGATTTATTTTGTTTGGGCGAAAGTATTTTATGAAAATAACAAAACCAGTTTCTCTGCAGAGAGAAAACATTGCTAAATGGTGGGCGGTGTACAAAGTATTCCTTTGTATTGGTAAGTATGTCTGTCAAAAGGATGTTTGATGGGTTTTCGATTGAAAGGAATAAACTGCATGAAAGGCACAAGGTAAAATGAGTGTAAAATTAAAACTCTCTTTAATGTTTGGATCCAAAAGCAGACTCAGAGACCTTCTGAAAGGGACGTTTTGAAGGGAAGGCTGAGGTATGGATTTCCAGAGAGCTGAGAATGGTGAGACTTGGGTGTAAAGGACTGGAATTCCTGAGCACATGGAAACCACAGGAATAACACTGACACGAAAAAGAACACCTCTATCCTTGAAATA
Source organism: Chaunax sp. Z400 (assembly GCA_037577475.1). NCBI lineage: Eukaryota > Metazoa > Chordata > Actinopteri > Lophiiformes > Chaunacidae > Chaunax > Chaunax sp. Z400. The sequence continues at coordinate 23,309,971 of CM075187.1, read as the reverse complement.
GATTTTTCCCCCTCAATTATATAACAATGAAAAAAAAAGAACATTAATGATTGTCTGAATGCATTAGCCTCTCTGTTTATTTACATCATCCTTATTTGACTGACGGGCTCTTAAAAAGAGCTGGCTGTGCATAATTGATGCACAAAGTGTATCCTCTCATCATCTCTGACGTTATTCTCTGCACCTTTATATTTACAGCACAGCCACATTTAAAACACTTTGTGTCCAACTAGTTTTGCTGCTGATATTGATCAGCCAGTTTGGACTCTATTTGTTCACAATTAAGAGCTTGCAGAAAAGAATTGTATTCAATAAAAAATGTGCAAAAGACGAGTCAGGAATCTGTTATCGACTGGAGAGTATGTAGTACAAACAATACATGATGTCCCCCCCCCCTTCAGATCTTCTGTGCTGTGGTTGAAGCTCGATTTGTAATCTCCAAACACGTCCAGGTATTTGTATTTGTCAGGCCGCTCCGTAGCCTAGCCCTTGACAACATTGACGTTCAAAATCGATCAACACGTCCTAATGCAAAGCTGCAAAAATGAATTCTTGCACCAGTGAACAAAGACGACCAGCAGGTTCAAGGCTGCTCATTTATCCTGTGGGAGTGCATTTGCAGAGGGGTATGGGTAGTTTGCTGTATATCTTCTGCAGAGGTGTCATAGAGGGATGCATGATGAAACCTTCTGTGGCATTTTTAATTTAATCATCAATTTTAGGATCACATAAATTCATATATACATTAAATACATTGCTATACATCATTATAGATATTATAAAAATGTGTAAGTTATACAAGAACAAGACAAGAGATCAACTCAAATCTACAAGGATATATCATTTGTGTGTGTGTGTTTGGACTAGGGATCACCATGATAACTTTATGAAGTGAGTGTGGATTCTGTAAATGAGTAAATGAGGAGGATGAAAGTGTAAGACATACAAAGATATGAAGACAGTGGTATCTTAAATTAAGATAACATCTAGGTAATAGAGATGTATTCAAGTTGAGGAAAAGAATTGATTACGAAAAAGGTCAGTTTCTCTGTGGCATGTTATAAGTTGAGTTTCCCTGTGCATAAAAATAAAAGATAAATCCAGATCTAGATTGATTTTTTCACGGGGCCAGTTTACATAATGAAATTTTAAAAAATTCAACAAGCCATTTCTTTTCAGTGTAAGAATAGAGTTCTCCACAACAACATCGACAACAATCTAAAATTAACTACAACAAAATGCAGCTGATCCTTGATCAGTGGCTGTTGTCACACTTTGATTGAAGCAACAAAAAACACCCAACAAGAACAAAGAAACACATCTGACACACCACAGACAGCCGTCGACAAGGTGAAGTGCTGGATTCTGGATTCTTGCTTGTTTAATCACAAACAAAAATGTGAAAATGTCCTGTGGTTATGTAGTGAACTGTTTCTTGGCTGTGCTCTGTGACAACCTGGAGCCGGTCAACCTCTTGGTTATATTGTAACATACTATTTAGAAAAATACAAAGGCTCTAATATTAATATTGTTGAGGTTTGGACAGAGGACTGGATCTATAGTATCTATAGTATCTGTATTAGGCTAAGATAAATAAATGAGCTGGCTGTGATAGCAGCCCATAATATGTTAAATAAATGAAGACAATGTTGTGGTGGGAGCAACAAGTGGTAAGACTCTTCTCTGCAGCTCACGTCCCCACATACACAGCTTCATATTACATACCTGTCTGTAAAGACATGTCAAGACATCCATCTATAGAAGAGACACAATGATATCAGTCAGGAGGAGCTGACTTCTCCCTATTTCTACCAAAGCTCTCGAAACACGTGTTAAAAATAACAAATCACGAGTCAGTTTTTAACATGCCACTGTGTCTTGATAAGGAAACACATTTTGTGTTGTTTTAACACTCTCAGTGTGTAAGCACACTGAACACATGCTGTGTGTTAAATATTTCAACACATTTTGTATGATCACAAAATAAACTATTTCATGAAATTCAGGCGACATTTATTAAAATCATTCAAACATTGTTAAACTTTTTGTTTTTATAATATTCAGGGACTCATTTTGGAAACTCATTTCAAAAGCTTTTTTTTTTCTTCTTTAAAATAAAAAAAATTTAAAAAAAAGATCCCCAAAATGGAATTTTGGATATAATGACATAAGTTCTTTGTGGGTCTAATCTATATGAATATTAAGCTTTTTTGGGATGTCATTAATCATCTTTAGATTAAATATAGGTCTGTTTTGTATTGTATTGTCTATTGACGTTTAAAGAACTAATAGAAATGTAGAGAATAAAATAGAATGCTCGTGTGAATGGTTGTTTGTCAGCTGGGAGAACAGAACAGAATGAGTTTATTTGGGTATAGTTTCCTCTGGACTGTTGCTGATGGCGTCTGTTTCTCCCATCCATGAATGCTACTGTTGACCCCCCCCCCCCGCTGTGTGCTGAGTGGACACCTGCCCTCCACAGCTGAGTCTGCCCTCCAGAGCTTTAAGTCTTTATCTCTGCCTTTCCCTGTAATATTTAGCAGCTTGGAGCTTTTATTTTACAACTCCTCATCCAGCTAAACCCATAAAGCAAACCAATCAAAAGCCCAACACAACAGTGAGGCTTAGAGAAATCCAATGGCTTTCCTGGGCTATTGATCCTGCCCTCTAGAGCCCAAGGCCTTTATATTGCTTGGAGGCTTTACAAGAGAGATAGTGACACATTTATGCTGGTAAAAAAAATAAATAAATACATTGATTAATAGAGCTGTTATGTCTTCGAGAGACATAAGTTACCTGGTGATTATTAGCCCATGAGGGGTCATGCAGCTCTGTGCTGGTCATCAGTAATCTGGATTTGCTAGTTCTAGGCCCTGTTAAGTCCAAGGGAAATCAAAACTGTCTGTCTATCAAAACATGCCATTGACACAGGTCAGATTTTACTCAGCCTGCAGCAAATCCATGAAGACCAACGAGCTGTCCGTCTTTAGCTTATGCATGCTGGGTATACAGCACTGCATGCCAAGTGACATTTACCAACCGCCCATAAACACACTGTGGATGTTTTCCATGTGATAACAGCAGACCGGAATTGAAGAACGCATGCTGTGCTCTCATTCACGGTGGGCCTCTGTGGTGGATACCCATTTGCATGAAATTAATATGTGGATGGGGGAAAAATGGCTGAGCACTCAAGTTAAACTCATTAGCAAACCCAGCAGGAGCATTTGTTCAACAGATATCAAGAAATCCTGGGCTGCTTTTCATTATGCTTTCTCTCCTAATGCTTCCAGAGCATTTAACTAGATGGGGAGAAGGAAGAAAAAACACAGCGCCTTAAAGCAGCATGCTTTAGGTGTTTACTACATTAGAAAAAAACACTTTGTTATCTGGCCAAGGTGAATTCTTTTAGAGTTGAAAATGTGAATTTATTTGGTAATCCTAAAACTTGTTGTGTGATCATTTGAAAATGTGTAATTAGTGCTTTCTTGTTAACTTATCATTACCCAAACATAAGCTCTTTAACTGCTCAGCTGTAATGACAGTATATGGACTATTTGACAGGTAGCAAAAGTCAAAAATCCTTTTTGTTTACTCTGCTTCCTTCCAGGTGACCCATCTGTTAAACTCCTGAAGTTAGCAGATAACACAAAAGGTCATCGGCCTGGTGGGGCACAGATGGGAGGTTCAACAGCCGACCCTCTGGTGTGGTCAGAACAGCCTACAGGAGGAGCCCCCAACACTGTCCTCCATCAACACGGTGTCTGCTGTGGAAACCTTCAGGTTGTTGGGATCCACAGTTTCCCAGGACCTAAAATGGGTTTCCAACATTGACTCCATAATAATAATAAAAAAGGCACAGTAGAGGATACACTTCCTGTGCTGGCTTAATGCAAGTGAAATTATCTGTCCATGCAGCAAGATAATTTGACTTGTCAAGAAGTCTTTAAATACGTTGGTTCAGTCTAGAAATAAATAGGCCAGATTTAAAAAAAAAAAGTAAATTACTTTAAAATCAGGATCACTAATCTCATATTTCCAGATGTAAGTTTTTAAATCTTGGCAGGTACAGAACAATTCCCAGTGCAGGACAGAAACAGACTACAACAGACCGTCAGGGCTGCAGAAAAAAAATCCTCAGTGCCAACCTGCCCTCTATTCAGAACCAGGAAAAGGACAGGAAACATCGCTGCAGACCGATCTCACCCTGGACAGAAACTGTTCCAACTTCTCCCCTCCGGTGGGTGCTACAGAGCACTGCACGCCAAAACAACCAGACACAGGAACAGTTTCATCCATCCCTCTGATGCACACACAATCAGTCATACAGTACCAGTAACCCCATAGAATGCACATACCTGCACCATCCTGCACTGCCACTTTAATTGAGTCCTGCACACTGTGTATAGAATGAACAAATATACACAGAATACAACAACTCTGTATATTCTGTACATGTACATGGATTAAGTGTGCATGGTAGTACTGCATATTTGTTTTTACTTATTGTCCAGTTTTCTATTCCTGTGTAAATACCTTTACAATTGTATGTGTACACATACTTTGCCAATGAAGCTGATTCTGATTCCTTTCTTTTCCATAAGGCTATGTGTTTAAGTGACGCTCCATTGTCAGATCAAGAGGCTTAGAAATAGTCTTAACCTCAGTGACACCCTATACTTATATACACTCTGGGTGCTGTCATCTTTCTTCCTGCTTATAATGATTTTTTTATGGAGACCTGAACTGCCTGTCTAGATCATTATGAGCGCTGCAGTCTTTATGAGAAATGTGTGAATGGATCTTGTGTTGAGTTTGACATGTATCTTGGCAGACACGATTCTCACACATTCCTTTAAGGACAATGTCACTGTGAGAAAAGACAAAGTGATAGGAGAAGACAAGCACCTCTCTGCAGACTGTGATACTCGGCCGATCGATCAAGGGCAACACCGTCTATATTTAGTTTTGGCAGCATTTTGTCCACAGATCGATATCCATCTGTTTATGATGCGATGAAAACAGCATTTCAACTCAATGTTTACTGAGGCCAAGGACACAGTTTACACTCCATTTAGACAGTTATATTCACTCATACAAATCAAATTACACATGTGCTGCCTCCTCAATTTTCAATAGCTGTAGTCCATTATATAATAATGAAATAGGCAGAGCGTCCTTACAGATGTATGCCTGCATTTCAACAGTGCTCTAACTAGCGAGAACAAAAGGACGGGAAGCATACACCAGCACATGCATGGTACCTGCATATGTACAAGGAGATAAAGTGCAGACACACAGACCACCATTTAAAATGACAAAATGGAATAAAAAAATCGATTCAATCGATCGGTGGATTCTCTACCAGACACATCCATCGCGTTGAGTTAACCTTTGGTAAACTCTGACATGTAACTATGAGAGCCATGGGCCTGCAGAAAGCTGGTGTGACATTGTTGACCATAATGAGAATGGAGAGACAGACTTTTCTGGAATGACAGGGCTTTTACTCCGGAGAGTAATTCTATATCTAAGTTGTGGCTGCCATGGTTACACAGAGAATAAGTCTGGTCCTAATCAAACCAAGAGCTGTGTCTGCACTCTCTCAAATGACTCAAGCATATTCTCTGTCTACAAAAGAAAAAGGGTGTGTTTTTTGTTTGTGTGTGTGGCATCTAGAAGGCACCATTGCTGTATGCAGATGATGTGGTTTAAGCTTCATCAACATTTTGCTTTTGAAGTGCTGACCCCTCTTGCCAAATACAAAGCAGTTGGTAGAAGGTTCAGCTATTTAAATATGAAGCCATAATAACACTTGGAGTGAGTCGCTCTCCCAGTTGTGGGAGTTCAGGGTGACTATTTCGGGGTTTTGTTCGTGAACTCCAGTGAGATGGAGTGTGAGACAGACGTGAGAAGTCCCTGTAGGCGTGTTGGTGCTGAAGTTGAGCCATAAGGAAAATTTCATCTCAGCACCCTTAAGTAGAAAAACAATTTACAAAAAATAATAATTTATTATGTACCACAATGTGTTTGTAAGAGGCTACTTGGTCAATTTATATTTGTGAATTTTTTTTGCATTTCATATATTCTTTGCAAGACAACAAGCGGGTCTGCCTCATTATGACCCTTTTTAAATCTGATTATAAAACCTTCCATTTTTCAATGCAGAGATATTTTTATTGTATACCTGCAGCAGTTTCAATTTATTAAAAGCAGCCCACATGGGTTTAATGCACAAATTGTGAGAAAATTAAATTAAGTATAGCCTACTGTAATGTTTATTTCTTTGCCGTGAATTGTGATGACCAATACATCCATCCGTTTTAGAGCAGTAACATTTTTATTCCATCTAAGGAATTATGTCCTATTTGGCTGATCTGATTGGACTTTTATTTCTGCAAATCGAATATGAGCAAGTAATTGACTGCTGGGTGATTCATCAGTAATCCATCATTTTGTCTCAACAGAAACAGTTTATTTCAAGACTATATGCAGAAGTGAGGTTTATTTTATGTTGCCTTGATATAACTTTTGTTGTGATTTGGCTCTATACAAATAAATTGAACTCAATCGAAATTGAGGCAGGATTTTTCAGCCTCTATCTCCCATCCTGTCTACACTGTTTTCTACATTATTCAAGTGTCAATAGGAAATACAGTGACTTCACCTGATTCTAACTGCTCAAACACACATTGTGCACAACTGGAAACTGACATGATTCTCTTCGAGGGTTTTGAAAAATAACCAAACTGGATTAATGTAGGTGTAGTCGACAATCTTGGAATGATAGTCATAAAGTTTGTTGGCTATATCATCACCAGTAGGTCTATCTGCATCTGTCTTGCATCTTGCTCAGGTGCATAGATTGGAGGAACATTTTGATTTGACAGTGTGTGAAAAAAAATTATGCGTCTCTGGTTTGATGATATGGAGACTGAAACAATGTTTTGTACATTTTTCCTCTTATCTGCTTTGCTGTAAGTTGACTTTTTACTTTGTAAAGTCATTATGATGAGTCTTTTCCTCAGGTTTCATTCACTAACAGAGGCTCCTCTCTAAAACAAGTGTATTATATTAAATCTCTCTGATCTATTATTATTATACATTACAATAGACCACCATGATAATTAGTTTGCCTCTGAATGTAACATTGCGTAGCTAATTGAATTGAGGTTTGCCAAAAGTGAAAGGGGTTGAATGCCTCTGCAAACACCATGACAGCTGTGTGGAAGGGGCTCAGTTAGCTGGGAAATGTTCAAAGTAGAGGCGCTGCTCTTTTGCATGAAAGTGCACGAGCTCAGTCATCATATGATAAGACGCCTGCTAGATTCATGGATATTCTGGGAACATCAACTCTGGAGGAGACCCCATAACACACTGGAGATTTAATTAATCTCTACTAGCTTAGTTAGGTGGTGCTATTATCCCGACCTGTATATATAACAATGATGAATGGATGGATGTCAGTTTCAGGGTAAAAGGACAATGCAAGAGCAATATTTTTAAATGCTCTGTGATATATTTTATAGACAATATAAAATTTGCCATAGCGATCAGCATCCAGCTTCTCTACATGAGTGCAAAATGAATCTTTGTTCTTCTAGCTCGTTTAACTTTAGTGTTATTCATGCCTTGAATAATTAAAATTGTTCCCTCAGCGGTCAAACCTTAAGTTGTGATGTTGTTTACTCCCTACAGTCAGTTAATCATCAGTGGCCGCAGCAGGGAGGACCTAACAGGTTTCATGAGAATGTTAAGTTAATCTGCTTAAAAGAGACTGTGGCGACATCGAGGTTGTCAGCAATAAAAAGGGCCTGGGTGAAATTCAATTGGATGACATGAGTTGTGACAGTTGATATAGAAAGCTGCTGTGCTGATGAAATGGACTCATCGTGACAGCTGAAGGTAATGAGCTTTACTCAATCAGCTTGAGAGGGCAACCGACTGCTGTTTCACTTCTCACCTTGGTGCCTGAGTGGGTCTATCAGAGACAGGCATTAGAGACAGGCAGAGAGCTGTTGTCCAGCTGTGTTATGAGGAGATGTTAGTCCAGTTAGAGAAAGATTTCTCCCCAGAAAACACTGCTGAGCACCACATGGGACATTTTAATCAAGTAATGGAGCAACTTCAGAGCAAAATGTTCACATTTTCTAGGGGGTATATGTGTTGGTCAGTGAAGTAAAACTGCACTAATAGACAATATAATTTCAACAATAAATCAAATGACTGTGTTTTGTGAAAGGGTTCACTTGATGTGCCAAACCCACAGGGAATGATCACTAATTCTGTCACTTTCCTCTTTTAGCATCTTTCAGCCCATTGTTTCTGTTTGCAGGCCTCAACTTTGCTGCTTCGATTTCCTCTCATCTGCACTTTTTCAACAGCAGCAGATAATAATAATAATTAATAATAAAAAGCTCTAAATAGCACTGTTTCACCACCCAGGATAAAATCAGAAATTTGTCAGACAGACTAAATTAACGACTAGTTGCTCAACATAGTGGATAATTTGGTTGCTGAAGTTGAATGATTTTAAAGTCCACTGTTTTGTGTGTGTTTTCCAGTGTTTTTCTTGATCTATAAGAAATATTTCATTACTTATTATGAGATATTTTCTCATATTTACAAGATAGTAAGTCATACTTTATTTATTTATTTATTTTTGTGTGTGTGTGTGAATGAAATGTGCTTGATTGTGTGATTAAGCTGAACTCTAGTTTCTAGTGCTTGTTACATATTTCAGCGGGTGACAGGGTATAAAATCATCACAGACAAGTGACTTGAGAATGATCGTTGTTTTCTCTTTAGTAGAGAAATTATTATCTAAGTATACTGTGTTACTGTAGTGATGCTTAATAAATGCATGTACAGTATTAACAGTGTATAAACCTGTGGTGGGAAGAAGAATTCAGACTGTTGACGTCCGAACACATGCTAAAAAACACAGCATGGAGGTTAAATAATGCCTACATTCTATGTGGATTATTTTAATATATATTATATATATTAGGTGACAAAATGTTTACCTTAAATTTTAGCAAACCATGTTTTGCAGTGCTTTTTAATTTTTTCCATGACAGTGTACTTTTTTACACCTACATCCAGTAATAACAATTAGACCTTTGCACCATGTCTTGGTGTCTTGCAAGGTTTGCAAAGCTAGAAAAACCTACAAAAATGTGCATCTAAAGGATTTAAAAACACTTGGTTCAGCAGCAGTCAGTTCAGTAGTGCTTATTCTGATTCTGAAACACAGTAGAGCTTCAGGGTATTTCATTTTAGCTCCACATACATTGCTATTTTTGTCCCAATTGCATTCTAGCAGTTTGCAGTGCTAAACACATTCATGAAAAGATGCATTATAAGCATTTGGATTAGACTTTTTATGTTTTACACAGCGAAAAAAGAAGAGGACACTTATTTTGGTGCATGGTGCAAAACTCAGCAGCAAACAATGTGGGTGCATAGGATTAAGAACCAATACAATGCCTGTCAAAATATTCCTGAATCAGTGTTCTGACATTTTTCTCGTAGAGAAGACAGCGCAGAATTGATCTGTCACAAAACCTCCCCCAGGAAGGAAACGTGTGGGTGGTGCAGCTTCACCACAAGGGCATACAGTTTCCATCATCTTAAATTAGCTGGGAGGGGATAACATATTTGGTTGACACATTTTTCTGGTTTAAGACGATCCACTAAGACGAGAGCACCATCTCTTACATTTATAGACATCCCCATCATTGCACGCACATTCATTTGCAGACTGTTAACATGTAAAATGCAGTTGAAATATTTACCTTCTGCATGAAGGATTTACAAATATCAGTCTATTTGTTCATCCTGCATCATTTCGCAGGCTACAAAAAAAGCGCAGATCACAAGTTTGACCGGGTTTGAGCAGAAAGTGGCACAAGCACAAAACCCCAATGATTCTGGACACCTGAAATATCCATTACTGTCTGCCACTTTTTGTGGTATTACCGACACACCTGTTATTTTACACCTTTTCAACCTCATGAAGTTTCAGAGAAAGTCATAACAAAAAAACGACATGTGGGAAATCTGACAAAAGGTGTTAAGACTGAAATTTAAAATCTGTATCTTGGTAAGAATAAATTGTACTTCATTAATAATTGGAGACAACAAACCCCCTTGGCCACAACCATATAAAAGGCCCCTCACCACTCCTACAGACCGGCCTGTCTGGGAGCAAGACTCCCAGACAGGCAGGTATGCAGCTGCATCATTTTTTTTGTGCCTCACCTCTGGCTGAGCATCTGCTAATCCATAAACTACTTTTTTTTTTATGTGAGCAATCATTGAGAGTAGATCCAATTATTTTCAAATGGTGGTTATCTCCTCATGATACATTAGCCTTTTATCCAGAAGGTCACCCATCCAAAGTAATCAAGCTTTAGTTCTAGAGAAACAGTTTAAAGTAATCTAATCCTAACTGAGCTATTCATGCTGAGAGAAATGCTGCATCTGCTAAATGGAGAAAAGTATCTCAAATCAAGAAACATTTCTTTCGGCTTTGGAAGTCTTACATTATGTACTGCCCCTCCTTTAAAGTTCACTTACAGTGTAACAGCAAACAATTACCTCCATAAATCCTGCACTCTTCCACAGAGAGGTAACACCTTGGCAGAGATCTATCCGTCAAGTTAGGAGGTCATTTGAGGTTTTCTTCTGTTTGTCACCACGTGCACACTTAATAAAACAGAAACAGCCTGTATGTGCATGAAATACAGATGACACAGCTAATGACTCAGCTTGGTGACATGTTTGATCTATATTCCTTCATTATGAGAGAATAAGCTTGTAAACGCATTCTTGCCTCCCCGTCCTGGTGTAATGCGACTACAGTGAGAATGTTATCAGCATAAACTGCACCAGCATTTAGTGGGTAACAACTCAAGGAAATTGAGTTACTAGAAAGCTATAAATAACTTTGTGATGTGATTTTCTCAAAATGGTAAATGAACTCCTGTAACGGCAAAATGCTTACCTTCTTTTAGTGGGTTTATAAAGTCATTTAAACTCGTGTTCTCTGTTGTTTAATGTTTAATGGTGTTTAATGGAAAGAGCCAGGGAGGTTAGAGATTTCTGGTGAAGCCAGAGCCTTTCTGAGCCCTCAGACACAGAGCGTCTGTAACTTAAACCAGGGATTTATTCATCTGAACTTCAATTAGACCACCTTGGGAAAAGGATCGGATGATGTGCCAATAAATAACATTTGCAAAACCGATTTGGAGAAATTATGGATTGACTTCAATAGAATTTACTGTAGGTCACTCACCATAATGACGACCAACCTGGTTCAGACCTCTCCAGGTGGCCTATGAACACGCAACTCAACAAGCTCTGTCAATCAGTGTTGGCCAGCACTCTGTTATTTGCAGTAGAATGTCAGGGTGGAAATATCAAGGGCAAGGATGCAGACAGGATTAGTTAAGTGTTGAAAAGGACACAGCTCTGTTGGAGAGCTGAGCCAGGACACCCTGGAGGATGTGAACTCCACTGAACTGCGTCCTTGACAACAGAGGATGCATCATTTTCACACCGTTTACTGTATATATGTATATATATATATCATGCAGCATCATCCACTTTATATATGTTTAGTTCTATCAGTTCCCTTTGTCTGGACGAGTAAAAATGATTCAATTTAAAATCAGGTGTGCATGAAATGAAACAAAGACACAGCCTGAGACCCTCACTTCTCTCGCATTGTGTGTGCATGCATGTCATAGTCTGTCAGCAGTACCACAACCACAAACCTTACCTTAGAATGAATGTCATTTGTGTTTAACAAGCATATGGTAAATACCCACTGATTCTCATTGACATATGCCGTTGTAGATACAGTGTGACTCTGTTTGTCAGTGTTGTTCCAACCCCCACTGGTGTGTGGATGTTATATCACTCCTGTTTTAGTCTCATATGAATATTTATTTTAGTTAAATGTCATGTTGTGATGGTCATGTAGCAGCTGGATTAAGGGAGGTTTAAGGGAGAGGGTGTGTGCAGACCAACATAGTGTCAGGTTCACCCACAATTAGGAGAGGATCACCATCAGAATGTGGCTCTGACCAACAGCTCTCGATGGAAGCTGGCAGCCTTGCAGCCTGCTTGTGGCTACAACGTTACCACGAGTGTTGCTGCATCAGCAGCAGACAACAGACTCGTCAACAGTTAAGTCAGTCATACAAAGCCACAAAATAGGGAAATCTGACCCTCACCTGACATCAAAATCACACAAAACATGACAAATATACATCTTTTCTACACTAATGTCAACTATTCTGCATGATCTTATTCTATGAACAGCAAATTAAAGTACACTGATTATCACCTGGTATCTCCCCGATCCTTTAAATGTGTCCTCAGATGGCCTGGATACTCTTTTAGCCCAGACACCCTGGAGAGGAGACACAGCAGAGATGAGTGACCTGAATGCAAATATCACACATCGCATTACTGCTCAACCCAGCAACTTTTAGCACTACTACATTCTAATCATCAAGATTTTAGAAAGTTTATATTACAGTTAGCACACGAGGTAACCAAACTAAATGTATATATGTGTCTGTACAGGACCTCAATTCTACAAAATATACAAAATACACATCATTAACACACAGAACAATTTCAGTAAAAAAAGAAAAAGAAATCATCAAACCCTTCAAGGTTGTGCCAATATTATACACCTTTTGCTACACAATGCTGAAAATGAAGTGGACCTTCATTACTTTGATTAGTATAAGTATTATACCATCAGCCAGCTCATTATAATTCTTAGTAACACATGCCACCTCACTAGTAATGCCCTGATAGACAGCATATCATTGCTGTTACAATAACATGGACCACTTCACTAAATAGATCAATAAAATTAGGTTTTGGTATAATGCCTATTGATAGGTGGTTACAGTATAGTTGGAATCTGTAGAGTCTTAGCTTTTGTATGACATGTCGTTTGTATTGTTAGGATGAAGTAGCATACATGGCCAGCGCCTTCGTATCGGGCATGCATAGTTAGTGTGGTCCTACTAAGAAGAAGAATCAGCTTTAATGGTCACATACAATTATACACAGTACAATGTAGTGAAATTTGTCCTCTGCATTTGACCCATCCCTGAGGAGCAGTGGGTAGCCCTTACAGCGCCCGGGGAGCAAACTGGGGTTCAGTATCTTGATCAGGGATACTTCGACATGTGGACTGGGGGGACTGCGGATGGTAAAAATTGTTTTCATGGGCTTTTAGCTGAGTGTCTTTCCATTAAGTGGGGATGCTACATGCACATGTTGCTAAATGGTTAGCGTGCCCTTACACAGTATTTGTCATGGTCATGTATTTAGGTTGCCATTTCCTGTTTTATTTTGTAAGTTTAGTTCTCCATGTCATGTCTTATGCTTCACACTTCCTGTCTTATTTTCTAATGATCTGTTTTACCCTTATGGTTCCTCTGTCTGTGTTTTAGTCTTCTATGTTTTTAGGTCCAGTTTGCTCCTTTTCCCTGTGTTCATGTTTGCTCTGTCTTGTTAGTTTATGATTAGTTTATCCTCCTCATGTTTTCCCCTTTAAGGTTTCCCCCTCTCTTCATTTTCCCTCCTTTGTGATTGTCTGAGTGTTTCCACGTCTCTGATTCTCTCCTCCTCCCTGTGCCACCTGTGTGTCATTGTCTCGTTACTCTGTGTATTTAAGTCTGGTTCTGTCCTCTGTGTCAGTTTGTCTGTGTTACCTCCGTTGTGCCCCGTTATATCCTCCTAGCTCTGTTATATCCTGTGTTACCCTGCCTTCCTCCATTATGCCCTGCTGGTCCCTGCTTTGCACCCGTGTCCTCCGTGATACCTGTTTTGCCTCAGTTTTCTCCGTAAGTTGTTTTTGGTTTTGTACTTTGGATTTTGGATTTGTCTTGGATATTCTGTTGTTTAAACCACTGGACTGCACTTCCCTGCCTCTGTGTCTGCATTTGGTTCCTTTTTTGAACTGCACATAACAGTATTGTCATAAGACACATCGGCTGCCCCCGGTACTGGGGGCGCTCGGCCTGTGGAGGTTATTAAACTTTTAGGTTTATGCAAAGGTTATCCAACTTTAAATGTGTTTTTATGTTCATTTCAACACACATTTCCACAGTTTATACACACATGTACTGTATATGTGTTTCTTATATCTGACAAGTGAGATGCATTGGATGCAGCCCAATGGGAAGGGTCTTACTGAGGACGGAGGCTTTGGGTTGGTGGACAACTCAAGTTCTCTGAGTGCAGGATGTAGCTGGAGCTGTGTCAGAGAGATTTGCTTGTAAGGGGTCTTATTTAAACATAAATAAAGCAAAGACTTGACCTCTGAAAAGCAAGAGAGAAATCAGAAGATCAGATGTTTAAGTGGACAGGTGCAGTGATCCAACGAAAACAAGAAATCTGAGGAATATTTGGTTTAAATGAATACTTTGTATTATGAAGCTGCATGGGTGTATTTGTGTGTCTAACCTGTAAAGAGTGAACCGCTGATTTCAATCTCGTTTTTGAGAAAGTATTGACTTGAAAAATGCGTATGTCCACTCAGCAATGAATAAAAAAAGTGCTCCCAGCTGCCAAACAGTGGTGGGACGGGCCCAGTATCTCTGAATAGCAAACCATTCTGGAGGGAAGTTTGTCTCAGTACCTAGTACACACATCAACAGATCAATGGAAGGAGACAGACAAAAAGATGGACGTTAAAAGACAGAAAAAAGGATGAAAGGAAGTTTTATTTTTAACATAAAAGTCATTATTTTAAAGAGTTTTTGAGTGATGAGTAAAAGCCAGATATCATACCATAGAGGTCATGGTAAGAGGCCTCCGATGAGAAGGAACCACAGCCAAAGTTCACTACATGCACTCTAGGTCGACCCCTGACAGTGGTAACCAGGACATTCTGTAAGTTAATGTCCCGGTGAAAGACGCCCTTTAAATGCATTTCAACCGCTGCACCCACCAGCTGTTTCAGAATAATCTGAGAGAGAAGAGAAGAATTAGAATTTCAAACAGCTATTTATGGCTTGTATTTAATGCATCTGAGCCATAAAATTCAACACATCTTATTTGTAGTGTCCATGTTGTTCCCACAATATGTATCAAAAGCTCATAAACACACTAAATTTGGAACAATGACTTCCAAACTAAGGAAATGGGATCATCAGAGGAGCGTGTGAATGCACTATTATTTAACCTCCTCTGGTAGGATGTAAAAGAGGCAGGGTTTATTGACCGATAACCTGAAATAATCTGTTATCATCTAAACTGATTTTGGTCATATTTCATGTTGTGTGAGGAAAATCTACAAAGCAATTTCCATGATCATTTTCGGATTAGGTTTCCACCAATATCAAGTCGCGTGTTCAGTCTCAGCATTTCTGTGCTAGCTTGAACACAGGGGTAGGTGATTTCTGAAGGGACATACAGTATCATGAAAAACTCACTTTTTCAGAGTTTGTACACATATGTGTGTTTTTTTTAATATATTTTCTATTCAGTTTTTTGTGAGCTTCCTGGATTAGAAACCATGTGATTCTACAGGCCACTCAGATTTAGCACCGCCTTCTTTGTAAAATACAGTTCTGTTTCCAGAATACAGTACTTACCCCGATACCCGAGTATCTCAGTATCTCCACCCAGGGCTTGAGAACTACCTTTGTGAACTCTGCCCTGTTTTTCTTGCAAGCACCTTAGCCACAAGCTGGTTTAAGGGCCAGAGAGCTAAGCATGGAAATCCCTCTGTGTTGCCTGGAAACGTTACACATTAAAGATGACATCGACCCAAACAGAGCGAATAAACTCTTTGATGGAAATGTCTCGGGTAGAGTAATCAAAAATACAACAACCAGTGTCAGCACAACGCAGGACTGGCCTACAAAGATTTTCTAAAAGAGGGATCCATACCAACAGTCTGTGGTGAAGCTGCAGCTTCATGAATTCATGCTCCTGACAGACAGACAAACAATAAAACAAACAAACAGCACCGAAAACATACCTGCTTGGCGGAGGTAATAATTAAAATATTCCCCATTTTTCTGGGGACCTCCTGGAACCCCCTCAAGGACCCCTGGGGATCCCTGAACCTCAGGTTGAGAACCGCTGCTCTAGAACAAAGAGCAGACTCCACTTGTGTCATGTCAAACTAGAAGGGTTCCAATGTATAAGGAGGAAAAATATAAATAAATAACTCATTTAGATAAAGATAAATAACTCATTTTGAAAATGATTACACTCTGCACGTAATTTATTACACTATCCAAATATATATTTTTCCCTAGTATATAACGTAATAATTTTCTCATAATGTAAGAGCTTATTACATTATTATTATTATTTATATATTATTATTATTATTACATTATGAGTTGCTACACCTGTCTTTCCTTTAGCAAGCTCTTTCAGGATAAGCAGCTACAGAAAATGAATGAATGAACAAAGGCAATTAAAAGGTCTATGTATAATCTTGGTATCATGATAAAGGTAACACTTGCTAGATTTCTTCAGAGGAGAAGCAGTACGTTACTGTGCCATAGTAAACGAAGAGAACAGACAGAACAAACAGTGCAAAACAGTTAAGATTCAATTTCCACCTATTAAAATTTTACATTTTGAAGTGAATTATGATGATTAAATCATGATGTTGCAGCCTAGAACCTCTAACAATAAAATGCACAACATCTGAACATGATCTGTGTCAGGTTTGATGCTGACAAAGTGAAGAAGGGCAGAGTTACAGAGGTTTTAGGGTATGTAATATCACTTATATGACACAATAGGTATTCATTCTATCTAAATAAAAATGTGTTACCATGCTCTGTGCTCTGCTGTGTAATGGCGGCTGAGCCGCTCGTCAAACAATGGAGGCTACACAGCAAGGCATTGGTCAATTTGCATCATTGACACCTCTATGTAACCGTCAGAGGCAATAGAATTGATTGGAAATTCCCAGATCCATGTTAACAACACCACTGGCCAATCTCAAGGAGGTGAGTATGTTGTGCGCAAACGACAGAGCCCACCCTACTTCACGTTAGGAACGTTATTCTGGATCTGAAAATAGCAGGAGACTGTCAGGAATCATTTCAAAGTGACAGAGTTGGACTATCACTCGTAGTTAAGCATGGTTTGCTGTGTTAGTCGTATGTATGCCATAAACTAGTAGAAAATAAACAGCATACACAATGTCAATGGTGCCTCATTTGCAACTAAGACAAGAGCTGCGTAACATCAGCTCCAGCAGAATGGGCAAAACATCAGATGTAGTTTAAATTTAAATGCAGGCTCCAGTTTTCCATTGTGACGACCCTGTGAGCAGGCCTCTCCATGTGGGGTGATTCAGCTCACCTGGTCTTGTTTCCATTCAATTCAATTCAATTTATTTATATAGCGCAAAATCAAAACAAAAGTTATATCAAAGCACTTTCCAAGAACAGCAGGTCTAGACGGTAATCCATGAGCAAGCATTTGGTGACAGCGGGGACGAAAAAATGCCTTTTAACGGCCAGAAACCTTGAGCAGGTCCAAGACACATGGTGGGCGGCCCTTTGACCGGTTGGGGTGAGAGAGATAGAGAGAGGGAAAGGTTGGGAGATAGATGGGGAGAGAGAGAGAGAGAGAGAGAGAGAGAAAGGTTGGAAGATAGATGGGGAGAGAGAGAGAGAGAGAAGGGTTGGGAGATAGATGGGGAGAGAGAGAGAGAGAGAGAAGGGTTGGGAGATAGATGGGGAGAGAGAGAGAGAGAGAGAGAGCGAGAGAGAGAAGGGTTGGGAGATAGATGGGGAGAGAGAGAGAGAGAGAAGGGTTGGGAGATAGATGGGGAGAGAGAGAGAGATGGGGAGATAGATGGGGAGAGAGCAATAAGGAGGATAGATGGAGAGAGAGGGAGTGAGGGACAGTGACTCAGACATGTCCCACCACAATAGCAAAAATAGCTACTATAATAGAGAGTATTTGCCTCACAGCTATATAACGGTTGTGACATCCATGTACACTACAGTGCCTCATGTACAGAGTAGGATACAGGCCCACCCAATGCTAAATGACTCAGATTAACTAAGTAGAATTCATATTGTATTTATCACACATTTATGTACCAGTCCAGTTTTATGACCTGTAGATTAAGCAAGGTGCCAGAAACACCTGCAGCATGTGTTGATGACTAAAATACATTTGAGTCTCTGCCCTACATCCTTCTGAAGAGCCCTGGAAATAAGACAAGCAGTGTCGGAGGAGGGGGAGGTGCAACGAAAACATTTATCCCAGGACAAAGCAGGGAATAATTACCTGTGTGTGGCTTGAAATGGAACAGCAGAACAGAGCACAGATTAGAGTGTATCCTCCAGTACCCATTAATCAGACACATTGGAATTAACTTTCAATTGACTTTCTTGCCCTTATGAATAAAATAGATGCCAGAGTTGAAAAAATGGAGTGAGCAGGCAATCTGTAGTTCAAACAGGGTTTGTCACGGCAATTGAAAAAAGTAACAACGGAAGAGCTTCAATTTTCATTTGGCTTTCAAAGTAATAAATAGTCTGACCCGCCTTTCATTCCATGAGGATTCAGCATACGAGTGAACAGCATATTAAATGACTGGATATCATGGCGGATGATTTATGATTGTTGTAAGTTCTGAAGATCCATAACCCGCCTTTGTCTTTTCCTCGTCTTTAATAACTGTTTTTTTAGGTGCTGCCTCTATCAGAAAAACCTCTCTCATTAAATGTTATGACAAAAGCAAGACAATGCTTTGATGGGCAAATACATTCATTTCACTGGAGTTGTCAGAGAAAAAGGCAAAGCAAAAAAAGCAATTTCTACTCGTGTTCATGTCTCTTATTGATTCTGTTGGATTATTACCACACCTGAAATAGGTTCCAATTTTGTCCCTATTCTATTCCTTTCAATGGACAATTTATTCGTATTGCTATAAGCCCAGTGAGCTATAAAAATAACTGGTTTGACAATTTGGAAAATATGCTTAATTGCTTTCTTGTCAGGAGTTAAACAAAAGGATCAATAGCACTCTTATATCTCTCAGCCATTTAGCTTTGCTGAGGAGGAACCACAAGTCTGGCTCTGAACAAAAGTGGCAAATCCACTGTCTAGCACCTTCTGAAGACATCGCTCCTGGGCAAGAAATAATAACATTAATCCAGTAAAACTATAATTGACTGTTTTTTCAGGTCTGGTCATATCGTATTACAGGGACATTGCAAAAAAACATGCTCTAGAATATTAGTGATTCAGGCACAAGGCCTAGATGGTGAACTATTGGAGCTGGTCGGTGATCCAAGTGATCCTAATGCAAGGCAGTTGAGGCATGCAGGCTAATAGTCACCGAGAAACTAGTTGGTTAGCTTTAGAGGTGCTCGTAGGCTCCTCTAAAGCTAGTTCTTGTTCCTGTCTCCAGCCTTTATGTTAAGCTAAACGAATCAGCTGCTGCGTATAGCTTCATATTCAGCATACAGACATAAGAGGTGTATTGATCTGCTCATCCAATTATTGGCAAGAAAGCAAATAAGTGCATCCCAATATATATATATATATATATATATATATATATATATATATATATATATATATATATATATGAAAAATATTAACATAATAACATCACGGTCCCCAGTTTTTGTTTGCAATGCCTAATATTTATTTCCAGAATGATATCTGCTTGATGGATCACCATCCTGCTGCACTGGCTCACTGGTTACCATCATGGATCACTACGTGGCAGCGTTTTCATTATGGGCACTGTCATGGACCACTATCATGTCATGCAGCCAAAGCATCAATGACAAATCAAAACCACAAACACATGAAATTAGCTCCCGTCTTTGTTGCGAGTCTACATGATATTGATTTTCCTTCGGTGCAATGCCGAAGAGATAAAACGAGACCACGGAATTGTAACACGGCTGCAATATGTTGTAATATATACTGTATATAGCTTCAGCTGGCGAACCACCATTTCATCCTACTTCTTGCTCAAACGTTACGCTCTGACTGGTCTCTCGGGACAGAGTTGTTTAAACCTGTCTTTCTCTCTATCTCTTTCTTTCTCTCTGCCCTCTAATCAGCCATCAGGGAGTATGTGCAAAGAGGAGCAATGACCCACAGTCCTCTGCACCCGCTTCGACTTCAGCCGCTGCAATCCCCTGTGGCCTCCACTCCCTCCCTCCACACACACCTCAGCCACCCACCGCACGGCCTTACATTCATTTACACCACCTCCTCCAATCCTCTCTACACCCACCCACATGCCCTATTCACTGGCAGAGCCCTGTAATTATTTTTTTTCAAGGAGACATACTGCTTGGGTGAACCTCTATCTTTAATTACAATAGAGCATAAGCGAGCTTTAACAGGAGGGAGCAGTCATGCTGCTTTGATAATGTACTTTTCTCTTTTTTTCCTAGCAAATGGCAGAATGCTTACTTGTCAGCCCCAGTCTGACCACACAGCATCATATTCTCTCTGGCAGTGATGGGATGTAAAGCATGGCATCTTTGTGTAAAGCAGATTGCGAATTCTTAGATCCGGGGCTGGTTTTTGGGCGACGATGTTAGCTTATCAATGCTCGGCGTGTTGTTCGGATCTGAAAGTAGATTTCAGAGTGGCCATCTGCATGGTTTGATCCCTGCTGCCAACCATGACTGTTCTGTTTTGAGGAAACACTGGCAGCAGGTATTAATAGTATGAGGAGGAGGTGCATTGGGGTGCATTCACTGTCAGACTGTATTCACTTAATGCATGCATACTGATGTGCAAAATTATGTTAGAAAAATTATATTCAGTGTGCATTCGTGCAAAATACCACAAATATTCAGCTTTTCTTTTAAAATGTATCCTTATTGGACCAGAAATAGACAAACATCTATGCAGAGTGAGCCATCCCACAACTCCATCTTGTGTGTGTGCTGCAGTGTTTTTGCAGACATTGGTTTGTATGCATGTAGCTTTGTTTGTATGCACTTGTTTGTGTTGACTGATTCTGTGATTGCTGCTGGGAGTCTATGATTAGAGGGTTGGCTGAGATGTTGGCTGCTGGTTCTTTTTGGCCACAAAAGGACAAGAGACTGGCCTGAATCAGCGGCTGTAAGTCTGCCGAGTTAGAGAGCGGCAGCTTTCGGTCCTGATACCTTGAACTCATGCCAGCAAACACTTTGTAGTGTAAATAAAGCAACAAGGATGAAAGCAGAAACAATGTCTGTTGTCATCTATAGTTGTGTGAGAGCTATTTTGTGAAAATAGGATGCTAATATTCTCCTGATTCAAAACTCAGACCATGTACATAATATTAGTTTTCAGGCTGACGGTGAACTAATTGCTAGTGGTGTGAACATAAAAATGTTAGTTGTAATCCATTTTTCTAAATAAATATTTTTTACCAATACGGTGTGTGAATACCTTGAGATGCATCTAAACAGAGTAAACAATTAACAGTTTATTTGTAATCAGGTATGTTTCCTGTTTACATGTTGACAGTACAGAAATCCTTAGAAAAGTTCCATCAATGCACTTGAATGCAACAATTGAATTAGCCAACAAAAAGTTCTTGGTGCATTTGTTTATATGCTTGTGTATGTGCCACTGTCTCTGCTCAAATGCATGCCTCTGGGCACAATTTAATACCATTTCTGTATTCTGTTGTAAATCCATCAATAGCTGTTTTTCTCAGCAAGAAATACCACCACCCATTGTCTCACCCAGAAATTGAAAACATAAACTGGAGGAACGCTCACAAGCCACAGAATATCAATCAGTCTGCAAACAAGTCGGAGGTGTCAGCAGAGTAATGGCTTTTGTTTGAGAAAGAGCTGGTGCACACAGGGATTTACTACAATAATCTTTCCGGCATAATGACTGTGTAATATGGATAGTCCATTTATCTTTGATTAGAATTTTTGATACAGGGATTCATTCCCATGGCTCCATGTTTCATTATTCTTTATAATTACCTGCACCGATTCGCCCATCAAGCATCGGTAAACTGGCATGGTGTAATTGCTCCAGCCATAAATCAGGAAACATTTGGGGGCGTCTCGAGAGCTTCTTCTCCGTTAATACAAACACAGTGAGAAACCAGGCTTGTGTTCGTTGTGATAAATCCAATCATTAATTTTAATATTTGATATTCTCAGTCACTAGCTGGATGTTTTGGTCGTTTTTACGCTGATAATTCTCGTCACTGTTTTGTTTGACAACATGTGTACAGAAGCAATCCCTGCCTCTGTTTTTGCTTCATTAATATCAAGATTTTTCTTGTCCCCACTTGTGGAAAAAAAGCACTTTGCATTTGTGATTGGGATGCCACTGAGTCATGTATTATGGATGCAGCCTGCCAAGGTCAAGGAGCACATTGTGTCTTAATGAGGCCCCAGCTCTTATAAACATTCAGCTGCTGGTCCCTAGTGTGGCCTCAACTAGGAACTAAAAACATGTAAAAATTTGCCAGGAGCTGAAAACCATGTATATCCCAGTCTGCAGGGTTATTATTCTAATTTGGTTAAGGCATTAGGCAAATCAACAGCTCTCACTGCAGCACACTGAAGAGAAGTGGCTGGAGGTGGAATGTGAATGAACTAAGTTCAGGCAGACAGAACTGGGGCTTAGCTGTTAGCCTGGGGTCAAAGTGATAATGTATGAACTTAGCTCTAGCAGTGGAGCAGACAGCACTACATTAGTGACCATCGAGTGTGTTAGAGAGTGTGCTCTATTCTAAAACAGACACAGCAAGCCTGAGAGCAGATGATCAGGAGGAAACATATTTGCTCAGGTGCGTCAGTGCTGCTGTTCAGGCTGCATCGCTTTTGTCATTTGCTTCCCCCCCCCCCCCCCCCCCCCCCTTTTTTTTTTTTTTTTCATAATGGCCACACTGACCTTGATGTAGCTTGTTATATTATTAAATTAAATTATATAATTTGTGTTTATGACAAAATGTTACGCACAGTAACACTGGGAATACAAATGGAGGACACATGTTTTTCTTCTCTCAGAGGAAAAACAACCCTGAATATTTTGCCATATCCGAAGCTTGGACAAACAAATAATTTACTTCTTCATTTGTGCCCATGAGTCCTTGCTAATTCCTACTAACAATTCTTAGTTTGTAAAATATTGAATATGGACTACTTTACTTTCAAAGACACCGCAAGGTCTTTCTTTTATTAAATGCGATCAACACACCCAAGAACATGTTCCTTTCAAACATGCTTTGTGTGTTGAAACCTGATTGAAATGTTTAATGAACACACTCCTACAGCAGAGACAGGAAAGCTGAAGAAAAGTTATTTTGATGTCTTGCTCTGCTGTTAAATTTAGTCCTGCGATAGACTGTGTGTGTGTGATCTGTTGACTTCTAGCTGTCCTTGCTTAATAGCATCTTGTCTGAACATATCATCTCTGCCCAGGCAAGTGGGCCTCTTGTGAACCAAAAAAGTGAAGAGCAGCTTCAACTGACAACAACGTCCAGTGTATAAAAATTGCTGGAGCAGAACAAACTAAATGGTCCCCAATTAAACACTTACTATCTGTGAGTATACAGTAGCTTGTGTTCTTATTGGTACAAAGACTCTAGGCTCCTATTTACTTGAATATTAATCACTTTTTAAAGCTGCTCTGAGAAATAATTTTTTTTATTATTAAGAGTTGAAATAGCTAGGTGTAATGTGAGAGGTGTTGCTCATAGTGATGAACCGGCAGAGAAATGCTAGTTACTGAGCTCTCTGGAGTCCTTTAGTGTCTTTCAGCTCACTGGCTCATTCTCACCAATTTCATCAACCTTATTTCCAAATACACAAAGATCTGATTAATGGACAGCAAGTTACCTGCCTGGTAAAAAAAAGTGGTATACAAACTCATCTGGTGGAGCATTTAGCTGATCTAAAGCTAGATGCATTCTCGACTGTGGAAACGAGAACTGAACTAAGAATAAATTTCCACTGAGTAGTACCGGCTCTACTCGACTTGAATCGACTTGCCTTGTTTTCTGAGGGAGGTTTTCCATTGTGGGATAGATGGGGTAGACCTCTGGTGATCCTATCATCAGCTGATTAAGACAGGAACGTCTGCACCTCCTCAACATAGCAGCTGCAATAAAAAAAAAAGTTACAGTGGCTAACATAGCTTCGCTGTTTGAGTGTGGTGGCCATTGATTTGTGCTGTGCAGGATACACCGTACATGCCGGGCACTGTAATGTTTCACGTGATCTTTTAGTACCTGCTCGCTTGGAACCGCAACAGAGGTGGTATAAAAAAAGTAGCACCAGGTACTTTTTACATAATGGAAAGACAAAAAAGGCGAGTAGAGCTGAGTGGAGTCGAGCCGGTACTATGCAGAAGGCTCGACAAATGAATGCTAATGTAAGTCTGTGATTTGGTAGAACATAACCATAAATGATGACATAAAATAAGAAGGATGAACTTTGAGCTGCAACTCACAATAGTTATCTGACTAATCTGGACCCATGCCGTTGTCCTGTACCTTGGCTTGATGTGCAAGCTAACATTCATCAACCGAAGGGATTCACTCGTAATTTAATTTTTACAGGTTGAAGATTAAATAAACTAGTCTGCTTGCACACTGGAAATCTAAAAACAGCACATGCAAATGTCAAGATGGGTTTGTTTACATGCTAAATGTCTTGATCCTTATTCTTATTTAAAACTTGTAAGAAAACAGGTACTTGTTCTTGTCAGCTACAGCTTATGGTGCAAGTTTAAAGCCAAAGGAGTATTTGAAAATGATCTCCAGACGACAACACACTGATATTTGGGATTGATAGACTGATTCATACACACATTGTGAGTGAGTTCCACTCTTTGCAGGGTAATTACCGTCTGAGCCAGGCCTTTGTTTCTTGTGAACACAGATGCTTCTGGCTGCAGCAGTACTAGATGCACACTGGTCTATCCAGCTTGCTTCCTCCCACTGAATATGTTCAAGTGGCTTATGGTGAAACACTGAGTAGGATGACTAAGGTGCAGCTGGCAGTGACCCAGGTTAATATGGTTAAAACACTCGAGTGCCAGTTTCTGCAGTCACATAGGCAGGCAGGGTGCTGAATGCAGAAAACAAAAGTCTTCAGAGAGTCCTGTAGAGGCGCGTTGGGGGGCAGCGAGCTGCTGTATAAGCAGCTGTGCTGAGGCCTGCATGGTGGCTGAGGTAGCTCTAACACTGATTTCCCCAGTCTGTCTGTTTCTGCAGACCTCGAATTAAATCAGCACCTTTTGTAATGGGGCTCATGTGCAGCAGGAATTCTAATTAAACACCGGATACAAAGCCAAATATTCTAAACGTAAATGGCACACATAGCTGAGAAACCAAGAGCCGCACTGAGAATAGTATGATCGCTGTGGTATGAGCCAACATAATCTTTGTTACACCCTCAGAAACCACATTTACCACATTTGGACTGCTGGGACTAATCTTTAGAATATTTGGATCACTTACCTTCCATGTGGTCTTGAGTTCAGTTTGCATCTTGTTAGAAAAGATGAGGCCATGCTCCACAACACAGTACACATCTCTCTGTCAACTCTGACAGCGGTGTCTGAGAGCATCTCTCAGAGAAGCAGATGCGTACCATCAAGGTATTTAAAGCCATGAGAATACTTAAGATGAGGCTCATATCACATCCTCTGACAAAGAACTGTGCAGTCCATAAAGGTTTTTTTTTTCTTTTTTTATAGTTACAGGCGCCATCTGATTATAATTAGCAGCAAACTAAATAGTATAAATCTGAGGTTATATGAAGTGGGATCAAGGTGCTTCAGGATGCCTGTGCCATGTCTGGGTTTGCTCAATCAAGTAAAAGTACACAGTGAGACTTAATTCCTCTGTAGGTGAATTACTTGGGCTATAATTCATTTGAAATTGGAGATGAGAAGCGGGCTTGGCAGGAGGGAGGTTATACAGCGAGGAGAGAGAATATGAATCTGGTCTGTTCTACCCATGTCCTCAGATATGCGTTTTGAGCTGTGGGGTTTCTGTGCTTGCAGAGATCAGCCAACAGCATGGGCTGCAATGTCAGGTGGGGTTTTTTTTTTTTTTTTTTTTTGTAGATAAGACTTGTGTCCTGAAGGCGGTTCTGAAAGTAATAGAGATGAATGCTCCCTCCATTTCCAGTGGACTTGATTAGAAATATGTAATTTACTGGGTGCAGGATATGTTTGCTGCTTCGAACATGATGAAGTTGAAACTCCATCTGACCACGTGATTGGTAGATAGTCCTGAGGTTGTCCATGCATGTGTGCAGACAGGGGCAGTTACATAACATTCACATTAAAACCTACATGCATAAAGCACTAAAGCTTTAAGCTGTGGCATCAGAGGTGAGATGGAAAACTGCAAAGATCTGTTGACTTTTATTTAACAGTTCACTAGCTGATACTGGGAGGGGGGAGAAGTGACAGTTTGTTCGGCTTTCATGGTCGCGCTGCTTATTTATCCCATGAGGCCAATACAGCTCCTGCATATTCATGATTGTGCCTCCAAACGTCAGGACGCAGCGGCTGCTCTTCCTCCCGAAAGAGAGCAGAGAGGCCGGGGAGGGAAGAGAGACAGTATGCCACGGTCCGGCTGCATCTCTGCCACCTCATGTGAGGGCAAATCTGCTCTCAACTCATCCTGCCCTGCACCGCCGACAAGGGGAACAACTATGGACTGATGGAAGACAAACACGGAGTGAGAGACACCAGAGACACACACACACTCAGGGAGAGAGAGAGAGAGAGAGAGGGGCGGAGAGAAACGCCGCCTTGTTTATGAAGCGTGCACATATTTTCCGGACATAAGCTCCTCTGGTTTTGCAGCGCGGGACGGATCGAGTGACCGCAACGCTTCTGAGAGAGGGGATGTCACAGGAGAGCAGCCACAGCAGGGGGGGAGCGTCGATACGAGCGGTTATTGCAGTGCGTCTCCTGTAAGATGGACGAGGCATATTGGAGCTGAGTAGCGGGAGACTCATCACGTTGCGGAGGAGAGATGTTTTGCAACAGCCGTAGGCTGCTCGGGAGGATGAACGCCTTCCCCGGCGTCATTTCTCTCCTGTGATATGTAGAGAGCGCGGAGCTGTTTCTTGGCAGCTGAAGCCCGATAAAAAAAAAAAAGCGTCACTCGCCGCCGGGAGCCGAGCGCCTGCAACCTTTTCCCCACCTTGAAGCTGCAAGTGACGGGCGCGATGCCCCGCATAGAAGGGAGCGCAGCCTCCTGAGCTGTCCGTTGTGCTGAAACGCATCCTCCGGGGCTTTTGTCGAGCCGACCCTCTCTCTCTCTCTCTCCTCCTCCAGCAGAAAATCACAAACACACGGTGAAGTGGTAAAGCAGGCCACCACGCACGGACAGCTGCTGGGCTTGACTTGAGTCAGCCAGACAATATTCTTCTTTCATGGCTGTGGCACGCAAAATCAAAACTTTGCTGACCGTCAACATTTTAGTGTTTGTGGGGATTATCCTGTTCTCGGTCTACTGCAGGATCCAGGACCGGTCCGAGGAGCTCATCCAGATAGGGCGTATTTCTGACCAGAGGCTGCGAGCCAGGAATGGCAAAGTTTCCAACTTGGTGGACAGGCAGTCTATCCTCCAGAGGCTGGAGAGGCTGGAAGATGTGGTCTACCATCAGCTAAACGGTAGGACACGGCCTCGTTGCCTTAATGATCTAAAACTAGGGCAGGAATCAGTCATGCACTGGTAAAGAGGTCATCATCATAATGGAGCTAATAATGCTCACTGCAAACGACACACACCTCATGGATTGTTTCCTTAACCCCTTTTATAAATCCTCCCTGGAAAGTAGAGCACTTTTCTGGCATTACTGGCCAAACTGACACCAAAAATCTAAAAGCTGTGCAGGGTGCATGCACTGAGGGGAGTTTTTATTTAGCCCTGAAGCATGACTCATCCATAGCTTATATGTTTCAGCCTCACTTCTGTGGTAAAACAGTGAAACATCATTTTGCACATGGAACAAGCTGGAGGTCTGATGCCTCTGTGGGTCCTAACCCAGACTGTTCAATGATGCATGCAGTACAGTTTGTGTTGACAGCCTTTACTGGACTGATGGTCTAACCCCCCTATCTGACTGTGACTCCTGTAACCCATAACTGACTTGTTGTAAACTTCATATAAACTTGTGCTTTATGTGTTGATGTCTGTACGGAATCCCACTCAGAGGAGCATGTCTCTCCGCAGCAGCTCATTTCACTGGGCACCGCCGGTGAAACATCAGATTTAACAAGCTGTCAGAGATCTGAAGGAGAGCCCGGCTCTGTAACGGACTGACAGACTTGTATTTTATTACCATTAGTCTGCGGGCCGGATTCGGCCTCTTCAGCAGAGCAGCAATCTCTAAAATCAGGTTAGGTTACATATGACTCTGTCGTCCTCATTCTCCTGTGGGAAATCAAACACAATCTCAACCCATGCCGAAGATACCATCAGGAATTTAGACAATGGAAAAGACTGATGAACAAAATGAGGCATTGGCAAGTTAATGACTCATTATGTTAACGAGACATTAGTTATACCAGTGTTAGTTGGTTCTGGGCTTTAAGTGGATTTTTAAATTATGACAATTTCAGCTCAAACACACAGTTATTTGCCCAATTAATTGATTAATCATCCAGCCAACTAAATGTCATAATTATGAAAAATGTATGTATTTTTCCAGAGAGAAAGAGAGAGATTGTAGAATAATCCAAGTGTCAATCGACTCATCAATAGCCTATAAATCATTTTACAGCTTTTACAACTACTGCTTTCTAACATTTCCTTATAAAACTATAAGCCAAAAAAAATAAAACAACTTATGTAAAAGAGGATAAACACATTCCTTTAAGTTATTTAAGACATTTATGCTAAGCGGGATCACAACTTCAATTTTTCCACACTACTGTGTCGGCTTCTTCAAGAAGATGGCAGTGGTGTGTATGAGAAATACTGCACTATAGCTTAAAACTCAAACACATCCTAATGCATTTGCAGCAGGTGGATTGACTTGTTGAGATGCGATCACTCGGGGATTGCTCAATATTCTGCATTACTCCCTTTCGAGAAAGTGTATCTAAAAATAAAATAGATAGTATTATTAAAATGTTCCAGCCCAAAGTCAATCCTCCCCCACAGACATCTCAGCTAACTAAAAATATTCCAACCTATTCACTCGACAGTAATGAGGGACGTGTTTTGAACCAGCGATGTTTCATCTGAGCTAAAACATCTTGTTCACAAGCCAAATAATAAGAAATCAGCATGCTGAAGTGTTACTGCTTAGCAGCGTGTTACTGATTGATTTCTAACATATCAGTAAATCCATTTCTATTTACTATCTCGTTGCTATCTCCTGGGAAATTGTGACTATATCATTTGTGTAGATTGCAGGCAGCTATAGCTGAGGCTGAAGGGGACTGTAAATAGGAGGAGGTTCTGCTTGTGTTGTTGTATTTCATGCTGGTCACCAGCAGAGGTCACAGATAATTTAATGTCTTTTTAAGCAATTCATCCCCCTGAAAGCTGTTTAAGCCCTGAATTCACCAAATTAAAGAAAAATAATTATAGAAAGATCCAGAAAAGGCATCTTGATGGTCCGTTGGACTGTTTTCTCTGCAGTCAGTTCCACAGCTTCATGGCCCCAAAACAGTGCAACTCTGCACTGTATCTGCATGATCGTATAATGGCTGAGCTTTGGCAGCTATTTGAGGGTCACTCTGTCACTTTGAGTTATGCTTGGCATCTGGCATCTCTCCAGAAGGCTTTGCCTCTCAAAAAGTACAATGCATCCTCTCAGTCACTTTGCTTTATATAGACAATGAAACTGAACCCGCTGTATCACAGCTGCAGGACAGAAACACACTGTCTGAGGAATTCTTTAAAGACTAACATGAAAATATCCACTTGGTGGACATTTATTTGTAAGATTGTTCAATGCATGCAGGAAAACATCAATGAATTATATAAATTTATCTCATGATTAAAGTCAATGTTGACCGGATGAATTTCAACATGTATATGAATCTAAGTCTTTTATTTGGTAAAGTGTAATTGGTAATTGACTTTCTTCCCCTGAGTGTTGGCTGAAAGGCATGCACCTCCTCTTAGGCGAGATGAACCCAATCAAAAGACTTTCATTTTGCGTCAAAATGTTTAGTTAAGATCAAATCGCCTTCATAAATGATTCTCACACCTGACACCTGCAGGACTGTTGAGTAAGTAGCTTGGACACTAGGTCTTTCCCAGGTGGGGAGAGTTACAGTCGATTATCGGCTAAAGAAGGAACAAGCAGTGAACTCAGTGTGATGCTGGCACAGTTTCCTGCCTTCCACCTAATCTAGGAATACAAGAGAATAAAAGTGTCTTAGACTCATGTGTGAGGCTGAAATGAATTAAATAAATAAGATATATTTAGTCATAAGTGTCAAACTATTATAGTGAATATTAAATTTAGCTTGATAGCAAATTACTCAGTTTATTAATTCAACAAAACCAATTATTTATTCTCAGCATCATAAATTCCAGTTTACAATTTACATTCCATACTTCTTCTTACACAGCCCAAGTCTCAGACAGAACAGGAGTCAATCTCAATTCGATCATTTGTCTTTGCTTAAATCGTTCACTGGCGGCCACAATCCCTTCATGATCTGTCTGGAGCTCTTTAGAGCCACACTTAATCATATCCTCATATCTCAGGCCGCTGCCCCTTTTTCTAAATTGTGCACAGACCACAAATTGTCTTCTATAGCCACTGGGAATAACTGTGGTGAGAGGAGAGCTCAGCCCGCCAATAACTATCGCCATGTCCGGCAGCGATATGAAGTAATTGCCCATTCCCTTTGTTGTTTATTGCCTAACAATGGCACGCTAAGGAAGCCGCAGCAAAGTCCAATTAGAATTGAGGGACATAAACAAGTCGCAGAATTCCTTTTTTTTTATGGCTGTCTGATGTATGGTCACCAGAATCCCAACCAGAAAACCCCGGCCGAGCTTTATCAGCAGGCCATTCTGCGTAGAAATGAGCAGCATGAGGGTTATCAGCAGCTCTGCTGTGCTGTGAATGCCACCGTCTTCGGATAATCAGATGAGGAGGTTTTAAGCTTGTTAACAAGCTTATGAAGCAGCATTTTGACCTGAAGTTGTGCATTAGAACCAGCAAATACCTCCATGCCGAGATTTACCGGCTGAAGCCCTGAGAGTCTCAGTAAATAAACACTATATTCAAATAAGATTAGCTGCACTTGTTTAGAAAGGGACAGGAATGCATCTTTTTGAATTTGACTGATAATTCTGAACTACTGATAAAGACATTTTGTGCTAAGCTGTAGATATTGAACGTAATGTGCTGATATTAAATTAATGCAGGAGAAACATGATAAAATATTTAATTAACCCTAAGTCCTACCCCTCCATTACTAATGCTAATGCAGGTTACAATAATAATAGTGTCAGATCTATCCACTAAGTCATTTTTGGAACAATGTGTCCTTGATTTCAGACAGAGTTAAACAACATTTCTGTCTGGTAACCCTCAATTTTACAAGCTGAAATAACAAATGTTGCTGCAGATTCTTTACCAGCTGTACCTAGCTAAATAATTTAGCAAACATTTTCTCAATAAGTCAGCTGAAAAGGCCTTCATCGGTTGAGTTTTTAATGTTTCCATCTGGCTTGTTATAAAAGTGGCTACATAGATGGTGCTGTGTAAAAGACTACGGTCACCTTCAGTGAAAGATCCACATGTAATTAAAGGAACTGATTCTTTTTGTCTAGAAGGATAAAACTAGATTATGTGAGCAGAAAGGTATTTTTTTTTCATAATATAACACTTTTCGGCTGTTATACCTTTGAATCTTGTGTTTTTTAAATCAGAAAGCTTTTTGCATGTGCACCAACTAGTATGTATGGCAGACGTTTTGCTATATTGGTGAGTAAATTTGGCTAATCGGGCATGTTAATGTTTACAAGTTACGTTTTAGAAGATAAACGAGACAATGTTTGGTCCGTTCCTCACACCTTCATGTTTAGTACGGTTCCATGCCCACCAATTAAAAATGTGGACACATCCAAAGCTTGATAGACATGTTGGACCTGCAGGTAAAGTCCCTAAGCTACACTTGGATAATGTTTATTGAGGGGAGGGGTTTAGAGAACAATCAGTTTCAAGACATTTAAAAAATAGTACAGGCTATTAAAGCTTGATAATTTCCATTCTGATGGAACTTAAATTGGATTCGAGTCAGATGAAACTACCTGACATTCTTTTCATTCCCCCTCTTTCCTCCATTATTCTGTCAGCAGGAGCAGAAATGTTCTACAAAAATAATCTTTTAAAATTGAATATGCTGTTGAGTTTCCTGCTCTGACCAGCGCTGGATGCGTCATCGTCTGAGCTCGGCTGTTGTCCCTCGGCTCACGGTCCAACTAAGGCTCTTGTCATCAGCCATGCATGTCACTCCTGGCCTTCTCCCGGTGCATAGGTGCTGATGGGATGGCAGCCTCACAGGCCCAGCTGCAGCACCAGATATGCTTCTTATCTATAATGCCCAATTATGGCAAAGAAACCCATGCTGTTTATATGCTAAGCTTGCTGGGGCAAAGACTTGATGAGAAATGTCACACTTTCTCTCTTCCACGCTGACACACACTTAATGCTGTGACTGGACCGTAATGATACACATCGCTGTGTGCCTATATATGTTATTGTGCAGTGAGTAAAAGCCCCGGCTGCAGGGACATCACATCACAGCGTGGTGAAGCCTGATGAAAGGAATTATATTCCAATAATGATATGGAGATGAGGCTCTGGTCGACGAAACAGTTTCAGAAACAGATAAGAATCAATTCAGCTCAGCCTTCAGCAATCATGATAATAAATTCAGGTGCTAACCTGACAAACAGCAGTCAGCCACAGATAATAACAGCTACTTAAGATGGGGCAACTATTCCTCTTATTTATGCTGCTGGCCGAGAGTCATGGAGTGATTACATTACTAATGATGAGCTCTGATGACGGTGGAACATATAGGTCTTTATGCCTAGCTGGATTATTAATGCTGTGAATTTCTTCATTGGCTCTCTGTGCTTTGTTTAGGATCTTTGATCAGTTTGAAATGTTTACATACATTAATAAGAATATAACCATATACAAATATATTATTCAGTTATAAACAGATAATACACTCTGAACAGACATAGAGATATTTCAATAAGGAGAGACAAGCAGATGATATGTGATAAATAGTCTGTCACAAAGTGTTTGGAGATTGTGATTGAAGGGCATCTGCCCTGAGCAGCAAGATAAATCCACCATGGAGCCCAGACACTCTTGGTGGTGGTGGTGGCCGATGATTCTGCCTGATTAGGCAGATGAAATGATGAAGTTGATGAATCTGCAAAGAATGGGTGGAGATGGGGAGGTGGAGGAACTAGAGGTACAGAGGGAATCGTTTTTAAAAAGACGGCAGCAAGATGATTGGTTAATAATGAAGGTGATAGCATGAAATTGGTATCGTCAGTTCATTGTAGATTTTTGCGCGTTGTGGGATAAAGCTTGACTGGTACTGTACAGGTGTTACACACATCTTGTTGCTATATTTAAGCCTGGCACATATCAGCACATTCTGAAGGCACATTTTTATTGATAGCCAGCACAGTATAGCGAAAGTCCACGAAATTATAACAAAATTTAATCAGTAGGATTTGCGCTTTTTATCCCCCTGACATAAAAATGACCGGGGGTGTAGTCATCAGTATGTCCGTCTGTCCATCTGTGATCATTTTTTTGTCCTTAGAATATATAGCAAACTAAACATCGTAGCTTCATCATACTTCAAACATATAATAAGTCACGATAAGTAGTTGTGGCTTTAATATTTTAGATTTTTCAACAAACCCTATTTTTTTTTTTAGTTTTACCTAGAAAATTGATTGGAACTTTTGTGAAAAAAACAAAATAATCTACACTACGCTAGACTCTCCAAAGGACGATATACTGATACTGTGATATATCATCTTCACATGACTCCTGATCATTACGGTCAGCACGAGTTAATGTTGGAAAAATCGTGTCAGTGAATAAGAATATCAAAGATTATATGTAATCAGTATTTCACAGACTTTTATTAACAAATCAGGATCCTTTCCCTAACCTAAACCAAAGTGAATTTAATTGTTTAAAAGTTGAGAATGTTATTCAAACTGAAAATATAAGAGGTTTTGTTGCTTACACCTAAACTCAGATAGGGATCAAACCTTACATTATGATATGAGAGTCCTGAGTGTCACCTGAGAGTGTCACCAATTCACCTCTATTACATATTTCTGGTGGTGGGAGGAAGCCGGAGAACCTGGAGAGAACCCATGCAGACAAGGGGAGAACATGCAAACTCCACACAGAAAAACCCCAGGTCCTCAAGGTGGATTTGAACCCAGGACCTTCTTGCTGTGAAGCAACTGCGCCACCCCCCGCGCCACCCCCCATACTCAAATGCTATGGATAATTTTTACTATGTTACTATGTGAGTGCTGTGATACCATACAGCTGTTTTATTTGATTACTTTAGGAACATATTTTGATTATGATGTTGTTTTGTACAGTTTGTAAACAGCTAAACTCACACCTGGAGATTTTAAAACAGTAGAGACCAGTTGGACATGGAAATATGAGGCAGTAATTCCCAACAAGCTGTGGTGTAAATCAGAACAGAGATAAGAATGTGGATAGTTTGCATGAAATTAAAAGATACAGACACTACAGTAGCTTTGCATCAGATTGAAGATGCTATCTATTCAGTGTAAACAATGCACACTTAACACATGCTACTTTGATTTTTTCCACGTGTCCCTGCAGCCTTAGGCAGTAACTACTTTAACTTTAAGTACATTTCTCAGTAGCGTGGTTATCGTGTCACTTTTTCCTGATCAAATAACTTTTCAGCAGCTTAACTCCTCTCTCAAGCATCATTTTCCCCAGCTTTTCTGATTCTCATGTGCAGCGAAGCTTCCTGCCGAAATAAAACTGCAAAGGATCAGCGACATAAATATAACATTTTCTGCCTGCATTTCTGTCCGACTGACAGTTTTATTGATCGGTGAGGTAGCACTGAGTTGGAATGGAGCTGGTTCAATGAAAATGTAAAATAGCTTTGACAGAGTAAACTACCTTTACCATTTTACTCAGCTTTTTCTCTGAGGGGCAGCTTCAGTGTAGCGAAAGCTTCATTTCATTAGGAGTAATTGGTAGCTTAGCTCTTTACACTTTCCAAGTAGCTTGCCTAACAGTCTGACAAGACTGTATTTAGTCAAAGAAAATGGTTGAGAGTTAGTGTTACAAACTGGAAAGCCTAGCAGAAACTGTGAACGGGCTCCTTAATGGGTTGCTTTAATGTAACGGCTTTAAACAAATGCAAAATGTGACATTTATGTGACAAACAAATGAATAAAGCATGATAATAAATGAGCTAAAAGGTTAAAGATGAATTTAATGTCCTGCCTCCGCAGTTTGTGCTGTTTATGAACATATGTTCTATATTTTATGTGATTGCCATCCATTCTCCCGTAGGGCTTGGATTTTGCAAAAGGACAACAATCCATTGTGAAGAGATAATTTAGGAGTCTAGTGCTAACAATTTTCACATCAGAGTTGTTATCCTCCTGACATGCCTGCTGTTGTTATGAGTGGCCGTGCTAGAATTAATGCTGCTCTTCTCACAGCTCTCAATATTTCATAGATTTGCTTTGGCCTTTGAAGGCTTAAACCTCTCTAGAAGGAGTTATTTTCCTCATCTCGAAGAGATCACGGAATCCCCTTCCCTCGCCATCAATATTTAGAAGTCACGCTGCATCACTTTGGACATGCATAAATCTACTCTTGCTCTTAAATGATTAAAAATGGGGTCATCCTCAAATCTGGGGCTCTGTAAAGGCCAACTCTGAAGGTTGCTGTATAATTTATAGCTGTTATGATTTTAATGAATCATGTCAGAGGTATTTGAACATATATGGATCATGGCGAACAAGCACAGAGACAGATGCATACTCTGACGCAATTAGCTTCAGATTGGAGCCTGACGTGTGAAGGATCGACATCCAGCTGACTGCTGAGTGAAAGAAGCAGATGTTGGCCTTCGATCGCCTCGAAATCAGATGATAAAAGTGCTCATGTGATATCTTGAGTGTTGATCTCACATCGGAAATAGTGAATAAACGAAATCCTCACGGCAGACAAGGCTGTGTGATGAAATACTACAAGGTATGATATTTTTTATAGGTTGCAAGTCAACATTTATGGCGTCTTTGCTGTTGTCACAGCGAGGGGAGCTTTACGGGAACATAACAGCACACTTGCTGGATGCTTTTATATAAAGTGCCTCACAGGTACATGTGTATACATTTTTAACCAATGCCGTGGAATAGCTCTTAACCCTCAGTGCTAGACCCACAGATTCACACAGTCCAGTTCTTCCTTTCAACATAGCGTATTAAAAACTTTAAGGCCATTTTTGGAAAACGGTCTCTCTGTGTTTGCTATTATTTTTCATGCATTTTCAATTTTTCTGTGACCTTCTGGCTTCTTCCAAATAAATTTTAAATGGAGAAAAAACACACTGGAGATACGGACGGAGCAATTTTACTACCTCAAATAGCCTACCAGGCATTATTAAAGCAGTTTTTATCAGCGGCTACATAAAGACAAACTCTATTTCTAAAACTTTCTAACAGCATCAGTTGGCTTCAGTGCTGTTGTAACATTAGAAATACAAACTCCCCCATCGTGACATCACATCTGCAGAGTCTTAGAACTTATGTTGAAGTGCTACAGACTGCCAAGAGTTCACCAAATTGTCGGCTCTCATAATGGAGAGTCAGAGGAAGCCGGAGGCAGGGGGAAGCAAAACAATCAGAAAACAAAGCTGGCAGTTTCCAAGACTCAGGCAGAGACAGAGGGACCCTCCAGACTCAAGTCTCCAGCTCTTGAGGGTATCTGTGTTATTGTGTGACATGAGCTGCTCTGCCAGATGGCTGGTCCGTGACGTGAACCCCACCCATACTTGTCAAAATGCCACCACGTTGGCTGGTGCAGGGCATGCTAAATCCCTCTCGCGCCGGAGACACCAGTTTGCCACCATTCAGCTCCAATTACAAATCTTCAGTAGCACCCGAGGATTTGAGGCCATCCAAATATGGTGATTACTTCGCAGGTCCCGAAGGGGTGAAGCTGAGAGCTGAGCTCTTCATTGGTATGCGCTGTTTGCTTACTGTCTGTGTGTCCATCTGCTGATGTGAAGAACAGACGCAGCTCGATTTTGTGTGAAGGCCACAGTGGAAGCTTGGCTCGCATAATAATTATCCGACATGGTATAACCCTCAAACCCTCAAACCTGCAATCTAAAGAAAATGACGCAAAAACTAGAGAGAAAATGGCGTCGCAATAAACTGGAAGAGTCTCGATTAGCCTGGATAGACAGCCTTAAAAGCTATACGAAGGCCCCTACGCAATGCCAGAGCAGCCTATTATGCTTCTTTAATGATAAAATTCTACTTATTAGAGACTAAATTCATCACCTCCTGCCTTCAAATGATACCTTCAAACACAGGAAGTTTAGACACAGCTGTAAGACCTGGTGGATATCTGGACTGCTTCTTCAACAACTAACTTCTAT
This sequence comes from Chaunax sp. Z400, assembly GCA_037577475.1. Taxonomy (NCBI): domain Eukaryota; kingdom Metazoa; phylum Chordata; class Actinopteri; order Lophiiformes; family Chaunacidae; genus Chaunax; species Chaunax sp. Z400. The sequence continues at coordinate 23,272,288 of CM075187.1, read as the reverse complement.
TTCTTCATCCAACCCAAAAACCTGCCTCCCAGACCCCATCCCAACTAAGCTGCTTAAAGATGTTTTACCGTTAGTCAGCACTTCTCTATTAGATATGATTAATCTGTCGTTAGTAACAGGCTCTGTAGCACAGTCCTTTAAACTGGCTGTAATTAAACCTCATTAAAAAGCCCACTCCTGATCCAGAGATCCTAGCGAACCACAGATCTCTAATCTTCCCTCCCTCTCTCAAATTGTAGAGGAAGCAGTTGCTAAACAGAGAGCATCATAGCACAGAGACAGCGTGGGTCAAAGTTACAAATGACCTTCTAATTGCATCAGATATTCACTCTAGTCCATCATAGTGTTGGCCCTTGTAGCATTGTGTCTCAGCTTTTGCTGTATGTTCTGCTTGTCTCGGTGACGTCTCTGTCTGTGTGGGTGTTTTGCAGATGTTTCATTGACAGACAGTGTAATGATGCCCTATGGATGAACCCCACTGCGTCTCAGAGCTGCCATGCACCACTCTCCTCACACAGCTAGAGAATGATAATCAGCTGCCCTCTGCATGGCCTCTCCTCTCACCTGTCTCCCCCCCCCCGGCTCTGTGTGCATGCGTCTATGTCTGCCTCTAACCATGGCCATGTACATATGTATGATTGTCTTTTTGTTGCGTCATTTTCTTGACAGGTTTGGCAAAGCCCATGGGGCTTGTTGAGGGGCCCGGGGGTCTTGGCCAAGGGGGAGCTGCTGCCACTCTGGGAGAAGACAGTCGGGACGCCGAGGGGAAATATGAAGAGTACGGCTACAATGCTCAGCTTAGTGACCGCATCTCTTTGGACAGGAGCATCCCTGACTACAGGCCCAAAAAGTATTTCCACCTCCTGTTTTTTTCTCTTTTTTTTCTGTCATGTACTGTATATTCTCCTTGCATTTACAACTATACACCTGTTTTTCCCCTTGGCATGGTTGCATAATGTTAGGGTTACTTGTAACTGGAAGGTCTGCCAGTGTAATCTCTCCTGCAGTTGATGGGTTCTATTTTTGGAAGGCACATAATGTACAGCAGGACCTTTTGTCAGGAAACTGGCATTTTGATCGAGCACACAGTGCTTTTTCCCCTTCTTCCTTTTCATGTTTGTGTTTATGGGTTTTTAGGTGGCCCTCTAGTACATTTAATGTGTTAAAAATAGCTGAATTACAGTAAAAGGTGAGTCAGAAATGAGAGGCTATGCTGTTACAGCATGGTGTTTAGGAGCACTGGAATGTACAAGAATGTCCTGCAAGCTCCGACCTGATCAAAATGCATGACACACTCATGATATTGTCATGCTTTTGCATTTCTGCAGCTCACTAGCTCCACTTGGATTGGATTCCCGTCAGAAGACCTTTGAAAACATCAGAGATTTATTTCTAAATGCAGTCAGCATGGTGTTAACAGGTTGATCCAACAAAGAAGCTTCAGTATGCACTTAGTGACGATGCACTAAGTGAGACTTATTTAGTTTGTTGTGTCCTGTCCTGATGTCAGCGACAGGTTGCTGAATGGATTTCTTGAGATAGATCCAATAAGGTCCCTAAATGAGCTTTCTACTTTATTTAACCTTAAGTACTGTGTGTTTTCTTTATGTCTTTATCTCTTTTCAAGACTCACTGTGCAGAACGACGGCCTCAGTACCTGCTGTCGGAGTTCTGATGAGGTGTTACATAGATCAAAAACTGCTTCTTATTGGTTTCATATCAAAATGAAAAAATTCAAAATGTCACTGATGTAAATTTAAAGGGATCCAGCAGGGGAACATTCTTGTACACTTGGTTTATGACATTCATTTTGCACTGGTTGCCCCTAGCTTCCCAGTGGCACATTGCATGTTATAAACTGTAAACCCAAAATGACACGAGTCACAGACAAGTGTATGGATTGTTTTCATACTAAGAACCCAACTCAAGTATACTTCTCTCATGTTTTCATTTTACAGTGGTCAGCATCAATGCTGTTAACACCAGCATTTTTATGGCTACTAAATAAGTAAGTGGTTTTTGTTTTTCCTCTTCTCGATCATACTAGGAAATCTGCCTTCCCATGCAAATAAACCAAACACAAAGCTTCAGTCCTATTCCATAATAATAATAATAATAATAATAATAATATGTAAAATAATTTAGATTTTAGAGGTTAAAGTTCAGACGTTTGAGAATTCAATTGTAACTTTCACCCTAATGTAGACCCAATCATCTCCTCTCACATATTTTGCTAAAGTAATACTTGATACCTGTCCTCCTTGAAACATTCCAGAAAGCTTTTTGAATTCTAATCACTGTAAATAGCTTAATGAAACATAATGATAGCATGATGGAAGAAGTGTAAATTTCAAAATTGTATCTCAAAATTTGTGAATTCAAAAAAAAAATCCATTCCCATGTAAACTTTTTTTTCATGTATGGAGAAATCATGTCATCTATAGATGAAGTGCGCAGATTATCAGATTTTTCACATTTTGGAGTTTGACTGGAGATTGCCTCAGAAGCCATATTTGAACTCACTTGATAAGTGAATTAACAAGGTCATAACTTGTCCTTGGTGTCTCTGTTTGAGCTCTTTGTGATGCAGATGATGCAGATATTTTACATGTTTCCCTCTTCCAACACACCTGATTCAAATGATCAGCTGTTGCAGATGAAAAACATCTGAAACATGCAGAGCAGTGGATCCCCAGGACGAGGACTGAAAAACACTGCATAAATAAAGAAATGATTTCAAAGAATTTTTTATTTAATTTGAGAAATTTAAAATAATTATAGTCTGGGCTGTTCTGCTAACAGAGCCTCATGTATTTGTCATAACACTGCTTTTGCCATTTTCTGTGTAGCTCAACATCCCAGATAAATGAGCTTGTTTTCACATACTCAGCCATGGTGCTGTGTGAATTAGGGACATGGTTCAAAGGTTTAATGATGTGTGACTAGGGTTGGACATCATTTGGATTTGAACTATTCTTATTCCAATTCCGATTCTGCTTTTTGGTTCTGGTTCTTGCCGGTTCTCGATTCTGGTTCTTTGAGGAGCAGGGTCAAAACAGGCCTAATGCTTATTTCACAGAAGGATTTTTTTTTAAAAATCTTTATACAAGCCATTCTGTATAAAGAATGTGTTGTTCATTATGAGTGACTCATTCATATACTCAAAATTGACTAGAATTGATCATATCCCTGCAAACACAATAACATAACCCAGCCTTACCATTACTGTAGGTCAGGGTGGTGAGAAGCCAGCAGCATGCTAGCTAGCTTAGCTATATATTCTTATGTCTATGTAAATGCTGGTGCTTCAACATCTGAGAAGGGATGCAGCTTTTCACCACATTAGCTGTCACTTTTCTGTGGCAGTCTTCAACTTGCTCCACTGACATTCTTGAAATGTATTTAGGAACGATGAGCGAAATCGAAATTTCATAATGATTTCGAGTGAATCAGAGTTTTGGAACTGGTTCCAATTTGGAACCGGTTCTCGATGCCCAATCCTATGTGCGATCTACCCCGGGGGATTTAACCATGAGGTAACAACAGGAAGTCCTGTATTTGAAGAACAAGCACAGAAGATGAAGGATAACTGGGGAGATGGTGAAATATGTCAGCCTCTAAACATTGCAGAACGCGGTGCATGTCCTGTGAACGCACACACTGAAGAGGCTTTCTCATGCCTTGGGTTGGTCCAGTGTGAAAAAAACCAAAGGGTTCAAAGAGAAGGACGTTTGTTTCAAAGCTGTTGCACAATGCCTGATTGAAAGAGGCCAATGATGAGGCACTGCTCTGTTAAAACCAAATAGGAAGAGTGATGTCATGTTCATCAACAAGCCGGTCTGTATTTTCCCCTTTGCATAGACTTTATTTTTCATGGATTTGTTCACTTAAAGTCTCTTACAGTGCAAGCCTACAAATAGCCTATACAGTGGCACTGAAACCTTAAGATGCTCTTTCAGTCATGTGACTCTCGCTTTGCACATCATAATGGTTCTCTGGAGATTCTCCCCCTTCACAAGCCGTCCTCCCTTCCTGTTTGATACTTTTCATCTTGTTCATCTGTCTCATTGCCTAACTCCACTTAATCCTTCCTTCTCCCCTCTCTGTCAATACTGTATAGGCATCACAGGGCATCTGAGGGCCTCTGCAATGGGGAGTCATACAAAAGAAAATTACTTTAGACACAGCTAATCCCAACATGAAAGGACATGATAGTTAAAGAGCTCATTTATGATGTTGGAATAAAAAGACTCTTGAATTATGTTATTTTTTATGAGAGAGACCCAGTGGACACCCAGGAAGCAGCCTTAATGGTTCTTTTAGAAGACATTTTATATTTGGAAAGTGAACCACGGCTGGGATACAGTGCATGCTGCAGGAGATGGATCAAGGAGGGAGGCAGGCAATCAGTGCTGCCAGTAGCATTTATATCACACAGTGTCAAAGAACAACGGCGACGGGCTGAGACACTGAGAGGAAATCTAACGGCCAAGGGAGATTTCAGAGGGCTTTAACAATTCATTTCATCCACGCTGCTTTGTTTGGAGTTCTTCCTCACTCCTATAAAAATTAGACAAGGCTGGGGGGGAAATGGGAGGAGGAGGGAGAGTAAAAAGGAGCTTGCTAATTAATAAAGTCAGCTGAGGCCGTCTCTGAGATGGTTTTAATCAAATGGTTCAACAAAAAATAGGATGAAAGGCAAAAGGAAGTGAGTGTGGAGAGTTTGCTGATGAGGTTGGTTGGTTTCAAGTGGTGCAACTTTGTTACCAGTGTTTATATGATAGATACTGCAGGCTCTTCATACACTCTGTCTTATACATCGAGTTTTCTCTTTCTTCTCGATCTGTTTCTCTTTGTCATGGCAATAAACCCTCGTGTCAATTTTCTGACATGCAGAACTGTTTTTTGTGATCATATATATATATGTACATAGTCTCAGAGTGCAAACAAAAAATGGAGTGTAAAATATGATAAAGCCACAATTCATGACAACTTTTCAATACACCGAATCACACAGACTGAATACATTTGTTGTGAAGCTAAATGGAAATCGATGCAGTGCAAAGCAGACACATAGTTTTCTTTCCTTTTTCTGTTGACGTCATTGAGGCAGCTCTATATAAAAAATACCAAATCACTGCAAGTGAAAAGAAATCACCCAGACAGAAAAATGGATGTGTCTTCAGCCACAGTCAAGTCAACCTTTATTTCTATAGCACCAAATCATACCAAAGGTTCTCCCATGGCACTTTCCAAAAGAGACGGTCTCGACCATACTTGTTATTTTATAGAGACCTAACATTTCCCCCGTGAGAAAGCACTTGGCGACAGTTGCGAGGAAACACTTCCTTTTAACAGGCAGAAACCGTGGAGCAGACCCCAGCTCTTGATGGGAGGCCCTCTGCTTTTACCTGTGAGGACTTTCAGGTGGCTTTCTTGCTGAACCTGTTTGGTTCACTTTAAAAGAACTCTGGTACGTTGGTTTGGGACGTTTGGTTCGTTAAGGCTGTCAGTCGGACTTTTGGGGTTTGAAGGATTTTATTATAGTAGCTAAATTACATGATTAAAGCTAAATATCCATCTGCTGGTCTTCCACTGTCAAGGAAGGGATCTTGTAAGGGATCTGTATAGATTTATGAAAACATCCCTCTGTGACCATGGTGATACATATTTTTGTCAAAATATCCATCTGCTGGTCTTCCACTGTCAAGGAAGGGATCTTGTAAGGGATCTGTATAGATTTATGAAAACATCCCTCTGTGACCATGGTGATACATATTTTTGTCAACACTAGAGTGTGGTTATTTGTTTCATTTCTGATTTAAGTGAGTGAAATGTAAGGATATTTAAATGATAAAAATATTATATAAATAGTGAGTTTGAGCTGCAACTAATAATGCACATAATCCCTATGGCTGGTGCTCTTTGTGACAGCAGAGAACATGAATCTATATTTAAAGGTCAGTAAAGTGCTGCATAAGTTTGTTTCAGGAAAAAGAATTTGGTTCCTCCGTGTGGGTCCATGTGGTGCTGCTGTGGCCACAGGATGACAGGAGCGAAAACTGTTAGCAGTCAGCTCGTGGGCCATTTAAATCAATGTCTCTTTCCTTGGTCTGGATCAGACGAGCTGAACTCCAGGTGTGAAACTGACCTCAGTCTTCTTGCAGCAGTCTGCTGCAGCTCTCTGCCTCATGCAGTGTGAAAGACTGTGACACACTGTATTTTATGTCCTGCGGGCAAAAGGGTGACTGCAGCATTGCAGAAGTGAGGTTAAATGCAGGAACCAGGCACCTCCTGTCTAATGGGCATTTAATTGAGCAAGACTCACTGAGTCAGGGACTTTGATGACTACAGGGACGCCATGACTGAACGACCCGCACGTCTCAAGTCTCTCTCTTTTCAACCCTGCCTGTCTGCAGAAAAAAACTATTCATAATAATTACAGCCCCAATTGTCCCTCACACAAAAACCCGTAATCCTCTGTCACTGCCCGCGAGCATCTTTTTGTCTCCTATGCCCTTCACTTCTGCAAGTGACATTCTCAACTAAGATACCAAGGGACTTAAGTAGGCTCTATACTACGGTGACTCTGAGCCTGCCATTCTCTGTCCTTGGGAGGCTTAGGTATAACAGCTCATCGGGCTGTGGAATGGAAAACAATAGGCAGGAAAGCAGATAAGATTACAGATGCCCACAAAAGACACAAAATGATCTTAAATGTAACTTGTGTCATTTTTAAATAGAAAAATGCGATTTAAGGCCTGAAACCTGATTTCCTCGGCCATTTCTCCTCCTGCAATTGGATTATTCAATTACGCCTATTGTCAAACCTTGATTTCTATTTTTCAATTTGCCAAAGATTTGATTCATATTTTGTCAAAATAGTTGTCAAATGCAGACCTATATAGCAGCAAAGCAGACGATTTGCTTCCGCAAGGACCTTTCGCCTTGCGTTTGTCTGCCTGTGGGAGGCTGATAGCCAGAAAAGGATGTTGAAGAAACAGGCTTACCTCATCTCCTGAGAGTCTGATCCTGCAGAATGGGATCATAAGGTCTCGGTGGTGCAGGAGCTCCCTCTGCAAATTGTTGCTCTTACCAGTGCTAGAGTTTATCTTCAGGATGGGGGGGGGCAGAGAAATGACAAGCCAAACGATTATCTCTCTGAGAGGAGTGCTCGTAGATTGGAAAGTTGCTATGGTGTTGCCGGCACTGCTCAGGTTACGAAAGGTTAACATGAAGTTTGACAGCAAATAAAAGCGAACAGTGGGGGAAAAAGTCAGAGGGAGGCTGCTGGCTGGTGGGAGAGGAGAAAGGGGAGGTTTGATGGGGATGCATCTTAATCTGGCACTCTGTTTCTGTCAAAGCTTGTTCCAGGTCAAATTATAAGCTCTGTCCACTGAGCTCAGTCCCATTACAAACAGACGAGTCGATCGCTCATCCTGTTACGCTTTTACTAGGCTCACCCGCTGCTGCAGACAGGTACAAATTTAAGGCTGAGCGATAGCCCAAATTGGATACAGTAAGTAGGGTAATGGTATTACAGTATCATTTAGGATCTCAACACTGAAATCCTGCCTCACACTACATCTCAACTAGAAGTAATGTGGCTGCCATATTCAAGATATTACTCTAGTAATATTCATTAAGCCCACCTTTTCACCAGTTGCAGAACTGGACAGGAGTGAAAGATACATTACTTTGTTTTGCACAGTTGCTATGTCGTGGCTGTGTCTCTGCAAAGGAGAGCTGTGGTGCAAGAAATCCCCCCCCCTCAAAATCACTGTCAGATTTTTCATTGTATTTATAGACCTGGCAAGGCTGATTGAGAGAGGCAATAGAGAAATCTGTGAGAGGGAACAAAGGAGAGAGAGCATAAATACATGCAGAAAGTCTGAAATGATACAGTGAAAGGGTTATCAATCAAAACACTTGTGCATTTACTCTCACGAATAGAGTACCAAAGCAGGGCTTAAAGCGCAGATAAGCAGCGTGCTCCATCATAAACACACTCTGTGGTTTAGTTTTCCTTTTATTACCTCTGCTGTCAAATGCATGTGGGCTGCGGTAATGCATGTGATTGATCACTTTAAATGAAATGAAGTTTTCCCAAGCACAAGCTTACTTGGCCACTGAGACTAGAGGCAGCAGATTGCCACTTCTATAAATCAATGTCAATATTTAGATTAGGTGTCATGTTAGAATTTAAATTAATGAAGATGTTTTTAGTGCTTCTCAGGTACAACTTTGGATTCTAAGGAATCCAAAGTTGTGTCAGTGAAGTGTTGCACACAGCAGAGAGTTCGGCAGATTTCTTGTTAAGTGATAAAGTTAGATAGATAAAGGTGTGTAGACGAAAGGAAGCGGCTATAAGGGTTAAACAATGGATTGTATTACAGATTTGAAGGAGTCAAATTTACAATTCTAATCATGTAGAACTCAGCATCTTAACAAGATGTAGCAATGAAATTTTGTTTTGGACGTAATCGATATATGTGTATTTTTTTAGGGTTGTTTTTTATTGGATCACTTTTATATGAATTGTTTCATGATCCCACAGAGAATGACCTCCTGACTCCCTGAACGCCACACTGTGTTATAGCTTTGTTCAGCTTATTGTTTTGCTCTTTTTGACCTGAAACATTGTAAGGGGCACAGCCGCACAGGAGTTTTAGCTGGAAAACAACCAGATGGTAACAACCTGGAAGCCAAGCAGACATGTGAGACTGAAGGCAAAGTTGTGACCTCTCTAAACAAGACCACTTGTCAGGCGACAAGGCCAGAGTTCTGGACCGGACTTTGAATGCTGGAGTAATGAATCACAAACCAGCGGCTGGAGATCACATTTGGGAACGGTCAACAGGTCAGCAGAACTGGAAGCTGGACAATGCAGCTGACAGGGGAACCCATGGTGCCACAGAAAGAGGAGGTTGCTACAGCACAGCAACAGGAACAGCTGCCACTTTGGGACCATTGACTCCATTGCAGAGCAGAGGACAGACAGCTGGAGTTCTGGCTGTGTATAAGCAGGGCTGCTGACAGTAGGTCTGAGTGGGCATCGACTGGGATGCCCTACAGGGATCCAGGGAGCTCTGGATTTTTGCCAACAGGGAAGATTAAGGTGTTGGGTAGTTCACTGATGGGGAAACCATGGGACAGGCATTGGTTGTTCTGATGACAGGGGGACCAGGGACAGGCTTCGGCAGGGCTGCTGACTGGGGAACCAGAGAGAGGCTTGGGCTGGGTAGCTTGGACTCGTAATAGAGAACCTGAGACTGATGCTGGATGGTTACTTGGAAGCTTTGAGAACGTAGCCTCAACTGACCCCAGTGAACTGCCATCAATCATGTGGCAAGAGGTTGATTCTCCTTATGAATGGACCAAAAAAAGCTTGATTATACTGTCACCATCAGAGCCATAGGGATGGATAAGAGGTTGGAAAACAGGTAGGTAATTAGTCCCTGCTGGGACCATTCCCGGTCGAGTCATTCTGTCACAAAACAAATGGAGCATTTAGACCCAGATGCAGGAGACGACAGCTAGGAGAACCACTGATTGAACAAAACTGAACAGAGACATGCACACAAAGGCCGGCTTCACACTACAGCAGATTCAGGCCAATTCCACCCAGATTCACGTCTCCCAACGGTCGGAGGAGAAAACTGGTCTGGAACCTTGGTTGGTCCTGATGTTTAGCCCAGATTATCTGGTAGTGTGAGGCATTTAAAAATCCAATTTTACACCTCTGCTGATGGACAATTGGGGCCACCCTGATCATTTTCAAATATTTTTTGATTATCAGGAGTGTAAATCTGGATGATTACGTCAGTACTTTCCAAACAGGGGCACGTTAGCCAATGAGAGAGACAGCCCAAGCAATCGTAAACATTTGAGCCTTTTAGGCTAATGTAAGGCTGTTGCTGAGAGATATTAAACCGACCCTCTCACCTCCAGTTCTCGCTGAAGAATAGACAGCCTGTGTAGTCCATGTCTTCCCAACCATTTCCTCATCCTCATCCACATCTTCTGTTTTCTTGTTTTGTGACTGAAAAGTAAGCCAATAGTTTTGTCAGTCATTTTGTTCACGTTACACAGCTGCTTCTCGAGAGATGGCATGAGGCGGTGCATTCGTAGCTTCCTCGGCAATGAGACAATTATATCTCGTAGTGTTAGGTGCCCTGTTATTTTTGAATATTGTACTGTGTGCATGTTTAAGATTCGAGAGCAGATAATCTGTGGAAATTCTTGTTATGTGTGCAGTGAAACCTGGTTCCTGCAGTTAGCATTTTAAAACCCCTGCAGTGTGAGATGTGGTCAGGTGATGAAACAAGACAGCCAAAGAGGAGCTGATAGGATGGGTAAGAACAGTGAACAGGGCAGGGCTAATGAAGCTGATGCAGGGCAGGTGTGCAGCAAGAGCAGCATTGGAAGCCAGGAGAGTGAAGGGGGGAGATTACACCCCTGTAAGAGAACAGGAAGAGGAAAACACAGGTAAACAAAAAGGAAATCAATGAGGACACGGCTGTGACTGTGATATCAGCCTTACTCCATAGTTAATTTTGTTGTTGTTGTTATTGTAACAGGAATAGAAAAACACTGTAATTTCTCTTTGAAAATCAGGAAGCACGTTCATGTCCAAATTCTTTTAGTGTACTTTACTTCACTGTCCTCCACCTCTGTTTGAGGAGAGTCCAGTCAAAGCAAACATCCTATTAGAGTTGAGATATTTAATGGACAGTTAAAAAGTTTGTTTTTTTAAAAGCAAAGAGCTGAAATTGCTGAAAGAGATTAATTAGCAGTGGAAGCTGATATGACAAGTGTACCTCCCCCACATCTGGTGTATCAGGTTAAACTGGTCCTTTTGGAAACACTTTATTTTATTTTCATATGCAAAGCATTTACTATATAATTTCACAAGTAAATAAGATACCATCTGCTGCGCCATCCCACATTATTGCTAGTTCCTCTCCTGCCACTTCTCGTTATTTAAAGGTGAGAAATGCCACACACACACACACACTCACACCAACCAGTAGCTCTGAAGTACAAGGATGTAGAGGGGAGGATGCAACTTTAGAGCCATGCTGGGATCCATCTGCTGGATACCCCCCTCCGGCCTTACCTCGAGGATGCTGCTGACTCAAGATGACATCCCAGTTCCCCGGGTTATCGGGGCGCTGAGCACTAGCAGAGTTCATGTGAGGTAGAGGAGAATCAATCATGGTGTCTTTAAACAAGATGGGTTCAAGGTATAGCATTGCCACATCCGAATTTTGACTTTGATACCAACACTGGAATGTTTCTATCTAAGATTTGACTTCACAATGAACTGTGGAAAACAATATCAGTGTCAAAGTACTCTTACATTTAGGTAAAGCTGCTTTAATTTGAGATGTTTTACTATAATAGACTACATCAGATTATACGTTCAGTCACTGGTCATCACCTCCAATAAGTGGCATGTGGGTATTTAGGATCGGTTGTCTGTGTCTCGTGGGTGTTCTTTTCTGTAGTGGCTCTAATTTGGGATTCAGGATGATGAGACAATTAATTTCTAAATACCATCTTTGCCAAGTGCTGATTTTCTGGAATGGATTTCAGCCTCGTCCGCTGCCTCTATCACATCTGATAATCTATGATTGCATGTGAGACTGATACGTTCTGACAAATCAATGAACCGTCTCTGTAATACTTCTCATAAATGGTAGTCCACCTGGCAAATGCAATGTGTTAGTTCAACGTCTTTAGCACCACTCTGCCTTGATGTTTAGAAAAAGACTTCAAGAGTTTGACGGAAGGAAATGAAGATGAAGGAAACACATAGATTTCATTAACTATCGTTCATTTGAGTCAATGTGATGTCCCAACATCAAGAATATTACGCTGTTTAATTATAGCCAAATTCTTCTTATTGCCTCCTCATTATTCCTACATAATGAGTCAGTAATGCTGAATACGATATGTGAAAACATGGAGAAACAACGGCAGAAGCCAGTGAAATGTGTTTGTCAGCTATTGCTTGTGGAGCCCAATTGGAGCAGCGTGGAAAGATTCACAAGATGTTGCCTGTGTGTGTGTGTGTGTGTGTGTGTGTGTGTGTGTGTGTGTGTGTGTGTGTGTGTGTGTGTGTGTTCACAGTTGCCATAGGAAGCAGCCAAAGTGCTTCCGTCCAGTCAACACTGTTATTTCTGACTTCAAGGCCACAGTATGTCCTATTCTGTGTTCATTTTCATAGTGTGGTGTATATTTTATTAACTGGGTCTGTGTAACATTTGGCAGATATACAGGAGAGTTTACCATGTACTGTACGTGAAGAGAAGGAAGCAGAGAGATGCATTGTGAGAGGTCTCACAGGTAGACAGATAGTAGAAGGAGGACATTGTCCACAGTCAAAAGGATAACGTATACCAGATTTGCATATCATGCAGGTTTGACCATATTTGGGCATACAGGTTTGAATCTTGTCTGCTCTGGTACAGGCATGTGTTTGACTTTTCCATATCCAGACACAGCAGTTAAGGATGGACTCGGTTTTGCTTTTGGCAGCCTGGAATCTGCAGCATTTACCACTCTGACAGGATCTGGCCTCTCCATCTGACTATTAGTAGTGGAAGAAGAGTGTCGCAATGCAGGTTACCCTCTGTTTCACCAAAGACAGACCTTATTTCGACCTGCAGAGAACTACGTCAGTATTTTCATATATGAAAAACAGTTATCTATATTTTGTGACTTAAGGGAAGTCAATGCTGTTCTGTCTCCTTCAGGATTATTTGTAATCCTTTTGGTGATCATCTGAACTCTAATCTAGCATCAGGTCACATTTTTAATTTGTCTTTATGCTTTGGCGTAGGGCCAAATGACGTTCCTATCAGCCATAGCTGTACCTTATACTTAATGCTAATTAGCAAATGTATGCAAGCTATTATGCTATGGTGAACACGAGTAACATTATACTCTGAGAGTGTGCTGGTCACCATACAGTACCAAACATCTAGGTCTAGGAGCTGCTGCCTCAAATGAATGTGTGGCTTCAAATGATATGTTATAAGAGTGCTATTTATGCCTTGTTAGTTTGATTCGTAGTTGGAAAAAGTTATCCAGGATACAACCCTGAATCATGGGCTATGTGAAACTGAACATTTCACTCAATTTTTAGGCTGAAAAAGTCTCTTAATCCCAGAAAAAGTATCTTAATCCCAGAGAAGTTAAACTATGAAGCTCATTCACATCCATCTGATGGACCATTCGAGGTGAACATTTTGACTTTTCATACAAATGTGACTATTGACAGTAGGAACCCATTTACTGCAGGTGTTGCCAGTGAGCATGTGCTGTAGCACAATCAGACATGTCATTTTGCTGGTTACACAGAGGTCCTTCAGTAGGTATCAGTGGACCATGAGGGGGTTTCTACAGACTTTTCTCAAGAGGTTTTCTGAAGAACTGTCATAGAACCTTTAAGGTGTCCCAGTGGAACTGGGAATATGTTAATATCACTTGTCTTTTTTTTACAATGTCTATTCAGAAATGTTAGTGCACTGCATCATTTATTTAGATAATTAATAGTGATCAATTTTTTTTTCTTAAACTGTTGACACATTTTGATGTCTGTATGCAGAAATGACCGTTTCTTACATTTGTTCTGCTATACACATATGGTTACAATTATTATACAGTAGGGTCTGCTGGGCTTTACGAAGTAGCCGGATAAGAATATTCATGTTACCCACATGTCTGTACAATAAATATGAAGCCAGCAGCTGGTTAGCTTAGCTTAGCATAAAGACTGGAAATGAGAAAAAACAGGTAAGACAGTCTGCCTATCAATGGATTTTGATAGGCAGACCCAGGCTAGATGTTTCCCCCTGTTTTCACTGTTTATGCTAAGCTAAGCTAACTTTCACAGAGCCATAGCCTTATGATTAACAGGCTGGTAGTGTGGATGTTTCTCACGACATAGAACAGTTGTCCACCCATCAGAAAGTCGTGGTCCAATCCCAGACACTGCACAAGCCAGGGCATAAGTAACTGCATGTCCCAAGCTTGCATAAATACGGAAGGGTTGTGTCAGAAAGGATGCAAAAAAAAACCACAAACATGCAAAACAATAAATATACTTTGCAGCACAGTACAGGTAGTCTTAGCAATGCTAATAATCTTGAATTGATCTATATTTTATTTTTAACAGGTGTAAGCAGTTGACGTACCCCGAGGACCTTCCTCAGATCTCTGTGGTCTTCATCTTTGTGAACGAGGCGCTGTCAGTGATCCTTCGCTCCGTCCACAGTGTGGTCAACCATACACCAGCACACTTGCTCAAGGAGATCATCCTGGTGGATGACAACAGTGACAGCGGTAAGACCTGTTATTGCTTTCTTAATAGAATGAAACAACATATGATCAATCAGTTAGTCTCTCCTGGCTTGTATGTTCTGCTGGAGATTAATTGATGGTAATCACTTAGATCCCGTCAGTCCTTGTGGAAGTTTGATACAATAACTTTCTGATCTTTTCCTTTCTTTGCATCATGTGTAATTGTTTTTTTTCTCTACATGTTTATCCGCTCGCACTTTAAATCATAAATCCTTAGAACCTGTAGTTTATCATTGTCACATGCTGTAGGTTTGCTATTCAGTTGAGACAGTCAACCAATTTATCATGTTGTGTGTTGCCTGGTGGAATATGAACTGTGCTATCACACACAGATGAGGTAGTGTGATGTTTTTGGACTCCGGCCAGAGTGTTCATTCTCCTTACACTATAGTCCCCTGTGCATATTTTGGTATGTGCATATGTGCTGGTGGGTGAGGTTTTTTTTCTGTGATTTTTCTGCACATGTTTGGATTTGTGAATCTGTTGAAGGGATAAGGAACCCCTGAGGGTTAACTCTTGAAAGAAAGAATTACTGCGTATGACCGTCTCCATGGAAATACGGCTGAAAGCTTTAGTTTTCTCCACAGCATGACGCCCATAGCAGCTGATAATGGGCTGTTCCACATCCCAAAAGGTTTTCCATTTGGAGAAGGAGAGACAATGAGCCAGATTCCAGATGACACTTGGCCCTCCTTCACTTGGCACAGAGTAACAGGCCTGACTCCCTCAGGCGAGCAAAGGAAAAGGGTGCATGAATAACATACCGAAAGAAGGCTGAGCAGGAGTCACCACTGGCACATCTCTGCTCCCTGCCGGCGCTCTAACTTCGTACTATTTAAGAGAAAGACGTTAAAAGTCAGAGGAAAGATAAAAAATAAAAGCCGTCTCCTCCTCTCATAACGTAATTATGTCAGTCAGCCCCGTTTTTTTTGACGCTCACAAGGATTTTCCTGAAATACATTTCTGAAAGACCACCCTGTTTATTCTGTAGTCTGTAAATTTTGCATTTTATAATATTTTATCTCTCCTTCTTTCTATAAAACATTCCTATTGCAAGGGTGTAAAAAGAAACTCTGAAAGTGCATTTAGGCTCTCATGGTACCAGCACTAGCAGAAGTCCTAAATTATTTCACTACTTGATGAAATTTGTAAGCAGAAAACTGACTAGTAGTAACAATGCTTGATTTGGAAAATGTACAAAAGCTGCAATCACATGGCATCACATTCCCACTAACTAGACCCTGGAGATTCACCCGTTCCGCCACCACAACGCTTCAGGCATGAAAACTCATCAGAACTGTTAAAAGAGGTAAATTGAAAGGGATAGAGGCTGTGTCTTCAAAAGCAGCAAGCAAAGAGCTAAACTGTTACAACTTGTGCTTCTGTCACTTCACTTTACTGTGACCTTTACCTGAGAGCGTCAAAGACTTAACATTCGAGTGCTTTGTACACTTTGTTGACATCACAGTGTGTGATTATTGGCCATAGATGTTTTCAGTGTTTTCACTTGCTTTGTGCATGTTTTGATTTAAGCTTTACTCTCTTCACCCGTCAGTGGCTCCTGTATGTTTACCATCATTGATGATAATTTGTCCAGATGTGTGAGCTGTTTCTTGGGAGCCACTCTGCTGTGACACTCCATAATTAACATGCAGGCTAGACTGCTTGACCTTTTCTGGATGCTTCTGTCTGTCCCCTCTCATTAAACAAGGCTCTGTGAGACGAGTGGAGGGACAGTCACTCTGGCATAATGTATCCCGCACAGGAAACAGGCCGGCCTTGTCGCCACCACGAGTTTCCTTTGCTGGGACAGCTGGTGACATTTATAAGTGAGATTAAGTAGATTTACTCACACACTGGTACTGGTTCCAGTAGTCCCAACTAAATTCACCTTCCCTATCATGATCGTTGGCGGTGTGTGTGTTAGGCAGGCCGACTCATTCATTTGCTGTTTTGCCATGTTAGCAGCCGGCATGGGCCTAATGAACCTACAGGATTCAATCCCAGCAAATTGATAACTTACTGATTCATATCATGAAACAGGATATAAACTGAGGACTGCTTGAGCGCAGCTTGTATTAATTAATTTCAAATGAAATTTAATTACTTTAAGCATTGTATACATTAAATCTAATTAAAGCTTGTAAGTGGAGGATTTTCTCATTATCATACTGCAGGAAATGTGTCATATTGTGACAGCTGTAAAATATGAATTTGAAATATACCTAGTTTCTATTTACTATGAATTTATCTTCTCTTATTTCGTCCATTCAAGCTCATTTTTGTTTTCTGATTTGATGTTCCATTAAAACTAGTTTACCTCTATATGAAAAACTCAGTTACAAAGAACAATTAGCAAGCAGTTAATGAGTTATTTGAGACAGTGAATCACACTGTGAAAACTCACATACAGCATCCAGTCACTCAGAAAGCAGAAAGCAATCCAATCACCCAACATTAGGATTAATATACAAGTATCAACAGCAATGAAGAGAGGTGAGAGAGAGAGAAGAGAAAAATAATTAAATTCAGCTTAGAGAGTCTTTTCCTGATGGGTGATCAGGCATAATGGGTTTATTGGTGGTGGGTGGGTGGGTGGGGGGATATATATGTGTGTGTGTGTGTGTGTATATATGTGCATCAAGGTGTATGGTGTAATTAATTGGACATTTTTATTTACTTTTACACCAAACCTTACC
This sequence comes from Chaunax sp. Z400, assembly GCA_037577475.1. Classification (NCBI taxonomy): domain Eukaryota; kingdom Metazoa; phylum Chordata; class Actinopteri; order Lophiiformes; family Chaunacidae; genus Chaunax; species Chaunax sp. Z400. Next base: position 23,255,219 of record CM075187.1, on the reverse strand, counting down.
TCTATCTGTATTGGAGAGCCAGGTATTTCCTCTCTGACACTTCCCTGTGCTTGTCAGTGGGTGAACCTGTGTCAGTGCTTGGTGCAGGGTTATAGCTTCTCTCCCCTCAGCGGAGGAGCTATTAACATCCTCCCCACTGGTGCCAGGTTCAGGTTGGGTCGCGGCAGGTAGCGTAAGGACACATTTGAAAACTGCAGATATTTTGGCCTGGTTTGCACTTTGGGGTTGACATTTGTCCATCTTTGATTTTCGGGAAGTTTTTATTGCATGTAATACTCGGGTTACTGTCTCTACTTTGCTCTGTGTTGGTAGGAACACCAGACCAGAGCAGAGGAGAGTCGAATCATTGATAAAGACAGCGAAATGCGCTGCTGAAATGAAACGAGCGCACATAAAAATACCATGCATAAAATATTTTATGCTTTTTTTCTTTGGGGTGGCGGGAGGTCACATTAGGGGGGCGGGGCGTCCCTTCAAATGAATGGTAGGGAAAATACTGGTGTCGTCTGAGCAGATATTTCAATCAAGCGAATGTAAAAATGGTAGGAGAAGGACGGAGGAGTCCAAAAACATCAACTCATTTGCTTTTTTACTATTTTAATTAAATGTTGTTGGTGTACATATTATTTTCATAAAGTACAGGTCCCTCTGCCAAACTGTTTCCCCACTCACAGGAGGGGCTCAGTGCACCCGTCAGTTATGTTTTGTTAGATATTTAATGAGGGCTGGTAGATCAGCAGATTTATGGACTTGTCTCAGACACTGTTACAAAAGCAGGTCTGTAATTGGTTGTTTCGATCAATCAGACTGGTGAAGTTACCAGGAGTAAACTGGTTTACCACAAGTAATATGATGTTCATTAAATATTAAAAAAACGTGGCCAAAGTAAAATGATTCCCCTCATCCTGGCAGAAACACTTCTCAGGATTAATATGCAAATGTTAAGTTACAGTGTGCTGGTTTTAGTGATCCTGCAGATTATTTTTAGTGTTTTACTGCGAGTTAACGAGGCAGTGTGTGTGAAGGTATAATTTAAGCTTACCTGCATGTACTTGAATTCTAACGTTTTACCACCGTTTAAACAATCAAAAGCATGTTCATTGGCTTTCTACCAGCAGCTTCCATAATCACCCAATCGCACCAAAGGAATTCATGGTGCTCCTCTCGCAGTCTACTTTGCATTAATCAATGCATAGTGGGATGGATCGTTATTTATCCTCTACCATGTGGCACTGTGATGCCTTTAAAATGTATTCCCTGCTCCATAACTCTCCTCCCATGGATACAGTCCAATGATTTTCTTTCCTAAGATCAGAGGGATGCCCATAATTTTTCTCCCTCCCACCAAAGCCTGGTAATTATTACACTATAATAGCTTTTATCATATTGTTGCTGCAGGGTGGGCTGATGATGAAGGAGACCCATTGCACATGTACAAAACCTTAAGCAGTGCACAAATTACAAAGGTCTTTGGACCCTCCAAGAGGCACAATGTAGCTTCTAACAGTGACTGATCCAAATGGGAATCCAATGAAGTTGAACCTCATTATTCATGACTGATTTATGACATGAGTAGTAAATATTTGTACCCACAGTTCTGAGATGCTTTATACCAAAGAATAGCAAAGGGATGAAAGAGGAAATGTTTTTCTTTAATGAGTGTAGCTCTCTCCGGATCGAGTGAAAATTGACATTCAGTTCGTGTTTCAGGCTTTCAGTTTTTTTGTCCCTTTCTTGCTTTTCTTTTGATTTGCAACCTTTTGTGGATGGTAGAGGTCGTCCAACATGGTTCTTTTTGAAAATGTACAAAGACAGATTTCAAAAGAATAAACATTACCTTCTTTACATATTATTTTTTTTTAATTTTTGCCAAACTATTAACTAACTTAACTTCTTTTGAGCTGTCATTTACAAAGTACATTAATCGATCTCAGGGTTTTAGAGAGAAAGCCATTCTTTAGAACCAGACACAGCTGCTGTGTGATGAGCCACAAGCCCAATAGTGTAGTACGAATCATCATTATATTTTATTTTATGTTTTTGTTTATGTACATCTTAATCTGTAAAGTGATTACTAACTACAGCTTACCTGAAATATAGCTGAGTAAAAGATTAAAGTAGCAAAAATTGGAATTAAACAAGTTTAAGTAGTCATGAAAGTACCTAAGTAAATGTATGAATTGTTTCTTTCCACCTCTGATATAAAATAATAATAATAATAATAATAATACCTTTATTTATATAGATCTTTTCAAAACAAGTTACAAAGCATTTTACAAACAATAAAAAATAAAAACAATTAAGCAGCAACCAATAAAACATTTTGGTAATAAAATGTAAGTAATTAAACAGTAAAAAATAAATAAAATTAATAAATCTAAAATAATGCCTCTTTAAAAGTGAGTTAAAAGACATAATGTATCAGTTTTCCTGATCTCCTCCAGAAGATCATTCCACAACTGAGGGGCCAAAACAGAAAAGGCCTGATCCCTCTTAGTATATAGGTAGGCACAGATATACACTGTATCTGTATAAACACAGCATACACACTATACAGTCAGCTGTCACAGTGCTAACCACATAGCCACCCTCTTGGCCATTTGCCCACGTTTAACAAAAGTGCACAACAGACAGACAAAAACAGATACCAAGTCTCAGTGACTCAGTGGTTGCTTTATTCTGGTGTCAAAGGCGAATGCCCGTTTTCCTTAAGGGTCACTGCTTTCAAATTCACTCTCTGTCCCTGCAGCATCCAACAGTATTTTAAGACCTTCAGCTGGAAAAATGCTCCTGACAGCCTCGACACTCACTGTCTCCTCCACGCAGCCCTCTACACACCAGAAATGTACAGCAAGTACATTTGTAAGGGAAACGTAATGCCAACAAATTCCACTTTCTATTATCATAATGAGGGGATGTTGTTAACAAATGTGGCAAATCACAGGCATTTCCATACAGAGCATATCAGGAAAATGCAATGGAATTGTATATAATTTGTCTTCTGTAACATTTGAAAGAAAAAACGTTGTTTCCCTGATCTTAACCAAAGTGATTTTGTTGCCTAAACCTGAACGCGAATCATAGTCTATCAGATCACCGGCATGTGACTCCAATACGGTACATGAATGCAGTGTTTCATTCAGTAAAGTAAACACTGTCTCCTAGCATAATCCAGACACTGATTATTATTTCAATCAGCCCACTGGCAAATAAGTGATTTTTTTTCTGTTATATTTTATTCTAAGTGTTTACCTGGGAGATGGCTTTCTGCATCTGCTTTCTGCATCTGCACTCCAACTATAGGATGTTACGTGTGGGACATTAACGTGATGTGTATGCCATGCAGGAAGGATTTCCTGTCCCGTTCCCCACGTGAACAGTGATGGGCACTAAGCCAGCGGAAGGGAGGATGTTTATACTTAGAATTTAAGAATACCAGATTTACTTATTTTGGGATTCTCAGTGTGAGAAATATGAGGTGTGGCATTTTGCCGTGTGAACTGGTTGATATGCATGAGTCTCATGGTCAAAGCATGAGACATGGCAGCTCTGAGTAGATGAATTTTTCAATTAGTAATTTGCATTGAGTAATTGATTCACCTTGGCCAACACGGGTTACGATCTTTATACAATTCTCTTTAGCTAAAAGGGTACAAATTAAACACAAAAAACTGATTTGTTTCGGCTGCAGATTTCTAAGAACGGTGGCTGGAGTGAGATGCTGCGAGTACTTGACCAATCAAGCCCCACCCCTAAAGTTTATATACGTTTGGAAAGGAATAGTAGGAGGGACTTTTTTAGGCCACAATAAAAGAGACTCCGGCATGATTGAAATACACTGGGTCTCTACAAACGTTGCTCCACCTTGGAGAAAGTTCCTGCTATAGAAACTCTGCCTTGATTCAAAGGCAAGCGAGGTCAAAACCATTCAACGTTATTGGGTTATGTCTGAAACACATTATCATTCGCTGCAGGCGCCCTGTTAATGCTCCCACTCTGTCATTTGGGTGTCATTTGAAGGAATCTTCTCTCTAATCTGCCCTCTTTCAGTGGAGCTGAAATTCAACCTGGACCAGTATGTGAACAAACGCTACCCAGGCCTGGTGAAGATCGTGAGGAACAGCAAGCGGGAGGGCCTGATCAGAGCCAGAATCCACGGCTGGAACGCAGCCACTGCGCCGGTCGTCGGCTTCTTTGATGCTCACGTCGAGTTCAACACTGGCTGGTAAGAAAAGGTCATGTTTAACATGACAGGGCCTGAGCTGTTTCTGTGTCCTGTCTCACCTTCGCGGTTTGCTTTTCATGTTTTCAGAAGAGAAGGATGCCCTGTAAGATAATCATCATGAAATGTTCAGTTGAGTCTGCCCTTTCAGCATTTTGACACGCTGCCAGGCCTTTTTCTTACGGAGACTGCACTTTTTTAGAAGGGTGACCCTTCTTATGGTTTCACCATTTATAAGCAAATTCTCTCTTGCATTTCCTGGTAAGTTTCAAGTGATGGGTTTTGGTTAGAAGAGAACTTTAAATTACACTGCTTGTCTAAAAAATATCCTCTCATGACGAGAGACCAAACACTGTGAAAGGCAAGACGGGATGTTATTAAAGAGGGGCCTCAAATGTTGAGCATTTCAACATTATTTCATGTTATTTCAGGCTCTGGGCTTATTTCGCTATATGAAATTAGTTTTGGGGGTCTCAGTCCAATGTCTGCCTGCATCTTCGAATCAGGTTTACCAGTAAACAAGTCACTCAAAAAGATGTAACGGGCACCCAATTCAAGCCTGTCATGCTGTCGGTGTTTGAGGATGAAGTATAGCTATTGTTGTTTCCCATGAAGCTGCCTGGGAGGACGAGGGAAAAAAAGGGGACAAGGATCAATGAATGAAGAACAGATATTGGAGGATAGCCAAGTGAAATATTTCAGTTTTACATTGCATCTGAACTGAATCAAGTGTCCCTGGATGCAGCTCAGCCTCTCTTGCTAACTATCTGCTTGGGATATACAGAATACTAATACATATCCAGTGCCGCCCCCCCCCTATACGTAGACCACACGCTTGCGTAGGGCACCACAACACGCGGGGGGCACTAAGTGGGCTCGGGGTCATTCCGCGGTCACACAGTGTCAATAAAATTAGAATAAAATTTGTCACACTGCATGCATCCACGATGCTGAAGGAGCTGCTCGTCCTCTCCTAGAGAGAGAGAGAGAGAGAGGAGTCTGTAATTTGACACTTTGCAGCACTGGAATCTGATGACCAATCACTTTCAGAGATGTTCACAGCGGAGGCAAATATCAATTTCTGTTTTGGACAATTAGCCTATTTTTTAAATAATTCTCACTATATTATTATTGATTATTATTATTATTATTTGTTGTTGTTGCTGTTGTTGTTGATGTTGATGATGATGATGATAATATATTAAATTAATAATTGTAAGGATAATAATTGCTATTTATTGTCATTTATCAAAAACACCATAACCAAATTCCGCTTAGGGCACCAATTTGGCTGTACATATAATAAGTTAACAAACAATGCAATTTGAATTTGTACCAAAAGCACGAGCATTTCATTTGTATTTTTGTAGCTTCACAATTTCAGGTTTTATTTCCAATATTCATTTTCACCTTGTTTGGAGGATTCTTAACAACTTCTAGTGTAGGTCCTGCTTGTTCCTGGAATATGTATAGAGATTTTTTACCAAGTATAGAGATATACACCAAATACTGCCAAGCTCGTATATCATTCTTCACTCGTTGCAAACATGAAAACAATACTGACATGCCAGTTAAAACAAGCTTTATACTCATTTTATTAATTGGTATGGTACCTAAGAAGGTTAGCATCTCTCCCTTTGCTGATATAAAAGTGATCAAAAGTCAAGCACGACCCTGCTTCTAAAATACTGTACTGTCCACCAACCATTTACAATCCCATCAAACACACTGACCTTGTAAGTCCTGCAAAGGAGTGATATCACACACTCTTGCACACATGAATGGAGGCTTCATGTCCGGAGGCTGTGCAAGGTGAGGTGCTCAGCCAACAAACAGCACCCAGGGAGAAGGTTGCATCATTGCCAAGGTGCAGTACTGATGAGTAATGCCCCGGTGGTTCCCTCATCTGTTTCCCCATCTGTTCTTACTTAAAAATAGACGTGCTTTACATTTCCCACACAACCGTTGCACCTCCTTAAAGATTTCCTTGCTCGTCAGTACTGTGTTGTCATATTTCCTGTGAGTTAGTTCAGCAGCTGCCATCGTGTGAATTTCACACACCTCGATCTTCTGTTTCCGCCCCCAACAAACACACGCACACACATTCCTCCTACATACCCGCCTTCATCTTCAGTTGATAATCCGCCACCTTCATTTTTGGTTTTGTTGTTTCAGTTTAGCTTTTGCATCTGGTTTTATTTACAGTAGAACAGAGTCCCTGTGATTTCTCTGCAAGTAGATGCTGGCAGAATGGATGAGCATGTGACATGCATCTTCCAGAAGCTCACCCGTGTTGCTTCAATATCATTTGTGTACGTGTGCATGTGTGTGTGTGTGTGTGCATGTGTGTGTGTGTGTGTGTGTGTGTGTGTGTGTGTGTGTGCGCGCGTGCACATTTATTACCTCCTGTGTGAGTGCAAACACTCTCTGCTGCTCCTTTACTCAGACAGATTCACTCGTGCTATCTACGTTATCTATTTGTTACAATGGAAGAGGCCCCTATTTATCATAATATGATTATTCACCATTGCACATACAGTGATAAGTGAGATGGATGGTTCCTCTTGATGTTGTGGTGCGTCTCCCTCAATGACCTTGTACACACTGCCTGTGCATACTGAGCCAGAGACAATGCCGCCGGCTCTCTTCGCAGCCTCAGTGCTGTGATTCATCGGCGTGGCATTTCCCCCGGGTGCCGTACATTTACAGCTAAAATGCATTGCTCGTTCGTATTACTGTTAAAGCAAACATAATAGTATAATATTGTATAGTGCCCTTGACAGTTTCCCAATCCCTCACATCATGTTGGTTTGCGAGGAGTTAAGAAGAGAACAGTTTCCACCGGAGGAGTGATGGAATCTGCCGCTTTGCCCTGCTTTAATATGAGGATATGAAATTGTTGCCTGTCCATAATGTGGTGTTGCATCAGCTAAATGTTTACAATGTATCTCTTGCAGCTGTTTATATCCATCCATCCCTGAGACAAAGGTTGTCTGTTCTGCTCCGAACAGCAGTTTCCCTCTGCATGCTATGCAAATAAATAGGATTAATGGCAGGGATTGGATGTTGTAATTAAGACCAACTGTATGGCACTCCTGAACTATGCAGCTGCAGGGAAATTGATATTTATTTGATTTTTGAAAAGCCCCCACATGCTTGCAGTATTAAGTTATTAACAATTAATGATTACAAGCAATGCCGGCGCCAGACTGTTAACAGCAAGGGGGCACAGTATTTTCATGGGTGGGCACTCCTTTTTAAATGGTCAGAAATCAGAGACGTATATGAGACATAGAAGAAAACATAAAACCAGTCACAGAAAATTAATGTAAGATTGCTAAAAATAGACAAAAATAAGATAGGGATGCATAAAACTGGGATAGAATGCCATAATGTAAAGTAAAATGGAGAATAAAACCATATAATAAAATGAGCCAATGTAAGCATGTGAAGAGAAAACAGACTAAACAGACAGATTAAAATTAAGATCAAAATAACCTAATTAATGAACACCCTTTGACCAATCAGGATTACACATTGACTCTTCTTTTGGTGTGGCGGCTTCCTCGCTATCGCCTGACCTCAACTGGGGTTGACTGTCTTAAACGGCATTAAAGTACCGCACCAAGCACCACCATCTCAGGGAGAAAAACATTATTGATTGTATTTGGTGAAGTCTCCGGGGATTTAGAAAGTGATGGTGGTTTGAAAGAGTGGATCTGTAGTAGTTTGTGGTGGTGCAGATGCAGTTCTGAGCCATTTCCATATGCTCATTTTGGTAAACCGTGTTAGCTTGTTTCAATGAAAGCCATGTATCATGGCCATAGTCAATGATGATGATGATTTTGTTTAGCTAATCATTCAGCAGTGCCGTTAACGGGGGCATAAAGTAAGCTTAACCGATGCCGGCCTGGCCATGTTTTTATTATATGTATTTATGTCTTTTGATTTATTATTTTCAAATGAAGATAATATTAATATTTATATAATAATAAATATAAATATTTATCAATGCATGTTTATAATATTTAATGTTTATTATAATATAATGAGTTTTGGAAATTTGGGGGCGGGCACAACAGCTAATTGGAACAGGCTTTGCCTCTCCCAGCTCTGATTAGACATAGGCCCTCCATGCTGAGTAAGTGCTGGAGATAAGCTTGTCATTGGGGAGACGGCTGTAATGAAATACATGCTTCAGAAAGCAACACTTTGATAAATTTTGAAGGCCTCGCTGCTGTGTGACCTGGTGAATACAGACTGGTGGAATCAACCAAAAGAAAGAAAGAGATAAAACCAACCTCCACCTCCTGTAATTATGCTATATGTAATATTTATCGCTTCCATATTTGATGTCAGTTCCTTTGTTACTATCACGGAGCTCTATCTGCTTATAATTCAGTTCAGGTGCAATGGTATTATATTAAATTCAAGGGTACATACATTTCAGAGATCTCGAAGTCTGAGGAAACATCTTTTCCACGAAAGTAAATTATTTCTTTACAGATATCTAGAGACAACAGTGAAGTCTGCAGTCATACTGAGGGCTTCACAGACCACAGACCAGACAACTCCATAACCATGAAAAGACAGAGATTTATGCCACCTTTGCATTTATAACATATCAAACCCATCATGAGCTAATGGATTTAGAGGCAGTGTATGGAATCTAACATTGCATTGTAAGCACCTTTTCCAGTTCATGTTTCTGCCTCCCACCATTAAATTGAAAAAGCCCTGACACCGTAATGAATCGGAATTCTGTGCGGATACTCTTACTTTCTTTAGATTCTGCATTTTTTATAAGCGGTAGGAGACTGGCCAATATTAGTATGTGTCCCACATGGGCATGTCTGAGCAGCTCTGTTAAAAAACAGCCAGCGAGGACTGTGGACGGCCTCCCATTTACAGAGAAGAAAATGCACTTAAAAATGTCTGGCGGCGCTGCAATCTTCACTTCGCCACAGATACATCACACAATATCATATGCATATGCATCATACTTACACATCTAACATAAATTGCCGCTATCAGAGTTCATTTAACACTTCATAGTATCTACTTGGGTCCACACCTCAGCGTGGATTTGACTCATTATGGAGTATTGGTGTTTTAACACAGCAGTTATTGATTATTCAGTGTTAGCTGCTCTCAACACTTGTGTGCATGTGGAGCTGAATTATCTTTTAGTGTCACTCTTCAGCTAGCGGGTGTTATCGCCACAAAGTGTGAATATGGTGCACAAATATCTAATGCATCACATCTAATTCAGTATACTATGCAAAATACAGAATGTTTTTTAACCCCCATATTTATGCCCCAATTACTTATGTAGTATTAGGTGCTATAGTGATAATGCTAATCGTCCAGAATATGAATAATTTTCTAGAAAATAGAGATAAGAAAAGATAAAATCGTTATATACGTATCTTAAGAGACATGTTGTGTGTATGAGCATATATGTATGAACATATATAATGTATAGCTTACAGGTCTAGCACCTGTTCTTTATGAACTGTAGCTCAGCCATTTAGCCCATCTTGTTTTGAAACAGTCCCTATTTACTTTGATTTTAAAGTTATTTTGTATATATGCATGTTCAAAATGTTAAAGACATGATTATTTTTCATTTGAACATTAAAAAAAATGTCTACATGAAGCTCTAGTGAAAGTTCAGTCAGGGAGGCTAAATCTCTGCACACTTGGGCTGTAGTTAATTTCTCATGTCATTCTGTTATTCACACCTCTCACGCATGCTCAGTCTTAATTTCCTGCTATTCTTTTTTTAATTCCTACTAGGTCTTTCATGCTGCATGCAGCTTCACCAGGTTCATCAGCTACCACCACCACCAGTGTCTGGTCTCCAAGGGGGATATATATATATATATATATATATATATATATATATATATATATATATATATATATATATATATATATAGTATCTTGAGCTGCTCAGGACAGGCTCCCTTTAATCTCAATCTCTGTGAAGAGTTTTTTGAAAGACTAATTATCACATTTCATAAACATCATATTTACTTCAACCTCCAGTCTTTCCTTATTGAAATGGCTTTATGAGCAAAATTCATCCCGTATAGGAGAACAGAGAACCTCTGAACTGCTGTAGTTTCAAGTACAGAAATAGCACAATTATCTCTGTATGGCCATGAGTTAAGAGAGCCTCTGTTGTTCCTGCTGGTTCAAAGAATGAACTGACAACTTTGATGCCAAACTAGTGTTTCCAAAAAATCTAATTGTCGTGGATCTCATCCTATAGTTTGTTTGTTCCTCTTATTTTGTAAGGGTTATGTTTCGATTTTGTGTCACTGTTTTCTGTTTTATTTTGTAAGTTATCTCCATGCTGTGTTATTTCCTTTAGACTTCTTGTCTTGCTGTTTTATGTTTTTTGTTTAACCCTCTGTTCTTGTTTCATGTTCATTGTTTGTATGTCTGTACTTTCTCTTGTGTCTTTAGGATTTATGTTCTCTGTGTTCTTTACCTGTCTGCTCCTTTAGTTTTCTCTGCTTGTGTCCTTTAACAAGTTTCCCTCCAGTGTCTGATTGTCTGATTATCTCCACCTGTGGTTGTCTCCTCCTCCCTGTGCCACCTGTTTGTCATCCCCTCGTTATCCCAGTGTATTTAGTCTGGGTGATTCTCTCTGTTAGTTGCCAGTTTGTTGTTGATGATGTCACATGTTCTAGGCTTTGTTCTCATAAGTTTCTAGTGTTTCCTTACAGTTTATTGTCTAGTGTTTGCAGCTACATAGTATACTCAGTTATGACTTTTGCCTGTTTGTTGGATTTTGCCTCTGCCTTTTTGATTTGGAAACTGTTTACCAGTCTTGGACTGGTAAATCTTACTGATTTTGACCCTTCACTGTTAATTGGATTTATTGGGATTGAAGCCCTGACTGCACCTGTGTCCTCACCATTTACTGCTGGAATTGTCACACTAATACTTAAATAAAGTCAGACAATTTAAAGAACTGATTGTTCTTAATATGACTCTTAGGAGTAACCTAAGAAAACGAGACAACTGTTTAGTTAACCTTAAGTGAGACACTGACTTGTGGCTTTACATCACACAAAGCTGGAGGTTAAATGGCTAAAAATACGTGGCTCACAGGTTCTGCTGTTTGGTCCATTGCAGAATTTGAAGGAGATCTTATTTTAGGCACTGAGAGACCTGCTGTTCTTAGAGCATAAGTCTGAGCAGTTAGATTCCATTATCTGATAATTCCCTTCTTTACCAATTTGGGATCCATTTATCTGGACACTTTAAATAAAATGCTATCTCAAAGGGGAGAGCTGCAGGTTTTTTTTTAAGTCACTGCTGGACAAATGAAGGACAGACAGTGAAATATTCTCCAAGGATGAGTCAAAGACATATAAATTGAAGGTTTACCTCCAGTGATATTTATCTTGGCTTGTTTCACACCGTACTGTTTGTTTAATATGACATACGGCAGCCTTATATTAAGCTCCACAATGGTATACCAGCTATTATGAAAGAAAAACAGTCCGCAATGAAGAGATGAATCAAAAGAGCTCCTGATTCAGTTTGAACAGCTACATAAAAAAGGCATGGTAGAGCAAAAAACCGAAGATTGTCGACATATAAACCTCAATCACTCATCACTGGGAGGGGGAAACATCCTATTCTAACATGGAGCTGAATTTGATTCAGGCTGCTGTGGATGATAAACCATCTTGGTGTAATGCAGATGAAATGGCAGATACAGTAAGAGGAATGACACAGGCCCGTCTGTCAGAGCCAGATGTGTCTCTAGATGTCTATCTTATCAACCTCATGGATCGCCGAGGTACAGGAGCTGCTGCAGGTTGGCTCTGGGGAAAATGAGTGGAAGATGTTGGGATGGCAAAAGGAGCTCCTGTCAAGGTTAGGGAGTGTAGAAGGAGAGTCTAAAGGTTTAAATCAAAGTTTTAATTTCCACATGCACGACACGATATGTTGTCAGCAAGTTTTTCTTAGGCTGTCTTTTTCAAACAATGTAATGATTCATTTAGTTAAATAACTGTTAAGACGGCTTTGAAACATCAAGTTAAAAAAAATAAATTAAACATCCATGGTTACATGGAACCAGCCGCTGTAAAAATGCAGAACAGATAATTCAGGCAATTTGTCTTCAAAAAGTTATTTTTGAAGTTTAATAGTTGGATGTATTTTATTGTTCTGAGACTGGTCTTTTTCCCAGGGTGTCAAATACGACTAATTTGCATCTCCTTGGAGTCTAATCCAGACGCAGAAGATGCCCTTCAGTGCCTGGATGAACCACAGCTGGCTTTAATGGACCTTCAGTGCAAACACATTCGCCTCAATACTGGATGATTGGAGGAAAAGGCGGGTCGGGGTTGAGCGATGGCTCACAAACAAGATTTTAACCCAGGAGGCCGGAGTCTGCGTCCCGTGTGAAAACAAATCCCATTGATCTTTTCCTGACCGTCACCCATAAAGTTGTGCCTCAGCTCGTTGTTTCATGTTAACCACGTGTTACAAATGCTTCGTGGCAGTAAAGCTTCTCATGTTGCCCAGGGACACAGAGTAGGAAGTGCAAAAAGTAGGAAGAAGAGAAGAAGATTGTGGGAAATCCTCTCAAGCGTGTGTCTGGAACAGTCGATATGGCTGCGGAGCCATCTGTCAACCTTACCAACAAATCTCACGCTATTAAACAATGGCTTTTTCTATGTTTTGCTGTGGTTTACTGTCTGTCCTGTACATCCTGTGAGAAGTAATAATTTTGCTCGTGGAAGATAAATGGGTTTTACTTCTTGAAGAGAAGTAGATGGAGGAGAGAGAGAGAAAGTGAGTAGATTGGGAGATAGAGAGTGTGGGAGTATTCGTGAGATACACATTTATCATTTCATAATTGTATCCTCTTTTAAATTTAGAAATAATCATAGGAGGAGTTGCCTTGAAGTTATGGTGGAAATCATCTACCAGCATGAGATGATTATAAAAATGTACCAGCAGCGTATCTGTGCTGTACCACATGGATCTGAAGACCACTTTGCACCAAGGCTTTAAATGAAGGGAGCTAACTGGATGTAGCATTGATGAAAAACCATTCCAATGACCAAGAGACACAAACATCAGCATATTTGTCTTACAAGTAGAAATGATCTAAATGATTCGTATGTATCTACTGAAGGAACTTGTTGCTCCTGAAGAACTTTGAATAAAGCTGCTGAGACCAGGAATGACAACTTCAAACATAGGAGGAAAAAAAAGCATCCTTTGGATAATGTAACCTCATATGATTGGTTAAACTGTTTGGTCTGTGTTGGTGTAGTCATCATGAACAAATGCTTAACTCATCCAATCCTAGTTCTTCCTCCTGTGTTCAGACATGGGACTGGTATCAGTCTTCTCATCCCTTTCTCTGCAAGAAACTAAGTCAGCATATTTGCCAATATGATAAACTGTTTCTTAGAAACAAGTAAGGAGCGATTGTTGTCAAAAGGCTGGAGTATCAAACAACCAGCAGCAGCCACTGTCAGAACTTCTTTGACTGTTAGTGACTTATGAGTTTCCTCAAACTGGAACAAAGTTAACTACAAGGAAAAATCTAGTTTGGCTAAATAAAGCTACTTAAAAAGTACTTGAAGGAAAAAGGAAATAAAATTGTAACAAAATACAAGACTATAAAGTCAAAAACTAAAAAGGTATAAAGTCTGAAATGAGTTATGTTTTGTTTGTTTGTTGTTTGCAAGATATCTTGAAAAGTTGTCAACAGATTTTCATAAACCTTTGTGTAAAGGAAGATATTTGGCCAAAGAAGAGTTGATCAAATTTTGAGGTGAATCCGGATATGGATGTCTGTTCTAGATCTTTTTTTTTTTCTTCAACATTGTGAGATGGGGTCTTTTTTTGATAAATTTTGCCAGTATGAAAAATTAATAGGCAAACTTATGATGTTCCACCACTTTGCTCAGTTGGATTCAGATCCACGTCAAAATCCAGATCTGGGAAATTAAAAGAATGCAGATTCAGAGTCATTCAAATGGATTTCATGTATTTGTGAATGGTAAGAAGTTATATCTAGATAAAAAATAGTATAAAAGTAAAAGTATAGATCCACCATTATGATGATAAGCACATGATTCCAAGTTCTAGGAGGAGGTTTCCAGAGTCAAGATATTATGAGATATTACTTAATTTGGCATGAAGCAAATCTGGGTAATTTAATCAGTAAATCATGACTAAATCCATGTTAAAATGTAATTATGTTAGGAATAATCAAAATGTAGATAAATGTAGGTATTTATCAGGTAGATTAATCTACTTGAATAAATCTTTCATAGGTGTTACACCTCTGATAAAAGAAAATGTTGCAGGATTTTATTTTGACACATCCTGGAAACTATTTTCCAATTGTTCAGATGATAGTGATGATGGCATTGGTTTGTAGTTGCAGAATGTGTTTTAAAGGTCATGCATAACCACAAAAATGTGCGTTTATATTAAAGTGCAGGGACGCCTGTTTTGGTTTTGTTAACGATGTCCAATGCCTGACAGCAGTATTCCAGAAACTGTAGTCCAGGTCCGTGTATTTCACCAATAGCATGCAACTACTTATGACTAATACTTATGAGTAATTGACACTAAATATGTTCAAGAGACAAATGCATTGTCTGGGGATGTTTTCACTGTGGTCAGGATGAAATTAAAAGGAGGTGAAGCTGATCAAAGGGGTTCAAATACAGTAAAGAAAAATATTACAATTAATAGTACAATAAGAAATATAATCTCCTTTAATGGCCCAAAATAGCTTCAGTATAGTTAAACACAAAAATATGAGGGAAAAAAGTAATTTAACTACTTGTATCATTGTGCAAATATTAATGGAAATAAATGACCAGCAAGCTACTGCAAAAGTTTAACTAACAGTTTAATTATGCTTCAACACAGTTTGTGTGCTCTTGACTACCGTTCACAGTTGAGATGTTTCTTCCTAATTGGCCTGTTCAGAGTTACTTTAGCGTTAAGATGTTTTTTGAATGTGACCCCTGCTCTCTATCTGATGTGTTCTGAGAACAAGTGCGACAGCCAAAGTTCCCCCAGACCAAGAGATAAAGACTATAAAAGGCAGAAACCCGCAACCCCTCACATAGAGGCACAACAGAGAGAGAGAGTGGATGTCTTACAGCAGCAGACCCAGCCTGTCCTTTTCACCTGATGTGTTTTGCTTTATCAGGTTTTACCTCTTACTAAGTTTCTCACTGGGATGAGTGTCACATTTTGTTTTCATGAGCCGGAGATATAAAACAAGATATGGTGTTATTTGTTCTTTGGGTAGAAATTGCATTTTGCAAGACCTTGACATAACAAACAAACAGTGTAGGGAGGTGGATCCGGCAGTCGCTCTGAATATTGAATAAATGCTGATTCGACAGACTGCATCTTCAATGAAAACCCATGTTAAGCATCAGACAGTCATCCATAGACAGTAGCTGCTCCTGGTATCATTTAGTTGAATCAGGATCTGCTGTAAATGCATCTCTGTTTAACATGTTTTAAAAATATAGGCTGATTTCCTACATAGTTTCTTTAACTTTCACTTTTCATTAACATCCAGATCACTGTCATTTTGACCAGATTTATTCATTCTAACATTGTTGCAATATTAATAAACCTCCACAGGGCAGAATGGATATATGCACTGCTTTATTATTTGCCCTGAGGCAGACTTTTCTCTCGCTCTCTTTATTGCAGCCTCGCCATACTTGACTCGTGTCTCTTTTTTTACTCAAAGGGCTGAACCTATTCTGACCCGGATGAAGGAGGATCACACCCGCATCATCTTGCCCGCCATAGACAACATCAAGTACAACACTTTTGAGGTGCAGCAGTACGCCAACGCCGCCCATGGCTACAACTGGGGACTGTGGTGCATGTACATCATTCCTCCGCAGGAATGGCTGGACAAGGGCGATGAGACGGCCCCTATCAGGTGAGGGCCTCGGATGGTGAACAGCGTCCATTATAGATGAGGATGTTTGATGAAATATGGATAGCCTCAGGATATGACTTATTCATGTGTGCAGCCATCAAACTCTGTGGTCCCATACGCGTCGCTCAAACACACAAATAAAGTCATCCAGTGCAAAGCTGTCTAATTACCATGATGAATATCTTATTTTAATGCATGATCACAAGGCCACGGCAATGCAGTGTCATTAGTGTAATTGTGCATTGAATTTGAGCGGGGCATTTCATTATACTACCGCTGATTGCAGGACAGAACAGGCTTGTATCATGTTTCTGTATTATCTTTTGAATTGATTATTTGAGTCTGAGGTCAAATCATACTGGAATGCAATCGACTGAGAAAAGGCACAGGAGAATTGGGTTTCATGGAAGCGGTCATATAATCTGCTTTTATTTGGCTGGAGTCCATGAAGTTAAATTAAATGCTTTATCAGTGGACATGAACGTACGGTCGAAGCATTTTACGTCAACAGTTCTCCTGTGACTGGAACACATTTAACCTTCTGGTTTCAGTTAATATCTCCATAAAATAATGACCAGATAGGAAAAACTAATATGTGATCGCAGATTAGCAAGTTTGCTCCTAAAAACTTAAGACAATTAGTTAATGTGTGTTCACAGCATCAGTTTCATGAGTTCAGTAGTTTATTTTTTTTCATAACTTAAATAGTGTCTGCTCTGTCATTTTCTGAAAAGAATTCACCATCAATGAAAGTCAACAGCTCTTGAAGATGTTTCAAAATAAAACAGTCACATTTTATATATGTTTATAATGCATTAAAGACAAGGGTATAAGATAATGGTAATTAAAAAACAAAACAAAACAAAAAAAAACAGTAACCCTCCAAAGTAGAAATAAGTACTAAGTCAAAACCATATTTCTGTGAAAAAAAAGGAACTCACAAGGAGAGTGATGAATATGGAAAGTTGTAATGAATGCCGTATAAATGAACATTGAATTTATTTTTTAACTGTAAGGGTACTCAGATGATTGCTTACATCGGCCAAGGCCCAAAATGTAAAGGATCTGCCCTTTTATTCAAACTTTGGGCCCTTTTTTTCCACTCTATAATTTAAGGAGTTCCTCCTTGGCACACGCCTCGCCCTTCCTCCCAGTTTAATGGTAACCTGTCAAGTATTGACAAAAAAACCCTTCTCCCAACTTTAATCAAATCCGTCAGTTTATTTCAAAATAGATGGAAATATTGGGGGGAAAAAAGCCTTATTTCACAATGTTAAAGAAAGGGAAAAAAAAAAAATCTTGGCCACCTTTATCCAGATCCACTTCAAAATGTAATGGGTTTGCTTCCACATACCCACCCCTCCCACCAGGTTTCATGAAAATCCATCCTGGAGTTTGTGTAAAATCTTCTTGCACCAACAGATAAACAGTTTTGTTTACCTCCATGGCAGAGGTTAAGATAATTAGGGAGGGAGGGGGGATTTTGAATATCAACAAATGTCGACATGCCAAGGCTAAAAGAGGCTGATGTCTTATCTCCCATTCTATTTACTTCTAATCAGCATGAACCCTGACAGGAGTCTCATTGTGGACGTGTGACACTATATCAGATTGTGAGATATGCTGTCCAACAGCAGCCTCTCTTTGAGAGATGAAATTAGGACACGTCAGCACCATCATAACATTAGTGAAATCTTACATCATGCAACAAAGAAGATGACCATCATTTTTCTGCATGTAAAAACACGAAGACATTGAACATTTCATATGCCGCGTTATATCAAGTAACTATATTTGCTCATTCTGGAGCCAGCATGACATGGCTCTGCTAGTGTTTACCGTCTTTTTTTATTTATGACACTGTACTTGGTATATTGCCACTGCGATTTCAGAACTATAATAATTTGAGTTCAAGTTAAAACAGACATACAGTACATAATGTACAAAATGAAATACATTGAATAGTTAGGTTGACTTTTAACATCCCTGAAAAAACAAATTTGTATTTTCTTGCAACCATAGATCAGAATAAAAATATTGCAACACATCCACCCAGTCATTGTCTACAGGGGGAGCAGGTGTCAGAGACAGAACAGCAGCCTGGATCGGTCTTCTGTGTCTCTTTCAAGTACACTTGAGTGAGGAAGCAACTGCTGCAATGTGTTATTTACACTGCCAGCAGTTACAGAACAACATTATTCATTTATTTGGAGTCATGTTTCTGACCACCTGGCTTTTGTCAATCCACCACTAGCTCTGATTTTGGTCTGAACCAAGTCCTGAGGCAAATATCTGCCTCTTTAGCTGCTCAATGCTCTACCAGCTAGTTGTTAACGTTTTATATGCTGAGCAGTAAACAAGCAGTGGCCGACGGCAACCCTGTGGGAGCAAATTTAAACAGGTTAGTGCCAAACATTGAGCTGAAACTCACTATAAAGCTCTGTAAAGCTGAGGGGGGCAGCACATTCAGGGAATAATTAAGTGTAAAATCATGGCGCAACCCCTTAGACACTGTCAGATTGTCTTCACATTGTCATGTAATATACGTTGTTATAAAAATATGCATTCTTTTGACTTTGAATAAAGAACTACGTGCCAGGCTATTAGTGGAATCACAAAAGCCATTCATAACTAAGAGTTAAATCAATAAAAGAACAGTTCTCA
Organism: Chaunax sp. Z400; assembly: GCA_037577475.1. NCBI lineage: Eukaryota > Metazoa > Chordata > Actinopteri > Lophiiformes > Chaunacidae > Chaunax > Chaunax sp. Z400. Next base: position 23,236,362 of record CM075187.1, on the reverse strand, counting down.
ATTGGTTCGAGACAAGATCAAGAACCGACGAGAATAAACAGACAAAGAAAAATTAAAAATGCAATTACAAAAGAAGAGTCACATAGTTTAAGCTTCTCTACCAAGTCTTTCCAGAGTTAAGTCTGATTATTTAATATCCAGAATAGAAATATAAATTATGTAAAGAGCCTGCATGAGAATCTGAGACTGTACAGTGGCTAGTGAGGAGTATTTTATTGTTAATTAATTTTTTAGTTAATCAGCATCTCATGTCATTTGATGCTGAGCCCATCAGCAAAGTAAACTGAATCAGAACATTATTTTTTATTTACATCATATTATTACATCATATCTTCACATTTTAACCAAGGTGAAAACATAATACATGCTGATGCTTTACCATCAGGATGTCGTTTATATCCTGAACCCCTATAAGCTAAAACATTCTCAGTCACTGTTGGATTCTAACCAACGCTTTGTTGTGACCTCACTCGGCCCGGAGCAGGCAGACCAATAACACTTTCATTTGAGAGACTTGGTCTCATACAAACAAACAATGTGATAACTCTCTGGACCTAATGTGTCATCAATGCACCATAAAAATCCTGAATCACCGACCATGAAGTGCCAGACTTGAGATAGGAGAACGATAAGAGAATGGCCTCAGACACCGCAGAGCTGCTCTTCACTATTGACACTCATGCTGCAAATGGACAGATCGCCTCAAGGCCCGGCTGAAGTGTGTCGGCTGCGAGGGTTTCTATCGGAAATCAGTCTCGCACTTGTCTCGAGGTTCCTGCCCATCAACAACAGAATGCCTGAAGACATTCAGAGCTCAGTCCCAAAGCCTCTAACGGCTGTCGGGACAAAATCTACAGCAAACAAGTAGAAGGGGCACAAGAATACACTTTTGGAAAGAAGATTTTTATTTCAACGTCTGCAGCAATTATTAACAGGACAGGATGTGTAGACAGAAATCTGAAATCCTCAACCTAAATCACAGGGAGACGGAAAGTGAGACACAATTTAAATCACTTCTCCTTGCAGAAAATATGTGTGATCACTTAGAGCAACAGAAACACTTTAAGCAATTACATGAACGATACTTTAAGGAAATACTTCACTCTAAATATCTGGCTTGAGCTGAAAGGTGTAAATGCATTAAGATGAAAGGAGAGCATTTGAATATGACATAGATGAATGAGATTTAGATAAAAAGAAGTAGGAGATAAATCAGCAAAGCACTGGTTATGTAACACTTAATAGGAGTGTAGAAACCCTGAACTTTAAACAGTGTTAAATAAGTGATGAACAAAATGATAAAATATGAACACTATGTTTTAATGCATAGCCCCATATATTAGAATATAGTAGACATGCAATTGCTACCTTCCAAAATAAAGCTATATATTTTCATTATACATATATATATATATATATATATGAGATGATCGAGGTGATTTTAATGGTTCTATCATTTTAAAATGTCTTTTTAGGGAAGTCATCATATCTTTTTTAAGATAAAGTGACTTATAAAATATATTAAAGACAAATGTGCTTTTTTTTCTTATAAAATAGCTGAAAATTCTACTAACCTGTCATGCAGGTTTAAATGAGAGATCACAAACAGCAGGTGTCAGCTTCAAAAATCAGCTACAAGAGCATCTTAAATCAAAATCTTTATCTTTCCAAATTCTAGACGTGTCAGATTTTCATACCAGGGGGCCAAAGCAGAGGGGTGCGAGTCCTGCAGGCTGACCATCTGTACAGTAAAAATAACCCAGTCTGATGTCATTAAATGAGGAATTCACTTTTCCAGCATCAATCTGTGATGCCTAATGCAGAATAGAATCACTTTATAATTCTTTTAATCCTCTCACTTTCACAATCACATTTCCTCTAAATTTGCTGTGCGATCAACCTCAGAGAAGTGAGATCCCATGTCTTACATGCAGATACAAAGAGCTGGTAAAACGGTGCAGGTGAAGAGGTGAGACAGAACAACAGCTGGGTTTGTCATTCTAATAAAAGCTGAAGGGGAGTTTGTTTGTTTCACACAGACGTGACGGTGGGTCACAGAGAGGAAAAATGCATCAGTTTATTGAAGGTTTTTTGTCACTGGAGAAAAATCTACCCCCGTGTCTTTTACGACTGATTTCTCTCTTTGACTGTTTAAGGCTGCTGTGTGGTCGTGAATCAGGACTTTAAGTGATCCTTCAATCTGAAAGTGGAGATGTGGAGTCTTCAGCCTCATTTCTGGAGGAACAGCTGGTTCTAATTATTCATTTAATTGACTTGAGTTAATTGGCTGTAGTAGGGGAATTACTTATTCATGGCTAAATATTGCATGTGTCACCACCCTGAACACCAGATAGATAAGAGAGGCACGACACTTGGCAATCATTTGTTGTTGGTTTTCTCCTGCTAAATATTATCATTACATAACCGAATGACGTTCTGACTGAATGTGAGGATTTTTTTCTCTTACAACCTCACCTGTTGTTGAAAAGCATCACAGAGTCAACGAAAGTGAAAACCCAAAGATTCTTTGCTACCTTTTTGAAATGTTTTTGACACGAGGTGCTGAGGCTGTGGTTATGTGTACAGAAACGGTGCCTCCATTTTCAGGAAGCCTATTCTGGGGACAACACTCAGCGAGAGGTGCACAAAGATTGCACTGTGCAGACAGACAAGGTAGGTCACTTGTCAAGAGAAGAGAAAGGATGGAGTGAACAGCGCCGAGTGTGTGCTGTGTCTGTCTTTTTATCTGCACAGCGAGAGCAAATAATGGCTCTTCAAAAAGCCTCTCTGTCACTACTGTAGAATTTTAACATGGGTTGCATGAGGCTGCATAAGGCAATGATGTGGAACAAAGATTTTTTTTTTCCTGCAATATATGTGTTGTGAGAAAATAGATACACAGTTAATCATAATTCTTTTTGGACAAAATTATATTTTCTTCTATCAAACCAGCATGAGGGGGGGCCTCATACTTCTACCACAGTTGGTTCAGTCCTCTGCCACCCCTCCATTTTTGGTTTCACATAATGTGACTCTCACACCGGCATGTGAAGAGAGAACAGGTGGAGAGGTGGGGGAAAAAACATGTTTTTTATTCAAATAAACTTTACAAATCTGCTTGCATGGCAGCTGTGTTATCTGCTATTTCCAACACTCTTAAGGGAAGGCAGGATAAGTTTATTTTTACAGCACATTTCAATGACTAGGCAATTCAAGGTGCTTTGCATAGAATATAAAAGCCATTAATGCAGTACATGAGTACAACAACAACAAAATCATATAAAGATATTTAGTAGAAATTAAGAATAATTAAATAGAGATTTAAAAAAAAAAAATAACAGTAAAAAGGTGCAGTTATGATTGAATAGAAGAACTTGTAGCAGACCTACAGTTAAATTTAACACCTCTGCTGTATGTGGTGGAAGATAAACAGGCTCAATAGACTTTTCTTATAGATTTGTCACAGAAAATAAGCAGTAAAAAGAATTGTAGCATATAACGTGTTTGAGTGAAGCTGTCTTACTTGACACTGCATGTCCTGTATTTGGCCACACTGCGATGTGGATGTTGAAATAATATATTGCGCAGCCCTAGATTGAGTATTTGTTTTTCACTAAGAAGTGTTTTCACACATAAATAATTAGGGTGGGAGAGCAACTTCTGAATTGTTACCATGAAGTGGTTTAAATAGAGGAGACACTAACACAAGTAGAAGGTTTAGACAGTTTATTGTACAGAGAGACATCTTCCCAGGCAGAGGCTGGCCAGGGAGACCGGCTGGGCTGGTTGGAGCAGGTGGCTGGAGGAGGCTGGCCTTTTCTTTCAAAAGTCTTCCATTAGTTTGACACTCTGTATAGAGTGGCCTTTAATTGTGATCATCCCAACACATAATCACGTTGTTCAATCAGCATCTTAATATGCTACACCTGTCAGGTGGATAGATCATCTCCATCAAATGCTCATGAACACAGATTTAAATAAACACGTGAGCAACATTTGAGGGGAATAAGCCTTTTTGTGTTCATAGACAAAATCTTAGAACTTTGACTTCAACTCATGACAAATGGGAGCAGAAACAGAAGTGTTGAGGTTTATATTTTCTTTGAGTTTATGTCAAGACATGAAGATTCATGGCAGCAGGATGGAAGGAAAGCTTTTCCCGTTAATATAACGGTCCGCTTGGGTTTGCATCCCTCAGAGATTCATCATAAATGTTTTAAAATAACATTCCATGGTGGTCCAGGCGGCGTTTAAATCTAAAAGGACCTTTCTTTTTGGCTCACGCACGTTATGGCTCAGTGCACTCTCTCATCCAGAGGCAGTGAATCATAATGCAACTCCTTCAGTCAAGTGCTTCCTACTGCCATTTCTCTCCAACTGAAGTGGCAGACACACACACACACACACACACACACTCTTTCATCTGTTTGTGTGTGTGTCATTATATACGGTGAGGTTATCCAGGGAGCCATTCTAGAAAGAGGCATAAAGCCACTCATTGGTCACGAAAGAGAAGAAAGAGCCCAGTACTCTTTATGGATGTGATGCTTTTTGAGGGTCTTTCTCCCAGAGCACTTAAGAACTGACAGATAATAGTAGTGAAAGCAGCCCTGGGGGGACAGCAGCTAAAGTGGGACCATTTCTTTTAGTAAAGGTGGGAAGTATCCCCATCCCTCTGTGAAAAGAAAACAGTCTCCGATCAGATGAACTACATCCACCTGTTTTTGTTGGCGTTGGGTTGTTTGTCTGTTACCATTATTATTCAAAAGTAAGATTTTGATTACTTTTTTTGGAGGTATGGCCCGAGGAACAATCCGTTAGATGTTGGTGTTGATCTGCATCATCATCTGGATCCAGAATTCTTTTTAAAGATTTTTTTCCCATTGCAGGATAAGGCCACATATGAATTTATTCATAAACACAATGACATGCCCATAAGATCTACCACACATCAGTCTGATCTGGATCCAAGTAATATTCCAGATCTGGATCTGATCCAGAATGTGAACAAATAATATTGATACAGACTTGAACTAAGATTAGATTGTAGCTGAAACTGTGCTGATTTAGTCTGCTGCCAAATTTGACGGACCCTCAGCTAGATCCTGAAGAGAACGGCCATTATTGAAATTTAGTTTTCTAGAATAACTATCAAACTAATAATGACATCAATGTGATTCTAAATTCTCGGGGCAGGAGTCACACTATGAGGGTCAAACTATCATGGGACTATTGCTTTTAGGTGCAGTGGGGGAACCGAGCTTCCACGGCACAGGCTAGCAAATGACTTGTTGTAATTGACTCATGTTTAGTGTCTATTCTATATTTTGTAATATTATTAAAGCCACACGAATCAATATCTTTCATTCTGTAGCAGTAATGCTCTCTGCTGCCCTGTGTGTGTGTGTGTGTGTGGGTTGGTAACCCTTTATTTGAACAGAAAATAAACAAACTTAAACACAAGTCAGCAGCTTTTCAGCAAACAAAATACACACATGCTTTCCAGCATCAGTCCAGACATGTCCGTCATGTGTCCAGTCTTGCACAGACCCCAGGCAGCCTAAAGCAGGCAGATGTCCTGGTCCATCACACTGCAATATGAGGCAGAGAGAGCAATCAGCTCATCACAAAACACCTGGAATAGTTAGCTCTCTCTCCCTGACACCTTTCCCCCTGAACCACTCCTACTCTCTCTCTCTCTCTCTCTCTCTCTCTCTCTCGCTCTCGCTCTCTCTCCTGTCCACAGCTAACCAAACACACACTGCCACAGTTTCTAAATGTGCAGTTCAAAGTGATGAACCCACACAGAAGTCCCTACAGTAGGCCTACTGTACCACTCACAACGTTTTAGCATCTTTCAATTTATTGTTTTGCTGGATGTGTAAGTAGCAACACATTCAAAACAACTTAATAAGATAATAAATGTGTTTACAGTATGTTAAACAATGTCCAAAAGATGAATGCTGCTTTGTACCTTAACATCCCCGAATGGCAACCAGGATTTGACTGTCTTGATCCAAAGAAATCCAGTGGTCCTCCCACGAGAGAGAGACATATCTGCCTCCATAATGTTAACTTTTTAAAGTAAACCAAGCTGAACTGGGATGGTGATGAGTTCAATTTGTTTTGATTATGCCTGTTGACATTTCTATGATGTCCATATCATGAGTCAGAAAAGAACAGAAAAACATTATTATTATTATTATTATTATTGAGTTTGAGCAGCTCGTTCCAGAGCAGCGAAAATGAATAAACTCAAACTGTATCTGTCTGGACTTTTACAGGCAATTGATCAAACTGATCAATACAAAAGACCGATCTGTAACTGTGAAAAGACTGCAGCTAATTAGTTCAATAAGAGCTAAACCCAGAGCTCGTTTCTGCCTGGATGACATTGAATATTTCATGGCTGGATGATGACACTCAAAAAAGATGCTTTCTCTCTCTGCTCATCCAGAACTCCAGCTATGATTGGCTGCTCCTTTGTGGTTGATCGGGAATACTTTGGCGACCTGGGTCTCCTGGATCCCGGCATGGAGGTCTATGGAGGCGAGAACATCGAGCTCGGCATGCGGGTAAGGACCACAGATTATCACCCATGCTGCAGGTGAAATGGTGAAATTAGAAGAAGACGGATGAAAAACTTTAAACTTGTTTATTTAAACCACATTAAAAGTCAGCGTGTTGAGCAGAAGATGAAATTACTCTGAGAATTGATGCAAGGAAAGTTAGTTTTTAACGAGGCATTCCATCAAAGCTGGAGGGGTTTTTTCTGTTTAGTTGTAAATCGTAAAGGTCACATAAGAAATCAGGATCCCTCCAGGACTGAGAGCCTTATTTAGATGTATAGTCCTGGTCAGAATGATTTGTGAAATCTATATTCAGACTTTGGAGTAGCTTATGATGAAGTTTTCTTGCATCTCCCAGTTGGAGGGATACAGCTTAAGATAGAAACCCAGGGGCGTCAACAGAAGACATGATTAAACTTTGCAAAGTTTCTTAGATGAGAGTGGAGGAGGCAAAAAAAAAATACCCTTAATGCAAATCTTCAGCAGAACCAAAGACTCTTAAAGCCTGCATACGGAGAATGTAAATCTCTTTTGCTGCTGCTTTAAGTTGAATTTAACGCTTCGTGTGAGCGCAGGACTCGCTGAAGAATTGGTTGGCGTTTAAATTCAGAAAATGTTTCTCTCCAGCTGAGTGGAACCATTCTGAAACTAAACACACTCCTTCAGCTTATTGGAATGAGATATGCTTGAGAGATCCCACTCTTTCATTTAAAGTCATGCCCGCATCCACTTTTAAATTCTGGAGATGGCTCCAGCGACACATCTGAAGTGTCGGCCGCCTTTGAAAAATCACTTGAACGGAGGCTGAAGAATGGATCTGGGCTTAAAGATTGCAGCAGTTCTTTACTGAAGCAAAACACATTTACAGCTGTTGCTGACCACTACAGGGCCACTTAGCCCTTATTCCACTTAGAGCAGCTTTCACCTCACATCAGTAGCATTTCTTTACCATTGATGATAATGGCACAATCGTGTAGCTTCTTGTGATTTCATCTGATAGGTTTTCCCATTATCACAGAGTGACAACTCAGCATTATGCATCGCCAACTGCCGACAGCATCCCCCCCAAGGTTACACAGTGTTTTCTCATTCGGTAGAGCTGCTGATGTGAACCTAACAAACCATTCAGCTGAGTTAGATGAGGGCTGTGGGGGAGGTCAATCCATACAGCTGAATAAAGTTAGTACAACTCTGTTAAACTATAGTGCGACAGTGAACTTTAATCTCTCAAACACACTCCTCGTTGAGTCTTGTCTTTTATTCGTCATGAATATTTACTGTAGCTCATTCATTCATGAGGTGAAGAGAATGTGGCTTTCTGCAAACACGATGCCCTTACAAATGCAGTTACCTCTCCTCCTGCTTGGCCTCGCTGTGTCAAAATGAAACACCATTCTGCACAACCGCAAGCTCGAATAGGTCCGCAGTCAACAACCAGCTTCAACCATTCATACTGTGCTGCTAATAGAATGGAGATAGGCTTCTGGAGAGTGTGCATCAATTACCCCTCTAAGGCTGCAGCAGCTCATTGTAGTGTCGGCTGAGGAGAGGCCATATGGGAAAAGCTTGATTGACAAGAACATGTTTCGCAATTAGACAGGGCAGCTCACGTTAGCCGAGCCTGCCCAAGACCTTATGAAAACAGGGGGCTGATGGAAGACAGGGTTCACACAGAGAAGGTTTATTGCATATTTATAATTTGCTCTTGAGATCCAGATTCTGGAGCTTCCTCCGAGCTAAAATGCAGCCAGGATCCTGATCTGGCCTCTTCGGAAGCAGAAAGGACACTAGGACTCCACAGTGGTGCATGTGGTGTTGTTTTTGTGAGGAAGAGAATCAAATTTAAAAAATAAAGGAAAAGGAAATAAATCATAGATGTCGCCGAAGTTGTCTGTTTGTTCCGGTCGTAGTCATTTACACGGTTGGACCTGTAAATGAAAACAGATGAACAGAGAGAGGATAAGGCAGACGAGGAAAAAAAATGTGTAAAATATGCTCCTGGCGTGATGCGGTGAAGGATAGATACATCATCTGCAGACACTAACAAACGGAGCCATGTGATCACTGTAAAAGTGGCTACAATCAGCTGGATCCATTCTTACCTTATAACCCACACTCCCCGTTTGTCACACCCACCAGCAACACAGGAATGTGACACCCTGAGCTTTAAAGAATGGTAAATGGCATGTCTGATTTAGAACATCCCGCTCGCCACGAGGCTCCATTTGCAAACAAAGATGAACGGCCGGAGACGGAGATGATGAATTCTGCCAGAAGTGTCGATATGAGTTTATCTTGTAATGCGTCTCCCAATCCTCCTGAAATGCGAGGCTTTGCTGATATAGCGTCTCAGGAGATCAGGACATTGCCTTTCATTTTTAACTTCCTGTGGGTACAAGTATTACACTGTGGTAACTCTGTCAGCAAATATAATAATACACCAAATCTATATCAAGGCTGATCCCTGCAGCTTCCTCTCGAGGCTGATGTGGAGCGAAAACCTTTTACGTAATTACTTGAAAAGGGAAAGACGAGTGTTAGATATACATCTCTGAATTAACATTATCTACTGGAGTTTGACTGATTTGTGACTCATAATACTACAGACAAGGTGGTTGTATTTTCACCTGTGTTTGTTGATTGATTGTTTGTTTGTTGCAAAAAGTACTGGATGGATTCCACAAAACTTGTAGAAGAAATGGGCATGAGCAAGGAAAGTGGTGCAGATCTGGATAAAGGGACAGTTTAAAAAAAATAGTTTCCATATCTATGCAAAAACCACTGAACAAATTTCTATTGCAATTTCCATACAGTGTGGAGGCTTAGAGCATGGTGCAGGAAATCTAAAGAGACGTATGATTGGTTGGCCTTAGTGGAGGTATGTACTCTACTGAGTGCCGACTAGTATTTGTGTAGAAGTTTATTTATCTAGGGGTTGTTGATAATATTGTTTAAGTCAGCTTCTGAGACAACATTGAGGGAATTATTAGAACTAAAAAATTAAACACATTCGTCAATTTAACCCTCAAAGATGTTTTAAATAAATGTAAGGATTATTCACGGAAACTAAAACAGTCCTATAATATTCAGAGATATTTTAGCGACAGAACATTTAAGTGTTGATGAGGAAGAATACTATGTCATTTAACTCTTGGCCTGGGCCATTATTTCTAGTTTTCAATCATGAGTTGTTGGATATTTTATAGAATTACAGAGCATGTGGTGATATTTTGTCAAAGTAAAAAAAAATCTGCTTCAAAAGAAGTAATTCTGAGTGTTTTACTTTACTCAGTATGATAATTGTGTTCTGTCTCCATGTGGATAATTTATTTTAGGAATAAAACCCTACCAACTCAATGTTATGTTAAACCATGACAGTTGCAGAAATATAAATTTAAATGGAATTTAAATGGACAAGATGGAACTTTTTAATTCAATATGACAGAAACGAAAAAAATTAAGGAGTCATTTCAGTATTTTGTTTGTCTTTTAATCAATCTAGCTTTTAAACAGGCTGCATGATGTCATGTTTTTACGCTTCAAGTCTATTTTTAATGGTAGTGCCAAATACAGTTCAGCTTAGACAGCAAGTTTATTGTTGATCAATACTTTAAACAAAAATCACATTCCTCTTTCCATGAATCCTAACTTTCCATCATGTGTAGTAATTTGTTCAGTAAATGTTTTTGTTTTTTTGACAGCTGCAGCAGCAACATGATGGTAACCTCTTTCCTGCCAAAAAACAATCTGTGTCTGGATGTGCATAATATGCCGTCCTCATTTTTCCATCAGGAAACCATCCCAGCTGCTTAATGAAACCGGTCTCATTTTCATAACAGTCCAATTAATCCGGCCCTGTCTCTCTGGAATTCTGTTTATATACAGCCAATTCGCAAAAGCAAATATGTTTATAAGGGGAATGTAATACCAACCAATTAATTGAGGAAATTAACACATGTGGCAAATAGCAGAAATCTCTTTATTTAACAGTAAAATATTCACTGACAATTGACTTGTTTTTGGGAAGATGTAAATGGAAAAAACAGTGTTTCACTAAACTCAACTAAAGTGTTTTTGCTTCCTTAACGGACTTCTGGACTTGAATCATGGTCTCTGCCAGTCTCTCCATCCACCACAACCAGCTCCCTGTGACTCTAGAGCGCCACATGAATGTAGTGTTTCATTCTGTCAAATAAATGCTGTCTCTGAACATAATCCAGGCAGCAGTTATATTTCCTTGAAAACAGATTTTTCTATTTCCAATCAGCTCGTTATAAAATTAATTTCTAGGCGACAGGGTTGATCAATCAGTCACTTCCAAGTCCAAGAAAGACAAGTGTGATTGGGTGGCCTGTTTGTCTCAGTGACATTTATTAAACTCTCCAGGAACTCCTTTCAAGAGGTAATGAAGCACAAAATTATTCTTTTTTTTTTTGAAGTCTTGTCTCGATAAGCACCTGGGCTGGGCCTGAGGCATCTGGTCATAATCTCTCTGTGGTGATGAGAATGGAACTAATTAAAGTCTAGCAGTACCGCTAGACAGCTAGACATGAGTGGGACATAATCACAGTGCTCTTGGACTCAAGCAGAGTTATTACAGTGTGATGACAGTTTACAATTCAACAGGTCAGTCTGTGCATTAATTAGTTTGGGTTTAGATTAGATTCCTCATCAATTTTATGTATTAAATATTTAGCAGAAAGTGTAACACTGTACATGTTGAAATATTTGTTTTAAAAAGTTAAAAAAATAAGTGCATGTGTGTTTCCTAACAGTCATAGGAAGCTAGTTATTGTAGTTTGACTGACTAACACCAGCTGCCGTTTGTGTCAAATGTTTGTTACATTCTCTAAACACACAGACATGATATATTTTATTTTATTTTCTATCAAATAAACATCCATAAAACCACTGAGAAGTGCCCGTGTCCTGCTACTTTTTTTTTTTTTTGGTGGAGCCTCAAACACGTCTTGTAACTACAGTATAGTGATGCTGCATTTACATCATGTAGGAGGGAAGCTTACAGTGGGAAGGATTCCCATGTTTATGACTTATGATGCAACGTGGATGTCAATGAGAATCTTATTTGTAAGTGAGAAATGATAATTCCACTGTGACATGAACACAGCAGAGGTGGGAATCCAATAAATCCTGATGTGACTTGAATGTGGCATGAGACTGCACCTGCACAGAGTCGTGCAGAAGCAGTGTTTCCATCCCCCACAGGAGCTTCATGGTGAGTTATGATCCCCCGCATTAGTTTGTGTTAACATGTGAAAGAGTGTTTACTTGCTGCTGTCACTGAACTTAAGTAGTTATCACCAGGTAGGTAACTACTCTAGCTAACTATTAACTAACTACTACTAATGCTTCAATTCGTTACAGTCAGTGGTTCTCACATACAGTCGCAAGCCTTCACACTCCATCACTCTGTAAATTAAATTAATGCTTGAGAAAGTATGATGGAAGTGAGTCCTGGCTTGAATTCAGCAGGACATTAATGATAATGCATGAATAATGAGAATAAAGTCAGAATTCTGAAAAACCTATATTTTTCATAGACTTCTGACTTTAGACTTTAGACTTCTGACTTTAAAGTCATAAGTAGGATTTGTCCTTGTTTGTAAACACAACATTCAAAGATACCCTCACCTCAGTGGAAAGGCTATCTGTCAGATTTCTGTAAATGACTCATCAGCCACTGATGTGACAGTATTACAGTCCTGGAATAAACAGGACCAGTTCGTCAAACCAGTGACGACTGATTCTCTACTCTTGTGGTAATTGTTCCTTATTTCCAGCTTCTATGTTGTTCCCTTCAGTTTATTCCACACCTGAATAAAACTATAGACGAAAAAAAAAATCTCCGAAACCAGTGTAGTAATACAGTTTGTTATTTAGTGACAAAAACATAATTTCTTGGTCAAGTATTGTAGATTATTATTGACCTGTTAACAGCTTTTACCCAGTGGATGGAGTAGCTGTTGAGTAGGATTCATCAGTAGACAATAAACCCAGGAGCGCATCTTAGCGTATGCTGCATCTCATCCCACCCACTCCTCTCCTATAACAGTCCATCTATTTTTTTTTGGTAACTTTGCTTCATAAAAAAATAAAAAATGAATTGATTAAAAGAACCCTGTGAACTCAAGATGAGCCGGTAAGCATTATTTCCGGCGTTACAATAACAGGTGCAGCTTCAAAGCTGCTGGTGGATGCAGTCAGATGTTTCTTTTACTTTATTCTGAGAACAGATGCCCCTCTGATATAAATATGAAACCAACACAGCTTTTTAACCTCACAAACCATCTGGATTTGTACATGCAAATGGATTCAAAGCGAGTTGACACACACTGTGCCATAGAGCACACTGTAGAAGATGTGGACTCTCTCAAAAATAACACACTGGGGCTGGCAATTATGGAGTTAGTACATGGAGACTACAAGAACTGTGATTGGTTGCTTCCTATAAATTCCTGATACTGGATTGAGATTTACCAGAGTGAATACAAGACAATGCAATGTTGAAAAAAGGCTCCATTACCTTCTCCTTTCAAACAACACAAATCAAACAGACATCTTCAGAAGCAGTGAGCAATGTGATAGCTCAGAATAGTCCCACATTCGTACTGTCAAACAACAGACATGCCCAAGTCAGTGAGAGACTGTAAACACAGTAACTGTGGGGAATATTACTATTCTATTCTATCTATTCTAATATTACTATTACTATTATTATATTGCACAAACAAAATATACAACCACCTCTCAGGCTAATTTCTGTTAATTTAGGGCTTTTAGAGACATAAAACAAATTAATAATCATCAAAAAATAATAATTGAAATAATTTACAGAAAATTACTGTAAAACTTTAAAGCTATTTTCCGTAATATTTGGGGGGTTTTGTTTTTTTACATTGTGGTGAAATAATCCTTATGCAGTCCCCCATGTGCATAAGTAACTGTCAGGTGAATGTGGTTGGGATATGTTGTAATTTTTGAAATAAAGCACTGATCCTTTCACAGGACTAACACAGTAAATGTTAAAGCCATCTAAACATGCTGCAATAAGTTAAGACCGTGTTACTTCCTGATAAGACTGGTTCCCATGTGTCCATTTATCACTTAATACACCAAGAATTCTCTTGTGCTGTGTAATGTCTCTGAGTTTGTGTGTTTCTGTTTTGGTACTGGCTGCTTTATGCACTGAACTCGCATGAACAGTCAGATCATAAAGACCATACCATGAACATTTATGACACGCACATAATGAGAACAGCTGTCCAAATCTGCACAGTTCTCGTCTTGGACTCCTAAAGACCGCCGCCCTTCACAGGAAACAGCAGTCACCTTGACAAGGCCAGGAATATCGTTATGAGCCAGCATTAAGCCCCAGCCATCTGTGGACACCAGCCATTCTGGCACCTTCAGAAGCATCAGTGTGCCCACGCTCATCAAGCGGCAAATGACAGCACCATATGTGAGTCCATTCGCACAAACTGAGCCGCTCCAAAGATGAGAACAAATATGTGGCGTCGGAGGATTTCTGATATTAGACATCATGTAATAGAGAAATTCAGAGGATTGATGGATAAATGCCATATTTAGGAATGCTGTAGGAGCCTATAGACTAAACGTGGTAATTTCAGATGCTGCAGTGCAGTTTCCTTTAGTGACTTTTACTTATACTGTATAATTCCTGTGGGAAGTGTATCTATTAAATGGCTATGGCACGTTTTCCATCATCTCATAATACAGAAAAAACAAACAAATGGCAGCTGTTAAAGAACTCTTTAAAGATTTGTCTAAATTTTTGGCAGTCATGGTCTTGTTCCAGAACTTGTTTTTGGACTCGGTCTTACTTTTGTGATTTTGCCTGAACTACTTCCCAGCTCTTTTTTTGCTCATCCCATCCGTGGTACATGACTAATTCATCGTCTCTCAACACCTTAGCGGTACAGCATGGGCGGAAACATCTCTCTCCATCAATACAGCCTGCGTAAAGGTAGCACTTGCATTGGAAATTGATTGGACATTTGTCTTTTTCAATGCCTGCATTATTTAGTGGCTGAATCAATCCGTTAGGGCTTAATAGACTGAGACTTACTTACTCAATGGTTCATTACTGTACACTCCTGCCTGCATCCGTCTCAGGGGGGAGACACACGCGAGAATAGATGCAGTTGTAACAGTTCTGTACTCAAGACTGGGATCAAGAATTGTTTGAGAGGAAATACTGCAGTTGTTGAGGGATTTACTGTCGACATATGGCGAAGTGGAGGAGCACATGCTTTATGTTGAAAGGCTGCGCCGTAGGGTTTGCATTCAATTGCCTAAAGATCTAAAACATGGTCATGATTTGCATTTATTTTGCATAGAAACTTAAAGGCTTACGTTGTCTTTTTGTTGCTTATATCTACCCTGTAAGGATGACATGGAGCATACTCCACAGCCTGACATGGCTTCCTGAGCATCAGTATACCTCGGAGAGTTGCTCTTCTGGTGTTTAGGGCCAGTGTGAGAAGTAATTAAACCATGTCTGCTTGCCTATTATCCATGTGCATCATAAACTTCATTAAAAACCTCTTCTGAGAGTGACTGCAGCTACCCCCATCATCATCGGAGCACATTTTCTACTAGTTAAATAAGATCGTTTCAGGTGAATTGTGCTTCTTATATCTGTATGCAGGACATGGAGAAGCATCAAAAGCACATCTCTGTGCACAGTATCATCACCAGGATAGACAGTAACACTTAACAAGCATAGAATGGCTCATCCCACCATTATCTGAGCAATAGTTAATCTGTTCACATAATCGTCTCTCTGATGTCGGAGGCTCAGGCTGAAAATTTGAAATGAACTGACAAGGCCGACGTATTTGAAGAGTACCAGCACGCGCTGTTTTGGCCGCACCAGCAAATCAGCAGGAATATCAAAAGCAGAAGGCAGCAACTGGATGAAATTAGCTCTTGACAGGCACCATTAAAAGGGCCTCTATCTATCTCTTCATCAACATCCTCCATTTTCTGGGCGCATGAGGAGCGGAGGCAGGAAAAGAAGGCATGAAATGAAGCAATGGGCCACGGGGATTGACTCATACACGTCCTCTCCATGACGGAGGGAGCCTTCAGCTCCCAATGCTTTGAAACATCACTCACCATTATACAAGAGAGGATTCCAGTGGAGAGGTCTGGTATAGCATGTGATTCTGTCTAGGGCATCAACTAAGAGGGGGAAAATTATATCACTCTGCTCATCTAACGCCACATATTTTATTATTATTTTATTATTTGCTCAAATATTTTGGCTGTTTTGAGTGTGATCTGTGCTGTGCAGGATATTCCATGTGTGCCGGGTATTGACCAATCAGTGGCCTGCAATGTTGCACATGCCATTTTAGTAACAGTTCGGCTCGCTTGGAACTGCAACAGAGGTGGTACTAAAAAAAGTACTGCCAGGTACTTTTTACCCAGTGGAAATGCAAAAAAAAGACAATGAGAGTCGAGTCGAGCTGGTAAAGGCAGTGGAAATGAGGCTTAACTCTAAATAAGTAAGTCATTTTAGGGGGTTCCCAAAAATGCTCAAGCATTACCATTAAATGATCAAATTAAAAACTAAAACAGGGTGGAGGCTATTAAAGGTTCATTCAGAATGACTCTGTGACTGTATATATTTGATGGGTGCTCAGATTTCTTTACCACCTTCCTCCAACACACCTCTTATTATCTCAATAACCTGATGTGTTAACTTTTTACTACACACTGTGGTTGATGTTGATGTCATGTTGTCGGGCCTCTCTCCTAATGAGCTAGCCTGTTTGTTTGTGCTTTGTAAAAATGTAAATGTATTATTTATGGTAGTTAAAGGCCACTGGAAGCTGTGCCAGAGACCTGTCAATGCTGCATTTCCTCCTTTGCTGACGGAGGTCGATAAGTCATAAATTACTTAATGCATATTTAACTCTATAAATGCCAGTTTGAAGTGGAAGCATTTCACTTTATCACATGAGAGTGACTGACATCATCTTACTTCAAGTAATAATTCATGACTATTAATTCATCTTATAAAAAAAACACATAAAATCAATCAGTTTGATTGCAGTCCTTTACATCACCGCAGGTTTACTTGCTCATGTTACATGCTCTTTCAGTCAGCTTTGAAAAATGACTTGCCACTGTGTGATATTCACAGCTTAGTGTTGGTGTGAATAAACACTGGATAGATAGTGACACCATAGTGGATTCTAAATATGGAAAAAGGTTATATCCATGCTTGCTTCAGTATACGCTGCCTTCTCTCTGTTTGATGGTTCAGCACATCACTGGGAACTGTGCCTTGGCTGTTGACTGTACCTCCAAAATTCCCTGATTCTATTGTTGTAATGTTCCATAACCTTAAAAAAAGGGCGAGAGAGGACATGGAGTCTGACGAGCCTGTAACCTTAAAGAAGTATCTCACTGCTGGAAATAGATGATGTTGACATAAAACTAGGCTGTAGAAAGATGCTAATGATATTTCTGAATGTGGTCCTGCATGACCAGGGAAAATAAGGGCTGTATATTCCCTTTTGCTCAAAAGATAAAAGACCTATGCAAAAAGAATGCACCGCACCACACTGGCTCAATAAAGCTTATGGGTGACATACTACAAGTCCGGTGGTGCCAGTCTATTTTGAAACAGGAAATGGTATACAGTAGCACCGGCTGGTAATGATCAGTCTCGTATCACAACCAAACAGTGCAATAAAATATGTAAAGAAATGTGCGATGAATGGGGTTCATGCTTTATCAGCACTTCCAGCTTTATGTGAATTTTCCCAGCTTCTATTTTCAATGCAGGAAACAATGGTGACTGCTTTGTATTCGCAGACTGTTCAAACAGCCCTCGAGCAGGGAGCTCCATGGGTGCAGGCTATACCTACTGAAGTTTAACATTATTCATTTGCACAGTCTACCCATGTTGTAATCATACGAAACCGTTTAAATGTTTGGAAATGTTCCCTTTAACAAGCCTTTCCTGACATGTCTTTGAAATGGGTGAGACTTTTTGAGATATTCTCCAGCAAAAACACGTCCTTCTGGTGTAGAGATTGCAGAGTGAACAGCATTTTAATTGAAAACGGGGAGGTGAAACTTCCCCTGATGCAATCGGGCGCATGCAACTCATTATCTCTAAGTTAATACATCAGGTCTATGGATGGCTTTCAAACAAATTAATTGTAAAAAAAAAAAAAAACAATGTGAAGAAAGAAGAAGCATTTTTGTTTCGAGTCTGCCTGTAAAAAATTTTTTTTTTAAAGTGTAAAAAAAAAACGCAATTTTTTTTAGCGTCTTTCAGCTCATTGTTTTGGTTTCTCTGCTCACATTATTAATGTTTTTTTTTTCCACTCCTTAAGTCAGCTACATTTTCAGAATGATATGCTAATGTGGCTTTGTGTGTGCTATATATCAAGGCAGCTGTTTGCTGATATATTCACCATATTAACTTTGTATGATGAGATAATATATCTCGGTCATGTGTAAACTTGTTGCACTCACATAAGTGGCCACAAATTGGATGAATGCTGGTTAAGGTTTTTTATGCTCCTGCCAAAGGCGGAATATTCAATGAAATCTCATCCATGCTTTGTAATTTTGTAACTTTTTTTCCTTCAATTAGCTTATTTTCACATTTTAAGCACTCGTGAACTTATGTGATTTTCATGTCAGTTTGCACAAATTCAGTTTTTCCTGTAGCTGGGGCATCTGGGTCTTTGGATACAAACGTCCTGTTTCTGTTAATGAACCAGAGCAAACGTCCCGTCTGCTCACTGGTTGTGTTGGTTTTGATAAAGTATTAGTTCTTCATCTTAATCCTGAGTGTTACAGCCCTTCACACCTGGGATTCTTTAAGAGGTAGTAGCAGATACAGCAGAAAACCATCTTGGATGTGTACTCAAGTACTATGACTGAGACCTGCTGGATTAATGCATGTGCATTACAGTCAGCTTTGAATGCAGCAGTCACATTGCAGGATGATGTTCAGGTTTTGCCGTATCAACTGTCTACAAACTGAGTGTATCTACAAAATAAAAAAGAATCAAATGTGTTTTTTTACACAGGAGACGGTCACAGAGATCACCCAGAGTTTCTGTAAAATTAAAATTTCCATTATCGTAACTCGACTCTCCAGATGAGAGGAACACTAAATAAACGGTGGTGTTTGAAAGTAAAGAAATGAGTTTCAATAAACTGAGTATAAATATGTAAATGAGTATAAAGTTAATTTGAAGTGCTCTGCGAACCCTGGAGGAATAACACACTGCTAATTATCTTCTGCTCCATGTGGAGAGGAACAGATGACAGGAGGGACTGATGCGTTTGGCTTGTGAAGAAACTTGAAGCAAACAGGTAGATTGACATTCAATTAAAAACCTCAGAGTTCCAGACAGGCTACAACATTTTGTGACTGTGTGATTTGACGCCTAAAATAAAAGCCTTGTCTTTTTCTTCTTTTTTTTTTGATTAGAAAGAAACTTTTTTCCCCTACTGTGATGAGTAAAGTTCCGTAAAATACTTTTTTTTATATATAAATGTACAACACTAAAAGCAATATGAAGCCTTTGAATGGGTTCCTGTTGAGATTAAATCAGTTGAAAAATGTCGCAGCAGACATTGTGCTCCTGAATGCAGCAGTATGCTGTGTCTGCTTGCTTTTGAAAATATCATTACGGCTGGTGAATCAGTCGGTTCTTCAGTGAACCCGCTCCAAATGATGCGTCTCTCAGTTATGTTCAAAGATCTTCACACACATTTGTATCTGTTTGTGGCAGATTAGAATCAGTCAGAATTATAGAGGAACTCCGGTTGGCCCCCGGCTATACTGCTACACTCAGCTGGGCAAACATGGGAGTTCTGGTTGTTGCTGCAGGCTAGGTTTCCTCCCTGTCTATGAAATAAGTCAGCTGTTTAGCACGAAGAAGCATTACATTAAGTCTGCATAAACTCAGCACTCCGTTTGATCACCTCACTGTGGCTCCTTCACTGACTGGCTCCTTCCCCTCTGTCCTATTTTTTTTTTTCATTTTGGTTCTAACTGAGATAAAGTATAGTTTATAACATCATCCTTGCAGTTTCAGTAAAGATTATACTGGGGGGATAGAAGATCAGGAGCTATTATCAATGGGTCTATCTATTAAGTGGTATTGGTTGCAGCTACTAATGGGGCCTGATGCAAAGAAGGCCCCATTAAAGGCACAAGGCACAAGATTAATGTATTAACCAACATCTGCAACAGCTTCCAGAGGCCATGACCTCCAGTCACTTCATGTCATGTAAAAGTATTTTCCATGAGCAAAGAAAGTAAACATGATTTATCATATATGTTTATAGCTTCCCATAACTCATCAGTGCCCCCACATTTGCTGCCAGCATCATGTATTTGGGTTGTCTGTCCCATTCTTGTGAACATGATAATTCAGGAATTACCTGGAGGGTAATGCTGCCCACCTGGACTGGAGGATAAACAAGAGCGCTTGGAGAGCGCAAACCTCCGCCAAGGTGCAACAATCCTCAACGTACAGTAATTGTTATTCCAGCAGTACCAGTCCCATCTCTCTCTGGATCATCACTAAAATCTAGTCACCTCTAGGATATGCTAGGGTTGAAGATGTGTTTGATGCTTCTACAGTTTAGAATTTGTAGCTTCTTCATGTTCTATAAGAACCAGCTTTATTGCCAAGCATGGGAACACTTACAAGGAATTTGACTCAGTTTGCCAATAACTGCACTGATCACCTTTTATTAAAGTCTTTCAAAGTCTTCTCTCTGTGTATATGAGTCTGAACAGACATGGTTGTAAACTGCTTGACTGGTGCGTGACGGATGTACAGCTGAGAGACGGTTCTGCTAGTTTCCATAAGCCTCAATGTGCAGCATTTTCACAGTTTAGTGGTTGTATATTGTGTAATGGTCTTAATGGGAACCTGTTTACTGCTGTTAATAGCTTTAATGCTTTTTATGGCTCATGTTTTTTGTAACCCTGTGAAGCTTGTCACGCAAATGGTTCAGCTGCAATTAACTAACTGCATGAACAGGGACAATTAAATTAAATTAGCATTACAACCACATCAATGCGCTCTGTGTTAAGTGCTCCCGCTTTAATGATACAAGGTACAAGGGTCAGATCCAAATGGACTCCACAAAAATGCATTCTGGGATATGTTTATGGGATGTCATAAGAGATGGAAGATTTTAAACCATTGTTTCCCCAGCACAGTATTACTATTGAATTATTCTTTGATTTTTTTTTTCTTCAACTTTTTCAACCAGCATATGCAAAAATGACCATTTGCATATGATAATGTATTTGAATACTGCTGAGGGATATTCCTCTTAGTATAAAACAACTCTGTTTAGTTTGCATAAATAATTCCATCTATTTTTCAATGATTTGCAATCCAACAACATAAAGTTGACCTTGTCATCCTTAATGTATTTTTCATATAGTGAAAACATGCATGCATCCTTATTATATCTGTTTTCAGATACTTGATCTGTTTTTTTCTGCTAATCCTCTGACAGAAATCCTTTATATGAAGATGCAGGTTGCAGGATAGTGTCCTGAACTGTTTATGTTTGTGTAGATTCTTCCTCATCCAGGTCATGGTAGTCCTAAGAGGTTAACTTTAGGAGTCCTGTTTAAACCAGTAATCTCCTTCCCTCCAAATCATGAGTGGTGATTCTCATGTTGAAAAAGGTCACGTCAGCACTGATGACCCTCAAAGACAGAGCTGACTCCCTGCAGACGTCTTATCCCAGGATGTTTGTCGTTAAATCAAGGAAGAAATTTATCACAGCCTCTTGGATAGTGTAACTGGATGTTCTCTTTTGCAATGAAACAACATTTCCACTTCTTTCCACACAGGGTAAATTACACTGTAGAGTTGGTGTAATCCAATAAATCCCAAGCCTTAAGGTGACGAGCAGCCAAATTTAGAATGAAACGAAAATCTGATGGACGGTTGTTGAGTTTTGGTCCACATTAGCACTACATTAAAAAGCATATCCTCATTTTAATAAAAAAAAAAGAAAAACATCACCTGCAAAAATACGTTTCTTTACCAACTTTAGTAAAATCCTTAGTCATAGCATTTTAAACTGTTGTGCATTGTTTTGGCCTCCAATTGGCCTTAAAAATCATGTTAAAGTCACTGCTGTGTAAAGCAGCCCAGTGCAGCCTCTTGCCTTTTTTTTTACGTAAGGTTTATTTTTGACCTGTCTAATCGTATGGAAAAACAATTAGATCACGTCATTATCTAAATGTCCTGATCACCAAATCTCTGCTGCTGCCTGGTGAATGAACCTGTTGGCTTTCCTGTCACGCCCATGTCCGCTTGTCGCACATCAATACAGGCAATTACAGCGACTTTCAGAATGGCTTCACAACCTAAATAAAATGTAAAACACTGAAAATACCGAGAAGCACAAATATGAATAATACATGTGAGATCCTTCCAAGAAAGTCCCAATTCATCCTCATCCTCTTATTAATGTGATTTTAGCATCTGAAATGTTTTTGTTGTCAGGCCGGCGTTCACATTGTACAAATCGACATCATCAGTCACACTAATTATACTGAGGGATGAGACAAGCAAGGTAAACCACATAGGATAAAAGAGGTACAGTTGGCATATAGACAGACTCTCAGACTCTGCCCGGCTCCCACAGAGCTTTTCTTGTATGTAAGAAGCTACAACGGCTCAATTTATTCTCTTTTTTTTTCTTTTTTCTGAGCACTAAACATACTTGAGTAGCTTTTCTTCTTTTTCCAACCAGCCTGAATCTCAGCAAACACCCACAGCTAATTTAATTGGCAATAAATATAGCGTTGTTCCTCGTTGGGTATCACATATGTTTGTTGTGGTTTACTTAGCATATGATTAATAGCACCACATGACGTACAATTAAAAGATATAATACTTATCGAGATGATTACAGCCCCACAGTATTATCGTGCAGCTATCTGGGGGTGCAGCGATGCAGTGAGCTGCTGCCACATGAAAAAACAAAGAACAGAAAATTCTGACACTTTTAACAGTACATGAATGCAACTATAAAATAATATCCCCCTCATTACTGCATAGAAAACACACATTGTGCAGTATGTCCAAGGCTGCTCTGTGAAGCCTGATGGGATACAAAGGAGCCTGTTTCACATGCTTAGTTACAGCAGCTTTGAGGTTTCTGACCTTCTGGAATTATGGTGGTTAAGAAAATATTGATCTTCAATTTGCTTTTAGTGCTGGGCAAACTGCTAACTGCAATTACACATATACACATTTTCAATTTATCCGTGAGCGCTCCCATGCACATATACACATAGCACTTAACACACATGGATATTTCCACACACATACATTCACACGCACAGTATTGATTTGACCAAACCGGATATAGAAACCAAAGAAAAATGGAATTACACAGGGCTTACTATGCTACAAAAGGTGACGGGTGGAAGCTGCAGGGACTAAAGACTTGCCGTTAAATTGGTATTGCACTTACACCTGCATAAATGCACCGACCATGAAGGCTGCCGTGGAAAGGTAGCACTTTTCATGGGCAGCAGCAAAGCAGGCATAAAGCCCACTCCGAAGTGCTAATGGATTTTTTAGGCCAGGGTCACTGTGGATCATCAGCAGTGAAGATGAGGGGGTTATCCAGTCAATGGAGGGGTTTAAAGTCAGGTCGTCCCCTGCAAACTGCCTCACCACCGTTACAGGGTAGAATAAAAGAGTGGATGCCTTTATTTAGTACACTTAAACACAAGCTTCCAAAAAACCCCTTGAGCATTATAGAAACATGTAAATTATGATAATTAACACTTGGGTAAATGTTGATAGTGTCCCGTTTCTGTGAACACTGCACACTTTGCTTTAAGGCTCACAGATTCAAACATCTTGCCTGCCCACAGGAGAACATGTTGATGCAGCTCAGTCTGTTTCAACAGAGCTGGGTAGCAAAGCTGGATGATGATCCTCGTGTAAATATCTCATCATCACTGTCTAGTTATTGTCTCTTTACAATAATGTATATTGTGTCATAAATAAAGCATCACAGAGAGCATCTTATTTTTCATGAGACTTTCTGTAATAACTACTATTTACGACCAACAGTGAATTGATTCAAACATGTCTGTGTTCCCAAAGCCTGATATGGTTTAATTAATTTTAAACAAGTGAGTCACTTTCTATGGATGACATGTTCCATCGTCATTATAAACATTGCACTTAATTTTGAGGCAAACCCACGTACACTGTGCTGCTGCCAGAAATACTCATTAAAAGTGTTTGAATATATGTCTGCAAATAGTCCCCAAGAAATACACTATTTACACCTCATTGGCTGAAAACCTAAACTAAACTAAACTGACCTGCTGTTCTAGTAACATATTTAGCTGATTTTTATTATCCATACCGGTTCTGTTTTTGACGATTTACATCTGAAGGAAATGTTATGTCTGGACCATTACGCCTACCTGAACAAGTGTATCACGGAGGCTTTTTCGTTTTGCTTTCATTTTTGTGCCCATGTTAACAAGTAAGAGCAGCCACACAGCCAGTGTGATGTGGCATTATGTCATCTATAAATCTTTTTTTTTTTTATCTCACACACTTGCATATCAGCAAATTACACATTGAAAATGATTTGTTGCAGCTTCTTTATTTATTTAACCTTTATCTAACCAGGGAAAAAGTCTCATTGGGATTTAAAATGTCTTTTACAAGAGCGTCCTGGCCAAGACAGGCAGCAGCACAAACAGCCATGCAAATACAATATCATTGCCTTACAAAAATTTACAAAACATCAAAATGTTATTCTACATGTGTTGAATATGTCACAGACAAGAAAAACACAAACAAATATTTTTTTTGTTTCTAATTAAACACCCTCTAGTATTTATTTTGTCAGAAATAAAATTAAACATTGATTATTGATACCTTTATCAAAAGCAAACTTAGTAGACAGCAAAATAGGATGGATGGATGGATGGATGGATGGATGGATGGATAGATAGATAGATAGATAGATAGATAGACTCTGTCTCACACTGCTAAAGAGAGTAAAGAATTAAATCACTAACCTGCATCCATACATGTTTCTGCCTCAAATTGTAATCAACTCTTCCTTTGTGCAACATCCACCGTTACACAAAATTTAATTAAAATCCTTTGACAATAATAACAGGTTCAGGGTGTTGTTCTGGCCTGACCAAACAAACAAAACTATGGGAGAAAAGCACCAAAGTTTGAATAAACTGGAGGTTGTTACGAAGCTGTATTTATACTTGACATTAAACAAACATGGTCAGCTCAACACAGTATTCACATGCTCTCGACTTAAACGAGAAAGTGGTTTTGCAGAGGTTTTCTCCTTTAACACCATGCAGGGGGTATCTCTTTGGGTTCACAGAGAAGCTAATGGATCAGAACATCTGTTCCGCATTGTGGTGATCATCATTAAGAGTCTGTGGGGGGCTGAGGCCCGGCAGTTTGTACAGCTGGAATGACATTGCCACATGCTGTGGCATTCTGATGCCATTCTGCAAGTATGTAACTCCTGGGCTACATTCACACAGCTT
Organism: Chaunax sp. Z400; assembly: GCA_037577475.1. Lineage (NCBI taxonomy): Eukaryota > Metazoa > Chordata > Actinopteri > Lophiiformes > Chaunacidae > Chaunax > Chaunax sp. Z400. The sequence continues at coordinate 23,211,174 of CM075187.1, read as the reverse complement.
GGCATAGGTCTGCAGATTTGCAGTGAAGGATGCTGTTTTGCAGACTTTTGAGTTTATGCTATGCTTATGTGACTCCCTGTGACTATTTTTCTTACCTTGAGGATGTCAGATGAGTGTCATAACATCCCAGAGCCTACAATCGATCAATATGCTTTTCAAGATATATATTTCTGGCTTTATGTGTCACTCCTTAAGCAATACAGAAGTAAGCAGCTCTCTATAAATATGTGTCATATTCTCACAGAACTACCCTCCTGCAACATGTAACCACTGCAACCACTGAATGAAATGAACTGCCAGAAACCTGATGGTATTTTTCTTTATCCAGTCCTGCACAAAATATAATAATGCATTAAAATCAATGTAGTTGCTTATCATTAATATATCCCAGACTGTGCATTAAAACATTTGTTTTATGGATTTTTTTTTGTCATGAAACAGAAATCCTGAAAATGGATTAATAATTTATAGTCATGAATTAAGTGAAGAATTGTCTCTGAAATTGAAAAATACTTTTGTTATATCATATTTTTATGACAGTTTTAGGAAATGTTTTAATTGCCGAATAAATTATTTGTTATAGGAAGATTAGCTTGGAGAAGTTTGGTAGTTTGGTAATAAAAATAGTTTAGTATGCAGTGGTCATAGTGCATGGAAACATCATTGAAACATGGACTCTCTCTGCTGCTCCTCTCTAGGTGTGGCAGTGTGGTGGGAGTATGGAAGTTCTCCCATGTGCCAGAGTCGCTCACATCGAACGCACCAAGAAGCCCTACAACAATGACATAGATTACTATGCTAAGCGTAATGCCCTGCGGGCTGCTGAGGTGTGGATGGATGAATACAAATCTCACGTCTACATGGCCTGGAACATTCCCATGAACGTAAGTTTTTTCTCCGTCTTTTCGATCCCTCCCTCGTTCAATCCTTTTGCTCCCTCTCTTCCCATCTCATGCTCATTCAGACTCTCCAGAGGTCTCTCCAGAGACACTAGTCAACAGAAATTCAAAATTCAGATTTCATTCCACTCGACCTTCACACTGGTAGCAGAGGAAGCGGTGTTTTCTGAGAGGGGTGCACCGAGTGAAAGAGATGAGCTCTAATCAGTTTGTTTTCATGCATGTCGCTTTATCTTAATTGCGTTCACGGTTCTTTTGAGATGTGCTGCAAAATAATAAACAGCTACTTTCATCAATAAAGAGTTTGATACTGAATCCTAATTGCCTCTTAAGCCACACACAATGAGATGATTGTCAGCGAAGGACGTCGGTGAAGGCCTGTGAACGCCACCCAAAACAGCCCACTGCTACTCAGAAGAAAATAATAACGGGCTGAGTAGCAGTCACCCACAGGTCTGATCTGCTGCTGATGGCTGCACGTTGTCTAGAAATCTGGCACAAACATTATTGAGAACTCACAACCAAAGTAGGAAGTGCCGTCTTGGGAAATGTCGTAACCGTACAACCATGGTGTGTGTCTGTGTGTGTGTGTGTGTAGCATGGAGGGCATGTTGGCGAGGAGGTAGACTGTGACAAGGCCACAGCCCCCTCTCCAGTGTAATTACAAACACAGTGGTGTGGCACATTATTGCCCCATCTGTCCTGTGGAGCGGAGTTATTTTGTGTACAGTACTAAGACCTAACGCTACAATTATTCCATCTGCCTTCCCCCTCGCCCTCGCCCTCCTCCTCCCCCCATACCTGCCCGCACACACAATCACAGATTTGTGTTAATGCCTGAGGTACACGCTGGGAGCACAATTACTTTGGCGAGGCTTTATGAGTCACCACAGTGGCCGGGCCCCAAGTCCAAACGCTAAACAACATCTCGGTGCAATTGAACGCATTTGTTAGCTTCTGCTGCTTTATGGTACCAAAAAGTGGACGTTTCCGACTAAAGTCATCACTTAAGAGATATTGAAAGCAAGTTCAGCAGATGGCTGTAGAGACGGTCACTGATGAGGAGAAATAGGAAACATATACATGTAGTATTTTCCCTGTTTGAGTGCCTTTACATATATATGAGGAAGGCCGTTCTTCCTTTTATATGCATGGAGTGTCTATTTTCCATGGCCATACAGAGTGCGTTTATTTGCATATTCATGCACATTTATGCAGTGTACTGTATATGCACATACTGATATTATATGTGTGTGTAGATGTGTGTGTGCCACGTCCTTTATGCAGGCATGGTCGTGAGGGTTCATAACTAAGCAACTGATTAGAATTTGCTCAGCAATGTTCATGTCTAATGAAAGAGCAATGAAGGTCCCACAATGCAGGCACATCCATCTATCTCTTAACTCAAAGCAGCTTGTTGCATCCCCTCACCACCACCACTACACTCTTCCACTAACTTGGTTCTTAAGTAAATTGCCCGTCGGCTAAGGGTTTGTTTTTTTTTAATCATCTGTCAACAGAACCCAGGGGTAGACTTTGGGGATGTCTCGGAGCGCTTGGCCTTAAGGAAGAGACTGCAGTGTCGGAGTTTCCGCTGGTACCTTGAACACGTCTACCCCGAAATGCGGATCTACAATAACACCATCACATACGGCGAGGTGAGTAAAATACTTGCAAACAGGATTATTGAATACCCTGCATGATAATGCTTCTATGTCATCATCTGTACTTCCATTACAGAGCTGCGGTTTAGAGAGGATGCATTCTCTGAGACAGCTAATTTGATTCTGCAGATGATAGATGAGAGATAACCTATTGATTTGTCAGTTGCGCATTGTGAAGATCAGGGGTTTTAGCTGCTGCACAGATGTCTGCAGGCTGCAGCTACAAATGATCTCATTTAGCTTGCAAAGACGCACATAAAGTTCAGTTCAACAGTGACAGGCACATGCTGTGAACATCAAAATGACCAAAAACCACATAAACATGAAGACACGGTAACAAGGTAAGGTAAAGGTACCTAGTTGCTATAGAAACATTCTGAGGAAATTGCATCTCATCGTATGTGCTATGAGTTTTAATTACACTTTTACATTTCAGTGTGATTGTTTTGGGCTTAGCTGTGCACTGAGTACAGTAGGGGTAAAATTATGGCATATTAAAGAACTGAACACACTCCAGAGTCAGATTCGGAGGTTCTTTCATCATATCAGTTTAAACAACAGGAAACAGAGGAAAATCCCTCTGCTCTGCTCTGCAAATGCAATGTTGGAATGCATCAACATTAAACTCTAAAATTCTTCCAAGCGCTGTGAATTTACTCCCTCCTTTGTTCCCCCTGCCGCCTGCTTTGGCTCTGGCACCCAGCTAATGGATTCCTCAGAGCGGCAGCCACTTAAGTGGCACTATTTCAGATCTGTCGACAAGAATTGTGTTGCCACACAGCCACCGCAGCACAAGTGAGTCTCATCTGTCACAGAGCATCAGCGCGGCGCTAGGCCACGCTGACCGGACCAGTCGAGTGGAAACTTCCCTGACAACAGCACATGATAGATATGTCACAACCTGGAAATGAAGCCATACGCATTCAAATCACACAGAACCGAAGCTCTCGCTCAATGTACACCACCATCTGGAGGCCTGGAGGCAGGGACAGAATGAGGGCTGGTCACCGCATGATGATTTCCTCTCATGGCCAGGTCATCACTTTGAGATGATATAAGGCAATTGATCTAGTAGACAGGAGGCGATGTGACATGCATACAGGAATTTATTTTAGATTTTCTTTCATAAATGTAACCATAGCAGCCACTGGGCAGGATGTGCTCTCTGAGGAGGAGCAGCACTAGATATTTAGGCTGAAGCAAATAGCCAACATTTTAAGCTAAAATGTGATTTTTCTTTTATCCATGTAAGGCTAATAAAATTGCTTTTTTTATGGGTTTGCTGTTAAGGAGCAGCACATTTTTAACCAAGTGACAAAAGACAAATAGTAGTTACATTTAAAATAAAATCATGCAAATAAAAACATGTGCTGTGTGTTTGGATAAGCCTATTGGTGCGACTGCACTTAATGTTTGTATGCTTCAACCAGCTCTTGGGATAGTGAGGGTTGTGAGTCTCTGGCACCGTTATTTTGGGGGTCGGGGGGTGAACATTTTGGGAAGCCCTGTTATAATGAATGTAATTACAATTAAATTTAGCTCAAATATGCTTACTTGCTTTCTTGCCCACAGTTGGATGAGAACATAGTACCGCTCTAGTGTTTATGTGCTAAATCTAAAGCTACAGCAGGATAATCTGTACAAACAGATGTCAGCATAAGAATGTAGGCAAAAAAACAAGAGTTTGGTTTCGGAAGCATTCTTTGCTTTTTAGTCCAAGTAGTGTTGACCGATCATGTTTGAGAGGGATTTGGAAGCATGCAGGTAAACAGTCCATGTGGAGGGCAACAGAAGTAGAATGGCTGAAATGCAGTATTGGAACCTACTGGCTTACATTCTGAAGATGATTTAGCTTTTCATTCGCAGTTTATCTGCATTCATATGCAGATATTTGTTTATAGAGAGCGGCTTGATCTTTGTCAGATAATAGCAGATGAGTTCCAAGACTGCTAAATGGGCTGGAAGCAATAGTGCATGGAAGAGGAAGCGTTGGCGACCCCTACAGCAGAGGCCTGAAACGTGGGCTTTTGAGTCTAGATACTGACAGCTAGGAGACAGTAAGTTCTGCTTTGCAAAATCATTAATAAAGGGAGAAACAGTCTGCCAGTCTACTTGTCCAGAGCTAACAAAATCTACTAACCAGCACCTCTAAATCTCACTGATTAACATGTTATATCTCGTTTGTTTCTTTCAACCAATAAAACCAAAGTAGAATAAACAAGTTGCAGATTTTAAGGGGATATTGTGCTGGACTATTTCTTGGCCAAGCATTGGCCCTTTGATCATTGACACTAGAGATATGAATGTAATGTGTTAATTAGAGAATTAGAAGGTAGGCTGTAGTTTCATACAGAATGAACGGAATGGTCCGAATCTCCCTCATCTCATTCTTGGCAGGACAAATAAGCAGTCAAGCCTGATGGCCATGCTCATGCCTTTAATGTGCTAGCCTCTCTCTTGTCTACTCCCACGCCTCATTACATCTTCTGTTGTCTCTCAGGTGAGGAACAGCAAAGCTAGCGGCTACTGCCTGGACCAGGGCTCTGAAGACGATGACAAAGCCATCCTCTACCCCTGCCATGGCATGTCCTCCCAGGTCAGACCAGACCCATGTCCATCAGACAATAATGCAATTAAACTGACAGTATATTGTGCTGATTTTTTCCCAAAAGAACATTACAAGTATGTATGCAGATTCATGAATCAACAAATTTGACATTTTCACACTTGAGGACTATCCTCGGGATGGTATGATGTAATTACTTTCCCCTTCAAGCCCCGTTAAAGGTAAATCACATTTTATGTAAGAAGTGGTGGTAGAAACGGTGCTATAGAGACAAATATGTTTGCCTGATTGCTTCTCATTCAAGAGAATTTTCGGGCCCCACAAATCTCCTGCTGAAGCCTTTAAGTGAACAGCTAAATCACATCCAAGACTGCTGAGGGCAAATTATGAGATCATACCCCAAATCAGCAGTGAAGTAGTTCAAATAAATTGTAAATAGAGTGAATTGTAAATCTACGTTTGGGAGCTGAATTTAATCACACATGTTGTGATCGTTTATTCCTATTATTCTGATCCAATAGTACTAAATAAAAAATTAAATGTTTTTTTTTCAGGATTCTTACGGATGGATAATTTTTCACTGGCTTAAAAATACTGGGTTGGAACCTGTTCATCAGTCAGACAAGGCAAAATGTGCACAGGAGTATAGACACAGTGTTGTGACTGTCCTACCATTCAAAATGCACTCAAGCATGGCCTTGAGCTCTATTTGAGTTTTTCAGCATCAGAATTTGGCCATTCCCAGGTGAGAGTGCAGATAGTTATCTGAATATGGAGCCAGATGCTACTGGAGAAAAAAAGACCACATGTGCTCAGAATAATAATTAACCAGAGTGGGAGCCTGTTGTCCTGTTTTTACCATATTTTCCTTTTGTGCTGTGGAACAAAAGATAACGCTGAAGACAAAACATTAAAAATGCTATTCATGCATCACTTTTCTTAGATTCCCTACCTTTCCTAGCCGCTTCTCTTCCTGGTGAGTGACATTTTCATTATCTGTCACATGAAGTATTGTAAGAAGCCCAGCTGCTTTCCAGCCTCTTCTCTTTTCTTCTTTAGTGAGAACTCACTGGGGTCCAGTAATGTAAAGCTTCACTGACTCTTTTAATCCTGATCCCCGGAGGCAAACAAACAAATGGAGATTCATTTTGCGTCTTTGTATCATTAGATTACAGTGATGACCGACATTACTGTGAGCTCGCCAAATTTAATTTGGTGGGACAGTGTGATTTTGCATTCCTTTATACCATTGCTGCTTTTACTTATGAAACAGTATAATTGACCAGAATAAATCTTTATCGTGGCTCTGATGAATGAGCCTCTCTCTGCTGGCTCCCCCAGTGGAAATCTAAATCATGGATACATCTCACCTTTATCTGATGGTGGAGGAGCTGCATAGCCTGTATCATTACTTATAAACACTCCACGACCAAGCAGTAGTCCGTTAAATGAGGCATCGTTTTTGTTTCTTTCTGGTATGTCCACAAAAAAAAAAACATGGAGCTGCAATATTGGTTTAAAAAAAGATTGAAAGGACATCATGACAGGATCAATGTAACCTGGTAATCTGCCGTTTCCTGCATGAACAGGCAGAATACCGATCAGTCTGATATGTGCCCATGTAAATACAATTATTTAAAAAAACCTTCATTTGATGATGAAATGATCTATTTTCAAGCGAGTTTGCTTGACTTAAGTGATTTTCCTGCTGGTTATGTGCAAATATTGCTTGGGATTCATACTGTAAGTAAGTCTATGGTGAATGAACTTTATGAACAATATGACTGGAGTTATCAATTAAAGTTATGAGTAATGGGACGCTGTGTAAAATGTAAATAAAAACAGTATGCCATGATTTGCAAATCATTTAAACCGCATATGTAATTGAAAATAGCAAAAAGACATTTGAAACGTTGAAAATTTATGGTTTTGTTTCTCATCCCACTATTTAATCCACAGAATAATATGTTGCCTGGCTTCAATCCTCTAACTTCAAAGGGATCTCGTCTCCTGAAAAGTTTGATTTTCTCTTTAGCTCCGTGGTTTTTCTTGACTAAACCTTTATTTGTCCTGGCATTGCATAAAGGGAAAGGCAGGTGCTGTCATTTCATGTTGATTTCGTATTCATAGATCAGGTGTGTAAGTTACAAACAGGATTCACAGGACCTTCATGCTCAGCCTGAATCATTTAATGAAGGGAAAACACTGCAAGTGGCCATGAATAATCACACCGTGCTCTGCTACAACAGACAGTGATCAATGCACACACTGCTGCACATTTACATCATATATTTAGTTTGCTGTTGTGTTTCTTAGACTTGTGCATCTTTTGTTTTGTCACCACAATACCAACAACATTCTGAGCATTGCTTACACTTGTCATTGCACCGCCAAGTGCAATATCTCACTTCCTGGTATTCCTCTCACAAGGAATCCCAGCTATGTGTAGCTCACTTGGGCGTGCATGGTGCTGATAGAAACCCTCTGTACCACTTATATTGTGGGGCCTCTTAAGTCGGCCTTAGGGGTTTGCTTAGAGGCTGGAAGCTCACTTAATTTCCTTTGCTAGACCATAGCGCCTGTATGAGAGGACCTGTGCTGAGTTGAGGCCCCGAGACAAGCCCTCTTTAAGATTTTCACCATAATCTGTGGAACATACTGACTCACAACATCCTGGTAGAGCAAGGTACAGGAAAGTTAGAAATCTGGAGATTACTGTACAACCTACAGACACTCCATCTTACATCTGCATTGTCACACTGTTGCACCTTTAATGAGCTAATTAAGAATCTCAAGATTACCTTGACCTCTGCAAAGTGGCTGCAAAACTTTTGGGATGGCAGGAAGGCAATGGAGTGTCTAATGTGACCATATGAGCCACAGGTTAATTGGTTTGGCAGAATCATTTCCTTGCGTTAATTATTTGTTACAGTCCCATTTAAAATGTATTAATGTATAAAAGGCTGCCAGACTGAGCTGTAAACACATATTAGAGGGGATTATATGGATGTTTCCTTGTGCCCAGTCATAGTTTAAACCATGCAAGGGTAAATCCGCTCAGAGCCTTATAACCCAGAGAGACTCACCATGCACAGCAATACAAAATTCCTTAAATAATTCTTAAACTGCCTGCAGCAATGACCTTTAGGCCAGAGAAAAATAACGTAATCTTACAACATTATGTGACTCGCATTAGAATGAGTTTTGGAGATATGTTTATGCAAATGTATGACACTAGGTACTCCAAAGAACTGTGCATTTCAGCACTCTCATGTTCAGCCCAACCAGCTGCAGTGACCCTTGAGTGACACACAAAGTGCCGCTTCATTGCTTTCTTATTTGCTCCAAGTGGCTCTTTAGGGCAGAACATTAGCTTAAAGCCCACCTGCATTTTCCCTTCTCACAAGGAGCAGCATCCACACAGGTCTTTTAACGCAGGCCTCTTACTGGAGCTCTGCTCTCTCCATCCATGTTCCAAAAGTCCTCCACTAGGACAGAGTTAGATTTTGGAGAGATGTTCACATGCTAAAATTTAATTGAGAAATATATTTTACAAGACTGTTACATTTGAATTTTCAACAGATCCATTTACAGATTTGGACCTATGGTAGTGACAAGAACCTGATTTTGTAAATGGGTCAAAAATGTCATATATATTTCATCTTTTTTTTTTAAGTGAAACCCTTAGGAAATGTTCAGAAATGACACAGGAACAGGGAAGGATAGATTTTTGCATCAATGAACCATGAGAAGAAATTGTTCATAAGTTGGCGTTTTAGCAGACTAGACTGAGAAGCTATCTGTGGATTCTTTCAGTGCAACACAGCTTCCCTTTCCTTTCAACGACGGCATGTCTGTGTGTTATTCAGGACAGTCATGAATGTGTTCCCATCCGACCTCCCTATCTTTAGCATCTCATTTTTCAGAGACAAATACTCTCATAAATAATAAATGCTATCTCTACAGTATCCTGACGATACTTATCATCACAGCGCCTTTCATATGCAGGATTAAACAGTAAGGGATCACATTTTCGTTCGGGGAAACACTGTATCATTAATAAGCTGCACACTGTGGTTTCCGTGCAGTGCTGCACATGGAAATACTCGACAAAACAGCCTCTATTAGGAGACACTTTGAATCCAGGAAGTTTTTTTTTGCTAATAAAATAAATGGTTCAGAAACAAATTGGTAACTACATTCTTGGTAAACTCTGACAAAGCCATGCACAGTTGCACATAGTATTAACATCAAAAAGAAAATACTGCAGCATGGAAATGTCGTCTTTTTTTTAGTCAACTAAAAAGCTAAAGCATGAGTCGTATCAAGTGAAAGGCTAGCTGGTGGGATAGCCACAGCTAAAGATAAATAAAATACCAATTTTGATGACATTATTTTGTTGCTCAACACACAATGAAATAAAATTGTATCTCAAGTGAGAAAAGAAAATCAGCGAAACCTGCTAAGGGTGACTTGCTTAGCAGTTAGCACCCCTCCTGGCTTTTAATACATATTCTGTTCTGCAGTTCAGCCCTATTTTAAATGACACATTTAAATGTATTTAAGTAAAAGTTAAGGTATTAGATAGATACTGCATTTTCCCTTTATATTTTACAAGTATTATCCAAAGTCATTGTGTATTGTTCAGGTTCTATGGCAATGAATTCTTGTGTCAACTAATCAGCTTTAAAGGCCGTATAATAAAACCATTAAAACAACTCTATATGTCATGCTGGTTGCAAACAGGGCTGAAAACTTTTCCTCAGCTTCACTGCTGCTGCAGCTTCACCTGTCTGTCTGCAGAGCAGCTCAACACCATCACTGCAAATGAATCAGTTTCCTCTTTGCAGCACAGTTACAGCTTGTGCTCAACTGATGTTGACTGATCATTTGTTGAGTACAGTATGCGAGTCCAGCAGTGTAACATACTGGTTGTCTCTGTGCAGCTTGCCCGCTACTCGACCGAGGGGCTCCTCCAACTAGGACCCTTGGGTTCGACCACCTTCCTGCCTGACACAAAATGCCTCGTTGATGATGGCAGAGGACGCACTCCGAGGCTCAAAAAGTGTGACACTGTATCAAGGATGTCCCAGAGGCTTTGGGACTTTACACAGGTATAAAGAAAATGTATGATCTGATGTTTTGGTCACCAGTTCAACAGTTCTGACAAACAAAATGTATTAAAATAAGACAGAAACGCAAATGTTCCTGGATCCCATTCTATGAATGAACCCTTGTGCTGCAAAAAATCAGTTTAGATTTGTTTATGTTTATGTGTTTTTGTTACAGAATGGTCCAATCATCAGCAGGGACACTGGTCGATGCTTGGAGGTAGAAATGTCTAAAGATGCCAACTTTGGCCTTCGCTTGGTGGTCCAGAGATGCTCCGGTCAGAAGTGGATGATACGAAACTGGATTAAGCATCCCAGGCACTGAATCTAGAGGGGAAAAAAACCTCTGAGACAGTTTGACCAGTGTTTCAAGTCGAAGTCGGATCCCAAATGTTCAGGACAGCTCAGAGAGGACTGGGGACTAGTGGTGCTAGTGTGTGGTAATTCCCACTGAGCTTCCCTCAGGCTACAAGGCTTTCCAACACTGAGTCTTAAAGAAGAATATCATCAATTCAAGTATTCCACTGAGCCACACGTTCACAGAGACCTTATACAGCAGGCTGTTTGAAATGGCCCACATTTCTGATATTCAGTTACTGTACATGAACAGAACAGAGCAACAGGACATCTGAGAGCAGCCCGAGATCCGAATATTTCCTTTGTTTCTACTGTAATCCAAGTAATCCATCAGATGTTTGGAGATGAGAAAGTGTGTGTGTGTGTGTGTGTGTGTGTGTGTGTGTGTGTGTGTGTGTGTGTGTGTGTGTGTGTGTGTGTGTGTGTGTGTGTGTGTGTAGTTTGTTTATCCTGAGATCATCTGAGCAAATCAAATGAAGTGATTGCTGATTATTTTGGGTTGTGAACAATTGCACTGGACATATTGTGCTGGCCAGGCAAGACATGCAGTATGCTTCAAAGGGGCTGCCCATCATCTGATCTGGAAGAATTTCACCCAAACTCTCACAAACCACTACAGTTCTGTTACTTTGGACTGTATTGCTCTCTGAGGAGCAATCATGTGCCTTTTTTTCTCATTTTTCTGCTTAATCTGACCAGGGAATGTCAGTCCCAAAAGCATGTACAAAATTCATTGAAAAGTGTTATTAATGTATAAAACAGTCTACTGATAGTAATATATTGTAAAAAGTGAGAAAAAAAATCCATCCTCTGATAACAAGTAGGATAATAAAATCTTTTTTTTTTTGATGAATCGTTTCTCGACACATTTTCTTTTGTACCATTGCTAACAACACCAGAACAATTAGCTTTGTTTGTTTCGCCTGCACTTAAAACCACCTCATGCCTCCATCAGGGTTGTGCACACTGGGTGATTGTTCCAAGCCGCCCACTGGAGAACAGGTTTGCAGAAAGAACTGGAAGCTTCCCATTTATTTTACCCAGAGAGAAAATTACTAACTTGCTCAATTTTTTTTAATTTTTTTTTTACATTCATCCAAAACTAGTTACATAAGAGAGAAAGACTTGAAAGCGTCTTTTGACATGCTTTTAAGTTGAAGATCAAAATGTGTTCAAAAGATACCCACAAGCTCTTTTTTTAAGTTACGTAATATCTCACTTTGATTGACAGAGTACATAAAAATAAATTAACTACACCATCATTAGCAGATTCTGCGCTGGTGTTGTAGCCTCAGTCTTTTCTCAGTGTCATTTATGGAGGCATTAAGCACATGTTTACATGGGTCTTTGATACTAATGCTGATCTCTTGAGACAAGATGTGAAAACCTGACCTCTTTCCTTTAACTCAGACATAAACAGCAGGATGTAAGCTAATAAGCGCTGTTGCATTCACAGGAGCCTTCCTGCGTGTCCAATCTATTTCTCCCCTCTCCTCAAGTCCAGATATACCGACCATTTTAGGATGCGATGGAAGGTAAAAAGCCCTTTTTTTACTGGGGTTAGCCGGGCTATCCAACCTGCATGTTCCAAAGACTCACTTTAATTTGCTTTCCAGCTGGTTTACCCTGAGAGATTGCCTGCAATTGCCACCAAGTCATGCCTCTTTGCCCCTAATCATTTCACATAAGCAATACATCATCTGCGTGTCCTCTAAAAGAAGACTGCTTCGGCCTTCCAAAGGTAATATCTTTTTCTGGTCTGCAACAAGGTTTAAAAGCACATCGCGAGTGCAATGTCTCACTTCCCCCATGTTAGGAAATAGCCTGAACTGGGAATTATTACTAGCAATATAGATTTACCTGGACTTAACGCCTGCAGAATAACATTACCCTACCTGATAGAATGAGTGGATTCAGTGGGTTACAGCTCTGTGCCGCAGGGGCTCACCTGCTGAGTCGATTTGCAGAGTGCCTCAAGGAAGTGTGGTGCAGATGGCTGACAGCAGGAACTGAGAGCGACAGCACTGTGTCTGGCTTTGCTGATTTAGATTAACTGGTCTTCGTGCTCGTATTGCAAGGGACAAATATCTTTGATCATTAGTTATGGTTAAAATTACTGTTGGAGTCAGGCTCGTGGCACTGCACCCAAGATCAGCTCTAATCCTCCTGTTGTGTTCGTTTCCTGTTGACTAGTTTGATGTTCAAGGTCTAAAATGACCTCCATTCTAGCTAATTATAAAACCATAATAATACATACCTGATCAGGTAATGTTGTATTTCACCTTTTTGTCAACTCAAGTTCTTGTGAATATTACAAGTTTTGAACTTCCACTTGCTTTTTATGGCCTCCCTCATTGATCTGAGCTCATATCGCTTGGCAGTCGTGCTGCCACAGAATGAACTGTGAGCAAGACCTCAACAAAGGTTTATACACCAGAGCTGTGAGAAAGTTGTAGACATCATTGAAACAATGTTATGGTTGTTTTTGACAATTACCAACAGGTGTGGTTCCCGTGGGGTAAAAATTCTATTTGGGATAGGCTCCCATGTGTACACCAGTTCAATAAAACACACAAAATGTAATAAAAATTTTCAGGGTTTTTTTTGTGTTCAGATGCCATGTGTGAACAAAGTCATGGAACCTTATGACAAACAGGTGAAATTAACTTACATTTTTTAGAGAGGAAAACTCTCAACTCGGTCAGATTTGACCGAAACACAACAGAAGGGTTAAGTATCAAACGCTCATCGTAGACTCCACAGAGCCAAGAGGCTGAGCTTATATTAGATATACAACACTTCTAATGAGTCTTTGAATTCATGTCTCCGTTCAGTGTGACGAAGCAAAGCATGAGTGACAGTTTAATACTTAGATAATACATTTTGGGTGGATTATGATTCGAAGTTAAAGTAAGGAAGATTAAGGTTAGTGTGCGTAAGCAACGGGAGTTGTCATGTTTATAATGCACAATGGTGTATGCACAGTGTGTGCATCTAGCGGTGAATGCTTCAGGTCAAATGGAAGGTTAGGGTGCATTAAAGGTTTTGTTTTCTTGCTGTCTGGATGACAGAGTGACAGTGAGTGATGGGCTGGTGGTAGCGAGGAGGGTGGGGTGAGACGTGTGTGACATGGACCTGCCGGCGGGAGGCGGTGTAGAGGGTTGGTGAGGTTTCACGGACAAGGACACCACATCTGTCTGACGAGCAGGGGAGCCTCATTCTTCCTCATCGTGATACTGACAATATTCTTTTCACGCCTGGGCTGCAGCCAAGAGGGAGAGGTGACTTCATTATTCAAACAGCGGGGTGAGGGGAGTAGGGTGAGGAGTCCAGGGTAAGGGTTGGTCTGCTCTTATCAGGGTCTGATAGAAGTTGCAAAAGGCGGCATTTTCATTGTGAGGCCAAACAAATGCTAATTCCCTGGGATACAGCATGGACATGTACTCATAAGTATGAGAGAGCCAGGAGAGCAATGAGGGTATTATTTACCAGCAGAGACATTTTCAACAATTACTGCTGTTTTTTGGGAAGCAGAGATGTAGACATGTAGCCAGCTCAACAAACGAAAAAGTGCTTAAGTTTTAATGAGCTAAGCTTGAGGGGCAAACAAATGACAGAGCGGGGAGGTGAAAGCCACGGCTAACCCAGACAAACATTAAGGCTCGTCTGAAGTTTTTCAACACACCTTGATGACCCTCAGAGCTTTGGGGAAAATATTCTATGGCCTGATGAGTCGAAAGTAGAACTTTTTGGAAGTCAGGGGTCCCCTTACATCTGGTGTCAACCAAACAGAGCATTGGACAAAAATAACTGTGATGTTGTTGGGTGCTTTTGCTGCTGCAATCTAGTGAGCAATCCACCCTCAGTCGGAAAAGGGTGGGTTGCTCTCTCCAGGTTAAGGATGAGTTGCTGCCCCAAGTGGAGGAGTTCAAGTATCTCGGGGTCTTGTTCACGAGTGAGGGAAGAATGGAGCGGGAGATTGATAGACGGATCGGGGAAGCATCTGCAGTGATGTGGACTCCGTATCGGTCTGTTGTGGTGAAAAGGGAGCTAAGCTACAGATGGAGCTCTTGATTTACCGGTCAATCTACATCCCTACCCTCACCTATGGTCATGAGCTCTGGGTAATGATCGAAAGAACAAGATCGCGGATACAAAAGGCCGAAATGAGCTTCCTCTGCAGGGTGAGGGGAGGGAGGTGGGGGCTTCTCTGCTGAGACTGCTGCCCCCACAACCCGGACCCGGATAAGAGGAAGAAAATGGATTGATGGATGCTTTGCTGCTTTGGGACCAGGGCCTCTTTTCTAATGTCAAAATTTGTGTAAAGATCCAACAGAGTGTAGAATGAGATACACACAGGCATAGACGAAATCAGGAGGGGATCCAGTACTTTTGACACCACTGATAGGAGCAATGCAGATGTTATCTTTGAAGGTACAGATTCATGTTCGTTAAAATCTCAAGCTGTTCCAGATCTTGGGAAAAAAAGAAAGAAAATCTCTCTCCGTCTAGCCACATCTATCAAACAGGATTAGTGCAAAAAAAAAGAAAAGTAATCATATTTCCTTGTGGTCTGGATAACAGTCTGACTTTATGAGGACTGTGAGTGGGCCATTCCTGCACGGATTAATGTCATACTTTATGAGCCCTTGTTGAGATAAAATGATCATTTTTCCATACAATATTTCATCTATTTAATCGTCTCCGTCTGAGACGACCAGCTTTCACACTCATTCTGGGCTGACATGACAGGAAACATTTTTCTTTTTCATAATCTCTCCTGTTTGATGGCGTCCCATTTACACAAACACAAAATGGTAATATACTCAAATAAACTCAACTTATTACGTATCATAGTAAGAAGAATGCATCTATTCGGGCTTTGTCTGGGCAGAACATCAACTATAAAGAGCAGCAGTAGTCTTAACTTTGATCCACCTCCTCTCCTACGTGAGGATGAACAGGGCACTGAAAGCCTATCGTTCTTGTTTCCTTGTTCTTACAGATTCCTCTGCTGAATTATTCTGATGTACTTTTTTTCGCAGGAACAACTTTGGCTCTGAAAAGATGTTGAAAGAATTGCTCATGCTCTTAGTAACCTTTTGCAGAATACAGCTATTTGCTTTCTTTGTGAAAGTTCAACAAGAAGACACCTCTCTCTTGTCTGTATGGTAATTATTAGGGCCGGAGCTGGAGGGGCCAGTTAGTTTTATCTTGGCATAAATACCAGAAGCTAGCCTGACTCTAAAGGTTGAAAAGGCAGAAGCAACACATTTTATCTTATTCATTAATCCGTACACAAACATTAATGTTAGAATTTAATGTAAATACTCATGTTATGTTGTAATAGTTTATTTATTAGTTAACAACAACACTTTATCCATCCAGTGAGAATAGATCCCTCTAAAGCCACAAGTATTTTTGAACTTTCAACAGAGCCAGGGAAGCTGTTTCCTCTGCTTCTACTTTTATGCTAAGGTAATTGCCTCCCAGCTCCAAGTCTGTACTAGAGAGTTGTACCTTTTTCCCTTAACTATTCCTTTAACAGTACGGCATGCATAGACTTCTGCAGAGAGTATTACTGATCTCCATCCTCCCGTGGAATCTGGATCCGAACGCCTTCAGTTCAAAACAGCAGTTGCCAGCTGCAGCAATCTTTTCTTCAACCTTGAACAAAAAAAAAAAGAAAGCTGTTCATGACGGGCTGTTGTTCATCTCAGATTCCAGACAATGCAACAGCTCATAAGAGATGAGGAAAAAGAAGAAGAAAAGGATTTGATTTGTTTTTAATGTGTCCTGTCTATAATAATTGATAATACGTGCATATTATAAACAGATGGAAGAGAAAATAGTGAGGTCTGAAGGTGTGAAAACATTCTGAGAGCACCAGAGCAGGATTATGAAAAAAAAAAGAAGAAAAAATCTAGCTTTGGGCACCTCAACAGACACATCGGCTGTCAAATAGACAATAAACTTTCTGAAGACTTTGAAACCTGCACTTCTCTCATGGTTTGGATCAGAGGTGCAAACCAGACACTCGCTATTGACAGCTTAAGGCGAGATCAAACACCTTCCAGAGCAATTTATCTGTTTGTCTCTGTCTTTAGGTGCACGGTGCGGTTTCCTAATCAGCAGTAATTGTTTTATTCTGTCGATACTGCAAAGGAGCGATGGAGATTTGAGACAGTTATGATGTACAAGCTGATGGGATGAGAGAGTGAAGAGAGCGGCTACGTGTCTGAACAGCTTGTGGATCTTATAATGAGATCTCCAGAGATGAGCAGCACACTAGCTCCAAGACACAATTAGGCCCAGTGTTGCTCTTCCTCCAAGATTGAACTGTACAGGCAGCACAGAGGTGGTATGTGGGGTTATGTGTGTGTATGTGTCTGTGAGCATACTGGCATGTTTGTGATTTAAAGGGACAATTCACCTCAAAATCAAAAATACTTATTTCCCTATTAGCTGTTGTGCTATTCTTCCATCTAGATTGTTTTGGTGTCTCTTGAAGATAATGGAATTACACTAAAAGATATAAACAGTGACTTTTATTAAATCTATTTTGTTAAACAATTTGCATGCCATTAAAAGTGCTGTACAAGGGACTGATGAAACAAAGGAAGATAAAAAGGATGTAGTGAGTAATGCACACCGTTTGGAGATAAAAACAACAACAATAAAAGATTGGTAGTTACGATGAAGATCAGGTTGAAGAATTAGAGGTGACACGTGCAAAAGATGAGAAGAGGAAAAGAGAAATATAAAATAATGAGATAATACACATAGGTAATTTTATAATATTTATAATAAAAAAATCAAATTAAAAACAATAATAAAATAGAATAAATAGGAATGACCTCCAGAAAAATGTTATGAATAAATAAGCAAAAATATTAAAACCATTTAATTTTAAAATGATAAAACTCTACATGAAAGCTAGATTTATTTATTTAATATATTTATTGTGTTTCAAATTTGCTTTAATATTTGGTATTGGTTTGGTTGTGTTTCACTAGCCAGTCATACTGCATGATATGTATTTAAATATTGAGTGTGCTTTCTGTGAGTCAGTTCACATTCTCTCTCCAGGGGAAGCTTCAGGCTGCCTTGAAAAACCTAAAGAAGAATCAGCCCCTCAACACCGTCTCTGGCCCTAATGGCTCCAGTCAGCAGCAGTCCCTAATGCTCAAATAAATCCACCGGAGGATGAGAACGCTCCAGGAATCAGAATAACAGCACTAAATCAATAATGTTGGACCTTAATTTAGTAAGTGAATAGAAAAACACATTTAATCTGTTTAGAGGGCTTGCATTTAATATGATAAAGAATGAAAAACACATCTGCATGGACACTTGAATAATATGAAGTTGCTCCAGCATTTAATTGGAACAGACCAAACTAAATAATTTATGGCCTTTACAAGACCTGGAGAAGTTACATCATTGATAGAGTTTGTCTATAGAGGTTTGATGCAAGTCTGATGTGTGGGGAGTTTTTATTCCCACATGAGTTCAAGATGAAAAATCAGAAGCATTGGTCTGAATTATGACACTTTTCACTGCGTAGAACCAGCTCTGCTCGACTGTACTTGACTCTATTCGACTCTAGTCGACTCGACTCGGTTTTCTGCCGGTCGTTTTCCACTGCCAATGGTACCTCCTCAGGGTAGGTTGGGGCCACGCAAAACTGCCGTGGCGTAGTCTTTAAAGCGACTCACACCTCTCCTCCACCTCTCGTGATCCTATCATCGGCTGTTTAAAACAGGAACGTCTACACCTCCCCTAAATTGCGGCTGCAGTAAATAAAAGTTACGGTCGCTAAAGTAGCTTCACTGTTTGAGTGTGGCGGCCATTGATTTGTGCTGTGCATGTACTCTGTGTCAACTGAGCATTGACCAATCAGTGGTCTGTAACGTTTCACTTGACCTTTTAGTACCTGTTCGGCTTGCTTGGAACAGCAACAGAGCAGGTTCTAAAAAAGTAGTACCAGGTACCAGGTACTTTTTACCGAGAGGAAACGCAAAAAAAGGGAAAAGGGGCTTAAATCATTTAAAGTATTGTTATAATTAATAATAAGACTCTGGTAGTGATTAGCAACTCCTCTCTGATTCTAACACAAACTCACAGCTCCACACATTTAAAATCTAGACAGAACCAACTGGTTACTATTTTCACTGGGTAGCAAAGCAGCAACATAAATCTTGAGAAAATGTTTGCATATACTTAGGCCTGTATACACTGAGCGTTGTCGTCATCAGCCAGCACCGGCAGCGCAGCAAAACGAAATAACCAGAGAGGACAGACAACAACAACAACGTTGCAGATCGTCAGCTGTTCACAATCTGCTCATGAACAACTGACAAAAGTGTTTGTTGTCCTCCGGAGCAAAATTTCATGCATGAATTCCCTCCCTGCACATCCATTTCATTTTGATAACCAAGAGTTGTCTCACAAATATGATGTTTTTTTGCTATTGGTGACCGAGAAGACTGGAAAAACATATCAATGGACAGATTTGTTGACATTAGAGCCTGATACAGGTCACTTGTAATTATGAATGTGAGCCATCAAGATAACCAAATCTGATCTGGGCAAAAAAAATCTGAATTTACCAACGATGCTCCCGATGTGAAAGTAGCCTCTGTGACGCCCCCTCTGCCTGTGTCTCTGTTGTGGCGGTGCTTTGTCTCTCCAGGGCTGCAGACCAATAAGAAGCTCAGTCAGTGATATGGGACACCCCTGGGCCTGCTGTGGTACTGTACATGCATATGAGCCAGAGCAGCAGCCAGCCTGAAGGAGAGATCTCCTCCTCCTCACTCCACACACCTTTGTGTTCTGGCTTTGGTTTCTTTTTGTTTGTTTTGTTTGTCCCTTCTCTACTGATTTCGCAGTTTCATCCTTTTAATTGATTTGCTTACTTTGGTATTTTCTGTTAATGAATTATTTTGTTATTTGGTTTACTCCTGTGTCTTCTTGTTGCAGACTAAGAGCAGAGCTGTAACAGTTCATTGTTTAGCATATTAACCTGCTGTTTGTTCATCCCTTTACTCAGACAAAGGTGAACAACATTAGCTAATTATTAGGATTAGGACATAGTGGAGCAACTAGCTGTAGAAAAAAAGGCACTAATTTCTCTCAGGAGTCTGTGAAGAAAAGGGAAAAAGACAAAAAGAGAGTTACTGAAATATGGACTTAATCCATTGGGTGACTTAGCAGAGCTCTAAGTCAATGCTAATGTATCATCTTTGCCAGATATGTAACCAGTTATCACCATAAAGTTGTTTGACAAACCCAGGCTTTGTAAAAGCCAAGGCGCTCTAAAGGCTTAGCTTCAATCTCCTTTCGAGTTATGGTTGGACATGGTAGAGCATTGTAGCTATAAGGACAGAGAGTGGTGTAGAACAGTTGGAAAAAAAATTTGTTTTTTAGCAGCCCATCTAAAATAGTCTATAAAAATACCTTAAAAGGTGGAAGGACTAAAATTACTAAAAAGAAAGAATAAAAGCTCACTGGAACAATGTCTTCATTAAAGTGTTACGGTCTGTGTCCTTCCAGCAACTGAGGCCTGAGGATTGCAGGTCCTTGGTGTCAGTTAGATTGCCAATAGGTGAATTGTTATCCAGTCTATTGCACAATTGCACTACAGTCTGCTGGGCTGTACAGCACAACAGAAAATCCAGTGCAGCAGTGCAGCCCAATCCCAAAACGCTTTAAAGCCAAATAAACAAAATAAAGCAGAATAATTAATATACATGCAAACAAAACACATCAAATCAAAATGAAGTGCAACCAATAATTATGCATGTATGCAAATCAGAATATTGTGCTATGTGACAGATGTGTAAATGATTGAGTGGTTTTTATTAAGCTGTATTCTTTGGTTTCTGGACATTTGACCACCTCAGAAAAAGCACAAAGTTAATAGATTGACCTCATTATTGCTGGATTACTTACAAAAATAAAACAATCCCATCTGATTTTCAGGAAATCTGATGTTTTGTCACTGAATGACAACAATGCCGTCACATATAATCTATTACATGTAACAGTACAGCCAATGGGAACACTGCAGGGTCCCTGGAACCAGTCCCCAAAGAAGCATGGTCAACACTAGGGGTTCAATAGATAACACATGATCATTCATGTGTTATCTATTGAAAATTCCAGTCAGTGAAGTCCTTTTGAAATGTCTACTCAAGTTAGCTAACCTTGTAGTTGTTGAATAGCTATCTAGATAGCTATTGATCCCTCAATTTGTGCTGTTATTTTGGAAAATAGGTCTTAATTGTTGTCTTAGCTAGAATACAGGGTTTTCTCATTGTTACAAGTCCAACAAGTCTTTTGCATGGAAGGATGGAAACACAAGCAATCTCTCCGAACATCTAGTGAGAGTGCATGAGATCAGGCTGCTGATTGTAAATATACCTGTATATAATATAATATATAATATATATATTTATTTTAAGAGCACTCTGAACATCCTCTGTACACTCAGTTAGGACTAGTAATGCGCTGATCGGCTCGGAGTTCATGTGGATCTATGTGTATTCATAAATCATCCACCCACCCAAACTGGATTATCTACAATTTACAGACCAGCAAACCCAAGAACATTTCACTGCAGCTCTACATATAGATCTAACTTTTGTAAAGCAGCATGAACTTTCCATGCAGTGTCTTAATTGTGTGCAGCAATGTCCCTGCAACCAGTACTAGACATTTAAGCAGCTTTTGCTGCTTAAATGTCTAGTACTGGTTGTCTAGTACTAATTAAAAGCTGTAATTATAAACTTGACAGAATGGAGGAAGCTAAATAAAGTTTTACCTTCTGAAAACACCATTTGTAGACAGCTCTGGTGGAGCTCAGGATTAATGAGGAGAACAGCTGCTTCGCTCGAATCAATTTCACTGTATGAATCTGGACTGTGTTTGACCTTCTGGATGTGCAGGAGACCACAGATCATTAATTAACTTTAGATCCTGACCGTTCCCATCTGCGTGTTGGGAGATTTAAATAATCAATGAAGTTAAGCAGCTGATCCTCAGGCGTAAATGCGCACGACGTCTCCCGAGAGATGCTTCACCCTATTTCACCCACCCGCAACTCATACACTATTCATCAGAATGTTTTAATTTCAGTAATCCTGACTGACGGAGACGTACGGTCACGTTGTCGGCTAATGTTACAGCAACTTACAGACCATTAAAAACATTTTGGAAGTGTAGTTGCTAAAGAGTATTTATTCAAAACAATGCTTTTGCATGAGGAGTTACCTAATACACACACACACACACACACAGGTATAAAATATGGCCATATCCACCACTGAGTACAAGGTTATGGAATGTGTTTGCAGAGCTGACACCACCACCACCACCGCTGGGGCCCAAAGGGCTGCTTTATGCTAATAAGCTCCACCAAGGTCAGCCAGTTTTCTCTCTGCTCCCACATCCCTGTGTTCTTTCCACATCATAGACAGTGATGACTTTAATGGTGCTATTTCCCAAACAGCACAATGACTTGAAGGAGAATGCATTACCCATAGCAACAGTCGCACTTATTTGCTGCAGAAAGCTTCCCTCAGCCCCTGAACTCTTTCTGCAGCTTCCTCCCATGTGAGATGTCTCAGACTGTGTTTTCCTGCTCTGGTTTCTTAGAACAGACTTGACATATTAACACAATGCCCTTGCAAAAACATGACTCAGTGCATTATGATCACGCTGCCTGTAAACGTCAGACCATTGTGTCTGTGACTTCTTTGAAACACCGCAGTTCCCATATTGCCGTGCCCTAGAGAAGCTGATTACATTCAAGCTATGCTGTGCTTTTAAATCCTAATATCAGGCTGTGAGGATAAAGCTTTTCTTAAAGATGAAATACTGTGGAAGACAAGCTCAGGACAGTTTTAAGTGGTGTACTGTGTGATACATTCTTGTCAAGTGCACCGATGTGGGAGGAGAACACAGTCTGTAATGATCAGGAAATGCAGTGCAAGTTCAGTGCGTAGGATTATTGGGGCTGCTTTTTATATCACTCTGTAAAAGTGTGTCAAAGGCACATGGTGTTTTTTTTTAAGTAATGCGCCCATGAAGGGATCCTTCTCAAAGGCTTAGTGGATGCCGGTCAATGTGACTTTGATTAACTCCCACTGACAGAAGAATGGAGGCCAACATGTCAAACTACAGTATATACACAAGTGACTATATGTGTGAATCACCCAAAATAGAAGCAGGCATTAAGCAGGCAGCCATGTCCTCTATAGATGTCAAAGACCAGCTGGTAGATGGAGCCCCCGTAGCCAAACTCTCCCTGCTGCTCACTCGTGACATGTTTGGCTCTTTGCCTGATATCACTGACCTGGCTCCTACACTGGTATCCGCTCCCAACATGAATTTATGCTGACATATTGATTCAGGTTATTTCTACATGTAGACCTCAAGGAAGTTTTTCTGGGTTAAGATTGTTTTAAATCTATTCTTGATTCTTTTATTGCATCTCATGATCTTAGTGTAGTTACAGAAATGGAAATATTTGATCCATCTACATTTGGTCAAAATGTATTCACCTCACTCTGTTTACAGCTGCATCTGAAATCAGACAAATCTGTCAAAATTCCACGTCTGTTTGAATTATGTTCAATTGCACAACTTGGTAAAGCTCAAACAAATAAGACGGTCAGTCTAAAAGTCTAGTTACCTCTGCCAAGGAGGTAATGTGATTGGTTCTGTTTGTCTGTTTTAAAACAGGATAGATTTGCATGACATTTTCACCAAAGATGAACCCTAGAGGTGATTAAGTATTGCTGATGATCCGGATCATTGTTGGGCCTTGGCGGAGGTTTGTGCTTTCTGACCACTCTTGTTACAAGTTATATCAACTTTAAGAAGTTAGTGTTTGTTTAGCGTCAAACTGAAATGTACCAGTTCTGTCAACTTATTATTATTATTTGTTAAGATAACTTGAAAGTTTCAAAGTTGACAACTGTAAAAGTTAGTTAGTTGAGCCATCAACTATTCAGTTATATTGTATAAGAGTTGCCAGATTTGTTTGTTTCCATTAAACACTTCACAACCTACTCAGTGCAGATTCTGCTGTCCTGCTAGCAGCCACAAATAAACATGAAACAGTTCAACATAGCCTCTAATATGTGGCTAAAATGTGTGTTTAAAAAAAGGAGTGGTTAAAACTGACATCTTCATCATATTTTGATTTTTTGATTTCGATTGAAGACTGTGTGATTCCTCTGAGACACAGACAAACATCCATCATAACTTATTCAAATCAGTATGGAGAAGGCTTGGAGAGAATCTTTGAGTATTTCAACCACATTATAAATTGGACATTCAGTCTTCGATTAAAGAATTTTTTTTTTAAAGCAAGAAACTGGCTTGACCTATTTGATCAGCTTTATTTTTAAAGAAACTTTCATGTTGTAATCCTTCCTTATGTTAAAGAAATATCAATTTGTGCTTTCACAGTATCAACATGCACTGAATGCATTGTGCATGTCTGTCACAAATATACATATACATAGAGCCTATGCAGCAGCAAAATGAGTTAGGTACTATGATGCAGTGGGGGGAAAAACAGAACACATTTCCTTTTCTTACATGTCCAAGTCATCCAAAAATGCACCATAATCACTAACCACTAAAACATTTCTCCTAGTAATTAACTTATAAATGTGAAATATACAGTGTTTGCCAACCCTCACCCTCATCACCATAAAAAAACAGATTTATTTTCATTTTCCAGATTTATGTATTTTTTTATATTAGAATCAATGTCATATATCAACATGGATCAGTGATGGAGTAAAGGGTTTTTTTGTGGAAATGGAGGCTACTGGCAAATAATCACTATTAGATACTCAGTTGTCCCAGAGAATTAAAAACATTTCACTGCGTAATTGAGCCAAGATCAATCAGCCAACCTGAAAGCACCATAAGCTGGTTTACAATATTCAGCAGAAATAAGCTTCCAGCTGATCTCATAGCACACACGTCCAGAAATAAAACACCAGGTTATAAGTGTAGAACTGCAGCTGCGACATAAATGATTCCATTCATTGACAGAACACTTATCTCATTCTGAGAGAACTGAAGAATGAACCGTAATTTCCTTTGTGTATGCTGAAACGTAACACTGATTTTCTGCAGCTATAGAAACAATCTTGGAGCTGAAAACAGGATGTCGCTGCCTCCACCCATCGTATGAGCCTGAAGTCTTTTCAGCCGATCAGTATGTTGGTTGCATTTGCACAACCAAAGGATGTCATCGCTTAACTTCGCCTGATCATCAGCAAAAACTACTGATGCGGGTCATGAGGAGGTGGAGCAAAGATGGAGGTAGCTAATTGAATTGTCACCATAGCTCTGCTGTGCCATACTATACTCCCTCTTCATTGGCTGCCCTCCAGGCCTCTAATAACACGGGTGAATGGAATCAATCTCACCGTACCGTGAGGTGGCAAGGGGACATTCAGACATAAATGCATCTGGGCGTGCAGTGGGTGAAGGAGAGTTAAAGCCAGCCAGTGATACAACTGATCAGGTCATCTGTGCGATCATGGTTGATTTCCCGATTGAAGGATCTTAAGTTTCCACCTTTCTGATCTCTGAATTATCACCTCTGATGCTTTCATGTCAGAAGATCCACACAAGCAAAGATAAGGCCGCTATCCCTGTTCGGAGAGATTCCATCCATATGGAGAGGTGTATAAAAATAGTGAAAATCTGTCCTGTTTCCCATCGCCCATCACCCTGGGAAAGTACTCAAAGCAATGCTCCCTAGCTGTTTTAACTCCAGGTAATACCACCTCTTAAAAGCTGTGATGACTCTCCTATTGTGGGATGTGCTGGTGAGTGCTAAGTGGAGAACCAGAGCTGGAGTGAGAACTTCACTGCATGTGTCTGACAGTTGGGACCTTTAAAAGCCTTTAAAATGAGGTGTTTTCTTATTAAACCCTTGTACTTCCATCATATGTGCATGATGCATTCAGACATTTGTCTTCCCTATTTAGTTGTTGTTGCTGTTTCATTTTTTTTGTTTTTTTTCTTTCACATCAAAAATGTCAGCTTTCTCTATCTGAATGAGTAAAGTCTTTACTCAACCTTTAGTTAGCTTATGTTTTTTATGATTATTACATTACATACCTAATTTTTGTATGCAGTGTCCCTAATAGTTGTATTACGAAGCGCCCCTTTGTGTGTGCATTCGATGGCTTTTTGTTATACGGCGGCCCGTCATCGCGTTTGTTCTTACGTTGTCTCTTTCTACAAGAACACAGAACAATACAGAGAAAGTGGGCATGTGTTAAACTGTAAGGAAAGATAGTACAGTAACAGAAATAAATAATGTGTCACAAAGTGATGGTTGGAGGTTGAACGTTTCCTCGGCTGGCACTGCAGCACATTTTGGGCGTGTGTGACTGAGGCTTAATCACTTGTAAGACTTGATTGAGTGTGTGTTAATAAACATTAGGCTGTCTGTCTTCCCCTGGTGATTAGTGGTTTATGTGCTCTGCTCTCTGCAGGCTCAAGATGCAGTCCTGAAGATTGATGGAGGGCCATGTTATTCAGACAGCTGGCATTGCTGAGACAGAAGATCTTCGTTCTGGGCAGCCTTGCTATCAGAAGTGTCCTCTATCTCGTGGCCAGGGTTGGGACCTAAATCATCACTGTAATAATACATTACTTTTACATAATGATCTGGCATACCTTGTTTAAATTTGACGCTATATTATTGATTAATTGTAACAATTTACTGATTTTGTGAATCGGCTTAGTGAGGTAGTTAAACGCGCTACTTAATGACAGCCACAGGTGAATTTGGTAACACACTCCCTATGAAGTCTGCATCTGTATTTGCTTTCTGATGTCTTTGAACAATATAGATGTGACTCCATGACTACGGATGCTCTTGACTATAGTTATAAACTAGATGTTGATGGGCCTTATAATACATTAATACTACCTACACTCACCTATATAGACCTAAACAATTAACAAGTGTAATACATTTTCAAATTTAAAAGATAATATGCTGCGTCACCTGAGTGTAATTATTACATAGGCTGGATATAGTTGTTAATGTTGAAAACAAGGCTTGAAAAAATGTATTTTGTCTTTTTTTCTTATTTCCAGTGCACCATCTAGGTTTTATAACTTAAAGTTCCATTTCTAAAGTCAACAGATCATTAGAATCTTCACTTACAACCAATAATGAAATGTTAAGTTGAAGTATGCATTATTATCCTGTAGATGCATCAACATGTACTTCACTTTACTTAACACATACAATGATAACTTATGATGCTAACATAGCAATCTGTAAGTCCAGACTACAGGTTATTATGTATAGATGCTAATGTATAAGCTCCATCAGGCAACCTCCAGTTTATTCATTATAAGAGCATCAATAATAACTTACAAAACAATTCATTATACTTGTAAAGCACATCTATAATGTTTTATGACTGTTCATATAGTGTACCAGAAATCATTACACCATGAATGCCTTATAACACTATAGAACTGGTATTTAACTAACTTCAGAAACTGCACTTTATTCAGCTCTGCCATTTCAAACAAATATCCTATCTGTGACTATTTTCATTCATTCTTTATTTCCGACTATTTATTATACTATTTATTATTATTTTAGTTTTGAATGTTGCACTGAAATGTTTCATTCTGCTTGGTGTTCTCAAGCGAAAGAAATCTAGACACGGCCCTCATAGAAAGTTTGACCTTATATTTTTGCCCAAATTTGAGCTTGTCAGGCAGAAAGCATCAGCAGTTCCCCAGAGTGAGGAACAATTGTCCCCAAAAACAGCAGTTCCTTTGGTAAGAATGGAAAAACTCAAAGGTTGAAATTGGTTTCTGATGGCTGGTCATTTGTCTGGAGCATACAAGCCAGTGTAAGAGGGCCTGGTTGTAGCTGGTTATTTACACTGGATGCATTGGTCCGGGACACGGTCTTCAGGAGGTGCCCATCCTTCACCGAGTGTTTCGGCCTTTATCCTCAACGCTCTCTGGTTGGCAGGCCAGCAGCGGTGGCCAGGTCACTGCCCCTCTTATCCGTCTCTGCAGGCTGTATAATAATACTAATTTCTTTTTGTGTGGTTTCCATGGAAACATGTTTTAAGTGACTCTGAAAGGTGGTCATCTTGTCCAGAGCATATGGCAAACTGTACATCCTAGCTTCACTGACATTTAAACACATATTGGCCATGATAAGTAGTCAGATTGTTCAACAAATCTTAATTTTTGAGTTTTCCATGGAAATATGACTTCAATGTGACTCACCACAGGAATGGACGATGTGTCATATCCTGATGTACTTGCTGTAGAGTGTTTTAGGGGGTGTCTGGAGTCATCTTCAGATGACTCTTGTTTGTAGAAGTAACAATTACTCCTTTGTGACTTAACACCTGTCAGCGATGATGGAATCAATCAATGAGTCTCCAAAGGCTCAGTTTACTGCTCACTATAGAGTATCTTTATGTGATTTTAGGGAGTGGTGAATGAGTGAATGGTTTTGGACAGAGTTTTGATCCCATCTTCCTGTACTTTAAACTTGTTGAAACTACATGCTCCACTTCTCACACACTGGCACTTTTGTCTATTTTCAAATCCTTATAGGAAGACAATCCCTTCAATTTTAAATAAAAGACAAACTTTTCTTCTTGAGATGGTGATTTTTTGCAGTGTGCATGAAAAAAAAGTCGCATATATTGTGTGCAAAAAAACCAAGACTTTCCCATTAAAACAAGATGTGTTTTTCTTACAATGGAGAGTAATAGTTGTTGAGGCTAAACCTGCAGAATCTCAAATCTCTTAAATTAATCTCTTAATTGAATATGTTTTTAATGAATTTAAAGAATGTTGGAGTTCATCAGAAATGAAGGGTTTGGTTTAAGTTATGATAGTGTTGAGACTAAGGGTGTTTTTTTGTTGTTGTTGTTCTTCTTCTTCTTTCAGCCTTTCTCTTAACTTCCCATCTAGAATCAGCCAGAATAACCAATGTTTCAATGCCAACAGGGAATTTTACCATCTGTGATTTCACATTGTCTTCAAGAAGTGCCTGTCAGGCAGCAAGGGCCACATCCATCCAATGGTGACTAAACTCCAGATGTTCTCAATTAGAAGTATTACCAGATCCCCGGTATGACACACATCTGGCCATGATGAGTTTGGACTCCTTTAGTGAGATTCCTTGATTGTTTTGTTAATGTCGAGCAACAAAATCTCAAAAGATAATAATAGCACTTGGATTTGACACAAGAGAATAGAACCTAATTTAAAAGGAACTTGATGTTTATACATGTGCAAAATGAAAACTACATAGTGTCATGGTTTGACTGACACTACACTATTCAAACTTCAGTTCAAACAAACAAATTAATTACAAATGAATACATTTGTCTGCTTATCACAGAGACAGGTTAGTGCATTACAATTTATTTAAACATTTCAGCAATTAAAGAATACAGCAATCAGCTTGTAACTCCTCTAATTAACATTTCCATAAATCACAGTTCACACAATTTGGGGGGCCATACAGTCATTAATACACTATTAGTACATAGTGCAGCGCTCCACGCTTCACCTCATGCAATTTTCAATGAACTGGTGAGATCCCAAATCTGCCGTTCAGTCACTGCTGCGAAGGGAGGGCGCCCTTGAGCCAAAAATCTACAAAGATACATGGAAATGAAATGATGTCGATTAAAGCAAGTGGAATCACATACTATACAAACGTTGCTACACCTGATTCTGTCCAAAGTTAAAAAAAATACACTTAGCAACATCTCTAAAGCTCACAAGTCACTGTTGTGTCTTCATTGTTTATTCCAAGAGAAACAGATGAGTTTTACCTTTTCAGTTTCCGAACTGTGGAAACAAATGATACAATGGTGAGCCTCAGGGATGTCACTAGGCGTATTTGACCTCAGCTATGGCTCTGTGCTTAACACACACATATGAGAGTGTTATTCTTCTTCTTATCTAACTCTTAGGTCCAGCTCACAACAATGATTCGTGACGAGACAAAACCGTTTCACAACATTGCAGGGAAAATTTGCAGAACTGTCCTGTCTCAGATCGACTTTGGCCGACTGATGGTGTCGCCTGTGGCTCAGCTTGTCAAGTTGGCAGTGTTTGGTTTTAGAACACGGGGCACATCGTCTGTTTCAACAGTGGATCAGCGCCTCGTGGTCGAAAAAGCAATTTTTGATGGAGGAAAGAGGGGATCGCCTCATCAATTTGCTTGATCAGCCATGTCTGTATGACACGTCACAGTCATCTGAAACTCCAAACGTGAGAGATTTTCTTAAAGTTCTGTTTTCCATCACAAGACAAAAGGCAAGAGACGGAGATGTTCAGTTCATCTAGGAATGATTTATTGTTCCAAATTGGAGATGAGCGATGATGAAAATAACTATGCAAATGTCAATCCTCTCCAGGATACTTGGGGCTTTGTTTGAATGGAAGCCAGTGATTGGTTTAGGAGAAAATAGAATTGAAAGCAGAGAAAACAATTCTCCACAGATGTGACTCATCTCAGAAATGACTTTGGAATATTCATTCAAATTCCGATGCTTACAGGTTCCTTTGCATTGTTGTTCCTTTTTAACCCATAGAAGAATATCCTGCATGACTGAGTGATGTGCATTCATATGTGTGTGTGTGTGTGTGTGTGTGTGTGTGTGTGTGTGTGTGTGTGTGTGTGTGTGTTCTGCAGCTTCTGATGCTGTAGTCATCCATTGAGTTGTTGAGGTGTTAAGTGTTATTAAAGAAATAAATGGCCTTGGTATGCCGCTTTACAGTATTACCGTACACACAGTATTGATTTGACCTGTGGGTTATTTTCATTTGCAAGTACTGGTCGTGCCCAGGGGTGATGTACTCCCTTCTCTCTTTACTGATCTTTGAATACAAATGAGCCTCCTTTTATCAATCTAAATAATCAGCCCTGTCTGTTCCTGTGTAGGCAGCCGCTGATGTCCTTGATGCAGTTCTTTACGGGGACATTGCAGAACAAACATACGTGACAACACTATAGTCCTTACCTCCACCGAGAAGGACGCTCAGTCGACAGGCCTTACGAAGATGAACCCTCTGACTTCAACCTTCAAGATAAAGACCGGTTTGGTAAATTGAGGGGAAATCTGCCCAAGGTGAAATGAAACACTTTCAGATTACTCCAAGATAACCTTTGCAATCAGTCTGTGAATCATTGTAATTGCGAACTGTGGGGTAAAAACACATGCCTTGTACCACTGGACAATGGACAATCACCAATTAATCACCAGTGCTGCTGTTTCCTACACATGATTATCATCAGAGGGAGGTGTATCAGCACCTAAACAGAGCCGAGGATTGAAACAGACCAATTTATTACGGCTGCTCCATGGAGAGAAATATATGGCAAGGACAGACTGTGCCAGGAAAATCACACAGTTCCTCTATGAGCTGTCTGCTGGCTTATTAAAAATGAATAACTGTCAAAGTAAATCATGAGGAGGTTGTTTGGCCCTTATGGAAATACAAAAGGTCTTTATAGACAGTTGCGTGTGTGTGATAAATAACTTAGAAGTATTCAAAGCAATATTTAAATAATTAATGAATATCTTACAACATTGTATAATTGCATCCAGGCGCTCTGACATGAATATTCATTGATTTGATCTATAAATGATGTACAAACAGTCAATAAAAGATGGTTAATATCGACTAGCAAAGATGTAATCTTATGAAATATGTTTTACATGAATCCAAAATATGTTGCATTTATTTATTACATTCATTCTAAATAAATTATTTAAATACATTTCTTCCTCATTCTCATGACAATTGAGCAGATTTCATTTGGTGATCAAAGTGACAGGATGCTGCTGAACGCTCCAGAAACCATCAATCAATGAGTGGATTCTGAGTTTTGACATTTGTAACCATTTGTTATGTATAAACCATTAATCAATATTTGATATAGTATTATTATAAATAATTTGTGTAAATAATGTGTGTAATCATGTGTTTTGATGTTCTAATGCTATTCTTAATCTCTGTTATGACTGATTGATTAACTGATGATATCCCCGTTTGATAATTAACAGAACTTATAATTGTTGACTAATACATTAATATACAGTGAAGAATATCCTTCTTTCTACAGCTGTTGCCACCATCAAATAAATCAGATTTAACAGATTTTGTATTTCATGTTTTGATGACATACTGGAAAATCTCAATGTACTCTCCACTAGGAAGTTTGTTTTAAGAAGATATATTCTTCTTAGTTAGAGATAGTTTTAGATATAGCTGGAAAACAAGAACACTTGTGAAAAACAGAATAATTTGGTAGTAACAACAACAGATATATAATAATTAGACAAAAATGTATTTTCTTGTAAACTCTGATCTTCATTTTAATGTATTGCGACTGGCCTTTATAAATTACATACATTTGTTCAGAAAATATGTTTTACTTAAGAAAACGGGTTTTAGGCTGAGGCTTTTGTATCTACAGTATATCGGCTAATGCTGGCTGCGATCGCTGGGGTGTAAATAAACCAATTCTAATAAAGTGCAGGACAACGTTACTCTAAATTCAGACAGCACCCTGCTTCTGTTCAGTAGGAAAATACTTTAGATCTGCAAGTCATGAAGACCAAACCCACACACTAATGTAGATAGTGAGTGTGCTCCTTTGTCTTGGCAGTAATGTTGCATTAGAGCAGATAAACACAGTTTAATCTTTTTTCCTTATCAATTTTGCAATTGCTAGAAAAAAGACACCACCCTGCAAAAGCCGTACGTGCTCAGTATCTCAAACAGTGGGGATCCTACACTCTGGGAGGTCCAAGGCAAGGCAGGTCATTGTGATAAATGACAGTTCAGCGGTAGAGGTGTCCAAACTTATGATATCCAGCTGCCATATGGTAGCTGGGACGGACCCCACATACACTAAAAAAAGGTGGGGCCTAAAACAATGAATGAATTTGAATATTTTAATTCCATATACAGTAAGATTTCCATCTAATTTCATTACACAAGTTCTCTATCAGGTCACATTAAATGCAATGTGTTTCTATCATATTGACTCAGTGTGAATAACTTAACCCCTAGACAATCCGAATAACTTGAATAAAATAAATTACTTGAATTAAATAACTTGAGTGTCATTTCAGCAGACTGAAAATCCTATTTGAAATGCATTAATTTAATGTATAATGCTTAAATTATCAGCACTTGAATAAATGTATTACTCTTATTTAGAAGTTCCCCTAAACTTTATGTCTAATAATTAAATAAAAAAATATGGTTTATCTAAGTTTGCATTGACTTCATTTAATCAGACTAAGTTACAGTATTTAATTTATTCACATTGATTCAACATGATAGAAAAACACACTGAATTAAATGTGACATGTTGCATTTGTAGAGTGTCTTCATGGGAGATTTAAGGGCCTTTATTATTTTTATTGCAAAATGTGCCAATATGAGTTGCTATTTGCGGGCCCCCTTTCCCAAAATTTCTTTGGGGGGCCCTAAACATTTGCCTGGTTTGCCTCTCCTGATGGTGCACCCCTGCATCCAAAGCTTGACAGGCAGTGACTACAGTCAAAGAATTGCCGATCAAGGAGGAGTTTAGCAAATGAGCAATTTAAGTCATAAATCCAAAACAATTATTCAACCCCAAATAATTCTCCTCCACTGATTTCCCCAATTCCATTTTAATCTCCTCTAGATAATCACTTATTACATAAAATATTAAAACAGCTTCACTTTTGCCATTTCCATTCCAAAGATCTATTTACTGTTATATTTTCTTCACTAATAGGAACCTTGGTTTTCTTGTTCCAACTGCGGTCAAGCCAGCACCGTCCGCATCGCCCAATCAGTAATGATTTATGGTTTGTTTGTTCCATGAGTCAGAAAAGGGTAGCGTCTGCCCACAAACAATTGTGGCGGCGAGTGCTCTTGCTTCAAATTGATTCTCTGCTGTATCTGCTATGGAAAATGCACTTGCTCAACCTCAAAGATCAATTACTTTTCAGCCTTTTGGTCTTCGAAAAAAAATTGGGAAAAAGCCTGTGGATAAAAAAAACAATTACAGCTACAACAGAGTGTCTACTGAATCATATTTCCACTGCATTAGTCTTTTTCTTATGTGTGAAACACTATTTAAGGCATGAGTAACTTTGAGGATAAAAGCAGTACGATATGACATTGTGATTTGTAGATGGCAGCACAAATCCAAAAGCCATAGAAACATCATTTGTGTGTATATAACTCATATACAAACACAGTTGTTGCTTGCCATGTCACAAGATTTTCACTGCTCAGAGTGACCCTGTGTTACACTGTGCATTTGTCAAGGGAACACAGAGTTCAAATAAACTCCCGCAAGAAGGCAACTGTGCAAACATATTTTAGGAAGTTGAAAATTGCATTTCCAACTTAAGTTTTAGACAAACTAAACCTTTGTTGCAGTCCATATAGAAATGCACGGCACTTTTTCTACTAAGTGCCTCATTAAACTAAAAGCAGTGCAAAGTACTTTACAATGACATGGCAGCATCAGCATAGCCTGATTCACAAAGATGACAAGTTTGTTTCAAGTCAAGGATCACAAGACGCACACTGAACAGGGTAATTAATCTAAAATATTGCGAAAGGTCTGGATCAAGACTTTCTGAAAACACCTTAAAAAAAACACAGTAAAAAGTGGCAGCACTGACATTTAGAAATGGCTTATGTCCAGGCTGAATGCACAAATAACAACAAATAACATAGGAATTTTATGTGCTTTTATTGAACTTTATTTAACCAGCAGTGAAGTCTCATTGGGACAATTTCCTTTTTCAAAAGTGTCCAGGCCAAAAGAGGTAGCAGCATGATTACATTATTGCTGACATAAAACAAACAATTTAAAACAGGGATCTGCAACTACCGTTGTCCAGGTGCCAGAATCTGTAGAAGACCATGGACTTCCAAATATTAAATATTGAATTTGTTTCTAATTAGTCTATTAAAAAAGTATTTTCAAAAGTCTGAACAGCATGGGCGGATCCAGGGGAGGGGCAAAAGGGGCACTGGCCCCAGCTGAAATCTGATTGGCCCCTCAAGTGTCCCTGTCCTGACACTTGTCTTTCTTTTTGGTGAAGCCACAAACACATCTTGCAACTTGTGGGAGGGAAGCTTACAACGGGAAGGATTCCCATGTTTATGACTTTTGATGCAACTTGGATGCAGTGAGAATTGGTAATTCCAATGAGACATGAACAGGGGTGGGAAACCAATAAGTCTGATGTGACTTGAACTGTGAATGAGACTGCATCTGCAGGGGGTCATGCAGAAGCATGCGGTGTTTCCATCCCCCACAGGAGCTTCATGATGAGTTATGATCCCCCACATTAGTCTGTGTTAACATGTTAAAGAGTTTTTACTTGCTGCTGTCACTGAACTAGGTAGTTAACTACTCCAGTCGTAACTTCTCAGTCGCAAGCCTTCACACTCCAGCTCACCATCTGAAAGACTCTTCTTATTTGTGAAATAATGTTGCAGTCATGCCACAACCATCACTCAGTAAATTAAATTAATGCTTTAAAAAGTATGATGGAAGTGAGTCATGGCTTGAATTCAGCATACCATTAATGATAATGCATAGATTCTGAGAATAAAGACTTTTTTTCAGACTTCTGACTTTAAAGTCATAAGTAGGATTTGTCATTCAAAGATGCCCTCACCTCAGTGGCTACGCTGTCAGATTTTCAGTTCTAAACTATATGCTGTAATAATATACATTATCTGTTTTAAATTCATGTGTTACATACTGGATTTGGCAAAAAAAGTGTCTTATGTATTATGTTTTATGTTTTTCCAGTATGAAAGAAAAGAATTTTTATTTCTTAACCTTTTTTAACGTACACAATGTGCTTGAACAAAGCACAATTAGCAAAAAATCCCTAATTATGTGTGTCTATTCCCAAAGCTATAGAGCCAATGGCAAACAAAGACTGAAACATACATCTTACTGAATAAGGAAATGTGCATGGATGTTGGACATATA
Organism: Chaunax sp. Z400; assembly: GCA_037577475.1. Lineage (NCBI taxonomy): Eukaryota > Metazoa > Chordata > Actinopteri > Lophiiformes > Chaunacidae > Chaunax > Chaunax sp. Z400. The sequence goes on along the minus strand of CM075187.1, from coordinate 23,175,496 downwards.
CTTGGTCCCTCTGTGTAAAATTAGTTAGAAAAATCCTAGATCTGCCCCTGCTGAACAGACTCTTAAAAAATGTGAAATCCATAATAATGAGTAAATCTTAACTAGAAAATGCTGTCAAACCTCTCTCAATACAAATGACTAATAAATGAGTCCTTGTCTCATTTAAAAAATCTCATGAAGCGAAAAGAAATACTTGAATTGAATTATTACAAATTATCTTGAGTGGAGCATGGATTTCTAGATAAGATCATTTGTTCAAATTTTAATGAGCCATTAACTTTTTATCTTTTTAACTTTTTAGTGCCATCATCATGTCAATATGTTCAATATTCATGTTTATGAATTAATTCCTGCAAAACTAATAATGCTCCCACCAACCTTAGCAATGCTTTTTGCTTAATTAGCTATGTTAGCATGCTAAATAAAGATGGTGAGCATAGTAACCATACCTTCCAAACATCAGCATGTTAGCGTTGCCATTGTGCACATGTTAGCATGCAGACAAGTGGCTGGTAGGAATTTTATTCAATTTTGGATGGATAAAAGCAATTTGTAATGTTTTTGTATTCTACCTAAACAGAAGGCCAGACCCTAACTCCTTCATCGCGGCCTACATTTTGGCTGTGTGCCTACCTACTCCTTCCCATCCCATACACCAAAGACCTCTCAATGTTATTTGCAATCCTGTATCGACAGCCTTTAGATTGCTTTCCATGCTTGATTGATGAGGAGGTGAAACAAGCACACTCTATCCACTCTCTTAGCGAGCTCTAGCCCCCGTATGAGACGCTCCATAATTTATTCAGGTTGCTCTTAAGATACTGTGCTGTTCCATATGTCCCCATGACTTAAATAGCTGCAGTGCTGTCCTTGTTGCATTCTTGAGTTTATGTTTTCCCTCTAGGTGCTGTTATCCCAATTGAAAGTGGGCTCACGAGTCCACGTTCTAGTTTGAGGAGCGAGTAACTGAGCCGGCGGTGGATGCTGAGTTATCCTTCCTTGACCTGCTGGCAACCCACCAATGAGGGTATCTCTTAGTGGTTCAGCAGTGAACTTAATTAATGGAAGCTGCGACTTTTTGTGCATTTACAATAATCACAATTTTTTTGAAAACAATTGTATGTGGACTGGTAATTAATAATCCCCTGTCAAGATGATGTGTAAAGCGGTGCTATTTTAATTCGGGGTCCTCTGGAATACTCATTAATCTTTCCAAGATGCTGCTCAGTGCCTGAGGCCACGTTGTTTTCTGTTCATTATTTCCTGTATTACAGTACATTGTTTTTTTTCTCTCTCTATTTTTGCTCTTTGATTTCAAGAAAGCATATAGCAGACACATCATCTTAAGCACTGTAAGCACTGTACACGAAATGTGTTGTTCTGTAACAAGCCTCCTGCATTGCATGGTCAGTAAGTAGGACACATTTATAAACACGCTGAGATGCAAGTAAGATAAGAGAAATTGCTGAGTGAACACTTTGGAACACTTTTTTTTTTTTTTTCGCTGGTAAACTTTATCACAGCCTCTCAGTCCAATCTTGATGACATGGGTTCTGACAGTCCTGTGCCCAGTGTTTGATCTGCAGGCTCCAAGAGAGGAGACGAGGGCCCTGGGGTTTGCCAGCAATGGTGCTGTAGAGCCCCAGGGACCAAGCATTAGCCACCGCTCTCAGATGTGAGCCGAGCTTTTTCTGCTTCCAACATCAGCCAGACATTCCCTCGACCTCAGCACGCCGACAAACACAATGCACAGGGCTGTTAGTGCTGTCAGGGAGGAACATTTCACTGCTCTTCCCATGTGGCCCAGATGTACTCTAACTGCTCAAGACAAGGCCAAGGCTCTCATCCTCTGTTGTGTTGCTTCTTATGCAGCTGTTTCAGTGAAAACTGAGATTTGATTTCATTGTTGTTTGTCAGTGTCAGCTGGGGATGATCATTTCCATAACACCACATCCAAGCATGAAATGTTTTATTGATGGTGCAAAACATTATGTCTTGGTTGTTTGAAGTGACGGCACACAGCAGTATCAGCAGGGTTCATTGAAAGAAACATTCAAACCTTTAATACATGTAGTCAGAACTGATGAAGATTCTGATGTCAAATATTTGGATCCACTTTAAACAGATGAAATGTTTACTGAAAACAAAATGACATTTATACATTTGCACAGGAGCTTTTTGTTTGTTCCAAAGCAGTGGCTCGATAACAATGCTCTTTTGTCAGCCGATCCACCGCATTGGTCCTGACAAAAATGTCAATAGTGTTATTGAATGGATTCTCATGAATGTTGGTGCAGACATTCTCTCCTCGGGATGATTTGTGATAACTTTAGGGATGTCCTGATTTGTCTTTTAGGGCCACCATAAAGTCACTGTTTTCACTTATCCTGTGAAATATCTAAATATATAAGAGACAGATGGACATTCATGGTTCCTTTGTATTCTAATGGCTGTGACGATGGCCTAAATTTTCATATAGCGCCATCATGAGGTTAACATTTTTGTGTGTTTCAGTGAAATTTTGATGAGACAATCTTGTCCTCTTTGGGATGAACTGTCGTGACTTTACTGACACCATCACTTTTCATCTAGCGCCATCATCAGGTCAAAATTTGATTTGTCAAATACTTTCCATTATCATCATTTCCATCAGCCTAAGGTCTACTTATATTATACTATAATACAGTATAATCATATATTATATTTATTGTATTGTTAGTGGTTTTGTAACAATAGAAGTAAACAGAAAACAATATAAAACCTGAGCAAACACTGCTGCAATCTAACATTTTTAAAGCTTCCCTCCATGTTTTAGATCATAAAGAGACTCCATGGAATAATAATTTATGTCCAATAAGGTTTTTCATACCAGAGAAGTGAAATTACCTTGGTAAATTTCTTAAAATTAAATCTACTTTTCTCTCTTCTAGAAGCTATGAATATGTAAACATGAACTTAACTTAAACATAAGTTGGTAACAATACATGATATTTCCGATTTCACTAAATAAAGTCATTTTTTTGTATATGTACACTTTTCTGCAACAGACTTGTGATAAGGCCTGCTATAATTTTTACATAATCACCTGATCACCATTATTTGCATGATTATTAGAATGGCCTCTATTCACCTGTATAAAAACAGCTGGATGAAACAAATGTCATATTTACATCGCTTATTTCACGTTGTTTGACACTGTTTGGTGTTTGGGCTCGATAGTGACATCTGTTGGCTCTATTTCTGCCATGAGTGGATGATTAAATTTGCTTTTAGCGCCAATGATTTTTTTTTTTATCTTAACTTTTTGATGAGCATCAATTAATATGAACTTCATGCATCATTTAGTGGCGAAGCCAAACACCACAGTACCGCTGTGGCCATGTGTTGGTTTGAAACCAAATGAAAAAGGAGAGTCCAATAACTCGGGGGAGGTGATTTGTCAAATTTGCAGTGAAAAGGCCAACAGTCCAAACTGTGAATACCACAAATCTAGAGGGATGAGTCTGAATATAAACATGACAGTATCAATAAATGTCTCTTCATCTTCATAAGGTGTATTTCTGTTATTGAGCTGTGAACAGACTATAATGGGGGGATAAACTGAACAGAAGTGGACAATTAAATTGTGAATCATGATCGTATTATAATTAATGGTAAGATTTCATGATTGGGACAACCCTACTCGTGATTTTCCTATTGGGCCACCATTGGTTTCCAAACTAGTTGTGATGTCACTAATCATGCTTGTACGTGTGTGTGTGTGTGTGTTAAACTGGGATTGAAGATGAGCAAAGAGAAACTTTTACCAGTCAGCTGAGGAGTAGTTTCAAACTCTGCACATTTTGCTTGGTGAGGTCAAATAGGGGTGAAATTACAATATGTCTGCAGCGTTTGCTGGGTAAAACCCAGACGACAGTGTCGGTAATCACTGCTGTGGCTTTGGCCTGTCAGGTTGTAATCCAGATGTCATCAAGGCTGTTGAAGTGTTTCAGCCTCTCATTTGTCGCACCCAGATTTGAAAACATCTCCCTTCATATGGCGCTCCTTACTTATTAATGGGAACATTTACAGTGCAGTAGTATTTCCTTCCTGTCTGTGCCAGCTGTGACTCTGACTCAGCCCTACCTGATACCATGATGTTGTAACAGCCCTGTTCCACATTTACCTTCACACATGAACACCACCACAGCTCCTGTATGGACTAATTCAACACTGAGGTAAGCATTACAGTAGGACATGCGAGATACCTGCACAACATCGTACTTTATTATCTTATATGACTGGTCTGGAATCAGAAATCTGTGTATGAGACTTTATTTTATTTTATTTTTTTTTTTTAAACACAGCATCTGAAACATTCACAAACGCTGATGGGAACTGTTGCACAAACATGCCTTACTTGATCCAGCAAAAAACAATACTTAATGTATGTTTACATACATTTAGTAAACAACAGAACATGGATGTTTACTGCATGTGTCACTGGTGTCATTGAGCTGCTTAAGCAATGATGATAAAAAAAAAGGTGCTCTCAAAAGACAAAGAAGGAAAAGGGCCTTTTGTTAGTGTCTGAAGAAAAGCAGCCATTAAAGTGTAACATTCAGTTAGTCCTTCATTTCGAGGAGATGTTACAGGTCAAACAGTTGTTGTGGAAAATCATCTTCGGTGACAAAGGTTGAAGAGAGTCGACTCGCTGTTCAGACAGAATCTCATCAGTTTGTTTTGTTCAGCTCAGACAATGTGTTGCAATTTACTGGAGGAAATCCTGCTGGTACACGAAGACATATTCTATCACTCCATTAAAACCTTTCTTGTTAGTTCTGAGGCTTGAAATGTGTCTTTTAATAAATCTGTCACATATAGTCATTGATTATTTGGTGTGATATTAACTGATTATATTTATCCCCATTGAAGAGGCCAGTGTGTTGGTTGTTCAAATGACAATTATTTAAAAAAGGACCCAGATGCAGACACGAGTCTGACACAGGGGAGGGGCAGTTCAGCAATTAATAACCAAAACTAGTTCTTCTATACAGGCCAAAAGTGTCCATGAATAAGTCACAAAAATCAAAAAAACCATAAGTGAGCTGAACAGAGATGATAACAGTGAATCCAAAAATCAAAGTGCTAATAATACCCCTGCTGGTTGCACAGGACAGCAGGGTCTCTGGCTCAAGTTTTTTTATGAGCTTGAACCTAAAGTCGTTATTATTATTATCAGCTCGGGAAGCTGGACCATCCAACGAGCATGTGAATGTCCAGAATCTACTGCGTTTGAAATGCTGCTCCTTCCACCTGCCCTGCAGTAAAATCTTTGTTCCCACCCATAACCTGACCATCCCTGCACTGTTCTCATTTTTCCCATCAGCCCAGTAGCTTATATACTGGCCCACTTCGTGTCCAGTTTTCTCCTGCCTCAGTCTATTTTCTCTGCCTGTGTTTTCCGGCCTGTTATGACCTCCTGCCTGCCTCTTGGACTCCTGCTGTCTGGGCTGATTGTCCATTTGATAAGTTGGCCTCAGCCCCCTGCCTATGTCGCTTTAACCTTAGCCTGTTTCCCACCTTGAGCAAATTTTAAACCTACAGACCCGATTTGACAGTTGTGCTTTTAGGTCAAAACCAGTTTACTGAACTTTACTGTCACTGTTAGATTGCACCTTTTCCTCTTGTGTCAAATGTGCACCATACATATACTGCCCTATAAAGTAAATACCTGATGACAAACCATATCTTTATGGATGTCCACTTCTGCCCAGCTGAATTACTGTCTTGCCTCTGTAAAGATGCCCTTGATGGATGGAGCGAACATTCACGAAAGAGGAAATCTATCTTAATAATGCTGCTACTTAAAAGGCCCAAGAGGAGGAAGGGCTGTGGAAATGTAACCTACTGTCAAGTCTGAATGCACAGATTCATTAAACCAGTATCATCTTCATCATCATCAGTGCTGCAGATACACAGCAGGGCTTTTCTGATGTGCATCAAAGCATCAGATATTTCCAGTAAATGCCCAGTTGTTGTTTACAACTTGTCATTATGTTATGAACCTTGTAGTAAACACATGTTGGCCTACAAAATACACAAAAATTCAAAAGTATTGACTTATTTTTCATGTGTAGTATGATAGGCTTTAGATATGATAGGCTTACTTATTTCCTGCTAACCTCACGAGGGAAACGACAGCTGCACACCACAGCTTTGTCCCTCAGCTTTCCCAACACAGTGTGCAGCTGATGTGTCTGTTGCTATTTATGGAAGATTAATTTGGTTTTGTTTAATTTCAACCCAAAGGCGTTGAGTAAAATGAACCAGAACCATTTAGTTCTTTACTTAGGCTATGGAGTTTCGATGTCTTAAATGATGCTACAAGTTTAATGATGCTCTGGTCCATTAGTGTTTTTATGATTACTTTATTGTAGGAAGCAATACAGGAACATTTAAAGGAATATTTAAACATTGTGGGAAATACACTTATTATCTTTTCTGTGCATTTACAGTACTACCAGTACTGTGGGGAGTTTTTTTTAAACACACTGTAAGTTCTGGCTAAAAAACTAAGAATCTGTCTATTATATTATTCAAAAGGAAATATTCCTAAATGATGTCTTTGGTGGTTTTGGTTGGGCTTCAGTTGCCTGAGTAGTGAAGAAGCCTTGAGCTTCCTTGTAATTCTACTGCTGATCCCAAAAGATGTATGTGTGTGAAATTATTTTGCCGGCCTTCTGTTTAATTCACACTTCTTCTTTTTTTCAAATAAATTGTACAACACTACTTTAAAGTTGGTTATCCATGTATTGAAGCTTTATGCAACCTCAGGGACTGAGCAGCCTGTGGGTTTGTGGAAATGAACAAACTATATTAATATTTTCTTTATCTTTACTTTAACCGCAGGCATATAGATCATACCCTCGAATCTAATGCACAAGCAGTTTAATAGTCATCTCGTCTCAGCGAATGATTTCTTAAACACCCTTGCAGGGTCACAAAAAAAAAAAATATATGAGTTCTTTGGCATTAGAGTGTGACACGTCCTCATTCCTTCAAAAGCTCCACATCAACCCTGTCACTAAGCAACAAGAGAACTACAATTACTGCTTCACAGTTGTATGCCTTCACCACCAACTGGTCAAGTTGCAGTTTACATCCATCTCTGCTCCATTATTTCCAGTGAGAAACATGCTGTTCTCACTTAGAGACCATTTGTTTGTAGGAGTGCAGAAGACAGAGCGTTTCATCACTTTGTGCAACCTCAACAAAACCACATAGGCTTGCACTGTAATTACTACTGTATGTGTATTTGTGTAATTGATTCATTGAGAGAGGAAAAGTCAAATTCTTTCTATGTGTTCACATGCTTGTCCAATAAAGCTGATTCTGAGAGAGCAAAATATTAAACCCCAAAGAAGATCCACACAATCGCCACAGTTTTAAGGCAGGCAACCAATGCTGGTGTCACCAATTCATTATCTGACCATACAGTATATGAAATATGGTTACAATGCTACCTTCTCTGCCTGAGATATGGTGTTGAATAATGGCCAAAAAAGTGCTGCTTTTTGTTGTTTTTTCAGCACAGGGCAAGATGGCGGCACGCAAAGACGCAGCAAATCCTCTAGGTCTGGAAAAAGGAGTCCCACAGGCCCTAAGACTGCTTAGGTCTCTGTAACTTGCACAGTCAAGGCATGTTTGAAAGCTCAATCACAAACAATTAACACGTAACTTAGGTTTCTACAATATAACTGGATTTTAAGAACATATATTACACCATCAAAACTACACCACTCCAATCACAATACACCAGATACTACATGCTTTAAATGTAATAATGCAGAAGGTACACTTTATAACTGCTTATGGGAATGTAATATGGTTAAAAGTTTTTGGATGGTTGGAAGAGCACACATATGTTAAGTATTAATCAATATATTAAAGACCTATCATCATGTGTGGCTCTGGAAAAATTAGCATATATCATTAAAGGAAAGATGGGAGTTTTTGAAAAGATTTGGAGACGCTTCATGGATTTTCTAAGTCTAAATATTAGTCATTATTAATTAACCTGTGGACCAGGATGGGGCGGGGAGAAACCTCTCTTCAGTTCCATTGACTGTATTTGTTGGTTTTTTTTGTTTTTCTCTACAATCATTTGTCTAGATTTGATGGCATACTGCACTTGCTGCCAAGACTGATTATCCCCTATATGTTCTAATTTGATTTAAATTGTGTTATTTGAAACCCCAATTGATTTTAAAAAAAAACAGTGCATGAGCTGGTGTCCTCTTATTAAGATGGTAGATGTAGTGGGTCTACTGCCAATAGGGACATCTATTATTTAGTAGCATTTAACATCAATTCCTGTAACATCTGAATTGGGACTGATTTCCTTCCTGGAACCCATAAAATATGATTTCCTAAATCTATTTATTGTCTCCCACTCTAGTGGCTGCAGAACATGATTGAGGAGCCTGGGGATAAACAATAGTCTTCAAAGACATTGAGAATATGCATTGCTGCAGAGCAGTAGGATGCAGAGGGGATTTGTCATAGTTCCCAAGGAGTAAAAAAACTAATTTCTTTGTCATGGATTCACAGCCAGAATTGTGAGGACCCAAATGCAGACATATCACAGAGACACAGGGAGGGCAGTGCAGTTCGGAGATTTAATAATCGACAGTCAAACAGTATTCAAAGGGGTAAGGCAAACTCAGAATCCAAATATAGCAGAAATCGGTACACAGGTGATCCAGAACTCCAAGAACACAGACCCAAATCAACAGGCAGAAGCCCAATCCATGTAACAGGCAAAAGTAAAAAACCATGAATACTTACAGAATACAAACACTAGGAACACAGTCAACAGTAGGAGAATGGCTGAAACATGTGAAGACATTAACAAAGAACTGGCAACTAACAGAGGGAATCACACAGACTAAATACACTGGGACAAGGAAGGAATGACAAACAGGTGACAGGCAGGAGGGGAACCACAGGTGGAGATGATCAGACAATCACACACTGGAGGGAAAATATTAAAGGGGAAGACACAAGGAGGAAACAATGATAAACTCACATGAGACAGGAATACAAAGACACAGAGGGAGAGGGAATAAACCAGAACTGAAAACAGGAGACTAAAAACCAGACAGGGGAAACCAAAGGTCAAAACAGATCTCAAGAAAAGGAGACAGGAAGTGTAAATCAGAAACACATGGCATGGAAATACAGTAGACTTACAAAATAAAACAGGAAACAATGGCACAAAATCATGACATAACCCTACAAAATAAGAGGAACAAACAGACTTGGATCAGATCCATGACATATCCTCTAGTGAAATGTAAAGGGACAATACTGGAACAATAAAGTTTGCTTCAAATATTAAGAAATACATACAGCTATTTAAGGATGAGGTAATAAGGATTCCTCCATTTTATTTTGTCTCACTTAACAGAGATTAAAAAGTCTCTTCATTGCTATTCATAAACACTTTTTCTTAAAACAACAACAGAAACAAAAATTCACCTGTTTCTAATGAATCCGCTTGTTTATTCGTGAAATAATTCATCTACCTAAAGGTGCATTTCAAGTTAATGATACAAAAATCAATGAAAAATAGCAAAAAGTGGAAACAAATTAATATCCCACATCGATTTTCTACAAAAAAAATCTACAAAAATAGTTAATGTTATTAACAAAGTAACAATTCATCAGTCCCTTTTATTGGAAAGCAATTGTTATACACCAGAACTTATTATCAAGAAATAATTCCATCACTGGCAATTTTCACTTGAATACCTACAAGTGAATACCTAGAGTACATCTGAAGCGATGGAAGCTGTCAGAAAACAACTACTGCAAGACAGCTCTGTAAGCAGCAGAACTATAGAGTCATTGTAGTTCTCCATAAACCTACAAACACAGACCAACACCTGCTTTTTCACCCACTGAAACACAAACTGGGAGTCACCAGAACCCTACAACATTGGGCTGAGAGTGTCGCTACAAAGGCAGAGGGAAAAGAGAAGGAGCAGGCATATCTGAAGAAAGCCCTGAAAACATGTGGCAACGTTCAGTCTATGAAAGAGAGCACCGATCTGTGTATGTATAGGAGAAACCAAACAACCGTTCCACAGCTCTCCAGGCCAGGACTCAGCGGTCCACCTGCATCTAAAGGACAAGGGGCACTCCTTTGAAAACAAATACAAACACCTTCTGGACAGAGAGGACAGATGGTTTGAGAGAGGAGCCTATGTCAAACTGGAAGACTGGGGTCGACACCACCACCTCTCAGGCACACACAATGCAGTCGTAGCATCTCTCCACAGACAATTTCACTGTCATTCACACTTTGAATCATGTGATGCTAATGACATTTAATCAATATTCTGTTTTTGTTTTGTTTTTTTGACATGGTTGGAATGATTTATGAACACAAATCATCTGTCCATTGTGCATGCTGGCTCATTGGAAACTTAGTAGGTAGACCTGCACTAAATGTCTCAGGAGTTAAAGGCCTACTCCTCATTACAATGATCACTGAAACTCTCAGATGCTTTGATGCAACAGTGTAAACCACTACATCCTTGTACCGCCCCCTAATGTCCCAACACACCTGAATTCACCTCATGTTTCCTTGATGTGGTCTATACTGTATATACATATAGGCCTGCTGTGTCTATTAAAACACACATATGAACTGACAGCGCAACAGGCCTCTCTCTCTCTCTCTCTCTTGTAAAAAGTCAAGCTAGCTCACCCACCAATCGATCTCTCTCTCTCTGAAATGAATGTTAACAAATATAATCCATCCAAACAAGACGGTGTTTCCGTAAATATAATAAAATCTCAGTGTTATAAATGAATGGATGTATTTCTTTGCACAGTCCAAGGTAAAAAAAAATAAAATAAAAAATAAACGTAAGATGCAAGTAGGCCTTTATGTTTATTTTTTTTAGCACGATCTGAGCAAAATATGTATGTGGTTTATGCTAAATGCAAACTGTGACAGGTAAATTAATAAATTAATGCATAAATAAGGAAAAGTTACATTTCCGCACTGAGAGAAATCAAAATGGCGGCGCGACGATCCATGGACGCAACAACATGACGAGAGGATGATGTATTTCCGGGTCCCGCGAGATCCTATATACGTCCTGAAAAATAACGGTTCTTTCAGTAGGTCTAAACGCTTACATCTGACGGATTCAGCTCTTGAACTGCGAAACATTTGTCTGAAATATCTTTCTACTACAGTGTTGTTACGTTCAATTTTTGATCCATCTACCATCTTATCAACCATCTGATCAACTTTTCATCACACATTTAATCACACATTTAATCGCACATTTCATCCCCATCTCATCAACCATCTACATTTCATCAACCATTCCATCAACCATCTCGTCTTTTTCGACAAACATGGGGAGACGTAGAGCCAGGGTAAGATATTCAAACCAGGAGATATGTTGTAGTCGCCACTTTACTTACAGACAAGATTACTGCTGTTTGTCACTTTGGTCATGCGTTAGCTAAAGCTACAGATCAACCGATGTAGCCTATTACAGTGTTTTGTGATTTACAGCGTTTTCAATTCATATATAAGAAATACAGGATTTATTTAATCGTTTAAATTTGGTTTCGACTCAGACTTATATGTAATTTGGTATATTTCCGTATATTATTCTCTGTATAGGGACAAGTAGATTTCCTACTGTGTGATATTAAAACTATGGATGTCTTTCCTCATTCTGGACAGCCTTTCAACAAGACTTTGGAGGACGTGGGGAAGGAGTGTGTCCCCAGAGACCGGGAGTACTCTTCTGAGGACAAGCAGCTGCTGCAGGAGAACAGCCGCCTGCAGAGGAGTGTGTCTGACATGGAGGTGCAGAACAGGAGGCTGCAGGCTGACCACCAGCGGGCTAAAGAGCAGATCAGACGGAGGGATCATACGATCGAGTCTCTTCAGCGTCAGCTGGCTGCTTTGCAGGCCCGGAGGACACGGGAGCTCGAGCGGCTGCAGGAGGAGAACCTCTGCCTACAGGTGAGCTCATATTTCACATCCTACATACTTGAATAGACTTCAAATCGAGCCCGGTTTTAGCTAGGGGCAGGGGTGGGCTCAGCCCATCCAAATCTGCGTCTTGCCCACCCAATCAAAGTGATGAAAAATGATTTAATGTATTTTATTTTATTTGTTCAGCCAATGGAAAAATAGTATAGAATATACCAGTACCATGCCTGGTCTTTGATCCAAAGTCACCTATACCCACTCTTCTCTTTGCTCCAGCTACGCGGGGTGCGACTTGATGTAGACCTTTCCGCTGGAAAGTAAACATTCAACCCCGGTCCGATCACCAAATATCTCCTGCAATCTCTGGCTTCTTCATCAACTCCATCCACTGTCTCTGTGACGACCACTTGCCCTGCTTCATCCTCTGTGAGGACCCCCTCCATGTTTTGGCGAAAGACTGGAGAGAAAGGAGCAGTTGTCGAACTCGAACTTTATTGAGACCAACTGCGACTTTCTGTCAGGACTTAATCAGGTCAACTTCAGGACTCAGCCAAGGACCCCCAGCCCCTCTCCTCATCCATCCTCTGTGAGGACCCCCTCCATGGTCTGAGGATCACCAGGTGAGCTCATATTTTACATCCTAACCACTTATTTCACTAGACTTCAGATCACAGCTGCAGTTTGAAACTGAAGGCTGGAGGTTCAGAAAAGTTTAATGTGTATTTTGTAAACTAATGTACCCTATGAGTGATGGACCGAGCAAACAGCTAAAAGCTGTTAGCTGCTAGCTAACAAAACAGCTAGGCTAGCCATTATTTGACCATATTAGCAAGTCTTTCAAGGCAGTAGTGGTGAGCTGAAGACGTATGTAACCTGTTTTATCTTATGATATGACAAAAGTAACACTAAACTCCTCTGTAGCAATTTTGATGGAATACTTAAATGAAAATATTAATTATTATAAGAAAATATATGTAATTATAATATAGTATAAAGTAGCTAGACTATAGGGCTAGTATAGCTTCTGCTACTGAGTTGGGTGAAAATCTATTTAACACACAGACACAGAACTAAATTTACTGGCTGTATTGAAAAGTTTAGACATAACAAAAAAACACTTGAAGTGAATCAAGGCAAAATATCAGTAAAAACACAAGTAAATAAATAAACAAGGCCTTTCCAATTAGTTGCATTATTTCAAGCTATAATATATTTCAGAGTTTAAGTATTTCTAGCAGTTGAAAAGATCTGAATCAAATCAGTTCAATAGGTTCATGTACAAATCCCAATAATTATTTTAAATCAATGAATTCAGCATATTAACATAATGAGCACATAATCAAAATGCAGCCCATGGCTACCATACCACAGGATAATACCAGAACTGATGTATTGTGACTATAATCACTGACACAATTCATATTTATTATTATACAGCAAGGCATCACAATAAATGATTTATTATGTGTTATTGTAAAATACAGACATTTAAATCCTTGGATGCTTTTCTGGCTACGGCCACTCTGGGGTTCAGTGAGGCCCTGAACCAACATGAAAACTGTGTAGGTGAAATCAAACATGCTGTTTGTTTTCTTTTCAGAAACTCTTGAATGAGAAGCCAGAGAGGAAGATCACCCCACCTCTTGTACAGTGACGAGCCACTGGACCTTCAAGCTGGGAACCTACAGTCCACCATAGAACGGACCATAAGCTTGAAGATTGGTGCTTTCACCCCAAGAAGCCCATCATTTTCCTGGGGGATTCAAATCTCGCTCGGGTCCCTGGATTTTCAGATGCGAACACTCTGATAGACAGCTATCCAGGGGCCCAGTTTTACCACCTGACTGAGATGCTCAGAAGGCTTCCCCCAACCAAGTCAGTGGAGACAGTGGTGTTGTCAGCAGACCTCAACAACTGTCTCAGAAGGCAAAAGACTGAAAGCATGGTGCAACAACTACATGCTTTGTTGAAAGTGGCCGAGGAAACATTTCCTAACACTGAACTTCACGTACCAATCATCAATTTTGGCGAAAGACTGGAGAGAAAGCAGAAGGAGCAGTTGTTGAACTCGAACTTTATTGAGACCAACTGCAACTTTCTGTCAGGACTTAATCAGGTCCACTTCAGGACTCAGCCAAGGACCCCCAGCCCTCCTACCCCCAGCCCCTCTCCTCATCCATCCTCTGTGAGGACCCCCTCCATGGTCTGAGGATCACCAGGTGAGCTCATATTTTACATCCTAACCACTTATTTCACTAGACTTCAGATCACAGCTGCAGTTTGAAACTGAAGGCTGGAGGTTCAGAAAAGTTTAATGTGTATTTTGTAAACTAATGTACCCTATGAGTGATGGACCGAGCAAACAGCTAAAAGCTGTTAGCTGCTAGCTAACAAAACAGCTAGGCTAGCCATTATTTGACCATATTAGCAAGTCTTTCAAGGCAGTAGTGGTGAGCTGAAGCAATTTTGATGGAATACTTAAATGAATGTATTAATTATTATAAGAAAATATATGTAATTATAATATAGTATAAAGTACCTAGACTATAGGGCTAGTATAGCTTCTGCTACTGAGTTGGGTGAAAATCTATTTAACACACAGACACAGAACTAAATTTACTGGCTGTATTGAAAAGTTTAGACATAACAAAAAAACACAAAGTGAATCAAGGCAAAATATCGGTAAAAACACAAATAAATAAATAAACAAGGCCTTTCCAATTAGTTGCATTATTACAAGCTATTGAGTTGGGTGAAGATCAATTAAACACACAGACTCATCTCTGCTCATCTACTCTGGGGATTTGACCCACAGTGTCAACACCAAGAGCTTGAAGGTGTTTGGCCGGACGTTTGTGACAACCTTCAGGCCACCTGAAAAATACACTGGTATGTCAAATAGATATATGGCGACATAATACCTTTGCTTTGTGGCTGTTCTTAAATTCTTATATAAATTTAAATTCAATTAGGCTTTATTTTTACTAATCCCATAGCCAAAGCAAACCAGACACTGAGCTGCTCATAAATTGATATCCATGGCCTCTGCTTCCTTCCAGCCTGCTGCTTCTTTGTCCCAAATGCTGCCACCTCCCATCCTACCATCTCCTCCATGGCTGCCATCTCCCATCCTACCATCCCCTCCATGGCTGCTTCCACCTCCTAGCCTGCCATCTCCTTCATGGCTGCTTCCACGATGCCACAACCAAGTGTCTCCTCAGAGGTGGATTCATCATCTTCTGATGAGTCTGCGGTATGTAAAAAGCATAATCATGTGTTAAGAAATCACTCTATCTGCACTTGGCTCCACTTCTCAAATTTTGTTGCTCATCTCATCTCATCTCTGATTTTTTTTCATGCTGTGGATGATTCTGGTGTTCCAGGCATGGACAGAGATGACAGCTTGGCAGAGTTTCTGGTGGAGCCGAGAAAAGAAACTGCTCTAGCACTCACAAACCAGCCCTTCTCCTACTCCATCCTCTATGAGGACCCCTAACTCTGTTCTACACCCCAGCCTGGCAGTATAGCCTCTGTAAGTACACCAGTGTTTATTCAGTGGTCTGGCTCTGTTGTAAGCCATCTTTAGTGTTGCATTCATTTATGTAGTAAACTAATGTGTTGTTGTCTACCAAACAGGGTGAGCCTGTATGAGTTCAGCCAGTCACTGCTGGGGCCTCAACTTCTTCCTGGTTGCCAAGTGAGATGAGCAAGTCCATCCCTGTGCAGGACCAGAGGTGGATTTCCAACACCCTCTTTCACTCTGCCAAACTGCAGACAGATCTGAAGCTGTGGTTTGAGCCTCCTGTCCCGGCCTTCATCTACCACCACACGCCAGCACCAGACTGCTTTTTCACCCATCGGCTGATGGTGTGGATGCCCTACGACCTGTGGAAGGTCAGGGTGTCCTGCCCAACCTGTGGCATGCAGCTGACAGGCGATGGTGTCCACAAGAAGGCTTGGAAGGTCCTGGACATGGACAGGTATTACCTGATGGCAACAGAGACACTCAGGTGCACTGTGTGTTCTCTGAACTACTCATCCACCAGTCAGACTGTCCAGGACCAGCTGGCTCTGCCTCAACAAAAGATGTCCCGCCTGATCCTGACCCACAAGTGAGTGAAGTAGTTTTTAAAACATGGTGATTATGTAGGTTTAAACCACTGAAATGAACTTCAGAATCACAATCTGAAATATTCCATTGATCCCTGCAGAGAAATTAGAATATAGCAGTTGTTCTATTAAGTAAAAGGGAAAGACAAAAAGTAAAAATCTTTAAAAAAAAAAAAAAAAGAAAGAAAGTAAAATAGCAATAGGGCATAAAATGTTAAGAAATACTATAAAATAAAGTAAAATAAGATCAATAAAAAGCAATACAATGATTATGGGCTATGCTACAGTATATACATTGGAAAGAATATGTAATTAATCACATTAACAATGTGCGTTTCAGGTATGCTTGTGACATCGGTGTCATTCGGTTGCTGAGGGACCGGACTCTTAGCAAGAGTCCAACATGACTGCTGATGCAGTTAAAGGAGAACCATGGGGAGGAATGGCTGACCCGGCTGGCACACTATCTTGGGGAGTGTGCTGACTTTGTGGATCGGCCCAGCCTCTTCCCAGTGGTCTGCCAGGTTCCTCCAGAGCCCAGCGACATCCCCACCAGTCGCTGACTGCTGTCTGTGTACAGCAGAGACATCCTCTCCCGCATGGACCACATCGAGGATCGGGGTACTGAGGCAGTGACGAGCAGGTCTTCATCTCTGCTCACCTACTCTGGGGCCCACAGTGTCAACACCAACAGCTTGAAGGTGTTTGGCCGGGCGTTTGTGACAACCTTCAGTCCACCTGAAATATACACTGGTATGTCAAATTGATATCTGGCTATAATACCTTTGCTTTGTGGCTGTTGTTAAATTCTTGCATTAAATTCAATTAGGCTTTATTTTTACTAATCCCATAGCCAAAGCAAACCAGACACTGAGCTGCTCATAAATTGATATCCATGGCCTCTGCTTCCTTCCAGCCTGCTGCTTCTTTGTCCCAGCTGCTGTCGCCTCCCAGCCTGCCACCTCCTCCATGGCTGCTTCCACCATGCCACAAGTGTCTCCTCAGAGGTGGATCCATCATCTCCTGATCAGTCTGGGGTATGTAAAAAACATAATTATGTGTTAAGAAATCACTCTATCTGCACTTGGCTCCACTTCTCAATTTTTGTTGCTCATCTCATGTCTGATTTTTTTCAGGCTGTGGATGATTCTGGTGTTCCAGGCATGGACAGAGTTGACAGCTTGGCAGAGTTTCTGGTGGAGCTGAGAAAAGCGACTGCTCTAGCACTCACAAACCAGCAGGTAAGGAACATTTATTGTCTTGCTATTCTCCCTCTGGTCTCTGTGAGACAGATTAATTTGAACACATTACTGTCTTCTCATGCATTGTTTTTTTTTTCTTCTGTCTGTTCTTGGTGAGCAACATCGTCGCACTGTGGCCAAACCTGCTGGAGTCCAACGAGCTGAGAGAGGTGTTTGCTCCCAGACACCAGACCAGGCTTGACATGGGAAGGTCCAAGTCGGAGACTGGCACAGTGTCCAGATGGGGCCTCATCCAAGAGGATGAGATTATTATCATCACCATTACCATTATTATTCTTACTATTATTATCATCATCATCTTCATTATTAATATCATTGTTATTATCAGTGTAGTTATTGTGGTAGGTATTGTAAATACTACAAATTGTAATTTTTCTTTTACATTAGCTGTTATTGTTACTGCGGTTGCACTCCCCCCGCAATGTCTCTCTCTCTCCCACCCCCTCCGAATTCTCTCTCTCTCTCCCCCAATCTCCCTCTCTCTCTCCCCCAATCTCCCTCTCTCTCCCCCCCAATCTCTCTCTCTCTCTCTCTCACCCCCCAATCTCTCTCTCAATCTCTCTCTCTCTCTCTCTCTCTCTCTCTCTCTCTCTCTCTCTCTCTCTCTCACCCCCCGACCGGTAAAAGCAGAAAGCCGCCCACCATGAGTCTTGGATCTGCTCGAGGTTTCTGCCTTTTTAAAAAAGGAAGTTTTTCCTCGCCACTGTCGCCAAGTGCTTGCTCATGGTGGGACTGTTGGGTCTCTGTAGAATTAAGAGGACGGTCTAGACCTGCTCTTTTTGGAAAGTGACATGGTATAACTTTTGTTGTGATTTGGCTCTAAATAAATAGAATTGATTTGACTTGATTTGATATCCGCTCATACCTTGGGTTCGTTGTTTTGAAGAGAATATATTGGAAATTAATTATATAACTATTGTAATTACCTGTTATTCCATCCTGCCCTTTCTACCCTTGGTAGAAATTGATTTCACTCTGTATTGAGTGTTTTGTTAAAGTGATTGACTGTATTAAGTCTAAGTGGATGTTTGTGCCATAGTTGATGAAATTCCCTCCAGGTATTTTTGAGATATTGCACCAACAATAGTGGTGTGGATGCATGAATATACAGTACCAGTCAATAGTTTGGACATACCTTCCCATCCACTTGAATGGGAAACTGTGTCCAAATTTTTGACTGGTACTGTAAATAAATAAATGAATGATAAGTCACTGTTAAAAATGTGTCCTCCCTCCATTCTGCACAAAGGGGTATCGAGCCCAACACACATTCCAACAGACACCAAAACCTAGCTCAAGTCAAGATGATGTAAAAGAAGATCTCTGCTAGCATTTGTAGTTTTAACTATCAGACAATGCTGCAGCTGGAGGTTTACTGCAAACATTAGGGTACAACATGACAGTAAGATTTAGTCCTTTCTAGGCCAGAGAGACCTTAAATGTGTTTGCTCCTCTCATTGTACCACATATTGTAATGCTGCTGCCTCAATAACATTACAGTGTGTTATGTTGCATGATGACATTTTGTAGAATTTTAGCAAAACCAGTCTTGACAGATAAAAAGATGTCTGTGGTTACATTTCAAGAAAGGATGATATAACATATTTCCATCATAACTTTCACATTATAATGAATTGAGACACTGAAGTGATCAAATTTAGGTTAAAATGTGATCCTAAAGTTTATTGGCCTGTATCTAAATTTAGAATACCTCACTTATTTTGACAAATGTTACACAGCTTTGTTTATTTGACTATTAACTATTGATAATTTTACTTCTCTGTTTTTGGAGTTAACACCCAACCAAAGTTTATCAATTTTTTTCAACAAAATGCTACCTTTAATGATGACTGCAGTGTCAAAATTATTCAACCCTCTGAAAATCATCTCTCATATGAGAACACATTTGTAAATCAGATGTTGTTAAAACACTGTGCCAACCTTCATTGACTTACTTTAACAGTAGAGTATGATCATTTTTTCATGTCTGAACTCCAAGACGTTCACCACTGCTGACCCAAAAGCACTAGAAAAGTCAGCACCAGTAGCTCAAAACCATCTAAATAAGACACACAAGTTTTAAGATGCTGTTCTGTGGAGCAATGAAACAAACAAACTTTTTTGACTTGAATCCCATGAAAAATCCCTGTTGGGATTTGAAGAAGGCGGTTGCAGCACGTAAACCCATGAATATTCAAGAACTGGAGGCTTTTGCCCATGAGGAATGGGCTAAGATTCCTTAGGAACGCTGCCAGAAGCTGGTGTCTGGATATGCATCTGTTTGGTCATAGGTCATAGCAGCAAAAGGGCTTCTACAAAGAGACACTTGTCATTAAGGGGTTCTATCATTTTGAGACTATAGTGTCAGCAAAAGTAGCATTTTGTGTTGGAAAAAATAGTTGGAAAAGTGCTTATAATATCTGTTGTATTGATCTATTTAAACTGTTCCTGTTTATTTGTTTATTGGAAACATGATAAATAATATATTTTACCACTAAACATAATTAGTTAATAATGGGGGGTTGAGTAATTTTCCTTCCAGCTTAATGTTGATAGATAGGTAACCGGTTGCTAACATGTAAACTATGTAAACCTATAGGCTGATAACATCTTGTGTCTTCTGCTCACTAATGGTCAACAAAAATACAGGCTTAATTAAATGACTTTTTTTTAAAAATACTCAACTTTAACATCTGTATCTGTAAAGATTGATTACTAATTCTAAACAAATGTAACATTATGTCACTCTGTTTGGCATTTTTGTCTTCCTGGTTGGATAATTGACAGTATGAAATATGGGGACAGACATAAAGAGGGGTATAATACACAACCAAGATCCATGTCTGCCACTGAACAAGGGAGCCTTGAACATTGTGTTTGTATGGTTCTTAATTTAACTACTAGACCACCAAGATGCCTCTTCTTTACTGTCGTTATTCCTTTAATCAAAGGCTGAAATGTAGGTAGTGTAGTACTGCGTTTACATGGTTCCTCCCCTCAGGAGGTCTGAGCCTGTCAAACAATTCAGAGAGAAAACATCCTGCAGTACCTGAGGGGAGAAATCCAAACAGCCAGTGAACACCAGCAGGCCTCTATGGCTTAGACATGTTGCACAGGGAGACGAGGCAGTAGCAGGAAGAGGAGGAGGAGGAAGAGTGAGCTCATTTGGACTGCCAGCCAGTGTCCCTCAGGCTACATGAAACACTGATGGACTGGTAGATTGGTGAGAGCACCAGGGGGTTTGGGCTGGGCCGAGCTGAGCGCCGACCGAGCTCTGATGCTTGCAGGAAAAATAAATCTGGCCGACACCAGCTGAGTGAGATCCATTTCACACAGAGCCTCCACCCAACAGCCCTGCATCTAGAGGAGCAATCAAAAGTTAGATTGTGTTTGAGGATAAATATGCCTTGTGTGGTTGCTGTCATAGTGAGGAATGTCTCCAACCGGGGGCATATAATTCAGCTTCTGAATGAATTTCTTGTCAAAGAATAAATAAATAAAAATGAAACGATATTCATCTTTTGGAATTTGATTGACATGGAAAATGTTTTATTATTTCAGCCGTGCCTCAGGAAAGATTTGATGCAACTAATAAAAACAGAATGCACAGTGAAGTCCCAATATCAAGCCTTTTATTTATTTCAAGAATATCTTCAGGAGACAGGAATATCAAACTAGAAATTGTTCTTTCATTAAAAATATACACAGCGTAACACATAGAGTGTGTATGGTTGAATTTAAAGACAAGACTATCTATCAGCGTCACTGAGGGTGTCTGGACGGAAGTCAAGGTGTTGTTTGGCAGGGCTTTTAATCAACCAAAGTAAATGTTGTCCCTGGATCCCCAGGGGGTGAGGTATGGAAGGATGGGGAAGGTTGGAGGGTGAAGGCAGTGACAGTGATGTGCCTCCTTCCATTAGCCAATCCGGTGTGACAGAGACAATGCTGAATCTCTTGATGGAATCTCTGCAGTGCCATAGAAAAGCAGCACACACACACAGCGAGCCACCTCCATCATCCGTCTTCCCCTTTAAAATATAATGGAGAAAATGGCCAATGGGTGATGGAGATTGATTCAAGAGAAACATGAGTGGTAATCAATATCATTCCCTGTGCAGGCAAGCAACACACGACTCCCCGAGCCACCCACCGCTTGCCCCAGGCCAAAGTTTGAAGCCATCATGTCTGTGTGTAATTTATGATGAAGGTGTCACTCTCAAACTGATGTGTCACAGCTGAGGGACTTTTGCTCATGAGGAAGGAAAATAAGAGATTTCTGTCCTCACAAAGGAAAAGAGAAGCTGCTGATTCAATTAATTCATGTGATGATGGATTGATCCAAGGCATACCATAAAAGAACTGAGTGATGCATTCAATGTGGCTTTGGATGACAAATGATACAGATGGAATGTTCCCAGGCTTGTGTTGCAAAATAACTAAAAAGGAAATACATTTTCAATTTAAATTAATCTATTTAATAAGAAATAATTTAATATTTTGGGAAATATTTCCTTTTTTTGTTTTAGCTTACCTCATCTTGAAGTCTGCAACAGAAACACATGGGCCAGGGGTGGGACTAGAGGGGCACTGACCCTAGCTGAAATCTGGTTGGCCCCTGAAATGCCCCTGCTCTGTCAGTGGTCTTCTACTTTTAAATTTAAAAAAAAAATTGATTAATAAACTTTTTTGTTGGAGCCTCAAACACGTCTTATATAGTGATGCTGCATTTACTTCATGTGGGAGGGAAGGTTACAATGGGAAGTCACTTTTGAGAATAAAGTCAGAATCATAATCTGCAAAATATATCTAATTATGTGTGTCTTTTCCCAAAATTATAGTCAATTCTCAATGCTAAGCTAAGCTAACCGGCTGTTAACCCCAGCTTCATAGTCTACATTCATGAAAGTGGTAGTCGACCTTTTCTCATCTGACTCTGTGAAAGAACGAATAAATGCATCTCTCAAAATGTCCCACAATTTCACTTTACTACAAGGGCGGAGCAGTCAGGGTCGTATTCTACATTATTACAGTCCAATGCACAGCTCTATACATCGGTAGTACCTCTGTTTTACAATGTGCACATGCAATTTGAAATGCAATAAAACTACTCAAATACAGTACGACATCCTCACTTACTGACATGAACTGAAACCTAGGTTGCAGAAATTCAGAAAGCACGCATGCTATTTCAATTGCATGCTATTTCATTTACTATTGCAAAAGCATTGCCCGTGATTACCTCAACTTTCTTCACTCTAAAAATGAAAGAGACAGAGGATCCAGTGAAATGACCCCAATATGTCTACTGTACAACCTCAGCAGAGCAGACTGCCTCCTTATCAAAGACATCTATTCCCTGTGAATTGCACATTGAAGGGGGATTGTATAGGCCTGCATAGATGTCTGTAGGTCACCAGGCAACAGAATGTGATGATCAATAATGAATATGTGGCAGGTCACAGCTCAAGAGCAGGGTAGTGAAGGGTGAAGCGTACCTTTCTGTATCCATATGGGGCGCATACAAATAGTCTTCTTTTGGAGTCAAAGTCATGAAAAGGATGTTGATGTTCTTGAGTTCTTCGGGGTCAATCGTTCCTGTTTTTTTTTTTCAGTGCGCAGACAACAGAACAACCAAGACAGCAGCCCAGCGCGGGCTACAATATCAGTAGATGGGAGGTGAAAGAGGGGATTGTAGAGATGTAATTTTACTCTCACTGTCAGGAATGATTTGTATGTGGTCTGTTGTGGCGGAAAGGAGAGAGCTGTACGCAAGGAGAGTTTCAGTCATTTCATTTTGCCAACAAGGGATGAATCATATAAATAGTGACAGTCCTCTCTGACAGCATCTACCCTGCTGCTCCACTCCTGCACACTGAATGCATTCCTTTTGTTTATTCATTCTTTTCCACATTGCCAAGTCCTGTCACTTTGATGAATGGGAGCTGGAACTGGCCGATTGTTTTCACCTGACGGGACGAGTCTCACACGCTCTGAACTCAGACGTCCTCTTTGGCAGAAGACCTCTGCCATGCTCTGCCTTTTAGAGGCCCACATACAGGCTACTGTCGTTCTCACAGGTATGCAGACACCAGCCCTCCCACCTCACATCCCTGGGGCTTTTCTGATCAGCGTCTACTTGTGGAAATGTGGCATGTTGGCTTCAATTTCATCTCCACGGCTCAGAATGCTTCATGCGAAATGGAGATTGATGCGAGCTCCAGTTTCCAGGAGAGAATGTGACCATGGTGGATGTGTGGACGGCTATAAGCGGGCAAGTTGGGTGACTGAAGCTGTTTTGTATCAGTGAAGCTCATTTGGCCATAATCAGGAAGAAAATTCCTACTGCTTGGGATTATACTTTAAGAACTCTAAATCCTTTTAATGTGCTTGTGCTACATTTTCAGAAGACCTTGACTCAAAATTTCTAAATATTGAGCTTATTTGCCGTTGATGAGATTAAAATATAGCTGCAAGCCTTTTAAGGAAGAGCTTGAAGAGTGGATGATGACCTGATGATGTGGAACTTGCAGCCAGGACCGTTGTATGCTCAGGTGAGGTGATTTATGGCGTGTATGGTGTACAAGCAAAGCAAATTTTGAATCGTTTGTTTCTATTTGCTCCAGCAAATGTTTATTTACCTAAAAGAAAACAAAGTCTGCTGTACGTTGACCATAAGCTAACAAAGGTGTGTGTGTCTGAGTTCATCCTCTGCCTGAACTCAACACCGCAGGATGCATGCACATCATTTCCCACACACAGAACAGCATGACTATATGAGGTCATGCAGTGATTCAAACAGAGGTTCACACAAGAGTTATATTGTATTAAAAGATATTATCATGTATATTGAATTCCACCACACTCACCAAAGACTTTTGTTCTCTCTCTTCTTTATTCCCCCGTCCTCCTTTTACATTCATAAAGTAAAGCACATTTCCCCTCCAGTCAGCAGTACAAAAAACATCCAACAGCCGCTATGTCCACAACTTGCAGACAGGTTGATAAGTGAGAGTGAGGATAATTCCACTTTTTAATTCAAAAAGTTTAAAAGTAAACTCTGAGCTCTCCTCTCACCAGTTAACAGCCCCAGAGAGGAGGAGAATCCGATGTGACCGCAGGTTTTAATTCCTCCAGACGGTCCGGCTGTGCCACTGGGTGACTCCTCCAGTGCTCCCTGTCTCTCAGCACCTGAACAGTGGCTGTGCTCCTCCACTCCACCTGATCCTCTCCTCAGAACACTCTGCAAAGCCTTGTGACATCCTCACTTTTTTTTCCCCCTGAAGTTGAATATTTTTAAATCGCAAGAATAACGACTATTTTCTATTCATTCCGTCTGTTGTATCATTTTGCATCATGTCATTCACATTGGACCGCGGGAACAGAAGCCAATTTGCATCTATTCACGTCTTTGCTTTGACTTTGAATGTAGTCTGGCTGGATCAAAAAATTGTATTCACCTTTTGTTTAACCACCTTTACACTGTCGGTTACTGTGGACAGGCTTTGTCATGCACCTTTTCAGGTATGAATGGAATGAAACGGGCTAAAAGGAACCATAATGGTTATTCAGCCATTTAGATGCCTATCGGACTAATGGTACCAAATTTATTATGATCACTGAGACATAAAATCTACTCATGTCCACCAGGAGATATGATATTTTATGAAATATAAAGCCTGCCAACAACATTTGAGCAAACATTGAGGACCAGTTATATCCAGGCACAAATGCACGTAGCTTATGTGGATAGATTTGTCAACCTGAATCTGCTTTTTGGGAATTTAAGCTGGAGCATTTTCTAAAATCCAGACACATTAGTGCACAAGAAGAAGAAAAATCTTTTGTTATGAACTTCATGTTTGCTGATAAACTACAAAGCAGCGGTGACTCAGTTATCTTAAATAAGCATGAAGAAATTATTCCAGTCAGTCCCTAAAAACACAGTTTGTTGCTTTTCTGTGGATCAAACAAACAAAACCTAATGTGTTAATTTGTGATCTTTAGAGTGGTTGTAGGTGGATATTTTCACCTTTCAATAGAACCTTCCCCCCTACTCTTAGTCTGTATTATAATGAATATAAGTAAAAGACCTGGGGTCATCTGAATGAATTAATCATATTTCAGAGCTGAAACATTAGTCAAGTTCATGTCATGAATGTCAGATTGTATATCAGCATGGTTTACATAAAGCCATCTCGTCATTATGGCTGCTTCATTTAATAATGATAGTAACCAATCACTTACTTTACTAAGGCAATGTAACGAGAGAAACCACACATTGAGCAGATGACCTTTGACCAACCTAAGAGCACGATGACCTTTGGTGATGCAGGCTAATAACTGCCTCAGAAAACAAAAACACACAATGAATATTCAGTAAAACTCTTCAGCCAAGCTCACATAAACTGTAAACCGAGCCAATTAAATGTCAAAACATGTTGCATGAGTGTTACCCTTTTCATATATGAGTGATTATGACATTCAACCTAAGATTTGCACATCAACTCCAAGCATGCGGATAGGTGCTGAAGCACAGACACACTTGCCAAAGATGTCGTTTTAAAAAGAGGACAAGGACGGCCAGCAGCCTGTCACTGATGAGGAGATAATAACACATTTTTATTCTACATGTAGCAAAGAAAAAACTGTTTACAATCCATCCAAAGTGACAAGCCTCACAGTTGCTGTCGGTGTCTCCAGGCTGCAGAAATTAACACTTTTATTCTTAGATGACGTTTATTCATTTATTTTTTACCAACTTGTACATCATGACAGTAAGTTCCAATCTCTGGGAAACCTCAACTCTTTCTAGTGTGTAAATAGATATGTAAATATATCTAGTCAAGTCAAAATTTATTTACATTATTTAATTTAATTTATTTATATAGCACACTTAAAAACAACAAACAGTGTACCAAAGAGCTGAACAAGCTTAAAATGACAAATAACAGATGCCAAATATACAATATAAATTTTAAATAAAAATAGGAATAAAAAAATACAACAAATGCCATAATAATGACAATGTCAACTCGAGTTAAAAGACAGTTAGAAGTGATGGGTCTTCAGCAGTGACTTAAATATTTCTAATATATATTTCATTATGATTACTTATAAAACAATAAAGTGTTACTTTTTAAAACTGTATGTAAAAACATATCTGCTGTTGAGGTGGTGTGAAATATTTCATTTTATTTACCACAAATTTCCACCCGACTGATTCACCAAACAAACCAATTTCCTCTTCAAAACAAGAAGCCTGAAATCAGCCTCATCCATATGCATGGATAGATGTGCCGTTGGGAATGCATGGCCTCCTCACCTGTCTCAGGTGATGGGGGGAAGGAAAAAACAAATTATTTCTCTTTTTTAAGAAACTTTTTTCCTCTGTTGTCAGTGTCTCTGGGACAAAAATGAGGCTTGCGGAGATAAGGAAACTGGAGAAAGCTGTCAGTCGGTAAGTACAGCTGTGATCATCTTTTTCTGCCTCTGTCGACTTGCGTGAGTAACCTTGGCTGAATGAACAAAGAGCGCAGGATGCCTGAAGAAGTGAAATCACTTTGTTGAGCCACAACAAGTCTCACCCTAACATGTCTTCTTTCATGCATCTCTTGTCTGCTTCTTTTTCATTTATGCCAAATGACAACGATAGCCTTATTTGTCAGATAATAGACATGAATGGTTTATATTATGTATCTGAAGTGTTGGCAGATGAGTAGCCACAAATGCAACCAGGAACCCGAGAGGCACAGCAGTGACATTTTTATTATTATTAATGGTTGACAAGCTTTACAATGCTTTATAGATTAGTTGCAAGGTGTTAGTGAAAACTGTTAAGTTCCAGGTCGTGAAAGATCCCTCTGGCTGGTTTCATCAGGTAATAAATCACCATCACGCATAAGCTATCAAGTCTACACTTACACATCTTAATAAGCAGCTAATTAATAGATGTATATCCTGATTATGCACATCATTCTTTCCAGAAAATTAGTGGCCAAAGGTCTCCTGATAAATTCATGAGCTAAACAGACCTCTGGAGGATCTAGACTTCTTATACAGGATGAACATCAAGCAGCAGAATTTTTCACAACTAAAAAGTTGCTTTTATACTCAAGGGAGTGGTCCACCTCCAGCATGTTTCCAAAAACACATCCATTCAGTTTCTCCGCCAAAAAATAATCCACTCATAAATCATTCCTTATCCTGCAAAAGATAATACAGTATGTCTTCTGGAGAGATTGAAAGGATAATTTACTGCTGGATGTGTGACCAACATTTATTGAAAGGTTAAACAGTTTAACTTTGGTAGTTAAATCCAGGAATATTTTCATCATGTGTAATTACTGTAGTCACTCATGAAAAAATGCCAAATTATAACCAATAAGACATAACAACACAAGCAATACCTATCAACGGGGATTTGTATCTCTATGTGCAAAAACAATGAGTTGGCGGACTGTTTTCTCCAAAGAGTATAGATTTGGCATGTAAAAGCTGCAAGCACACTGCTGAAGATTTATTTCAGCCAAGGCATGGTGACAGCCATGGGAGATGAATATGTTTTTGGTCCCACCCGCTTGAGAGTGGTTGTTGGGCGAGGTGCAAGGTGTTATGGGAGCCCCAGCTGCACTTTGCAGATACACAGGCCTGTGCTTTCATGCCCAGACCCATCAAAATGGCCCTGTTAGGCTGTTATCTTCTGGGACTTGCTGCTGCAGTACAGGAGGATTAAAGTTTTTTATGAAGCCTTTTCACAGCCAGAGGTGTGTGCAAGCAGCCTGTGTGCCATTTTCCTCAACAAGGAAGGACTTAACTTCACTGGATACTTAAAGTTGGAACGTATAGGATTAAACTTTGCATCCAAGTTGGACAGCTAATTAGACTATGAAGATTTTTAACCAATACAGCAAGTGCACAGCATAAAAGAAAAATAAAGAAAAAAGAACCCCCGTTTCATGGTGCATTGTTCAAAATCCTGTTAATTAAGCTCACAGAGAAGTGTGGTCAATTAGGACCCGATTGTGCGACAGCTCATGTGGACTGTAGGGTAAACAGGACAATGAAAACCTTTATTCTTACTTTAGGAGCAGCATTAAGGTTGAATCAAAAGGTGTGAGCCTTTGATAAAATAACAAAAAGAACCTCACTATTCATAAAATCATGTTATGTAAAAAGTTGCAAATTATGGAATTATAGTAGGTGTTTTTATTCTCAGCAGTATCACTCCGTATTTCACTGGTAAAATCATGAAGCAGAAAACAGGATACAAGCTGTAAAATTTAGCCCACAGTCTGTGACAATTAACAGTCCCTTTGCCCCATGTAAGATAAGATGGTAGCAGAAGAAACCCATTTGTTCCAGCTTTATCTTTGAGGCAGTTGTTAGAAGACTGAATATTCAGACAGCACAGGGAATGAATAGAAACCGAGCACAGATAAGGGCTTTAGATGTTTAGCCTTCTACCAGACTGAGGTACCTTTGCACGTAGCATACCCCAGGACATGCGTGGGTGTGTGGTGTCCAATCGAATTGACAAATCCACAGCCATTCCTGGAAGGATACTCTGCTCCAAAGAGATAATGTGATCTCTTAAAATTTGTGGCATGATAGGAAAAAATGAACACAAATTCAGAATAGCTTTTAGCACATTTTGGATACATACTGAAACATTTTGAAATAAGTATTCAATGAAAAATGTGAATGATTTTACATACATATGCAATATTATAAGCTGTACACATCTCTTTTGATGTAAAATAAATGTATTGCCCCCAAATTCTACACATTTAGATTAACAGAGATTTGTTTAATCAAACCATCTATCTCATTAAATAAAAGAAATTAAAAAAATACAAGATATGGATATTTGATATTTTCAGCAGTCCTCTAGGTCCATTGTTCACTTCCCCCCAGGCTTTACCACACTGATGAAACATGACTGGACAGTAAACCAATAAATGGTTGATAGTCCATTATTTGTTAACTAAATCCTTTCACCTTGTCTACCTGCTCAAGTGATGTAGATTCTGTCCATGGTGCTGAATTGTTAATGTGAAAAAATATATGTGTGCAAGCTCTGCCATCCAGTGGCCGACTTTATGGAACAAGCTTCAGTGACTAGGTAGGAAGAAATACGTCCCGGAACTAAGGCGTTTGTTCCTACACGAGGTACTAAACGTGGCGCACCTCCAGTGACAGTGTTTTGACAATTTCGTTGCACTCTGTCGGTTCCAGATTTTAGTAAGTTGAATGTTTTGTACTTTATCTCATGAGGGATGGTGAATATATTTCTGCCAGCATACAAAGTATTGGTAAAAATGTGTAGTTAGTCGTTAGGGTTATTTTATCAAAATGCCACGGTGGAGAAGTGACAGTTTGGTGATTGCTAGCTGTAGCTGTGTTAGCTTTAGCCTGCCCGAGATGCTAAGTAATGAATTAATAAGCGTTCTGCCTTGGTATTCAACCATGGATTTAACTCTTAAAATAGCAACTTTGTGTTGGTATGTACATTTATTTCTATAATGGCGTTAGTAGCAGGTATTACGAGCCACTGACAGACGGGTTAGCTTTTCATTTAGATATTAAAAACAGCTCTAATGCACGTACAGTACCAGTCAATAATTTGGACATACCTTCCCATCCACTTGAATGGGAAACTGTGTCCAGATTTTTGACTGGTACTGTATGTTAAGGTTCATGCTTAATAAATTGCTTACAATCAATGGCTAACTCTAAATAACACTGAACCATTCGTATCTTGGTGGACAGTCAAGAGCCACTGGTGTGTGTACAATGTTATTTATACACCTGGGCAAACAAAAAAAGAGATAACCTCTTTCCATCATATTTTGTGCAATTCTTTGTTTTATTGAAGAGATGCAAAATATGTGACAAATACAAAAACCAGTGATATGTGTCTGTGTAAGCATGTTTGATAGTCTTTTTTTGGAAATACGACAGCTCCAACCTGATTTTTAGGGTTCTTTGTCAGGCATGTCTAACTGCTCTAAAGCTTTTTATTTTCCCTTTCCCAAACCTTTCAGTTTCAAGTTTCATATTAAACCTGCATGCAGACTTACATGTCTGTGTGTGCAGGATTTTAAGTGAAATAACTCACCAAACTGTCGGGCTAGTTGACTTATCCTGAGTTATATGACTATATATACCTGACCTAAGTGACAAAACATTAGGCATCTCTGTGATCTCTGTGTAAGACCACACTGTGTCTGAAGAGTGATGCTGTTATTTTTGTTTCAAATGTCTTTATAAACTCCATGCACCTGTTAAAGTCAAAATCACTCCGGAGTGATGAGTCTCATTTTGAGCTGTGTACAGATGCTCCAGAACGCTGTCTTCGTAGGTCAGGTGAAAATTTCTGCCTCTCCACTACTGAGAAACACAGATGAAGTGGAATTATGGTATGGGAAGTGTTTTCTGTGGTGATGCTGAGTTGGTGTGATGCTAAAAATCCATTAATGCAAAGGATCACAAGAGGTAGGCTAAAACAAAATAGGTTGCTTCCAAACCTGAACAAGTTGTGTAGTAGAAATATAATACAAGAAAAAAAAGGGAAAAGTTATCCCATACTAAAACATACCCTGCACACAGACAATGCTACAATATAGTGTAACATTGTCGCTTATTTAAACTGTATTTGTTAAAATAAAAGAGTAATTATAAGTATATGATAACCCCTGTTTGCCTAATTATTTTTGCGCAGGAGTGTACACAATTGAAATATTGCCATTTATATATAAAAACAGGATTGTTCTGCAAGGCAGCATGACATTGTTTTATTTTAAAATCAGGCAATGTCAGATTGTAGTTAACACCAGAGTGGAACATAGCTATGATTGCACCAGCAACTTGAAATCGCAAGCCTAATTACTTCTGACTCTGGTGACCTTTGTAACTGTACACACAATTAATTGTTCCTACATTATTTTCTGTCGCCTACATGTTTATCCAGCCAATGGACTGACGTCAGCCTGCAGAGATGCTGTTTAAAGATCTCCCCAGAGAGGCCCTGATACGGCCCTTGTCCAGGAATGAAGTGTTGGGTTTGCTGCTGAGACTGACCATCTTTGGTGCAGCAACCTACTATAGCATCAAATGGGTGGTAGAAGCAATGGACCCAACCTCCAAACAGAAAAACCAGGCCAAGAAAAGGGTAAATAACGCATAACATAATCATGCCATTGTAACATTATACAATTTTTAGGAGGACTTAGCTATTTGTCTCGGTTCTCTGCAGTCATTGTAACAACATGGTTAAGAAATTAAAGGAGTGACTGGAGCAGCATTATGGACATCTGTTATTCTCTTGTGCCTTCAGCTGAGGTGTGTGTCTTATCTCTCCAGGCAGAACAGCTGATGAAGAGGATCGGTGTTGAGGGGGTCAAGCTAACAGAGTATGAGATGAACATTGCATCTCAATTAGTTGATCCTCAAACTATGACGGTAACAGTTGTAATACTCGGACTGTGGCATTGAGATTATGGAGTGACATTTTGATATTGTGACATTAGTGATATTTTAACCCGTTTTTATCGTCTCACCTTCGCAGACAGACATTCTCACAGTACTGTTCCTTCCTGCAGGTGTCCTGGAGAGATATAGCAGGTCTGGATGAGGTTATAAATGAGCTCCAAGACACAGTCATTCTGCCCTTTCAGAAAAGACATCTTTTGGCTGGATCCAAACTCTTTCAGCCTCCTAAAGGTACCACAGCATGTCATCTAAACAGAACTGTAATGATGAACTTTCTCACTTAATCTTTAAAGTGCATGCTACATCATTAGAAAATAAGATAAACCTCTCATAGTAATTACCTCCACCAAGGAGGTTGTGTGTTTGGTTTGGTTTGTTTGTTTGTTTGTTAGCAGGATTACGCAAAAACTAATTACACAGCGTTTTTCAGCTGAGGCGCTTTGGTTGCTATTATACGGAATATCCACGCAAGTAATTTGTGTTGCAAGTACCTAATTTTGCAGACACTTTGTTTTATTAACAAATACTGAGTATAAAAATGGCAGCACAGGGTGGAGGACTTGCTCTGGCCCTGGCTCTGGATGAAGGGGAGGCTGGAGGAAGTTAATTGGACAGCTGGGTAAAAGGGTAAAACATTTTTCTACTCTGGGCGACCACAAAAAAACATCAAATTGGCAGTGCTCAGCGCAGAAAAGACACTCAGCGCCTGGTCACACTACTGGCATAGTGTAAATACGTGGCGCTTCCATTGCAAATAATTAAAAAAATATGCTGGCCTCTGGGGAAAATGCTTTGGTGAGGCCCTAACAATTATGTCAAAGATTGTTGGCCCTTGGTGGAGGTTTGCTTTCTCCGAGCGCTCTTGTTGTGAGTGATGTCCTAATGTACTATAAACTACACATTATTCATTGCTGAAGAAAATATGTTGACAATGACATGTTTTCATTGTTTAACAAGATTAAAGTGATGAAGCACAATTTTAATTTTAGGTTGTTTCCTTCCACATTAGGTCACCTGTGTGATCGTTTAATCTTTTTTTCTTCCCTCAATATAAGGGAATTAATTCATTATGAGAAAGAAAAATCTTATATTACAATAAACATAATAACTTAGTGTGCCATCAATGTTTTGCTAATACTGTCAACAGACTTTTGGTTTAACTGATGATCATCGGCCAGGCTGCAACTGTACTGCAACCATTTTCAGGTCTCATTGATTTTAAGGGGCTTTTTTGTTTTCAGTTTAGTTTTATAGTGAAACATATGGATTGGTTTGACTAAGGTTAGGTCATGTTTTTCCTGCATCTATGTCCTAAAATCGTTGGCTCTGTGTAGAAAAAGATACACTTAGGTACACCTGTTTGGATGCGAAGACCCTCAGAGTGCTGAAGAACGTTTGCCTTCATAGAACCAAGTCACTGTTAAAATTCCTGGCTGCTGTTTCCTCCACAAATTCTAATAAATTGGGTTGAAGTGCACCAAAAGATAGCCAACATAAAACTAGGTTTGAAGATTTACGACTTGGACAAACTGCTGTAATCAGAAGTTATTGTTGGAAAGCCATCCATTGCATTGAGCCTCTGTCTAGAGCTATGTGCCCAAAAGCATCTGATAAGGTTTGTGCACTTTGCAGTCTAACAGCAGATGTTCACTTACTCTTTGTTTTGGAGTTTGTACTGTTTGGCAGAAATCTTTACACAGAGCTTCAGGATGAGTCAGCCTCCAAAATTAGCTGCTTTGGGAACCCAGTTTTACTCCTAGTATCCAGGCTTTGGTTAAATCATGTCACTTTTAAAAAGCAAAAAGTATAAAAATCACCTTCTGTTTTTATTGTTTTACACAAACTGGGTTTATTTTATAAACATACACATATTGTGCACTTTTTACAGAAATAAAAAAAACAAAAAACTTGAACACTCAACAGAAACAATCATTTCTTTTCATATTTTATTCTTGCAGGTGTTTTACTGTTTGGTCCTCCAGGATGCGGGAAGACTATGATCGCCAAGGCAACAGCCAAAGCCTCGGGCTGCAAGTTCATCAACCTTCAGGCCTCCACGCTGACGGACATGTGGTACGGTGAATCACAGAAGCTGACCGCTGCTGTCTTCTCATTGGCCGTCAAAATCCAGCCTTGCATCATCTTCATCGATGAGATTGGTGAGAAATGTCAAGATTTTATGATTTTGAATATGTTTATGTTTATATATTTTGAATTTATTACACTGTTAGGTTTGAGTTCTCTTTATCTCTGTTCTTTCAAGCAGAGGTGATTCTAGAAAAGTGATACAGATATTTTGATATCTTCACAATTCTTTATATCAGAAAAAAATGAAACAAGTTTGGAGATTGTAATCCCTGTAATGTCTTAGTATTCCAAGCTGGTGTTCTTAGGATGCTTTGGGGGATGTAAACACGGAGTTATCGAGTCACAATGAGCATCTTTTTTTCTTCGATGTCTAAGGAGATTTATGAACATCAATGATATTTATATTGTTGGAAAATTACCCTGGATATTGTATATATTTTATGTTTGTGCTTTCAGATTTTACTGATTTATGGCTCCTAGAGGGAGTACAATTTTTGAAAATTGCGGTAACTAGTAGCTAACTGGCTCGAAGATCTGTCTGTCACATCAACTGCTGCCCTTTACACTTAAATACCTCTACTGTAGGGCAATATCCTTAAATCCATTCTTTATTAAAGGAGCAATATCACGCTAATATAGAAGCAAATCAGTCTAATCCAATTTCATCCCTGTTAAATTGCCCATGCTTATTTCTACCTGTTGTCCTCACTCTGTTATGCACATGAGTTTTGCTCTCTTCGTCTTTGATCTGGTTCCTTGTTTCATGTGTGTTAGAGTCATTTCTGAGGAACCGTTCCAGTCTGGACCACGAGGCCACAGCCATGATGAAAGCCCAGTTCATGAGCCTGTGGGACGGCCTGGATACCTCCTCAACCACTCAGGTAACACTGGTAGGGACTGGGTTGGTCCTGGCCTGTCTTAAGATCTGTAGCAGAAGAAGAATTTAAAAAGAAGCATTTGAGACATCGTACCTGTTAGTTCCACATGGTGCCTGTTCTGTGTTTGTAGAGTTAATGCAGGAGGCAGCTTTGTCAGCGTAATGTATTCACATTGTGGTTATGATTACAGGTGATGGTGATGGGAGCTACAAACAGGCCACGGGATGTGGATCCAGCCATTCTGCGCAGGATGCCCACCTCTTTTCACGTTGGCCTGCCAGTAAGACACCCACAAACACTTTTCCTGCCCCTACCAAAAGGCTACATATGGGGTTACCTTTGTCCGTACTAACGTTAAATAGTCCATCTACATACTCTGTAGGGGCCCTGAAGATGTGCATCTCATAAGTGGTTTATTCAAGTTGGTTATTTTTACATTTCTAGGCACATTCTCATGTCAGTTTACTCACATTCACCTATGATAGAGGTTATGGTCGTCCACGACAGCACAAACTGAATTTTTCCAGTAGCGGGAGCATCCATGTCGTTGGACACAAGCTTCCTAGTTCTCTGTTTAATCAACAATAATATAACTGAATACCTTCAGTATGTAATATGTTGGAATTTATCGTAATATGTACGTTTTGAATGTATATACATTTACATTTACAATGTTTGGGCATTCAGATGAAAGTAGAATAAGCTGCTTTCTAGGGCTGCAAATAATCCATCATTTTCAGTAGTAAAATGTCAAGAAATTGTACAAATATCATCTCACAATGTCTCTCCAAGTTGTAATGAGTTAATATTTGTATGCTTCTTTCCACGTATAATAAGAAAACCCATTAATGTCCTCGTCACTTTAATTTCACCAACAAATCCCACACTTGAAGTTACTAGGCTGTTGTATGGCCTCAGGCTTTGTTTTGTGGATTTCCCCACTGTTACACTAGATTATAGGGATCACTGCTGATTTAACATTTAATTTAAGAAGATGAAGGGGTGTGTTCCAGTGGGAAAGTGACATCAGTGCATAGCCTCTATTAATTGACTCACTGTACCCTATATTGTACATTTACTACCAGATTGATAACTCAGTCCTAACCTTTTCCTCTGCCCTGTCAGTTTTCTCTCATTCACTCAAACACAAACTAGCACACAGATGAAGGCACTGAAATCCCATATCAGAGCATGAACGATGACACGGCTTGATCGCTGCAATTCTCTCTGAACAGTCAATGGTGTGCAGTGTTTCAACTCCGCCTTTTATTACTGTATCAGTGTACTAGATACCTCAACAGAGAGGCAGCCAGAACAAGGATGGAATGAAGTGGTTCTATTAGTGCCATCTACAATGTCGCTTTATTATGGACTATGTCTTTCTGTATTTTCAGAACACAAGACAGAGACATGAAATACTGAGGCTGATTTTGGCAGGAGAAAATGTAAGATGTGATTTCTTTTCATCCTACGGAGGAAATTATTGTATTCGATGCTCTCGTTTGTCATTCACACATTTATTTTTTTACTGTCAAATCACACTAACCACATCCAAACACATTCACTCTATGTATGCAATTGTCTCATATTTCTGTCCTGCTTCTTTGCTGAGCAGCTGAGCAATGCCATTAATCTGAAGGAGATCGCTGAGCAGACAGAGGGTTACTCTGGCAGTGACCTCCGGGAGCTTTGCCGCGATGCTGCCATGTACCGAGTCAGGGACTACGTCCGCAAGGAGCAGATGAGGCAGATCGCTCGGCAGCTACAGGCCTGCCAGGAGGAAGAAAAGTATGACTCATATTCAAACACCCACCACATTTCATGGCCCTCGTCTCCACTTACCATCTCTTTGTTTATAGCACCTGCCCTAAACAGTTGAAGTTAGACCAGTGTGGGATCATGAAAGCCGATAGCTATATTATTTTAAGTGATGTACATACTGTGTATATACAACTTTAAATGTGACAAAACATTAACACAAATTCAAGCATTTTTTTCCTCCCTTTTTTTTTTTAACAAAACATTCTGGCTTTCAAAGCAGAATTTAAAGATAGGATGTTAAAAATAATCACGTAGACAACTATTCGAGTGTTGATCAGTTTCATAAAGTACTGCATGTCATTTAGTTGGATGGTATCAGAGATGGATCTGATTGAGATCTTATAAATACGTGTAACTGTGTAACCCATGCTGATGCTAGGTTACTATTGGATCCTCTCTTGGAGCAAGGCATTATTGCTAAAAGAAGAAGGATTTTAAACTTTGACTTTTCATCACTCTAAACACTAAACTCATGGCTGAGCTCTCTGCAGTATGATGACATGTTTCAAATAAATATAAGGAAGCTAAAGGCTCTATATGTAGCCCTACTGGACCTCTCTGTTATCAATGCAATTTAGAAGTATAGCAGGACTTACTGGTATTAAACAGAATAAAATTGACTACACATATAACACATTTGTATCAAACCAAATTGATCAGAGAGTTGTGTCCTAGATCCACACCACACACTGTGTGTACATACTCCACAACTAACAAAATATCCCATCCGTTTAGATGCTAAACAACCCTTGATTTTTGAGTGGGCTGTTGATGATGATGATGATGTCAATGCAGGAAACAAAGGAGCTGCTCACAGATGGAAAAAAATAAAACATGAGTGGAGGTGAAACAGCAACAGGAACACTTCAGAAAGCAAAAAATAACCATTCTGGAAAAGCATTTTGCCATCGCTTTGTTCAGTTTAAAAGGGACAAAGACCTGAGTGTATACAGTATATTGAATATACATGTATCTATGTATATTACAATATACATAAGCATATATTGAACAAGTGCACAATTGCTATTGCACAGTTTGGGAATTCAAATCTTTTTGCTAGTTAATCCAAGGGTGGGAGCTGCTGTGAGTATAAAAATGTTAACTACAGTATTTTGATTTCTTGTATACTGTCTTTCAGTAGTACTTAATAAAGACTAGTGTATAGTAAGGCAAGGCAAGTTTATTTGTATAACACTTTTCAACAA
The DNA here is from genome assembly GCA_037577475.1 of Chaunax sp. Z400. Lineage (NCBI taxonomy): Eukaryota > Metazoa > Chordata > Actinopteri > Lophiiformes > Chaunacidae > Chaunax > Chaunax sp. Z400. The sequence goes on along the minus strand of CM075187.1, from coordinate 23,137,632 downwards.
CAAGGCATTTCAAAGTGCTTTAGAATAAAAACATTAGCTCAATCAAGAATATTCTGCACACTTAGATCCATGAAAGTATCATTATCAAATCAAATGCCAAGCTTTCGGTCACAGGGCCTTCATCGGGGCAGAATTACAACATCATAAAACAACATAAAAAGCATTTAGTGATTAAGAACATTTACAAAGAAAATGAAATAGAAGAAATAGAAGAGTAAAAGTTAAATTGAAGAGTGGCGAACAGAAAGGTCTTCAGCCTTGATTTAAAACTACTGAGAGTTGTAGCAGACCTGCAGTTCTCTGGACGTTTGCTCCAGATATGTGGGGCATAAAACCTGAACGCTGCTTCACCATGTTTAGTTTTGACTTGCGAGACAGAAAGTAGTGTAGATGTAAGAGTAATTTCTGTATCAGAAATGCCTCCAGTACTGTTTCAAATGCTGGATCAGGAATCGGTGAGTATGGATCCCAAACCTTCGAATTTATTAGCCCTGAAACCTAATGTCAAATAACTTGTGTAACGTTAAGCACATGTCAGCAAACTTACATTTGTCCTCTGTGTATCTGTTAGCTGACAAATACAATAGTATACAATAGTAATGATAATGGTTCTCTAGAAACTTCAGCCATCACAAATAGTCTCAGAAAGGAAAATTGGGAAGAAAATGGTAAAATTGCAACATCCCTAGTAAATAGTCCCTTCAGTTAACATGAGCAGTAAGGAATTTGGACACATATTGTTTCTCTCGGCCTCTCTGTCTCACCTCTAGTGTCTTTTGTCCCCCAGACCTGTGGAGGAGGAGCGGTTGCGGCCAGTCACCCAGCTGGACCTTCTCTTCGGGCTGGACAAGATGAAGGAATCAAGGCGAGCCACAGCCTGCATGTTACCCAGTGCGCCAGAGGTTCCCCTGGACTAGCCACCAAAGCTGTACCACTGAGGGAAAACATTTTCTTCTGCAGCCTGTTACATCTCACCCAGTAGAGGCTGCATTTATGCAAGCAGGAGTTGTGCTGAGCATGCTCACTTTCAGCACAACAGTTAGAAAAAAATGTCACCTGGAAGCCACGGACCAGCTCTACTGGAGACATTTAGAGTCAATGATTTGCTTAAGGTCAACATGACAGTTTGAACAGAAGAGAACTCTTTTTTCCTTAACCATGAATCTGTCTGAAGTTTCTGCAGGTCATATTCCAAACTATTACTCCACTACATCGCTAAGATTTCAGAGGGGATTAAAGGTATACTCCCACTCAGTATTTTCCTGCTCAAGGCGTGTGAAGAATTTTGAAAGTAACCAGGATATTTTTATTCAGTAGGACAAATGCTATCCTACAGCCTGATACAACTCATATTTTTAGCACAGCGGAATACAGAGAACAATTCCGATTTTAAGCCAGTGACGGGCAAAAAATACGAAGTAAACAAAGGGCCATTTTGAAATTCAGTGACGTCAAGTGTAACGGACAGTATGTCTTCCCCAAGGGCTTTCCCGGGATTTCCAGGCCATGCAAGGCCCCACACGCATGTGCAGCAGTTTTAAATCTGTGATCAAATGGAGAACATGGAGAAGAGAAAGCGTGGACGACCGAAAATAACAGAGCGTCGAGTGTCTGAACAAAAGAAACGGAGAGCAAAATATTAATTGATTTGCCGCATTTTGGGTGGAATGCATTTTGTACGCTTAGGTGGTTAGTTGAGTGGGAGTATACCTTTAAGTGTGATGAGTCATTAAAGTCTGGACTCCACACCAGCGTAATCCTTAAATCAACTATCACCCACATCTTTCTTTTTTGGGCTTGTTTGAATAACAAAGATGTGAAGGTGATATCTGATCACTTTGTATGAAATGATTTAGCTGATCCTGGTGCCCACATGTTGTATGATAACAAAATACTTAGTAATGTCATTTCTCTAAATAAGGTGTCTTGCAAAGAAATAGATTTTTCATTTCCATGAATGTCAATATTCTACGCAAGAATTCAGTATTATGTATTTGGTCCTTTTTAAATATCAGAATTAAGTTTAATTACTCAAAAACAACTCCACCTCCATCTTTTCTCTTAAAATGTAAGTGATGTCTGATGTACTGATACGGTTTTTTGGATGCCATCACTATTTGCTTTCCACAATCTGTGACATAGTTGATCAGCAACATTGCTTTTTATGGTTGTTTTATTGCAGCTCAGACTTTAAAAGGAAGAGAGGATGCATTTAGCCTGATGCATTTAAACTGCAGTAATGTGATACTCATCATGTAATGAGTTACTGCTCCAAAGGAGTACACATTCTGAATGTTTCTTTTGAAATTCTAAGAACATGTCATGGACTTCATCAAGTATTTATCAAGTTACAATATGGAAATGTTTTAAATTTGACATCTGTTGGTACAGATTCAATTGGTTGATCATATTTCACCACATTAGGGCAGGATTATTTCAGTTTGAGATAAAAAAAACTAAATAATCAGTGTAAGCTTGAATAAGGATGCTCCTAATGCAAGGCAGCCTTTTTCAGAGCTGACTGTTAATATGTGTTAAGAAAAGGCCATGGATCACAAAAGGACTGGAAAATGCTTGTAAAAGGAAAAAATACTTTATACAGACATTTCATAAGATGCAGAACTGTTGAGGCAGAACAAAAATATAAGAGATATAAAAATAATAATATAATACTTCGCCAAAATAAGAGAATAACAGAAATAATGTCAAGGGCATATGGAAAATATTAAACAGCATTAGAAACTGTTCAACAAGCACAAGTTATCATGACTATTTTATTCATAATGGTCGGGCTTTAGACAATATTTATGATGTGGTTAATGGATTTTGCAGGTTTTTTTTTTGTAAATATGGCACCAGAATTGGCAGAAAACATCAATGACACACAACCAAATGAGGGGGAAACAGTTGAAGATCTTGTAACAAGAAATCCAAATTCAATTTTTCTGAAAGCTTTTGAGAGAAAAGACATCATTGATATTGTTAAGTGCAAGAATAAAACATCCACAGACTGGAATGGAATCAGTATGACCTTGGTCAAGAAAGTCATTGACGGGATTGCAAATCCATTAACCTACATCTGTAATCTGTCATTCACTACCAGTACATTTCCACATAAAATGAAAAAATGCTAAAGTTATCCCATTACATACAACTGGGGATAAGCATAATTTCACAAATTACAGACGCATATCTTTACTTTGCCAGTTTTCTAAAAAGTGTCTAAAAAGTTCATTATTAATTGTAAAAAAATTGTTGGATGACAGTCGGTATGGTTTCAGAGCAAACAGATCATTGGCATTAATGGAGTTAACACAAGAAATAAGCAGCTGTATTGATAAGAAGTTTGCTGTAGGAGTATTTATTGGTTTAAAAAAAGCATTTGATACCATCAATCATGACATATTACTCAATAAAATGAAGATATGGTATAAGGGGTGGTGTTTAACTGGCTAAAAAGTTATATAAGGAACAGGCAACGGTTTGTGCAAATGGGTGACTACAAATCAGCATGTTTAAATATCACTTGTGGAGTAGCTCAAGGGTCAGTATTAGGACCTAAATTGTTAATTTTGTATATAAAAGATACATGTAGGGTATCAAACATGTTGAAATTTGTTTCATTTGCAGATGACACTAATATCATTTGTTCTGGGGACAATTTGCAGCAGATTTTGGAGGTGGTCACGACGGAAATGAGAAAAATCAAAACAGTGGTTCAACATAAACAAATTGTCATTGAATTGGAGCAAAACAATACAATTTAAGAGGAGAACTTAACTTAAAAAAACATTGTGTTCGTACAACGGTGAAGAGTGTGCATTTCCGTCTGTGGGGTGAATTTGTGGAATGGTCTGGATATGGAGTTCAAACAAATTACAAAAAAGATGTACTAAAACAACATCTTTAAAAAGTATATGGATGACTAAGGGTTGTTTTAATGGGTTGTTTTTGCTTGTTTTTTTTTGACACTGGGTGAATATTTTGGGTTGTAAATACATTGTGGATAATTGTTGAAACAAATCTTATATGATTTTATAGAGGAATAATGAGAAAGGGGCAGAAATATACAAGTATATATTTCTTTCTGCTCCTTTTCGAACATTGTCATTGTATTATTTATTTTCCTTATTTATATATTTTTTTTGTTGTTTTTTTGTTTTTCATTTTTATTTTCCATGTTCGACATAAATACATTTAATTCACTCATTCATTCATTCAAAAGCCGATAACAGAGGGTCAGAAGGAGATGGGGTCACCATTTAAACCTGGTAACAGGGACCCCAGCTGTAATGAGCTGCACTAAGACCTACCTTTTGTATCACTGCACGGTCTGGGCTTGTTCGGGAATCTCTCTAAGAGTTACGGCCAAGACTTTGAATGCATGTGAGATCACACAATCCAATGAATGTCCTTCACTGCATTTAATGCTGCTTTTGAAAGCAAAGTCCTCCATCCTTCTTATTTTGTTCCAACCACATCTAAAATAGCTGTTACTTTGTGTGAAATATTTGCACAAAGGGTTTAGTGTCTCATTTATCGTGTAATTATCCTCATTGTTTTACTTTGAACATTTTTGTGATGCGCTCTTTGTTCGGGTTCTGTGCGTCAATCAACGGCAGACAGCAGCGTCCGTCTCTGGAACACACATCAGGCTTTTCTTCCACTTCACTTTTATTCTCCCTTTGAAATTTAAACATTCAACCATTCTGAAGAAAATCTGCCATCTCTCTGTATGAAAAGCCTCGTTATTTTCCACATGTGTCCACGGATCTGTTCATGGGTCTCCTCCCAACCTTTTTCCCACGCAGTCACAGCCGGTCAGGACATACAGTGTCTGGCGTTCAACCATGACCACATGGTGGCGTTGTAGCCTCACCTGCTACAGACATGGAAGCACACAAAGCAGTGTTACAGCATTACTGTCAGACAATAAAATACAGTATCCTGCTCACTGGATTATTTCTCTCGTTTTGGTGCATTCATTAATGTTCTTCATTAGAGAACCTCAGTGAAAGGCCAAACTGTTGCCATGCAAACCATTCATTGTGTCACTGCAGCTCATAGGTCTAAAGAGGAGAAGCAACACTGGTATAAATGCAACACAGCTCATCAAGTCATTTATCAGTGACATTGTAAGACTCATTTTATCATATGTGTCCGTATGTAGTAAATCCTTCTGTCAATTCTCTATGTGTTGAATGTGATATATATGAACCATGTGCTGTAAAGTGTATTTATTATTAAATAACACTGATTAAAATACGTATCTTTTTTTTTTCAACCAGCAAAACTATTCATTGATTTCAGCCTATTAGTCCATGTTTAAGACAAATTCTAACGTTATATATGATATTCCAAAACCAATAATTGCTCAAATTAATTCTGTATATTTGTTCCACTTTTTCAACGAAGTGACGAAAACGTTAATTGGGTTTGTTTTTATTATTTGTACTCCACAAAGCATAGCTGTGGGATTCTGCTACTTCATTGGCAGTCTGAATCATCACAAACTGTTTGTACATTATGCGGATGTTGCAGTCAGATCCTGTAACCTTTAGACATGCATTAATAAGCCATTGTTGGCCATAATCAAATTGTGTTGCTGTTTGCTCCAGCTCTACTGCTGGTATCTAACAAAACCTTTGCATCTCTAATAAGTCTACTCCTCAGGACTTGCTGACAAACAAACAATTTTTAAATTGCGTTCTCCGGTTTTAATTGATCTCTGGCCAAGTTCACGAAGGTCATGAAATTGTAATTACCGTCCCATAAGGACTGCAAAACTGTGTCACGTTATTATAGAATAAAACGCAGGATTTATAAGGTCTTATGTGACAGCAGCTATTTGATAATGATAATGTCTAACTGAGGAACACTCCTCTTGCTGCTGTCCAAGCTCAGACTCACTGCAGACCAACCTCTGCTGTATCAGGGCTTTATTCAGTCAAGACCACAAGCCTGACTGCTGTGGACCTATTCACCGTATTATTCAAAGTTATGTATTTCTAATCAGCCTTTTTTTCCCCCGACAGACTATTCACTCTGTGTATCTTTCGGTAATTTGATTTTCGTTTCAGAAACGGATGTCGAAAAATGAAAAATGAGTGGTTATTTGATTTTTCGTTTTAAAATACAAAAACCCAAATTGAAACACAAGTCGTTTTCCTTTTCATGGCCAAAAAGGGAGGAGTGCAATTTTTAAAAAAAAGAAGATTTGATTTATATTTTCTGTTTTGAATAAGAAAAAATAAAATCATTAATATTCTCAATAACCTCAATGGTGCAATATGTTGTGTTTAGGCCTAATGTTCATTTATTAGCATGCTAACAGGCTAAACTCAGTGTTGAGTAGGGTAAAAAGACGCTCCCACCACCAGTGCCGCAAGCATTGCTGTAAACACTCATTTGGGTTGATAATTAATTAATTAATGCGTTTTCCATTTATTCTGTTAAGAAATAGATTTTTTTTTTACGGTTTCCCTGCTGACATTGCTTTTTGCCACTAACACTTTTGCAGATGGCTATTATGGATATGATTGTATTTGAATATTTGAATATCTAAAAGATTAAATTCTAATCAAACCTTGTCTTTATTAGTGGCTTAACAGCAATCTCTAAAGCAGGGGTCGCCAGCCTTTTTGAGACCGAGACCTACTTGAAGGGTACAGAATGATATGGAGGGCTACTGGCTTGATATAAGATCCCAGGATAATAGAAATGTGCTCATTTTACCTTTTAAATGATGAATATTATCCATTGAATAGAGTATTAGGAAAATGTCTATGTTCATTGATTAGTTTGAATGATTCTTCGCAATCATTATTAATAAAGTTTAACCAAGTGATCATAGGAAAACACAAATATTTACATTCAAACATGCATGTTTAATGATTAATGTCAATCTCAACAGATTCATTTAACATTTGTCAAATTTGTGAACAATCAGTTTAAAGTTCCTAAATTCTTTTTTCTCAAAACTCTTTTTTTTTAATGTTTCAAAACAAAACTCCTGTTAACACCTGAAGGCCTTTAAGTGGGAAGCTTGGCACTGCATACTGTTCACCAGTGCCCTGTAATCAGAGGTATAACTTGACACTACGGTACAACTCTGATTGAGCCTTCAAGATGTGCATCTGTGAGGCGGGTTCTGTGTTTGTTTGTGTTTGTTTGATTTGTGTTTGTCAGAAAAGGCTGACTCACACAGATAGGTTGAACTTTCATAGCTGCTCTGCATAAATTTTTTGTATTTCTCTGGGTCCACAAGACACCAAAACTTTGGCGAGCCCTTGTGGGATTTGAGGGAAAAGTTATTTTGCAATCCAAGTTGAATCAAGCTGTAGAATCTAAAGCATTAACAAATGCTCAAAGTAAACCTTATTAAAAAGTAAAAGCTTTGCTGTCTGTTATTTATGCAGGAAGGGTTTGAAAGGATTTATGGGATGTACTCATTTTGTGGTAGGGCCTCTGCTTAACATGCATGACACACATCCACACCAGGGAAATACTCTGTGCAACTATTATTGTAATATTAATCTATTCAATGTGTGTGTGTGTATCTACAATATGGTGGTAGTAGGTGCAATATTTACTGACAGGAAACAGTCCACCTTCTTAATGAGGCATTACTGTTAGCTTTGCACTTTCTCTGCTCTACATATGCAGGCTCACTCACCAGCATTAATGATGGCCACTCTGGGCCCTGTCATCTCTCATTAGCTCCAAATCCTAGCTGAGGTGTAGGATTGGGATTTCCCCACAACGACAGGTGAACTGGTGTATTTTTTAAGAAAAAAAACATCTGTTTGCTCTGCCTTTAGTTAATGGAAGGAGTACAGATAGATTGCTGTCTGTAGTGTGGACAGATGGTTAGATTAATGAGTCTGGTGCGTTTTCCCCCGACTAAATTCTGCAAGGATACATGTCTGATCTTTAACTCAAATCATTGATTAGTTATTCATAAAGCTATTGATGAGTTATTCATGAAGACGGAGTCAAAGCGAAGGCCTCCATTCCAGCTCGTTTCAATAAGAGGACGGATCCCAGTCGATAAACATGAGGGAGGAAGCTCTCCCCCCCCACGGCAGAGTTGGCTGCCGATGTCAAAGACTTCCCACTGAGAGGAGACCTCAGGCGCAGATAGATTCACTTTTGTCTGGCCACCGTCTGTTGCTACAGCAGCTTTCAGCGCTGCTCTGATGGTCTTAACCTTTTTTCATCAGATAGGAGTGGTGGAGAGAGTGTATAATGGCCTCTCTCTGCTCTGTGACAGTGCCCTGAAAGCTTCACTGCCGTCAGATATGATTGAGCGAGCACAGAGAAATCAGCAAAAGCTATTATCCCTGCCACATTTCTCAGCAGGGTATCCTGTTGCCTGTTGCTGATGTTCAGGGTCTTATAGGTGGGGGGACTAAAAATGCCATATTACATAAGCATATGAGGGCCAGATCAGCACCACACAAGCAATGCATCTTACAGAAAGAAGCTGTCAGGTGAGAGGACAGTGTTGATTTATACTGCTTTGACATAATTTGTGTTTTCTTTGCATCATTGGATATTCACATTGAAAAGATAGAGATGCACAACAATGATTCAGAGTAGCTAATAACACTGTGGTTATTAAGAGACTCTGAGGGGATGTTATACACTGCTAACTGCTTCAGCTTGTGAGTGCACATGAATATATCCATCTATATTCATTTTAATTAGGAGAGACAAGTGAATTAAGTGAAGAGAATTGTTTATTACCACAACTCATATGTGGTAATTAAGTCTGTCAGAAAGTTTCAGTCTCTTTTGCAATGGAGGAGCATCTGTCCCGAGCAGCAGCGAGATAAATCCCAACCATGTGGTCCAGACACCGGTGGCGGTCGTGGCGGCTGATGACTCTGCTGAGACAGATGAGGCTGAGGAAATAATGAAGTTGGTGAATCTGTGAAAACTGAGATGTAACAGTGATATCAATTTTATCATGTGCCCCTTCAGAAGACAGCAAATGAGGCAATAAAGCAAACATGAGTTGAAAGAAGCCTGATTTAAATAAAAACTATATATTCCTGTTATTCTGTTACTTAAAAATAGCATGGCCTCCTTTAGTATGGTTGCAGCTGTTTAGAAAGTCACATTCAAATTTTCCATCCCAATAAAACAGCAGCTATCCAAGAGCCAAGTGACGTCATTTTAACTCGGCTTTGACCACGATATGTTTTGGTGGTTAAAAAGTGGTTTTCACTGGGCTTTTATGAGGCAAATGATGGTAGAATTTTCACAAACCCTCGGAGACCAAGTGAGAATGTGGACAATACCGACACTGAATGTTTTATAATGACAGTATTGATGTGTGGTAATGGTCTTGCATGTTATATTTTAAAACTTTATGGGTGAAAAATGCAGTCTGTCACAATTACTGCATCTGATTACTCTAGTAAATCAACCATTTGAGTGTCTGGGTGGTGTTTGCCACCCCCAGGTGGAGTTACAGGGTCTTCCTTACTGGGTCAGGGACTCATCTTAGGAGGTCTTGTCCAACATTAAACCTCCCAGACTGATCTCTGCAGGAGGCGGGTCTGAAGGGAACATTTTAACGTGTGTGCCATTTACTGGCTACAGTAAAAGCCACTGTCATAATCCACAGGAGCCTCGAATGCTGCAAAGCAGTGGGAAGAAATGGTGCGATTTATGTGTTGACGTCCCATAAAATGTCTTTCCACTAAGCTTTATGTAATCAGACTTTATGTGGGGCACAGGCTTTTCATTGAAGTTTCAAGAGAAAGCCTCAGTGACACCTTCTCACAGCCATGAGATCTACAGTCTATGTAGTAAAAGGATATACAGTATGTGGATATCTAGCCCAAAAAATATTCCTTTGAATTCCATTATCATTACGGTGCCTTTCATTTCCAACAGAATCTGCTTTACACTCCATTGTCAAGCATTTTATTACAGCTGTGGACTTTATATTGATACTATTAAATGGCCTGATGTTTGCTCAGGCTGCAGTCAGAATGATAAGCTCCCTGGAGTCATGATTCATAATGAGACAGCGAGACACAGGAGTGGCCAACCCTCCCCCCCTTAAGAGTGAGTTGTCTTTTGTTTGTCTACCTGCAGAAATGATGAGTGAAGTTATCCTCCGTCTGTTCCCAGGAAAGATAACCGTGACAGTTCAGACGGAGCCATAACAGACTGACAACTCGATTGAATAGTTACTCCAGTGAGTGAGGTGGCATGTCACTGCACAACTGTTGTGACCTGTCATATAACATTTGCACTTAAGAACAATAATAACTGGAGAAAAATGTGTTCAAATGTGTCCTTTATTCTTGATTTAAATGAAAGGAATCAATGTTTTCCAAATCCATCCATCCATCCATCCATTTTCTTCTGCTTATCCATGTCAGGGTCACGGGGGCTGCAGCCCAAGCAGAGAAGCGCAAACCTCCCTCTCCCCAGCCACCTCCTCCAGCTCTCCTGGGGGTACACCAAGGTGTTCCCAAGCCAGCGGAGAGATATAATCTCTCCAGCACATCCTGAGTCTACCCTGGGTTCTCCTCCCAGTGGGTCGGAGAGGTGTCCGGGGTGCATCCTATCCAAAGTCCCGAACCACCTCAGCTGACTCCTCTCGATGTGGAGTAGCGGCAGCTGCACTCTGAGCCCCTCCCAAATGACTGAGCTCCTCACCCTATCTCTAAGGGTGAGCCCAGACACCTCCATGAATCGCCACCTTATCGTGGTGGAGGGGTTTGAGTGCCTGAATGATCCTGGGAGCTGTGTTGTCAGGGTCCCCCAAGACAAATTGGTCCTAGGTGACAGACCAGACTAAGGGCAGTTCATAATACCCTTATGAGGAACAGAAACAGGATCCAGTTTACCTCACCCGGATCGACCGGGGCCCCACCCTGGAGTCAGGTCTGGGGGAGGGGCCCATCGGCGAGTGACTGGTGGTCAGGTCTTCACCCATGGGGCCCACCACCCACAGGAGGAACCATAGGGGTGCCATGTGGATCGGGTGGCAGACAAAGACGGAGGCCTTGCCGGACCGATGCCTGGCTGCCAAAACTATTTTCCAAATTTAAAAAAAACAAACATCTGCAAACAATATGAGGTCATATCTATAAATGTCCAAATTTTCATTCAAATAAAGTTCAAGAAAACTTTTATCTGACTCTGACTTGATTGATTTGTGCACAAGAAACTGTTGGCTTGCATGTCTCCAATCACAAAACGGTCTGAACCTCAATATTAACTTTAAAAACCTTTTTATTTATAGTTTCAAAGTATATAGGTGTATATAAAGTATATAAAGTATATATAAATAAATATATATATATATATAAAGTATATATATATAAAGTATATAAAGCTAACTAACTAAAGCTAAGTAAAGCTAACTTTACTTACAGCTCTGCTGTCAAATGAAAATCATTTTTCATAACTAGTCAACACTGAAATAAAAGTAACTAGAATGACATTCAGTAGAGTGCATACCTCTGCCAAGGCCAAACAATCCTACACGTCTCTAGCTTTCCTGGGCCACGCCTTCCACAAAGTTTTTATGTAATTAAAATGTTGTAAAATGCCATATCTCTATCAAAGTTGTAAAACAGACAAACAAACAAAGCAACTAACACAGGTTAAAACATAACCTCCGTGGTTGAGGGGATTACTTGTTCAGATCAGTTTCATAAATATGGACTGAAAGTCAGGAAACGGACTTTGTGACTCTGAGCTGTAAAGTGCATGTCATGGAATCCATGCCTACTACTGTTTGAACTATGGCAGAAACCTTCAGGTATACTGGATTTGTAGTCACAGTGATGCCTAATCAGGCTTTGACAGATTATAAACACCAGCTGTAACGTCACAGATCGGGGTTTTACCACAACTGCAATACGTTATTCAGCTTTTCTCTCATCTCTTGCCTCTGTTGCACCTAACTATAGGTGGAAGGCCGGGCTGGAGAAGAAGCTGCTCCATTAGCAGATGTAATTGAAGTGTCTGATGGCTGCAGCACACCATATGAAAGGTAATCAAAAGGTGTGTGGCTGTCAGGGTAGGTGGTCAGCTCTTGGGGTGTACTGATGCTGTTATTCAGCATCCCCTCCTTGGACTGAGAGCACTCCAAAATCAGAGGCACAGCTCATCTTTTCCATTTAAGAGAACAGTGAAACTGTTAAGGAAGAGGTGAGTGTGTGAGTGTCACTCAAGGATGAGCTTTGGAAATGGATCTACAGTCTCAGAAGGAGACATGGACATGCTATAATATCATGATTTTCTGCATATCATGATTTTATGTCAGTCAACCTGTCATAAATTTCAAATATAAATTTATATAATTTATATATAATATATAATAATTTATAAATGAAATAAAATGAAATAAGAAATAAAATAGATAAAATAAAATAAAATAAACAATAAATAATAATAATAATAATATTGCTACACAATATACTGGGTTAATCCTGATGATAAATTAATTAGGCAGCATTCAAACTGGAGCAGCAATTATCCAATTAGACCTTTGTGGGCAGGATTAAACCTATGAAGCAAGCTAGCAACCAAGATACTTCTGTTCACAATAGCAACAGAGCGTTGTTGTCAATTAATTTACTGACATAAAACTCATAATTTTTTTTATGATATTGATGGGACTGATATGTCAACCACTTGGTTAGGGCAAAATCATACAACGTGTGAAACCCTTTCAAACGGCCTGAGGCGAACACTATTTTAGACTGAGTGAATGAAGTAACACAAAATGTCAATTCAGTTTGAATATCAGGCCAAATGGCAGAGACATTAAAGACTGTAGGAAGTCATTTCTATTCCTGGAAAAATGTCAGCTTGTTCAAAGGTGCCTGGATCATGAAGTTACTCCATCAGTGAAGGCACAGAATGCAGCAAAAGCAACAAACTGAAATGGGAACAACATAATCTTCATTCTATTTGAATCATTTACACTGCATAATCCATTAAGTTAATCTTAAATTAAGCTTAAATTAAGTCTCTAGACAGTCAAACAGTTAAAACATTTACATTTTTTTTTCAATGCAAGCCATTACAAAACTCTTGGCCGACATATGACATCATAATTAGTCCTGCACATTAATTTAAAGCCATGTTTAAAGTATCCATCATTTCCAATTTCATTAAAATTTGTGTAGAGTTGAATTTAACAGGTGCTCTCCCCCCCCTAATGACACCCTCACTGTCACCCGTTTAACATTTCCTTCCTTCCTTGCTTTGCTTCACGTTCATCTTCTTCTCATGGAGAGGTAACAAGACATTAGAATAACATTACATCATCAGAATATCGGACAGCCTCTGCCAGGCATGTGTGACTACTTACCACATTCCCACATTCTTGATCCCCGTCAAAGGCAGCTAGTAATGCAACTAGGTATGCTAATAAAGGCGAGGACAAAAGCACAGCACCCTTTGAGGAGAGCGCTAATGGGATAATGATCACTAATTAATCATGCAGTGGGGTCATGTGGCTCATCTCTTCACCACCGACACAGGAGCAGGTGGGAATGACTCACTTCCCACTGAAGAATCCACACAGGAGGCAGCTGAATGAAAGTGACACATGGGTGTCACAGCAAGATGCCTTCCATTAGTCTCTGCCAGCCATGCAAATTTGTGAGCTGCTCCGGGAAAAAAAGGATTATTTACGCATGTCCGATCATTTCTTAGCACGCATGTATATTCAACAAAATCTCTAGGCATGCATTATTTTCATCATAAGATCACACATAGGTAGCAGGGTATTAAAACAGATCAAGCATACAGGCTCAGACCACTAAGAAGTGGTTATGGCTTCCTCTTTTATTTTGTGCATTCATTTCCCCATTGCACTTCCTATCTTTGTTTTTCCATCCTATTTATTTAACCTTATTGGTTCCCAGAAAATCATTGGATTTGAGCACAACCACAGAATTAGAGAGTGCATTCAACCAATGCACCTTTGCACAATAGTAGTACAAAATAGTACAAAAGGACAGAGTGCTAAATTGTATCTTGCACTGATGTTTGATCATAAAACATGTGCACAATGGTGCTTGCAGATCAGGCATGTAGAACAGCATTTGCCAGGGTAACAATGTTGTTTTTATCATTCCTGCTAATTATTAATGAAAACCACAACTCTGTGATTCCACTCTAATTCATGCATATCAGGAGATTAAAATAACCATTTCTGCACAATCAAAAGCTTAACTCGTAGCTTCATTACATCCTGTAGGAGTCAGCTTTGACACTGTTGGTTTACACTCTGCCTATTAGACTGTGGTGTTCAGATTTTGCCATTAAGAGTATACAAATACTAGAATGCAGATCTTTTGAGTTTTACTTACTACTACTTACTGCTTTTTCTTATGTATTTAATTTCTGCTACTTTTCCACCTCTGAAGATAGCAGCCTGAATACATAATGCAACAAAACTATAAATACATCATTGATTTGTGTCAGTCTTGGTGATGCACATTTGTCATGCTCGTCCTCTGGAGCAGTAGTGATAATAGAAAAATGACGCTAACAGCAATGAACAATGATTTTTGTAAGTAATGGGATGGATGTTTTCATTTAATTGTTGGTTATTTTAGAAATGCATGTATGAAATGTAAGTATTTAGAAATGAATTTATTGATATTGAAGAGCATATTGTGTTTTTATGTGTGATAATTCAGCAATAGATGTCTGATGTCAAAACTGGCTTTGCATCTCCTTAACTATTAAAATATGATTTATATAATGCCAAATATTACAGACTCTCTGACAATCAGATTTATCTCACATTAGAGTAGTTACATCAGTGCCATTGGAAGACACACATTGACTCACAACTTTTACTTACTTCATTTTTACACAAGGCTTTTTGCATCAGTTCATTGTAAATTTAAACTAAATGTTATGTTTACATGTTATGTTTATAAGAAACATTCCTGGCTATGAGGTGTTGTTCAGTATATATTCCACTGCTAATATGAGTTAAAATGTTATTGAGCATATTTTGTTGTACAAAACAGCAATAAAAATAACATAATTGAAATCAGTTTGCTCTTGATATAACATTTAAAACTTTTCATTTGTCTATTTGCATCTGAGAATAGTCAAACGGCAGCTGTTCGGCTAGACTTTTTACACCTAACTCCCTTTTCCCGCCCTCTGGCTCCATTGTCGCTGTGCTGTGATTGGCCAATACCAGTTGCCTCAAGTCATGATTGTGTTTGGATGCTACCTGCAGACACAAGTCCTGCCCAGCTGTGCTAAGATCATGAATGTAGTGCAGTCAGACTGCTCATGATTTTAAAATGTTCAGTACAGCAGCTGAAGATGGTTGGCGTTTGGCATTTGGGCTCTGACCTCATCACTCCCAGAGATGTGTTTACATAGAGATATTGAGGGGTGATGAGCAAACACCTTAACCAGAGCCTACAGGTGGATGCTAGAGTGGTGGAGGACTGAAAGAGCAGGCAGCTACGCGTATACAGGGCAGCACTGACAGACAGAGGGAGACATGGGAAATATTTGCAGCTTAAATGGGTGGCTTAAATGAGGCGTGTCACATTTGTATATGGCAGTGCAGCTGGAGTTGACTGTCTGAATAGGTTGCAGGCTTTGCTCCATATTGGCAGTTAATGAAATCTTTTGGTTGAAGTCACACTGTAGTGGATGAGTCGGTCACACACAGTCCTGCAAAAAGCTGCTGTTTATCTATAATTATTAGGCAAAGTTGACTTATTATGTTCAGCTTTTTATTGTTTTCTGGCAAAGTTTGATTATGTGCAGGGAACAAAATTTCATGGTTGAGTTAGCAACCGGGTGCACAAAGCATTCCTGGCTACTGACACCAGGGTGCTTGTCTCTGCCATGCTGTATCCACCCAAGTGTAAAAAGCATCCGCCGACTTTTTAACCGCTCTGCACTGTAATGACTTTTTCTGCCCATTTGTTTCTGTTCTGCCTGCGCTATCCGACTGGTAGCTTGGCATTTGATTGCTGTGAATTGCATTCATAACCACTGACAGCTTGACAGGCTCTGTGGTTTGGTTGACTGGTCCACCTTCTCCAGTTAAAATAGCTGGGAATGAAATAGAGAATAGCTGGATAGAAATAGACTTACAGGGATGGATGCATATCACAACATCTCAGCTACATGGCACCGTGCTGCTCAAGATAGATTACGGGAAAAGCCTTATGTAATGACAACAATCCGAGTGTGGATCCTCAGCAGCGTTTAATAAACAAGGCTTTGTGCTCAGAGCCTAAAAATGAGCCGTCAGAAGGATCGCTGTATCCCATCATGCATATCAAAGCTGCTTTGTAATGTCTCCCATCTTTAACACCAACATTCAAAGGTGCAGTTCATGCAGTTTATTTACCCCAGTGAGTATGACTGTGCTCCATAAGAAGGACATTTTTAGAACAACTGAGAGTGAAAAAGGTTCACTTATGAATATTCAAATAGGCACTTGAAAGCGATTTTATGGGAAGGGGCTACAAATGCAGCTCCAGTTGTTTATGACACTGGTTGCTGAATATGTATTCTCCATCATTAGCAAATGTTTGCTATTATACAGCTGTGAAGTAAACACTGGAACATGCTGATGGGTTTTAAAGGAGGATATGTGAGGACACAAAAAGAATCAGACTGGCTTATAATTGTACTTGCAGAATGTTGGTAATAGGCGTACGCATTAGTCTGTGCTCTGTGGGTTATTAGGGTAAAGGTTTCGTTTGGCATTTCACAGATAAATCCACATCAGGCACAGACACTTCACTGGCTTTCCTTCTAATTTCACAGCAAATAGAACAGACTTCTGCTGAATCAGAGGTAATGAATGAATTTATATGAATTAAAATGCACCCATTCCCTGAAATTGTACCCGTCCAGCATCCCTAACATAAGACCTGTACCAATAATAATTGTTAATATGAGGAGCTCTGTTCCCAGACTAACAACAGAGTGAGGGTGTACAACAACAAACAATAGTCCGTGTGTCTTTTGGTAATTCAAATTTCGTTTCAGAAACGGATATCAAAAATGGTTATTTGATTTTTCGTTTTAAAATATAAAAACCAAAATTGAAATCCAAGGCATTTTTCTTGTCATGGTCAAAAAGGGAGGAGTGAAATAAAAAAAATAAAAATGTATAATTTATTAATTTATATTTATTATAATCATTAGAGGTTGAGACATTTCACTAAAACCAACATATATGGCAACCTGACATTCAAGGAAAAGTCAGGAGACTGTCAGCGTTATTAAGATTCATCCTCTGGGCTTCATGGATGCATCATTTTTTTCTCAAGTCACTAAATATTTGTTTGAAAAAACAAAGAAAATTAATGTTCTTCTGTGATTTTTGTCCTTATGTGTTAACTCTGTTTCACTGTGTTCACTAGTTCTTCAATTATGTATTAATTCCAAGTGTAAAAGAATCCTAAAGTGCATCCTGTGCTCTATATTTAAGAATGATTTTATAGACAACCAGATTTGAGAACAGCAAATGACAAATCTTTCATGATCTGAATCGGCTTAAATCACTACTTTATCACATGAATGCTAAAAGAAAACACCCACCAAGCACATCCTGTTCACCCTGCTGCCATCTGGCAAAAGATACAGAAGCATCCGCTGCTGTACCAACAGTCTGCAGATCAGTTTGTTTCCTCTGTGGTTGAGAGACTCCTGAACTCATCCTCCTCACTCCACATTTCAGGAGTGTATTTTTGTGATTATAACTATAACTATAACTATAACTGGCTTTCACTGTGCAGTCTTTTGCTGCATAATGTCAAATTAATATTAATCTTAAAGTATTTTAACCTTGTGTTCGCTCACCGTACTTTGAAACATGCTCTCTTTGGTAAGATGTTGCCTCCCAACTGTTCACCTTCTTTTCTGTTCAAGCTGAATATTCAGTCTTTTGTTATAAACCAGTGAAGGCTCTAAGCTTCTCAGTGCCGTCAGCTCTGCTCAAAACACTCTTAAATGAAAACGAGGTTATGGAGTCCCAAACTATTGTCATAATATCATAAGAATGTGACCCTGGTGCTGCTACTCTTATTCCCCCCAAGCACCAAAACATCAAGCAATTTTATAGTTTCAAAGAAAGCCTGAATATGCATTCACAATTATATTTTCCTCAGCTAAGAAGGTTTTGTTTTCATCTCTGTTTCTTCACTTTGTTAGTTTGTCAGCAGAATATTTCAAATATCTCTTCACAGATTTCAGTGACATTTGGTAGGAAGAGGTGATTAGACTTTGAGGCATCTCAGGATCAAGGTGATGGTTTTTTGCAGCCTTGGAAAAAAAGTTTCTAATGTTTTTAGATTGCTAAAACAAATTGTATTGACAGAGAATTTTTTTTATTTATTTTTTTTAATTTTAGCAGTAATTTGGACCCAACAACAATGCACCCATATTGTGCACTAGAAGGGTAGTGATATAAAAATTATTTTTATTAAAAATGTTATAAAGGAAAAATCAAAAAGAAGATAATTGAGGAATACCTGAAAAATTGAATGATGAAATAAATTAATTGAAAATATATAGCAAATAAAAACTTAGTGGGGTCACTTTTGACCCATTTTGTGCATTAAAGGGTTAAATAAATTCATTTGGCTTTAGACTTATCTGTGTGTGTTGTGTTGTTTCATGCTGGATCCATACTCATACCAGCCTCAGCGCTGGAAACCTGTCCTTTGATGTAACTTAGAGGAAAAAGGGGGAAAAAAGTCTCATTAGAATTAACCAGGTCCTTTGCTGATGTGGCACTTTGTCAACTGCTAAGTTCAGGGCTGGAAAACAAATTAAAACTTAAAGCTTTCATCCCCCAGATTTAGGACAAGCACACACATTTTTGGTGCCATGTAAGTGACAAGCAAAGAGAATAAGACCCTCACAATTAATTTCCTGTCAGGGAAATAATCATAGTCAGCCTTTCAACCCGCTGTTTGAGGATTAAAGAAGAAGCAGTAATACATTATGGGGTGAAGTCAATGCATAGTTATGACTGATCAACTACAAAAATTTGTTTCTGTGATTTCCAATGCCTGACTTTATTTTATTCATCGTAACTGCTGTTTATTTTAGTTACACATCCCTTTCTTAGCTTATTATTTTCATGAGTATATTTGCAAATTCTGTGTTTTTGTCCCCATTCTTTTTTCAGGAGGATGGCTTGGCTCCATATGTATGCCCATCGGCCACTATGGTCCAGTCTTTAGTATCATAACACCTGCTGGATGTGTTGCCATAACATTTTGTGCAGACAGGCATAGCCTGATTTCTATCTGCTGATCAGACTTTAGCCCTAGCACCACCATGGGATTGATATTTGGGATTTTGTGTGAAATGTCTCAACAACTGTTGGATGGATTATTTTTCAGGATGAATTGTAGCCCAATGATTTAAATTAGTCCTAACTTTTCATCTACCATCATCATCATCAGACCAAATATATGTCACAATATGTCGAATACTTTATATATGTATTTATAACTAATAACCCACTAGTCTCTCTGGTTTAACCCTCCTGTTGTGTTCATTTTCCGTTAACTAGTTTAATGTTCCGGGTCAAAAATGACCGCTCCCTTCTAGCTGATTATAAATCCATAATAATAGATATATTATCTCCTAATGATGTGTTTCCTCTTTTTATCAACTCAAGTTCTTGTGAACATTATAAGTTTTGAACTTCCATTTGCTTTTATGGCCTGTAGGCCTCACTGACCTGAGCTCATATCACTTTGTCGGCCATCGTGCTGCCACAGAATGAACTGTGAGCAAGGCTTCAAAAAAGCTTCATATACCAGAGCTGTTTTATATATGGTGCAGTTGTTTTTGACAATTGTCAGCAGATGTGGTTCCCTTGGGGTAAAAATCCTACTGGGGATAGGTTCACGTGTGGGTTGCCATGGACCCAAAAAGGGGTGTTTCTAATGACCAGTTCTTAACACCAAGTTCAATAAAACACCAAAAATTAATAAAAATGTTCTCAATTTATTTGGTGTGTTCAGATGCCATGTGTGAACAAAGTCATGGAACCTTATGACAAACAGATGAAATTAACTACATTTTTTTTTACAGAGAAAACTTGTAAATCGGTCGGATATGACCAGAACACAAAAGAAGGGTTGAACTACAAACATTTTTCTGCTTATTACCTGACCAAATATATTTTTTCAATAGTTGTGAAAACACAGGTCAGAAATACATAACTAGGAGAGCTTTTCGTCTGCTGTGGCCCAATGCCAGGGGGCAGATTCTGATAACGACTATAATCCATCAGATTCCATGTGAGCCAGCAGCAGGATGTCGACACTGCACCCAGCTCTCAACAGAAATGTCAACAAATCCAAACTCTTGCACTTTTCTGCCTCTCTCTTTGACGCTCTCTGCTCTCTGTTATTCTGAGCAACGGCACAAAAAAGCAAGTTGAGAATGATTGATAAGGCGCTGTTTCCATGGACTGCAGAGAGACACATTGTTATGACTGAGAGGGAGTTGTACACAAATTATCCAGGTCTCTGAACTCACTGAATGACAACATTCACACCACCCATAGGCACATCGCTGCATGGTGTTGGATGGCTGACGTGAGCCAGCTGTACTGCTGGCGATGGTGCATCATAGACAGGGCATGCAGTAAACAGACACATGATTTTATGTTGCTGCTTCAGCTGAATGTTCACTTTTAGAGCTCTCCTACGCTGCCGACCACAGAAACAAGTCCAGCGTCACACATGAGTAAATATGTGTCTGCCTGTTGAAATGACATTTGGTTTGTGATGATTTCAGTAGGTGATTTGTTCATTTCCAACAGCAGGATGGCCTTCACCTTTATTCTAACCCCTATGGTAAAAGCTATATTTTGAGCCATGTCCCCTAAAACATCACATAACAGAGGTGCCTTGGTCTGGGAGTGTATTTTCAGCAGCACAGCAAATGATTATAAAAGTATTGTAGGAATATTATCGGAATACGAGCAGCAGTGGGTCGTTATGATCCTATATCCTATGATCCTACTCTACAGATTCTGTGTACTCTAGGCTACAATATTGAGTGAGAGAATTGAGTATTTATAATAATAATAATAATAATAATCTTTATTTACATAGCACCATTAAAAACAACTGTTTACAAAGTGGTTAACAGACAAAACAAAGACAGGAAACTCAAGGTAAACTGACAACTCTAAACCATAGATCCAAACAAGATTTGTGAAGGATAAAAATACAAAATACACAGTGGGTGATATAAAACCAAAAGATGGGGAAAAGTCAAGGTATTGGTCAATAAGTACAAGAGAGAATGAATATGATGAAAAAAGTAAAAGGAAAGTAAACAAAAAAAGGAAAGTAAAACAATATATCAAAATAATAAATAATAGATAAATTGAAGATAGCAAAAGGTAATAAAAAGATAATAAAAAGACGATGAGTATACATTTTTGAAGCCATTATAGATCCTAGACAAAATTGACAGGAGGGTGGGGCTTAAAGAAAAAAGCCCCACAATTAGAAATTTGTCTGCTACTTCAGCGTGGCGGACAGCAGGGCAATCGATTTATCAATAAATAAAACAGTTATCCATGCATTCAACCATACATCCTACTCCTCTGTCCCTCCACTCTCTCTGTTACTCAGGAATGGAGATGGAGGGCTGGCAGGTTAACAAGGTGGATGCATTATGGTCAATTTTATAACAAGGATGGGGACATCCACCTCCATCTACCCTCAAATTGCCTCCTGGAGACAACAAGAAGCAACACAGACAAAAGCAAAAATGACAAGAAAAATCAAGAAAAAGAAGTCATGTTTCCTGGAAGTATATATTTCAACAGAGCACAGAGCAGGAAAGCCTGGGAATATACAGTGTGGGTAGTATTCAGCCTTATCTGCACAGTCTTTGAGTTGTGGGTGATTTTTTTTGGGTTGAGTCTGGTGACTCGTCTTCTCCAACGCCTGACATTATTCTCATCTCCGTGACTCAGCGCAGGCTGCTGCTGCCCTATTTGACATTCTGATGTGGAACAAACAGCCAGCGGCCCACTGGCTCACCCTCATCAGCAAAAGATGTTTGCATCTATCCCCCCCCCTCCATCCTTCTTGTCTTTCTTATGATTACTTTGATTTGTTTACTCTGCTACCCTGCAGCTCTGCATAGCTGTCAAGGGAAGGTTGCTCAGCAGATGCAACCCACTGTACAACGCAGCACCAGATACTTATATCATTAGAATCTTATGCATGGAGTTCAAACTGTAACATCAGCAATGAGCGACTGGTTTATGAACTCACATTTTAGTGCTTTGAGTGGAAAATAGATGACTAAATGTTTCAGGTCAGATCGGGGATAAGATGCCGCCTTCAATGAACGTTGTGGAGATGAGAAAATTACTCTGTGCCAGTACTAAACTAATGGAGGGGTTGCGTCATTGTTCAATAGTGGCAAAAAAAACAACATAAATCGATCCAGGTCAATGGCAGTGTTGAAAAATGTGTGCATCATGTATGTTCACATGTGAAAACACAGCCCTTAAACACTGGGATACTGTATATCAAACAAGGGGAGCAGCTCTGAGCCCTGATTTATATGATTACACAATTAATTTACACAATATTACACAATATCTCTGGTGAAGTCAAAGAGCATATTTAAATAAGTATATGATTTGAAATAATTGTGAGTAAACCACATGACTGATGGTGTCACTACAAGTGGAAAGATGTTCTTTAGGCTAATTGTTCCCATGGCATATTACATTTTTCATGATACCCCTCCAGGTGCACCCCCACCCCCTCCCTACATGTTCTTCAAATTAAATGACAAAATATTATGAAAGACAAAAAGAAGTGTTTTATGATCTGACGCCCCTATCTACAGGACCGCTTCATTTGTGTTAGCTAGTACAGAACAACAACAAACAATGGTCACTTTGTTTATAATCAGGGAACCTTAATGGGGGTTAAAATGATTGGAAATGGGAAACACACATGTCCAGTGTTTAGCTGACCCTTTTGCTCTGACCTCTTCCCTACATTAATTTTCTAAACAACATAATCTTATTTAGTCCTCCATTCTTGTCATAATTAACCTGGCCAGTTCAATCAGGAGAGACTAGTGGTGAAGTAAATAATGTTTATTAAATCAAATAATATGTGATAATTAGTATGTCTGAAAGTCATTGGTATCAGAAAGTCTTTGGCGCCTAGACTTTTCAGGCAGATTGAGGTCAAAGGGCATCAGTCCTGAGCAGTGGCAAGATATATATCCCCCCATGGAGTCCAGACACTGGTGGTGGTGGCGGCTGATGACCCTGGTGAAGCTGATGAAAGATGAAGTTGGTGAATCTGTGATGACTAGGCAGTGATGGGGAGGTGGAGGGTGAGCAAAACAGCAGCATGAAAGAACCAGAGGAGCATGTACGTATTTAAAAAAGACAGCAGCAACATGATAAGCTGATAGTGTCGCTGTGCAATTGGATAGATGTGACCGGCCGGCGAGAACAGCTGGTAACAATTGACGCCCCAGGAAACTGATGCAGGAAAATAAGATTGAGCATGCGTGAGAGGTGTGTGTAAAAGAATAGCATGAGAAATAAAGTACAGCCTGAGTGTGCCAAGGTTTAGCCTTCTGAACTTATGCTAGAGCTTCATTTGATGGGTTTGTCACATGAACATAAAACACGTCATCTCAGGAAGCCGGTCTCCCACCTCCACATGTCATACGTCGTACTGTAATTCGACGTCAATCAAAAAGGTCGTCTGTTTGATGTATTGTTTCTGTGCAGACAAAGAGTGAACTTAAATATAAATTTAATTAAAGGTAAATATACCAATTGGTTATGTTATATGGTTATGTTACATATTCAAGGAAAATAAACACTCACTGCATTTATTCTGTTTTTATTTATCTCTCTTAAGTGTTTGAAGTTCTCAGTATATTTTCAGGTTAAAGAGTCTTGAGATGTTCATTGAGCGAACTTAACTTCATTGCTATCACTGCCAATTTGCTACATTTACCTGTCACCATTTTATTCGAGTGTGACTCTAAGAAACTAGGGTTTCTTTGTGTAGATGAGACAATCTCCAGGGAGCCTTCAGTGTATACTTTGATTTAGTTTTTTTTTCTTAGCACCATGTTCAGTTGAATCAGACTATGTTGAGGGTTGAGGCATTTCTTTGAGCTCTGTTTGCGGAGACAAATCTGTCCTACACATGCTCTGACAGTCTCTATTTATAACCACTGTGCACGTTGTGTGTCTCATAGTCTGAAAACCTCACCTGAAAATAGGAAACAAGTCTTTTCATGTCCGTTCCCTATGGCACTCCACTTTAGACAACAAGCATAAACAACACCACAAGGTCTCATTGAGCTTTTTGACTGCCAGCTTGTCAAGCAATAAATGAATCTTTTCTTTTGACCCCTTCAATGATGACCAAATATTCAGGCTCTTGTTGATCACTTGATTAAGTTGCTCACTGAAAACGAGTCACACACACAGAAGAAGACAAAGAAGGAGACTCTCTGTGCCCAGCAGCAGAGACCATCACCTGAAAATGGAGGATAAAAGGAGTTGTTGCAGCCAGTGGAAAGCTGGACACACTCTATGCTGGAGGTGAGGCTGGTACACAAATGGACATGGAAATCCTCCACATCCAGCTCCCTAATTACCTCTGCCAAAGAGATTATGTTTACGTTGACGTCTGTCTGTCTGTCACTCAAAAAAGTGAGAAAATCTTATGAAAAGTCTTCAATTCATTTTTACAGAGGTAGGTTATGGCACAGTGTGGACTAATCCATTAGATTTTGGTTGGTGATACGGATCATCATCCTTATCTTCTTTACCATTGTTAGATGGGGCAATTAGATGATTTTTGCTCCCAACGTCAAGGATAAGGCCGACAATGCTTGGACAAAATTTGCACAATGACTTCCCCATAAGGGTGGCATGGTGGCATCGTGGCATGGATAGCACTGTTCCCTCACAGCAAGAAGGTCCTGGGTTCCAATCCACCTGAGGACCTGGGACTTTTCTGTATGGAGTTTGCATGTTCTCCCCATGTCTGCGCGGGATCCCTCCGGGTACTCTGGCTTCCTCCCACTATCAAAAACATGCAATATAGTTGAATTGGTGACCAATTTTTACATGGCCCTGCGATGACCTGGCGACTTGTCCTCCCGCCCAAAGTCAGCTGGGATAGGCTCCAGCTGAATGAATGAGATCATCACCATAAGATAAAAGAATCGTTTTAAGCAAAGAACAAACAGATAAATCACAAAGTAGTTAATCTGGCATTGTGTGATAAAATATCATCTCAGTACGACACGAACACACACACACACACACTCTATCTTAAAGCTTTGACACCACTGACATTCACTTTCAAGTCAACAGACCATGTTGAAATGAAAATTGAATTGAGTTTCTATGATATTGGACATTTATCAGACTTCATCTTGTTGCTGTTAGCAACAGTTTCAGTCCACTCTCATCAGTCACTGTGCAGTCATTCCGCATACAGTGAAAATAAATGATTACTGCGAAGGTTGGAGATGTGGTAATGACATGGCTGCTGTAAAACAACAGCTGTTAATATTAGAACGCAAAGTGGCCAATAATACATGTCATAACAGGTTGCTCTGCAATTACCATCCAGTCGCCTGTGAGTCAGACCAGCATTGTTCTCAGAAGTAGACAGAATAAAGTGAATCTACGCGGACATAGAGCCAGCTGGAAGAACTCGAGGGAACAACTTGGCTGCAATCCTCTTTCTCTGCACAGCATGCCTTGACAGTGATTACAGAGTAAGTGCGTGAGTGTGTATGCACTTGTGCTACTTTGCACAGTAAGTGTGTGGAGAGTGGGGTTGGCAGCCCAGATAAAGCCTGAGGCGAGACCCCTTGGAGAGAGGTGTGGGCAGAGGGTCGTGCAACTACAGAGGCGACTTTTCAAATAAAAGCCACTTCCCAGTGAGGAGTCAATCAAATTTTTTTTATAACCCACAAAGCCCACAATTACATTTCCATAAAAAGAAACTCAAAATGTATATTGCAACTATATGTGTGTATATATACATATATATATATATATACATATACATATATACGTATATATATATGTATATATATATATATATATATATGTATATATATATATATATATATATATATATATATACGTATATATATATATATATATACATATATATATATATATATATATACGTATATATATATTAAGTGAATAGCATCCATCATACGAGCAAACATTTACTAATCAGATGTTGTTAAAACACTGCACCAACCTTCATAGACTTACTTTAGCAGTAGAGTGCAAAACGTTTTCTGTTAAGATCTAAATTTACATCAGGATAGCATGCATGCGGCTCCAGTAGCTCAAATCCATCTAGATTAAACAATGAAGTTTTGGAATGCTGTTCTGTGGAGCAATGAAACAAAGGGTCAGCGTTATATCTGGAGGAAGAGAAATGGAGTATATGCTGAAAACCTACACCCTACCTACAATGAAGCATAATAATAATAATAATAAATAATAATAATAATAATAAATAATAATAATAATAATAATAATAATAATAATAATAATAATAATACTTTATTTATAAAGCACCTTCCGTGCAAAAATTGCAATACAAAGTGCTTAACAATGTCATTGAAAAACCCACAAAAAATAAAATGATTTATACAATATAACATATACATAGATCACATATGAGAACCAATAAAACCTAAAACAGCAGGAGGCCCAGAGTAGGTGGCACTCAGGGCATAGAAGCAGCAGCACATGTGAACCTAAAACACCAGAATCTCTTACGCATAATAATAAAATAAAAAACATATAAGGTGATAAATTATTTATAAAAGAACAATAAGAGTAATAATAAATTATGAATCGAGATCATTAAAATGTTAACCTTGGGGTAAATAATATAATAATAACAAGGTTTGGTAAAAAGTAGTCAAATACAATGGATTTAGAGGAGATTATGTAAAATAAATCAACAAATAAATTACAGTGTATTAAGGGAAGGCTAGGCTAAAAAGGTGTGTCTTAAAATTTCTTTTAAACATGTTTACAGATGGTGACGCCCTCAGCTCCTCTGGCAGGCTGTTCCAGAGGTGAGGACCGTAGACACTAAACGCCGCCTCGTCGTAGGTCTTTGTCCTCGTCCGAGGAACAACTAGAAGACCAGAGGACCTTAGTGATCTGGAGGGAGAGTACATTAATTCTGACAAGTATTCAGGAGCTAATCCATTGAGTGTTTTAAAAGCCAATAAAAGGATCTTAAAATCTATACTAAAACTGACAGGCAGCCAATGAAGGGACCTTAGGACAGATGAAATGTGTGCTCTCCTTCAGGTCTTGGTCAATAAACGTGCTGCTGCATTTTCAATAATCTGTAGCTTGTTTATTGCGGCCTTAGGTAGTCCAGAGAGGAGGGCACGGCGGTGGCTCTGTGATGTGATGGGACTGTTTTAAAACCTGCAGCGTGTAAAGGGAAGATGGACTCTATGAAGTATGTATAGTATGTTTCTGTTGGTTGGCCAAAACATGGCTTGACATAATTTATATACAATTGA
Source organism: Chaunax sp. Z400 (assembly GCA_037577475.1). Lineage (NCBI taxonomy): Eukaryota > Metazoa > Chordata > Actinopteri > Lophiiformes > Chaunacidae > Chaunax > Chaunax sp. Z400. The sequence continues at coordinate 23,110,017 of CM075187.1, read as the reverse complement.
TTCAAACTAATGCTTGAATATGTTTAAACATAGCTTACTTTTTCTTGCCATGTTCTGTCACATTGAGCTGAAAATTGCCATCTCTTGCTCGCTCATAGCTGTAAGGTGGTCAGTTAATGCTTGTCCAATCCTGCGCTTGTATGCAAACTACGATAAGCGTTTATCCAATTGTTTTTCTCAGTAGTGGCACTGCCTTGTCTAATTGAATGAATTTATGCAAATCGGGCTCAATTGAAGTTCAGCCAACCTCTTGGTTCTACAGTGACTGTCAGTGAATACACAGAGGACCCACAGCTGGTGACTATACCATATGTTAGACTTAACAACAGGCTGAGCCAACATACCTGTAGAGTGTTAACACACATGCTTATGCTTGTTTCTACTGATTTGGCACTATCCTCAGTCAAAGGATTACAGGTTTGTATAATTGCTACATAATGCAACATAATCAACATATAATTAGAAATCAGTTTTGAGGATTTGATGCTTCTGTATGTTTGTGTCATTTCAAACTGCATATTTGCTTTTTGAAGAGTTGCTTGGACAAATAAAGCAATATGAAGGTGTCATCAAAAGGTTTTAGGAAATTGTGATTGGATTTTTTTTTTCCTGGCAATTGACAGACTGATTGATGATTGATTGTAAAAAATAATTGGGACTAATCAAAAACAAATATGACCACTCTATGAGTTCTGAATATTTGCCATGCTATGTGAAGAGATATAGAAAATAGATCTCTTCTGTTCTTAAAAGAATAGTTTGACATTTTAGGCAATATGCTTTTTGCCTTATTATTATATGAAAAGATCAGGACCGTTTTCACATCTGTGCAGTAAATATACTACAATAACCATCAGACAGTTAGTTTAGCTTAGCATAAGCACAGGTAATAGGTTAGCCTGGCTCTGTCCGACAGTATAACATGTTGTTTTTACATTTGGTGATTTCTATAATAATTGTATTTTTTAGTTGATAGCAATCATTTCTGTTCTGGAAACTGTTAAAAACATATGCTTAATTCGTAAATATATGGTGGTATATATGCCTACATATATTGACGTATATATTGCCATCTATGCCTCATTTAATTTAGTGAGGTCAAGTTTAAATATATAGTCTAAATACAATTAAACAGCTACTATGGGGACTAACATGATGACACATGAATAGAACTGGATTTATTTAATCTACATGAGTATCAGCTTTCCAGTCATATCCATTTATGCAGTTTCATGACTGTTTAGGGACTCCAGTATGCAGAGATATTCAAGTAGAGTATTTTTAGAAAAGCCGAAAATAACAGTCATTAATTTACCTCAAAAATATAACCAGTTTGTCACATGAACCTCTTCAAGAGATTTTATATCTACTTTATAACAGAGCTGGCAAAGCTTCTCCAGTGCAGCTGTTCAATGACAATACAGCAGATGGAAAACTCTGAATATAAAAAGAGAAAAAAATGCAGCAGCTTGTATTTAACATATTGTGAGACGAGTAGAATATATAGCAGTAAAGTTATAGTAAAACTCCACTATTTTCAAGCTCTCAATGAGGAACTTATACTTAGGAAACATCCCAGATTTATATTCTCACTGTTAGCCTTCTCTGCCTGTGATTTTTGTTCTCTCTCATGGCACAAGTGATGCACACGGCTATAAATCCTTCTCTTCCCTGCGTCTGGACTCTCTCTGCTATCATGCAACACTCCTCTCAATTCCACTGGAGGGTAGCAAGGATGTTGCAAGAGTACAAATCAAACTCTCACACCCCTCTGAGACATTTGATCATCTCTAGGGTGGAACGACACTCTGGCAAGGAGGATTTTTAATCTCCACTTACAGCTCTGCTCACTCCGAAAATTTACAGCTATATACAGAGGAGACTCCGTGCAGTCTATGACTGTGTTAACTCATGCACATGTGATAATTAACGCGCACTGTGAGCTGCATGAGTTCAGTCACTTAAACCTCTCCTTTGGGGAATACCCAGATGTTAATTGTATATATCCTGTATGCCTCAGTTGATTTGCAGCATAAACACTGACCTGAGGCCTGTGAGATAAATCAAATCTGCTCCCCCTTTCTAATATTTGCCAATTTGCTTTTTTTTGGAGGCAACACCAAAGGTAGGCAGTTATGCTTTGTTGTCTTGTGTCATGCTGCACCATTCACTCAAAATGTAGCATTGGATTCTGTGAACTGTGGAGTTCTGCACTGCCCTCAGGAATGATTTGGCTTCTCTTGTAAAGCTATACTATGTCTCAATAGGTGTGACTCGTCAGGATGAGCTAACCCTGCAGAATCTATAGCCTGAGGCTAAGTTTACCAGTGTCTGCAATGCCACTGTAACAAAATCAGACAATTTGTGTGATAGTGATTAAAAAAAGTGAATGATCACCCTCAGACACATGGACAATGTTTTTGGTGCAGGGTTGGCAGTCTTCACATTCAGCGTGTTGGGGGGGGGGGCTGTGGCTCAGGAGGTATAGGACCCGAAAAGGTCGGTGGTTCGATCCCCAGCCCCTGCAAGTCTACAAGTCGAAGTATACTTGAGCAAGTCACTGAACCCCAATCAGCTCCCCAGTCACCGTAATGTAGTGGCAGCCCACTGCTCCTCAGGGATGGGTCAAATGCAGAGAAAGAATTTCCCCCCTGTGGGATTAATAGAGTATCTCAATGTTAGCTGTCAGACCCTGTTCTGTAAAATCACCCTGGACACGTCCAACTGGAGGGAGACCCTGGGGCAGATCTGGAGCAGTGTGACAACCGACCTGGCCTTCAGGACCCTGGAGGACGAGCTGAAACTGTGACATGAGAGAAGGAAGTCTAACATGTCACAAGCAGTGGAAGATAGTCATGGATATAGATATAGAACCACTCGACATTTGCTGTGCAGTATAGAGTCACACATGCTCTTGAGGGTTTCTGCAGTTTGCTGACAACGTGTTTCATTTGTTTTCCTTACAATATCAGGTCCTGGCAACTAAACATGGTTAATGTCTTTACATTATGAGTTTAAAGCCAAGTTCAGACAGACAACAACACCAGCAGAAAAATCACAGCCCTCTCTTTCTTTGGAAGGGGATCAATCCAAGGACAAGGCTGGAATGCTTGAAAAAACAACAACAACACAGGGTCGTCTGGCCAAAAAGTTCAACCTGGCTCAACTTCAACAAAGCGACATCATCCAACAAAGGTCTTAACCTTAACCACACTGGTTTGTAGTCTTGAGGTACCAGAGTACATGTTTTCAATGTCTATTTAATCATTTTCTGTTTAAGTGGTTCTCAATACATTGTTTTGTTTTGTTCAAGAATGAAATGACACAAAGCATCTGTATGTGACCAATGAGACTCAACCATCAACTATATTTCCCCAGAAACATCCCAAGCACATCAACACTGTAAGAAACTAAGAAACTACCGACAGAAGGGAGGGTCTTTAGAGAAATAGACACCGCCACACGCTTCTGGTGGGTCATACAGTAAGTGATGACTGAGGTGGAATATTTTTGTATGAGTTCATACATTGTTCTTTAGGAGGATCCTGCATAGTATACCTTTAAAATCAATTGATTGCAATCTTTTGAAGGATGAACAAAATCCACACAGGAAATATGTTTCCTCCAACATGTAACTTATGTCACCTCAGCCTATGGTGGCACCTGGTCTCCCATACATCAGTGAAAGGCAGATTTTAGAGGAATTGTACATTTAATTTCCATTTCTGGAATCATAATGCGAAGAAACGGTCGTACTTGTGGAGAATATCATACAGACTAAATATAAATCAGGAGAATTTTTAAGAACTCGTGCATTAATATTTGCATTTCATGAAATGAAACCTAATCCGTGGCTAGATTGGACGCACACCCTTTGACATTCTCTGTCTGCCTCAGATACCTGAGGTATTGAAATGAAGCATTCAGCAGTGATTAAAGGATGGAATTGGTGACAGAAATCTGTTCGTCCAGTCACTTATGCCACCTTGCCTGGGCACCTCAATCATGTTTTCTTATTAGACCTCAGCACTTCACCAGAAAATTCATGTATAAGTTGAATATAATCGTGCTTTGGAAATGAATGCTACAATTGAGAGAAGGATTTGCATATCTTACCGCTCAGATGTTAACCCTTATCAAGTCAGGATATAACATGAATATTTTCAACAAACACATGAACCCCAAAGGGCATTTTAACATGTGTGCTCTATCAGCGTTTGTCGCTGCTTTGCAGTGTCACAACCACTACCCATGTTGTTACTTTACTATTTCTGTGGCTCCATCTTTTCATGAAGACTTACAGTGATTGTGATTACAGCTGCCCTCCTATTTGAGTGGCACTGATTACTAGTCACTTTGCATAAGAGTCTTGCAAAATGACTAAGATGTAAATGTGAATTAGGATCAGCGCTAAGGATGCAGACAAGAGGGCCAAAGCTGCTGAGAGAGCTACTCTCTGGAAATTGAACTGACATGTTCATTTCCGGAACATTTTACTGCACATCCACTTTGGCAGCTGAAGTTCAATGTTCAGCATTTCATTAAGAAGCAGAAAATATGCTGTATAAACAAAGAGAAGCACAGCAATGTGGTGTAAGGTCCAGGTTTTGTGAGATTGGGTGTAACTGGATAGGTGGTGTCTAGTAACTGGTTGGTGGTGTCTGGTAACTGGGTAGATGGTGTTTGGTAACTGGGTAGACTGGGTAGATGGTTTCTGGTAACTGGGTAGATGGTGTCTAGTAACTGGGTAGATGGTGTCTAGTAACTGGGTAGACTGGGTAGATGGTGTCTGGTAACTGGGTAGATGGTGTTTGGTAACTGGGTAGACTGGGTAGATGGTTTCTGGTAACTGGGTAGATGGTGTCTGGTAACTGGGTAGATGGTGTCTAGTAACTGGGTAGATGGTGTCTAGTAACTGGGTAGACTGGGTAGATGGTGTCTGGTAACTGGGTAGATTGTGTCTGGTTACTGGATAGGTGGTGTCTGGTTACTGGATAGGTGGTGCCTGGTATCTGGATAGATGGTGCCTGGTATCTGGATAGGTGGTGTCTGGTATCTGGGTAACTGGGTAGATGGTGCCTGGTATCTGGATAGATGGTGTCTGGTATCTGGGTAACTGGGTAGATGGGGTCTGGTTACTGGATAGATGGTATCTGGGTAACTGGGTCGATGGTGTCTGGGTACTGAATAGGTGGTGTACAGTTTGGGTGGGGTTCTGAATGAAATAGATCTCCATATCGAATAAGAACTATCACAACACAAACATTGTGTAGAGAACTTTAGGTGTATTTGGATTGTTTGACCAATCAGTGGTTGCGAGGAGGCATTTAAAGTGATGTCAGTGTAAGACATCCATGTTATTTCTTTGGTATGCAGGAGAGGCTTTCTGTAATATATAATGAGTGGATGAAACTCATTCACCATCAGTTACTCATAAACCTTAATAGCCAACTTAAAATTATTTATGTTTTTTACAATGTAAAGAAAGAAACAAACCAACGTAATGCATTTACAATAAACAGAGCCTTATGTAATATACTTGAATTAGGACAGTGTCCATCTGGTAATGTTTCAATATATTTTATACCCCGTGACTTCTTCCTTCTTTTAATTTATGACTTTAACACTAAGCCATGTTTTGTGACAAAAGTCTTCTTTCCTTTCCTCTTTTTCTTTTCATTTGTCATTTCTATTTTCTAACCTTCAGGAGAAGACATTTGCTGTCATTCAGGTTTATTCTCTCCACCCAGTCTGTACTATAGGTGCTATAGCTTTCCCTCCTGATGTCTTTCTCATGCGCTGTCTACTGATTTGAACTGTTGGAGCTGAGAGGGAGACACATTTTCATGCACATACACGAAATTGAACAGTGAGGATTTTGTGGTACTTTCAATTTTTGGAAACAACAAAGTGTGAAAAGTGAGGGTGTCAAACAGAGAGGTGTTATTTTATTCATGTAATTGTGTGATTCATCCTCTTTAGCATTTCAACATTCTGCTTCGTATCAGTGGATGCAAGCTCAGTCAGTTGGAGAGGGATCAGGGTTTGTAGCGCCTTTCCTTTAAGTGATAAAACGTAAGTAATGTCTTATTTATAAATACAATTTTGTTGCTCTTTTTCAGCCACTGATATAATTCAATGGTGATTCATTTTATGAGCCAACTATAGTAATAACTTTTTATTTGCAGTTTGAACAGCAAAAGTCAAATCAAAACATCCCTAGGCCTATACTCCATGAGTCTGGAAAACCCCAAATTAAGTTCAATGCAAACATTTCTTTGCATCCAACAGAATTCTCAAATTTGCAATTTCTGCACAATTTCTGTGGTTACTTTTAGGCAACAAATGCACTTTGGGAAATCATAGTGTATCTTTTGGTGGTCCTGGAAAACCAAATTTTGTGCCATGTTCATTTATGAACAGGATTCCTCCTTATCTTAGTTGTAAACTTGAAATTGGCATTACTTCTCCCTTATAGACATATTTGCAGTTTTTTGCATAATTCGCATTTGCAAATTAATTGTATATGTGATGATCCCTCTGCTTGTGTCACTCTGCTCTGGCTATGTTTTGACTCTCAAGGGCTGCAGACCAATTAGAACCTGGGCCCATGTGGTGCATGCATTTAAGACAGAGCAACAGCCAGCCTTTCCTTTCCTTTCCTTTCCTTTCCTGAACACCCTTGTACCACATTTTTACTCATCCACTCCCTACACTACTGATTGCACAGATTCCTCCTGTTTACTGTAACCATACTTCGAAAATTTTCTTGGTAAAAGAACTTTCAAATTTCAAGCCTTATTGTTTCATTCTTATTTTTTTGCTCAGATCAGATTTGGTTATCTTGACATTCATAATTAGTGACAATTTTAGTATTGATTGATTCATAGTTTTTAGATTGACTCGACTTAAGTGTCTAGTTTTGTAGCTTTAGTGTTTTTATTAGTTTTTAATTGATATTTATTACATATTTAACATTTTGGTTAACACTGGAGCAGAGAACTTCCCTTTTGTCATGTTTTATCCTGCATGGTCTGTTGTCTGCATTGTCTGTCGTTGTGCCAATGGACGCTTTGGACTAAATATTGGAATTGGAATAAAGTAACCTGAACCTGTATCTGACTCTAATGTGAACTGTCCTCTAAAAAGGCAGGCCTGTGCACATTGATTTGTTTTTGTACAAGTCATCTGTGGCACTAACAACAAAAAACGGCATATTTGTGAGACAAATCATGGTATTCAAACTGAGATGGAGATGCTAGTTGCACATGCATAAATGACATTTTGCTCTGAAGAACAGAAAACATGTAAGGCTATAAGCAAAGAGCCTTCCAAATTCCAATCTCACTCTTTTCATTCACATCACAAGGCCACAAAATCAAATACGTGAGTCCCCTTTGAATGGGACTCAAATCTGTTTTGAGACAATTGGATTTTTGTGTTTCCACAGACCTGACAAAATCAGATTTGTGTCACATTAAGGTAAAAAACCAGAATTAAGTCACTTCAGTCTGGTTATATGAACACAGCCTTAATTCATCTGTGTGTCTCTCTTTTTCTGTTGCAGGGCTGTGACATATATGATGTTATTTTTAGACAAAGCTGCTTGTTGAGGTTTGTTGAGGAATTGCATACACTGACTGAAAAACTTTAATATTAGCCTTTAATTGCATTTTGGTTCAGTTGAATGTATTTATGTGTGAGAAGCTGGTGAGGGATGACATCTGTGTCAACGCACTAGTTAATTTTGCTGATTTTGTGAGTTTGTTTGTACGCCTGCATGGAGAGGAAGAGGGTCATAGGTTGCCAGCAAGTTTCATCAGAGACACTTGTCACATAATCAGAAATTCACACTTGTGCACCTTTAAGCACATGCAGACATCGTGTTTCAATCCTCTCTGTGATGACAAGCTTTTCAGCCTGCCTGTTCCTGTTAAACAGCGATAAACACTTTAGATCTCCAGCAAGGTTGCACATCATAACTTTTTCGTTTCAAGCATAACTCGACACTTATAGTCACACAATGAAACTCTTTACTGGCATCTCCTTCACTCTCTTTACAATCCTTCACTTCATGTGACTATGGCAGCTGTGATGATTTGTTTTTCTTAGCTGCAGGCCATAATTGTGATTCACCTGTATGCTTGTGTTAGTTAATGGATACAAACAGACTGTAGCAGGATGAATAGAGAAGGTCACTCATAGCAGTTTAATGAGTTGATTTTGAGGTTCCTCTGCTGTGTGTGATGCATCCCGTTCTTATATGAAGTGGATGTCAAATATGTTGATGACAATAGAAAAGGAACTTGTTTTTAGTGCCACTCCATGTAACACCATTGTGCGACTACTGCATATTTACCTCACTTGAAATTCATTACATCAACTGGCAGCATGGGTGGCTCATGATGCTACTAAGCACAGGTTACATGAAACTAAAAGTTCTAAATCTGAAGCCTTATAAACTATCAAATATCTAAAATCTCCAGCTGTTCCAGTACAATTCCAGATTTTCTTATAGTGCAAGTCCTTTCTTGGATCATAGAGAATACAAAATGTCTGTCCTGCTAAAAACAGCTACACTTGACTCCATCCATCTCTTAATGATGTAACCCAAACATTTCCTAACATCTGAGGTCTGTTTTGTAATTCCGTGAAGAGATGAGGATCATTTAACTGAGCCACAGCTGGTGTTTTATGTAGTCAAGTGTCTCTAGACAGAGAGTCGAAAGCAAAGAACAATGCCACGAATGCATTAATACACATTTGGTCTCATTTTATAATTGTTGAATAGATAAGTGCTCAGTAACACAGAGCATGAGCTCTGACCGTCACCTCCCGAAGCACAAAGAGACAACTATATATTCCTACCACACTTCATTTTCACATACTTTATTTATTATTTTTTTATTGTACATCTTCAGTTATTTCAATGCCCATATCTTTTTTCCATCAAAGTTTCACAAAATCTGTGGTGTCCTTGTCCAGAGTTGTGATTCCATGGTTTAACCTGCTTATAAGACCTTTATTACCCTCTGAATTATAGGCATCTATAAATATTTGAATATCAATGGGTGATTTTCTCTTGGGCTGGGACCTTTTACCCTTTACAAAAATAATCACAGAGCTATAAATACCTACAAAAATCCTGCCCAACCAAACCATGTGTCTGACACAGATCATCAAAACTATTAACACTTTTCTGAAATGTTGACACCACCTTTTAACTTGTTATGTCTGAGGGGTAGAAGAGAGAAAGAGACAGGGTAAGAGGAAATGTGGAGATGTACAAGGAGATGACAAATGTCCATGAAGTGGAAAAAGTTCTCTGATCTTCTACTTATGGAAAAGAACCAGTGCCACAAAATAATATTAAAATATAATAGTTAACAGGTCCTTCTGCAGAGACACGGTCCCAACATGTGATTCAATTACATGCAGATTGTTAATACTGATGCATCAATGTGTAATCAGCATTTTCCTGTTGTAGTTGGGTGAGGTGGAGCGACTTCAAATTAGTTTATACTGTATATAATTCTATAGTTTAGCCAGTGGTTCCTAAGCAGGGCGTTGGGTCCCCTCTAAAGAGTCCTAAAATAAAAACCAGGGATCATGAGGTGAGAAAAAAGATGACAATATGACATTCTGCATTCATTTTTATAAAATTTTTAATATTTGTTTTTTTTGTCAAATACTTCAGATGCTAAAACTTGACACATGCCATACATCTCAACAGGACTTGTACCACTTCTTCTGGATCTGGCTCTCCAGATCTTCCAGCTGCAACATCATGACCATCTCCTTCTCCTCCCACTCATGCTCTTTCTTCAGCAGAGTCTTCCTCAGAGTGTTTCCTTCCTTCTCCTCCTCCTGCCTTTCTCCTTCTCCTCCTTCTCCACTGCTCCTGCACGAGGTGGATGCATCTGCGTCACTTTGCCGGAACCTCTTTGGTTTTGTGTCACTTGTTAGCTGACAGTCATCGTCATCGTCAGCATCAGCGATCTTTCTCTTAATCCCTGTCCTGATGCAGCGTTGGTCTGGCTGCTGTTGACAGGATGCTGTGCTGATGTGATGCTGGGATGGGGGGCTCCTCACAGCAGCGCTAGCCAGAAGATTAACAGCTGGATCACAGCTTCTGCCGGTTGTGGATGGATCTTCACAGCTGTCTCTGTAATTATATAAAAAAGAAAATGAATACCAAACAGCTTCTAAAGTCTTAAAACGTCCTACTCTTAATGATGTGACTGATGTTCCTGAGCTTACCTGTGACAGTCAGACCTGACCCTTTGGGACGAATGAGAGGTTTCATCTACCATCTCATCTACATCATCCATCTTTCTCTTCTCTTCAGGAAAAGGAGGGCTCTGACCGGGAGAGGCAGTCCAGGATGCAGGCTCCTGCAAAGACCCCTGCACGTCTTCCTCAGCGCCAGAAGTCGGGATGTCCTGAGAGACTTTCATCAATTCAAAACATGACCGAACACTGGAAGTGAAATGGATGAGACACATCTTATCCTCTATACGACATGTACTGGAAACGTATCTTTTTGTTCCCAGCAACAAACGTGCCAGTCGGACATTAATTGAGGAAATAAGTTATGAAAACATTACTTACTGGGCGCTCAGGGGGTACAGGTTGATCATGTGACTCCTGGTAATAAAAGGATGCTCCAGCACCTGACGGGGCGTCATCCTTTTCTGGGCATCGACCTGGAGCAGTCCCCTCAACATGTCCACAAACATGACACCATCGACCATTTCTGCAGCTCTATCTGCATAATCTGTGTGATCTATGAGATGGGACTGGAACATAAAAAGCAAAGGTCAGAGGTATCTTCTATCACCATCAGAAAGAGGAACCAATCTATCAGGTGTTTATGGGAGTAAATCATTTGAATTCCAAGGAAAATGCAGGACAGACAGATCTGTGGTGTTACCTTCAGTTTCCAGATACTGGAGGTGGAGTCATCGTCTCTCTCAAAATATTCTTCAGTCTCGCTGCCACGAGAGAGCAGGTCGTCTGGAGGCTGACCCAGTGTGTCTTCTATGTACTTGATCTGAAGACACAACAAAATACACTGTCAGCCAGTCCAGTGAGCTTGATTGGATAAAATGTGTCCAAATGTCCACAGGTTCAAAAGTGCAGATTAGATACAATCAAAATTCATAACATGTTCACTATATAAACTCTAGTAAACCAGAACTTGGTTATTTCAATAAACAAGTTTCATCAGAATATGGTATATCTATCTGGCCCAAGAACACTCGTATACGAAACAGTCGTAGCAGCAAACTGGTTTCCCCCCATTTCACTAATGATACTGTTTGTCATAATTTATAGATATCTTTGGCATCATTGTGTCTTGTATCTGAGCAAGACAAAACAAAAGGCACACTTTCAGTACATGATGATAATGAAGTTTAATTAATATATGTAACAGTTTTTAAGATGTGCTCAGGAAACAAAGGGTTGACTGATTACAGCCTTATCTGAGATCAAGTTCAAACAGCTTTTACCACTTTAGAAAAAGTAAATATATTTAAAAATATGAAAAGACATAGAACATAGATGCAGCTACACAGCCCAGAGACCACATATCTGTGTCCTCTGTGATTGGAAGACCCAAAATAAGCTCTGGAGACCTGAAAGAGGACAAACAAACACGTCAGGTATTCATCTCAACTTCCAGCACTGGATCTCTAGAGAACTCTAGACAACTGTTTCCAGTTTCTCACCTGTGTGGAGCGGGCTGCATGACACTGCCCACACTGGCAGCTGAAAGTTCACAGGCCAGGCCGAAGTCAATTAGCTTGACTCTGTAAGGCTCGTTGACGTGATCCACCAACATCACGTTGTCCAACTTGAGGTCTGCATGTATTAACCCAAGACGACTCAAGTGGTCAAACGCAGTGGCGAGCTGAAAAAAGTTATTAAATTCATTAATTTATATTTGATTAGTAAACATTTTATACTGTTTGTTAATGCGAAAAAAAATGCAGGAGCACGTACCTGTGAGACAATGGGTCTGATCTCCTTCAGAAGGGGGACATATCTTTTGCCACATGTGACCATGATGTCTTTTGACATGTTGGGTGAGGTTTACGCTCTATTAAGTGCCCATTTAGTCAAATAAAGTCCCAGGTCTTGTGATCCGTTTAAACTTTTAATCAAGTTTCTATGTTGAGGTATTGCGACGTTACATGGCCCCAAATTGGGGTGGGTTTGACCTCTGTTTAGGCTGATTTCCCATTCTTTCTTATGGGACAATTCTTTCGCAGTTTTTTGCGTTTTTTTCGTGAAAACGATTTTGTGAATCACGACCAAAAGTCATAGCACACCATTACTGATCCGTGCCCATATTTTGATAAATTTTTACCTCCGCCAAGGGAGGAGGTTATGTTTTTCCCTGCGTTGGTTGGTTTGTTAGTTTGTTGGTTTGTTGGTCTGTTTGTGAACAGGATAAAAAAGAACTAATCAACGGATTTTGATGAAATTTTCAGGAGATGTCGGAAGTGGCCCAAGGAAGAATCTATTAGATTTTGGTGGTGATCTGGATCACCGTCTGGATCCAGGAAGTTTTTTATTTATTTTTTGTCATAGGATTAAACTGCCACATATACAATTGTAATGTAAAGTGTCTCAGTCCTGAAAAATGTATCTAATTGATCCATGTCCATATAACAGCTTATGAATTTCAACAAACATTACCCCATTTTAATATACATCCTTTTCACCTGCCTGTGTGTGTGGTTTGGAGTTTTGTGTGTGTGGACGACTGCAGCGCAATCACTTAGGTGTGTGCATGTGTGTTTTGGTCAAAGATGCATCTTTCTTGATCAGAGGTAACATTACCCCGTTTAAATATATTAGCTTTGTAACAACTCTTCAAATGTTACATGTGTCAATTACCTGTTGTGGCATTGCAGTTTATGTGAGATGACAATATGAACAACTAACAGCCACAATAAATAAAGATTTTAGTAAATTGCAAAGATTTTGTTTTAATTTTTCCTTGCAAACTTTCTAATGACTTAATTCAGAGGGTTACATCATGGGACTTTTGCTTTGGAGTGAAATGCCAACATGGCAGCCTTGGCAGAGGTCTGCACTCTGAGTGCTTTCTAGTTACACATTGTTTCATTTCAAACCAGAGAGACAGAACTTTGGGGCCTGTTCTATCATCGCTAGCACAAAAGCTAAAGGTAATATGAAGTGTTTTGTAGGAGGAAGAACAAGTCACAACAACGACTGTGACTTCAAAGAAAAGTGAGTAAAGTGCTGCATAGTGGTATCCATGGTGTCTGTTTTTAATTCCTCCCACAAACCAGCATACACAGTGTTTGATTTTAGTTCAGTTCAACCATTCAAGCAGTGTCATGCTGTCCTTTTGGAGGGGGTGAGTAATACAAGTCGAGGTATCATCAGAGAAAATCTCAGCTAATAAATTTGCTCTTGCGCCCTCCTCTCTTTCAGTATCTGGCTCACCTAGGTTGTTTTTTTTTACTTCCCATGACGCCCATCAACCTTGACCAAAATCAGAGACCTTGCTGACCGTGCCAGGTAGCCCTCACTTCTAATGATAACGATGGTAACAGATGTGGACAGTTCCACCTCATACTCATCAGGTTTGGGAAATGGAATGGAAGTGGAGCATCACTGAATGAATAACACTTCAATCCGTCAGCCCAGATGGTATGTGACTCATCAGCAAAGAGGGTTTGTTTTGTTTGGTGCATTTGAAAGAATAAAATGAAGGAACATTTGCATTAACCGCCCTCTTTACATATGTGTCATCTTGGCACTCAAGGTTTGCGTATGTGCGTCCTTGCAGAATATGATATGTGCTGTTTAATTTCAGGATAATAAACGTGTCATCGTTAATAACGTGTTATACCGTGTATGTCTGGCTCACTGTTAAAGGATTATGATTAACAAGGTGTCAGAGAAAAGAAGGCTTCACTGAGGAAAACAACTGCTGGTTCTCCATTCCTGAAAAGATGCTACAGCTCTATTGATTTGAAGGAAGACGAGGCCCTCTGTGTTAGAACCGCCGTCACCTCACAGGTTATGTGATGCACTTAAATGAAGAGGAGTGAGTTATTTTTGGTCAGAGCTTGTGAATCAGGAAGTTTACAAAAAAGAAAAACGCTTGCAGAATGCAGAGAGTATTATAGGTGCTTTTTTGATTTTTTTAAACCATGAATCATCTTCATTACTATGAGTGGATCTGTTCTTCCACGATTACAAATGAATTATCATAGACCAATGTTATTCAAACTGGGGTTCAGGAGCCAGCAAGAGTACTAGAGTTAATTGTAAGGGGTCCCCCGGGGAGAGGAGGAACAGAAAATTTTAACCCATCAAGTTTTTTTGTGGGTAGAACAGCAAGGAAAGAAATAAGGTTGGCTGTTTGGATTCATTTATAGTGGTCCTAGTTTGATAGTAGAGTATGAAGATTTTTTTTTACATATAGTCTTTACTTATAGTCTAATGTGAATCGACTGATGGGGTCCTTGATATGACATATGTTATAAACAAGCTGACTTATGTGAAATGCCACAAGAAGGCTGAAACCAAGAGGAGCAACGTCTTGTGTCAGCGAGCATTGAGGTCTTAAGCAATAACCAATGGTGTCCTTTGAATCTCAAGTCCTGAAGGTCACTGTGGCTCCATGAGCTGCGTTCAGCCTCTGCAGAGCACCGCAGCCTCCGCAAAGGTCATACATGCTGTATAAATATCACAAAGGCAGCATCTAACAGTCACTACTCAAGGAGGAGGCCCACATAGTGTCACAGGAATCAAGATGGAGAAAAATGATAGCACCCATCTGATAGGAAGGAGACAATTGTACAGCGATAATCTACAAATCTAAAGCCATATTCTATTGGTTAATGGTCTTTGTTCAGTGGATTATCTGATAAACAATAGCATGTTAACATTTCCACTGTGAGCGTGCTGTTGGTAAACATTTAGCTCAAAGTATCACTGCTTGTCTGAACAGTAGTGCATGGAAATGTGCATTATTTCCCATTTTCTTTTGCCAATTTTCTAAAAAAAACTGCTACATTTGGATGGAAACCCGCAGCTACAGACCCAGTAATGTGGATGTAGACTACTCTTAGTCTTGTTATTGTAACATCTGGTTCTTTGGTCTGGGTTGCATCCAGACTGTCTAATGTTTTTGCTGTATTTTGATTTGTTTAAGCTTTTTCCCCGATCAGTTTTATTCAGTTTGTTTGGTTTAATTGTTTTTATCAGACCCCAGTAAGACTAGCAACCACTTTGTGGAAGCTAATGGGGATTCTAGTAAAGAATAAAGAAAAAAAGAACTGTAAATATACGGTAGCTTTCATAGACGCACTACTCTCATGATTGTGACTTAGGAGGTATAGCAAACAAGATTATTTCTCCAAGCTTGATTTTTAATGTGCAGAATCGATGGAGAGAAAGTCCTTCGAGGAAAACCGCCATCCTCCTCATCACAGACTCGAATGACCGTGGAGTGCACTGTGGGACTCAACAGGAGCAAACACAGCTGAGGTTTGAGAGCAGTCAGACTAAGGTGTCAGTATGACAATTCCTTGCACTGACTCCCCAGAGATTAACAACAATGTGCAGTGACAAGAGACAAGGGCAGATTGACTGCTGCTGTAACTGGATTAGACAGCACAGGAGCACCTGAGTGTACTTGAGTTACACTCACAAACCAACTGCTACTGCTGTCAGTCATCGCTCTGCACCTCGCCGAACCATCAGAGCCTCAGCAGACTGACATGGGCAAACTGTGATTTAGTTCCCACCTCACCCACTCTTCATGTCTTCAAGTCTCATGCTGCCTTTACACACAAGCACAACTTTGGTGCACTATATAGACAACCAGACTACTATACAGCCATGTGAAATCATGCCCTGCTGCTGCGTGATGGGGTGCATCACCGTGAACCCCATATGTGCACCAGTTGTGCAGCAGAGTGAAATATTTAACATTCTTCATGAAGGTATGAAACCTGAGAGCAAATAAAGCCGACTGCTGTGAGAGTGTAGAAATGAAAGAGTTGGGGAAAAGGTGGCTCCACATGCACTGGTAGGCAAGAGGAGGTGCACACAACCCAATCACCTGTATCAATCTCTCGACAAAACCTTCAGTGCAGAGTGTGTCAAATAGAGAATGGGATGTCCTCGAGATCAAGGGAATGGAAGAGCAGGGAGACGGCAAAGAAGCAAACCACATTTTTAACAAACATCAGGCGCTAGTTACCTTTCACATTACCAAGTGACTCACCTGTGCAGAGCTTTCTCAGGTGCCTGATAAAGTTTGATATATTGATCCAGAATCCTTTATTGTGACACCCTAGATGTTGAATTGAGTGGTTCTTTTGTTTGGGCCATGTTTGAAGCCATTATAGCATTAAAACAAGTCTTTCCGTAGCTACAGGAGGGATGCTCACCATGGTGTTGTCTCTGTGGCCATTCAGGCCACATTCAAATTACAGCAAAGGAGGAAATGGCACTCATCTCGTGCATGACGGACATTTCCTTAATATTAATGTGCCAAAAAATCGTAATAGTAAGATAATGATTGCTCTCAAATGTTTGCAATTCTGGGAAAAAATTATGCAAGAGGAGGTAAAAGTTGCTCATTGGCTTCCTAAATGTAAGAGAAGTTAAAACTGCAAAATGAGAAAGTCTTATCAAACAGGAAATGAGTTATATAATTTCTATTTTGAAGTTGTGGACTGAGGCTTGAACTGATCACATGCTGTAATACTCTCAGTTTAGTCCAACCCCCATCAACTTAAATCAATCTATTAGCTACTGTGTATGAAAAAGTATATGAATAATTTCAAATAAGTCTGAAATATTTCACAAAGAATCACATAATAATTCTACACAGATGGGTTTTCACTCAACTAATGCTTTGTACATTGTTATCTCTTGCATAAAAAGCCTGCTACTTAGTGTCACTCAGCTTCAAAAATGATAACGATTTTTAATTGGAATCTTGCTGATAATTAGTGACAAATACTTAATAACATTCTTTAGAGATCAGGGCATTTACTGTCATTTCAGAAGCAACATACGGAGGTTGCTGAGTGCAAAGGGCAGTCTATTATCCTCACCCGAATCAGACTGCTGTTTACTGTCAATGTTCTCAAAAGAACATAGAGAAAAGAAAAACAGAACCACAACAGTAATTGCCAACCCTGATCAGCATATGTCCTCATGCATTGGGTATAATCTTTTAAATTAATGCACAATGGTTCCCTAAAAACGGGAAGATTTAAGAAGTGCAACTACAGTACTTTGATGATTAAACACATTAAGTACATACAGTATGGAGACAGCAGTAACAGAACATATGGGTGCTTTCTAAAACACACGCACGCACACACACACACACACTTACAGATCTTCATCACATGCAGTGCAAAACAATGGGCAGACTTATTCAATACACGCTGTGTACGTAGGAGGTCTCCTGTTCTTGGCAGTCTGCATTTTGGAAATGTGTAAAAATACAAGGCAACATTTAGATGTTCCACAGCCAGAGTAAAACACAACATACATGACAGTAAAACCAATACAACATAAGCAGGCTCATATCTACTGTGTTCATTTTGACGTGTACAGGGGCGGGTGCCCTCATGTACAGTCCTTTTGATGCTGGCAACCCTAAAAAGCATGCATTTACCTTCCAGTAGTATGACAGAACCTAAGTACAGAGAGCTGCCTCCAGAAAATAAGAAAAAAATATTTTGGCTGTCACTGACACTTGGCAGATACATTTTCACATGTTAATTTGCTGCAGGCCCATTCCCACAGGAAGTGGCATGCACTAATGGCAGATTCTCGTGTTGCGATTGGCTGCTGCTGGTGGCCGTGGGAAGAAGTTGATATTTCAGGACACAGCACATAAATCGGATTAAGTCATAATTGACATGTTTACTGGGGTATTTATGGCTTTCATTTGATTGGAAAGTAGGGGAAAAGGCTAAATCCACGGCCCAATTACATTTGAGGATTTAACCGATGGGTGCACGTGCCCACGCTACCTTACAAATCTGATTTGCATCGCTATGTGTTCAACATTAACTGAGGGTAACCTTCAAAAAGCATAGGTAATTGACGTGTTTCATGCAGCTGTGTTTAAATGAAGGACAACTTTCATGGTCAATGTAAAAATGGTGAATAATTTTAAACTTATATAATAAAACTATACAACCCAGCTGATTATGTCACATATTGGGGTTAAGGGAGGAGAGCATTTAGTGCAAATGAGATGCTGTTTGAGGAGCACATTTATTCACATTTTTTAACTAATATGGGTATTCGTCTTGCAACCCCCTTGTCGGAAAAAACAGCTGCATGCTACAAAATGAACTACAATGGGACTCAGCAGAGTTTCCCAAGGCCGAACACTCCTACACGTCAGTTTAGCATGCATGGCCCATTCCTCTACTCCACCGCAGACTGTCATGGAAATCAGTAGGTAATGTTAAAACATGCTGCAATGTCAAAGTCAACTAGAAAAAACAAATCTTGGATCCGTCCCATTTTCCGGATCTGCAACTACCAAGTTTCATGGAAATCGATGGAAATCCCGTATCTTTTTTATATAAATCCTGCTAACAAACAAACCATCCAACAAAAAAGGGCACATGGGTGAAAGCATGACCTCCTTGGCAGAGGTAACAATATACTGTAATATGCTGACATGCTAATGCACACACTGTCACATATAGTTCTATGATCAGATTAACACAAATATCTCTTATAGCTCTTATTTGTACAGAAATGTGGCAAATTATTAACTTTACTACCTGCTGGTTTCTGTGGTCTAACTATAAGAAACATTTGAAAAATGCTCTTTCCTAATCATTCTGTTTAGAGTGGGGTAAAACAGACGATAATAAAATTGTAGCACTTCAGATCTGTTTCCTCATGCTTAGCCAAATCTCCCCCGCTTAATTACTCGGGCAGATTAAAAATAGTAAAGCCAGAGTGTATTTTCCCTCATCACCTCCCACAGCCTATTGGAGCTGGCAACTGAGCCTGTGGGCAACATATGTGAAAGACTCATCTGCTACTATCCTTCTTCCCTTTAATAAATTTGACTACATGACACATATAATTTCATTCTCTCCTCCCGTTCACTGAGAGCGATGACACACTTTGCGAAGGAGGTGAACCACATGGACTGATAGAGGAGCTACTCCTCTCAGGCACAAGGGTGCTCATTCCCCAAGAGTAACGCCTTTTGACATGGCTGCTGGGAGACTGGACGCACAAGGGTTTTTTTCATGTGTTAAAATAAAATGTCAACATGCTGGCTCAGATCATATTTCTGCTTTTTATGTCTGGGAGTTTCAAATGTTTTTTATGTCACTGTGGCCCTAATACATGCATATTAGGCCCCAAAGCTCCCTTTAAATATATTTCAAACTTTGAACTTTTTGTTGTTGTTAAATTAGTGCTAAATTATGTAACCATGTTCAGTGGGAGAGAGAGAGATGCTCATGGTGACAATTAGCAAACTCCTTATACAGTGCTGTGAAAATATGTTGGACCTACTCCTGATTTCTTCTATTTTTGTGTGTATCTCATATTAAAGTGCGTCTGATCTTCAAACAAAATTTAACATAAAACAAAGGCAACCTGAGTAAAGTTTTAAATGATAATTTTATATCATGTCAAACATAAGTGTCATTTAAATCAGCAATGACTCAAAAAGCTATATTTGATGCCACATAACACTTATAGCCATCATAAAGTCTTAAAACTGTATTTATATTCGATATCTTTATTCAGAGACGTGACAGACACATACAGAAATATAGTTCCAATCTGAAATGCCCAAAGGTAAAAAGGCAGCACACACAAACCTTCAGGATAAAGTGACTAATCTCAGTTTCATCACTTTTATTCAAGTCCACAGACATGCTAACGATGCTCTGATGAAGGCCACTAGGCCGAAACATTAGCATGTTTGTTGACTTGGCCGAAATAAAAGTGTTTTACCTTTGGGTATTTAAGATTGTAAGTGTATGATTCTGGTATAGCACCATAAGCAAAAAGACTGGGAAGGCGCATCCTTACCAAGACCTACTAACATTTTTGTTTTTACATATCTGTTATTTCTGTAATGTATGTATACTGTGTTGAATTGTAATTTATTGTTGTATTTGTTGAAGCAGTGTATTGATGACACAAGGTCACTACTTGTATCAACTTGCCCAGGGACCACGGATGAAAATGAGCTAATTAACACATTTTTGCACATTTGCATTGATGTGCAAACTAAAATGTTGATTAATGTGCACTGTCCCTGGTAAGTAATTAAGTAAAATTAAAAAATTTAAAAATTTAAAAACTAACATAAAATAAACAAACAAACAAAAAACATGCAAACTCCAAACCTTCTTGCTAACCACTGCACCACCATGTAATAATGTTGATTTTTTTATGATGAATGTTTTTGGTGTATTTGGGGGCACATT
The DNA here is from genome assembly GCA_037577475.1 of Chaunax sp. Z400. Classification (NCBI taxonomy): domain Eukaryota; kingdom Metazoa; phylum Chordata; class Actinopteri; order Lophiiformes; family Chaunacidae; genus Chaunax; species Chaunax sp. Z400. Next base: position 23,089,522 of record CM075187.1, on the reverse strand, counting down.
AGCCAAACATGCATGTTTTTGACACAAGGTGGAGGTGTTTCTGTTCTGCTCATCACTAAGCCAATCTGCTGCCCTTTCATTAAGAGGTGAATGGAAAATGCATTTATGACATGTATCCAAAGTGCCATACAAGGTTTGAGCCATTCACACGGCTCATCTGACATATGGAGATGAGAACTGAACTTCCAACCTTGTGATCAGTCGACAATCCACTCTAACATCCTAAGCCACAACCTCCCCTTAGGGTGGAGGGGTAGGTAGGAATGGGGGAAATGGAAAGAGGAAGGGAGGGTTAGGATGAGGGAGAAAAAATGGAGGGAGGAATGGAGGCAAGGTGTAAAGAGGAAGGGGTTAGGGAGATGGAGGAGGGGTGGAGGGAGGAATGAAAGGAAGGTGTAAAAAGGAAAAGGTTAGGGGTTGAAATAGAGTGGAGGGAGGGTGGAGAGAGGAGGGGGAGAGAGGGATCACTGTTGTCCAACCTGAGCCGAATAACCAGCAGCATCCAGCTTCCTGTCACCATCACACGTCTTGTACATCCAGCTTCAGGAGTGCCTCTTCTTCTCCTCAACTTGTTTCTTCTTCTTCTCTTCTTTTATTTCTCCATCATCTCTTCCTTTTCATTCTTTTTAATTCCCTCCCTCCCTCTCTTTTTTCTATGCATCTTCTTATCTTTTATGTTTTTCCTTTTTGTCCAGCTTTGTGTATTCAGTCTTTAACAGAGCCTTAAAGTTGGGTGTAGTTTAGGGTGTGGTTGCTTTAAAGTGACAGCTACTGATCCGATTTCCATCAGACAGACGTGTGCAGGATTGTTTGAGCTTGGCAGAAGGTACACTGTGTGCTCTGCTGAATGCCTTTGTAGTTTGTAAGGGATCATTGTGATGTAAAATACATACATATACATTGTCAAGTTGATATTTTTTCAGTAGTTTTAGTTAACAGAGCTAGAATTCTCTCTAGGGTAGCTTCGTTTAGTATGTAGTAAATCTATGGTTTTAAAAGTCCTGCATTTCTCTTAAGACTTAGTCGAGAAAAAACAAAGCTAAAATGTATGTATAAATATAAAATGTATGTATAAATATATCTGGCATTACTGCAGACAAGAGGTCTTGTTGTTTTATGTAGATATTTTAATATGGAAATGTTAGATATTATATCATTAAAGGAAAGGAAATATTCATCAGGTGGACAGAATACGTATTTTGCTCCATCTGCTGGATGTGTAAATAAGCAACACCTTTGTCAACAAGTTCCCCTTGTCATCTGCATCCATTTATAATCACCTTAAAATGAGAACCGATGTGTTTCCATAACCATATATTGACTCCTTTAATATCAACAAAGAGAGTGGCAGACTGTGGCCGCCATGTTTCTACAGTGCAGAATGGACAACCCAAACACGTACTGTAGAAAAGGCCTTTTCAATTTTTAGCAGCCACCACAGGTTGGCCATAGGCTGGGACCAAGACTGAGACAGCTGGTTCCTATCTGTAATCGCACCAATGCCACAAGATCACAACGTGTCTTAACTGTCCCAAAGTGGGCAAAAATGTAGTTAATGCAAGTTGACGTTGTGAGTGTATAGTATGTTGATATTGCCAGAGTACAGTTTAACAGCACTAGCCTGGCCCTAGACTGTTAGTTTTGGAGGGCCATAATTCAAGAATCAATACGCTAATCATGACAAAATTTCATACGAATTTCTAATAGGACAAAATGAAGAAGTGTTGACATTTAATACCCCCCCACCCCCACCCCACACCAGCCCTACACAGGCTATGTGATTACAGAAAATGAATGAATGAATAAAATTCTGCTCTGTTTTTCTGAATTAATGGGATAATTATGTCATTAATTCAGAAAAACAGCAGAATTTTTTTCATGAAAAAAATCTCAGAATTCTGAGATAATTATCTCACTAATTCAGAAAAACAGGGCAATTTTTATTTTTCTCAAGTGAATGCAATACATTTCCATGATTTTTGCATAGGTAGGAAAAATGTTCTAAAATGTTCTCACATAATGCTAAGGTAAGTGGAAAATTTCCTGGCTCCAGTTTTCCGGGTCCACTCCAAACTTTTATTCAAAATTCAAAATAAAAATTTAAAATTAATTTAATTCAATCCTGACCCATGCACCATCGTTCCACCAAGTTTTGTGGAAATCTGGTCAGTAGATTTTGCATTCTTCTGCAGACAAACAAACCAATGACCAACCAAAAGACAAGATTGAAAACATAACTGCTTTCTTTGCAGAGGTAATAATCTATACTGAGAACTTATGTACAATATCACTCTACTGCTCACTCCAACCCTTTCCACTTTTGAGACCATCTGCAATCCATATTGGTTTGAGCATTTGAACAGCACACCTTCTGACCACAAGACATGACACATCACACATGTCAGAGTCTATCGCTCCTGTGTCTCTGCAGGACAGTTCTCCTCCTAAAAGCAAGCAGACAGCTGTCACCTGGACTCTGAATAAAAGATTTTGCTCCTAGCAGAGAGAAAATAAAGGTGGCTTTCTTTTTCGGTTCATACCCAAACATGTCTCCAGAGTTCTTGCAGCAGTTCCACAAACTCGATGCTAATTCTGAAGAATGACTTGAATCTTTCAAAGGTTTCTAGCGGGCCTTACGGTTTGTCTTTATTCCTCATGATAAGCCTATCAATCTAGTCAGCAAGGATAATGAATTTTGTGCAAACTGTGTGCATCAGGATTTTGATGAGGATATCTGTGTGGCTAGAAATCGAGGAGAACTGTGTGTATTGTCTCCCGTTTGAAAATGAAAGGAAAACGATCAATCAAGTCTCAGTCTAAAGAAGTCCATCACTGAACCAGTTATGTGCATGAACGTTTATCATCTGTGGTTACCAATGAAGGCCGCAGCGACATTTTAACCAAGTGTCTCTTTATTTACAAAGTGATGAAATGCTTTGACACTTCCCAAGCTTCCTTGTGACGGTAATAACAAAGCGGTCAGACAGAGAAACCACAGAGCAATTGTAGACAGATTGATCTTGAACAATATAAAATAACAGTTAATTACAAAATGATACAAGACAGCAGTACATCTGTTCAGATCAATGTACAGAATTTGCAAAAATTGAGGTAGAGAAAGCATACACTGCTTGAATGATGACTGATCTGACATGGGTTCGTACCGCTCAACAAATAGTCCGAACTGGAGTGTAATCACGAGGGAAGTGACGACATCCTGGTCCAAATAGGAGATAGAAACACTGTAGACGATTGGTGGAGCAAAAGTCTCAGCGTGTCAATTCTTAAAGTGATTGCAGAGTTCAACAGGTTTAGGTAGCTGTATAGGACCGATAAGGTCAGCAGCCAAATGTGGAATGAAACCGATTAAAGCAAAGTAACAGAGGTGACAGAAGCCCACAGTATTATGGTTTCTGACATGTACAGCATTGAGTTCAGTTTGAATTCAAGTGTGCGTTAAAGTGTTAAATGGTAACAATTCTGCCAAACTGTCATTCACCATTCAACATTTTTTACATGTATGTATACAGTGGCACGTAAGACAAACATGTTTCATGCAGACACTAAACAAACTACGTTCCATTTCTCTCTATAACAACAAACACTGAGAACCAATGAATGAAAAATGCATCTTAACTCAGTTTTCCATCCACCTCCATTCCCTTGGCAACACCACATTTTTGTAAACATTTGTGAAATATTTTCGGTGCTGCGGTCAAATTTAGTGAGACAACCGATCCTGGCACGAAGCACGATGCACCTTGAAGTGTTAAACGTCCTCTTTAAAATCTGGGATGTGTTCAAGTGCTTGTAAGGATGAAGCTGTTCAGAAGACACTGTGCAATAAAACAAAAGTTTTTCCTTATCAACCATCGGTTAATATAAAATCTGTTTGCTTTCTGTTACCTATTAAAACCCCGAGGATAACTGATTGTGTTTACATGTCATAGTCTTTGTGATTACATTATCCTACCACAAGTCCAGCTGCAATCCACAAAATCATCAGCTTTAAGTGTCGACTTGGATAGCCGACCAAATATGCTCTATGATTATATTTCCAAAAATAGAATGACACAGTGAGTCACACACTCTGAAGTGATCGTGCTGTCTCTCTGCCTCTGCAGAGGGGCTATTGATCCATCAACATCGATTCCTACTCTGTCAGTTTGGGTCTTATCTACAGGCCGGCTGTGTACACATCACCCTTTAAGCACCAAGTGTACAAGCACAAGGCCACCACTACCCACTTTCAGAAAGTCAATTCAAACCAAATGCTTCAAACCTTAAGAGCCTCATGCACGCCCACAGCAGACAGTCTGCGGTTGATGTTGCGATAACGACAGCGCAGGAGGTCACGATAAGTGGATCGCAGGTCTCGGTTGAAGAAGGCGTAGATGAACGGGTTCATTAGGGAGTTGGCGTAGCCTAACCAGAGCAGCGTGCGCTCCAGCCATATGGGCACGCAGCTACACTCCACACCGCAGATGAAGGGCCTGGCAGTGGACAGGATGAAGAACGGCAGCCAGCATACAGCAAAGACCCCCACAATCACCCCCAGTGTTGTCGCTGCTTTCTGCTCCCGCTTGAAGATGGAGATGTTTTTGCGTTCACGGTTCAGCAGGCGGGACAAGGAGGCGCACTCCTCCGCCACACCCGGCGGCTTCAGGCCCTGCATTCGCAGCGCCTCATTAGCCACTGTTTCAAGCCGCTCACGGCGGGAAAGGTCGGTGAAGCGGTGCTTGGCGCCGCTCTTACGAGCTGCCCTGAAGATTTTGTAGTACATGACCAGCATGACCAGCATAGGGATGTAGAAGGCTACAGCAGTGGAATAGATGGTGTAGCCAAAGTCTTGGCTAATGAGGCACACACCGGCTGCGTGGACGTTTTTGGCCCAGCCGCAGAAGGGTGGCAGGGTGATGGACGCCGACACCAGCCACACTCCCAGGATCATCTTGGCCATCAGCTGACCGTTCTGCCGCGCAGGGTAGGTGAGCGGCCGTGTGATCCCCAGGTATCTGCAAGGAAAGGAGACAAAAGACATATAAGTGATAACTTCCAAGCAGCTTGTCAACATGGGATTACAGGCAATTGAAGCTCCCTTGATATTTGCTCTAAAACCTTCAAATAATGTGTTGCACCAATTCACTTATCATGTAATGCCTTTAATCTGTATTGAGATGAAACTGCTGTGTAGCTGCATCAAATACATGTCCACGCATTTCAAAGACAAACATTTCAATAACAGGTAAACTGTGTCACTGCCTGGTGGGCCTTCAGCTGCTTTCCTTCGGTTTTGCAGGAGTTTCGCAGGTAGAGAGGGATCTATCAATCAAACAAACAGCTCAGCGGTTTCGCAGCTGGAGCTGTCAGAAAAGTAAAGATAAAGCGAGGTATGAAAGGCATGAATTTTTACTAAACTGGTAAAATAGCCACCACTCTCACAAAAAGATAAATCTGTGTGAACATCTCAGCAGGTTTTTTTTTTTATTAATCTAGATAAAAGGCTTTAGGGAGTGCTGTCCAATTCACCTTGCCATCCACTAGTGATGCTATCAGCATTGTGGAAATCAAATTCCACTCTGGGCGGGATTCTCCACTTTATCAACAGCTTAAAAAAAAACTGAACTCATATAAGTAAGGTCAGATCAAAAGGTGTCAATTCTGCCTTTAGCCCCACGATTACTTACACTCACACACTTACACTTACTGTGTATAATGCAAAGAGGATTGTTGCAAATGCCATGTGACCGTGTAGAATAAGAATTGAATATTATTAAAAGGACAGGCATTAATCAAACGACTTAATTTCAAGCCAACATGACTCTGAAATCGATTCCACTGCTTTTAAAACCTAACAGGCAAACAGTGCAGCAGTAAAATGTCATTTGGAAATGCAAAACAGTATTAATCCAAGTTTCCAGTTTCGTCCAAGCTAATTGGCTTTAGAAAACAAGGAGAATGTAGCTCAGTATCTGTGCTGCACACTGTACACCTTGTTAACAACTGACATCACACAGTCAGAGGTATTGATCTAGATCAGAATCACTTGAAAGGCCAGTAAGGCTACAGCTGCAGCTGGAACCTCTCAATTATGCCTCACACAGCTGACATTGGCCTAAAAAAGCTCCTCAGAGTCACTGCATGTATAATTCAACTGGTACCTGAGGCATGTGACTTTAATACATTCACCTCATATCAGTGTTTGTCAGCACTGCCATGACACCAAGGTAAACCTCATTTATCTGAGACAGGTGTCATTATTTTCTTGCCTGTGGCTGTTCAGGTGGACGCGTGGTGGCATGGAGGATTGTGTGATACAAGAACGGACAGAAATACACACACCTCATTCCAGACAGAAACAAAACCTCACGTTGTTTGTTGCTTTTCTGCAAGTTACATTTGGTGTTGCATAAAAGTGAATTTGAATAATCACCATTGAAAGAATCCAAAGTCTAACTCTGTGGTTCTCATTTAAACTTTGCAACACACTACAGTGTCCTACTTAAAGACACCTTGGCTCAGGTTACTTTGGCTCACTGAATATTGTGTAACACCTACTGTTCATTCAACTAGTAATCCCACCAACCACTACTCTGTTGAGCAAACAACCTTCCCTTAAAAAATACTTAAGCTTTACAGGGGGGACCGAACACATCCAGGCGAGCAATGTCAAACAGTATAACACAAATCCAGAGATGGGTACACACCATGCTGTGGGAATTCTCAGAAATACATAATGGAAACCCAGTAATGCAACACTCTTCTCTGAATGCATTACTCACTAATGAGGAGGGGGGGCGATGATGCTTTTTTGAGTGGCTATTGGTGTGTCTGTGGGGGGTAGAGGGTAGTTCTCCGCAAAACTATGACTCATCTTAGGCCCTTCAGAGGGCAGAGCTGTTTCAGACGATGCAAAATCCTCTCACCGTCCTTGTGTACACAAACACCTGCCAAGTTAGATAAGACAGTTTGCATTTTAACACGTCAACACACAGCGTCTTGCATGTGTTTTAGCAGGTTGAGCTAATGCAAACATCTGTAGGACCTGTGGTTTGTTTTGTCAAGTGCATTTTGATAGAAAGAGAGTAAACTTCACTTTACTTTAGGATACAGTACAGGTGGAAGTTATATCATTAGGAGTAATGCAAAATAGACAAGCACAATCAATAATGACACTACAATGTACCAAGTACATGAAACATGCACAATACATAATGTAATATATTGTAAATACAACATGCAACATAAATCAGTGAGGAATTATTTACTCTGCCACAGAGGTTAGGTTTTTGTCACTGTCTGACTGTCTGTGTCTGTATGAATGTCTGTCTGTCTGACTGTGTCTGTCTGTATATCTGTATGTCTGTCTGACTGTGTCTATGAATGTCTGTCTGTCCCGCTATGTCTGTCTGACTGTGTCTGTCTGTATGTCTGTCTGACTGTATCTGTATGAATGTCTGTCTGTCTGACTGTGTCTGTCTGAATGACTGTCTGTCTGACTGTGTCTGTCTATGACTGTCTGTCTGACAGTCTGTGTTTGTATGAATGTCTGAATGTCTGACTTTGTCTGTCTGACTGTGTCTGTCTGTATGTCTGTATGTCTGTCTGACTGTGTTTGTCTGACTGTGTCTGTCTGTATATCTGTATGTCTGTCTGACTGTGTCTATGAATGTCTGTCTGTCCCGCTATGTCTGTCTGACTGTGTCTGTCTGTATGTCTGTCTGACTGTGTCTGTATGAATGTCTTTCTGTCTGACTGTGTCTGTCTGAATGACTGTCTGTCTGACTGTCTGTCTATGACTGTCTGTCTGACTGTCTGTGTCTGTATGAATGTCTGACTATGTCTGTCTGACTGTGTCTGTCTGTATGTCTGTCTGACTGTGTCTGTATGAATGTCTTTCTGTCTGACTGTGTCTGTCTGAATGACTGTCTGTCTGACTGTCTGTCTATGACTGTCTGTCTGACTGTCTGTGTCTGTATGAATGTCTGACTATGTCTGTCTGACTGTGTCTGTCTGTATGTCTGTCTGACTGTGTCTGTCTATATATCTGTATGTCTGGCTGACTGTATGTTTGTCTGATTGTGTCTCTCTGTCTGTCTGTCTGACTGTGTCTGTCTGTATATGTGTCTGACTGTGTCTGTCTGAATGTCTGTCTGTCTGTGTGTCTAACTGTCTGTCTTCCTAACTGTCTGGTTGACTGACTTATTGTCTATCTGTCTGTGTGTCTGTCTGACTGACTGTGTCTGTATGAATGTCTGACTATGTCTGTCTGACTGTGTCTGTCTGTATGTCTGTCTGACTGTGTCTGTCTATATATCTGTATGTCTGGCTGACTGTATGTCTGTCTGATTGTGTCTCTCTGTCTGTCTGTCTGACTGTGTCTGTCTGTATATGTGTCTGACTGTGTCTGTCTGAATGTCTGTCTGTCTGTGTGTCTAACTGTCTGTCTTCCTAACTGTCTGGTTGACTGACTTATTGTCTATCTGTCTGTGTGTCTGTCTGACTGACTGTCTGTCTGACTGTCTGTGTCTGTATGAATGTCTGACTATGTCTGTCTGACTGTGTCTGTCTGTATGTCTGTCTGACTGTGTCTGTCTATATATCTGTATGTCTGGCTGACTGTATGTCTGTCTGATTGTGTCTCTCTGTCTGTCTGTCTGACTGTGTCTGTCTGTATATGTGTCTGACTGTGTCTGTCTGAATGTCTGTCTGTCTGTGTGTCTAACTGTCTGTCTTCCTAACTGTCTGGTTGACTGACTTATTGTCTATCTGTCTGTGTGTCTGTCTGACTGACTGTGTCTGTATGAATGTCTGACTATGTCTGTCTGACTGTGTCTGTCTGTATGTCTGTCTGACTGTGTCTGTCTATATATCTGTATGTCTGGCTGACTGTATGTCTGTCTGATTGTGTCTCTCTGTCTGTCTGTCTGACTGTGTCTGTCTGTATATGTGTCTGACTGTGTCTGTCTGAATGTCTGTCTGTCTGTGTGTCTAACTGTCTGTCTTCCTAACTGTCTGGTTGACTGACTTATTGTCTATCTGTCTGTGTGTCTGTCTGACTGACTGTCTGTCTGTCTGGTGAATTCTTTTTAAGTAGGACACACAAAATGCCGTGTTCATGATCCTCCTCCTGCTCAAGGTGTTAATCAGGGAGATGAGTGAAGAAGAGCTACACCTGCCAGGATAGGGCACCAGGCTCCTGATGAGGTGAGCTCCATTACACAGTTGCTTGGAAAAAGAAGGCGTGCCATACGGGGATGTGCCACAGGAAGTGCAGCCACAAGTTGCATTCCCAAAATTAGGTCAGGTAGACGATCTCTTTGCACATGCCTTCTATATCACAAGCAGTTTCCTGCTATCTTTAAGCTTCACTAACTCATTCTCCTCTTTGTCCAATCACAGCCTGTCATGTTTTCTTTTAGCCAATCATTTGTGAGCTATGAAACATTAAATATGCTCTCTGCCACTGCTGTCATTCAGCTGTCATTTCAGTCCTGTAAAGATTTGCAACCCACCTCCACCTTTTCACTACCTCATCCCTGGACACCTGATAATGTGCAATCAGATCCTCCAATCAGAAGTTTTCCTTTTGGGATATCATCCCAACATAGAGCTCCATTCTTCATTCCCACCATATTTGGAGCCTCTAATTCGTTGGACAGATTTGTTTGATGATCTACTTCTTCCCGGAGTGAAAACGCCAAAGTCTATTCATTCTCTTAACAGTAATTTTAATCTTACTTCAATTTTCTCTTTCTTATTGGTTCCTCTCATTAGCCTCTCCTGTTAGCTGCTAACTGTGTCTCTCTGCTGTTTATGTATGTATGTGTGTGTTAAGTGCAGTGGTTTGTGCGGCTTTGTGGCTGAAAACAAATAAGAGCTATGAGAGTGAATCAAACAGTTTAGCTAGATATACCAAAACAAAGGGCTTGAAGATGCCAAAAGGCAGTTGGTCAGAGAGGAAATGCAAAATCATGCTATAATTCAATACAACCAACAACAATGCCTCTCACATAACATGCAGTCATTTGATCTCTTGTTAATGTGAGAACTTTTATTATCATAGCTTTAAGAACATTATTTGGAACATTATATTTCAGTATTGTGTCTGCAACATGCAATTAAATAGAGTCAAACTCAAAACATATTTTAAATTGTAGCACAGTATACATAATGCATAAAAACATATTTAAAACCACATGGGACAGGCCTACCAGTGGCAATGGATTATAATCACCTCCCAGAAAACACCATATGTACCAAAAGTGAGACACTCATACTGTTAGAGCTTCTGGGACATATCCACAGCTGCAGCAGTCCTAAGGGATCATCCAGCCACAGACAGACATTGTGCCCGGGTTAATGGAGAATTCCATTACTTGCTTTAGGCTAAGGCGCCATAAAGTGAACTATTTTCTGAGTTGAAACACTGTAATCTGCTCTGGTGAGCAACAGTCAGTCATCTCCTGGAGCACTTCTCAAGCCTTTTACATCTGAAAGAGGATACATAGTGAAATATTTACCAAGCTGCAGTTCATTCGGGCAGAGGAGTGGTAAATGTAGAGCAGGGTCTCCTAAAGAGAAAACTACAGGACAGAATGGATGTCTGTCAGTTTGTTTGTTTTTGTTTTTTTTAGAAACTTTCCACTGGAAAATCTTCACTCATTCATCTCACTGAGGCATTCAAATTCCCATGTCACTACACTCGAGGGCAATCCAGAATAAGCCTGTGAAAAAGTGAGGATTTGGCCATTTTAGAGAGACTTTCTTTTATTGTCACATGGGTGAGTGAAGTGGCCGCAGAGACGCTGAAGTCGCTTGAAATCAAATCATTTTTGCTGAAGAACTGTCTCTTCCAAAACAGAGCAGCTTGCCTGCTTCTTATCCAGCAGTCAGTAGTGTACATGCACTGCTTTCATGCTCGATTTGCTTAACATAAAGCGAATGAGAGCGACAAAGAAGAGGAAAACCTGAAAAGACCCGATTCATTGTTATTTCTGTGCTCAGTTGGTTTTTTGATGTGTGCTGTTCTAATACTAGGGTTTACATGATAAACTTCGCTTAAATCAGTAAGTTTTGTTTTTCTGATAAATAATGACTGAAATTTTTAAAAAAATGAGCGTTTCATCGTAGATAATTTGCTCTGATATGCTGAAGACTGAAGAGAACCAAATATGTGAGAGTTGGGATTTCTCCAACATCAGACAACGACCTTAGTCCTCGAGGAATGCTTCAGCTCTCATATTCTATTTGAGGAACCTCCATAAGACAGAAATTGAGCTGCTTATCACAGAGCACAGTGCACAACATGAGTGAAGCTATAGTTTAGTCCTCAACAAGGAAGCAAGGAGGAAACCCATCTGTTTAATACTTCACACAGACTTCTGCCTTTTTTTAGTCCAAATGAACTTGCATCTATTAAAGTCAGGCTCTGATTTGTTCTCCGAGGGTTAGGATGAATGAGTAAAATAGTAGTTGTTTTTTTTCCATCTTTAAACTATTACATAAGCCAAACTGAATCACTGAGCAGATGTTTCTTCCCTCATATTTGTCTGTTACCTTTGGTCAGACTGGTGTTAAATAACCTGTGAGTGACAGCTGGCTCTTATTTTAGCCCATATGTAGAGGAAGATGCTTCAGAATCGCCACCTAATGTTTACCAGACAGTTTGCAGGTGTATGTTTTATGATAACTATGAATCGAACACTCAGCAGATCTTTTTGATAAAACAAAACCAACGTTTGTCAGGGTTTATGAGTGTTGGACTTCCCTTGCCTGAGTTGAAGATGATAGTAAGCGTTAGGGTTGAGCGAGTACTCAAGTATCAACTACAGATAATGTTCTTCATGTAAGTATGAGTATCAAAATGTGTCAATATCTGTTCGTTTGATGAAGGAAAATCCTCATTAGTTACCTGACTGACATTTTGTCATTTAACTTAGTTTAAAAATGTACATAATAATGTTCTGACAATAATTCTCTTATTCCCTTACTGATGAATAAAGAAATGATAATAAAATAAAACTTCTCTCGCATTTTGAACTTTGACTCATGTTCCAGCTATGGGTGTCACAAGCACATAGAATAGAATAGAATAGAATAGAATAGAATAGAATATCTTAGTGTCATCGCACAACTGTACAATGAAATTTTCAGTGGTGGGAAGCAAACACAAGATAAGGTTAAAAATGACAATACATAAGCACACAGAACAATAATAAATAATCACGTAATACAAAATAAAAGTCAGTAATAAATAATACAGTCCGTAAAAAGAAATATAAAATAAAATATACCTCAGCCATTACCTTAAATTATGAGCTTCCAGTCACACCCACTCACAGTTTATGCACCACCCACTCCATCTTCCATCCTGCTCATTCTGAGAACTGACCCAAATTATTTCATTACTTGGACAGATACAGATGATGATGTAATCAATCATCCCTATCAAGCATAAAACTTCAGTTCTCCCAAATTAGGGAAACACTGATTAATCCCCTTATCATTATGTTACCACACGTAATGATATCTGGTCACGGAGATAGCTGCTTATTGCCTAATTATTCCTTAATCGTTTTTAATTAAATTAACAGGAAGTCATTATGCTGTGTAGGGTGTTGTTGTGTGCAAGTTTTATATCATTCGTCTACTTGGATTGCCATGAAATTTTGCACAGAAATTCATGTCCTCTCATGATTTGTAATGCTTTGAGGAAAAGGTGATTTTTTATCTTGTGCCTTCACCAAGTTAAAGTACTAAAACTCACCGTTACCTGACCATCATGTCATTCCCATCAACCTCACTTGTACTTTGTGTTAAGCGTTCATTCCTAATGTTAATATGACAACACAATGAGTAAAATACATAGGTAACATTATACCTGCTCAACATTTTAGCAATTTCATTGTGAGCATTTTAGCATGCTCATATTAGTGTTAAGCCCAAAGCACTGTAATGCCTAAGAGCAGCCTCACAGAGCCAAGCACAGCTGTAGGCTGTTAGTCTCGTTACATGGAAGCTTTGTTAATCTTTATTTTTCCTGCAGCAGCTCAGATCATTCTACTTCGCCTTAGCATCTAAACAGAAGTGTTGTCAAACAATTTTCTGTGGTATCTGTGTCCAAGAGAAAGTTATATCATTTTCAAATGCCCGCTTTGAAATCGTGTGACTATACCACAAACACAGAATTCATTGACAATTCTGAATGATATGTATTTTTCGACCCACTAGGTTGAATTGCAAGGTACCAGCTGAGGTTAATCTCTAAAGAATGAGAGATAGAAATGGTTACTGTAATGCTCAATAAGGACTTCTAACAGCGTCTACCTTGACTTGCATTTTTGACAAATGGTCTATCATCCGTAGCATGAATCAGGATCTCTAGCCAGCTGTGGGCTCACTAAATAATTATGGTTTTCAACTCCCCACCACATGGTACTCATAATGTTATCTATCTATATCTTGCTTTTTTTATTTAAGCTTTTCTAAATGAGTTATTTACAGAATCATTGAGTGGTACATCTATAGACTTCTTTTCCTCTGACTTTAATCACAGATGTCTTTATGTCTGTTTAACTTCCTCCTAATTGCTGTAAAGCAGTAGTTTGGATATTTTACAACCGTCGCCACACAGCACACCACCTGCTCGTGTTGGTTGTCTACTGGCTCTCACAGCAATAGAGATGATGGGCAGCTATTAGCGCTGCGGTGATGAATGGATTCCCCTTACAACAGTCAGTGTCTCTGTCAAGACCTGGATGTCCTTGGACAACAAATCAAATACCTTACAGGCTCTAGGAAATAGAAGAGATATCGCAGCTAAAAACATAATGTAAGCAAGACAATATGGGTCATTCGGTTACACTGACGGCCAGGGGCTGGTAAAAGTTTATGGTCACTAGCTGGATTGTGGTAGGAAGCACGGATCACCCAGAGGGACTCCATGTAAACACAGGGAGAACAAAAGAAACATTGAATGCATAAAGGCCCCAGGTCTGGCAAACCCAGAACCTTCTTTCTGCGTGGGAACGGTGCTAATCAATGCACGACCGTACCAGTCCTTTCATACATCCATACAACATAGTAGAGAAATTACATGGAAATCTTGTGCTGTTCCACATCATTTAAAAGCATACAGGGATTAGTAGAGGTGGAGTAAAATGTTCTAGTGCAGGTCTCTAAATCAGAGAAAATAATTATAGAAAATAATTAATAATTATTTTGTTAATAATAATAATAATAATAATTATAATAATAATAATAATCCCTACAATGTACTGTACTGTGTTGTTTAGGAAATATTTACCTAATGCTCCCATATCTTATTAATTTAAGGGAGTTATTTAAATTTTATTTTGGCTGCTGGCCCAGTAAAAATATCCTAGGGGCCATAATGAGGGTCAGACTAATCCTTCAAATGGGAATGATGGCTATGACACTCATTTGGCTTGATTACTCTCTTCCACACACTGGATGGATAACAGCCTGATGTAGGCCTGATTGTCAGTCTCAGAAATTCAAACAAAGGAACATAGGAATAGTGTAGGGGTTGGGATTTCAGACACTGTTACACCATGTGAATAAATTGATACCTTTAATGCATTATCATCTCTAATCTACTCAATGATGAAACAACAAAAATGAAACAAATAGCTCCTTAATCCCAACTGACCAAAGAAGAAACATCTCTCATTTTAGACATACACTGCTAATTAATGATTACATATTATTCACAAACAAACAAAATTGGATGGAAAATTCAATGATATTGATGGTTAAGAAAGCAGTTTAGACTGTTTTCAATAGGAATTCAGCAGCAGCACAAGCCTTCACTGTTGGATGCATTGCTCCATCAAACTGGACTAAAACAATTTATTAGGTTGGGTGACTTTGTTCTACATTTTCTTGAAGATATATGTCATATTTAGTTAAAGGGATAGTTCAACATTTATAAATTGTGCTCATTTGTTGAGAATTAGATGAGAGGATCGATACGTGTATGGTGGGTATACAATATGATATTGTGTGTATGCTCTAAATTAGAAGCTAGCACCAATTTAGCAAAGCTTAGCATTCAGAGAAGAAACAGGGAAAAGCAGTAAGGCCCTGTCGCAAGTAACATTTACCTACGAGTGCCTCTAATATTCACTGATCCATACATTAAATCATTCAACACATCATATAGTTCTGGACTTGTGTCATCCTACTAATGGAGACACAAATAAGTGATGGTTTTATGGGGGGTTGGAGGCTAAATGAAGACCTGGGAATGAATCTTTCTCAATAATCACTGACTGATGTGTTTAAGAGCAGCTACAGTACATAGTATGCCTGAGGTTAAGAGGCAGTCACTGATGCATTACAAGCTGAAACACAGCACTGACATTTGGCTTTTATCAATACATCGATCTTTTACATTTCAAAGCTGTTTACGGTACGTGCAGTTGAGAAACATTTTAAGAGAAAGAATCGCTTGAAAATGCCATCAAACACATTATTTAACACTTCTCCTCTCTTCTCAGCTCACTCTTTGGACTCCCAGCGGATTCTGACAACATCATCTGGCCCTGATCTTTAAATGGTGTTTCTGCCTCTTCATTCTGATAATGGTCACTTCGAGAGCGTCTCTCAGCTCTTTCAATCCTCAAGATACTTCAAAAGCACTCACACATATCTCTGTATCTATACATCAAACAACAGTGTTATGTGTGGCTCCATGCATTCCCTCACTTGTTCTCAGTGTTCTTTCCTTGCTTTAAATAGAGACGAACAGAATCATTCAACTTTATTTTCCATATACTGTACACAGTGCGGCATGACAATAATGCTTCTGATCTAAAATTGAAAAAATGATAAATAATAAGAAATTTTGCTACAAAGAGGCCTTGATAAAATGAGAACATAGTAATTATCTTTTTTCAATTTAAGTTTAGTTCTTTCCTATTCTCCATCCCTCACAGATGCCAAATTTCTGTCCAAATCTGCCAAAACGTATTAATTTGGTCAGTGTGAAATCATATATATATACTCACTATATAATGTATACAAATCATAGACAAAAAACAGAATTGCTACCTGGATTAGGCTCAGTTTATCTATACTGCACCGGAGACACAGGGAAGGTGGTCCGCAGGCACCCAGGACCTTCATGCTGTGTGACAACAGCACTACCCACTGCACAACTGTGCCGCCCCTGGGTTCACAGTTGTCATCGCAAAATGTTCCAACATCAGTGGCTATTTGGGGGCCCCCTTTCCCAGATGTTTTTGGGAGTCCCTAAACATTTGCATTGTTTGCCTCTCCTTACGGTACGCTCCTGTCTGCAGGGAAAGCTAAGCAATCAAAGCATGACTTCTGCAGTAAACTAAGACCATGATCTCCCCCTAACCTAAACCACTAGGAGAGTGCTGTGATCACTAGTGGCAGATACTGTGGGAAGTTTGCCTTGTATCTTGCGCGTGGTGTGCATTGTTTCCTGAATCTGGGCCAACTAAAATTAACAAAAGTGTTTTGTCACATCTTAGTCTTTGTTTCTGAATGGATTTTTGCCTGATTGTTACACATTTAGCCAATTTTTGTCCCCAGTCGATTCCTTAATTGACTTCCACTGTGATTGCAGCCTTGATAAACAGATTGGGATGCAGTTATAAAGCCTTTATAGACCTTTCTTTCTGCTCAGAAAATTAAATATCTACACTCTTACAATGGAATATGCTTAGAGAGACTCTTTAATTTATGTGTAATACGGCGTATAAAGTGCTATTACTGCCCACAAAAATGTACATTAACTCTGGTCAGTATCCCACTAAAAGTCACAAATGTGAAAACTCATTTAGTGAGATCCCAAAATGACCTCTTAAATATTAATGAGCGTGCTAACTCTCATTATTATGCAGTGACTGAAATTTGGTAGTCGCAGGCGAATAAGTGCCAGCGAGTCCATCTTCCTCTCTTTTTCCTGTCAAGATAATGTGAGAGCGAGTGTGAAGAGTCACTCCATCTTCGTCACCTTCGCTTTGGTTCCGTCATCGAATGCTGTCGCTCTCTCAAAGGACACCACCAAAACTAAATAAGCTTAGAGGAAGTCTCAGATGTGGGGGAGGAATCGAATTCTACACTTCCTCCCATTTTGCTTTACTTTTGACCTTTAAAAAAAATTGCTGAACAATTTTAGTTACCAAGGATACCACAGGCAGCTCCTCTTTTCAAACCACTACTTTCTTCCAATTTGGCATCTAGCCAGCAGTTAGCACAGCTGAAGTAGCTGTGCAGTCCATTATATGTCATCATTTTGTGGCAACGCAGATGAAAAAGGACAGCAAGGAGGAGTTGTATCCAACTTGTTCCTACTACCGTTTAAAATAAAGGCAAAAGCTGAGAGCTGCTCTGTTTTTTTTTTTCACTTTGTTTTCTCTTTCTGACCTTTTATTTTTGGGGCATTGAAATATCACAAGTATAGAAAAAACTCAGCAAAGAGCAAGACAATGCCACTGATACCAGTACTACGCCTGGTTTATCCACATATTTCATGTTGTGCATTTAAAAAAATGATGTAGTCTCTGTGATGTAGATCTCATATATTCATTATAATGATTTATTTACATATGATCATTTACTTTATTTGTGAGATAAATGAGATGTGTGGCTTATGTACAATAGTGTACATACATTTTGCCATTTGATTGGCAAAGCAAATATTAATAGTTTAGTAATAGTACCAAAAGTCTTTATTTCATCTGGTAGAACTTTCCACTGGGAAGTAGTTTCACAGACAAAGAAGACTATATACTATACACAATCTAGTATAGTATAGTATCGTACCGTACCGTATCGTATCGCATAGCATAGCATAGCATAGCACAGCATAGCATCGCATAGCATAGAATAGTATAGTATAGTATAGTATAGTTTAGCATCGTATCGTATCATATATCATGTATCGTATAGTATCGTATAGTATAGCATCGTATCGTATCGTATCGTATAGTATAGTATAGCATTGTATCGTATCGTATCATATCGTATCGTATAGCATCGTATCGTATCGTATCGTAGCGTATAGCATCGTATCGTATCGTATCGTATAGGATAGTATAGTATAGTATAGCATCGTATCGTATCGTATAGGATAGTATAGCATCGTATCGTATCGTATAGGATAGTATAGTATAGTATAGCATCGTATTGTATCGTATCGTATCGTATAGTATAGTATAGCATCGTATCGTATCGTATCGTATCGTATAGTATAGCATCGTATCGTATCGTATCGTATAGTATAGTATAGCATTGTATCGTATCGTATCATATCGTATCGTATAGCATCGTATCGTATCGTATCGTAGCGTATAGCATCGTATCGTATCGTATCGCATAGGATAGTATAGTATAGTATAGTATAGCATCGTATCGTATAGGATAGTATAGCATCGTATCGTATCGTATAGGATAGTATAGTATAGTATAGCATCGTATTGTATCGTATCGTATCGTATAGTATAGTATAGCATCGTATCGTATCGTATCGTATAGTATAGTATAGCATCGTATCGTATCGTATCGTATAGTATAGTATAGCATCGTATCGTATCGTATCGTATAGTATAGTATAGCATCGTATCGTATCGTATCGTATAGGATAGTATAGTATTGTAGAGAATAGTATATGTTTGAATCTGCCCCTTCATCTGAATCCACTCCAAAATGTAACGGCCTCTCCCGTGCCACATCCTTTATGCTTCTTCCAACTTTCAATTTATGGGAAATCGATGGAAATTGTGAAAAAAAGCCATATATTGCAAAGACTTCCTGAATTCCTGGATCCACCTCTTTATCCCAATCCAGCTCATAATTGAACAGGTTCTTCCCTGTCATATTTCCAACCCTCCAGTTTGACTAAAATCCCTCGTGTAGTTTTTGTGTAGTCCCGCTAACAGACAGACAAACAAACTGGCAAAAACATTCCCTCCTTGGCTGAGGTAATAAGGTCAAATTGAATAGAAATCAATACCACAAATGCTGCAGCACATGGTACATGGTATGATAACCGTCAATTTAATTCCACAATATTCAGTCAAACTACTGCTGAAACCCTAGTTGAACAATGCTGTTTAGAGAGTATTGATCATATTTCCAACTTCATATCTGTCGTATCCATTTATTATGAGGCAAAAGACAACAACAACAATCATGCAACAATAGACATAAATCTCTAAGTCAAACCTGTACAATTCATATATTGTACACAAAGTTCTGCCATAATTAAAATCATACTTCAGTTAGCCCTCAGCTAGAATAAACCTCTTATATATTTTAAAATATTTTACTGTCATTATTCCCAAAAATTCAATTCAGAAACCTTAAATGACATTCAGAAAATTCACTCCAGAGGCCCAAAAGACAAAGCTTCTCCTATTAAAATAACAAGATAGCAAATTTAATGATTTGCCGTTTCTTTCTGTATCACACAGTATCATCACAAGACAAATGTTGATAGAAAAACTAACTCAAATTCAATAGGCAAAAGTGCATTTATCAGTCTCAAAATATTTAACATTATTTCTTAACTTTTTCTTCATGCTTGTTGTCTCATCATTGTTTGTAAATGGTAGCTCTTGTAATGTCATTGACAAAAAAATTGACAGATTTTTTTTCACATAATGTAGATTCTTGCATTTCTTTTGTTCTCTCCAGTATTCTTATTTTAAACGGTTCAACACAGGAGATCTGAGGACTTTGGGATCTTCAAAATAATTAATTGGATCTACAGCATGCCTTCAGTCTTCAGACAGATGTTGGCAAATATGCAACCTAAACATGACTCAGTTCAGTAGCGTTCCACAAAGAAACATTGAGATAAAACAAATTAGAAAAGTACACAAAGGGAATACTGTATGTTCAGCAGTGTCAGACTTAATCAAGCACAAAGGGTTGATAGCAGGTTTACTGCTGACATCAGCAAGACTGATATAAATGTTGTTCAGAAGAAAGTAAATTGCATATAATTGGATTTTGCACGGATGACAAGATCAGAACAGGATATGGAGATGTAATCTATGTTCCTGTGGGCTCTAACTGAACAAAACTATGACTAATAACAGGGATATTCATTACAGGAGCAATTTTACTGCTGTTTATCTTGCTTATCAAGCAGTGAGAGGTAATTCGAAGTAATTCAAATAACTAATTTTCCTGGCAAAGCATATTTAAATGTACAGTATCACATTTGTACATTTCCAAGAGTCGTTTTCACGCAGGCTAATTTGAAAATCAGACAAACAAAATACCATTATAGGTGAACAAACACAGCTGTGACAACAAGGTAATAATACTGATAATGCTGCTCCAGGGAAATAAAGGTCACTGTTGTGTTGCCACACCAGTGCACATAATGATGGGAAAGAAACAGTACATCTGGTAATAAAACTAAACAGGGCAATGAAGTTGATACGAACCAAAGGTGTATGATTCAACCGCTAGAGTCTATTCCATTTACTGGGAACTAAATATCAGCAGCCTGTTGGCTTAAAATCACAAATCATCGATCTGAGAGTCCATAGACCAGATTTGAAGGCGATTAAGTGACACAGAATCACCCATCTGTGCGTTCCAGATCATTGCCTGTATGTGAGTGCCTCACATACACTACAGTGCAGCATATTGAGCAGGAGGCTTCATCTAAATGGACGCTGTGGTGTCACAGAATAAGTATGGTACACACTGTCCTATCTCACTGGGCCTACTCGTCTGCAGACATCCTCACCGACACACAATCCACCAACACTGGCAAACATGTCGGATAAATGAATATATGGTAATATTTTTTTGGGCATGCTAGCTGCATGGCTCAAGACATGGCAATGTTAGTCGTTCCACCACTTTAGTGCAGATGGATGACTTTTGGATGGACTGGTGTGAAATTTTGTACATCTGTGGTCCCAAGAAGATGATTTTGACAGACATCCACCTAACCCTCAGTTTTGCTCTCGAGAGCAGGTCGAAGTTTTTTTAATGACTCCACATGAATATGATGATTGGCACAAAATTCGATACAGACCTTTATTGTTCCCAGACAATGTGTCCCAAATGTCTCTAGTGACTATTCCTCCAGTGCCACCATGACTTTTACATCTCTGGTCTTAGCATCTATTGGATGGATTACCATGAAATTTGGCGCAGACTTGCTCCATCTGGATACATTTTAATAGCTTTGACTATCCTCCGACTTTTCATCTAGCATCATTGTTACATCCCTGATGAGTCCAGGAGATGAGGGGATTAACACATTAAGTTTAATAACTGAGGTTTTTTTTTAAAAGACGGAAACCAGAGACAGACAATCAGAAAATAGTTAATTTATAAATTATCAACTATTAATGTTTCAACAGAAAACGACTCCTTTAAAGGAAAGCCCATCTGCAAGACAAGCAGGAAACAAGTTAAACCAAAACATAAGGCAAAACAATAAGTAAGGCAAACACCCTTTCTTCAATAGAAGAAAGTATCAGTAGCCTACTAAACAGCTCAATCTCTGCCAACTAGCCCACTGACACCACAACACTGGCAATGAGTACTCTTACAGGCCATGACCTGATTGTAAACAGATTTCAGATGCAGGTACTCTCCTCAGTATTGGAGAGGAAAGGAGGCGTAACCTGCCGAGGTAGGGGACAACACACACAAAACGTACAATATGCAGCACAAGGGCCGTAACAATCATTATCAGGTCAATGCTGCCCAATACTTTGGTTTATGAACAGCACTGTGACTAGGCACAGCCTCACAGAGCATTTAGCATGTCTTGTTGAGAGTCTGACACCATAATAATCTATGTGTTCAGCCATATGAACGTTCACATTGAGTGACAATGAGGCACATGTCATGGTCTGTATTTTGGGTTGTCTGTTTCCTGTTTTATTTTGAAAGTCTGTGTTCCATGTTCTGTGTTTTTGCTTCTCACTTCGTGTCCTATTGTCTTGTGATCTGTTTTATCCCCTTTGGTTCCTCTGTCTATGTTTTAGTCTTCCATGTCTTTACATCTAGTTGGCTCTTTTTCCCTGTGTTTGTTGGCTCAGTCTTCTTAGTTTATGATTAATCTATCCTCCATGTTTTCCTCTGCATTTTCCCTCCAGTGTGTGATTGTCTGATCGTCTCCACCTGTGTTGATTGTCTCCTCCTCCCTGTGTCACCTGTGTATCATTCCCTCGTTACCCTAGTGTATTTAGTCTGTGTGATTCCCTCTGTGAATTGTCAGTTCGTTAATGTTTTCCTCCCGTGTTCCTAATGTTGCCTCAATGTCATGTTGCTCCTCATCCCAGTGCTCCCAGTGTTTCTTCCCCCGTGCTCTTCTGTAAGTTTGCTTTCCGTTTGGATTCTGGTTTTTTCCCTGTGTTCTTGCTTTTTGCCTTTGTTTGGATTTTGCCATTTATTTAATTAAACCCCTGAACTGCTACGGGTCTCTTGTCTGCATTTGGGTCCAACCACTGCTGAAACCATAACACCACAACATCAACATTTAACTCCATTTAAGTGAGACCATAAGACGTAATGAAAAGTAGTGTTCGTAGCATAGCATAGCAGTTGTTGGTAAGAGATGACTGAAATCCACACAGACTCACAAAGCATTGAACTTTGGAGTTGCATTTGGAAATAGGAATTAAGGCTAATGCACACTCTACTGTCTAACTGGGTGAACATCCTCTCACGAACAGACACACTCATACAATCCACCAACACTCTTCTGAGCACCTAGAGCTAAAGATATATTTTCAAAGTCTTTATACTTTGAATAATCTAAGCTTCCTTCTCTACATGAAGTATTGCAATCAAATACACTGGCTCCCTGTTAGATGTGGAATAAAATGGATTTTAAATTTTATTGCTCACTTGCCGCATATTTCCTTGGCCCTGTATACATCACTGATTTACTGACCAGAGGTCTGTATAATGAAGCAAGTTCAAATCACCCAGAACATGTTTATGTGGCCTAATAACTGTAATCACGCTGTCACATGAAAGACATGACATTTGCAGCATTTTATGAAACGCAAACATCAACGGGTCTATATGGACAGCAGAGCACCATAGTAACTACAATAACTATACAACGCCTACAAATTATAGTATAATAGGCTATTAGATAAATATGAAGATGTCAACACATAATCCAGACTATAAGCAACACAGTTACAGCTGCCGACAGCAGAAAAGACAGTTGGTAAAAAAAAAACAATGACTGACTGTGTTAATATGTACATTAATAGGCTTATAATACCACCTCCCCATTGTTGGAGCACAAGTGGATTTGACTGTGATGACGTTTGTGTATTCCATTCAATTAATGTGCTGCTTATATGTAATAATAATACACATAAAACAAGTGCAAGGCTTTAGCGCTTAAGTAAGTCTCTATTGTAGGATGATATTAGAATACAAAAGCACAATGAAAGCTAAAAAAAGAGAAGTAAAAAAAAAAAGATCCATACAACAAGCTCATGGAATCTTTGAATGGTAAAGACATTTTCCAAAGCATTGCGAGGTCAGTAGATGATGCTTTTGGACATTTTGATCTGTTATCTCACACCTAACCGACTCCATGATGATGGTTTGTTTTATTTGTTTTATTTTTACTTCCTCTGCTCTCATGTATTTTGCTGCTATTCTTATTTCATCTGCCATGTTTTTATATTCTTTTAGTTGAACACGTGGTAACGTTGTGAATAAAAGTGCTACATACTAAGTTTGTTATCATTTTCTATTTATTAATGTGCTGTCATGGATCTTAAAGATAAAAATCAAGAGCCAGTCGCATCATGTTGTCTGTGCTTTTGTGACCAAACAGGTAAAGTGATCAAAGTGTCTGTAAAACTTGTTTTCTGATGGTCAGCATGCTGCTAAAACCAACTCATCAGAAGGTCCATTAGTAGCTGTTGTGGAGCTTCCTATAAGCAAGTCTAATCAAAAGCTCAATAACAGCTTCTAATAGACTTTGTAATGAGATTGCTTTGTTTAACTGCTGTGTTCATTTCATCAAGAATAAACTTCCATTATCAAATGTTAATGCACTGGATTACATTTGATGCTGCTTGAGACTGGAGTCTTCCCATTCCCGGTTTGTCACATATATATCCGCAAGCATTTCAAAGCATGCAAGGCTTTCTACAATGGAGTGACCCAGTTAGCGGTCAGTTCTGAGGTTCACTGTCTTGCCCGAGGGCAGTTTGGCAGTGATGGGTTGCCAAAACTCAATTTTCTATTTCACAGCTGGAATACAAACTCTGTTCAGTGCCGGGGATTAAATCGCTAGGCATCATACCTGACCTCAGAAAAAGGAAGAATGTCAGCCATAACGTCAAATTAACTACATTCAATTAACATTCACGTCATACTCTTGGATAATGAGGTTTGGATTAATTGACAACAATGCACAGCAGTGAGCATATTTGCAGACTGATTGGGAAAAACACGAGGCAACAGATTCATGTTGCCTCTGGAAGCTTTACAGGATATGCTCAAATAGATATAGATATAGTTTATGTTCCCTTTACACATAAATAAACATGAATGCACGAGACTCCACACCCTTTTAAAAGAGTTGACTTGTCAGTTCAGTGTATAGATTAACTGAATACCAAAAGTTCAGTTGCATAGTTATTTTGCACGAGCAGCTATATGTTAAATATTTAAAACATACTATGTGCAATTCATCACGGTCTGTGTGTGTTTGTGCCTTTCAGTCCCTTCAACAGGAAACCATTATCTCACTACTTGGTAAATACTCGCTGGGCCTTTGTTTAATCTAAATGCATAATGGACCCCACCTTCTTTATGCGTAACACAAAGCATGATTTATGCCACTATAAAGTCACTCAACACTTTGCCCTTTTATCCTCCTGTCCCCGGAGATTGCTGGGTAAACAGCGTGACAAGCTGGGAAGAGCAAAATAAAACTCAGACTTCTATCTGTGCACTGGTTACACATCCATCATCCTCTGTATGGCACACCAATTCTACTGCTAATGCATGAAAGTTGCATATCTCAAGAAATTAAGGGTTTCTAACAGCTTTCATGAACCATATTTTCAAAAACACTCCCTAAAAAACCAATAACTGTGTACAATTTCAGGGAAGTTAAAAAGAAACATAAACCTGCAAATTATTCAAAACATCAGTAAACCAAGACAATCTTTTTTTTCTTTTTTCTTTTTGATTTTGATTCATCAGTACACAATGCTACTGCTCAAATATAATGCAGAGTTGGATCACGTTCAACAGCTGAACTGACGACTTATGTTGGAAAATTAGATTTAAGTGGCTCCTTACAGACTAGAGACAACCAATAAATCAACAAAATAAATTAAATCGTGGGACCATGTTTTCGTGTAGCAATTTCAAATATTATTTTTCTCTACCAACACTAACCCAGACCAAGTCTTGGTGTGTAAGAGAAAAGGTCAGGCTCTCTGCAAAGTCTTTGTCTGAGTTGTCTGGAGTGCCCTCATATTTGAGAGTCTCTCCAAAGCTCTATGGTTAATTTAAAAAAAATGTGGAACCTAACATTTAGTATGACTTGAGGTCAACTGCACTGCTAATGATGTGGCTATAGGAATGGCAAAGGTGGTCAGTCCACGCCTTTGGTCCACATTGAAATAGCTCAACCATTGCTATAACAACTACAGTTAATGTTAACATGCTAACACACTAAACTAAAGCCTCATTGCCACTGGATAGTACCAGCTCTACTCGCCTTTTTTGGTTTTCCTTTAGGGAAAAAGTACCTGGTACCCGGTACTACTTTTTTAGTACCACCTCCGTTGTGGTTCCATGTGAGCCGAGCAGGTCCTAAAAGGTCAAGTGAAACATAACAGATCACTGATTGGTCAGATAGAATCAAGTCTGCATCATTACATTATTGATGCCCGGCACGCACGGAATATCCTGCACAGCACAAATCAATGGCCGCCACACTCAAACAGCCAAGCTACTTTAGCAGCCGTAACCTTTTTTTTATTACGGCCGCTTTTTGAAGAGGTACAGATGTTCCTGTCTTAAACAGCTGATGAGAGGACCATTAGAGGTGGATGAGAGGTGTATGCCACATTGAAGACTACGCCACAGCAGTTTCGCACAACATCCACCTACAGTACATTACCGTGAGGAGGTACTGTCCTGTAATGAAAAACAACCTGCAGAAAAGTACCAGATACCAAGCCGAGTGGAGTCGAGTTGAGTCGAGCCGGTACAATGTTGTGGGAATGCGGCTTTAGTTGGTGAACATGGCCAACAGTATACCTGCTAAACAAGTAGCATGCTGATAGGAGCAATTTTCAAACCACTGCCCTTCGATGAATACTTGTATCGAGAATACTTACTTCGAGATATTTGCAAATTAGAAGGAAGCAAGAATGCAGTTCAAAGGGGAATGACATGGAAGAAGTAAAGTGGAACCAAATAGATAATTGGAATGCAATTTAAACACACCATGCATTATGGTTTAGATCAAGTGACCTCTAATGGCAATCTACCAATCCCAATTCCTGGAAATGCTTAAACAAATATTGTGCACATGCATAGTGGGGCTGGGTTGGTACACTCACATTCAGACCTACAGGCAAATTAGTCATCAATTCACCTATATTGCATGTTTTTGATGGATAGGCAATGCAAGCATTTTTTTAAACATTCAGCAACATTTTCTTTAACTTCTCAGGGAATATTGCATGGATCTTTATGAAAGAAATCAGGCATATTTAGGGGGCTGATATCTAGGAACGTGTTCTATTTGGTGTGGATCCAAATAAAAATCCAGATCCATCAGATTTAAATAGTTTGGTTGTTGGAAATCCAGTAACCTTATACAGGGCAAGGATTTTGGCTTGATTGAATTAAAGGGGACTTTTGTGATCCACAGAGTGCCAGTCTAGTTTTATTTATTATTTTAATACATTCAAACCCTTGTCAAATGAGTTTACGCAATGCTGATTAAACCGATCACTGCAATATACATCTCTATATTCCACACTGTACCACAGTTTTTAAATCTGGAGTGGGTAATCCGGTACACCAGTAACTATGCGTTTTATGTCAACCAGCAAAGATTGGTTCATCAGAGCTGAAGGGGGGAAGTGACACACAGTGATAGAGTGGACTACATCAACACATTGACAGTGATTGTGTAACTATTCTCGCTGTCTGTAGAGAGAGACACATACTGCAGGTTTCAGCTGAATGGTTGTGAGAAATAAAAACAGTGTGTCACAGTTGTCAGATGGATTGTGGTGCTCATACACTCTCATTCATGGTCACTAATTATGTTCCACTCTGCAGTGTCTGAGTCACGAACAACATGGAATTTAGTATTACCTGTCTGGTGTCATATTTGGTTTCAGATTTGAATATTTTACATTAGCCCAAACCTAAAGTGTGTGTTATTGGTTATATTTCTTCATTAGGTGGTCGATAAGGCATGAGCCCCTCATCCGTTTCAAAACACGCTTTCCTAACATATGTAACAAGGACCTGAACAAAATCTGCTAAATGTGGTGTGAATTCACCAAACCATTATGTTCCCATGCTGGACCTGGTGCAGCTGCTGTAGATTTGACAAAGAGCTACAGCTAAGTATATTTGTTTGTCTAAAAACAAAAACAAAGAGAAGCCTTAGAATATTGGTTGCTTACACCATACAAGATAAATGGCTTCAAAACTCGAGTGAGCAGTCACCTAAAAACCTTTACAATGAACTCATAACTCACACTGACTACTCTAAGGAACGGTGACAAAGACAAGACACAAACAACAGGCCAGATTTTGTTGTTCTCAGATAGCTCAACCCCCTTTTAGGTCCATTCCCACAGACATCATCCTGTCTGATCACATGATCAGCAGGCAGTGTCTCTCACCACATGTGCTCCTGTAATAAAAGTCATACAGTCAAACAGGATGGAAACTGAGATGTGGTTTCAGTACAAGCAGCACTTATCAATGATTAACATGGCTTTTTTTCCCCCACAGTGCTCTGAAATATTTTCAGTGACCACAGTTTGCTTTAGAAGAAGTGCTTGCAAGATATGGGCCTTGGCGTATTTTGAATTTGAATAATGTTTTATCTTTAAAGAAAAGAGTGGTTTGTCTTCTCCATATGAAACAGATGTAGCTTTAAACATTGAAGGTCTTTCTTGTGGCTCGTAAAAAATTACAGGATTTAAGAATTTAGTGGAAAATGCTATTTATTGCAGAAAAACACTTTCTTTCCCCGTTTAGGATTCCTTTATAAGCATGACCACCCTTTGATCTGGCGGCACTGGCCTCGCAGGTGATGTCCAATCCCCCGCATTTTGGAGAGGTGGTCGACACGTTGGAGATGAATGGCGCCTGAGAAAGTGGAGCTTCGGTGTCACATCACATTACCTGAGGATGCGTCAGCCAGGGCAAGTCATCTTAGTCTGCTGCTGCAGGTTACTCAGCTGCACTAAGCAACCGCGGTCTCTCCTGGGACCAACGCAAACCTCACAAAAATATATATGATCAGATGTGGAGGGCGGGTCGATGTGGGGGCTGTGTGTGAACTCATCATTGACACACCAGTTGGCAGAGAGGATGTGAAGGCTGTGGCTAATCCTGCTACCATCTCAGGGCCCTATAGCCAGCGTGATTTCCTGCCTCAAATCCACTGCAGAAGCTTACGGGTGTGATCACACCTACACTGTGTTTTCTTTAGTCTGAACCTTGATGGAAAAGTTTACTTTACTGCATTTATGTGATGTTTTTCTTGACCTACATCCCGTCCATCTTCCTGGAGTTCACTAATAGTTTAGCCAGGCTCTATTTGATTTGCTGCAAATTTAACCGGAGTCCGTCTCTTGCTACACCTTCCCTCCTCCATTCCTTCAGCACTGCCTTCTCTCACACGTCTGAGGAACTACAGAAAAGGACGACCCTCTCTTCCCACTGTTGTGAATAAATCATTCATATTTGACGTTTGAATTATGGAACACACAACGTATTACTCTCAGTGAAGGTAAAAACTGACTGCTGCCAAAAGAGATACTAACTTTTTAGGGAAGTGGGCAAGAAAGCCTGCTAAGCCTCTGCTGAGAGTGCATGCCGGGATATCTTCCGGAATTGGAAAAGCAGACCTACTTACATCGGGATGCTTTTGGTCTATAACTTTTTCACTCAGACTGGACTCCTCTGGTGTAACTGGGTCAGTGTGTGGTGTGTAAGGTTCAATTCGCAGTGTTAAATGTCCGTTTTAAGAGGCTGGAGGTGAATGTTCACAGGCATAAATCAGCATTTGCACATACAGTAGAAAATCAACACCACTGAAGTTTTTTCTGTGGTCATTTTCATCTGCAGGCGACACAACAGGTAAACTTTTCTTTAAGTCTCCCATGAACAATTTCAAAACGGAGTATTTTGACAGATATTATTGCTGGAGGAGATGATTTTACAGGCATGTTGTGGAAGGGAAAGAGGCATTAGGTTTGACATTCAGATTTGTAGGATTATCTGTTTATGATTTATGTGAAATGGGATTCAAAAAGGTTTAATGTTCTTTTCCCATCTCCAGTAGATTCAGAAAACACAAATAGAAAAGATACACATAACAGAAGTGAGGATATCATATGTCATACTGTGGAAAATGAGCAGAGCTGTTAAGTGGCAGCATTGAATGTTTATTTGATTTTTGCCTTACTGTGATGGAACGTTTGCTCATATTCAATTTGATTTAATTTTCATTCACACAGGATGTTATTTACAGGTCATGTTATCCATTCACAATTTCTCCATTGAGTTCCTTGAAACATAACCGTTTAATTATCATGATATACTGTAGAGATTTTTATTCATATTACCCACCTCTAATATTAAGTCACAGATAGTTTTCGGTCTCCTAATTTAGATGATACTGTGCTAATGAGAGATTAAAGTTGCTGCAGGGCAAGACTAAGGCTGGACTTGGCCGCAGACCTCCAGTACTGCATGGTTTGTACTAATTAAGTTAATTGCATATTTCTTTATGGATACGCACCTCTAACTTCCAATAGCAACTAAAATCATATGCATCCGTACTGTTGAAAGGACAAAGCCCAAATGTGACTCACTGAGCTTAGTTTAATCACCACAAATGGAACTTAGAGTGCAAAAAAAAAGGTCCTCTTTAGCTTCAAAGGGAGCTTCCTCCATAGGCAGAGAGAAAGACACCGAGCAGGGCGGCTCTAACAATTGACAGTGTTGACTTGCAATATGGGAAATGTCTGACTAACGCTTACTAACAGGTCAGGATAGCTTAATGCTATTTTTCATCAATTTTAAAAATTATTTTGAAAGTCCATCCATTGTCCCCTAACATGATGGCAGCACAATACTTATAGTGTTGAATCTTTGTTATTTAATTTTGAATCGTGGTTGCCAAGAACTCATTTTTGCCACAGAACTCCATGTGACTGACGCTGATTAGATGTTAAAGTGGATGGTGAATGTCACCGGGATGTCAGCATTCGCTCTGAGAGCATACATCAAAACCTGTCAAGTCCCTGCAGGATCATATATTCATTGGCGGGCCTGCTTCTCTACCACCACATTGTCCATATTGGTGTATACAGTGAAGCATCTCCCCAGTAACCTCAGAAAGCTCTACAAGGAAATCAATATCTGATAATCCTATTCTTTAGGGACTGTAGAGGCTCCACCAGCAAACCTGTTCAGGCCTTACACCACATAGCGTTACTTCAGCTTCCTTTTACAATTCATGTCCATACACGGGAATTCTGAGTGACAGAGCACCCTAATTAAGGCTAATAATCTGTCTAAGTGGCAATTTTCATCGTAATGAATTATGATTCCCAATGTGAATCATATGCCGACCACACTGAATTGTTTGATTACAATAAGTGTGTTTTAATGGAGATGAGCACAAACAGCTTAGAGAACTTTATGTATAGGGATGAAAGTAGTCATAAGCTGAGACTATATATAAAAAAACAAAATGCTAAGTCTTGAGATCTACAAAGTGACATCATCAAATGCATCTTTTGATTTCTTAGAAGCAGATTTAATCCTACTCTATCTTTTCAGGCATGTGGCTCACAGGTGGGATCATCCGTCCTCTCTGAGTATATTACATGAGACATTCACAATAATGGACATGAGACACAACAGTGGCGGTTTGCCACACTCCCACTCATCCTCCGCTGTAAGAAAAAGAGTTGCTTGGTGTACATGCAATGGTCACTGTTTGTCTATACTCAGTGTAGTTCTATTAAATACAGATGATGTAAAGCTCTTTTCTGAGGTCATGATGATTTTTTTTTCTATAGGAAGACATTGTTACTGATTCCTACTGATTGAAGAGGCCAAATCATGGTCTGATTAGGGAGTGAGAGGCCACAGATGACTGAGGAATCACACCCTGCCCATCCATCTTCACTAATCATTGTAACCTCTCTGACCTCTATCCCACCTCCTGAAGAGCTTGTCAGCCTCTGACCAACTAATCTAGTTAGGCTGCCCTCTATCCAGCAAGCCAAAGGCACATTCATCCATCTGTCAGCTACCGTGGCAGACTGGAGCAATCACACTGCATCACAGCACGATATCATCAATCCAGTTCCTCCCATAACATCATTATCTCTTTAGATTAGCTCTTTAGGTTTAAGTTCCTGGTGCCCCAGTACATCCACAAGAAGCAAATAATTCTGGGTGTAAAGCACTGAAGTAATGATGCTTGATAGGCAAGCGGGAGGAAATAATCAGATCTTCAATACCACAATGAGCTTCTGTCTTCATTATGGCTACTGAGGCAGAACAGTGACACCAGTCACTTGGCCTTTATTTCCATTGTTAATTATAGTGGGAACAGGGGGCAAGTCTTAGTTGTCACAAGCAAAGAGGCTCAGCTCTGGATACAGTATATGCAGTGTCTCCAAAGAGTGTGTGCAGTGGATCTGGGTAACTGGGAGTGAGTGCAGTCCACCGCGAGGCATTTAGGAGATAACTTTCTTGAATAATTACGGTTATTTTTTTTGACTGAATTTGATTGCTAAGGAAGCGTAGTGATGGAGAGCAGGTGCAACCTGTGTGCCCTTATACCAGAGATGAAGGATGGTGGTGAATCATATATCAAAGTCATATCAGCTGTATCCTGTACTGATCCACATTGCGCAATTACAAGAAACACTGCCCACGTACCGACTAAGTAAATTAATTACGCGAGCAATAAATTAATCACAGTCTGCGTATTCATTTTTTGGTTCAATGCAAGCGCACATAAAATCAGAGGATCTGATCTGAAATCTGGAATCAGACATTTAAATGCCATTCTCTGGCGCAAATACGCCCAGTTATTGGCACTTGATGTCTTCCTGCCTTCAGTGTACTTAAGTCCTTAAGAGCAGCTTATAAAAGGCCACTTATGCGTCTTCTCCGTGCCATTTTCATCGCAGGACGCGCGGCATAGGTCATTTTGGTGCTGCTCCAAATGGAAAAGGTTCAATGTCAAAGCAGCTAACTTTGGAAACTCACCTATCGACGCTGATTACACACAGGGTCATGATGGAGGCAGTGCAGCACATTACATCCATGCCGATGAAGATGTTGCAGAACACCTCTCCAAAAAGCCACTTGCCCCCGGTGAGGTCTGTCACTATCACAAACGGCATCACAACTATGGCCACTGACAGGTCCGCCACCGCCAGGGATACCAGTAGATAGTTTGAAGGTTGCCTCAGTTTCTTCACCACGCACACCGCGATCACCACCAGCGTGTTTCCCATGACGGTGACCGCCGTGATGATCGCTAACATCACCCCGATAATGATCTTCTCCGGGCGCCCAAAATCCAGCAGTTGCTCCCCGCACGACTCGTTCCACATTGTTGTGGGACTGATGGTGACGAGGACGTTGTACAGAAGCTGCAGAGTGCCATTGATGACTTCGGAAATTTCCTCTTTCTTGTTAAAAGTGAGCTCAATTCCCGAAGTATTGAACATCACGACAACGTTATCTCGGTAGGGATGCGAGGGACGCCTCTCCGGTGCCAATTACGCGCATATTTGAATGAGTGTAACCTGCTCTTGGTTCCTGTCCAGCGGGTTTAGATCGAAGCTGTTGCGGCTCCACCACATCAAACTGACTCCTGTTTAAGAAGATCCATCTGAAGCGCTATAGGTTTGTGCTCCATCCTCAGGACAAATAAACCTCTAATCCGAAACTACTAAATTAAAATAAGTTGCAGAGTCTAAACGTAGCGGCTCTCGAAGTGCTTGAGGACAAGAATGGACCATTTGGGGAGTTGCGCTGCGCAAACCGCACCTGTCTGTGTGACGCACAACTTAAGACGCACAGACAGCCTTAACAGGAGTTAAGGGATTCAGAGGATTCAAAGTGGATTTATGGAGCTCCAAGCGTCCAAACCCGTGAATAGTTTATTGACTATTTACGTATGACTACTCCAAACTGTAGTAGTAGGCCTAACCACGTTGGAAGGAATGTATGTAAGGAACTGATCACGAAATAAAGATTATTAATAGAATTTAACGCCTGTCTCTTTTAAATATGTGTGTGATTTAATATCACAAACATCCCATATAATATCGCATAGAGGCTAATATCGCGCCTCCTCTGTGTACATAATATGAGCTGTTTATCCCTGTGACTCATATTTGTTTCAAAGCCCTGAGACAAGCTAAGCCTTATTTGGTGCAGCAAAGTTTCCCACATGCCCCTTGAATTTGAAGAAGTGGCAGGAAGTGAACCTCATGGCATTTTGCCAGTGCCTTCAACAAGCACAATCATTTTAAACTCTAGAAACAAAATCTCAAACACTCAAAATCAAAACCTCTTAACAAAAGGTACATTTTCTATTGTAGTAAACGATTAGCTTTTCTATTGTGCTGATGCTTCTCTTGTTTGCTTCAGCTCCTTAAATTTAAGCAGCGAAAGTAAATCAAAAAAGAAAGTGCAGCACTGCTGATGCTGGAAGACAGTGAGGATATATGGGAAAGCTTCCCAGAACTTTGGCTGTTTGTATCATAGTCCAGGCAGCGACAGCTGTGTGTTTGTCCCCCAGCTGGCTTGGAGGGAACAGTGCTGTTTCCCACAATCCCCCTAGCCTGTCTGTCATCACTGCCCCATCACATTCAAGCCACTACAGCCACGGCCTTTTACTCACCATTACCTATTACTCTGACAGACAGATCGGTGATGATTGTCACTTCAGATTAATGCCAGTGCTGATTGCCAGTTTCTGCTAGACCTCCTGCTGTCAGGGAAATTTGGCCTATTTATGCTTAAGATATTACATATGAGTGGCTGTGAAAGGAGACTGGTCCTGTTGCCAGTGTGGAAAGCCTCTGAAGCGAGTACTCAAGGCTTATGCAAAGCAACATGCAGCACGTCTTTCATTCCGTCTTAGGCTCTTGAAATGAGATGAGTTAAACAGGTACGGATTGCACCTGCTTTAGGAGCAATGGTGAGAAACGGTTAGGAGATGGCATGATGGCATTCTAATCAAACTACTTCAAATAGTCAGCAATTAATGGAACTGTTTCTTCTTTGTGGAAGCAACAGAGAGACATTCAAGGATTAATTTGTGTCTCCTTGTAGTTGTTCCATACCGCTCTGTTGTTGTTTTGTATCTTTGTCTTGTCATTTTCACTTCTTTGTGTTTTTTTGGTGTCCTTTATGAATTTATTTAGCATTTTCTGTCTTTATTTTTGTATCTCATTTCATTTTCAGAATCAGAATCAGAAATACTTCATTGATCCCGTGGGGATCTTTGTTGCTATTGTTTTGTATGTCTTTGTTTTTATTTTGTGTCTCTATGTTGTTGTTTTGTATCTCTTAGAGTTTACTTTGTGTTTTGTTGTTGTTTTGTATCTCTTTATGTTTATTTTGTGTTTCTTTGTTGTTGTTTTGTACCTCTTTGTTTTTAAGTTGGGTCTTTTTGTTGCTGTTTTGTATCTCCTTGTTTTTATTTTGTGTCTCTGTGTTGGTGTTTTTTTATCTCCTTGCATTCATTTGTCTTTTTGTAGTAATTTTCCTTCTCTTTTGTTTGACTGAAATGTCAACAGTAAGTTCAGAGGCTGAGGCCCTTGGCCTGTGCTCAGTGGGCCCCTTCAGTAATCCATCCAAATATGTGGTGCTTCCAGGCATCAATCATGTATGGAGACTTTTCTAAGTCTTGATTATTTTATTTGTTGACAGTTAAACTTTGGTGTGACCAAGTTCCACTTTTATTAAAATGTCAGTGTGGTTTGACCGAACTGAAAATGTAATTTGAACCAATTACAGGAAATGCCTTAAAAATGCAAAACTTGTTTTGATACCTCTTGCTGCCAGAATCCCTGTTGGCCTGTTTGGATGTCAGTTTACTAAGACTCTGTCAAAGAAACAAGCCCCATGTGAGTGCATGTGACTTTTGCTCACTAGTCCTGCATGCCTTTAATTGGGTCATAAGAACCTTAATGAAACTAACACATGAAAAAAACAAGTTCCACATTTTGACCTGTAATTACACCAATATGACAGTCATTGTCTGATATTTTAATGTCTGCCAAAAGCAGTACCCAAACATGCTGCATTAGACATGGCAGGTAATGCTATTGACTAGTCAGCTTAGAGCCCATCTGTGCAGCTGACATGAATGGTATAATATTATCAGTGTGAGTCAAATGTCTGTTCTTTAGATGTAGTTTCCAGCTGAATGCGTACAGATGGAGATTGCAGGCCAGGGGTGAGATAAACATTGTTTACCTTGTATTCTTGGCAGCAAATTGAGGGTTTGCAAGCATGACCTTAATAAAGTAACACAATCAGGCGTGGATCAGCAGCTACACAACAAGCAGGAGAAATAAAACACATTTGTTTTAGATGTATCATGGCCACTGACTTTAGCACACACTGTTTGTCTGAGACTTAGTGTTGAACTCAAAGGGATGATCACTTCCACATGACAAACAATACAACAAAACCCACACGTGTTTCCTTGCAGGTATCAGTCTAAGTTTATTCATGTAATTCATGCAACTTAAATGAGCTTTATTCTACTTACTATAGATAGTTTTTACGAGTGGTCACTCAAGTTATCTTAAACCCACATCATCTCAATGCATACATGTTTCAAACATATAGTTTACTTGGAGCCAAAGATGAATAATTTCAGCATCAAACATAGACAGACGATTATTATTATTATTATTATTATTATTATTATTATTATTATTAATAATAATATTATCAATTGGGTGTTGTCTTGCTTTAGCCTCTCCATTGCACCTGTTGTCACCAAAGCAGGTGGAATTGATTCAGTTGATCACTTACGTGTCAAGCACTTCAAAACTCAACAAAGCTGCTTTTTGCACATCTGATGCATGTAAGTCTTATTTTACAATTAGAAAATAGGTTAAGATTATCTTGACAGTATAAAATAATCTAATTGATATGTAAAAATATTCTTTTGCTTTTGATTTTCTTTATCCAGAGTGTTAGTATGGCTGGTCCTTCATGCCAGATATACAACTGAAATGGTCCTCGAGATGCTGTTTGCAGAACAGGATGAGGAAGATGAGGAGGCAATTCTTGGTCCTGCCTCTGAGTCTGAAATCTCTGATGCTGATGATCTAGTCTATGTGCCACAAGGTCAGGCTAGAGTTGTCGGTGTGTCTCGGAGTCCAGCTCTCCTAGATGAAGGAGACTCTTTTGATGACAGAAGACTCGTTTGATGAGTCCCCTGAAGAGGACACTCAGACCCACTCAAATAGACTGAGTAAAAAGGAGTCTTACTGGAAACATGGGTGGTGTGACCAATGCACGGCTGCTATTCATCAAAGAGCTAGGCAAAGAGCTTGTCATGCCACATATGCAGAGGTGCATGGAAGGCACTCCCCACCTCCAAAAGCATATTACTGAGGCAATGGGAAGATGTGGGGTAGAAAAACAAAACGCAGCCACCACCCAGCCACAGGAGGACGTCGGAGGGCCAAGGGAAGAGGTTTCAAGATCTGCAGCTGCCAAAGACAGAAAAGTCAGAAGCTGGTGTTCCCAGTGCACCAGGCCTGTGTGCAAGGAGCACAAACATGTAGTTTGTAAGGCATGCAAGCACTGAGATGGCAATTTGCACTGTAATCATATGATTTTATTCCATCAGTTTTATTTTCTTTTATTCAGTCACATTCACCACAGATCACCATGTTCATAACACTTCACTACACTTCACCACAGTTCACTACAGTTCAATAGCAGTGTTATCAGTGGTATGTGTGTGTCATGTGTCGCAAGGTGACAAATAAACATATTGCAAATATTAAATGCATTGTTGTTTTGTCCAAATTACTGCTAAAATAATTATTTTTATAAAAGTATTCTTTATTTTTTCCCTAATCACACTTGCATACCTGGGCCACTTTTGACCCATGTTGTGTATTAGAAGGGGCTTGGATAGCTTGTGCATCAAAGGGTTAAAGTTAAAGTTAAAAAGATAGCTCATCTGCATCAATGCAGCCAAAGTCTTGAATCTAAATGGAAATGACCTGAATATAAGATTGTCCACTCACAGCTTCTGTGACATTATTTCTTTTTCCAGAGCAGAAAAATAATTCTTAAAGAAATTGTGTCCACAAAGTAAGAATTAGTATTCCACACACAGTGTGACAAATAATTCATGCCATTTTAATTTAAAAAAAAGAAGAAAAATCTCACTAAGTCCATTAGCAAAAATTATAGCTTATAAATATTCATGTGGATAAGCAAAAGGTAAAACCATACTTTTAAGTCCTGGCCATAGAAAAGAAGGCCTTTAAGTTCTGTAACAATACATATCTTTGTGTTAGCATAGGTTTTACACTCTGCTGCTACTATTGGCTTTCAAAAAACAGTTGAAGGAGAATTACAGAAAAGGTCATACCCTTTAATTAAACAGATTTTATTGTTTGATAACAACTATTGTTTAATTTCTATTCACTAGCCCTAATCTACTGAAACAAACAAGCATGTGATACAAGTCCGGATTTAACTTGTACACAGCTGGTGGTCGTTGGCGTTTGTACCATCGCCATGGGGACCGCTATCCTGTCATATACATCCAGGAAGTGGATCGCTTGGTGGTGTGATGATGTGGGGGGGCCATTGCTAATGGATGATGGTCAGAATTTGTCCACATTCACGGCCATCCGTCACCGAATTACGATCCTAGGTCCAGATGTCATACCCAGGATATAGCAATCAGGCATCATCTTCATGCATGACAATGCCCTCTATGGGACGTTCAGGATCACTGGGTGAGAGAGAGAGAGATTCTGCTCCAGCAACACATGAAAAACTTGTCACAGCACTGCAGGAAGAATGACATGTCATCCTACAAGTCCAGATTAACGTCTTATCCATTCAGGAGGTGTAAAGTAGTGAGAAATGCTGGAGGTAGACACACACGGTAGTGACTATTGTTGTTCTCTGTCTCACCATCCACACGTTCTGACTTGTAAACATGAAGGCAAAAACCACTAATCTGCACAAAAAGGATTTTTCTGTATGGCTAAAGGGTGAATAAAGATGTGTGAACCATAATTTGCCTTTGATATTTAATATGAACAGGATGACATGACATCAAAAAAGAATATGCATTTCTACTGTTGGTCAGTATATATCTGGGTCAACATACTGCATATTGTCCCCGTAAAATAAACTGTAAAATACTAATGAATACATGAACTGTATATGCAGCCATACATATTCATATTTCTTTAACTGACTTTTTGTCTGATTGCTAATGTAGAGCTCTAAAAATAAATATGCTTTATGTTTTTTAAGTTGATTAAGATGGACAATGAACTCCACAGTTGTTCTCAGTGTTTCTATATCCATAGAGGAAATTTAAATGTTAAATGTAATTCTGACAGTGCCTTTAACATGACAGTTTGTCAATCACAGCGATGTGGACAAAGCTCGCTATAATGACCGGGTTTTCAAATTTTCTTCAGCTTCATGTGCCAAACGTGATTCACATCACCCCAGCAAACTGCCACATAGCTCTGCTGCCGGCCGCTGAGCTGCTGCACGGACACAACAGTGGTGAAAGGTTCTTGCCTAAAGGAAGACCACTAATGAGAAAAAACACCTGCAGGGTCACAAACTCCTCCAACTCTTCTGGGTAGAGACTCTTATTCTCAACAGGTAAATAATTACTGATTGTTGATTTCCCCTCATTGGCTGGATACAAGGCTTGCTCTCAGTAGAATAAAACCTACCTACTGACAAGCCTTTAGCAAGATAGTTGATAATCAGCACAAATGAATGTTTCTACCACATTTACACAATTACACATAACTTGGTTATTGCTTGACAGATTGTTATTTTAGTTTAGTCTTTGTTTTGGGGCAGATGTAGATAACCATCTACATCTATTAACGTTTTCCCTCTAAGTTCTTCCGCTCCGGGAGGAAGAGGAAACATAAGTGAAACCCACTATCCCATCTGGTCACCACTGAAAAAACCATAGTTAATATAAGAGGACCAAAGGAATGGTTACTTTCTGGACCAGTGATTCATTTATTCCTACAGAGACCAGGTGTGAACACAAAGTCTTCACCTTGGTGCCTAAGGGAGCATTTGTGTGATTATTTCACAGGAGTCTAAGATTAATTGCCAATATGTCTGACCACTGACCTGAAAAGCAAAGCTCTGTGGACTTTTAAGAATGGTACCCTGCCTCCTTAGGGATTCATATGAGAAAAGAATGTTTTAAAATAACAAAGAGACACAATTCAACGTCCAGGTCAGCAGCTGACCTTGAGAAGAATGTGAAGCATCTTTTCATCATGACTATCTTTTCAGTTGTCCTTTTTTGTATCCAAAATAAATGTTTATAGCTGTGAAGTAAGAGACAAGACTCATAAGACAAGCCATATTAACTAATCCCTTTTGAATGCCATAAATGGCTGTCATAAACATAGCAAATTCAGAATTTAGGTCATTTCCCAAAAGCCAACAGAACACCCAGTTTGTAGATTTGTCTCAAGCATTTTAAATATAGATGTTTTTTATGATTTAGAGTCACAAACTATATTTAAAAACAAAGAAAATTCTAACAAGAAAAGAAAGAGGCACAGCTTCTACCAATTAATTTTCCTGTGCAAGTATTACGCACAAATATCTGAGTATTAAGTGAAGTGACATTGAAAATGTCAAATTTTTTGAGTTATATCCCTATAGATCAAGGGCTCAGTTGCCTTATTGTAATTATTGCGACAATAATGAATTGTTAATAACCAATTAAAAGGCCAAATGCAGTGTTAATGGAAACTTATTTACTGTTGCTGATGTATACAATTTCATTAGATAGCGCTCTGCTTTACCCGATTTTTGTCATATGTCATCCAGTTTCACAAATTAGGGTAGATCAACTTGAATGCATTAACAAGGCAATCTATTGTCATTATTTAATTATCCAAAGGGAGTCAGCATGAACTGAACGAAGAAATAGAAATAGAAAAACAGAAAGAAATAGAAATAGAAATAGAAAACCTTTATTTATTAATATATTAATAATATAAATTAATATAAATTAGGAGTGCTACATCTGATTCAGTGCAAATTTAGGTTTAAAAGACAGACATGTTGAACAGACAAGTTAAAACAGACAATTACAATATTATATACAAAATAAATACTATAAAATATAGAAGTAATATATTTTCTAGTGGTTATTGCACATGGTGAATGTTGCACTTGTAATACCCTTGTCATGAAATGACACTTTTTTCTATTATTGCACGCGTTATACAGCTGCGTATTTGCAACATATGCAGCTGAAATACTGTAGATTGCTAAAGTGTTGGACCACTCACCAGAAATATACAGCTGGTAACCACCAGAGGACGACAAAACATATTCCCCGGCATCCTGTAAATTAAATGATAAAAGATTGACAGGTCCGGTAAACCAATGGCTTGCTGTAGAATCGCCTGAATATCCAATGAAGAACGGAAGGAGGGAGGAATCCGTTTATCAAGTGTTTCACATGGATTAATGAATATCGGATTTTTTGCGCTTTGTGGTTGAAGACTGATCCACGGTGTAAGGTGAGTTCTCCCGCTGTAATGTCAATGACTGATCTGTATTTTTATTAACTAAAATCCGAATCACATTTCGGAGTGTTCTGGAAGTATTTTGGGTGTATCTAATTTCTTGTAGTAGACTCCGGTATAATAGTCTTCAACACGTGTTTCAATTAGCTAGCTAGCTAATTACCTCAACTATTAAATTTAGCAAGGCCACCTGTGGTGCTAAGCGAACAAGCAGTTGTTTTTGTCTCATGTTAGTTTACTTACGTAGTTTATGAATAGATGAATAGAAGTACTTCATTAGAGGCAAGGGAAGCAGGTGAAAAAGGCGTCACAATGTCCAAATAATAAACGTTAGCTGAGAAGTCTTAACTACCTAATATAAACAAATGACGTCAACTTAGGGTAACACATCTTAAAACGTAGCTAGCTTATTTGTCATCATGTCATCGTCGCTTATATTTTTGTATATCAGTAAACTTGTTTAAACTATACTGAAGTCTGTACTTTTTGTACAGTTTTGTATTGTGTTAAATGGCTTTTTGGAGTGTATCTATTAATTGTCCCGCTTTTTTTTCAATCTCTATCTTGTCCTTAGTTGTGAGCCACACCATAAAAAAAACAAACTTAGGTACAATACGGTTCATTTCCAGATGAAATGGTCGTGATTACAGTAATCCAGGGTTTTTTCTAGATAAAATGAATATGGGCAATATAGATGGCGAGGGAATGAGGAGACAGAGTGGTACGGCCCTTTTGAAAATTTGAGGTGGAAATGAATCATCCAGAGGCTATTGAGAGAGTAAATGATGTTTCTTCTTGAAGACTTCAAGAAGAAGACAAAAGTTTAAATTGTATGACGCAGTGCCCCGTTACCTATTTTAGGATAAATCCCTTGTAACATTACAATTTAATAGGTAACTCATTGTTAAAGTTAAACTTGAACTATGTATCTCTCCATCTAAAGATAACCAGGTCTGTGTTAGATTTGGCAGATATAATGTTAATCTGAGTTTATTTCAATTTGGGGCCTTGTTGATATACATAACAGAGTTCATCTTCTTTTGCATATTTGGTTCTCTGGTTGAGACCTATGCATTGTCTGAAATAGGCATGTTCGAAATTAACTGCTCCTCATTCAGAAAGAGGATGAGAGCAGTAACAAAAAGCTGAGTTCATGTCAGACAGTTTTCAGCAGCCTTCAGACAGACATCTGATTGCAATCTATTTAAATTGTAAGTCAGATCACATATCAATGTGCATACAGTCTCCAGTTGTTTTAATTATGACCTTGTCTCACTCAACAAAGCTCAAAGTCAAAATAAAGTGCTTATATAGATCAAAAATAAAAATGCATTGGATTACAGGACCCCTTGTTTTGTTTTTCCTTTTTTCTTCATATCTCAAAATAAAAGTGCATCCGGTTGCAGGACAAATCTTTTTTCTAAACCTCCAACTAAAAATAAAGTACAGAATTTGTACTTTTCCAAATGAATACAGGTGCAACAGGTAACAGAAACAGAAGAATTAACAAGGCACTTTAAGATTGCTGTTGCCAATGTTAACTGTATGTATGGTCGTTAAATGTTTTCCATTAACTCTAGACCTTAACCCTTTTATTTTTATTTATTTTTTACACATCTCATGTGTACAAGAATCTGTAAATGTGGATTCATAATCATTTGCATAATGAAATTTGCAAATGTACAAAAATAATCTCCAAACCATATTAAGATTTGCAAACGTATTGGGATTTTTAAATGCGTAGACAAATCTGGTAATTTGTACATACTGCTTGGGGACAGCTAGAAGAAGTGACACCCAGTGCAGTCAGATGGCGATCATGCAGCGGGTGAATGAAGACGAGGAATGAATAGATACCTGAGCTGATGAAATCAGTCAGGTAGATTATAAACCATTATTAAAATGTCTTACTTATATTCGTTAAGAAATGTCAACTTTACAGTGCTTTTCAGGCAGAAAAACAG
Organism: Chaunax sp. Z400; assembly: GCA_037577475.1. NCBI lineage: Eukaryota > Metazoa > Chordata > Actinopteri > Lophiiformes > Chaunacidae > Chaunax > Chaunax sp. Z400. Next base: position 23,046,474 of record CM075187.1, on the reverse strand, counting down.
CAGCCCAGTTTAGTAAGTGCTATGGCCGACTAGTGATATGTAGGCCGTATAGTTACTGAGGTGCACAGGCAATCGCCACACATGAAAATAGCAGTATGTGTCTGCACAGCAGAAGTGTGGCAAAAGTCAGTACTAACACGGCCAAAAAAGAGATCTTGATCTCTTTGGCAAACTGTAAAAGCACTTAAGGACATGACCCGTGCCTGGTGTAGGCCACTGCTCATCTAATTTTGTTACTTGCAAATTTAAAAACATTTGCTCAGATATATCTCTATATATCATGCATACCTGCAACTCCTGTTGTCTGATATACACTGTCCCAGCCATGCATCATTTCCATTCATAGCATACGATTATTGAAGCTCTCCAATGGGTTTCTTCCTGCAGTTAATTTATTATTCTGTCAATTGTAATATCAGCAGTTGACTGAATGGATCCAAAAACACCTCTGGACCTCAGTGGTATGACCGGCTTTCCATGGCTGGGACGTGGAAGAACATTGCAGCCTCAGGAACCAACTGTAGGACGCAGTAGAGGGCTGGTACTCTCTACAGAAGGGTCTTCTATAGGACGAGCCAGAGGTCTTACCACTCCTGGCGGTACCCCACAAGGACAAGGAATAACTCTATCAGTTGATGAACCTGTGTTTGGACGTGCAAGAGGGCTGCTGGTCCAGCCTGATGATGGAGGAGCTGGCCGAGGCAGAGGGCTTGTCTTCCCAGCAGCTGAACCAACGGTAGAAGTAGCAAGTGGTGCGATCCTGCCTAGTCTGGAGCTACAGCATGGACAGCCACCTCCAAGTGAAATTCAAAATGTAAAAGAAGAGCCCTCTGCAACAAGAGAGGTTGGGGTCAGAAATGTTTCTATTAGTATATACAGTTTGTCTTAATGTTTTATATATTGTCACTGCCCTACATAGGAGCAGCTAAGGTTTTTGTCTGCTTACAGGTTGACATCCCTACCCTTGGACAAACATCAGCACTCGTCTCAATGTTTAGAGGAATCGGCATTGAGCCCTCAACGACTTCATGGGGGAGAGGTTCACTGCCAGTGGGTCTGTATTTACACTAAAGAAGTGAATAGAGCTGGGACCATTTACTTTTTCATTTACAGTCATTCTCAGCAACTTTAAATGAACTATTTCTAAATATATCGGCATGCAGAGTTTTGCATGTGAAAACATTTTTGCATGCTGCTCTTATAGCGTAAACCAAACACTGTTACAGCTGCCACTGTCTCTTGCAGCCAGGTAGAGGTGAGATATCATCCATGGATGATTCTTTTGTATGCTAATATGATTTGTTTTTTTATGATTAATCCTTAGTGCATCAATATAGAAATGTCTTCCCTAAATGGGGAAGAATATTAGTTAAAATGCATAAAGCTGTGGCACCTTCTCATGGCACAAAGAAACTACATGCAGAGCTCAGCATAAATTCAGTGCACAATTCCTGTAATTGCATTTATTATTTGATGAAAAATGAATTGTCACTGTTTACAATGGTCTCTCTATCATTTAAATGTTTACAGAGAGAACATACAAAATTGAATTTAATTTTCTCACGTGTAAAATATAGTACCACAGGAACTGAATTGTTACATTTTGTTGCAGGAAGAGGGGCAGTTGGAGATTTGGGAGATGTGAAGCTGCAAAGTGCCCTAGTGGGTGTCATCAGCAGCCCAGAGAGCTTCAGTCAACCTGAGGAGGTGATGGGCAGAGGTAGCAGGTAGGCGACAGATGAGACGAGATCCAGTGGTATTTACTGACGTACACTAAACAATAGAAACACCTGTTGGCTCAACGAGATACAACAGCACCACAAATAACAGTGAATTCTCCAGACAGTGGAATAAACACCAATCTAAAGCGAGTTTCATCAAAACCACCAAGGAGGTTATGTTTTCATGCACATCTGTTCGATGTGGGTTGGTTTGTTTGGTGGTTAGCTGGATTACGCATAAACTACAGCACAGATTTTGATGATACTTGGTAGAAGCATTAGGCATGTAGGCATTAGGCATAGGCACACAAGGAAGAACCCATTAAAGTTGGCAGTGGAGCACAAAACAGTGGAATCAGGATTTTTCTTACTTTCTTGAGTATTACTAGATTGGGCTTGTTTCAGTATTTTTATCAATTATGCAAAAGAAAAAAAACTGGGTGGAAGAGTGGATCCAGATAAAGGGGCAGATCAAAGATTTTCTCTCTTCACTTAAACATCACAAGAATGTCTTGTTAGAATTTTATTTTAAAAGGAGTGTTGGGCCTTGGCGGAGATCTTTACTGAGTGCCCCTCTAGTCGAAGGTCGGAATAATCTCAAGGCTGTTGTACTTGAGACTAACTAATAAACTAGGATGTGGGTGCAGGATGCCTTTGAGCCATGTTTTTCACTTGTCTGTCTTTGTCTATCTCACAGATGCTTTTCAATTGTGTTTTCATGCTGCTACCTGTACATACTGAATGCCTCCCTTGCACTAAAAGTGCACAGCTGTAATCTGAAGCAACTTTTTTATATTCAAGTCTTTTATCGTCTTAATGATGCCTGTCCGTTCATGTACCCATTGTAAGTGATGTTGGTATAACAGAAGTGTTGCAGCACTTCGTGGGGCTCATTTGTTTCTGTAAATTTTTGAGCAGCTTTCAACTGACATGCAGATATTAAGATTTACACAATTTCGCATATTGGCTAGCTTAGTCTAGTTTCTTACAGTAAACATGTTTGCAAGAGAATTGATTAAACAGGACATGCACAAATCTATCTCTGTCTATATCCAAACAGATTGCCCTCATTTGCATAATAAGTAGAACCTGTATAATTTTAGAAGTATCATTCAACCATAATCTAATGAAACACTGATATCCTACCTTCGCCTGTTCCAGTTTCCATGGCCGAGGTTTGTCCCCTCAGACAATGGTGGGGCTTGGAAGAGCAGCAATGCCTCAGCTTGGAGTAGGACGAGGACGCGCTCTGCCCCCGTATGTTTCTCCAGGACCTGTCGAGTCTAAGCAACAAGAAGCTTTACACCCTCAGTCTTCCCACACAGGTAGGGAATTTCATGAATAAATGACCTCTTACATTTCTTTACAACACAGAATCTTTTTATTCTTCAGCTAGGTTGAAACGGATATTTGGCTTTTTATGAATGTAATTTTAAAAATGCAACTGTTTCAATGCAATACATTTTCTAAGACTTTCTAATGCAGTACATTTTTTATATGATGGTATGTGATGATTGTATATGCTAATAAGAGTATGAAGGACTTATGAAAAAGTATAAGATTTTAAAATGCAAATAATGTGAAGGAACCCTGTCCACGGTGCCAACCACTCAAGAGGTGTTGGAGGCCTCTGCTGCTGCACCAGCAAAGGTGGCGCTGAAAATGGAGGGTGTCCGGCAAGTATTCTTACCTACCTTGTGTTTACTTCTCAGGGTCTTGACACAACAAATTCACCTTACTGCTACAAAACAAAGCAAAATGTTCCCTTCTCAATTAGTGTTTTGAGTTATGATGCGCTCTTTTATTGATTACATAAAAAGATGCACAGACTGTATCTTTTGTGCACATTGGCTGTCTGCAGGTCTTTGACTCTGGTGTTTGATGTATTCAACTGCAACAGTTTTCAGATACAAGGCAACACAGTGCATTTGACCAGTCAGCCTTTGTCAGTGTAGTTTCTATGAAGTTTGCTTGTTGTGTCTGGGTCTTTTAAGCTTTACACAATATAAAATGCATTACTTAATTAAAGAAACTGACTCTGTTTATTGTGCTGAAATGATCTTTTTGTGCATGTGTATTCTCTTCCTCTGGTCAGTGAGCCACTTGAAAAAACTGCAACAAAAGGAACTCCAGTAACGATTGGCTCAAACCACATCCCGATTCTTTGCCAGAATGAAGCTGTTTATCAGTACCATGTTATGTTCACGTAAGTATCTTACTATCAATGTGTTTCCTCTATTTAGCAGCCGTTCATTACAAATTGATGGATTAATAGTAAAAAAAAATGTAATGCCTTTAGCAAGCATTTCGAGTGAAAGATAAGAATTTGTTCCAGGGTTGATATTTAACTTATTTGTATACCCCTGCCAAAGGGGCACATGGGGTTGACGTAGCAGGGTATGGTCTGTCAACATCTCAAATCACAGGACAGAATGTGATGAAATTTCACACATGCTTTGTAGGGCCACTAAAGGTGTGCATCTCATAATTTGTTTCCTCAATCAGCTTATTTTTTGCATTTTCAGGCACAATTGAACTTGGGCTATTTCCATATCGGTTTGCTACTTTTTCAGGTAGCGGGGCCATCTATGTCCTTGGACAGTTTTCTAGTTTAGTAAAAGTACACCCAGACAAAGCTACAAATAGACTGAGGCATTACTGTAAATAAAATACCAGAGAACACATGTTTTATAATTAATGTCATTTGATTATGGTAATTGGTAGTGAAATTATGGTTCATATTGATAGAAATTGTGTATTTTTAATGTTATCTTTCAGTCCAAACATTGAATCCATGGCAATGCGCTTTGGCATGATGAAAGATCACCGCTCGACTACAGGGGAAGTAGTAGCTTTTGATGGCTCCATACTTTACCTGCCTGTTAAACTGAATGACGTAGGTATCACTATTAGTTGACTAAGGTGTTTTAATTCCACTAAACACTAAAAAGTGCTTGACAGTTTAAAAATATTGTTTTCTTTTGTGCAGAACTGAACAATGTATGATCTATTTGTAAGTCATCATGCTGAACCTAACACCGGAACCTTTTTTTGTATATCTGGTCGACATACAGGTGGTTCTTCTCAAGAGTGTGAGAAGGACTGATAACGAGGAAATACAAATACAAATCCAGATGACGAAGATTTTGCCACCCAGCTCGGATCAATGCCTTCCATTCTACAATGTGGTGCTCAGGAGGTATTTTTTATACAAAAATGCATCCCACACTGTTTGGTCACAGATAGAAACTTTGTTAGATTTTGTCTAAGTCATCATATAAAACACATCTGTGTCAAAACTACAGATCCTGTTAGGTTAAGAATTTAAAATGACAAGTGCTGTAAATGCCCTCCACCCACTCACAAAGATATTCTGCTAGTACAGTTTGAGGACGTGTCTTTTTTATTCTCCTAGTCCATTGTTGTTTATACATCGTTTATGTCTTGAATATTAAGTTAAATGTCCTATTTGTTGTCTTGCATTACGGCTGCTAAGTAGCCTCAACATATATTATTCCTCAAGAAGAACCTTCCTCCTCTGACACAAAGCAAGAGCATTTTATTTTGTCTTAATAAAAGCCCTTTGATGAAACGATTATTTATCATATTACGCTACTCTCCTATCATAATGTTATTCCTAGATGGTCATTAACAGATCATGATCCAGTGTTCTTGTTTTTCAAGGGTAATGAAAATTATCGGTCTGAAGCTGGTGGGTCGAAATCATTACGATCCAGAAAGCGCAATCATTCTTGGAAAACATCGGTCAGTGCTGATTTGTAACATCAGTGGGCAGACGCCAGTGAGTGTCATGGCAGCTCCGGTCATTATCCTGTTTGTTTTTATTGTAGGCTGCAGGTGTGGCCAGGCTATTCAACCTGCATCAAGCACACAGATGGAGGCTTGTACATGTGTGTGGATGTTTCTCACAAAGTCCTAAGGAATGACTCTGTGCTGGATGTCATGTGAGTTCATCAATATTCAGAAGTGTTCAGGTTTTGTAAACATATGTTTTCTGGCTAAATTAAATGATCTGATTTTTCTTTGTATCTTTTTATAAAATAATTTTCATAAACCATTTTGCTACATTTGTTCGTGCTTCAGATTTTTTTTTTTTTTTTTTAATAGTGCCTAGTTGTGCTCCAAGAAGTCTTCATATCTCAGTGTTGATATTTTTAAAGTGACACAGTTCAAAGTCACTAAACATCAACAAGCTGAGAGATATGGTCTACTAGACTGCTTTAAAATCAAGAGTGCATTTTGTATTCTATTTTTTCATGCATGCGTAGTCAGACATGTTTGCATGCAAGTTTAAACATTGTATGTGCCATGATCAGGTCACACAGACCTATGTTGATGTCATATTCGTTGATATAGTCATACATATTTAAATAGAGAGATGTACAGTTCTTAGTGCGTGTCTCCTCTGAGACAGAACTATGAATGCCCTCAATCATTTCAACCTTGTCCACTGGGAATGTGGTTGGATTAAGAGGTGAGTTTTAGGGCATTGACTAGCCAACAGTCTATTAAAGTCCACTGAGTCTATAGATAATTTATAAACTAAAATAATGTTGTCCTAGTGAAGCCCTTCCTGTTTGAGGAGGAAATCTGACCTCTGACCCCTGCTGTCTGCCAGGAACATGTTGTATCAGCAGAGCAAAGAGAACTTCCAAGACGAATGCACCAAAGAGCTCATCGGCAGCATCGTCATCACCCGCTACAACAACCGCACCTACCGCATTGATGCTATTGAGTGGAACAAGTCACCGAAAGACACCTTTACCTTGATGGATGGCACTAAAACCACCTTTGTGGACTACTACAGGTGTGGCTCTGTTCATGAACTCATTTAAAACTAAGTTGTGTTTGTGCATTGGTATGGAGATGGTTCATTTAATTGAGAAAAACCGTGGATGTCTAAAATGTGACTGTAGTGTTTTGTTTTTTAATGTGAGCACTTATTTGTTTTCATTGCACTCTATTGCTTCCACTTTCTGAACAGCAAGAACTATGGAATTACAATCAAAGAGCTGGACCAACCTCTGCTCATGCATCGGCCAAAGGAGAGGTCTAAACCAGGAGGCAAGGTAATCTTCTCTTCACCAGCAGTCATCATTATCACTAATGCCCAAGACACATGGTTGTTTTTTAAAAATAATAAGTAAAGCAGGTACGACCTGCGTTGCATTCTTGGATTAGGTTGCCACCTTGTGGCTACAGTAAATCAAGGCAAGTAAAAATGCCCCAACTGAAAATAATAGCTGTATAACAGCTAATTTAGTTTTGTCATTTGAAGCTGTCCCTCATTTTCCATTTTTTTTAAAACTTTTGCATGAACAACTTACTCAGGCTTCTGTCATACATGTTCCATTGAAAAGTGAGTGGGGCTTCAATTGTATGAGATTTTCCCAGTCCAGTTACCATCTCATAAATCCATGTTATTAAACTATATAATAATTATAATATACAAGGTTTAACAGGTATACCACCACAATCCTACATTTGAATACCATGGGTTGTTCATTTGTCCAACAAAGTATAACGACAGAACGAGGACATTACAGTATGTTACAATATTTGAGCAGTAAACACTTGCTTATGTTATTATTAATCTTACAATACTGATTGATTGCAGCAAATGATCACTGGAGAGATCCTTCTGGTTCCAGAGCTTTCCTTCATGACAGGAATCCCTGAGAAAATGAAGAAGGACTTCAGAGCTATGAGGGTATATCTTCACACACATTAAGCAGCGGTTAAAGATTCAGCGTTGTTCTGCTCTTGTCCTGTCCCCTTTCTCTTCAACTTCCAGGAAGCCAATTGGCATCCATGCATTAGCTTATGAGTCAGGGGTAATTAATGAACTGGAAGTGCAGTTTGAGAACACAAAACCTCCATTAAAGCCAATAATCCACACTTTTGTGATGTTCAGATATGCAAGCTTGACCACTGTATGTGTGGATGTATTTCCAAACATATTAGAATTGATTGTGTGTATCTGAAGCTTCAGCATCACCTATCAGTCATCACCTATGACCTACTGTAATTGTTTGGATTGGGATTTATAAGGCCATAACATGGACACTATGTAAGGTGTGTGATAAATAGTGGTTTTCCACAAAAACTCCTATTTATGCTTCACTTACTCTCAAGCTTTTGGGTTTCAAAACAGCCTTTTTGTGTAAAATGCTTAGATATACCCTCAGTGACATGTGTAAAATATGAATTTATCTGTTGTATTGTGTCAAGTGTAGCAATTTGATGCATAATGTTGTCATGGAGATGTATCTCTGTAAAGATGTGGGCACAAAAGACTACAATTTTTTTGTTGCTTGCCCAACCATTTTGATCATCTTTTATTCTTAGGCTTAATTTCACATGCATTTAAAGGAATGTTAATGATGCAATCATGGTAGGTTTGTAATTAAGAATAATGTTACAAAATACATACCAGTTTGAAGATAAGTGTTACATAGCACAGAGAGAATACTAAACTGGCATGGACTGGATTTACTGGGATCACATCTACTCTTTAGGACTGGGATGTGCTCTAGGCCAATTTAAGCCCCAATAACGTGCCTCATGAAGAGATACAGGATTTGCATGAAAATGGGTTATAAAAGGACACATTGAAGCTGAACATATTTCCCATATGTAGGACCTGACCATGCACATCAATGTAAACAGTGAGCAGCACACCCACTCAATAAAACAGCTTCTGAAGAACATCAGCACCAACCCAGAGAGTCTGAAGGAACTCAGCCGATGGGGACTGCAGCTGACCTCAAACATCGCTGTGGTGAGGCTCTGCTGCTATTTTAAACGTTTCTACTCAATACTGAGAGTGTGTTATTTCAGGGAAACACTTTTAAGTCCATGTATACTGAGGAACCACGACTCACAATCTTCGCACAGGGCAAAGACAGTCATGCAAAGCTGCTTTTAAGTCTGTTTAGCAATCCTAGCTGGAGTCCATTCTAGTCACTAATCAGGGCAGTGACTGAAAGGAAGTCTGGTCATGAGAAACACGATTTTTTTTAAATCAGGTACGACAGTATCAGTGCAGTATTTGAATGCTTGCTCGAATGTCTGGTAGATGCATAATGGTGCAGCCGTAAGCAGAGAGACTGTGATCTGGTGTTATGTGTTGTTTTTCTGTTATCTCATGCCACACAGTGGGTGGGGGATATTGGAATAGGTTCTGTCCATCCATGTGGGTAAGCAGTGTTGTGCAAGGTCACACTTCAGATGAAGTAATTCAAAGTTCATTTCACACGGATGAACTAGTTCAAGTTCAGTCCCAGTAGTGAACTAGTACTTGTTTATGTTTTTTTGTTTAATAATGAGCTGCTTTGAGGTTTTCTTTTTCAGTAGACCCTCCTCCTCCTCCTACTCCTCTCTCCTCTCCTCCCAAACATCAGCGCTGCTCCCTTCCCAAACTAAATGAATCACTGTGTACTACAAAGAGACAGGAATTTCTTTTAAAAGCCAAGAAAAACCAGTGGGAGTGTTTGTCCCTTAACAATGTGCCATATAGCAGGACAACTCAAAACACATCTGTTTACAAATGTTGCAAGGTTTGTGTTGTTGTAATTACCAAAGAACATACAGTATATGTCTGTGGTAATTAGGCCTACATTGTTTGTTAGCTTCTTCCAGCTTCCATGCTGAACCAACATTTATTATAACACTTTCATTTTACGTATCTGTCCTCATTCATTTGTAAGAGCTGTCTCATGTGGCAGGGGATATTGACGACTGTCTGATTGTTAAAATAAATGTCATCTTACTTCTTGTTGTTATGTAAGGTCCTCAACCTATTTTGGACAATAAGTTCTGTGTTGGTCTCTCGGGCAGATTAAAGGTAGAACTCTGCCTGCCGAAACCATCTGTCTGCGGTCTTCATCCTTTGCCACTGGCAATGATGTATCCTGGTCCAGAGAGATCGTCAGGGATGCTTCAATCAGCTCTGTGAGTATTGGAGAGACATTTAATTGATAGAATTTAGCTGTGAGGCAGCGAGGGTCACAGCAATATACAGCGTTCATGGTATACGGTGGTATGGAAATAAATACACCATGTTTATTTTCTTATCTACGGTATATAAATCTACTGTTTGGTTTGGGTACTGATCTCATCACTTTTAAAGAACTTCAAGCAAGTCAGTCAGGTCAATCAAGTCACAAGAAATTCTGATGTCCTCCATTTACCTTATTAAAGTCAGTGAAAGTAAAAAGCGACTGGTCAATGAAAAGTTTTTTTGAATGTTGCTGGGCAGAACAGAATTTAGCTCCTGTGTGTAGAATGAGAGTGACAAAATAACAAGCTTTAACTGTAGAGAAGTGTGGAAAAGGGACTGCTGGTACAAATACCAGCTACAGGTATGTATGTCCAACCTTTAGTATTAGTATGAAAAAATATTTTAAACTTCATATCTAGTTCAGTGTCTGTCAGGAAAATAAAGGATATTGCGAGACGGTTATCGTACTACGAAAGTCTTATATTGTGTGACATTTAAATAGTTGATTTACCAGCAATTAATCTGAGTTTAATTCTCGAGCTCTGCCTGCAGTTAGTGGCCACAGTGACTATCGGCCCTCATCAAGCATCAGCGTGTAGCATGTCTCAGGAATGGCTACTGTATTCATTTGTTTCCTCACCAAAATGATCCATCGTGTTCTTAGATCCCACTGAACATCTGGGCCATCTTCTACCCTCGCCGCTGTGCAGGCCAGGCTGAGGAGCTGATGTCCACCTTTAACAAGGTGGCCGGGCCTATTGGGCTGCGACTGGAGCGGCCCATCCGCGTGGAGCTGAGGGATGATCGCACCGAGACTTACGTCAAGAGCATCCACTCTCAGCTCACCAGTGAGGTATGACATTAGATCAAAATTTGAATTAGTAGCTTATAAGAGTGGTTTGATACTACTTGCAACACACACAATGTGTCTACTTGAAATGTTTGTCATGCTCAACACACATGCGTTTAACAAGCTCATGGTGTGTGACAACCTTGTTTGCTTACTTCTACCTCAAGTAGTCTGTGAGTGACTGACAGTAAAGAGAATGATTGACTCTCTGTACTAATCGCTGAGGAATCATGTTGATGCTGCCTAAGTATCATGTATGTCAATCTAACATGTCTTTTTCTCTTTTTCCACATCTCAAAATACAAGTGTAACAGTTTACAGGACATATGTACTGTCTTCAGTTAAAACAGGTGCTTAAAGCTCACATTTGTAAAACCTTAAAGGCCAATAGAAACAGAAGAAGGCACCTTGAGGTAGTTGTGTAACATGCTACACACTCTTGTACAGTAGGTGGCGGTATGCACTTTAAGCTGTTTATGGTCTGCCAGCTAATTGTGTGGTGCACATAAACCCAGCACATAAAACCTAGATAACCAAGATAACTGCAGAATCTATCCAACCTCAAGCTTTTGATGTTTTGATGTCTGCATCCATGAAAATAACCACAGACACAGACTTCTCAGAGATGGACCTTTATATTGTTTCCTTCATTGAGACATGGGGAACGGGACATGTGAGACAAATTTTGATGATGTATGAGTTGGGTAATGATCTGCATTTTCATTATTAGTTTTTTAAAATTTTAATTAATTCTATGAGGTCAGCAAGATCACGCTGGTTGAGAAAGGTGGATGTAGATGGTTTCTGATGTACTAGAGCCGACTTTTCTTGTGCTTTTGGGTCAGTAATGGTGTAAATCCTGGATTTCAGGCATGAAGTCTTTATGTAAATTTAACAGAGAAAAACTTTGACTCTAATGCTAAAGTAACTCTATGACAGTTTGCCTAAAATACAATGGGGGTTGAATAATTTTGCTTCCAGCTGTCTATATAGTGTGTGATTTGCAAATATTTGTTCTGCGGTAACAATACGTCAATTACTTGGTGATTCAATATGTTTTATATAGATGTCCTTCTCCCTGCATTCACAAACAACAAATCCATGCGACTTAATGGCTCCTTCTGTGACTAAATAGAGATTTTTCTGTGGCTGTTGGCATCTAAAAACATGCATTCCATCTGTACTTTTAACTGTGGAGTGATGTTTGCTCCAGAAACCTGTTTGAAATATGGACAATGTTTGCCATTGTCTTGGGCAAATACACAGGGCTTCTGCTGATTTATTATAAAGTTATCTTCTTTATGAAGCTGTAGTACTTCAATCTCCCCCTTTAAAATGTCAAGAAACCTTTATTTATCACACTAATAAAACTACAAAATGGAATTAGTTTTACATTTTTTCATCACATTAAAAGTAGGAAATAATTAAAGGACAAGTCTGTACGTTTTCTGACAAATGAACTGTGCTAGACTTACCTGATTTGACACAGAATGGCCCATTATTGAGTTTATATAGTGACCTTGTTTTTGTAAACATTACTGTTGCTGCTCTAGAAGCAACATGTAATTATATATACAATATAAATGAATTCTAATTCAGTTCTGAATTTATTCTTTTGTAAACCACAATTATTTCACAATGAAAAAGAACCAGTAAGAGCATCGGTAATAGTAGTATTGATAAAATCCTGATGACACCCATCCGCCGCACAGCCTGGAGACTCTTATCAGCACGTCTAATTCACAGTTGAAGCCTGTTGAAAATAACAGATTTGAAGCCTTGTGCAAAAAATCCTCTCATAGGAAAATATGTCATAGTTGCATAGGAGGTCAAAAATACAGTTAAAGCTGTCGTTAAAAAACCATAAACAAAAGTTTGCTATCACCCAACATTGTTCTGCTTCTACATCAGGATTATCACTAAAGAATAAAATAATTTGTAAGTAATTCTGGGAGTTTTCCTGGCTAGTATGGATGTGAAATGGATGTGTCTTAAATCACATTTTCTTACAAAAAAATCCTACATCTCCACAAACCTAGCCTTAGCATGGAACACTGTTTGGCCCTGAATGATTTTGCATGTTCAGCCCATTAATTGCATGCTACATTTGCATTGTTGCTCATGTGTTTTCTAGGCAGCTCCCTGTAAAGCCATGATTGTTCTTCTTTTTTCGTCATTACTACTGAAAGCTGTCGTGTTTAGCGTGTAAGAAGGAAATCTGCACCAGTTTGATCTTGTTGAAATGTCAACTGTGTCCGACACCACTGACCCAAGCTAACAATGTAATGAAGTCCATCCTGTGTTCATTGGAATGTTTTATCTGTTTATAGCCCAATATGCAGCTCGTAGTGTGCATCATGGTTGGCAACAGAGACGATCTCTACATTGCCATCAAGAAGCTCTGCTGTATCAAAAGTCCTATCCCATCGCAGGTTTGTAATGTTTGTCAAGTGTTAGTGCATAGGCTGGTTTGAACTGCTGTCAAAATGATTTCTCCCAGTTAAGTTCAGTTCTTTTTCTCTTTTTTTTGTTTCATTTGTCATCAGGCCATCAATGTGCGCACAATTTCACAACCACAGAAGTTAAAGAGTGTTGCCCAAAAGATACTCCTGCAGATGAACTGCAAGTTGGGAGGAGAGCTGTGGACTGTTGGTGTCCCTTTGGTGAGCATCATGTTTTACAAGAGGCCGAAGAACTTCCTTATCTACTGGGGACAATGTCTTTATTGGGATTTTTCTGACCAATAATGTACTTTGATTAATCTTAAGCATACATCTCTGAACAGTACCTTGTGAAAACGGTGTATTATATTCAAAGGAAAAACGGGTATCACTGGAACAGCATTACACTGATGTTGTGGTTCCTGTAAAAAGTTATAATCCCTGCAGTCTCAGAGGAAATGATGAATGTCAATCTCTAGAAACACCTGATGGTGGTTGGAGTTGATGTCCACCATGACACCAGCAAGAAGCATCAGTCAGTCATGGGCTTTGTCGCAAGTGTCAACAGGTGAAGTCTTCCTTCTCCATCTGTTGTGGTTCTTGTATTTAATATTTTCTTAGTAGTTATTGACTTACTGAGTAGAGCAACATTTCAGTATTCAGTGTTCATTACTAGTACAATGTTGACATCTCCACACCCAGAGAGAGAAGATGAAAAATGTATGATCACCTGCCCCTTGTGTGCATCAAGCTACCCAGTTTAGTGAGACCAGTCACAATCCTGTGGTAAAGCACATATTTTGAAAAGAAAAGCATATTAAAATGATTACGAAACACAATAATTTAAAGTCGTATGTCCCACCCTGCCTGTATTACATTGTTAATGTTGAAGTGACATATTTTGCCGCCTTAATGGAAAGTAACAATGCAACATTGCTATAATAGTGGCAATTTACTCTTATTAGAAATGCATTTGCGTTTTTCTTCTCCAGCTCTCTGACCCGCTGGTACTCCAGAGTAACTTTTCAGACACCCACCGAGGAGCTGATCTGTGGCTTCAGAGTTTGCTTTCTGGCCGCACTCCAGAAGTACTATGAGGTAAATACTACCAGCATACAATGTATGAAATGTCTAAACCACACCTAACCCTGTCAACCAAGACCTTTCCTGTGACATGTCATAACTGAATTAAACACTGGCCTTTGTGTTTGTTGTTTTGTACAGGTGAACCACAACTTGCCCGATAGGATTGTGGTGTATCGAGATGGTGTGTCAGACGGTCAGCTGAGAATGGTGGAGCTGTATGAGATCCCACAATTGATCAAATGCTTTGAGACGTTCCCCAATTATGATCCCAAGTTTGTCTTCATTGTGGTCCAAAAGCGCATCAACACCGCCATCTACTCCTGCACTGAGGCTGCAAATAACTTTGGCACACCTCGACCAGGAACTGTTCTGGATCACACTCTCACCCACAGAGACTGGTCAGTCTTAGTCTACCCAAAGTAGATCTTTTAATCTCAATAATAGCTAATATGAAGGTTCATCAGATGCCACAATGCCATCTGTCTTTTAGGCAGGGTTTTAAAACTATAAAATGATGACAGCAGCATTCAAATTCAGCATGCAGCATAGGTACATCTGCACCCAAAATGTTAAGTTAGCATGACTGAAGAATTAGTGACCAAACAACATCAGGAGACAAAGCGGAGACCCCTCAAGCCTCACCAACCATTTCATTAGACTTGGTTGTAAATGGCGGATCATCCTCGCTTGCATGTTGCTCTAAAGAGATGCTGCCATTAAAAAGGTGTTTACGAACAAATTTACCATCTCTGAACAAACTTTAACTGACACATGCAGTAAAAAAGTGCCTTATGACAAGAAAAGCAACACATGGCAGGACATAAACGTTAACATAAACATTCAACTACATTAGAAAAGACACGGCTCTTCAGTTTTAAGTAAATAACCATTTTCCTTAAACTAGTGGTTTCCATTGATATCATTAATAGGCAGCTATGAATATCCTATTATAAAATCAAGCTACTATAACATAAGGATTTTATAAACACATTTTGAATGATGCAAAATCTAATTATCATTGACAAAATCCCAGAAAATATAGAGATATAATTTTTTGTCGATATGGCACACCCCTAAGACGAAGTGGTCTCGGTGTTGTATGAGCAGCTCAGCAGGGGAGTGAAAAGAGAGTCAGTTGTTTTGCATCTTTATTACCTGCAAACATGAAAAAAGGCTACAACACCACCTCCTGGCAACAGTAGTAAATATCTGCACTTTCGTGAGGATCAGACTCTGTATTAGCTATTTAAAGTTTCTAACCTGTTTTCCGTTCAGGGTGGACTTCTATCTGATGGCACATCACATCCGTCAGGGCTGTGGGCTTCCCACGCACTACCTCTGTTTGTACAACACGGCAAACCTCTCACCATACCATATGCAAAGGTATTGATAACCACTATGCATTATTCTGATTGCTGGTACACATTGAACTGGTGTTAATTCTGAATACCAGCTGATAAACGTTTCTTCAGTAGAATAATTAAGTCTTTAAATGAAATATAGAAAAACATTGGCAGTGCAGGAAACATCTGGCCAAGCTGTTCCATAATGTGTTTCATAAGCATTCAATTCTATATTTTACTAAAATGCTATAAATGCTTTATTAACTATTTCAGAAATATTTTCCGTTCAGAAATATAAAGTTCGTAAGCATTTCTCAAACATATGGCCTCCACAGTATCGACCTGTATTCAGGCCATTGAGAATGAGGCATTAATGTTCTATATTCATTCAACACTGTTTCTTTATTCCCACACCAGGCTGACTTTCAAGGTGTGCCACCTGTACTGGAACTGGCCGGGCACCATTCGTGTTCCAGCACCATGCAAGTATGCCCACAAACTGGCATACCTGTCTGGCCAGTATCTGCACTCGGAGCCGGCCATCCAACTATCAGACAAGCTCTTCTTCCTTTGAGCTGCACCAGTCACTGCCACAAGCATTCTGCTCATGTCACGGCTGAACCAGCTCTGATACATAAGGCGTCGGAGTATCTCATTTGGATTTAAGCGTGATTATTGACATTGGGCACTGGAGACTTTAAAGTTAACTGTTGATTGCCACCTACAGCTCCCATATGTTGGACACCCTCACTACAATTTAATTTTTTTTTTTAAGTCAGTTTGGCTTTAAATAAAACAAACAAAACAACAACAAAAGAGTTGACAACTATGATAATATATACTGTTTGACGTGGTTTTGGAACATTTGGTTTAGATTTATTTGTTCAGTTAAAGACACAAAGGTGAACTAATGAAAGTGATGAAAACATTAGTGCATGGAAGGAGATTTCCTTCATCTCATCAATGATGCCAACCTGATTACCAGGAAAAAACCTGTTAGTACCATGTGTCTCAGTAATACTGAAGGAGCACGATGTTGTTGCTAATTTAAGTCCTAAAATATCCAAAATGGATAAATTCTTTAGATTTTTCATAATGTGCTTATTTGTGAGTTCAAAGCTTTACTTATAAATGTCATTTTCATTCAGATTTAAAAAAATATAACGAGGGGCTCTACTCTGTAGCCAGAGTTGCTTGGATAAAGCAACAAGAACAGAGACAACAGAAACATCACAAATGTTAAATGAACATTTATAAGTGCACATAGTACTGCTTTGGGGAGGTTGTAAATCGTATCCCATTACCTAAGCATTGTTGGAAATTGTTGTCAAAGGTAATCCCAGTAATTGTGCTACCTGGATATGTTTTGCGTCTCAAAACTCTCCTGCGATGTCTTGATAAGCTGGAGGTGGCGCAGGACACTCAAATGCATGGACCACTTCTTCTTCTTCTTCTTCCTTTGTTCATTAAAAGTTTCAGTGTATGTTCATCAATGTTAAATCTATTTACTCGTGTTGCTGCTGTGAGGCTTTCTTGTCACAATGCATCTTGCTGTATTTTTTTTCTCAAGGGTTAATGTTCAGGGTTAGATCAGGGCTTGTATGTATGGAGGTAGGTGTGGTTTGGTTCAAGCCCACATAGCACCTGCACTGGTGCTATTGCTAAAGGCAAAACTGCACCCAGTCATGTGTGTTATGTGTTTCCATACACATTCATAAACAGTAGTTGAAATAATTTATAAATACTGTCTTTGTATTTTGTGCATATATATATATATATATATATATATATTATCAAAAGGAGTCACTTCACTGCCGGGTAAGGAAATATAATGGTGATACGACGGAGGTGTTTAGGGTCGTTTTTCTGTAGTGCTTTAGTGAACCAGGAGAGGGAATCGAGCTCCTTATCTGGACATGTCTTTGCTTTTGTAGGGGCCGGACACCAATCTGCTCGTCTACACACGAACCTCTCACACCAAGATCCTGCAACAGCGCCGAAACAAAGTCCCTTCTCCTCCTCTATTATTACCACTGACAATATTAATAATAAATTCATAATGTCCAGCAATTCAATAGCACTAGTAATGGTTGGTCTTTTCTTAAACGTATGCACTAACACACTTGCACCAGAATATTTTTTTTTCTTTTGGAAAGCATCTGCAACCTTCACATTCTGGCATTAGTTATTTCTGCCATTTATCTCGAGCTTTTGCACAAAATTACCAGATGCAGAGTTGAATGTCCTGCAAACTATGAACTGGTCAATCAGTTTAACATTTGGACATTTCACCCAGAGAGCTGACAGTCTCATCCGTGTCTCGTAGATAACTGACATTACAAACGGTGGGTCGGATGTTGCATTCTGAGTTTTTCTAAAATGGTGTTTTTTTTACAGCATCCAACATCCTGTCTTCCACAGCTCCTACAGCTGGAGAATTAGAATCTGACTCTGCAGTGAGCAGAATCATGGTGAACTTCTTGACTCGAGTGCTAAATGCATTCTGGTAGGGCTCTAACTCGTCATGAGTGAGGTAGGAATGAATGATTCCTCTCTCACTTCCTCCTGACATTTCCCATACAGGGCAGAAGACTCTTCCCACAGATACCTGACGTCCTCACATCTCTCTGATTGTTAACACGCTGATGATGCTGGTCATGGAATGAAGCTTTGTCTGTGACCTAAAACGGTGTAGGCTGCGTCACCTCTCTCACAGAACCAGGTTTAAAGCTGGTTTGATCTGTTCGAAGTTAGACTCCATGAACCATCGATTGGAAAAGCCTTTCTTGTATTTATCAAATGGGTTAAGACTCAGTTTGTACAGTTATAGATTAATAAAAGCACAAGTTTCCCAGGAAACTATAGAAAAATGACCACTGTGGCAAAATCCAAACATTTGAGCTTGATTTTTTTTAAACAATTTATCACAAATTTCAAAACAATTTACATCTATGTCATTCCTTCCCTAAGGATCATGATATAGGGATACAAGTCCTCCATCATAAGATTTATTTTTAAGTATGTTACAAATTGCATTAATTTGTTTACTCTGGTTACTTAAAAAATAAATCCCATATATTAGAAATAAGCAATTTTTAAATTTCCCTTAACCCCCTTTGACCATGTAAAAGAAAAACTCCTCGAACCTCAATTTAGACTTTTATACTTTAAAGAAGAAAGAAAGACCCACTAACTGAGGGAAACAGTGTGCTTCATTCTTGGCTCTCATTAATCTGCATCACTTATTTCAGGTGTGTTTGGATGCAGACAGGAGAGAGAGAGAGAGACACTCACAGGTGATTTAATTAAACTGTTGCCTCGTTTGTAATCAGCTGTTCACATCCCACTCACCAGTTCCAGAGAGAAGCAGGGCTCAAAAGCCACAAATCTCAGTGTGAGTAAAATACATAATGTAGTGTGGAATGAGAGGCGACATAAATCAGCAGTGATTTTAAACGGTAAGAGCTTCTTACGGTTTCTTCTCCTGTTTAAGGCCTTCATGTCATATTTAAGATAAAGCTTCATTGTCATTGTATAGAATACAATGAGGTTAGGAGTGCTATTCCTGGTCAGTGCATTAAGAGCATAACGTATAGAGCATTAAAGTAGAAACAACCACGAATGACAGACAATTGAAGACAACCTCAACATATGCTAACATCCACAGGAGGTACTTTGCACTTGTATTGTACTTATTGCACTAGAGAGTCAAAATGCACCTGAGTCAGAATCAATAAGAAATAAACAGTTTGCACAAAATAAATTATTGTGCTTGTAAGGACCAATATTGCACTTAAGACTATTGTTTGTTGGTGTTTGGTGGTCTTATGACCCAGGGAGAGAAACTGTTTTTATGTCTGGAGGTGCAGGTTTTGATGGACCAGTAGCGCCTGCCAGAGGGCAACTGGTCAAACAGGTGGTGAGCAGGGTGGGCGGAGTCACCGTTTATCATTTTCTAATACTGTGTACATAAAAATGAACACACTGCTGCACATACAGACTCTACTAACTGGGTTAGTAGAGTCTGTATGATTTAGTTCAACATGTGTTGTCAGTATTCTTACAAACACCTACCATAGAAATATTGTTACACTGATAAAACTGAACAACTAGAAGAAGCCAAAAGTATATGGACATCCCAAATTGCAGCCATGTGTGAGAGATCATGTCACCCTGGCAACGTGTTAAATGTTTTCCTGTAGCAGCCGCCGCTCTTTCCTACCAGATGTTTGACCTTGCCTGGAGGGATTTGTTTCCATTAAGCCAGAAGAGCATGAGTGAGGTACGACGATGATGATGTGTGATCAAATCGGCCTCATTCCAGCTCCTCCCAAAGGTGTTGGACGCAGCCTAGTGTAGCGCACCAAACTGGGAACACCGCTTCTTGATGGAGCTGGTCTTGTGCATGCAGGTGTCATCTTGAGACATGCTGCTGCAACAAAATTGAAAAACTGCTTTTGTGTAAAATATTATTGTATGCAGCAACTAAGGAAAAATGGGCAGTGGTGTCCACATACTTTTGGTCATATTCAAACTAATGCCCCATTCAGGTTGCATTGAGTGTAATCCTGATTGACTACGTTGTATTGACAATATCTTTTCATCTATAGATTTGAGTTTTGATTTGATGACTGAGGTTTGCACGAGGAGCATCTTCATCATCATTGCTCCATTGTATCCGTCTGATGCTTCCTGTCCCTGCGCACTGCTGAAGGCTCAACATCCATCTGTTCTCCATCTCCTTGGAGCGTCACTGGAGAAAATCACAATCACTCCTCCATCCGTCTGTCCTGTCATGAATCCCTATGGAAACACACACATCAACTCTCACCCTCAAGATATCACTGTCCCTAGCTCTGTACCAAGCCCCCCTCCATATCAACCCCCAAACCTTTTTGATAATTCCCATAATCTATCTCTGTCAGCCACTCTACCATCTCCCCCTCCAGTCATCCTGACTGGTCACACATATCTGACTGTTCTGAGCAAGAACTCCCCTCCCTATCAGGCCTCATCAGGCCAAGATGGAGGCCAAAGATTGCTCCCGTTACCAGATTGCTCCATCTCACCTTTCAGAGCCTCCGATTCAGGCTTCATTTCCAGATCCAGGCTTCAGTCCAGCCTAGCTCCAGTGTCGTCTCCACCCCAGACCCCCTCTGCAGCGTCTGCTCCCACACCGTACCCTTACCCCGCCCCAGTCACACCCACGTCCTGCCAGGTGTCCATCATCTTCCAGTCCCCAGCCCCCGGCCTGTCTCCAATCCGCTCCCAGTGCTCAGACGATACCTGCCCAGACCTGGAGTGCTCCATCTGCTTCAGTCAGTTCAACAACATCTTCCGCTGTCCCAAGATGCTTCAGTGCAGGCACACATTCTGCCTGGAGTGCCTGGCACGCATTAATGTCAAGGCAGCTCAGCCTAACTCAATCCAGTGTCCGCTGTGTCGCAGCCTCACGCCAATGCCCGCCCTCGGGCTGCCCAGACTGGCCACGGACTCGGACGTGCTGTCTTACCTGCCGGCCGCCATGCAGAGAGTCTACAGCATCCGCTTCCTCCGCAGCAAAGGGAAGCTGCAGGTCAAAAGGTCAGGCATGCCTTCCTCCATAAACTTATATTTTTATCAACCTTTTGTAACTTGGTAACAAAAGGGGTAAAAATATTTTCCTGAAATTTCATTAAACTTGATGTTTTCTGTTTGAAAATCAATCTTTGCCAACCAATCCCAGTTTTTAAACACAAAATGTCAATATGAGCCACAAGGACTGTGAATTTATGACGTGCACATTTTACAGCGTCTGTGCGCAGAAATAAATCACCTCAGACTGGAAAACCTGACAAACAGGATTTATTTGATTACCACACAGAATTAAACATGCAAAAATGGACCTAAAGGAATCAGATCTGGAAGTCAAAAGTCTGGTTCATCGGAGCTCATTTGTTGTGGCTGGAAAACCTTCTGCCACTGATCCAACTCAATCAATCTCGGAAATAAAATGACAAATCGATTTTCATAGATTAAAAATAGAAGTCACAGCTTCATTTAATCACTATTCTTATTTTTATTGTCTTTTTATTGTTTTTTTTCTTTTAATTTCTTTTAATTTGGCCCTTAATTTCTCTTTGCTTTTGCCTTTGTATTGTAATGCACTGCATTTGCTTTAAACTCTGTTTTTAAAGGTGCTATACAAATAGTTGTTGTTGTTGTTATTGTTCTGTTTCTCATTCAGGCCATCGGACGGTCATCAGCAGTGGGGTCA
This sequence comes from Chaunax sp. Z400, assembly GCA_037577475.1. Lineage (NCBI taxonomy): Eukaryota > Metazoa > Chordata > Actinopteri > Lophiiformes > Chaunacidae > Chaunax > Chaunax sp. Z400. The sequence continues at coordinate 23,024,754 of CM075187.1, read as the reverse complement.
AAGGTCGCTGAGGTCTCTGAGGTCGCTGAACCGCTCTCTGGATGTGGGGCTTCCCAGCCCGCCTCCTGAGGGTCGCAGAGAGGGGGGGGGCGTGGGCGGAGCTCTGTTCACACTGACGGGACGGCCGGCGTGCCGAACCTTCCTCCTGACGTCTGTGATAATAATGTTGGCGCTGCTGATGGGCATTATCGTCTTCCTCCTCATATTCAGACTTGACGCCAACAGTGAGTGACATCACACTTAGTCTCCCTCCTGCTTTTATTTCTGGGATGGAAAAACACAACAGTAAAATCCCAGCATATCGAGGGAATTCAACATCTGAATGGTGTTTAACGAGCAACATCTGTTTCACTGCTGTGGAAGTGAACCAGATGTGTGCAGTAAAGCCCATCGTTCCAGGCTGAGGTCATGAGGTCTTGACCTCGCTGATGACGTCCGAAGAGGAAGAGGTGTTAAAGCAACACTGATCGATGATGGAAACTCACAACTGAGCTGAGAAAGTACCCCAAACAACTTCTTATCATTTATCTCAAGCCAAAAGTGTCAAATGGTCACGCAGATGTCTGAAAACACAGACATCCCACTCATTCGTTTATGTGCAGAAGTATCTTGGGAAGCGCTGCACTTTAATCTGCCCCATAATACATTCATTTAAACATGAGATTACATAAACGTGTCACCAGATGGCATCTTAGTCTTCATTTTCACTTGTTTTAACTTGTCCTGGCAGATTTTGGTATTTTAAAAGAATCCAAAATGACTAAATGTTTCAAGTTTGTTGTATTTATGTCCTGTCTCTTGTTTACATTAGTTTATTTCTTCATGTTGGCCCTGGACTTTAACCAAATGCTATAAACAGGAAGCATGCAAATGGCCTGAGCTACACTTAGTCTGCAGTAGAGGTCAGTGGTGAGGCATTGATACATGATGACAAACTAATGGCTGATCAAACTCTTAATACAGCTGCAGAGTGAGAAGGATTAGTTGGCCCTCATTACAAAAAGACATCCGCCCACTTCACCTCCAGAGATTTGTCTCCATAGTTTTGGTTTAGTTTGTCCAGTTTCTTTACATCTGTTTCACACATTTCAACCTCCACCCCTGTAGAATGTAAGTGAATTGGATTTCATTTGAAATTTTAAAACCATCAGAATGTAACCCCAGAAATGTTGCTCCATTACACTTTTCACAGACACTAGTTTTCCAATTAGAAGGTAGTAGACTTTCTCTCTCCTTTCAATACTGAGCACCAAAAAATAAATGTCTTTTTCCCCAATTGTGTTGATGTGGAGGCAGAAACCTGAGACACAAGTAACTGAAAACCTGGACTAATAAACCCAACGCTATCTTTATGGAGAGACACCTCAAGGGTGGAGTTTTTGGCAGTTCTGGTGAACCTCTTTTTAAAAAAAAAAAAAAAAAAAGCACATGCTTGTCTGTGGTTGAGCAGACAGGTTCATGGAGTCACTTTAAAGAGCATTTAGCCTGCCAGCTTGTCTGTTACACCCTGCTGGAGCCTTAGACATGGTCATGTCAACAAGTGCCGCACTGGTGTCAAGTACAGAGGAAACTGTATGTCTAGTCCAGTCCTGTTCACTTAGAAAGTCACCAGTGTTTTAACAGGCCGATCAACAAATCAGTGATGTACTTTAAGAGAGATCATTTGTATTTAGAACTGCCCTTGAGCAAAGCTTTTTTTCCCTAAATACTTGGACTTGCAAATCAAACTCTACTGAAAGAAGAAATTACCTTCCTTATACTGTCCTAAAATGTCCATTAAAATCAATTTGAAAAGTTGTTTAGCCAAAGTTAGAAATGTTTGTGACGGCTTAAGACTGAGAAGGAAATGCATTTTAATCCATGTTTTCTTTTTCCTTTCCAAACTATTGTGTAGGCTCTGACCTGTTTTAATGTGCAATATAGAATGAATAATTTTATATATTTATAGAACTGTTTTAGCAAAACTGCACTTATGTTAAACTTGAATAAATTCCTTTTTTAATGATACAGTTTCTGTTTCACTCTGTAAGGGTTTTAAAGTTGATCTGATTGAACCAATTGAAAGTAAAATGTTTTTTTCTTTTTAAATAAAGAAAATAAAATGCATCCATAGTGTTTCAGTATCTTAGACTATGTATTCTGCATGTAGAATTTGATTGCTTCATTCATGCATGTCCTTCAAATATCAGTCCACACAAAAGCAGAGCAGAACTGTGCAGCACTTACTGCCAAAATGTCAAGTTTTATTTTTTGAATGGAGCCCAAAATCACAGATCTGACAAGCATAAAGCACCATATAGCCTCAAACACTCAATTACGTCTTTGTATTAAGTGAAAGTGTAAAAGAAAAAACAAAAGTTTCAATTTTGGGTAAATGAAAAGCAAATATGTGCAGAAAATTATTGGCAAAGCTGTGCAAGCACCTGAAGCAAACACTGGTGGAGTCTATTTCAGGGCGAGGACTTGGCTCAGTGACATCTGGAGCAAACACCTCTTGCAGCCTTTAGTACTTGTGCTTTGGCAAGTGTCATTCCTCAGTCAGGTATTGACTTGAATACAACAGCTGCATCTGGAAAGACAGGAAATCTGCAGGAAGATGCCTCAGGATGAAATCATCAGATTTAGATTTACTTTGCACTTACAGTATGTATTCAATTGATAAGCTGTTTTTCACCAGTCTTTGTGTTTTCTTTATGTTTCACCTTTTTTTTTAGGTTCCTACATGTCTGAATTCTCCATACGTGTCTAGTAGTAAACTCTGGTCAGTACCAGCGCTGTTTGCTGTGATGGATCAATTTGATGTGTTCAACCTTTCAGGGCTTATTGAGAATAGCGTGCATACTGTACATATGTGGACGACCTGAGCCACCACCCGTCTGGTTGGATGAGTTTGAACAGTCCTTTATGGAACCTATTTGTAGTTTCCCCGAAACATTCAAACACATTTCCAGAAACTGTGGCTCAATTTCTCAGAACTCTAAACACAAACTGAAAAGAGTTAACTACTTTGTCAAAACTCCGCAAACCTCTTGCAAAATGAAACACAGCACTCAAAACTATACAAAACAATAACAATACACACAGCTATCATATGCTTAAGTCTTACAGAGCATCAAATAAACACTGATGTGATAAATTCAAAACACTGCCATCAAACGTGTTCATGTATGTATTGACGTCATGAGGTCATGTTACCGTATTCAAATGCATACAAGTGTGTGGAAATAAGTTTCCTTTTTCTTGTTTTGGTGAAGTGTAGGGTTTTTTGTCGATACTGCAACCTCACACCTATTTAAATGTCTCCTCCACCTAGCCCTGCCCATTTTTGACACATTCATAACGAGACTAAACTATGGTGCCACCAAAATCTGGGGCACAATAGAAGGAAACGAAGAATTAGACATCGCAAGACTTCGTTTGCACAAACTGCATCTCAATCAAAGGTGTGACCCTCTGGAATTCTCTACCTGCCAGTTTAAAACAGATTCAGGATTTGATATCTTTCTGTAAAACAGTCAAATCCTGGTTAAAACTTGGTCAAAGCTAGATAGGCTCTTATCTGTATATTTTGAGATGTTTTTTATTTTGTCATGTTTTATTTATTTGTATGTCTTGTCTGTGTGTTCTATTTGGATGGACTATCGATGCCCATCAAGGGACTGGTGATGGAAATGAGCTCTGGCTATAAACACGTGTGCAGCACATCGGACGCTGCTTATGCAACTGTCAATGTTTTTCTGTACTTGTCCCTTACAAAAAAGCTAAATAAATTGAAAAAAATAAAACTTACTTAAAGTTTTTGGAATTGTGTGCATAGTTCCAGTTTTTGTGTGTATAAAAAAGGGAAAAACTGTAGTTGTCTTCACAGAAAACTTGACTAATGCTTCACATCGTCTGTTGCCTCATATTGTACTTTCCAACCTCCACATCCATTCATACTGTGCAACAGGCTGCTAACATGTTAATGTATCTGAAGCTCCTTACAACAAATACGTGCTTCTTCACTGACTCTGTAGGCCACTTATCTCAAATCTATCTGTAAGGACAAACATAAAACAGAGCAGAGTAGTACCATCCTCACAACATGGTGATGTAAACAATGTTATGTCTGTAATTTTAGCACAGCATGATTCCAAATGTACATTCTGTATTGACTGGGTGGGTCCCACAGCTTATCATTTTCATCCTCAAGCCACAGATCCCTTTCCTGTTGGTAGAGCACATCAAGGTCCAACAGTCCCTTTTAATGAAGTTAAACCCTGATCCAAATTCCAACAAGATGTACGTCATCAAAATTGTTGCCCTGAGGGTTCGCGAAATGTTAAAGGAAGTAAAAAATGAATAAATAATGGTTCCACCCCTTTATCTGCATCTTCTCAGAAACTCTATGGTTCCATCTTCGTCACGTGGCCCTCTCTTCCACCACATCTCATGAAAATCTGTTTAGATATTTATGCATAATTAATAAAGATGAGCTCGAAATATCTTACATCACATTCTATTGTGTTTTTAAGCCGTGTGTTTGCATGTTGTTGTTTTTTTCTAATTCAAGTCTCAACGACTCACTAATGTCTCACAAACTCTGATGGCCAATATACCTTCCCTCCTCTAATAGCTCTTAAAAGAAAGCTTTAACCCAAAAATTAAATGTACTGACCCAGAGTGTAAAGAGGTTTCTGACAATAACCTGAACCTAATGAGAATTTTTATTTAGTTTAGATGTGAATCAGTTTATGGCCACAAAATATGTGTTTGATTTCTCTGCTTTAATCCTCCTGTTGTTTGTTTCCTGTTAACTAGTTTGATGTTGCCGATCAAAAATGACCGCTCCGTTCTATCTGATTATAAACAACTAAACAACTTTTCACCTTTCTATCAACTCAAGTTGTTGAGAACATTACAAGTTTTGAACTTCCATTTGCTATTTATGGCCTGTAGACCTCACTGATCACAGCTCATACAACTCATTAAAAAATTAAAATTAAAAAAACATTATGTGAGTATTATTTTGACTATAACAAATACTCAGATGAAACATGCTATTTATCACAGACTACTTAGTTTCAATGTTTAACAAACACATTTGTTTTGAGACCATTATATACAAAAGTAATGTCTGGACACAATCCAGAACAACAAAAACATTACTAAATCATCTTCACTGTCAGTTTCCTGTCTTCTCTTCTTTTCATCTGTGTCATTGTAATGCAAAGCCTCATGTTCAGTGCCACAGAATGAACTGTGAGCAAGGCCTCAAAAACGCTTTATATACCAGAGCTACGAGAAAGTTGTTTGTATCATTGAAATAATGTTGTGTAATAAAGGTGTGTGTGTCCCCCTGTTCAGAGAGACCTGCATGTGGGGTTGTGGAAAAGGGAAAGTGGTTATGTGCTTTTATTATATAATCGTAAATACTCTATTATATACTATTATAAATTAACTGTAGTCTTACCCTTTCATTTCTAATGACTGGTCATTTTTGACCAGGAACATCAAGGGTGTACACAAGCTCAATAAAACACCCGAAATTGAATAGAAATTCTCAAAATTTATTTTGTGTGTTCAGATGCCATGTGTGGACAACGTCATGGAACCTCATGACAAATACACGACATTAACAACATTTTCTAGAGAGATCTGAAGGGATCAGATTTGACTGGAACGCAACAGAAGGGTTAAAGAGATGACAGAGAGTTTTTAGTGTGATCTTTCTCCAGTCTAAGAGACTGATCCTGTGGGAAGGTTATGTGAGGATTCAACATGTTCTGAATCCGCTTGCAGAGCCTTGTCTTGCCTGAGGATTCTTTAGTCACAAACAGTCTTGCTTACTGTACTTCCCCTCCACACACATTGCCCAAGTCATGCTGACAGCTCTATTAATACCGACATAGAGACAGAGGTGTTCACTCAGCATGCCAAACCAATGTGTATATCTGAGGGATGCCCTCTGCCCAGCAGATCAGATGGCCACTGTGGTTTTCTTTATATTTTTGTTTATACCGAAGTGTAAGTGTACGATTAGCATCGTGAGCAACATTAGGGGCCGAGGACAAGAATATGTGAAATCAAAAAGAAAGGTTCTCTAGTATGACTACATTAATTTGGATCATATTTTAAACTAGAAAGCACTCAGGGAGTGTAAACCTCTGTCCACGCTATTGTCAATAAACTGAACAATTAGAAAATATGATGTGGATCCAGTAGCACATACTGGTGGAACATCCTGAGTTGCCCATGCCTGGGTATTTTTTATTTTGATTGGTATAGGGCTTTTATTATTTTTCATGATATTGGTCCTACTGTATCTTGCAATGTTGAAGAAAAGGAAAAAGTGATGCAGAATCTGCACCTGTACCCACATCTGCCTCAAAATTTAATCAAGTCTTCCTTGGCCCAAGGTTTAAATCTCCACAAATGTTCATCTGTTGACAACATTTGAAGATACAGCATCTTGTGGACAACCTGACACACAGACAAACAGACATGGGTGATCACAGAGTTGGAGGAGATAAAAAACTGTTCATCCAAATTCATTTAAACAAACGTTGACATACAGTAACATAAGTTTTACAAGTTGTTCAGTATCAATGTTCTGTCTAACAGTAGTGTTGACTATCAGTAATTATCAGAAGTAAAATGTCCACTGGTGAACCTGACTGTGAGTTGAACCTGAGTTCACTGAACCCCACATGCACCCATGTGAGGATATCTTCAGCTACACTAAGTCCTCTTCAGAGCTGAGGTTTCTCCTCTGCACACTGTCATAACCTGTGTCTTGTCCTGCACGCTACCTCAGCCTCACTCAAATGTTTAACCTGATGCTGTTACACGATACCTCAGCTGTCTTTGTGTTTACTTGGCAGCGTTTGTCCTCTGCATCCTCCTACCAGAGTTTAGCCTGGGAGGTTGATGCCTTTGAAATGAGCGCAAAGTGAGAGGAATATCTTTCCTCAGTGGGAAAGGATTTGACAGACAGACATGAAAAAGAAATCAAAGTAGTTTCCGGAAGAAAATGTCAAGGTTGAGCTAAATGTGCAGAGATTACACGATTTGTGTAGATTATAAGATCTAATGGACTCATCCCTCTCAAATGTGCAAAGCAATCTTTTGTTATCAGAGAAATTCATCTCCCACTGATAAATTTCCATCTAGCCAAAAGTGATGTTTCCAGAGATCAGTCAAATATGCTAAAACAACCTTAAAACATAGAAAGAAATCAACTTAGAACACAACTTGTCCGTCATATTTTAAAATTCAGCAACGTCTGCTGGGGTCTGTGTGCAGCAACAACAGGCATCAAAAACACCTCCCCTAATTATGCTTTTTAACAACCTGTGTGCAAAATGCTTGTGTAGATTCTCATTCATCAGGACGTGGTAATCCTCAAAGTTTGAATCAGAAGCAACTGCACTTCTATTTAAGGTTTGAAGGTGTAATACCTCTCATTCAAGAGGTTCTAACGACTGTGTGCAAATAAGTCAGCTGTTTGTTTTCCAGTAGTCGTGACAGTCTATAACTGACCTGCAGAAACACATAACATTAGTTTGATGAGCCAACACGTCAAACAGCTCCTCCTCTTCCTCTTAGATGATGTTTTTATACATAACCTTTATGTTGAAAAGCCAACACTATTTTATTTTGCATCTCAGTATTATGTCTCTTTATCTCTCAGCTCCAAGAAAGAAGAATGAAAACATGAATCTTTAAAAAAAAAACACACACACACAAACACATACAAATACTGTATATACTTTAATTTATAAACTAGACAGCACTCGGAGCCTAAACCTCCGTGAAGGTAGCTCAGTTTCCCCATTATGTCATTGCACCTAAAAGCAATAGTCCTCATGATAGTTTGACTCTCTTAATATGACTCATTAACCATGAAACCTACCTCTAGAATTTAGAATCACATTGTTTGGTGTGTAGTAGGTCTTATGGGATATTGTGTCATTTTTGTCCAAGCACTGTTCGCATTATCCATGTAGTGAGAAGCAAAAATCCTATTATTGCCCCTATCCTGCAATGGGAAATAATCTTTTTTTTAAAATTTCAGTTCCAGATGATGATCCAGCTCACCTCCAAAATGTAATAAATTGTTCAGTGAGCCATAGCCTGCTGGCTGTGCCAGAGGAATAACATATATTAGGCTTTCATACTCACAATACTTGTGTGCAGAGGAAAAAACTGATCATTATTAATCTGTTTTTATAACATTGTGTAGACAAACCCATAGTCTACCCACACAGTCATTCTTTGCAGGTCAAATCAAACATGTTCATTTAGTTCCACCCTCAGCTGTAATTATAATTATTATTTGGCACCGGATTAGATGTTCCAATGTGCGCTTGCACCCATTTGCTGCCAGAGTCATCATGACGATGAGAAATTTGTTTTTGTAGAGTAATTAGTCAAAATGAAGCTTATAAATTTTTTTTATGAAGTCTAAACACGCTAAACATTCTGGCAGGTCATATCATATGACACTCAAAGATATATTGTGTACATTCCTGCACTGAAATGCAAACACGCCACGCAATGTATTTTGTTGAGTTGTGTGCTTATATGATCTCAAATGCTTTCAACAATGCTCACACCCAGAGAAATCAATCAGACTGTAGTGCACCAATGCAATATTTATATTAAAAAATTCTATTTGACTATCAAATATTAAAACACAGAATTGTAACATAAGATACAACATTTAACCTAACATAATAAAATGCGGACAAAAGCCTCATTATTAGTCACTCTCAGCTCTACAGTTATTCTAATAATGTTTTGTTGAGATACGTAGACTGTAGTTTAGGTTTACATCCAAATGTAACAGAAAATGTAACCAAATTTAAAGAAAATCTTCCAAGGAAATTCAAAATGAATGCTTGTTGACACCGGCTACGTTATGTAATGATTAGTACTGTTCCATCGAGGAGGAGCTAATGCTTCAGTCAGGTGTTCTTTAACCATTACAGAAGAAGATGCATCAAGAAGAGGATTAAAAGACAAACCTCCAAATGAGGTTAACCTCTAATGGTGAAAAACAATGTTTTATGTCTCATCGCTATATGATTTTAAGTCTGTTTTCATAGCACTTTGCTACATTTCGCTTCTATCGATACGACTTTTCCTCTTCCGCCTAGTGTGATACGTTTGTGCAATACTTGGTGTTTCCACTCTTTTTTTAATGTGCAAATTAATAATGGGCATAAAAACAGGTGGATGGAAATAGATCGGTAACAGTAATGAGGCTCTCTATAAGCTGTCTGGTTTCATTGTAGGCAGATTCCCACCACCTGCTGTGTTCAATGAAATAAATCAAAATGGAAATTAAATTTCCTCTTATGTAATCCTGATGCAGACTATTTTTGGAAACAAATTTTGGTGTGCAAATTTCTGATCATTCAGCACCTCAGAACCAGCTGCTGACAGACAGACAGCTGCATAATGGACTACATAATTATTAAGTACCATTTGATAGTTGAGGGAGGGAGTAGCTTTTCAAAACCTTCTGGGTGTTTGATATTTCATGGGCATAAAGAAATATGCTGATTTCAATTTTGATGCCTGAATAAAGTCAAACTGATGTAACCAACAGGAATGAGGCCCGAAATAAACATCACAGGTTGAATCAAACTGTAATTTTCCTTCAAACCGGTCCCATGAGATCACACCTAAATAATGAGGCAAATTCTTTAACTGCTGTAATAAAGTTCTGTGGAACTCTTATATGTATTACTAAGCTTTATAACTATGATTGTCAAGCTCGAACGTGTCTCCGCTTTGTGTTTCCTGCAGCCCAGAGGCCGAGCCTTTTCCTGTCTGTGGGTATGAACCAGCACATCGGTATTCTGTTCCCATGTCAGTGCAAACAAAAAAGAGCGGCTACTTCAACATCACACAACATCAAACATTTGCCAAGTGTTACCAGGCTGGGAAAAAGCTTTAAAATGTGTAGCAGAACCATCCAGAAGGTTGGGTCTTATACTGTTCATGTCTCGAACTCCCATTTCATGAATTCAACTGAATTACCATCACTTTCCCTCTTTGTTGCAACAGATATGTCAGTCATATCCACGCTGACAACGATTTCCTGAGTGCTTCTATGTTTCAATAGATGTATTTTACATCTATCAACAGGGGTTCTTCCAAATCTTTCCCTTGCAAAGCCACATGAGGAGCCTGGAGAATTTATAAAGGGCATGCCTGTGTGTTCACTTACTAATGTAGTCAGTTTATTTCTTATATGTCATGTGATGAGAAACACGGTGTCTGAATTCAGGGGATTTCATCGGGCAGATTTCTCCGGGACAGTTTTTGACCATAATTCCAGTGTCTGGTTAGCAGTGGTTTTCGCCTCACCACTCTCCCATGAATGCCATTTTTGCCCAGTGTCTTTGAATAATGAAGCCACAAACTCTGAGCTTTATTGAGATGAGAGAGGTCTGTAGCTCATTGGATGTTTTCTTTGGATCTTTTGTGACTTCCTGAATGAGTCTTAGTCATGTTCTTAGAGGAATTTGTAAGGTTGGCCACTTCTGGGAAGGTTCACAATTGCACCAAGTCTTCTCCATCTGTAGATAATGTGTCTTATTGTGGATCTGTGGAGTCCCAGAGCCGTAGAAATAGCTTTGTAACCCTTCCCAGACTGATGGATTTCAATCATCTTCCTCATCTCTTCTGGAATTTCTTTGCATGCTTCTGAAAATGTCTATTTAAGTGGTGATTTGATTGAACAGGGCTGGTGGTACTCAGGCCTGGGTATGTCTAGTCCATCGTAAACCAGTTATTAATGCAGTTTGGTAGTTTTTTGGATTTAGTTTCAAAGGGGACTTGAGATAGAGGAAGTGTTTGAGGGCCTGGATAAAAGGAGATCATCATTGTGTGCAGCAATCATACATTTTGTAGTCTGTATCGTTCAGTTATCCTCGTTTGAATCATGAGGTCCAGACTGCATAATTCCATGACTTTGGTTACAGAATAAAATTGTTGTCACATGATAACTTTTTTGCAAACCCTGTTTCACACTATTTTAACCGCTGTGCACGTCATCTGATCTGAGAATACCTCAAACTAACCTCAAGTTACTGGATTGCGTTCCATGTTTTTGCTTGGACATGAAGCAACACCCCTACCAACACCTGACTGTTGTTTGTGTGTGACTCTTTAAAACGCCTATTTTTAGTCGGAATACCGGCTCACCGTGATGAATGTGTCACAGCGAAATAGCAACATACCAACGTCAAACTTGAGCCATGTTTCACGAGGTATGTTGAGTGAACAAAAGAATCACAAGGCTCCTGGTAAAACACTGACGCACAACATGTTTGCGTTACTTAGGGGTACAGCATGAAAAGCTTGCCATTAAAAATCAGTCGAACCATTAACAACAGAGGCTACCACCTTTAGCTAAACATCTATCGCCGTGATTGTTTTAATGTGATGAAACCCTTATGTGAAAGAATTTTTGGAGAGCAATACGATCTTTCCTAGCTATAAAAAAAAACACATTTCCAGTTTCCGATTCTGGTTTCTGGGATCTGTTCAGTGTGTTAAATAGATTATTTTATTTCTGGGATATAATTTACATTAATTTATAATGTTATGCATCCTAGTATGTCATTGAAGAACACTGGTGTCATATCTTAGCGATTCCAGGGATATAGCTACATGGATGACAATGTCTGTCATGATATTGGGTTCACATTGGATTCATGCACTTTGTGCTTAATGCTAACTGGCAAATGTATGTAAGCTAAATAACTAAGATAGTTGCCATGGTAAACGACTGTTTTGCTTTTATTTATTTTTATTGTCGTCAGCATGTTCTCACTTTAATTGTGAGCACTGACGATCGCTTATTGCATAGTGCACCATGAGTCAGCTTCGAATCATAGTCTATCATACTGTTACATATTTTTTGTATCAGATCACTGATCATGCATACATCATCAACATACATGAAACCATCTGAGATGGACTGATATTCACTCTTTTTAACTCCTAAGTCCACCCAAGTCAAGACAGTCTTTTTTCTTTGTTGTAGTGTATGACTTTATTGTGTGTCTATCTTATTTAATGTCTGTACAGCACTTTGGTCAACTCTGTTGTTTTTTAAATGTGCTTATAAATAAAGTTGATGATGATGAGTTGATGAGTATCTGTCCTTTAACTCTTTAATGGTCAAATTGACCTTTGTGATTATACATTAATATACATTTTTAATGACTGTCGTGCATCTTGTTCACTTTTATTGTCCTTAACTGTACACATAAACCCTTCACTGGCTGTATGCAATGACAGGTTTCATACATAAACTTGCCTGAACTGGATTAAATCTGGGCTCAGGGATGAAGAAAACACGTGAGTGAAGAACGTGTTCCCTTTGCAAGGCCTGAACCTCTGACACTCCCTGAGTCAGACCGACTCTGAGGGTTTGGACTGTGTAACTACATGGGAGTTGGAATGAAGACTCAGACAACATTTCAACCAGCTCCATTTGTTGATAATTTTTTATATATTTTCATCAGGAATGAGTTAAGAAAATAGGAATAGGTAGGAAGGTGAAAGTACAGCAGACAAACAGGGAACCAATTTGACTTACAGTATACTGCAGGCAGGATATACAGTTTACTGTAACCAGTGTTGCATGCAGACACTTTGTGTATCTTAAATTGCACATACTATAATGCATTAATGATATATAGCATTTTGCATGCTGTGGTGTGTATGTTGCGTGCAGAGAGAGAGTCAAGGCAAACAATCAAAGTAACCCAAAAACATTCCTGAAGGTTCGGTGAGGATTTTTGTGGTTGAAGCCTGAGGAGAGATGAGGGAAAAATAATAGTCCTGCACGCGAGGAGAAAGGAGGCGAGAGAAGAGGAGAGGAGGTGAGGTGAACCCAGGTGATGAGACAGATAGAGAAGGAAACAAGAGAAGAAGAGAGCAACAGCAGGAGAAACATCAGCTTTGGATAAACACACAACACTTTGTTAGTTTTGTTCTTTAACTGGGATTTGTGGGCAGTATGATAAATATAGAATATCAGGCTGATTGACTCTAAACTGTCTCAGATGTTGCTGCCAAAGCAAATTTCATCATGCATGTTCAACATTTAATCTTAGGTATTGTGGGTTCTGATTTTTTTTTTTTTTACTGTATCCTCTTTCACATTTTCCTCCGGTGAACGATGCTCCTGTTATTTTGTGCAGTTAACTCTGTAATCATGCTCCTGTTATATCTTTCTTTTTGCATGTTCTTGGACTTTAAACCTTTTATTTTCTTTTATTCTACTCTCTTGAACCACAGCTTCAGCTATATTTAACTTAAAATCATTATGGACAATGATACAGCAATAAATCTTTGACTTCGCCCTTTGACAGCAATGCAGGTGCAGCAAGAATTGCCCTGAAGCAATGAAACATGATGCAAAAGGAGGTGGAGAGGATTTCTTGTTGAGGAATTTGCATGCATCTAAAAATAATGTCAATGTTCAAAACACAAAAATGCCATTGGTGGGTGGATTCTACTTGCCCTAAGGCAAACTGACAACACCTACTTTGCATGACTATAAATCTGGGGCACAGAGGAAGAGATATCATTGTTACGACTGATAGAGCAAGAAATAAACAGCTGAATACTCAGCAGTGGACAGAAGAAGCTTAAAAGACTCCAAATAGAAGATCATCAGACATCGATCATGCCTACCCACTGCTCCTGCAAAGCATTCACTGGGACCCTGGGGCCTCTGAAGGCCACCAGCACCATCTCCTCTTCCTCCTGTTACTCCCCAGTGCCTCCCTCTCCTACCGGGCGCCGTCGCTTCCGCCGTGTCCTGTACCCGGCCTCTCAGAGTCGGAGGCCTGCACTGAGGGAGGCCCCGGATCGGGCCTGCCGCTGGCTGCTACTCTTCTCTGCACTTGTCTTCCTGCAGATCTACACTGAGGAGGTGCACCCCTGCTCAGGTTGGTTTGTACACACTGATAACAACAATCCTTTATAGGCTCACACCTGACCTACCATAGTACTATACTGTATAAAGACTAATTTATGAATGTAATTTGTTCAGATTAAATCATTCATGTCAAAAGTTCAGTTACAAAAAAATAAAAATTCAATATAAAAACAACTCTCTTTCGCTGTGAACCTACAGAATTCCAGAGCCAGAACCCAGATGCGACTGTATCAACTCAGCTTCAAGAGGCTGAGGGGAGCCTGTGCACATACCAGAGATGGACAGTGGAAGAGTCCTGTAGGGTCCAGATTGTGGCCAGGAACTCAAACACTCAGATGGAGTGTGTGGTGTCGTGATGGCAGCCCGCTCTCACATCCAATGACACTGTATTATCCCTCTAGCATAATTACTGGAGACACCCTACTGGTGTACGAGTAAATAGAGTGAGAACAGTATTGCATATTGCTAACTGACCACAGAACCCTGCATGTGGAAAACCGAAGCTACAGCGGTGAGGACGGTCCCATAGTCTGAAGCTTCGGGCCAAAGACCAAGCTGCCATCTTTGACAAGTTGGGAGTGAGATCATGCTGCGAGACGGTGGAGAAAGTCATTTCTACTCTCGCTATGTCTCCAAAGAAACTGAAAGGACTTTGAGGGAAGCAAAGTAGAATAGGCTACAGGCAGATAATGAATACCAAGTCAGTCAAGGATCATGTTTGACTGGGGAGAGACAGTGTCAGCAGTGACATATTGTTCATTGAGACACAAGTGTTATATAGTTGGATTGAGAAATCACAAAAAGTTTTTCTCAGTGTAGATGATCAGGATTCTGTCAGTTGTATCAGAGGTTGAACAAATATTTCTTTGTTTGTACCTTTTGCCTCTATGCATTTGGATTCTCCTAATGTTATTGAGTTCCAACATGAGGCCAGTTTATCCTCGGAGAATCTAAAAACCTTGAAGCGCAGTGACTCGTTCAGCTGATATGTTGGCGACGACGTGCTTTCTCTATGAGACGTAAAACCAGAATTTGTCAGCCGCAAGAAAACTTCCTGATATCTGCAAAATTGCTAACAGAGACATGATTTTGAAATTGTGCATGACATAGTCACTGCATAACTTGTAAAATGTAAATGTAATAAATCTTTCTGTCTAAAAGTGTGTGTTGCATGAATTTGTGTGTGCGCAGCAGTGGTGGAGAGTAACGAAGTGCAATAACTCAAGTACTGCCCGATGTAAAATTGAGGTAACGTACTTTATTCTATTGTTTCCAACTCATGCTACTTTAAAGAGGGAGACGGAGGGAGACATTGGACTTCACTTATGATATTATACACATAATATATAACCACTGGATAAAGTTATATATCTGTTTTAGGCTGTATGACGTAGCTAGAATTGGCTCCAACGACATTAATGCATCAGTAATATTAATCCAGTAATACAAAATATAATATTTAAACTCCTAGAAGAACAATTTTCTGGATTTATGAGTACTTTTATACTAGTACATTTGACTGATAATACTACTTACTTAACTAATGGGGTGTTTTGGATGTAAACATTTCCTCCAACAATGGTGTGAAGTACAAACTCTAAATAATCAGACAATTATCTGATCAGTTTCTGGGTCAACCTGCTTCTCAAACCTCACTGCACCACCTCCATCGTGAGGCAGTCCGGGAAACTGTGTTAGGCCTCAGTGTGTGTGTGTGTGTGTGTGTGTGTGTGTGGGCACATGCGGTTTCCTTGAATAGAAAGATCTTTGAACTTAGACAGTGACTCAGAGACGAGGTAATCCCCCATTCATCCCATGCAGGTTGAGAAACCACGCAATAATCTGTGACCGCCAGGCGGGCTGGTATCACTCTATGAGAAAGTGAATGTGTCTGTACATGCCTCAGTAGATGAATGTGGATGCCAGAACCGATGGCAGGAACAGTGGTGATCCTAGACTCTGGGGGACCCGAGCCAAAGAGCCCCAACCGACTCCCCCACCCTTCTCTCCCTGCATGCCTCCCTCCCCCATAAAAGCCCATTCAGTCAATTCATCAAAAAACGACAAATGGCACCATGTACACCTATCTGAATATAAAAGGAGGGGCAACAGGTATATGTGTTACATCGAACAACAGCAGCAACGTGTAAATATAACTTATATGTGTGACAGTTCAGTTGTAGATGAGTCCAAACTAACGATATCATACAGTAGATAAAAGGAGCCCCACTTATAGAGGCTTTATGTTGTTGGCAGTGCTCTGTATTAAAGCCTTCATGGGAGGTTTATGGGGGTTTATAATGTGCCAGTATTACTGGCCATTTAGGGACACCCTTCTGAAAATTTATTTTGAGGGCCCCAAACATTTGCCTGGTTGGTCTCTCCTGACAGTGCACCCTTGGACTGGACTGATAGTTTTAACGCTGTAACTCTCTCTATATGTTTAGTCATACAAGACTTTATGACTCGACTGAGTAGAAATTAATAATAGAGCAGAAAAGAAACAGGATGAAAACTCCAAAAGCCTTCGTTAAATATTATAGTGACTTAATAAGAGTCACATTGAAATAAAGACAGGTACATACTATACAGCACATAGTATAGGTATGATATCAAAACATTGTCTGATATACAATGTGTAGCACCTTTTTTTTTTTACATCTGAAAGTCTCAATTCTCTTGATATGGAACCCCTATTAATATTAATCCTAACCCTTCAGTATTAACATATTAACTGTATTAGTACTAGTACTGACAACTACATGTTGTTAAATTGTAGTGCAATTAGCAAAACAATTAGTTTCCTGCAGTCAGATGCAGGAGGCTCCATACATGTATGTCAAGAGTCATTGTCACCTTCTTCCACAAGAGGGAGCATACAGTACCTTTACATGGGAGCTTCTGTCATATTTCATACAGGTGAAATCAGACGACTACTGGGAATCAAGATGGGGATTCCCTGGTCCCGAGTGGAGGGTGACTGGCCTGTGAATGACATACATCCAGAACTGTACGGGGGTAACAACACTTATCTGCCTGCCATTGATGCCATGTGTGCCTGCATCAAGCCTGTCTTTACATCTGGACTAGACATCAAGAAGGCCTATCAGTGTCAACAACAATTGGGGGAGACTGTTCTTTATTATCTCACAAGATTGACTGCCATCCATAAGAAAAAGTGACTTTATCTCTGATAATAGAGTTAATAGGTCACCATGGCAGTCTCATCTACATACCAGATTCATTGCAGGATTATTAACTAAAGCATGTGAAAACACACTGTGTGATATGAGGCACTGCCTGCTTAGAAGAAGTAGAACGACATACTGCACATGCTCAGAGAGTGTGTAATAAGGCTGCAATATGCCTTATGCCTTAATTAATTAATGCCTTATTTAACTACAATGTTATTGCTGTGTGTGTGTATGTGGATGTCTATGTGTCTGTATGTGTTGGCGGGAGAGGGTTATTGTTTTATTATGTGAAGCACTTTGTGTTACATTTTATTTGTATGAAAAGTGCTATACAAATAAAGTCTGATTGATTGAATACAGGAAGAAGAATGAGGAAATGTCAACTATGGCTTCCACCGTGTAGAAGAAGACTCCTCTGCAGGACAAAAAACACTGGATGAGTTTGGTGAGCAGCTGTCCAAGGTTACTCCATGATCTGTGTTGCTTTTTGGGTCATCAGCATTGGCCACGTCTTCAACGACCCTATGCTGCACCTCCGTCATCTGCTCCAATAAGACTGTCACCCTCACCACCAACCAAATGTGTGTGACAAAGACTTTTGTCAAGTCTGTTGATGCGAACATGCTGACCTTGATGCTTTTCATATCTCCGTCTCCAAGTACACCCCTGAGCGAGAGTTGTCCCAGGGAGGTGCCACCTCCAGTGCATATGATGACCTTGTTGGGTTGGCTACCATCTGCGGCCTGTGCAACGACTCCTCTCTGGACTACAACAAGGCCAAGAAAACCTATGAGAGGGTCTTTCAAACAAGAAACACACACACGGATCACCAAACCACATCGCAGAAATGATAAATACCAGAAAGTGTGATTTAAAGGAAGAGATTGCTTCCACAAAAATCAGATGAAATGTTTTTATCGGACTGATTTGTTTGTGACGCTGATGTTTCTTTCGCCAAACCTAGAAACAAAGAATGGAGAGCAAGTATGTTGCCTTGGAACCACTATAAAAACTGTTAAGTCATCTCGCTAAGACAGTCAGTCACCTCTGAATTCTTGAAATCAGGTTTGTTTGTCTCCTTTTTTGTACTAACAATATATTAACTTTAACCCTATCAGTGTCTTGGTGTGTTTATTCAAATTGGTTCAGAGTGCTTTACAGACAATCTTCCACAACAGACTCTATTTCTCATTTTGATTAATCTCCCAATTTCATTTCAGGAAAGCAAATAACTCTCCACCCCATGTTTTGATTTCTAATTTTAGATCTAGAATAGAAAATCAGATCAGATTTTCATGGCTATAGATTCATGCATTTGAATTACATCCAAGCTGGCTTGGTGGTGTCACAGAGTAACTCTCCAGGGCTTTACGTGATTGTGCAACGGTTCTACTCAGCAGTGGTCAGCATATGTGCAATCTCAGTCTTCTCTTGTAATAATGAGATCTTTTCTAATGATTACGAGGTAAGTTATCTATTTTTTTTCTTCATTTCTTTATTTTTTTTGGTGAATGCATAGTGTTTCCGTAAGAAGATGTCCAGAATACAAGGATTTTTTTCCCCTCCGATTTAAACTAAGTCTGTTACATTTTAATGGAAAAAAGTAATAACCAGCTGTAGAATAGACCTTTTTTTCACAGCAGCCATTTTTGATATGAAATAGTAGGGTGAACACAGGTGTTACCAATCACACTTTAAGGTTCTGCGTCAGTCGGGTCAAACAGATGCTGCTTTGTTGCATGTTGACTCACAGAAAAGGCTCTGTTACACTAAATGGAGCGTATGATGTGTCTCAGATCCCATACTTACCGCGAATGTGACGTCACTTTCAGAAACATCTACCGGCTTTGAAAAAAGTGTCCAGCGTTCCACGCTCAACTTTTGAGCCGTTTTGAGCATGACATCCAGGTACTTGCAGTATACTGCATTATGACATACTTTATTGGGTGACACCTGTACATTCAAACTGGCCAGGTTAAGTAGGGATGTACATGATTTGAGACACAGCATTAATCTTAATCAAGTTCATTTCTTAAACCTGTGTTTACCTGAAAGACAGCAATAAATAGAATATGTGATTTGTTCATAGAACTGAAAAACAAATCAATCCTAATATAATCTGACATCTTTGATGCACTTTAGCTGATGTCATCAGGAGACCTCATAATCCTCACGTCGTTAAAACCTCAGAGGAGCCATATATAGACAAACAGAGGGTTGAGGTGTTGTGTGAGATTCTGTCTGTCATGTCAGACTGACTCCTGAGGTTTGAGGGAGAAGACATCACGTCACCACAGAGCAGGTGTACAGTTTGATGAGCATGACTGTCTGTCTGTGTGTGTGTGTGTGTGTGTGTGTGTGTGTGTGTGTGTGCATTAGTATGAGTGTGTAAATTTAGTTCCTACAGATAAACATAAAACACAATATCTAGTATTAGAATTATAAATATTATAAACTTATATTATAGAATTATAAACATTTGTTGTTGCTTTTTAGTCACATGCTTGTTTTTAGCTACAACAACGTTTTGGACAACTATTAACTTTACTTTTTGGACAATGGTAAAGTTTCCATTGAATTATTATTAATTATTTATAAAGATAATATAGTACTATTGGTATGTGATGCATTTCCTTCCTTAAAAAAACAAACAAAACAAACTTACACTCAAATGCAAATACATTATTTTCTGTATTTTGGATTGTTGTTAAATCATGTTGACAACTCCTGCTAAGTTAGAGTTTTCATGTTTGCAATACTAATAACCAATAATAATTTAAAATGTTTTTCTCTATGTGTGTTCATGTTCAGCAAATGTTGTCTTTCTCCGTTTCTGTCAAGTGGTTTCACGTGTCGTGTGTGTATTAATGTTGCCATATTGTTGCCATTGTGATTCAGTTGGATAAAATATCTAAAAGACACAGATTGCTCTCTTTCATGTCCTCCTGAAGAAAACTGTGACACATAATTTTTCTTGAATAACTACCAAACCATGTGATTCCAAAATCTAGGGGAAGGTTTTCATGGTCAATGAGTCATATTATTAGAGTCAAACTATCATGGGATTGTCGTTTTTAGGTGCAACGACATAATGGGGAAACAGGTGGAGATTTGCACTCTCTGGTTGTTGTCTAGTTTGAATGAAAGTAAAAATACTACACAGTAAAAATAGCAGATTACAGGTAAAAGTCCTGCCTTCAGCAATGTCTTGGAGTGACTTTAATGCACTAATGTGATGTATAATCATCAGGACAAACTATAAGAAGCTAGCATAAGTCTAGTTTGTTTGTGTGTGTGTCACTTTGCTGTTTTAAGATAACAGAACTTGAAGCTCCACATGTTATTTATGATCTCATTGAAGCTCATCCAATTTTCATCAGGAAGCTTTTCACAGTAAATGCTCTACAGAAAGTACAACTGTCAATCACACAATTTCATTTAGCGATGACATTTGTAAAAGGGCAAACCTGAAACTGCACCCGAAAGAAGGAAACATTCCTGCACTCAGGTTCCTACAGAGCAGAGATAAGAAACAGCTATTCAAAGATAGTGTGCTAATAAGATCAGCTCCGGTTTCCTTCATCCACGTGAGACAAAAACAAAAATACCAGACTGGATTATATTCCTGAGCTGCCCTAATTTAATAACCTGGGTCTGAAGCCTGAAAACACCAGGGGTTAAAATTCCCCCCAAAATAATTATTCTTTGTAGTATAGTAAGAAACCTCATGCCACCAGGATCATGTTTTTATCAGCATAATGAGGAAATATCTATGGCAAAAGGCAAAATGTTAATACTATAACAAGACATTGTTCATTGTCTTATATCCAATCTTGTAATATCTGCTCTCAGTGAAAAGAGCATTATTCATTTTTTATGGTTACATTTAGTCACTGGTTGCACTCAGTTATTGCCAGAGAAGGATCATGGTCTGGTTTAATAGAGAAAAAGTGCAGTGACTTGAGACAGGTTTTTATGAACATGTCATTCAGGAAAGGCAAGTGAATGATGCACAGATACTTTTTTGAAACAGATGATATGTGATAATTGGGTCTAGACAGATTCTTTGGAGCGTGGGGCATATGCACCCGCAGGATAACAGTTTTTCTTTACATGTTTACATTGTAATAATATGTAACAACAATGTAATAAAAAACATCATCTGCATTTCTTTTGAAATGTGGTGGAATAAAAATGGCTTAACCAAATTAGTAAATAACCAAATCTTCCAGGATGCCTGGTAAGTTATTGTTCAAGTTCTCAAGTTCCACTGACTGTGGTAGCAACTGTCTGTTATTTTGTTTGGGGTCACATCTATAATATTGGACTTCTTCTCGACAAGCAGCCCGGCACCTGGCCCGAGATGAAGGTCCTGCGGGAGATCATGGCTCCACTGCAAAAATGTACCAAGCAGGCTCTCTGCCTGCTCTTGTCTTGGCTGAGGTGAAGGTCAAGGTACTGATATGCTCCAGAAGCCGGGCCACATTGCACATTAGCAAGTCGTCAAACAACTCATGACTCTCAGTCCTTGCCGCCATAAAGGCCTGAGGACTGAGGAATCTGAAGTTAGGCATCCCTTAGATCTATTGAGGTGAATTCCTTGCCCACGTCACCCCGTGAACCTCACTCTATTTTACTTTTGCCAAGAGGGTAAAAGAAAACCTCCACCTGTAAACCTGCCTTGTGCTGTGGGACCGCCAATGATAAGGCTGTCGCCTGCCAAGAGGAGAGGTTTGAGCGAACTGAAGCCATCAGCCGGTGGACATGGTCGAAACCACCCAAAGGTCGGCACTCTGAGCCGCCCAGGCTCCATGGCCACCACAAGAGGTCTCAGCCTCTGCACATCGGGCACCAGCTCAACCAAACTATCTGCCGGAGAAACACTGTTTTTGCTCCTAAATTGTATATAATTTTCCACCCGTCAATGGGACAACCATTAAGAGTCTGGGCATTCAGTATCTTACTGCTTACATAATAAAGCAGTTCATCATCACCATCAGGAAGCTTTTCACAGTAAATACTCTTCAGAACGTACAACTGTCAATCAGCAAGTCGGCACTTTCATTAAGCAATGGCATTTGCAAAAGGGCAAATGTGAAGCTGCACCTGAAAGAAGGAAACATTCCTGCACTCAGGTTCATATTGACCAGAAAAGTAAACAGCTATTTAAAGACATTACGGTCATAGGATCCGCTCGGGTTTCGTTCTTCCACCTCAGACAAAAACAAAAGCAGACTATGTCATATTTTACACTGGGAATTACCAGGTGCTATGAAACGATATACTCCAGGAGAACGCCAGGTGTTCTAGAAGTTAAAATGTTAATGGTAGACAAAGGAAAGCCTCTGGGCTTGCTTCAGGCACACCAGCATCAAGCCAAGGATGTAGTAAAATGCCTTTATTGATTAGGGCAGTAAAAAAGTATCACAAAATGAGGAAAACGCCAACTGGTTTTGACACACAATGGGTCTTCTTCAGACCTTCGGGCTGTTGCCTCAAGTAAGCCAAGAGGCTTTTCATTGTCTGTCACAATTTAGCCGGAGCTTCGCTGATTTAATAACCATGGGCTTTAAGCCTGATAACATTATGGGTTAAAATCTCCCTCAAATAATTGACAGAGGGCCTTTGGAGAGTAGACTCTGTGGAGAGATTTTGTGACTGAGGAGCATCTGCACCCGCAGGATAACAGTTTTTCTTTACATGTTTACATGTTTGATTATTGTAATAATATGTAATGGTAATGTAACACAAAATCGTCCGATGTTAGCATTGGTTTTCGTTTTAAATATGGTGAAGGCTCTATGGGGATCTTACTGATTTCATCTGCGTTAAGAAAGACATCTTGAATCTCAGAGTTGCTCAGTACTAATAGCCTGATAGTTAAATGTATGTGGATGATGCAGATTTACAGTATTAATTCAATGCTAAAGTGACTGCGCTGGTACTGTTACACAACAATGTGCTGAAACAATGTAATCATAAAGAATTACTTTTCTTGATTCATTTTTACTCTGGTAGACCACACATACATATACTGTATATATTTGAACATCAACACTTTAAGCCCCCTAATTACTATATCCTAATGCATTCTCTTGCTTCAAATTTTAATCTTTTATGAAATAAAAATAATCATATCAAACCCTGTTTTTGTGTTCTATGCAGTTCCAGTAGCCATTTCATCTGATCTTTATATCTTAGTTTTCATTGTCAGCAGTGGAATCTACCTCTCCCACGTTGAGTTTGAGCCCACAGCAAGAGAGTCACAGGAAATGATGAAGCACGTACTGGACATATGTGAAATAAAGGTTGGTGCTTACACACATTTCATTTAATGTGAAGAACAAAAATGGACCATAAGTCTGAAGCACTACTGTCATTCAACATTTTCAATAATCTGCTTTACTTACTTTTAGGGCTTCTTTTACAGTGATGATCCAGTTTATGTTTCACAGTTGTATGTCACTAAAATGTACCTACTTTCCCACCTGTTATGAAAGGGCTGGACAAAAAATGTCCTCAATTTGCAAAATGTCCAACCTTTCTCGGTGTACATATGAGTCCTCACAAAGACAGAAGGACAAGAATACATACATACATACACACAAATATTCATTCATTGTCTGTAGCCACTTATCCTGTATAGGGTCACGGGGGCAATGGAGCCTTTCCCAGCTGACTTTGGGCAGGAGATGGGGTACACCCTGGATAAGGTCATCACAGGGCCACAGATAGAAAGAAAAACAACCATTCACACTCACATTCACGTCTACAGTAAATTTAGAGTCACCAATTCACCTCCGGAGCCCGGGTACCCAGAGGGAACCCACGCAGATACGGGGAGAAAATGCCAACTCAGGTCCTCAGGTGGATTTGAACCCAGGGGGCAACAGTGCTACCCACTACACCACCATACCTTCTGTCTGTCAATAAAGAAAATCATCTGTCACTTTTGTGAATAGTTTTTATCTATTTACTTATTTTTGTATCTTCACAGCAGCACCACAAATTTATAAAAGACAAAGCAGATTTCAATCAACGGACATCTGTGTCTACACAATAAAATTTAATCTGTTTTCTCTGTATCAGGTCATTTATATCATTCTAATCAAAAATAATATTCATTCAATTAAATATATTGTTTTATACATAAGTTGTTGCACTGTGTCCTGTATTTCACTCTAAAACACATCACAATACAATTTGTTTCGATAAATGTTCCCTGTCTCACCTTATTCATTGTTGGAAAACACACAACTGTGTCAGAACAGCAACACAAACACAATTTCTGAACGAAGCAGATGCAACTAAAATATATTCTGCTTGCACCTGGTTTTCAGAGCGACATAAATAAAGGCAGTGATCCTCATGCTCCTGTTGGGCTTTTTGAGATCCTTTAGATTTCTATAATCACAGGTTCTGCATATAGTTTTGAGAGAGGGAGTGGGAACTGAAGATAAAGGAAACACTGTGTCAGGCGGTTTGTTTGTGAAGAGGTTTATGATAACAACAAATATGGATTTGGGTTTTAAGTTTCAAAAAATGCAAGTCACTCTTCCCCTGTGATGTCCTCGTGTCCCTGAGTAATGTGTTTAGAAGGAAGCATCCACATCCACATATGAAGGTGGGTTTTACTTTCATTACTGGAATACTTTTGTCAGATCAGATGCTGATTATGTCAAACTTCCTCAAACTCAGCCACCAATGGGATTTTCCAATTATACGTTTGAATGCAGCGATTACAGGAAGAGAGAAAAAACAAACTGGTGACACAGCCGGATGACTTCAAATCTCCACGCTGGTGTTGCTGACGTTGACCAGCAGTTACTCAGAGCCAGGAAGTCATCTGTTTATTTTGTGGAGGTCGAGGATAGCTGTGAGAGTCAGCACGTGTCTGGATGGTTCAGAGGCTCCCTTTGAACCAGAGACAGCTGGGATTGGTTATGAGGTTTCCCGCTCGTCCCTCCACCCTCAGACCTGCTGGTCCAATCAGATTGAAATGCAAAATGACGTAAAAGCAGAGAAATTTGCTTCTCCGGTTCCAGAGCGGAAGCTAGAGGCCAGAACCATCTGCTGGGTAAATTTAACACTTTACTGGACAGCAGCTGTCAAGACAGAGAGGCTCTGAGTACCTAAACACATCACACAAGAACAATAAAGGATTTAACAAAGGTCTTAGAATAAATGGTTCCTATCAGTTCTCTGCAGTCAAGGCTCTTCTTCTTAATAAAAGCTACTTGATGTTTCTTCATATTTAGGACATATAGATAAATATAGCACCAGTCAAACGTTTGAACACACCTTCCCCTTCACTTGAGCAGGAAACTTTGTCTAATCAGAAATCACCAGAAAAGTGCATCTTAAACTTTACTCCATCTTGACACATTTGAATTGTGTAGTCAGCTTTTCTAATAGAAATAGCACTTGATCTTAAATTCTATCAGACAGCCCACAAATATCAAACATATCAGGTTGAATTGAATGTGTCTAAAATGATGCACAAGGCATTTAGTAGCTTATATTCCCTCTTGAATGAACAATGCAGACATAATATATGGATCATTGAGTTTAAAGAGATGCACCTCAAAATCAAAAATGCACATTTCCTGTCTGCTGTAGTGTTATTTATACGTCTAGATTGTTTTGGTGTGAGTTGTCCGGTTTTGGAGATATCTGCTATAAGGATGTTTGTCTTTTCCCAGATATAATGGAACAAGATGGTACTTTGGCTGTGGTGTTCAAAAAGCCAAAAAATACATTTCAAACATTTGAAACTCAAATACCAACAGTGTTTCTCTCCGGAGATCATGATCCGGTTACTCCAGATAATCCACCGACATCGTAATGATCAGTTTCATGTCAGGAATATTTTCTTTCCGTATCATTGTGATGGAGGAAGTATGCATCTACTCGTCATTTCTACTGATCATATACATAAATAAAGCTACATTTAAAACATCCATAATACTTTAAGTGCTTGACTTGCACCTAATTTTTCTTTTATCAAGCAAAATTAGAGACAAAACTTTCCATACAAGTGACATTTTTATTTATTCAGGACAACGTTGAATATTTTCATCAGGTTCTTTTACAGTCTGTGCAACGCCCTCTGTCCTTAGAACAACACAAACTTCATTGAGCACAAACATTACGAATGACAACATCGAAACATCCACAAACAAACATGTGACCTGGTCTGGCTGGGGCCTTTGAGTCGGCAGAGCTACAGTAAAAGGGGGGATGTCAGTTGACGGACGTTGTCCTGTTCTGCACGTAAGCCCCTTCACATGGCAACAAGCCAGTGACCAGCAGTAACCCTAACCCTGACCAGCACGGCCACTCAAAAGTGTCTTTGATCAAAATTACCGCACAATAGTGACCCACATCACATGGTCACCATGACAACGTGACCTGAGTGTGTGTGTGGGTGTGTGTGGGTGTCTGATGACTGCAACCACCCATGACTCCTCGGTGGTCTGAGGGATCAGAGACAGTTACTGTAAAACGAAAGATGCATTAAATAAACCATGTGGTTTACATTCTAAACCTGACTCAACCTGAATTCACTCATGCAAAAAGGAAAAATTAAGTTTTACTCTGCTGGGAAACATTTCGTCTTTTATAATAAAAGTGACAAAAGCCATCAAAGCTTCACTAGAATGTAAACGGTGTGGAAGCTTTGAATAACAGACGGCAGACGGAGGTGTGAGTTCACATCTCTGTTGGAAATGAACCACATGAACAAGCAGACTTCAATACGTCTAGTGTTTGAATATGACTGAGGTCTCACCTCCGTTTACTGTCAGAGCGGAGAAAACCATCTGAGCTGGGGGCTGGAGAAAGTATCCACTGTTACATGGACAGTTATAGACCCTACACGGTGCTCAAGCACAGCTACATTTCGTCTCAATGTCACTAAAAATAATAATATGATTAATTGTTATCATTTCCTGGAATATATTTAGCATTCTAAAGTTAGATTTTTGCAAATGGTTTTATTTAAATAGGTATAATACTCTGTATTCTTTATTAGGTCATGGTGTTAAATGGCGCTTTTTGCAATAAGTTGATCTTTTACTTTATGAAGTCTTGGTCATCATGACTCTTTTCCTCAGGTTTCATTAACTAGCTGAGGCTCCTCTCTAAAACAGATGCATTATATTATATTAAATTATGTGACTGTTCTCTCTGATCCATTATTAGCATTATTATAACACACTACAACACACTAATTAGTTTGCGTCTGAAGGTAACATTGTGTAGCTGGTTGAATTGAGAATTGAAAGCTTCTGCAAACATGTTCCATTTTTCCATTTTCCTAAAAAAAATATTTTGTACAGGAACACTCATGTCACTTACTAGTAAAAATATTAAAAGTATTATTGTGGTAAATTGTAGAATCATATGTTGGAAAGTATTCATGTTTAAATGTAGTCCAATAAAACGAGTGATTTAATTGGGGGGGGTTGAACAGTTCTGTAAGACCCTGTATGCATGTCACATTCTCATTCCCCTAAAGCTCTGATCCTAGCATCACTCCTGCATTGTTACTTATTTAAGACTCATTTACATCTTGACTCTCCCCTGATATATTCACTGACTGCATATTTAAACATTGCTCAGACTCTCAGTATGTTGAACATGTATATGCATGTTTGGGACTAACAAAACAAAACCTCTGCATTCACCTGAACCCCGTCAACAAGTAATTAGAGGGCGTATGATGAAATGACTGGATTCAAACGATGGGTGTCACACCTCTTAGACCTCTGAGACATCAGATTGGACTGTCACATCGGCTCAGCATGAAACACAGAAGGGTGTGGTGAACGGGCTCAACACAGTGTCACTGCTCAAACCTCCGGACTTTCAAAGTGTTTTAAATTCAACTAAACAGAGTCATGATTAAATCAGATTCAGGATAACAACAGAACACAGATAACTCTATACTGTATATGCACATACATGTGTCAAGATTCTCTCCGACTGACATAAATGCTCCATAGTCTGCACTACTACTCAGAAAGATCATCTCACACCCTGCTTAGAGAGACGTGTTTGTTTGTGTGAGACAGTCAATCAAGGTTCCCACAGCAGGGTGTCTATGATGTCATGCCAATATAGCGTCCTCATCCTTCAGCTGCTTGAGATGCCTCTGATTCTTTCAGCTGAAGTTTCAGACATGAAACAAAGGAAATGTGAACAGAAATATGTCCCAGGTATTTTAAACATGCAGGATGCCAGCATGAGTTTCAATTGAAGGTCTTTGTTGGGACTGAAACCGACACGGCCCGTGGCAAGTTCTTAAACAAAAATGAAACAGCCCATTTCTGAGAAACAAAACACTTTGCAGCCAGAATCATTAATGTCTTAACACCGCTGCCAATATTTGCTTCTGAAATGCTCAGCTAAGTGCCTCAACCACCACTGAATTTTATTCTCAGAAACAGGTGAGTGGTTTGTTTCATGGTGGGTTGTGATTGCAGGCAACAAAAAAACCCAAAAAAACACACAGAAGAAAAAGCAGTAGTACCTTTTAAGTTTAAGTTTGCAGCCACAAAGAGGATGTCCGGGTTGCATCACGAGCCAAAGCTTTGTGACGATGGTTCGTTCACTGGCAGTCTGGAGTGAGTTTAAGCCACAGCTGCATGCACAGTTGCTTTAAAGGAATACTATGAAGGAACATTTTGAAGCTTGAAGGGAGTGTCACAGAAAACACAAGTCAAAGTGACTTGAATCTGTTGGATTGGCATGATCAGCAAGTAAAACATAGTATAGTCTGGTTACAGCAGTAGATCTAGACACTTCTATCCAAAGTATTACCATTACTGATTCCACAGTGTGACCACTTTCTAATGAATGTAGGAACCCTCTGTAGGGTTAAAAGGGGTTAACGATAATAATTATGATCAAAATGATCATATATTAATTATCGTATTATAAAGCTATTAATTAATCAGGTAGGGTTATGAAAGAATACCTCGAGGAGCACCACCTTCCTAAAGCTATATTCCTAAGGTCGGAAGGATTCCTTAAGAAAGCTGTAAATATAACCCAGATTAATTGATTACTAAATAATAGCGTTCAATCAGTCTCAAATGAAGGAAGTCGAGTCCTCTATCGCAAGAACTAATGATTCCAGTCATCAACACAGAAACTTGGTCTAAGAGAATCTACTTTATTATCAAAGATAATCTAACACAGCACACAGAACAAACTAAAACTAAATCTAATGTAGGATGATACAGAAAGATAGTCAGAATGAGATCGGAGTGAAAGAGAGAGGATAAGACATAACTATAACAGGGTGGAATGATAGCGTGGTGATGTGAACCAACTAAAGGGGGTCTAAGGGAAGTTTGAAGGGAAACTAAATTAGGTAAATTGTGGGTGATAATGCCAGATCAGCTATGACGCTTTCCAAGACGCAGAGATGTTCGGGTTAGCTTACTTTTCAGCCGGTCTCCGGGGTAAGTAAGAAAGCACGCCTTGGCGAGTTATCAGGAGGGGTCGCCGACCGGATACTCGCGGAGGATGCTGTTCGAAGTCTGCCGGATCCTGGTCCCGAATCTCGGATGTTGGAGGGTCGCGTCGTCGCTGGCTGGCGGCTTTGTGAACTTCGGACCTGACGGCCGTGTTCAGCTTGGCCGTGCTTTGACGGCGTTGGAGCGAGTTAAGTGGTAATGCAGCTCGAAGAAGGGCTTAGTGAATTACTCAGGTGTGAGTGATCCACAGGTGAGCTTCAAATAACTGAGTTGAAGTGAAGAACTTCAACTATTAACAGAGATCGTAAGTAAGGAATGCTATCTAACTGTATGAGCTAAGTCTTAAAGAAAAGGGAAAAGAAGTCTCTTCTGCTGCGGCAGGAGGGCACGGGCTTATCCACGGAGTCACGGGGATCTCCGCGTTCAGGAGTCAGAGTTCATGTCAGGTGGAGGTAGGAGCAAGCGGAGCAAGAGAGCGAGCGGCTTCGCGCTGTGGCTTTTGAATCCTCACAGCTGCCGGAAGTAAGGGCGTGTTCTATTTTACTGTAAGATATGCGGTCACATCACCAGCTGACATAGAAACAATAGGCGAGACATCTGAGTCTCTCCACTAGAAGAAGGCATCAAAGCACACATGCAATAAACATGAACTCAAAGGGACACAGGCAGAAAATCATCACTATGTGCTTATTAAATTCAAAACAAGAAACATATTACAAAAAGGAGTAAAACACACAATAATAAAGAGAACATCAGAAATGATCCATGGGAAAATGTTGCAGAGTTCAGTTTCTCAGAAATCATGCTTGCACAGTCATGAACACATTTCTTCTCTTGCTTCCGTGATGAGAGGAAGAGGAGAAGAGGCAGGAGGGATGGTGAACATTTATGCATGGAAGGTTGGTTGGATTGTCAAATTTTTATTGATCCATTGATTTCCAGATTCTGAAACCATGCAGGATTTTGGATCCTGTAATTTGGAGCAGAAAGCAGTCTCATGGTCTCTTGAGTTGCAGGCTGATACCCTGGTGTGTCTCTGGTACTCAGCAAGGGGTCAGGAGGGGTGAGACCAGGTCCTCTTTGATATGTTAAGGGAAGGCAAATGTTGTGTGGGTACAGACCCTAAGGTGTGATTACGGGTGTTATCTTTATGTGAATTGTGGGGTTGTAACTCCACAATGGTGAACAGATGGTTGATCAAAGCGAATGACCATGTTTGATCATCCAGGCAAGGCGGAACCACAGCTGAAGTCGCAGGGCATGGTGAGGTGGAGGTCGACTGACCTACCCTCACCCTACACCTCAAAGGCCTGTGGGCCTGATTCCTACTGAGCCAAGCTACACAATGACGCAAAAATGAACCATGATATGGGAAATGTATTTGCAGTGTAGGATGTTGGTTTAATAAGTACTGATTTTAGATAGAGATACTTCAAAACCATTTTTTCCTTCGTGATACAGATTCTCATATCTTATCAGACAACAGTACCAATCTAATGCCAGTGTGTTGGTTATAAAAAAATCTGATGCATACAGGCAAAGGAAGCAGCAATACATCTTACCTAATTGCAAGAATGTTATTCCAGCTAAATAAGAAGCAAAGAAAGACATTTTTTTTAATTGTTTTTCTTTCATCTCTTTGTTTTTTTGTTTTGTTTTTTTACTAAAACTAAAACAAGCATTGTGTCACGTAGCAGCATTGTGAAACCATAAATGTGCCAGATAGTATCGAGTGAGTAGGTGGAGGAAGGGATTCCCAGTAAATTGCTTTCCAGCTGTCAGTCTTTCAGCAGTAACTATGATCACATGGATGATATCACTATGAAAATAGACTTCAGAGGTGATTCCAAATTGGTCTTGTGTCCTCCTTACTTTATCTGTAGTGCTACTGTCAGGCCAAAACCTCCATTTGGGCTCAATTAACATTAATGTTTCAAATTTACAGTATATGTATAGGACCTAAACATTAGGCCAGGTGTTTTCAAAATGTGAGGTAACAATACATAGAGGTGCATATCGTTGTTCTGAATTAGTTTTTGTAGTGTGGTTGATTAGACCCCTCATCAACTCATGGAGATGATGAAGATATTTTGAATCACTTGCTGTCAGATTGCTATACAATTTACTCCAAAAAGAGAGTAATCCGTGTTGCAACATGTCTGCCCGAGAGCCTGCAGAGATTCCTGCGAAATGAAATCACAGGTGTTACAGGTATTCACCGAACGATTCCAGATCGACAGCTCTTCATCAGAACTGAGAACACACATTGGTTAGAATAATTTGTGTGACTCATACATTGACATTAACTGTCATAATCCTTGAATGCATTGTGCACCTGTAACCAAATTGAAATGTCAACATGTTGGATCTACACAAAACAATATTCTGACCCCATGAAAGTGGTACATGTTTGAATCTGGTTTATAGATGTTAATGTGTTATTAAACCCTACTTATCTGTTTTTTTGATTCATCATAAAATGTACTGGCCTTGATTAAAACAAGACCATTTCACTCAATTGAAAGTCATTCAAAACATTTATGTGCACACAGACTGTCTTGTCTGCACACACAGCCGATTTTTTTTTTTTAGTCTTTTTGTTTAGAAGCTTGGCAGCATGGTGCACTGTCGCCTCACCGCAACAATGGTTCTCCTTTATGAATCCAGACCTGGGGCCTTTCTGTGTGCCGTTTGTGTTGGTGGATTTCCAGTACTCCGGCTTCCTCCGACGTTCTGAAAACATGGAATATAGGTGACTGTATATTATAGATTTTGTTTACACTTTTATCAGCGTACAGTGATTCTGCAAATAGAATACAAAAATTTGATCCTGAATGGACAGTAACAGCTGCAAGCTGTTGTAAAAATCATTAAAAAAAAACATATAAAAGCATTAAATTGAAAAACATAAACTCAGAATATCAGTACAAACAGCTCCTCTGTGACACTCACAGGACTTCTTCTTCTGGATTTTCACGACTGATCATTTCATCATTTAGAATGATCACAACACTCATGGTGAAAAAAAAATCACGTATTGGAAAATCAGTAAAACTCCCCCACATATTGTACATTTTCAGGCAAGCAGTGATATTTTTCCGTCATCAAACGGATGCAGCTTTTGAGGAAGAGGATATTAATTGAATCTTAATTTCAGTTTCTGGAGCCTAATTCCTCTGCTTAATTTTATTAACATTATTTCAAAAGCCTTGAAAATACTCCGATTCGCCAGGCATTATAAAGCTGTAATGTATGATTTTTTTTTTGTAGACAATAAAGGTTTGAAGATTTGATTGTGACCTGTTTTTGTTTATTACCTGTCCGTCATTTTTATTTTTTGAAAATGAACAAGCAGCATGTTTTTTCTGGTTTAAATGTCTTTTTCTGGACTAGTTTATGGTGTCTTGTGAGCCATGTGAGCTGGGCAGAGCTGTGTATATTACAGTAACATTCATTCATACTACATATACAGATCTCTATTTATAGCAGTGTCTGTTTTGTGTTACAGACGTCACAAACTGAAGCTCAAAGCTTTTCAGTATATTTCAATTCAACTTTAACCAAAGTTTAGCAAAGTTAAACCCAAGTTGCACATAAATTACAGTGGCGAAATTTCCTCTGTATTCCTTACGTCATCTTCATGACACATCCATCGTTCACCTGCAGGTCATACTGAAACAGGAGGATGTTCACCATGACAATCATTCAGGTCATCTTAAGTCTGACCACTGTGTCCAGTAAAAACACAACCTGTGGATAGTGTGGAAGTTTCCACCAGAGTCACCCTCACATGTGGCTGACCACCTGTCTATACAGTGTTTACAGTAAACTTTCATCGTATTCACAATGAGCATTATATGAATGATTATTTGTTTTCCTTATTAAAACACAATCACATTTAAATATGTTGAGTTTTATGTGACTTATTCCCCCATTTAGTACATTTACTATACCAAACCTGATGATTCAGATGTTGACCTCTGCCTGGACCGTCTGGAGTCACAGGCCGGGCCATTGCCGCAGAAATATGCTAATTTGTATGTTATTTTCCCACTTGAGCAATAAGGCTGAAACTCAGGGAGTGGCCAGCTGTACATGGGCGTTTCTAAAAGCACAACCTGAGATACAAACATATAAAGCGTGAGCTGTGCGCTGCAGTGAATTATTCTTTCTGGAAACAGAGAACAAGCGACAAGAGAAAGCCATACAAAACGTAAAGAAAATGTACTCGCGGTCGGAAAGCATGACTCTGACTGTTCAAAAGGAGAGCTTCGCCTTCTCCAGGATGGCGACCCGCAGCACGGAGCCCGAGGTCTTCACCTTCGAGCGGATACCGGCTCAGGCCATTGCCGTGCGCTCCTACGTGCCCATCAAGCCGAAGAAGCGCTGCACTCGGGTTATGTATCCCGCTAAAGTCCACATGCACCTCCCGAAACAGGAGAAGAGCCAGGCTAAGCGCTGGTTGGTCATCCTCTGCCTGGTGGTGCTGTGGCAGATCTACACCGCGGAGCCCTGCGCCGACACGCCGCTGGGCAGCGCAGACAGCCCGGTCAGCGACTCCCATGGTTCCCCCGTCCAGTCCGCAGAGGAGGAGCAGGCGCGACAACTCACAGACCTTAGCGCCAGCTCTGAGCTCCTGTCAGGCTCACCGATCAGCTGCGACGACGACAGTTCATCCAGCCAACACATCATCCCAAACACCGCCTGCCCCAAGCCCAGTGAGGACGCAGAGACCAGCCGGTCGTTAAAGCAGAGCGCCGGTAAGAGCTATATGGTGGCCCTGCTGGTTTACCACAGACTGGGCAGTGACAACTAAGACTCTATGGACTGGTCTAACTGTCTGTCTGGGCTTCTAGGATCGAAAACCAGAGAAGTCTGACATGATCCAGGGAGGGTTCTGGAGAACAGCGGTGCTCTCCGCTCTGCGCAGCCGGGAGGAGGCTCCATGCGACGGCTTCTCCTTGCCAGCAGTCCCAATGAGAGCGAAGGAGCAGGATGGGACAAAAAGGAAGAAACTGTGAACATTAAAAAAAACAACCTGAAACTTGAACTTGAATAAACTTGAACTAATGTCTATGTGGTTCTGTACATTCACATAGGCTCTAGCTGCACTACTGGCCTGCTGGATGTTTTACACCTTTGATTAGGCCTATGTCAAGGGAAACTGTCACTACTGTCAGCCAGTTGAAACTGACACTTTGTGTTGTGTAAATGTCTTATTTAGCTATTTATTTGATTATTTGCTATTTATTGAATAACCATTTTAATAAAAAAAACATTCTAAATTGAAGTTCTGTGTCTTGCCTTTTCACTGAAGTGCCCAAATTATTTGAATTATTGATGATATTTGGGTTATTACATGCCCCTATAGCAGAGTGTACTGGATCATAATTAAGACATCTGTTTTATTTACCAGCTTTAACTCCATTCTCAGAATATGGGACTATACAACTGCAAATTACAATGAAAACAAAGCATTTCTTAAAACCGAAAATTAAAGGGTCCGTTAAATTTTATGAGACAAATCCAGCTCCATAAAGAAATGATTTTCTCAGTTTGGTGTGGAAGAACTGGACCCTGGGCCAGTCTTCATCACCCACTATCACTGTTGGCCCTCACTAATACTCTGCAGCCAGATTCATCATTTGGTGATTGTGGTGTTTGTTACACATGAATGAACATGGAATCATAAAAATGAATCATAAAAATGGAAATAATATGCAGAATACTAATAGACAGATACTGTAGATATTGAAGGGTGTTTTTAATCTCAGTCTGGAATGATTTCTGCAGAATCCCTCTCATTTTTTTTTCGCTTTTGTCTGTATTTTGTCTTAATTGCCTGAGCCATACAATCTGATGGCTGCTGAATCATGAGTGTTTCATTGTGGAGCTGCTGCAGCCTCAGGTTACATAATAGCTCCAGCCAGTGATGACTAACATAGTTGAAGTGTTTGAAACCCGTGGAGACCACACTGTTTTTATCATGATTAATATACAGTAACTCATTTCATATGCATTTTGCTCCTGGAGGTTATTCATCCCTCAGCGATGTATGACCTCATGCATTGATCAGCTGGGTTGCCTGAGTTCATTGCCACACGTCGCTGACTGAGGTCAACCCTCGCCTCGAGGTTTATGGGGAAGACCTGTTGATGTTGAGTTTGGAGGTTGCCATGTATCACGTCAGCAGGTAATGCAACATGTATGAATGGTATGTGGTCGCGGTGACTGAGCAACTAGGCTCTGTTTCTCTGTGAAAATCTTTCATGTCTGATTTTCTTCTACATGTGTGACCGACACCTGCTTTTAAAAGGACAGAAAACAAACACTTTAGGTCTTATATGTGCTGAGCCACTTTTATAAAGATTCTAATGTGGGTCCGGTAGAGAACCAGAACATCCTGGTCCTGTTAGAGAGGTTTAACATTTGGAATCCCACTGACATTTGTAATAACTTAATATCTCTACAATCTGTTATGTGGCTCATATCATATGTTTGGACGAGGACGGTACTTTATAAAACAGCTATCGTTGTTCATTCGATATGGGTTTCTGCTCTTAGAGCAATTTAACAAACGCCATTATTGATAAATCATCACATGTCAGTTTCATACCTCAACATAAGAGATGAGCCCATGAGCAAGTTGAGAGGCCGTGGTTAAAGTAGTTCTGCCATGTCTGCTGTAACAGCAGGACAGAGTATTTTAAGTTAATTTCTTCACCGTCAATCTGAGTTGGGTTTTTTTTTGTTTTTTTATCCACTGCTGGTATGTAAATATAATAAACTGTTGGCAGAGCTGCCATTAAATCATCACAGAAGAAGATGAGAATGCTCCAGTCACAGCTCGAGCGAGGGAAACATTTACATACACATCTGATGTTGTCATCTGCGTACACGTATTCACGGAGTCCAGTTTCTATTTTCTTTTTTTTTTAATGTGCAACCCAACTTTTACACCTGAGACAAATGGACTGTACTTATATAGCGCCTTTCTGGTCTGACTGACCACTCAAAGTGCTTTACAACACAAGCCAGCATTCACACTCACACAAACAGTCATACAGCAGTGGTGGCAGAGGCTACCATGCAAGCTACAGCCGCCGTGGGTAAGTGAATGGAAACATGCTTTGTGAAAGAAGTCACTCTGGTAGTTGTAGTTTTTAAAAAAAATGTTAACCACTACTGATAAAAGAAATGCAGAGTAACAGATTGCACTGAGTTTAAAAAGATCTGATCTGTCATCTATCTAAATCATCAAACTGCTTTGTTACTCACAGGGCCAGCCCCAAACTATGTGTCTGAGAAAAACGTGATCTATGTGATCAGAGCAACACTACTACACTTTACCTCCACACAAGATGCAATATTAATATTCATGTTAATATAGTAATTATTGCTGAACTTAGTTGAAATATTAATATCAATATTACACCTTTTTTTTTTTTTTTACCTTTAAAGTTAATTTCCAGGAAGCGCAGGATGTCCTTTCACCACCAGCTGTGATTGAATTTGTGGGGAAAAGTGTTTTACTTGATTAGACAAAAGCACCTGCTCTGTGAATGTAATGGGCACTAAGGGGTGATGGTTCACACAGGCTAAACTGCTGATCAGAGAGCTGCTGTAGCAGAGCCAAATGTGAGCCTCAAGCCTGAAGCGACTATCAGTAACCAGTTTATTTAAACCTCAAATGAACATCGATACTTTTCCCTGCAGAGATGCTTCATGATTCCACCTGCAAGTTGTTGCAACGTGTGAAACTAGAACATGACCTGACAAGCTGAATGGAGACGTCAAACAGAGTCAGTCCTCAGAGCACCTGATGCAAAATGGATCAGGAAGTATTCCAACAAACTGAAGGACATGGAAAAGATTGCCTCAATTTCAGGGTCCTCTGGTTGTGACATATCAGATTCACACTGCTGCTTTCCTTTCAAGTAAAGTCCACTTTATATAACATAGTTTAAACACGTTTTAACATTTCCATATATCTCTAACCTCCAGTTTAAAGTCCATTTGTTGATCTTTGCCTGTGTGGTTGTGTGTTTGTATAACTTGTCAGGGTAGTGAAATACTGAAGAATAAGTAAGTGTTTCCTGGAACATGCTCAGAGGAGGAAAACCACAGTTTCTCGGCCTGTTTGTCTTCTATTTCCTCCCACAGATGTAAGAGTGCATGCTAACATTTGGTAAAAGAATCCATCAACAAAAAGGTGATGCATAATTAGATATATTTGATAAACAAAACAAAAAAATCAGCCATTAAAAACTGAAAAAGTATTACGTTTGGTATCAGAGAAGTGCATCATCCCTATGTAAACATTGTCATTAATTAAAACCGTCACATTAGGGAGCAGTTGAGCTGGTTCTCAATTCCCTTTGTGCAGTGCTGTGCTCACATGTTTCACAATAAAAAGATATTTGGAGATTAGATCAATCCAGTCTGAACCTGTCGGACCTGTCATCTGGTTTCATCCAGCCACAACCGAATGGAAGATCACTTCCACTGGAATTTTCACTGGAATCAGATCGCTCCCCATCAGTGTGGCTTCACACGATAAAACCTTTTTACTGAGAAGATGTTTAGTGTTTTGTCATAATCTAAGTTTATATTAAATATGGGAATCAATCCAGTCTTAATTTGTTCTGTTCCAACTTTAAAAAGTGACAAAATCTTTCCTTTTTTTTCCCAATGTTAATTAAGACTATGATTGAAAACTGGGTTCACTCAAGTGACATCTGAGAGCAGCATTACATAAGATACATTTAAACCGGGAGCCTATTATCCCATGTTTCTGTGTATAAGCGATTAATGTTGACAGCAATTTCTGGAACTGGTCCAGAATTGAGCAAGAGGGCCGCAGACGACATCTGCAAAATGGGATGCAACGTTATCTTTCTCACCATCAAGTGTAGCATCCATCAGATCTGCAGGATGTCAGACAAAGAGGAGAAGAAATCAAGCAAGACACTGAAGGCAGTTTGAATTTTTGAGTCCGGTCAGCCAAGGTCTCAGCCGCCAACCACACTGATAACACACTGACTCACAACACAGTCTGGTATCACTGTTATCTGGCGTGAAGATTTAGAAACTGTTAAACTCTGCGAGAGCAGCTGGTTGAACTGGCCTTTGCACAACAATTATTTTTGTCTATAAATGTTGGCCAGTAAAATAAAGACAACCCCATTATGAACTCCAACACAAATGGTCTGAACAAATTGCTGTTTTCTGCATTTACTTGATTTTGAAAAAATGTGGCGAAAGGCTTTAAAGAGGTGACCTCCAGATTGATGATAGAAATTCACATGATAGACGGTTTCTCTCAGGTGATGTGTAGTTTAGCTCTGTGTATCATGCTGCCAGATGCTGCTCAGATCCTGATCCCGAGCAGGTTGAGGACCTCGTAAAAGTTATTTTTCTATTCATTAATACTGACAAGATTAAGACATTTATAGTTTTTTTTTTAAAAAGGGTCTAAACTAGACTTATTTTTTCCAGGTGGTTCCTTGACTCCCAATAATTTCTTTGTGGTGACTTTTCTGTCTTACCCTTCAATCATAATCTATAAATGCATACCTGATGTTCACAGGTATGAATTACACAGCAACAGCAGGTTCATTCCACAACAACGCTGACATATTGGAGGGAGTATTGACTCAAATCCTCTAAACATCACAACAACAGCTGCATGAGATCATATGTGTGTATTTGTGAAACTACAGTGTTGTGTTTGTTGTTTGTAGCTGGGAGTTTCATCATGATGACCTCATGTGGTTCTTCATGTTACTCCATTGACTGTGGACTGTCTGACTAACAGGCCATATCTGCTCGAGTTTCAACTGCAGTGTGATAACGCACTCTACGCAACGACATCACAACATTTGCGCCTCAGCACACACTCATGCACAAACACTTGTGCCAACAGCGCTCCAGTAAATAAATGTATAATAAACAGCAGGAGTAGGGCTCACTTAACGTGTGTTTGTATTTAAGGAAAACTGTGAATGTTTGTATATGAGTGAAGTGATGACCTCATCAACCAGCTGCCAATCGGAAGTTATGGTTATCTGCTGCCCACACATAAACACACACACTCGCACATGCCACACGTGTGCAGCAGAAACCTCAGTGGAAACTCTGATGGCTCTTTGCACAACACAGAATTACTCCAAACACACTCCATCAATTTTATCTCATTAGTAAACACCCTAAGACAAACACACACGTGCATACACTACCTCAACAGTGAGTACCAGAGCAACACGGTTTGTATGATTTTTCTTGGGAATATGTAAAAAGATAAATAATCATAACCTAACCCTATAGAATACGGGGATAAAGTAGACATTCATATTAGAGTCACCTCAAAATTGTGAAAAAGAACAATGAAATAAACGCATGACACTGAAAGAAGAATGAACAGAAGTTTATCTAAACATAACCTGTTTTTAAATACTGGATTCAAATAAAGGAATCTGGTCCTGTTGTTAATATGATACCTTACTGAAATGTAGTATTTTGGCATTAAGCATGTAGCATTCAGCATCAGTACGTTAATGCGGACAAAATTACATGTTTGTTTGTTTGTTTGTCTGTTTAAGGTGTAAGATAACTTGAAATTCTGAGGCTGATCTGGGTAATAATGAAGATTCTGAATAATTTTTCCACTTTCTTCAACATTGTGAGATAGGGCCTTTTTTTCTTTTCTTTTCTTTTTTTTTTACATTTTGCCAATATCATGAAAAATATCCAGGCACGGACAACTCATGATGTTGCAGATCATGATCTGGATCTGGAATATTAAAATATATGTTTTTAGGGGGGGAAATATGTTTTGGGTCACAGTACAGTAATAGTATGGTACTGCCACCAATATGTAGCTGAGATCATGCAGATTCAGAGTCATTCAAATTATGGATCTGTGAAAGGGAAGAAGTTGTATCAAGATGAAAAATAGATACTGATCCGTCATTATGGAAAATCACATTTTTGTTGATATCTCATAAACTACTGATGATAAACACATGACAATGGTGTTGGCCATTTAGCGGTATGTGCTCTCTGAGGGCCTTTTAGGTTCTTAGCATGCTAAAGCTTAGCATGTCAACTTGTTAAAGAGACCTTCATCATATTATGTTAAACATGTCCCGTCACTATTAGGCTATGTATTTTAAACAAACATTTCATATTTGATTTGATTTCTCTTTACTTCGAACATGTGAAAAAAAATAAAACACAAACAAACAAGAAACAAAAAAAAGCAGATTAACAAAACTAAAAGACAATAAATTGCATCCGCCAACACTTATACCGCACAATTTACATTCACGAAAAGGAGTAGGAAGAAGTGGAAACTTATATAATCCTACCCCTCTTTATATATAATATATACAATATATAATAGACTATTCATATGTCAATATATACAATATATACAATATACAATAACTATTTATATGCCACTATATATATTATTTATACAATATAATATAAACTATTCTTACAACAATATATACTATATACAATATATAATAAACTATTCATACATCACTATATAATATGTACAATATACAATAAACTATTCCTACAATATATACTATATACAATATACAACAAACAATGCATACACCAATATATAATATGTACAATATACAATAAACTATTCATAATCCATAGATGAGC
Organism: Chaunax sp. Z400; assembly: GCA_037577475.1. Taxonomy (NCBI): domain Eukaryota; kingdom Metazoa; phylum Chordata; class Actinopteri; order Lophiiformes; family Chaunacidae; genus Chaunax; species Chaunax sp. Z400. Next base: position 22,983,442 of record CM075187.1, on the reverse strand, counting down.
AATGGCTAAACACAGGTTTTAGGTTTCCATATAGGCAAATAAGAAGGCTTTGCAAAGACAGCAGGTTTTTGTATGACATCATCGATCTACTTCTCTTTATTCGACTTGCTTGTTTTATCATTTCACTATTTATTGGTGCAACAGACTTTATTTTTCTCCACGTGATCACTGCAATTTCCCATTTCCTTCCTTCTACTTTGCTGACTCTGTAATCCATGTAGGGGTGAACTTGACTTGTTCTAACGTCAACATTTTAATCAGTTGCAGGCAAAATAAGGAATCAAAGTGATCCCATCAGATTGAAGGTGGAAAATTAATCGGAGTAAAAAGGTGAGACGTTTTTTTCTTATACAGAACAAGTGTTACAAGGAAATAATCAGCATTTAGCCAGACAAAGAGACGGTTTCCACTCTCCACACCTCCTGTGTCTCTCCTCCCCCTCATTTTCTTTGACTACATAGCAGCGCAGTGAGTCATCTCTGGCAGGTTGCAGCAAGTTCAAACCAGAGTGAGGAGGAAGGGAGGGACAGACGGGTACTGGAGCAGCTGAAATCTGAGAGAGAAGACGGCGGAGGAGGTGAGGCCAAAGCAAAGGAAAGAGAGGAAGCAAAGAGGGAGGGTATTTGATGGGAGATTCCCTGACTGCATCAGACAGGAAGTAGAAAAAATACAAAGTCAGGATAGGGTCACCAGGGACATTTGAACCTAAAAAAAACCCATCTTTACTGGAGCAGAAGCCCTATTATAATGTGTATATATATATATATATATATATATATATATGTTATCCCTCACAATGATAATGCTTTAGTGCATCTTTCAAGATCAGACGTCACACATTGTTTCACAAAACAAAAATATCAAGGGATAGTATGACGGCCCTTAATCATAATTATTGTTGCAAAATGCTTTCATAACACCAGCAGTAGTCACCTGTGGCAAAGGAAGCACCTCATTCTGGCAGAGTCAAAGTGACCGTGGCCGAGCCAAAAATCTTTAACATTTTACAACCTCAGACCCTTTACTGAAAATGACAAAGATCTTTAATAAAAGATCAGACAGACAGAGAATAAAGAAGACCTGATGTGGCCCAAAGAGAGAGGGAGTACATTTAATAAAGTAACAGACAGGTATTGAAGAGTAGGTCTATTTATGGCAGTGAAGTATTAAATGTTTAGTTTTCCCACCTGCGTACAGTCCTTGTAAAAAACACTGAAGAGAAACAAATCAGTAAGAACTGAAGTTAAGCTGATCAGGAAAAGACCGTATTTATAGTGGTCATATGAGGGCATCAGAAAATGATTTCTGGTGATCAGTGCAAGAGAAAATATTTAAATGATGCAGGTTTAATAAACTTTAACTTAATTGTCTGTATCTGACTTCCAGTAAAGGCATTTTCTCCAATGTTCAAATTGTCTCACTCTGGTTGTTTAGTCATTGCATTGTCTGAAACAAATGGAGAAGCATTAAAGCATACTTGGAGTGGAAAGTGTGTGATAAACCATGTGCACAGCACGTGACAAATGTTATTTAAAACATATATTATATGCATACAAACATGAATGCACACAAACATATATAAACATATATTTTTTAAAGGACACGTGTGAGGTTGGCTTGCACCCAGATAACCTGACTTACAATTTGAGGTTATTGTTCCTGAAACTATAAATTTTAAATTCATTTTTTGAAATTGTGAAAGCGATTTTATTGGTTTGGATTGTAAAATTAGAATTTTACTCTTTAGTTGTTTGTGGTTGCATCTAAACCACCCAATACAGTACCTACTACATCAGTGGCAAATGCTGAATAGATTTACACTGTTATGGTTCCTCTGAAAACTTTACTAAACATGTAGTGTTACTGTTTGACAAAAAGATGGAAAGTTGTGATATTGTTACATATGATTTTGTATGAAATGCACATTGTTCCATTCTCAAATTATAAGAACTTGATTGTATGTGCTGATATTCAGAATTCTGTTTTTAAGCTACATTTCTTTATGTTTGATGACAGGGTAACATTAAAATCCTTCAATGAGTTTACAGTCTCTCTGCAATCTCTCTCCATTTTTAGCACTGCGGAATACAGAGAACAATTCCGATTCTAATCCCTTAGGGGAGAATATTCTGAAATAAACAAAGGGCAATTTTCAAATTCGGTGATGTCACGCATGACGTACGTCTCCCCAAAGGGCTTTCCCAGATTTCAAGGCCACGCAAGGCCCCACGCACATGCGCGAAAGTTTCAAATCTGCGATCAAATGGAGAACATGGAGAAGAGAAATCGGGGACGACATAAAATACCAGGTAAGGCGAGGAAAAGGCGTCGAGTAGCTGACGAAAAGAAACGGGAGACCAAAACTGGTAAATACTGGAGAGCAGAAGGATCTATGGGATCTATCAATGAACATTTTACTAATATTAACATTATCAATATTTTTGCAAATGTCCAAATGCATTGATGAATAATATTTCTATCACAAGAGACCTCTGTATCTCTGCCAAGGAGGTTAAGTGTTTGTCTGTTAGCATTTATCAAAAACTACATGATGGATTTTCATGAAACTTGAGGGAGGGTTGTGCATATGACAGAGAAGAACCCATTAAACTTTAAGATGGAGTGGACAAAGTGGATAAAGTAGAAATTCAGATTTGTTTTTCTCTTTCTTTAATATTTATTACATTATTTACATTTATTTATAGGACTTTTTTGACTGTTTTCATCAATTGATGGATTAACATGAAACTAGGTGGAAAAGTGGGCATTGTCCCAAAGAAGGAACCATTGAGTTTTGGAGAACATCTGGATAAAGGAGTGGATCCATGATTTGTTTCCATTTTTTTTAGCACTGTGAGAAACCAGATGCAGCCATTTAACTCAAAAAGTTGCAGACAGATTTGCACGAAACCTTTATAAGAGATTTCAGATTTCAGGAAGAATCAGAAAATACTGACTCTTTGGAACAACTGTTGAATGTTGAATGGTGAATGTTTGAATGGTGAAATAATCTAAATACAGGTGTTGCTTATAAATATAAATGTAACTTCCCTTTGGAGGGAATGATCGGCCTTAGAGGAGGTTTGTGGTCCCAGAAAGCTCTTGCTCTGATTAGAGAGGAGGAATTACAAAGAAGCACTCTTACCTAATCTCTATGTCTCTTTGTGTGCAGCATAAAGACACACCCTGCGCGTATGATGGCGGAGCTCTCTAATCTGATGTGTTGAAAGGGAGATCTTCCCCTTTCTGATGAAACAGATGAAACTTCCTTTTTTCAAATCATCCAATTTCCTCAGACTTTATTGAAAGAGACAGCTCCGGTATTTAAATTTTCTTTCTAATTCACTGTAGATTTGTTTTATGCTTTAGCAAACAAACAAACAAACAAACTCCCTGACGGTTGATTTAATCTTGATATTTTTACGTGTTCTGTTGCTCTCCTCGTCCTCCTTGTCCAGAGGTTTTGTGTTGGACTGCTTTAGTTACAGTGATGATTCCTCTTACAAGTAAACTCATGAGGATAATAAAGACCATGGTGATGATTGCCATTAGTATAGTATTAAATTATATAATAATAGCAGCAGTTGTTGTAATATTAGGGTTTTAATAAATCATTAAATCAAAATTTGCAAATTCATATTATTTCTTTAATATAATAATATGGAGAATATACCGATATTATCACTACTGTTCTTTAAGTTTAGAATATAACACTTGTAAAAGTGACATTGATGTAATGTATTTATCACAAAAGTATGTGTAATCCCGTGCTTTATTGTCATTTAAATGTCACAAGTTCAGACTGAGTCAACAGTAATGCAGACTTTCTGTTGGTGAAACACTTTATTTGGTTCTCTTCCAGCTCAGGAGAGACAAGCCTTCAGAGGAATGACAGGAATGTTGGCAGTGAGTAAAGAACATGATGAGGCCTGTTGCAACAATTGAATTCACACATTCAGTGATCAGTAGAGACTTTCACATTTAGTGATGTCACACATTGTGTAAGAAAGAGCGCAATCTGGTGTAAAACTACTGGGAGACAACAAGATTTCTAAATTAAAACACTGAAGTTTATTCATTTAAATTAAATTAAATCTGGTTTTTTTTTTTTAACACACTCCATCAAATACTTAAGAACTGACCTCCACCTTCGAGATGAGATTATATCCATAGATACTTAAATTAGATAATAAAACAGGAACAACTGATTTCTTGATGTTGCCCTGCTGGCTGGAAGCAGATCAATGATTTAAAGTCAGACGGGTCTGTAAAGTATTGATATGTGGAGCCAGGAGAGGAACAAACACAAGGTGAGACACACCTGAAGCTGAGGTCAATAGTCCTGTTCAGAGAAACAGTTTGAAGTGATTCTAAGAGGCAAACGACTCATCAACATCCTGACAGTCTGTTTTACTTCATGAAGGACAAACCTGACCTCCTGTACTGCTTCAACACTAGAAGTAAAACAGGATGTGCACAATCGTCTAATGTAGCGGTAACTTCCAAGATGATCAAATATGCTGCTTTGGCATGTGCGTCTCATCCAAATGCACAAGGTAACATTCAGGGCCGAAACATCGTCCATGCAGGTATAGGCCAACAGTATGTGTGTATCAATGTAAATACTTAATGTTGCTCGTATGCACTGGTGGAGATAACAAACATCAGTCCTCAAGGGGACAATCAAGAGCTAACCAGAGCAATATTATGACCACAGCAGTAAAAATAGAACGTCTGCTGCCGTACCTACAGTACAGAAGGAAGCAAGAAGACTTAAACGAGGAAAGAAGAGGTGACCAAGCTTCAATAATATGTTGGAGTTTAAGAAGTCAGACATTGTTCAGCCATGAAAGGTCAGCGAGAGGACGAAAACAAAAAAGGAAGGAGTCAGCTTTCTTTTATTGTTTCATGCAATAGTACCCACAGGTTGAAAAGTTCAGACTGCAGTTTTCACTTGTGTTGTAAACAGGTGAACTTGATCTCGCATGGCATATGTGTGTGGACCATGTTTCTGCCCTTTAGCATCTCTTTTGGTTTCGTTCAGGCACACAAAAACTACCTGGTTAGGTTTCAGAGAAAATCAAAGACATTGACGTGAACTCCTGTCAACACTTTCTCGATTTGTAAACTGTGTCAGGTGTTAGTTTCACATTGATGCAAATGGTTTCACATTGGAGGAAGTTTCGAGCCCAGCGCATCTCATACATGCATTAAAGGGACACACCCTGCATGGATGACATTTTATTACCAATGCTGATGGATGTCTCCAGTCTATTTTTCTTTATTTTTCTATTTAGCATGTCGTGTGTGTCCAGCTGAGTCAAACTGAATAAATGAAACTGTGTGATGGCAGCCAGCTGGAATGCATCCAGATAAATCTCCCTCTGACCTTCAGTCCTCCTCCGCTCCTCTTTTGTTTGTCTTACATGAATCATAGAGGGGTTCCTGCCGACGGCGATAACGTGGAGCTGCTGTGTGAATGCACCAAGCTCCGGCAGCTCCCACATGGAGTTTCTAGCTCCTGATAACCCAGAAATAAACGCCCATCTCATCCACACTGATTAATCTGGAGACACCATGATGACTCAAGAGCTATTCTTAAACACAGACGCTGTAGAAATTTTGGATTTTTGGAGCAAACATGAATTACGTGATATGATTTTCAGTGAATCTGGGAAAACTAGATAAGTCCTGCATTCATTTTTCCTCCTGGTTACTCACTTTATCCTGCAGACCCAACCATTTTTTTACTAAAGCAGCTCCTTTTCTGTCTGCAGATAAAACAGTTGGTACTTCAGGAGATGGACACAATGTCTTTTCTTTGGTAGTTTTTTAATGTACATTTACACAGAACATTAGTACCTGCCCTAAATGAATTATTTCTTTGTGTGGAGGACAGAAATAGGGACATGAGCAGCATGGGTCAGACCTCAGCCAGCTGGACGACGTCCATCTGTTACACAGTCTGATGCACCAGGTCATCCCAACATAACAGTCTGTGACATGACAGCATCTCATTTCGACCAGACAGAGGAGAAACTGAATAAAAGAAAACCTTCTGCTTGAGCCAGGTGTGAGGACGGGGAGAAAGAAACAATTGTTGGTTATAAAACAATAATGGTGGCTCCTGTAGAAGCTTGGATCCTGCTGTAGCATCATCAGGTATATCAGTTAGTTAGTTAGTTTATTGCTTATTTTTGCAGGGACGGTGCACACTTAAAAGTACTTGCACCAGAGTTAGCTTGCAGCTAATTTACGTCTGTAGTTCCTGGGCAGGCTGACAAAAACAACCACAAAACAGCAAATACACTAATTAAAACGGCACAATATATAGAAGTTACTACAAATGCACAACATAAAACAGCACAATATACAGAAGTTACTACAAATGCACTACATAAAACAGCACAACATATAGAAGTTACTACAAATGCACAACATAAAACAGCACAATATATAAAAGTCCATCAGTGTGAGATAGTAAATAGAGTCAGCAGCCCATAATAAATACAATAAGTACAAGGCAGTCATTGATGGCGACACTTCTGTGCTGATTTTAGCCAAAGCTTAAGGCTGGTTTTAAACACTGCAAAGCTTCCAGAGTCTCTTTACTCCATTAAATGCATCTTCAAGTTATTAATACAAAATATAAACAACTAATGTTAATAATTAGACTTATATAACAAGCCAATATCATTATAGACTAAGACAGCCAGAAATCTGTAAAGCAGATCAAATTAGCTCCATTTTTCCTGCTGTCAGTGATGAACACTTATAGTTACAATCCAGTGATGTAATATTCAGTACCAGTCCAAAGTTAGGACACACCTTCTAATTCAATGGCTTTTCTATATTTTTATTATTTTCTACATTATAGGCCGATGCTGCAGGCATTAAAAGCTATGAAATGACACATAAGTATGTAGTAAACAAAAAAGTGTAAGCAAAGTAAAATGTTTTATTTTACATTTTCGATAGATTCTTCAAAGTAGACGGCTTTTGCTTATGCACACCCCTGAAGTCGTCCCGTGGGATAGTTTTCCAACAGTCCTGAAGGAGTTCCCATAACCTTTGAGCACTTGTTGAGTGGTTTGCTTTCACTCTGCGCTCCAGAGGATTAGGACCCCCTTGAAAACAAGATGATTCATCTCAAGGGGTTTATCCTTCTTAATAGAAACTTATCCACAACTCATCCCAAACCATCTCAGTTGCGTTTGGGTCCGGTGATGGTAGAGGCCAGGTCACCTGATGCATCACTCTTCTTGGTTAAATAGACCTTACATATCCTTGTCTTGGTCATTGTCCTGTTTAAATACTAATGATGACTAAGCACAAACCAGAAGGGATGGCATGTCAGAAAATGAGCCATTCCTCATTACTTTAGTAAATTCTACACAAGTAACATTCTGAAGGACTTTAGTGTTTGTTTACAATGAGGAGTGGGTCGAAGAGCCACATGCAGCAGATAAGAAGCTGCAGTCAATGGAGTTTCCCCACATTCTTAGAGTGACTGACATGAGGCCGTCAGCAGAGCTTTAAGAGCTTAGTGAGGAGGCTGAGTGTGAGGAGTAAACTGATGATGAAACGGAAGACTGATGACGCGATGTTTACAGTCTGTGGAGGACGGAGCTGCTTTCACAGCCACATTTGGACAAGTTTACATGAATGTCTGGACGGTGAGATGAGGCTGGTTCACGCTGCAGTCGGAAGATGTTATCAGTTGTTTGACTTTTTCTGTCTGCAGGAGATTCCGTCCTCTCCTGGACTCCCCTTTCATTCTGTGTTTCCGTTGTTGTTGTTATTGTTGCTAATTTTGTTTATTTTTTTAATTCATACATTTATACATCAAGGAAGAATTTGCCTCTTCTTTTCCAACACATTTTGAAAAGTGGCATTGTTTCTTCCGGGTAGCTAAAAATAAATGATGACACCCGTATAGCTCAAAGCAGGTCTTTTCCGGTTCAGCGAATTATAAGCTTTTATCTAACCTGTTCTGTCTCTATTCACAGACAGTCAAACACTTTCCTTTAGGCTCAATGTCTTGAAGAGATGACAGACTTTTTCCACTCATTAGGAATGTGTTCCCTCTCATCAATCACAAAACAGGGAGCAATATCTGCTGGTTGAAACACACAGAGACACTTCAACCTTCTACTCAGGTTAAAGTACTAACAGGAAGCAGGAATAAAAGTACAAATATATTGACATCAAAATATACTTATATATATGTATGTGTATATATATATATATATATATATATATATATATATATATATATATATATATATATATATATATATATATATATATTATAATATATAGAACAAAAAGTATAAGTACACAGCAAAAACTGGAGAGTTGAAATTTCAGAGTTAAACATTTCTGAGTTGATTTCCACTCTCAAAGTGTTATTTTAACACATTCTGAGTCAAATGATGTTCAGTGTTGGTGTTAATTGACAGAGTTGATAGCATCAGTGTTAATGCAACTCTACGGAGATGTAATTAAGCTCCGCCCTCACATTTCACCTCTTAGGATGGAAAGGAGACAAGGTGGCACCATTTTGCTCCTCTCACGGATTTCTGCTAGGTAAGTCTAAATAAGTCAAATTTACTGAAGAAATTAGAAATTGATGTTGTAAACTGTCGTATGTACGATGCAAATATATGGAGAATGCATTCTTTACAGAGCCTTGTTTGTTGCCAGCTCTGAAACAGGAATTTTCCCTGGTGATTAGCCATTAGCTTGTAGTCTATGGTAGCTAGCTAACCTGTGGATATTAAAATGTCTTAAACGTTGTTAATGACGATTTAACAGCAATTCGCATTTAAGTTGAAAGTGATTCAAAACAAATCTTAATGTTTTTACAATATAAAACCGTGTCTGAGGCTGGCGCAAACAGTAGCAGTGGTTGAGTGTCAAAAGGACCGCTAAAAGTTACCCAACATGTGGTCACATGGCTAACCTTGTCTGAGTAGCTATAAGCTCGGACATAAAACCTTTCATAGTGTCATTTATTTTCATCAGGGTTTGAGCCCGGTCTTAAAAGTATGGGAAAAGAAGGCATTGGATTCAAAAATCTAAAGAAGGCCCTTCAAGTATATACACATTCAGAAGAATATTCATTTCTTGTCCTTTTGTAGAACTAAATAAATCCAATAAATCTGTTTCCCCTCGTTTTAAGCATTTTGATATAAATTGCAGCAGTCTGCTGCATCTCCTGTCTGTGTCAATGTGGCACTTGCACACACATGTATAGATAGACACAGTATTGATAAAATCCTAACGATACCCATCCCTTTCCTCTGTGCAGCCAGGGCTTCTTAACTGTTTCTTGTTTTAAATGTTAATTTACTTTGTCAAACTCTCCTGCATGTCTCAGTAAAAATGCTGATCCAAGTCAAGCACAACCAACAGCAGAAGTACGTGAAGCTGGATGATGGCGAAGGACGGTTTGACTTTCTCCAATTCCACGAAAAAGGTGTTTATTTTAACTTTAGCTTGGTTTAGGAAAAGTGTTTAAAATTGACCCATATTCTTTTAAATTTTCATTCTTTAGACTCTGATTTCATTACATGTCTTTAACAGACTCTTTCATAAATTGCTAAACATATGTGCCTCTTAGAATGTAAACCATTATATACACCAAAACAGTCAATTAAAAAAAGCCAATTATCAACTTTCAAAGTTGGACTTGAAGGAAAATGGTCTATTTAATCTTTATACAATTTTGGATGAATGTACTTCTGTACTGCTCTGTAATTCACTCTGGAACAAAAAAAAAAGTGCTGACTTCGAAAGCACATAAATGTTTTTAATCTTACTATTTTCCAGTCATTGAGAGATTTTGCCTGCCGCCTGATGCAGAACTTATATACAAGGATGCAACAGGGACAGAAGTTGATGTGGAAATATTCAGTGAACTCGTTGCACAAGGCAATGTGGCGCTGACAGTTTTCTCAAGTCACGGTAAGATGTAAAGGCCGATATAATCAAGCACTCAACACACTTATAAATAAATTTATTTACATTTTTTTCTATTCTTTTAGAATTTTCTGATAGCTCCTTGTCTTGTGCTTCTGAGATGTCTGACTCAAGCTTCAGCTCAAGTGCATCAACTATAATCCTCGATGAGGTCCTTAGCAAAAGGCAACATTCTGAGGATCCACACGATGCAGCGTCTGCTAAACAGGTTGCCACAACACTAGATTCTCATGTGTTTACTAATGTTTTCACATTGTTTCACTCTCCTCTCTGAAAAAAAGCTGTTTATCACCATGTTTAGCATTCTCATGTTTTTGTTTTTTATTAGTTGATTGAAGCTGTGCTAAGAGGCAAGTCTGGCGGTGAAGCAGTACTACAGGAGTACCAAACAACAGAAACCCTAACAGATGCCACAAGAAGACAAATGGTGAACATACTAGTGGCTCACATGACTGATAATCATGGGTATGTGTTTTCGTATTCTTTTTATTTGTGCCAAATAACTGCATGGCCATTGCATAAATTCGGATTACTAACTTAATATCTCCTCTTAGTCACCTCCCCACTAAAGCAGTCAAAGAGGAGTATGCTCTTGGGATAGTGACGCTGTTCCCTTCCCTCAAGGATCCATATACCAAGAAAGGCTATGTAATTATCATTCTTGTTTGCTTGATCGTTTCAGTGTTATTCTTACATGTTTATTTATTTTAATACTTGCATGCCAAGTGTGACAATGCATTTTTTTAAATTTCAGGAACACTTCTACGATGCTGCAAGCAGCACAGGATACATTTCCTGGTGTCTGAAAACAGTCCAGAGGAAAATACATTGAGGATCTGCAGTGACACAAAATAGCTCTGTGGACATTTCTCCAGGAGGCCCACATTTCCAAAGGACTGTTAATGTTGAAAGGCAGCTTGATGGAGATGCTTGCCAAGAGGCCATATCTTTGCTCAACCATACCACAGATAATTCCCTGATCCTCCAGAAGATGAGAGAGACATTTCAGCATCGTCAGAAGCTTGTTAATGACCCAGGCAGAAGTGCTGATATCCTCTCCATCTTCCCAAGATTCCTGGACACTAAAGGACTGGTAAGTTTTGATTGAGATGTTTAGCGTGGTTTGACATTTTAAAGTGGTTTCTGTATTAGTCATTTAATGTCTTCTTTCTTAAAGGTGGAACAAGACTTCACTCTCCTATTTGATGACGAGACATCCTCCAAGCTCCTTCAGAGATGGGATGTGATCTTCAAGCCAAATATCATACAAGAGGCTAAGCGGCTCACTTCAACACCAGAGTTGCGATGCTTGGTGAGGTCATCAGAAATTACCCCAGGAAGTGATTTTGATGAGGCAACAAGTGAGTTATATTTGTTTTACAGTTGCTTCATTCATTATATTTGTGACTATATGATTAAAATGAGGAAATGAGAGCACTGGTGAGTTAGAGTTACGCTTGATTTAATTTGTTTATTCTGTGTATTTCTCAAAGTCAGTTTGATTTTTAGGATAAATATGAACAATAGATGCTGAAATTTAATGAGTTGTCAGTTAATTTTTGTGAATTCTTGTCCTCAGCCTATGACCAAGAAATGGCCTCCTTGTTGTTGCTGGTACATCTGCTTCCACCACCTCCAGGGGGACCGAAATCTCCAAAAATTAGTGCATGTGATGCAGCTGAAAGACTTGTAATCTTTCATAAGGTAATTATATAATTATTGTGATTATAGTAATTTGTCACGTGTTACCGTCTTAGCCTCACGTTTAAATGAGGGTTGTTAAAAAGTGGATTCAAGTCTTCTTCTGCATTCCCAGCTTGTACTAGCCTGTGAGAAGATGTTTGAATAATCACTATTTTGTAGTTTTCTTTGTGGCTGTACACTATTCTGATGTCTCATGTTCTCTTTCCTTATCCTTACCCTAGTCATGCTGCAGTTTGGACGAGCACCTCCGCAACCAGCAGGGTCGGCAGCCGTACCTCCTCGCTGTTGGTCGTCAGAAGAGCAAGATCGACAGCTTCTACATCGCCATGGACAAGCATCTCATCCCTTGTCAGGCAAATCGCTCCCTGTTGGCCATTGCTTATCACTGGGAAACCTTCACCATCACACAAAACGAGTACGGGCCAGTTAAATCTTTTTCCCTCAGAGATGAAAATGTGGTCAACAATAAAGTGCTTGAAATGATCTTGTCCAAAGATGTCTTCTCAACTAGTTGGGTTAAAGTTGATGGTGTTGAGTATAAAGCTGGACTTGTTGTTTGCAGTGCAATGGAAGGAGACATGCCAGTCTTTTGTCAAATAAGTAATATACTTTTGGTAGAAGATCACATTTTTTTTCTGACAGACAAGCTATTTACAGAGAAATTTCATGACCATCATCACGCATTCAGAATATTACGAAGTGAGGAAAGGTTTATACTGAAAATGTCTGAGCTTAAAATTCACAAGACGTTTGATATTCAAAGCTCGTATAATGTTTCTGACAACAGTTTGTACATTATACCTGCATTCACAATGTTTTAAATTGTGAAAACTGTTTTAATGACTGCATGGGTGAAAAAAAATAAATTTGTTTTGAAAATTATTTTGTTTATTGGTGTTAATTCTTATTATTAAATTTAAAAAAATTTCAATGTATAGCTTAACACTTTTGGGAGTGAAACTAACACTACCCAAATAGTTAAAATAAATGTAACTCTGAGCAGTGTTATTTGTCTACTCCCTTAGTGTTAATTTAACTCTGTTTTTCGAGTTAAAAAATTAACTCTGGTATAGTGTTAAATGTTCAACTATTTTGAAAGTGTTAAAGTAACTCTGGAGAGTGTGGAGCTATATAAACCCTTCAAAAGTGTTGAAATCAACTCTGTGAGAGTTAAATCAACACTGGACTTTTTGCTGTGTACTCATACAGGATAGCCCATTTATGAAAAGTACAATGACATAAGTATACTGTATGTGTGTAAGGAATGATAATGATTTTCTAGTCAGACAGACACACCAACAGATGCCGCTGAAAACACAACCTCCATGGCAGGAGGTAAATAAACACACAACAAAGTGAAAAAACACATATTGTACCAATGTCGTGCAAATATTTCACAGGCTGTTGTAATGAGCAGCTCCCATACAATTTATGCAATAGTTGTGAATTCCCTCTGCTACTGTTGTAAGTGTCAACTCTATTTATAACCTGTTTTCTCATATCTCTCTATTTTAAAATTTGCGAATGAAAGTTCCCCAACACACACACACACACACACACACAAACACACACACACACTGATCACTGTGATAGCACTGACTTGAAATTAAGTGGTTTCAATGTAAAAAACAAAACAAAAACAAACAAACAAAAAAACCTAGATGCCATAAGGCACTGGCTTCAGTGTAATGACACTTAATTCAATGTAAATTAACTGACTTAACTTTATTTTTTACACTTTGCACTGAGTGGCTCTGTGGTATGAAGACGGTAACAATAAACTGTAACGATCAGTGATCAAAGTATCTGTTTCTTCCTCACATACATGTTTTTCTTCTACTTCAATGGCTCCTGATGTCCCTTCTGGTAGGTGAAGGTGATAATTATGAAAGTCTTCCATCAGGACTGGATCCTGAATGTCACAGCCTGACTCCTCCTATAGACAGCCAGATTCTGGAGACCCCTTCAGTGATGATGGGGGGTCACAAGTAAACTAATGAAGAAGCTGAGTGGCTGTCAGAGAGCTCAGAACACCCCCATGTTCCTGTTCATTTCCTCCATATTGCCCTCCAAACAGAGCTCCTGGTGACATCTTGTCCATACTGTCCATCCTCATCAGATGGAAAATACTCAGGTCACAAAAAGGGACAGGGTAAAACATATTTATCTTGGTTTTATTATAAACTGTTTATTAGATTAATGTGGGCTCTCTGAGTGCAGTACAGCCTGATAAAGATTTAACCCAGGGTTGACCACAGCATTAAGATCCTTACAGGGATTGAAATCATTCATCTCAATTATCTTTTTATTGCCTGAATTTCTACTCCCTCTTTTTCTACCAGTAAATCAACATTGTATGCTCACATTATATCCTGGTGTGGTTCATCAAACTGCCAGGACCTTCGCCCCACAAACTCCTCCACCTTCTCTCTTTGAGGTTGGGATGATAGCCTCATGACGTCCCTGGATCCTCTCTCTTCCCCTCCTCCTCCTTTTCCGACTTCCTCCGTCCACTCCCCACTTCCACTCCTTTGTGGAGTTCACTCTCTATCAAGGCATTTGTGTCGGGTTGATGGAGGCAGTTTTTGGCAGCATTTACACCAGAGGAAGAGTTAGCCAAGGTTTGCCAGTCTTCCTCAGTAGAATGTGTGACTTCAACCTCCATAATTTGCTTTATTTGTGGCACCAAAAATATAAAATACTGTTTTGTTATGAGTCATATTGCTGACGTCAGCATTTAGCTCAAAGCATTGCTCTAATAAAGTACAGCCTCTCTGAAGTGCTAGCATGGCTGCAGACTCTTCTTGTCATCTTGTTAAATAATTATCTGATTAATAAACGTTATAAGATGATTACATTAAATATTTTAAAACCCTGAAACTCTTTAGTTGTTATTAAAAAAAGAAATCATGATGGCAAAAAGTTTCTGATCACCATAACCCTCACATCAGTCATTATTACCTCCACCAATCAGAGCTGGAGGGGGTTACATGATCATCCATGTCTGTCTGTTTGGTCACAAGACATTTAAAAAATTATATATATATATATATACACACACACACACACACACACACACAGACAGACAGACACACACACACAGACATACACATACACATATACACATTTATACATGCACTTATAGATACACATTTTATTCCTAAAAAGGTTTTTATACATACACATATGCACATGTATAGAAATATACTGTACATCAGTTTGTAATCCAATTACCTTTATCTTAATTTCAGTTAAGTTGGTGGAGGTGTGCGCTCTCTGAGGGCTTCTGTTTTATTCATATCCTTGATTTTTTTGATGCTGTATAATTGTAAGTTGTGCTACATGTATATATAATACAACATGTACCAAATGTATAGAATTACCATAGGCTCTCTTGTATAATTCATATGATAAAGGTTTGTAGCCTGTCCTAAATGTTGGCATCGAATGGTAAAGGAAGGAAACTGTTTTTACAGTAAAACTGTTGGTCACAGTTATTTTCCAGCGATACAACACTCATCTTATGACGTTGTTGTGTTGCTGAAAGTGTGTGTGTGTGTGTGTGTGTGTGTGTTGTTGTTGGATGACACAAGATCCCTTTGTACTGTGTACACTAAAACAGATATTAGAGGGGTTACACACACACACACACACACACACACAGTGATGGACACACTGTCAACACTCATGAATGTAAGGAACCGCAGGGAGGAAGTGATGTCACATGTAGGAAGATGTGGTTTAAAGGCAGAAATGAAAAAGGGGGTGCTCTTCGGTGAAAAAAAAGGAAGTGATGAAAAGGAGAACAGCTTCCCCTGCTGGATGCTTTTGTAGATGGACAAATGAGAGCAAAAAAGAGAGAGGAAAAAAACTAGATAATCTAACACCAGGGTTTTTGATCCCACGCAGACCTGGGGAGAACACGCAAACTCCACACAGAAAAATTCCAGATGATATGCTTACAAATTGCCTTGTTAAAGATTATGGTCCTAATGGTCCTTATCCTTTTTGACTTGTGACCCCTGTATAAAAACATAGCTGGGACCCCTTGTTATGTTTCAGGTGAGTTTGAGGCTCTTATGGTTTTACCTCAATAATTGCTCATGGCTTAAAGAAGTGAAAGTATCCATTTAGCCAAAGAACAGCAAATATTAGAGAAGAGGTAATAAAATAAGATATAGAATATTACTTAGAGATTGTTTTTCTTCTTTATTCTGCTCCTCAGATTTATCTGGTGAGCCCTGGACTAAACATCCTAACTAGGTTTATGGTATCTGGAGTCGCTCCAGCAGTAGAATGCTGCATACACATTGATACATCTGGCAATCTAATGCTGTCAGAATTATATAGGCCTCTCAGTCATGGGATACATTTTTCAAAACAGAGCAAACATTTTGAATTTTGATACTTGACTGATGCTGATTTCACTGACAACAACTACAAAAAAATCTAAATAAGAGTGAGGGAGCTGTCAGTCAACCAATGAGGCCTCATGAGCTGTTTTGCCATTCTGAATAATTCATACTTTGATTTTTAACACCTAAGTTACATTTATCTGATAATACTTCTACTTTAACTTGAGTGATATTTTAGTTGCAGGCCTTTTACTTGTCTTTTGAAAGTGAGCTGTGCTACATTTATGAAAGTAAAGCATAAATAGGTTACTTTTTCCACCAGTGGAAGTATTTCATTGTCATTATCGTGAGGTTCTGCAGCCCCCTGCTGTCTAGAACATGCAAACACACACTAAACAAATGGTTTTAAAATGCATTTTATAATCATCACTTAATAGAGCCAGGTGCTTATGCATTATAATGCGAAACAAAATAAAATATTTTTATTTCATTTAAAAATGGATAGTCCAAGTGGTATGTAGGGTATATGATAAACATGTTTGCATGTTGACCTGTACAGGTGTTATTTAATAGAAGGATTAGAGAATGAAAATTCAGCATAAAAAGATCATGGCCCCCAATCAGAGGGAGAACCAGCAGGATGACTGACTGCAGCTGCTGAGAAAGCAAGTAAGAAGAAGTTATTCATCAGTGGGAGATAGAATAAGAGGATGAAGACCGACTTCGTGAAGGCAGAGGAGGAGAATGCAGAGAAATAAAAACTCTCTCACATGGCAGAAAAATATGAGGTAGCATGCCAAAACTCACAGAGTGACGCTGCACAGAAAGCTTTAGAGGAGAGCAAACACAAATGTAACGCTCTGGAGGAGATGAGAAAGTAGCTGGCAGAGAAAGTCCATCATCACCTGCATGGAAGAACGTCAGATAGAGAGGAGAGCCTCCACACACCATCTTGCACACAAGGAGCTGTGTGCAAGATTGGAGATCAGGGCACAGCAGCTGGAGATAGGAAATAGAAGCATGGTGGAGTTTCTCCAGATGACGGAAAACTGTCGTCACTCTCTGCAGGTGCAGAAGAAAGAGGAGATCCAACGCTACGAGGAGGGAAACATCCAGCTACAGGTTCAAGGCCTCTGCTCATATTTTGCATTCTAACAACTTATTTCAGAAGACTTCAGATCATATAGGTGCAGCTTGAATTTGAAGGTTGGGGGTTTGCAAAAAAAAAAAAAAAGTCCTTAAGGAATTTAATGTGTAAAACAGACCTTAAACTTAAACCAACTATAATAACTTAACTATATGAGACACAGAAAGCTCTTGACGGGACCAAACACAAATGCAATTCTCTGGAGGAGAACATCCTCACACAGCTTGCAGACAGAGATGAACGGCGCCTGCAGGAACTTTCTCAAAGAGAGGAGAGCTTCCAATGAAAGAAATACAATATACAACTGATTCTCTTATTTTCCCTTTAATTCAATTAAATTATGCATAGATCTTGAGGTATTTTAATGGGATTATTAAGTAATAATAATAAATAGGTTCCCACTTTCAACTTTAAAACTGATTTTGACCAAATAATATGAAAGCTGTCCCTTCATTTGCAATTTAAAATGATTTTATTTTGTTATTAATTAAAATAAATTTCAGGGATAGTTATTGAGTTATATTCTGTGCATTTTAAGTTTTGTTAGATTAATACAGAGCTTTTCAAAGTAGGTTCCAGGACCCCTGTGGGACCACCAGGTGGCATTAGAGGGGCCTCAGCATATTGGAGGGAAAATGCTAAAAGTAATCAAAATAAAACATTCATAATTATCGCTATGCATATTTTCATTGAATCTAGTTTATTTCTATGTATGTATAGGAGCCACTAAGTCCACCCCTCCTACTAGTATCCCAGACACAAACAGAGAGACCCAGGGCCAAATGAACACAATGTTCTCAGTATTTAATCTAATGGAATGATCAAATATTTTAAACACTAATATATTATTACTGCATTAATAAAAGAGAAAAAGAAAAAAGAAAAGAAAAATGCATGCCCAAAGCGTTTGAGTGGTGGACTTCACATAAGTTTGGGAACTATTTGTTATAAAACAACCAAGTTGATTATGAACATATTTATTTTGTATTTTTTTTTACATTAAACTATTTGATTCATGCAAGAAATTTCAATTTTTAAAACCCATATTGAATCACAGTACATTAAGTGATCCCTTATTTAGCCGAATTTTTAAACCTGAATAAGAATCCCTTAAGATATAAATAATTTGCACCGAAAATATTTTAAAAAATAGAATAGAAATAAATAGAATAAATAGATTTCAGATCTCCGACATTAACTTGAACCCGAAGCGTTATCACGTTTTAGATCGATTATTAATGAATTAGAAACGTGTTGATCACTTGTTCCAGCTGGAATAGTACGTGGCGTTAATTTCACCTATAAGATATTTCTACAGGCTAATTAGACTGAACGTGGATTTATTTGGTGATTTTACTTTGTCTGAATAATCCCCACCGAATAGTTGCCTCTGAAGTGTTTTGCGGTAGAAGTAGCCTGTAAAGTTTCATATAATTGAAATATGATAGAAAAGTACAAACACTGGTCCTTAATTACTACAGTATTGTCATATGAGACATATTTATTATAGAGATGGAAGCTAATGGGGACTAAAGATCTTCCCTCCGTAGTTCCCTTCGTAGGGCTCTACTGTTGAATTCCTTAAAGTTCTCAGATGTCGGACACACGGGGGGCTCATGTTGCCTTCCTCCTCCTCCTCCTCCTCCTCGGGAACGGGATGTGATGTAAATACACATTAACTTTTTTTTGTTCCCTTTCTCTGGAGTGTGCCGATCACCTTCTACCAACACATTGTTGGGGTAAAACTAGAACCAGAGGTCTTAAAAAGAAAAGAAACAGGACAGACAGTAAACCATTCCTGAGATCAAGTCTCCGTTACTTTAGTCCAGCATGATCCTGTGAGCTCCTGTCTCCGACGACAAACTCACGACGTGCCGGACTCCGAGAAAAAACGGATTAAACCGGGGAGAAAGTCGCTGCTGTTGTGGATCCGGAGGGAAACCAGGACAGGTAAACAGCTGATGGTTTGTTTCTCTGTGGTACAGAAGTGTGTGGCGGAGAAAAGAGAAGCCGACAGACAGCTCAGTCTGTCTGGAAACGGTGACTGCATGACAACAGAGCTGAGATCAGTGCTGCTGCAGACTGAGGCCTAGATATGATATCTGACATCTTTGTTATCCACTGTAAGAGTAAATAAGTTACACTGTCAGCTCTGGAAATATCACACTGAATGCTGGAAATCTGCAGATAAACAGAAAATGGTGCATCATATTTAGAGGGGGGAAAAAGTTCCATGTGGAAATGATACATTCAGTGGTTATTGGGGGATTATAGTGAGGCCATAAGGGTGATATGTCACCTCAAAGTGCCACATAAATAAAAGTAGAATGATTATTAATGTGAAAGTCAACAGACTGATATTGTAGAGTAGAGCTGATGAAATAAAATACAATGCAGATCAGCTCCTGTCAAGTCAACGTGGAGATGAAGGGACACAACAGGAATACTGTAAAATATGAATATATTACATTATACTATTAAAGGAGATGTAAATGCACTGAACTATGATGGAGTAAATATAAAATAATACTCATAAAGATGACTAGAATGACACTCAGTACAGTTACATACCTCCACCAAGGCCCAACAGTCCCCTTTAATTCGATCAAGCCTTATCCATAATCAAATAGCCCCATAACTAGAAGTTAAGGTTACTGGATTTTTAAGTGCCAATCCTTTTAATATGGTGGATCCATATTTTTATTTGGATCCACACCAAATATGCCTTTAAAAATAAAAAAAAATAAAAAATCAAGATCCATGCATCGTTTCCTGAGAAATTAATGGAAGTGGAAGAAAACGCCTTATTTTGCAATGTTAAAGAAAGTGAAAACAAAAATCCTGCATCCGCCCCTTTATCCAGATCCATACCAAAATGTAGTGGTGTCTATTCTGGCCCAAGATCCATCCTCCCACCAAGTTTCTTTGAAATACGTTTAGTAGTTTTAGCATATTCCTGCTGTCATACAAACAAACATGGCTGAAAACATAACCTCCTATAATAATAATAATAATAATAATAAGTATTTATATAGTGCTTATATAAATGAAATAAAAATATAAATATATAACGCCATATAGTGCTTTACAACCAAGAAAATACATGCACCAAGTACTAAAAATGACAGAAATAACATGAAAAGTAGTGCAGAAGTGCAGCAATGCACCACAGAGCTCTAAGCCTGCCTCTGGAATGTAAAGAGATACGTTATAAACTCTCTTATAAAAATATTCAGTGAGTTCCCTGATATCTAGTGTGCTCCATAGTTTTGGTCAATAATTGACAAAAGCTGCATTCCAGATTTTCTTTGGACTGTTTATGGGAACATACAGTACAATAAACCAACAGCAGATGATCTCAGTATTCTGGAAGGCAAATAGTGAACAAGGGAGTTAGCAATGTAGCTTGGTGCTAGTCCATTAAGAGCTTTGTACTTATAAGGAGGAAGGCCTTGAAGTCAATTCTACATGTAACAGGAAGCTAAAAATGGACTAATGTGTCACCTATTAGTTCTGGTTTATAGAGGAGCTGCACACTTTTGAATAAGATGAAGTCTCTGATTGTTTTTAGGGAGACCAGTAGATACGTCATTACAGTAGATAGATATCATTATCATTACAGTAATCACGTAGGCTGGAAATAAAGGCATGAATCAGTTTTTCAGCATTTTTTTGATTTAAGAATAGTCATTCTCTAGCTATGTTACATATTTAATCCAGGGATTTAAATTGCCCAGATGAAGAAACAGCACTTCTCTTTTTGCTTTTGGGCCAACTATTAGGAGTTTAGTTTGGTCCTTTTCTAACTTTCAGAAATGATTGCTCATTCATTCATTTATTGCCAAAAGACATGTAGTAATGGAGTCTATATAGCTGCACATCTTTTGGTTCAGCAGTGATGTACAGCTGTGTGTCATCTGCATAAGTATGGAAACAAACAGTACCAGTCAACAGTTTGGACATATCTTCCCATCCACTTGAATGGGAAACTGTGTCCACATTTTTGACTGGTACTGTACGTTATAAAGATCTCAGATGTCATACAAAATATCTATAGAACATACTCATTATACTAAATATTGGAGAGTTCTAAGTTTTCAAATGGGATAATTTTGCTGCTCTTTCTTGTTTTACAATATAGTAAAAAACATATTCTGGACTGATGGACATGAACAGGACATTAGATGAAGTTATCATGGGCTCTAGGAAATGTGATGGGAATTATCGCAAATTTCAAGTGATAAATCAAGAAAATAATCTGTCCATTACGTGATAATGACAAAGACAGATGAAATAATAATGCTATAAATCATAAACTTGCTCTAAGGTGTTGGCTCGAACTGGATCGAAGTTGCTAATCTTACAGATAGATGTTATATTTGTTGTTGGTTTTTATTCCACACTCTGTGCATACACAGCAAAAACAAGTATAGACCTACACAACATGCAAGATTTACAGGGACACTTAATGCTAAGGTACCACACAACAGAGAAGCACAGACTGACACTCTACAATATGCTCCGTATTATAACAGGTATTATAGCATTACAGATAAACACAGAGAAAATAATTGTCATCACAACAGTGAAGTACTGACAGCAGCAACCACAAATCTCACTGTGACAAAAAGGAAGAAAGTAAAACAGAGTAAACTAAGTGAAAGAGTTAGCATCTGCTAGCAGTCAGTAGATCAGTAATACATGTAGAGAACTAAAGAGTGTTTCACTTTTAATTGAATCTGTGATTTTTGTTGATTACCTACTCTAAAAAGTAAAAAGAAGTGGAGAAATTCAAGCCATCCTATTATTATATTTGTACAGTTTACATTGTAGAAACTCAAATGACAGTCATGAACATCTTGCCTTTATTTTATTATAATATCAATCATTCTTTTTTTCCTCTTTATTATAACATGATGTGTCAGTTTATAGTGAAAATGTTCCTGTAATGTCAGACAGAGAAAACAAAGTGAGTGTGCAGTAAGGATGAAAATGATGAATGTTTACCATTTGAATTTGATATTTGGTTGTGAAAGCGGGCCCTGAAATTATAGGCGCCCTGGCAGCAAAAGGATGGACTGCTTGCAGTTTGAATTGGAACGTTAGGGAGCATTTTTCTGCAGAATAGGTCTAATTACTTCCAAAAACCTCCTCCATTACTGCCTATATTTGAGGTGAAGACAGATAGAGTGTAAAAGATACTTACCAGCCAATCAGAGAGCAGGGTTTCCAGAGTTAGATCATGGCTGAGATGTCTGGTTGGTAAATAAGTCTGCTCTCTTTTTCTTATCGTAAATTATATGTGTGTGTGTTGTGACCTCTTGACCTCCTGTGAGGTGTTTTGGGGATCGTGTTATTTTCATGCTCAGAACTCAGTCAGTTCTTTAAAACCTTTAAACACAAACCTCCAATCTCACTTCCTTCAGCTCATAAAGCCTGTATTATTTTTCACATCATTTTCAGACTTACCATTAAACCATGCGTATGGTTTGCACCTCTTCTCTATGAGATGTAAATTTAGTCGGCGCTACAACGTGGTGTGCTTTGTGATGAGTGTTGGATGAACAAGAAGCAGACAGTTGAAGAGACGAATTGGGAAAAGCTCAAGTAAAATATGGTTACCATATGGTTGAAACCAGTACAACAACTTTTTCCAGAGCTTTCAACCACACAGTATTCATGTCAATCAGAGGAGACTAGTGGTTGAAGGAAATAAAAATGTTTATAACATCAAATGATATTTGATGATTAGTCTGTCGGGGCGCTTAGACTCTTCAGGCAGATTGAGATCAAAGGCCATCTGTCCTGAGCAACAGCAAGATATATATCCCCCCTTGGAGCACAGACACTGGTGGTGGTGGCGGCTGATGACCCTGATGAAGCTGACGAATGATGAAGTTGGTGAATCTTTGAAGACTGGGCGGTGATGGGGAGGTGGAGGGCGAGCAAAACAGCAGCATGAAAGAACTAGAGGAACGGAGAGAGTCATATTTAAAAAGACAGCAGCAAGATGATAGGCTGACAACGAGGGTGTATCGCTGTGCTATTGGATAGATCGACGGCCCTAGACCGTGATAGCAGGAAAATAAGACTGAGCATGCGTGAGAGGTGTGAATGACAGAATAGCATGAGAAATAAAGTATAGTTGGAGTGTGCAAAGGTTTAGTTTTCTCCTTTATTATAGAGAGGGATGTGTTGACCTTTAGCCCTATGAGAACTTCTCATCCATGTCGACTTAACCGTTAAGTTTAAGTCATTATATAGTTTGGATATATACTGACATAGTAATAATAATGAAGTTGTTACATATGTTAATCAATTTGTCAACCGACTGACAACATCTCTGATCTAATCTTATCATTGATGTTATTTCTCAACCCCAAACATCAAGCATTCTCTGTTTCTTGAGACATTTGAAGATTTCACACCAGAACCTGTCATGAGCCCCTTTTCGATATAGAGTAGATAAAGTGATTAAGTGGGAGAATAATCAGAGAAAAGGGGACTCCTGACTGCTTGTAATCTAAATAAGTGATGGCTGATTTTATCAGCCACTCTGCAGGTATATTTCCCAGATTCATGTTTGTGTTCTGAAGCAGTTAAAAGCTGATGTTTGATCCTCTGAACAGATTGCGAGAGCAGCCTGGAGCTAAACAGAGAGTACTGTAATTTCACAACAGCAGTAGTTTGAGCAGGGTTTGGCTCAGACTGTGAGAGCTCATTTCTCTGTTCACTCACAAAACAGACTAAAACAAAGCAATGGAAGGTATATTGTTTCACGCTGCTGCCACTCAGCCATGGGATCATTCAGGCAGATGAAATTTAACAGTGTTATAGTCTGTGTGAGCAGTACAGTGTAGGATTGTAATTGTACAGTCCTGTGAGTGAGAGTAGAACCTGCAAACACTGCCCTGCTACTGCTTTAGGCTTTATATTTCTTCACAAGAAAGGAACAGAAAGGACACGTTTCACTTCTTCTGTTTTTGACCATCAAAACTCCTCTGGGATTAACCACAGCGGGTTTGTCCTCGTGTTTGTTTCCTGAGGGTGAAAACAGTCTATGGAGAGAGTTCATTCTTGCACTAAATAATTTGTCTTTTAAAGCACAGCTCTGCACACTACCAGCTTATTTTCCTTCTGCGTTTAACTCTGAAAAGTCAAAAGATAAAGCCTTAACAGAGATCATAAACTTATGCAATTAAAAGCCTAATTAAACAGCTGTCTGTCATAGCAGGAGAATAATACGTGGCATCAAGGCAGTAACCAATTAAAATGGATTTCACTGCGCTGAGTTGCATGAGAGCTATATTTGGACCTTCTGCTCTTTATTATCTGGCTGTCCATTGTTCATGATTTTATAAAGCTAACCAACTTAATGAATTTGCTGATAGGAAACAGGACAGTCACATCACAGCCAGCAAGCCTCTCTTTATTGAGGCAGAAGTTAACAGGATGACATCAAGCTGCCTTTAGGAACCTCAGGACCAGTGAGCGCTCTTGCCTTCCAATTACAGATAATTCATCCCATCCCGATATGTACGGCATTAGATCCAGATCTCCTCTAAAATGTCTCCAGCTCAACCTGGAGCCAATAAAGTGATCAGTCTGTGAGCTTTTCTCCAAAGGTTGAGTTAATTCAAAGATTGTATCTTGCATGTTAGCAGCCGATAAAAACAGGAAAATGTGAAAAGAGAACCTCTTCCAGTTAAGTCCTCTCGGTGTTTAGATAAACATTTCCAAAGACATTTAACCTCAGGTCGTTAAGTCATTGATATACAATCTTAAACCTTCTTATCGGACTGATCAGACTTATAATGATCTCATAAGGTCTTTTTTAAAAATATAAACACCACTTGAGCCACACTGTCAAACACAAACACAGGAAACAGTCAAAATGGCTCCTGGAGAAACGCGTGCAGATAGTAGCTGTGGTTCGAGTGGAAGAAGCAGATTACAGATGATGGTAAATGAGTGAGTCTGTGTCAAGTTTCCATGTGCAGAGCCACGGCCAGCGGCTCATTAAGCCATTAAAAAAGAAACCACACAGAGGTTCTGTTGGAGGCGCATGAATCTGAGAGGAATAACACTGAGCAGGTCTGCTGCTCAGGGGAGGCGATACAGAAAGGAATAATTCGATTCTGACTTTTTCAGGCAGAGCTTTATTGAATCAGCTGTAAAGTGGAGTCAACCGTCATGTAGGTAAGATGTTTTTAAAGCATTTTCTGTTATACCTACCTACCTGCCTACCTATCTATACTTACCTGTCCACCCGCACGTATTCTGCCCTTGCACGCTTTGTGCATCACCAGAGTTTTCCACGAGGCCAGCAGGTATATTGTTAAAGCTATCAGCAAGCTAGTCCACAAAGAAAATGCTGCAAAAATGTCCCAATATTAACATTGCTAATAATAGCACTAACAGTATATTTGTTGTTTAAGGCCTTTATGATTAATGTTAGGTGTCTTGCATGTGATTGAGACATGAGGAGGTTGGATTGGGTTTGCGGTGACAACGATCAAGTGTACTGTACAGCCCCTGAGTCAAAGAACAAGACAGACTGTCATTCATCCAGCTACTTTTCAAATGGTACCAACTCCAGCTTCCACAGAATCAAGATAACGTGCTTGGTAGACATTCTACAGGAACGATCGTCTCTGATATACACTACCAGTCAAAAATTTGGACACAGTTTCCCATTCAAGTGGATGGGAAACTGTGTCCAAACTATTGACTGGTACTGTATGTGTTGCCGCACAAAGCCAAAGTGCAGTATCTGCAAAAATGCTAAATGTGGTTTTCCTTGAATAAGTGTAAGCATAAAAAAAATTGTCATGCACAACTTCAATGATGTCTGTTGTTTTTCCCTGAGTTTGAGGTCCTGGCATCTGCTGATTTCTGGTGGGGCACTGTGACTTGCATAGAGACATCAAAAAATGGTGCAGGAAATGCTTCAGCAAACCATCTCTCTTGCATTCAGTTAGTGAATCACTTCTGTTTTTCTGTAGCTGAACACCCATACATACAACACACAAACACATACTGTAAACATTAAACACACATCACTGTGGTTTTAAATCCACGGACTGGTTGGGGTCTATCTATAGCCGCATTTCCACTACGTAGTATTGGGTGCTTTTCTGCAGGTCGTTTTCCATTACGGGATAGTGCCAACTCAGGGTAGGTGGGCGCTGCGCAAAACTGATGCGGCATAATCTTCAACACAACACACACCTCTCGTCCACCTCTCGTGATCCTCTCATCAGCTATCAAAGACAGGAGCATTTGCATCTCCTCAATATAGCGGCTGTAATAGAGTAGTAGCTTGGCTGTTTGAATATGGTGGCCATTGATTTGTGCTGTGCAGGATATTCCATGCATGCCGAGCATTGATGATGCAATGACGCAGAAATGATTCTCTCTGACCAATCAGTGGTCTGTAATGTTTGATGTGACCTTTTGGCACCTGCTCAGCCCACCTGGAACTGCAACGGAGGTGGTACTAAAAAAAGTAGTACCAGGTCCTTTTTACCTAATGGAAAACCAAAAAAGGCGAGTAGAGTCGAGTAGAGCCAGTTAATTTTAAATGTCTGACTTTAGCCTGAGAACTTCTGTTCAGTAATAGATGAAATTAAGCAGAAACATAGCTGTTCTGAAAGTTACAGTCAACAGACTAGATCTACACTTCCCTGCCTCTAATGCTGGAATAGATCCAATCTGAACAGTAACCAGTGATTTGGTCTTGCCATCCCTCTGGAGTGTCATTCTAAAATGTTCACAGATATGTTGAAATGTGGGCCCCGTGGAAACAGTGGACATTTTTACCCATCAACCTGCAGCTCTCCGTGCTATTCAGTCTGATGCTAAATGTTAGTTTAGAGTCGTGCATCTTTAATTTGTGTCTGCTCAGGGATCCGTGGCCCCTTATAGAGAATCCAGAGACAGATGAGCTCCTCTGTTCCCTCCACCTACTGCTGACAGAGTTATGATACCCTGCATACCTGTGTGTGTGTGTGTGTGTGTGTGATGCACAGAGGCATTCATGTCTTCAGGGCTCATATTCAGAGTCAAGCTGCACAGTATTGAAGTGAGATGTTTGACGTTAATGGAAAAATTTAAAGTCTCATTCAGAAATCCCCCCCAAAAATGTGACTTAATTTCAAAATCAGAAACATCCGATAGTTGTATTTACTGAATTTACTACAGACAAATTCTTGTGGAAGAAAAAAAAGTAAAAAAAGTAAAAAAGTTTTTATTCAGGGGAAATACTTCAGTATTACAACTCCTATTTCCTGTGTACACTACCAGTCAAAAATTTGGACACAGTTTTCCATTCAAGTGGATGGGTAACTAACTATTACTAACTAACTACAAACTATTGACTGGTACTGTATATATAAAAAAAAAACCCTGGGATAACTATTTCCACCTTTTTGTTTTTCAGTGTGTTTGATGGGGTTTACCTTGGCAGTCTGTCAGTTCAAAGCTCTACATGTTAAATCATGTGCTCCTCACATTCTTCAGATACCAGCAGCTCTCTTTAAACCATCTGCTGCTCTGGTTCAGACCTCCTATCCATCACCTGCTCTAAGGTTACATTTGCATTTTGCTGATGTGTAATTTCATGCTACAGGAGTGAAAACTGAAACATCCTCCTGAACACACAGCAATGACAGACGGCAACCAGGAGGCCGATTTAAAAAAGATAATTTCACGTGTTAAAATGTGGTCAGTACCAGCTGGTAAACACACAATGGTAGACTGGACATCATGCTGCTCCTGGTTTTGTTTATGATGGCAGCTGAAAGGTTTTATGACTGCAGGGCTATTCAATTTCAAACTAGATTTTAGCTCTTTTAAAACCTATTTTTAGCTTTTGGTAATGACTTAGTCGAAAGTGCAAATGAATAAAGCAAAGAAATAGCAATGCGTCTATATACTGATTCATATGTAATATATATACGTACATTTACACACACATTTACATTATTTTATTTTTTACAATTTCTTACTGTATTGCAAAATTGCAGTACATAACAAGAAATTAACAATTCAGTGTGTGTGAATCTACAGTATGTATCCTGTATTTACATCGATACTATGAGGGAGAATAAAAATGGTGACTCATGTTACTCAGTGGAGGTTACCTTATCAGTACAGCTCTGGACATCTGTGTCAAAAGACTGAGCAGGTTGCTGCATGTCTGTTGGTTTTCAAATTTTAGTTCTCACACTTTTCTTTCACCTTCCCATGATGCTCTGCTGTTTGCATCTAGGTTTACTGTGCATTCCTGTAAATAATGGCATTCTCTGAAAGTGCTGTCATCACATTTTATTTCTCTCAGATTGCATTGCAGTTTAAAGCATGTGACTGTATGACATTAACGCAGCAGAGCACTGTTCAGATTTCACCGTAAAGCTGCATCAAAGTTTTACCGTATGTGTTGGGGGACATAGATGGACATCTAGGTGATATATGTAGTTTAGATATTTTTATGAAGTATACTGGGCCACTCAGAGGTTGTTTCTTTTTTTAAATATTATTTCCCCTCCTCTTGCTGTGTTTTTCGTACACTGTGCTGCTGCAATAATGTAAATTTCCCCACTGTGGGACTAATAAAGGGATATCTTATCTTATCTTATCTTATCTTATCTTTCTGGGCTGAATGTGGCCCGCAGACCGCCAGTTGACTAGGCCTTTTATCTGAATACTGACACCATCACACTCAATGGATGGTTTTCATTTTTTGAAGTGTTGCGTACTGTTGGAAAGAAACGTAAAACATCTTCCCATTGAACTCTCCTCTGGTGCTGGCATACATTCTGAAGAGCTGAAAATGTGAGTTTTATTTCTTTTACAGTTTCCTGTTGATGACTATCTGGGAGTCTTAACTGTCTTCCAGTGTGTCCCTGAGGCCTCTGCTCAGCCCTTAGTGTGCTTTTCTTTGTGCATTGTGTTGCATAATCAGACGAAGTGGTGTAACTACAGAAAGGCTTTTCAGACTGAACAGCATTAAAACATTGGGACTGTTTAAGTGTAGTGTGTGTGGCTGATACAACATCATGTTATTCTGTCTATAGGATTTAATGAGTTCAAATCACTGGAACAGCCTTTTTTCCCAGAATGATGTCCAATTTCACTTGAGCTGTAAATCATAAAGGGAAAAATTTGACAAGATCCACCAGTTACTTACTGGCATGAATACAAATTATACTTTGCAAAGTTGTGAAGGTCTGTGTTACATAAATTTACCACTGCAGTGTTTGTCTGAGTGGAGTGATCACATGCCTCCTAGAATTTATGAGAAAATGTATGGATGATATGAACCGTATGCACATATAATCACATGAGAACTTGTCCACCAGCAACACCCAGCAGCATAAGCAGGACTTTTACAGGATTGTCCAGGTGACTCTAGCTCTGGCCATCTTGTTGTGTATTCAACATTCATGTCTTGGAGATGAACAGACTGAAAAATGACTCTCAGTTTGTGTTAGTTGATGATGTCTTATCTGAGCTGAAGTCATGGGAGTCATCTTAACCATGCTGAGTTATCTTCTGCTCAGTCGGTCCATGTTATCGCCAGGTGGCTGCTATTGCTAGCCAGCATACGTCTGCAGATACCAGGCTAATGTCAAGAAACACACAAGCAGGAGAAAGTTAATCAATGTGCAGAATTGTCTGTTAGGAAACTGATGATTGAAAAGGTTGTCTGCATTTTACTCATTTAAAGCATGTGTTACTGACAGTCTGCAGCTGTTGGGGAAACTCAGTATTTATCATCAATATGCATATGAAGCCTTGATGTGTTCCAGGCCTTTCCTCATTCTTGCTCAACTGTTTTGTACATAGAGTCCTAAAAGATATGATGTTTCTATCTTGTTCTTGTCCTCTTGAATTTTGTTGGAAAATCATCAATTGTCCCCAAAGCCATAGTTGTGAATATTATATATTGGAGCGAGAAGAATGCATTTAAACCTATTCTATACCTGACAACAACAGGGCATTGGGCATTGGATTGGACTGGACTGGGTTGGAATGGGTTGGGTTAGAGTGGAGTGGATTGGATTGGATTGGTTTGGGTTGGATTGCATTGCATTGGATTGGTTTGGTTTGGTTTGGTTTGGTTTGGTTTGGGTTGGGTTGGATTGGATTGGATTGGTTTGGATTGGATTGGGTTGGGTTGGGTTGGATTGGGTTGGGTTGGGTTGGGTTGGACTGCACTGGATTGGATTGGATTGGATTGATTTGGATTGGGTAGGATTGGGTTGGGTTGGATTGGATTTGTTTGGGTTGGATTGGATTGGGTTGGGTTTGGTTGGACTGCACTGAATTGGATTGGATTGATTTGGATTGGGTTGGGTTGGGTTGGATTGGATTGGATTGGATTGGATTGGGTGGGATTGGGTTGAACTGCTGGATTTCACTCCATTTCTCCAAAATCCAGCCTTATGTCTTTTGTATCTTAAATTCTGGGAATGAAAATAAAATTCAAAATGATGTTCAGCAGGTTTGTTGGCTGATTAGACAAGATTTATGCTCAAGATGGATCCACCAAAGGATCTGTATATTTCTATTGTGTTCTGCTGTTCTGTTTTGCTCTCAGTGAACTCTGTCTTATTCACCCCTCAAACCAGAGAGAGAGAGAGAGAGAGAGAGAGAGAGACATGCAGATTCCTGTGTGTAATTGTAAGAGAGAGAGAAAGAGACCTGAAGAAAGGCATGTGGATTCCTGTGTGTTTCTGGGAGCGAGAGACATAGAGACAGGCAGGGAGAGAGAGTGCTCTGGGTTGCGTTGAATGTTAGGAATGTTGAGGCTTTTGGCTCTGGTTTGTTCTGACAGAGGGAGGAGGAGAGAGGAGGGACAGAATAAGAGGAAAAGGAGGACAGAGGGAGGAGATAAGGAGGGAGGAAGGGAGAAGGAGATAAAGAAGAAGAAAACAATGAGAGGGGAAAAAGTTAAATACTGTAAAGGTCATATTATTATTCAGGGTGCAACTATACATATTCATCTAATTGTCAGCATTTCTGTTGTTTATAGTTTTTTGCTGATTGGGTTTTTTTCATTGGTTTACAGATTTAACAGCAGGACAACAGCTGCAGCAACTTCAGTCCTTCATCAGGGTTAGACAGGAGGCGTTCAGGTGCATAAATGCTGAATAGGTTCACAGTGTTATGATAGCATTCAGGGCCCAGTAAACAATCAGGAAGACGGAAGTCAGAAGAAAGCAGATTTGAAGTCCAAAAAGATGCCTCTGGTCACCTTAACACATGGAAGATGCCACTGAAAGGCTTCCTATGTAGACACAGACACATTGCTGCAGTTGACAATTCAATTTCGGTGGACACAACAGGCCTGTCAAGGATTTCACCACATGTTGAAGAGCTGTGGATGGAGTTGTAGTATGAGTAATAACAGGGTTTTTAAAGTGTTTCCAGAGTGTTTTTGTTTTTAGTCGTATTTGAACTTTTATTGTTTTTCCACCAAATAGGAAAAGGAAATAACATATTTTACGGACATACCAACTCTGTTACTCATCCAAAGTGAAAACGGCAACACGGGGTAAATACTGAAATAACATTAATAAAAGGTTTATGATTTTTTTAGCATTTAGGAAACCTTAAACGTAAGAAAACTACATTACTAGAGTCTAATACGGTAGGGCTAGAGTTAACTTCCAACAGTGTTGTTCCTTTCCCTCCATGGCTCTTCATATGTGAGGATGGTGTCATTGCCTGTGACCGGGTTGCTTTATTCTCAGTGTTTTAGCATTGTATCCCATATTCAGCCATTAAGTGCATATTTATGACCCTATTACATTTAGAAATGAATCATCTGAACATTAAATAATCAGCTTTGCATGCACTCTCAACCAAGCCACAGAGCTTTAAAGTTATTACTGCGGAATAAATCTGCTATTGAAAGTTGTTTACTCTGCCGACAACAACCAAGATCGGCATATAAGAAGTCTGCTTTTGTTTACTTTTGTGTAAAAGTGATTAAAAACTCCTCACTACTTTCTTGTGTTAAAATCTAACATGGTTATCATTGTAAACTCTTACATAGGGTAGAGATCATGCAGACTGGTGGACTGCAAAGACCAGTGAGGCTTAGATAGAAGTCTGGCATTGACATCGGAGACTGTGGTTACATTAATCAAGTCGTTTTAGTTGCTTAATCAAACATCAACCACAGGGCTAGCAGATCAGAAAACAATCATTTTGCCATGGTGTTGAAAAGTACCTTCAAAACTATTTTCTTTGTTGCTGCAATATAAAAATGTGGTCAGTAGTTTTAAATGTTTCTATCTATTTCACTATTTTATATTATAGCCACTGTTTTAGCTTCAAATACAGTAAAAAAAACAACTGTTTTTACAGATTGAAAAATCCTGAAATACTCCAACAAGAAAGAGTTTGTAATGAAGTTGGATTTGATTTTGTTCCAGTTTCTCTGTGTTGATCCTCAGCTCTTAAACTGGAACAGATAAAATGTCACACTGGATAAAAAAACGTCTCTGTCTTTCCCCCTCTCTATCGTTCTGTGTCTCTCTTGGACCCATTCTTTTTCTCTTGATCAGTTTTACTGAGTCTGTCTCTCTCTTCATGTTTTTTTCTCTCCCCGTCTCTCGCTCCAATCATGTGATTTTGCTGTAGAGATGAGCAACAATGCAGGAATCTGAGCTGCAGCCAACACATTACATAAAGCTCTCTTCTCTCTCTCTCTCTTCCCCGATCTTTGCCAGATAATAAAAAGTGAACCTCTGCGTTTTCATGCGGCTCGGCTGAAGTGAATGAACTCACTTCCTGATGGCTGATTTCTACGTCAGAAGAGATTGTTATAAGAACTGACTGTATTAGAAAGAACTGGCTGGTTTTTTTTTACTCGACCTGCTCCCAGCTGTAAGGATCCCTTTGTGTGTGAATTCAACGATCGTACAGCAATGTAGAAAACATTCCAGCAACATTGGCAGTCTTACACTAGAAAGATACTCACTAGAGCTCCCCTAAGGCCACAAAGCCCTTTAATGAAAATAAATCTTAATCTAAGTTCCAATAAAACATATGCAGCATCAGAATGGCAGCCCTCAGGGCTCTGTTACATTAAGTGAAAAATAAATCATGGATCCACCTCCTTATCCAGATCTACTCCAAAATTCAACTGTTTTATTTTTGGTACTGTATGTCCCACCCTCCCACCAAGTTTCATTACAATCCATCAAGTAGTTCACGTGTAAATGACAAAATTGGCCAAAAAAGCCTTATCTTGTCATGTTCAAAAATATGGAAAAAAATCCCTCACACCGTCCCTTTATCCGGATCCACTCAAAACTTTTACGTGTTCTTCTTTGCCACTCGGCCAACCGTTCTACCAAATTTCATCAAAATCCGTCTGCTAGTTTATGTGTTAAAGACGGAAATTCTGAAAAAAGCTCCCGATGTTAGAGAAAGTGAAAGAAAAAGAAAATCCTAGATCTGCCTCTTTTATCTGGATTCTCTTCAGAATGTAATGAGTTCTTCCCTGTTATATACTCAACCCTCCCACCAAGATTCATGAAGATCTGTCTGGTAGTTTTTGTGTAATCC
The DNA here is from genome assembly GCA_037577475.1 of Chaunax sp. Z400. NCBI lineage: Eukaryota > Metazoa > Chordata > Actinopteri > Lophiiformes > Chaunacidae > Chaunax > Chaunax sp. Z400. The sequence goes on along the minus strand of CM075187.1, from coordinate 22,949,668 downwards.
AGTCATACAGACAGACAAACCAATGCTGATAAAAACATTACCTATAAGGAGATAATATGTAACACTAATTCTATAATGTCTACAATAAAACTGTTGGTTGTTGTCTGTTGACTGATTTTTTACACTGCAGGCCTTTGTTTCTTTGTTTGTGTGAGAAAAGGAGAGCCTTTTCATAATCATATCAACTAAATAGTTCTAAATCAGGGCCAAGTTAAGTGTTTGGATGAAGTAGATTATGATCAGTCAGATGTCAAAGTCAGGAGGATATAATGCACGGTTGTTGTTTCAATGCATCAGATACAAATCTATTCAACAATTCCTATCCTCTGCAGCCCAGTTGTCTACAGTAATTAGAGCGACACTGAACTTTTTCTGAGATCTCAGCAAATAAAAAGTGGTTACAGATCAGAGAGTTTTAGTAATTTTTAACTTTAGTCACTTAAAAATGTTGAAATCTGACAGAAAGCAAAGATATTCTTACTTTTGTGACCTGGATGTTGAAACAGTAACTCCAGTGGTTCAACTCCTCTCTTCTAGTATTAATTTTTTCTCCTATTTTTTTTAAATGTAATCCTGTGTCAAATGTCCTTATTAGTTTTTATCATATTTAGTCAACGTAATCCTGTTTCTTTTTAGTCAAGTCTTAGTCGACTTAAAAGTCTTGTTTTTTTCTCTCATTTTAGTCAAAGAAAAAAGTGTTTTGGACTGAATAGTGTTAACATTTTTGTCTTTGTTTAAGACATCAGGTTATTATTAACATTTCAGTCAATCTAGTCGAGCCAAAACTAATATTGCCATTTTGCTCTTATTTCACTTATTTCACATCAGATTTATCTGATCATTATCTGATGAAAAACAGGTTGAATGATTCAGAATGCTGCTTTGCACACAGTGTCTGATCTGATGATGTCAGTTTAAGGAATACATCCAGACATGGAACATGTTCTGATTTGCATATTTATTTAGACCCACGATCAGGGGTTCACATAACAGTTTTGGTCTGGTTCTCAAAGGAGCACCTGGAGATGTTGCTCGGTGCTCTCCTTTTGTGCTGCATGAAACAGACATGTTTTAGGTCACTGTCATCACTTGTAGCCACTTTAAATTGAATGGCAGCTAATAGCCTCCATATTTTCAACAGTCCCCTGTCTCCATGCAGACCATCTAATATTGTGAAACTTCCCTTGTTTGAGAAAGGCAATGCTATTTTCTCCACATACCTTCTTTTTTTTGCACCTCTTTACTGTAAATAAAAGCTTAGTAACTTTACAGTGGGGCGAGTAAATGTCTCGCAGTACGGGACCATACGATCAGCTGACTCTGCCCGGTTTTCAAGGATGTGGGCAGTACACAGAATATGCACGTGGGAATCCCCGATCATCACAATCTCACGAATTTTGGGAACGACCTCGTCGTAAACTCCAACTTTGACTACAGCTCTGTCTATGCAGACTGAAACCAACTTCATCTCCCACTCATACCATAAACTATATGGAAGAGTTGCAGAGAGCCCTTTGTTATGTCCTGTGCACCACCAATGTGGCCCCCTGCCCATGATCTTCATTCCCATTTAAAGTTTGAGAACAGGCTGAGATCGTTTCAGCCCCAAGACTTCTAATGATTGGCTTTGCTCTGCCCAGGCATAGTTCACCATCTTTCATATCATATCGCATCATATCGCACGTGCTCACGCTCCACCTCCCCCCGATGGAGCGCCCAACCGCAAGGGGTCAAGCTCTCACCTCAGCCGGCGTTGCACAGCAAAGGAAACCACTGCACACGGCATCCAATGAACAGAACATTTGGATTATTTTTAAAAAAAAATCTATATTATTTTGTCTCCTCCTTTTGTGGAGGAAAATAAAGAGAGAGTTTGGTTAAGTTTTTATTTCTTAAACTACATTGTAATCTCATCTTTTTTGTCAACTATATCACATATTGATTTAATCGCAGTTTGCGTTTAGTGACGTCTTTGCCGTCATGTCATTGTCTCCTGTTAGTCATGGGGAAAAAAGGGTCATCGATGAACGTTTTTCATCGTAGTTTTCATAAACAAAATGAAATGCACTTCCTTCGCAGCATTTTGTACAGGTGTGTCGTTTCTGTCCTCACCAAACCAAACTGGCAGGGTGAAAAACAGACGTGAAACTCTCAACCAGAGACAGCAATGCCTTTCAGTCTGCCGTTAAGTTACTCTTCAAGGTCTCTCTCTGCTTTCCCTTCCGTCTATTGTTCTCCTCTCCACCTTTTCTCCCTCTCTTTCCACTCCTGCCTCGACTTTATCTCCCTCCTCCTCCTCTCTTTGTGTTTTCTCTCCTCTGTTTCTTCATTTTCCTTCATGTCCGTCCTCTCTCCCCAGTCTGATTCAGCTCCTCTTTGTGTTTCTCCCTCTCTTTGTTTTCTCTCTCCATTCTGCCTTCCTGTCTGTCTGTACTGCATGTCTCTCTCCTGACCAGCTGTTTTCTCCAGTCAGTTGATGTCCATCATTTCGGAACAGACACTCGACAGCAGACAATCTATAGAGACGAGGAAGTTACCCAGAAGAGTGAGAGACCATGTTTACTCTCTAATATAGATCTGTTAATAATAAACTGAGAGGGGAGAGTTTTAACTATATATGTGCTTGTTTGTGTTTCGGTGTTGCGTAACCTGTGTGAGTGGGCTGTTGTTTGTGTCCAGTATTTATAAAGTGCTCCTCTCCGACAGCAGTAACATTGTGAAATCACTCACACACACTCTGTCCTCTCGTAAACAAAGTTAGTAGTCATCCATCCAGACTAATCCTGGCTCATCCATCCTGCTGTAGTCGTCACAAACCGTGACAGTTTTAGAGACGGTTGACTTCCTGTGAATAAATGTCGGAACTCTTAAGGATTTTTGTTTTGAGACGACTGCTGTAATCTGTGTTTGTGTCAGGATTGTTCAGAGTAGTGCATCCTGCACTTTGTTTAATGAGGCATGTATGAACTGACTGATCAGTCAATTAATACATTAATAGCAGGGATGCACCGATACCGACACCAGTGTTGGGTATCGGTCCGATTTTGGGCTCGAGCACTCGAACACATCATCGCAACTGTTGTAAAATCTATTTTGTGATTTTCCACATGTGTATTTTATCTGGAATGAAGTAAGACTACAACTAGTCACATCATATAAATCCTCATTTTCAAATATTCCTCATTATTCTCATTAAACTGCACATGTGAAGCCTTGGATATGATCTGTCTGTCACTTAGCCTGAACGTCTTGTTCCCTTTTTGTTAAATAAAGAAACTTTAATGATACAATATTTCTATCAGATAAAATTGAACGTGAGCTGATGTGACCAGTCAATCAGTATGGAGAACAAGTCCTTGTATCTGATTGGCTGGCTGGTGTGTGTAAAAACAAATGAGAGGATCCTCTCGACTGTTAAACCTTGTTTAAAACCTCTTTTCCAGATTGATAATAAACTGCAGACAACCATTCCAAATGTGTTTCTGCTTGAGGATGCATTACCACATGATCCCCAGAAACCATTAAAGTGACTACAAATTAGCTGTGAAAAACAGACGATTTGTACAAACCCAGCTTGTTTTCCTGTGGTAAACTGGTGTAACTGGTTAATTCAGTCTGACATGTGAGGTTTTCATATTGTGTGTTCCTCATCTATGGAAGACAGTGAGACAAAATCCTCCTTTCTGCTCTCTCACACAATCGCTTCTTCAACAACTTTATTTGTAGTTACTGATTACTATAGTCGGAGCAGAGCAACCGTAAACAACCATAAATAGGAATGAATTCACTCACATCCTAAATGTCTTTCTCTCTCTCTCTCTCTCTCTCACTCTCTCTCTCTCTCTCTCTCTCTCTCTCTCTCTCTCAGAGATGTAGCGTGTGTGCTGGTGTGATCGGCGGACCATCATGCACCTCTTCGTGCTGCTGATTCTTCAAGCCACAGCAGCCTTTGGACAGATTGACCCTGGTATATACAAACATACACACACACACACACACACACACACATAATAGAACTGTGTACTTGCGAGGAGCCACATTGGCACAATACACCCGCTGACACTAACTCAGCACATCTTAACCCTATAAATCAAGTCTGAAGACTCGAGCAGCCGTTTGAAGGAGCGAGAACAGAAAACAACGTCTTCATTGTACACAAACAGGATAAACACAGGGTAAAATCTGTGGTTTTAAGCGGTAGATTGTGATTGGTTTGTGTATGTGTGTGTGTGTGTGTTTGATTCCAGCACACTGTCGCTATGCCTTGGGCATGGAGGATGGACGGATTAAAGATGGTGACATCACAGCATCCAGCCAATGGTACGAGACCACAGGACCACAGTATGCCAGGTTAGTATGACTTTAAGTCATGTATTTAAATGCCTTTGTGCCTGTTTTATGTTTTTACGTTTTATGTCTACTGTTTACACTGTAGATGCGGATACTACTAGGGGTTTTATCACAAATCTTTCAATTAAATTCTAATCCAGTACATGGAGACATATTTGGTCCAACGCACATGGTACTATGTGTAGGAGTCTGACATTTTTCATGGCATTTTTAGCTGTTCAAAGTTGCTGCGTGATATTTTCTGATGTGTATTTAATGACATGAAGTTTAACATATAAAAAAATCCAACATCTGAAGATTAAATTGACCAAAGATCTAAATTTTGAGTTGAATTTCTATGATGTGTTTTATTTTTACCGCACTTTTTGAGGGTAATCAACGATCCCTTATACGACAAATTAAATGAAAGAACATATAAAACAAAAAGAAATAGTCCAGATGGAAAGAGCAAGATGTTAAATGTCACATCAGTCCAAACACCAGTGATATTTGGATGTCCAACAGTGGAAATCAATGTTCTCCTGATATCTAACAGCTGATTAAAAAGCACACTCCCAAATAGCTTGTCATAGATTCTTCAGAATGAATGTGGGGCGTGAAATGTGACGTTAAACAGCTTTTGATCAAATATTCCTAGGATCTGCAGACACTCTCTGTGAACGCTGTGTGTGTTTCCAGGTTGAATCGTGAGGAAGGAGACGGAGCCTGGTGTCCTGAGGGACAGCTGGAGCCTTCAGACAGCCAGTACCTGCAGGTCTGTGTCCGCTCAGCGCTTTTAGGAAAGAAATAATCCCCAAACATGTTCGGTCATGACAGTGTACCCGTATGGGTTTGATAGGTACAAGGTGCCTGTGAGGATTCCTGGTTATCCAGGTCAGAGGATATCTAGAAAGCAAAACATCCTCAAAAATCTGCAGGTAGTGCAGTTTCCTTTGAAGAAGTAATGAGTTAAGATGTGTGTGGAGGAGGAGGAGGAGGAGGAGCCTGAGGCAGAAAGTGATAACAGAAGGAACTGAGTTTAGGAAGGTGAATTACTAAGATTTCTGGGCATGTTTCAACTTAAAGCTAATAAAGATTTTTAAGTACCATGCATAAAAGGACCGCAAGACACAGATTCACAAATATAGGCACATTTAATGTGATCTGTGGGACTGTCAATGGACATGCCTCACTAGGCTGCATCTGTAAAGAAAGGAGCCCATCTGTCCGGCAAGACAGACGAGTGATAAGCATCAAAAAACATTTTTAAAATGTGAGTCTCTTTGTGGGAAGAGTCGGTGCTTAACCAGGGTTTAGAGTCGTACTAAAATCTAAAACGCTTGCAGAAATACTTCTAAATAGCTGAACTTGGACCACCTGTAACATTTTAGGAATCCATTGTTATAGATTACAATTTACTGTACAGCCTTTGGGTGGACGGATACACGTAAATGTCTTAAAACACAGTATCGCATGAAGACATGACTAACTGAAAAACAAAAGAAATTAACTTTCCACCAGATGTAGCTGATTTTTTGGGGGTGTTTTTTATTTATCATATTTCCCACAAACAGGTTTTTATCAGAGGATATTAAAGATAACGTATATGGACTTGTGACGCAGCGGTAGTAGAATTTCAGTGGTTGATTTAACAATGATCGCACTATAAGCCAAGAGCTACTCATGACTGTCATGTCTGTCTAATGTGTAATGTAGCCTACATGCTAATGTGACTGAAGGTGAAATTAAAAGTGTTTGTTTTGTTGATTTGATGATTGTGTATTTAGATTAAGGTATTATGTAAATATTTAAAACATGTACAAACACAAAATACTGTGTTTTGACAACGTAAACATTAAGGTTGGCACAGTATGCCCAACAATAGACTTCTGACTTCAGGAAAACTGACTAAATAATCACATTTGTATTTCTAGATGGTCTTATGGTTCTTGGTATGTGAGCTGAACCTTTCATTGTGATGTTCAGGTGGATCTGGGCAGGCTGACCTTCCTGACGGTGGTCGGGACTCAGGGACGATACGCCAGGAACTCCGGCAATGAGTTTGCCCGAGCGTACCGCCTTAACTACAGCAGGGACGGCCTGCAATGGAAGTCCTGGAGGAACCGGCTGGGAAACACGGTGAGTGTCCCAAATATTTCCCTGCAAAGAACTGTGGGTCTAGACTGGCAAGGGGAGATGGGAAAATGAGGGAATCATGAGGCAGGAAGACAGAAAATCTGGAGCGGAAACATGTGACGGAGAGATAGAACAGAGCGATAGAGGAAAGAATGGTAGAAAGAGGAAAGAAATGAAATGTAAATGATGCTTTTTTTCCACTCTGAGCTGCTTCTGGTCATTCACAGTCAAATCAGAGGAAATTACATTCTCACACACCAGCTTCCTGCTGGCCCTCGAGGTCCCTGTCAGCTACAGCAACACCATTAGGACAAAATTTAAACACAAGGTCATGTTTTTGTCTGAGGCTGTTAGACTGAACAGCTCCATCCCTCACATTCAAGCCATTAGGGGGATAAAAAAGACATAATAAAGAAATATCATTAATAATTGACTGTTAAATTAATTCCCCAGGTTATTCTGCCACATGGCAGATTGGAAAAAAAGATAAAACAAATTATCATTTATGAATTACAGTGACACAATGTAGTCATCTGAGTCAGGTTTACCCAATCAGAGTTCAAATTTCAGATTTCCCTCAATGGTCATTCTTATGTAGTACATAAAAACGTAATAGCGTTTAGCATAAAAACACCAGGCAGATTAAAAAGTGTAATGATAATAAATATTAGAATAAACAGTAGTAAAATAAATAGTATATACAATTAAAGATAATAAAAAAATAGTCACAGAAATGATGAGCTAAAGTAGTTTACACACGTCATACTGCAAACACTTCATTCATGCAGTGGTGGAAAGTTACTAAGTATATTTATTGAAGTACTGCACTTGAGGAGCATTTTGATGTAGTTGTGTTATTTTATAATACCTTAGTTTTTACGTCACACTTATTTTAAGCTTCTAATCAAGAATAAAGTGTGATGAATTATCATAAATTCGAGAAGCAAATTAACTCCAACACCACATTTACCAGCTGCAACGTTAAAGTTAACACAATAACATATCAATAATTATTATTATATACTTATACAATATGTATTTTTACTTACTTTTGATACTGTAAGTATATTTTAATGCTAGTGCACTTAAGTATCACCACTTTAATTGAAACAAAGATGTGTATTATGTACTATTCATGGTTTGGGGTAAAACTTCTACTATCTGCTGAAACTGGTCCACAGTTAAGGAAAAACATGTTATTTAGCACCTCCTGCTAGAAAAGCATAATTCTGTTCATATTACTCAACTCTCATCTGTTTATTCACTATTTTAACAATTTATTTGTCACCATGTTCACACACACACACACACACACACACACACACACACACACACACACACACACACACACACATACACGCACACACTGCCTCCAGGATCACTCACCCAGCACCCATCAGTCATTCAGACCTAAATAACGGCAGGTGGATGTACATGGATGTTTTTATGCAGGTGTCTCTGGGTGTATGGACTATGGGCATGTTTCTGTTTTTGAGATTTGTACAATAAAACTTCTGGATGATTGATGGTCTCATTGTTTCTTATGTGATGTTTGGTGCCAGGTGGTGGAGGGCAACAAAAACGCCTACACTTCAGTCATTAATGACCTTCACCCTCCGATCATCACCCGCTACGTCAGGCTGATCCCAGTCACCAAACTGTCCACCACCGTCTGCATGAGAGTGGAGCTGTACGGCTGTCCATGGGAGGGTAGGACACACAAATACACAGTCACGCTGTAAACGTGTGGATGATCTGCTTATATTAGAGGTTTTGAGTCAGTGGATTTCCACTTTTGATCACTTCTCAGAAATGTTTACTCCTCCCAAGAGACAAGTAAACTCCTCAGAAACTTCCTCTTTCTAAAATGTCAACATAAAACCTAACAGGGATTATACAACCATTTTTAATCTGTTGTGCAATAAAACTAAACCTCGGAAACTATTTTATGTCAAAAGCTATTAGAGTTGGATTTTATCACACAGTCTATCCACAAAAAACACACATCAAGCAGGCACAACAGATGTTTTATCTAAATTATCACACAAAAAAGGAATTAGCCACTTTTTGATTGGCAGGTGAAGATGTGGAGGAGTAAAACAAAAAGGTTTGCTGTTATAAGTTCTGTTGTGACTGGGCCTTTATTATAGGGACAATAATAATGTCTCTTCTCCAGTCACCATGCTATGGCAGAATTCTGTGGGACAATAAAACCTGACAGACATTTGAACCTGTCCTCTCCCTCCTGCAGACGGTCTGATCTCCTACAGCGCTCCAGAGGGTCAGCTCATGATGCCGCCCGGTTATCCCATCGCCAGCCTCAACGACTCCACGTATGATGGAGCCCACGAGAGAAGGCGAGTCACACACATTCATCCCACATCGGAGTCATCGCACTGTTTCCTTTTTCTATCTGACTGACGGCCGTTTCGTTCTGCAGGAGGCTGGTAGGGGGGGTGGGACAGCTGACAGACGGTGTGATTGGTCTGGATGACTTCCTGCTGACACGTCAGTACCACGTGTGGCCAGGCTACGACTACCTGGGTTGGAGGAACGACTCGGTGGGAACTCAGGGATATGTGGAGATGGAGTTTGTTTTCGACAGGCCGAGGAACTTCTCCTCCATGAAGGTTTAAAAACGCTGTTCACTTTATGTCATCATAGCAGCTCAAAAGGCTTTCATAAACAGGCTTCCTCATTGTTATTTCTTATAACTATAAAACTATTTGATCTATGAGGCTTTGACTGCTAGGATGTGTTATTACTAAACACAAACAGAAATAACAAATAAAAAATTAACAGATTCACCATTTTTACAGATTATCCTGTCCATTAAATGTTATTCTACTTTACTTTTTTTATGTATGTTCATTTTTATTTTACAGTATACAGGATATAGGCATCTTTTGCACACAGATTTTCCTCAGATGAAGGAAGTTCCATCTCATCTCTCTCTCTGTAATCCTATGGTTTTAAAATGTCTGTATAATAATACTCATTTGTCTTCAAATATGGACAGAAAACATGTCTGCATTTTAGAAAGACTGAAATGAAACCGTCAGTAAGAAAATACGTTTATACTTAAAGTCTGGTTGAGGCAAAGAGGAAGTGAGGTTAAAATACATTTATAAACCAGTTTAGACAACATAGTTTAAAGCAGGGGTTCCTAGAATTTCCAACCCCCCCGACCCCCAAAGTAACGGTGCCAGAGACTTGGGACCCCCAATATCCTTGCAAGTGGTTGAAGCATGCAAACATTGAGTGCACACAGACTAATAGGCTTATCCAAACACATAACACATATTTTTATTTGCATCTTAAATTTAACTACAATTTATCTTTTTAACAATACTATTTCATTTTCAGTAGACTATTTCTAATCATTTTTTAATTTTATTTGATTTCTGGAAATCACCTCCCGACCCCACTATTGGTGTCTCGTGATCCCCTGGGGGTCTGAACCCCCACTTTGGGAACCCCTGGTTTAAAGGACTGTATAAAAGCATTTAGTATTAACATTGTTTTAACATTATATTAATTTAATAATGAATATGACATTATATTTTGTCATTCTATTTTTAATCATACAAACATACACACTCCTTTGTCCCTCCGCCCAGGTTCACAGTAACAACATGTTCTCCCGTGGTGTGAAGATCTTCTCCTCCGTCTCCTGTTGGTTTAAGCCCCGCCTCATCGCTGGCTGGGAGGTGGAGACTGTGGCGTTCAAAACAGTGCTGGATGACAGAAACCCAAGTGCCCGATACGTCACTGTGCCACTGAATCGGCGGACTGCTAAGTCCCTCCGCTGCCGCTTTTACTTCGCTGATGTTTGGATGATGTTCAGCGAGATCTGCTTTCAGTCGGGTAACACACACACACACACACACACACACACACAGAAATATACACAAACACACATGCAAATACATAGAAGAACACACTCATATCCAACTGCCCTTTATATGTCCCTCAGAGGACACTGTACTCCCGACCCAGATGACCCTGGTGGTGACCTCCTCTCCTCCAGTCAACGAGGAAAACACCATGTCAACCACGCCGACGGCAGGTATGACCTTTGACCTTACCCTTCTTATCTATAATTACATAATCCCAACATTTAAATATGTTTAAGTTATTCTGTGCGTCAATGTGACACCATCAATCAACCATCAGTAAACCATCAATAAAACCATCACCTCAACATTAGTATTAACTAGCAAACTTTTTTAGCATCCTCTGCAAGTCACCAGAAGTCAGTGGGTATTGTTAACAAAGTCTGCATCTCTGACCTCATCTCAAACAGCCAATCCGTCAGCCAGTGACCCGCCAGATGACGGGAACACGCCCATTCTGATTGGCTGTCTAGTAACCATCATCCTGCTGTTGGTTATCATCATCTTCCTCATCCTCTGGTGTCAGTATGTCTGCAAGGTGCTGGAGAAGGTGAGCAGATTCATAGATAAGAAGATTAAGGACAGCTGTTATTGTTTTAAATGTACAGGAGCTTTACAAAATTATTGTTCTCAATAAAGAGGAGACCAACACTCCAAGTGAGACTAACATGTACCAGACTCATCCAAACTCTAATAGATTGCTCTGGTCGTCATTTCCCAGTATGTCTCTGGCAACTACAAGCTACCCGTTGACTCTGAAATGCTTAGCTGTAAGCATCATAAAGCAGCAAATCTGTTCAGTGCAAACCAGTCAGACATGATCACAAATCAAAGAGAGACAAAGAAGTAGCTTTTTATTTTCCTTTTTAGGAAACAAAATTAAAATCTACATCTTTTTTGCACTGAAATGTTTATTACACAGGAGAAAATAAAAGTGTTATTGAATGAAAAGTGGAAAGTCAACTGAATTTCTTCGAGAACATAATGAACGTGGTGTTCCTATGTAAAAGCACTCTCTGAGAAAGAGTTGTAACCTAAAAAGTGTCATGATCCGTATCAATTATCCTGTAGATTAGAAGAACACAAATTATGAACATGAATAAAAAACATTTTCCTCTCCCTTTCTTCTTCTCGAGGCTCCACGTCGGATCCTTGACGAGGACCTGACAGTTCGGCTGTCATCCTGCAGTGACACTATCATCCTCCAGACGCCCCCTGTGCCCCCCCGCTCCGTCCACACCTCTATAGGTAGACAGCGACAAATAGCTCATCACACTTCCAAAGAAAAGGCAAACCATCCAACCATGGGTTTGAGTCTCATGACTTGACTTGTAGAGACTGTATTTATACATAAGTCTGCTGTTTGCTTTAAAAATAATCAATTAAAGGTAAATGACAGTTTAACTAACTGGATTTTGACACGTCAAACACCAAGACATGATTGGTTTCCATGTTTTTTGAGTGGTATCAGGACTAAAGTAGCACCATTGGAATATTTAAAGAAAGGCATCTACTCTCCAAGCATGAGGTGTGGTGCTGTTATGGATAAATGCTGCAGAGACAACCTATAGTCTGCCGTAATCAAGCTTAGTACAGACTCAAGCATCTAAACCATGAGTAGAAAAATGAAACAATGATTAGTCACTTAGACAGTTTTAGTAGAGATACAGGCATTGTTCAGACACGCTGGGTTTCTGCAGGGCAGTTCAGACTTTCTGTACCTGATTACTTGATGATTTTTGATTTCCTTAGACCCAGCCAACTCTGACCCTCACTATGAGAGAGTTTTCCTGTTGGACCCACAGTACCAGAACCCGGTGGTACTGAGAAACAAGCTGCCGGAGCTGTCACAGAGCGCAGAGGCCTCAGGTAAACACACCGGAACTCGAAACTATAGCGGAAAGATCCTCCGTGGTGTCATGTTAAGACATGATTCTCTAGAGCTGTGTGTCAGAGAGAGCCGAGGCCTCTGGGAAAATATGTTAAAGTGCTTCTTTCTGCCCCCTGCTGGCATGTCTTCAACAGACACCTTCACTGTCAGGTGTCCGTCCTGTCTGTCCTCCACAGCTTTTGAATGGTTCTCTGCATCTGACGTTCCATCACAAAACATCACATAAACCCTGTCTTTCTTTTTTTTCTCTCATTCCCTTTTTTTCTTCAGTATTTTCTTGATGATGCTATAAAAGTGTGCATGCTCATTCATTCTGCAGTTTTTTCTCTCTTTCACCTCCCAGCCCTCTCTGTCTCTTTCCACGTTTCCTCCTCCTCTTCCTCCAGCTCTCCTCCTTGGTAACCCTCTCTATGACCTCCTCCTGCTGACTTCCTGTCACATGACATCAGGCTGGCTGTGTGGTAAGAGTTGCAAGGTGTGACTTCAGACATTTAAATATCTATTAGGTACAGCAGACAAGATGAAGACAAAAAAATCCAGTCTCAGTTGGGCTCTACAACTCACCTATCACAATTTAACATATCAGGGACTTCATTGGTCCTCTAGAATAGAAAGGAGCATATTAGCTGGATTACATGTTATTTTGAGTCACAGGCCAAAGATTTAGGTTCAAACACAGACGATGCAGCAATTTTCTGTCAAAACTACCTTTGTTCTTTCATCTTAGTGTGATCATTTTGTTGCCATCTAAAAAACTTCCTGTTTTTTAGGATAACAGGATAGGGAAATTAACTCATGACCTCAAGGTATATTGATAGAAAGATAGAAATAATGCAACCACAGACAATCTCTGCTTCCATCATAACTAATTAAATATTTGTAAGTATTTTGGGGGGAACTTTTAAGCTCTTCTTACCGTTATTGGAGACATAACAGGATTTGAAGGATAGAGAAATGAAACAATGCAGTGCGCTGTAAGGTACCAAAAGCTCTGTAGGAGCTGTGAAAACAATAATATTCATCATTCTTAATAAAAAGTCACAGAGGTATAAGAAAAACTACATAAACAAACCCCTCCTTCTTCCAACAGCATGTGGAGGAGGCTACGCCGAGCCTGACGTCACCCAGTGCACTCCGCATCAGTGTTTCCATAGCAACGCACCGCACTACGCCGAGACCGATATCGTGCGGTTGCAGGGCGTCACCGGCAGCAACATGTACGCCGTCCCTGCCCTCACCGTAGACTCTCTGACCAGGAAGGACATCTCTGCCGCTGAGTTCCCACGACAACAGCTGATCTTCAGGGAGAAGCTGGGGGAGGGCCAGTTTGGAGAGGTGAGCAGGGAGCAGCTGGGGAGGCGCTGAAAGTCCCTAAAAGTTTGTGGACTGAGTCGGAAATATGGAAATCATTTATAAAAGATGACCAAAACACGGCTTCCTGGTGCCTTAAATTCATAATGAGACTGGGATTTCTTAAATGCAAGGGAATGTCAGGACATCATCAATACATTTCACTGTCTGCAAATGGTTTTCTCCTTCTAGGAAGCCTTTGTCTCAGAAAAATTGAGTTTTCTGTTATCCCTACAGGTCCACCTGTGTGAGGCAGAGGGGCTCCCAGAATTCCTTGGGGAGGGGTCGCCTCTCCCTGACAGAGATGGTCGTTCAGTACTGGTGGCTGTGAAGCAGCTGAGGGCTGATGCTACCAGCCAAGCCAGGTACATAATGCATCTGTGTGAAGTGTTTTTCATGTATATTGATCTTTGACGTGTTCCTCTGGTGGAGAAGGAGCTGTGAGATCTGACATAAAATCACACGTCTATCACTCATAATGTCACAGATAATGTGACATGATGTGACATGAGGCGAAACGTCACAGCAGCACAGCAGAATTATTCCATCTCTATGTCGAGAGATTATGGAGATTGTAGCCTCATGGTGGCACCAGAGGAAAGGTCATGGGGCTAACTATCCACTTTAATGGTAATCTGGTCTGTGAGAGAGAAAGCTACTCTCCTGTGCAGACTGTATGCATGTCAGTGTGATTTCCAATCCATCTCATGTCTGAGGGAATTGATAAGATTTGAATCAATATATCAAACTGTAGAGTTTTTTGTGGAGCAGGCCACACCGCCTGAAATGAACACTGCCTCCATCATAGATTGTGTTCCTCTTCTAAAGAAGAAAACATTAACTTTAAGGGGAAGAGAGCAGAGTCATTGTTTCACACATTGGATGCTATGTATTTAGTCAGTGGAGCCATTATTTAGGCTGCCATGTAGGGACTAAGTTGATCAGGAGATCTTTGAGAGCATTGATCGTTTGCTTCTGGATGGCTCAACACCTTCGCTAAGCAATTTCCTGGTGGAAGGTCTCAAACCTACAACTCAAGTCTTGTTCAGCCTCAAGTCTATTTGATAACTACAGTAATGGTGTTACGGACTATGAACACAGAGAGAGTACAGCTGCAGATATTACAATTTCCTAATTAATTGAATATAATTTTAACAATTTGTTGATTTGTTTTAGAGGAAACAAGACAACTCAAAACTGGTTAACTCCAAACTGTCCGGTTAACTCAAAGGTGTCTGGCTATCCCTGAGAATGACTCGTCTCCTCTCCCTCCGTCTGTCTGTCCATCAGGAACGACTTCCTGAAGGAAATAAAGATCATGTCTCGTCTGAACGACCCCAACATCATCCGGCTGCTGTGTGTGTGTGTGTCGTCCGACCCGCTGTGCATGGTGACTGAATACATGGAGAATGGAGACCTGAACATGTTCCTGTCGCAGCGGGAGATCGAGAGCACGCTGACACACGCCAACAACATCCCTTCTGTCAGGTCATCATCACGCTGTTAAAAGGCTAACACCATGAGTCTTGTGGCTATCTGAACTTTTCAATAAATAATCAATTTCATGACGTTTTTGATGCGAACCTTCAAGGCCATCGTCACATCTTTCCTGCAGAACAAAGGAGCGTCCATGATTTCATTATTCTCACCTCCTCCGCTGTCACTTCCTGTTTTCTCTCCAAACCTGTTCTCCGCCTCATCCCTGTCTCCCGTTCCTTTTCTTCCTCCCTCCAGTCTATCCGACCTCCTCCACATGTCGGTGCAGATCTCATCAGGGATGAAGTACCTGGCATCCCTGAACTTTGTGCACCGAGACCTGGCCACCAGGAACTGCCTGCTGGACCGACGTCTCACCATCAAGATAGCAGACTTTGGGATGAGCCGAAACCTGTACAGCAGCGACTACTACCGCATCCAGGGCCGGGCGGTGCTGCCCATACGATGGATGGCGTGGGAGAGCATCCTGCTGGTGAGGGAGGGGGGGGAGTAACATAAACTAACTTTATGGCTCGATTTATTCTTGGAATAACTTTTCTCTTATGTATTTGAATGTCAGTTGAAAGTTATTAGTGTATGATACTATACAGTAATAATGAAGACAAAGTTTTACAATGTTGTTCTACAAATAAACAGCACCCCCCAAAAAAAGAAGCTATTTTTCTCAAACTGTTTTCCTCTGATCTAGACCCCCTTACAACAGAGAGTGACAGAACAAAGTTGATTCTTTGTGAAATAGGGGAACCCTTAAGCTTGGTGACCACTCAGCGGGCTACTTGGTGATCTACTATACTAGCAGACGGATTGGAACATGCTCGCGCTCAAAGCTAGTGGTGCAACCAAGTTATCTCGGTCGCTTAGAGGACAATAAGTTAACAGAGTTCGCTTGTCTCATGACTCCGAGTACCTCAGACACAGGTTAAATAAATTTATTAATCAAACTTCCTCTATTTTGGACTGTCTCTCCCTGTTTCCTTACAGTTTACCTCTCTCAAGACAATTTGACATCAGTCAATGTTGTGAAATTACATGTCAAAGCTCACCAAGTTGAACTGAACTCAATGCATTGTTAGAAAGGAATTGATTTAACATGTTTGTCATTGTCAATGCCAGTTTATTAATGGATGAAGCTTCCTGGACACCCATAGCCTTAACATTAACACCCTCTAAACATCACATAGGGCTCAAAACGAACAGAAACTGTTTTTCATTTGACCCCTCTTTCATCGTCTGCCTCTTCTCCAGGGAAAGTTCACCACGGCCAGTGACGTTTGGGCGTTTGGTGTCACCCTGTGGGAGATCTTCACTCTGTGTAAGGAGCAGCCCTACAGCCTGCTGTCTGATGAACAGGTCATAGAGAACACTGGCGAGTTCTTCAGGAACCAGGGCAGACAGGTGAGACTAACCGGACACACCCACAAAGAACATTCTTAAGTAAGATTCTCATGCGTCTTTAAGTCTTGCATCCTTATTTCGTCCACTGTTGAGGTTAGTAAATTTGACTATTCTATGTTTTTTTGTTAACTGGACGCAGGCTATGGGCTACTTTTGAACATTTTAGACATGTAGCACGGCAGACTATATATAACGAATACGTTTGCCAACCAGCTCACATGTAGCAAGTAACAGTTCCTCCACAAGGGGGAGCTGTTCAGTCATTGTTGCACCAGTTTCAGACATGCCTCAATCTCACCTAGGGTCATCACTCCTGAGGGTCAGGACCGTCTGAGAGCTTATAATATAAATCTGAGGGGTCAGTAGATGTTTGGCATTACTGTGGAGCAGAAAAACCCTTTATTCTACACAGAATTATCTATATTTTTCAGACGTTATTCTAAACTTTTCTGTTTTTATGGATTACTGGACAATTTTACCTC
Organism: Chaunax sp. Z400; assembly: GCA_037577475.1. Lineage (NCBI taxonomy): Eukaryota > Metazoa > Chordata > Actinopteri > Lophiiformes > Chaunacidae > Chaunax > Chaunax sp. Z400. The sequence goes on along the minus strand of CM075187.1, from coordinate 22,932,692 downwards.
TTTTTGCCTTTAAAAATTACTCAAATAAAATACAACATTTATGTTTATGTGCCAAATACAGTCAGTTGGGAACCACAGGCGTACAGCGTTTAGAAGGTTTAGACCCTCCAGTGCTTCACTGTGTTTTTTGATATCAGTTCTTTTCTATGTAACCTCTTTATACTCTCCTGTATTCTCCTACCAGATCTTCCTTTATGCCCCTCCACTCTGCCCACCTTCTCTCTTTGAGCTGATGATGCGTTGTTGGAGTCGCGACATACCAGACCGGCCCACCTTTGAGGGACTTTACCAAGCCCTGAGGCCGCATGTCAACCAGTGAGCCCAGCCTGCTGGACGTACCACTTTGGCTTTCCTCAGTAGTGGGCTCTCTCTGGACTCCTTTACGATGACAAACTGACTCGAGAGACTGGAATTACATTACAAGAGTAAGTCGCTGGCAGAGAGAACGAAGAAACTGGCAGTTGTGGTCCGAAGATTTGTTTGCATTGTGGTAACAAAAGGACTCTATTCTGAGAGACGAGATGGAGATGGAAGGAGAGAAGCCTGGTCAATTCACAGGAGGAACTTTTGGAAAGATTCAAACCTTACAGTCGTTAGTCAACAAAGATTTCTAAGCTTTTTAAAGATTTCTATTATTGCCGATGTCACAGTTTCATCCACCTCTTAAAAGCTTCTTTTTGACGGAAACATCTTTACTGGCCGTCTGACATAACTTATTTTTGTGTTGTTATGGTGCCAAAGGTGCCATAAGCTTCATTTTCTCCCTCTCTTTGCCTTTTAAAGATGCCATAAACTGGACAGACTCTTCAGTCTTGGTAGTTTCTCCTGTCCCTGTGGTTTTTATTATTATTGTAAAGCACTGTCTGTGTCTCTCAGTTATTCATGTTTATATATTAACCCACACTGGAGCTAGGGTTAGGGTCAAAATGTAGTGTAGTTTTATTTTTAGATTTTTATTTCTATTTTATTTCTTGTTTTGCAGTATTTGACTTTCATTGGTCTTTTAAGTGTACATGAGTGTTGTTCAGCTGAGGTTCGCATCACGGTGCCAAGAGGCTGTGCTGAAACCTGTGTGCTTCACACACTGAAAATCAGTCCGTGGGTAACTGTGGGGGTAATTAAGGAAGAAATTTTAATTATAGGCGCATTGAAACCAACGAACAAAATGTGCCTATTTTTGCCAACAAGAAATAAAAAGTATGTGATAAAACAATTCTATTAAATTCAACTCTGTGTAAATGGGCTTGGCTAAAAATGCTATTAACATCTACCAGTTGGTGGATACTTTTATCCTAAGTGCCTTACTTTTGTAGCATGAGTGGTGTCACTTGTAGCAGGGAGAGTCAACAACCACCCAAACCAAAGAACTCAACCTCAAGGTATCACTTTACCTGTGTCTGTATGGTGCGAGGGACTATAAAATATGAGTATTATGTGTGTACATACGCTACACTGTAGGTGTGTCGTCTCTGTCTCCATTTGCCCTGTTCTGCCTTGATGGAGGGAGTTAAGGTTTGGTTTGTGCCTCCAATAGAGCCATAGAACATTAAGATATACATATAAATTTGAAGTCAGTAGTTTCATCACTCCAAAATAACAATGAAAACAAATAAAGACCAGGATAGAGATTTTGGTGAATGATCTACCTTGCTGTCAGCTGACTAAAAATAAACTAGCAAGTTGCTGTGATGTAGTTGACTTAATTCTAAAGACAGTGAAGACTAAAGATGACCGGAATGCTTCAGAACGTCATGCTAATCAATATCCAAATCTGCATTTATGCTTTTTTTTTATTTTATTGAAGAGGAATGAGATGTAGACTTGACGACTCACCAAAAAAATACACTAAAGACTGATGAAAAGCAAAAAATAGAGCTCCTCTGTGGCAGTGGTTCTTTTTCATTTATCTCATGATCCCCCATATAACAAGAATTTCTGGATGTTTTATTAAGTGGCCCATGACCAAAATTCATTCTGTCAGTGTTATTATGGATGAACTAAATGATCCCCCTCTTTCCTGGGGATGCCATGGAAGCCCCCTAAGGATGCCTATGAGAACCACAAGGCTGTGACGAACACCCTCCCTATCCTATCCATGTTTCCTATTAACATGCTGAAACTTCAGAGCCCCCAAAATAGTTATCAGAACAGCCCTAGTGATGCTGATGCTCTATGGAAGAATGCACAACTTCAGCATGATGCTAAATCACCTGCTACTTCTTTGGTGTTACGCTAGACGAGGTTCACTTTAGTCATATGATAGGGACATATGAAAGCTGAAGACTTTCTGTGGTTGTTGCCGAAGCAAAGTATGTAGGAATTAAGCAAGGTAAAATTTACATTTGGCTTCATTACCCTAGATATGGTAACTAGCTGTCTGCACAATTGCCTTCTTTGTCTTGTCTTGTCTTTTGGCCAGTGTGTCTATGATTCGACTAGGTCTGGAATGATTGTAAACACACGCTACCGCAGCCAATCAGACCACATCGAGGTAAAATCTAGGTAAGAGGAGACAAGACACAAATATCTACATTTTAGGCCGTGCAAAGCAGAACTATTTTGAGTCTCTCATCTGAGGGCTAATGAGCAACCAGAGACTGAGGAAGATGGATAGAAACACCTTGGACAGATGGATTCATCAAAATTGAATCTCCCGCAGCATGAACCAATCAGTCACTGCAGCTAATGGCCTCAAGAGGATTCATTTAAGAAAAAACAGATTCCTTTTTCTGATATTATAGGGCAACAATATGAATCAAAAACACAATTCTGCACAAGACTGTACAGTGGCTATTTGTAGCAATTTTAAGTAAAAGTATAAAGATGTGGTCAAAGCTAACCTGTGATAATGATGATTTTACCAATGGTGATGATGAGTTGTGCATATATGTACAGCATAATGTCGAGATTACTGGGAGGTTGAGCTTCAAGTAGTCAAACCAATTACCAAAGGTAGCTGGTCATCATTGTAACTGGACTGATGCATGTTCCTCCAGTTGGATCTATTAAGGTCACACCAACATTTTAACACCAAAATATCACAACAAAACTAATTTATTTGAATAAAATCACCACAAACGGTGGATACACATCTTCAAATATTTTGGTGAACAGTCAAGAGCAAACCATCTTGATAGTGCTTATCCCTCACTCCAACAGAGGATAAACTGCTCCACGAAAAATAACTTATTAAGTACTGTGGGAGTCACCATTAGCAGGCATGATAAGTACCATTAGGGCTGACTGTCCAATGCTCAGCTGGATAGCGTGGTAGCAGTTTGTGTGCCAACTACAGTACTTCACGAATTAGCCCTGCAAATAATCACTTTGTCATCAGGCATGGTTTGGCCCTATAATTCACAATAATGCATGAATAAACTTCAATGTACTCAACTTTCCGGTGGGATCTAGGCTAATCTTCATTTTCAGCATCATCATCTATTGTGTAAAAGTGGTAAAGCATGTTTTAATGTTTGAAATGTCATAATTTTATGTCCCAATCTTTTCATGTTTCAGTCACTTAGTTGATTATATGCAGTGTTTTTGAATCCTCTCCTCCCTGCTAACAAATACCAGGATCTAAAACGTACAAATACAAATGGACATTACCTTCACAGGACAGAGGGAGGAATACCAGTCATGTTACGTTTGAGTACATCTTTCAGTGCTTTGTTGTAACAATGTTGTTTCGTTATCTGTACTGTATCTTCACACTTCCATGAGTGTGTATGTTTGTTTGAGAGAAAATCAGTTGTGTGTGTTTTTGAGTGTTTTTGACATTCTTTTGAGCACTGGGAGATAGGTGGGATTAAAGTGGTTAATCGGAGTTGCTCAGCAAATTACTGTATGTGATTAAATGATGGAGGGGGGATTTTTTTCCTAAGAAAAAAGGACAAATTAAGGTAACCACTAAACTCAATCTCCCAGAGTCCTTTGCTACAGTGAGCCTGTGTATTTAGTGCTTTTCCATTAGAGAGATACTCTTTAGTTTGATAGTGTACAGTGTAAGTGATCTATAATATCTCAGTGTGTGAATGCAGATTAGGTGTGATAATTGTTATTGAGTATTGATTATCTATCAGAATTTATAGTAGCTTTTTCTCTGGTTATTTTATTCTGGGAAGGGTATGTTTTTTTTCTTTATTTCCAACAGGATCTGAGCAGTTTTGAACATTTCTCTTACAGATATCCTACTTCAGATATCTATTGAACATAGCCTATCAGCTATGTATATTAAAATATTGGGAGTGGATAACTGTGCTCTGTCATCCCTAATAATTTTCACTCTGTACCCTTTCATGTCATGGTGTGTGTTTGTTTTTCTTATAATAAACAGCTGCCAAACAGATGCGTGTAGATTGTGTCTTATTTGTATAATGTACAGTATATAGTGGTGGTTGTCAAGGAGCAAAGGAGATCCATTGTGATAGATGTGGCAATCCCAGCTGACAGCAATGGAAGCATGGCTGCAGCAGATTCCAGATACAGCATCGGAGGTCTCAGTCCAGAGAAGTGCAGTCCTAGGAACAGCTAAGATAAAGCACATAACCCTCAAACTCCCAGGACTCTGGTAGAGGACCAGAGCTTGGGAGAGACACGTACCACCCTCAAGGCCTGTGTTGGGCCTTAGTTTCATCAGTTCATCACATTGGATTTTCATTACTCATTAAGTGAAATGATTTTTTTGCACTTTTGTACAGTTATGGTCACAGACTCTCTAAATCCATAAACGTATTACAAACGTTTTGAATGTAATTTATTTACCAAAAAGAGACAAAGCACATTATAAACAATGTTTAAGATAATTCTTAATGTTTCCATTGTACTGCCAAAAAATGCCTCGTCTATTGTTTCCTCCTATTTTGAAAGGGTTATGTCATGATTTTGTGTCACTGTTTCCTGTTTTATTTTGTAAGTTTATTCCCATGCTGTGTTATTTCCTTGACACTTCCTGTCTTGCTGTTTTATGTGCTTTGCCCTGTTAATCCCTCTGTTCTTGTTTCATGTTCATTGTTTGCATGTCTGTACTTTCTCTTGTGTCTTTAGGATTTATGTTCTCTGTGTTCTTTACCTGTCTGTCCCTTTAGTTTTCTATGCTTGTGTCCTTTAACAAGTTTCCCTCCAGATCTGATTGTCTGATTATGTCCACCTGTGGTTGTCTCCTCCCTGTGCCACCTGTTTGTCATCCCCTCGTTATCCCAGTGTATTTAGTCTCTGTGATTCCTGTCTGCTTCCCAGTTCGTCAAGTTGTTTTCTCACATTTCAGCCATTCTTCCAGTGTTTCCTAGTGTTTCCTGTGCATTCTGTAAGTTTTTTTTTGTTTTTTTTTACCTTTGCCTGTTCCATGGACATTGTTTGGTTACACTTTTGCTTTTGGATTTATTGTTTTGTACAATCTTTGGATTTTTTTCAGCTCTCCTTTTCCTGCTGTTTGATATTTTTTTGTTATCATTCATGGACACGGTTTCCTTGTTTATTTGGATTTATCATTTTTTTGTTTATTAAATCTTTGAACTACAACTATCTCTGGCCATTGTCTGCATTTGGGTCCTCACCTTAAGTTTGCTGAAATGTCACAAAAAATGCTATCATATATCTGTAGTCCAAATCTGATCATGACAGCCCTAATCTAGATATAAGAGGAAAAAAAAAGAAGTCAAACTGCTTTTAGGATGGCCACAAATTCCTTGTGTGAACTGTGTCAAAATATGACCTTGCAATATATTTTTCTTCATTGTAATGGTAAAACCCCTTGCTAAGCTTGCAACAATTTGTGTGCAGAGAAGGGTGAAACTCTTCTCCAACTCTGAATTTTGCAAAGATCTTCCACCCTGCAGCACAATTCACTAAGTTGTGTATGAAACATCTCAGCCTGCTAAAACCAACTGCAGCATTAATCACAGAGATAGCAGACCCATTTCCTACTCTGATAATAAAAAGCTCATTTGCACTTGGAACAACTTGATTTTTGTTTTAGGCCTCATTTATTTAGCAATTGTCAATGTTTCATTTAAGGGTGTTTTTTCCCCCCCTTTCTCAAAGACCAACAATGGCTTATGTGTTGTAGTTTAACAACAAGGTTCATGGTGGGTAGGAATGGTTATGTTACCATGACAATAGCAATAAAACTTTACACCCAATGAATAAGGATTAGCACTTTATGTTGATTAAAGGTGAATTAATCTTTATTTTAACGAGCAGTTCACCAGAATGAAAATTCAGTGGCCTAATCATCTACTCAGCCCCAGTGCTACTGTCTGTACCTCAAACTTACACAAGAAATGAAAATGTTGGGGTGCAGATAGCGCAGCGGTCAGAGCGTGCACCCCATGTACTGATGCTATCTTCCTCTAGCAGTCGGGACGGGTTCAATTCCCATTTCCCGCATTTCTTCCCCCAGTCTCTCTCCTACATTTCCTGCCACCTCTCCGGCTGTCCTATCAATAAAGGCATACAATGGCCCCAAAAAATAACTTAAAAAAGAAATGAAAATGTAACATTATATTTGATAGAGCCACCTGTCGCTTTAACTTCAGCTGTTGTGTGTGTGACACACTTCCTGCTAGCAGGTAAAACAGTCTTGTTGATCTAATCTAGCAGAACAAGTACACGTGTTCAAACTTGTGCACCTTCTCTCACACAGTGTGTGTGTTGGCATTTTTTTGCTTTGAGGCTTTAGAGAAGATTTCAGCTTAAAAGGGGGTTTAAAGAACATCTTTTATGTCAGCCTGGGATCCCAGTGCTTTTGGAGACTTGTCTTACACCGTATGAGCCGTATGGAGTCATTTTAGGTATGTTGTCCCAGTTTTCTTCAGTTGTTCAGGAGAACGCTGTAACACTGTTTTGCTGTGGACCTCCAGAAATGTATAGTGGACAAAGAAGCTTTACAGGTAGCTGTACAGGCACACACATGCAATGCTTAAGCAGTTGCCTACTTCCACATCCAACAAACAAAGCGACATGATAATCCCATTTAGATGGTGTCTGATGAAGTTGGTGTTAATTTTCCTTTTAGCTCAGCTTTGGTCTCCCCAGATTCCTGAGCAAAAGATTTGTCCCTTTACTTGTTAGACGTTCCACTTTCTTCACCAGCTACTCTCTGACTGTCTCTGGCTGTTTCATGCTAGGCAGGTAGCTTATAGTGGGTTTAACAGAGCTTCTGCAGAAGAGCAGACTACTAACTTTTATAGACTGGGATGGATACACAACCTGTGAGACTTTTACAAGGAAATACCCTCATTCCCATAAAGGAACAATCACAACTAGAGGGCACTATAAGCGCATACCTTCACTAAGCACATTTTTTAATCCTACTATGGTGACGGCATGACCCGCCTTATTCTGCCTCTGATTGGCTTAGCATGACAATGATGTTTCTCATGTAGCCCCTCAATGAAAGAACTTTGACGATGTGAAAAATGACATCATCATACCAAGTCAATCAGAGGCAGAGTAGGTCGGGTCATGACGTTGTCATGATTGGATTTGAAAAATCTTGGCTCCGGGAAACTTCCCACCTTCCCACAAAATTCAGTGAAATCCATTGAAAACCTTTTGAGTTATCCTGCTCACACACTTACACACACCTGGGATTCACAGTGAAACGGTATGGAGGAATAGGAGACACCTCTCTCTGCTGTGTTGCGCTGTGTTGATCTGTCCTTTAGCTGTTGGGGTCCTGGGAGTAGAGCTCAGGGGTCAGCTGGCTGATGTAGAATCAGGTCCTGTTGTGGTTTATGGTGTTTTTATTAGGCCTGGCTTCTATTTACTGCTGTTACAGCTGCATACAGGCAGATCAGCAGGAATGTTCTCATCGGATGGATGGATGGATGGATGGATGCTCCGCTTAATTGACATTTAGCGCTACTGAAATGTTTTTAACGCATTTATGTTTTTTAGTGATTTTATTTTTTCGTATTCAAAACAAAGTCAAAATCAATTCTTTTTTTTTATCCTCCTTTTTTGGCCTAGAAAAGGAAAACGCCTTGTATTTCAATTTAGTTTTTTGTACTTTAAAATGAATAATCTATAATAACTACTCGTTTTTTGTTTTTGATATCCGTGTCTGAAACAATAATCGAATCACCAAAAGGTACAGGGACCAGTCTCTCCTCTCTGGTTATTTTGTTTTACAGAGCTGCCGGTGCTGGCTGATGACGACAGTGATCAGTGCAGGCGTACAGTATATGCAGAGTCACTTGAATTCCAATCTGACCGTTTGTATTCATGTCGCATGGCCATGAAATAGATATGTATCCAATCTGGGACAACATATGACAGTGACAATTTGCATTTGCAATTTGCATTCGCACAGTCCTGAAAGAATCAGATTTGAATAGGAAGGTGTGTGAAATTTGAAATGCGAGGATAGAATTGATTCTCACTATCTAACTTGCGAACAAGGCTGGAACGTCTTCAACCATGCACACGTTGGTTGGTTAGTAACACGCCGTTGGCTTTAGGTCAGCATGTGTCTCACGTGTCTTGTTTTCTCAATAAGGCGTGATGTTCACCAAAAGTCTTTAACACCTTTTTATTGGCCAGGCTGTTGAGGGTTTCTGTGGTACTAAACAAACACTTAACATAAATACATTCACTCACGCTGTCTCTCTCAAATTCATGTGGTTGATGTACTGTATGTATAGTGTGTGATTATTCCTCCATACGCACACACACTAGAGGCGATGCTGATGTTGGTGGCGTTGAAAGGCCAGCAATATTGTGTCTGGTGTTTCCATGGCTCTTTATGTGTCCTGTGTGCAGGAGGCCCCTGCAGGCGGCCAGCCCTCATTATGAAGCTGTTTAAACGGCTCAGATCACGCCGACACCTGCTTCTCATTGGAAAAAGCAGCTGCTGCTGCCTTGTATTCCTGAAATGGAAGTGCAGAGCGCTGCGATAAAGTCAGCCTCCCTTTGATCTTCACACAAATGTCATAAAAAAGGAGCTTGATCTCTTATTTTTTCCTAACATGAAGGAATTGGTTCAACTACGTACACGTGTTGCTGCTGAAAGCTAGGTGCGTGGCTACCTTCTGCCACAGCAGGTAACAGGGGAGTGTTACCGTTTCTCCTACGACACAGAACCCATGTGTAATCCTGGTCTGAGTTAAACTCAAAGGATTTGGTGGAATATGGTTTTCACATCACCAGTAATTACAGCTTTTTTCATATTGGCCTCAAACAAAAGTTATTACATTTTTAAAGGTAATCGGAAGAAGCAAAAAGTCAGAAGACATTAGCAGCTCCCAAAAAATGTTTTTGTCCAAGGACACAACTGGAAAAAGTCAGTTTGTGCTGATGTGGTTAGATCATAACTTCACTAATGGCAGACTAATATCAGAATGACATAAAAATCGCTTAAAGGCTAATTCATGCTCAATATTGAAGATGTGGATACGTATTGTCTGTATTTGTGCCTGTTTCTGGAAGCTTACTGTTTTGGATGAAATGGAGCAGTAGCACCAGAAATCATTGGGGTACAGTGTGGCATTAATACAAGCACGACACGACAAATGTCTACGGACAAGATGAGGGGAAAAAAAAGTCAAGTGAAAAATGAAAGGAACTCTTTGTCCACATGTCGCGGTGTATTTAATGGCCTCACAGACCACTGCTGAGTCCAGTGTTTCCTCTGCTTTCATTATTTTATTTACTAGGTACATTATCACAACCCTAACCCTTTTGACTCTTCTCTGCCATCTTGTGCATCAACGCCAACATAAAGGATGCATGGTGTGTTTGGGGGGCTGTGGTATAAAAGAGCCTGAAGTTCAAATATGCCTAAAAATGTTTTAAAATGTTTTATTTAAAGCAAGCAAACTGAAGAAACCAATGATGAGATGCACACCTTTAGGGCCCCAGCAAACAATGTGTGAAATTTCATTGAATTCTGTCCTGTGGTTTTTGAATAGATGTGGATAAATCATACTCCCTATCAAGGAAGTACGGACTTTCATTCCCTGAGTTTGATTCAAACATTGACTGATGAGCCTCAACAGTAGATGATAGCTTGTGTTCTAGCTGTTCTTTTGGCCAAACAAACTATGTCAATGTTTCCTGTACATTAGATAACAGAGCTACACACTGTACACATGCTCAGGGTTCAAACAAGGACTCACTGACGGCGTGTTATCTAGATCTGCTGTGTCTGTAAACAGCTTTAAAACAGCTTCTTAAAACACATTTTATTGACTTGCTTTCCTGGTTGTTAATGATGTAATTTAAATGATTTTTATAAATGTTGGGTATGTATTTTGTCTTATTTGTGTGCTGCATATTTTTCATGTGATGTCCTTTGTAACTATGATGCTGTATAAATAAAGTTGTACTTACTTGATGTAACATCCTCACAATGCCGATGCTAGCCTGCTGATGTATAGCAGGTTTACCTTGCCTGTTATCGTAGTTTAGCATGCTAATATTTGCCAATTAGCACTGATATTTTTGATATATCTTGTGTGCACCTTAAGGAGTTTGCCCTTTAATTTCAATGTACACTGTATAATGACAATAAAGGCTTTCTATTCGATTCTATTCTATAAACACAAAGTAGAGCTGAGGCTGACGGGAATGACATTAGTATTTGTTTATAAACCCAAGTATAATACACATTAGGATGCTGCGTCCAGAAGATCATTGACTGACTTTGCCATATAAGCCACTAAATATCACCTACAAGAACTGATCTATAATATTGTAATGTGTTTTCTTGCATTCTGTACTTTTAAATGCTGTTAATAGTTTAGAATGACGGATGTCTTTTTTGATAACGTGTATATTTGTCCTGTTGTCTTTGGATATATTTTACATTTTGGTGAGCTAAAGACAGTTTTTTTTTTATTAACCCTATTTGTTAGTCTGTGCAAAAGATAGCTCTACTTCATATTTTGCTTTATTAACCAATTGAAAATAAAGCTGGTCCTCCAGGCTGCTGTGTGTGTGTGTGCGTGTGTGTGCAGCACGTGGGTGGCATGTTGTGTGTTTAACAGTGTGGTGAGAGGAGGAAACTTCTCAGCTGGTAGGAGCTTCAGTTTCACCTTTTTTAAAGCATCCTGAGTGCTCAGTGGGGGAGAGGGGCTGTCATTCCTCCAATAAAACCAAACAAAAGAGCCTTCAATAGACTGTATAGTAGCTATAACCAAATTTCACGTACTTGTACGGTGGACACAGTACCTTATAATGTTTCTTTAACATCTGTCTAGATTTTGGCTGGTGTTAAAAGGTAAAATTATAAATCTATAAAGAATTGGACTGGATATTGAACAGGTTAAACCTCTTGGTTGTGTGAGGGGCTGTTTTTAACCTGTGTGGACTCTCAGTTATCTTCTTCAATCTTCAGTTCCAAGTGTAAACACTAAGGAGGCCAAAGCATCACTCAAATTAAACCTCATCCTGTGGAGAGAAACTAATCAGCCAGAACTCAGATTTGATGTTGCCATGCAGCTTTTCTTTTGTTTGTTTGAATCACATTAGTGCAGCGCTTGTTCAAAATGTGGATGTTCAAGGTTAATTGCTTGGCCTCCATTATTGCTGCTTGCAGATTTCTGACAAAACACTCATCAAAACTACGTCACACATGACGCTATATTTGTTAGGTTCTCTATAACATACTTGGTAAGTGAGAATTCAATTGGATGAAAAGTTGTAGCGGAAGTCGAAGGACAGACTTACAGACAGATTTTAGTTTGATTAACAACAACTCAGCTTGTTAAATGATTTCCTTCCATCCAGTGAGATAATCAGTCATAGTTAACATTTACTATATACGTTTATTTATGTTTATAAGTTGCTTTGAAACATATACCTGTATGTCATGAATGTTGTTAAATCAAGGAATGACCTCACAGGACTTTTGCAGTTAAAAACTCTGATATCAAAAGGAAATGATTCGCAATGTTAAATGTTTTTTGAGTGTGCAATACTTAGACCAACTTCTTTATTTATGTGTGTGTAACGCTTAAATTAGCTTGCTTACTGTTATTATGATAACTTATGGCTTATACCAATATTTTAGCACGCTGAAATTTCTTATTGCATGAATTTGACCAAGTGATTTTTGCTCTGGAGTGCTTGTTATTACAATTCATCACACTACTTTATTTTATCCCCCTCTTGCATCACCCAGGCCGGACGTCACTAACCGTGTGAGAGATGTAACTCATGATGCAGTGGTGTTGTATAACTAATCATTTTCTATTGAAATATTTCTAAAGAACTAATTACTGCTTAACTGATAATTATTCAGAACACATTTAAACACAGGTTACTTGGGCTAATGGCCTCAAACACATTGTCTCAAGGCATGCTGGGAAACTCCACCCGCCTGTCCTCAACACGCAGTATCTATTAAACCATTGTGTAATTAAAAATAAATGTTTAATTAAAGATTTATTTTCATAAGGGCAAAAGACGTCAGTAACCCAACATTGAACAGGACATCTGCAGAACAGTAAACAAGTACATGTGAATCTACTCTGGTGTGTGCTATAAGAGCATTCCATGTGACAGATCTGAATGTGAATTAAAGATTTTAGAAGCTGGGACAGCAAATACCTGAGTACAGTTTTACAAAGCAAAAGTACCATTTATCCAACCTTTCTCACATAACAAAAGGGCTGTTTCCCATGAAAAGTAGTGGAGGACAAGTAAAAGTGGTATGAACAGAAAACAGGCTATTCAAGTAAAGTAGATCTAATTTGTGGGGTACTTAAGTACAAGAGTAATATACTTAGTTACATTGTGGGATGTAAGTAAGTACTGAAAAAAGCTAAAGTTCCCAGTACTTGGTTTGTTTAAATGAACCAAACTCAAGTAAACTGAGTTTGACAGTTTTCTTGATGCCAAAGTTACTAAAATAAAGTAGTTATTATTAATATAGTTAGGTCAACTCAGTATTTCTAATTAAATTCAATCTTACATTTTACGGTGTAGTCTTATTATGAAATTAATGAGCAACCTGTTTCAAACAAGTTGGGACAGCTGCAACAAAAGACTTGGAAAGTTGTGGAATGCTCAGAAAGCACCTGTTTGGAACATCCCATAGGTAAACAGGTTCATTGGTATAACTCAAACGATGGGCTGAGGTCCACCACTTTGTGAAACACAAGGATATTACTACATGGGCTCAGGAACACTTCATAAAACCATTGTTTGTAAACACAGTTTGCAAATGATGGCATTTGGTTACAGTTTGCCAACTCTTTGAAACCAGGGTTATACTTTCCAAACAGTCACCTCTTTCTATCAAAGCTGCTGAATGCAACAAAGCTGGTTTGTGAGCTGCTGCTGCCATTTGGGTATGGCAGGAATAATAATAGACTATAATTGTGTTCTGCCTGAAAAATACAAAATCAAAGCCTCAGTAGAAACTCAGTTTTAAGTCCAGGACAATGATAGAAACTGGTCCAGACCTTCATTCATTTTAACAGGGTCAAAGACTTGAAGAGAAAAAAAATCTTGCTTTTATCACCTTACAAAGCCAAGACAAAACAATTAATGACATCAATCTTTTTTCAGTATTGGCCTTTCTTAAAATCCCACAGAAACTAAATCAGTGGACATCAGTGAACATGTTATAAACACACTTTTTAGTTTTGAATCTGGAGGAAGAAAGATGCTGCACACTTACTCATGCATCACATGACCTATTTTTAATAACATTAATTGTGGCCTTGGACCTTTACAAAAAAGTGTGTTCTGCTTGAGTCTTCCACCCCCGCTCTCTCCCTTTCTCCCCCTCTCCCTTTCTCTCTCTCAGCTCCAACACTTGAGAGAAGCTCTTCAGATCAGCGGCTGTGCGTGGGGGGAGAAAAATATTTTTTGTGGATTATTAAACCCTATTTAATTTTGATTATGAAGGAACTCTCCCCTGTCGCCTTGTTCTTGTTCTCCTTTGCACATTTATGTTTACTCTGTAGTTCTCTGCACGGGCCTCTCGCTCAGGTCGCTGCAGGTGATAATGATAATGTGCTCCGGCGAGGATTGACATGGCAACATAACGGGCAGGTTTTTAGCATCCTCAGCCACGGATCCCAGTACCAGCCGTCCATCAGGACGACAGGCAGTAGGCCTATCCATTCAGTTTCCCGTGTTAGCCCAGGTGTCTTCAAAAGTAGCGTTATCGAAACGCTCCCCACGTCCCGGGACTCACTGAGGGTCCCTGGCGCAAGCAGCGCGATGACGCGCCAGCAACATCAGCCAGAGAAGACAACAACCGACAATACCCCGGTCAGACGAGAGGACATGATGGTCGGAGACGATCCATACGATCCGTACAAGGCTTCTAACTATAATCCCTATTATAACTACTACAACTCGTACTATAGACCCAGACCCAGGACGCACCCGTGGCACGGATACGGCACCAACTACCACCAGTACGGTACGATCGCTTCTTATCAGTTCTCATCCTCTACAAGGATAATGATAAAAAAAATCTGTTTAGTTCAAAAGTTAACAAAGGCAATTACATTTTATTATCCATGTACCTGTAAAAGGTCGTGAAAGTTTAGTGTCTTAAAGTTTTTCTGGGTTCATTTTTACTGCAGAAAGAAAGATGTTTCAGTTTGAACATGCCTTAAGGATTCATCTCACATGGTCTTAGATGATATTTATTTTGATCATTTAAAGTGGTAAAGAAAGTCTCCATTGTATTGATAAAAACCAGTGTCAGTTTGAAATGATCCGCACTGTTATGAACTGCTGTGAAGACAATCTAAACAATCTAAATCTTATTTTCGTCAGTGGGTGCTGACTGAACTGAAGTAAAACCAGCCACAGCCACATCTAAATGGGCCACACCCGTTTGCCCATTATGTAATAATGATGGACAGGGGTGTCCAGTTGAATGCAACCTGCAACCACACTGGTAGATGCAGATAAATCCTAAGCACACCGTAGACCTTTAAATCAGTTCCAACCGAAAGAAGAAGTCTTTGTCAAGTCTGACTCTATTTATTGCACAAAATGCAATGCCTTTAAGATGCAGTAGAGTAGCACTAAAAAGTTATTTAAAGTGGAAATACTCAAGTAAAGTACTTCTAATTTGTACTTGAGTACAGAACATGACTTTTTGCACCTTACATCTTCTGTGAAAAGTTGGGCTTTCCAAGCCAACAGGGGGCACACAAGCAAAAAACTGAACACACCCAAACCCACATGCCCTTCTTGTGTGAGAATATGTTCAGATTTTTGTCTCCTTCCTTTGCTCCTTTCCCTCCTCAAGGGTTGTTTCACTGGCTTGAACAGCCAATCAGAGACCAGAGAGCTGTCTTTCACTGACCATTGTGTAATTACTGTAATATGTAATATGTATTTTTCTCATATTGTTGTCAGGTCTCCCTGATCTGGTCCCTGATCCATACTACATCCAGGTTGGCACCTACGTGCAGAGGATGCCCATGTACAGCCTCCGCTGTGCTGCTGAGGAGAACTGCCTCTCTTCGTAAGGAAACACCTGCCTGCCTCCAGACTTATAATTTACTGCTCACGTCTCTGCTTTGAGCAGTGATGTATGTTGATAGAATGAGAGAATCAAGTGAAGCAAAATGGTATAGTTCACTCCAATTCAAGCTAAGATGACACACATTGAAGCTTTTTGTCCTTATTAACCTTTATCAGAAGTAATAACGATTTAGAGGTAATGGTAACTCTCAAACCAACAATTGTCCCAGAATTTAGTACCTCCAAAACCCCTGGAAAGACCTTTTCCACAGAATACCCCTGAATACCCCTCATCATACCCTCCCCAAAGTGACAATAACGCGAAAAGGGACTTTCCGAATCGGATTATTGCATTTTCATTTTTTACTCATTTGACATATGTGGAAATTTATAATGCTGATATGGAATTATTAAGTTTCAAATTTACATTATCAGTGAATAAAGTTCCCTATGGGCTGATTTAAAGTATTGAAAATGTAATGCTGTTATTGCTCCACTCCTCTCCTCTCCTCTCCTCTCATCATCCAGTTCAGCCAGTTACTCTAACAGATTGGACACCAGGGTTTTGTTGAGGTTTCCTCAGAGGGTGAAGAACCAGGGAACAGCTGACTTCCTTCCCAGTAAACCTCGATATTCCTGGGAATGGCACAGCTGTCATAAGTAGGTACCTCATAGAAGCTAGCATTAGCCGTTTAACATTTAAATGAGTGTCTTTGTTAAATGCACTGCATTATAAACTTTCTATCGTGGTGTTGGTGTTTAGTCATTTCCACAGCATGGATGAGTTCAGCCTGTATGAACTGCTGGACGCCCAAACTCAGAAGCAGGTGGCAGAGGGACACAAGGCCAGCTTCTGTCTGGAGGACACCTCCTGTGACCCAGGATACTACCGCCGCTTCGCCTGCACCTCACACACTCAGGTACAAACTCACACACGCATGTGTGTGTAATCTGCTTATTTCATCTGGAGACATTTGACCAACCTGTATTATTTTCCTGGAACCGAGACCAAACAGAAGCCATTTTGGCATATTCCCCTGACATGTTAACTCTAATCACCTGATACTTAAATTTTAAAAATTCAAATCCAAATATGAAAAGAGGACCTGATAGGATCAAAAACAAAAAAAGGATGTGGGAGAAGGGAAAGAGAAAAAGCAAACAAGGAAGGAACACAAAGGAATAAAGCAACATTTTAAATTAAACTAGATATTTGAAATCCCATCAGTATCATTATTAGTTTGATAGTTATTCAAGAAAAATATATTCCACTAATGGTGGTTTTCTTCTAGAATTTGCCAGATCAGAAATATTACTTGGATCCAGATCAGACTGTGGTGTTTGGTAGATTTTATGGGGATGTCATCGTGTCATTTTTGTCCAAGCACTGCAAAGATTGTTCAGGATGTAAGAAGATAAAATCTTGTACTTGGCTCTCTGCCCACATTGGGTTAATAATCCTTCAATAAATTCTGGATACAGATGATGATCCAGATCAACACCAAAATCTAATGGATTGTTCCGTGGCCCAAACCTTACCTCTCCAAACATGTCATCAGAATCCCTTCTTAACTTTTTGAGTAATCCTGCTAACAGACAGAGAGATATTTGTGTATAAAAACTAATAAAAGAAGGCCAGGCAATTTATTACTATATAAAACTATAGAATTGTTATTAACTTGCTGATCATTTCCAATATATTTGTTCAATAAGGAGGTGTTATTAGCCTAGCTTAGCACATCTCTGTACTGGATTTACTCTCTCTCTCTCTCTCTCTCTCTCTCTCTCTCTCTCTCTCTCTCTCTCTCTCTCTCTCTCTCTCTCTCTCTCTCTCTCTCTCTCTCTCTCTCTCTGTGTGTGTGTGTGTGTTTACAGGGTTTGAGTCCAGGCTGTTATGACATCTACAACGCTGACATTGACTGTCAGTGGATCGACATCACTGACGTCTCTCCTGGAAAATACATCCTCAAGGTCTAGAAGCTGCTGAGACTCTACTGTGAAAAATGACTGACTTTGTATTATTAGAAATGCTTTGTAAATTTTGTAGTATTTTTCTATTAGCAGAAGCTAGATGTTCATCTATATTTTCCTAATTACCCTCTCTAGAAAAACCCACTACAGCCTAAATATGGTCCCTAGTAAATGCACTATTTCTTGCTGTTTGTGTTACATAAGACAAACATCTTCAGTAGGAACCAAAGGCTGTGGAACTGAGAGCCACAGACAGGAAGTCAGAAGCTATAGAGATGGACTGACTCATTATTGATCTGATGTGTCTATAATAAGTAGAAAATATAGAGTAACACAAGGCTAATCCTTTAGACGTCTGTATGAGCAGAAGTGGCCTTATTTACTGATGCCTGTTGTTTGTATTGTTGTGTTGTCCTGGCAGGTGACAGTAAACCCCAAACAGCAAGTTCCAGAGTCAAACTTTAACAACAACATGGTTCGTTGTGACGTCCAGTACACCGGTACCGCCGTTCATGTCTCAGGATGCACCATGACAGCGTGAGAAACATTTTCTTCTCCTCCAGTTATTGATTTGAGGTTGTTTTTTTGTTTTGTTTTTATTACAGAGGGAGTGTCAATAATTCTGATCAATCAATTCACCTTACAAATTATTTATATGGTTTATTGTTTTATTAGTACATTTTTTACAATTCTGTCATACTTATTATTCAGTGAGGATGAGCATTTTTAATATTAAAAATATTAAACATAATCCCTTAGTTTTAGCTGGTTGATCAGTTCATTTTTCATCTAATGAAATCAGGTAAAAGTTGTCGGAATTGGATGATCATTTTTCATTAATAGTTAAATCCAGATGGACAACTTTTTATACCTTGTGGTTCCTTTTAATGTGTAACAGGACCGATCATTACCTGTCATTCTTAAATAATAATCAATACTTTGATCAGATCAGTTGTTGATTTTGGTGTTCTTTACTTTCTCACAGCGAATGATGAGATGAGGTCTGCAGCATGAAAAGACGAAGAATGAAGCTTGAAGTCACATTTGACTTAAATAATTAAATTATAACCAATAGGATAATAATAATAATAATAATACCAGAATCATCTTATTTCAGTCAAATTGAAGCCTGATGTCTGATTAAAGGAGCTTGATTACTACGTTTTTCAAATTACTGAAGCAGGTTTTCATGTTAGTTAGAATTCACCAGGATTAATGAGGCCATTTATTCCATTTCTGGGCTTAAGAATGTTGAGAGGTTCTGGATTGGGTTAGTTGTAAATCCTCAGTTGGGTTTGTGTGTGAAATCCTTTATAAGATCTTAATCATTATTAACTATTTCAGATTAGGGCTTTGGTAAATCAGGTTGCACCATTAAAACTCAATAAATGTCTTATTAAGAGACAACTTTAGTGTTTTATACATCAGTTTTTAGGATACAAACTGTAAAATCACCAGCTGTAACTTAACTTCTAAAAATTACAGTTTCAGCCAGACAAACATATTTTTGTTGACTGTAACATTTGATTTTGCAGACAAAGTTTTAGTAATTTAGTGTAACATTATTGGCAGAACGGGAGCTAATGTAAGCATTTAAACCTTTACAGTCTATAATAATAATGAACAGCATTTGGATCAGGTCAGATGTGTCCATATTATCTCATAAACATAGAAGACATGTATTAGCAAACTAAAGTTACTCAACAATTATACCAAATATGTATATCTAAGTACTTCAACTTTTACTCCAACGAATTTAGAAGTATTTTTTTGTGGTGCAATACCTTTTTAAATGTAGTAATTATAAAAGTCCACTTTAAAATCAAGCATATTATTATAAGCAAACTTACAAACAGCAGGTGCAAAAAGAGCAAAAAAAGAAGTATTTTCTGCTTTTCCTCCATGACACAACAGGGACATGTTTGACTGTTTACTCCACGTTTGTCAGACAGCTGGAGTTGCAGGTGACTTTAGTCTTTAGGTGAAATAAAACTTTTTTGAATGAAGCTAATTTTAGTTTTGGTTGGGAGGCTAATGACTAAACCCTTTTTCAAACACTGTCCCAAACTTAGAATGGGCCAAGTGAAAGATGCCTTTGTTAGTTTTAAAGCTTTCAGACTTTCTTTTACAGCGGTCTTTTTATCGTACAGTAAGAAATTAATTCATTTGCGGTCTTTACATAATAAAACAATTTTGTTTTTTCATTCAACAAATACATATTTTAAGGCTAAGATAACTGTTTTATTGAGAAGAGAACAAGCTGACAAAACACTTTATAACTATAATAAACTATAACTAATACAGTCTTTGATCTTAGTTACTCACATGCATGTTCTTGCTGGGATTCCATAGATTATTTAATAAAATATATACCTGACATTTAAATGTTAATTTAATGCTTTTTTATTTTGACCACTTGCATAATGATTTCATTGCTAGAGAGGACTAATCACAACAGTTTCTGTTTTAAAGGTAAGGTTTCTGTAAGGTTTTATTTCACTCTTTGTGTTTGCTGTATTTTACTGGTGCAAGAGTAAATGTTTGATTATTGGTGCTAAAGGTTCACTCCAAAAATTGTCACCAGACACAAAATGAGCTGTTGGTGGAAAAATTGATGGAGGTCAGATTTCTGTTGGTGAATACACGGAAGTACACGGTGTGTGTACTTGTGCTTGACAACTGTAACCACATAGAGCTGTATATAGGCGAGCTCACATCTCATGTAATCAACCCGCATTACTGCTTCATATCATATCAATAAAATTTGCTTGAATGTGAACAGTGTTGTTTTGACTCATTGTAAACCACATTGTATCTCCATCCACCTGTTTTTATGCGAATTTTCAAAATGTGAATGAACACTTACTTAAGTGGAAACAATATATTTTTAAAAAGTAATATTATATAATTTTTCAGAAATTGGCAAACGTTGGCAAATTAAAAAGAGAAAATGTTATAAAGACTGATGGAAACAAGAATAAAACTTTCTTCTAGTGTATATAGAATATTTTTGTTCTACTGCAACACAAATACTCAAAGAAAGAGACGTCAACACAATGTCTTGGTGTGAGTTACAAGAGTTACTTTAGTACTTTTACTTGAGCGTAGTTTTTGACTATGTCTGGCACATCTTTTAAAGAATATTTTTCTTTTTTTAGAATATTTCTACCTAGAATATATTATTGTCATATGTGTTAAAAGCTGAGCCATCACTTGTATGATTTTGAAGACACTGTAATATTCTCCTCATCAAGGACACAAAAAACATGAATTCTTTTGTGATAATTAAATGTATGTTTGTAAGTACCCTATTACTTACTGTTCGTACTGTTACTTACTTACTTACTTGAGCATCATATACTTTTTAAAGCCCTCTCTCCTCAACAATTATAATCAAACATTCTTGGTTTCACTATACTGCACCAAATTGGACTAAAACCAGATAATGATTTAGGTTTAATCATATATTTTGTAACCGTAACAGTCAGATAATATTTTACTGATGATCTTGAATCTTGAATGGTCTTTGGGCTGATGGAGGGTAATTCATGAAATAAAAATTAACTTATATATTTCAGGAAACAAGTGGTAGTTCTCCTTTCTTTTAATAAGCCTGTTTAATCCAAGATGGTGCCGCAGACGCAGCCTCGGTTCTGCGCTCTCTGTTACCCTTTTGTAAATACATTGAGTGCAATGCAAAAACTGGAGTCAAATTCTTTCTATGCGTACACTGTCCAATAAAGCTGATTCTGATTCGGGTTCTGGTTCTGACCCTGATTCTAATTCTGATTCTAATTCTGATTTTTATTCTGATTCTTATTCTGACTCTGATTCTGATTCTGTTGAAAGCAGTGACGGTACCAGAGTTTGCCACTAGATGGCACTGTGGCGATCAAAATGACCTAATGAAAGTTAAACCGCTCTGGACTGAGTCAGAGGTTCAGAGGCTGTTATTATGGAATCACAAAGTATATTTATAGTCTCTTCTGTGGTGCATCTTCTGTGATTTTCTCCAAGGCAGACTGAAAGTTATGTAACTGACTGCATGACGTCAAATTTGGAGGATGAATTTAGCCTCATAGCCGACACTGAATCTAATATTAAGATATTAACACATTCAAAAATAATAAATAATAATAATAAGATTCAAATAAAATATTATTGTAAGGATGTATTGATGACATTTTTCTGACCAAGAACAAGTACAACTTCTATCAGTTGGATACTGATGATACCTGATATGAATACTTTCACTATCACTTTACGAATTAAAACTAATTATGTAAAAGTTGAATATCAGTTCGCTGGTAAGTGGTGATTTTGTCTTGAAGATCAAATCTCATCCCAAATGATGAGAGGTCCCTCTGATGCAAAGTGGTATCAGGTATATTGTACTGGAGTAGTTTTATAGTAGTAGTTTTGTGAGTACATGAGCACAGTATCAGATCGATACCCATTACACGTGACGGTATCTGTTCATTAAATGCATACATTACTACTACTACTAATAGTAAAACTAAAAACCAACAATCACCAACAAACCATCACCCATATTAATCTAGTCTTATTACTATTAGTGATAATGCTGATAAAGCAAGTGGCTTTTTGATCTGAATCCAGAATAAGTTTTATATGTTTTAATATGTTAGAACATTTAAGAGCAAATATTATGAGTTATAATCATTAGTGGTTTATTTTTCACATGTCCCGGCAAGCCGTTAAAAAAACAATGGTTCATAAAGACATAACAATTATTCATTAGATAAAACATTCCAAACATCTGGTGCATTCATTTTAGAACACATACATTTTACAATGAGAAATAAATCCTCCTCCGGACTGAAGATTTTATTGAAGTTTTTATTCTAAGGATAGCGGACCGACATAGCGGCTCCACTTCCTCTGTCTGAGCGGCTGCCCTCTTCAGAGATCATCTATTGGACAGATGACTCAGCAGGAACAACAAAGGGAAATCTATCACTGCGTGACAGGAGGTTTGACACAGACCGACACAGCAGCTCATAATCTGGAATACATGTTGTTCAGTGGGAGGCTATTTGAAAAAAGGGTCGTTAAGATCCAACTGTTGAGTTTAAAGTTGTAATAATGAAATTAAGCCAAAATTATAGTTATAAAATAGTTTAATCAATTTTAATTTATCATATAATGTTTTACTTATTATCTTATTATTTATGACTTATTATCAGATTCTAATTAATATTTGATACATTTTCCCTCTTTATTCTTAACCTGTCAGAAATAGGCTTCTATAAATATGATCATATCAAAATTCTAACCTAAAAAGTAAAATTTTTGATGGAGCTTCTTTTTTTTTTTTACTTCAAGGAGTCAAAACTTTAGCATTTTAAATTATGAATATGAATAATACCATCATTTTTAATTAACATAAATATGTTTATTTTGATAATTCCTAACTTTTTTCTTTTCCTGTAAAAAAGTGGGCTATTATATTGCTGTAGTCATTCATCTTGTTCCCTTACTTTGTTTGTACTTTTTATCTAGTGGTGGAAGAAGTACTTTGATATTTTAGTAGTATTTTTAAGTAAAAGTAGATATAACACATTGTATAAATATTACAATAAAATGTCCTGCATTCAAAATGTATGCTTAATTAAAAGTCCAAATATAAGAATCAAACACTAAATGTGCTCTTTATGCAGAATGGTCCATTTCAAAATAATATATATAATACTGTTAAATCATTGATACATTCATGTGTTCATCACATAAATGTAAAGGTGCAGCTAGTTCTAAGTACAAGTTCCCCAGAATTGTGCATTATAGCCTGCCTGAGTAAATGTCCTTGTTTCATTCTGCCACTGCCTTTATCATTAAACCATATAAATACTGCACATAGACTATGGGAAAAAAACAGAAACCATTATGCTTTCCAACAGAGCCATTCATATAAAACTTATTTGCACTGAAAGCTAACAGTACTGTATATGTGTAGTTCTTTTCCTTCGCCATAAAGAATAGAGTGAGAGTGAGCTCTCCTCTTTTTTCCACCTCTCTGTGCTGCCCATATGTCAGAGTCTTTGTGCTTTTCAAGACAGAGAGGCGACAGAAGGAAAAAAACAGCTGGATCCAAGGATCAGTCCAGCTAGCGGTTCAGCTAGCTCTATCCTCTCTAGCCTGCCATTTCTCCTCGGCTGCCTCACTTCGATAAGGTACTGTATCGTAGAAACTGTCCGTTAACCAGAAGAAACCCCTCTTCATCCCGGGCCGGGGTCCTTTATGCCTGAGGTTTTAGTTTTGACCTAATTTTCCAACTGCTTGGCTAGTCAGTTAGCTTCCACATTAGCATCCTTGGATGCTGATTAGCCAGCTAGCTTAACGTTTGCTAATTAGCCTCCTGCTGCTTAATGAGCAGGTATAATCGGCTTAGAGTAGTTAGCTGTCAGGGAAAGGGAGAGGATGGATTACCTGAATTCACCCCACATTAATTGCTTTTATTTGTAAAAAAGAAATGATATAGCTTAATTAGCTACTGTAAGTCTGTTTGCTTTTAATTTCTCTTATTAGCCAACATTAGTATTGTATAATATAGTATAGTATTGTATAATATAGCATTATTTTTTATAACGAAGCAAGAGTCACGTACAAGCTTTCCTGCTGTTATTTTTGTTTAAGTGCTTCCTGAAATTTAATGTTCCCCACATTTTTGTGATAGAACAGACATTTAAAGTAATTATTCAGCAACAAACAACCTGAGACACTGACTTTTATAATTATTTACATCTTATGTTAAAACTATTTACATTGTGATTTAAGCTGACATGCTGGTAGCTGCTTGTAAATGAAACATACTAAATCTGTGCATATTCTTTACTGTCATGTCATTTTAAAGCTTTTGCAAGGTAAGGCTATATATTCGAAATCAGTTTCACAATATTTATATATTTGTCTTGTACATCATGATATGGCTAATTTATACCCAATAAAGTAGTGAGAAATCAATTAAGGGTTCAAAACAAATTGAAAACTATTAAGAACAAATTTTAAAAAACGAACCTTATAAACAGATTTAGGCAAAATCATCAGACAGAAACATTGTATGAAAATCAGCAAGATGATCATAAATTCTGTACCAAAAGAAAAGATAAAACTGGGTCTAGGCCAGAAAAGCCAGTGAGAAAGGATTTGTTTTTAATTGAGATTCGAACACTGGAAGCTGATGACCTGTCTGTCATTCCAAATTTTAAGGGCAGCCATTGAAAGCCTGGTCGACCTTAAGTGCCAGTCTAGTGCTACGCACAACTAAAAGCAGCTGGTTGTATCATAACACTACCATGTTTACCATGGAAAGAATATTTGGAATTAAAATTTTAACATCTGACAGTGAAATGAGTGGTTTGCACTCTCGTCTGCTTTTGTCATAATAGCTTATCCTAAAATATCTCCAAACTGCTGACCTTGCTCCACCTACCTGCTGAGCCCAGTGGATGAGAGGATACAATTGCATCAGAGTACTGGATACTGTGTATACTATACTGTGTTTTACTAGTATCCGGGCAATACCAGATACTGGTATTGGTGCATCCTTAGTTGTTATCAAACATCACACTCTTTCTGCACAATTAATTTAAACTCAGTTATAGAAAACATCATTATTTTAAAAAAAAATCATTACAAGGCTGATAACTTTGGGTGAGAATGCATTAATTCATTTTGAATTATTATAGCAGATCTTTGAGTATATTTTTAATGCATAAAGCAATCCCTTTTGAATACATTCTCACATTAAGGTATGGCAATATCACAGTACATACCGTGCAACAGTAGAAATGTATCCGCTAGTAGAAATTTTGCAATACCATTTCCACCAAGGGAGCCATCTCTTAGTGCCTCTGCTATTTATTCGTAAAGCAGGGTTGGAGGGTACTGATAATACTGAAATACTGCTGTCTCACAAGATAACGTGATTTGGGTAGCAGGATGGCTTAACACGTTCTCAATGGACGAGTAACGGTTGGTGGTGGTAATGAATGTCTCAGCTGGTTTGCCAACAGCTGCAGAAGAAGAAAGTGAAAAGAAAACAAGGAGGAGTTTAGGGAAATACAGAGAGGGAGGCATCCCAAAATGAGGGAGTACGGTACTGTATGCTTATTTTAAACCATAAACTGTATTGTGATATATATAGTGTCCTTACAGTCAAATAGAATTACATATACCATGATAGAAGACTTTGGCTTTATCGCTCTGAGATATTTGTCTCAGAGGTTTCTGTGTTCCCAGTGCAAATGGAGGTCAGTGGAAAATTTGCGCCTCTCACAGATTTGAAAAATTACACACACAAAAAAAATTAACGGAGACACCTCTGTCCAGAAATGTTCCCTGTTGCTCTGTCAAGAGCTACTGGAAAAAGTACTTCCTACTAAAGCTATGGTCCCAATGAAGTGTTGACAGACAGGTTGTGGATTAGCAATAGGGACAAGGACACTGTTTCCACCTGCCGTTTTTTCCAGTACTCACTGAAGAATAGAAAACCCATTTTTAACGCCTCTCCTGTACCTTTATTTTCATTCAGACTCGTTTAACATTGTTCTTAAGTTTGTTTTTTCCCTCTGCATAGCATTACTACAGCAAGTTGTTGCGCCAGATTAGTCTCAGTTTTGTTTACGTTACAGGAGAAAGATCATGTGATCTCGCAAGATCTGGTGCTCTGCCACCATGATATTAACACCTGTCAAACATAATCTTAACTCCTGTTGTATTTTATGTAGTGTACAGTATATATGTTTGGGATTAGAGAGAGCATTGTTATGTGCGTGATGCAACCGAATTTCTAAATCTGTTACCATTTTAAAAGTCCTGTAGTCGGGCTTTAACCAAGATCCCGTAAGAAAACCAACATCCGTTTACTGTCTTTGTGTCCAGGACGTGTCTGATTCATCATGTCAGGTAACAAATTATTCAGCAGTCCATCAGCTCGCTTTAGACTTCAGAAGGAGCATAAATCTGGTAACCCCACTATTCAGAACTTTGAGATCTTTCACGTTGTCGCTGCACCCAGCTATTGGTATTCAACAAATAGCTCCAACGCTAACTGCTACTAAAACCACAGGAGTTTCTTTTTATTTTGCTGCTACAACATGTGAATCAGACAGAAAGAGAGTTGTTGGTTGGTGGATTTTTCCTCCATTGATGGGGCTAGACCAGCAGTTTCACTTGACCTCTGAGGTAAACGTTAAGAAACATGTTTACATAATTTCACCATGCAGGAGGAGTAGTGAAATCTCTTTCATATTCCTCCTGAAAACTCCCGTCCTTGATCTTTGACTTTGCTCCAAACAACATGTCATCTCTCTTGATCGTTTCTGTGGCTCATTGGCTGGAAGGATGTGGGCTTGTCAGCTGTTCACGTAAACAAAGAAGTCTTTGTCCTCCTTTTTTGATTTAAGGTTATTTTTGATGTTGGTTTTCAGGCCTAAACTGTTGTTATGAAGGATGTTAAGCTCAACTGTTAGCAAAGCTGCAATCAGAGGTTTAATTTTGGCCAGTTTAATTCTGTGGTCACTCCCGCACTGTCTGAAAACATCTCGACTCTGACATGAAAGCACCACTAGTTTACTGCTTACTGAACATCATGTGACCGTTAATGAAAGTGTGTATATTTCAGAACTTAAGGGAACGTCTGAGAATGTATTTAATGTACAGGGAATGGTGGGAAAAATGGAAACTACAACACTGCAAGAAAGCATTAACACCTCTGATCGAAACCAAACAATTGCAGCTGTTATTTAGTTGTTTAAACACCGTTATCCTTCACTGAGGAAGGTATTAGATTTTAATAACATCCCTGGCAGGGTTGATCTGTACCTCTGAACAGACAAGGAAAACGATTACATGTAGGAGTGATATAGGGGTAGAAGAAAATAGCCATCAGTACAGTGGTGGTTGTAGATATTTCTTTAAACTCAATTTGCAGAAACGCACACATGCACTAATTGTTCTCAAGACTGAGAACGTATAAATGTTTTACTTTTAAATGTGGATACAGCTTTGATAGATCTCAGGTTAACAGGCAGTCTGTATTGTACTGTAGGTCACACCTGATGATGTGAGCGATCTGACTGGACTATAGGCAGCAGTGGTTGAAGTTGTTGCAGGTTCTTTTGAGCGTCTCGGTCGATTAAATCTGTATTTTTCAGAAAATGGAGGAAACGACCCAACACAATTTCCTTCAAATGTCTTATTTTGTGTGGCCAATACACCAAAACCCAAATAGTTTATGACTGTGTCAAAATATTTTTCCTTGATTAAACAATTAAGACAATTATGTGATTTTCAAAATGATTGCAGATGGAATTTGTTGATTTAATCAATTATTTTTTTTAAATGGTAGCAGCCTGGCTAATGCTGAATTATTTAGATCAATATGAACACATAACTGTAGTTGATAATCTGTAAAGTAAGCTACTTTGAACTTCCATTCTAAACTGAAGCTTAGTAGTCTCAGTTATTTTTTTCCCAGTATTATTTGAACTATTTGTGTCAGAGGCAGGGTTTGTTCTTGTTATTGTCTCGCTTCATGTTGCGTGCTATATCTTTAAATCTTTGTGCACATGCTGCGAATCACGCTGCTCTCTGATCAGTCCTGATTATCCTGTTTGTTGCCTTTGATCACAGCAGCTCAGGCAGATTGTGAGGTTGACAGTTCGGACATTAAACCATTTTAAACCCGAGCAGGAAAGGATTTGCTCTCCTTCAAACGGCGCCTTTTCCATGCAGCCTTTGTTAGCTGGTAAAAGTGAAAATCCTCCTTAAATAAGAGTTCAGATTTTTCTTTCCACAGTTTCCTATTTATTCATTGAGCAGCAGTTTGTCATCATAGCTAAAGAATAAAAATACTTTAAAAGAAGTTCTTAATAGGACTGTTCTCATTTTCCTGCAGCAGCTTCCAGGTTTTTTATTCCTTCTGATTATATCACTGCAACATTAAAACCCAAAAGTATTTTTTCCTCATGAACTTGAAATAACAACAAATTAAAGCAAACAATATAGAAATAATTTGCATATCCAATTTGTTTTCATGTAAAAGGTCCCTACAACTTTGATAAGTGGCTTCATAATGTCTGTAATAATGTTACTGTATGCCGTGTGTTACTGTCTGCAGCTGGTTGGGAGGCTGATGATGTGGTGTGATGATGGAGGCTCCTGAATACCTGGACCTGGATGAGATTGACTTCTCCGATGATTCAGTGGTCAGTGTGATATAATCAAGCTAACAGGCAACTGTGTGTCTAATGACACAGTTGTAAGCTACGGCCAGCTCACTGCTTCTGTACCATCTCTATGTGCTTAGAGCACCACCGCTGCAATTAACTTATATCTAAATAGAACTGCTTTACACAGCTGCTGAGCTGCTTTGTACAGTTTTCTGACCGCTCTCTCTCTCTCACTCTTTCTTCACGTCTTTCTTTCTCATCCTGCAGTATTCTGTGACGTCTCTGAAGAGCATCCCAGAGTTGTCCAGGAGGAGTGATGGCCAGGTCGAGGAGAGACCAGGTAACTGAAGTGTTATAGAGGAATAGCTCAAATAGAATTCTTACACACTTCCTGAATGAAGCAGTGGACTCACCTCACTAATGAGTGTTCTGTTTGTGCAAATGTTTAAAAGTAATAGCAGACCTCAATAATACATGATGTGATGTCCTCCTCTACTTTTTTTTATACATGTGAACTTCAACAAGCTGTATTTACCACATAACCCATCTAATCTGTCATTGTGTCTTCTCCTCCTGCAGCTCCAGCCATCAACTGGAGTCGTGGCGTTTCCTCCCACAGCGGCGGGGGAATCAAACCCACGGGGCTCGCTGACGTCCACAGTAAATTTCGGCCAGTGAAGAGAGTTTCCCCTCTCAAACACCAACCAGAGACCACCGACTCTGACTCTGATGGTAAAGTCCAGGGCCAGGGACTGGGCGAGCCAGGGGAGGGCAGTAAGGATGACCTCAGCTCTGACAAACAGACTCAGGCCTCCACCTCATCTGATGGATCAGAGGGGAAGGCGAAGGGCCTCGGCGGCAGCGTTGGTGTCGTCGGTGGTAACAACCCCCAGTGTCTATTTGGGGAGCTGGAGCACTATGATTTGGACATGGATGAGATCCTGGATGTGCCTTATATCAAGTCCAGTCAGCAGATGTCCACACTGCCTCGCGTCCCCCATGACAAGCGCACCGTGACAGGGAGCAACCTGGGCGGTGGCACTCTGGAGAGGAGCCGAGGAGGGCTGAAGAGCTCCACCCACAACGAGCCTCTGAGCCTGGGCAGCAGCAGCTCACAGACTCCGGTACACACTGTTCACCGTCTAAATTCATTAATAGTTTTTATACGAAGCGAACTGTGGTCCACAGAGCCCCTGAGGGTGATGCAGTAGGACAAAATGATGTGGAAATCAGTGTCTATACTGTAGATTGTTAAATTAAGCATTTAGTTTAAACTGTAAAGGTCATTTTTAGCAAGACAAAACATGAAATTACAATTATATAGACAGAAAAAATACTTTTTCTGTATTTAACAATATGTATAACAGCTAAATGAAACACTGACAAATTGTTGATAAGATGCACATTAGAAGTTTCATGACTTCTTATTCTTACTAGTCATGAGGTGTTAGTGTTACTAGTGTTGCCTAGATACTCACATTAATGCTTTATACGTTACCTTTAAATACGGTGATACAGTATTTAGTAAAGTCATATCCACAAATAGTTGTCCTATGGCCACAGTGCTGACCACTGGTTTAGTAGTCAACTATCTGAGTACATGGTGAAAACCTGTACATATTGATGTGTTCAACATATTGATGCTGAGCATTAAGGACTGACAGTATTTAAGTACTGAGAATGCTGCCAGTGTAACACATAAATGCTCTAAATGCTATATGGGACCTAAATGAATGGGTGAATGCGGGCTTTGACTGGTCAGTCAGACTAGAAAGACACTATAAGTACAGTCCATTTACCATTTGTATATATTTGCGTTAGTTTCCTTTCAATGCCCATCAGTATTTGGGTTTTCATGTTTATTTAAAGGTTCCCTGTGGAGTTTCAGACACCTAGTACTGTTAAGGAGCTCACACAGATAATGTGATGCACACTACAGTATTTCCACTGTATGTTTGAATAATACTGAATGCAAACATAACTTTTGTTTATTTTACAAGGAAACTCAATGGGACACCTTTAACTTTTATCTATTAAACATGTTCACGGTATTCTTTTCTGGCCTCTGTTGGAACTATTAATCTGTTTAACAATAATATATATGTGAGCTGCATTAATTACTTAGTACTGCTGTTGAGTTGGTTTGAAAAGTTTCACTTCACATGTTTACTGCAGTATTGCGTTCTGTCTCCGGTGAAGTGGTCAGACCTGAGGAAGTCCAAGTCCATGGATCCAGACCTCCACCACCTCCACCGTTCCCCAGTTGGAGGAGGCTACCAGTCAGAGTTGCTCTCCTCCGGGCTCCTCAGCTGCTCCTCCTCCCTCTCCTCCTTCTCTGATGCAGGTACAAAGTAAAAGCTTGTCTTATCTGTGCCTGAGGTTTGCCATTTTTTTGGTATGTATAAACACTGTCATAACAATGCATAAAGCTATGATGAGTTATGACCGTCTGGAATAATGACTTCCAGAAAAGCTGCTGTCTGCGCGGGTCTACCCGGACTCCCAGGCCCAGAGGCCAAGCGTGGAGCCTCCAGGAGGCCCGGGGATGATGTTCCCACTGCCAGGATGTAGCATGGGAAGGCAGGACGTCTCCAAGTCCTGGGCTCCTGGAGCAGGAGGAGGAGGAGGCAGTGGTGTCCAAAGGTTTGCAGGAGCTGGAGTTGCAGGAGGGGAGGTGGATGAGGAGACCAAGAAGAACCAGAACATCATCAATATTGTCAGAGAGGGACAGATCTCTTTGCTGGTGAGTGGGAGACATTCTGACCAATGAAAGAGTAGGAGGTGGCCAATCTAACATTTGCAAAGCACATCTGATGTTTAATCCTCCTCTTCTTTCTCCTCCTTTTTCTTTTCCACTTTTTCTTGCTCCGTCCTTTCTTCCCCCTCCTCTTCTTTATCCCACACCTTACCTCCTCGACCTCTCCCTCCTACTCTGTATCTCTCTTCTCACCTCCCTCTGCTGCTTGATCTTTTGCTTCTTCCTGTTTTTCCCTCTACTTCTTTCTTCCTCCTCCCCCCGCACATTCTTCGTCCTCTCACTCCTCTTCCTTGCCCTCCTCCTGCAGCCTCACCTGGCAGCAGATAACCTGGAGCTGATTAGAGATGAGGATGCGAACAACCTGCTGCATATTTCAGCCTCTCAGGGTCATGCTGACTGTTTGCAGCATCTCACCTCTCTGATGGGAGAGGACGGCCTCAACGAACGCAACAACCAGCAGCTCACCCCTGCTGGTCTGGGAGTCAAGGTCAGTGTGTGTGTCTGTCTGTGTGTGTGAGTTACTCTGAATATAGTGTTTTAACTTTGATACAGTGTTGGGTAAACATGCTCGGGCAGATATTAGCTTATTATTAAGTCATCCCTTCAGTGTTGTTACAACAGATATGAAACCGTTTGAATGATTATATTAAGTCAAATGACTGATTTAAGTCACCTTTAAATCAGCTTTAACTTAACTTTATTTAACTTTAAGTTAACCGTAAAACTTACTTACTTGCTGACTAACACACTGCCTGTAGAAAACTGATGATGTGAGATTTTGATGAGGGTTACTACTCTACAGATTGTTCTGCTAATTAATGAAGCTATCCTATAAGAATAAGTGGTGTTTTTTGAAATATAAGTAAATATAGGAAAAACCAAGCTGACCAATTCTCATTTATAATGAGAAAAAACAGGATTCACCTTAAAATAATGCTTAATACTTATACTACTTATGCTGTGTAGTTCATAAACAGTGTCAGCTCATGTGATGATGATTGTCTGTGCTGTTTTACTGTTTAAAACCTTTTCGGATGAAACTATATTTGGTTTGAGGCAAATAGTTTTTATGTCCCCACCAAAGGGTGGGTATAGGGTTACCATTGTCCCTCTGTCTGTATGTTCCTCCGTATGCTCTTTGTAGGGGCCCTAAAGGTGTGTATCCAATCTTTAAGCTAATAAAGGCATGCAGATATTTTACTGGCTGTTGTCAGTGAGTCATAAAGTTTTGAGATGGAGGTTTTTGATTAAATGATAACATTTACATCGGCTCTTTTGGCAGCAGCAGGATGTTCAAAATGAGCCCCAGGAATGAAACCAAGGAAAGTGAACACACCAAAAACTCGGTAGCTTTTGTCTGCCCTGCAGTGGAAAGCAGCCTACTTGATTGGCTGCCAGACAGGAAGTGTGTTATCCAGAGACAAGCTGGGCAGCTTAGTCCTGATTGGCTCTTATCAAGCCTGTTGTTTATTCAGATTAATGGGATGATGGATTTCCAACCACCCTGACCTTACTGGAACATGTTAACTGTGTTTGTGTATTTGTGTGTTTCAGAACGGTCATCTGGAGTGTGTGCGGTGGATGGTGAGTGAGACGGAAGCCATCGCAGAGCTAAGCTGCTCCAGAGAACATCCCAGTCTGATCCACTACGCTGCTCGCTATGGACAGGTAACAAACACACGTCAATTCTCATAAATAACAATACATACTAACAAGCTCTGATGTCCACAGGTGTTGTAACCAAGGTTGTATTTTCCATCGTCAACTTTTTTCACATTAGACATTAAACAGTAAAACCAGTCTTCCAGTTCCTCAAGGTTAACTGGTTTGGTCTGACAACTGATGGTCTAATGGGCTGAGGGGGCCACACCACTGTTCAATATTTTCCATATCTATAACAATTAAATAAATGATGTCCACCGCACAAGGAAATCCATCACTTATAAAGCTGGTTCACAGTTAGTGTTGCTATTTCCTTTTTCCAAAACAGTGGTGAAGAATTCTAGGAGTGAGTTGAGTTGAATCATACCACACAATGCCAAACTGCCTTTTAAATGACCATATGATCTTTTAATGACTAGCGATGCAGCATTTAAAATATATTTTTTTTATATCAAGTCTGGCAACAATTACATCACTTTCAGCTAAATTCACAACAACAAATAATGAGGGCAAAACAGCGTCACCCATCTTTTTTAACCAAATATTCTCTCATTTAGCCGAGATGCTCGAACACAACAACCCTCCACAAACGCAAGATCAACTACACACCGAGATGCCTTACAAGGCCACCGTACATATTTTCACTCCCACGTTGTTATCACTTAGCAGCTGCCTTGTGTTTAGGTTCATGGCAATAATTGAAAAGAAAAATCTTAACTGATTACAAGCCAAATGCTCTCATGTTATGCTGTCATTGAGTCTAATGGTGATCATGTGTGTGTGTCGAAGACAGCTGGAGTGTGCTTGGTTGTTGTTTTAATAAAGAAGAGTAAAAAAGTCTTCTCCTCTTTCTGCCTGTCTCTCCAGGAGAAGGTCTTGCTGTGGTTGCTTCAGTTCATGCAGGAACAGGCAATCTCTTTGGACGAAGTCGACCAGAACGGAAACACCGCTGTCCACGTAGCAGCTCAGTATGGACACCTGACCTGTATACAGGTGTGTACCGCTCCTTTCTTTTCTCACAGCCAGAGGTGGTTGGTATTGTGGTCAGTCTCATGAGATTAGATTAGACAATCCCCTCCCATCACTTCCCCTCAGTATTTGCTGATACTTTTGCTAGCGCCATAGGTCATGCAGGGAATTGAAAATGCAACACATTTACTCTGGAGCAGTGTTATCATTTTGAAGTAGCTGAATGAAAAGTGAAGAATAAAATTTACTTTCAGCAACCTTGTGCCAAATTCTGATGATTAATTGTTTGCTCACTTCCATCCTTCCATCACACATAGTGCAGAGGATTACATCACACAATGGTTAAGATGTTGCCCTGATTTTTTTAAACTAAAGGAGCACCACTAAAGATGCTGTTCTAGTAATTCCTAACATGAAACTGATTTAAATACACATCTATATATTTCAGTACTTCACCAATGTAAAAGTCAACATTAAAGCCAAATTTGTAGTGTTGTAAACCTTCATCTGTCTGTTTTTAGGGAACATCCTCTTCTAGTTACTCTGCTCCTACTAATCATGACAACATGATTTATTATAAAATGTGTTTGACAATCTGGAGCTCATTTTCTTACAGTGGAGGCTGAGGTTGTTTTTTTTATTCCTGGTTGGTGGCACACCCTGCTGAAGGAGAGGAGGATGTTATCAGTCGTGTCTGCTTCCTGTTGGCTAGCCAGGCCAACAATCAAAATACTGATTAAGTTAATGATCAGTTTTAGATAAAATAGCTGCTTTTTCTCCTCGGCTGATCCCAGTAGATCTGTACTGTTAGGAGAGCATTTTACTACTGGATGTCATCATGTTTGTGATTTGAATCCTGACTTAGAAACAAACAGCAGCATGTGTGAAAACTTGCCAGACCTCAGAGCAGTAATGGTTTAAATGTCTGTGTCTGTATCCAGACTCTGGTGGAGTATGGCTCCAACGTGACGGTCCAGAACCAGCAGGGGGAGCGGCCTTCCCAGAGTGCCGAGCGCCAGGGACACACCACGTGTGCTCGATACCTGGTCGTTGTGGAAACCTGCATGTCGTTGGCCTCACAAGTTGTTAAACTCACCAAACAGCTCAATGAGTAAGTTACAGTACTTTTACTTTTTACTGGTATATTTACTTCAAATACTGAAGTACAGCAGTTTGTAGTTTCTCAGTTATTGTTATTCTTAAAGTTCTTAACAGCTTAGAATTTATACTGCTGCCTTAAAATAACCCTTATTTATTTAACTTGAAAGAGAATGCATGAAGAAATAAAGGATAATCATGTTTGTAAATTTATAAATGAATGCAGACTTTTTCTTTTTTTTTTTTACTAACCCTCCTGCTTTAAATTCATTAAACTTTAATATCTTTCTCAGATTTAATGTAGCGTTTGAACTGTGTTTAATAAGACATTTTATTTACATCTTCAGCATGACTTCATACTAATTTGTACAGATTTCATCAAAGTATTACCAGCTTAATACCAGAAACAGATGTAGTTCTAAATTGTTTATTCTCGGCAGCCATTTTCAAGCAAAATAACATTAGCTCTGCTCTCACTGCCTAATTTGACTGGAGCTCTTCTGTAGTTACCCAACTTCTACAACTGCATGCTGTGCTGGGAATTAAGCTACCAAACAGACAGAGGCAAAGATTTTAAAGAGCAGCAGAACTGATTGTAGCACTAGTCGAACTGAGGTCCGGAACATCCTGCAACCTGATTACCTCGAGTAGGGGAGGCTGTGAAGCCAGGAGTGAAAGAAGCTATTATCTTCTTGAATTAAAGGAAGTTGGACACGACTGATCCTTACAGCTTACCAAAGAATCAGTGGTCCCATGTTATTTGTGTGTTCGTTTCAGATTTTCCTCATTTTCTGGCTGCTATTGTGGATTTTGAGCTAGTCATTGTCCCGGGGGCTTGTTTAATAATGAAGGAAATGCTACTTA
Organism: Chaunax sp. Z400; assembly: GCA_037577475.1. NCBI lineage: Eukaryota > Metazoa > Chordata > Actinopteri > Lophiiformes > Chaunacidae > Chaunax > Chaunax sp. Z400. The sequence goes on along the minus strand of CM075187.1, from coordinate 22,896,737 downwards.
GTTTTCATTTGTTAAATTAAATAATTAGCACTTCTATGGTATGCTAGCACCTGAAGGCATACTGAATGTATGTATATGCTGCTTTTGCTATTTGAATATTGTTACAGTGAATAAAGATCTACCTTGCTTTACAGGAGTAGCACTGCTCCTTAACATTCTGGTGTGGTTAAATCTGTCTATCTTTACGTACAGTAATGGGTACAAACAGTTTGGAGCCACAACACAATGTAATCCTTACGGGTTCGTACTTCGAGCGTCAAACTGAGTGCACTTAAAGTGCTTGTTTTTGGCCCTGACAAACTCAGGTTGTTATTCCAAGAATTTGAATTCCTTTTAGTTTAACCAGAAACGGCCGCTATGTCGCTCTTGCCAAATGCCAGACTTGCCAGACTCTGTTGAAAAAAAAGAGTAATTTTACTGTGTCATAAATATACAAGTTTATGACACTAGTTTTGTTGAAATAAACCCTAAATTCACTCAGGCAGTTCAAGGTTAGACTTCAGAGAAACAGCTGGCTGAAACAAACTAAAGAGCCAGAATATGTTCACTACTGACATGGTGAAATAAGGCTTTTATTTCAACCAAACTAGAGTTAGTGATTTTTGTAAAGACTGGATTTTTTATTCATTGTCTTCTGTCTTGCTGATGTGGTTGTTCATTTTACTCTGTGATCTGTAGGCATCAGCGTCTATCTTTTCTATCTCTTTTTAGCCTGTATTATTACCTTATTCAGTTTGACCTTGATTTATCATTCCAAAGCATTTTCTAAACACTTCTACTTCTCTCTGAAACCACATTTTCTTTTTTTCGTTAGCTAATATTTCTTCAGGGAGTGCAGATAGTGACAGTCTGGGCTCCATGCTATCTCCGACAGGTTGACAAAGTAACATTTACTCTAACAGCAGCCAACAGCTCAGAGGCTGCAGTTGTTGTCATTGGACATGACTCAGCAGCATACAGGTTTGTCAGAATTGATCATGTTATGTGTGTGTGTGTGTGTGTTATTTACCATGCAGACAGGCAGCAGAGAGGTTGACTCTACAGAAACAACTGCAGAGACTGATGGACCCCAACAAGGCAGAGGGGACACCTTCCAGATCACCCAGGTAACACATACAGGAGACCCTCATTTTACATGGTCAGAAACCTATTGTCCATACTGGTATTTAAAAAGGCCTTTTTTGCTCCCATTGTCTTGAGTTGTGTTATTTTATAGATAAAAATATAGATAATTATATACCACATTAAGTCTCTTCTCATCCGTTGTGACCGTCATAAGACAGACTTATCCCCTGACAAAGAGTATTAAAGGGTAGGAGCTAAGATGTCCAAGTCAAGAGTTTTCTGGAGTGTCAGTTTTGGAAAATCGTGTAGTAGTTGTCACTCCTTGCAATAATACACGACTCTCAGCGCAGCAGAGTTTGGAGAGTGATGGTAAACTCCATTGAGGAGATCATATACTCAGAACCATCCATAGGAGAAGCGGCAGTGGTAGCAGTATTGAAAGAAAGTGATCACAGCATTTACAGCACTTTTTAGGCTTTGCTCCATTGTGGGGCTTAAATCTGGTGCAAAACAAACAGGCCAAGAACTACAGTGGGACTCAAAGTCTACTTTTTCTTATTTATTTAGTACAGCTATTGCAGTTTAGAATTTTTTGAATTTGTACTGCAGATCTGGTTGTTTTGGAGCTGAAATTAGTGTAACTTTTTAACACTGTTATTACAAGTATAGTGTAGTAGTAGGAGGAGCAGCAGCAGGAGGAAGAGGTGCATAAGTTGTTTTCAAAGCAGTAATGGTAACACCAGTAGAAGTAAAAGTCATTGTGGTTGAGTACTAGTATTGGTAATTGTAGTATTAATATGAAGTAATGGTAGTAAAAGTAGCAGCATTGACGATGTTGGTCTTAGTAGTGATCGTAGTCAATAAAATGTCACCCTTAAGGCCCATTTATGCTCCCTATACATACATAAATGGATACGTCCATCTGTAAATAGTCTGTCTGTCAGCACCTACATACTTCAGTACATCCTTTACGTCGATATCGATGCAGCCGCGGTGGGGCAGTGAAGTTTTTTTAAAGTTTCGACAACAACAAATATGGCGAGGGTTGTAGGAGGTTATGATAATGTACCTAGTAAATACAAAGCGGCTGAAGCGGATAAAAGATACTTTCTGTCTCTCTCTTTAAACTCCAGCTCCCATCAGCCTTCAGTAGAGGCGTGGCCAGAGATGATGTTGACAGCAGAGGGGACACCGGGTGACAGTCAGTGGTTGGTCCGTCAGGGAGGTGTGGGGCCAGACTCTGTGCTGAGGCAGCTGCTGGGGAAGGACATGTCAGACACAATATGTCCCAAAGAGAGGCTGCCCCCAGCCTGTGGCCTGAGCAGAGAGGCCCCCTGTGGCCCCGGGGCTCCTGGAACACGCAGAACTGGGCTGGTGGAGAGGAGAGAGCTCAAATTAGCAAGACTCAAACAGATCATGCAGCGCTCTCTGAGTGAATCAGATTCAGATGGTTATCCAGCAGAAGAAGGTAAAAATCAAGGGGCATCGGCCTCCAACGCACTGAGACCTGATCGGCCGTCCCATCTGCCAATCACAGAGGAGGAGCCAGTGTCAAACCACCTCAACCTGATGATGAAGAAGCACCTTCCCCCCTCTTCCTCCACTGAGAAGAAGCAGGCGTTTTCTCTCAGCGGGTCAAAGTCGATGGACAGCGTTGGTTATAATCCTTCACCCACCTCCAGCGACCCTGATGCCACAGACGGTAAAACACCAGAGGCTTCCGCTGACCCCCAGGATGCTGCTAACAGCCAGAAAATTGCCACCAGCCCCAAGAGCGCCCTGAAGTCGCCCTCGTCTCGCAGGAAGACGTCTCAGAACCTCAAACTGAGGGTGACCTTCGATGAGCAGGTCCACAAGAGCCCTAATCAAGAGGCAGAGCAGAGCAAAGGGCATCATGGGAAGGAGAGGACTCCAACAGGAAGTTCTGAAAGCAAGCGGCCGTTTGGGGCGTTTCGCTCCATCATGGAGACGCTGAGCGGAAACACAAACCACAACAATAACCATAGTGGAGGTCAGACAAGCTCTGCTGTTAAACTGTCCACATCACAGAACTCGCCTGGCAGGAAGTCAGAGAGTAAAGGCAGCCCAGGAGGAGCAGCTAAGGCCAAGAGCAAAACCAGTAACGTTTAACCAATCAGTGCCTACTGAAGGGCTGAGAGCACCTAACCATCAGACCACTACAAAGAGCAAATGCAAGAGGCAGCGAACATGAGAAAATTATACTGTAGCAATTCACCTTTTGAGTTGACCCTTTCTTTTCAGTGTCACAACAGACTGAACACACATATAGATATCATAACACATTAGTGGATCTGACTCTTCCAATTTGACCTCTAATCAAAGATAAACATCCATAAATCCACTCAGAAATTGTTAAAACATACCTGAAATGGAAAAAATAGTTTTGGCCAAAACCAGTTTTCAAGGCCCACTCAATAACTATTCGTGGAGCTTTTAACTGTATGTTATGGTTTTCATCAGTGGATAGAGTTTCCTCAGTTGTCAACAATGATGACAGCCTCCAAAAAGATATTAAATTGACTGTAGGTTAAAATGACGTTGTCTCCAACTCGCAAGGTCAAGTATGAACCTGCTTATTTGGAAAATATACGATGGTTTAATTTCAGCAGTATTTTATTACTGGTCTTCTGTTTGTCATGCTTTAAACACAAAGTTTTTGTACTTGTAACAAAGGTTCTCATGTTCTTTTCCTCAAATGTTTGACATGATGTTTTTTTTATGTACAGTTTATAGACTGAAAGACGAAAACAGAAAGTATCTCAGCTCTGTTACTGTCTGTTAAAATTTATGTGACGCTGTTATTCAACAGAAGAACCAGTGTTTAATGAAAGTGAAGGAGACTAAATGAAGTTTTCCTACTATTGGCATCCTATAGAGACCAAATATCTCCATCATACAACTTTTCATGCATTTTGAGTTTAGTCACATTTAGTTTGATTTTGTATTAAATTACAGAACCTTCCCAGAATGAATTGGTCTGAAAAAGAAAGTCTAAACTTCTTCCTTCTAAATGGAGATGAAAGGTTTCCGTTTCTCTGACACTCTGTTACTGTACTCTGAACTACACTAAAGATTAATATTAGTATTTATGTTTATGTAAACATTTATATGATTTGAAATTTAAAAAATGTGGTTATAATCACGCACGTGGTTCACAGCACAACGAATAGTTTTAAAGCCACTTTGTACATATAGTATTTAATTGTTTTCATCATATTCCACACACTTTTTTTTTCTCAAGTTTTCATGTTTATTATCTATGCAGTATTTTTGGCATGAAGTAGACTTTTAGTTGTTTGACGTGTTTGAGACGGGGAGGTTCAAGGATGCACCTTCTACAGCAGCAGACAAACAGGCCCGTCATATGAACTTTACAGACAAAGAAGAAGTTGAAGCAGAATTTTGTACTCGTCGTTCCGGAAATGTTGTACAGCTTTCAGGAGATTGTGAACACGACAAAGCTTGAAACTAGAAGACTGAGGCTGTTATCTGATGCTCTTTTCCCAGTGTTTGAATTTCAGTGTGGCCGTATGTTGTAGTTGGAAATGATGTTTCCTTTGAAATATGGCAAAAACAGCGACAAAGAAATATTTTTTATGGTCGTTCGCTGACAGGTTTACAGATGAACTCTGCCTTGGTTAAAACTAAGTTCACTGTAGAGCACGGTTACAGTGTGGCTCTTAAGAATCAATGATCGTGTTAAACACACCATGATTACATCACAAATACAAAAGCAGAGCACAGCCAGGTCATGATATACTTTAATGTTAGCTGCACAATCGAGAACACAGAGTGACACGAGCTCTGACTTTTATAGATCGTAGTCTTATGTCATTCATTTTAGGTTTAGAAATTCTTCGATATAAATTTTGATCAGTCGTAAATAATCAAGAACTTATCAACTGATACATTGGAAACAGTTTAATGATCCTTGTTCCCCTTTTAATAACAAAAAAAAAACTTGTCATCTGCAATCTTCTGGACCTTTTACAGTGAACACAGACAGTAAGGCCTTACTAGCAGCCCCAAGAGGCTTCAGTGCTCATTACACCTCTGAGTGGATACCAGGGTTGGACACAACCAGTTTGTTAGACTTTATTTTTACAGTATAGGGCCCAAAATGATATATCTTGAATCCTGAATCATCCAGCAGAATATCCACATTTAATTTCCTGTAAATCTGACCAGAGGTTTGTCAGCATTTGCTGTCTTATAGATTCATTCACATCATCTGTGGTCAATTCCTGTAGACATAATGAACGAATTGTCATAGTATTCCTTTTAGCCTCACCACTTAACAAAGCAAATATCCTTACATTTGACATTGCTGCTGTGAAAACATTCCACACTGAAGTACAGATTACAGCCCTGGCTCTCTAATTTGTAGCTTTGGTAGAGATTGGCCATGTTTGTGACGCATGTTTACGTTAATACAAAAGCTGTGTGTGGCTCTGATGCAGCTGGATTTTTCCACTCTGCACTGATGATGGTTGGACGTCGGTCTGTAGAGGTTTTTATTTCACATTCCTGCATGTTTACACATCTGTAGCTTGGATCAATGAGATTCTGCTGTGCAGATCGCTCATCTGGTTTACAAAGACCAGTAGGTTTACACACTCTTTAGCTGTCGGGGTTCTTTAGGCAGTGGAGGCTGGGAGGGTTTACTTGTATCCAGTTTGCTGATGCTGACTTGTTAAAGGAACAGTGCAACATTTTAATGGCATCATCGGAGTCAGATGAGGAGTCTTATCACTTTGTCTCTCAATTCATCCATCCTCATGTCCATGTATCCGTAATTCTACGTGTTTCATTTCTGTCAGTATTTTTGGCGTCAGGACATTTTATTTTTCAATCAAACTTTATTGAAATTGCCAATGGACACCAGCTCTGTGTTGACGTTCAGTGTGAGCAGCTGTAGTGTAAGTGGTCAGTCAATCTCTAAACAGGACACACACAGATGAAACTCTTCTTCTTCTCTTCTGAGTATAGTTTAAATGCTAACAAGTGTTTCCCAAATGTTGAGCTGCTCTTGAACTACTGATACTTAAAGCGACAGTGTTTTTATCTTCCGTCTTTACTTCACACCCAATAACCAACCAACTTGTACCAACTCAACTTTCAGTGATTCCATTCAGCAGTTGGAAAATGTGTTGTTATTTCACTCTGTAGATGCAACAAACAAGTAAACAATGACCAGATTTGGTGTTCAAGTCCAGCCTGAACAATAAAGTTTGGTAACACTTTTTATGCATCTGTAATTTATGGGTCTGTTATTTTTTTCCCCACATTTTTCCTTAATTGGACATTTTCCAGAAATAACTATGATACTATAGGGAAAATATAGATAAGGAATTGCTGGTGTAAACCTGGTATTTATTCAGCACACAGCAGGTCATCTGAATATACAAAAATAGGAAATTTGTCATCAAGAAAGCAAACAATTCATTGTATTAAAAAAAAAGAGAAGCTTTCCAGTAATGAATGAATATGGAAAGTTATATCTATGAATGGAGTTTTGCTTTCAAGAATTTTCTCTGTAAATTAACAGCTAAACTTCATGACACAAATAATTACAATAACTTCAGGAGCCCTGTTTATATTTCCTTCTATTTAATTGATTCATTCTAGGTGACACCGTTATTAAGAAATTACAGACTCACAAACTACAGTTACCAAACGTTTTTAGGAGGTTTTCCAAATCATGTGGGCTCAGAATATTACGCTGCCATAAACAACCAGTGTTCTGTCTGTGGGTTCGATTTTGAAATGCAGTTTCAACACGTTTGACCTGTTTGTTGTATTTTGAATGAACTCTCGCTGCATCCACTCTGATGTTTCCTCTCAATGCAAGTAAAAGTGACGCAATATCAGTGAATGTTGGAGGAGATGTCTGATCTGAATTTATTTTTCCAGGCAGATGGCTGCTCCTCTGTCCCTCTGTCGTGAAAGCAAACTGAAATAAAATGTTGCCGTGAGAGAATAAACGTTACTGTGTTTTGTTTTTACTTGAGATGCTGAATGAGAGCTTCATGATCAGGGCAATATTTCAAAAATATCAGAACCAAGCTTTTAAATCAGACACTGTACTGAGTTTACCGTTGTACCTGGTTGTCTGTAGATCTTTTGTACACTGAATTAGCGTTATTTGGCATTAACACCAAGTGTTTAGCATGTTTTGGTCCAGACCTTCATCATCTCTGTTACCCGTCGAACAGATGTGCATTAGGTAACATTCACTTTAACCCATTTACCTAAAATCATTTATTCTTTGCACCACTGATACTTGTTTTGAATGATTTTTCCTTCCTCCTGGATGCCATTGTAGAATGAGCAGAGACTGCTGCCCGACCACACAACATATTTAATGTATTGGACCTTTAATTTGTTACTTAAAGTTAATAAATGACACATTTGTATTTAAACTTTTAAACTCTTTCAACATTCTTTCAACCAAAATGTAAATGTAGATGTAGAGCAGACAGTGCTGCCATCAGTCACCAGGGAGGTGAGCTACAACACTTAAAGGCTTCTTAGATTGGAGCTCACCTGCTGAGACCACCTGACCATCATTAGATGTGTTTGCATCCAGTTGTTTTATGTGTATTTTTCAATTTGCACATAAAAGCAAACCTGACTGTTGAATTCAGAAGAAAAAAACTCAAAATATTGTAAAACAGTTTTTAAGCTGGGCAGAGGTCGAAAGATTGGTGGATGAAAGCATAGGTGCAAAGTGCAATGGAAATAGATTTGATAAATTAATCATGACATGCTGTAGATGATGTTATGACTTAAACATCCACTGAAGACATTAACAAATCAGATCTGTGTGGAGTGATGAACGTCCTCATATACATGAACATGAATGCTGTGTTTCTATCATGTCTGTATTTTATTTGAAGTTTGAATAGATTGTGGTTTAGGCCACTGCTTAATGTGATGAACCGACTCCTAAATGTGTGTTTATTTGCCTTTTTATTTTTTGTTCATTGATGATTTTCTAAAACGTGCACTACATTTTGATATAAAGTTGGCCGAGACACTAAACATTAATTTTCCTAAAACTCAGTCTGATGTCTGATTGTAGCCAAATGAGCACCATTAGAAAAGACAGATGACAGAGAAAACCTTAATGTGTGGAGAAATTAAAAAACAGATGTGTCAGTATCATTTCATATTATCTTCAGATAGGAGTTAATCCCTAAACTAGAAGTGAACAGTCGAGCTAAAGATCTGATATGAGACACTTGATTAATAATAAAGTTTTGCAAACTTGAGTCTGTTTCATTAATGACTGAATTGGACTTTACTTTCACTGAGACCTCCTCCAACACTGTCAGAGGCCCTCTGTAGGTCCCTGGAACCCCCTTTTGACCACTACTGATCAAGATGGATGTTGTGTGTGAATTGTGCTCTCTGGTAATTTAATGGACAATACATAACAGAGCGTATATTTATTTCTGTGTGCCTCAGCGGCATCAAAAACAGTCATTTAACAGGGCAGGATTTATGGTGTTTGGGTAGCAAATTGGCCTTTGATGGTTCCCACGCAGGGTCGGCTGCTTCCCCACGGAACCTAATGGGGTTTGCTCTAATAGCGTCCCTCAATCATAGCAGTGAATATGAAACATGAGCTCTCTGGCTCACAATTAGCAAAACAACACAGAGAGATAGGAGGACGTGAAATGTGAGGAGTCGAGGATTTATCAGGATTTCCCAAACCCTCCTCCCCAGTTCATGTAGCAAAAAACAGGAGCTATTCGTTTTCAGCCTCTCTCTTCGTCTTTCATCCTTCTCTTTCAGGGGGGTGGGGGTGAAGTTAAACTGATAAATTAGACCTCATTTATTGGACAACAGTTTGAGTCGATACCCATGGGCCTCTGCTCTGTAGTGTGGACGAGGCTCCAGAGCCGCTAATTGGTTCACTCTGTGTGGATGGAGGGGGTGGCTGGTGCGGGGGGGGTTATGGGGGTGGGTGGACGAGGCGGGCGGGGCAGGTGGGACGAGTGGTGTGTTTGGCCGGCCCTGATACTTTCATACACACACTGAAGCGGTTGTCTCACAGCGGACGGCCACGGCACACGCCACGAAAATGGACGAGACAAGCGCTTGATTTGACAGCAGGGGCGGAGGGGGGGTGGGGTGGGGTGGGGGGTGGAGGAGTCATGTATAGATTTTTGTGTCTGTTGTTTTGGCTTATTTGTGTGCTTCTTTTACTCAGTCAATCAAATTTAATTGACACCGCTGGGCTGGGGCCGGGGGCCCCGCGGCATGCTGGGATGACAGGCCTTTAATGCCAAAGAGAGGAGAGGAGGTTCTTCTGCCTGTGAAGGATGTAGGGGGGGTGAGGAGGTGAGGAGGAGGCTGAAGGTGACAATTCCTCAGCCCGTCAACAGCATTAATTGATGTAACAACAGCGATGATGGATACTAATAAATACAACCTTTAAGAAAAAAAGTAATTAGACGGCGTCCTGGTCAAACGGCCGCCGCTGATTGGAGACCGGCTGATAAACACCATTCGTCTTCCACGGAGGCCTTCAGACGGACATGAGGCGTCATTTACATGCAGATCAAACGCAGCATTTGCATTTTGGCCTCAACAAGAAGGCAGCAGTTCACTCACGTCTCTCAGTATGTTTTCCTACCAAGAACCAAACCTTCAAACACCACATCTTCTCTCCATCCTTTACTCATCGCCTGTCTTCTCTCATCCAAGGATGTCAACCTGTTGGCATCACACAGCGTGAATCTTACTGTCCTTTCATGGAGCAACCATTGAGATTAGAGACTCAAAGGGCTGAGAAGTTGAAACAGTATTCATCTGGTAAGATAAATCTGGCTGGTGACGTGAAAGAAGAGTTAGGAACTCGGCTCCCTAATCCAGGAGCCTGGTTTCGTTCCAATCTCGTCACATATTGAAAATTTCTTTCTTCCAAGAAGGTATCCTTGGGCATCTGGAAGAGATGCACCCTTCTCTAATGCTCCCCAATGGAAGGACATTGAGAGGTAGTTTGAAGGGGGTGGAGGTCAGGACTGAGTGGCGGGTCACACACATGACTTTCAACAAGGAGACTGGAGTTTGGGTCCCATCTGAAAGCAAACACACATCACTGATCTTTTCCTACATCCAAACAAATAAGTGCCATTTTCATGTGGAGCATGTGTCAGCAAGGCTTTACAAGTCAGCCACAGATGGCAAAGTCTGGATGAAACACAAGAGGATGACAAAGCATCAGTAGGAGACGAGCTGGGATGAGGATGATGATGATGATGATAAATAAAGTTAGCTTAAGTTATAATAAAGTTCTGCATTGGTCTTAAAGTGAGATTGGAACCCAGTCCCTACATGTCTTTAAGACTCAGCCTGACTGAAGCCAACTGTTACCAGGAGTTGGGATCCAAATGAGACCAGAAACAACATTTTAGCCTCATGTCTGCCACGCTGAGGCTGCAAAGAGCCACATAAATATCAAGTGTCCATGTCAAACAAATTGGAAGGCAGGTTAAAAATAAGAAAAATACACATATTATTGTTAAATCTGAACAAATATTAAAGAAAGAGACACCTGTGCCCATGTGAAGTCTGAAGAAGCATGTCCAGCCTTAATTAACACTTTTCTGTCATGAATTTGTCTGTTTCCCTCATCTCTCCCTACATTTATTTACAACACACGCCGCATGTTGATGCTTAAAAGAAGCAGAGACATTTGAAAAAAACAGAATCTGACCTCAGATCAGCCCAGACCTGACAAGTCCTGACAACGTATTAACAACTCAACAGGGCTTTCCTAAAAATGTAAAGGTTAGTCTTATTGTCATGGTGTTCATCACGTCTGTCTGTAATCAGTCTGTAATATCGTCAGGTCAGCAGCTGAGATCTGGGAACAGCTGCAGCAGTGGTGGAATGTAACTAAGTATATTTACTCTAGTGCTGTAGTACAAATTTCAGGTACTTGTACTTGTTTACTTCTCTACAATTATTTGATAATATTAGTTACTTTGCACTTTCAGATAATTAATATACTATACAGTGTATTAATAAACCAATAAATTAAGACATTAATTACCAGTTGCCCAGCAGTAGCCTATACAAAGTTAAGCTGGTAAAAAGTCTGAGTACTTCCTCCTTCACTGACCAGGGATAACATCACTAAAGAGAATTCAAACTGCTGAACGATGAGAGCTATAATAATAATAATAATAATAATAATAATAATAATAATAATAATAATGAGACCTAAACAATAAACCTGAATTATTCACTCTCCTCCTTCAGGTTTTGTTGTGATTCTGTGTTACTAACACTTTGTGAAGTGTTTCAGAAATAAAATGTCTTCACAAACACAAACAGGACGTGGAGTCGCTGCGTTTCCAGGTTCTCCTTCAAAAAGAGAAACACTAATGTTGGGTTTAAAGTGTTGACATGTCTCATTATTTAAACGACGAGTTTTAAATATCAGAAACTGTCTTTATGGATGATGCTTACAGGTACAATCAGTAATTACTGGTGTATTCATTGTAGATTATTATTAAACATTTAACTGGATCAGAAAATATGACATATATTTAGTTGTTGTTTGGAGTTCATGTACTAAAAGAGCCGGTTAGAGTCTTATTGTTTGTTGGTGCGACCCTTTTTATTCATATGTGGATCACAGGCTGCGTCTTTAAGGTTGTAACATCATTATTTTGTTAAATCTTAGTGGCTTTTAATGTGTAATTTCTATTTCTAAATCATTTCAATTGATATCTGTGAGAGGAAAATGACTACCTATTTAAATATAATAACTACATAATTAATCACATTAACAGTTGTTACTGTATTTGTGATTGGATCTATTGTTTATGTTTTGTCCGGGTATAGTTTGACAGTCCAGCCTGTTATGAGATCCGTGTTCATATTATGAGCACAGTATTTATAACTCTGCAGTAATATTGGCAGGTGAACAGATAATATCAATACTCCAGACAGAGGAGAACTCAGAGATGAAAACCACCATCTGTTGTAGTTTGATTACGCCGACGCGTGGAACTGATGGAGCTCTGTGAAGTCAAAGAAAGGAAAAGCTATCTATCATTGACGGGACAGTCAGAAGGAGAAAAATACATTTTATGCCTTTCAGGGCTTTGGTGTTTAATCATCTACGTTTTTTATTGTCTTATTGGTGCAGAATTTCAAAAGCACCAAGAAACAAACATTTCTCATGAAACTTTCGATTTCAATCTATAAACATATTAAGCATATTTTAAGCACTTATTTTAGAGACACTGGTTGGAGTTTAAGACGATGACGATGAAAGACAGCAGCTTCCTGTCGCCTCATCACAATGTTAACAATTGTTACTTCTTATTTAAAGAGCACACACACACAGCGAGGTGCAGACCAAATTCTCCAGGACATCACTCTGCTTTACTCGCCACGTTTTCAGCTGCTTCATCAAGGTGGTCCTGCAGGATGCAACATATTGATCTGTAGTGTGATGTATCACCATATATACCGTGCACACAAATCTTTGCAGTTGCATTTTTTTAAAAATGTTTTTATATATTATTTACAAAATCTCATTTTGTCATTAGTTTACACAAGAACACCTATAACCATAAATACAGATAAAGCATGCTGTATTGTGTGTGAGTTGTGCAAAATATGCTCATTTTAATTCATGTTTCTTTGACTGAATTTGAAATAAATTGTGACTAATTCTGTCTAAAGTAAATGAGCAAATGTGAGTAAGAATTAAAATCAAAAGTTTGAAGTAAATGTTAACATTTCAGTACATAGTTGATCAGTTTTCGATTAATTGACAAGCTGTGTTTCATTATATGCTGAATATGCATTCATTCATTTTTGCCCTTTTTAATTTAATGTAAAATTTCACAAATGTGTTTTTCTTTATCCGTGTTCTATCCAGCTGCTTCAATGGTATATTTTTTTCATATATTTTCACCCACTAAACTCTCATTTTCTTTACTTTATTCACGTTTGTTTTTGCTAATAAATCACTTCCCTGGAAGGTTAAAATCCTTCTTAACAAGAGGAAACTTTTTAATTCCTAGGCTACAACGTGTTTCCCACAAGGCAATCAATTAGAATAAAAAACAACTCAAATCAAATGGCAGGTACAGGTGAGGAAATGTGTTGATTATACTAGAAAAAAGTAGGTAAAACCAATCCCAGTAATATAAGAAATAAATCATAAATAATATAAAATAAATCAAGAGACAATTTAAGTAAAATCAAAGTAAAGTGCTAAAAAAATTCAAATGTTTAAATGATATATTCATTATCATTATATTATATGGTTCCAGTCAAATGTTTGCTAAACTGAGATCTTTGTTGCATTTGTCTCTGCTCGTCAGTAGTTCCCCTGTGGGGTCAGAGGGGGGCAACGTTGCAGTTTTTAACATCCTCCTGCAGAAACCAGCAGGCCTCCAGCAACACCACCTCCAGCAGCACCAGCAGCAGCAGTTTTGCTCTTTAGCAGGCGTTTGGCATTTAGCTCCTCTGTCACGCAGTCGATTTTGTTGATTCAGAGCATGAAAACAGCAGCGGTACCTTGTTAAAGTGTTTGTTTGGCCGTCAGACTGTTTGTCCCCGGAGGACCAACACTCAGAGCACATATCATGAATAACCTGCAGTAAACTTATTTTAATTTGCCTCTGTAATTGACAGTGGGCTCAGTTTCCCTCTGAGTGCAGAAGCAGTTTGTGACCTGGAGGCGAGGCTGGTTGTTTATGATGTTCTGTAAAATGTCAGACGTACACAAGTGTTAAACTCAAAGAGATGATTGATTTTTTTTTCCTCCTAATTTCCTAAAAGTTGTGACTGGAGGTTTTCACAGAGACGCCCTTTAGAAAAGTGCTGCTTTTCTCTCCTCATGCAGACCTGAAGAAACAACAACTCATTTACATTTCTGTTTTACATCAGCATAAACTGAGTCAGTCAACCATAATAATAATAATAATAATAATAATAATAATAATAATAATAACCATGTAATCATAAATCCATATTATCATATTAATATAATAAGGTGTGGATATGGTGTTTTGTTTTCATATAATTAAATGTTTTTGATCGATTGCTGGATAAAGCTGAATGAGTTATTCTAAATGTACTTTTCAGTTTAGACTGAAAAGAATTTTTAGAAAAATCAGCTTTTAACAAAATAAAATAATTAATACAGATTTACAAATACTCTAACTCTACTGGAGTCAGTGGGATTTTTAGACTGAAAAACAGATCACACAAAAAACTTTTTCTGAGGTTTTTGAATAAAACCTGGATTGAATCAGAAAATGTTAACTTGTTTATTAACTTTAAAAAGAAATTATAATAATTAGCTTGTTTGAATAATTTTCTTGGATATAAGTTGGCTCTTAAAAGAAGTAATAAAGTCGATTTTCTGCTGTTCAATAATAAGAAATAAGAAGATTTTTATTGGAAAGAGGTTAGAATAAGGTTAGCACACACCTCGTCCTGCATGAAATAAGAGACAAATAAACCTCTGTCATTTCGCTGAGGGGTTATTTGGTGGCCTCTTAGGGTCCCCAGACCCCACTTTGGGAGCGGTTACTCAGGCCCACATTTACAGGCTATGGTAATGATGTTTGTTTGTCCCGTGGTCTGTAAATCACACTGACATGGAGACACAGCAGACCATCACTAATACCCCGACCTCTAGAGACGCTTCCCTCACAGTCTCTAAAAAAAAAAACACTACACTGAGACTGCAGAGAGGATAAAAGTAGTTTTAAGTTAACGCCGACCATCTTTAACAGGAACCTCTGGAGGTACGACTGCAAACTGTAGGTCATTTAAGATGTAAACATTATACAAGAGAGAAGAATTTATTAGTGGTTATGATGTCACGACTTCATTTAGCAGGTCAGTCCATCACAGTATTTGGTGTGAAAGGTTTGTATGACCAACATAAGTAGCTCCTTCCTTTGTGCTGCAGGTTTCCAGTGTCGGAGGAAGCAAAGCAGCCCCAGAGCTTCACCGAGACGCCGCCATGCTTCACTGTAGGGAGGGTGCTCTTTTCAGCATCAGCTTCATTCCTCGTCCTCCAGACACACCGCTGGTCCACAGGGCCCAAAGGTTACAGTTTTGTAAATGTTTGTGTCTTATCTCGATAGTTTTGAGTGTACTCAGACTTTTCTAGTGCTCTTGGGTCAGCAGCGGTGAACGTCTTGGAGTTCGGCCATGGAAGCCCTCTTGTAAATTCGCTGTGGGTCATAAAAGAAAAAACTTTGGGACTCTACTGCTAAAGTAAGTCTATGAAGTGTTTTAACAACATCTGATTTATAAACGTCTTCTCTTATCAGGGATGATGTTTTTTTTTTTTTGCTATACTTTATTGTCCCCCGTGGGGAAATTCTTTCTCTGCATTTGACCCATCCCTGAGGAGCAGTGGGCTGCCTTTACGGCACCCAGGGAGCAAATTGGGGTATCTTGCTAAAGGATACTTCGGCATGTAGACCGTGGGGGAAGTGGGGAAACTTCCTCCTTGATGGAGGTAAATATAAGTTTCCCCCCTTTGGGATTCTGATTTTTCTCTTCTCAAAGCAGAACACAGGACTAATGATTCACAGAGCACGTTTATGCTGTAGCAGACAAAAAAAAAAAAAAAAAAAATGCAATTAAATTTCACTTGCATTTTAAAGAAAACTTCAGACAATTTAAGTTGTGGCTAACTCCTGCACTGATTTGTGATTTCTCTCTTTGCATGTCTGTGTTCCAATGTCTGTTTTTGAGCTATGGACAGAGCCAGACAGTCGTAACCTCATACCTCCAGATGTTACGCTAAACTAGGCTAACCATGTCCTAATTCCAGGTGAGTGCTTCAAGAAATTATTCAACTTATTTGATCTCTTTCCACGCCTGAGATGATCGATCTCATGTGCCTGAAAGCCAAGAAATTACTATAAAATACAAGGATATAGTGAGAAGTTGTGTCACATTGTATCTTATTATTAAAATTATTATTTACCATCAGTCAGTAAAAGCATAAGTATTTTATCATTTATTTGTCATGATTTCAGATGATAAGCTGTAATGCACTGAAACACTGAGTTGATACTTTTATTCTAGTGTTTTATTCCTGACTAAACACAACTTGTCCTGCCAAATCTGAGACCAGAGGGTATATATTTCTGCTTTAATTCATCCATTAAACAGCCAAACCCAAGCCAACACCAGAGCTTCACACAACACACCCCATACCCAGCACTTAGGGGGGGGGAACCCTCCTCTTCCCTCTGGCCTGAATCCTGCTGCAGCCTCTCCAATTCGACAACCTCTGTACCCTCAGCGGCGTTTTGTCTTTATTTCCTGCCGCGCTCTCCATTCATTACGGCAGCTTTACTGGGAGACGAGCAGCTTTTATTGGCACTGCTGCCTGTAAAATCGGTCAGAGCTGGCAGAGAGACTAACCTTTAAACTGAGAGAGAGAGGGGGAGAGTTTGTTAGAGGAAAGATGGACGTTCAAGGCAGTAAACAGGAAGCAGTCCACAAACACACACACACTGTCATTATTTCACAGCAGTCATACAAACAGGACTGTGGACAGACACATTTTCAGCACTCTGCGCTGTGTTGTTCTGATACTTATTGGGAAGCGACGGCTCCTTTAACCTAACCCATCGACCGCCCAGCACTCCCATTAAAGCTGACTGGGATGCCCTCAGGGAGAGCGAATGTGAGTGTGTGTGTGTGTTTTTGTCTTGGAAAAGATTCTTTAAAAGGCAATAGGTTGTTTCTTGGAGTGTTTATGGGCTGGTTTCGCCATCTGAATGTTCAAAATACACTATTTATCAACTGTTTGCAATTACTTAAATCAAACAAAAACAAACAACAGATTTTACAGGTGTTTTTCCACAAATATAACCCAACATGCTAGTCTTACTGACTACTGCAGTCTCTAAATGATTCAACCCCTTAATGACAAGCATCTCTAGTACTTTGCAGAGACCTTCTTGTTGTTATGACCTGCTGCTGATGGATAGCCAGACTTCAGCTTCTGGCAGCGTTCCTGAGGAATCTTGGCCCATTCCTCATGGACAAAGGCCTCCAGTTCTGGAATAACCCTGGGTTTACATGCTGTAACCTTCTTCAAATCCCACCAGAGATTTTCTATGGAATTCCAGTCAGGCGACTGTGACGGCCTCTCTAGAATGATCCAGGACTTCTTCTGAAACCAAGCCTTGGTGGATGTTGAGGTCTGCTTGGGATCATTGTCCTTTAGGAATGTCCAATGATGCCCAAGCTTCATCTTCCTCACAGATGATGAGATGTTTTCTTCTAGGATTTCTTGATACTTGATGGAGTCTGTTAGCATTATGCCTCACTAGAAAACCTCCACCCCTCTGGTGAAAGTTAGCATCAAATGTTTGGTCAAATTCTTTGTTTTTATTTTAATCTGAGCTTATATTTCTTGATAAAACTCAGAGCTTTCAAAATAATAATAATAATAATAATAATAATAATAATAATAATAAGCCCTAATTAACATGTTACCATGTTAAAATGAGCTTCTAGAAGGCTCTCAATGTCTGTAGCGTGATCAATCATAAGCCTGAACAGCTACTTTAGCATTTCTTAAATCATCTTTATTGTACTTGTTTACAGAAAATATCTGATGAAAAACCAAAAAAATCTGTTGTGAACAGAGATATTCAGTGTTGCCCAGAGTCATTTTTGGACATGCAGAAGGGACAGGAGTTGTTCTTGCTGGACTGCAGCCACATTTTGATGCATTCTTTGTGGATGATGTGGGAGCAGCTCAGTGGGTGGCAGCTCTCTGGATCTACGTGGTTCTGGCACACCAGACAGAGTTTACGGGGCCCGACAGCCTGGCCTCCGACTGCTGCTGCTGCTGCTCTCTGCAGCGGAGGTGTCAGTCTGTGGATCAGGCCGGGGGGCGTGGCCGTGGGCGTGGGCCGGCTGATGGGCCCCGGGGCCGACGCTTCGTTCTGAGCCAGCTTTAAGTCCAATTCCTCAATGACCTCCTTCATGGACATGCCGGCCAACATACCGCGGGAGCTCTTCACCTGATGGAGCAGCATTGTCAGCTGAGCCCTGGTGCATTGTGGGAACCGAGTCCCGAGCTTATCCAGGATATTTTTGCCGGTGGCAGCGGGGGGGATGGAGGTGCCAGCGGCAGTGGCCGGCGGAGGCGTGGATGGAGCGGCAGGGTGGATTGGCTGAACAGGCGGGGAAGGGGAGAGGTTGGGAGGGGGAGTCACCGGTAGTGAAGCTCTGATGTGCGGCTGGAACAGAGGGTGTGGTTGGTGCTGGGGTGGGAGGCGGGGCTGGAAATGGTGCAGGGGTCGGAAGGGTGGTGGTGGTTGTGGTTGGTGTTGGGGTGGTGGGTGGGGGTAGTGGTGACGGTGCTGGGGATGGTGAGGGGGCAGGTACGGATTTTGGTAGAAGAGAGGGAGTCTCTGGGGAGGGGGATGTCGGTTCACTGGGTTTGGAAGAGGAGGCGGTATGAATGGAGGATAGAGCAGTGGCTGCATTACCTGACTGAATTTCAGGTCAGCCTGTGGAAGAAAAGAAGAATTCTTAGAGACAAGCCAAAGAAAATGAAGATAAACCTTTTTGAACCCTGACATTCCTCCAAAAACGCCCTGCAAAGCTTCAACTGATGAAAACAACAGAGAAATTGTTGAAGTCATTTTCAAGGCCAACATTCCTCGGTTCCAGCTACTCAAATGAAAAGATTTGTGTCGAATCTCTGGTTAAAATCTTTAAATCAAATATCTGTTTGGAAAAACACGGAATGAATCCCTTTTCTGTCCAAATCTGACACAAATATTCCAGCCAGCTGCGAACTGTAAGGAAATATTATGAGTTTAGTGCATTGTGATTAACAGCTGGTGGAGCCGATCCTCCGTCCGTGCCATTAAAACCACAGCAGAAGAAGAGGACACAACAAGGTGGGATAAATGATAAAGCTCCAGGCAACGTTCAAACGAGGGAAAACAGCGTATTAAATGCCTGCTAAAAAATCTGCAATACAAAGACTTACCATGGGGACCTGTGGCAGAGAAGGCACGTTAATCCTGGGCAGAGACTCTAACTCACGACCCTGCTGCAGCTGCTGCAGAACCTCCTGGAAACGGCTCAGGAGCTCAGCCTGGTTCCTCCGGACCAGACCTTCCTTCTTCTCCCACTTCTGCTTCTCATGAGGGTACTGCTGCGGAAACTCCGTCCTGATAGCGTTCAGGTACTGCCCCACCTGGGACAAGATCAGTGTCAGAGCGGCTGGAGGGCTTCATGTCCGGTCTTTCTGGACTGTTATTCATGTCTACATTTGTTTTTTATTTCACATGATTTTGGATCGTGAAAGCTCCGTTATTTGCAGTTAGCGACTATCACGTCGGAGCATCTTGATCATAACGTTCTGATGTCTGTACCTCTTTCAGCCAGGTCTCGATGTGATCCATTGCCACGTCTCTCTGCTTTTCCACAGCGGCGATCTCATCCTTTAAGGCCAGCAGCTCGGCCGCCTTCGCCTCCTTCCTCACTCGCTCCATCTCCTGCCTCAGCTCTTCGAGCTCCTCCTGCCACCGCCGCTGCTCCTCACTCTGCTCCTCCGTGAGAGCCGTGAGCTTCCTCTCACTCTCCTCCAGCTCCTTGGCCAGCCTGGAGGGTAGGGGTAGAATCACACGTTTTAAGATAAGATAAGATATCCCTTTATTAGTCCCACAGTGGGGAAATTTACAAGTTTTGGGGTATTTATTTATTTATTTTTAATAAAACTACAACAGCAGTAAAGGAAAATGACAATTTTACAAATTATCTGGTTGTACTTTCTTAAATTTCTGGTTTCCTGTTTTTCTTTGACAGCAAACGGGACATCTTTAGAACTATTGGTCAGACTAAACATTTTAACACGACACCTTAGTCTTTAGGAAAATGTTATGACTGTTCGAATCATTTGAAGACCAAATGATTCATTGATTAATCCACAATGTAATTCATCACGTGCTTGTGGTTCTTGCTGTTTCTTACCTTCGTTGTTATAAATACTCCATATCATTACTGATGTTTTTGCTTCAATACACTTTACCTATAATTATGAAATCACATGTCATCGCATTCAGAAAAGCATAGTGTGGTCCTGGTCATAGTTCAGTTAAAAATATCATGAAGGATCATAGATCATCTCTCCTGATTGGCTGCTGAAGAGTCAGTCACACGGGACGGCAGTAAAGAGGGTTGTACCAGAGGCTCAATCAAAAGTAGTTTAGCTGACTTGACTGACATTTGGCATGAGCGCTGAGGGCTTCCGAGCAGTCAAACTTACACCACACTCAGCCGTCTGACTCGTGTAAGCATGTGCAAATGAGTCAGAAATCATGTAGACTCTTGTGTGTTTGTAATGACTCATTTCCCTGAAGTTAGACTTTTCCTCTAAAAGTAAGAAAACACTCAGAAATCAAAAGTCAAAAATGTAATCACTGAGCTAATTATTGTCCAAGAGATGCGTATAGTGACGAAACAGTTGATCAGCACTGGTAACTGTTTTTATAAAGAAACATTTGACAGAGGAGATCTGATGTTTCAGTGCAAATTTAAACTTGTACTATAAAAGCCAATCATTAAAATAAAGTCACCGAGGCCCTGTTTAGACAGGCTAACAGTTCATGTCTTTGCTGTAGAACTGCTTTATGTCTAGTGGAATAAGACAGTCGGACTTTCCTTCTTGGCTTTGATGGAATATTTATTGCTCAGCGTTAATGTGCTACACACAAGAATCCATAACTATTGTCCATAAATCTCCATAGAGCCAAACGTTTCACCAACACAGCATTTCCCTCGTGTAGCGGCCATAAAACTATTTGTGTTGGTTCATCCACTAAGAAGGAGTGAGTGAACTAATTTATCTGTATCTCTTCAACCAACTAAATCATTTATATCCATGCTCAGAAGAGAAGGGGCGGGGCTTAATCCAGAAGTCAATGGCTATGTAACAGTTCAATACATACAGTATCCATACTATTTAAAGGCTGTGTGTATTTAAACCTTTGCAGGCAAATATTATACCATTATTTATTCTATGAGCTATGGTGAAAAGAACTTGTCAGACCGGCTGTAAACTAAAAGAAATAATAATGCACTTTACTTAGTTTGTTCACCAAATAAAATAAAGGAGAGAAAGAAAAAAGTGTGTGTGTGTGTGTGTGTGTGTGTGTGTGTGTCAGTGAGGAGGGATGGTGGTTTTTACCTGTTCCTCTCCTCCTCTGCTCTGTTCTTCTCTGAGGTCATTTCCTGTTTCTTGGCTAAAAAGTTCTTCCTGGTAGCCTTGGAGTTGTTCAGCTTCAGTTTAACTCGCACAGAGTCCACTTTGTCCAGAAGAGCCTGAAACCAACAGTCAGGTGATAGAATACACTTCGGTTAGCGCTCCGTTTTCGACCACAGCAGCACAAGTGGTCAAAAACCTCTGCTAGGTCACTTTTAACGCTGTGTCTGAGTGTGTGTCACCTGGTGCTGGCGGGTGGCCTCCTCCTTCTTCTTCTCCAGTTGTTGTTTGTCTTTCCCGTGTGCCACCTTGTCCTCGTCCTGCTTCCTCATCAGATTGTTGTACTGCTCTGTTAGGATGGAGCTGTACTCAAACATGGCTGTCACCTGACTCTCCCAGTCCGGGTCTGTGTTGACGCCCAATATTTCTGTCGTGCTGTCCGTCTGTACAGCCTGCACCTTCTGCAGCGGGTCTGGTAAAGGAATCAAGGTGGGGACAAACCAGGGGACAAGATAGATCACCCAGTGACTTTGTTACAATGATTTCAGGATTCTGACTTGATACTTCACACAGGAAGGGCCACTGGGCCCCAGGGGTATTATAGCATTTAGAGACACAAACAGGCTGCATAACATAGTTTAAAAATGCCTGATTAGTCTCATGTTTTCTCCAAGAAAGCAATTTTAACCTATTTCTCATGCTGAGTCAGCCTTTCTTTTAAAATAAATGGCTATATTGTTTAAACCACTGATGATTGGGTGGGATAATGTCTCGTAATGTATATGTTTAAGGGGGCTTGCATTGTGGTTTCTTGTATATGTTTTACATGTTTTCTTTTTCTTATATATATACCATATACATGGGGAGACCATATTTATTGGCAAAATATACTATTTATCAGCTATTTGCAATGACCAAATCAAACAAGAACAGTTTAACTGGCACAATGCAATTAATGACCCAAAAGCACAAGAAATATACGATCACATCCATCGAGATAAAACACAGAGGTTTTGGGATGCTGTTCTGTGGAGTGATATTAAACACACCTGTAACTTTTGGGGCTTATGGATCAGCTGTATGGCTGGAGGAAGAATGAAGCATACGGTGAAAAGAAAGTGAAGCATGGCGGTCATAGCAGCAAAAGGGTCTCTACCAAGTACTAGTGATGTTTGTCAATAAGGAGTCGAATCATTTTGAGACTGTAGTAATCAGTAGTAGCATTTCATGGTATACTTGGGAACACTTGTTAAGATGTTGTTTTGACAGATTTAAACTGTTCTTGTTTGATTTGGTTATTGCAAACACCTGACAAATAATGATATATTTTGCCATTAACCCTAATATGAGTGGGGCTTGAATCATTTTGCTTCCAGCTGTATACACTACTGGCTTGCAAGTATTGTATTTCCCATCCCACCTCTAAAAATCTGCAGTCATCAATTGCTACCATGCTAACTTACCTTCCACCGTCATGTTTGCTAGCGCTAGCTCCGGACCATCCTCCTGTGCTAGATGCTGGACTTCGTGCTCTTCCTCTGAGGCCATGCTAATGGCTTCCCAGCTAGCATCCATGCGAACGGAACTACAAATATGAAAAAGTTAAACCCTGCTGGGTGTTATTTTCTGACCGGGTCAGAGCTATAACAGTAACCTTACAGTAATATAAAATAACATTTTAGCTCCAGATTTTAGTTGCCGCTATTAGTTTGCTAACTATACGGAAATGATGGTGTGTCGCTGAAAATCATCCGTCTGAAACGACTCAAAGATCGTCTATGGATCCATTTGTATTTTTTTTTTAGCGATCGTCGCCAAACGGGAAGTGGTGAATTCAATTTAAAGTTGGCACTTGACACTAGAAATATTCAATAAAAAGAAAAAGTACAAACGTATTATCAGCCAAATGTAGTCATACTATTATCAAAAGTAAGTTTTTTCATTTATTCTTGTATTAACATGTAATTGGTTCTTAAATATGGAACTAATTTTAATTGCTTGGTATACTTTTTTGTTGTTAAATCTATAACACAGCATCATATTTTAAATTTTGATTACATGTTTTGCATGTATATATTAATTCATAACCATCCTGATTTAAGTGAGGTATAATAGGTATAATACACTATTTAAAAGATAAAGATATAATACACTATTTAAAAGATAAAGTAACCTAATAGCACCCTACTAAGGAATTTGTAGGACATTGGCTTTCCATACTTTTCTATTTTTTATCCATTTACATTTTCCATAACATTTTATGTTCTAAGTTATGGTCTATAAAAAGCGCTCTGCACAATGCCATGGAAACTACCATATCTGTTTATACATTTATTTGTTTAGCTACCTGTTTATCCATTACACTGTATGCATGTCTATGCATACCTTTCTACAACCTGTTTTCATTATGTATGTACATTTACTTATTGCACAGCCTGTTTATATCACAGTTTATACATTTTACTATTACTTATGTAATGAGTGCTATTGGAGGGAGTCTGGAGGGAGTCCCACAAGATGTAAGAATGTAAGATAAGGTAAGGTAATAAGGTGAGGTAAGGTACAATAAGCATGGTAAGGTGAGGTAAGCTAAGGTAAGTAAAGAAAAGGTAAGGTAAGGTAAACATCATATTGTACATGATAATGATACTGAAAAATATTATTTCACATGATAGTGGAAATAATAATGCACACAATTTTAAACATACTATTGTACACAATAATGATACTGAGGAGAGATATTTTACATGATAGTGAACATCATCATGCACATGATGAAAACTATAATTTTTTACATGATAATAATGAGAAGTAATATCACACATGATAATGAATGTCAAGATTGCACATGATATTGAAAAGTAATATTACACATAATGTTTGTATTATTGTTCTCATTTAATTTCCATTGCCGCTGCCTCACTGTCATTGTGTAGGTTATTTGACAATAAATTACTTTTTACTTTTCATTTTATTTTGGAGTTTAATTATTTTGGAGTTTGGTGTCTTTCTTCTCAAAAGTTAAATGAACTTCATTTCAATTTAGAGACTTTGAGTTCATTTTCAAATAAAGATAAAATATAAATACCATGAGTAAGTTATGTGAAAAAAAGGAAAAAAGTTTATCCTAAATTTCTGGAAACCGTAATTTACAGAAGAGGATTATGGCCACTTTATGGAATTGTGACTTTTAGGCAAGAAATGTGAGATTAAAGTCAGAATTCTGAGAATGAAATGAGAATTTTTTTTAAAATTGACTTTTTCCCTGACTTTAAAAACAAAACAAAAAAACAGATGTCTGACTTTTCAGAAGTCAGAAAGTCAGAAATAAAAAAAATAAAAAAATCATGTGACCCTAATTCTCTTCCGGGATTCTTCTGGGACAAGGGTCTTGTTTTGTTTTTCCATCGCGGCCCTGATCTGATACAGGAGACAAGTGATTCAAGGAACCAGCGCGAGCGCAGAGTGAGACCTCTTCCCTGTTCCCTCCTCTCTGGCCCCCATCAGGAATTCAGTTGGTCACATGACAGAGCTGGGACTCCCTGCTCCTCCTCTTTTCCTCTCGCCCTGTCAGTCGACTGTTTTCTCTGTCTGTCATTGTGTTTGTCTATTAGCTAGCTGTTAGCTATCATCACCATCAACCCAAAAAACGACGTGAGCATGGCGGACACAGCCAGGGACCCTCCACCGGAGCACACCGACTTCCAGGAGTTGGAGGATGGGGAGGACCTGTTCCCAGAGCCGTCCGCCACACAGGAGGTGAGGATGAATAGGTGGAGGTGATGAAGGGAGGCCGAGTGGAGCTTTGGCAGGCAGGGCGTGATGCTTCCAGCTGACAGCAGATGAAAACTTAGAGGAGGGGGAGAGGGTAGGACCTGTAAAGCAGTTTATTTGTGAATGAGGTTTGGTTTGTGGAAGCTCCATTTTTATTCATTATATGCACTGACACCATTCAGTGAAACAGCCACTGAAACTATTAAAATGTTGTATTTAATAGCACTGACTGTGGCCTTTGAAACGACAGCTTCAGTGGCCGAGGAGGGTCGTATTTGCTCAGAGAAAGACGCAGAATAGGTGTGTTTGCTTGACGTCAGGTGACAGTCACACAGGTGTGGATGATGCATTCAGGACAGACTGGAAAAACATCAAACTGTACCAAATATATGTATAAATATTCTATATTTGAACAATCGAAGTCAATTGTTGAAGTGTAATTGCGCTTAGCAATAATAGTTTTCATGGTTTTAAATGACACTTTCATGGTGGAAGCCATAAAATATTAATAATAAAAATAATCCAGCAGGTTTCTTTATTCCAGGATGATTTGCCACTGCTAAATTACAATTAAAAAGACTCATAACAAAAGGTGGCCATATGTCAAAGGTAAATTACACATAAATGCAATCATTTACTAATAAATTACAAGAAATTGCAGCCTCTAATGTTCCCATGGAGTTGTCTGTCTTTATGTAAGTATGAATAAATAAAAGTGAACATTACAGCCTGCACAGGAAAGCATAAACTTAGTTGTAGTGCTTGATTTGATCTAGACTGTTCTGCTGCTTATAATATTGTGTCCACAGTATATTATCTCTGTAGCCCTTGGCTTTGTAAAGCCATGTTTCATATGGCTGTGGATGGAATTAGGACTGATGAAAACTGCTAATATTATTGATTGTATTTAGAACAAATAACCATTTACAGAGGTGTACTTTATGTGCATGTACTGAGAGTAGTACTTGTATAATGACCAGTAAGTTTATTCTGATCATTAATATATGCAGATTATAACTGTTAGTAGCAGTAGTTTTTGATCGACGCCCAAAGGATCTGTGTTCATTGAAAGAACAGAATTAAAGCTGAACCTGCATGTGACTGCAGGAAAACGTCAGAATGTCTGATTTAACACCAATATCAGAAATTATGAACAGATTTTTAAGTGTAGGCTCCCAACAATCCATCTGCTTGTTCCAAAAAATGGCTGATCTCTGCGTTTGCTGCCTCTGTTTTTAAAAGGAAATGAAAAGTGGCTTTTTGAAGGAGATGGGATGAGAACCTTGACTTCTTGTGACAAAGCCTGTGCTTGGACATCTCTGTCGTTACTCTAGGTGCTAGCCAGTGCAGTTAGCTATCAACGATGTTAAAGACACTTGTGTAACTTGTTTTCCTCTCGCTGCTTTCTAACATGCTGTGTAATCCTGCAGACAAGCTTCATAAACCAAAGATTTTGGTGTAACGATTAGAGGTTTCGTTTTTGGTAAAGGGTGCTGTGGACACAGAGCCCTTTCTGTTTCACTGTAACGTGCAACTTTGTTTCAAATTTGGATTCATTTACTGGCAAAATTAGCAAATGTTCTCTGTTTTCCTGGAAAAGAATGTTTTCCTCTTGAAGAGCATCATGTATATTTTACCTGATCTCCATAAATACAACCCATGTACACATTTTACTGGAGGCTTGTTGACTTCTCACCCATGTTAACTTGCGTTAGCTAACCAGGTTTGTTGTGGTACTGAAGTTGGCCTTTACTGACCCAATTTCAGCTTTCAGTGTCACTTTCACCAAAACTTATATTGGCTTACAATTTTTAAATTTGGCTTATTTGTTTAAAGGCTGACTCCAGATAATAAGTCAGAGCCATGTGAGTAGTTTAACCCATGTGAGTAGTTTAACCCATGTGAGTAGTTTAACCCATGTGAGTAGTTTAACCCATGTTTACCCTCTGAACAGGAATAAGCAGGTACATAAAAATGAAGTAATGGATGAGTTGTTTGGTCCAGAACAACATATCTAACATAATATATTACAACAGCTAAGAAAGAAATATTCCGGCTCCTAAAACCAGAACTATGTGCATGACTATAAACCACGAGGGGTAAATATGAAAATGTTGTTTTTTTCATAATGACCCTTTAAGATTTTGGCAGGCAGACAGAGTGGAGGAGGAGTAAGATCTCTGTGAGCAGATTAAGCAACTGTGGTAACATCAGATCAGAAACAACAGAACCAGCCTGCAACAGTGCAGACACACACACACACACACACACACACACACACACACACACACACACACACACACGCCTGTTTTTCTCTTTTTGTCATGTCAGCGCTCTGGATTTCATTCCTGGTGATGATTGTCTTCCTTAAGTGTCACAACAGCACTCTTCAATGACCCTTGTGTGTGTGTGTGTGTGTGTGTGTGTGTGTGTGTGTGTGTGTGTGTGTGTGTGTGTGTGTGTGTGTGTGTGTGACTCACCCACTTCCCCAGTGAGCAGCAGAGTGTGTTTGTGTGCGTTTTCATGGCCGACACGCCGCTTCACAAGGACCAATAAACACATGAGGTTACATGTTAAGGTGGACTTGGGTTAAGTGGGGTGTTTAATAACCTCTGGCTCCTTCTGCTTCCTCCTTTGGTGTCCCTGTTTGTAGGAGTATGAAGCAGATTCTCTCTCCTCAGTCTTTGACATCAGTCAACACTCAGCTAATACAGTCTGATATAACAGTCCAGCAGTAAATCCTCCCTTCGTGAAGCTTCCATAGTTTTTCAGAGAGTTGTTGATTCAACGGTTTAACCATCACTGATGTAAATAAAGAGACTTTACAGTCCAGCTCTGACGTGGCTGTCCTCATGTTTCCTTTTCACAGATATTTCCTGCAGACTTTTTTTTTTAAACTACGCTCGCTGCTCCATAGACCGGGGTGTCAGTCCACCACTTTAAACTCATCAACTATTAGATGGATTCTGAAGAGATCCAGTTCACACATTCATGTTCCCGGTCAGGATGAATGACTTGTCTGTATAGCTATAAGTGGTTAGATGTCACTGGTTGTTGTTGCTGCCACTAGTTTAATGTTCATTATTTTGTATACATCAGCATGTGCTGATGTTAGAGCTGTGGTTTGTTCAGATGCTTCATTAATTCACTCTGTTGAATCCAGATCAGACTTGGATGTTTGACCGTCATTGAATGGATGCATAGTGGACCTGGTGTGTGTGTGTGTGTGTGTGTGTGTGTGTGTGTGTGTGTGTGTGTGTGTGTGTGTGTGTGTGTGTGTGTGTGTGTGTGTGTGTGTGTGTGTGTGTGTGTGTGTGTGTGTGTGTGTGTGTGTGTGTGTGTTTCCCCTGACCTCCCTATGTGTTTGCTGAGTAAGGAAGAAGGAAGCTCCTCCTTATCATCACTCATTTCCTCTTCTCTCCATTCACACTCTCCCTCTTTCTATCTACTCAGCTAAAATCCCTCCATCCTCCTCTTCCTCTCTTTTTCTTTTTCTGAAGCCGACTAGAGAAGCCCTCACCTGCCGGCTGATAAACCACCCAAGTGTAGTTTCATGGGCTCCATCTTAGGGGTTAAGGGTTTAGCTTGTGTAGCTTTCACCAAAACTGAACATTAAAGAATTTAATAAATATATTCCTTTGTCAAAAATCTGATTGTACACTGAAATGAAAACAAAATTAAGCCTAATTATCTTTCTTTGTAAGAGAAACGAGACCTACAATCTACAACTGTCCATCAATTACAGAACAGTCTATTGATGGCATAATTCTTCTGCAGGCAAGCCTGCAAATCCATACAGGCCTTAGAAAATCAATATAGAGTGTGTTATAAGATGAATAATATTGTGTTAAAAACATGAGACACAGATGATAAAATCTTTTCCAAAGGCTGTAAATCTTTTTAAGGAAATGTGTCAAATTCACAGATATGTGACTTTGAAACTACTGAAGGATTTTTTCAGTCATCAACAGGCATTTTGCAGTCTTTCTTAATCTTAATTCATTGTGTGTGATGTTTTCTCCCGAGGTTAGAGATTGTGGGAGTAAAATACAACAGTTCTCGAAGTGTATTTACGTTTCCAGTTTCAGTGAATCCTCAAAAACCTTTAAAGTCAATTCCTGCGTGACTCCTCTGAGGCTGTAACTCGTAACAGTGCTTCGTCAAAGTTGTGACACACTTTGTCATGTGATCCAGTTACTGCAAAATTACTACCTTCAGACGAAGAAGGACTCTTGTGAAGTTGGTTTGTGAGCGCTGGTTCCTTTCTGCTCAGTTTGGAACTCTTGTTTTTTGTTTGTTTTTTTTACCAGCTGGAGGTTTAGTGCCTTGCTTAAGGGCACGTCAGCAGAAGTTACTGCAGAAGATTGAAAATAAAGGCGTGCTGCTCGACTGCTCATTTTGCTTTAGGCTGGACATTTCACCTTTCCAGTATCACCGCATTAAAAAGTTTTAGAGGCCGTGTTGTTGGAGGAATGCTGCTGCATGAACTGAGGAGCCAATGAAAGTCCAGTCTGAGTAATTATGACCTGAGTTTAAAGACTTGAAACTGGAAAAACTGCAGGTTTATTACGCTCTAAGGGTCGAAGTTCAAATTGTTTTATCCTCCATCTATTTTATTATCATGCACACTGCTGATGGACTAAATGACAGCAAATTTGACCCAGGTTATTGTCTTTTTTTGGACCCGGTCTTTATTATAACTACTGATTACAGATTAGCTTAACGAATCGAAATCTGCACTAGATTGGATGACATATTTACTTTAATTAATTAATATTCTGCTTTTGCAGTAGCTGTAAACCCTTTTCAGAAGATTTTTCAATGCACCAAACATTCCAGTAGTTTTGGAAAGATGAGGGTTGCACCTCTTAATGACGCTGTACAATTCAGTCCTCAGAGTCTGAGCCTCAAACAAATTAAAGTTAACACAAAGTTTGCTGCTAACTCAGTGTAACAGATTAGATTACACAAAACTCCCCCTGTTGTCAGTTATGTCGTTTTAGTCACCCATTACTGGTCTCAGGTCTGTTTCCCTGAAAGAGCCATTTCCTTGCTGGCAGGCAGGAAGTTCTGTGGTTCAACAGGAAGGATGGCACAAGATGGAAGCTTTTTTTCTTTTCTTCTTTTTCTTCTGTGGAATATGTTGAGTCTGCACAGTGACGGTACAGATGTGGTGGCTGCTCTGTTTCTACTTTCTTCCTCACTTCAGTCACAGTGGACCTCAGAGGAACTGTGTGGAAATGTATAAATCTGGAATAATGAAGCTTGAATGACGATGTACATGTTCAGCTCCGATTGGATATTTAATTCTGGGTCTATGCCCCCCTTTTAATAATGACGTAATACTCCAGCCATGATTGTAGGAGGTCAAAGTTTATACATAGATATTCTAGAAATGTATTGTTTCGTTATAGAAACTTTCACTTTGTTCACCAAAACAGACAAATGTCAGGTAGAATCAAGGATTAAACACTAAATGCAATGTCAGCATATCAGAAATAGTAGTAGTGTGGGGGAAGAATAAAAAACAACAACTGTGTAATAAATCTTTATACCAATAATACATGATATTAAAACTTGATATAATATTAATACTCGTTGTGTGGCTGTCTTTTTTTAGTCGGGACCAGCGAGTCTACCTGCTCAAGACATCAGCACCAACTTAAATGGACCCAAACAGGATTCACTGTTTGATGACGATCCAGAGGACCTGTTTGCAGGTAAAAACATATCTGCACACACACACACACACACACACACACACACACACACACACACACACACACACACACACACATAAATACACCTACACACACACACACACACACACACACACACATAAATACACCTACACAGACACACACACATAAATACACACACATAAATACACCTACACAGACACACACACACACACACACACACACACACACACACACACACACACACACACACACACACACACACACACACACACATAAATACACACACATAAATACACCTACACAGACACACACACACACACACACACACACACACACACACACACACACACACACACACACACACACACACACACACACACACACACACATAAATACACACACATAAATACACACACATAAATACACCTACACAGACACACACACACACACACACACACACACACACACACACACACACACACACACACACACACACACACACACACACACACACACACACACACACATAAATACACACACATAAATACACCTACACAGACACACACACACACCTACACAGACACACACACACACACACACACACACACACACATAAATACACACACATAAATACACCTACACAGACACACACACACACCTACACAGACACACACACACACACACACACACCTACACAGACACACACACACACACACACCTACACAGACACACACACACACACACACACACACACACACACACACACACACACACACACACACACACACACACACACACACACACACACACACACACACACATAAATACACCTACACAGACACACACACACACACACACATAAATACACCTACACAGACACACACACATAAATACACACACATAAATACACCTACACAGACACACACACACACACACACACACACACACCTACACACACACACTCACACACACACACTCACACACACTCACACACACACTGTGCCTTTTTTCATCTGTCCTCTCGTAGAGGCTACAGAGGAGGTTTCGTTGTTGGACAGTCCAGAGAGAGAAGTCCTGCTTTCTGACGGCCCGTCACCTGCCATCACCCCCATCACTCCTCCCACCTCCGTCATCACCCCTCGCATCAGTCTCACCCACGACGACATGTTCACACACTCTTCTTTTGACGAGGTGACTGCACTTACACACTACATACTTTTTACACACAGCTCTCTTTGTCCATTTGGATCGGATCTTTTAGGATTCTTTGGTCTTCTTTTGAGGGCAGCTGTCTGACCCGATGAAGTTATGAGTTTGTGCTGGAGACTTTCTGCTGGACAGCAGAATTATGGCCTCAGTAATTGCCATGATTTGACCTCTTTTTTGTTTGTTTATTGGTTAAATATTATCTGATTATCAGGTTATGTTTACTGAGCTTTTTGCTTGTAGGTTAGTCTAGATTTCTCTCATTCTGTTGTTTACCCTGGATTCCATCTCTGTCAGCTTGATTTATTCCTCCTCATGCAGGCAGTTGACTGTTGTGTTTTTTTGTTGTTGTTTTTTTCCTAACAAACAAATATTTCTCACTGAAAACAGAAAATTCGCTTTTTTTGACCCATGAAATGTTGTCATATGAAAGTTTTTTTTTTTATATGAGCTAAGACTTTATTGATCCTCAGAGGAGACATTCACAATTGTATTCTTCATATAAACATAAAGATAGAAGGATGATTTTGTTTTGTGCAGCCGTCATTGAATATCTCATCTGGTTGTTTTACCTCTTATGCTGACAAACATTACAGAAGACGGAAAACATACAGCGATCCTTTTCAAGTGATTTATTTGTGTTTGCTATAGGTCGAAGAGGAGGAGGGTGGCGATTCTTTCGACATCCACATATCAGTGTCTGACCCTGAGAAAGTTGGTGAGTATACGCTCATGTCACATCTCTGTAGTTCAGGATTATCCTGGAGCAATGAGACGTTATTTCAGACGAGGAGAGGTCAGACCGATCCCACTGATACCAGCGATGTTTACCGTTTATTCCTTTTCATTTTGTACAGAAATGTTTTTAATATATTTTTCTAATTTTCCTCATTTACCAGGGAGTATCTCCACTATCTAAGACCACATTTCCCATCACCCATCTCCCTTCTCTTCTTATCCTCATTCCCCCTCCCTGAACAGAAAAGACATGCTGGAGGTGATATTTTACATCAGCTTATGTTTGTCAAAGCTGATGTAAGCAGAAACCCTGTCAGGGATGAAGCAGACAGTGTCAGGGGCCAACAGTCTGGACATTCCTATTATTACTATGCAGCCATGCTTACTGCCCCCTGTAGCCTGTAATTTGTCATTACAGGCCATGTCTGCTCAGAGTGCTGCACAGGACAAACAGCATTTAGTGGTTTGGAGCTAAAATGTGACGTCTGTCCTCACAGATATTAACCTTAAAGATGAGCTGACTGCACTGAACATACCTGTTAATTACTCAACCTACTTTACAGTCCCTTTATGTGACGAACAATGTCACAAAAAGACAGTAAACAAGAGTATTGGAGGACTGTTTGCTTTGTTTGCTGCAAGAAAACAAATCCAACCAGTTCAACCAGTTTGATGTCTGGTTGTGTTTCTGTTTCAAGCAATTCTTCTGTTTATCTAATTGAGAATTAATGTTTAAATAATATAGAAACTAATGACAATGTTTGCTTGAGTGTATGTTGCTGCTTAGTGTTACTGCTGATGAGATAATGTTGAATCGTGTGTGTGTGTGTGTGTGTGTGTGTCTGTGTGTGTTCCAGGTGATGGAATGAATGCGTACATGGCCTACAAAGTAACAACCAGGGTGAGATTTATATTGTATCATTTCATGTCTCTCATCTGATGTTACTGGTATTACATTACTTTATATTCATCATGTCTGTCTAACTAAAACAACAAAAGTGAAACCAGGGACTGCAGATGGAAATTAGGTAGTAGCTAAATCGGGTGCAAAGCATCTTCTCTCTTCCTTGAGACTAATGTATTTGTACATGGTCCCTGATGTAAATAAACTTAATAGAAAAAGAAAGAAACAACATTGATCCAGAAAATACGCAAAGACAAAAATATCATAGTGTCACAATAAACTAATCCAAAACTCACACTTGAGGCTGTGTTGTTAATTGAACACAGACTTAGAGGGGTGCCAGAGGAAACGCTACCTTAAACAAAAGTTTCTGTCTTTTGTACGGTGGCCATCGTAGGACATCGCTCTCTTTTTTTCATTTTGAGGTACAAGCTAAAATGGGCTATTCTGCACAATGAGTACTTTTACTTTCCTTTTCTTTAATTATGTTTTTGTTTGTGTTTTACTTTTGTAAAAATACATTTTTGAATGCAGGACCTTTGCTTGGAACAGAGTATCTCTGCATGGTAGCATTTCTACTTTTACTGAAGTCAATCGTTTGGGTATTTCTTCCACCGATGTTACAGTGTTAACATTTTTTTTGTCAAAACTTTATTGGAAAAAAAGTCTACAACCATAGCAGACACTTGCATGCCAAAATGCTACCAAAAAACCCCAAGAATAATGTTTGAATATTGAAATAAAAAAATGTTTAGAATACGATGTTACTATGTTAGCATGGTCGTACTTAACACGATGATGTGACGTGCAATAAAAGCCTTCATCTGTCTTTGACCTGCTGGTGGTGCTGGAGGAAAAATCAACGACTCATTGAAGTCCGTTAGGATGCATCCTCTGAGAAACAGGAAGTCTGTACAAATGTATGCTGAGATATTTCTGTCTGGACCAAAGAAATCTCCTCAGCGTAGCACAGCTATAACACTAGAGATATGTAGAGATTAGTTGCCCTGAAGATTTTCAATCCTTACTGTGAATATTTAGACAATGTTTCTTGTTAATTCACTGCTGCCTCTCTCTCTCTCTCTCTCTCTCTCTCTCACTCTCTCTTTATGGCACTCGCCCAGACGGCCATGTCTCTGTTTAAGAATAGTGACTTCTCAGTAAAAAGACGCTTCAGTGATTTTCTGGGTCTGCACAGC
Source organism: Chaunax sp. Z400 (assembly GCA_037577475.1). NCBI lineage: Eukaryota > Metazoa > Chordata > Actinopteri > Lophiiformes > Chaunacidae > Chaunax > Chaunax sp. Z400. The sequence goes on along the minus strand of CM075187.1, from coordinate 22,861,880 downwards.
AAACTGGCCTCCAAGTACCTACACATAGGCTACATCGTCCCCCCAGCACCAGAGAAAAGCATTGTGGGTAAGTAAAGTCACACACTTCCCCCTGCATAGACATAACTATTCTCAAATAACAGGAGGTAAAGGGTATAGGGAAAATACAGTCTGTGTGGAATCGTACCTACCTATGCATCTGTGCTATGGGAGTTAATCGAGATTGTCTTTGTCCCGATCGTTAATCAATTATGGTAATGAGGGTCTCCTCTGCAGGGATGACCAAGGTGAAGGTGGGGAAGGAGGACCAGTCGTCCAATGAGTTCGTAGAGAAGAGGAGGTCGGCACTGGAGAGGTACGATGAGACTTAACAATACAGCTGTGGTTTGTTTTCTGCCGCTCGGTCTGGAGAATTTTAAGAGCCACACTGATCGTTTCTCCATGTTGTAGCTGGAAGATAGCCAGCAGAAAAAAAAAAACCAAGATAAACAGTAAATAAAATAATTAGATTTTTTAATTGAATAGGCTACATGTTTATTAGGCCTGTATGACGTGTGTCTATATGAGCTGATTCAATTATTTAATTATTAAATAACATGGAAATCCTGAACTGGAAATTGTGTTTTATTCATAATTGACATTAAAACATGTTACATATACAAAATAATTTATTTCCATTTTTATTAAATAATGAAATGCAATGTCACTTAATGTTATCAGTTTGTATAAGAACACATACATTTATAATTAAATATAAATCATGAAAAAATCATTTTAAGCTAGTGTACTGAAACTTTAAATTTTTACTGCATATTGTACTACAGCCCAGTACAAGATATTTTTCTTTTAGATTCTAATTGGTTCTTAGATTCTCTCTAATTGGTTCTTAGACTCTCTTCAATTGATTCTTGATTCTGTCTAATTGATTCCATCTAATTAATTCCATCCTATTCATTCTCTCCTATTCATTCTGTAGTGTAGTAGGTACACATATTTAACTAGCCACAAGGCTAGTGTACTTGTGGGTTGTTTCTGACCGATTGTGGTGGCCGCCTGGGTCAAACATGCCATTTTTTGTTTCTCAGTCCAGCCCTACAACTTCTACACCTCAAATGACAACATACACACCATCTTGTTTATTTGACTGTAAATACAGGGGACACTGCTTTCAATTGGAGCAGGTCTCCTGACAGACGATTTTATTTTATTTTTGTTGATTGAAAGGCAGATATGCTAATGTGCACTGAACTTCATCTATATTATTTAAATCAAATTAAATTCATTAGTTCATACTGTATTCTAGTTCGACACTTTCTTTTTGGCAGTAATGGTATTATTTTTTGTCACGTTAGAGGTAATAAGGTCTTAAAAGTCATTACATTTGTACTTAAAAATGTGCAGATACCCTGGATTGTTCACACATGCCTTCAAACGATTGTCTGTTACCAAATGTTTATATGCCTCTTGGTTCTTGGTTCTTGGTTCTCTTGAGTTCTTCTCAAGAATATGTGATTGTATTCTTTTCTTCCCAGCTGATTTATATGTTGAATAACTTGATATGCTGGTGACTTGATAAATGGCCGAGTGTTAAGCGAAGTGGTACGAAAGCATGTGAACTCAGTGTTACAGTTACACTATTGTGCTACTCAAAATATTTGAGTAGCACAATAGGTTGGCTGGTTTGCTTTTGTATATTTAATATATCAAAATAGGTTTGATAAGGAAAAGTAGGAAAAATACTTGTATGTGAAAGTAGCAATAAAACGTGTAAAAAATTACAAAACTGTGTGATAACAGTCGGGTCCTCAAGGGTCCATATCATCCAAGTGAAATGTGTCAATATTTGTATCTACTGTGAGCCGAGGCGAGGAGTTCCCAGGAGATGGATGAAGTCTTCAGCTGAAGTATTTACTGCAGCTTGATGTGCATCAAGGAAAATTAAATATGAGCAAAACAAGTGTCAACAAGTGAACAGAAGTAGTGCCATCCCCGAATCTGCACTGTCTTGCTGAACAGGGTGCACTATACCATATACAAGGCACAAGTCCTTGCATTATGAATGAAGCCTTATGTGCTCATTCTATTGGATTCTTAACCCCAAACATGGAGTATATACTTCATATGAGTCACATTGTGTCCTTTCTGCTCACATATATTCAGCCTTCTGTTGAGTCCGTGCCAGAAACAGGCTAACCCTAGAGTAAATACACTGAACAGACAGACTGTGTCACATTACCATCTGAATGAGTCTGTCTGAAACAGTCTCAGTTGAGACTAACTTGGTCAGAACTTTCCAGGTTGAAAGGTTAAATCACAAATATATTAGATGCATCATTACCACAACGTGTTTGTGTTTGTGTGTGTGTGTGTGTGTGTGTGTGTGTGTGTCTGTGTTGAATATTGAGGAGGTGGGTGGAGCTGACATTCTTCTGCCCTTTCCTGGTCGTGCTTGATTGACAGGAATGTCACCCAGTGACCGGTGATGGAGCTCAGAGTTGCAGAACTCCACCCTGATGGGCACGCACACGCACACACACGCACGCACGCACACACACACACACAGACACACACACACACACACACACACACACACACGCACACACATACACAACATGTATTTTGTGATAATGACTTATCACATTTTAAATTCTGCTTTCTGTCTTAGTTTCAAGAAATCAATGAATATTTTTGATTTTTGATTTTTGAACAAAGACCGAAAAAAACAAACAAAGTAAACTAAAACTAAACTAACCTTTAAATTCCTAAAATCTTTGTGTTTGTGATTGTTGCTTGAGGAATGCAAGCTTTTTGGGAACATTTTAAAATACACACACCTTATATTTCCAGACTATATTGTGTGTGTTACACTGCAGGAGGACTCTTTAATTAGAGCTGAGAGGAACATTACATTTTTAACACCAACCGATCATGTTAAAGAAGAAGCTGGTTCCCCACAACAACAACAACAACAACAAGAACAACAACAACAATGAGAATAATATTGAATCATTGGAATATAAACCGGTCATCATAATAAGTGGAGTTTAAAAGCATCATCTAAAGGCTGTTTTTTGTTGTTGTCTTTTTCAGGTACCTGATGAGAACAGTGAAGCATCCCATCCTGCTGAAGGATCCTGATGTCCTGCAGTTTCTGGAGAGCTCAGAGGTAAACAAAAAATTTATTATATTACTAGAAGAGTGCAAGCATATCTGATCATGTGGTCAACACATCAGCATCAGTCAGTCTGTACAAACAGGACTCCACAAACCTCAACAAACCTATTATGAGCAGACAGTCAGATCTCTGCTCTTCACTTTTTTACCCACTGAAGATATTCAGTTTCATCTGCAGTTCTTACTGGTGCCTGTATAATGTCACTGGTAAACTAAGTGGACCACAGTCTGCACTGTCAATTAGAAACCTCATCCTCATCAGTACTTAACTGCAGAAAACTTCGACCACATGTCTGCTTTTGTCTGAAGTCCGTATGTAGAGTTTAATTTTTAATTAGACACTAGAACAGTGGCTCAGAGTTAAATACATAGAGTCGAGCATTGTTGTTCGACGCACAGACAGACTGACCATATAACAGATAGACACTCATAGACCCTCTAATGGGGAAAAAACAAATAACAAACCCTCAAAAGAGACAAAAACTGTGCCTGAGGTTTCTGATCTCTTCACTTCTTTCTCAAGCAGCAAAACGTCCCGACAAGGTCAAACCAGCGAGTCTGTGGCTGCGAGTTGAGCCTCTAAAAACTGCCTCAGGGTTTAAGGGCCCGTGGCGTTTCCTGTTTCCTCTTCTTATTGCCCACTCCAACGAAATCTTCTGTAACATTTCATCTTGTTGATTCATACTGTCCAACACCCCCTGCCTCCTCCTCCTCCTCATCACCCTTCTCTGCCACCCACCTAAGCGTTGGTGGGATTGTGTTGGGAAGGAGCCAGCAGTCGTTGGGTCCAGAATAAATGGCCTCGTGTCACAGATTTAACAGATGAATCACTCGGACGCTTGACCGAGCGTGTCGGTTCGCCCGGCCCGCTTAATGAAACAACCATAGCGGGGGGGGCGGATGGGGCCAGGCTGCAATTGAAAGCTATTTTTAACTCCCCCCGCCTTCACTAGTTTACCCTCGTCCCTCCGTCAGCGCAGGCCACCGGGACCGAGCCATCCCCTTGCCGCTGCTGCAGCTCCCATTAAATGAGATTGGAGGGTGGGGTGGGGGTAAATCTGCTCCTGCATCAGAGGAAACCCTGCATGTCCGGGAAAAAAGTAAACTTTTCCAAAATGAAGAAAAATGAGCCTATTTTCAGACGGACCTTCAGCTGTTTTCAGAGTGACGTGATGAGATGGCTTTTGCTGCTGTTAAAGTTCCTCGGCACATTAAGTGGCTGCATTAAATCTGACTGGAGCTAAAAGGTGGGAGACTTTACAATCAGAGCAGAGGAGAGAAAAGGCCACAGCTGAGATAGAGTAAGAGACGAGAAAAGATGGAGCAGAAAGAAACTAGAAACTGAACGGAACAGCCTGCAAAAGAGAAGAAAAAAGAAAGGAAGGAGGAAGAAATGCGAAGGTGAAAGGACAAAAAAAAATAGACAAGAGAGCAAATAAAAATACACTGAATTTCAATTGACACAAACAGAGAGCAAGACTTGATGGAAATGAAGGATTGAAAAGAGCCAAAGAAAGAGTGACAAATCCAAGAAACAAAGACACAATAAATGTAAAAGATGGAAAGGTTTTCAAAAAAATATGAATAAAAATGACGAGGATGCCTAAAAGGTAACGATTAAAAGTAGAAGATTAAAGATCTAAAGACAAAACTATAGGAGACTGAATGGTTCAAAATATGAACCAAACAATCAAAAATTAAGTGTAGATAAAAAAATGAGAAAAGATTATCAAGGTAATCAAAAAAATGACAAAAGAAAAGAAAATGAGCAGTGAGAAGTAAAAGAAGCAGAAACAGAATGAGAAAAGATCAAAATGATCTAGGTCAACCAAATAAACTAGGTCAAACCAAACCAAATAAACTACTGTAGGTCAAACCAAACCAAATAAACTAGGTCTAACGTAATCCAGAGGCTGCATCTTTAAAAATTTCAAGGCGGTGCTGTGGAGCCATTTTTCCATGCAAATTGTCCACACAAATATAACGTGTACATTTTCACCATGACTGGTGAGTGTGCAAAGTTTCATGACTTTTTAAGCATATTTTGGCCCTCAAAAATGCGATTCATTTGGGGGAAGAATGAATAAATAAACGGAGCAAAAGCAAGATGGCCTTTGCACTTTGGTGCTCTGGCCCCGATAAAAAAGAGAGGAGAAAACTGTGCTAAAGATAGAAAGAATCGTAGAGGAACAACGAGTTGACGTAACTCAACAACAGGAGAGTGATTACTTTGAATCCACAAATAACGACCAGGTACAAACGAATAATGACTGGTCTCTAATGAGGTCCAGGTGGAATTACCTGTACTTAAAAATTCAATATAAGGTTCGTTTCCACAGTTTTTCAGTTTTTCAGTGTAGGTGTCTGAAACTCGATGTTTCCTCCAGATTTTACAAGTTCCAAAATGTGCCAGAAATACATGGGGCTGATTGTGCCCTTTAAGCTGCTGCACGACTTTTAAAGTGAAACATTAGTGCACAAAGTGTTTAGTTTTATTGATAGTAGCTTATAAAACAGCCAAGTTGAAGCGACTGGAAACAATTAGCATTGAACAGAGAACGTGTGTTCAGTAGACATAATACTGAAGTTATCAATACAGCAAATCAAAACATGAGCAGATCAGACTATGAAGGTTTCTTACTAGAATATCAAATATACTTTTAAAAAAAGGGAGAATGAGCTAGTTTAACCATTCATTTTGTTTGTTTGTTTGTTTGTTTATTGTCCAGTTGCCACGGGCGGTCAGCACTCAAGCTCTGAGCAGCGCTGGACTTCTCCGAATGGTCAACAAGGCTGCAGACGCCGTCAACAAGATGACCATCAAGATGAACGAGTCAGACGCTGTGAGTGGAAGAGGGAGAGAAAATGGAGATTCGAGAGGAATGATAGAAGAAAGGGAACGATTGAGGAAGAGGAGAGGAAGGGTACAAGAGGAGGAGAGTAGATAGAAGCAAACAAAAAGAGAGGGAGGAGGAGAGAAGAGAAGGAGGTCTCAGTAAGGCTGTAGGAAAGAAGGGAATTAAGCGAGCAGGGAAGGAAGAAAGGAAATATTAATTAAGCATGTAGGGAAGAGTTGCTATAGCAAACAGTGGAGCTCAGGAAGGAAGAAAAGGGCAAATGGAAATGGGAAGGAAAAAATAAAGGAAATATGAACTAACCAGGAAAGGGTTGTGGGGAGAAGAAAAAAGTAATAAAGCATTAGGGAAGGAGCGAGGAAAGGATAAGAAGGAAGGAATCATGGGAACAAGGGACTAGGGAGGTTGAAAGGAAGATCAGAAATGAGGCAGAAGGGAGAGGAAGGGTGGAAGGATGACATAACGTAAACCACAAGTTTAGCTGAGAGCACTTTTACTGAACTTTGTCTCTGTGTGTCAGTGGTTTGAGGAGAAGCAGCAGCATTTTGAGAACCTGGATGTTCAGCTGAGGAAACTTCACACCAGTGTGGAGTCTCTGGTCTGTCATAGAAAAGGTACGACACCCTGTGTGTGTGTGTGTGTGTGTGTGTGTGTGTGTGTGTGTGTGTGTGTGTGTGTGTGTGTGTGTGTGTGTGTGTGTGTGTGTGTGTGTGTGTTTCTTTTCTTTGAGGGTCTTATAGTCACTCCCAGTGACCAGGTTCACTGGTAATTCTGGTCTTCTTTTTCAACAACTGCGTTTATGTCATGTCAGAAGGTGAAAATGAAATGTAAGACGACATGTTGGAAAAACAACATGTTTGTTTCATGTATTAATGTTTGGAAGGTTACAGCCTCCTCTTCATTGCACACACAGATCTGTTGTTTTCCTCTCATGGATTCATAATACTTACTTGTTTAGTTTAGATTACTGAACTTTAAAGGAATGGTGCAGTAATGTGAAAATCATCTAAAACTTGTCTGAGAGACTGACCCCCACCGTCTCCTCCGCAGAGCTGTCGGTGAACACGGCGCAGTTCGCCAAGTCGGCAGCCATGTTGGGGAACAGCGAGGATCACACTGCTCTCTCTCGAGCTCTGTCCCAGCTGGCCGAGGTAGAGGAGAAGATTGACCAGCTGCACCAGGACCAGGCCAACGCAGACTTCTACCTCTTCTCTGAGCTACTGGGAGACTATGTCCGCCTCATCACTGCTGTCAAGGTACGACCGCGTCTGCGAGTTACCATGAGGAACAGAAACTGAGCCCTTGAGGGTTGTGAGCGCCTCAGTCCCTCTCTACAGTAAATGAGGTTTTATTTAGAACAGGGAAGTTAACGTTTGCAATAACTGGAACTATGCTCTGCTGGTTTTCTGATGATGGAACACCTGCATCCAGGTTAGAAGCGACAGGATGTGAAAGAGTACAGTAGAGCGTGGCGACCGCCCTTTGCAGGCTGATGATAAGTTCTCTTGTAGTTACAGTATGTAACATAAACTACTTTTCAGTTAAAGTCCTCTGCTTCTTTGTCCAGCCTTGAACCAAGTTGTAACAAGAGGACAAGACAGAATAGAAGTAAAACGAGGTGTCTTTTGTATTTTATTGAGAACTTGAGACTATTGAACCTTATTTGTACGCAGCCCCCTGGTATCAGAAATGTAGATAAGAATATGACCTTTTATTTATTTAATCAAACACATAACATATTTACTGTCTTCATATACACCGTATGGATTGTTTTTCTGCAAGATATCTCAAGATGATTTGGTGTAGTGGCGGATCTTGGGTCAAGGAAGAGTTGATTAAATTTTGAGGCAGATCTGTGTATGGATGTGCGTGTCAATATTGTGAAAAATAATAATTTGCCAATCAAAATATTAAAAAAAAATACCCGGTTTTGGACAACTCATGATGTTCTGATGAAGAATTGTATCCCGATCCAGATCCAGTTTAGTATATATATATTTGGAGGTGGCAATATGTATTGGATCAGTACAACAGTACGGTAACAGAGAGGAGTAGAGCCACTGCCACCAATATGTAGCTTAAATAATGCAGATTCAGTCATTCAAATAGATTTCATGCATCACTTATAAATAAGACGTTGTAGCTGGATGAAAAATAAGTCCTGATCCACCATTATGGAAAACCATACTTTTGTTGATAACTCATAAACTGACGCTAAACCCATCGATTCTAAATGTGTAAATCTTATGTGGTATTACATAATATGGAATAAGGCAGATCTGAGACACCGTATTGTGTGCTGTGCCCTGGGTGCGCTGATACAACAGTCGCTGATGTCGCTACAAAATGGAATGGAATCTATTTTGCACGCTCACGTTTGCACCCATTTCTTCTTTCAAGGGTCTGCTAATAAAAAAAAAAAAAACTGTTACAGGATTTTGTTTTGGCATCGCCCTGAAACTGTTTTCCAACTGTGGAGGTTTTAGTGAGAATGGCATTGGTGGAGGTTTGGGCTCTCTGAGTGCTTTCTAGTTGTTTATGCGTCGCTTGTCAGAACTTCATTCTGCAGCTCGGTAAAGTTTCGGCGTATGTTTGTGTCGTTGATTTAATGTCCCTCACATTTACTTAAGGTCAACTAAACTAAACGAAATAAAATGAACAGCTGCTGTAACAAGGGGAAGCCCTTCAGTGTTCTCCTTTTGAGGAATGCATTTATGCAGTTCATAATAAACTTACTTCACTTATAATAAACCTATGTTGCTAAAATAGTCAGAGGAGATTGTTATCAGATTTGAACAACAGCAGTTAAGTTGCTTCAAATGATCTTATTTAACTGTGTCTTGGAATTGAAACCTTTTAATTGATGCGATTGTTGAAAGTATCTGTTTCTCGTGGTCTTTGGAGTAAACAGTGAAGTCATTTAATAATGTGTGTGACTCTCTGTGTGTGTGTGTGTGCGCCCAGGGCGTGTTTGACCACCGTATGAAGACGTGGCAGAAGTGGCAGGACAGTCAGCTGCTCCTGCAGAAGAAACGAGAAGCTGAGGCCAAGCTGCAATTCACCAACAAACCAGACAAACTTCAGCAGGCCAAAGATGAAATCAAAGAGGTGAGACAGTGGCGCTAAATGCTGATTTAATTCTCCACTCATAGAGGAATAAGAGCAACCAGATGCCATCATTAACCAGTGACAGTCAAACATCAAGCAGCGCAAAACGATGTGGAAGCACTGACAGAAATATGACATATTAGTGGAAGACATTCCAACGATTATGCAAAATAATGATTGTTTAGACTAATTCGTATGCTTGTTTTTTTTTCTGTATCAAGTTTATGCAATTTATGATGCACAGTAATCATAAATTGGGAACCCTTACTCCCAGGAATCACTCTCCTCCTCTCTCTGTTGGTGTGTTCAGTCAGCTAAAAGAAGCGCACCTCTGCAGTTCAGTCATGTGAAAACTTCAGCCTGCAGACTTCACATGAACTCAGTACGACAAACAAGAGCTGGAGAGAGTAGAAAAGTACTTTATTAGAGCTGTCATCACACAAATTCATCCTCTCTGTCAGGATAAAACACACACTCTCTCTCTCTCTCTCTCTCTCTCTTACACACACACACACACACACAGTTGGCGTGGTCGGGGGTCTGGTATTAGAGCAGAGGAGCTGTCAGATGTTGGGTGTTGGGGGAGAAGACGGGGTGTTTTTCGGGAGGTAGGGGAGGCTGTCAGAAGCTGCAGACGAGGACAGATCGCAGTAGAGTTACAACCAACATTTATTTGGAGCCAACATGAGTTTTGCCGCCTGTCAGGAGTCGGGTTTTGGTTCACGCCTTGACAACAGCCAACAGAAAACACACAGCAGGTTTTTTCTGAAGTCAAAAAAAGAGAAAAGAGTTTTACTTCACACTGCTGCTGTTGGAAACCCGATAAACAGCTGCTACAGACAGCAGATTTATGGGAGAGATAAGACCTATTCACACCGTGAATACTTCTATAATCAATGATCTGGAAAGTGATTTTGTGCACGCGAACCTAGAAAGTTTAGAGGATGTATTCGTTTGAAAGATTGGCAGCAGAGGGAGTCAAATCTGTGAACATCCGCCTCCTGCGAAAGCAGCAGCAGCCACCATCTCTCCTGCTGCTGCTGCTGCTGATGGTGCATGTCGTTTTCTTTTTCTCCAGACAATCATATCTGTAATCCTCCCCTCAATAATAAAAATAAGAAAAGTTTGAGACCACATTTAAGACTAGATGTGCATCAAACTGACTAAATTAGAAAAAAAATTAAAACTCAGCTAATGTGCAAAAGCACATTAGTGTCTGCAGGTTAGATCTCTGTCTACACGAAAACACGTGATCGACATAAACAGCCCTACTCTCTTCTTCTTTGCCCCCTTTTAGTCGACAGGAAACCAAAATGATGACGGCCACCACGTGTTGATCAGGTTTACAGACAGTTGCGTTCCTCCTCTGAGGCTCAGCTGCTTTAATACTCTCAGTGTTTAGGTAGTGATTACATTTTCATCCTGAGTATTATCTCCTGCTCTGCTGCATTAATATGTTGATCCAATCGATACAAAACAATAAAATGTAAATATATACAAACCTTAAATATAAACCATCAGAAAAAATACCATTTGCAGATTGTCATGAATAAAATTATGATTTATTATTCATAAGTTACACAGTATACATTTATGTCTCAGTAATTAAACTCAGGTAATATATATATGAAACAGTCCATTCTGCATATTTACTGCTTGGTTGAACTGTTGGTTCTTAGCACAAAAATTCTGTGTAGGTATATTTTGGTGCTAATACTTAAGTAGTTTTACTAAAGTCAAATTTGAATGTAGGAGTTTTTCTTGTAAACAAGTATTTTTACTACACTGTGGTGCAGAAAATTGAGTCAGTAAACTGAGATGAGCACAGGAAAATGTTTCACACTGATAAAACTAATGTAAACTCAGTGATGTGTTTAGAGTCTGTCGGATTATTTAACCACACTGCCACCTGTGGGCACCAAATAGAAACAACAGCTGGAGTTTGAAATGCTGCTGAGAATCTGATGCTGTCTGTTCAAGGACACTCTTTAAAAAAAAAAAAATCATTATTCTTATTCTTAGAAAATAAAAGGATGAAGTAGTTCTTTGCTGGAATGTTATTTTTCCTGCACCAGTTTTAACTCTTAAATCAAAACTATAGATGGGAATTCATGGGCCTGATGTCCAGTTTACATTTTGTTATTTAAAGGTATGTGTTTTTGAAAGGAAGATACCAATTTTATTTATTCAATATTCTATTCAATCAACATTTTTACAAAACTTTTAAAGCCTCTTTCAAATGATCTGGTGGTGGAGGAGCTTCTTTAAAATCAGTTTGTCTAAAATTGTGGTTTGTTCTGTTCTCAGGCATCATTTTGATATATTCTGCTAATGTGATTACACATATAAAGTTAATTGGTGACAGTATTTATAACTAGTTAATGATTTTTGTCTCTTAATCTGAAAAAAAGTACTAAATATTCTGATTCTGTTGCTTTTCTCGACTCTACGTCTATAAAATGAACGTCTTTGTGACGTTTGGCTGCTGTTCAGACAAACTGAGCAGTTTTAACACCTCGGTTTGGAGTAAATATTCACAGAATCAATAACAAATTAGAAAACTATGTTGCTGCCTGCTTCTGTTTGTCTTCTGTTGCTTTGTGACAACATATGAAATGACATTATTGTGTAAATGTTAAAAGCCTTCCTGAATCCTCCTCTGTATATCAAGATTACAGCCTTTATTGAAACTCTAAAATGTCATGAATCATCTTACTGTCTATGTATTTACACAGTGTTGTAAATCACAGGTTGCATTACGATGCAATATTACATCATACATTTAATGAGACAATAATACAATATTTGCTAATTCATTAATCCTGTCACGGTGCGACACCATATTTAACAGTCAGTTACAGAAGAAGCTGTTCAACTTTACCTGCTAACGAGTTCATGCAGCCTGACATTGTTCAAACATAGCAGCTAATATTTCCGTTGTAAAAGCGACAAGTTAGCGGGCTGTCGTGTTCATTGTGTTTCCTGAGTATTTTAACTTTTAATGGTTTTGTCTACATATGTGCTTTTATATATAAAAATATAAAAAATATATAATATATATATATATATATAAAAAGGCAGGTGAAATATTTCTTCACTGATGACTCACCAATATCCTCCTCATTTTCATTATAGGACGGGCACTTTAAAGACATGCCATGGGAATTTCAACATAAAGGCGTATATTAAAGATGATAATATGAATTGATATTTTCACTATGCATTGATGATCTTGGTTCATTGATCATTGGATCAATTCAGATCCTGATTGATGGCCCACTAGTTCCCTTGATTTACATTCAAAGCTGATGGTTATTGTTGCTGTTTTATGGTAATATTGATGATGTTATTGGGATTTAAAGCTGATGTAGAGCTCCATCACCAAAGAAATGCACACGATTCCCATTAAAATCATGTGAGAGCTGAAAACACACCTTGCTTAGCACAAGGATAACATTTAAGATGGGTTTTTCTTTTGTCAAGAAATAATTTCCAGTGTGTAACTCCACATAAATTATAAATGATTGTTTTTACATTTATTATTGTGTACAGATTAAATTGAAGACACAACATGTTAGAAGATGAGATTTAGAGGTGTTGGCAAGTGTATATTTAAATGTGGACTAGAATCAGAATCAGCTGATTCTCCCTGCTTCTAATATCTATTCTATGCTAGGATAACCACACCCTTACTTTAGTGTCATAGTTTACACTAAAACATAAGATGTGGAACATCCATCTTCTCATCCCACCCTTGTAAAAATAAGGCAGTCTTTTCTGATAATATTGAGATATTTCTTTAAATACCACACTTTACTCAATATAACAAAATCAGTTCTAAATTTAACTAATACATTTCAGTCGTGTAGTATACATTATATGGCATACATAAACTTAGCCTAAATAAGAACAAAATGTTGATTTAAATCAGGAAGTATCAGAAATATGACCCAATATGCACCTCCAGCTTTTAGTCTGTGTCAGTGCAGTTTCAGGATTACTTGCAGTGCACACACAGGATTGTGTTTGTAATCAGTTAGGGTTAGGGTGGCTGTATCTCATCCAGGTAGAGGCTCAGCTTTTAAACCAGCTCCTTTCGCCCCAGTATTCCAGTGTTTCAGAGAAGACTTCTTCTTTTGGTTGGCGATTATGTTTTCATCATGTCTTTGGATCTTCCTCTATGATTTTGGAAGCTCTGAACATTCTTTTCTTGCCTCTTAAATTTTGTTGCATTTTCCCTGCCATGCCTTCCTACAACCAGGAGATTGAGGAGGTAGGACCTGCCCCGCCTGTCTGTCTGTCTGTCTGTCCACCTGTCTGTCTGCAGCGCTGTGTCCACCTGCCCGACTGCCTGCTTCACACCTTTTATTTGCCTCATTGTTGGTTCTCATAGTTATCATTTAGCTGATCACGTTATTTTGCTATCCTGATATCACTCATGTTTTGTGGTGTGTTTGTCCTGCTGTCAATCAGCACAGAGTCACATGAACTAGTTTGTCAGATTGGGTGAAATATTCTCAAGTTTTCTTTTGGAAAAAACATTTTTTCTTAAAGTCTGTCTGAATATCAGTGTTAGAAATGTTAGATCTGATCCCAAATTTTCACTTGAACCTTAAAATCTAATAGCTGACAAACCCTTTCATGTGACAGCTTAAATCATCTAGTCAAAAACAAATTAATTTCACGTCTTATAGAGCCTAGTGTTTTAGTCTTTATCTATGAAAACTTCACATAGCCAAATGCAATCATTATTTCAGCCTTTTAAAAACTCAATTAACCAGGCAGCTGTTGTGTGAGTTGACTAAACATCAATAACTTCAATTAACAACCTTTATCTATAACACAGATATCAACATTGTCCAGCCAGTTTATCACAGGGATGGAAATACAATGCTGAATCCAAGAAAAAAAGGGACAAACATAAATAAATTCCCTTTTGTCACATATTCAATCAAAAACAGTCCAGGAAAACATATCTGGTGTTTTCCCCACCAACTTCATTGATTTTTTTAAAAACGGATGCCTATAAAAAAACGGATGCCAGCAACAAGTTGTTACCGTGGAAACAAAAGACTGGGAAAGTTGTTGAAAGCTAGAATACAACAGTTTCCACAACGTCACAGGTAAAGGGGTTCATTGGTAACAGGTGATAGGATCATGATTGAGTATGAAAGGGGCATCCAGGAAATACAGATATTACTACACAGGAACACTTTGCAAACACTTTATTTACTTGTTTATTCGTATTGTATTTTGCATTTGTATTTACTCGTCTTTATTTACTTTTTACGTAGTGTCCCAGCTTCTTTGGAATCACGCAAGACGTGGGACTAGTTTAAAGTTAGTGTTGGTCAGAGTTGCCAGAATAAAACCACATAATCGCAATCAGATCCATTTCAATATTTATAATCAATAATTATTTTACACAAGTTGTAAGCCTCCCACAGGAATTGTTAGTCACTAAATGCGGTGTATTTTTTTTCTTCGTGTTTTTTAAAAGATTAACACCAAACCAGCGTCCAAAGGAGAAAATGTGTAAATATATTGATGCTGTTTGCTGGTAAATCTCACTTTGTACAGTAAGTGAAGAGATTTTGACTTCCTGTCCCTCATCTTAGCAGCTCACTTGTAGTAGTAGTAGTAGTTCATTCAAACATATTGTAGTCTTGTTGGATGTGATTTACTGCTGTTGAAAAGATGTGGAATACAAAATTGGTGTTTGTAAGGCAGAAAATGAAAGATTTAAATTTGTCAACATTTAAAGATTGATTTTAGGTTTTGATCAGCATATATTACACTAGTGCAGATATATCTGCACTAGTGTAATATATGTTTGGTGCAAATGTCTGCAAATAAATAACAAGAAAGTGCAGAAAATACATTTGGAAACATTGTCTCAGTTACAGTTTCCATCAGAAACTATTAACAAATACATCTTTTAACTATAAAGTGTCCAGCTATGTGTGTAGATTGGTCACAATTGCAGGAAATAAAATCTTAGAAGTCTATCAAGTTAAACTCCCAAATATTCAGTGTCAGCCTAAAAAATATTTGTCAGGCAATAATCATTAATATTTTTTTTTATTTTTTTGTTGTTGTGTTTTTGTCATTGTAGCTGCAGTAAAATGTCCAACATCTGTCACAATCTGAAGGTTTGCAGAAAGATTTCTAGATTTAATAGCTGAGAATTTATTCATCAGAATATCCAAATAGATCAACGAGGCTCCTCGCCTGAAATGTGAATAGAAAATTCCAATTTTAACACAAATCATAAACTCCGTCTCCCTGTGTGTGTGTTTCAGCTGGAGGGAAAGGTCCAGCAGGGAGAGAGAGACTTTGAACAAATCTCCAAAACCATTCGCAAAGAAGTCAGCAGGTTCGAGGTGAGAAGGATGGATAAATTCATGTTAATCTGTTTGTACGAGGAGCAACCTGGAATTCTCTGTATATTCAGAAATGAAGACATTTGTCATCCTGTGTTTTTTTGTTGTTGTTTTTTTTTTTACAGAAAGAGAGAGTGAAGGATTTTAAAACCATCATTATCAAATACCTGGAGTCGCTGGTTCAGACACAACAACAGGTAAAGACATCATTTTTAAAAATTTAAAATATAATATAAATCAAATCACAATATTGTTCATATATATATATAGAGAGATATATATAGATATCTCTATATATATAGAGAGATATATATTACATTTAAAATGCTCATATTGCAATTCAGTTTGATTAAATTATTACAGTGTGGAATATAACACAGATTTTATATGCGAATAGAACCACAAAACATAATCTGGTGAATTAATGAAGGCGAATCTTCTCCTGCAGCTGATAAAATACTGGGAGGCCTTCTTACCCGAGGCCAAGGCCATCTCATAGAGTCCACACACACTCAACAGACAGTCCTGACTGGCTCCGGTCAAACCACTGTACCCATAATGCACCTGCCTTCCCGCGTCACCTTCAACCTACCGTTTATGCCCTGAAGAAGAGATGTGAGGCTGCGACTCAGCTGGGAGTGACTTTTCTCCGGTTCACCATCTTTTATTCCTCTTTTTTTCCTTCTTGCTGATCTCAGTGCTGCATTCAAGTCCTGTTGGAGTCATTGTTGTTCTCCTGATTGATGCTTTTACAATTATAACAGATATGCACTTCTCATACTATTTACTTTTTTAGTGACATCAGAATTTAGGAAGTCTAAGAAAAAAGTCAAAATCAGCAAAACTAACTTTTTTCATCATCCATATGAATGAATGCAGCACGAGTTAAGACCCTTGTAATGGCTTTCCTCTTTGTACAAACAGATTTTAGAATCTGGCATCAGTTTTTACAACTGGAGCACTTTGTTAATTTATTTTTTCACCAAACCTGAGGTGAATGGGGTTCATGGAGAAGCTGGGGGAGGAATTTCTCTCTATAAACTAGTGTTTGACCTCAAAGATAAATGTCCAAACTACATATAGAAGCACATTCCTGCCATAAAAAATGAAAAATAAAAAGATGAAAAGTTAGGAATGATGAAAATAAAAACATTAGGGAAAGTCAAAATGTTCTGACACTTAAGTCAGAATTATGGTACAATTTGACTCAGTAAGTTATAAGATAAGGTCAAAACGAAGAGAACTAAATGCCTTTTACAGAAAGGATAAATAGGTATGTATGTAATGGCTCACTATACATAAATTGTCTTCATTCTGCTGATGCCTGTTTACTTAACATAACATTTTTAGGCTAAATGCAGGACTGAGAGATCCAGTAGTCATGATGACACCTGAGCAAGTTCACTGAAGAAAAATGTGTGTTATGTTCAAGAACTCCAGAGAAAGCTAGTAAAAACAATCCTTTAAAGTATCCTTATTTAGCATTTATAAGCAATATACAAAAAACTAATAAATGGGTAACTATACACCATAATGTAATCAGAGGATATGTATAAGAAGATATAATTGTTAACTGTGGGCAACATAACTAGAGGCTGGTGTTCACACTGATACGGAATGAAAAAAAAAATCCTCATAGGACAGGTTGTAATTGTTGCAAATACTTAATATTAAGTAAAAAATTAAAACATTCTAATAACTTTTATACATTAATACATTTCATTAAATTTCTGTTGCTTAGGAGGACTTGAGAGAGTGGCATAGTGATAGTTTTGTCTTTTGTTTTTGTCTTACCATTAGAATATATATATATATATATATAAATAAATAAAATAATACATTAAATAAAAATAATAATATTAATCATCGTTCCTTACTTTTCACCCTTGTATTTTTGGGCAAGAAAGGCTTCCATATATTGTCACTAAATACTACAGTACCCATGAGCCATTGCTGCAGTTGGTCAAAGCTGTGAAGTCAGAGATGTATCATATTGAGAGAAAAAAAATCAGACTTCACACAACTATTTCCCACCTGGAACTAGACTCTGAAGCTCTCTGATTGGATGTGTCTTGCTGCAGTGTTCTCTGGGAATTGTAGTTGACATCTCCTAATGCAGCCATGGAACCTAAATCAATGAAACAAACATCAATAACATTTCTACACCAATGTATGTATTCCTTTAGCAGTTGCTGTGCTAACAATGCTTGAACACAATATTTCAGTAATAAAATTTGTGGTTTTATTTCGAAGTTTGGAACATGAGCTGTGAAACTGATCCGGAGTCAGTGATGAAGGACGACTGACTGCGTCTTTTGCTATTTTGTGTCTTGTGCTCCTGTCACCTGTTCAGTCACCTCACTTTCCCTCACGCCTTTCAAACTAAGAGCCCTTATTTTTGTTGCTGTATGATCGTGAGTGAAGGCAACATTTTCTGATTCTGGAACAAAGTTTGCTTTCTGATTCTTTGAGTCAACGAGAACAGAAAAGGTAGAATCTCACTTTTTGGTTCAGTTTATTGCTGCTGTCAGATGGAAATTTCTGAACCTATAGAAAAAGCTATTTTATTTTTGTTTGATAGATCTCTAATCTACCTGAAAATGCTTGATTAATACCCATAGTTTACATTGATAATATTTGTTTTAATGGTTATTAAGACGCTGAATTCAGACACACCCATTTTCACATAAATTCATCTGTATTCAAGTTTTGACAAAGTATTCACATAAAAGAAAATCAAGGTGTGAATATTGATGAAGTAAGCTCCCAAACCGAACAGAAGTGCATTTCATCATTTTAACAACCTTGTATGTATCGATTTTCTACATGTCATTATGTTTAGATGTGTAGTTTAAATCTGGACTAAATATTTTAGACACCTCAAATGCATATTGTTACACCAGCATGTAGCTAGACCTACTTCAAATTGAAATAGTCATTTATATGCTGTTGAAACACACAGTTATTGTTACATGATGGTAAATGAGTGCTTCCTCGTAAGGTTATAAATGCAGGCAGCTCTGAGAGTAAAATCTTTAAGAGAATGGAGAACCAGCAGGATGAGATCAAAATAAAAAAATATTTGTTTTATTGCTTTAAATTCTAACATTTTCCTCACCAAGTTACTCTTATGTCATCATAGCCAACTACTGTATATTACACTAACAGGATAAAGTATTAAAGTAAGATCCAGTGTGTAGAACATTCCTCTAAAGATAAACTGTAAATATCTGAAAATGTCAGCTGTCCTCATTCTGACGGTGGACCTATACTTGCAGCAGAAGAATATGTTTTTAGTCTGTAGCATCATTGTAATTGATTCTTCCCGTGTGGAAAGGTGTTTCTTTCATGCATTGCTCCTGTTATAATCTCTTCTTGCAGTGGTTCCAGATCAGATTTGGGATGCAGCTCTGTGTTCGCTGATGACTGATGCTTCAGTCCAGTTTGGAAGAACCAGACCAAAATTAGACGGCTAAAGAAATGAAACTTAATTCTGTCAAGTCACGTTAGATGACATGTTCAATCATATAATAAACATTCACATCCAGAACAACGACTGAGCAGCGGTTCAGAGCTGAGTATGAAGACTCGCAGCGTGAACAGAACCTTGGTGTTTTCTTCCTTCTCCCTGTTCTCCTCAAAGAACAAACATCCAGATTTAAAGAAAACAAACAAAGAGACTGTGCTTAGTGTTTTCTGGCGTGGAGGAAGTGAGTGTCTGTCAGGTGACGGCGTGTGTCCGTCCAGAGAGCAGCTTCAGACTGTGACCATTATTTTTACTGGCTGTTTCTCTTCCTATTGATCGGTGTGAGAGCTGCACTTCTATTAAATGCAAATTCTACAGAATCTGTTCTTGATTTTATTTTGCTGAATCTTAAGGACACTTCATCACCAGAATGAAATTCAACATCCCGAATCTGTCAGAGCAGCTTCAAATCGGACGTTGTTCGTCCCTCGTTGAAGTTTGAATTAAAAATGCAAACCTCATCCCTCGTCCAGTGATCTCCAGTCTTAAAATCACATTACAATGAGTTGATTGCTACCTTTTTATTCCGTGTTTTATTCCACGTTGTTGCCACTGGATGATGTGCAATGGTTGAGAATTTTCATTTTGGTTTTATTTTTTGGTTTTCACAGATGATGAAATGCTTTATCTGAGGAGATTTTTTTTTTTAAACTCTTGTTTTGACATGACATTCCTGCAGCACGGCAGAGCATTTCAGAATTTTAATGACAATAAAGGAATGTATCTCATTCATGGCTCGACTGGGTTAAAGTTATTCAGCAGAATTGTATCCTTATTTAACCAGAGGTTTTTTATTAATGTCATTATTACCTCACATTTCATTAAGTATTCGGCTCAGTTTTACTGTTAGGATTAATATTATTTCCCCTCCTCGGTCTCTTTTGATGTATTTTAAAATTTTCTTAAATTACACCTGAAGCTACATTTTTCTCATGAGATGCTATCAGGGGCATACATTTTTGTTTCAACATTGGAGGGGTCCTCCCCCGGAAATGTAAAGCATTGGACACTTAATTTCCTGCATTCTGCTTCAATGTTGGTGGACGTGTCTTATAAAACAAAATCAGGCGATGGGTGAAAATTTAAAATAGAATTGAATATTATAAGGTTGATGCTATATCATAACATCTGCTTTCAGGGATATTCATTATTTGGGGAAAGTGACTGTAAACGATGTCACAATGAAGTCTGATTTTATTTTATATTTACACATTAATGTAAGTTTTTTGTAGACAGAGATTTTAAACATTTTTCAGAGATTATTTCTTTAATGCTTGAAAACTCATGATTTTATATATTTAAAAAAAAGATATGAACAAAAAATCCCAAGATTTTTCTAATATGAACTAATTATTTTAAAAACATGAATCTATCAGTTATGATGTGCTCACAAGTTGTTAAATGTCCGTGCACAGTATGGAAACACTTTTTAGGGGCTCCATAGTTTTCTCTGTATTATTATAGGCCAATAAAACGCTGCTCTCTCTTATTTAATGGTCACTGCTGATGTAACTCGGAGCTGTTCTCAGACCAGATTGACCTGAAGATTGAGAGCAGTCCCTCCTCTTTGGGCCTCGCAACACATCCGTACAAGGTAACACACATTCAGCCAATCCTTAGCTGAGTGCCTGTCCTGTCACATGTCCTCCGTCACTGTAACCACCTCTATGCTGTGTTCGAAGTGTGGCTTTTATTCTTCCAGCTGTATTTTTTTGTCCAATGAGTCTGTGGGTCAGAACCTCAAAATGATAATCAGAGTGTCGAAACTGGAAATGATTCACACAGACTCTCGGGAGGCTTTACCTCAGCTCTCCATATACCTCACACACACAGCATATAGGCTGTCAGAAAGTGGGCCGTACGCTACAATATGCAATATGGCTGTCACAGGATCGACTAGCTGTCATATCCAGGCTCCAGGTTTCTGTAGAAGGTGAACAAATTCACATCTGATTTTATTAAGAGACGCCAGAGCAATATTTAGTCCGTTCACACTGTGCTATGTGTGAGTACAACCATACCATATACAACATCATGCAGTCCTGGACAACACCAGGATCTAACAGAGCCATTAGTAGCATCACAAACAGTCTATATTAATGATTTTTAATTTAATTTAATTACAGAGATGGATCAAACTGCCCTGGCTTTACAAATATGGGATCATTGTAACTGACTTCATTAACTTCATTTTCATTGATTACTAATTTAGTGCCAGAACAATGCTGGTATTTGTCATCTCTCATATGTTTTTGTCACTGGTGAGCTTTCTTCTCTCAGGTTGCAGCATCACCAACTGAGCTGCTGACATTTGAGATATGACATTTCTTGATTTATTGTCAAAAAAATTACAGATTGGCGTAATTATACGCAAGTATTGCTGACTGATTCAATTTTGTTATTTTTGCAACTTGTCGTTGTTTTAAAATGTGTGAAAATCTATTGAACGTTGAATCACATCAGACTATTTGTAAAATATACAAACATGAAATCTTTGTCAAAAAATGCTGATCGAGTTACTTTTGGATTGAAAGCTGTTTAAACACATCAGGGACCACTTTTGAAAATATATGCTGTCTTATTCACTGGACTAAAATGATACTTCGTCGGAGCAAAAGCTGCTTGATGTATATTAGCTTACATGTATATGTTGCGCTGTTGTTCTCCGCCTCGGTTGCCATTTTCACAAGTTTGAAAACTCTCGTAAGCCCCTCCCCTTCCTCTATAGCCAAGATGGTGATCAATGAAGGTGAGAAGTGTCCATCGTTCCACACTCAACTTTGGGCCATTTTCAGTATGCCAGTATACTCATAGTATGCTGCATTTTGACTTTCTCATATTCACTTATGCACTCAAACTGGCCATGTTAATTAGTGTAGTACATGATTGGAGACACAGAACATCTTTCAGTCCCTCCATGAAGTTGCAGGTTCGAAATGAGGGACTGCTATGATTGGCGAAACCAAGAAGATTGGTCAAATCTGCAGATTAGTTGCAGTGACTGGACAAAATTGCAAGGTGGTACAGATTGCTCGGGGTTTGGTTGAATTTGAGATAATTGTTGTGACTTAAACTGAATAACTGAATAATTATAACGTTATAAATAAAGCGACTGAGCTTGTAGATCTGGCATGTCTCCTTTAGTCCATCCGCTGTCACAGATCCTTTGTTCTGGAGACGTTACTGCAAAGAATGAAAACAGTGTTAAAAACAGCCTTATTTTTAATCATGATTTTGCATGACATGAGTTTTACGGCTATGGATTTTGATCGATGTTGAATCTAAAAGGTTTCCTCTCATTATTCTTTAATGAAGAGAAAATTATAATATATAAATATAATATAATTTATAATTGAAATAGTTTCATTTCCTTATAAGATTATGTGTAAGATTATGATGGTGCATTTTGCACATGCCCCCTTGGAGTAAAAGGCGTGGTCTCTTGTAATTTTTCTTCTGTTGGGAGTTCAGACACCATTCCGGGATCAAAATCTATTTTATTTTTTCCAATGAATTTCGAATAAAATGCAGATGTCCTAGTAGCCTTTTCTCTTGTATATTAGTTCACTCTCTCTCTCTCACATAAATGCTCCCTTTGTCTTCTGTATTTATGTAGGGGCATTTATGTTTAAAGCTCACACACTGTGGTCCTCCTGTCTCTTTCAGGTTGAGAATAATGTAGGTAAACCTGCATCCTTAACCTCCCACTATCACTTAAACTGAAGAGCAATGGTGCATCCACTTTTCTAGCTTCACCTCCGCCTCTAAGATTTTCCCTCTGACAGAATAATGTATCTGCATCTGTTTTCCTCGCTCACTCTAACCTCTCGCTCTCATATGACTCCAGAATAATGTAGATGTATTTATTTTTACACTCTCTGCCTCGACCCCGGTCGCTATCAATCTGGCTTTAGAATAATGTAAGCACATCTGTTCTGCTCACCCTCCTAACCCCTCAATTTCCCCGCCACTTCAGGATAATGTAGGTGCATCTATTATCTCCGCTCACACCAGCACTGCTGTCTGCAACCAGGGTTTTAGAATAATGTAGCTGCATTTACAACCCCCCCACCCTTTCAGCTCTCACGCTATCAACACATGGTTGGGAAATAAATAAAGCGCTGCACATATGAGCTGCGTCAAGCTTCAAAATCTTGCAGAGGTATTTATTACTTCAGCTCATCACTTACACCACGTCACCACACATTCAGGTTTCCATATGCTACGACTGCTACTTTAACTTTCTCCTCTTTTCTCTGGAGACACAAACACAGACAAGGTGCAGAGGGGAGAAGAATGGGGGGAAAAAAAAAGACTCCATAGCAGATAACAGTGTTGCAGCAGCGTAAACCTCTGCTTTTATTTATCATATCTCCAAATGGTGGTGTAGCTGTTGTGCTGTGGTCAGGATACAGTGACCTTAGTTGATCAACTACCCCCCTCAGCAGCCTGATAAGAGGGCTAGTATAACAGCGAGCGAAGGCGGAAGGCAATACTGTAATTATTTCTGCGCTGTCAGAGGGGGAACAGACCGCGGCCCTCCTGCCGATTCAAATCTGATGGGAGGCTAAAAAGAGGAGGAGGAGGAGGAGGAAGGAACAAAAACAACGCCAATGAGACAAATATCAGCCAGCCACTGCGACACGCCTGAAATTGGACCAGTTTGTCATGCACAGGGCTGCCACACACACACACACACACACACACACACACACACACACACACACACACACACACACACACACACACACACACACACACACACACACACACACACACACACACACACACACACAAATACACACATCTGAGGCCGGACAAGACTTAATTCAAACTTTACTAGTTGCATAAAAACAGGAAATACTCACAAGCGGATATGTGAAAGAATTGGTCAGAACATTGACTGTATCATGTCAGTGCTTCCTTATCCACTGAATCACATACAAATATATCAAGAATGAATACATCAGATGTAATGGTTCAGACCTGAGGGTGCTAAACCCACCTGGACATACAGCAAACTTCATTCTTCAGTCTTTAAAAGCAGCTCACCAATATATAGACTGATGTTATTAAGAGGTGAAAGAGAAATCTTCTGTAACAGCTGGCCTCTGCAGTCATTTGTTGGGATCTATTTTCATCAGTGGATTAATCCACATTTGATGCTCTAATGAATATTTGTGGCAGCAGGACAGTGAGTCGAAAACAAAGTAGTGTCTGTGTTCATGGTAATTAAGGAACACAAATGCCTCATAGTCCTGGAGAGGCCCAGCAATACGAGAGAGGACTTGGATGTTGACTTGAACCCTACATGTTGAATAGTTCGGTAAGCTAATTACTGTCAAAATTGTCTATTTATGTCTACTTGAGTAAACCATTAAGTTATGTTGCGTAGCTGAAAGAGGCAAATTCCACTATAAAAACAGGCTTAATGGAAAATGTGTGCATCTCCACATAAGATCTGACCTCATGTAGAAGCAGATAGTAATTGAAGCCTGATTATACTGTATAATGATGCTTCTCACACATTTAATTCCACTTAATATCAATTCATAAGCACCTTTCATTCTGACAAGATACAAGCCAACTTGAACCTTACATGAAAGTCTACTCAGTGTTTCATCAGCGCTGTCTCAGCATCACATTCCCACTGCTGGAGCGTGGATGAGAGGGAACTGATGAAATCATCATTTATACAGGGGCTGATGAGTGTATAAATCCAAGATCACATCAAATAGCACTGAAGAATGGCAGAACATAGTGTCAATAGTTTCTATGAAAGTCGTCTATACTGAGAATACACCGATCAGCCATAACATTATGACCACATGCCTAATATTGTGTAGGTCCATTTTTGCTACCAAAATGACCCATCGAGGAATGGATGTCACCAGACCTCTGAATGTGTGCCGTGGTGTTTGGCAACAGATGTTAGATCGGACTTGTTTGTCCAGCACAACCCACAGATGCTAGGTTGGATTGAGATCTGGGGGATTGGAGGCCAAGTTAACACCCTAAACTCATTGATGTGTTCCTCAAACTATTATTCCATTGCTCCGCGGTCCAGGTCTGATGCTCACATGCCCATTGTAGGTGCTTTCGGCCGTGGAGAGGGGTCAGCATGGGCTCTCTGACCAGCCTGCGGCTATGCAGCCCTATACGCAGCAAAGTGCAAAGCACTGTGTGTTCTGACACTTTTCTATCAGAACCAGCATCAACTTTTTCAGCAATTTGTGCTACAGTAGCTCTTCTGTGACTTTGGACAATACGAGAAAGCCTTCACTCCCCGCATGCATCAATGAGCCTTGGGTGCCCATGACCCTGCAGTTTTGGAGATGCTCTGACCCAGTCGTCTAGCCATCACTATTTGGCTCTTGTCAAAATCGCTTGAATGTTTTTCCTGCTTCCAACGCATCAACTTCGAGAACAAAATGCTCACCTGCTGCCTAATATATCCTACCCACTGATGGGTGCCATTGTAAGGAGATAATCAATGTTATTCTCTTCAGTGGTTATAAAGTTATGGCTGATCGGTTGTATATCACCAAGTCGAAAGTCAAACCATTGATCAGCAGCTGATCATTTCTATACGTCAACATTCATGAGGTGCTTTGCATTAATAGTTGAATGTGGGTGTGTCTGGGATGGGATGTGGGAACATTTATTTTCAGTATGGATCTGGCACACAGCTTTATAATAGGTTTATAGGATGCTCCCATGACATTTAGAGCCACTGTATGGGAGCCTTATGGTTAGATACAGCGAAAACGGTGGATTGGATTTAAACTGTATGCTGAAAATGAAGTCGTTTATGTCTGTAGAAACACAAAAAATCATTTACGACAGCATCACCCAAATGTGCGATGTGCAGGAAGAGACGGAAACCGACTCAGTTTCTCTCCAAGGCATTTCAAGCAGCCCCTCATTGCAGAGTCAGATCATGCCCGAGAAATAAATAATGCTATAGGAGTGCTTATGGTTGTGGATATGTGACCAGAGCCAGTTTTAGAGAACGTGGAAGTCAATGTGCTTGAGCTCCACTACAATATGCCTTGATGGGTGCATTTTGGTCGGTCCATTGTGTCTGCCCAGTGTAAACGAGCAAAAGCTGCAGTTGTTCAGGAATTATCAACTGCACTCACCATCGATGGATGGACCTTTAGGGCTACAGAGAGCCACTTAACAATAACTGCTCACTACATCACTCCCGAGTGGGAAATGAAAAGTCCGGTCCTGCAAACTCTGCCCATTTATGAACAGCATACAAGCACATGTCTGGCAGAGAAACTAAAAGAGGTGGTATCAGAGTGGAAATTGGAGAACCAAGGGACAAGTAATGCTGTCAAAAGGGACAAGGCAAAAAAATTGTCAATGCTGTTCATGAAGCTGGACTTGGTCCCGAAGTGCTTTGCACACACTATTATTTTAGTATTACGGAAAGGATTGGTTGTCAGCCAGGTGACCCGACTTATTGCAAGAATCAGAAAGGTTGCATCCTTTATTCCACTAGTTTATTTATGATTTAACAACCTGTAACACCAACCCCTATAATCATGTTTGAATTCTAATAAAAAATTGATCACACAAAAAAAGAAACAGTCAAACTTTTCCCCA
The DNA here is from genome assembly GCA_037577475.1 of Chaunax sp. Z400. Taxonomy (NCBI): domain Eukaryota; kingdom Metazoa; phylum Chordata; class Actinopteri; order Lophiiformes; family Chaunacidae; genus Chaunax; species Chaunax sp. Z400. The sequence continues at coordinate 22,835,241 of CM075187.1, read as the reverse complement.
AACATGTAATAATTCCAGACAGCTGCCAGGTGATTTATGAGCAGCCTCAGCTTTTAAAGGCGCCTGAAACTCTTGAATTCACTTAGTTTGTTTGACCTTGAAAACAACAAACACGAAACCCAAAGCTGCTTTGTAGCTGCTGCAGCACATAATTGTTAAGAAACCAAAAAAAAAAAAAAGTGTCAATTGTAGCTCTTATTGTGAAGCCGTGAGGATGTATGGGCCAGTGTCGCCTGATGATAGATGACACGATACCCAGCTCTCCTGATTTCGCAAATTTCTATGAAATGTGTCCTGAGTTCACGAAGGCGAGGAGATAAGAGGCTGGAAGAGGCTCATCGGCCAATAGGATTAATCCATTTCTGCCTCTTATCTGCTGATAGAGGAGGACCCTCTCTTCTCTCCTTTCGCCTCCTTCCCTCCTCTCCTTTCAGCTCATTTCCTTTACTTCTTCATCACCATCCTTTACCTCTTGTCTCCTTCTCCACTCTCATTTCATCTTCCTCTTTTTGTCTCCTCTTTCATCCTCTCTCTTGTCACAAATCTGTTGTTTTTCTCCTCTTTCGTTTCCTTACTCCTCCTCATCTCATCCCCTTTGTTGTTCTCTCTCATCTTCCGCTTCTTACTACATATTTCCTCCTCCTCCTTTCTCTCCTGTGGTCTCCCTCTCTTTTCGTCTACTTTCTGCCTCTCTTCATCATTTCGTTCCTGTTTCCGTTGAATTTATTTGCTCCTCATCTCCTTCTTCAATGTTATTTTCTAAATCTCACAGCATTTAGCAGGACGTAACAATTATAGATCGTGGTGATAAGATAGAACAGAGATGTTCAACCAGGATACAATATTTAGGTAGCACATAAATAAACACACTTAATCATTTAACAAGAACATGGGCCTATCAGTTAAAGAATCAGCTTTAACCAATAAAAACTTTAAGCATAAAACAGTAAAAAATTACAGCATTTAACAAGGAAACAGCATAATAATAACTTAATATAGCATTTAACTAGGAAACAACAACATAAGTTAATACGCATTTAGCTACAGAAAACATCATAATAATAAGTTAATATAGCATTTAGCTACAGGAAACATCACAATAATAAGTTAATACAGCGTTTAGCTACAGGAAACATCATAATAATAAGTTAATATAGCATTTAGCTACAGGAAACATCACAATAATAAGTTAATACAGCATTTAGTTCCAGAAAACATCATAATAATAAGTTAATATATCATGGAAACAACATAATAATAAATTAATATAGCATTCAGCTAGGAAGCAACAGTGCAATGTATACCTTAGGACACAGAAATAGGAGCGGTTACTCAGATGCTAAAGGATTTGTCAAATTTCACAATATAAAACACAACAAAATGAAAATTAGGAGAATTACGTGTTTTCTTAAGTGTTATTTGCTGTGGCAGAATGATAATTGATGTTGAAAAATGGAATATAAAATACAGCTGCACTGAATAAATAACTGAATCTAAAACAACCACAACACTGGTAGATGAATTATGCAGCTCTTTCTCAGTGTGTTGGCAGAAATTCCACTGATTCACTCTGTGTCTTCTTCTGAAAAACAGGTTCGAACTGTTTGTCTTTAGAAATCTCAGAGGCTCTCTGCAGTTTCCGGTAAAACTGCCAGCGCTGCCGTTCATCTGGCCGAGACACTAGATCTTCTTTAAGACACTTCAACCCTTTTTTTCTGTCTTTTTGTTTTTTTAAGCTCCCTTAAAACAACATTGATTGTTTCCCAGAATGACTTTCTGTCGCAGTGGTAATGATTATGCAGATGTGGCACAACCTTTCCGTTTGACGGGCGGTTCCCATGGGGGCAGGCAGTGACACGGCGGCTGTAGCCACGCCGACAGGCGACCGACATGCCCCTTTCCCTCTACCCCACCCGACCCTTCCCCTTGTGCTTAGTCTGGCCTTTTCCTGAATGGTGGAGGAGGTGATGGAAGAGCGGTTCTGCTTAAATCAACGTAGGAATGATTGAATGATTCCACGATAACAAATTACCTGAAATGCACTGGAGCATCAAAATAACAAAACTTCATTTAGAATTTCATTATTTTTGTTTGTGATTATTATTACTTTAAATTTCAGGACTGAACAATTTAAGACAATACAAGATAAATAACTATTCAACACTGTGACAAAAAGATCAACATTTTAGATTTCATTATTGTTTCTATAAATTTATATTGTCTATTGTCCAAAAAAAGTAAAAAACAAAAAAAACAAAAAACTGTTTGACAAACAAAAGAAAAGAAAGACTTATCTAGCATATTTATTATATTGATTCCTGACTTATATGAAGTTATCTATAGTAGACTATACTATACATAAATAAAACTATGAATTTATATTCTATTTGTGACAAAAGAAAATACAAAAGTAGTCGTTGGTTTCAAATAATTTCTGAACAAACTTACTAGCCTACATTTTAATTGACAACAATAGAAAATACAACGTAACAATATTACATTGGACATTCTAATATGTAATTTCACAGATTTAGTAGAGGCTTTAAACTTCATGTCCAATTAAGTCACACTTTGGAATATTTATATAAAATATGAGAAAACCCTCATACATTTTCCTACTTCCTATACAGCAGATATTATTAATCCACACATGGTTCTTGCCAGGAACTTGGCGACACCTGATCTCAATAATATGAAACAGATTTTGTAAAGAAAATATTTTGACTTGAAAGCCTATAAAGTAAATGTATTTACTCTGTGACGGAGTAAAACCTCCTCTCATGTGTCTTGGCTTCTCACTACTATTCCCTCCTCCAATGACAGCCCTGGACTGATTTATTCCTTCTGATGATTGGCCTTCTGCCGTCTCATTGACAGCAAACCTTCTTCATCATATCTCCACTTTTACTCTCCTCCTCCTCCAAATCATTTTTCCTTTCATATTAAGTTTTTTTCTCCCTCCCTCCGCTCTGCCGCTGGATTTTATTTGACAGGAAATATTCCAGGCGATGTGGTGTGGTTGTAGATCTCAGGCCGTGGCAGACAGTATTGATTGGACTGATTTGCATACATAAATCTATTGGCTATCTGACACTTGCCAATATTCTGGGCAGCAGGGAGTGGCGGTGCTGAGTCGGCCAGGTCACATTATCATTGGTGATGGAGCTTTGATGAAGTGTGACAGCGCTGCACAGCTGCTGACTGGAAGACTGCACTCTAAAAAATGGTGGGTCAAGTTTAACACCAGTGTGTGGCTTCTTAAGGATGTATATACCAGGATATATTTATATATGACATATTTTTATTTTATCTTATTAAACCAAACTGGACATTCAGTGTCCTCAGAGGTTTAATCCCAATTACTTTGGTGATCCTTTAATTTCTCGTTGAATATGAGGACATCATTTTTGTTTCATAGTGAAATATCTTGACAACAGTTGAACAGATGCCATGAAATTTTGGTTCACACATGGTCCCCCAGGTAATGAATTGTTATCTTTAATGATTGTCTGACTTTGTTTCTTGTTCCATTATCAGGTAAAACTTTAAATTTGTCAGGGAGATGCAGAGTGTATGTTTTTAAATACATTGTAGACTGGGGTGACTTTAAAGGGTGCCCTGACTGAAAAAAGGTGGAGAAATGCTGTTTTAAATAATAACACTGTGAAGTGATTCACTTCAACCTCTTGTTTCATTTGACCCATGGTGCCACTGGCTGTTGTGGAGGCCCAAGTACTCAGGACATTTGATTTATTATTCATGGATCATCTGTGAAACAACATTAATTCAATGACTAACAGTGTTTTGCATGTGTAAAGTACGTTGTGTTTCATAGTGAGTTGTAGTGCATCTGTGAAATACAATTTATTAATTTTTGGCAGGAAATTAGCTCCATAAAATTAAAAATAACGAAGGTTCAGCTAATCATGACGACATCTCACTCCAGGCCAAAGTGGTGGACCAGACCAACGGCCAACAACTACAGTAAGAAGCAATATAAAATCATTCCCAGTCGAGAAGACTGTTGACTTATTTAAAAGGAGCGACATCTTCTTGTGCTCCGTTAACGACTCCATATATCATTAGGATTTCTTCCCTGTTTTATTCAGATAATGTTCAGAGACGTCTGAAAAGGGAAATGACTCTTGCAGGTTGATACAACTAACGTGAAGAGACTGATGTTACTATGCTTAATATACTTAATACTTAACTATACTTAAAATACTTGATCAATGTTTATATTTCGTAAAAGTATGCGTTTGTGCATCTACTTCTGAGTGAGTGCATTTCCACATCTTTGTGTGTGTGTGTGTGTGTGTGAATCAGTGCAGCCTCCAGTTTCTTTGTTTCTGTCGGAGGAAAAGGTCAAAGCACCAGAGAGAATTAATTGAAGAGTGAGAGAGCACAGCTGGCTCTGTCAGACCAACAAGGCCCTGTGTGTGCATGTACGTGTTTGTGTGTGTGTGTGTGTGTGTGTGTGTGTGTGTGTGTGTGTGTGTGTGTGTGTGTGTGTGTGTGTGTGTGTGTGTGTGTGTGTGTGTGTGCGTGTGTGTGTGTGTTTAAGCTGAAAATTGTGCAGCTTTCTCAGTCAGATAACCATGTAAAACATTCATAAAGAAACAAAAAACTAGGTATTCACAGTTTGAGCACAGATCATGATTGTGTTGACAGAGATTTGTGTTTCTCTGTCTGTTCCTATTATGTGTGTTTGCTTCAGTATCTTTATGTATTGTATTTTTGCTTATATTAATATCTTTGGTAACTGGCTATGCGTGTCCTAATGTGTATGAGGGCTCCAACTACAGACGATGCAGATAACATTTTTGAAATTATATTAGTGGTGTCAATCCATTAAAAAATTTAATCAAGTTAATCCCAATAATAACTGTGATTAATCACAAGTTTAAAGTACTAGTATTTACTTGTATACTTTCAAAGGGAGTTAAAAGAAATGCATGTGTGGTGTTGGAATAAAGAAATGCATGTTGGTTCTAGGGATCAGATTGCTTTTACTTAATAACATCTCAGATTAGTTCCGATGAGTTGTAGAATTGGGAGTGCTTGTCACAAAGTGACTATCATATTATCAATTGCGTTTGTCAGATAATAGGGATATCACCATACCCGCATGGCTCCAGCAGTGTTCCTAACTTTGCCAGCCTATCATATTCAGCTGAGGTAAGCATGGCTAAGTTGTTCTTGCATTGCCTTCAGTGGGTTGAGAGTTGAATTGGGAACATCCTGGATGAGTGACTCTCCTTCTTGTTAAACTGTCAGCTCTCCTGTGTTTGCAGGACTGCGTTTGACACGTCTGACGATTTTACTGCACTTGGCTTAAGCACCAACAAAGCCGCTGTCATGGAGAGTCACTGTAAATACTCTCTGTGTGATGTGCGCTATCTGCTCCAAAGCCGAATGGCTCCTCACTGCCGCGATCATATTGCGAGCGCTGTCAAAGAAGATCCGTCAGATTTGCTGTGCTTTGGTGGAAAGACATTTATCTAAACTTCCCTTTCTAAACGTCGGGGGTCGTCTCCTGAGTCATCCTCATTGTAATTACAGGAAGCAATTGGGGTCAAACTTGGAGATTTTCTTACTTTGCATTGAAAAATCAATGCGTTAAGGTTTTAGATGAATCATGAGAAAAAACACAGCCCTAATTTATATATCTTCTTTTTATAGCCATTATTTATTTTGGAAACATCTATTAATTATTAATAGATTATATTAATCTATTAATTATTAAGTCCACAATCTCCTGTAAATGTTTGGTATACAATCCAAACATAAAGATCTCTTTACTACCTCCACCACTGATGTACGTTTAAGTGTTTTTTTTAGTTCTTGTGTGTATAATCAGTATTTGTATTTGCTCTCAACTCTGTGTATACCTGTGTGTGTGTGTGTGTGTGTGTGTGTGTGTGTGTGTGTGTGTGTGTGTGTACTCCCTTATTACCAGTGTTCTCGTTGTTGTGTCGTCGTGGGAATGTACCGTGACAACCTGCTTGCTGCTTTCGTATGCAGGAGAACAACACCGATGGCGGAGCAGAGTTAATAGCTCTTTTGTGGCGACGCTCTGATCCTTCAACACCCCCTCACACACATCACCACCACCCCCTCTCCACAATGTGATACAAACACCGAGTGGCACAATTTAATGAAGTTCTGTTCTTTAAAGCAAGTGGCGGTTTGCAGGGATGAAGGGATGGAGGGGAGGTATGAGAACCTCTCTGCTCCTTCAGCTCATCTGTTTCTTTGAATAGTTTCCACATGCCGATCGATGCAGGTTTTCTACTGGCCTTTCAGTGCTGTCACCCGTCATTGAGGGATGCAAATTCATGTCAGAAACTGGCCTGACACTTTTCCTGTCAGGGCCCGGTGCTCGAAAACGCTGCAGCTCAGCAATAAACGGGGTGAAGGCCTCATTTCTCAGAAGGCCGACGGGGAGAACAAGACCTTTTCCATCAAAGTTTTCTCTCACCGGCCTGACAAGATCAGGATGTGAGAGGACACTTGGTAAAGTTCATCTCTCCCTGAGAAGCCGCAAAGTAAAAAAGAAGGGAATAAGTTCTCTAATATTTGATTGTCGAGGCGAGAATTTTAACTAGAAGAAGAACTATACACACACACACACACACACACACACACACATGCACGCACACATATCCAGTCATTCCCTAGAAGTATTCTGCTGTTTAAATCCCCTTAAAGTAAAAAAATATGTTGTTGTTTTTTTTTTTTTTTTTCTTATTCATATGCTGAAGGATGAAAAATTCTCTTTGCTCACCTTTAATCTCATTTAACATGTACCTGTGGAATTGATGACATCACAACTAGTTCTAAATACACTTTTCAGCAAAGTAGGAGACGTCTTTTGTACATTTGGACATCCAGGGATTCTGGACAAAGCAGAGGTGTAGGGTTAGTAATTTATAAAGAGGTAGTTCTGTTTTTGTCTTCTGTGACAACATTCTGTATCAATGCTTACATAAGGAGGTATCAGGTATAAGGACGAGGAGGCAAAGGTAACTCATCTCACTTTAATGCAAGAAACTTCACTGAATCATAATTACCATTAGCACATATTGTTGCATGTCAGAATTGTAAAAACTCTCGGGCATAATTGAATCATTGACAGTAAACTGGGTTTTGCGGATTCGTCTAATATCGATATTCTTGTCTGGTGATATTAGGCAAACTGCAACAAGAGCACTGAGAATTTTCAACAGCTCTGCGTTCATTTGGTGCAGCTACTGACACTGACTCCACTTTGTCAGATATATCTGCAGGGAAAAGAGAGAGAGAGTCAGAGACAAAAGACAACTTGAAAGTGAAAGACCTTTTCTAGAAAATTTAGTCAGTCACTCCTGACGGAATGAGAATGTGAAACAGCTCTCGGTAAAGTTCACCTCCATCTGCAGGAGGATAAAACTGAAAAACAGCAAATTAGGAAAAATGTACAAAAGTCAAAGGAAAAAGAGAGTCAAGAAGTAATACAACTTGTACAAGTCATAGTCCAGGTAGAAACCCTTGGATACTCTTGCTGGATATTTGATTTTGTGACATTTAAGTGTTTCAAATCTAAGCTTAAGCTTTATACTTTACCAATACAACAGTATTTTTTAAATTGTCCTCTCCCATAACGTAGTTTTGAGTCTCTCTTCACAGTATCAATGTAATATATAGATTCCACCACAAATTACCAACCGGTTTCACCAACTCCAGAGTTCTTTATAATATTCTTCCCAGATTTCTGGCGCTGTGAATTTCAATGTTTCAACATGAAATATATAGTTACATGTGACCCAAATCTCACATGTTGGATAAGAGTCCCAGCCTGAAGTCATCCAAATTGGTAAATTCAGTAATAGGTGCAGCGTCACCTAGTTACTGTTGATTTGTAGAGTTGGTTTAGAGGAGCCAGAGGTGCTGAGAATCTCCCCCCAAATGGCACACTCTTCAGAGGAGGCAACATTAATGACCTGACATGGGTTACAATAACTGCATGTTTCAAAACTGCTCCAATGTACCCCCTATAAAATACCACAGAAGCAAACCCTGTGTGTTTCACGTATGTGTGTCATATGAAGATCTGTAGAAAAAGCCTTAGAGCATGACCTAAACCCAACAGGATGTCGTTCATTTTGAATTCACAATGCAAATTAGGTATATTTTTCACCATTATCAGGCGGTGTACTTTAACAAACTCCTCCCACAGATTTCACCCAATCGACTTCAAATTTCATCAGTACAATCTCAACAAGCTAAGGACAAAAAGTTGCTAAATGTTTTCTCATGACTTGAAAGGTGTGGCCAATTGCGGCAAATTTTGATATTGATAAGTGGTTATAATGCAGCTTCACACATTGGAAAAGAGTCGGCCTGAAGACATGCACGTGTCAAAAGTCAGTTACAGTGATACTGTGTTGACCTGCAGGTGTTAGGTAGAGAGGCCGTGGCTGGCTCACGCCCTAACAGGCAGAGGGGTGCAAGGGCCCATTCAACGCTGCTTGAAGCTTTAATTCTTGTTTTTCTTTTTCTTGTTTCTTTTTAAACGCGTGCTGCTCGTTTGTTTGTCTCTGTTTTCTTCTTCTATGTTGAGAATCTTCTAAGTTGCAATGGAAACCTTCTCGGTGTAAATTCAGCAGGCTCATCTAGAAGCCGTCATAGAATGAGAGCACACAAATCCACCAAAAAGGTCAAATCTGAAAAAGAAAAATGTCACCTGTTGCTGCAGCATTTGGTATGATATATTTTATCTTTTAATGCAAAACCCCTTGAGGATACATCTGTCATATGAGTTAAAATTCAATTAACTCTAAAACTAAAAAAGATATTTTAGGAGGCTATCGAAGCCGTTCAGACGTCTGTTCAAGCATGTGTGAACTGACAACTTTAAAGTACAAGAACCTCAGAAACTTTTTACTAAAAATAAATGAATAAATACAACTCAGCCAGAGTCCTCAACCTGACCTGCTTTCCCTGCACTCAGAATGATATCAGAGTTTCTTACCTTCTCTTATCCCTCCTGGATTGAAAACTCTGTGAGGAATACCTGGCAGAGAAAATGGGAGAACTATGTGGTCAGTGTACTCTCCTCTTCTCGACCCACTTTAAAGTTGTTCAGAGAAGTCAAGCTTTCTAAAATCTCAGCCTGTTGACCCAGACTGATAAAGATTCCACCCATCTCCTGTTACTGCCCAGCTCATGTTGAGTTGTCAAGTGTAAAGAATATCATCTGTGTTTATTAGTTTGCCAGCTGAGCCCTTAATGCTCCCAAAACGATACAGAATGCACGTTTGTCCCAATGCTGTTGGGGTGAAATTTATCTTTTAATTTGTAAAGAGTAACTTTAAACCTGTTGCTCAAAAAGTAACCAGTCATTAGAGTTATTATGATTGTGTTGCATATTTAGCCTCCTTTTTTCAGATGATGTTGCTCTATTTGCTTTATCACACTCTGACCTCTAGCACACACTCAGGTGGGTTGAAACCAAGTAAGACGCATTTGGGAATAGAATCAGCACTTCCACGTTGGCTGCCTTTGTAATATAAAATAGTGGACTGCACCAGTTTGGTTGGACTTAATGCCACATTTGATGCAGGTCAAGTATTTTGGGGTCTTGTTCACAAATGAGGGTAAGATGTAACGTATTTTAGCAGAGGTGGCAAAAGTACACACATTCCTTACTTAAGCAGAAGAACCGTTAATTATATAAACAAAGGCTCTGGTCAAAGTAAAAGTATTGATTCAACTTCTTTACTCAAGTAAAAGTGGAAAAAGTACAGGCTCTGAAATGTACACTAACATCACAGCTTTCCTTCATGATAGAGCTTCTTGTCTTCTTACGTTTTTTATGTCTGTCGTCTTGTTTTGTCTGTTGTTTACCTGATTTGCACCAACGAATACACAAGGGATCATCTTTTCTCTGTGTTAAAGGTTGAAATCAGTTTCAATGTTGGGAAACCATGCAATGATATGAAATTAAGATAATCTACTAAAGAAATAAGCCTGTTTTTAAAATGTAAGGAGTAGGAAGTACAGATATTTGCGTTAAAATGTAGTGAGTAAAGGTAAAAAAAAAGGTGTAAAATACTCACGTAAAGTACAGATACTTGAAAAACTAACAAGTAACAAAGTGTTACTTTGCACTGTATTTTTGTGGTAAAGACAAAGCTCTCCTGTCTTTCTTCTTCTTTGGTTTTGCTTCTGACTATTACTATCTGCTTTTTAAATCTCCTGGTTGTATGTCATCAGAAGGGAACAACCCCGTCCTGTCCTGCCACCTCGCTCTGTTTAGAGCATCGATTCAGAGCTGTTACAACCTCCGCTACAGGCTTAGAGGCAGAACAACAACTTCTCTCATCTCAAAAACTTCCTTCCCTTCTCCTCTTTTTTATCTCACCTTCCTCTTTTCTACCTCTCTTTACTCCTCTTTTCCTCTTCTTTATTTTCTTCTTTTTTTTAACCTCTTCACCTCTCTCTGTCTTCTCTTATCAGCTTGTCTTTCCTCTTCAAATCGTCCTTCTCCCTTTTCTCATCTCCTTTTTTCTTTCCTCGTCTTCTTCAGTCTCACCTCCTTTTGTTGATTCCTCCCCTTCTTCCGGTCCCTCGTCAGCTCCCCTCTTTTCATCCCTAGGTCTTCCTGGCCTCCCCCTTCATTCTCTCTCTTCGCCTCTCCTTTTCTCACCATGTCTCTGCTCTCCTTCTTCCCTTCATATGTTTGTTTTGTGCATCTCCTTGTCTCCTCCTCTCCCTTTTCTACTTCTCATCTCCTTGTCTCTCCGCTTTCCTGTCTTTCACACCTAACCTCCTTTTAGTCCTCCTGTTTCCCTCCATCCTCTCCTTTCCCCCCTCACCTCCCCACTCTTCCTTTGGGTTATTAAGATTTCAAAGATACAAATGGCGCCGTGCTGATTGCTTTCAGGGCATCTGCCTTTAATAATTACAGGTGGAGAAGCTCGGGGTAACGTTGGCGTGCCAGAGACTAATGGAAAACTAGATTTTTTTCACTGAATTAGAGCGAGGAGAGGTTTGGGATCCATATATTGACAAGCCATCAACAGGCCGTAGATCAGGAGGAGTGCTTCGGACTTGTCGGAGAAGGCGGCGGCAAACTGGCTCTGATGCTCTGTGGCATCTCTATATGCTCCCTGCAGCACCTCCGGCTGCGAGGAGGATCAAATCCACCTTCATCTCCAGGACCAGACTGTAGAGGGAGGACAGGGTGGAGGAGGAGGAGAGTTAAGAGGCCGTAGAGTTAACCTTTGTTCTGATGACTCCCTCCTCCTCTTCTCATGGAGGACCTGAATCAAAATGTAAATGCTGGAGCCTCTGAAGGAGCGGGGCTCTGGGATCTGCTCGTATTGATTATATGAAGTGAGTCGGAGTCGCTCTGTTCAACAACCAAATGTGTTTTCCCCCGATGCTTTGTGACAGGAATTACCCAGAGTTCAGCTGGCTTTGGGCTCTGTTGCTAATGACATGTCAGATTTCAGAGTGCACACACTCACCTAGGCATAAAATTGAAGGAATGTTGATGGGTTTCACAGTCCTATTTCCCTAAAAAAAGAATTTTTTACAATGTGACAGGATTTCCCTTTATATTACCCCATAATGAATGTATAAACATTTAAATATTATGCATTTGTTGGTAGAAAACGTATTAAAACTTTAGAAATCTTGTATAAATATAACATTAGTTAAATCAAATCTAAATCAAAGGATGAAGAATTCACTTAAACAAACAAAAAAGAGTTTATTTGATTCTGTAATGCTCATCACATGTAAAACAAAATAGCTGAATCAATGAAAAAAATGCAGACAGAATTTTTTTTGTTATTAGATCTTTGCTACTATTGGGACAAAAAAATCTGGGTTGTACTGATGACGGCGGGAGAGGAAAGGTCATGTTCCACGTTTCAAGGTTCAGGGTCAAGGTTTGTATTCGTCACATACAGCCATTCATTCATGACTTCTAAGAACCAGTGTTTTACTTTTTTAAGGAAGCACCACAAGCTGAAACCATGACAATGACCCCTGACCTCTGCCTGGAGGAGGGAGGACAACAGAATGGGTTCCCTGCGGAGATCAATGAAGGATCATCTCGTTACAACAGGGCTTTAGTCGCGTTTACTAAGTGTTTGAGGTGTCTGATACACAATAGAAATCGTTCAGATTTACAGATAAATGATAATAATAATTTTACTTATCAATAGGCTTAATATCACTAAGATATCACCAGTGATATGTCCAAAACTTTTAACCACGTCTCATGGTCGTCAGCAGATGCTGTTTTTCCACAGTTGTCCTTACAAAAGCTAGTAAGAGGACATTAAGTCAAGATTATTTTTTGGACTTAGAATTAAGAATGAACTTTCAAAGTCAGCTTGCTAATATAATGTCTAATTGATAAGCAAACCTTTGTAACTAAATCACTGTTCCTTCAACTAAAATAAATGTTTTTCTAAGAACCCAAATCCTCTCCTGTCCCTCAGACTGCACTTTAAAGTCACTCCAAACCCCTCGGCCTCCATTAAACCTCAGTTTACAGAGCAGCTGGCAGTCTGACCCTCTCAGGAGTTCATATATTTTACTGTAAACACTGATGTTAAAGCTCAACTTTAATGCTTTTTTTTGGGGGGGTTTCTGTCCCCTGAACGGAAATTAAATTTTCACGCTTGCTGCGGTACAGTAAACACACCATGTACACTATTCAGAGTTTGTGTATTTTAAAAAGTCCATGAGAGGTAATTTTGTCATCTCAGAGTGCATGTGGGGGGTATTTCCTGCCTCATTTTTGGGGTGGTGTGATGCGTTGTGTTGTGAGAGCTGTGTGCTGTAGCGAGGCGATGCAGCTGACTGATCCATCCATCATCTGCTCGCAGTTTCTCTACTGCTTGCTCCTCAAACTCGGTTTTTGTTTGGAAACCATCCATCATATCGCTGAGCATGCCACACTTGCCAAAAGACATCCCAACCATAGAGAGAGTGTGTGTGTGTGTGTGTGTGTGTGTGTGTGTGTGTGTGTGTGTACTGGTATGCAGTCATGTATTTGTGCTATATTAAAACAACTCAGTACCCAAAAAACAAAAACAGACATAAAAGTTGTTTTCACACGGCTGAATTTATCAGGGTGAAGTTTAAGGTTCATGGAAAGAATTTATTTACATTTTATCTGTATAATCAGTGAATGTTACAGCTGTGCTGGAATGAACAGAGTATCCATGGCCACAAACTCATGTTGTGCATCAGGATCTGGCCTTTGTTCAGTTCCACAGAGTGTATTTTAAGTTTTAGTGGAGCTTTTAACACCAAAAACTATACCTAAAATGTCAAAGAAGATGAGATCAGATTTATCATCATAATTTATTGTAATGACATGAGTAATGACTTAAGACATTGGAATATTATTCATACATTTGGCGAGACTAGGGTGTTCCTGAATGACTTATATTCTATTTAAATCTTACATAATAAGCAGGGGCAAACATAACATTTTTGGTCTGGTTCCTGAAGCACCTGAAGATGTTGCTTGGTGCTCACCTTTTGCCCTACATGAAGCAGACATGTTTTAGGTCACTGCCATCTCTTGTAGTCACTTGAATTTGAAGGGCAGCTAATAGCCTCCTGCCTCCATGCAGACCATCTAATATTGTGACAGTTCCCTTGTCACAAAGGCAATGCTATTCTCACCACATATCTTCTTTAATTGTTCTGTTGTTTTTGCACCCCCTTTTTGTAGAAACAATTTTAGTAACTTTACAATGGGGCCAGTAAATGTCTCACAGTACAGGACCATGCAATCAGCTGACCTAGCACAATTTTCAAGTGTGTGGGCGGTACACAAAATATGCACACGGGAATCCTCTAATGCCTCCGCTCATTCCATAAACCATAAACATTTACAGAGTTACAGAACCAAAGACACAATGTACACAATGGTGGCCTGCAAAAGCACTTCTTGTTCATATGTTTTGAAAACGGACCCACACTTGTGCACCACTTATGTGCACCCCTGGTAATAAGTTACTTAGCTATTAGAAGTCCAGTAAGTGGAAATCAGTGGATTTGATTCGTACTAAGGTGCCAATATTGGGTCAAATATTAGCCTCTTGGTTTGCTTTATATAATGTAAATGTAGGTATTTGGCATAAGTTTGTAGTTTTGTAGTTTTACATTCATCAGAAGCTGAGAAAGACACCGAAACTATGATTTACTCAGAGAAATGGAGCAGAAATTTAGACGCTGCAATTAGTTTTTTACCTTGAGACAGGCCAGACGTCTTTATGTAGGTCTCCCTCTTTCACTCTCTCTAATGCTGGCCTGCTTCCCGTATATCTGTGGACTCAAAGCTACAAATGACGTGATTATGATATATCATGTAACAGAGAAAGTCTCTTTGTTTCTGCTGGAAAGGAGAGAAATCAATACTGGGGTGGTGCAAAGCCTTCAGGGGCCGCGGCGTCTCCTCTGGACTGACCAGGTAAGGGTTAGGCCCGGCCGGAGGTTTGGCGGGCTCAGAAATGCTGAATCTACATTTAGCCTGACAGTGATGCATGCCTCAGCCTCGGCGTCCAGTGAGCCCAGTACCTGAGGGTCCGGCCGAGGAAGATCAGCTGCAGACCAGGACGAGGTTAAGGATGGAGGAGCAGAGGGGGAGGCCAGAATTATTTTTAGAGGCAGCAAAGTCTGGGAGGGAAGAAAGATGGAAGAGATGGAGGGAGTATTTTTATGAGGGTGGGAGACGAGGGAGTAGGAGAGAAAGAGGAGAAACATAATTCTGTGAGAGAAAGAAGGGATGTTCAAGATTTTTTCGTTCTGGTTTTTTATATTTTGGCGACATCGATGTTGAGCAGAACCAAGAATTTACACATTATCCAACATGAAATGAAATGATGTCTGTTTTTGCTGAGTTGTCACACTTTTCCTTTTTTAATGACAGCCTTTTTTTTTATGTTTTCCACATTTACAAATCAAGTATATAATAAAGTTAGCAGAAAAGTTAAACAAAAATTAAGGTGGTAAACATTATACCTACAATTAACCAGAATTAAACATCAGTGTATTAGCATCATGTTCAGTCCTGTGAATATCATCATCCTCATTAGAGCACACATTTGTAAATCAGATGTTTTTAAAACACTGTGCCAACCTTCACTTTTTTCTGTTTTTTGCTCCATGCCCAAGCTCTAAGACTTTCACCACTGCTGACCCAAAAGCCCCAGGAAAGTCAGCTAAATACACTCAAAACCATCTAGAGAAGACACAGAAGTTCTGAGATGCTGTTCTGACTGGTGATGAAACAGAATTGTAACTTTTGGGGCCTATGAATCAGAAATACGTCAGGAGGAGAAAGAATGAAGCATGTGCTGAAAAGAACACCCTCCCTACAGTGAAGCATGGTGGTGGCTCCTGATGCTCTGAGGCTGCTTTGCTTCCTTAAGACACTGGGAACCTGCAGCCTGTAGAGGGTTAAGATGGATTCCATCAAGTATCAGGAAAATCCTAGAAGAAAACGTCTCGTCATCTGTGAGGAAGCTGAAGCTTGGGCGTCATTGGACATCCCAAAAGGACAATGATCCCAAGCAGACCTCAAAGTCCACTAATGCTTGGTTTCAGAAGAAGTCCTGGATCATTGTAGATTAGCTGTCACAGTCGTCTGACTTGAATCCCATAGAAAATCTCTGGTGGGATTTGAAGAAGGCGTTTACAGCACATAAATAAATCATATTCCAGAACTGGAGGCCTTTGTCCATGAGGAATGGGCTAAGATTCCTCAGGGACACTGCCAGAAGCTGGCGTCTGAATACGCATCACGTTTGCAGCAGGTCATAGCAGCAAAAGATGATCAACAAAGTACTAGAGATGCCTGTCATTAAGGGGTTGAATCATTTTGAGACTGCAGTAGTCAGTAGCCCCATTCAGACAGCGTTTTCATTCCGGGCCTGTAGCGCCTTTATTCCGCCCCGACGTCTGTCTGAACGCAATGAAGGCGTAATGGGTGTCAGCTTGTTCCACCTCTGTGACGCCTCGGGAGGTAGTAGCAGCGCCGAAACAAGTGCCTGTATGAGTGAAGTGCCCCAGCGTTGTGGAACGGGTGTGACGTTGTAGTAATATGTTTAGGTGTGCAACCTGCCCCCGGGGGATTTAACGAAGCGGTAGCAACAGGAAGTCTGTTATTTGAAGAGCAAGCACAGAAAACGATGGCTAAACTGGAAAGATAGTGAAATATATCAGCTTTTATGCTTGCGGTTACATCATACGTCACACCTCTTAACATTGTGGAACGCCGGAATAGACTGTGAACGCACACACCGGCGTAGTGACACAGTTTGCACCCAAGGGGTCACGGAGAAGGGAGTTCGTTTCGGCGCTGTTGTGTAATGCCTGTCTGAAAGTGTCTAATAAAAGTATGTTTGTGAAAAACACTCGTAATATCTGTTGTACTGAGCTAATTGAACTGTTGTTGTTTGATTTAGTTATTGCAAACCTCTGATAAATAATAATACATTTTGCTAATAAACCTAATATACAATGGGTTTAGATCATTTTGCAGCCAACTGTATTATTATCTATCCATTATTATATAATAAACATGAAAACACATATTAATGTGTGCAGTAATATCATTTTTAGTTAGAGTGACCTGTTGCTATATTGCCAGCAATCATTGAGGCCAACCTAGTCATCAGGATCGATAGAGTGCTTTTTATCCAAAGTGCTCCATGGTATTTCTATGCTCAGGCTCTCACACCTACATCTATGAAACAGCAGTCTATGGGGTTCAGTATCTTGTTCTTCAACATGCACCTGGAGCCAGGAATCAAACCCCTGACTTTCTGAATAGCTGTGCCATCTAAGTCACAGCCGCCCCATAATGAAAAGAAGTATTTAGCAACTCTGCACCAAAGTCAATCACTGAGCTGCGGGACAGGGTGCCACCAGGGATATTAGGCCGCTTGAAAAGATTCTGTGTAAACTTTACAAAGGCATACAAGGTATGTGTGGAGGTAGTAACAAGTGACGGTCGAACCAGCAAGACTGTAGGACAGGACTGGATGTGATGTTTTGTCAACATATTATGTTCATAATCCACAAGTGAGAGACTGAAAACGTAGCTAGTAGCATTTAGCCGCTAACTCAGAAGAAGAAGAAAATCAACTGAAAATGTCTTTAAACTGGGGAGACAGCATGAGGTCTGGTCAGTGATGGAGTATTACGAGGACTGCCACAAAAACAAACTTACACAAACCCTTACTGATAAGGCGGCATACAGAATGCCTGTTGACGGATTGGTTTGTTTAAATACAGTATGACAACACAAATCAGAGAAAGGAACCTGTGAGTATCTGCCTTGTTCTCCTGTTGTGTGTTTAGTGTATGGTTTTTACTGTGCTTGTAACCTGTTGACAGGAATTAGGATAAATGCAGCACACACACCTGTGATTGGACATCATTAAAGAACCAAAAAACTCTTATAGATTTTGTTTAATTTTCACCACATCCCTGCTTCATCTCCACTACCACACACACACACACACACACACACACACACACACACACACACACACACACACACACACACTGCCCTCCCTGTTGGTGATGTTGACCTTTGGCCTCTGACCTCTCAGTGGAGCGTGCCGAGGGTCATCATTAGACTGGTCTGGAGCCTGTGGGAGACATCCAGCACACACTGGTCTGACTAGGAATATTTGATGGTTGGATACTACTGAGGGTCAATGTATTGAATTACCATTACTGTTTATTCTGTAATTCACTCCTTGTTTTATGGACTTTGAGAGGTTTTTTTTGGTTTTTTTAGGTCAGTGATTTTACTGATCAAGGTTGACTGGAAAGGAGAAGTTTAAAGCTCAGTAGTCTACATCAAACACATGACTTACAAACTCTGTTGTATCTGTGCTTTACGTACACAAATACCTTCCGTACTTCCTTACCGTTTAAAATGATGAAATCAAATGATGCTGATTTTCTATGTGTAACTCTGTCTGTGGGGTTTATTGTCGGTGTGTAAACAACTACAATAAAAAGAATAGGCTACTTCACTGGGTTAGTACATGCAGCTAAATTCTAGCAAGGCACAACCTCATCAAAAACTCCACACATTCATGGATAGTTAGTCAACAGAAAGCCCCAGAGAGAGAAGGGGGTCTGCATTGAGGAATTACGCCTCTTAATGCTAATGCCTCTTGCCAAATCCAAAGCCTCGTCAATACCAGCACGTCCAAAAGACTTGAGCGCAATCTTTTTAACGGTCCGTGCCTCAGTCTCTATAGCCCGTTACAAGGTCAGTGACTCCTGTGGTGGACCAAGGACTGTACAATACGAAGGAATCTTTGTTAAAAAGAAAACAGGACCAGCAAAATAGGCGATGAAGCGTTAAGTTTTCCTCATTAAAATGCCTTTCCTCATTAAAATCCCTTTTGACTCTCAGTTTGAATGATGAGTTTTGGGATTGACCTGCCGTCCGATTTAATTTTAAGATGTTGCTCAAGAGTTAATTTCAGGAAACGTTTTTTTTTTAACTAAAAACTCTAAGTCGCCAACTGGCTTCCCCAGGTATAGTCCTGACAAATCACAGTTTGGCACATATCACATGACAATGACCTCGTAGCCTCATCTGATTGGCTAATTTAATTCTTTTTTTTTACAAGGGATGCCAACTTTGACCTGGCCTCCTAACGGTCATGACGGTCTATGATAGGTGTACGCACATTCACCACAGTTAGAACTATAGTGACTATAGCTATAAATTAACTGGTGTAAAAATGTAATGCAGATTAAATGGAAATACTCAAGTACATTAAATACTTTTCTCAATATAGAAATCAACAAATCTTCTGATTTCAGTTTTCGAATCATTACAATACGTGCAAATAAATAGGTCAGAGTTCAGGCCGATTTGATGTAGTAGTCAAAGATCAATTTAGACAGCTCAGAATTTTGCAGTGCAGCTTCCATGTGGGAGTGATGTTGACAAATGCACAGTACTGATGGGAATGTGTTTATAATAGATAAACAACAGCCATAGCAGTGTTTGTTAAAGAGGCTAAAGTGCTGGCAGGCTGTGCAGCTGGCCAAAAGTTAAAAATAAGGCTGAGGTTGTAAGACAGAGTGTAAATCCTCACTCAGGATGGATGTAGCTGTCGTAATTGCTGTTGTTGTTGTGTCCACCATTCCTTAAAGAGACAATGGTGTTAATGAGGCTCACATATCAAGCACAACACACTCCAGCCTCTGTGTGTGTGTGTGTGTGTGTGTGTGTGTGTGTGTGTGTGTGTGTGTGTGTGTGTGTGTGTGTGTGTGTGTGTACTGGTCAGAGGCAGTATATCTTAGTGTGAAGGGCTGGTTTTGCTTGTATTTGTCTTTAGTTGTCTTTCGAAGCATCTCCTGCTCAGGCTTGCGAACTAATCCTCACTGTGTGACTGACAGCTGATAGCTAGCTTAGCCTCTCTTAGCACTGAACAACAGCTGCTATAACCAGTTTAAAGCAGCATTATGTAGAAATTGGTATTCTGTGTGAGTACATCATCACTATACTGCCCGATGGAACACATCGTCAAAACAATTTGACGTCTTAAAAACTTGGAATATGTTTTGAAGTAAATATGACTGCTCAGAATGTTTTATTTATTTACTTATTTATTTTTTGCCACGCTACATTACAAACATTGCGCACGAAAATAGCACCTATGGTGAAAAGAGAGAGACCTATTGAAGTCGGAAAAAATGTGATAAGTGTGATATCATATAAAAATGTGACCAAGGCCTGTGCTATATGCTGAAATAATTATATTCTATTTAATTTGTTTGAATCAATAATAAGAGACAGATATTCAGCAGTAAATTAGTTGGTTTTTTTAACATAACTGACTTGATTTGATTTTTCTTCTTTGCCTTTCCTTTGAGGATTTCTAGGGCGTTACGTCTTGCAGCATTTCTTTGCTTGGCTGCATGTCTCAGCCGTGCTTCTTTATCCCCTTCCTGTTCAATCCTTTTGCTCTCTTGCACATGTTTTCTTGCAGCCATACTCCACCTGCTTCCTTCTTCTCCAGCCTCTCCTCTCTCTGTGCTTTATCCCTGCCACAGTCCTCTGTCAACTGGTCCTAAACGTTTCCTCCTCTCTATGTCACATCGCTACATGTCCACTTGTCAGATGTGCGACACTTGTTCATCAACATCATCTCTTAGCTTCCTACATCAACATCTCCTTCAGTCTCTTCACCTCTGTCATGATGTCTGTAGTAGTTGGTGATGTGTGTGTGACGTAGTGATGTAGTGAGCATACATGCTCACCAAAGTTACACAGTCTAAAATAAGGCGATGGGGGATGCAGAGTGATGGACTCAGAAACAGCTTGCTCCTTTTTACAAATCAGTCTAGCAAAATGTTACTTTAAAGTAAACTTGTTACACAATGTTGCCTTAAAAATTAGGAGATTTGTTGAATATTATGTACATTCAATTTTAAATGAGTGTATTATCATCATAAAACTCTACATTGAGATATCCTCTCATAATAATCTGTTTTCAAAGGTTAAAATCAAAATCTTTTGGCATTTAATGATATGTTCTACCACAGCAACATAGTTGTCTGACAGTAAAACGTATTATTGTTTAGTCACCGTGGAGGTTTAACTTCTGAAATGAGGATAAATCTTCACCTCTCGTCTCTAATCATCGGTCCGGCAGGTATGATGCTGAAGGTGGGGTGAGGGTGTCACGGTGCGTTCACTGTCTGTCAGTGGCAGGATGTGGTAGAAATTCTCTGTTGGAGTCAGGCTCAGGTTTGCCATCTGTCAGCTCTGATGGCCTGGTTATCGATCCAACGCCGGGGTCACACTAGGACCCTAACCCCCCACATCACACACACACACACACACACACGCACACACGCACACACGCACACACACACAGAGGCAGGTTTAAGTGTGTGACAGTAATGTGACAGTCATTTTCCCTCTGTGATGGCTGTCAGTGTCAGCCTGCTGAGCGGCAGCAGAGCCGTCACTCCTAACCTTTTTATCCTAAACATCAAGTGTGGATCAAACCCCAACAACCTCCATCAGAGACTGGACCACATGCTGTTTGTGTGCGTATGAGTGTGGTGAGGAAATTCAGCGATAGCATAAACTAATGAGTTTTAAAAAGATTATATGTAAAAGAAAGGAAAATGGGAATGATTGTTATCTTAAACATGACAAGAATGATGGCTGCAACGCAGGAATACATGTGAATGAAGAGATGCTCATTGTGTTCAGTGCATCATCTAAAAATTACTGTAAATGTAATACTGTAAAAATCTGAATTTCTGCAGACAAAGTCTCAAACAAACTGTACAAACTGGGCAAAATTTCCATTCAAAGTTAACTTTTGTCTCCTCCTTCTTACAATAATTATTTTTAAAAAACACTCTTTTTGTGCGTATGATGCCACAGGTTTCTTTTTCTGCTGCTTACTCCATCATTACAGCTACTCCACTCGTCTGCTTCACAGGAGAGTCACCACAGACTCCAGATTTACTACAGTATACTGTGAAATACAGATTTATCTGACAATATGGTTTAATAAGCAGTGTGTGAACTGGGCTGGCTCGGGCTTGAATGTAACATTTTGTGTAACCCTTTACTGGAGCCTATCCCAGCTGACTTTGGGCAGGAGGCGGGGAACATCCTGGACAAAGTCACCAGTTCACCACAGGTCCACATGGACAGACAAATATTCACACTCACATTCACACCTACGGTCAATTTAGAGTCACCAATTCACCTATATTACATGTTTTTGGTGGTGGGGAAGAGCCGGAGAACCCGGAGAGAACCCATGCAGACAAGGGGAGAACATGCAAACTCCATGCTCTATGATTACTACTGTATATTGTCATATTGGCAACATGTTGTCACCAATAACAATGGAGGACGCCATTCTGATTCTGACTTTAAATCCAGAATGAACCTCATAACAATAAATTCAGAAATCACTCTGAATTCTAGCTCTGAAGTATCCCTTGGGACAAATTTCGTAACAAATTCAATTCTGAAAATGTGAAAAACTGAAATCAGACATAAATGGTCCAGGTTTGTGTAATCAATTTGTGTTCAAAGAAACAAAACAGTTGAACACAAATGATCAAGACATATTAACATATCATTATTTATTAATGATAAAGAGGAGAAAATGGTTTTGTAGGCTATTCTGTTGGTCCCATGCTCAAAGAATAAACACCCAGTTTATGCTGGTACTAATATTAAGTCAGTTTCTCTGACTTCATCATATTTACTTCTCACATACAGTTTCTGTGTATTCAAACACTTTCTTTTGCTTCTTTGGTTCTTAACAAAAATCTGGGCCAAATTCTGTTGATCTTTCAGGTACGAAACACTTTGAAGGGTTTCACTTTGAAGCGACTCCCCCCCCCTTTTCAGGGTTCGATCCAGAGTTTGAAAAACACTTAAGCAGATCAAGCATCCCATCCTGCAGCTGGGACGTCCAGCAGGAGAAACAGCACACAGGAGCACATTGAACTGGAATTGATACTCGATTAGGAGTTGCTTTAATGAACAGAAAAGCTGTTTTTTGCTTTTTCCTGTTTACTTTCAACTGTAGCTGATTTGTCCAGGTTTCACAGCATTGACAGTTTCAGGGTAGAAAAACAAACAAACCAAATTTTCTGCATTGGTCTGAAAACAAAAACAAAAACATAAAAAACTTCAAACTTTCTCAGTTGAAACCATTCGTCCAGCCATCCATCCATCCATCCATCCATCCCTGCTCACCCTGTCTCTGAGGCTGAGCCCAGCCACCCTACGCAGGAAACTCATTTCAGGCACTTGTATCTGCGTCACCACTGATGTAGAGTAAGTAGTGCTGAAATTCCCTCACCATGTTGTGCCATAGCTTTCCATTGAAACTAACACATAAAATATTATCCAATGAAATCAATGCTAATCAATGATAAAACTCATTGATACACATACAGAACATATTGAATGGCACTCAGTCAAGGCCAAACAATCCTACTCGTGTATAGCTTTTGTTCTACTCATGCCTCACTCCTGGACTAAGTTTCAATAATATTTCTTCAGTAGTTGTTTGCATATTTAGGGAAAGTGAAATAAAAAACTCTCACAATGTTAAAGAACGTTGGAGTGCTCTCATAGAAACTCTACTGAAACAAATACAAGACACAAGAATCCTGGCTGTATCTGCAACAGTAAAAAACAAATCCAAAACACACTCACGCACCAAAAGAGCAAGAGATGTGTGACATAAAATTCTGAAACAGACTCTGTGTCTCGCCAGCTGGAGGACGAGGCAGCAGGAAGGGGGCGGTCAAGTTTTTCTTCTTCATTAGTGTTTGTCCCTGCAGGTGTTAAATAATATTAATGACCTCCAGCGTCACTACTTACCTTTGTGTTCAGCCTCGCCTCAAGTGATTTTATCGACTCCTGACTCCTCAGTCAGTGTGTGTGTGTGTGTGTGTGAGATTATTCTGCGGTGATATTATCAGGAACTTTAATAAGTTGATTAGCAGCAAGGTGCTATCTGCTAACTGGATCTAGATGATGATGTTGATTGGACGGAGCACGGCACCATCCATCTTTCTGATTGGCTAATAACTGAAATCCATCACAGTTTCACCCGGTTTCGTCTGGTCACAGTGTGTGTATGTGTGTGTGTGTGTGTGTGTGTGTGTGTGTGTGTGTGTGTATTTGTGTGTGTCTTTTTCCCTCCACTTAATCTGAGCTGGTTCATTTTCTTCTTCTTCTTCTTCTCCGTCCTTGTTTTGTTTATTTCACCTTTCTCGCTCTCTCTTGTACTTTCCTTACCTTTTCCTGTTTTGTGCTCTCTCTGTTCTTATTTTTGAAAATATTTTTCTCCCCTTTTTTTCTCTCTCTCTCTCACACATGTATGTAATGCTAGTCTGTTCACTTTAGTCCTTCAGAACAGTAATTCTGAAGAAAAGGATGAGGAATAAAATGAAAAAAAGACAGAACTCTGTAACTCTCCATCCAACAAGAAAGAACAAGTGTAAAAAAAACAAAAACAAAGAGCGTTTGTGTGTGTGTGTGTGTGTGTGTGTGTGTGTGTGTGTGTATTGATCGGTAGTACTAACCACATGTTCGGCCAGTATTGATATTCAGGGTCACTGAAGCCAACAGTTCTTTGTTCAACACACACTCACACACAATTAAACACACTCTGATTAAAAATACCTAACACATAAAAAGAAACAATGAAACACACACACAGTAATAGGAATATGATTAAAATAGACAATTCTATCAGCTTTCTTAATACCTTTACATTATAGCTTTGTTTGCGGAGATTGGAGGCAGCAGTGGTCATTTGTCCAGACGCGACTCGAAATAAGTAGCTTTTGAAATACTTAAAACACATCATAGTGTTGACGTTTGGTACAAGTGATCTCTTAATTGAGCAGATGATGTCGGAGGTGGGTGGAGAGTAAATTAACACCACATGAAAGTCCTTGTTGAACTGAGGGCTTTAACTTCTCACCTGGCTGCAGTGATGTACATGTGGTGAACTCCAGGGGTGTTTCCAGGTGAGACAGAGTACATTTAGACAACACACAACCACACCCAGCAGTGATTTGGGTCAAAGGGGGACAGAGAAGGACAGCAAATCACTTGGTGTTAAGTTACTATTTAAACCTTTTAAGAGCTCAACCTGATCCCTGTGGCAACACATCTGGTGCTATTTCAAGCCGCATTTCTACTGCGTAGTACCGGCTCTACTCGACTCCACTCGGGTACTTTTCTGACGGTCATTTTCCGTTACGGGATGGCACCTCCTCAGGGTAGATGAACGAACCTGCCATGGCGTAGTCGTCAATGCGACACACACACACCTCTCAAGCATCTCCCGTCTCCTCATCAGCTGGCATGGGTTTGTGCTCATTGATGACTCAACGACGCAGTGACAATTCTCTCTGACCAATCCGTGTGTAGAGAAGTTAGTAGATGCTAAAAATGTGTCGCTGGAATTAGCGTTTGTTCTGGGTTTAGTGTGGAAACGTGGAGGTGAAACATGACAAACTCTGTGGAATCATGTCACGAAAACATGATTCTTAGTTTCAGGTCATACACAAATGAAAACATCGTCATGAATACCTTTAACAATGACTCACAACATGCATTTAAGTTACCTTCTACCACAACCATTCTCTGCTTGTATCTACAGCAGGTTTATGTAGACCTAACATGCTGTGGATGATTTCAGTAGATGGTGGAGGGGCCAGGTAGGCACTGCAGAGATGAGCATGTTTGCAGCCTCCATGTTAGCTCTGAAAGGACACCTAACTACATAAAAACATCATTTACATGCTCAGAATGACACACTACCATGTATGTGAACTGATAACACACACTTGTGACTCACTATAATTAATTCCCGCCTACTTTTCTCTGTTGTAATGTTCCCACAAATCACTGTCTGACACACCTGTTGACTGGCTAAGGTCAGTGTTTGTGTCCAAGTGTGTGTGTGTGTGTGTCTGTGTGTGTATTTGTGCAGCCACGTCATTTTGAGTAATTAGACTTTGTGTTGAGCAGAGAGCCAATACTCTGTTTCTACAGCAGCTGAAACTCCTGAGACACACCGTCTCTCTCTCTCTCTCTCTCTCTCTCTCTCTCTCTCTCTCACACACACACACACACACACACAGATGCAGCAATTGCAGGTTAGATTAATGTGTGTTGTGTTTGTCGTCCCGAAGGAAAGCAGCTCACTTAATAAAGAAAAATAATTCCCTTCCTCTTTCTCTGGGTTCCTTTCGTTTTGTGGGAACTGTGTGTGTGTGTGTGTGTGTGTGTGTGTGTGTGTGTGTGTGTGTGTGTGTGTGTGTGTGTGTGTGTGTGTGTGTGTGTGTGTGTGTGTGTGTGTGTGTGTGTGTGTGTGTGTGTGTGTGCACTTGTGTGTGTGCACTTGTGTGTGAATTTGTGGTTGAAAAATTGCTTTTGTTAATATTTTGGATCAACATGTATTATGTTATTTGGGTTTTACTCAACCTGCTATATCTTACTTTGCATTGCAGGGATTTACTTTAAAAAAAAATATTTCTTTCTTTTGTTTTTCATGTAATAAAAAGCAAACTATGGACAGTAGTAGATGATAGACAAATATGCTATATACCATTTGATTTAATTAATTTCCCAGTTCAACTTTTATTTCATTCATCCACTATAGCTATAGCCAGTCTATAACATAACCCTCCTCTGCAGATGAGTTTACCCAGTTCACATTTTGGATGTTCAAATGTCCATTTCTCTATGCACTTTCCAGACTTCTTGTCATGTTTCCAAGAGTGAATTTTCTCTAATAATACAAAGGCTATTGAACTGGTTTCCACTAAATGTTGTGGAGGGGTGGTGCAAGGGTCAGGCAACGAAACAGACTTGTGAAACTGTTCAGCCATGGCTGAGGTATGAACTCTACTGAGTACCATTCAATTTGTTTTGCAAAGCACTTTGCAATGAGCTGCTCTTGAAAGGTGCTTTCTAAATAATCTGACTTACCTATGGTAATAAAAAAAAATCATACATTAAAATCAGTCTTTTAGGGTTGCCTCAAAACTGAAACAGCTGATAAATTGCTTGCAACATTGTTCAGTTGACCAAACACAACAACCTCTATCTTCAGTCTCTATGGCTAAAGTAATTCACCACAGAGTCAATGTGTGGGCAAATTCAAATTCAAAACTAAAAATTATTATTTTAAATAATTCTGGTGGTTGAATTATTAGTTTTTTCTAACAAATGATGAGAAATATTTCCCATCATGACTCTGTAAGCATCATTAACACAAAACTGAATTTCAGCGTCATTGCCGAGTGTTTTACCTGACGATACCACACACACACACACACACACACACACACACACACACACACACACACACACACACACACACACACACACACACACACACACACACACACACACACACAGCCCAGTTGAAGGAGGGTTGTATCATCATTTAGTTCTGTTTTATTTTCTCTGTTTCCTCATTGGACACTGCAGATTAAAGCTGCCTGGTCATTGGTCTTCATTTAGACCAAAACACACCCTGCTAATGGACTTGAGTGTGTGTGTGTGTGTGTGTGTCAGGTGACTGGCTGTGTAATTAGCCAGGTCAAGCTAATTGACCTTGTGGTGTGAGTGCGTGTTAGCTGCAGATTGCTAACGTTAGTCGTGCTGCGACTGTGAGCAGTGATGGATGTGTCTGAGAGCTCGTAACACAAACCAACAGAAAAACCAACAAAACCCTCTGAACCACAGTGAACCTGCAGGACCTTACTGGTTTTCATTTATAAGTGACTGTCACGGTCAGACCACCAACCAAACTAATTTTTGCTCACATGCAGCATCAAAATTCATTTCACTAATCTGATTGGCTGGTTTTGTCTGAACGCAGACATATTAATATCAACCATGAAACTGCATTTTCAGGAAGATATTATAATCATGACTCTATGCCTGAATAATATATGTTTTTTGATTTGTGATTTAATCAATTGGTGAATTCCTTTTCATTTTTAAATTTAAACATTTTAATAAGAAGTCATTTTAATTCATTTATCAATAAAATTACTATTTCTATGTTTACTGTTATTACAGTGAGGTCTATTCTGCAGCGAGGTATGAAAGAGAGGCGTCAGAGAGTGTCCAATGGAAAGGGTTAATGCACCATTTTAAAAAAATATATACATTTTATGATGGATGTAAATCCGATAGTTAACTCTACCAAGGAGGTTATGTTTTCACCAGCATCTGTTGGTTTGTTTGTCTGTTTGTCTGTATGCAGAATTACACCAAAACTACTTGATGGATTTTCAGGAAACTTTTGGTTTGAGGGTTTTGCCATGTGCCAATGAAGAAACCATCAAGTAGATCCAGAAAAAGAGGTAAAGCCACGTTTTGATGTTTTTCATCTTCTTTAACTGCGTGAACCATGGCTTTGGTCAGCCAGTTATAGCTTTATAATCGCTCACCACGATCGAAGTGAGGAGGGGATATAGGAACGGGTTCCATCTGCACATCTTTCCATCATCCATTAATAAGAAGACAACTTAGATACCTTCTTTCTAACTGTGTTTCTTCAATGAAATGATCTTTAGTATTTCATGCTTGTTAGGTCAGGTTAATAATTGCATTTCGGATTAGTGTTTCATTTAATTAAAAAGGACCATTGGGCCTTGGCCGTGGTACGTGTTCTCCTGCGTACCCTTCTACTTTCTCTCTTTTATCACTGTTTTGGTCTCTTTCAAACACTGTAGAAAAATGTCTGTCTCTTAAGCTGCTTAATGTGTTGCTTTCTTCACCAGATAGTCTGTCGTTGAGCAGCTACATTGTCAGAAATACAGCTGAAGAGACTTGATTTTTTTTCTATATATATATATACATATATACGTATATATATAGATATATATATCTATATATATATATAGATATATATATACACATGTATATGTATATATATATACACATACGTATATATGTGTGTGTATATATATATATATATATATATATATATATATATATACATATATATATATATATATACATATATATATATATATACACACATATATATGTATATATATATATATATACATATAAATATGTATATATACTGTATATATATATATAAATATGTATATATATATATATACATATGTTAATATATATACATATATATATACATATATATATATGTATATACATATATATATATACATATATATATATGTATATACATATATATATATACATGTATATATATATATGTATATATATTAACAAAGGATCTGAATTATTCTGATACATAATCATTATTTGTATAATATCATCTGGGTTTAGACTTGTGCCATGAATCTTTAATTTATATGTACAGTGAGTCACATGTGATAACCTGACAGGTGTATAAACTGTTTCAGGTCTGATCATAGAACATAAATCTGGCATCGGAGCAGCAGTGAAGTTGCCTTCGGCTAACAAGCAGGATGGATTTGTTCTCTAGATCCAGTCCTGACCTGTGATCAGCCTCCTTGTGCTTTACAGATCCACTCTGCTGCGACAGTGCGGTGGGTTATCGACGCCTCACGTCCGTTATGATTTATGCCGAGAAGCATCCACTCAGCTGGCGAGCCTTTTTACAAATGATGAAACGATAAAAACAGGAAGTCATATTTCCTAACAAAAGCTTTTTTTTTTTTTTTTTTTGAAAAATTAAGGCAGAGCGGTGGAGATGGATGAGGCTTTAAAGTGACGGCGGTGGTCTCTGACTGCTATTGAATGGACTGCATCCTTAACAAATGTCCCCATCACTCCTGCCTGTGTAGTGAAGCTCGATCGCCCCCCCCCCCTCTCTCTGCAGAAGATGGATGTGTGTGTGTGTGGCCTATGACAGAGTAATGTGTCCTGGCATGCTAGTTGGGTTTATTAGCAGAAACTAGTTATTTCTAGGCCCCCCATGTGAGTGTGTGTGTGTGTATCAGCAGTGATAGATGCAGTGTGGCTCCGGCTGATTTTGTTCATTTGTCAAATGGTTGGAAAAAGGGTTAATCAGCCCTCTTTCTCTTTTTCTATTCTTCTATCGCAGCTTCTCTTCTTTCTCATGTTGTTCCTTCGTTCCCTTTTTTCACTATACCCTCTCTCTTTCTTTTTTCCGGTTTCCTTCTCCCTCACTTGATTATTTTTCTATTTCAACATTCTATTTATTTTGTCTTTTGACTTTTATTTCACCCGTTTACACAATTGCAGTCTTTCCGGAACATAATACCCGTGCCAAGTTTATACATGAACAGCTGGAACAGTACATCCAAGGATTTTACTCAGGAGCTTCTGATACTCTTTTAGTTTCAAACACTCCCAGCTGTAAGACTCAAGCAAAAGGTACAGTAGTCAGGTGTGTGCTTTCATGAAGAGTTGAGCAGTTCTTTCAGCCATTTCCATCACCAACACTGGCCCAGAATTGGCCCATGATTCACCAAATGGAGCTAAAGTCATCTCCCAAATTCCAAGGCTGGTCAGTTTTCAGTGTGAAACACAACCAAGTGAGTAGATTCAGGTGTAATTAACCAGAATCTGTTGGGTTTTTTTTCAAACTGATGTGATTGCAAATTCATGGTGATGTAATGGCTTGATGTAATTGAATGCACTCACTGCTGTTCTCTCACAAATTCTGTTTCTGTAATAATGTGCAGATACATGACTTATTACCAGACTAATAAGAATGGCTTATTAATAGACTTAGCCTGGAGTAAAACTTCAAAAACGACTACATTGTGAGTCAGTGCTTTAGCTGATGTGGTGAATTTGTCCACACTGTCTGGATTGCTGACAAAACCCTCTTAAAACCCCTCCTATAAACCTCCTCAGCCAAACGATACAAGCAGACACCAAAAGAGATCAACAAAAAGTAAAGCAACCAGAATAAAGTCCGGGTAAAGAAATTTATTTTAATCATTATTTGCTCATTCACTTATACTTAATATCGTACTATATTTGTTTTACAACCTACACGTAGCTGATTTTAAATATGAGTCTAGAAATATCCCCCTGACATCAGCCTAAAAATCACTCACCATGACATGGTGAAAAATGTGAAATGTAGCAACTGACAATCAGAACAAAAAGAACAATGAAGGGGAGGAAAAGGAGGTAAATGATAGATACAGGGATAAAGAGAGGAAGGAGGCGACACGAGCGAAACAAACTGAAGAAAGTCACTTTAATCACTTTTTATAGTGATAGACTGAAAAGTGAGGGAGGAGAGGATGGAGGATAAGAAGATAGAAGCACACACACGCTCTTCCCGCTGCTATCCATCCATCTCAGCTTGTGGAAATAAGGGCCTCCTTGTTGTCAGCTTGTTATTTTTTTCCCTCGTCCTCTCTTGCTCTCTCTCTGTATTCATCCCTGCCTCGCTCGCCCTACATCCTGTCGTCCGCCAGCGTTCTGTCATGTGTGAAGGTATCGATTTGCCAGCGTTTTAACCATCAAACTGCAGCTCCGCTTTTTAAACAATATCTGACGGGCTGGGGGGAGGGAGGAGGAGGGAGAGAGAGGGAGATGAAAGAGGAAGAGCAGAGGAGAAAAAAGGAGGGCAAAAGAGGGAGATGATTAGAAGACTGGAGAAGGAGAAAGGAGAACGTAAAGAAGTGAAAGTGGCAAAAGGGATAAAGGAGGAAGAGGAGAAAGAACAATGGGTGGAAAAAGAAGAGAAAACACATATGGAAGCAGGAGAGCCAAAACTGAGAATACATGAGGATGAAAATGAAGGAGGGGAAGAGGATAAATGAGAAAGAGAGAAGGAAGAATAAGGAGGAAAAGAAAAAGTAGAGGATGAAAAGGTGCAGGGGAATAGAGATGGTCAGACATGAAGGAATGAAAACTGACAACTATGAGAGGAGGGACGGACTAAGGTGGAGAGGAAAAAATGCTAAGAGGAGAAGAGGAGGATGAGAAGGAAAACTGAAAAAGGAAACAAATAGGTGTAAGACAGAGAAGTAGAGAAGGAGAGGGAATAAGGGAGGTAGGGAAGAAAAACAATGTGGAAGGAGAAGAGAAAGTGTGGAGGATAAAAGGGAATGAGGTAGAAGGAAGCTAAAGATATGGGAAAGACATCAGGTTGTGTCCTTAAGGAAAACAGGAAAAAGAACGGAGGAAGATAGACTGAGAAAGATGGAGGGAGAGAAACAGAAGAAGAAGAACGGAAGAAGTAAGAAGAGGAAGATGAAAGAGGAAGGAAAGAACACAATAATATTATGAGAGTAAAAAGAAGAAGAAGAAGACGAAGATGAAAAGAAGGAAGCAGTAGATGAAGGGGAGAGGGAGAGAAGAGGAGAGAAGAAATGTGATGAGGAGAATGAAGGGAAGAACATAATAAAAAGAAACTGGACAGAAGAGAGGTCTCTTTCCTTGTATGACAAAATCTAGGAGAGAAGAGAAGACATCGCGGATGGTCAGAGGAAGGATGGAGGGATACGGAGGAGAAGGGAGAAGGCAAACATGAAACTCCATCACATTGGTTTCACCTCCGCGGGTAGACAGAGTCATCAAAGCAGAAAATGGAGTTAGAGGGAAAGAATAGATGGAGTTTGAAGGTTTGAAGAACAAAAGAAATGGATGGATGGAGGACAAATGAAGCCATTAAAACAAAAAAGAGATGTAAGCACTGCAAGAGACAAAGAGTAAGGCTGATAGAGGGATTTTGAGAGAAAGAAAGAAAACCAAAGACATGAAAGCAAGAGAGAGAAAAAGATGAAGTGAGCGGGGGAGTTTGAATGGAGGGATCGAGAGGAAAAAGCAAACCAAACCAAAAAGAAAGAGCACAGAATTTTTAAAAAAAGAAAGAGAAGGAGACAGCGGGAGATACTGGGATTAAATGTGGAAAGAAGGAAAGGAGAAGAGATGGAGAAATATGAAAGAATTTTACATTTACAACATTTAAATAAACAGTGAAACGCAAAGAAAAATGAGCAAAGAGATGGAGGCTTGGAAAGAAAAGCAGAGAAGAGGGATTGAAAGACAACAATCTGAAAAAGACAGAGAGATGGAGTGATAAAAAAAAATAAAAAAAAGAGTGTTAGTCCTCTTCATGAATGTTTGCTGAGCCAAAGTTTGGCACCATTGATCTTCTGCCAGCACTACATATATCACTGAGTGTGTTTGTGTCCATGATATTCTGTTTATTTTGTTTAAAAATCACGCCAATAGAGTGTAAAGAGTACATTTAAGTGTGTGTGTGAATGTGTTTGTGTTTCAGTAACACACACACACACACACACACACACACACACACACACACACACACACACACACACACACACACACACACACACACATGTCCACAAGGTGTTGAGGCCATTCAGTGGAGCATCTCATCCTACTGGTGTGTGAAGACAATAAGAGAGACGGAGGAGGATGAATAATCCATCCATCCCAGTGAGAGAGAGAACGAGAGAGGGCTCCATCATGTTAAAAAACCTCCCCTCTCTCTGTGGGTGGTTTCAGTTTTAACAAGCGATACAAACAACTGAGACAACATGAGTTCTATCAAGAAACAAAAATCTAAAAATCAATCGATCTGTGGTCCAGATCAATGTCACAATATGAAAAGGAAGGGATTAGGAATAGTTCCCATTCATTAAAACCTGGGCCCTAAATGTGTGCATCTCATAATTGGTTTCTTCTATTTGCTTATTTTCATATGTTTAGGCCCATTTTGGGTGTTTTCATGTCAGTTTGCTCACACAGAGGTTATGATCTATCCACATCAGCTACTAACTAGTGTTTTTCCAGTAGTGAGGGCATCTGTGTCCTTGGGTGCAAAGTTTCTAGTTGTAGCTTTGTCCATCGTTTTTATCAGTAATGGCATTTTTCTTTCCACATCATAGCTGAGATCTGAGTAAAACAAAATCTGACCAGTCGAGCAACAGCAGCAGCAGCTGGTTGGTTATTGACATTCGTCGATCTCATGGAGGTCTTAAGGCTCATTTATGCTTCACGTTAATCACAGATACAGATACGGATGGAGCTCTTTGTCCGTACTCTGCCTTCATTTCGTCCATATTTGTGCACATTTTCCCGAAGCTTATGGAAACAGAGCAGTTCCACCAGAAATCCTTGGGGGTAATGTAGCCTTAATTCAAACAAGACACGACGAATGTCTACGGACATGGCAAAGAAGAAAAAAGTAAAGTCAAAAAGACCACAAAACCCCCCCCCCCCCCATATGTTGCGATGTATTTAATGGCCTCACAGACCGTCACCCTTTTACTTACTAGGTACGTTACCACATCCTTCCCTACCATTGCTATTTTTTGTCGTTGTCAAAACCTTTGACTCTTCGCTGCCATCTTGTGGATGTAGTGATATCAACGGACAGGAAGGAAGGAGGCATGGAAGTATGTAGGTGTTGACGGATACACCATTTGAAATGGTCATATTTATTTTCATACATAGATGGAGCATAAATGAGCTTTTACACTACAAAACCTCAGTGCTGCATCACTTGACTGTTTTACAAGAGCGGGGCTCTCATGTTAATTTAACAATCCAGCAGTGGGAGGTCCAAAGAACGAGAGTATACGTGATTCTGACTCCACACACATCCACAAAACAGAATCCCCCTCTTCCTGTGAGGCAACTGTGCTAACCACTACACCTACTGGTACCAGTGGCAAGTCCATCAGCTTCCTCGTGAGCTGGAATATGGAGTTAAATTGGTCAAACATGAGAAAGAAAAAGAGAGAAAGAAGAAGATGGAGATTTGCATGTTTGCTGATGCTCAAATGAGCCGATTCATCTCCCACTCATAAATTACTCTATACATCCTTTCATATTTTTGATAATGCTATCAATCAGCCGCCACATCAGACGGTGCAGCTGATCAGCTGTTTACTGACAGAAAAATAAGCTTTCAGCAGTAGGAGGAGATGCACAGAGGCAAAAACGAATAGTTATTCCTAGGACTATATGATTCAATCCCTTGGTAGTTACACTATCCTGATGGCACCTGGGCTTGTGGGTGCGAAACGGTGGAGCCGGTGGGTGGAGGGGGCAGCCGGGGGTGGGGGCCTGGTTGGAGCTGGTTGCTTCCTCTGGATGCGTTGGTCCAGGACGAGGTCATCAGGAGGTGCCCAAACTTCACCGAGTGTTTCTGCCTTTATCCTCAACGCTTTCTGGTTTGCAGGTCACTGCCCCTCTTATCCGGGTCTACAGGCTGTGAATTTACCTAATTTTATTCTGTCAAGTGGTTGCACAAGATACATGAGATTATATATATATTAAGTAGTATATTCTTAAGTATTAAGAAGGTTAGCAGTGCAATGCTAAATCTGTTCTCTTAAACAGATAACAACAACGATTATCATTTGGTTCCTGCAGAGGTGTTATTGCTTACAGTGAAAGTAAAAAGTAAAACGTGGATACTTGATGGATCATTCTAGTTGTAATTTTACATGTAGAAGATTAGAGCTACAGCTGTGTGACTTCAACAGCCGTCTGTGGAGGTTTCACTTTCACCATGTATAAAGTAAAAAAAAAATAGATTTAACTTAAAAAAACAAAAAACATAGAGGGTAACATAATGCAACATGTGTAAAAAAGATACAAGGGTAACTGTTCCACAGATAAGGGGTATGTTTCCAGAAATGCTCCCAAAATACAGGTGCAGTGTGCAGTTTACCTCTTGAGTGGTGGTTGGCAACAGGACTCACATGAGAAGAGATCGTTTCTATTCTCTGCTGTGGTTGTTTACAGCTCCGGGTTAACCAGGGCTGCAACCATCTAATATGGATCTTTTCTCCCCTTTTAGTATCTTTTTTTCTCCTTCTCACCTCCTCTGGTTTATCAGCCCTCCTCTCGTTCTTCATGTCTCCCTCCCTCGCTCCTCCCTCTGCTCTGGCCTTCACTGCTAATTAGTTTCAGAGGGAGAGGAGCGAGAGAGGGAGAGAGGGAGAGAGGGGGAGAAAAAGGACAGATGAGGAGGAGAGAGAGAGAATGAAGAGAGTACAGCAAAAAGATAAGAAAATGGAGAGTTAACTAAAAATCATTCTTACTGTTTCTACAGACCAACTAGTTCTGATACAGCAGTATACTGTAAATGTAAATGCTTCTAATAGTGACAATAATACTAATATTATGACTGCTAATTCATTTCTAAAAACGGTACTGTTACTGCTATTACTACAACTACTGTAACTAATACTTAAACTGAAGTGACTTCCACTCTATAGCCCCATTGTCACTGCATAGTACCAGCTCTATTCGACTCTAGTCGCCTTTTTTATTTTTATTTTTTAGGTAAAAAGTACCTGGTACCTGGTATACAGTTTTTTAGTCCCACCTCCTTTGCAGTTCCTTTGCAGGCACTAAAAGGTCAGGTGAAACATTACAGACCACTGATTGGTCAGAAAGAATAGTTTCTGCATCACTGCATCATCAATGCTCAGCACAGAATATCCCGCACAGCACAAATCAATGGTCGCCACACTCAAACAGCCCAAGCTACTTTAGAAATGCAGCTTATGTCTTTTATGTCTACTAGTATTACTAGTAACTAGCACTAACTAATGGGGGCGGGGCTATGACTTTGATCACTCCTACTATGACTGACTCTACTGTTATTATTTCTACTGCAGCTACAGGACAGTGCTGTTGCCACAGATTTTACACATAAAGCACTATTTACTAGTTCAAATAATATCTGATATATTTAATTTATTAATATTTATTTTTAAGTAACAAAAGAAAACTTTGCATGAATTAAGCATCACTTCTCCTCACTAAAACAATAACGTCTGCTTCTAATGTTACTCATAGTTACAGTCCTGTCAGGCTGCAGCAACAGTGAGCTGGGACACTGAGCAAAAATTAGATCTGAGTGTTTCTTTATGTCTCAGATTTGAATTTCATCACAGGACCGGTGAGCCTAGAAGTGTCACGTATATCCCTTTGGCAGCAAAGCCCTGAGAACAAGTAACACATATAAAACATGTCCTGTAGCACAAACTTGACTTTTAGTGAAATTCACTCATTGTCACTCCATTGGTCGATGATGATCCAGAATGAAACATCTCTGCAACTACTGGTTGAATTCATCCCCAAAGAATAAATCCTAATGGGGATCTCCTGATTTTTTTTATCCAGTGTCAACAGCAGGTTGACGTTTGTGGTTCCTAGTGAAATATCTCAACAACTATGGGACAGACTCCCATGAAATTCGGTTCAGACATTCATTTTCTCCTAAGGAAGAATTGTGCAAACTTTGGTGATCAATGACTTTTTTATATGGAGCCAACACCCTGTCTAAACATAAAAGTGTCCAATACGTCTGTTGGTTTTCTTAACAACAATTAACAGAGCTGCCAGTGAGTCTGCACTGCTCTCATGGTCTTGCTTTGTTTACTGGGCCAATTTAAAAATCCCAAGCAAATAGTTGATAAAGGAAAAAAAAACATTTCACACATGCAAACAAGAAAAGACAAAAAACTGAGAAAATCTAAAACAAATAGGTACTCTTGAAAAATAATGACTAAGACAGGAACCTATCTCCCCGCCATCTCAGTTAGGACTCTAATTGGACGATGAGAGGTGTCCAAGAGGCCCGCTGAGGGTGTTTGCTCTGTGTGTGTGTGTGAGTGTGTGTGTGTCAGCATTTCGATTTTCTCGCACCATCCCTCTCTCTTTTCTCTCTCGTTGTGAGGAGGAGGAGGTGTCACCGCGGTTACGCTTGCCGGCGGTGACAGGACAGCAGCTGCTCTCTCTCTCCCTCTCTCCTCCCTTTGCTCTCTATGTCTCTCTCCCTCCTCATTGGTCCGGATGAACGAAACTCAGGGGAAATCATCACTATGTTTACTCCGACCCCCGCCCACGCCACCCACC
The DNA here is from genome assembly GCA_037577475.1 of Chaunax sp. Z400. NCBI lineage: Eukaryota > Metazoa > Chordata > Actinopteri > Lophiiformes > Chaunacidae > Chaunax > Chaunax sp. Z400. Next base: position 22,797,809 of record CM075187.1, on the reverse strand, counting down.
ATCTCTATCCCAAAACCCCCTGCTGCCCTGGGCCCTCCAACCCTCCAACCCCCCAACCCCCATATCTCTGTTTTCCGCCCTATGATGGTGGTTGTTAGACAGACAGCAACACCCCTGCCCCTCCACTCTCTTGTAAATATGTGGCATCCTCTACCATCCGAAGAAAAGAAGAAGGAAGAGATAGAGGGGGAAAAATAGCTGGCAATTGGTGCTGATGTGAAGAGGTGGGGGGGGGGGGGGAGGCCAGACAATTGGTGGTGAGGGATGCAAGAGAGAGGGATGAAGGGGAGAGGAGAGAAAGGGGCCTTGAGAGGGCGATCAATGCGATGTTCACCTGCCGTCCACCTCCCCAATTTAAAGAGAAGGAGTGCTAACGATTTCCCCGGACGGCTCCTCTGGACTGATGGAGCCTGAGAGGAGGCGCAGAGAAAGTAGAAAAATTAGGCTTCAGCGTAGCAATGCATATAGATGGGAGATAAGGGAGTGAAAAAATTAGCTTTTAATGATGAAATGCATGTAGTTAAAACAAAAACAAAGGCGGACAATGGGTTTTAATATGTGTGGGTGAATAGAGGCAAAATGAGGTTTTTAATGCAGGAATGCATACAGATGGGAGAAAAATTACCAGACAGTTGGTGAAATGCATACAGATTGAGCAATTGGGCTTCACCGCAACTATATATGGAAGAGGGTAGGGAGCAAAAGCTTTTAGTGCAAGATTGAGTATAAATGGGACAAAGACAGCTGGAGAATGAATGCACATAATTAAGGAGAAATAAGTGTTACTGTAATAAACCCACATGTAAGTTACGCTGAAATTAAGAATAAAAGTTTGTTTGTTTGCTCCAATCGATATGAGCGTTTTCTGATCTGGCACCCCCATCGGCACGCCAGCCTAAACAAATGATCGTTACAAAACCTGATTTATATTTCTCTTTCCTGATCTGCCACCTCTGTGGCTGATTACTGGTCAGGTTCAGGCAGAAAGACTAGTCGGTTAAGTTGTTTTGACCGTGGTGAAAAGACGCCAACACAGGTCAGTGTCCATCCCAGACACTTTCTTCAACCATTCATCCTACTTGACTTGTGTATGTTTGATTGACACGATATGTATTTGTGAAACAAAGTGCGTTAGTTTGTGAACGGTGTTTTGTATTTGCTCACTGTGTTTGTTAAAGATAAATACTAAGTAGTAACATGTTGTGTTTATTTGTTAAGTTTTGTCAGGAAATTAGCTCCATGAAGAAGCCAAATACATGTTTGATTCCAATATGGCGGACCCACCTATTGTCTCATATATACACAGTATATATATGATGGACACCTGCCTGCCAATCATACATTAGTATCTTCCATGGCAATCCAATAAATACAGTATACAATGCTGATATATAATTCAGTACAGTTAGTCTTCTAGTTTTAGTCTGTACTGTTCTACTGTTCTGGATGTCAATATGTCTGTGTAGAAATGTCAGCAGACTAATGTCTGGGCATTTATTGGACCTATAGTGGCCTCAGTGATTCCGAATTTGAATTGACTGTGTGTCATTGTCATAATATCAAAGCTACAATAAGACACACTGATATATCTAACTGCCCCTCCTTCACGCTCTGCCTTTGACACGTGACTATTCATGTTCCCACTCTCCTGCCCCGACCTGTCAGCCCTGTCAATATGATTATTCCTCCCTCTAATTGCAGTCAGAGAGGACGGGGAAGGACGAGGGAGAGGAAATGAAGGTAAAGAAGGTGATAGCTGCTGCTGTAGAGGAGGGATAGACTCCTATCGTGAAATATGGCCGACGTGGTGACGGTGGCCAGGAGTGAGGATCTACTTTACACATGATGGGAATGTAATTTAAGTGGTGGAGGACAGGAGAGAAACAGGAGAAACTGTTTAACATCCACAACCAGTTTACATTCAGTAATTGAGAGCAGCATTATTTCTGGAAAACAGATCCAACATCCAACTCCAACAGAAGCTGTTTTACTTAAGGAGGAAGAAACCTGAAGCTTGGACTCAAGTTAGAATGAAGTCAGAAAAAGGGAAAATGTCTTGATTTATTAGGAAGTTTAATACATGTTTGTAGCTCATTTACGTTGACGAGTTATGATGTGGTAGCATAACAAGAAACCGTACTTTTAATGACGGCATGCAGAAAGTTAAATTCCCCGAAGGGAAAAAGTCAATTAAAAGCATGTCATTCCTTCTGTTCCAAAACAGACTGGAAAAAACAAGGAAAACATTTTGTTGCATATCCATGAAGGCAAAATTAGAAACAAGTTACAGTGAATTCAAATCCACATGAATGGAGTTTGGAAGCGAATGCCTTTATCTTTGAGCACTTTTTTAATTTCTTCTGCATCACCTGATGTGCAAAATCATGATCGAAGAAAATCTGCTTATTATTTACATATATTTTCTTCTTCCATGCCAACTTTAGGACGATTTCTTTAACGATAAACCTCTGGGTAGCATCAGGCCCTGTCCTCGGATTCAGAGATCTGTGAGCTCGCTGAATTTGGAGAGACATACTGTCTGGTAGTGGGAGCTCCAGGGTCAGTAGGTTCTCCACAAACTTTATCATCGAGTCGCCCTCGGGGCCTTCAGGGACCCCGTACATTCGGATATTGTTTCTCCTGGATCTGCTTTCTAGATCGGTGACTTTATCTCTTAACAGACGTTGTTCTTTCAGGCAAGTCTCAATCTCTATTATCAAGCATTTGCAATGAAACATTGAAGTTACGTAAAACTTATTATTATTAGTATTAGCAGCTTTTTAATTGACAATATTCAGACCTGAAACACTTGAAGCTTCACTTGAACTTTGTTCATAAGACTTGACTTGTCCCAGAATAGCTCTGACAAAGTTACAGAGCTGCAGTGCACTTTTTAGAGAGGAGACCTTTAGACTTCTAAAGGCTGTAAGATCTGAGTTCAAACTGCAGTAGATTGTTTTACTGAAGACTATTTTCCTTCCAAAGTTTTTGGATTGATTTTCACCCTTCCAGGCAGAGAGAGAAAACCATCCAATACAAACACTTTGCTAAGTTTAATGCCCGCAGTATAAGCACTAACAATACATTTGATGCAGAAACCTCGGTCCTCCGGTGATGTCTCACTAAGAGTGTTCAGGAAAAAAACCTTACCCTTATTTTGGCAACACTTAGGCCTGGAGCCTGAAGAGAAACTTAGGGTCACCTGAGCCATTATGTAGCCAGAGTTCATGCAGTCAGTTGTATTGAAAATTGAAAATGCATTGATGAGTGGAAAAAAGGAAAGGTTTTGGGGTTCTGGCCAACCTATTAGACACAACTTTTATATCCTGGACAACTCCACAAAACTATATGATGTTCACTGAGAAGGTTTTTTAACCATAACCACCATCAGTCCACCACTTTGGTCCAGACTGAAATATCTCTAAAACCATCAAATGTCACTAAATTTCTCAAACTTATTCACGTTTCCTATATAATGATTCCGACTGAATATCTTGACCCTCTGACTTTTCCTCTATTTGCACCAGCTGGTTGACATTTGTGGTTCAGATTGAAATATCTCAAATTTGATGGATTGTGAAACATGTTGAAAATGATTTTTTAACAACACACCAACAGGTCAAGTTTTAAGTTATTCATCACTTTACTTTGTGGTGTTATACCTGCAAAACTAATGACATTCTTAGTACATCAGGTGTACTTTGTGTTTAGTGCTACTTAACAAATGTTAGCATGCTAACACACTAAAGTCAGATGGTGAACATGTTGCACAATATACCCACTAAACATCAACATGATACCATTGTCATCATGAGGATGTTTGCATGTCTCAGCTCTTCAGTTGTGGCTACACTGTAGCTATTAGGAATGACCTGATACAGCAGAATTATCCTTTATTATCAGACTGAGTGCAGCCTGACAGATTTGTAGTATAGTTGTGACGTGGTCAGTTTAGTTTGTAGTTGTGTTCAGGTTAGCTGGTAGTTCTCAGGCTGCTCTGGCTGTCTGATCGTGTGTTTGCTGCTGACCTTTAAACAACTCTGTCCCATCATCCTTCTCTTACAGGGGTCTGCAGGGAGCGAACACACACACACACACACTCATGCACGCACATGCACACACACACACAAGGTGGGGGGGATAAACAATCTTGCAAACACACACACTCATGCATGTAAATAGGCATCTGCTGGCACAGTAAACATGTAAGAATGTGCACACCTACACAGATAAACAAACACACTGCAAAGGCACACATGTATGAACACACACACACACACACACACACACACACACACACACACACACACACACACACACACAGAAGCATCACTGTCTGAGGTTTGGTGGTAATGAGGCCTGTCATCCTTCCACACAGCCTCTCTCCCTCCCTCTCTCTCTCTCTTTCTTTCTCTCTCTTTCTTCATTGATCCACTAACAGATCCCCAATATAACAACTAGCATTCGCTGTGGGAGCCTCCTTTTCCTCTCATCCTCCTCCTCCTCCTCCTCCTCATCCTCCTCGACACGCATCCCTCAGGACCATTTAAAAACCTACCACCACTTTCTCTCTCTCCTCCTCTCTGTCTGTTTCTCCCTGTGTCTCTCTATCGCTTTCTATTTCTCTCTGCTGGTTCGTCGGGTTCAGACAGTCTCGTTATATCGGCTGACAAACAGAGAGGGGTTTCTCCACGGCGTCCTGAGGAGAGGCGGTGGATGTTTAAGGTGGTAGTTTGTCCGTCCGTGCGTCCATCCCACCTGGTGGTCCTGCGGAAAAATAAAACAAGAGCCAGAAAATACGGAGAGCTGAGATGTTTCAGAGAGTAGAGTGGACAGTGCCGCTGTCACATTACACATAAAAAAATGAATAGTCATCTAATATTGTTTTAAAGTCTTAAGCTGCACTTTTAACATGTAGTTCCTTTTTCATGTTGAAATACAGTTATTTGTGTATATGTGGAGATACAATACAATTTTCCCACCAAATTATAGGATGGTTTGGATTATTTTAATGTGTCTTAATACAGTTCTCCACATGGTATGTTGTTATTGGTTCCTTCCTTGAGTGACTATTTGAGGTATGTGATTATTGAATTAAGATGGGCTTCAAACATTCAAACCTTTCCTCTGAGCCTAGTTTTAAATTTAGATGCCTGGATCATTTGATACCGTTGTGTTAGCTGACAAATCAACAAATCTTACAGGGTGTTTTCTGGAAAAACACAAATCCAATCAGTTTTTTAAAATACTTTATTGCAATGTTTCTTTAATTTCCCATTCAATATCTTGCTTACATAGAGCCCGTTGCATTTTTATACACTTTATATAGGTTAAATTGTTAATATAAGTTCAATTAATCACTATTCGACTATTCGGATAACAGAAAATAAAGAAAGGAAAACAGTCACACAAAAAAAAAAATATATATATATATACACACACACACACACACACGCATGTATACATACATATACATATATGCGTACATATACATAAATACCTACATACATACATAAATATGTCACCTATACATATATACACATACAAACACATATCTAAAGCAGTGATAAATGTACAAGGGGAGCATTGGAGACCTTGGAGGATATGATATATTTAATTACCTGTTCATTAGATTATCGTTCAGTTTGATGTGTGTGAAGTTTACAGCTTTTCTAATCATGCCTTATTGAAGACATATTTCTTTTGAAGGGTTTTCTGTTCAAGCTTGACTGTTTGTATACAGTAATGACTATAGGAGAGTGAACAGCTCACTCCACTTCACTTTGTTTCATTGACCTTTAAATAAAAACTCACCTTGCAGCAACCATTTGAAATACAAAACAAGTGACACAGTACATACAGTGAGTACTGGCAGAACTGACAGACTGGATACAAATCAGTGTATAGCAGCTTTCCAAGAACATACAGATGGAAAATACAAGGAGAATCAAGAAGATGGACTACAAAACAGCCTTCCTGGTGATTTAAAGACTGGACGACGGTGATATATTTCACCGTTTTCTGTTGACTTCCTGTCTTCCTCCAGAGATTTCTGCTCCTCTCTGACCTTTGTGTTTGGAGATGTTTTCCTCCTCTGTATGTGTGAAGGTGTGAGTGTCTGTTTATCTGTTTGTATCTGTGTGTGTGTGTGTGTGTGTGTGTGTGTGTGTGTGTGTGTGTGTGTGTGTGTGTGTGTGTGTGTGTGTGTGTGTGTGTGTGTGTGTGTGTGTGTTGTAGAACAGGGGAAAACAAATCACCCGCTGTAGTTCTCATTAGCAGCAGTTTTGTGTCAGTGCTGAGAGATCAGCTGTCAGCTCTCGGCCTTTCTCTGCAGCTTCACCTTTTACCGACAATAATTACACCGTTTAACGCCAACGCTTCTCAAACAGTGGCCTGCAGATCCACGACTGTTTCAAATGAGAGGCAAAAGAGGGTCTCTACATTTTTCAGGACCAAGGAATTAAAAGATGTTTAGACTGTTTTCACATGCAGCGGGCCCATTTTTCTTACCTTAAAACAAACCTTCTACATGAGTGCTTTTACATGCACTAATCTTCTGGTTTTGAGTCCTATCCTGTTTTTGATCTTATTTGAGACATGATGTTTACATGAAGCATAAGAAACCCAGTTACATATGTTCAATTGTATAGCAGTATCCAGTATCACTCATTTTTGTACCAACTAAGAATGTTTAGTCTCAGGTGTTTACAGTATCCTGGTTTTAGTCGGAGTACTCCATGTAAATCAAGACTTCTGAAACCAGGGTATGATATTTACATGTGGAACACACAACATACAAACACTCTATGACAGACAGAGGTGTTGTACAAAGTGACATTAATGTGTTAGCTTTTACATAGAAGGTGGCTCTATTTTAACTTAACTAGATCACCATATTAACTTATCCTGAACAGCTAACCTGGTCAGCAGTTTACAGTTCCAGTTCAGAGTTTCAGATTACATATGGCTAAAAACAGTGATGTCCTTCCACTTATTATTTTCCTGATGTTAATCTCTAGTAATGATACAGACTCTGATTAGAGGGAATATTTTACATAATGCAAACTTGCTACAGTAAGATGTTAGTAATGTCACATATCAAAGTTGTGTAATTTTAATCAGTGCAAACTGCATGCACTGTGTTGTGCTGTTTCGTCATAGTAAAATGCATGCATTCAGTTATTATTAACACTTAAATTTTACACAGCATATTGTCTGTGCATTAAAACAATAATGAAGGCACAGCAACTATAGACCACCGGGGAAAAAAAATGTATGCTCAGTTCTGATTTGTTACCAAGTTCATGTAACACTAATAAGAAAACTGATCATTCATATTGTGGGGATACCATAAGGTAACTAAAACACTTAAAAATGTTAGAGAGAGTACAACCATGATAAGAGGAAAAGATGTGTAAATGACTCCCTATTTATTGAACGTTGACATCATACCTAAATCATATGCTGCAGAATCACCCAATAAGAATGGATTATTATGGAGACTGGTAGAAGAGGGTTAAATCTAAGTTATATTTATCTGTAATGTTTGGCTTCCATTATTTACATGCTGCAGTGTCTTTTTCATTCAGCTTGGTAGTCAGCTGGTGAGCTCAATAGGACACACAGTATTTACCTTTCACTGACGACGACCTGAACACCAAGTAAACATGACATGTTTCTGTGATATTAGCTGTCTCAAAGCACTGATGAGGATCACCTGATCTCAAAATCACAAATACAAAAAAAACTGAACACTGTGTAAAATTATTTTTGCACAATCTGTTTATTGTAGAAAACTCACTTGTTGGCACTCTTCTCCTGCTGTTTTTAGAAATAAGGAAAACTTCTGATACATTTATCACAGAGGTTCTAAATGCTGCATTTACTTCAGTGACATGATGAATATCAGTCATAACTTTTCTAGATTAAAAAATTACAGGACAGTTTCTGGATCATCAAAATCACAACATTAAAAGGAACGAAGACAAAAAAAATGATAAAGCATAAGTTCACTAACATGGCGACAGTCAGCAGCAACACACCTCTGAGTCAAAGTACAACATTTAAGATCATTATTGAGAGCATAGGATTAGTACAGTTAATACCCACAGAACATTTTCCTCCTGTGCAATTTGTGCTGTAGTTCTTGCAAACATGATATGATGGATAAAGCATCAGGAGGAAAAGATCATTCATGTCCATTTAATCACAACATGAAAACAGGAATATTCATTTCCAATGATGGAATAATAAAAATCAAAAATGATGCTACAAGTGCTAGAGTGGCATTTGACACTTGCTACAAAGCGTTTTTTGCATATTTTTGATATACAATTTTTTTATATAATTGATATGAAGATATTTGAGCATTGATAAGATGCATAGAGCAAATTTGGTAAATAAAGAATGATTTGGCAATAAGAGATTGATGAGGACCTACATTGTTCTTTAAGTGCAGGTTTTCATGATATGTTTAAGTCACAGTTGTTTTTTTTATTCAGCTTGATATGAATTTAGGGGATGTGGCTAAACGGTACTATTCATTAAATACTCAACTAATGTATAAACCTGTTGGCATGAACCACAGTGAGCCTGATAAATACTGACAATACGGCATTAAACTGACACCACAGTGTCATTATCAGCTGGAAACCTCATATCTCCAGGTACTGGTATTTGTATTATGCTCATCTGTCACAAACAAGCACCATTCTGTAAATAACTTAACATTAACATCAGCTTCTTGTTGCATGACATAAAAACTAATCTGGTCACGTTCGCCTCTGCCAACAGGTTAAATCACTGTTCAGTGTTTGTTACCATGGTATGTCATGTTTCAACTAAATTTAACATGCTTACATTTACCACTAAGCATTTAGCATATTTAACATGTCATAGTTGGCATGTTAACATTCAGGATAAATGCTGCATGTTCATGTCAGCTATGAGGTTGTTTAAAAAATCTCAATATGTTTTGGTACCAATCAACATGCATGCATGCAACTGAGTACTCCCAGATACTGATTGCTGGCTTTGAATGCTTGATCATATTCTTTGTCCTTTTTACACTTTGATCAATCATTTCCTGATTCAAATCATAATGTTTGATCATATTTGTCTGTATTTTATTGAGGGCAAAGTTCTTGTAGAGTCAGTCAGTTAGACAATTAAATACTGACAAATTAAAATTTTGAAGTTTGTGTTTTGTTGAATAGAAAAAAGGAGATATGTTTATGTTCCTTAAAGTATTGACAACTGTATTCTTTTGCTATGAATACTAGTATTATATCAGCCCTATAAAAAAATACCCAGCCCTACTATGTAAACATGAATTTTGGCAACGTGATCTCCAGTACATAAGAAACACACTCTCTTTGTTCTATCTTTGTTCTTCAGTAAACCTCTCAGCAGTGGCTTTTACCAGCCCTCCACCTCCACAATGAAGGGCTCCTTAACGGGGATCCTGCCGCTGTTGACGATCACACACTCGGTGTACGGCAGGTTCCTGTCGTTAGTGTCCTGAAGCTCGATGGTGTGAACCACAGACTGCCAGAGGAGACAGGCAGAAGCAGGTTGGATACGATCAGTCCAGACAGAAAGGATTAATATATAATCAGCAGATTTCATTAAATTTATAGCTGCACGGCCTATGGACAAATAATCCACTCTGAGTGCTTTACCCACCTTGAATAATATCATGAGGATTGTCTATTGACATCTTGGGGAAACACCTTAAAATATTTGTTTTGGTTTTCATTATCTTCAGTATAAACTTGTCTCACTGGCCGCTAGAGATGAGGATTATTATGCATATCAATTCTGGTTGTTACTAATTCTAACTCTAATTCTTGTTATGTTAATTGAGAATGAAATTACGAACTCCTCCTCCAGGTCACTGAAACTATTTATTCCGGTAAAACCTTCTGTTAGCAGCTAATTATTACCTCCACCAGGTGTAAGCCTGGAGTTTGGTCCTCTGTGTGTATCCATCCATAGCTAATCTGGTTCTGGACCCATCAGCCTAATATTTTGTTGTGCACATTCATGACTGTATGCTCGAGGATCTCTTATGGGTACGATGATTCAGAGTTTTTGAAAACCCCATTTTAGTGACTGCTCTGAAACTTGCATGGAAACTTGTTTTAGCTATCGACAACATACAAGTGGTTAAATTTGATGGGACGAGACGATGGTCAGAGATGGGACTGGTACTGCTGGAATAAGGGTATGTGTCCACCAAAGTGTTTTTTTCCCAGCTAAAAATGCCAGGTGCTCTTCTGAAAATGCAAATACCCAGCAGGGAGCACTTTGGAGGCGCAGCGTTCAGCTGAGGCGCTTTGGTTGCTATGATACGGAATATCTGCAGAAGTAATTTGTGTTGCAAGTACTGTACATAATTTTGTGGATAGTTTATTTTATTAATAAATACTGAGTGTAAAATTGGCAGCACAAGGTAGAGGACTTGCTCTGGCCCTGGCTCTGGATGAAGGGAAGGCTGGAGGAAGTAGGGAGAGAAGACGGACCTGCAGGTCTATGTGGGTTCATGAGATTTTCTCCTCCACTGTGATTAGACGGATGTGTAAAAGGTAACAGTGAATGTGCAGCGCTCAACGCAGAACAGACAATTGCTACAGGCGTTTGCCGTTCGTAGTGTAAATATGCAGCGCCCCCGTTGCAAATAATTAAACAAATACGCTGGCCTCAGGAAAAAATGCTTTGGTGGACACAGGCCCTAACAATTACGTCGAGGATTGTTGGGCCTTTGAGGAGGTTTGCGCTCTCCGAGCGCTCTAGTAACATTGCCCTAAATGCACATCATTATCAGCTGTATTGCTGTAAAGTATTGAGCAAAAAACAAATTCAAATAGATTAATGCAAGTGTGTTATGGTCCACCTACCATCCCGTCCAGGACTTTGCCAAAAACCACGTGTTTCCCATCAAGCCAAGGTGCTTTGGTAGCCAGGATGAAAAACTGCGATCCGTTGGTGTCCGGACCGGCATTCGCCATACTGACCTACAGTAGTACAGGAGCACATACATAAATACACATATCTACATTTCATACATCAGAGTTGGAATGAAATAAATATGTAGCACTTGAAACATTTTGGCTCTTATTCTTAAAGACTGAGTTTTATGTCGAGCACAGACATGTGTTTACTCACCCAACCTGCTCCTAAATGCTTCAGTTTGAAGTTTTCATCTGCAAAGGTTGTTCCATAGATGCTGTGACCTGCATAAAAATAATTTGGTCACTTTCAGATGGAGTATTTCTTTTTATGCTCTGCTTACAAGCCAATAGAAAATGAGTGTTTGATATTTCCCACCTCCAGTTCCATCTCCTGTTGTGAAGTCTCCTCCTTGGATCATGAAGTCCTTGATGACTCTGTGGAACTTTGTCCCTTTGTAGCCGTAACCTTTCTGCAGAGACACAGAGAACATTTTCGTGTCTGCATGAACACAATGACGACGGTATATTTAAGATCAGGGGTATGTAGAAAATCACAGCACACAGGAGACTCAACAGCAACAAAGATTTTAGATGGAATAGCCAGAAAACTTATGGATTTTAACATTTCAAATGGTTTTTGTGTGGAAATTCATGCAATACATAACCAAACCAACTAATGAAATTTTAGATATTTAATTTGAAAATAAAATATTCAATATTTCATTTATTAAATGACACCTGATGTGCAACAGTTGTTGTTTCCTTATAAAATACTACATTTTTTGAGGGCGAGAAAGACTTTATTTTAAATATGTCACATCTTATGAATTAAAGTCTAGGAATTGATATCTTGATTCAATAGATTTTAAACTTGACTTAAATATATCTGTCGATGCTGTTAAAAATAGGTGAAAACATCCAAAGAATTAAGCGAGGAAAAATATAACAAAGGACGCACATTGTTTGTGAAGATTCGATACATACATGATTTAATGCTGTACAGTATGTCTTGATGAGTTTCAGTGTGTGTGTGTGTGTGTGTGTGTGTGTGTGTGTGTCAGTGTGTGTTTGTACATAGCATCAGCCTACCTCACCAGTTGCCAGGGCAACAAAGTTATCGACAGTGACTGGGACGACCTCCCCAAAAAGGCCGATGACGATCCGACCCACCTCGTGACCTGCCACTGTAATGTCAAAAAACACCTGGACACACACACACACACAGAGAGAGAGAGAGAGAGAGAGAGAGAGAGAGAGAGAGACTGTCAATCAAGAGGAATACTTGGGTAGCTTGTGTTACATCAAGCAATTACATCAAACAATAAGTTTGATCCTTTTTGTACCTAAATCTAGAAATAAAAGCTTATTTATGTGGTTTTGCTTGCAGCCAATCGATGCAAGCATTCTTTGATTTGATGCCATGTCTGATTGGCCCACTACCACATCGCTGATGTACTTGTACATTACGAGGCATCCAGACCTGTCAGGTCGTCTGGGACGGGTTTACTCAGTGTTCCCAGAATCCGAACCAAGCTGGCTGACACAAAATACCCAACTACCTGAGGTCTGCCTAAACTCTCAGCTCATTTAAATTTTATTGTTTGCTGCAGCTTTCCCATAAATTCAAAATGCTTCTTATCTACTTTGACTTATTTCTCTTAGTTATATCTTTATTTATTTGGTTGTCTTTGCATCTTGTATATTATTATCTTTAATATGCAGTTTTACTGTATTCTAATGTCTTGTTTTTAATGATATCTCGTGTTCTTATGCACGATTTCATTTTATTCATTTTAATTTAGTCTATGTGTCTGTAAAGCACTTTGAATTCCCTTGTGTCTGAATGGTGCTACATTATAAACTTGTCTTGCCTTACAAAAACAAAGACCCTTACACTCTGTGGTGTCAGGTCAAGTCTGGTGTATTTGATGGTGGTGATGTCACACCAAATCACTTGACAGTATGGCTTTACTACATTTTTACTGAAGTATGAGATCAGAGTGTTTCTTCCTCCACTGAAACGAGGGCTGAGTGATTGTTTATCACCTTTAAAAGTAATCACTCCTTACAGAAGTCCACAATCTGTCATAACATGGTACCTGAAGTACTTTGTGATTTTAAGTACACACACACAGCAAGGGGCAGATCATTTTAGTAGTAACTCTAAAACCATTAGCTTCCACAGAGTGTATAAACATGGTGAATCACTACTTTGTGGAGACATATCATCTGTTTTATAATTTTCTATCATAGACTCTTCATACTCATGTTTCATGAACACATCCCTGTTATTTCACAATAAAAGCAAATGTTGACAAGCCAAGGTCTCAATCATTACTATTCTACGCTCTCATTTAATAAATATGAAATCATGTGGCAGATTTAACTAATGCTAACCCAAAAGACAACTGAGCAACAGTAGAAATGCATCATTTTAAAAACCCAATATTTTCCTTTCACTTGCCCTAATCTATTGAAACAAACAAGCATGTGATTCACTGAATAGACTTTTTTTAAGTACCCACAACCAAAACATGTTAAATCATGAAAAATCATTATTAAGTCATAACATAGAAATAACAGTCATTGGTGCTTTTCAGAGTAAAAGATGATGTTGGTGAGATTTTTTTGTGCATCGTTGAAAACACCTGGCCAAGGCGATAAAATCCTGGGTCTAATTAATGTCCTACTGAAACAACTGATGATGCCACGGCTTCTGCAAAACTTTCATGACCAGGCATGTTGGGATGCTGATGATGCTGATGGCCGGAACTCGGCAGACACGTGTACCACAGATGTTACAGATGTCATGGCTCATTGCATAGTGGAGGAAGATCACATTTAGTGACAAGTCCAGATTTAACTTGCACAGAGCTGATGGTCGTAGGCGTGTGTGTCGTCATCGTGGGGAACGCTATCCTGCCACATACATCCAGGAAGTGGACCCTTTTGGTGGTGGGTTCATGATGTGGGGAGCCACTGCTGATGGATGGCGGTCAGAACTTGTCCACATTCACAGTACACTGATAGCTATCCATTACCGATACAGTCCTAGGTCCACATGTCATTCACAGGATACAGCAATCAGGCATCATCTTCATGCATGACAATGCCAGACCACATGTGGCTCATGTCTGTCAGGAGGAGCCTACCTGGACCAGAACAATGTCGCTGTCCTTCCTTGGCCACCATATTCACAAGATCTCAACTCAATAGAGCATCTGTGGGATGTTCTGGATCGCCGAGTGAGACGGAGAGATTCTGCTCCAGCAACACATGAACAACTTGTCACAGCACTGCAGGAAGAATGGCATGTCATCCCACAAGTCCAGATGAACGTCTTATCCGTTCAGGAGGTGTAAAGTAGTGAGAAATGCTGGAGGTAGACACACGCTTTACTGGCTTTGTTGTTCTCTGTCTCACCATCCACACTTTCTGACTTGTAAACACTAAGGCAACAACCAATAATTTGCACAAAAATGATTTTTCTGTATGGCTAAAGGGTGAATAAAGATGTGTGAATCATAGTTTGCCTTTGACATTTAATATGAACAGGATAGTATGACATTAAAAAATGCGTTTCTACAGTTACTCAGTATGAATATCCTCTTATGTGTGTGAGCGGCCTGCAGGCAGACGCACTCTGCATTAAGTATCATCTGAATGGACACGTGGACAGTTGTGTCTCTCTCTCTCTCTCTCTCTCTCTCTCTCTCTGTGTGTGTGTGTGTCCCATATTATGGAAAGATCTGTAAACATGTTTCCGTGTCCTGGTCCAGGCCTCCTCCAGCTGAGACTGGACTCGTCCTTTCTCAGATTCTGTGTGCGCGCAGCGCTCGTTGTAATTAATACTAATTATTAACCCCGGTACAGGCACGCGCAGAATACGCCGGTGGTGCACGAAAAAGATTATGCAAATATGTGCGGCAAATGCAATCACCCTACCTTCTCGGTGACTTTAGGTCCTGTCCGAGAAGCCGCGTGAGACACCGACAGCAGACAGGCTGCAGAGAAGAAGAGGACGGCGGGCAGCATCGTCCGGAGCTCCATCTTTAACCGGAGAGAGCCGCGGCAGGCTCCAGCTGAGGACAATGGCGAAAGAAGCGAAGAACAGGAAGAAATCACAGCGGGTCACAGCTGGGAGGCTGGACGGGAAGCAGCGCTCCAAAGTCGGCTGCATCATTAGACCACTCCCCCCTGTGGGCTGAATCTGGATCAGAGTACCGCCCACTGAGGAGAGGAGAGGAGAGGAGAGGAGAGGAGAGGAGAGGAGAGGAGAGGAGAGGAGACAACTGGGATAAGAGGAAAAAAACTCCATCTACAGTGAAAGAGGTCACTCAAGGGTTTTTAAAAACACACCACTAGTTTATATTCAAATATGGTTGGAACGTTTGTGTTGTATGAATTATTCACTTATTCACTTTTAATGATCATCTTAATTTATTCTGTAATGAAAACAGCACCAAAATCATAAACATCAGAAATACTGCCGTTGACACCACCAGAGTCTATAATATTTTACACAATCAATGATTATTGTTTCCCATCAGAATGATTACAGGAGTAAACCCCCTCATCATGGACTGGTACAACCTCCAGATGATGTCATCCTGTGGGATGGCGGCCCACTCTTCGGTCAGAGCCGCTGCTGAGTCTATGGAGGAGGTTTATTGTGTTGCTCACAACCAACCCCACAGGTTTTCAATGGGATTTTGGTTGGGCCTCATTGCTGGCCAGTCCAGACCTGTGACGTCATTCTCCTCCAGATAACCAGGCACACACAATGTCTTCTCACCAGCACAGCATCAGTATAAGGTTGTCGGGCTTAAAGTCCATCATGTGCCTGAGGATTTCTTATTGTTTTGGCATGTACAGGATCATTAAGGGTGCCAGTGGTCTCTGCTCTGAACCTGTTCCTGAGGGGCAGCTAGTGGATATGTCAATCCTGATTATGGGTTGTTACATGTGGTCAACCAGGGCAGGTCAGTTGTCGATCCTCTGGCTATACTGTATAATGCTACCGTAGATGCACTATTGTGGATTGGATTGGTCACCGCCCTGGTGACTTATCTGGTGGACTGCCCCGCCTCCAGCATGCCAATGGGATGATCCTGGTCATGTTGCTTCAGCCATGACATTCTTACATGTCTCATTTTCTCCCCTATTTTTGTGGCTTTTTAAAGGGGAGGCTTAGTTTAACAAGGGAGTGATCATTTGGGAATATGTGGATTGCAGGCATTGTGGCTTTTTCTCTAAAAATATCTTTTCAGACTCAAGACTAGGCCCAAAAATCAGTCAAGCATGGCCAAATCAACCAGAATTATCACAAAACCTGTCACATATACACTAGATATACTTTTAAAATAGAGAAAATGTTTTCTCAAATTAAATATCTTAGGGTGTTTATGCTGAAGACAAACAAGGTCTTGACTGAAGCTGACCAAATGCATGTTGAACTCTCCAGTGTATAAACATTGTTATTACATGAAGTATTTTTTTTATTCAGTGCATTCAAAACCACACAACTGCCAATTAAACCCACATATTAGGTTAGACATCCTCTGAGCATCACATCCTAAAAAACAACAAAAAACAAACAAACATTAAATGCACCAAGAACAACTTACCCGAAAAAAAGGTGTTTCGTTCTGTTATCACATGGATACTTAAGTCAGTGGTTAACAACCTGCGGGTTGAGACCCTCCAATGGGTCTCCTGATGAACATGAGGGGCCCCTGAGAGAAGAACATTCCTGCTGAACAACAGATTTGTCTCTAATCTAAGTCAGACCTTCGCTGGATTAATAAAGGTTACCAGTCCTGTTTGTGTCGACCTTTAACACCCTGAGCAGATAGAAGCTGTAACATCTGTGTTTGATCATTTGTACTAGCAAGCAGAATGTCACACCTGCCAGGCTGCACACACCTGCACACACCAGCACAGTTGCAGCAGCACACACTGATGCCGAATACAAGCATCCAGCTCTTAGCATGACCACGAGAAGCACTCAAAGCTTAACGTGATCTGGATTGAAAACAAACGTTTTAACAACTGAAATTTCTGCAGTTTTATAAACCATGAAGTTCTATCAGTCCAGCTTGTATCAGCCCCTGTCTGCTGGAAGAACAAATACAGACAGACAAATCTAATCTGTCAACTTCAGTCCGTTCAAACAGATGCATGCAAGTAAGTGTCAATATCCCACATGGCAGCAGGAAGTATCAGTGCTTTCAACAAATAATCATCTACTGTGTAAAAAAAACTGCATCATAATTAGAGGGATGCATTTGTCCATACATTTTTTTTAAACAAAATAGATTCATGTTAGATTGTAAAAATTTAAGATTTTAGAAATACTGAAATACTTTTGTGCTAACCCACCAAGAGTTAATAAATTTGAATTACTCAATTGTAATTAATAATTAATTAATTAGTTCTAATTAAGTTATTATCATCTTGTTATTATTATAGTTAGTTAGTTAGTGTTAGTTAGTTAGTTTTCTGCAGGCATTATATTTGGAGCAGGTCTTTCAGGGAAATTAGTTTGACACTGCTAACAACTGCTAACACATCTCTAAATAACTGATAATAATTTCCCTATAATACCAGATAATATGTTTTCTTTTCTGGACATTATTAGGAAATGACATACCTGTATAACAAAGTGTGAATGTTATTTTTTCCAACATGAGAGTGTATATCAGTTTCAAACATGCTGTGTCTCCATGCTGTAAACAATAGAAATTGGTGGACAAATGTCCTGCCAGACAAAACACATATATATTTAAGTATAAGCAAGTTTATATTTTGTAAGTTTATATATTTAACGAATAAATAATCTATGTAAAATAGAAAATTTAAAATTTAAAAGAAAACAGCTTTGGTTCTATAATGAAAAGAAGCACACACAAAAAAAATCATCTCTGATTGACAAATAAATGCATTTTCCAACATGCAGAGATCAATAATCAGCAGTAGCAGTTAGTTTTTAACAATAAACACAGGAATAATGAAGCCCATACAGGCGGGCATTACTGCTTTAAAACACTTTACTGCATTAAAAACACTTCAGCTCAGCTCTGCTTCAGCTGCAGGAAATAAAGCTGAAAAAGAGAATATGGTCCCTGCTGAATACATGTCTATAGAGATGAATTATAATAGTCAGCCTGCCGTGACCTTAACACCACTGCTGGGACACACACACATGCACACGGTTATCGGTCTCCTGTCAAAGCAGCCGTCCATTCGTCTTTTCTTCCCGCCATCCACCGAATTAATTAAGCAGAAATGTAAACGTTTTAATTGAATGTCAAAGCAGGACCTTAACAACATGCTCCTATGTAAATGAAAGTGACACCACTTTAAAGCTGTATATTTATATATTTATACTCACACCAAGGTTATAGGGGGCTGTGTGTGTGTGTGTGTGTGTGTGTGTGTGTGTGTGTGTGTGTGTGTGTGTGTGTGTGTGTGTGTGTGTGTGTGTGTGTGTGTGTGTGTGTGTGTGTGTGTGTGTGAATGAACAGGGGATTTTAATTGAATTACCATCAGTTATGTGCTAACTAACCCTCATGGATTTAAACCAACGTGGTCTCATTTAGCACAGATTGGAACTGAACCTAAAATTGTTCCTGAACGGCCCATCCAGTGTTTTATAACCTTTTAAATCACAATTACATAGTTGTAGAGTGGGGCCTCTGTTATATCAAATAAAAGCATTGATTTGTGTTTATTCAACCTGTCATGATTAGATTTCTGAGCTTGTTTTGCAGAGGCGCTGTGCTTTCTGTTGTTACACATGTAGTCTTCCTCAAAACGATCTTTTTTTTCTGTAAAAATATAGAAGTGATGACAGTATAAATTATGTCTGTTCATTAAAAATGGTAAGATTACTCCCAAAATATAAAATAATGACAAATAGACCAGCAGAAGGGCTTAAAAGGCTTTGATTTCACCTAATAATATCCTGTTGTTTGGTGCCACATGTTCGAGATTTCGTAATAACAGGATCAGCTGACTTAGAAAGAGATTCTTGTGATCTTTGACCTGTGGCCCAAAGCAGAAGAAAGCCAAGGACTGTCCAGGGCAGAAGAAGATTAAGTTTTTCTGCTGTAACAAAGCTGATAAAAATGGTACTGAAAGCGAGATCAGAACCATCGCTGGATCGATCAAGCAAGAATACAAGAAGAAATCATTTCCCCCCTCAGGTTGTGTCAGAATGCTCCATATTCACCTCAAATCTCCGCACTGAGCTGTCATACTCAATTTTTCTAGAAAAAACCTGAAATGTCTCCAGCTGGACTGAAGCCCAGGATGCACAGACATATCATAATGACCCAGTGCTTTGTGCTTTAATGCTCGATGGAAAGTATGAAGCGTGGAAGGCTCCAAAATGGTTTCAGAAAAGCAGCAATTGCATCACAGGTACTCCTCGGATCAGCATGTCCTGGAAATTGCATGTTAGCTATTCCTGTCTGAGACGTGCTGATGCTCCTGACACAACAACTATGTGTTAGCAGTAAGTAAGTCTGCAGCCATGCCTCTGTGAGGCCGTGCTTAGGCACAGCAGTGCTTTGAGCTAAATGCTAACAGCAGTATGCAGACATGTTCACAGTGGCAACGCTAACATAGTGATGTTTAGCAGGTAAAATGTTACATTACCATATTCATCATCTTTTTTAGTATTTTAGCATGCTAACATTTGCTATTTAGCACTAAACGCAAAGTACAGCAGAGGCTGATGAGAACGTTTTGCAGGTATTTGGCCCAAAGAAAAGAACTAAAATGTTCACCTCTGCGACTTTAAAAATGGTTGGAAAGTGAAGTTTATTTTCATCTTTTTAACCATTTTATTTGCATGAAACTACATATATCAAAGATGGCTCTATGTCTGGATAATTATTGATCTGACATCTCTCTCGTGTGTCGATGACGCTGATATTCACCTTTGTCTTTAATCTTTTAATAATCAGCAATTACTAACCAGGGTTTAAATTTGAACATAATCTCAGCTCTCAAAATGAATGTCCTCTATGTTCATATTTACGTGGAATATGGAGTTCCTCTGAGTGCAAACAGCAAGTCTGCAGTGTTCTCACCTACAGGAATACACTGCTTTGCTAAATGAACTCTTGTTAATATTGTGTTTTTTCTTTTCCTGCAGCCGTCTAAATAATTAGCTTTTGTTGTAGAAAATGATGAATTTGGGCAGTTAATTTATTGATCGGTCGGCTCCTCCGATGTGCTTTGCTTTAGAAAGCCATTAATCAATGGATGAAAACACCTAATTCTCCTCCTGCACAGATTTTTTCTTTTCTTTTGCTTTCTGTCTCGAACACAGCATCCCCAGCCACAATATGGAGAAGAACTGTAATGGACTAATGATGATAATGAGGATGAAGTGGGAAAATAATAGTTTATTTACATTTAGAACAAGTAGGCTCATACATAAAAATACCCTGGATAAAAGCAATAAAAAAACAGCAACAAACAGCTCAAATGTAACAAAGATTAGAGCCTCAAAAGCGTCATGTTAACATTATTTAAATCAGAGATGAAAGCTGACAATTTATGTGGTTATGCTGATATAACCCCAAAATATTAATAATAAAAAGGTGTCGTCAATTAATACATTTTCATCTATTAACATGAAGCTTTTCTCCTGCTCGTCTGTGAATGCTTTAAATATAATTCTAATAATCACATCAAACTAGTTTAATTTATCTTCACATGAGTCTCAGGATAATCAGAGTCCGATTTTATTCCACTTCAACCAAATATCTGTTTTATTATTATACATTTCCATACATGCATTTGCTGAGAGGAAGTTAAAATAACATAACATGTAAAGGACATTTGATGAGGCACCCTAAAGATTGATTGAAATTTAAAGATGAACCTGCCGATGATAAAATGATTATTTAATTCTACATGACCTCTGCTCAATGATTCCATCTAAATACAGTGATATCGCGTTGCAGGATATTTTAACTTCAACTGTAAATATGGACATTTCGAAAAACATTTAAAATAATTTGCTCCTTAGAAATTGAATAAGTCTCACAGAACTCTAGAATAAAAAGCTGGGAATCATTTTAAAGGCTTGCACTGTATATCTTTGTTGATATACAGTGTGAACAGCTGAACTCCTACAGGTGCATCAGTGAGAAGTACATTATCTTGTATGGTTGTATATTTATTTTGCAGGTTTGCAGGGACTGAATGTCTTAAATGCTACAGCAGCATGTACAAATATATTCCTTTTTAGCCATGCAAGCAACCTGGCTCTAATGGCTCTAATGGCTCTAAAGGCAATACCAGTCTTTTGGGCATTCCAACACTTTGAAAGTCCAGCATGTGCAGACAGAAATAGCCTAAACACATTTCTTATTAAGTCATGGTCACAGAAGCTCAGGTTTATGATAAATAAAACATGAGACATGTATAGCTATTCCCATTTGCTCTTTTATTTATTTAAAAAAAATTATTTACCTAATGATCCAAATAAATGAATGAAGTAAAACAGGGACATCAGAACATTTGCATGAAATGCTGAAGAAAGAAGAAGTTTCATATATATTGTCCTGCAAGATATAACTGCCTTTTTCATAGCATTACTAAAAAGAAGACAAACAAATGGGTTGACAATGCTGTGAGTAAATGTGGGTCTTTTCATTGAGCTCAAACTTTGACTTAAGGTTGCCCTGAAAAACTGTCAATCTTCATTACTTTTCTTCCTGCAAATATGAATAAAGTGAGCAGAAGTATTAAGAAATGTGACTCAGGAATGTCAGACAGCTAAAAATACCATACAAGGAACTAAAGACGTTTAAATTGACTGAGAGCAAAACTCTTTTTACTACATCATGGAAACAACATTTTTTGGCAGTGACTTTGTGAGGTGGTTCAGATTTTATGTTATTGTATAATAGAAAATTGCACAATAAAATGCAGTTTTGCTCTCCTCCACATATATAGAATATTTCTAGAATTTGACACCACCTTTAAAAAACGTCACAGCACACTTAAGAGTAACTAAACTATTAAAATTAAGTTACATTCTTTCAGATGAAAAAAAATAAAGCTTAAATTACCTGCTGGAGGAGGATGGATTCAAACTCACAACCCTGTGATTCCCCACTGGCTACCGTCGACCCTGAACTTGTGCTTCAGCCAATCAGATGACATGTTATTGCTCCACATTCCTCTGTGCTGAAAAAGTCGCTTTAAGCCGACAAGAGTTCATTTTCAGACGCTTATGTTTGTGTTTTTGTTCGTTATCAATCCACCAGAGGTCCTGAGGATGACAAATGGGGCCTGTCAGGGTGACGCCAGTCATAACAACACACACACACACACACACATTCACGTTTTCAGGCATTTAGCTGATGTTCTTATCCACAGCAGCTTACAATGACTGATGGACACACATACTGTATGCCTCACATGCTTGTGTGTGTGCATGAGAAGCAGACGGGTGGGAAAGCTTGGGGTCAGGGATAACAAGTCAGACCCAGAAACACAATGAGCTGTAATCTGTCTTCTGCACACACACGCACACACACACACACACACACACACACACACACACACACACACACACACACACACACACACACAGTGAATTAAAGTGATAAAGAGGCTGAGGTGAGCTGACAGCAGGACGACCACCTACAATATCAGTAATAATAACAAATGCTGTAATGATAATCTTAGTCCCAACACTGACAAACGGGTTCAAAGTTCCTCAGACGATTAATGAATTGATAGAAGAAGAGAATCCAGCAAACACTCAACCACATCTACTCACAGAGACGGCCCCCACAACTAATGACATTTTCCTGAGAAGAGACCTCTAGTGGTTGTGACAGTAATGTCTCTCAATAGCAACATGATGTTATCATGGTTCTGAATCAACCTTCAGGGATTACCATGACCTGGATGACTGAGAATCTACACAAACATATGGTTCTGTACAACCTCAGCCTCAAAAAGTTGTGGATACTGATACTGACTTCATGAAGTCTTTTACTTCTGAAGTTAAATCAGTTGCACTGAAAACAGGGCTGTTTTGTACAAATGGAAGGAAGTTAGCATAGCTTGTTAGCTGTGTGTCACCATGCAGTTTATTTAGCTCTGTCCTGTCTACTGCTCTGCAACAGAGACATAGTTAACACACAGTTGAGACAGAAGTTGGTGAGAGAGTAAACTGGGCGAACTTGTCCTGATCGCAACTGTGCAATAATAATAATAATAATAATAATAACAATATCATTATAATGAGCAAGCTAATTGATGGTTACAGTAGCAAACTTATTTTCTTGCTCTTCAGGAATCTTTATGGCTGACCAGCATGATAGAACTTGGTTCGTCAGCTACAATAGTTCAACAACTGGCCCAGAAAGCAGCCTCTTTCACTCGTCTTCAAACACAACATATTTTACACAGATGTGCTATTTATTTCCACCATGCACTTTTTTTGTGTGGCAGTCCCTTATACTGGTTTTGGTAAAACCCAACTGATGTGTGGCTCATGGGAACCAAATGAGTCAATTGTTTATTTTTCTTGTGTATTGTCTCATAGTGGAGGACAACAAACTCAGGATGTAGGATGCCTCAGACAGAGGCTATGTCCACATTACCAGATTTTTTTTTTTTGCCTTAATTTGGCACAAATCTGATTTCTTTAGGCCTGTGTGAACATGAAAATCTGATCTTCTCAAATCAGATTTGAGTCATTTTCATATGTGGCCCTAAATCGAATGTATATCCAATTTGAGGCAGCACGGTAAAACAAAAGCAACCACAGAGGAGACATGACAACAACAATGCAGATCGCCAGCTGGTCACAATCTCCTCCTGAACAGCTGACAAAGTGTTTGCCGGCCTCCACAGTAAACTGTCATCCTTACATTTGCTACTAGTGGGTCCATTCCAGGAGGCGTGACGTACGACGCAAGAGCGAACATAATAGCTGATATATTTCACTATCTCCCCAGTTCTTCAAATAACGGACTTCCTATTACGACCGCATCGTTAAATCCCCCAGGGTAGGTCGCACAGCTTAACATGTTACTACAACGTCACACCCGTTCCACAAATGGGCACTCCATTTAGACCGACGCCCGCTGTTACTACCTTCCAAGGCCCCACCGAGGTGGAACAAACTGACACCCCATTACGCCTTCATTGAATTCAGACAGATGACGAGATGGAATAAAGGCGCAACAGGCCCAGAATGAAAACGCTGTCTGAATGGGACTAAAGTGTCACAGCCCCATCCTGCCTTACAGGGGGTGGCCAGTACAGTCTGCTGATCCGGATAAGAGGGGCAGTGACCTGGCCACCGCTGCCGGCCTGCCAACCAGAGAGCGTTGAGGATAAAGGCCGAAACACTCGGTGAAGGTTGGGCACCTCCTGAAGACCTCGTCCCGGACCAACGCATCCAGAGGAGGCATCTCCAACCAGGCCCCCACCCCTGGCCGCGCCCTCTACCACCAACCCCATCGTCTCCCACCCACAAGCCCAGGTGCCATCAGGATAGTGTTGCTACCAAGGGATTGAATCACCTAGTCCTCGGAAGAACTACCTCTGTTGCTGTCACAAACCCTCATTACACCATCATTGACTTCACACAGAATGTCGTGGTGGAATAAAGGTGCACAGGTCCCCGCCTGGAAAACGAGTGTGTGAATGGAGCTAATGTGTGCACGTCTGTCATTTTGGGGTGCAGATGCATTCACATCAGAGCTAGATACAGGTCACCTGTAATGATGAATTGAATGAAATGACTGTCCTGGTTCCAACTTATTATACTATACATCACTCTCTTACACAGAGAGCAGCTCATAAGACGAAATAAACATATGAAGGGTAATCAGGAGTGTGTTCAACATGCACTTTTCTGTTTTATTTCTCATAACAACTATCGCCATCTTTCCTCTAACAATGTAGCTTGTGTGACCTAAATCTGGATGAACCAGCAAATGTGATGACACGCTCCCAGTGGTTTATCATTTAATTTGAAGACCTTATCATGGCATGCATGACATGTTCTGTCATATAAAACTTTTAGGCACAAGTAAAAACTTAGTGAAGCTTGTGTTACTAAACGTTGTGTTAGCTTCTTTTTACATATAAATCACTAAAAAGTGGAGAGACAATGCTTCTATTTGTTAATATATTAAACAATCAATAGGAGAGAAATAAATAAAAATATAAAGGTTACATTGACCCAGTGTCCATTAAACCGCATAGTCCAGTCAACATTTAAATTTGCTGCTGTGGTAGACAGACACACACATGCACACACGCACACACACATACACACGAAGTTACATGGGGCCCATGTTGCTCTGACCATAAAAACATTTTTACTTAGTGTCAATAAAGATCATTTGAACTGAACTGATCTGGACAAAAAGAGGAGACATGGAGAAATACAAAAGCCAACGTTGAAAAGAGAAGGAAAACAGACAACAAATGACAGAGTTAGAGATGAGGATAGAGAAAAAGAGAGAGAGAGGAGAGAGAAAGGAGTGAGTTGAGAAAGAGAGTGGGAGTGAAATAATACGTGTGAATTAGAGGGAGACTATAGGAGATAAGGCAGAGGGAGGGGAGAGGGCAATTGAGTGGAAAAGGAGAGAGAGAGAGAGAAAGAGAGAGAGAGAGAGGGACTCGCGCAGCAGCTGCTCCGGTAGTTTTGGCTCCGGAGACGCGCAGGACGCAGCGAACTGTCCCGGCTCCCCTCGATGGTTCACCGCAGCTCGGAGGAGGGAAAAATTTGCCGCTGTCCGGAGATCAGCGCACAGGAGCCGCCGTTCACACTCTGACAGCAGTAAGCCTCTTCAGCGCTTCAACAACTTTCAAAATAATAAATAAATAAACAAGAACGCAACATCCAGGGAAAGTCCGGGGAAATCCAGGGGAGCGTCTACGCGTCGAAGGCTGCCTCTTTTCGGCCACGGATTGCGCGCCGGACCGCCGATTTGACTGGATTTAACGGGACCTTTTTATTTACTCAGATGAAACTTTTACTCGCTGCCTGGTTTACATTCTAATCTAAGCCCACGCGTGCCAGAGTGTGCGCTCCGACTTTTATTGCTGTTATTTAGTGCGTTTTTTTGCCCTCGGCGTGCGTAAAACTCGCACCAAAACAACCATCCGACCACGAGACAGCGGAACAGAGTAGGGCTGTAGCGGAGGTCAAATCACTCTATTCTTATTGACTGCTGTTCATAAACATTTTATTTCTCAGAAATAGCGCCAGACACCGTTTTTTCTTCACAAAAAGAGACATTATTACTATTCTTTTTAGAAAAGATGAGGTGGAAAAATAGGAAATTTAAGTAAGTTCAAGTCTCAGTTTAAAGATGATAAGGCTTATAAGGCTCAAATGCCAGATACATTTTTTTGATATTTAAGATTCCAGGCTATGTTGTATAGACTCTGATGCCTTAACCATATTTTCTACTACCTGTAAAGAAATAGTTAGGGTGCACCTGTGTATTTATTTAGGCAGCACAGAAACAACAATCTGCATGTTGAATCTCCAATCAGTTAAACAGAAACATGAGAGTTGATATTAAAATCTGTATTTCTGCTAAAACCCCTGCGAAATCTTCCAGGTGGAAACAGTGAAGCGTGTCAGACTGAACAAACTGATCAAGATCCCCTGAAACACCTGAATCATAAGCTTACTGTTAACCAGGGGACTTTCTAATCTCTTATTTGTAACTGTGACATATGTAATTTTACAGTAGGACGCCTCTGTCTTTATTTTTATCTGTGTGCTAAGTTTTAAACATGAAATACAGGCAAGATGATTGATGGGGGGGGAAACCATGTGGAATCAGACTCTGTTAAATGTTAGAAATGTAAATTCAATACGGAAAAATACAATTGAACAATTAGTATAAAATAACATTTATAAAGTGGTTGTGCTTCATTTGTGGCTTTGGTGTAGATTTAATTTAGAGCACAACTTTGTTTAATCAAAATTAGAACTTGGCATGTTGTAAATATTTCTTAGGATTTTGATTTATTTTTTTTATCCACAAAAAGTATTAAATTGAACATTTCTAGTATTAACATGATCACATTCAAGAAAATGTGGATGTAATGTGCAGGACAGGATTGAAGGTCTGCTGTATGCTCATGTACATTTATAACAATTAAGCAGCATGTGATTCAGGATAAAGCGACACTTCATGTGTAAACCAGACGGTTAAAAAAAACAGGTTGAGCTCAGGGCGATGTGGCTCAGCTGAACAACCAAATAAATGAGCTGAATCTGTGTTTGATTGGTGATCAGCATCAGTTTCACACCTTTAGAGTAAATTTAACACAAACACACTTTAAAATATGTTTATTTTTTCAGTTAGAGCTTCAGTAAAATGCCTGGAAAGTGATTTTTAAATGTGGAAATACACTGACATGTTTGAGTGTGTTTGCCCCCTGAAGGTGATAAAATCCAAGCTTTTAAAATCAAATAATGTGACAGTGAGTCTGATGCCGTAGTTGTGCATCTTGTGTTTGGGTTTAATTCCCTGAAATATACATCAAATACATAGTGAACAGATTTGACCCTCTTTGCGTCCTATACATGTCTCCGTGCTGTTTGTTTTGATGCTGATGACTGACACTTCATCCTCTCTGATCTCTCCTCCAAGCAGCCGGCGGTCAGCCATGCTGAAGCCGGGCGACCCAAGCGGCTCAGCCTTCTTGAAGGTGGACCCGTCCTACCTGCAGCACTGGCAGCAGCTCTTCCCTCAGGCGCAGCTGAAGGCTCCTCTGGCCCCGCTACCTCCACCTGACCGCCTCTCCATCCCCGTGGACAGCCTGCGCCCATCCCGCCTGCACAGTCACCTCCTGGCCTCCACACACTGCACCTCCTCCTCTTCTTCCTCTACATCCTCCTCTTCAGATTCTTCATCAGCGGCAGCTGCAGCGGCGGCAGCCGCAGCAGCAGCTCTCACCACATCCTCCTCCATCTCCATCTCCACCTCAGCAGGGATCTCCCAGCTGCATGTACCCCAGCAGATCGCACTCTTCGGGCAAGCGTTGGCCCCAGTATGTGCTGGGCCTGGAGGACCTGGAGCTGGAGGAGGAGGAGGAGGTCCGGGAGGAGGAGGAGGGGGAGACCTCGTGGTGGTCGTGCCCCCGGAGAACCAGCAGGGTCACAGCACAGCTGTGGGGCTGCTCCACCAGGCCAAAGAGCAGAGCTGTGGGGGTGTTGGTGTGGTGTCATCCAGCGTGAAGAGCAGCAGCAGTGGAGGAGTCGAGGATGGCGGAAAAGGAGTGACGGCCAGGTTCAAGCTGACATCAGAGGAGCTGGACTACTACCTGTATGGACAGCAGAGGATGGAGATCATCCCACTGAGCAACCACACCGGAGAGGTCAACAACCGTACGTACACACACACACACACACACACACACACACACACACTCAGGTTTTCACTGCCACTACAGATTATTAACTATTTTATATTTGAACTTAAGTAGGAGAGATGACAGTAAATGAGAGGAGGATGACCACAGCATGCAAACCAGGGACGCCGTAATTACATTATTTGGAATACATCTTAAGCACAAGCCCACCCGAACAGCAGTGTTTCTTTACATATGCACATTTGAATATATGATACCATCAATGGATCATTGATTGTTTCAGCAATGCAGCAATAACTTTCCTTCTGTAGTTTTTGATTTGCTATATTTCTAATAATTTCCTGAGTATATTCTCATAATTTTACAAAGTGTCCGTCGTGGTCAGTCATGATGTTGCATATATTTCTGCAGTGACTTTAAGTGCTCTCTCAGTAGTAACTTAAGAGTAATTTAATGATTGCCACTGCATATTTTTATCATAATATTTTTCATTTATCTGCGATAACTATCAGCATGCCGTGCTGAGTAGAAATCTTAATTTGCTTTATTCAATTTAAATTAGTCTCTTATGTCATTATAAAATAATTTTCTCACAAAGAATGCAGTAGAAGTGTTTTATCTCAACTTTTATGTTTTGTTAGTTTCCTGTGTGTCTGCATTTCTAAATATTATATTATATAATATTATATATTATTTCTAAACTATCTAATCAAAGTTCTACAAAATCAGTGCCAGGCCTTAAGCATTCACTTAGGTGAGCAGTAAATTAATGATTATTTTCTACTTCAGAACTATCTTAAGTTTTCATAAAATTCTCGCCAATTTAAAATTTAGACACAAAAAAAAGAGGTTGATTTTGTCAATAAAATAAACAAATTATAGCAACTGCACACAAAAACTTTAAGATAAGATAAGATATCCCTTTATTAGTCCCACAGTGGGGAAATGTACAAGAATTTATGAAAAGAGTTTGTTTTCTGACAATAGTTGTCTATAGGTTTGTCAAATGTTATAGGTTTAACAGCTTCAGTAATGGACAGAAGCTGCTGCAGGATGGTTCAGGGTGGAGAGTCAGAGGTCAAAGGTCAGCAGTCTGGCCTTGGTTCAAACCTTCAGACAGCAGCAGCAGGCCTGCAGCTCAGAGTTAATGTTTAACAGACTTCATTCAGGTTATATAGAAATAAAAATCAAGGTTTACACCTTCACTGTTGTATAATGATTAATCTCACCTAAACTCCAATCAAATGGGATCAATAAATTGCATATCAGTTTTATTTCTGGAGTGTTTTCTTCAATTAAAACAATTAAACAAATCAAATGGCTCACAAGAAGAGTTTAAATAGGCTGTTTTTTTAATTATTATTTTCTTTTTTCTCTAGATGGACTGTAAATCATTATTTTAGCACCACTATTTTATTTTCACAAAATTTTAAACTCGCAACAAAATTACAAAAAGGCTTTTAGTTCTGCTTAAACTTATCAAAATCCTTTTATAGCGGAGTGCGTGTCTTTTGTGTGTGTGTGTCTGTGTGTATGTGTATGTTGTGTGTGAGAGAGAGAGAGTGTGTGTGTGTGTGTGGATAGTAGGCCTATATTGACAGAGCACCGTCATGCGTAAAAGTCGCGCGCACACACACAACACACGCACACCACTGTCTTGTTCAAAACCTCCTCGAGCTGGCTCTGAGGTGCGTTTCATCCGTTGCGTCAGTGTCCCGTTACGAAAAAATAAGTCCTCACACACTCAGAGGCGAAAGTCAGCGGCCCGTTAGTAGTCTGGCATTAACAGTCTCGCAGTTTGGACCGAAGTTACCGGCAGCTGCTCCACTTCCCGCTGCGCACGTGGAGATGAAGTCTGTCCTGTCCTGTTTAAGGTTCGTATTTGGTGTTAAAGCTGCACTTCTTCTTTAAGCACGCGACGTATCCCAGATTATCTCTGTAATATTTCTATTTCTTAACACGGACTTGGCAAAATAACTTATTTCTATTGAAATGTTGTTTTAGATACGTGCATTCATCGAGCGTCACCATAAAAATCCTGCAAGCTGATATTTGATTTTTATATATAGGCTTATCATTTTCAAAGCCGTGCAATTGTACGGGTCTGTTTATTTTAACATGTCTGTCTTATTCTTTATTATTCGATTATAATATTCTGTAATATTTCTTGTTTATTTAGGTAGTTTATTTAAGGAATATATTCTGTTCATTTTCCATATATTATATTATATTATATTATATTATATTTCTTTTATTATATTATATAATAAATATTATTATATTACTCAACTGAATTTTTAGTTTGAGTGTTTTACAATCCAGCTCCATTGTGTGTATTTGTAATGGGGCTTATATATAAATGCAGTGACTGTTATTATGGCCAATATCTCCATAATCGTATTATTTTACAGTGGATTGTGTTGCAAGTTGAGTTCGTTTTATTTATTTATTTATTTATTTATTTATTGTTTCCAGACATTAATGTAGCCTAATAGTAGCCTTTATCATCTTGATATATTGTTTTCCTACAATAGGTCCTTCTAGTATTGGACCTTTATGATGACTATAGTTTTAAACTTTTTTTTTCCCTGCGTATTAATAGGTCAATAATAGAATGTTTCTGGGGCCTAGATGCTACATCTTATAATACGGCGCTAGTTTACTGTCATAAAATAAGGTCGTTCACGTGACGTCTTAATTTAAGAGTTTATCATAAAGTGTCTGTCGCTGTTTTGGGTTTCGGGCGTTATGGCAACGATCCTAAACATAAGTGAGATTGTGTGTGTGCGCGCGCGCGTGTGCGTGCGTGTAGGCGTGTGTGTGTGTGTGTGTGAGTGTGTGTATGAGCGTTCCTCGCTGCGGTGATAAAACGGACCATCAGCAGTAATCTGCGTCGATACGCGCCAGCAGGGCCGATGAGGGATGGGGGGACAAGCAGGAATTAATTGCCGTATATAGTTTTGTGTTTGTGGAAAAGAGAGAGATAGAGAGAGAGAGTGAGAGAGGAGGGGGATCGATCCGCCGGCCACAGGGCCGCTATTTATCATCCCAACACGGCCGTATTGAGGTCTCTGGGGGGTGTATGTGTGTGTGTGCGTGCGTGTGCGTGTGTGTGTGTGAGAGAGTGTGTGAGAGAGTGTGTGGGGTGGGGGCGGGGATAGAGCAGTCACGCAAACAGTCGCACATGTGTCACCGTCCGACCTCGATTATTAATTACACAAATCAATAACATAATAATAATAATAATAATAGTAATAATAATAATAATAAAATTGTTCACATATGGAAACAGAAATGGTCCGAAAAGTCAAATGTGTCTTCACATATGCTAGTCTAACTTTTGCGTAGATGATGATTAATATTGATCATAATTTGATAATAATATACATTATAAGTTAAGGTTAATGCTCTTATACATAAGCATTTTACAAAAAACGTTCCAACCAAAGGGTTCCATTAAATTTGAATTCTCTTATATTCCTATAAATTTCAGGGGATTATTGATTTGATGAGTAATTTACATTCTAGAATTACACACAATGCACATTATATTTTTTTTAAACGAGATCCAGATTTTCTTTTTACACTAGATACCTTCAAGTTTGATAATTTAATGCAAAACTATACATTAAAAAATAATTTTTCTGCAACTGAGACACACAGATTATTAAAAAAAACCTGTAAATCAAATGTCTGATTTCTGATTTCTTGACTTGTAGGATGGAGAAGGTTTCAAAATAACAATTTCATCTATAAATGTAAGAAGATAAAGAGTATAAAGACTGATACGCTTTCCTTTCAAAGGGGTACTCCACTGATTTAGTACTGCACTTTTGGGCTACTTCTTGTGAGAGACAAACTTTGGATCCTAATGGATGACATCTGGATGACATGTTTTGATTATCTCCCTGGTGAATGCCCATCACTTTCACACTCCACAACTCCAGTTTGTAACACAGACTTCCTGTTTTAAAAGTGTAATCTCCAAACCCTGATGATGTCACTATGACATCATCATGGCTATTTTTTCACACTTGAAGTTTCTCCAGAAGCAAAGAAGATATACGCACTGTTACTAGTTTAACTACATTTCTTAGTAGTGAGATGATAGCACAAATAGCTTTACAGTATAGCTCTTTTATTAATCAAATTAATAAACTTGAAATTGACTGCCTGCATGACATTTGTATTGATCACTGTGATAGCATGGACTTGGAATGAAGTTGATTAAATGAAAATAAAAAATGGTAGAAATAAACAAGATATATCATGTCCATAAATGATCTGATATTTGGAAATTCCTGCTATTTATTGGTATTGGTGAAATTATAGCCAATAAAATACAGTTGATACTACAAAGCAAAATTGTTTCATCTGACAGATCAAACACAGCACCTGCACACTCCGATACAGTAAATTGTAGGAGATCCCGCAACTTGGTGCACACATTCTAGGAGGTGTACTCCTGTGTAGGACTGCCCACTGCTGCTCGGTTAGGCTAAAGCCAGATAATGGAAAGACATTGTGGGTATGTTGATGTTGCTTCATATAGCACAGGCCCCTGAGTGGAACCACACAGTGTAGAGTAACATGACATCACCATTGTTGACATTTTTTACAGTTTCATAGGAAGTGGTTGCTGGTTGATTATATCGGATGAAAAGAAATCCATATTATTCTACAATAGCCAAGCTATGTGTTTCATGCATCTCTCTGCATTAATGTAGAGTAACTGGTAGCTTACCTTGCTACACTTTCCAAGATAGCCCAACACTGCCTGTAGTAGAGCTGAGTGTGCAGAGTGAGTTGTGTTTTTTTGATGAGTAATCTGACTTTTATGTGTGTGACAGTGCTCCTTTAAATACTCATAGAATCGTACAGGGATTAGTTTGTGGTTGAAGTTTGGTGGATTGCGCTGAATTAATTTTTGCGACGACCCGTAAAAACAATTAATCCATGTATTACAACAGTTCATCATTTTAGGAATGGTAGCAGCTTCCAAACCTAAAATCACAGATTGAATTCCCTATATCATTATCTTTTTTCCAAACATGAAACACAATAACCTATAAATTAGCCCACACATCATCCACTGTCATAGTTTTGTCTTATTTTTTTTTATTTTTTTCAAGAGAATAGAAAGATAGCTTAATCAAAAACTTGCATATTTTCTGACCAAATTATCAGATCAAAAACTGGGAAACACAAAGGGTTTGGTTCTATTTTATTACATTGGAATTATATTTTGCTCTTATAGAGAAATAAAACATAAAACTGAATGTTATCTGGCAGCTGGGATGTTGATAAAGAAAACACAGATCAATTCTTACAGGACATCTGGACTAAATATCATCCGGCAGTTTTAGTGTAATTTAATAAATGTGGTTACACACACGGACAAAGCTCTGTTTCTTAGTTTCTGGCCGCTGTGTATAATAATCCATGTTAAATGTGGGATAATGAAGTCACATTTGACATGTTCATACTGCTGTCCCACTTTGATTTCTGCTCATCACTCTTCATACACACAGAGAGACTAAGCAGGCCCTAACAGCGGTCCAGAAACAGCAAACACATTTTTACTACTTCTATTAGTTTACTCCATTGTTACCAGTGCCACAGGGCTGACATGACAGAAAAAGTTGTTTGTCATGATTATTCTGAAGTTTGAGGTCAAACTGCAGCACCTGGACCTGTTAAACCAGCTCATTAGGTAAGACTGAAAAACACAACCTGCTCTAAAACCATCCTCTCAAACAAAACACAAACTTACTTTTTTGTCACTTCTTCAAATAATTCTGGGGTTGATCTCAATGACAGCCGCTTTGAAAAAGCAATCAAACCAAGCAGATCTTTGTGGGCCTGACTAAGAAAGGGGGAAAGAAAAAAAAACAAACATCTTCCTGTTCCAGACAAATGAAAAGCAGCAAGTGTTGATGAGGTCAGCAAAACTGTTCACCTACAGTATACAGTAAGCTGCTGGAAGTCAATTTACAGGAATGCCTAAAGATAGCTGTATTTTTATCCACCCAACATAAAGATCACGGGGAGATAAAGTCGTCAGTATGTCTGTCTGTCTGTCTATCTTACAAACTATACATTCTTGTGTCACCAAATTTTACACATAAATTAACCATGATAAGTAATTCTTTTTTCCACTAATCTTATTTTTTGAGTTTTCCATGAAAAGATTATTTTTTTAGGTGATGCTGAAGTTTGGTCATTCTCTCCATAGTTTAGATCCAAAACAGTATCCACCACCACCACCAAAGGAATGGAGGGCATGTCACACACTGGTGAATTTGTTGTACAATTTTTTGGGTGATGTTGGGGGGGATATGTCATCCTCAGTTGACTCTTGTTGATGAATAAAAACATGTGAAAAGCAGCATTTTAATTGACATTGCATGCAAACAGATGACTTTAATGACATTTTTAGAATTCCATAATTGGAATTCAACACTTCCTGCAACATACAGTAACACAATAAAAGCCATAAAAAAAAGTTCTGGGAGTCTTTTACCATCAAGAAGTTACAGGTTTATAAAGTTCGATTAAACGATTTCTGTCTTCTTGGAGGGAAAAAGGTTAGAATTTTGTAAATCGTCGCCTGCTTCTGCATCTAGTAATCACTGACAACATGATCTCTGATTGGGGTGATGTTTGTGTCCACTTCATGACTGAAAGTCAAAAACTCACTCTCATTTTAGCTCTAATTTGGTCTCCACAGCTCATGAGAAAAATAATAACATTTTAGCTGCTAGATGTTCTTTCTTCACCAGCTAGTCGCTAACTGTCTGTCTGTGTTCTGTGTTGATCTGGTTAAGTACAACTTCTTCTTTGTTGCCATTGGAAACACTGAGACTGAACCGTGACTCCAAAACGACGTGCTAAAAGAGGCTAAAATGCTTTGTTCAGCGTGGAGCCTCGCTGTGTGGTCCGTCCTCATCTGGACTCACAGCTGTGTTGGAAACAAACGCAGATCTCACACACATCACAACACAGATGAAGTGTGATGGTTTTGTTACGATGGTCCAGGAGTCCAGGAGGCGCTTCAACCTTCTCATTGTTTGGTGCTTGTAATGGCGGCAAGTCAGGAAGTGACACAATTTTATTCTGCAGTTAATAGCTCTGTATTAGACTCAGATAAATTCAGATGTAGGAATGGAAAGAATCACTTCAAAGTCTGAATACATGAAAATGTAGATTCCTGATATGTTTATAAGGCAGATGATCCAGGTGTGCTTTAAGGGATAAAAATGTTTAAAATCTTTAGAAGGATACACTTGCAACAAAAATCCTAATTTTGTGGGAACGAAAAAGTACAAAGTGCCTGCAGACGTTTTAACTGGGAACGGCGTCCGACGCTCAGAGATCAGAGCAAGAGTGGAGCTGTCTAAACACTGGCAATGGATGTAACGGAATACTGGGTTTGAATGATGGGCAGCGAGGAGAGCACACCATAATAAGTTCACAGCCAGTTCATCAGTCTGAAGGAGAGGAAGAGAAGAACAGAGAGGAAGAGAAAATAGGTTTACTGAAGAAAAGACAGCAGTTTAACAGCAGTGTGTTATTAGTTAGTGCTCAGCTATAGTAATGTTAGCTTTTACCACACATGGAACAGAGTGTCACATAAATGACGTGAGACAAGTGTTAAAGTCACATAGGGCAGAAGAAGAGGCCATACTGTAGTTCTCACATGTTAGCACTAAACACAAACAGCTGTAGAAGAACTTTGGCTGAATAAAACCACCTCTTTTCAGCGTTTTACTGCGCTCCCCTCCTGTCCATCTGTATTTGTATCAGAGTTTGTCGTAGCATACAGTCTGCGTTCACACTGCCGACAAAAGAGGCTCAAATCTGGGTTGTTGTTTTTTTGCTCATATGAGACTCAGATGTGTTTTTGTTTTGTTTTTTCAGGACAGTGTGAACAGCACAGATCACATGAAATCTGATCTTTTCAATTCTGATTTGGCCCTAGATCAGATGCATATCTGATTGACTGCTGATTTGACAGCAGTGTGAACAGTCAGATCAGATTTCTTTTGGCTTTTCTCCCACTGAGCACGCTCACATCACTGTTAAATCATTATTATTCATCAGTTGTCAGCAATGGTGGACTAAGTCAAATATGGAGGATCACAGCAATGACAACTGGGAGACATGAGGTTGTGTTTTTAATGGGTAAATGTGAAAATGCTTCAATCCAATCCTGTTTTTGCCTTCCTGCCCTCACCCGTCACCACACTAGTTTTGCCACGTCAAACAATGCAAGAAATGGATGCCTGCACCACTATTTTACTAATGTTGATAGTGAACTGGCATTTTCTGTTGTTCGTCAGCAGGCTTGTTGTAAATGTGGGGTCATCATGCTACAGATCTGTTCAAACCGATGTAAGAAATGGTTCACATACAAAGACAAATGTGAACAGTCAAGGCGAAAAGATCAGATCTGAGAACAAAATCTGAATTGTGTCACTTTCAGCTGCAATGTGAACATAACCAGTGTTAGTTTGTGTCAATGTGCATCATCGAGTGATGGCCTGTGCTTCATTCAGATGCAGATATGCAGTCTGTTCACTTTTAAGGTTATCATCAGTTGAATCTGATCTCCACTGAACTGTCTGTCATCTCTTCACTGGGAACCCTCTAATGAAGCCTGAACGCTGTGAAAATAATCTTGAGTGTGTCTACGGTCAACACAGAGGAGTTCTCTGTGTTAAAGAGGAAGATGAATGTTGATAATGAAGAGTGAAAATGTAGACGGGCTTTATGTTTATTCTCATGATGAACGTCTAGACCTGAAACCTCTGTGTAACTATCCTGCGTGAAAGACGATGTAGCTCTGAAGGACCTGATTCATTTAGTAATGGAGAGGTTGTCTGTTCAAAGTGTCTGGTTTTTTTTTTTTTTTTTTACAAGTTGTGACCTCATCCAAAAGCAAAGAGTCAAATAAAACTTTTCAGCACAAAGTCACATATTGGATCTTTGTCAGGAGCTTTCAGTGAGTCTAGAGGAAGTATTCAGATAAAAGTCTTTAAGTAAAAGTATAATCAGGAAAATGTATTCAATGCAGAATGTCCACTGTGACTGTTATACTACATTATATCACAAGATTATTACTACTGACTATTAACTCTTTGTTTTTCAAGTGTTAGATGGAAAGATAAATTCCTGTGTCATGTCCATCTATCAAGTACACAGTTGTCATCAGGTTGTGGTTGGCGTAGCTTAGCAAAAAGACTGGAAGCAGATGTCCAAAGTTTAGAAAATGCTTCTACCTGCACCTCTAAAGCTTATTAACATGTTATATCTGATTTGTTTGATGTGTTTACAAAATAAAGATAAAACTCAAGTTTGTGGTTTTAGGGAAGCTACATGCTGCTGCTATAATTTTTCAATTTCCAGTGGATGTCTAACCCTAAACTGCAATAAAAATGTTCACTTCAGTTATATAAAGTCTAGGATCATGAGGAATTTAGCCTGTAGAAATGTTCCCATTTACTCAATCATGAACCTGTTTTACATTCTGTGGTTTCTAAATAGCCATAATATGGTTTAATTCACTTCTATCAATCACGGTGTAAAAGTAGCCATCACTCTCTCAAAAGGAGGATATTTAATTTTGGGAAAATCAGAAAAAAACAACATTAACATCCTGTTCCTCTCAGCCTCTCTGCTCTGTATGGCTCTGTGGGAGATTTGGGTCCAGATAATAATCTCTCATTATGTTGCTACAGTCAATTAACATCCATTACTGTCAGACTGCATCTCTGTGTAAATGTTGACACTTGCTAATTCCCAGCTATACGCTGCTCGCCACATTTAACCTGGAAAAACACAGAGCAGGGAGGACTTTTTCTCATCTGCACTTTTTTAGGAGTGTTTCAAATTGACTCCATGATTCTCCTGTTTCTCTTATTTCCTTTTCCTTCACGTTCAGTATTTCAGTTTGTCAGAAGGTTATTTAATATGACCAAAGGAAAAAAAAGGGTTCTCAAAATCTAAATAATTGTTTAAACCTCACCTTTCCCTGTTCAGGTCATCACACTGTACAGAGTTAATGATCATTCTTGGAAAGTACAAAAAGGTCCAGTAAAGGCAAATAAAAAAGACTTAACCCCACTACACTAATGTTTCATAGAATATGACAAATCAGTGTTTTTTTAAAATAGGTTTTCATTTCAATGGTGTCTACAGGTCTTCTTAAGTATTAAAATGTCTCCAAGACAAGGTCAATACTACTTTTATTTTATCAGATCATCTTGATTTGAAAGAACTGCTGCACCAGAGACAGATGTATTACAAATAAAGACAAAAAATCAATAAAAACACACTGCAATAGAATAGAATTGCAGAATCTCGAAACATGTAAATGATTAAAATCATAGCATGGAATCAGGATGTGAACACATCTTACTTAAAAATTTTTTAGATTTCTAAAATTAAAGGATGTGTCTTTACGTTATGTGCTGAACAAATCTACTGTTTCACAGAAGGCTGTCTAATCTCTCCCTCTGTCTCCAGGTTGTGACATGTGTGCAGACAACAGGAACGGCGAGTGTCCGATGCACGGTCCTCTTCACTCCCTACGTCGGCTTGTCGGCACCAGCAGCACCGCAGCACCTGTTACCTTGCCAGACGTCCCTGATTGGCTCAGAGACCTGCCCAGAGAGGTGAGCCATATTTGGCTCTGTGTCTCTCTGACTATTTTATTTTCCAATATTTCTAGGCAGTAAAATAAATAAATAATAATAATAATAATAATAATAATAATAATAATAATAATAATAATAATGCATTTTATTTATGGACACTCAAGGCCGCCTCACAAATCACACAGTAAAATCAACAACACTCAATACAACATACCAAAAACAACAATATATTAGAAAAAAGGCTCATATAAAACTTTTAGCCTTTTATTCTTTTTATGAGATGTTGTGCATTTTTCACACCATCAGAAAACACATTTTCTCTGCACAATGAAATAAAGTCATGTTGTTTAAAGGCTGGGCGGCCCGGTGATGTGGAGGTTACCACCGTTACCTCACAGGAAGAAAGGTTTGAATCCAAACCTGCCTTTTCTGTAGAATTTGGATGTTCTCAAAACCCTGCAAAGGATAAGTGCTTTTAAAAATGGAAAGATCACATAAGATCAACTTGGATAAATAATAAATTTAATAAATTATGCAGTGATAAATGATAAGATTTAGTCAGTAGTAGTATTTAATTATATGGTACCTGATGTTTACCGTTTAGGTAACACTGCAATTGCAAAATAATATCAACCAGAGATGTGGTATCTAAATCCAAACATATTCATCCTCTATTTCCCTGATAGGAAACTACATTTAAAATGTATTAGTTAATGAATTTAAAGTAATACCAAAAAGATGTTTTTACTGATGAATTAATTAGTTAATGGTCAATAAATAACAATCTCAACCCATTTGTTGGAATTAAGTAGTATTGAAAATGGTGAAATAAGAAATAATCTAATATAAATCATGAATGTATTCTTTCAAATATTTTCAATAGACATAGTATGGCTATATAAGTGCTTATATAGTTTATAGTTTTACCAAATGCACTCTTCACCGCATAACCTATCCAAAACACTGACCTTGGTGTCCTGAATAGCTGCCCAGTACATAGACATAAATAAATGGTATCAATAGTAATGCCTGTTTTGTGTTGCGTGTGCAGGTGTGTCTGTGCACCAGTACAGTTCCTGGTCTGGGTTATGGGATCTGTGCGGCTCAGAGGATCCCTCAGGGAACCTGGATCGGCCCGTTTCAGGGAGTCCATCTGCTGCTGGACAAACTGCAGTCTGGAGCTGTAAGAAACACAAGACACCTGTGGGAGGTAAGAGGGGTGTGACAGGTGTGGACTTATGGGTGCTGTAGTTCACATTTTTATGTGTTCAAACTGCCTCACAGCATTATTCATTGAGTCGAATCCCTAAAGATGGCAGGTGTAGTTGTGTGTATTTGAATGACCGTTTTACTTTCCTTAGACATCCAGGATTTTATCATACTCTATCTCTACACTAATGACACTGTGGCTTAAAACATACTTTTCATGTTCAAGTGAGTAAAACTGTAATTCATTTGCTGTTATTTATTCCTGCTCCACATAAAATCAAATTTACTATTGTCATCAAATGTAACCAAAACAGTAATAACCCTTCTCCTTCATTCAGCTTTTAACATACCACATTGAATGTGGACTCTCCGCTACATGTGTCTGAAAAATTATACATTATATTATATATATATAACTATACATACATTATACCTTTTTTTCTTCTTTTTTTTCTCTACACTCAACATGTCACCACACACATCTGTTGGTTGTACTCTTTGTG
This sequence comes from Chaunax sp. Z400, assembly GCA_037577475.1. Lineage (NCBI taxonomy): Eukaryota > Metazoa > Chordata > Actinopteri > Lophiiformes > Chaunacidae > Chaunax > Chaunax sp. Z400. The sequence goes on along the minus strand of CM075187.1, from coordinate 22,757,096 downwards.
AAAGCAGATAGGATAGTTTTGTGGAATTACTTAAAAAATATTTTAAAAAAAGCTTTGAATTCATTGTCCTCTGAAATCTAAATACTAAGTTAGTATTAAGTTAGCATTTAGTATAGCAAACAAGAGCCAATGCTAATGTGATTTATTTGTACATCATTGCAGGTTGTTAGGAGACATTTTATATCTGTAGTAATTTTCAAATAATCCTTTTTTATCCATTTTTCAGGTTGGATTCATTTCAGTAATTATATTGTTAGACATTAGCGTTATTTCTTGATTGTATAATAATGAATAATTGTAATCCATTGTGTCACTAGTGGGGTTTTTTCATACGTCCATATTTTGCTAGATATTCGGTTGGTGTTCAATTGTTTAAATACTAATAAAATAATAATTTAATTCATTTATTATTTAATCTGATAATAATAAAAAGTTCAATTCTATTTTGTGAGCCTGCAGAAAAGCTTGTAGGCTACTGGTTTTTTTTGTGCACACGCTAAATTATGTTTTTTTTGTGTGTGTGTGTGTGTGTGTGTGTGTGTGTGTGTGTGTGTGTGTGTGTGTGTGTGTGTGTGTGTGCGCGCACCGTCATGTCACCTCTCAGTCCATTGATCAGAGCAGATTGTATTTACATACAGTGGCAGGAGAAAGTCAATGTGGCAGTTATAAACAACTGCATTAGCATTCGAGAGAGAGAGAGAGAGAGAGAGAGAGAGAGAGAGAAGAGAAGAGGGAGGGAGAGGGAGTGGGTGATACTGAGGGACAGAGAGATAGATGAGTCCCTTGTGGCCACGTTGGTAACGGTCAGTCAGACGTCCGTTGAGCGGACATCACTCTCTCTGCGGGTGACTGCAGCAGGACATCAGGAGGGGAGGGGGTGGAGATGGGTTGGGAGGTGGAGGGGGTGGAGATGGGTTGGGTGGTGGAGGGGGTCAGAGGTTGGTGGTCCAGCAGAAGCAATGATTTATGCTTCAAACAGAGAACATGAAAGAGTTGAGTTCACTGACAGTAGGATTTTAGAGACAATCTGTTTTAAATTGTTTTGTCCGATTCAGACACATACAGTCATAAACTATCATATTATATTCTGACCTGTTGATCACTTTCAGCTCTTTAAGTCACTGTGAAACAACAGAGACAGAGTCTTTAGCTCCTGTAGTGTGATGTGTATGAAGAAGTATATTGTCACAGTGTGCAGAAAGTTGATTGGATACCTTAAAAGTTCTGTGCTGCCATTTAAAGTGCTTTGTAATCTTTTCTTAAATTTAGAATTTAAAGTTGAATCGTCAGCCACATAGACATATGTTTCAGAGGTCAGTCTAGAATTTATTTCTTAGAAAAACTATAATTATCTATTATAAAATATAATTCAATAAGGTTCAAGATTTGTTGTGATTTATTATTATTATTATTATTATTATTATTATTATTATTATTATTATTATTATTTTGCTGTACCTTTTTGGATTTGATACTTGAGTGACAAGTGTCAGAATTAACAATAATAACAATCAACAATTATTAAATCATTCAAACATCATGTAAAGAATTGCTCTGGTCCTGTGGGATTATCGTAATCAAACCTTTATTTAGATCCATAAAAGGACTTTTTCTTCTTTTTTTTAAAGTAAACAAAGCTGCATTCTCCTTATATGATATACAATTTAATGTGTCCAACAATGTGTGGAGGTTTTAGATAAAACTCAGAGTGGAGAGGTGAAAGAAGTCATAACTTTTTTATCACTCCAGTTTTTTAAATGTTAGCCACCCACATTATTTGATAGCATTTGTTGTATAGGGACCATTTATGGAGTCTTAAACCAGCTTTTGAGGCCCGAGGCCCTTGAGGATCGCTGATCAGATAACCTGGTTCTAACTATCGGCAGATTATCAGCTGCTGGGCTAAAACCGGTCATTAGGCCTATCGATGAAGAAGCTTTACACACAGATTCCATTAAAACTCACTGGTTGTTAAACTCGCTTATCGACACCACCAAAACAGGAAGAGATATTTGTCCTATAGCCAATCAGGGAGCTTGTGTCATGTTGTCTATGGTGTTCAGGAAGGGTCAGTTTTAATTAAGACACTTGCCATTACGTCTGAGTGGAACAGTGGAGAATTTTCTGGTCCTGCAGTATTTTACGGCTCGACAAATTGATCTCCGAGGTAGAGCTCAGTGTGTAGGACCTGGAGCTTTTATCTATTTTACTGGTACATGAGGAGTCATATGGAAGAGATCTCAAGAGAAATATTACTAGTATTATTTTTATGATTAACCTCCTATGGGGTCTAATGTAGGTCATTTGAAAAAAAAGGTAATTTAAAGCACATGTTCAACAGAATATTTTAGATAAAGTGTAATTTTACTTATTAAGTCATCAACTGACAGAAAATTATTCGACTATTCATGGTTCCAGTTTCTCTAATGTGATGGCAAGGATTTTCCTTTCAGTTTAATATCAACGTAGGTTAAATATCTTTTTAAGTGTCAAACAAATCAAGAATTTTGAAGATGTCGTCATGAAGTGAGAGAAATTATTTCCTTATTTTCTGCCATATGAAAAAAATAAAGTATCAATCAATTAAAAAACAATCAGCAAATGTATTCATCATAAAAAATAATTGACAGGTGAACCTTAATGTATTTTCTTACTTAATTTCCTGTTCTGTAATAAATGTTTTACTTAAGTTCAGTAAGAATCTGCAGAATGTCCTCCAGTATCCAAAGTAAAGAACATTTTCATGCACATTCAGATCAAAAGAAAGAAAGAAAAAATGTAAAGGAATGTTGGAAGGAAAGCAGAGTGAACAAAAGAACGAAAGGAGAAGAAAGAAAGTGAAACAGAATGTATAAAAGGAGGAGAAGAAAGCAGTAAACAACAAAAAAGAAAAGCAAGGAAGGACATAGGAGATATTGAAGGAAGCACAAGAAGAAACATGATATCAGTGATATTCTGTGCTCATCTGATGTTGAATTTAAAATCTGTACTTGCAAAGTAATCAGTCAGTCTTTAAGTAAAGTTCCCAAAGCTTAGCCTGGTTCCAAATGTTATGCACATTAATGATTTAAACAACTTTAATAAGAAATATTAAGGAGTGAGGTCCAAAGCTATTTAATTTTAGTTCAATCAAATTTATTTTCGTCACACAGCTGTGGCTTTAAATGTCTTCAACTGCTTCCAGCAATGACCACTGAACCTGCTGTGTTGACTGGGAGTCATCCTCCCTCGCCACTGGTTGGGTACAACTAAAGCTCCTTCTATACACCAATCAGGCAGCAGGACATCAAACAGACAAAATGGTCTAATGATCAGACAATGATCTTGAATGTTGAATGTGAGATGATTATTCAAGATAAGCAGTAACTCCAGCCATGAGAAATATAGTATTAGATCCAATATCTCCCTGTATGACAAAAGTCTCCTATAGTGGAAATACTGGTTTCATTAAAGGACCAGAACCTCTGACTTGTACAGTAATTAAGTCAAATTATAATAAATAGCCATACTTTCTTCTGACCATAGATGCTCATTTTCACCCTGCCTGGATTTTCCTGATGATTCAAAGCGCTGACCTCCCACTCTGACCCTCTAGGTTGTCCTGATAGAAAAGAATGTGCAGTGAAAACATGAGAAAAGTCCTGGAGTCACAGCTCTGACCTCGTCCTCTGGGGTTTAAAGAGAGTTTTCTTTTGGACAGATCTGAGCCTGGATGAGCTGTCAGTGCAGAAGCAGTGAAAACAGCCCCTAACATCATAACTTCAGAGCAGCAAAGAAAGGAAAACTTCAGCTGCACAGTTTGGGGCAAAATATTTTGTTAGTTTGGGACGCTGATGAGACACATGAGGATTCAGAAAATTCCGAAATGCATGTTGGTATCTCGGCTTTTAATATCTGAAAACAGATAAACCTATTTTCTTTGTCTGTTTCTTGTAACTGAATCACTGTTGTCCATTTTTACTCGCCTGTTTCTTTGTCCGTTTGTGTTTGCCTGTCTGTCAATCATCATCTTCCCACTGTATTCCCTGCTGAATTTCCATTGACTTTGTGTTTTCAGTGGTTTCCAGTCTCAGCGTCCAGTAAAGGCTCTGTAATGTTTTCTTGACTGATGTCATTCTTTAGTGCTTGTGTAACGGACTGTATTCTGGGTTTGATTAAAGGGTCCCATCACAATTTACATCATCAGTTTACATAGTCATCAATGGTTTAATGTCAAATTGCATGTTTTGGGTTCCCGTTGCGTAGTGAGGCACTGAATAGAAGCAGTGGCGACCACACTGATGTGATGCAGCAGTGCAGTGGGTTGGAGTTTATCTGAGGGGTCTTATGGATACAGTGATACTAAGTGGTTGATGTGAACAGAGTCGTAAGCAGTCCTGTTAGCAGGTTCTAGTGATTTTTACCTCTGGCAAGGAGGTTGTGTTTTTGCCAGTGTTGGTTTGTTTGTTTTAGGATTATGCAAAAAAAACATAAACAGATTTTGGTGAAATTTTGTATAGGGGCAGATCTTGGACCAAGGAAGAGTTGAATAAATTCTGAGGTGGATCTAGGCGATGTTGTGAATTCAACCTAGTGCAACATTTAGTGGCAGTGACCTCACCTGGGACCGACATGGACCAGAGACGCTACTTGAGGGGTTTTTAAAAAAAGAAAATCTTCTTAGCTCCCAGGAGATCATGTGACTTAAAGGTCAGACTGTGGCCATTATAAACCACCACTCATCCTGGCGCTGTTTAGTTAAACCCACTCGGTGAGTTGGGTTAACTCAGTTCATTTCTCCTCTCTGTGTGACATCACCCTGAAGGCTTGGTAGCAGCGGGGTATTCAGAACAAAGACTGGGGTTTTCCATCAGGACCTTCATGTTAGAATAACATGGAATGTGTGCGTACATGTGTGTAGTCTCCTCATAATCCAGCAGAATGTTTGATCAGAGTGTTTTTACACTGTGATAGAGCCAGGTTGTTTCCTCTCCTGTGTCTCTGTCTGGAGGGCCTTTACATGCTGTGTTGAGCTACAGTAAAAACAGTTAAATGATCCCTTTACATCACAGGTTTGAAACCATCTCCGGATGTCTGTCATCTTCTGTCTGCTCAGTCTATCACTCTGATTACTCATCAATAAGATTCCCGTTGCTCCTGATCAAGTAGACACGTTCAAACGGGGGACAGAAAAATGGTTTTGTAGACATGGACTTGTCCTCTATTAACTATTTCTTACAAGCCATTGTGTGTGTTCTGTATATAAGCACATTTTTATCTCCTCTGTCCTAAAGGAAAGTTTTTAGACCATGAGAGTTAGGAAGCTTATGGAAAATTATGGCATTTTCTACTTCATTCGGCCTCAGTGGAGGCCTGGTCTGACTGATTGGTGAGCCTGATGGCAAATCAAGTGTGGCGGTCAGTGGGAACTTTTGGCACATTGGGGGAAAAAAAGACATTACTTGGAACAAGTTATTCATGCTCATTCTGCAGTTTAAAAAAATATTATATACAGATACAGTAAGTCTGTTTCCCAGAAGAGTTACCATTATCATTGTTTCAGGAATATGAGAGAGAATACTGATCAGGTAGATCAAAAACAAAAAAAATACTGAAAACGTGTTTTATTGTATTTTATACATTTAACATGGTTTCACTGCATAAAGGGATATAACTTAACTTTAACATAAATTATGCTGATTAAAACATCAAATAAATTTCATCGTTCAATGAGAGTCAATGTCAAGAGGCTGGGTTGACGTACATCAGACCAGAGGGTGGAGATCTTTGGGGCACACTGGTGAGTATTGGTCGAGTCATACCAGTGGGTTGGGGTCAGTGGGGCAGCTGGGTATAAGGTTCAATAGTGGAGAGGAAATCAGAGAGAGCCTCCAGACCTTGGTCAGTGGAGTACAGGATTGGTTATGACATGCATATATAAACTAGTGGAGGATATGGATTTGTCAACCATCACAAGTCTGTCTATACTGAAAGTATCTTAAATATTTCTTATTTTAATTAGCTGTTCCTGTTAAGTTGATGGGAATAATGCTGCAAGTCTTTGTACAGGCCTATTCAAATTGGGTTTAGCCCCATATTTTATCTGGTTTTTATCTGTAAACTATTTCCCATGAACCAGTCTGCCAGGCCAGGAGTCTGCACACCCAAGTCCCCCTCCTTGCCTGCCCAGCATGCACCAAACCCAAAGTCTACCTCTTTATGTAGTGGGCCACAGGGAGGTTGCTCCATGAAGCTTATTTGGGCTAACCGAGCCCCATGGTTAATGGCGCGGCCACCAGACACTCGCCGATGGGATCCCCTTCCAGGTCTGGCTCCAGATGGGGGCCCCGGTTTCCCTGACCAGGACAAGGTGTAGCAACTTCTTTGAAGCTGATTCATTGAAGTATTCGAGTCTGAAATATGCATCCTCCGTTGGGTGGCTGGGCTTGTTCTCAGAAACAGAGTGAGGAGCTCGGACATCAGGAGGGATCTTGGAGTACAGCTATCCTCATTTTATCCTCATCGTCCACACTATAGATAGGAGTCAGTCAGACTGGTGGGACTGGTAGATGATCCAGCCCAGTGGGTGGTGGTACATACTGTATGTCCTGTGGGTGGTGGTACATAAGTCATGTGGGTGGTGGTATACCTGAGACCTATGGGTGGAGGTACATCAGTCCCGAGGGTGGTGGGCTTTGTTGGTGCATGCTCCTCCTTGCTGTGTGAGAAAGCAGCACTGTAGTTCTGCCTTCAGACAGGAATTGGCTGCTGTTGACGTTGAGGTGAATCAGTGTCGGTTATCCAAATATTATCCATTTCTCTGAACGATTATTACCAGTCTGATTTATGAGTCGGCTGTTGCTAATTGAAAGATGGTGCAGCAGCCCTTGCTGAATGGGTGGAGGCCCAGACTGTTGCTCTTGGGCATGATGGTGGCAGCAGGGTTTATGGGGCCTACTGCTGAAAAATAGACTCCTCAGCGACATGTTGTGTTTAAGAAAATGAAGACATCTAAAAGACCAAATACCAGTGCTCCGGGCAGAGGATGAATGAGAAGGAGTCTGTCTTTATTTTGCTTTTATTTAACCTTCATTTCATTTCGCCTGACAAGTCGACCATGAATCCATTCTGTGGTCACAGAAGATTTAACATCCTGAGTGACGACAGAGAAGAAAATCAGATGGATACGGAGAGTGTGTATGAAAAATAGGCTTTTTTTCTCTCTCTGTTAGGATATTAAGAGGAATGACGAAGACTAGGAGGAGGAAGATGGAATGGATGAAACTGAGGATTTTCTTGAGGTGTTCACACTATTTTGTTCACCACCTGCAGGAGGAAGATGAGCCTTGCTAAGAGAGGAAGAGTAAGGCTGTTGTAAGCTAAGGAGGAGGAGAAGGAGGCTGATGAATAGAGCAGATAACAGTAGAATTAGTAGAGTTTCATTGATTAGCTGTAGAACAGAAGTGTGCGAGCATTGATTGGCTTTCAGGAGCAGTTTTACAGGATTTAGACTGAGAAAGAAAAGGAAGAAGACAACAATGTGTTCTGTAGAGAAAGAGAAGAAGAAGATGTGGACTGATAGAGGGACTTTTTTTTTACGCTGATGATTGGTTACTGAGCATTTGAACGTCTTATGTACTGATGAGACAAAACGCTGATGTGTTGCATTTTACTTCCAAGATTACCAATCAGAAACCACAGCAAACAATCCTACAGTTGCAGGTGCAGACGGACTTAAACTTTTGTTTAGGTTGTTTTAGTTTATTTTATATCAGGGACCGTGTACAAATACATCAGTCTCTAAGAAGAGAAAAGATGCTGTGCACCAGATTTAGCTACCAGCTAATGTCCATCTGTAGTCCCTGGGCAGGTGAACGAGAACGTTGATAGACAAATTATGACAGACTACATAAGAAAAACACTGAAAATACAATCATACATTATAAAATGTAAAAATAAGTTGTCATGCTGTAAAGTTAATGCTGACAAGACTGATGACTTAAAATCCATTTCTTAACCTCACATGAGAAAATATAGAAGTCAGTGCAGATTTTCAGATTGACGGGGAGCTTATTCCATTCTTTAATTAAGAGAAATGAGGAAGACTAGGAGGGAGGAAGAGTGGTCAAGATGGTCACGCCTTTGTGGTGAGCATTGACATGTTATATCTGACAGATGATTCATTCACAGGGACCTTATTACTTCATAAACGCCCCAGAAATGCATTATCCTTTACATAGAATCCTTGAAACCATGTTTGTTCTCACAGCTTTATTTGCTAATGCTAGTAGTAATGCCTCATGCCTCCATGAGGTACTTGAATGCACCACTGCAGCAGACTTTTTAAATTAAACTGACCTATGCTGCAGAGGTTTCCCCCTGATTTTCTTGTAAATGACTGACTTTAATTGAATGAATTTTGTGTAAACAATGACTTCTTAATCTCATACTGCACATGTTTAACAACATTACAAGTTCAATAAAATATATTTTGTGCATTTGTTAAATAGAACATTTGAATATTTTGACATGAAAAGGGCAAAGAGAGATGCATGCAGCAAATGGTTTCACAGTTCATGCAATCTTGAGAAAACTCAGAATGACCTGATGAACTCTGATGATGCTGACGGAGGATCTGAAATATTTTAGTGTTAAAAAGCTTCAAGTATACGGTGGCGCTGAGATCTCCATGCACTGCAACTTCATCAATCTGACACATGCGCAACATTTAGAAAACAACACAACGCAGATGCATACAGTTTGCACATGCTTCTTGTTTCTCTTATTTGTGACTCTCTTCTAACTGAACAACTTTTTTTAATGTCAAAGCTGATGTTATCTCATGTTTATTTTAATACTCGGTCTACTGTAGCCTCAGGATATTCGGTCTAATAATGCTTTTATGATTATAATGAAGGTCACAGTCTGCCTGTCTGTTAACTGGATAGTGAGGATACTAAATACGAAATCATAAATATGACAGATGATACAATTCTGTATTTTGGCTGTGCAAAGTCCTGCAACATGCGTGCAGCAGTGACTTTGTGCACATGCAAACCTTCTTGACTCACAGGCCGTGGCAACAACAAGTGTGTCCAAGATGTGTTCAGCACTTTTTAGCGTCCTCTGGAAGCATGTCTGCTCTCTTTTCCTGTATTTACAGTGCTGTGATGGGTTGTGCTGCCTGAATTTGAAGCATGTTTTCTAAAAGTCCAATTGATGATGTTTTTTAACTCGAGTTGTCTATTTGGATGTGTCTTCTTAAAAAACATTTTTATATATATTTTTGTATATAAAAATATATATATGTATTTATACTGTATATACTGTATATATAGAGATATGTGTGTGTTACTTTTGTGTGTGTGTGTGTGTGTGTGTGACTTTTGTGTGTCAGAACACCTTTAGGAATGATAACTCACAGCTGCATTAGTGACTTTCTGACACACACTCACACGTCACACACCCAGTGATAAACACATTTAACACACATTGTCCTCTGATGGTGAGGCAGCCATTTACATGCCAGTGTTGCTTTAGAGATTCAGTTAAGGGTTTTTAACTGATAACTAAACTGCATTCCTGTTTGGAAGCACACACACACACACACACACACACACACACACACACACACACACACACACACACACACACACACACAAGGTGTCTTTGCAGCGTCTGTTTGTTCCAGACAAGGAAAAGATTTAGTGTCTGTAATAAGGTCAAAAGGTCAAAACACTGTCAGTAAATTTCAGACACACTTTATGTCTCAGACACACACACACACACACACACACACACACACACACACACTCGTTGGTTGAAGTTGTGCAGATCGCTCACCAGCAGCCGTCAACTTTGTTAAATATTTCGTTGAGTTGTGTACTTTATACAACTACTCCAAATGTTTCCAAAAATATTCAAATACAAAGAAATATGTAATTTCATTTGAGGTAACAGTGCATTTTACTTTGTTACTGGTTGCTGTAACTTCAGGAGAGAGTCAGAGAGTGATGATGAACATGATGAACATGATGAACATGACTCATTGTAGTGTAAATGAAACCTCATTTGTGTCTGGTAGTTGTTTAACCTTGAAAAACTACAATTCTCATGATCCCACTCGATATTATTAATATTATTACATAATAAAACTTTTTTTTCTTTTTCATTTTGATCAAGAGACCCTTTGTGGCAGAAATTACACCCTGTGAGAGTGGATTCATTATTATTTGGAATATTCCACAGAAAAATTTATTCACTTTTTTGCTAAGGTTTATATGACAAGATCTCATGTCTGTGCAGTAAATATGAAACTACAGCCAAAGAGTGAGTGAGTCTCTGTGGCCCTGGGCAGCTGAGTCTCTGCGGTGCTGGACAATTGAGGCTCTTGAGGCACTCCTTTGGGAGGGCTTCCAAAAAGGTGGTTCCAGGTTGTCATTAGGAAGGGATCTGGCTTGTTTTCTCTTAGCCCAATGGTCAACTGGCTGGAGGCTAGCAATATGAAGACTGTCTGACTCTAGAACGAGGTCTAGTAGAAAAAAAGACCAGGGAGCTAGATGACAAGAAGTCTTGTGTGGGCCATCTCGATAGCTTGCCCAGTCCCCCAGAAAGGAAACTCCTGGGAATCATTGGAGGTGGATACAGGCCAGAAGATAGCCAACTCAGGAACAGGAACTGGCTGGTGGCTAGCAGATTTAGGAGCTGGAACTAAAAAGGATATAAAAGGAACAGGTGGGCATTTCCTATGCTAAGAGTGGGAGCCTGGCGTTGATACAATTATCAGTCCAGGCAAACAGTTCGGCCACACCAGGGCCCTCCATAAACCAGGTTGTAGAATTGATCATTCTGCTGGTATTCTAAGCAAAAATGCCAATTTCACAATTTTTCTCAACTTATTAACATTTTTTCCAAACATTTTTAAGAATGATTATTTCAGAAAATACCTGTCAGATAATGCAAATAAGCATTACTTGCAGCCTTGGATTAATCTTAAAGAAGAACATTGGTGACAAAGCTGTGAACCCTCATCTCCTCCAGCAGCAGCGTGTATAATGTGTGGTCTCAGAGTGTGAATATAAAGCAGTGCAGTGCTGAAAGGGTCATCTGTCCCGGACAAACTTAAGGTCAAACAAGGGTAATTTATTGAGCTTTAAGAAACCGAAGCTGTAACCAAAAAAAATCGAGTTTTGTCATGATAATTGTGTTTCGATGGAAAAATGACAGCCAGAGCTGTGAACTGAAGCCGACAGCCTGGCAGTGTTTTCAACATTTTCTAGTTGTTGAACTAAACAACATGTTAGATTTGGCCGTTTGTCTTGCAGATGGAATTTTGCAGCGATAGATTCGATAAACACAGGCAGCCAAAATGTCTTTGACAGAACAGCATCAAGTTAGAAACCAGCTGCTGGTGGAAAGGCTCCAGTTCACTGCAGTTTGAGACGTTTTACTGTACATTCAGCAGAGAATCACACACAGGTAGTTCTGTTTATCAAGACATGAGGGTTTACACATATATAATATAATCCAGTTTAAAAAGAAGCACCACCGATCAATCCAAAAAGATTGGGACAAACACACCAAAGAAAATTCACAAATAGTTATTTAATATTGTGTGTCCTCATTATTGAATTTCATTAAGATTTCCCTGTTTGCTTTCAGGCAGGGTTGGCATGTTGTGTAAAGTCAACACAAAGCAGCACACATTGAAACTTCATATGTGATGAAAGCATATGTAGATTAATTATAATATACAAAGATGTCAAAATCTTTGTATATAACTATTATGCTTTTAATGCCACTTAAACTGCACTTCTTTGTAAAGGTTAGAAAAATATGATGGTCTTTGTTAAATAGTTAACAAATGACTTGAAGTGTGAAAAAGGAAGCATTTACTTAATGAAAGTTAACCTAAACTACAATCTTTCCCTGACCTTAACTAAAGAGATTTAGTCGTCAAACCCACAGACGGGACTCAAGATGTGACTCCGGGTCTCTGGTCCTGCAGGATACTGAAGAAAGAAAGACTCTGCAAAATGTTGGCATTCACCAAGGATTTGTCAGAATTGCTGTCAGTCAATCAATCAATCAATCACACTGTCAAGCAAAGAGCTGTTACATGAGGTTTTAAGAGTTTTATGTCCACGTCATTAACTGTACTTGAATGACACTCAGTAGAATACATACCTCTCTCAAGCCTTCCTGGCTCATGCCCCACCCTTCCAAACAGGTTCAGCAGTATTTTTTTAATTAGGGAAAATGTTGAAAGAAAAATCACCAAAACTTATATATAGGCCTATTTGTCCCTGTCCCCAGCCCAACCCCTCACAAAATGTATTTATATTTGGTTAATAACTTCTCAAGTGATCAAACAAACCAACTTAGAGACCAGCCAATGAACATGAATGAAAACATAACCTTCTTCGTGGAGGTCAGGAAATAGCTCAAAGCTACTATTGCACATAGAGTTTCTTATTGATTTACATACAGAGCCAACAGAAAATAACTTTTTTTTTAATTTATGATGTTTATATCTCATAGATATTTGTTAAAATCATACATGGGAACTCATCAGTGTTCAGAATTTATTGGCTAATAGCCATAACAAAAACAATACTGACCCCTTTGTATCATATTAACATTTAAACTAAGTGACATTTGTACATTGCTTCACATTAAAGAGATGACTTAGACAAGCTGAAAATAACAGAGAGCTTTAACAACTATTTCAGCCACCAAAAATCTAGCAACCCATTGTTCTTTGTGTCATTGTTCATTGTTCCAACTGTGTCAGGCCACCCTTGGGTGCCTTCACTCTTTTGGAAAGCAAAACCCATGTTAGTGCAGGGGAAAGTGGAACAAAACGATGCGGGAGGCTATTAAACGCGCTGTGATTTGTTTAAATAGACGTCAGTGACAAATGGCTGTGAGTAACAAAAGCTTTAAACAACAGCAGAGTGCAGGAGTTTCATTACAGGCTGCAGGGGAAAAAACACACATGTTCATACTGCTTTACTTATGAGGACCCTCAGAAACGTAAGCATTCCTCCTCGTCCCTTAACCAAACCTGAATTCAGTCCTTAAACAAGCACTTGTTAAAAAAAAAATCCTAAAGTCCTGCAGAGGGATGAAAAAACGTCTAAATTAATTAATCTTCTGCATTGCTTCATTGGTAAAAGTAATGTCACAAAGGAAACCATGACAGACAGAGTTTATCCTTGAAGAGGACAAACATTTCAGAGGCAATTTTCAAATTTCTCCTCGCACTTTAAATTGTCTTTGCTCTGAGGATCATGTTAAAGTGATGCACACAATATTTAAAGCTGCAATCTTCGCCTTCATCATCATTCTTGTCACCGAGAGCTTTTACAACACCAGTAGGTTTATGTAACTTTGACATTATATATGATTCAGAGACACTGAACCTCATCAGAATTTTAAAATGTTGAGTGGAACTTAGTGAAAAACATGCTGATACTGATCAATATGTGAAAAACAAAATGTATGCTTTATACATGCAACAAATAGAAAGTTATGAAAAGTTGTTAAGTACGTGTAGATTAAGTATATAAATATAATTTGCATTATAAAAGACAATGGTTCAGATAAAGGCTGAAGACTGACACACAGTGACAGACATTACACTGTTTACATGCAGAGAATAATGAATCAAGCTGTTTCCTTTTATTCTTGCAGTCATTTACTGCATCGATTGTTTGTTGGCTGTATGGACAGCAGAGAAGCTGGCTATTGGCTCAGGTCATCACCTTATAAACCACTCAACACCTCCTCAATACAGTCAGGCTGCATCTCCACGGATGGATGGAGGGATGGATTGATAATGAACACAGAGAGGCCGAGGGACATCGACTCTTTTAAGCTGCTTATTCTATCTGAAATCTTTACATTTATTTAATCACCTTTAAAACTTTATTCTGATGATGATTTTCAACTTGAACTCCAGATTTGAGAGTCTGATTTCTTTTCATCCTTATATTGCACCTTGTACACACTGCCAACATTTTTACATCCAGCATGGAGGTTATGTTTTCAATCATATCTGGCAGTTGATTGGTTGGTTTGATTGTCAGTAAAACAAAAACGACTGGACACATTTTCATGAGACTTTGTGGAGAGGTGGGGTCATGTAAGCCAAACAGACATGTGTAGGATTGTTTGGCCTCAGCAGAGTTATGGGCTCTACAGTGCCATTCTAGTGTTTACTGTACATTGTTACCACACAGCTGCAGCTGGCAGGAATATAAAATAAATGGCTCAGTAAAAAAAAAAAAAAAAAAAAAAAATTCTGTTCTCTGAATATCAACTTCAGTCCAGCTGGATGGGATTTCATACTGTTTACATCCTGCTGATTTCTTATATCTGGTGTAAATGTTGTGTTAGAGCCCTATAGCAAATAGCTGCTATGAGTACAGTGTAAAGTTTACCCTCATGTCAGCACTATAGGAGAGTCATGCAAAGAAATAGTATCCATTCTCTGCAAGGTTTCATGCCAGTCTGACCATTCATTTTTCATATCATGTGTAAAAGTGGATTTTTCTGATCTCGTGAGAAAACAGGCCAAAATCCCCAGGATTCATCCTCTGGATACCATAATTATCTGCAGAAAACTGTTCCTCCAACCTCGTCAGTTCTCATAGACATGCTGTATGTTGGACAAACTGACAGTGCCAACTTTATACCCTGCAAACAGAGCAGCAAAAAAAAAATCCTCCTTCTAAAAGTAGATTGGTTTATCCTTGGAGTTCATGCATCTTGTTTCATATGCTTTCTTCCACTGTCGCTCTGTACTTTTAGACCCCAGAACATTTTTTTTTTTTTTTTATGCTTGAGACGTTGGCAGGAGGAGCAGGGAGGCTTTTAAGCAGGTGTAAATCAGATTTGTATAACGTTTAACACCCAGCCTGCCTGTAATAATCACAGCTTCTGCCTGACAGTGGATGAGAAGCTAATGATTTGTTGCCAGGGCTTGCTTCAAACATTTCAAATAAACCGGAATTATTACTTTTTGTGTGAGCTGCATGTGCACGACTTGTAATTATTTTAAGTCGCAACAATCATCCTTGAGAAAACTCTGACCTTAAACCTGAAACATGATCACATTATTAAGTGATGGATCTCTTACAATATACAGATTTTTGACTTTGCTTCCTCATAAATATGTCTATACTTCCTCCAGGTTTACAGTTCATTACTTAAACTAATCTGGGGGTGTATATATACTCTGGAACAAAATCTTATTTTACTGAAAGCTGTATTTTCTTCAACAACCTAAAACAGTTTCAGTTTCAATTTCCTGATGTGAGACTTTCCATTCACATTTTTTCCTCTTAAAGTATCTGCTTGTCATAAAATACCATGTTCTAAACATGGGAGTAAATATTATTGTGAGTGAACTCTCATCTGATTTCAGATATGACGTGTCTGCAGAGACGTCTTTATTCCTCAAGTCCTAAACCTGCTTATTTATTTTTCATAAATCTACATGTAATACTTTGTATATCTTTTTCTCATGAGACTGCACAGCCTCTGTTTTTGTTTTAGTTTTTTAATCTGTAAAACGTCCTACTGCTTTTATATCCGATGTCTGTTTTTATGTCGGAGTAAAAAACACAGTCAGAAAAGAGAAAACAGACTGTTTGTATGTGGATGAAACTGTGTTTTAAAACTGTCCAAAAAAGCAAAGCCAACAGCATATATTTAAAAAGAAACCATAGCAATAAATACAAACACATTGTGTTCATACAAACTGGATGAATGATTAAATGAATAAAGATACACGTCTTTTGTTTGAGAGAAAATGTTTTTCAGCAAATCAATGAATCAACCCGTTTTTTTCAGTCCTTGTGGTTTTCCTTGTTACACACGAGCATGAGAGTCTTTTTACCCACTAATCCTCATTCTCTACATTACATACAGTAGGAAACATTACTTATGACACATAAGAAGACCATTGACTATAATACATGACATGAAAATATCATGTATTATAGACGATGGTCTATAAAAATAGCACAACAGTACATTTCCAGGAACAATGTCATAATGTTAGTCTATCCTCCATTTATTTAATGCTCTGTTCTTTATTGCTTATCTATTTGTAAATAAGCCTCAATTTCATCTTATTAAAAAAATTCCCATTCCCACCTTCTTTGTCCAAGTTTTCTGTGCACAGCTCCTCTAGTGGTGTGGAAATAATTTTAAAAAATGTTGCCAGGGTGAATTATTTTTTTACTCCATTACGTTGTTTGAAGGGACAGGCGATTAACAAAACAATATTAATTGTAAAAAGTAAGAACAGGCCTGCATGATTATTTTTTATCTGTCGTCCTTTTTTGATTTGAACATTTTTTAATGAATATTGGCAGAATAAGAGAATACCTGTTCAGTGTCTGTGATATTGTTACCTTATTTTCTAAATACACAGGATGAGTCATAATGAGAGCAGTGAGTAGTCAGACGGGGAACAAACCACATATTTTATGATAATTTTGAACAAGCTTTATTATTTTACTGCTATGCTTAAGAGAGGTTGCTGCTGCTGCCAATTTATGATCCATTTTATTCCTGAAATTTAACATGGTTTACGTGTAGTAGTAGCAGTAATAGTAGTTTACTGATAGGAAAATAATGGAGGAAGGATGGTTCTTTATAGTTTAAAGTGGATTGTGCTCAGTACTGAAATGTCTGAGAGCTGATGTCTTAAATTTACCTAAACTGAGCATACTGTACCTATTGTGGCATGTAGGCCAAGGGCTTCAACCACTAGTTGATCAATTATTTTAAAATAATTACGCAAAACTCTACCGAACCGATAACTACTCTTTGAATATTATATAATATATATATATATATATATATATATATATATATATAATATATAAGAAAACAAAGACTATCAATACCAACGTCTCACACTGCACCAATCTGACATTAAATATCATATTTGTATTGTTGAAGAAGTCAGACAGACTCAACCCAGGGAAAATAAAACGCTGTTCTTTCCCTGTTTAAGGTCTTAATGGCATGTTTTTACATGTTAGCCATGTGATAATAAAGCTTTTTAGGTGAATTTCCCTCTTGAGTGCCTCAGACTTATGCAAAAAACGAGTCATCCATCCATCCATTCAAGCCAATCAGAGGCAGAGTAGGGCAGGTCATGGCGTCCCCATAGTAAGATTCATAAATTCGCCATTTTGCCCCCATATTGTCTTCTCAACAAGTCTCAAAATCGTAACACCTGTTGCCCTTCCGTTCCACAAAATGTAATTTAAATCTGTCCAAAACTTAGCTTTAAGTGATTCTGCTTTTCACGTGTTTTTCAAGTTTTTCCACACGTTTGTACCTGTACAACCGCTGTGACAATGAACATCTTCAATCTTGCTTACACACACAAACACAAACAGCACCAATCACATAACCTCTTCAAACTCTTTTTGGTTTGGTTATTAATGAGTAATAATTAACTGAGCTGCTCAGTCTATGCACTGCTTTCTACTCTGTATATTTGTGTGTTCCAGATTTATGATGCAGAGGGGACGTTACAGCACTTTATTGATGGTAATGATCCCAGTAAGTCCAGCTGGATGAGGTATATCCGCTGTGCCAGACACTGTGGGGAGCAGAACATGATGGTCGTACAGTACAGGTAAGAACAAGTCTAATTATCTGACTTATTAGGTTGGTGTTTGTCATCCAAAAGTCCCCACTATTTTACTATGAGTGTGTGTACCATATACTTATACTACTGTATGTAACACACCACAATGCAATGAAAGCACACATATTCAGCCTAGTAGGCATCAGTGAGCACATCAGTCTTTAGCTGACTAAGAGGAAGAGAGGGACAATGGCTTTGAGGATTTACATATTCGATTTACAAATAGTATACAAAAAAAATCACAACAGGGCTGCACAATCTATCATTTCAGCATAGTGTGTACTCACCCTTGTTAAGGCAAATTAACTCACACTTTTTTGCTGTTTGATACAAATTCTTCTTTTGTTTGACTGATCTACAAGCATGTCTGTTTGTCATTAAGGCCTGTTTGTCCTCCACCATGTAGATTAAACACACATTTTTAACATTACTAGACATGGTAGATGACATGTGCAGAACAAAATTGTGACACACAAGTGCATTTGTAAAGTTCATGAGGAAATGTGTTGTTTTTCCCAAATAGCTCTCCACCTGTTCTCTCCCCACTTGTCCATTTTGGTGCTCAGATACATGTAACTGAAATGGGAGGGGTGGCAGAGGACTGAACCAACTGTGGTAGATGTAGGAGGAGTGATTTGTTTTGTTAGAAAAGGATAGACTATACCTAAAATGGCAAAAGTTATAATTAACTGTGTATAATCAACTCTGCATATGAATAACACACACCATGTATCTTGTGAAATTTCCTATATTTTTGCAATATATACATATACATATACTGTATATAAAGAGATATGACAATTCCAGTTTGTTCTAATATGATGCAACCCTATATCACACTTGACTTTATCACTTTTCATGCATTCATTCTTTGAGGAAAAAAATTAACCAAAGTGCAACAATTCAATTCAAACATATTATTCAGCTATATCCATTTTTAAAATAGTTTTAAAAAAAATAGAGGTATCTTTACAAGGAACAACAGCATGTCACAGATTTAACACTGACCAATTGTGTGGAAAAAAAATACAGAAACATAAAGCCTATAATAATCTGCTATCATAGTCAGTTTAGTCATAGATATTATGTGCTATAGTGCACTGGCCACTAGGAGAAATGTAAACGTTCAACAGACATTTTCACCATAGCTACAACTATACAACATTAATCATCCAATGTTTAATAAAGTAGTAAGTAAAGTAATAGTATCTGCACAATTTGATACAGGCTGACACAGCTGTATAAAACAGTTCAATAAAAAGAACTAATCAAATCACTTGTCATTTCGCAGTTTTACATCTAACACTGTGGTTAAAATGAAACATCTCATAAAATGCAACAGCTCTTGTCTTCCGTGGCTTTTTTCACATGTTCCTGTATCCACTCATTAACTTCTTCCTCGTGTTTTTTTCTGAGCGCCCTGATTTCTTTGTCCCTAACTCCAGCACAGTGAAAATCTTTCTTTTTCAGCTCATTCATTTCTTCGTCTTGTATTTTCTTCATTTTGTCATAGTCTCTCTGGTATGACTTTTTCTTGCTTAGTTGTCCCACCATAGTCATAGTTTGTGCCTGTTGCTTCTCCTTCAGAGCCACTAATTCCTTCCCGTACTTTTCCATCTCAGCTGAGACATCGTTGATGTATATGTGTCTGAAGTCATTACATTGCTCAGCTTGGTGTCTGGCATCGTCTTCGTGTTTCCTCCTTATCTCCTGTAGTTTCTTCTTATAGACATCTTTTACTTCTCGCAGTTGTTTTTCCTCCAGCTCTCTTCTTATTCTAACTTCTTCTTTTCTTCTGTTTTCGTATATTTCTAGTTCCTGCTCATATTCTTCTCTGAGCTTTTTCAACCGGTCTTGCTCCTCCACTTGTCTCTGCTCCTCTTCTCGATATCGTGCCTGCCACCAATCTCTTCTCTCCTGCTCCCAAGCCTCTCGTTCTCTTTTCATGTCCATTTGGCTCTGTATTAATATCCCGTCAGCAGCCTTTTTTCCATGTCCAGATTTTATTTTTCTCTCCAGACAATCAAGTGTTCTTTCCCACTCTTTTCGTATAATTGAATCTTGCTTTTTCTTGCTCTTTTCCTCTTCTTCTCTCTTTTCTCTTTCTCTATTCCTCTTTTCTCTCTCATTCGTTATGTGTTCCTCCTTCTCTTTAACTAGTCTGGCTCCCTCATCTTCATCAAAGTTGCGTATTAATTCTGCCACTCTTTCTCTTTTGTCTTGCATTTCTTCTTCTTGTTTTCTTTCCAGTTCACTCTGCTCCTTCTGTATCTCTGATTCCTTCTCCTTCATGATCCTCCCGATTTCCTTTTGTATGGCTGCCTCTGCCTCGCTGAACATCTCTGTGGTGTAGTAGCTATCACCGTTCTTACTCACCAATAACTCAGCCTTGTTCAGCAGCTGGATGACTTGATGACGGTTCTTCTGATCATTGTTATTGAAGACCTGGTATCTTCCTCCAATTTCAGTCATCAGATTTTTGACAAAGCCCTCTGTGTCCTCTTCAATGAAACTGTCTATTGTCTGGTTTCTCAGTTCATCTCCTCTGGTGAATATAACAATGATGAAGTCTTTTGACTTCCTGCCAAAAAACGTTGTGATTAGCTGCACAGTTTCTTTTTCCTCTTGTGTGAAACGACTTAACTGCATCACTAATAAGAACACATGAGGTCCAGGAGCCAACAAGGTGATGCATTTCAAAAGCTCCTCTTTAACGTCATCAACAGACAGACTTGTGTCAAACAAGCCGGGGGTGTCGACCACAGTGACAGACTGCCCATCGATCTCTCCTGTTTCTTTTTGGCAAAGCCTGGTCACTGACTTTTGAGAAACTTTAGAAATAAAGCATTCTCTCCCCAAAATGGTGTTGCCAGTAGCACTCTTTCCACAACCAGTCTTCCCAATCAGCACCATCCTGAGACATTCTCTACCTTCCACCACCCTGTCATACTCTGTACTTTCCACCTCACTGATAGACTCTGTTCTTGGCTCCTCCCAGGTAGCCTCTGTTCTCGGCTTCTCCCAGGTAGCCTCTGTTCTCGGCTTCTCCCAGGTAGCCTCTGTACTTAGCTCCTCCTTGACAGTCTCTCCACCTGGCGCCATGCTAACATAATCTCCACTCGGCACCCTCCTGAAAGGCTCTTTACTTGGTGTATTTCTTATTGTCACTTGAGACACTTTTCTCTGGTATCCATCACCGTTCGACCTTAAAGATGGTCTTCTCCTTGGCACAGGCTTGGTAAACATAGCTTTAGTGAAGCCTCTTCGGGCCACAGCTTTCATCTTTTCCACATCATTTAACAACTCAGAGACGTGCTGCTTATCCATGGTGTTGAGGATACTATATCGTCCACCACAGCTCTGAAACATCTGCTGGGTGTCTATGTTTTGCTTTAGGAACCTTGTAGCCACTGGGAGTTTAGCCTTTGCCTCTGCAGTCAAAAGAACCATAGTGAAATCCATGACTCTAAGGCTGAATATGGTCTGGATTGCCTCTAATTCTCTCTTGTCTTCCTCACTTGGTGGATCTAAAGGCAGAACCAGAAAAAAGGCATTGACACCCTCAGGATCACAGAGGGAGATGCACTTTAACGATTCCTTCATTGCTACCTCATGTGGTTTTCCATACAAGGAAGGTAGCTTCACCAGGGAAACCCACTGTCCGAACACTTCTGCTTCCTTTTTAACACACTCAGATGAGTTAACAGTTGGACCAAACATGCTGCCTCCCAGAATGGCATTGGCGGCTGCAGTCTTCCAGGTTTCATCTCTCCCACATATTACTACATTTAAAGAGGTCTGTGGACACTCAGGTGCTACTCGATTTAGAGGGGGTTTTGGAAACTCTGGTGCTACCTCGAGATCAATCACTTCAGTAAAGTTTAAGTATAGTCCCCTGTTTTCTTGCACTATGTTTTCCATTTTTTCTATCAATTCCTGAAGATCATAGGCAGGAACATTTGTTTCATCCAAGTTTAATCTAAGCTGCCTGTAGCCACAGTCTTGGATGAGTTGGTCCACTGAGGAATTGTCTCGCCAATCATTTTGTGCTTTGATGATCATCAAGTGTTTAAAAGCATCCAGTCCAAAGAAGCTCATAACGAAATTAAATGTCTGTCGGTCCCTCTCAGTGAAATCAGAAGGCCTCACTAAGAGCAGCAGAACATTTGGTCCAGGGTGGCACTGAGCCACACACTTCCTCATCTCGTGTTTCACTCTGTCCACAGGCAGATGAAAGACATCTGCTGATTTCATGACTCTGAAGCGTTCTTGTCTCCAATGTCTATGGACATTTGTGAATGCCGTGGATATTTCATCAGTGATGATGCCACTTAGTGTCGCCTTTTCAATCTCACTTTTTCCAAACAGCACAATTCTGAGATCAGATGCTGTAAAACAATAAGAACAAAAGACGTACAAAAATTTTAGAATTCCATCAGGCAATCATCGTTATCATCTTTTCATCCATGACAGTCATTCATACAATGAATAATCTGGTTTTGGATGCTGATTCTGGATCACTTCTTCACTTTTTTCTACATTGTAAGATACAGCCCTAAGCCGTTTTCTATTCTAGCAGCATCATGAAAATTAATAATGTTATAAAAAATACCCAGGCATTGACAACTCATGATGTTCCACCACTATGCAAGATTGGATTCACATTTGGGGAGACATGGTACTACCACCAGTATGTAGCTGAGATAAGGGTCATTCAAATATATATATATCATGTTTCTGTGAAAGGTATTAAGTTATAACTAGACAAAAAATAGATCCAGAGCAGCAATTATGGAAATTATGTTTTTGTGGCTAATAAATTCATAAAGGTGGTGTTACTTCATTTGACACGAGGCAGATCAAAATAAAGTCATCATGGTGACATCACTGCAGTGCATGGGTGTTCAACTAAAATTGCAAGAGTTCCAGTAAATCAACCCTCCTCCTCTGCTGACGTCCAAGTCTGAGGTCTGAGGCCCCTAACACAAACCCCTTATAATACTACTACTAATAATAATAATAATAACAACAACAAACAACAAAAATCAATTAAATTAAAACACAAAATAAGAGAATTCATGGACTGAAAGAAGTCTTTTTTTATTCTGCCTTCTCTGCCAATCTCTTTGATGACAAAAGTTTATGATAAGGCCTATATTTTTTCCCATTATCTCAAAAGGCTTTGCGGCCGGGATGGAAGCCTCTCGTTATCCAGATTTGGCCCACGGGCCACCAGTTGGTGAGCCCCGCCAGAGTATATGTTGTGCCTTGGGTGAAAAGATACATGATGTCCTAAAAACTGGAATGCATGTACTGTACTGTGCACACTCACAAGCCATATCATCTGTCAGAGGCTGGAATTTGAACGGATGTTGTAGAACTGGTTCTTGCGTGTAAAAACAATGTTTTCGTTTTTCAGGTTTTAGAGATAATGGCATTGGCAGAGGTATTTGCGCTCTCCGAGTGCTTTGCAGTCGTTGTTTTTGTTGTGGAAAATAAGCCTCCTCTTTGAGTAAAGGAGTCCTTATCCTAGTTTAGTTCTAAGATCTGTGGGAGACCCAAGGACCCTGATGGTTGGCTGAAGAAACCTCATTCTCACTTTTTAATGTCATTCTCACCTTATAGAGACTTTCTGCTCAGCTTATAAAGGCTGTTGGCCATATTCCCTGATACTGATACTGTGGCTTTCTATGCTAAATAGTAAAATAATGCTGTGTATGAACCAACACAACACAGAACAATATTGGATGAATTATTCCGATCGCTCAAGCAAAGATTAATGCTATCAGAATAATTTAAAAGCACATTAAAATATTATACATAGTGGCTTAAATGTCGTCAATTTTCCATTCTCTCACCCGGCAACTGTCTTATACAAGGTTTGCCTATTGTACATTCATCATTATTGAAGTTTCGCTTCATGTGGTGCATTTCCCAGAAGTCTTCCCTCATTCCTATCTATGAAATGAAGTCTTACGAGACTTACCACATGCTGATGTTGCCATTTTGTTTTAGATAGGTTCCAGTTAAGCTCCTTTTCCTAATTTCCCAGTTGCTGCCTGTTGAGTTTAAGAAAATAAGGCAAACTTATGCTCAAACCAAGAGGTAAATAAATACATTAATTCAAATGTACTTCACGTTAACAACGTTCTGGTTTCAGTGTGAATGAGATAAGCAATTCTGTGCTGTTGAAGTCATTTGAATGTTACACATACCTAAAATATTAGCTGGTTCTTATCTTACTATTTTTTACATAGTCAAACTTCCTGCTCTTACCTGAGAAGGGTGTGTTTTATTGCAGTTTTATGGTATTTCTTTTTAATTAATGAAATTAAGGTTATAGGCTACACACACACATATATTCTGTGTGTTGCTTTTAATCATTTATTTATTGCATTTATTAAGCTGTTTAATCTACTCACCAGAAAGAACTCTCTGCATCGCTCTGTCTCATCAAGTCCCAGCTTTAAAATAAAGCCAACTCATCCTACTCAGGTAGAGTTAAGTACGACAACAATGAATGGGCAGGGCGCACTCTTTCAACAGCCAATGGATGCTCTTCAGGTGACAAACCACATTTTTATCATTGCACAACTATGGCAACTGTGACTCAGTCCTGGAAGTGTTTTGACTGTTTACAGTAGCTGACCATGCCCCATTTTTCAGACTCGGTTAAAGCTAGTTATAAAAAGATCATTAGATATGCTGCACATCTAATGCACACAGTTCCCTGCACACAGTTAGTATCATAAGAGAAGAAGAAGCGAGAAGAAGCTTTATTTGTCACATACAATGATACAGTACACACGGTACAATGTAGCAAAATTGGATCAAAGATACTTTGACCTGTAGACTGGGGGAACTGGGGATCGGACCACCGACCTCCTGATATGTGGATGACCACTCTTACCCCCTAAGCCACAGTCACCACAGTGGTTTGGGGTTAGCTGTGGTGGTTTTAGGATTAAATGTGGAAACAGATCAATCTTTATTAAAACTTCACTCTGAACCTTGACTGCTTTAACCACAAACAAATGACATAGAGAACAGTTTTGCTACAAGATGCAAGCACAAAACATGCACCCCTCCAAAACAAAGTTTTGAAAGCTCTCAATTTAGGATTTAGCACATTTGGATGTGCTATATTCCCATCAGACATTAAAGACTTGGCACTACCCTTAGTAGGTGAGTGAGTTTACGTTCTTTCCCATCAAGGCTTAGAATAACTGGTAAAACTTGTCCACACCAGGATACGGGCACAGAAAAAAAGCACCTTGTTTCCTGCATGAAATATATAAACGTTTAGAAATGATGAGTCATGGTTTGTCTCGTCTGTTGAAGTCCAAACGGTCAGTATGAAGACGTGAAAATAGACACTGAACAGCTGAACCTCACATTCCTTTATCTGTAATGGAAGTTTTCCATCTGACTAGTTAGTGGATGATCTAATTGCCTGTAAAGTAATTTCGTATCCAGACTCTATGAACCCACAAAAAATGGCCACTGAGTTGGGTCCCACTAAAATAGTGGACTGGTCTTGTTATGCTTTGTCAGCATGAATATTCAGAATAAACATGTTTCTAAGACCGTAGACACATTATCACACCTTTTAGGATTTCTGGTTGTTTGATTTATAACCTTTTCATATGTACGCTATTTAGAAGCCTATTATAAAGTTATTTTTGCTTTGTATGAAAACAGAGCGGAGGAAAGATCAGAAGGCTGGCTTTAATGCATCCCACTGTTCTTCCAGAGGGCTGATTTTAAACTCAACCACGCTGCTCTGACACCAGGGGTCTTTATTTTTCATACCTGAAAGCCTGTTGAATGTGTTTGATTTATAACACAGACCCGCCTGCATGTAGCAGCATGTATGTATTAAACACATACATTTGTTTTAAATACATACAAGCTGCTGCATGCTTTTGGACCCCACTTTCTCTTTTTATCCTGGGAGGTCATTGGGTATGTTTGATTTATAGCCTGGTCCCTCCTGGCTGTGTTTTCAAATGGGTCCAGCATCAGCCCACCCCTCCCCTGGTGTGGAAAGAATTAAAACACAAACACAATCTCAAACACAGATCCTCAGCAGACCCACTTTTACTTGTCTGGCAGAACTAACTGCTGTCCTCAATCATTTCTGATCATTATCATACTTCCATTCACTGTTATTAAATGTAAAATTACTTCATATCATGTCTGCCTTGGTTTAATGCACTATTTTACAAAAGCATTAATATAGAATACACCTAAAAGTACTGGGTAACTTTGTTGTAACTTTGTTACTGATGATGCAGTGTCTGAATCATTAGCTGTTTAGTAAGTGGAGGACAGGGCCACTGTGACATCACCTTTTGGTTTGTAGACTAGCGTTTTAAAAACTCAGAAGAGACCATATTTGCACTATAGAGAATAGAACTGGGTATACACATTGCTTCTTCTCTATTCTGATTGGATCTGAAAACCCAAGGTAGCCAAGCCCTGAAGCATACCTTGCTTTATCATCTATTTTACTTTAAATAGGATCATACTTTACAACATGAGTATCATGTAGTATTGAGGAAGACTTGAAACTGATGGCTTACATAATTAACTCCTGAGACGTTTACTAAGGTAATAAATTTAGTTTAGAAGTTGGGTCATTTTCTCATCAACTTACATTGAAACCACTTTTAATACCCGGAAGCTCCATCTTACTGTACTGTCTATGGTTTGAATGCAGTGTCTGCCAGCATCTGTTCATGTTTTCATACATGCTCTAATTTCCTTCGTGTGTCAATGGTCAAAGTTTTTTTTTTAAAGGCGAAATGTTGTAAATGTGCACAGAGCATAATAGTGAATGACTGTTGTACTGTTATTGAGCTCTTACTACAGTACTAATGCAACAATATTGTACAACAAATGTGATCTGGTCTGGTTGTCCTACCGGCTGATGCATGTTATGTGTTGTGTCAGTTTTTCCTCCCCTATGGGTGATTCTTGTTAAATATTCTCCTCCAAATGTGCACACATGCTGTCCCTCTCCCTCTTCTTCTTCTCTTTCTTTTCTTTCTTTCATTGCCTCCCTCATAGTTTTTAGGTTGTCATGTCTTCACTTCATTAAATAAGCAAAATTTCACACAACCGGCATTTCCCCTCCTCCTCCTCCTCCTCCTCCCACCTCGCCTTGTGTCTTCCTTAATCATTCTGTCTATTTGTCTTTTTGTCATTTAGTTATTTAAACTACTTAAAATTATATTCCTCACTGTTCCTTGCTGTTTATTCTTCTCTCTTCCTTTGAGAGTCACTTTGACAGAAAAAAATAAATAAAGTTGTCTGAAATGTGACTGTGATAGAAATCAAATAGAACCAGTTCTGAAGGAATGACTTAAAGCAGAAAATCAATCTAAAAATAACTGACTGATTGAAAACAATTGTCAGCGGTACTTTCAGACGAGTTCCATTATGTGCTTGTTTGTTCTTTTTTTTCTGAAGATAGAAATGCTTTGATTAGAAGATATTATAGAGTATGTCCTAGTCTACACAAATTCCAAAAGTTAATGTGTTCCAATTTTAATTCGGTCAAATTTATTAAGAAAATTTTAAGCAGATTTTGATTCCCAAATGACTTTTATGTTTGTACATAAATGTGGTTTCTATGTTTTGCCTGTACACTGGATGCTGCCTATTTTGTGTTGTTGTTTCTGTTCCTCATACCCCAGGGAAAGTCCAAAGGAAATCAAATTGAAATTGAATGAGAAATTGACTAAGTGGGCCAAAATGTTGAAAACCACCATAATGGTTGTACAGCTGTGTATTTCTCAGCTGAGCAGGTTTACATACAATGTTGAACTCTGGTCTTGGATGTACTTTAACACTTTGGTGTTTTGGTGCATCAAGAGGCCTTTTGATGAGGTGAGGTCAAACTTCATTAGTTGAATGTTTTTCATGTGACGAAACTCAATGTGCTTTGAATTATCTGGACATTATGAAGCAGCTATGTTCGAATTAAATACGGTTTATTCTCACTATAAGGGGATGTCTAAAGCTGTTTGTGAAGAACAATTTGTTTTTGTTTGGCTCCAAGGCACTTAGGAAGGCAACCATGGGAGTCATGGTCCCCTGTCATCGCAGTGGGAATAAAAAACATGTGAGAAATTGTTTTCAAATAGTTTGAGCTGGATATGAAAATGTGGGTTTGAAAGGTGAAAGCTGCTCATGTTGTTAAAATGATATTTTGGGGCGGATAAGGTATTTTTGTAACAATTAGGGTTGTGTATCATTTGGATTTTAAATGTTCCCATTCCAATTCCGATTCTGCTTTTCAGTTCCGGTTCTTTGAGGGGCACGGTCAAAACAGGCAACATTTTTATTTCACAGAAGAAAAATGTATTTAACAAAACCTTCATACAAGCCATTCTGTATAAAGAATGTATATCATTCATTATGAATGACTCATTTATATATTGGTATCATGTCGTGGGATCACTGCCACTGGCTTGGCGCCTGTAAATGTCAGAAGTATTAACCAGTCTTTCTTTTCTTGGACCCAAAGTGCAGAACTCAAACACACAGAGGCAGGGTGAAAATTAACAAAAACTGCTCAAAAAAGTTAACAAAAGACTAAGTGCTGAAGCAGGGCAGACAGCGGGGCACAGGTTCTTCTAACAGACCAGACAGGTGTGTTACCAGAGCACAGCAGAGGAAGCAGAATGATGAACCTGAGCCAGAGAAACTATGTGAGTCATAATCCACAAAGGTTGCAAATCAACAAAAAAAATACTTGAATAGCAGCCATAAGCTTGATTACCACAAAGATAATCGGACGATCTGACGAAGAATGGAGTGTGGAGCCGGGGCTTTTGTGGTGAGGTGATGGTGTGGTGATGAGCCGGATTGGAGTCAGGTGAGCAGAAGTCATGGTAGGCAGGATCAGGTGAGGAGAGGTAGCCTCACCCTGGTAACAGACACAGACTGGGAGAGACAGACAACACACACAGGGGGAGGAGGAACACAATAGACACAAGAGGGAGAGGGAGGTGTAAACTGGCTACTAGTGTTACAAATCAGCAGACGTTCATCTACGAAAAAATGTATTTCAGATTTTATATTTTACATTTTCACCAGATTGCGACGAGGTGCTGCTGGCAGGTGAGGGAGACCGGCACAACTCGTCAAATATGGTGCACTCGCTGATTTGTACACCGTGTTGGTGAAGGTGTTTTTCGTCATAATAGTTGTGCATCCTCCGTTGCACGAATTAAGTTTGGCACAGGTGTTGTGTTGTGCAGACACTACATTTTTTAGGGCAAAATAAAGCCACACCTTTGAGCACCGCTTGCTGTGCTCCATGACGGAGCCCGGCTTGAAGTACCCATCCAACCTGTGAGGAGGAAACTACAGATGCTGCATGCCACCACCACGGGACAAGGATTCAGATGGAATCAGACTTTTGGAGCCGATTCCAAAAGATGCCCAACCCTAGTAACAATGGTGTGAACCAGGAGCTGTCAGCCATACCTGCATTGTCATTAGTTAGCCTACGGAGAGTGAGAGACACCAGATATTCCCCATAAATCTTTTGGGTTTGGTCAGATGTGAAATTGAACTCTTATCAGACGAGAGGCATTTCCACAATCTTACCTGGACAGACACTGACACCATCTGCAGGTTATGCCCCATCAGAGACATGATTTACACCCACTCGTTAGATATACTCCAAGTTAGACATCGAGGGTCCTCACAGGAGAATCTTCTTGACCCCTGACCTTTTCTTCAGCACCACCAACAGGTCAAAATGTCATTTTCAGATATTGCCAGTATTCTGTGTGTTGATGTGTCATAATAAACATAAGGTCATTCCAACAGTAACACCTTATTTGTGTGTAAATATGTATTTCTGTGTGTGTTACTGCAGGTCCTGTATCTTCTACCGAGCCTGTATGGACATCCCTAGAGGAACAGAGCTGCTGGTTTGGTACAATGACTCGTACACTTCCTTTTTCGGCATCCCGCTGCAGTGCATCGCTCAGGACGAAAACTGTAAGAGAGCACACCTTTTCTTTTTCTTACTATTTTGTACCTCTGGAAAAAAAAACTTTAAGACGTTTTTGGTTCTAGGACAGCATAACATTGTCTCTTCTCATCGCCATCAGGTCATAAGTTACAGATAAAAGTTGCACAGTGTATCCCTTACACTAGCTGAATATCGTAGTTAGGTTGTCAGGTCGTCCTCTAAATGAAGTGGCAGGTTCAGATCCCCTTGGTTGCCTCCTGATAAATAAATATAAATATTTCAGGAGTAAATGTGAGTGTTACATCTACAGTTAATCCCCAAACATAAGCCAAACCTCATGACTCTGCAACTGCTGTCTGCCTGGAAACAAAAGCCTGCAGTTTTCTTTGGATGTCGCTCTACTTTTATTACTGACAGTATTTAAACTTTTAGGTTGAAAGAAAGCTTTGGCCGGCCACAAAAACAACACTGTGAAAACATGCTTCTTTATGAACCGTGCTGTCCAGTTCATCTGTCTGACCAACCGAGCCGGTCTAAACCAGAATGGACGGAGTCTTTTGCTTGCTGCACTCGGTGGCCTGTTGTCGTCCCACAGCCCCTCTCTGTTTGTCCTTAAATTAACACCAATGTTCTCCATCAAGACTTTTCATCCTCCTCTTCTTGCAAATGAAGAAGAGGACGCAAACTCAGAGGTTCACCTGGTGCTCGTTGGCCTCATTCTCAGACTGCCATTATGTTGCAAAATCGAACAAATCCTTTTGAATAAATGTACTTTGTGTTTTAGTTGAACTTGTTGAGGGTTTGTGTTCATTTATCTTTTGTAAATATGTTTGTCTCTCCTAGTTTCTTTTTTAGTGGAGAAATGTTGAGGTCAAGTATATTACTTGTGTCTCAAATTAGATTTGTATTGATATCAAATTTCTAGAAAGTCATAAAATGATTTGAGCTGATGTTTCTCTTACTATATAGTCCTTTGTTGTGCTCCTGGATTTGAAGTTGAGCTGAGTTTTTGTCAGAATTAGTTGCTCTTCGACAAAACAAACAACTTTTATAGTCTGTAAAAACCCATGAACACATCATCCTCCCAGTTAAATGTAGCTGCTCACTAGTCTAGTATTATTTACATTAACATATATAAACAGAAAATGATGATCCTAAGCTGACATTTTCATGATTTCAGTTGGTTAAAATGTTTTCAACAAACCAGGAGGTATAAATGCAGTTGAAGTTTATCTTATCTCTTTATTTGTCTCTCTGTTGCTCACAGTCCATTTTATTTTTCTCTTCCCTCTTTCTGTCTCTCCGTTCCATGTCCTTTTCTTTCATCTTCCACCTCCCTCTCTTTTGCCATCCGCTCCCCTTTCTGCTCCCTCTGTCGCTCCTCTTTCCACCCTCTCTGCTGCTCTGTCACAAATTTATTTTATTTACATCTCCTCCAGTTTTCTGCTCAGTCAGCCTGTTTAGATATTTCTCTTTCTGTTTTCCTCTGGATTTGACAAAAATTAACTCCCTGCAGGAGGGAAGGAAAACAAACTATGACTCGGTTTTTTTCTTAAACAAATAGACCAAAAAAACAAAACAAAACATGCAGACAGAGTTTTAATCTTTGGAACCTAAACTGAACTGAATTGAATTAGGGGATCGTCTTTCATAGAGTCATAGTTAAATGAGATCGTGCTGATTGCAAATTAGAGACGTTTGGCCACAAACTGGTTTGTTTTACAGATGGAACAAGTCTTTTACATGATATTTTTCAACATGACAGGAGTATGGTGGCTTCAGCACATGTATAGTCACATGCACACACAATGCACACACACACACATTTGTATGACTCTGTTTATGAGGATACATACATAACTGCATTAGATTTGTGGCTGAACCGAGGGTCATATCTGTAAATTGAAGCAGGTAAAGTAAAATATTTTAACAATGGATTAGGAATCAACGATTCTTTCATCATTTGAAGGATGTGAAGAGGCCAACACAACAAACTAAAGTCCTGTGCCTCGACAAACAAAAACTGAAAGAATAAAAGTTTGCCAAATCTTCCTAAGGTAAAGACAACTCTGATTGTCTCTAACCATGTATCCATGTAGTCCTCTAAAGTATAAAACACAGACAATTGCTCACACAGCGCATTGTGTACTGACTCACATGGGCAGAGCAAACAAAGAGGATCTGGAGCACTGCTTTTGTTCCATCTTGCAATGAAAATAGTTTGTTCACATCCAAATGAAGTGAAATTAGATTAGGCTTCTTTTGTGCAAACTGGAAGACAACAGCTCTGCTCTAAATTAAGGACATTTAGCTTATTTGACCGAATTTGGGTTTTCCATGGCAATGTAATTGCTGATTCTGCCCACAGTGGATGAGTGTAACATCAAAACTCTGCACTTAATCCAGCAGGACTGTGAGACTTTGTGTCTTCAGTGGAGCAGACGTTTAAAGCTTTGACCTTGATTAATGCAGAAAGCAACAACTGGGCATATTCTGACTGGGATCTGTCCAGTACAGCCACAAGTCCTTTTTGATCTGGATTTATCATCTCTATATGGGTGCTACAATGTACATTCCTTCAGTCATGTGAATTTAAGCCGTCAGGACTGACAAAGTGTGTGTCTATTAATACATTTTTTAAATCCCTAACCTTAACCCTTAATTTTAAGACAAAATAAAGATATGGTTATCATATAAAAAAGTTGTAGGAAATGACAGGGGTGTGAAACTATGACTAAGTGTGCTTCATTATCAGAGGAAAAAAATATATAGATGGGAAACAAGTTATGTTTGTTATAATCTCCAACTGGCGAAATGAATTTGACTAGCTCGTTTTCTCCTTTTGAACACATCACACCTCACCTTGACTTTATTTGAATCATCACAGAAAAGTTATCTTCAGAGTTCATTGTTTGGAGCACAATGACAAATCAACATTGAAGGCATCCTCAGACTGAAAGTACAAGAATTAAATGGTATGTTGTCGGTCATCCCGTAGCTCCACTGGGCCAGTCTGGGGTTTTAGTGTCTTTCCAAACAGCACTCAGGAAACAGAGGCAGGGTAATCAGTGTACTGTAAGTCCAGGGAGACCCAACAACCACATACTGTAGTCACAAAAATGAAATCATAGGAGGCAGAAATGGAGCAACTGATTTGTTGAAATTATTCATTCCCACCAAGTACAAAAATTCTTATGTATAAGAGCAATCTTTGAGCAACACAGAGTCACATGGTCAAATATCCCACCAGTTCAAATGTAGACGCAACTCAAACCATTACCTTGGCGAGGCTGACCCTACGAACAAACATATCACTGAACAAAACACCATTCAATTATGTGCATGAACTGACCAGTGATTAGAAATATTTTAGAGTTCTAAATTCTACTTTTAGGCTGCATATCAAATAAAAAAAAACACAGAGACAATATTTCACAGCACACACACCCTCTGGTTGTTTACTGACATATGTTTCATCCAATCACAGCCTGTCGGCTTGATGCTGTGCAGCCTGGCCGCCGCCTAACAACAACAACATGTGCAGAGACAGAAAAAACAATCCCTGCAGTGGGACTCCTCACTGTCTTCCTCTTCATATCCCTCTTTTTCCTACTTTCCCCTTGTTTTTTCTTGTCTACTTTATGTTGGGTCCCTTTCTCGCTTCTCCAAACAACTCGTTCTCCAGAACGTAACAACAGCACGAATGAGGAGATTGTGTTCATGTGGGAATGTAAGATAAAAAAAAGAGGGCGGGGACGAGGACGAAAGGATGACACGAGACATGATGTGAGTGAGAGAGACGTAAAGTGTAGAAACATGGAAAGGAGGGAGGGGGAATATGATAACATAGAAAGGAGAGAGAAGCAAGGAGAAAAGAAAAGAAGGAAGAGAAAAGTAGAAATAGAGATGGGTGGGAGAGAAGCAAAGAGAAAAAAAGAGAAGAATAAATAATGACTAGACTAGACTCAT
Organism: Chaunax sp. Z400; assembly: GCA_037577475.1. Lineage (NCBI taxonomy): Eukaryota > Metazoa > Chordata > Actinopteri > Lophiiformes > Chaunacidae > Chaunax > Chaunax sp. Z400. The sequence continues at coordinate 22,723,476 of CM075187.1, read as the reverse complement.
TAAACAGTGTGAAGGACAGATAGCAGACTGGAGAGAAGAGGTGTAAAGGAAATAGAGAGAGGGATGAAGAGTTCAGAGGAGGACAGAAAGGAGAGAAGAAAAAGGAGTGAAGGAAGGACAGAAGACATTTTTCAACCTCTCCTCTTTTACCGTCCTCCTCTGAATACATTCACATCTCTACTTCATTTGACATATTATTATTACCATTATTATAATTGCCTGTATTGATTTTATAAGGCTCTATTATCTAACTTATCATTATTGATCACAAACAAAGCTTTGGCAACACAATCTAAACAATACCTCATTCCAGTTAAGAGAGGAAGACGGAGAGACACTTAACAGGAGCACAGAAGCAAACAGAAGGTCTCTGGAGCCCAAGTCAAACTTTTCCTCGTTTAGTCTGACAATACATGTATAAATGTAGAATATACTATCAAATAATTGGCTGTCAAATTATTTTCAACATGTCCAATGTGCAGAGCCAAGCAAATAATAACTAATATATATTTACTTATTTATTTATGCCTGATATTTGCTTCCTGTGTCATAAAGCTCCAAAAACTATTAAAGACACACAGTCACTAAAGCCACACTGTTGCTCATTGACATCTTTTGGTGTTATGCACACACACATTGTAATTGTTCACTCAAAACTCACCAATCTGGATTAATCCGCCACTGAAAATACTCCTGTTAGTGTAATGTTATCGAAACACTACAGCAGCCAGCCGTTTGCAGAAATTACTGAGACATTTTGAAAAATAAAACCTTATATCTGTGGGCTAAAAGATGTGTCTTTAGCAGGAACCAACGTACCTTTGAGATGAAAGTCAGAAAGTCAGTTTTTTGTTTTGTTTTTTGTTTCTTATCGTGTTTTGTTCTTATCATGGGATACATTGACAAATAATAGAAGGAGGAGGGAGAGTTTTAAAATGAGGCTGGAGCTAATGGATGAACAGGATGCAGAGATGGAGGGTGATACGCCACCCCGACTCTCCTCAGTATCAAACTTCCTTTTTAGAAGTCACTTTAAAAACTTTGCCCTCTTCTCCATCATTAAGATTGTAGTATGTGGTCAGTTTGTATTCATGTCACACCTCTCTGGAAGAGAACACACCCCTTATAAAGAAAGAAAACACAGACTCTGCAATGTTGCAAAGTGCATCTGCATAATTCTCCCATTTTGATGATGCATTTCATGCGCAGCCCAAACCGTATTGACTTGTATTTTTTGTATATGCGATGTTTGTTGCAAAATGAATTAAGTGTTGTCGAGCGGCGAGTAACGCGGGCGTCAATAGTGCTGTCGGGCAACTTACAGATGGTGTAATTATCTCCTCATAAGGTTATTAGAGGATCAATGGAGCCTGGTGGCCTGATAGCAGAGGTGAAATGATGAAGGATGGAAAATGGTTATGATGGCCCGGCCACAGCAGATGTGCAGCATGGCAATGGAAAACTAGTAATAACAAAACAACATGTCCTTCTTGGATTCATGCATGGTATGTTCTTAAACATAAGACAATAATAAGTTGTCATTGCCTTCGAAAAGACGTCATCAGCTACTACGTGTAACACCTAATTAAGTTCAGGGAAGTGGAAATGACTAATATAAGGTTTGGAAAAGAGTAAGTCAGACTAATCATTGCATTTCCGTGTCAGGTTTTTCCAAACAAACCAGTTTTACAGAGTGTAAAGTGAAACTGTCCACAGTGAGTTACAGTAAGACCAGCCTTCTTAATGTCATGCCAAACATAATGAAGGATTATGAAGTCCAGATCTGTCAGTTAGTCGGACCACAGAATGGGATACAGCAGATCTTTGGGTCAAGTGAGGACAGCTGACAACAGCTGCTTCTCCCAAAATCTAATTTGTACACTTTCACATAATATTTCCTTTTTGTTAATGCCATTCTACTTGACTGTTTTATTCACTTTATTCACCAGCAACACGTCTGTATCCTGTATTTGTTCACCTTGTCTGCTTAATACATTTTTCTTGCTTTGTTACAAAGCACTTATCAAAACAGAACAAATGGGAAATAAACAGTGTCTCACAACATACATACATGAGCACAACATAAAAAACTTTATGTAAAATACAACTTAAAATAACATACAGATTGAGTTTAACTTAATGAACTTTAAGGTTTGTTCACTAGTTCTAATACTAGTTTGGTCATTATAATTATAATTACAGTGCAGTATAGTATAGTATACTGTATATAGTATAGTAGTATACTATAGTATGGAGTGTAGTGGTAGCAGTAATAATTTTGATTGTAGGATTTGATGTAATACTTTGTAGCACTGGCTGGACGAGTAGTACTATCATTACCAGCTGGTCTTGTTGCAGTAGTAGTAGCTCCAGTAGCAGTACTATAGTAGCACTTGGAACTTGGAACAGCAGTAGTGCTACTTCCTGTACTCCCTCTTCAAGTGTACCACTACAGTTTATTGGTATTGGTAGCAATAGTAGAAATGGTATAAACTATTTATTGTAATGGTAACATGAAATGTTGTAGTCGGTTAGTCCAAGTAAATGAAAACTCTCTGGGATTGCCATAATGCGGTAAGCTACCAAAAACAGAACGTTTGGGCCCTGAACCTTAGCCACAGTTTAAGAAACATTTTTGTAGTCAAAGAGAAGAACAGCATGTCACGGTAGCTGAGCTAACAAACAGAATCCCAACAGACACTAAACCCATAATTCAATTCACTGGAACTAGGAGCTACATATTTCTCCGGGCTGGCCTCAGTTAGGACATTGTGGCCGGCTTTCTGTTTCCAACAACATCAGAATTACTTGTATTCATCAGAGCACACAGACAGAATTTGGCCTGGCAGCAGAAAAAACACAGACATGTAAATGGACACCTCAAATGTTGTTTGAATGAGGCCTAGCTGAGTTGATCTAAATGTCTATTCATTCTTCATCATTTCTCCAGATCTGGATTGCACTGGCAACAGGCGAAGTATATATATATATATATATTTTTTTTTTTTTTTTTTTTTTTTTAACATTTAGCAGCTTCTTGACTTCTGGTAGTGCCGTAAAGATTTCAGCAGACCCAGAAAGCCTACTTGGTCTTTTCCCCAAACCATATCCTCCTGCTCCTCGTGGACATAAGTCACAGATACAGCATAATCCCTCCAGTATGTTGTGGGTCTGCCCCAATGCCCTCCCACATGGACATGCCCAGAATACCACCACAGGGAGATGTTCTGAGCAGATGCAGAACCACCTCAAAAAATTCTTTTCATAATAAAAGATTACTGGTTCTACTCTGATTCTCTGATTCTCAGCTCCTCATTGTGAGAGACTTGAGACCCTATAAAGGAAACTCATTTCAGCTGCTTGCACCAGAGCTTATAACTACAGGTGAAACGTTTGAATGTAGGACTACTGGTAAATCAAGAGCTTGATCTTCATCCTCAGAGTGGTGGAGTACAAGACAGAACATCTTTTCAAAACTATATTCTTATGAAACTACCAAATACCTGCATAGCCAAATGATTTCTATCTTTTTTTTTTTTTGTTTCCAGTAAATGTCCCAGGCACCGTAGTGGAAGCCATGACCAGACAGGAGTCCCTCCAATCCTTCAGCAAGAGCGGGAAACCCTCTTCCTCATCGTCTTCCTCCTCTTCCACACCCGCCTCTGCCCTCATGCGCTCCATGGTCTTCCCTCACTTGCCCTGCTCTAAGAATTTCTCCCTGTTGGACAAGGTTGGGGTTGGCATTCAGTCAGACTCCAGTTTTGGCCAGTTGGGGTCAAAGAACCAGCGGGTCCTGGCGAGCCCAACCTCCACCAGCCAGCTGAGCAGTGATTTCAGCGACTGGCATCTGTGGAAGTGTGGCCAGTGCTTCAAAACCTTCACCCAAAGGATACTGCTGCAGATGCATGTCTGTCCACAGAATCCAGACAGGTAAGACAGCATTTATTAAGATTGTTAGCTTTGTATGAATGTTAATGCTGCATTAACTCACTGCCTGCACCCCGATATCATGCTAAAATGTGTGATAGACCCGCTGGTCCACTGTGATCCGTTTCATTTCAGTTGAAATGAATGAGAAAGAAAAAGCTCAATTAATGTCATCAAAAATCTGCAGAAAGTTCTGATGAGATTGTTGGTTAATGTGAAGTTTCTTTTTTTATCATGTGAACATGTTTGTCTATTTTTTCCTGGTGAGACCAAAGACAATTTTCCGGCATTGGCTGGACAATCAAGCGTGTTCTACTCTTTTCTACTCTGACTGAAGACACATCTATTCACACCTTTAAATGGCCTGTGGTGACGTACGTGAGGCTCTGTCTGCACATCTGCCATCTCATTCCTCAGTTCTTACACTCCTCACCTCGCTAAGAACAACTCTCCGAGTCAGGATAACTAGTCACTACACTAGTCAGAGCAGGTTTTTGCTCTGTCCAAGAGCTCTGTGTTGCTGAATGAGTACCAAGCTTAAACAGATGTTCTTCCTGCCCCTATCATCAAGGCTGTGGCTTGTCTTTGCATGAAAATGGCCAGCATGAAGCATGTCCTGTTTATCTGGGGCTTGGCCACATTAGGATAGCGCTGACTGAGGCCGAGCCTCGTCTTTTTTGTCACAAGCTGCACTGCTAACTACAAAATCATGATAATTAGTCTGCTGGAAGCCACGCCCTGGCCGATTCCCTCACTTTTATAGCTGAGGGTCTATCTGATCCTAAATGTAAGTGATTAATCCACTAGAGGCCTAAGAGCCTATAAATGGGTGTTGTGCATTCGGACGGTGGTACATCTTTTTTTTTTATGATTTCATTGATTCAGGACCTGCCAGATAAGGGTTTCTATTCTATTTCATGGCGATGTCTGCCTGCCATGTTGTGCCCTTATAGAGTGACACTAGGCAGAATTTACATCAGTTACTTTGTTTAAAGTTTCTTTTAAGATAGAATTAGTCAGTGTTGCCTTTTGGTTTCACATGAGACAGAAACAGTGGTCTACTGTGTAAAAGTCCTGTTTTTTTACCAATCCATCCACCCCGACCTCCTCACTACATGGACTTTGTTGCTCTTTATACAAATCTCCCCCTTTGCTCCCATCATTTCCTCCGTTTACTGGTACTGCACCAACATACACATGAGTACTTCTGACCTGTAGACAAGGAAAACCATGACACTGGCACTGTATCGTTTAGTGGATTGATGGGTCTATTACACACACTGGTGTGAGACTGGGCTGGCCCAGTGCATGGAATGAGACATGCTTTGAGACAAATTGTCACAAAAAGATTATTTTCCTAATTCCTGAATTTAAATAAGGGAAATAATTCTAAACTCAAGACCATAGGGATTAGGTGCTGAGGTGTCCCCTCCCATGTGAGTTCCTCAAAGTTCTACATCCTCATTAAGACTACCAAGGCTACTAAAAGTCAAAATCTTTTCATATGAAATTTCTCTCATCAGCTCAAGTGAAATGTGTTCTACATAGAGTATTACAATATGAGTTCAAAGCCCAATAAATTGGATGATGTTCGATGTTTGAGTTCCATATTGATAAAAGTATTGTGTAAACTGTAAACAGTCTATGGTGGACAAGATGTTTGATGGACAATTATAATTTTTTTGTGCTTCATAATAATCATCACATCAAGATTTTTGCATTCTGGATAAATCTAATATGTATATTCAACACTGATAGCCATTGTTACAGTCTTGATATTCGCAAATAGTATATTTTAAATCAAGAGTCCAGCTAATCGAGCTACACGATAAGTCAAAATAATGTTTTTACTATATTTTTTGGATAAGGAAGAAAAATGACACTAAAACATTCCACCTCAGTGTCTTTGTATTTCTTTCAATATACTTACTCCCTTGTAATGGGTTAAACATTATCGTAATGAACATGAAACACCATTAAACTTTTTCATACCTGTTGTAGCAGTTTTTCAGAGGAAGCTGGCGAACCAGACATTTTGTTGTAATATATTAGTTTTGTTGTGTTATCATCACACCATTTGTTGGTGAAGAGGAGTGGGAGTTAATATAAGTGAAGAGAGTATAAAGTGTTTGAGTGTGTATAACATCTGCCAACTTAATTATACACAGCACGGATGAGGATGAAGAAGATGTGTGTTTTCTATTTGTGTGTGTGTGTGTGTGTGTGTGTGTGTGTGTGTGTGTGTGCGCGTGTGTGTGTGTGTGTGTGTGTTAGGGGGACGGAGGCTGTATTGGAAATTTTTTGCTTAGCTTTATTTTTTGCGGGGAGAGTCAGAACGGCGTATAAATCAGTGCTGTGCGTCAGTGAGAAATACCTCGCCTTACGGTGACGGGGCCAGGAAAACAGATGCCCACTTATTCAATAAACTAATACTCATAGGGAAGAAAAATGTGGGCTGGATAGGGAGGAGGGAGGGAGGTTCAATGTGGAGCTGCCTGTCAATAGGAAGGTTTTATGGGACAGAGGAGCAGATAAAATTCAGCTGAACAAGCCAAACAGATCTGAGTCCTAGAGCTCCAAGGCCCAACAAACTACCTCACACTCATATGGACGAGTTGGATCAGTTCCACCAGCATCACTCTGCCCATAAAGCTGAAGGCCCCCTTAACCCTAAGATCACTTACTCTATCCCCGATTTGGTAATTTAGTTTCAGTTAGATGAAGAGCAGACCTCAACATGCATCAGTCAGAGCCTCAGATTTAATTTTTGTGCTATGTCATTATCTACAGGATGGCAAGCTACACATATTACAAACCCATAGAAGAAGAGTAGAGTTTAGCAGAGCAACCTCCAAATATTCCAAGAATCAGTCTAAACTTGAAAGTCATATCAGCTTGAACTTTTCATTTGAAGCCTCAGGATTAATTTATTACACCACACTAAAGCTGTAGTTACTACAGCTCTACAAACGTTTTTCTTTAACTCAGATTCTTAACATTTGGTCTTAAGTTAGTGTCATCGTAGAGCTCCTATCCTGTGAATATTTTGATCTTGTAGAAGTCCTGACGGTGGTTCAAGAGGAGGTTTAGGAGGTTCTTGTGGTCATTGGGGAGTGACATGGAGTCCAGGGGAGTAAGGGGTTTTAAGGCCCATGTATGCTCAACATTAATGACGGATATGGAGACAGACAGAGCCTTCTGAACATCTTCTGCGTTCATTCTGTACGTAATTAGACACATTTTCAGAGAGCTTACGGATACGGACGAGACGGACGAACAGAGCAATACGACCGGAAATAGTTGAGGGCGGTGTAGCTACAACTCAAGCAAGGCACGACAAATATGTACGGAAACAAAGAAGAAGAAATAAGTGAAGCGATAAAGTGTAAAAACTCCCGTCCTCATGTCTCGATGTATTTAATGACCTCGCAGCTAACTCAGGCAGACAACTCGAGCTGCACTACTACAAACACACATACGCACATGACATGCCTCATTCTCCCCAAGCGTCATCAACGCACCCTCCCAATTTACCGGTCAAGTTAAGGTGCAACAGTTTCCCATCTCTCCCTCAGCCTGTAAATGCCGCTGCTGCTCCATGTGCATTTGCTGCTGCACTTTCAGCCCCACCACCATCCCAGCATCCACCTGTAGGCTCCAGTTAGGGAGTTCAACAAGTTTTCTCATCGCTCCCCAATATATCCATAGAAACATATCTGCGGGGAGTGATGAGTTCGGAGTCTAGACGCCAAACTCAAAGTCTATATGTCCTGCTGTAATTACAGACATTTCGAACTTGTGAGTAATCTGACTGAAATGTTAAGTTGTTAACATAGTAACACCCTTTTTACCTTAGTAACCTATCTGTTTTATCTTTGAGTAGATAGCTGTCAGTCTTTAGACATTAAACCTCTATGGTTCAAATGTGATCTAAAGGAGTCCGGCTTTTCCATCATTGCCCCTTTGTCTTTCCCTTCTTGATTTCTTAACGCTTCTCTCCCCCGCTCATTCCCCTCCACCTCTCCCTTCATACATATTTATTGATGTTTACTTGATGGGAATATTTGAAGCTAAAGACTAATGGCTTTTGCACACACACACACACACACACACACACACACACACACACACACACACACACACACACAGCTCCATTTCTTTTCAGTTTCATTTTTTCTGCTGAGTGTTTCTCTTTTTGAACTTTTTCGTCTTCTGTGTAATTCCCCCCCCCCCTTGTCATTTCAATAAAAATCCATCATCAGAGGAGCAGTTTGTTTACGTCAGTGAGGCATTAGAAGGTCCTTCGATTCAGTTTTAAACTGGTGTCGGGGGTGCAGGATACTGTTTTGTGATGGCGATGAGTGATGAATCAAGAAAAGAAATCTCAACAGAAATGGACATTGTTTCCAGTACTACAAAAGAAATGCCATACAAACCACTCCAATGAAGCGAAATTAATAACCGCTGCTTTTCTGATTGATGTGTTTAGCGCACTGGTGTTTAAATGAGTCATTAGTGGTTTCACTGTAAATGGGGTATTTTCACTAAGCACTTTGATCACAAGTCAGGTCTCATACTGGTGGCTGATGTTGTTTATGAATAAAGAATGGATGTATTTATGGATGTAATCACGCTTGTGTATGAAAATATGCATCATCATAGACTCGACCTTATATAGGAATTAAATGTACATTTTGCTATTTGTTTTTACCATCTAGCAGTGCCTTGTCAATAATTGGGCCTCAGCACACAGTTCTACAGTACTTCCAGTGATAAATTAAATATTTAGCATCCTCTATTACTTATGTAATCTCACATGAGTAATGGATTATGGTAAATGTTTAACTGTATCACTGGGAAACCTGAAGAAGCTGAGATAAATGACAAGGCTAGAAGATTTCCCACATATGGCTTTTCATTGAACTCTTCTCTCCACAAAGACTTGAATAAAATAAAACGCTTAATGGCTCACTTATTTCTTTGTCAGTTAAGAAAATTCACAATAACACAATTAACTCAAACTGCTTGCATGTCAGGCTTAAACAAGACTGTTTCTCTATGCTGCTAGACCTTTGACATGTAGGAGATTTATCAGCCAACAGTGAGGACATATTTGCATTTAACACTAACACAGATGTGTGTTGTCCCTGCTGGACACACAGATGTTTGGAGAAATGACTTTATCCTCTTTTACACTGTGTTGCCGCAGGAGTAACTAATAAAGATCCATCACTATGATGGACGGGCTTGTAGAAATTCCTTCAAAGTCCATTTGTATCTGCCATGTTTGCCACTGCAATAAAAACGTACTTCATGTTGCATGTGCACATACATGCATGGGTCTTGTTTTATTTGTAATGATTATTTTCAATTGAGTGTATTTTTAGTATAATTGCTGCACCACTGCTAGCTTATCTTTGGTTTGATTTTACTGTGGAGAGCGGGTCCTGACAAAGATCTCAAACTATAGCTGGTAATTGTTTTCTCCCGTCCTGGAACTGCAACACTTTTTGAGGACGACTTAAAGGAACACAAAGCCATCCTCTGTGATGACACGATATTGGCTGTTAGCTTGCTTTTTGTTCTGGGCTCATTTCATGAGTTCAATTGGTTGATGAGAAGACATTATGTGAGCTTTCTGCTTTAATAGTTCGGTCAATACAGTCAAAGAGAGAGGGGGAGGAACACAGAGGGACAGAGAGGTGGGGAGAAAAACAAAAAGAGAGATAGATGATGGCGGAAAAGACACCGTCTTATGTGTTTGTATAGGAGTTTACCAGTGATCCTATTTGTGCTTGGATGTCTGCTGACATACATACCGTATATGTGTGTAGAGAGAGTGTGTGTGTTCAGGGAGCCGTTGATTGTATATTGACGAGGCTGAAGCAGTGATTTATAGCTGCTACTCTCCGGGGAATAATGTCTTCATACGAGGTGGTCAGTCGTCCCCACTGCTCAGATAGAACTCCATATGGATTAAACCGACTCCATTCGGACCAATCAAGCCACGACATGCTGCAAACACAAACACACATTCACTAGATCCAAAAAGTTCTTTACAGCTCAAAAAAACAAGTCCTCTCACTGCTAAGAATCATTTTTCCCCCTCCAACACAATGAAGGAGTAGTCTGTGATGTGATAAAGTGTTGTTTTGTTTTCAGTTTGAACTACCTTGTAGGGATCCGATTGAGTTGTTGGATTTTGTTGCCGTAGTTTTCCTGTTTTTTTTCCCCTGTTGTCAATGTGCAGCCATTTCATAACTCTGCAGCAAGCAAATTCCCAACGTTCCCAGCTCACGACCACCGCCCTGACCTCTGACCTCCGTCTGATGAAATGACGGCATGTTTGTGGGCCAAGAAAATTCCCATATCGTCTCAATAACTGGAGCAAAGAGGAGCTGGTTGGCATGCAGTTTGAGTCCCACACACACATTGCCTCTTTCATCAGCCCATGTGTTAAATGCGACACGTTGACACCGACTCTGTTGTCGTTACCACATGCTGTGTTGAAAGGTGACACAAGGTTTATTGTCCTGAACCGCATTTCACTGACATGTTGAGAATTAGTCATTTTATAGATCTTACATACACACAGAAGCAACGCTTGGTGGGAACAGCAAGGCCGACGGTTCTACTCTCATTTGCCGTCCAAACTAAGTATTATTAGTTTGCCTGTGAACCAAATCGAAGCATCTATTTTATGTTTTTGCTAGCCTGATGTGATGTTGACTCTGAGCATATGGGGCTGTCTGTGCTGTCAACAGGCTGTAACAGTGTCAGACTGAGTAACTGTGATGCTAACGGGCACCAAGAGAGATGCTGCTCATTTAGCGGTACGGTACAACTGGCTCAGAGGAGCCGGTTTGCAATGGAGACTGTAAACAACATGCAGACCAGAGAGATATGTATATCCTCAGCTGTAAGATCTCCTGAAATGTAAGTGAAAGAAAGTGCAAAGCAATTAGCTGACAAATAGGTAATTATGTTGATAATCGATTCAGTCATGCCTCAAGCATAAACGTCAAAAATGTTTTGTTGCAGCCTCTCCAGTGCAAGAATTCTCTTCTTTCCTGTTTATTATTGGTGTGAATTTGGACAGTCAGACAAAACAACACATTTGAAGATGCCACCTTGTGCTTTAAAAAATTATAATGAGCATTTTCCCCTATTTTAATGACAATTTATAAACAATAGAGCTAATGAAAAAAATTTTTTTTTGGTATATTTAACTGTTTGTTCTTAAATGACAAAACAAAAGAGGCTTTATGGTGTGAGTGTGTTGCCTTTGGTGGTAAGATGTCTGGTTCTAGTTACAGATCAATGGGTCTGAGAACGCCAATAGCACATTCAACCCTGACAGGTCATAACAAAACCTTTATTTAAACAGAAATGTGGTGCATTGAACACCATGTTGTGTTCAATGCACTGCCTCGTCTGCCTTTTTAATATGATGGGAATTACATACACATCACTGCCGATGGGTAATGCCTCTGTCACACTTACCAAATGAGAGAAGTCTGCTGCATGTTTCTAGGTTGAAACCATAAACTGTAGCTAAATGTCTTACACTGCTTTCTTTCTTTTTTAATTACTGTAAGACAAGCATTTTATATGATCACCAGGTGAATGTAATGGTGTGGTGCAGTGTATACACAGGTACATGTACCTACATATTTTACAGTCGGTATTGCATACACCCACTTCTAAATCCCTTCTGATGTGCATCATTCAGGAGTGTGCTGCAAAATAAACTTTATTTCCCAGGTTGGCGAGGGCATCAGCAGGGAAGGTCATGTTGCCATGAGTATGCCATCCTTGGAAAAAAGATATTAAAGCAACGGCAATAGAAATTCTGTCTGTTCATAGGAGGCTCTGTTGTCAATAAGAGGGATGCGAGGGAGGCTGATTGTGTCACTGTGCTGCACACAGTCAACTAAACTTTATTTAGTTAAAAAGTATCATCTGTAGCATGTCTCTATTAAAATCTAAGATTTTGTTGAGTTGCATACTTACAATATCCCAAATATTTCCAAAAGTGTACAAACCCAGAGAAATCTGTAATGTTATTTAAGGTATGTGCTTTTAATTTGGTCATCTTTTGCTAGAAAGAGTCAGAGAATGAGGAAAGAAATCTGCAAGTGTGACTAAAAATAACATGAAAATAATTTTAAGATTGTCCTTAAATACTTCTGTGTCACATCGGATAGAGTGTCACTGACAATGGTGGTTCCTTACAATAGAAAGTGTTAAATAGACCGTGGAAATGTGACTAAACCCAACACTGTGAGAATGTTTTCCTGTCCTGCTTGTCTTTCACGGTTACAGCGAGAGCTAAGGGTCAAAGTTCAGTGAATACGTTTTAGGTTTAGTCAAACTGTTAGCTGCATGTTGTATGAAGCTCATTTTAATACAGTTTGCCCAAATCACGCGTGTGGTAATTCACTGTGTGATTGTGATGATTTTTTTTTTCTGCACAAAAACACATTTGAATGTGCTTGTGTGTGCAAATATTTTAGTTTGCATATGCACATACATGTGTGTGTGTGTGTGTGTGTGTGTGTGTGATGGAGGTGTTTATGCTTCATCGCCTCCTCCTTCTTCTCTCCACTGTAATAAACAATAACTGGGCATTAATCTCTCGGCCTGCTGCCTTAATAAATAATATCCACACATTCATCAACTTAAACTATTCACAATCAATGCAGCTCTTCATAGAAAACCCACCTAATAAATAGTGGTGCGGCCCACTGAGGCATGAACTTATAGACTAGCCACTTGATAAATGAGCCGACCCCCACGGCGAGACGCCTTTTATGTGGAAAACTGCAAGTGAGAATTTTTCGATTTTATATTACACTATTTTACTCTTATTACTTTCCTATGTGTCTGTGTGTGTGTGTGTGTGTGTGTGTGTTTATGCTCACTACATCTTCGCAGGGTACAGTAGGTGTTTGTGATTTATAGGAGCGGTGAAGATGTTGGTCTATTTGTTTTATTCTAGTTCTGGAGTGTTTACCTATTTGTAATGTACAGTTGTCAGAGTTTTGTCTTATTGGTTGGAGAATAAGAATCTCTTTATTCTCTGAGTACAAGCTGCACACTGGAATTATTCCCAGTCACACTGCTGCAGAGACATTTAAATCACACGCTGATACAAAACACAATTATACACAGTGATAAAAAAAAGGCACAGTGCAGACATGTGATGTGTAAGGGATTAGAAAGTTTGCCATAGCATAAGCATTTTCTGTATTACTGCATAAATGTGACGTAAAATGTGATCATATCTTCATTCAAGTCCTAAAGAGGACCCTCTGCAAAACAAATAGGACAGAAATATATTTGTTTTGTTTTATTGATTTGGCAAAGTTACCCAACATTAAATCTGTTTGCAGGAAGAAATATTTCAACCTCTAGAAGTACTCTAGAAGTTCATCTGAGTCAGCTATTTGAATCTGTGTGATGACAAATCGGGCTGGAAACACAGTCATTTCTAGAGTTTGGCCTTTTTCAATCCACTGTTATAGAGTAGACAAATTCAACAACGCCCTCACAGAGCGGTCGTCCAACAAAAATCACTCCAAGAGCAGGGTGATCACAAGGAGGTCACACAGAACCTCAGAGTAATATCCAAGGATCTACAGTCTGCCCTTGCGTTGGCTAATGTCAATATTAACGAGTCCACCGTCAGACAAACACTGATCAGGAATGGTGTGTGACAGGATATGAAGGAGAAAGCCATTGCTCTATAAAAAGAACATTTCTATCTGTGGGTGGATTCATCCACCATCATAGAACTGTTTGCTTTAAATGAGAGGTTGTCATGTTTGGCAAAAATCAATACCTGTTTTTCCGCATAGAAACTTATGCCAACAGTAATAGGTGGTGATGGTGGTGGCATAGTTTGGAGCTGCTTTACTGCCTTGGGAACAGAGCGAATTACAAAGGAACTATTTCTGGAATGTGCAAATTCTACAGGAGAGTTACAGGTCGAGTTGATAAACGACAAGAAAAAGACGCTGCATAATACAACACACAATGCACAAGTCAGTTTACCAAAGAATGGTTAAGGCAGACGATGGCTGAATCAGTGTCAGGTTTCTTGATCCAATAAAAACGTAGTGGAACAACCTCATGTTAAGAAGACTGAGATGAAGCAGTTTTGGAAGAAGAATGGGCCAAAATTCCTACAAACTGATACTGTATGTTGGACTGATCAGCTGTTGCAGAAAATGTTTGTTTGAAGTTAACCAAACTCAAAAAAGGTAATTTATGTTCATATTATTTTTCCAACAATATGATTAATGTTGTATAATTTTGTATAAAAGTATAATACTTTTTGAACTTTAGACCTTCATGTTTAAGGTCGCATTTATGCAGGAATACAGACGATTCTGATGGCTCCATGTCTTTCATGTCTTTTGCAGAGGGATAATCAAACAATGTACGTTTGCAGAGAAATATATTCTTACCTACACATGTGGACTATAGGAAAATTAACTTGAAAAGAAAACAAACGTTTTTGCAGACAGTGAATAATACATCATAAATAAGCAATAATATGTTGTTCCCAAAAAGGGAGTTACCTTCATCCTCCTTGAAGATGGTAAGGAGCCTGAATTTTTCTTTTTACGTATTCTACTTTGGCGACACCACCCTACTCTGCCTCTGATTGGCTTGGTATGACAAAGACGTTTCTTATGTAATCAGTGACGGGGTCTGTCACTGAGGGGCCGCGTGAGAAACGTCATCGGCCAGAAGCAGAATAGGGTTGGTCATGGCGTCGCCATAGTGGGACATAGTACTAGGACATAGTAGGACGCTTCTGGTTGTCACTAACAGTGTTGTTTTTTTTATCTGAATTAAATTAAGATGAAGGCCAGGTGTAGTGAAGATGATGATGGTAATTCATAGAGATAATATTTAAGAAGTACGTAAATCCAATGTCTTTTTCAGTTCACATACTTAGTTGTTAGATCATTTTTACTTTTACTGAATGTTATCTTTCATTCCATAAATGCTGTTTTCAGCTCCGTCTAAACATGAATGATCTATTCTTATTCTCTTCTTATTCTATTCTATTCTATTCTCTTCATTCTTCCAGTAAAGCTTGATTTTGGAGGCGACCACCAACACATGTCTCGTAATGATTGTGTTGACTACGAATGAAATGAACCTGGATTATTCATACTTAAATTGGCGGCCTGTTTGAAAATGTCTTTAAATGGGATAGGAGGAGGAAAACTGATAAACAGAGAGTGAATTCCTGATATGAGCAGAGACTGTGATCACACTGGAAGTGTCCTGGAAGTTAAAAGCATAGAACTAGATAATGATAGCAGGAGACTGTTTTCAGCTCAATAAAAGAAACAGTCTAAGATTAGATCAGCTGCTGTGTGGAACCAGGACACTACAGGAGACACACAGCTATTGTTTAGTTGTTTGTTTCACTCTGATTCACTCCCACTGCGAGTTCCCAGAACACACACACACACACCCACACACACACAGAGAGAGAGAGAGAGAGAGAGAGAGAGAGAGAGAGAGAGACGCACAAAATCTCTTCATATCTGTCTTGATCTTCTTGTTCTGTTACTGTTCCTATCTCATTCTCTCTAACTACACACACACACATGCACACCTACACACACACACACACACGCACGCACGCAAACACACACACACACACACGCACGAAAACACACATACACACACAGAGAGAGAGAGTGAGAGAGAGAGAGAGACGCACAAAATCTCTTCATATCTGTCTCTATCTTCTTGTTCTGTTACTGTTCCTATTTCATTCTCTGTAACTACACACACACACACACACACACACGCACACACGCACGCACACACACACACACACACACACACACACACATGCAGTGATAGATGGTCCAGTCATGATCTCGGCCTGCATTGTTGATGAGGGTCACACTGCCATGGTTACCGGAGCAGTGTCCAACTCCCCCCTTGTTTGTGTGTGTGTGTGTGTGTGTGCGCGCGTGTGTGTGTGTGTGTGTGTGTGTGTGTGTGTGTGTGTGTGTGTGTGTGTGTGTGTGTGCGCGTGTGTGTGTGTGTGTAAGCTATCTGTGTTTGCAGACCTTAAATTATAGTTACTTGCCTCTTTCCTCTATTTCTGTGTCTAAATGTGTAAAGTGTATCCCTGTAAGTGTTCTTAGTGTTTTGTGTAATCAGTGTTTGTCTGTACACATATCTTCCTTATATACCTATATCTATATATAGATATAGATATATATAGATATATCTACAGTACCAGTCAATAGTTTGGACACAGTTTCCCATCCACTTGAATGGGAAACTGTGTCCAAATTTTTGACTGGTAGTGTATATCTATATATATACACATCAAATCAAAGCTGTTTAATTCCATCTGAATGTTTCTTTGGCACAATTTTGATAGTTTTGGAGTAATTATACAATTTCTAATGAACTGAAATTCATTCAGTTCAAATTCAGGGGAGCTGCATACTGACATTAATTTGATATTCCTAGAGAAAAAATATCATTGTAACGGAGACTACATGTCGTGTAATAGCATCATTTAAGGCTAAATCTGCATTTTGGGCTAAGGCTGCATGCTGACATCGGGGTGCAGCGCCCCTGGGTTTGGAAAATCCCCTGGTTATAAGAACACTAAACATTCACCAGCAACATTCACCGTCCAGCTGATCTGATCCTACAAATGAGATGTTCTGCCTCCTTTATTAAGTTTCGTTGTGTGTGAAAATGAAATGCATTTGTCACTTCCGATCAACAAATAGCAGTAATTGTTTTGAATCGCAATCTCACATTCAATGTGAAAGTAAATTATAACTATAAGAATAACAATGAATTAAATTCAAGTGAGAATGACAGCACTTGTATAGATTATCTGACAAAGTTTCCATGTCTTTTCATTATTTCAGTCTTCTATCAAAAGGTAATCAATATCTTCATTACACTACACAAGCAAAACCTAAACAGAAATAGCATTTTTATGAATGTATAAAGCATCTTTGAGCCACTTCCACCAAAACCTTGATGAAAACACCATTTCCTCATGACGAGATCTGGACGTAGCGAAGATTTTACCTTCACACCTGTCTTCTATTCTCATCTGTCTCTGTCTCAGACCATACCAGTGTGGCCACTGCTCCCAGTCCTTCTCTCAGCCGTCAGATTTGAGGAACCATGTGGTGACGCACTCAAGCGACCGACCCTTCAAATGTGGCTACTGTGGCCGTGCATTCGCCGGAGCCACGACGCTCAACAACCACATACGCACACACACCGGGGAGAAGCCGTTCAAGTAAGTAACAGTGAGTACCCCCCATCCATCCAACCCACCCAGCCTTCTGCTCCCTCCAGACTCCAGCTGGCCTGACCAGTTTCACTTACATATGACTCCCAGCTAACACCAACTGACACTCTCATTACTACTCTCTGTCACCCCAGCTATCAGCTGTTAGCATCTCAGCTAGTAGGGATGTCACTGTATGTAAAACATCATGTTTTTGATGAAGGAAAGCAACCATGTAATTAATTTCAATTGATCTTAATACAACCAATGCAACGTCACCATAAACTGCTTTGTCGAACTATTTTTTTTGTTTGTACTAAGCTGTTTTAGAAAGCTGTCCATAATAATCTTATTCATAATGTTGGATCTATGGTGGACAAGCCGATGTAATACTTTACATATTGCCTTTAAGAATTATCTATATGATTATATGCAGCTCTATGCTAAGAAACTAAGAGAATGACGAAAGACTTTTCACACTAACATGACTTAAGTTGAAGTAGAAATTTTACTTGGGGGAAATTTAACTCTTGCAGTGACAAAATTGAAATCTTTTGCATTTTGGGATGGTCCGTTTCTGAGAACAAAACATAGAAACAAACAAACAAATCAGCCTTTCTTGGACCACATCTCTTGTCATAGCTCTCCTCCATTATACATGATCCCTCTGTGAGTATTTTGTTACAGCTGGTGTCATGGCTGCTGTGACCTCTGACCTTTGTTCTCCATACCAATGACTTCATAGAGGAAAGTCTTTCCTTGTCTAATCACTGTGGATGAGAGCATCAGTAAAATGCACACATCGTTCAGTGTAAATAGAGCAGCAGCTCCGTCACCGTCGTTAGCAGCCCGGTAATGAATCCCTGCACACTGAGACGGCACATTTCCATTTTTTACTCAATGAAGACTGATATAATTGGAAGGTAAGCCGCACCGCAATTAGAGGTTTCTGGAAGCTGCTGTTGTCATGCTGTCATCCCGTCAGCGGTGGAAGACAATGAAGATTCCCCCAGTGGACACAGAGGTCAGCATTCAGGGAGAGGGCAGGCGGGTGACACAGGGAGAAGGCCAAAAGAGTAAGAGGTATTAAAGAAAGTGAAGAAAGTGAAATAAGAGATTTGAGTTTAGGGAAATCTAGAGGACACATGTCAGGGGGGAAACTGGGTGAAACAAATTAATGTCCTTAATAAGCAATCAGAGAAATCCGAACTTGTGATCGACGTGGAGAGCAAAAGGGTGAGAACAACGGGAGAATAAAGGAGAGAGGAAGACCATGGAGGGACATGAGATCACAGTGTAAAAAGTGAAAAGACAAGCTCCGGGGAGAAATCTGGTTAAAGCAAATCAGGGCTCTTAATAAGCAATCGGAGGAAACCCCGAACCTTTTCATCAGCACTTCAGAGTCTCAGTGGAGGCAGAGCGGGACAAAGACAATCATGGACGGGCGTCAGAAATCTTTAGCAGATCGATGGCCTCTGGGAGTTATCTCCTTTTGCACGGTGCAGCAAATAGATTAAAGCTGCCACTGTCACTTTGTCAGGAGGAAAACGTTCAACTTTATTTTCCTGCTGAGGAGATGGAGGCAGGGATTCTGTGTGATCGGCAGCTTTTCAGCACTGATACCCACCGGACTGTGGAGCCTGTCAAACTGCTGCTGCTCTATGGTTCTACTGTATTCTATTCAGTCAATTCAAAGGAAAGCAACTACAACATTTTAATATCACAAAGCTGCACAAGTAGATTTTTTTGACCAGCTCTGGCCCAAATCAAATGAACAGAAACCCAACTCCTATATTTCACCATCTCAGGAAGTCGTAAAGGACAATCAGCAGACATAGAACATCGTAATCTCATTGAGGTGTTTCTGTCCACCTGATGAATGTTAGTCCCAGGTTGTGGTTAAATAGTCTAGACCCTAAACGAGTGAAATGACGCAAAAGTATCTTTGTTGTTTCCTTGACAAGAGTGGTTCCAATTGTCTAAATGCTAAGGAAAAGTGCTTCAGTGCTTCCTTTCTTAAATTCTGTAGCATAGAATACTCTGGACCATCGTTTATAAATAAAAAGGGCATAATGCTGTCCCACAGTTCCTTTTGGCAGCAGCGTTTAAAGCAGTGCACCATCCAGCCTAATGATCAACATGTTACACATCCACAGCCTGAAATGCTGATGGGAAGAATCAGGCTTTTCCTCTGAGTCTGGGGGGTGTGAACCCTGTCCCCAGATGTGATTATGGTCATCAGATACCAAGTTCTGTGAGTCCTGTCATCGTACAGTGCTTGAACACCTATTTTGAAAAGTAGGCCATCCCTCAGTGCAATCGGATTCTCTCAGCACCACGGCTTTCTTTTTCTAAGTCCTTATGAATTGCAATACACATCTTTCCCTTGACCTTGGGACGTTTACCATCGAGGTGGGAAAAGGTCATGTTGACTATTGTCCTGTGAGTACCCCACGTCTTGCCCATTGTCAACCGGGCATAGCGTGACGAAACCTCATGCTGTCTCTCCCATTTTAATACATTTTCAGTTGATTTTCTTCGTCTTTGAGTTGGCTGCCAACTGCTACTAGCTGCAGACACTTTGAGGTTTCTGCCTCTTCCTGGTCCCATCAGTCCTCTCAATCTCAGACTGAACACAGTTTGTTTTTATTCGCTGCCAATTCTGTCCCCTTAGAAAAGATCAAGATAAGAGGTAAGCTGGAACGCCACTGATCCTTGAGGAAAAGTGATTACAGCTGCCTCTGTCATTTAGTCAGGACAAAGTGCTCAACGTTATTTTTTCCCGCTGAGAGAAGCAGGTAAAAGAGACGTTGTCTGGTTAGCAGCCTCCCTGTTTCAGCTCTGCTCTTTGTTCTGCAGGAGAACCGTCTCCGTGTCCGTCCTGGTGGATAAGTCGCTGTGACAGAGAAACTTCTGAGGAGCTTTGATTTCTGTAGATGTTTGTGGTTTTGTCGAGTTATAGATAAATTAGAGCAGGAAGGACCAACTTGAGGGAAGAGCAGCTCACATCAGTCAGGAGTCTGTTCTGTTTTTCTGGTGCTTTGAGAAAATGTTCAAAATGAGAAGGACTCAAATGCAAGATCCATCTGCTGAAGGTCTCTCCAGAATGAATAGTGCTGTTTATAATAAGAAGCCCCACATTTAAATATACTTATAATCTGCTATACTTGGCTTTCATATAATAAAGGATAATTCTCAAGCTTATTTGATACATTCATACAAATACATTCATGCTGTGCCACTTTTCAGTGTGACTGGACACTTAAGCGTAACATAAACAAATAAATAGACCCTGTTTTTTCAGCAAGTGCAACTCAGCAGAAGTTGTCGTGTGCAGCAAGAGACAAGCAAACTGCATTTTGAAAGTATCAAACTAAATAATCCTTTAATGCCTCCCTCCAGAGTCACTCCTCCAAACATGATCATACATTGTCTGACTAAACTGACTGGCCTGTAGCTCCAGCTGGGAGATGTGGGATTTTTTTAGTTTTACTAATACATAAACAAACAACTCTGTTAAATCCCTCTGTCACATAAACACAAGCAAAATAGCTGTCACTGTCTGTGCCGATCAGTTCATTCAGGCCAAGTGAAATGATTGGATGTGATTGTTTTTTTTTTTTTCAAAGCACTGATTTATTTATTGCTGCTGGGCGGTTGAAAGGTTTTCTTCAGATATAACTAAGATGCTGCTGAAATAATTTACCAAACAACATACTAAACATACTGACTGTTGGTTTATGATGTGTTTTATGAGATTTAATGAGTGCAGTTAAAGAGCTTTTAATCTCCATTGTTCAGTCCACACTTCAGTCCAGAAGAACATGTCTCTGCCCCGTTCACCTCACTTATCTAACACCCCCTCCTGCCCCCTCATCCTATCTATCTAACAGCATGTTAGTCTTGTTTCAGGGCTGTTAGGTCCAATACCTCAACACAGCTTTCTCTTTGAAGACCCCCCCACCCACACACACACACACACATTTATATACATTCAACTGCCCCCTAACCCCCCACTCCCGCTCAGACTAAAAGCTCCCTCTCTTCTCTCTTTCTATTGAAAGTGACAGTGACGCTGCTTTATCAGGCCTGGATATGTCTGTGCCTGTGTGTGTGTGAGACCCTCCCCAGCCCCACTGGAGAGATTATTGACAGGTGGACCGTGTGTGTGTGTGTGTGTGTGTGTGTGTGTGTGTGTGTGTGTGTGTGTGTGTGTGTGTGTGTGATTTGTTGGTCAGGTTGTGAAGATCAGGGCGACAATTAAAGCTTGCTGCTCCGCTGGGCCTCACACACACTTTATACTGTCACTGGATATTAGAGTTAGCTGGGAGGTGCATGTGTGTGTGTGTGTGTGTGTGTGTGTGTGTGTGTGTGTGTGTGTGTGTGTGTGTGTGTGTGTCTGTGTGTGTGTGTGTGTGTGTGTGTGCTGTCCTGTTGTCGTTCTCTTCAACAGTGTTGTGTTTTTCTGAAATGCTCTACATGCAGACTCTTTCACTAATCACAGTCTCTTATCTATCTTTTGTGTGTGTTTGTGTGTGTGTGTGTGTGTGTGTGTGTGAGACAGGTGTGAGCGTTGCGACCGCAGCTTCACACAGGCCACTCAGCTCAGCCGCCACCAGCGACTTCCCAACGAGTGTAAACCAGTGAACGAGAGCGAGTCCATCGAGGTGGATTAACCCCTGAATGAAAAATACCGACTGACACCGTATCCACATTAAGGCAGCTAAATTTGAAAACTCTCTTTATCTCTGTGTTTTGGGCCTCCATCCACACTAAAACGGTGTCTTAATCACCCGAAAGTGAAGATTAAAAAAAAGAAATCCAAAGCAAATAAATGTAAAAATGTCAGTTTTACTAGGAACTCATATCAAATTAAAATATGTAGTGTGTAACTATTAATGTAGCATCCAGACAGTGACTCACACCTCCTGTTACTGTCCCAGGAAGAAGACAACAAATGTACTGGCTCTGAAATAAGTATTAGCAATAAAAAATGTTGCAAAAGACAGACATTAAAAACTGATTCGTATTTTAATGATACTCTCCTGAGCCCCCCCCCCCCCCCCCCAAAACCTCTCTTCTCCACCAAAACAGTGACTGAGTTTAAACTGGAACTGTTATTTAAAAAAAGAGGCACAAAATACTAATGTTTCCATTTTCACTTCGGCTTTTCCTTCAAATTATATTTTCATTTCCAGAATTTAAAGTCGCTGCTCAAACTCCATAAAGCTCCCAATGAATGGGATCAATAGTTGTAGATAATAAGCTCACAATATATAGGCAGCAGGTGCTCTGGGTGATTTAAATGGGTGCCCGTGGATATTTAAAAAAATCATCTGTAGAGACTCATGTTGTGGAGTTTGTGTTATATAATAAAATGTGTCTCTGAGAGGGTGATGTCCCCTAGTGAAGACTGTGTTAAAATATGATGAGGGCAACTTTCTGTTGCCTGTAACACAATCTGTCATTGTTTATTTAAAATTTCAGGTTTATTCATATTGATCCCATCATATGACTTCATGATCAGAAAATGGTGATTTAATCATCGGAGTAGAATGTTATGAGCCCAGAATCTAATATCTGTTTTGTATTTTGTTCAGTTGTCTGACAGCGGAAACAAACATCTATGAATAAGAATAACTAAATTAGGAGATGGTCTGTGGTGAAATCATCCTTCCACTGAGTACATGACTGTTTACTGACTATAAAAGGAAGACAGATGAGAGGTTCGACTTTCCTCCTCTTGTCCTGGCCTTTCAGTGTGGATGGAGACATTTAAGCAAACAATCTGAAATCATTGTTTAAAGGGTTTTTCCGATTTAGCCAGTTTAGTGTGAACATAGTCTGATCGTAGCTCTGACTTTAACGACTGACTGACTTCTGGAGACGTTAAAGCCACATTTTCATCCTGCCGGAGAGAATCTTGATTCAACCAAACCAAAGATACCCTTTTTCCAGCAGAGAAGAAGAACTTTCAGACGAAGGGGTCGGACTAATGAAGTTTTTTTGGACAAGGATATTTATTGGAGACTTTTGGGAATCCTGTCAGGTTTCCCTCCAAAGAAAACTCTTTCATGAAACCGGGACAAAAACAATGAAATACCAAAAAATTCAGACCGATGCTCTGTCTGTAGCTTTACTTCTCGGTTTCTTTTTTTCTTTTTTGTAACAGCGATGCCAAAGGAGGGCGCGACCAAAGCAAACAGACTGAGAATGCACAACGTGCAACAACACCAACGTCTGAGAACGACGTTTTACATCACAATATGAACAAATAAAATGACAAGGAGTATGTATTGTAAAAAAAAAAAAAAAGTAACAAAAGAAAAGAAAAGAAAGAACAGAAGAAACAATTTATATTTATCTTCCTGCTCATATCATGCTTCGGGCACTTTTGTTTAAAAATGTTGATAATTTAATTTTTGCAGCTCTGATGAAAAGATGGCGGAGAAAGAAGGGAAATATAAAGAGATAATGGCTGTGATTTCTTATAGAAATAATCCCACAGTTCATAAAGAGATGTGTTAAATATGAAGCTGACTCAGCATGTCTTTTAAAATGTATTTGGGTTGAACTCTTTTCTTTTTCTCATCTAAGCATTTAAAATGTTTTCAGGGTGAATTTCTTTACATTGTGTTCCATCTGTTCATTTTATTTTATTTTTTTTATTTCAGATGAACATAAAGATGATATCTGGTTATCTGAGGCACAAGCATCATAAAATCCACAAAGGGCAAATGTTTCTGGTTGAAAAATTCTTTCTCATGATAAGCGTTGTCTCACAGAGTATATTTGCTACGCAATGCAAGTTCTCAAGCAATCTCAGACGTGTAAATAGTCCTGTGTCATTATGATACACTTTGTATTAAGATGAGTGAGGGTAAAAGCACAGTTATTATATGAACACCAAAAAAGGTTTTTGTGCCTGAGAGTTTAAAAAGCTTTAATAATAATAATAATAATCTGAAAACTGTAAGTTCCCAAAGACCAACCGTGTGGATGTAAATCTACAGTCCAAACCAAAACTCAGAAGGGATGATTCCCCGCAGGAAAACAACTTTAATTTGAACACAAAAACGTCTGTAAGAGTAAGTTTATTCAAAGAGTCAAGATAAAGAAAGAACTGTCACACTTAACCTGAATTATTTAGTCATTATAAATACAAAATCTGCTCACATCTACCTCTTACTTAAAGTCATCACAACTAGAACATGTGCAAGTGGCAATTAATCATAACCTGTACGTAACACGCCACTTTAAAGGGCCATGCTGATCTCAGACTTTACAGGTTGGACCGACTGCAGCTGAGGGTCAGTCTGAGTAACACATCGGACTCGTATATATGGCTGCTGGATTAGCAGAGATTGGTGGTGCCGGTGCTGCTCTTAGCTCAGAGTTTGGCCACCATCATCTAAGTCAGACCCAACCAATCAGTGTGATTTTAAGGTACCTCTTTGGCTGTAGTGTTGATGCAGTTCTATGATCGGCTGCCTGTGAGTAGATGCTTGGTTCCACAGTCCAGTCAGCATCGATGTCAGGAGCTGCGCGTCCAACAGTACATACATCATCAGTCAGCTGGTTTGTTGGACTATTTGACAACGAAGCAACACCCATACACACTATTTTTAGTGAGTTTTGTGAAGTTATAATATGTGAGTATACGTGTAACTATGGTCATACCTTTTTAACATTTGGACCTATCAGCTTTTAGAGTTTAACAGATGAAATTTGAAGCTACCCAATATCAACACAACACTGAAAATGATCACATCATTCACACAAATGAAATCTACTTACAGTGTGGAAAGTAAGAAATATCTGTTGTCATAGGTTGGAGTATTAACCTAAAATATTTTTTACAATCTCTCATTTTTAAAGTCTGCTTTAATTTTTTTTTTAAATTGGATCAGAATTATAATCTATTTTTCCACACACCATGAACGCAACATTAATACTTTTTACAGAGGCAGTGTCACATTTTCATGGAATCATAAATCTTGATCTATGTCAGGAACAGATCATCGTGTTGCATAAAGACTTTAATACATGTTCCTTTATTTCAGAGGGTTTTTATCTCTATCCTAGATCTAATCTGCGGCGTGATAATAAATGCAGATGTTTATGTAGTGGTGGTCGATCCACAGGTCAGACATGTTGGAACTAAACCAACACTCCTCAAACTCTTACAGACTGTTTCTGTTACTACCGGTAAATGTTCCAATTGCTGTATATAGAAAAATACTATGGGTTTTATATGATGGATCAGTGGGACTGAGATGGAATCATTTGACAAGACAAATGTGAACATGGACCAGAGCTTTGAGCAAATTCACTTTCTGTTCACGTACGTCGAGATCCTGAGGATGAGCTTCAAGAACAGCTTCTGATGGAAAAACATGTGAGAAAAAAACCTTCATCTGCCCCTTTAAAGTCAGTTTCTGACTTTACAAGGTAACTAATGAGGCCTGTACTCCAGATTCAAAGTCATTCTGGGAAATATAGGCAATCCCTGCAAAAGTAAAAGTACACAAAGCAGATTGACAAAACTTTGTGGGTTGAAAAAGTATATTTTTAACTCAAATCTACCATCACAGACCGTCTGGAAATAATTATGTAAAGTGTGGTGCGTCACATTATAGATGAAAGGTTTTTAAAAGTGACAAATAACAAGGATTATTAAACAACATTTTTCCTCAACTGGTTGGAAATAAAGTTTTGTTTTGTTTTTTCAAGCTCTTGGATCATCTGGACAGAAACTGAATCTTGCTCTTCTGATGGTGATAATCATTTCCTCTGTAAAACTGTCAAGCCAAACAGAAAGACGATGAATCCATTTTTAATCAGTCTTATTTGCATGAATTTTCTGACTCCTTTCCCGCCTTTTTCTAATGAATGACAAAATAAAATCAAAAACAAAGAAGATGTTGTTCCATAGGAAATAAAGCTGAAATCCAGTTTTGATTCTTATCAGCGATGCTTGGTGTGATTTTACTCGTCTGCAGTGTTTTTCCATTCACGTTTACAGGATGTACGTTAAAACCAGGTAATCCTCTATTGTTTAACTAAAAACTGCTTTTAACTTTTAAAACAGCTTCAGTTCATTCTCATTTTTACCAGATATTTTTTAATAATTATTGATTTCTAAGATATTTTTCTGTGCTTATTGTTGCTAAACTGGGGTTGTCTTCTGTTCTGGCCCACACGGATCACCTGACTCACTTAACCGTGTTTTGAGCTCAAACAATTATATAAATTGCCACACAGGAGGTTTAGTGACCGATCAACAGCTGCCTCTACTTACTGCTAATAATCTGTAACACACACACACACACAGCACGGCCTTGACCTCAGCTCTGTCATGCTGCAAACACAAACTGGACTTTCCACTTTCCAGTCTGATTTCAGAGATTATTCCTGCGAGGATTCGACAAATTCACCAAAACAAACACAGTCAGAGCTTTCAAACATCAATCATGGCTGTTTTTTCTCCGTGGGAACCGGATCCAAACCCTGAGGCCAAACAAATGATCACACTACCAAAAGTTTCGTGTCTTTTTCTTTTCTTTCCTTTTTTTTCCCTTTAGTAAATGTCTGAATGAGTCCCGATTAGATTACATGTAATGAGATTATGGAAGTGGTAGTTTTAATTAGAGGCATTTAGTGTGATGGAAGAAAAACAAACGGAGAGAAAGTGCTGACTGAGAAACAAAGATGAGGAAGAAAAAGGTCTTTAACTGTTCTGAGTTTGAGTTTTATTTATTTAAACAAGTTGAAATACAGAGACCTCAAAGTAATGTGCAAGGAGAGGGAGAAAAGCCTCAGGAATGAATGATTCATCACACGAATAACATGAAAAAAATCATAAATCATCAGACATCCAGATTATGTGAAAGAAGATACATTAAAGGAAGATATATTAGTAATAATTACATATATCATTATCATAATTCACTTGATGAGGAGTTGAAGTGGAAAAAAATATAATTACTGCTGGTAAAATTTGTATAAAGACAGATACTGACACCTGACTGTGGGGGTGTTGGAAGTAATTAGATTACAAATGATGGATTACAAATGATGGAAGATTAGCGAAAGGACATTTTGAGGAAAAGTCACTCTTAACAAACATTTCTATCATGAAAAACAGATCAGATAAAAGTAATAAAATATGAAGAGAAATATGATATTTCTTAATGAAATGTAATGAAAGGAGAAATTCTCCTAACAGAAATAAAGAAGGAGTCTCTGAACTGACAGCTGGAAGGTTCGAGTGTTTTTCTATCAACTGAGACTGGATCATCAACAATAACAGTCTTATGTATCAGTGAAGTTCGTTTTACTACTGTGTCTGTGTGAGTGTGTGTTTAATGGGTGTAATGGTTTTTGCTTTTGGTGGAATTTCCTGTCATGGGGGAAAATATCCAGCAGACAGAGGTTGCACTTTCAAAACCAATTAGACATCTGTGGAGTTTTTTTTTTTTTTTTTTTTTTTTTAATTGGAAACATGTTGTCGAAGAAAAGTGGGAAAGTTTCACTGTGAGAAAATCTATCTGTTGTTAACCAGACGTGAGGTAAAACGTGTGTGTGTGTGTGTGTGTGTGTGTGTGTGTGTGTGTGTGTGTGTGTGTGTGTGTGTGTGCAGACGTTTCTGCACTGGTGGGGAGTAAAGAAGTACATTTACTCAATTACAATTAGCTGTGGAACTGCTCTCCTTCGTGTTTCCCAAAAGAGACGTTTCACCTCTTAATTTTCAAATATTATAATTTGAAATAACTCAAAGAGGTTTAACTCTCACAAAAAAATCATTAAAAAAGATCTGAAAAAACTTTGAAAATGTAAATGATTTTTTTTCTTTGTTTCTCGCCCACTAATCATCTACAACCCGACAGATGAATCCTGTGACCCCAGTCACAAGGGCTGATTTTCTGCACAATGCACGCTTAAATGAATTTAAATTTAAATAAATTCAGACGAGTCTGAGATAGGGCTGTCATGGTGATGGAATTTTAACTGATGATTGTCATCCAAATTATTAGGATTAATGATTTAATTCTCTTCCTCTTTTCATTTTATCCCACCATTATACAGTACGTCTAATCACAGTGTAATAATACAAATTTATCAGATGAAAAAGATCCATTTATTGGTACTGCTACATGTAGACTCTTGTGTGAAAGCTTTCGTAATAACCGGTTTCCTGGATGAACCTGTGGCTGAGGCCTTCTGTCAGTTCAGTGAATTGGGTGGGGTGGTGATGGGTTTATTTATTCATTATTATTATTTTATTGGCGGGTTTGACCGCAAATTTGACAAACTGCCTCCTCTGAGCAATTGGCCCCAACATTTTAATTTGGCTTTAGACCAAATTTTGCATGTCTGGCTTTGTCAGTAAAACAATCCATGATGTTCAAGCCAACGGCTGCTCATAGAAAAGTTAAGGCCTCGAGAGATGAACAGCAGAATAAGCCGAACCAGATGACATCATTAACGAGCGCCAGTCAAACATCGAACAGCGGATAACGACGTGAAATAGCGACAGAAATAAGACATTGTAGCTGTGACCTCTCTTCCTACCACAGGGTGCGTGGGTTCACTCAGCTCCGATGCATGACGAATGACCTTTATTTAACATAAACTTAAACTAATCGTAACGCACAAGCTTGTCGGCTTCACTAACAAATACACAAATAAAACAGACGCTTTCCAGCATCAGTCCAAACGTGTCCCTCACGTTTTGTCCGTCTCGTCCGTATCCGTAAGCGCTCCGAAAACGTGTCCGACTATGTACGGAATGAACGCAGAAGACGTATGGAAGGCTCCGTCCGTCTCTGTATCCGTCTTTAACGTAGAGCATAAGACCACACTGGCACATGCACTTTTGTTTCATCCAGCTGATTTCTACAAATGAATGGAAGGGATTTGAATGATTATGTATAACAGTTGCGGTTAGCTCAAATATCACAATCAGGTTATGATGTATTAATTCTTACATGCCTTGTCTGACTACTTAGCTGGAAGCCTCACCCATATCCCTGACAGAAATTACTGGGTTAGTCATGAAGCTTTGGCAACAAGTCACTGGGTGTGGAATTCTTTACCAATAGAACCAGGAAGTATCTTTCGAGGGAGACCTAGGATGAGATTCAACCTGAGTTTCGGCCGTTTCTTTGTTGCACAGAGGTCAGGGAAAGTACCTGTGTCTCAGCAGACTGGGGTTGGGATTCCCTGCCAAAAGTTGAACCACAGATGCAGGAGCAACAATGCCGATTGGTCATGGACCAGGTCTTTACCCTTGCAGGATTGTTGGAGGGGTCATGGGGCTTAGGGGGCTTTCACACCTGAAGGTCTGAACCATGGTTCGGGATTTGTCACATTGTAATTTTCCAACTTTTCATGACATACCTATGTCTTCATCTCCTTGGAATGTGTTTCCCCGTACTTGATGATTGATTGATTGCCAAGAATGCAGACGCAACAGTTTTTCTGATGACACCTTTTACATACTGTTGCTGCAGTTTCATTACATTCAGGTGTCATTGCTCTCCCTTCCTCCCGTATCCTCTCTCTCTTCTTCGTTTACATCCTCTTGAATGTTAAATAAAAGGTTTTACGTGTTTTTTCCAGATGACTTTTTATTTCTTCATCAGACCATACCACCATTAAAAACCTCGTCTCTCCCTCTCCCCATGTGTCACAGCGACTTATTTTTCATTTCTTCCATTTTTTACTTCCTCTTCTGTTCATTGGTGACAGTATCCCGCTGTAACTTCCTGTAATTGGTCCGAAAGTCCCAACCGTCCAAAAAACAAACCAAACCATAGTTCAGTTTAATGCGAACTGAGACAACCTCTTTTTGTCAGACCAAAGACCGGCTGTTTGATCTGGACCTTGGTCCAGGGGAGGTCTCACACCTGTAATTTTGTTCCGGATCAAGTTGAAAAGTCCGAAAGTCTGGACCAAACAAGGTAGGTGTGAAAGCACCAGTAGACCATCCAGTCTACTGTACATGTGTTTTGTGGACTTTGAGAGGCCTTATGACCATATTCCCTGTAGAGAGGGTACTGCAGAAGTTTGGGGTATCACGGTCGATGCTGCATGTCATCCAGTCCTTGCATAGCCAAAGTCTGAGCTGTGTCTATATTCTCATACTTGCATCTCTGCTTTTTGCTCATGATGTGGTTGTTGTCTTAATCACTGGGATGATTTGCATCCAAGTGTGAAAGACTGTAATAAGACTCAAAGACTACCAGCCTGAGCCCTTGGTCTTCTCTTGAAAAACTGTGAATGTGTCCCTCTGTGTGACAATATGGACCATGAGAAGGGCAGGCATATTGGCTTTCATTTTACCAGTTGATCTATGTTCCAACCCTCATTTATGGTTGTGCGCAATGAGTAGTGACCAAATAAATAAGACTACAGCTATAGTACCCCTGGCTGAGAGAAGTAAGGGACTCTGACATACAGATGGAGCTCTGAGCAGGAGCCAGCATCAGAAGGAGCCAGCTGAGCTGGTTGGAGCATCTGATTTGGATGTTTTCTCTGCGTCATCCTTCTGAGGTTTTCTGGGCACATCCAACTGGGAAGAGACCCTGGGGTGGACTGAGAAGTCGTTGGAGGGAAGATATATCTCCTGTGGCAAAGGACCACCTCTGGATTCCACAGGAAGAGCTGGAAAATGGGATGTTTGGAATACCCTGCTTGGCCTCCTGCCACAGCAACCTGATCCCAGGTAAGCGGAAGAAGATGGTTGGATGGACGGACGGCTGGACGGATGGATGGATGGATGGATGGATGGATGGATGGCTTGTGAAAATTCCAAAAAGAGAGAGAAATTCCTTAATTACCCACAGCTCAAATCTTTCACAATAATGTTTTGGTCCAATCCATAGTAAAATTGAAAAGTTAAAGAAAAAAAAAGTAAAATTATTAAACATAGAATAAAATAAAAATAAAAAACAAATCCTCACATTTGAGAAGCTGCAACCATGAAATGGTTTTACTTGAAAAAACGTGAAAAAAATAATTTAATTTATAACAAAACATTATGTTTTATAAATTCTTCATATGTTTGGATGACAAAATACCTCAACTTTGTGGAGCACATGAATTAATTACTTAGTTACAATCATCACTGTGTGTCTGTTCTTCCTTTAATGACTGTACACAGCAGCTCATTTGATCTTTATTTTGTATTCCCTGACTAGTTTATATCAACTAAAGGAAAACTAGCATTCCTTCTCCTGCTTCACAGATTTAGGGGAAGTAACATGAATTTAAAAAAATTAAAAAAAATATGTTGCTGTATGTTTGTGAAGAAAATTTCTGTGACAAATTAATTTTCTGAATAAACATTTTAAGACATTTGGGTGAAATACGAGCATTTAAATAGTGTATCTTATTTATCAGCGATGCTTGCTGCTTCGCATATATTGACCCAGTGGATAAAGATGCTCGTGCATCTGGTGGACATGAGGGCTCAGCGGTCACACCATGGGCACCTTTGTCATTTAGAGAAAACTGCAGTGACTCCCACAACAATAAGACATGTCTACAGAACGTAAACCAGTCATTTCATGTTTCTGCCTGCATGAGTGTTTCTATAAAACAGGGTGATTAATAGTATCAGTATTGTTCATTTTTACAGCTGGTGGCTGTAAAAATCAATCAATATCAATAATAATATGAATTCAGAACATTTCTCAAATCTTGCCTTGATGATAGATTAAGTGTTGCTGAGAGTTAGTAAGATGTACATAATTATTAATGCATGAATACTAGATGTATGTGGTTGTTTATCTGTAAACACATGATTATACTGTATGTTGTTTTCATTTTGTACTCATTTTCAACCCAGTTAAGCCAACATATATGAGAATTTCCCTCCTAAGGAATTAAATTTAACATCTGCAGTTCTTCATCACCTCCAAACAAACTCCATCTCACATGTGAGTCTAATCTTTGTGAGGATGACAGGCAGAGATGACCTGAAACAAGTTTTATAAACTGGAATTTTAGCTGAAAGCCCAGCCGCTGAGATATTAGAGGAGGATTCCAACATCAGGTTTGGTCTTTTGTCTCTCGTCCCTCTTTATCTTCACCCTCCTCCTCTCAGTAGATGGATGAGTTGGGAACATCTGTTCACCGTCAGCACTAAGAACCCAGATGTCAACACAAACACACAGATGCAGCCGTGTGCGTGTGTGTGCATGTGTATGTGGTGGTGGTGGTGGGGGGTTAACATGTTGTTCTACATGTGATAACACGTGTTATCTGTCTGCAGCTGAACTCCAGCTGGTCTCACATTACATTCACATCCATGCAATGATCTCATACAACATTTTATATTCTATGTGTTAAAATCTTGACTACAATATGATCATATATTTCAAATTTATTCATTTATTTATTGTAGGTTACATTTGACTACATTTTCCTTAAAACTTAACTGCTTTTTTATTTCCATATGTGCGGTTTTGTAATGAGACGAAGTGCATTCACTCAATAACTTAATAACATGCAGCTATAGGTGCAGACTTAAAGCACATCAGCTTGTAAAGTACATCATTGTTGTAGGTTTAAATACCAAAAGGTACATGAAGTAGTGTAAATGAGCTGCTTCCACATTCGTAGTCATTTGTATCCGTAATTTCTGATCCAGTAATATAAAGTAAGATTACAGGGCCATCCTGCATAATGGGTATACTTTTTTGTTGATTGTAATATTTCTGTACTTGTAATGGAGTATTTTGAGACACTGCAGTACTATTATTCAAGTACAAGAGGCGTTTTCTTTTAATCAGATATATGAAATGACTCCACCATGTAAATGTGAAGATATGTGACATATATTAGATATTTCATATTTACTACACATACTTAGTCTTTATGCAACTTCGACCAATCAGAAGAGAGGGTCCATACTAAATTCATACAGGATTAGAGAAATGCATTTACATTTTCTGAGAAATTAACAGACATCTTCAAGATTATGTCCTTTGATATAAATAAGTAAATCAGAACTCAGTAAATGCAAATACTAAAATAATTTTACTACCAGTTGTTAAATCAACATTTTCAATCAACATTTAAACTCTTGTGTACATCTGCTAGTAAATAAGATAAATGTGAATTTATCTGTATTAAATATCTGACCCAAAAAACGGTCAAAGATTAGAAAACAATGTTTATTTATCAGCATAAACATCTCTCCAGTGACTCTCTTCTCTTTAATCGCCTAAATATAGAAATACATTAAAAAGAACAACAATGACAATAAAAAAAGAGCAAAAACACATCAGATTTTATCCCTAAATAATTTATTGGAGACAAACACAAAAATCAGTCATCTCTGATGATACAAAAATAAATTAATGTTTACAGAATCTGCAGGTCGGAGGAGTGTTTGAAGGTTTTTCTGGGACTGCAGCTCCACCTGCTGTCAGATAAAAATGCCTCATCAGAGCAGACATCATTTATACTTAACAGACTGTACATGAACTCATCATCACACCTTCTAATAGATCATTAGGCGTTCTGTCTCTTCGGGTTTGATTTCTGCTTCAGATTTAAATTAAAAATTTGGATTAATCTGCCAACTGTTTTGTTTTTACCAACAGGGCAGTTTCTAAAATGTCAGTAAATATTCATCACAAGTTCTCAGAGCCCTAGATGATGTTTGTTTTGTCTGACCAGCAGCCAAAAAGCCTGAAGGTATTCAGTTTAATATCATAGAAGTTAAAGGTTGGTAGTGGTGAAAAAGTTGTATAGTTTGTAGTTTCAGAATCAGACATGCAAACTAGTGGTATGATCCCTTAAGGGGAAGGTTTACATCTCAATACAATACTCACATATCCATATTTACAGTTCTACTTCCTGTTGTCCAAAGTGGGTGAATTGTGTTGGTATTTTAAAAGTCATTTTTAGACAAATAAGGATTTAGAACAGGATTGTGGATTTTGCCCCACATCTCTTGATTGGAATCAAATGCATAAGAAATCATTTCAGGACCAGTATGTAGAGAAGAATGACTACTAGCCACCAAAAACTGCTAACAAGCAGGTAGCATCTGAGTGTTGAATTAGAAATGTGAATCTTTAAAGTATGACAGCACACAAACATAAATAGAAATCCATAAACAAAGAGCAGTCAGAACTCAATCAAAACTCTTCTAGCTTGTAGTCCACAAGATAATTGAAAAAAACAATTTTGTGGTTCATGATTATAGAGCCCTGAAACTGACAAAAAATGTATTTAAATGTTATGCAACAAGTCAAAATACAGATAAGCTCACTAATTAACACGTATCTTGTTTGTTCACAAAAGAAAAAAAAAAATTCCAGCAGGTAAAAATCATAAATCCTTGGTTTTGTATTTTTTTTGTGGACCAGTCTTTATGCTAAGCTGCACTAATCAAGTCCTGACTCCATCTCTGTACTCCACACACAGACGTGAGATTGAACTGTTCTCTTACCCTCTTATTATCTCACAATTATGAGATCATGTAGCCTGAATTGGACTTAACTGCAATTTAGTTTTTATGTCTTTATTTAAATATTGACAATTAATTATTTCATCTACTTTGACATCAATATCTGCTAAAAGCTCAAACAATAGCAAATATACAAAATATAGTAACTTTACAGTCAGTGCAATGAGCTTCTGTATGTGTGTTTCATGATAAGAGTTCAATCACTTCCAAGTAAATTATCCTTATTTATAACAGAAGTAGAATTGAACAACTGTGTTTTATGTTGGTATTTTAAGAGATGTCATGCTGCTGGCTTTAGGAGCTTCATGTGTACATGAATGTGTGTTAAGCCTGCTGTTGAATTGGTTCTTACTGTGTCTTGGTTTGAGGGAACAATGTTTAGGTAATAGTGACAGGATTTCTTCCCATGTTTAGCTCAGATGACTAAAAGTAACATGTAACAGTCAAACAACAGAAGCCTTGTTTCCGGTCTTTCTGCTCTGTGAATCACATTTTTGGCGACGTAACATTTCATCTACATCCAAACCTGTATAAAAGTTTGAGACTGGACATTTTTGTGTAAATGCAGCCTGAGTGAATGAACACTACCCTGAGACAAATGTTTGTAAGCTGCCTCAGAGCTCAGCTGAGACCCTGTGTTGACAGCTGGTACACCTGCAGTCTTAAGTGTGACTCTGTCTCTGATTGGTCGGTTCCAGCAAATATCAGAGAGTCCTTCTGTCTGTCATGGCGTCCTGTATCTGTCTGTTGAGCTCAGCAATGATTCGGTCTTCATGAGTGTAAACCCCTGTCCTAAGCAGGGTGTCTCTCTCCTCTAAAAGACGGCTCAGGTGTTCATCTGCGCTCTCATTCACAGTCTGAGGGGGGGCGGGGCCAGTAGTGGATGAGGCGGGGCCTAATTTGTCCTCCGGCTGCTTTAATCTGTGAGACACAATATGAAAAACGATTTAACTATCTGAAACAAGCACAAAGATCATGCAATATAACTTAGACTGTTAGCATGTTAGCAAAAATAAATCATGACGGTCTGACATCATCATCACCTGTTCAGTTCATTCCTGATGTTGTCTATCTCCTGCCTGTCTTGCTGGACCACCTCCTTCTGCTCTGTTGCTAGGTAACGCAGCCTCATGGCCTCAAGCTCCGCCTGCTGCTTCTTCAGACGCGCCATTGCATTTTCTTGCTCCCGCTGCAAACACACAAATCACATCAAGTGAGCTACAGTGAAGTGTTTGCTGCACATGTTCTTATCGTGTGAGAGTTTGCAGTCACTTCACGGCCATCACAGTGATTTCAGACATGTTGACTTCGTCCTGCTGTGGTCTACAGATCAAATCTGAACTGAGAATATTTCAAAACAAACCTCTGACCCCGCTGCTGAAATGTGTGCGTTTAGATGCCAAGAAACTGCTTTTCCTCATTACACAGAGTGGAGTTAGGTGATTAATTTGTCTGGTTTTACATTTTCATAAAACCTCCCTGAGAAAAATGCTGCAGGACTTGAAGAATTCACACGAAGACCAACACTAACATGATGAGAACAGAGAGAAAACTTCATAAAAACGTCTAAAAGTCATATTTCTCTCAACTGCTCTGACCTTCAGCTTAGAGTCAGACTGGCCAGACTTCCCAAAATTACCCATAATACCAACCTGGGCTTTACAAGCTTACAGCTGGATGCTAATAAATCAAAGAACTGCCTGAGGAGGGAAAACAAAAACACTAATCTTTGATTATAAATCATATGGGATACAGTTTAAAGGTTGCAGGTTTATATCCAACAACCTGGTGGGAAAATGTGGCTTAAGAGAGTGAATGTATGATCACACACAGTCCACTGATTTCTGCTGAGCTTCCCTGTCTGAACGTAGCTAATGCTCGCAGCCAAGATTTTATGGATGTGTGGTGTTTGAGCCTGGATTTGTTGAGTAGTTCATTTCTAAGTGTGTCAAGTGACTGTTGCAAAATAATATTGAAAAAACAAGAACTTTTGAATGAAATATAATTCCTAATTTCTCTTTCAATTACATCAAAGAGTGTTTTTTTTTTTTTTAAGAAATAGCTCTGGTCCGACCAAATTCCCATTGGTCATTGTAAGGGTTACAGCATTACAGAGTTTAAAAATGACAACAAACCACATGTGATGGAAGTGGAGAGGGGTGACAGAAACAGATGGCAGCACGACTCTACTACGACGGTTTATTTGGCATAATGTTGCACTCTTAGCATACTTAAATATCTTCTCATGGACGGACGAGTGTTGGATTAACACACCAACCAAACAGCAGACATCACCATCCTTTAACCGCTTTGCTCACAGTGCAACAAAAAAAAAAAGAAGGAAAACATGCCAACCAGCAGACTGCAGGCAGTGGGAAGGTGATTTTGAGAGGCTGGAATCTGTCTGTGTGTTCTGGTGATACAGAGCAGAACGACCAGCCAGCTGACTCTGGGATGGGAAAGCTCACTTTTTCACATTACTGCGGAAAGCTTCCATTTTCACACGCCTGATCATCTCACGTCCTAACAGAAAAAAAAACACACACACTCACAGTTGCACATGAAAAAACACAATCTCTCATGAACACATCATTCACAAACACACACACGCACACACCTACGTACACACACACACACGGTGTGTTGACACAGGCCCAGCTCTCTGTGGACCATTAGCAGTCTGTATTACGGGCCGTTTTAAGGCTAATTACTACAAAAACAAACATGCTAAACATTTTCTCTAGTGCCCGCTGCCAAGGACAATCTGAGGCCGGGTCCTGAAACAATTAGAGGATGAGGTGATACCGAGGCCTCGGTGGGGGAGAGGAGGAAGAAGGGGTGAAGGAGAAAAGCTACTAAAACTCAGTGCACTGCAGCAGATATTTTACAATGACATCATGTACCTGAGAGTTACTGTTCGTTCATAAGCCTGGCTAATGTACACTATTCACTACGTTAAAGGGGTCCCTACACCTGCTGACCTCACTCACTGCAATCAATGAGCAGCCACCTGTATGTTTGAAGTGATCAGTTTTATTTTCTCCTTCGTATCTATTGCTGCTCTTTCATAAAGCAAAAGTATTTCTTATTCGATTAATCACTGTAACAATCAGTAGAATATTAACAAAACAGTCAATACTATCTAACATTTACATTCAAACTAAGTGGAGAAGCTGATTGTCAAAGCTGGGTCGCAGCGATCGTCTCCAGCTATTGTTCAGTTCAAAATGAACGTGGCTCGTGATGAAGGCGTCTAATAATCATTCACACAGCTGCCCTGCGGGGCTGCAGAAGGGTCTCTGCTTGTTTAAATATTTTATAAAAGAGTAAAACAATAAATGAAGAGGATGTTATTCTTAGCACGCATGAGATCACACAAGAAACACGATATCGTGTACCATGCAGCTCCGCAGCAGAAGATGACGTCCAACGGTTCGAACAGGCTGAATGACGGTAAACTAGACAAGCTGCGAGCCACAGAGGTCCTGAGAGCTCTGAGAGGAAATCCAGGCGAGCTGCATCGAGGTGTGAGACAGTCAAGTGGGTGGTGGCGGTGCTGTTTTTCAGGGTAAATGACCAGAGTGTGACTTCTCCTCCCCCACCTTCTCCTCTGCCTTCCCTTCATTACTCCCCTCTACTTTCAGAGGTCAACAGTCGGAGCAGCTGTGGGAGGAACGTCTCATACAAACACTTTCAACCCATCGCTCACATGTGGACACACTTTTCTCAGATGGAGTTTTCTGAGCAGCTCGCCACCTGTAGGGGTTCAGGGGGAGTTTTTTTTTTTGTGTATGTGATGGGTAAAACATGAAGGGGACAACTGGG
Organism: Chaunax sp. Z400; assembly: GCA_037577475.1. Taxonomy (NCBI): domain Eukaryota; kingdom Metazoa; phylum Chordata; class Actinopteri; order Lophiiformes; family Chaunacidae; genus Chaunax; species Chaunax sp. Z400. The sequence goes on along the minus strand of CM075187.1, from coordinate 22,684,930 downwards.
ACTCACATTACGCACAAGTGTGTTTCTGTAACAGCTGACAACACAGAAAAACATGCATATAAACATGTGAAGAGCTGACAGGCTGAAGCTGAGGTATCTCAACATCAGAGGGGTTGAAGGATAGTTTTCCTGCTCCGATGTACAGAGCAAGAAAATTCATGTAATTTAAAAGAGGCAAAGAAAGTAATAGTGAAGTAGTAAAAGTAATTGTGCAACCCCAGCATGAATAATGGAAGAAATGTAAGTGTAGACCGTAAACACTTTCTTGGTATCATTATCATTTATTGTTGACATGTCTTGCTAGTCCAGATTCAAGTGAACTGGTACCATAATCAGTGTCCTAAATAAGGGCATTAGTAACCTGTCCCATCCAATCGTACAGCTCTGAGAAGATTAGCTTTACACAGGGGGTTAAAGAACTCTCCAGTTGCTTTATATCTGCTGCAACTGTGTGGATTTAGTGTCTGGAAGGGTTAAGATCAGTATTTTCAGGCTGCTCTGGTCGGTTTTTAAAGCGATAAGCAAGAGATAAGAGACACGGGAGCAGAGTTTAAGAATGTGGTGTGTTTGTCTGCGATAGAGGCCGCGGGTCTGGTCGAAACACCTCTTAATATAAAGATAAAAACAGATCCCTCTGTTGTTCTTTGACTACAACTGGGTTCGGTTTCAAATGCATTGATATGAGTCGAAATGAACTTCAAAAACAAGCAAATACTTTCTTTTCATGCCATAAAAGAAGCTCCCAAATGTGAACTTTTGTCTTAATAGGCAGACATGCCCATAAAAAACTATTATTAGACATTTGACAGAATGTACTTCCAGCAAATGTAAATTAAGCGTTTTTGCTTAAAATCTTACTTACATGTTAAATCAATGAATATTTTTCTGATCGATCGTCAATCGATGAATCGGTTCAGCTGCATTCGACCGTTTCTGATACTCGGTGCTTTAAACACATTTCAGTTGGTGCCAAAAAAGTAGAAATTTGTTAACCAGCTGTATCTATGACTGAGATAATCGCCTTTCTCCACAGAGAGAAACACTCCCTTCACCTCACGCCTTCATCTGAATGAATCTGGGGATTAAATATGATAAATATAATACTGAAATTGATTAGAATAAAATGTAAAACTGAGACACACTTCAAAAATAATCTGTACACCATATGATCATTCTCCATGCAGACTCATATTAGCATCTCTTTCCTTGACAGCTGTATTACTGATATTATTGTAATTGCTGTGGGTTATCTAACAAGACCACTGATGCCGCTCATTTCTTTATCTTTTCGTCTGCTGATTTCTTGAAACTCCTTTGAAATTCTTCTTTTAACTCTTTACATTTGGTAAAAGCAGAGTAGGGATTACTGGCACAACTTCACCTACTTCCAAGGTGAATGGAGAAGGGGAAAATAGTCTAAAGCGATAAAATAACTCCAGCAACACTTGCTTGTGGCCTTCATCAGGGCCTTTATCAGGTCATCCTGATGAAGGCCACCCACAAGCAGAAACGCATTGGTCTTATGACAAAATTGTTCCTGATACTGTAAACGTTGTTTTTTGACCTCTTTAAACTCTTTACATTTGGTAATCTCATGAACACACACCTCCGAATGATCAGGCAGTATTCATCAGGCTGGAACAAGTGATTTACCACGACGGGAGTTTGTGTAGTTCAGAGAGTTCAGATAATGTGACTAGGAAGAGAACGTAATGGAGGTTTTGAATAAGAATAAGGAAATGTTCTTTCGAGGCCCAGCGATTGAGAAATGTGTCTATTAACAACAAAGGTTTCTCCCTAGTTTAAAAAAAAAAGTTTTTATGTTGGCTTTGCATTCTGGGCTTTACTCCATCTGGGTTGAAACCATCAAATACACCAACTGTCCTCATACTGGAGCACCATAATATTCCAGGAATGTCCAGTGGGAACCATCGGAGAATCTAGTGAAATACATGTATACTCAGACAACATGTTACATCTGCTGTTTGACAGACAGCTTTATACAAACAGGCTAACAGCATCATGACAGAAGACGGCCACAGTGGGAATTGAACACCGAGCGTTGATAGTGTGGCTGCTTTGCCTGACTGAAATCAAGATATGTTGATGGTGAAGTGGCCTAAACAAACTGACTAATCAGCAGGGACGGGTATTAAATTTGATACTGAAATGTGTCACTGAGTCTGGACGACTGTAAAATATCATAAGATGGATGTGAATGTTTATTTCTCCTTCCATCAGATATTTCCTGATCATAATTTATCCCCTCATAAAACTGAACTGTCTCCAATACAAAAGTCCTCTGTGTTTTTTCATTGAAGTTTGTCTTTATTAAAATGTAACATCGCTTCTCATCTCCCAAGTCTTTCCCTTCAAACGTATTTATTTGGCAAACTTTAGGCTTTTATGGAAATAATAATAACAATTACTTGATTAATCGGCAAGAGTTTATTTCTTCTATAATTTTTAAGCAAAAAGACAAAACTAAGTGGTTCTGTCTTCTCATTTATAAATAATCTATTTCTCTTGGTTCTTCTTTGATAGTAAAGGACTTTACAGACTGATTAAAACGATTAATCTTCATTAAAGAAAGGTTTCTGGATAAATTATTTGTCCGATTGTGTGTAAACCTATGAGAAAATGACCTTACTTCTCACTTAATTCATTACCACAGCAAATAGTTGTAGTATTTAGTTATTTAATTTCTCATTAGGAAACTATCCACTTATGGTCTCAAGATGGCAACAGCATAACGCCAAACTTCAGGCTTCAAAACGGTAGTCCACAAACCACTGGGCGACGTCATGGTAACTTTACACTCGGGAACAACGCAACACTTGGAGGAACTTTGTCTCCATCAGTTTCTATGTCAGGATGCTGTAACATATGTACAACACATATATATGAATATATATATATGAATATATATATTTTGCACAGCCACTTAACAAAGGAAAACAAGCAATGCTGTATTCAATGCTGTTTTCAAATATAATTCCTTCCTGCAGTGTTTGATGGTCACTGGCCAGCCAATGAAAAACAACAGTTTTCCGTGCTCCCAGTGTGAGAGAGAAGTTTGGCTTATTCTGTTAAATTATGAACTAGTTCTTCAAGAATAGTTTGTTAATCGTCTTTAACTGCTGACTCATCTACAGACTGATATGGATTTTACATCAAAAGGTGAAAAAAGCACCAAATGGAGATTCATTTTCTAGAAACTAAACTCCAGACTATGAAAGTAACACAATAACACCTTACATCCACCGGAGATCATTTACCAAATATCATTAACCACAAACCTCTTGCTATGTTGTAGCATTATCAGTGACATTCAGGGTTTTGGACTGATCTGCTTTCATAGATCTCAGATCAATTCGATTCACTATAATAATGAAGAGGACTCTTCAACTCACATCAGCAGACTCTTGATAAAACTTTGTTTGGGACTGTTGAGTTGGGGGTTGTAGATAAATATTTCAACATATTCTGAGCAATTTCTTTTTTATGGCCGATAAAAATGACCACGTTTAGTTGTCTCCCACAAACCAGCTTTTAAAAAGCCAAATTTAGTTGCCTGAACCTCCACACAGGCTTTAAAAAATACCAGATTTAGCTCCTCTGCTTAGAACTTTAATCTCTTTGTCCCAATATTTTTGCTTTGAAAAGACCAACTTAAGCTCCTTGTCCCAATATTTTGAATTTAAAAAGACTGAGGCTAACTCTCTGATCTAATACCTCAGAGCTGTCTGGATATTAAATCTCGTTCTGCCTCTCTGGCTGCCCGCACCTCCTGGTTTGAAAAGCACATTATTCCCCGGACAAGAATTTTTATGATCCAACTTGAACTAAACAGCACGCCATGCAAGGCGCTGAGAGGAGAGAATAAATAGACGAGGAGAGGCCGAGAAAAACCAAACAAGCGCCTGCTTTAAAAACCACAGAGCGCCAAGACGGATGGTCGTGTAAACACATGCCTGATATTTTATAAAAAGCGAGAGTGTGACATCTGAATAGTTAGCGGCTGGCTAGCTTATAGCTCAAAGCAATCCCATGGATGATTAATAGGCAGGGGGTGACACTCAGCACCGAACCCCCTTAGAGATGCATAAATCACACCATGTTTTCTTTATGATGATGTGGTACTTAGAGGGGGGATGAAGAAGGGATGGGCAGGGTGAGGAGAAGAGAGAAGGGGAGCAAAAAAAGACTAAAAACTGACGACAATCAGAGACTTGAAGACAAAATGGACAAAGGGAGTCATGACCTGAAAGAAATGAAGTGTGGGGTGTAAACAATAAGAAAATAGGGCACAAGTGTGCGAGAAAGGTGAAGGTGACTGCAGGGACAGGAAAAAAGACATGTTAGACCATTTGACAGCTGTAAAAAAAAGTGAGAGAGGAGGAAAAAGTAGGTAGAGAAAGAAAGAGGGAAATAGAACGAGTGGTTGAAAGAAATAAGGGGTTAAGGAGGGAGAGATGGTCAATGTCAATCAAGGAGAGAGAAACAAGAAGAGTGATAGGAGAAGTGACAAAAGGGAGGGATGGGGAGGTAAGGGAAAGAGAAAACAGAAAGAGGGAAGGGATACAAAAAGAAAAGAGAGAGAAAGAAAGCAAAAATGTCTGTCCAGTTTTCCAGCTGGTTAGTGTCAGTAACAGTTATTAGTTTGTCAGATAAGGTCTGTGTATGTGTGTGTTTACATTAGTCTTAGGCTGTCTAAAGCCCCACTTAGTGCTGTGTGTGAATGTGTGTGTCTGTGTGTGTGTGTGTGTTTGTCTGAGTGTGTGTGCTGTTAAGACCTGGTGGCTCTCACACATTTCATTGTCTACTTCACCTCAGCTAAATATTTGGCTCTGGTGTAAAAACACACCTCTCTCTCGTTCTTTTCTTTTCCCTCAACTGGGGCTAATTTAACCAAAAGGGATGAGCCGTTTCCACTGCAGCCTCACAGCAGGTGTATGCCACACCATGCCACGCCACGCCACACCACGCCAAGCCACACCACGCCAAGCCACGCCAAAATTGTGACCTGATGATAGCACTGGAGGAAAAGTTAAGGGATCACAGAAGTGATTAAAATTGCGACCATTGCAGAAAACTGCAGATGAAAATTTAATATCCAGGAATTCACGTTAGCAACACTTAAACTGACCCCAGTAACAAACTGACCATATTTTCCTATATATATATCCATTATATACCTATATATACTATACCTTAATCTACTTAATCTATTTATATATTGTACTTTTTTTTAAATCTAATGGTAAATTAAAGCCTAGGTATTGTCATGGCTGATATTATGGTCTGTTTTTATCACAGTAATATCTGCATCAGTGTGCACGTTGGTTGAGAATGAACAAATAAATGTTAGAAGAGAAACAACAACTACAGAGTACAGTATATAAAGTCATTAAACCCTATTTGACCATCTTCAACATTAACTATGATTATATACTAATGGAACAGTTTGAAAGGTACCAATTTTCACAGCCAGTAAACAAATTTTAACTTGAGCCAAAGTCTGCGGAGCCTCTGTTGCCTTCCCACGCATTAATCACACACATACAGTACATATATACTGTACTTGTGTACTCATGTATTTGTAGATGCTTCCACAACCATAGTGTCAGCTGACGGACGCCGGCTGGGCTGAGCTCCGTTTCCTCTGCTCGCCCCGTGTCTTTAAACAGAGCTGTTAAATGTCCTAACACTGTCAGCTCCTCTCCAGCAGCAGATTAAAAACCTCCAGTGTTTGATCTCTCAGAAGTCCCAAAACAGAAAAACTAGTATTATCTGCTGTGAAATATGACTGCTGTCAGGACACAGAGGCCTGAGCTCGGCTTTCCATGACTGAAAGCTGAATATGAATCATTTAACCATTTGTCACGAAGACAAAAAAAAAACACGACATTTCAAGACATCGACAATCATAATGGCCAATCTTTTAAACTAGTCTCTGATATTTTTTAAGCTAAAACAATCAAATGACTAATCTGGAAAATAATTCATAGGGACAATAATTGTTAATGGTTCTCTCAGCTCTGATTTTAATCGGCTCTACTTCTTCTGATGTCTTGTTTGTGTCAGTTTCTTTGGATTCTCCATTTGAAAAGTTTTACATGCTAATTTATAACGTCCTTCAGCTAAAAGTGGACAAGGTAACTAGTGGTTTTCTGGATACACCTATTTGGTTTGTAAGGGGGTAAAAAAAACAGACCTCACAAAAATCTTTAGGTCTTTTAGAGGTTAACTCTGACTCTTTGGTGGTCGTTTTTCACAGACAGTGTTGGGTGTGGGGTTTACTGTACACGCCCCCCCACCCCTAGATAAACAGTACCTGTTTGAACCTGGCTAGCTCTTTCAAGGCACGTCCCCACTGTTGCTTATAGTGCAGCTTGGACTTGGTGGTGGACTCCAGCTTCCTCTCCAGTTCCACCTTCATAATAACAGGACAAAAAAACCCACATCTGTCACTGAAAAGCACTGGACACTTAATATTCTACTTCTGTAGACTGATAAACAGATGATGAGTTTGAACCCACTCAAGAGCGAAACACAATTTCAGTAATTCCACTTAATAAGACTAAATGATTACAGCTAAACTTTAAATCATAATTACTATACTGAATAAACAACCATTCGTCTTTGGGGAAAAGTAGTTTTATTGCACAAGAGCATTTGGAATGTACAGAAACAGTCTCTTACTTAGGTGTTTCTCACTGCAACCTATTGTGTGTATCATTGAGCTCTGACAAACATGTTGAACACATTTCCTTCAAAATAAAACATCTGAGATGAAAGTTGATTTTTCTGAACATTCCAAATCCTCTATTTTTTTTTTAGATATTAACTAGCTTACTAGGTAGCCATCTTCTTCCTTGCCTTGTTGTTACATTCTTGCTTTTCTTAGTCATAACCTCCACATTTAAATCAGTGGAAGAGTCTAAAATACTTTGTTAATGTTTTGTTTGTCTCAGGCACACACAAAGAGACAGACAAAACAAAGATGCACACATACAGCGTATAAACAGATCCATACATACATTCAATTAGAATAAAAGCTACATGTACATATAAAAGTTGTAAAAGCAGTGCCTGATGTATTATAAATATTCTGTCAGTGGTATAATTTAACTGAATGCATTTATTTAAATATTCGAGTATAATTTTTAGCTACTTGTACCTTACTTGAGTACTGAGTAAATTTTATGTTACTTTATTCTCCTACTCTAAGCTTTAGTTACGAAATGCATGGCACATATAGATTATAAATACAAAATATAAATCAACTAATAACTTACGATGTGTTATTATGGATTCCTTTACTTGGAATAGAGTATTTATACACTGTTATATTTTACTGTATACAGTAAAGCTGCAGCTCATTTCCAACTTTTGTCACTTGTTTGTCGGATGTTGTTGGATTCCTTTGCTCACTTGTAGGTGACAAGTTGCTATTTAAATCTTTTATTTGGTAGTTTTCTCTGTACCTTGATAGTAATGACATGGACAACCAGTCTACCTTCTGTAGAGCAAGCAGGTTGATCTCTGACTGCAGTCTGAACTCAGGTCTAACGTTCTGCTGTTCTCTGTAGAGCTGGAACTCCTTCTCCAGCTGCTTATACCGAGACTCCCCGTCTGAAATCTGGGCAACAGAAACAGAAGAGAAGCCTAAAACAAGGATTTCTTTTTACATAAACTCACTCTAACACAAACAGCAGTCCTCTCTCTGTACCTGCTGCAGCAGCCGGGCTCTCTCCTCCTCCATCAGTCGGACTTTGTCTCTCTCCAGCGCCACTCGGTGGTCAGACTCCTGCTGCAGCCTCCTGCCGCTCTCTTGCATCTCCCTCTGGGTGAGCTCGTGCTCCGCCCGCAGCTCCCTCTGGATCAGATCGTGCTCCGCCCGCAGATCCCTCTGCAGCCTCTGAGCCTGAACACACACCAAGAGTCAGTCATAAAGAGTTGGTCTAAGAAATAAAGCTTTAAACTGTGCTCCATTCTACACAGAAAAGTGAGTCATACTTTGATAACATTGGTATCCTAAATGTCATTTTGTCATCATTGTCATCATTTATGTAAATAATTGTATTCATTGGATACGTTTTAAGTTTCAGAACATCAAAGTGACACATTTAGAAATGATCAAAACTGATTTTGTAACTGTTTTATACAAGAGCAGATAAAAATTCTTAAGACCAGATCACAAACCACTGTCTTGCTTACTTCTTGTTTATTTCATAGTATTTTATAAGTGCAGTTAGTCCATGACAGAAAATCCAATTAACTTTTTTAATCAATTAAACATGCAAGTCTCATTTAAAGCTAAAATATGAAACATACCCTAATTTAAGTTGCTAAATTCTGAGGGTTTGCTGCTTTTCTTTGTTTTATGTGATAGTAAAGCAAATATCTTTGGGTTTTGGAGATAAGATCCAACAAAATAAGACATATGAAGATGTCACTTTGAGATTTTATAGAGGAAATGATTAATTGATTTATGTATATAATTATTCATTTCTAGTTATTAACAAGCAATTAGCCATTGCATCTTTGTTTTATTGTTTAAAATCTAAAATCTACTGTATATCACACTTTCTTCATTCTTTTGATGGAGGTCCGATGACACTAAAATATTTTTGATTCAGCCTTCAGTTCATTAAAAAAATACTAGAAAACTAAAAAAAAATATATATTTATAACAGTACCAGTCAAAATTTGGACACAGTTTCTCATTCAAGTGGATGGGAAACTGTGTCCAAACTATTGACTGGTACTGTATATATATATCACTACAAGTTAGAATTAGCTTCATAAGTTATCTCAATAAAACAAGTGAGTACGGAACATGACACTAAACAGACACTCCATCTAATAATCTCTATGAATGTGCTTTATAAACAGAGTGTATCATCTCAACACTGCACAAAGTGTAAGAGGTGAGTCTGACCTCCAGCTCAGCCTCTGCCAGCTGTTTCTCTCTTTTCTCCAGATCAGACAGAGTCTTCTGGAGCTGCTCCTCCAACACATTACACTCCACCTCCTACAAGCACACAGAGATTTGGGGATGAGACATGGGAAAACATGGGCAGCCATTACCTGAAGAGCAGCTTCATTAGAGTCAGATTTGTGCTGCATGTGTCCGTATGAACAGGGAATGTTGCGGTATATAATGTAATGTATAAACATTGTGTGTATTGGTGTAAGTAGCTGTGAACCATCCACCTTCTTCTTTACCAGGGCTTCCCTCTCTCGGTCTCGCTTCTTCCACTCCTCTGCCAGAGCCTGCATGTGGCTCAGCGCCCTCTTCTTTAACTGAAACAAACAATACATTTCAATACCTTTATTTGTGTTCATATTTCATTTAGCATAACATCAAACAGTTATCACCAGGTTTGGGCATCACTAGTCCAAACTCTTTGCTTGTATAAAGTCAAATGAAATGGGCAAAAATGAAAACTACATTTAGTATAAAGACGTTGCAAAATGTTTAAAAAAAAACATATTTTCCATGTGTGGGCCTAGTTGATAAACGGACTATTAAATATGGTAATAAAATACTAAAATAAATAAATATTTTGTCATGTCTGTCATCTGTCTAACTGTTCATAAATATGAGTAAAAAAAGTAAAATATGACACAAGATAAATATAAATTGCTTAATTCAATCATTACGCTTTTTGCGCCCAGCTATTTCCAGTCTTGTATTTACCTGATCATCAAACAGATCTTCCTGCTCCTCCTTCCACAGCTCCAGCTCCATTGCCATGCGGTACTCCAGGGTGTCTCTGGGACCGGTTGGAGCCGTGGGGGCCGGCAGGGCTGGGTTCAGGCAGGCATCAGCAGGTGTGGGTGTTGTGGGGTGGCAGGGTGGCTGTGTGGGGACTGCAGGTTCATTCTGACGACATATGAGGATAAAGACAGGGAAAACATGAGTACAAAACTTTATACAGAGGTCTATGCCCTCAGTGGTCAGTTTAGTGGTACCCCGGTGAAATCTAACGCAGTCTTTGCAAAGGCTTTGGCAGCTTAAAGAAATGTGTGAGGGTGACCAGGGATTTAAGTCATCTTAATTCATGTCACATGACTCTGATTGTCAGGACAAACCAGGTGACTTTTTATATAACAACCAAAATATTATGCAAAATTATGATTTTAAAAACTTAAATGGTACAACAAAATGCTCCATGGAGGTGATATTTCTGAAACGTGCAGATGAGGAATCAAAGTTATAGAAAATTCAATATTTTGATGAAAATTTTAAATTTTATTTTGGTATTTTAATTCATTTAAATAAGCAAAACTATGCTTTCATTCATGAGTAGATTGTGACATAAAAATTCAATTCTCATATGGATGGTTTAAAATGAAGACCTTTCAATAAGTATACGCATTATTAAATACATTATAGAATTACACCAGCATGCATGGTACTATTGAATTCTGCTGCACACACACACACACAACACACACACACAACACACACACAACACACAGCCGTCTTACCTGCAAAGAGTCCGACATGATGACTTCTCTGGCTTTAATCAATCCCAGGTCCTCCAGTGTTGCCACATAGCTCAGCTCTGCCACCGTTTCACCGGGGCTAACAGATAGAAACAGTAGTTTAACACTGGTTGACAAGCATCATATGGTGAGTCTGTCATTCTGTGATGTTTCCTACTGGTGCGTTTTGACCACGGGGATCCGTTCCTGGTGAGTTTGTCTCCATCTCTGCTCTCCTGTTGATGCCGGGAATCTGCTCCTCTCAGTGCTCAGCAGGTGAGACAGTTGGATGGAGGCTTGTCCAATCAGCTGGTCTCTGCCCGTGGAGTCTCTGTGCCAAACCTCCACCACCAGAGGAACTCTACAGCACACACACAGATGCACCATGTAGTAAATCCACACAGATAAAATTACATTGCATGGACAAAAACAGCACCTGGAGTGACTGTTTGGAGAAAAAAAAGCTGGAAGTGCACTCAGACCTCCACAAAGGCTGCTAACATTTCCAGGATCCACACATCGCTCCAGATCAGTCTCAAAGTCTGATCATCTGTTTCCCATTACAAGGCCCACTCAAATTTAATTAAAACCTATTAAGAACTTTATGAGATATTCTGATAACTATCTAACAAATAGCAATTACAACACACAGTCCTACTGCACCACCTGCTGGACAAAGGTGATTTTGCAGAAAATAAAGAGGAAATTGTCCTGAAGTGTCACATGTCTGTACTATGTTACTGTTAGAATAGACAAGAACTTTATTGTGCATCAAAGCTGTCTTTTGCCCACCATCTGAGATACATTAAAACCATTTAGCACAGAAAACGTTGCTGTGGAAGGAACATGACTTTCCTTAGTGATTAATTAAATTCCAGTGCAGATCAGAAACGTTTCACCATGTTTTTCTTGATATTTTCTTAAAGGATTTGGTTTTTCTTCATGCGCGTACATATCATTTTAACCATAAAGGTGAGAAACAGAGGTGGAAATTAAGTCAGAACAATTCTGAGGTACTAGTCTTGTAGCCTCATTGCTACTTTACTGTATACTCTGATTACACTACATTTCTGAGGAAAACATTATCATTTTACTCCATTACATATATTTTAGAGGTTTAATTACTTTGCAGATTAATTCAATCAAGGATTTATTTACACATTTAACTACCCAGCAGTACATAAAGTCATTGAAACGAGCCCCATCTTCACGGGCTGCAAAATTAAATTGATATGTACATTAATGAAGCATATTAGATTCTTAAACAGACCATTCTGCATAATGAGCAAGTATTTTTTTAATGCTAATACTTTTGTACTCTTTTTTTTCAATTCTGAAAATAGCATTTTGACTTTAACCGAGGACAATAAGAGTATTTGTACATTGTAGTATTGCTACTTTTACTTATGTCAAAGTTCTGACTACTTCTTCCACCACTATATATATTAAAGAGAAACACACACACACACACACACACACACACACACACACACACACACACACACACACACACACACACACACACACACACACACACACACACACACACACACACACACACACAAACACAGACTTTCTGTAGGGATACCATGTATTTAGTAGACAATGCACTGTGTTTCATCTATAAAGTGTGTTATATTATTGAGTTGTTCTTCTTCTTGCTCTATTCTAACTACCATCTGTAAACCAAACTGATCTTGAGCAACATCTAAATTCTACTCTTTCCTGGTTTAAATCACATAACAAATTAAAGTGGAATCAACCCAAGGAATTGTTGTATTTTGAAGACAGAAACGAAAAATAAAACCCGACACATCATTGTGTGTTTCTACCTGAGGAAGGTGTCCTGTAGACGATGTGGGAGGACGGCGAAATTGAAGGCGCAGGAGGACTGAGGCAGAGACACCTCCATGTTCCCCTGTATCTCCACGGGAGGGTTGGTCATGATGGGAGCTGGACTACCGAAGAACTGATACGAATACCTGAAACACAACAAACACCTCACCGTCACTAAACTTTAGAATACAGCCGCTGCTGCACTGACTGTCTGGGTATCTGGCTGTTCTCAGGGCTAAAATGCATAAACTGATAGAATTACATGCAAAACTCTTAATATACACCTGTGAATGTAACAACGGGTTTTTTTTTCTTCCTTTTTTGCATGAAGAATTCAATGACTGCTTATAGTTGTGACTCAGTCCAAATGCAGATGCAGTCTTTCACCTGAGCGTAGCAGCGATGGAGTGTGTCAGCCTGAGGCTTCCCAGGCTGCAGAGGTCCAGAGTGAAGCAGTAGTGATGGGCGGAGGCAGGGATGGACACTTTGGGAGCAGAGACACTGACAGACGACGCTCCACCCTCTGCTGTAGCTTCAGTGTGAGTCTCCAGTGGCACAAGAACCTCGGAACCTGGAACAAACAAAATGTCCATGTTGCTTCTTATCGTTCTTATCGTTTATCCAAGGCTTGACTTAATCTGTCCAACTTCTTGAAGGACAGTGACTTGTGGTGTTTCCAGCCTCACCTGTCGGTCCTCCCTTCTCTTTACCTCGCCGAAGCTCTTCCAGCAGACTCCCTGCTTCGCTCTCTGTATGAGAGGAAGAGGGAGTATCAGGAGGAGAGTCCGGAGGTTTTCGGACTGGGGAGGAGCTTTGAGGTCTCTGTTCAGGAGGAGGAAGAACAAGGGGAGGGATAGAAGGAAGGTGGGACTGTGTCTGAGCTCCACTTCCTTCTTTAATCCTGGCAGACTGGAGAAAGAAGCCAATAAATCAATCTATAGTGATGCTGATCAATATTTACTTTGATGATGACAGGGCAAACGAATTGATCATAATTTGATATCCGCATCTCCCATTGGAATGAGTTGACCCAGGACTTGCTCTTAGTCTCCTAAAGGGGCCATGGCAACACCCACGTGACACAGATAAAGGAAAAGACTCTTCATTCAGGCAGTTACTGTGTCCATGTTCAGTGATCCTCATTTATGTACACTTGTTCTATTCATGTCTGTGTAATGAAGCATGAAAGACCCAAAACCATCACTGATATAATAAAAACTGGTGACGGACATTATGGAGACAGAAAAGGGAAGACTTGTAAAGGAAGCAAAGAGAACATCTTCACACACAAGAGCAAATAATAGACTAGACGTCACCATAAAATGCCTTCCCTTTATTTCTTTACTATTATCACTCACTCCATGTACAAGCAGGACACACATTCAGAAGAAACAGGTCCAAGGATGTTTCCCTAAGTGTGCATACCTGGGCTGAGACCTCCTCTCTCCTCAGGGTAACAGATACTCCTACAGTCGGCTGCAGGTCGACAGGCAGAGCCGGCAGCTTCTGTTTGACGCGTTTAGGAGGTTGGAGCACAAATGCTCCCTCCACCATCGCTGCCTTGTTCTCCAGATCCACAGAAACAGCAGACAGAGAAGAGAGCGAAACATTCGTGCTGCCAAGAGAGTGATCCCCACAGCACAGGTGGATCTGAGGAGGACACACAGGGACACATGATGAAGGCCAAGTAGTGGCAGGTATAAATGAGCTGTTCATCAGACACTTTGATTATCACCTCTAAGCTAGGCTGCTGAGACAGGAAGGTCTTGAGGATCCTCTGGCTGCTCCGGATGCGCACAGAGGCGCGCTCCGGCTCGAAGTCAGGACTCAGCAGGTTGTGGAAAGGCTCACTGGTGATGTCGTTTCCCAATAAAGAGTAGTAGAAGAAGAACTCTGAGCCCTCCGCTGCCAGCTTCATCGTGCTGGGAATTAACTGTAAGAAACAAGAAGAAATCCCATTTGGTTGACTTTGCTGGTTCTAACAATTCAATACATTAATTAATTAATATCCCTCAAAATATTTGTCTGATGTCTTGATTCCACTCAGCAAAAACAAGAACTGATAAATGTAAAACGCTGCATGTACGATAAAGACAATACATTTGATTAGTCAGCTGTTCATGATCAAATGGCTTTCATAATGCCACAATAAATATTTTAAATTCTAATTTAAATAATCATTTTGTTTTGTCAAAAGTCACAAATCGGATTATTACATTTAAAATGACAAAACAGATAAATGCAATAGATTCTCATGTTTAAGGCCACAAACACAAAATAATTACATTTACAGCTGGTTTAATGGCTTCAAACATATTAAAACTGCTATTGATTAACTAAAAAGATGAATACTGTTTTCATTTAGCTTTAAAGTTTAATTAACAAATGTGAAACAATAACATTATCTTTGAATTCATCACAATTTGAAGTAAGGCCTTTCTACTGAACACTTCATACTGTCTCTATGCCAAAGCAATAATATTTAAAAGAGAAGAACTCCTGAGAAGTTCTTCCATTGTCAGACACATTGAGGAACTTTTCTGATTAAGTGCTGTAGTTTGATCTCTTTAATTCTTTGTTCAGCTTCACTTAGTTTTTACCCAGACAGCGGTTAGACAGCCCTAAAAAAAACAACCTGATGTTGTCATATGGGTTCATTTTATGTGTGTTAAGTGGAAAAAGCAACGACAGTCACTCAAAAAAAAGTTTTTTAGCCTACAGATGCAGAAATTTCTGAAAGTGGCATCGTGTTGGCAAAAGTATTTAATGTTATCTGAGGTAACCTTTCACTGTCTGTTAACAGCTCAGTTTGGAAGTTATCAACCCTACGTGAGAGGTCAGAGGCAGTGTACTGTCCTCACCTGTTCGAGTTTAGTGGCAAAGGCCACAGTGACTGACAGGATGAACATGTCAGAGCAGTGATCTGCAGGTCCAACTTGGTGGTAACCCAGGTCTGGGATCAGTATGGCCTCCAGGTTGTCTGGGAGAAGGTCGTTTACTGCAGGAGAACCTACAACACCAGATCAGCACATGAGCTAAAAGTCGGACAAGAAAAGGGATGATTCTTTGCTATGATTTGATCATCTCACATTCACTTTGAACTGGACATAGTTGTGAAGCAGTGTCTCCATTACCACCATAGAGCAATGACTGTTTATTTCTCAATGCACTACAGAAAACACTAATGACACAATCAATCTTTAAACAGGTTGGAGGCCTGGACACAGGACAGAAGTCAATAGTCACACATGTCAGATATTGTTGAGGGTTTCAACAGGGGGCACTAATAGCAGAGAACACAGCACATACACACAGCTTTAGATTTTAAGTGCATGCTGTGTGATAAAGTGTGGGATGTTATCACAAGACCAGAAACTTGGGTAGAAAAGCAGCAAGTATTTCATACAGTGATATTATTTTTAAAGCCATCAGAGCCCACAACGCCCATTCAACAGGAACCTTACAGCTTCACAAATTATAGGATATTTAAATAAATTAAATATTTACTGTTATCACTCACTAAAACTATATTAAAAGGGTAACAATTTCACAAATTTTCCTTGCTATGGAACAAAGAAAGAAAGCAGTATTAATGAACCAGCGAACCTTGTCGAGGTGGGGCCTTCTTGGCTTTGAACCTATCGGGAGATGGTACGGATGGCTTGGTGTCGTTCTCCAGCACCATGCTGAGGAGGAGGGATGGCTTCTGCTTGGTGTATTTACTGCTCAGCAATTGATACCAGCGAGGCTCCTGAAAAAAGAAATCTCACCTTTACATCACTAAAAACAGGTAAAAAATATATGTTTTTATGGGTCGCAGTGAGCAGAAGCTGGATAACACTGATCAGACTATTTGAGCTAGTTCAACATGTCACCCAAACAGATGGAGAAGAGGCTTACTTGTTTGAAATCTTGTACAGATCGGAGGTCCAGGACGAGGTAGCCGACACTCTCTTTCCTCGCACTCACGGGGTCAACAGCGAAACACTGAAGCTTGATCGGAGTTCTCTGCAGCCTGGAAAAGACAAAATCATCAGGATGTATCAATATTACAAAGATTTGTAACATTCTTATAACATCGATGCTCAGAGATGGAAACAGAAGCTCAAAATGCCAACTAACAAAAACAGTATTATGGTTATTTCCTTGTGGAATTCAAAAAATGTAGCAACAGCGGTTTGTATAATAAACTACCAGGGCTGTAAACACATCATATAATTAGCACTGCAATAATTAGTTATTTCATTGATTAAACAACATAAAATTCATTAGCAATTATTTAGAAAATTGCTTAATAATTTAGGTCATGTTTGTGGTTTTGTTGCTGTGAAAATTAAAACTGCAGTGTAAAAATGTAAGAGCTTGCAGACCTGTGTTGGTGCAGCGTCCTGCGGTCGAGCTCCCAGGCCAACTCGGTGCTGAACTGTGGCTGATCTCTGTGATCTACGGGGTCTGTGGCCAGCTGCTCACCATCGAAACTCGCCTGGACCACCAGACTGAGCCGGGTACTCTTCGGGAAGTGACGACCTAGGGAGGGACAGATGGGTTCACAAAGCAGTTGGAAAGATTTTCGCTTACGGTCTCAAAGCTAGTGGATAATCGCCAGCCGTGAGTCAAACAGAAAGATTTTGGAGTTTTTCCAGCAACCACTTTGACATTCCATTGTTTTGGGTCATAGTTGCTGCTTATAAAGAGCTAGCAAGAGATGCCAAACAAATGTACAAGTGTTCAGCCTAAGACGGTCTTTAGAATTAAAGAAAAAAGTCTACTCTCACTGATTTACCATCCATTAAGGTTCTTGTTGCTTCTCTGTGAGGCTCTTTAAAAGACTACAAACTGACAGCTTTTGTGTAAACAGTGTACATACTAAAGTGTTAGTTTGGATACATAAAATTCACAGGAATTAAACTATTCAATATTAAAGTCTGGCTTGAACTAAATTAAGCTTATGCAGTTGGAGGCAAAATCTATTAATTATTGAACCTCCTGAATTGCATCCCTCATAAGAGCACACACATTTGCAAATCAGATGATAAAACACCGTCAACCTTTATAGACTTACTTTAGCAGTAGAATCCCAAAGTGTTTTTCTGTTAAGGCCTCAATTTAAGGGATCCATGCCCGAACTCGAAGACGTAATAAGAAGTAAAAGCATAAGGAAAGTCGGCTCCAGTGGCTCAAAAAATCTAGGTAAACCACAGACGTTTTTGCATGCTATTCTGTGGAGCGATGACAAATGGCCTTTGCCCATGAGGAATGGGCTAAGATTCCTCAGGCAGCTGGTGTCTGGCTATGGATCATGTTTGCAGCAGGTCATAGCAGCTAAAGGGTCTCTACAAAGTACTATGGACGCTTGTCATTAAGAGGCAGAATCATTTTGAGACTGCAGTAGTCAGTAAAAGTAGCTTTAGTAATAGTTTTGTGCTCTATTAGGGGAAAACGCGTTATATCTGTTGTATTGAGCTATTTAAACTTGTTTGATTTGGTTATTACAAACAGCTGATAGTGTACTTTGACAGTAAACCTAATCTAATAAGCCACTGAAGATGAATAATCTTGCTTCCAATTGTATAGCACCTACCAAAAGGTCTCTAAATGTGATTTTGAAATGTATGTTCTTTGTGACTGAAATAGATAAAGTCTCCATAATTGGATGTCTTGCTGTAACAGTAAAAATTCCCTTCTGGGTCTCAGTTAGCTAGCATTGCCAGAAGCAACAAGCTTCTTTTAATACAGGTGGTGAACACTTGTGTAACTATATTAAGCATTACAAACTTTTAGCGTTGTCGTTGTCTCACTTTGTATAAGTTTATCGCATAATTAAAGACATGGTGTGAAAGGTTGTAGTCCAACTCCTGCTTACCTTCTAGTATGGATAAAACGATTAGAAGTTGATCTGTCTTCGAAGCCATGATGTCATTTGACAGCTCTAACAGGAACTTTGCGACTCCTAGTTTTACAAACTACGAAAATTATTTCACGTCTTCGTTTTCCTCATAACTCACGTATGGACATAAAATATTAACACAGCCGAGATTTTGTTTGCCCAGAGGTTTGACTGTCCGTTGCTGAAGTCGAACAGCCGCTTTGTTGTCAAGCTTTGGCGCCACCCATTTTGTTTCTAGAGCGGAAGTGATGACAGAGACAGTCAGGACGTCAGCGTCCTCTGCTGGTAGGAGGTGGAACAGCAGGGTGGGGACGCTACACCTACTACTACTGCTGTAGACTTTACAGCCTACTTTTTAGTCCACTACGTTTATTATACAGCTGTAGTAACTAGTTACTTTACAGATTCAGATGATACAAGATATAATTAACAAATGGCTTATGATATCTTAGAGATTAAGTAAATAAATGTGTTAAAATTACCTCAGGCTTTAGCTATATAATATTGAAATGAGTCATTCTGAATAATGAGCAACCTAGATTTACTTTTGGTCCTTTAAGTATTTTGAATACTTAAATGCTTTTACGTAAATAAAATTTTGAATGAATTGTATTGTTGTATTTTACTTGGGTAAAAGAATTGACTTACACTTTATTTAAATAATTCTTCTGCTATGGGTACTGGCAATGCATCAGTTTGAGTAACCACAGCAAAAAAGACAAAAAGAGTAATAATAATGATTGATAGTAATTCACCTAAGTCTCCTTCCTAAATTCAAATGCATGCATTAACTTGCCAAATAATTTTAAGCAGGAGTCATTCAGTAGTGCAACTAAAAATAAATGATTGATTTTTAAATTCAAAGTAGATATATAATTGATAAAGGATAAATCCAATTGTACCTCCTTTTGTTCACCATGAGGTCTACAAAAATTAACTGACTTGTTAGGAACACTAACACCATAGTAAAACTGCAGCAGCTTTACATTGAAAAAGTATTTTATTTTTAGTGTCACTTATTTAGAAAAAACTACACATACAAAAGAATATATATAAACATCCTTTAATCATGATTGCCAAACATATGAATTAAGGCATATACAGTATAAAAAAGCAACAGCAGGTTTCATGTTTATACGATTTCAGTGTGTTATTAACTGGATACACTGGGTGAATGAACTGAACATATCAAGCAGCCTTTATAGGACAACACTGTGTTTCCAAAAAGATGACAGCATTTTGTAAACAGAGTTCATAGCACTATATTCAAGTAATAGAATGATCACTGATACTATGCAGGTTAGGTACTGTGTAAATGACTGAGACAAGGTTAGGCCATTGGGATTGGGCTTTTCCATAAATACCTCCAAACCGCATGATGTAAAGAGGTAAAAACTCCAGCAACACTTGCAGTATCAGAAACGACTTTATCAAACCGCGTGACGTAATCATTTTCTGCATTATGCTACATTGGCAGAAAGGGAGGACTAGGTACACCTTGACTTATTTCAACTGTCTGAATTATTCCAAGATTAGCAGTAATGTTAGCCATATTGCAATGATACTAAATGAAATCAAACCTAATGTAGCAATTCAATTGTGTCACACATATAAAGCAGTTTGTTTTGAATCAGGTTAATTTTAATTGGCTGGAACAATCAAAGTAGTGTTAATATTACATTTTCTTTGCATATTTACAGCCAATTTGACACCACTTTGTTGATAGGTTTACTTGACTAGACCTAGGCCTCTTTAGCCATGAGCAAGAAAGATATCATAGGGAATTCCTGATGTCTTTGGCTCAGAAATGCAACTACCAGGCTAACCTGAAAGGTTTGATCATTGAGCTGCTCTTAATCATGGTCTCTCTGATACAACATGCAGGCATTAACATGATGGAACAGACCTCCTGGTGGCAGGATTGTCTGAATTGGAAATCCCATTTGTGAGACTCAAAATCTATCAGTGATTATGCAAAATGACGATCATTAAGTTTCCGATATCTCAGTTTGGCCTACTATTGAGTAAACTATTGGTGTACATGGAAGCAGAGAATTAGTGAACAATAATCCAACTCCAATTTTCAGCCTCTGAAAAACGTGCATTCACATGATCAATTGGGAAAACAATATGGATGCCCTCATTGTCATATAAATAAAGACGTTTTTGCAAAAACTGTAACGTTGGCAGCCTCACTGATATATTGAGAATGCAAGCATACCACTTACAATCATAAATTATTTGTTGACTTTAATTAAATAGCATCTGTAGTGTTACTGTCACCAGTCACAACGATGGACGCCATGATTATGAAGTCAAGTCGGGTAAATTGGGGCAAAGAATCTCCAGAGGAGTTTCAGAGCAAAAAAAATCCAACCCCACCATGCGTTCAAATAATTTTGTCCAAGTCAGTGCTTGCATTCTCCCAATTTTGGATGTGTCATGAATGCGCCATAAGACTGTTTCTTTGCTAAATGATCCTGCTGAGTAGTTAGCTGACTGTAATTTCCACAAAAAACACTAAATTTCTATTCATGCTACTTGAAAGAAATTCTGACACTGCCATTTTAATCAGGTAACATGCCATGAATTAAGCATGTTTGTGTTGAACATGTGTTGTGAGCAAATATCAGCTGGATAGTACAAGAAGCAAAAGGACAGAATTAGAAAAAGGCTGCCAGAATGACTTGATGTAGTTCCAGCTGTTGCAGGCATTAGTTTTTATTAGTTTGTTTTTTATTCTGCAGTTGTTTGGCATTTATGGAAAGAAAATCGTTCAATTCCACCTATCAGATGCTCTGCGGTGAGCTGGTTAGCTTGTACGGGCATGGGAGGAGGAGCAGGGCAAATGATTATGGGACTTCTGCTAAGGGTGCATCCCTACTGGCATCACTAACAGAAAAGACTGTGGGCATTTAATGTAATGGACAATTCCAGTGTAATTTACTGAATTGCTGCATCACCATGTTTTCTATTGCTATACTGTTGATGCTTTACCAGCTTTAATCAAGTTGAATTTTATTTTCTATTTCTGTTTTCTTGATTGTTCAAAAGAATTGATCTCAGTAAAGAAGAGAGCATAAATTTTAGAGCTGCTACTCTATACTAAAAAAACTAGACTGAATTTAGCATGCTCTCAATCTGCTGCTGAATAGGCAAAAAATGCTTTTATGCAAGGAAATGTTTCATACACACCTTGTAAGTTAAATTAAGTCATTAACTCATGAAAACTGTTGGCATCCTATCAAATAAACAAAAATCCAATGGCCAGTATGAAAATTTTGTTTGACTAACAAACAATGAAGCATATTGTTTCTCATGAACTCACTACTGTACCTGAGTAAAGCATCAAACTCCATTTAGTCTGAGTACAGTGAAACAAATGCTGCAAAAACTCAATGTAAACACTGGAATTATCCTTCAGAGGTACTGCGACTAAAAGTATAACTAGCACGTCTTTCATGTTCAAACATACAGTAATAGCATGCCTTTAACACACACACACTCTTCGTTAATATTCATCCACCTAGCCCCAGGTAAAACCTCTGATTTCAGCGTTTTTACATTAGAAATCTGGTGACTGTATGTTGATTATAATCGAGTCAAATCACATGAAGCTAGAATAGCACTCAGTATAGCGTATAAATCCACCAAGATCAGATCCACATCTTTATCGAGATCTGCACCAAAATGTAATGGAGTCTATTCTGGCCCAAGACCCATCATGAAAATCCTTTCTGAAGAATTTGCACAATCCTGCTGAAAAACCAACCAACAATCAAAAGGACACGGGTGAAAACATAACCTTCTTGGTGGAGGTAAGAACTCACCAACAAGTCAGTTATCAGCTCTTAACACTTTTGAAGTCAAATCCCAAATCCTTGGACACTCTTTTTTTTAAATACTTTCCTAGCTCTAGACTGAATTTGACACAAGCTTAGTCAAATTTCCTTGACTTAAACAAAGATAGTATCTGTAAATGATAGTTAGCACCTATTCCAGTCTAGCTGCCATCTTTGTTTGGGGCAAAGGATAGAGGAAAGGGTTCTAACTGTGCACAAAGGGTGACATAAACAGTGCAAACATCAATGCATACGTCCAGCAAGCCTTCCAAACTAAAGAATTCACAAAGCTTTTAAATACAACTCAACGCTGTTGCCTCATAGTAGGAAGGTCGTGGGTTCAAATCCAACTTGGGACCTGGGGCTTTTCTGTGTGGAGTTTGCATGTAATAAAGCGTGAATTGGTGACTCTAACTTGACTGTAGGTGTGAATGAATGATCTGGTGCCCCAAGGATTACACTGTTTTCCAGAGTCTTCCAGATACCAATCAGTGTTAATTCACGTGACCATTTAGAAATCTGCACGCACTCTGATTATTTAGGCACAAAAAGCTGCTTGGTTAATGTTGGGACTGATCAAGGTTTTGGTGACAATAAACTTCTGGGTTAATGTTAAGGAATTTTGTTTTCAATTGGCTAAACAATCTCACTGTAAGGTCCATTTCGTAGCACTTCTGGAGCTTTCAATTGTATTACACAAGCAGCTAAGAAATTGTAGTTAGAGCAACAGGGTCCATTCGGAGAATCAACTCTTAAATCTTAACTTTGATGCAAATGAGGTCAAGAAGTCCTTAAACTGCTCAGGGGGATGGAAATCTGAATATCCTCAATTCCACGCCAACTGGGCAAAATTCCATCTTCTGAGGAAGATGGTGTGAAACTATTGCAAGCTCAAGATCAGTTATTGAATGGATTTTGAGATGGAATTGATTTGCCAGCCATCGTCAACCTTGTCGGTAGTAATAGTAGTAAAGAAACAGATCCCTTCTCGGAGTAGCATGCTAGATCGTACTGGGCGAGCCATCTCCAAAAGCTGTATATTTAAAAACACTGAGAGGCACGACGGGGGCTAACATTCACAAAATGACACACACACCCTAAGCTCTAACCAAAATGGAATATGTGCAACATAAATTACATCACTGGAAAATGTGCCTGAGGCACAAACTGCTGCAGCCAATAAAGACATTTTTGTCTTTTTTCTGCTGGTTTTTCTGCTCTGCCCGCTGCTCCCCTGCATGGCTGATGGACGTCAACATAGAGTATGATAAAGCATGTTAGTGCTCTGCCATGAATCTGTACAGAATATATACACCACTGGGTCCCTACATGGCACTATGCAGGTCAATGTGAAGGTTTACTCTCACATAAAGACATTACAATCAACATGGTTACGCTCAAGTACAGGTCAGCTTTACAAATGTAGGGTCAGCACTATGGAGGAAGGAGGACCACTTCAATAAAGAGAATAATAAGGATAATAATTGACTTCTTAGCTTCCTAATGCTGTATCCCAATAGGAGTTTTAAAAAAAAACACCAACAGTATTGGGATAGTGTAAGTCATTATCAGTACATTCAGTCATATCATCATCATAATACACTACGATAAATGTGCATTTTATAAAGCCGTGTCTGGGCTGAGTGCACGGCGCTCTGGTTTTATTTTATTTTACACATGCCGCCTGCTACTGTCGAAACCCTGCAAAACTGAAAGCTTCAAAAGTCAGTGATCTGTATTTGTACAGTTAGCTCGTCTTTCCAAAAAGTCCCGATCCTGCTTTCTGTCCCTCGGTCGGCCCGTCTGCTCTTCGATGAAGCGTTATAAAACAGGTGGCTGCCATTAGTAAGAAATGAAAGAGGTTTTTAAGTATTTGTTCTCTGCCTCTCAGCGAGGCGAAGCTTATTCAACACCATGGAATTGATGTCTGATAAATCTGTCATCCCTCATGTGAGACGTGGTCACATGGTCCTACTTCTTCCCTTCGCTCTCTGTGGAGACAAGAGGAGAAAACACAGCTTTCAGTCACATATTGGCCCTTTAGGGAACAAATACTGTAGGCGTGTTCAGACTAGAAGTGATGTCATTGCTGGTAGTTTTGCTTAAAGGAAGCAGAATACAAGTTGAAAATATTTGACTTAAACCGTCTGAACACACCGTAACGCAACATTCCTGACGAAACAGACAATTTAATCTCAAAACTGACCACAAACCAGCTTTGTGTGACAAAGATTTTACTCATGATCTGAAATGAACTAAAACCTTTGGCTGATATAAGATACCAGATTTGTTGTTAAAGGTCAAACTCAAATGCCAGACATGATAAAATGCCATTAACTGTGAATTGGAACTCAAACAACATTATAGTAACACTCATCATAAGTCACAGACTCAAAGGGCAAGAAGAGGGGCAACATGGCAACATTGAGAAAGGGAACAAGTAAAAATTGGTTTTGATTAAACCATGAAATGAAAGTTCAGAGTTGTATCTTACTCAGGTCAGCCACATAAAAGCACTACAAATAAAACTAGACAGCACTCACACTGTAAAAACGAGTGGCTAGAATATAAGAAATAAACACTGAATTAAAGGAGAAAATGGCTTAAGACTTGTGAAATGATCTGTCCATGCAGCAAGATCATTTCTCTTGTCAAGAAATCTTAAAATAGGATGGTTCAGTCAAGAAATAAGTAGGCTGGATTTTTTTTTTTTTAAGTAAATAACTTTTAAAACAAGATTCATTCATTCATTCATTTTCTGTAACCACTTATCTTGTGTAGGGTCACCACTGTGCCGCCCACTAAAAACAAGATAATTAATCTAATTTTTCCAGATGTAAGATTTTAAATCTCAGCAAGTACAGAACAAAGAAGGCAGCTCGGTTTTCCCCTTTATGTACTTATGCAGAAAAAAAACTACAGTCCCATGATAGTTTAACCCTCATAATATGACTCCCTGGCCATGTAAACATACCCCTAGAATTTAGAATCACATTGGTATCATCATTAGTTTGATAGTTATTCAAGTCGAGACTTGGATCAAATCTGTATTATTACTATTTGTCATCCAACATTAGTCAGTTTTCCGTGAGTCCTATAAATATCAACAGTCTATAGATCAAAAACAAGTCTACAGATAGAACCATTATGTTGTGAGGTTTAAACTGTGACTGTAAGAAAACGGTTTGTTCACAAGATTCAGTGAGTAGATAATTAATCAGTGATCCTCAGATATCAGATCTAAATATTAGAAAGCACTGCAGCTCTTGGGTTGTGTGGAAAACTCCGGGCATTCTTCCTCATTTCTCAGCTGTTCTGCACTTCCACTGTCAGCATCATTCTCCTCTATTTCACAGCAATTACCATTTCAAGATAACTGCAGTCCTTGCACCAGAAAGGCAATCATGACATTATGCTCTTTAACTGCCTGCCAGGTTCCCTCTGCATCATTTCACAATTTCAAACAATGACAGCGATATATGTCTCATGAGAATGTATGGAAAGCACCGCAAAGCAGATAACGATCCACTGGATGACACTTTAGGTGGCGAGACAGCAGTGAGCCGTTATTCCCAGAAGAGAATGCTTAGATATTTGATTTATTGACCCACCAGACGGCCTGAACAAGACTCACTTCTCCATCTTGTTCTTTTCCCAGCTCGCATTTTGTGAAAGAAAAATTTAGCCAGATCCAAACTTAGAGGACAATGAGTCTGTGAGCTGAAGAAAATGTTCAGCACCCTTAAAAATCCTTAATAATACTATAAAAGAAACCACAGTGCTGCCAACAAGATGACATTGGACACTTCAGCAGTCTGTGTGTGTTTGTGTGTCATGTTTTGAAGACGATGCATGATGCATTTAAATCCAAACTAATTATTTCATCTTAACTCAATTGAGTTGAAATGGACATTTTAGAAAACGGCTTCATTTTATGATCTTACTTAAAGCGACAAAGCTCCCATGAAAAACCTTAATACCATTTTTATTGTACGGCAATAATAAAAATCACAACAGAAACAGGTTTTGCAATCCAAACAAGCAGGAGCATCGAATACACAAATTCATGTAAATATACAAATTAAACACTCCCTGGACTCTTTAAATATCTTTAAAGGGAATATTTGTAAGGATCAGAGCAGCAGTTGATATTCATGTTTGAACATAGCTGGCATTAAGCTCTGATTGTCACATTGTGGTATTAAGAGCACACAGCTTCTGTGTTTCAAACTTACCAGTAGAGGAGTGTCCCGAAACCTGCTGACTGGAAACCAGTGACCTGGAGCTCAACCCTTCAACACAGTGAAAAAAAACCCAGCTGTGAAACATCAAATATCAACAGAAAAATGTCCTGTGATGTTCAAAATAAATAGACGGTTCAGGTGTCATTCATTCACATTTCAATAAAACACTGATAGTAGCAGATGAAGTGTAGCTGAGATTCTGTTAAACTGGTCTCAGCCAGAAAATGGATTTTCTTTTTCACTGGTCTTTCTGAAAAGCTGAATGATAGACTGGTTATACATAATAACTGGCTAGTGATATTACCATTCATAACAAAAACAACTATTTTGTTAGCATACAACCGCTACTACTACTTCTACTCCACTACATCTCATAGGGAAATATACTTTTTTTTTAAACTTTCACTACATTTATCTGCTTTAATTACAAGCTACTTTACAAATTACCATGTTACGTTTGCACACAAAATACTTGAAGAGCTTATAAATAGGATTCATTGTTATAGATTAAAACTACCAGATATATATTATATATATTAACATGTTCATGAGAATATAACAGTTGTAACGGACAATTTACTGCATGATGAATATTTTCCTTTTCAAGAGTCATGATTTATTTCTATTATATGGCACAAGATTGTATGAAATACTCTCAAAACTCAAGCACCTACAATTTGACTATGCTTATATACTGTACCTTACATTCAGAACAGAAGTTTTACTTGTAACAGAGTACTTTCATAGTGTGGCATTTGTACTTTTACTTAAGTAAAGGATCTGAATACTTCTTCCAGCAATGAGGAAAGCAAATCAAAAGACAACATTAAGAACAAAGATTAAAAAATACCCTTTGTACTGTCCTACAACTTACTGTCGACTAACTAAAGTATGCAGCAACATTATCATTACATGTACATTTATTTATATTAAAGTTGTATTTATTCATATATATTATATTTATATTTAAAGGTGATGTGAAAGCAGATGATGTCATTCCAAACACAGGGGCAGTAACTTTCAGTTTGACTCAGTGTGATGTCATACCTTGGTAGATGTCGTACTGTCCTGACATCAGGTTGTAGCTCATACCCAGGTGTGTGTGATGGTGTGTGTGGAGGTGTCGGCCGTATGACACATGGTTTCTCTCTCGTTCCGTCTCTCTCTCTCCCTCAGGGGAACCCTTCTCGCCCGGCTGTATGAACACACACATCATCATCTGGATTTACATTAAACTTCTCCCAACCCCAAACCCCGAATTTGTTCTACAAAGTCAAATAGTTTAGTCAAGATGATGTTGGCTCTTAACAGCTGATTACACATCTTGTTATGTCTGTTTAAACTGCAGTTTTTGTTTTGTTTGTTTCATTTAGATGTCTAGATGTCATATTTACTGCCTAAATTAGTGTTTTCTGGCTCTGGCAGCCGAAGTGATTGCAAATTTTCTCAGGCAGAACACAACTCTGTACACTGCAGTTTGAAGACACAGCAGAATTAAACTTAAGTACTTAACTTAACTACTTATCATATCATAATCAAGTGGTTAGTATGGTACAGCATGTGCACAAATCATTAATCACTTAAAAACACATCTTACTTAACAGATTGCGTAAGAATATTTTAAGGGTTTTGTTTTTGACTGCTTTCCGAAGCAAACCGTAGTATATCGGATTTTTTAAAATGTCTTTCAGTCCAGGCACCTATCAGTTTTGATCTGCCTCACTACACTGTGAAATTCAACTTGAAGACACTTGAAACACAGTTGACATGGTAGTCAATCTCAACAAGGGCCGGGCCTGCTGCATTGGCATTGCATAGAATTGCAGATGAGTGTGTAAGGACAAGTGCTGCACTGCAACACAAGAACAGGCAAAATATTTGAAAAGAAGAGGAAAAGAAAGAGTTTCAATATTTAATATCTTAACATTTAAGTTTCTAGGAGCTGAATTCATTCAGTGGGTAAATGAATAGAAACCAACACCTGCCTGGACACACTAAAGGGGTTTCTATGTCATGTAAGGCTGTCACCTGTGATGATAAGAATTATGAATTGGTTATAATATGGCTAATATGTAGAAAAACTCTGACCAGCTCCTGTGAATATTCATTAATAATAATAATATAATAACAATAATATCTTATCCCGCTTTTTCTGTTCCTCGTTGTACTGTGTGTCACAGTAACAGCGTGTATGAGTGTCACTCTGGTGTATGTGAGGGATGTAAAATTAAATTAGGCCTCTTCAAATGAGACTGTCCTCTAACAATCAGGAATATAACATTTTCTCATGTTTGTCTTTAACCTTAGTTTGATCTTTTTTTGTGTGTGTGTGTGTGTGTGTGTATTCACGAGGAAAGGATCTGTGTCGTATGAATGAAAACAACCGTCAGAGGTTTGACATGGTGAGCTGCAGTGTGGATGTGGCTGTAAAGTGAGCGGCGTCTCACAGCAGGTGATTTTCCATGGTACTGATGGCTTTGCTGCTGCAGCAGCTCCAAGGCTGAGGAGGAGGATGAGTCGCTGCTCTGCTTGCTGCTCACAACTCCTCCTCTGCTGGGTGGGGTCACCTCCGACTCCTCCCTGCCCGCTGTCTTACCATACAGAGGGTAGTGGAAACCTAGAGTACACAAACATAGATCCACGCACACGTAACCACAGAAATACACACACACAGACAATCAATTCACATAACCATCGAAAAGAAGTTGCAAATTTTGAATCTTTAATTTGCTATATTTAAAAGATAAAGTTCACAAATTTGTCTTAGTGTCTAATGTTGGCCTCTGGGTGTTGGAGGCTATATCAGCATCAGGAAGTGTAGCTTTAATATACTCTATGTGTGAGTGCCTTGTGCATTTTTTTCCCCCACTTTACTGAGTGAATGAAGTGCACAGTTGTGAGCTGCTAGTACTTTAGTGCCACATCTACTGGCAGTGAGTGTTGTATATTAACCATTTAGTGATTCTTAGCCCTTATCCTTACAATAAAGCTGAAACCCCGTTGAAATTCCTTACATTTTACAGAGTTCTCTCATTATTAAATGAGTAAATTCATCATATGTGAGGTAAATTGTAGACACCAGATTGTCTTGGTGGCCACAGGTAAATTACAGGGTAGTTTCAAAAGAATTCCTTATGAGCACTAAACCGTTAAATTGTGATCCTTCGATAAAATACAAATACACATTTTTTTTAGTCTCCTTTTGTAAAATGTCGCGCCTTGTTTGGTACATAATGTCAAATTACTTTCCTGTTTGCTTTCCATAATAGCAACTGTGTGGCTAATAGATTGTTAGCTAAAGGTACAGGCAAACAGATGCCTACACATCCAGCAGACATAGAGCAACACGTTTATCCCACTGGAGAGGTGTTTCTGCCAGTCTAATTAATCCAATATTCACTCTCTTCTCTCTTTTGGCTCTATTTTGGTCTCCGACTTCTGAGAAAAATATCTGGCTTTCGCTGTGCATGTTGTTTGGTACTGGGCAGGAAGATAATTCATAGAAAGAAAGCGTAAGAAATATAAACCTATTCCTTAAAAGTAGACACAAACCTTTACTCAGACTCTTACCTGGGTAATTGTGGACCAGGGTTGGGGAAACCCCTCTATAGGAGCCCCCGCCGCTCTCACACATTGTTAGGTAGGGCGCATAGGAGGAGTGCTGGTATTGGATATAGGGCTGGTGGGGGGTCATGGGAGGAGAGACCGCTGCCCGGGCATTCTGGGACTCCTCAGACAGCCCTCCCATTGGCTCCTGGCCTTGATCATCCAGCCCCTCCAGCCTGTCTGACTCCTCTGCGTCCATGCTGGGCAGGAGATCATGGGATCCATGTACCCTAGCTTTTTTAGCATCTCCGCCCACACCTCCACCCCTCTCTGCTCCAACTCCTCCTCCTGAGGTCATCTTGGCCCCGGCAGGCTCCATGGTGGCTCCCCATTCTTTTCCCCTGTCTGCTTCACCCTCCTCGGCCTCCTCTCCATGCTGACTCTGTAGCTCTGAGTATTTGCTGTGAACCAGGCAGTGAGCCCAGGCCGGGCCGTCTGAGGGCTAAATCGATGGGGACAAGTGTTGGTGCTAGTTGCAGTGTTTCCCCTATAATTCTTTGTTAACAGTGGTGGGTGGGAGTCACTATGGGGTTGGTTCGATTTCAGTCCACGTCTCTGTCCCAGCAGCACTGAAACTAAATACCTACTTTATCATTCTAAATGTTAGCCCTTTAGCATTTATCTCTTCCTTGTTTTTAGGAGGGAAAGGAAGACTAATTAATAACTTGCATTTGTACACTTTCTTTTTGGCAGGGTTGGAGAATTGCTTGCTGCAGTGGCCCACCTCTGCTGAACGACTATAGAGGAAACACTGTGTACTGGAGTGAACAGAACCATAGACAGACCATCTATCACTGGCTCTGGGTGTGATGTTGATGAAGGATGACGACGTTTCAACAGCAGGCGGTCATTCACAGGTGGAATGTGAGGAGTGTGGCGTCCCTCTAATGACACGAATCGAGACACGTCTCACACATGATCAACTGCAGAATTTAGGCCAAACTGAAGGAAAAAACAAACTACCCTCCAAAACACGGCTTTCATTCAATTCATACAATCTTTTTTTTTTTACATGACCCAGCATGGCTAGAGTTAGCAGTTAACGGCATCATGAGATGACATTGTTAAAAAATCTGTACATGCTTTCTGAAAAAGCAGCTAATATCAAAAACACTTAGTATTAGAAATGTTTGTTTGTTTCAGTGTTTATGGTTTACATTTACAGCTAAAGTGAATTATACATTTGCCCCATTAATTTTTACTCTAAACATTAAAACATTTCCATCCATCAAATCAAACAACATGATTTTAATTTCAAGCAAAATGACTAAG
Source organism: Chaunax sp. Z400 (assembly GCA_037577475.1). NCBI lineage: Eukaryota > Metazoa > Chordata > Actinopteri > Lophiiformes > Chaunacidae > Chaunax > Chaunax sp. Z400. The sequence goes on along the minus strand of CM075187.1, from coordinate 22,653,743 downwards.
GTCATATGTCAAAGTAGAGCTACAGCACCACAGAAGCCACATGGTCTTTGTTATTAGCACCTATTGTTTTGGCTGTACACAATGTGTGATTAATCTCTTTGTGACACTCAACAACAGTCATTAAAGCACACCAACAACACCATCAGCGGCGGCGGCAGGTTATAGACAGAGGGAGAAACTTACACTGGAAAAGGAAACATTTGAGTCCAGATCTGTCTGACTGTTTGGGTTGTGGAGTGATGAAGAAGAGGAAGAGGACGGTGACTTGATGTCATCACAGTCTTTCATCGAGACAGGGTGCTGGTCCATCATACCACTGTGCACAGCCTTTATGCCCAGGCTTTGTCCCCTTTCCACCCTCTCACTCATCTCCACGTAGGACAGGATGGGTTTGGGACAGCATCCTTTAGCACCATCTGGACCTTTACCTAGCATGGGTCCACCAGCTGAACCCCCAACCATATGTTTGTCATCCTCACTGTCTCTCATCCCCTGTCCCCTCTCACCCCTCTGCTTGCCACTGTGTGTCTGGTCACAGCATTTGGAGGCCAGTAACAGTTTCTGGTCCATGTACAATCCTCTGGAGTACTGGCCGTAGTACAGTGATTGAGCCAAGGCAGTCTGGGTCTGACTCATAGCCAGTTGGAGCTGAGACTGAGGCGGCCCATCACTTTTCTTTGAGTCTGAGAACTCATGGGAGGAGCTTTTGTCGTCCTCTTTCACTTCGTCTTTTCTGTCTTTCCCTTTACCATCAAGACCAGAGCTTTTGTGGAAAGCAACACTGCTACTGTTTTGCCTATCCGACTGCATATACCCCTGCAGGTAGTAGGGCTCGTAGCTGTGGTAGTATGGGGATTGGGGGTCTTTTGATGATGGAACAGATGGTGGGGTTTTAGCTGAGTTACCATGGTTACCGTTAGAGCTCACCTCTGAAGAGGTTGAGGAGCTAGACTTGGATCTGATTCCATCTGAGCGACATTCGGAAGATCCCCCATCGTCTCCGGCATCTGAGATGTCAGAGTAGGCAGGGCTGTTGTTCTTGCTATTGCTGTCTGCTGCTGCCAGACAACTTCCACTGGAGTCAAGCCGTGATGAACCACCAATGGAGGGACTGGGGGCATTGTCGGTGAAAGTGTAGACCTTATCAGCCTCAGCTCGGATACTGGCCATCCTGCTCTCCTGGCTCTCCGTGAGCCCATTAATTACATCCTGCTTACTGAGGTGCTCCTTCAGAAGGCTTCCTGAAATTTCTTTGACTCCAATTTTAGAACAACCACCATCTTCCATTTTGATTCCACTGCTCTCTCCATTAGGCGTCCTGGTTGGCGCATCTTTGTTATGTTTGTCCTTCAGCCTCCGTTTCTCTTTCTTCCTGGTCTCCTTGCTGCAGGTAACTAGAGTGGCTTTGACAAGGCTTGGTTCCACAACGATGCTCAGCTTTGGTTTGATGGGTTTCAGGGGAAGATTTTTACTGGTGAGACCTACCGCTGCCATGGGTGAGGGCTGCTGAGAGGCGGCAGTATCTGCTGTGCCAGTTGGATATGCTGTGTTGGGTATGGCGATAAGCTTGGGAGGAGCAGGGGCCGGAGCAATCGGTCGGTTGGTCCGGGACTTGGACAGCTTCTCTACCTTTCCATTGGCCTTCTTGCCTTTGTCACATGCACCTCCCTTTTTGTCGATCAAACCCTCTGCTTCCAGCTTAGGCATCTCTACCGTGGAGTTCCTGTCTGGTACCATGCAATTCTCCAGAACCACAGTCATGTTGGAGATGATGGGCAGATTGCTAAGGTCATCAATCAGCCCGTCTTTCAGCAGTGAAGTTCTTCTGGTCTTAGAGTTGGCTGTGGGTGTGTGGTCAGTACTGAGGAGAAGCCTTCTGTTCTTAGGAGACCCCACTGTGGTAACCTTATATAGAGGAGCAGCTTTCTTAGAGGAGCTGTTGCCATTAGAGCTGTTGTTTGTCTCTGAGAGATCATATGTTATGTTGCTGATGGTGTCCTCACAGTCTGATAGTCGTTCCTCACTCTCCCCATCCTTCATGGGCTCCAGCTCAGGCTTCCTCTGCTCCTCAGCCTCCAGGTGTGCATGCGTCTGGTGGTAGCGCAAGCCATTGATGTGCTTGTAGCGTTTAGTGCAGTTGGGGTGGGGGCAGTCAATGAGGATGGGTGGAGGAGGTGGTGAGGAGGCACAACCTCCCGGGTCCATGAACGAGGGGTCGGATTTTCCCTGTGGTGTGGATGGGGCACTGCGGGATTTGGCTCGGATCCTTTTCCCATTTCCGTTTTTAATGTCGTCAGAAGAGACCAGGCTGAGATCCAGGTCAGCTGGTGGTTTGGTCTTTCGCTTCCCGGAGGAGAGAGAGGATGTGCTATTGGCAGGTTTCACGTCCTCCACAGTAAAGAAAGAAGGAGGCGTTCGGCAGTTGCTGTTGATGAGGTTCAGGCTTCCTCTCCGTCCCTTGCTGTGGATGGGTGCAGTGGTTCCAGCCACAGCACCTCCACGGCTCCTGTGCTGTGACAGACCCCTGACTTTGGCAGCTGGGGCCGGCTCAACGCAGGGTCGCTCAGCCATGGCCATTCGCATCCGTTTCCCTCTGCCACGCCCACCTGGAAACTCGGGGTCACTGGAGGGAGATTCACAAAACCTGGACCGAGGAAGAGAAACACAAGAAATTGACAAGAGAATTTCTCTTAAGAATCAATTACTTACAGCCTGAAAATGTTTCAGAAGTGAGAGAGATGTGTCATGACGTGTTCTGTTGAATTGATGTTATATGTATTGTATCCTATTAGGTACTGTTTAAGTGTTAAGCATTTTAATATCACTTTAAATATGTGCTGCATAAAATAAACCACAAAAATGCATCTCTAAAACCAATAAAAACAAGGATCAATGAGTAATAGGCTGAGTAACCAATCAAGACAGGGGAAACTGTTTCTATTTTTCTCATTGTAGCTCACGGATAGAGAAGCAGATTTTGCCACTGTAATCTACTCTTTTAAAGAAATAAAGTATCAAGTTACATTTTATATTTGTGTTTTAAGCACAAGGGGGATACACTGGGGTAGTTTAAGCTGTACTGTATTCAGTTCCTTCCTGTTAACATCTAGCCAAAGTGTGTTAGCCTCATAAGACACAAAATATCCATTACCACAATATTAGCCATGTCTAGCTTCACTGGTCCAGTCCAGCAAATGGCAAAAATATGTGATAAAAATAATCTGTCAATAAAAAGATAGTATAGTAGTTAAAACTGTAGACTTATGCACTGCATATTTGTATTGCTGTATTTGTATCACAGAAGCAGCAGACCTTAAAGCATAAGCAGAAAAGTAGAATATGACAACAATTTATTATGTTCATGAAAAAAAAAGAAATTAGTCTAAATTCCTCATAAATTTTCAGGTTAAATGCTATAAATGTAAATAAACTTTTTTTTCAAGTACACATTTTGCTTTGTTTTCTTACACTTTGTGAGAAAAAAAGACATTAATGTAATGTAAGATAATGCATACCATATAGTATCACATCATTTCATTGCACATTCCTATCACATTATATCATTAACATTGTACTGTATCATGATATATTTATTGTTGAAAATGGAATTGTTTTGTCTAATCACAGTGTAATAATACTAATAGACCTAGTGAAGAAGAAGACCCATTTATTTGTACCGTCCCATTTATATTTCGACCCTCGTCTTAAGGCTTCAGTAATAGCCAATTGCCTGGATGGACCTGTGGCTGTAGCCGTCTGTCCCAGTTCAGTGAATTGGGTGTGGTGGGTGATCCATATAGGATTGTACTGTAGATTTGTGGTATTAGCACTTTTGACCACTAACTTTTTGATGAAACAAATCACCTCCTCTGAGTTATTGGGCTGTCCTTCATTTAGCCTCAAACCAAAATGTGGCCACAGCAGTGCTGTGTGGTGTTTGGCTTTGCCACCAAATGATCCGTGATGTTCACATTATTAGATGCTCATTGAAAAGGTAAGCATCATGAGAGATAAAACAATTGGTGGCGCTAAAGGCTAATTTAATCCTCCACTCATGTAAATGGCTTTATTTCACATAATTTACACTGTACCATTTTGCATTGTAGGGTGTAATTTGTATTGAGTTTATGAAAGTTTATTAAGTCCTGATGGATTAACTAAAAATCACATCAGTTCCACTGAGCTGGACAGCATGCTGATGTTCTTCTTCTTATTGATACGTCTTGAACGGTTTTTATCCAAGAACAACTTGTTCATATTTTCACCCAAACTGAACTGTTGTACCATCTGACAGAAACCTTGGAAAATAACAGATTATCATTCAAGGCTCATGTGGACCACTTAACTGAGACGTCAAGGATGAAGATGGATTTTCTCTGTACAAAGCCTGCTTCCCTTTTGATCACATAAAAAAAACCTGTACAGCCCATGGTTGTGTCTGGATTTCATATTGAGGGATTTTGTATTCACATACTGTCATCTCTGCTTTGAAGGGTTTTGATGCTGTTTACCAGAATGCCTCTCATCTTAACACTGGATTTGCTTCTCCATTCTCACACATTGTTATTTATATCGTAGACCTGTCTGCTGGGATGGGGAAAATGCATTGTTTTATATGTTTATATACAGAATAAGGCTCTACTCGCAAAGCTTGACCCTGAACCTTGCATCTGCGCTGGCCTTTAAATGCATTAATAATGACACGACATCACAGGACTACTTGATGTTAAATACTGAGTGAATATATTCTGACCTTGGAAAGACTATTTTTGGTGTTAATCACCATATTAATGGAACAGACTTCAATGTATGTTGAGACTAGACTTTCTTGTTCCCCTCTGTGGTTTCAAATCGATGATATCTCACATTTACTATGATGTTTGTAATTGCTTTTTACACCAGTGTGTCCCTAAGTGTCACTGGAGCTGCTGGAATGTCTAAATGACATTTTCAGTATTTTATTTGGCATTTTCAAGGTTGTTTCTCCGGTCTCATGCCTTTAGTTGGCTTTGTTTTTTAAACTCGAACTTGCTTTCCATATGTGTTTGTTATTTTTTTCATATTCAATCATTGCATCTTTTATCTTTTGGCTGCAGGTTCATTCAAAGGCAGAATCATTAAAATAATTATTTAATTCAGGTGATTTGTATGATAAATTACCTTTCTGTCACCACTGACTGATCCGAGTCCAATGCAAAAAACTATTTAGTCCTTTTCTGGTTTCTGAGATTAAGCTGTAATTGCCATGACAACAATCATTTACATACAGGAGCATTAATTGAGAGGTTTCAGGGACTGTCACATTTTTCACTCAACCAAAAACACTCTCCATTTGTATAACAGTCGGGATGGAGAGTGGAGAGAGTTTTTGTTCATGCTGATGGCCCCAGAGCCAATTTAGCTTTTTAGTTCTTAAATTATTTTAGCAACATTAAAGCACATTAAAACTGAAGTGTTCTTTTCAGTCAATCAAATAAACAATCAGCAGCAAATAAAAAAATAACAATAACAATAAAATCATGATCGAACTAGCAGGGAAAGCAGATGTAGAGTAATTATATGAGGCCTGTCCCTAAAATGTGTTTACAGTTATAATAAGAATTGATTTCCAATTAGAGGCCTTATTTCATCAGCCTGACTGCTCACTGTGCTGACAGTTGTGTCAGACAGAAACACTTGTATGTATATGAACATTCACAATGGAGGCAAACTGCAAAGTATCAGCTCGTCATGTGGCTTTGCTTGTAGTTTGTGTCCTTTTTCTTACCTCTGTGTTGCCCTGTGGTGATGTGAACCAATCACAATCAAAATCGAACAAAACATTAAATTTAAATGTTGAGAAATATATCATAAATTCAGCCTTTAGTAAAGGGAAAATATTACTTTAAAACTACAGTGTGATCTTTTTTATAGCGAGGAACGGCTCCACCCAAACGTCCCAGCTCGCTGTTTTTCAGAGCTCGTCTAAACTCCTCTCATCTCGAGTCTCAGCAGGGAGCTGAGAGGGAATTTGTGGATTTTTGGGTACGCTGTAAAATATATTATGGTATGTCTTGTTCGGTGTGGCTTTAAAGTTCCCCGCAGAGAAGCACAGAGGCAGAGAAAGGCAAGTAAAACATTGTAGAGTGGAGTATTACCTTGGAGGAGCCCAGTCATGTTTGGTGCAGTCTAACAGCGTTCCCACATAGGTTCTCTTCCTCCACGTCACGTTCACCACCAGCACACCTGTCAAACACAGCACAGAGAGTTATGGGTTAATACTGGATCCATTGGGACCATGACAGGCTTCTAAATCAGTGTCAGTTCAACAGCACAGACAGCATCGCTGGACAGAGGAAATATTTCATTTGTAGATTGTATTAGCCAATCTCAAAATAATGTTTTTGGTGTTATTCTTTGTGACACCCACACTTGCATACAAATAAAACCAAACACAAGAGAAAATAGGGTCTTAAAATTCATTTTAATATCAATGATAGACCAAAAAAAAAAGGTTTTTCATTACTACAGAATCAACAGTGATAAAAGTGTTTTCCAATCTGTGAATGGTTTGCAGAAACCAGCTCATTTCCAATACATCCAACCTGCTTTTTCATACTTTCTGGGCAGCACTGGTTTATTTGCATATATGTATGAATGTATATTGCAATCCTTTGGAGCTCTTTATACATTGTCATGTTCTTTTCCTTGTATCTGGGAAACTAATGAAACACTGATGACAGAAAAATGTGCAGCAATCAAAGGGGGAAAAAAAAACTGTACCTTAGAAGAAAGAATCAATGTGCCGATTCTGAGGTTTGGAAATAAAAAGCTGGCAACCTGAAGGATGGGGTTCACAGTTTTAAGAAGCTAAAATTGTTTTCAAATGGTCCAAATTGTTAGTCACAATCTGTAAAATTGCTTATGAGTCAGCAACGTCTGAAGAAGAAAACACAGTCCTGCATCCCTGTCAGGTTCTGGTTGGAAGTAAAGCTTAAAAGTCTTCAAGGTTTAGGCTTTAATAATAAGGAATGATGACCCTTAATCCAGCACAAAGAAGTGTCTCTCTCTCTCTTCCTCTTTGTCTTTCTCACACACACACTGACATTTGAAAACCATTAACCTCCGTTTTGTGATGCGCTGGCGGCAATGTCAAGCAAATCAAATTTTGGCTGCATTATAGCCTTAAAATGAGGTTTGACTGCAACACACGACTTTTTGATCTTCAATTAAGCCTGACAGTCGCCACCGTCACAAGGCTCTCTCACAGATAAATGAGAAGAGGAAACACTGCCAAGTGTGTCGTTCCTTTTAACAAGAGGTGGACGGTGATCAGGCAGATTTGAACTGTTCATCACAAACTCTCCAGTTAATGAGCTGGAAGGATTTGATTCATCAAGAATGTGATATCCTTTTTAAGCAGCTTTGAAATTTGATAAAAATACATTTTCTAAAATGTACGATAACCTTACATTTCTATTCTGTGTCACTATATTCACTGAAATATTTAAAACCAAGATGCAACATCATTTCAAATGGAAATATTCTCCATCAAGTTAAAACCATATCCTGGATAAATATGTTTGTCAAAGGACTCCACAGAAACTGGGATACTGCAGGTAAACATCTAATCCCGTCTTTAGCTTTGTGTCTGCCCTTCTGCACAAGTGATCAAATAGAAACACTGTATTTTATGGAAACGTTGACAACATCCTTCATTGTTAACCACTTAAATAATGAAATGACTCAATGCAAAGGAGTCAAAAAGACACCTGCACTGACTCAAGTTTGTTGAAAACCAGAATCTTAGAATGAAATAGAAGACTGCAAACCAGGTTTCTTCATTTGTACACGATATTCTGAATATGATCAAAACTAGTTGGCCAATCAAAATTAAATTGTATGTTCCAGCAAACTACTGATGCATTTGTTTTTGTATATTTCGTACATATCCTGACATTTTTTCACATCCTATAATTATTACTGTGAATCCAGGGGTGGATCTGATTGGCCCCTGAAGTGCCCCTGTCCTGTCACTTGTCTATCTTTTTTTTTTTTGGTTTACAACTTGAATACTTGACTGTGTCTCCTCTAAACTGTTGTGTATGCTGTAATACAGTATATAAGTATTTTTCTTTAATCTAAAAAAAAATTTTTTAAATTATTTTATGTATTACATAATTGGAAAAAAGTGTCTTATAGTTGGCCCCTCTGTAAAAAAAATGTGGCCCCTCTAGATCCGCCACTGTGTGAATCATAAAAAAACTGTAGATAATTTATTAAAATATCGGCTTCCCCATACGTCCATGAAGCTCAGACCTTGTAGGTCCTTGACTGTGCTGTTTGCTCTTCAGTGGTGGAGGATGCTTCAGTCCAATAAATCAAAGTTAATTCATAATTTACAGCCATTATTTCCATATAGAGTACATGGAGTATTTAGAGTATGACGTTAGTTGTGCTCATTAGATAAACTGCAATTTATGATGATGAAGTGTAGTCTCACATAAATGGATGTCTTTCGTTCCATAAAAAACAAATCTGCTCTAGTAAAGTCTATAAAATTACAGAGAACGTTTCTTGTTCTGGCTCATTCATGTCGCACATTCATTATTGAATCACTGATGATACAAGGATTATGTTGTTGTTTTTTAAGTCAGAGGATGTCTTCCTGTCCACTCTCATGTCCCCTTATGTCTTGCTGGGCCTGAACTGTGATGGTGATTTTATTTTTAGTCCGCCTGACTGTGTCTCTTCTTGGGAAGACGTCCAAACTCCTAATAGCTCTTCAGTTTTTGTCTCACTGTGGATGTTTCTATCAATAGAATGATAGCTGGTCGAACTTGTGTGAGCCTGTTTTTAATTTGTTAACTTTCTTGAAAGAAATACCCTGCCTGAGTTTGGCTTCAGAGTCTGTATAGAAACAATCAACTCATTTAAATAATGGAGAGCAAATATCAGAAAGTCCTCAAGCATCAGTGACTTTCTGCCTCCTCACCTACTGCACATAATATCAAAACAACTTCACTGAGATAAATATAGCTGAATGCCGTTCCTTCAAAGCTCACATTCATTCCTTCTGCAAGCTGTTTTTATAGCCTCTCTATTGTCTGGTCTGTTGATTTTCTTTTGACTTTCCTGAACTCAAAGAAAAACATGTCATGAAAAAAACTGGGAGAAAGGAGAAAATACTGTGAGTCAGTTCAGGCAGTCTTGCCCAACTCTCTGCATCACCTATCCAACACAATGTCTATTTTAGTCCTTTGGTGCATCCTTCCCTTCGCCTCTTTGCTCTGCAAGTATATTTCCACAATCATTTTCTACTGCTGCATTGCTTTAAGCTCACAGCAGGATCCCTGTAACTCTCCACCATCACGGCCCCTGGGAATTATGTTTCTATAGCACTGAGATGTTTCACAAAGTACATTGTGCTGTTACACATAATAGCTGATTTTGCACAGAGGAAAAGTGTCTCTGACTAAATGAAGAGTTACGTTTATGTACCATGCAAAGGTTACAAGGAGGTTGTGGGTGACAGAAGAGCAGAACGCTGAGGTTCACATCCTCATCCCCGTCTGTGTTCAGGTGCGGGCAACATTTGTTAAGGCAAAGACTTTGGTTTCTGCTTTTCTGTTTTAAAACAGGCCTTTCCCTCAACTCAACCAGTGCATAAACATAACCCTAATGTCATGATGTTGTTTTTAATATGAGAAGACGCTGCACATTTGATATTTTAGCAGAAAAAAAAGAAACTTTATTTTGGTTAACATTTTACTGATATGTTCAGTATCAGCATTTTTGCAAACTATTGTTTCCTCATTATGTAATATGTAAAGTAATCCAGTCAGCTTAATGTATTTGATGCTGCAAAGTGTATATAATCATACACATTTGCATGTTTACTTTTGTAAAGCTTTGTGGCTCCATAAAGGAAATAATAATAATCAAGCAATCAAAGCCAAAACGTCTGGTACAAAACCAGTGAAAATCTTTTTTATTTCTTTGGTTTAAACTAATGGGATATAATATGTTAACTAGTGTGCTTAAAATGTGCCGGCTGGAGGATTTGCTATCTTTAGACAGAACCAGGATGGCTGTCTCCCCATGCCTACAGTCTTTATGCTAAGCTAAGCTAATAGGCTGTTCACTGTAGCCTTATATTTATTTTTAGCGGCATGCCGAGAATGTTTTGGCTGGGGTGACCCTAGTGGGCTGCTGACTTATGCCTGGGGTGGCATGAAGTAAGTTCTTACAATAAGTGTATCTAAATGATTCAAACGATAAATAGACCGACCAATCACAAAACAGCATGGTTGGGGTGACACTTGGGGCCACCCATGGTCCTCCTAATGTATATTTACCATACAGATACAAGAATGGGGTAGTAAAAATGGATTTTCTCGTTAAAGAGAAAGTGAATAATTCGAATCGATGCAGTATTCCTTTAAGGGCAATTAACAGAAATCACCTACTTCAAATCACATTTAAACATTAACACAGTTTACTTCATTTATGATCCTTGTAATTCTCTGGCATCCAGTCAGACAGACAGTCACTCAGACAGACAGTCAGACAAACAGACAGACTGTCAGACAGAGGATCTTGAAGTCAGACAGTTTGTGGAGCTCAGCTAAGAGTCGAGCCAATCACCACCTGATTAGCACTCATCAGACCCTGGTCTCCTGCAGGGAGGTGGAGGGAGGAGGAGGAGAGGAGGGAGATCTGGAGCTGAAATGGTGGTCTCGTCATCTTCTTCTCCTTTCTGTCTTTCCAATTAGTATTCTGCTTAATTAACATGCAACCAACATCTTCCCCTCATATCCCTCCTCCCCAGAGCAGCAGGGGAGATGAAAAAGGAGAAATTCTATCTCATGCCTCTTTCTATCTTTGTCCTTCTTTCTGTCTCTTTGACTCTGACATTGCCCATCGAAGCCGTCGTCTGTTTCTGTCTCCATCTTTACATTCCTCTCCATCTGTCCGTCTCCCTGGTGGTTAAGAAATACCATTCTGTACATCTCTCCCACTTCTCTCTCCATCTCATCTGTCCATTCTGTCAGCCTGAATTTCTCCTACAATCCTCCATCTTCCTCTGTGTTCTTCATACTCTCCTTGTATATTTAACCAAATAAACACTGCATTTTATTCAATGTTACGTTATTATATGTTGCATGTAATATGACCATGTGCCTCACTATACCCATGTTGGTTAGATATATTTAACAGTTCATATAGTATAAATTATTCCAGGTTTATTTGCCATTTTATTTATGCATCCTGTTCCTCTGCTTCACTTATGCCTCGGCTGTTTGTTTATTCACACAAACCTGAAAAAAAACGTTTTGATGTTTTCTGTTTGCATTTATTTCTGCCACTGAGGAAGCGATGCATTCAGTGCTGCTCGTTTGTTTGTTTCTTAACGGGAAAACTCACGAACATGAGAACAGATTTTTAGTGAAATTTGGTGATCAGACATGATTAAGTGTTTCTTTTTTAGTGTGAATCCAGGCCTTTTTTTATTGTGCGATACATTAGATTTTTATTTAATATTTCAACTATTTTCTCACAAAACTCTCCTCTCTCCAAATACTCTTCTACTGCTAGAATAATAAGGACTTTAATTACAATAATTCACACATAATACAAAAAGATTTGTAAGTAGCAACAAAGGGTGTCTGTGTAATTTGCAGATTTAAATGTATTGTCTAGATAAACCTATCATGACTTTTTGCAATGCTAACAGCCTCCCACTCCATTAAATCCACATCTATATAACTCAAAGTAAGGATTCAGCAAGGGAAAGGGGATATTGGCTATAGTTTTTATCTAATTCTGTACAATGTTCTCATACAATCCCATCATTCACACCTCTCATGCATGCTCAGTCTTAATTTTCTGCTGTCATTGTCTGGGATTTTCAATTGAGATATAAAATCTCTCCAATTACACAATTATGCACCTGCATACATTAGTTAGCTTATCATCGGTTTTTTTTTTTTACATTTCTCCAATATCATGAAAAATAATAATAGACCAATCAAAATAAAGATACCCAGGCATCGACAAAGCATGATGTCCCACCACTATGCTCACTGTGGACCAGAGATTAAATATATTTGGAGGGGGGAATTATGAATTGGGTCACACAGTAACAGAGAGGGGTAGAGACACGGCACTGAAACCATTGTCATTCAGATGGATTTCATGTATCTGTGGAAGCTACGAAATTATAATAGATGAAAAATAGATCCTGATCTGCCATTATGGAAAATGTTAGGAGTAGGTTTTCCGGGGTGAGTTAGGTGATATTTAGCATGAGGCAGATCCAAGTAAAGTGACGTCATCAATGTTAAAATGAATCTGTAGTGTATATTTTAGGAATCCAAAAAGTTGAGCTGTTCTTTCAAAATATTCTTTCACTTTTCTGAATGATATATGGAAGTGTTTATCATGTGGATAAATCTATTTTCATATCAATCAATCTTATTAACTGTATGATTTGTTCTTTATTTTTTATTTTAACCATTGGTGATAAGACTGCTGATAAACAATTGCTACAAGATTTTGTTTTGACACGTCACAGAAAATATTTTAAGATTGTCCAGGATTTAGTGCCGATAGTGACAGCAGAGATGTTCTCTAGTTTAAATATCATTCTCTCTGTACCTCTTGCTGATGCATGTTGCTGTAATGTGCACCCTCCACCACCTTATCACCACTCACTCATCAGCCTCTTCGGTCTCAGCTGAGTCATCAGCCACCACCACCACCAGTGGCTGGACTCCAAGGAGGGATTTATCTTGTCTTGCTGCTCAGGGCAGATACCCTTCAATTTTCAATCAATGAATCTTTATGATAATTGTTGTTGTTTTTTTAACCAGTGTTGATAGACCACTGATAAAAAACTGATTTGTTTTGACATATCCCGAAAACTATTTTGCGATTGTTCGGGTTTTATTGACAATGATGACAACAGAGGTGTTTTCTAGTTTCAATATGATTCTCTTTGTACTTCTTTCCCATTTATGTTGCTGTAATGTGCACCTTCCTCACAGGAGAGGAAGTGTAAGCACTCCTGTAATGCTCTCTGATTTTTTTTTTTGATTCATTCAAATCTGAAGGATTTGATTTAAATCCATCACAGAACTAAATTTCTAAACATGTCATATTAATCAACCCCATCAGATCAAAATCCGCTACATTTATTCCATTGATATTTGTCATAATATGAATACTGATGCATTCATTTTTTTTTAAAGGTAACTAATTCACAACTAATGAATCAATGTTTCAGTCTTGAAAATGTTAGTAGACAGTAAAAAAAATCCCAGGTTCCCAGAGTCCAAGGTGACATCTTCAGATAACTTGTGTTGTCTGAGCTACAGTGGAGACCTTGAAAATATTTGCCATTTGCTAAATGACTTGACACATGGAATATTCTTAAAGGTTTGTGAATGGAGCAGCCTTGGAGGTCATTCTGCTCTCTGGTTTCTCATTTGAAACGTTTTGTTTGAATAATTTCAGCATTTATCATCTTTATTTTCTTCCTTCTTGTGTTCCTTTTTTCTTATCACCCATTTCAGGCTGTCAAGGTATGCAAGCAAGCAATTAACTCTGTATGTAAGTGTTTTTGCTGTAATGACTGTCTCTGTGGCCTGTTGGGATCGTTTCTATCCAATCTGGTTGAGATTGAAACAGAAGATGTACGATTCACAGTCTATCCTTCCTCCTCTGCTCTCACCATCTTTCTGGCCTGGTTAGGAGCGCTCTTTGGTCTAGGATATATTCCCCTGTGCTGTGCTTGTTTTTCTTCTTCTTCTTCTCCTGTTATATTTTTACCCTTGCAGCTTGAGTATCTGCAGTTAATTAATACTGGGCTGGAAAACAAACGCCTCTCTGTCAAGCGAGATGGGCACAGAGAGATGGTATTTATTCATTAGCAGCCTGCAGTAAGGTACTGCACATCCGCTGAGAGGCCGCAGCGCTGAGTGCTGTCCTCGTTAACAGCCTATCAAAGTACAGTGGCGTCAAAACCGGCGGGTGAATCATCAGCTGTCTGATCCATCGCCCAGTTCTCCCATGGAATCATTTTGCAGCGTTGGACGGGTTTCTGGTTCTGCTTTTCTTTTGGTGTTGGGCACGTGATTATGTGCTGCTCAGTGCCAAAACTGCTCTTATGATATCATGTTTAAAAATAAACAACGCTTTTATTATTTTTGGTTTTTTCCCTTGTGGCCTACGTTTTTATCACCCATACTGGTTGTAATGACGCCAATTTTGTTTGGCCAAACAGGGTAAATTGTTTTAGGGACCACACTGCAGCTTTTTAAATCGACTTTTTCTCCACAAAGAGGGAATATTAAAATGTGATGGTCTGGCTGTGCTGGCCTGTAAAGGCAAAATGGTGAAGGAAACACTGTTGTTTGTCCTCAGTGACAAATTACATCATAGGAGCATTTAGTGGTCTGATGCCCCATCATCAGGACGACAGTGTGTGTGTTACCGCCTTCCAGGATTATTAAAAATGAGTCATGTGACTGTTTTCTGATCTGTCACACAGATTTGGTGAGTTTGTTTATAGACCAGACAAGATACTCTTGGTTAAGGGAAACCATCATTCACTGCTGGTCAGAACCAACTGAGAGCTGCTCTCCTGACACAGTCATCTACGCCGGCCTCCACAATTACAGGTCCAGTGTGTAGGATTTAGGGTCAGATATGGACATCCCTGTCTCCCAGAACATCATGACATAGAGGTAAACCCACAGGTGTGTTAATGACACGGATTCCACTCAGAGGACACTTAATGTAACTGAGGCTTAATTAATGTTATTAAGATCACCTGTGTTTTTCCTGCTGTTGTGAGTCAAAAGGTCTGCTGTGTAACCAGTGCATTATGTTCTCTACAAAGATAATGAGTAAATGTTGTTGTACAATATACGTAGCGAGTTGCAGAAACACCCATACAGAACATATCGGGGAAATATTGACTGATTATCTTTTCTTAAATAACTAATATTGTTGTGTTTCCAGAAGGGACAGTCAGCCTTATTTTGGAAACACAAAAAGGCCAAGTAAACCTTAAAAAGCACTTATAAGAAGGCATAAATATTTACTACTGTGTTCACTTGGAGCTGTCTGAAATTTGGATGCTGAAGCATCTTCTGAGTCTTCAGTTTTAATGAGAAGGACCAGAACAAACCATTTTCTGGAAACTCACACCTCAGTATTTACACCTCTTGGAGATTTTGGGCAAACAGCCAGTGTGCAGCTTTCACTCAGGCTGTGTTCAGTTTCATCTGCGGTTGTCGGTCTCTGTCTGTTTAGTCTGTTTAGGGACTAAGATTAAATAGGCAGGATTACCACTAATCTGCAAAAACCAGTGGGAAAAAAACACCTGACAGAGTGCAGTGAAGGGTAAATCTGGGCTTTACAACAAAGTCTTTTTTCACAGTCAAGTTTGAGGATCAGAAAAGCTACTAATGGATTTCCACCATCTTAACCTCACTGAGGCTTGACAAAAGCATTTTAGTTAGTCATGTTTGACACTTTAGACTTTCCACATCCTCACATCACCATTTGCTTGTCTGGAATCATTCAGGTTCTCACACACTTACATTAGTTAGTTATATTAAAGGATATTAACCCTGCTTCTTGCATATTTTAGCCCATTGTGCACAAATTACATGTAAATGTCCATCACTGTCACCGCAATGTTCTAAATTTTTCAATCTGTTTTTGTACCTTCAAGACAGTCTTTGATTGACATTCATATTTTTGTCTAGATGGAACACGATAACACAGTTAAATGGACATTAAACAAAACAATAAGATAATAGCAAAATATAATTTAAATTAAAAAAAACGGAAAACTTGAAGACTTTGAGAGTAAATATAAAATTTCAATCAAGTGGAGATAGATATGGAATTTGATTGTGGATTTAGGCTGATTTAGACAGAGAATCGGTTCTCTTGATAGAAGCTGGGAAGACTTTTTGACCAGTGTCAGCATCCAGAATCGGACGGTATTTTAGCTGGTTTATCAACCCAGCATGACAGTTTTATGTTTGGGTAAATATTGTAGATTTCCTGTGATGATGTTCACCCTAATGTCAAGCCTCTGTTAAGTTATTGTATTTCCAAAAGAAATGGAATGAATGGAAGCCACGGCTATCTGGATGGTGGGAAAACACACTTCTATTTTTGGAAAATTGGAGTTGGGGTTGTGTAGTTTGTACATTTGAAAACATCTTTGACACTTTTCTAAGAAAACGTACCATTAATGCAAAGTTAATGGGTAATTTTACAAGACATATTTTTGTCAAATCGTGATCATGACTATAGGTCTGGTTTTCTCATGGCAAGATATTGAAAAATTTAACAGTAACTTAAGTCCTTCAACTAACAAAGACCCTGTCACTTGAATTTCACTGTAGTCCTGTAACAAACACAAAGCATATTCCATTCACCTCCACTCTATTGAGACACTGACGTACTCTTTACCTTCCTCAGTCTCATGCCAGACGATGCCCTCCAGGTTGACGCTGGTCCCGGGCTGGCAGGGGCCCAGACAGGCCGAATCTCCCTCTAGTGCCCCTGAGCCGCCTCCATCCTGGGTGTTAGTGCCTATAGACCTCGTCCTCACCACCAGCTGCTTCGGGTTAGAGGTGGGGAGGGCCGGTGAGGAGAAAGAAGAGGCGGAGGGCAGAGAGGACCCGGGGTGACCTGGAGCAGGGGGAGCCGGCACCGTGAACATGGGGTCCACCTGGAGATGACGAGAGAAAAGATGAGAGAGGAGAGGATTTAAAAACAGAGAAAGGGGCGGCCATGCACGGTAATATGCTATTTTACTTCATTTCCGTTTTATTTTTGGTATTAATCTTCCAGTTGAAGATTTAATGAAATTTATGTCCTTGTCGGTGCTGAATACTTCTCCAGAAAGTAGAGGAAGAGGAGGACAGAGACATATGATCAAAGATACATGAAGAAGGATTATTATTGTCATCTTAATATTACTGGCATGAGTCTGTCTGACAGCTGATTATTTGAATGTAGGGAGAGGAGACATTTTCTAAAAATGTCATACCATTCATTATTCTAACCTCAGCCTACACTTACCATCCTCCTAAAACTAAGTGGCAGCAAATCATTTCTCGGCTATATCCAGACTTATTAAAAAATGTAAGATGATTTATCTACATCCATCTATCGTGAGTCCACAGGAAGCAGAACAATCACCCTCATCCCAACGCATATAGTACATACAGACGCCTGCAACACTATAATAAAACACTGGAGCTCATCCAGTGTGACTACAACAACAATAATGGTTCCTCTGTTAACATGGGAAATGAGATTTGAATGCAGTTTAAGTCTTCTGTGAGGATCAGCTTCTCCAAAATGGGGATCAGCGTTTTTGTGGTCTAAAGATTTAACAAGACATTAAAAGGAACCAACAACCTGGGAGTTGGTCTCTTGTCTGTGTTCTTTGATCAGCTGTTCATTGAACATTTTGCTCACCACCTCAGTTTGAAAAATAAGGAGAAAATGGACAAAAGGAGACTTTCAATCTAATATTTACAACTGTTACAATGGAGGTTTTACAAATATGGTATTAAGCTTTGCATGATCAACATCTTTCTTGTCAGAGTCTACATTTCCCAAACCTCTATTAGTCAACTAAATCTAATAGTCAAAATGTTGTGAAGTAAACATATAAATATACGTCTACTATGACAAATAATAAACTTTATTAAAGTGGGCTTATGTAACTTTTATAGAAAGTTACATAACCTATGTGGCAACAAGGTATAATTACAGGGCAAATAGAGGGTAAATGTTAATGCCTTCTTTAACACAAAAAGTTGTCTAAAGCTACATGTGACCAGAATGTAAAAGATAAAACAAATAAATAAAACTAAATAAAATAAAATAAAAACAGAAGTCTAGAAAACTCTGAAGAAATGCTGCTGACACTTTTAACTATTTTATTTACAACAGGCAACAACAAAAAGCTATTTAAAAAACAAAACAACTACATGGCCGAGGCTACAGTATGACCAGCCTGGCTTCTGTTAACCTAAACAGCTGATTCAGGTCTAATTCACATCTACACTTCCTCATTTCCTTGTTTTTGCAAGAGAACATTAGGACTCACAAACAAAAGCTGTGTTACCCAGGTACATACATCCATCCCACCCATCCACTTTCTATAAATGCTTATCCTGTGCAGGTATTGCAGGGGGCTGGAGCCTATCCCAGCTGAGGTTAGGTGAGAGGCGGGATACACCCTGGAAAAGTCGGCAGTTCATCACAGGTCACATACAAAGATTTTTTTTTTTTTAAGTTCACAACTACGGACAATTTAAAGTCACCAGTTCCCCTGTATTACATGTTTTTGGACTGTGGGAGGAAGCTGGAGCACCCAAAGGGAACCGACACAAACAAAGGGAGAACATGCAAACTCCAAAACCAGAACCCTCTTGTTGTGAACTAACCTCTACACCACCAAATCGTGTCTTTTTTGATTGCCATTAGGTAAAAGTACCTGCTACCTACTTATTTGGTATCACCTCCATTGAGGTTCCAAAAAAAGCTGCGTAGGTACTAAACGGTGACGTGGAACATTGCAGACCACTGATTAGTCAGAGAGTATAATCACTGTGTCATTGCGTCTTCAGTGGAATATCCCACACAGCACAAACCCACGGCCGCCATTTTTAAACAGCCAAGCTATCTAAGTGGCCTTTTTTTTTTATTATTGCGGCCTCTGTATTGAGGAGGTGCAGGTGTTCCTTCTTTGATAGCTGATGAGAGGATCACGAGAGGTAAACTTAGAGATGTGTGTCCCAGTGAAGATTACGCCACGGCCGTTTTGTGCGGCGTCACTATGACAACCAGCTACTCTGAGGCGGTACTATGCTCTAATGGAAAAACGACCTCTGGAAAAGGACATGAGTAGAATCCCATTTCTAATGTTTCTAGTCTCAGGGTTTCATGAGACCAAAAACATTGTCTTTCAGCTGTCAGTGTGTGAGTGATGTAAACCACTACCATCACCATGGTTGCATGTAATGAAATACCAAGTCACTGGTGCCTGTAAGAGCCTCACTCTTATCTCCGCCACTTATTAATGTTCCAATTATAACAGCTCAGGGAAATAATTCTGCTGAGGGAGCAACAGCAATCAGCGATGAAGGATTTTTCTCGCCGTTATGACTCAATAAAGATTACAGGCTTGACAGATAACTCACTGCACAATATTCTTGAGTGATTTCCTGTTTTGAAAATAATAAATAAATACTTGAGAAAACATCAGCTCTTTGTCCAACACGAAGCTCTCGATGGCGTTTGGTGTCTCAGATGAAGGCGTTGAGCTTCTGCTCTGTTATTATGAAGATCAATCAATAGCTCAAACAGTTCACTCTGCAAATCTGATGAGAAATTTTATTTTTTATTGCCTCTTTGCAGAGAAAAATAAAAGATGTGTTGTTTGCTTTTCTTTTCAAGTCCCTCTGCTGTTTTTCTTCTACAGCTGCTTAAACTGCAGCAGCTCCTGCCAAGGTTACAAATGAAGTTCCAGCAGAATCTGTGACCAGTGAGACTGATCTGGATGTCCCAAAACAACTGGGAGGCTTCCAGCAGCATTTCAGTGTAATTTCCTCTATGATTATTTATTGCTATGATTCACAGCTGATTTTCAAAATGTGAGTGAATGAAACATGAGAGCCTCAGTTAATTTATGGGCTCCAAACGATTTATGTGAAAATATTTTCAGTGGTGTTGCCCTGTGTTTCTATAAATTATGGTTGCAAATCGCAAAACAATTGCTTTTCCATCCTCTGCTCCTTGTGTGGTATGTAGAGGGCACGTATCAATACCTCAGGGTTCAGGTTTAGATTTATTCTACCATGTCCCTTTCATACAGTTTCTACTCCAGGTATTATAAGAAGCTTTGTTTCAGCTGCTTACGTTGAAACCCCGATAAACAATGCAAATTTATCATGCAAAATAGTAATGAAACAAAAGACAGATGATCCCCTGTGCTTCCTGAGACCTTCTGTTGACTCCCACACAGCTGCTGACAAAGACCACCCAGGACTTCCTCTGTGAAATCACAAAGCAAATTAACTATAGAAGAAGAATCCTGATCCCCGGTGTTTCCTGTTCTGCCATTAACGCCTGCGATTCACACAGCAGCCAGGGCAAAGATACAGACAGCAAAATAACAATAAAAACACAAGCCGGCTCCCGTGTGTGTCAGATGCGTCAAACAAATCATCATTTCTCACACTGCTTCTTAATTAAAAAATCGAACAATACACTCGCTAACATAACAGAACTGCTGGCACTGTAAGATCCGACTGACCCTGCCACTGAGCAAGGCAGTTCAAACAACACTTAGTGTGTATATTTCTTTGAAATGACTGTAGAGCTGAACGATCAGCCCACACTGACGGACACATATGTCCCATTTCCCAGTGTTGACACCCCTCTCCAGCCAGATGAGGTCATGTTTTCATTATATCTGATATCCGACTTCCTGCTCCTCCTGTGTTCCTCCACCTCCATGATTGTCCTGATTGTCTTCACCTCTGGCTCGTTAACCCCGCCGCCTATTGTATCCACTGTATAGTCTGTGTTCCCCTTCCTTCTGAGCCAGTTTGTAATGTTCTCTCGTGTCGTCTTTACCAGCCAGTCTCCAGTGCTCATGTGTAAGTTTGCTTCGGTTTTGACGCTGCCTATCTGAAGATTCTGCCTTTGCCTTTCGTTTATTGGATGGTTTGTCTGTTTTTGGATTACCTGTGTGCCAGCCTTAAATCAGGAAATACTATGATTTGTATCTACACTCCCTGTGTCAAGAGTTTGTGCTTTTGGGTCCTGTTTCCTGTTGGTATCTGCTCTGACATCATTTCATCATGTTCTGCTGCCGTGGCCATGTTTCTGTCTGTATGATGGGTCTACTGCCTGGTAAAGATATAAAATGATGCAGTGTTAAGGTATTAAGTGACAGTACGAGTCGACTGGCATGCATGTTGCTCTTTATTGAGGCTGTACTTGTATGGTGATTTGAGCTACATGCTGGTGTTAGCAAATATGATCACAATGACAATAAAATGCTGGCTTTATAATGTTTGACAGTTTGATGGAAACCACGCGTTATGGTAGAAGTTCAACCTTATGTCTGTAAGGTAATTATAAAAGCTGGCTAACTTTAAGCGTGGAAACATGGAGGCAGCAAGCCTGGCTCAGTCCAAAGGTAAGGAAATGGTATCTCATTACATTTAATAGTTGGGCCAAGACTAGTTGCCACACAGCCAGAAGAGACTCTACAACTCGTAGTTTGTACACTTCAATTTAGGAAGGATTCATTGGATTTTATAAAGAGATTGAAAAATAAATGCCATAAATGTCTGAACCAAATTTCACTACACCAAATTATTAATTTAGTGTGACCTTTATGCACATTTCATTCACATTCCACATATATTACTAAACAACTAAGGACAATGTCCAATCCCAACTCTCCAGTCATAGTTACATGTGCTTTAGTAGAATCACTTCTTGTGTTTCAGATTAGTCTGGTCTAGTTTACCTCTTATTTGCCTAGAACTGTATTGAACATTTTGTATTTCTTTGTTTCATTATGCTGAGATATACCTAATCTGGAGTAAAGTGGGGAACAAACAGACAACCAAATTGTAATCCAGTAAAATATAACTGTATTTTAGAATATTTACAGTTTCAAACGGCTACATTTAGATGAAACAAAAACTAGCATTTTCCTCAACATAACCAGACTACATGTAAGAAAACACTCATATCATTTTTATGTTTGGGTATGAGGACCTCATCTAGTGAATCCATGAGCTAATGGTCATATTCACAGAATCACTGTTTTCCTTCTCTCCTCATTCTCTCCTCCCAGGAACTCATGCTGATTAAATCTCTGCATCACTATTCTCACCTCAAGTTTCTGCGATCAATTATTTTGGTCGTTGTATTTTTTTCCCCTGAGCCTCCAGCATAATTCTTGGTGAAGCCTTAAGTTTCTAAAAAAAAGACAGAAACTCAAGTAGTACTGCTTTCACTAAACCACACAGGAAAAAGAAATACACAAAGACCCAAATAACACAAAAATATGCATGGCCCCTGGAGCTGTACACAAATAGAGTCTGTCCTCCACATTTTATTTCAGATAAAACCCACCCCCATCCTTCCGCACACAAACACCAAACAAATTTCCAAACGTTTGTGTTCCACAAAAAAAGTTCAATACGGATAGTTTATTATGTCATTATCTTTGAGTAACGCACTCCATTGTGATAATGCTCTGGATCTCAAGATCTCAATATCCTAACAAGATATCTTGTAGTCTCAGGAAACAAGTAAATTAAATCATAACCACAACAAAAACACATAACACAAGATTATCTTGATATAATGGCTAGATGCTAATTCACCGCAAATCTGGCTAATTAGCGACCTGTTGTTTCCGAACATTAGCATATCAGTAGCTAAGTACAATATTCTAGGATAACATTACAACATTCCAGTGCAGGACTGGCACATCCACTGAGTGGTAGCCGGTTCTGGATCAGAGCATTAGAGACTCTACTTTCTTTTATTTGGGGCTTTACCCAAGACGACCAGTTGATCTTCGTCCTCAAAACTCAAGGACTTCGTCATAACTTGGTTTTCTACATGTCCATGAAATCCAAAAACATTCTGTTCTAATTTCAGCTGTAATCTCTGCTGTGTAGAAACATCATCCAGTCATCTCTGTCCTGTTATTACAAATATGTCTAAATTCCCCAAGACCCCTTGTCCCATCTGGCCCTATCTCTTCAGTTAATAGTCATTAAAGGTTATTAGAGACAGAAATATGCAACCATGTTAGATGGCTTTTCAAAAATTATTAGTCTCTATTTGAGGAATGAAGTGAGCCACAGTACATGCTGATGAGTAATGCTGGGTTCAGAGTCTGTTATGATGGTCATGATGGTCAGATTGGGCAATGATAGTCATAAAATAGAGATTACGCATTGGTCTCTGATAAATTACAATTTCCCATCTTTCACAACCTCCTGATGTCATCAGTGGTCCTCATCAGTCATCATGGAGGGACTTCAGGAAAAAAGAATTGTCACCAAACAATGGCGTCCACATAGGTGTGTATGATAATGGCTGTGTTGTGAGTTGTACTGTTTGGAAAAGCCTTAAAAAAGAATGAAAAACTATGCATGTAACCACACCATGACCTTTCCTCTGTTTCCCAGTTCAATGTTGCAGCACTAACAAGACCATTTCACTCAAGAGCGAAAAGTGAACGAAGAAAAGAAAAATGTTTATTACGGTAAATCATATGTGACAATTAGCCTGTAAGATAGTCTTTGGTGCTTAGACTCTTCAGGGAGATTGTGATTGAAGAACATCTGTCCTGTGCAACAGCAAGATATATACCCCCCCTTGGAGTCCAGACACTGGTGGTGATGGTGGTGGTGGTGGCTGATAAATCTGCTGAGGCTGATGAGGATGAGACTGATGAAATGAGGTTGGTGAGTCTACAAAGAGTGGACAGTGATGGGGAGATGGAGGGCACACATTGCTGTACTATGAAAGAAGAGGCGCAGAGAGAATCATGTTTAAAGAGACAGCAGCAAGATGATAGGCTAACAATGTAGGCGTGTCAATGCGCTGTTGGATAGATGTGACCAGCTGATGAAAACGGTTCACATCTCAAAAATAGCCTTCCTGACTGAACTTGCACTACAGCTTCATTTCTGTTTTGCTTCGCCATGTTTAGGCCTCGGTTGACTCTGTGCTCCTATTGGTCAACATCAAATGTTGAGGAAAGAAAAATAAAACTCTAATTCTTGGAACATCATGAACCATCCCAGATATGCCGCCACCTGTCATTCAGTGTCCGTTAGCTTAGGCTATTAGCTGATGTTCCAGGGCTGAAATTGTTATTAAAAAGTCATTTTGATTTAGAATGAGGTTTTCTTAATTTTAAAACAGTAAATTTCTGATTGGCTCACTATTAGCTTGCTAAGTAGCTAGCGACAGCTGATACAATCTTCCAGTGGCCGTTTCAGTAAAACCAAATAAAATACCTTCACATGTGAGGCAAAGACCTCATTGCTTAAAAACAGACAAATCTACCACTGTTAATGTGTTATGTTATTATGAAAATGATAAATCTGTTTTCACATTATGAAAAAGCAACAGAAAGCTTTGTGTTTAATCGATCACCCCCTTAATGCCACTTCAGTGTTAATATGCAGAGGATGCAGTGAGAGAGAGGAAAACAGATCTGCTGCAGTTCAACACGCTGGAGCTTTGTGTTGAGGCTGAATCCAAATCAGCTTTACAGAACTGGATTTACCCAAATTAATCAGGAGAGGGAGTGGGTTGGGTTGGGTGGGGGGGGTGTCAGGGGAGCCAGCTGAGTTTTCCATTATTTCTGCCTCTAAAATCTATAATTAAACAGACATTTTAAAAATATTTTTTTTAAATCTTCAATCACATCTTTATGCGCCGCAGACAACAGAGGAATCGAGTGTTAAAAAAGACTTTTAATCAATCCAATGATCCCGTTATACATTCATTTTCTTCATTTATCATCAACTATTCGCCCCCTCATCAAGCTCTGTTTATCTATGAAGGAGGGTTCATGGAAGCTGTAAAACTGAATCCTGTCGACTCTTTGAGGAAACGCTGCTGGAGCTGCATTTATCTCTCCCCTGTTTCATCTGCTCTCCTCCTCCTCATTCCTCGTCTCTCTCTCTCTCCTCTCTCTTTTACCTCTTCCTATTTCTCATCTTTTCCTCTTGTCCTTGTTTGCTCCTTCGCGACTCTTCTCGTCCTCCATTTTTCCCTCGCTTGCCTCTCATTCTCTTCCTTTCCACTCCTCTTGTTGCCTCCTGTTGTGCATTTGTTTCTTTATTATCCCCCCCCCCCCCCTTTTTCTTCCTCTCACTTTTCCTTGTCTTACTTCTTGTCCTTCGTTTGTCTTGCTCATTCTTTTCGTTCTATGTCCTCCTTTCTCCCCTCTTTATCATTTTACCTTTCCTCGCTGTTTTTTTTTTCCTGGTGCTTTGCCTTTCCCCGTTCTTGTCCTCATGTCCTCCTCTCTCCCTCCTCCTCTCCTCTCTCTCCTCCTCCCCTCCTATTAAATCCCCCAGTGAGCAGCCACACTGACAGTTTTTTTTTTCCCAGACAGAAATCATCCCTGTCTTTATTGTCAGGCTGCTGAAAGAGGAGGCTTTGTGTGAGCTGTGGTGTGTGAGTGTGCAGCCATTCTGTGGTTTGTGGAGTGTGTGTTTGTGTTGCATGTGTGTTTTTTTGTGTTTTGTGAACGGTAGCCATCTTTTTTTTTTCACTATTTTCTCTCTCCAGCCTCTCATCTCTCTGTTCTCTTCTCCACTCCCAACACACACACACACACACACACACACACACACACACACACACACACACACACACACACACACACACACACACACACACACACACACACACACACACCACTTACCTTCCTACTGAATGACAAGCTCTAATGGCATGACATTACTCACTGCCACAATAACTCCCGCTGCTGCAAAGCATTTCAAACCTAACAACTGCTCTCTTTCCTTCGACAACACCACTGCTGCACACTGAACCATTAACAATAATTATGTTAGCCCAATTCCGCATAAATTAATCTACCAGAGTTGCAGTGTCTGCAAGCAGTGTTTTCATAATGATGGAATTATAAAGCATCTGAACTAAGTCAGACACAGGCTTTCAATCTGGCAGCTGATGTAACACCAGAGACACTAAGCTACTGCTGGGAAATATGAAATCTTTAGAAAGGCAGAGCTGACTGGCAAAAACCTGGCACAGAAATTTACGTGCAACTTACAACACATTTCAAGTAAATACCAAATGACTCGGAACAATTATCTTTTCAGAAATTGCGTTTTAATTGCACAATAACCCAGCATGTGGACTGCTAATGTTGACTGCTAATTTGCAACAGCAAATATGTTTCAGAGGGAAGAAATACTGTAATACCTCCTGGATTATGGTCTCTACAAACAAAATGAGGAGACGTTAATTAATGGATTTTCCAAGTCGCATGTTGATGCTGAACGAATCAGTGAGATGTTCACTGACAGTGTATTTCATTTGTTTTTCTATATAAGTAGCAACTAAAATGTGAGTGAACTTTTTTTTAAATTCAGGTACTTCCTAAAAGCTCACAGTAATATACAGGATCTGTCAGTTGCTGTTTGCAAACACATTACTCAAAGTTGGCCCCTCTTTCCCAGCTCAATGGTCAAGACGGAGAGGGAGAGAGAGCAGCGGTGGTCAAGCGAGCTAGTTAGTGAATGGGAGGCGATGGTGAAGGAGCATAAACAAAGCAGTGACTCAGATTAATAGTTATTTTCTACATATTTTCTCTACAGTTGCTTTCTTAAGCACAGATAAATGTGCCCACACCTCCACACAATGGTCCAGAACGTTTCATACTGCTCAGCCTCAGCCCACCCTCGGTCAAACAGACACACAGACCTAGAGTTCTTTATGCATGACAGAGTGAGAGCTGAAATGCTTGCACACAGAAGGCAGAGACACTGCTACACGTTATTAGCGGATCATAAGTGACAATTGAGAGGCATTCATTTCATTTTTTTTAAGGAAGAGACATCATCATAGACATCATCTGGGTTGATATATGAAAGCCTTTAAAGTGCACTCAGCGACATCTTTCAAGGCATTTGCATCAACACTTATTATGCAGCTCAATGCATTTTCAGCAGCAGATCTCATTCTCTGGCCGTTAACCTGCTGACCCTGAACATAGCACGATTGACACAAACACACATGCACACTCTCACATGCACAATCAATATATCTGTTGCTAGCTAGCTACAGCTAATGCAGATTTGGTCAATTTGGTTAGTCTTGTATTGAACACAAATCTGGAGTTGTATTTTTTTCTGGATTTTTGGATCAAAACCACACTTTTGCACGTAATGCAGTGCAACTAAACAGGGATGTTTGTGTCTCTAAAGAAACTAATTAAAAAGTAATCTATATAGACCTGACAGAATAAAGATTGTATGTACAGAATCTCATTTATGCTGCAAAGAGTGCTTGAAAAACACCACTGCAAAATATTTCTGACTTTGGACAACACGTCCACATTCATTTACACCCCACTAAATTCCATCACACTGACCGAATCACATGATAGGATCTTCAGTCTGGTTTTAGATGAGTAGAAACACAAACTCCTATCTAAAAAGGAAGGTGTTAGAAAAACTGTGCTTAGATTAAATGTAAAATGAAAAAAAGAAGAGGATATGAGGTGATTCTTCAAAGGTAACGACAGATTCTGGGTGGTGATATTTCCTCTATTTCAATGTTTCCCTCAGTAGTGGAGGCTGTGGTGAATGAAGGCAGAGGAAACGCTGCCAGCATGCAGAGCGTGTGGGCGAACCGTTTCATGAAGCCTTTTCAAATTGGTAGGTATTGATACTTTTATACCTAATGGACTCTCAGTCCAGCAGCCTCCACATGAGCTGTTATACTGAAAACATACTTCTGTGCATCGAGTAGGGAGTATTTTTTTAAACTGCCAACGATTCCCTTGACAAGTTACAGCAGACCAATTAATCAAAATGCCAATATATTGAGCAAATATTGTCATTTTAGTCTCTACTACCTATGGTAGTAGATGGTGAGTGATGGTGCAGATGATTGAGTACATATTTATTACAGATAAATCAATTTAGCACTGTTGACACAAGATCTTGTTATGAACCTATTTTTTTTTTAGAAACTCATTCGCCTTTTCTAACATTTTCCTTTTCTCCCTCTGTCTAAACAATCGTCTGCATCCTCTAGAGAATTTCCCAGGAAACAGGTAATACTTCAGTTTTTAGCACCAGTCTCTCACTTTAAAGAAAAAAAATCACAATCTTTTAAAGTGTATTTTCACTGCTGTAATTTCACTGATGGAGCTGCACCCAGATATAATGCAAAATATAGATATAGTGTAAAATAATCAAAATTTTGGGCTCAGACGTTGAGTGATGTCATTCTAACAAATGGTTTGCCTAAAATGGCCCTTTGGTTACATTAGGGCACAAAATCTGGTTAGATATAGTGAAAAAAGGAGGCAAACTCCAGCTTCCTAAGTGAAAGTGACAAAAGTGTGTGATGTGCTGCACTCAACACCAACCTCCACCCCTCTTGGGACTTTCTCACCTTCAAAATTTTGTGGTGAGCAGACGCTGTGATCATCTCTTATTGACGTGTTTACAAATGAATATGCATTAAAGCCTGGAGCGTCTCATCCAGATGCTATAGGGTTCCCTCTGTATATGGATGACACAGTGTCTGATGCCCTGTGAATGAGTCAATGAATGAGGCTGAATCATTATACCGTATATAAGGCAATTGTTGGATGGACCAACTAGCCAACCACTCGCCTCAAATCTGCTGAGCTGTTCTATGAGGGAGGAAATGTTTTGGTATTTTTAAAGGTAATATATTAATTTGGCTGCCATTCAGTGCCAACAAACTACAGCTAGACAGTATGATAAGTGAACAGGGCTTCCTGGTCTGAGTAGAGAAGCCAATGTGGAAGTGCCTTAAACACTCATTCTGTCTGATGGCATTAGAGATTCAAAGGAGGCCCAGTTGTATGTAATCTTATAAAATGACTATATCTCACTTGATTGATTACCTCTGTAGACAGTTTCTTAATGAGATTATGGTCTCTGCTTTCGTCCCTATTTTCAAGTCCTCTTCAATACAGCATGATGGCCATGTTGCAAATTATGGAGCCATTTAGAGTAAATAGGTAAAGGATAAAGCAGGGTTTGCTTTAGGCTACCTTGTAATTGAAAAGTCACTACTACCGTTTGTGCTCAGGTTCTCAGTGAGATCCAATCAGAGTAGAGATATCTGCCCTCTATTTAATATATAATGTATGTGACAGACAACTGGCAGACAAACGCCGGCTCCATTATCAGATAGACATGTACTTGAACACTAATTTTAGAAATGACAAAAAAACTCGAATGGTGGAAAAATGTAGAAAGCATGGTGGAAATGTTAGTGTCATGTATTAATCTGAGGAGGGTGATGGTCTCCTCATCGCTCCGCACACATCTGCCAATATTCTATCTCTAACCAATTGAGCAGGAGCTTAAAGATGTGTAAGTCACATGCTTCATGTACATCATGATTACGTCACCTTTTAGTCTGTCTTTGTATATATTATATATTCTGTATATTTTTTTCACATTCAACATGTAATTTTTATAATTTTTATTTACATATCTTTTTTATAATGTCAATATTTTAACTTTTTTTCATTGATTTAGTGTTTCCACTCATTTTTTTTATTTATTTTTTATTTTTGTGTGTGCAAATTGGAACCATTTATAAAAACAGGTGGATGGAAACAACTCCAGGGAGGGTTGGTGCCTCTGTTTCTTGATCTGTCACTTTGGTTCAGTTGTAAAATTCTCCTGAATGATTCAAGGCAAAAAAAATGTATTTGCTGTCTGTCTGAATACAAATTAATAATAATAAGAAACAGAATTAAATATATGTAAAAAAAAAAACATTATAGTGTGTCTGCAGAGCAGCAGAGCATTATTATATCTTTATGATAAGGTAGAATTGGATGAATAAGTAACAGCTTTGTGAAACTACAGGCCTTAGTGCTTAAACAAGGTTCCCATGCTCACCTGGACACCAAACATTTTCACTGACTCTCTCACTGAAAGGATCTTGTTTGCTGTAAAGCATTAAATCAACATGTTTTTGGGTGAAATGTGGATTTGTCCAAGACTAGCTAGAAGAATTCAAAGTATTTAATTTACACCAACAGATCTCTATCACAAAGTTATCCTCAGGATGGTGAGCTGAGCTGAGGCATACTGATGAAGTTTCAGGGGGAAAAAGGACTTTCAAGGTCACCTTCTCCATTTTAAAAAAAAGCTTCTAAAGCTCCAGATTTTTCACAGATTCACCAGGGGGACTACTTTTGCCTTCTGCCTGTCTGATTTCCATGTTTTCAAGTAACAATCTCCTGTCAATCACAACCGGGTGGAGACAGACAGACAAGAGCAAAGCAGAACTCCACCAGCATCAGCCTGCGCCGTGGCACAGAGAGTAAAGCTGGGTTTTTAAACTGAGCTTTATTTGATGATTTTCTTCCTAAGAAAAGGAACAAAATGAAGGAAAAATATTATTTTTTAACCAAGTGAAATATCAGAAAAATATGCCAAAAAACCAATATCACAATCAGTTTAATCACAATCACTATCTGTCTAAATTATTCTATTCATTATTCTATTTTGTTTCTCAATTCTGTTAAAGTAACCTATGAATTTCTCCAATTCCATTCAAACATGTTGCATTAAAGATCTTTTTGGGACAAGCTCCTCATCTGCCCTGCTCATACAGTATATCTCACATTGCATTATTTACTGTAGATCACCTAATGAAAAGCCACGTAAAGTAATCCATCCAATCAGCACAGCCATCTGCATGCCTACATCATTCTATTGGTTCATTCATGTAGCGCAGATCTGCCCAAACAGAAGTTAGAGGACTATGATCAGCTTGAAAAGTAGAGAATGGACACTATCATGATCGAGCACCAACTAAAACCTCTAGTTCAGGGATGAAAACGCATGAATAAGAATTTATCGTGACCCTGAACACATCCTGCTTGCTCCTACAGGAGCTGGTATATAAACGATGCATCTCACTGGAGTGTACGACCTCATGCTATTTCATGCAAAATGTTGTTTGGCAAGATTTTTCAAATAGAGAAAGCAATATTAATTCTGAAGTGGCAACTTCACACCAAGCTGAACTGTTCAACTGTCTGCCAGGAAATTGAACATTAATCTCCACATTAATGGTGAAATTGAAAAGTTCGAATCGGGGTCTTAATTTTGTTTTGCTTTTTCAGAAGTAAATGTGTTGTTTTAGTCGTAGAATTAATGCTGAAGTAATTCAGTGGCACACATCTTATTGGTGCTGAAGAAAACTGGCTCCAAAATCACCTTAATAAACAAGTCCTGATGAGAAATATGATGAAGTAATATGATGCACAATGTTTTGATTGAATGAAATCTTCAATATTACTGATTGAAACCAGTTTCCTCCCTGACAGGGAATAAAGAGAGCGTTTAGTTGACTGAAACAAAATGAAATGCTCCATTTTGAGATTTAATGTCTACGTTATTTTTATGCAAAACTGGAAAAGACAAAAAACATTCTCTGGTTCCAGCTTCTCAAATGTGAATCAAAGCTGTTAAATCTTGGATATTGCAGAAAAAACGCATTTGTAATTGTTAGTATTGGATGGAAAATATGAATGGCAAAATCACACACTCACATTACAGTATATATTATAGGATTCTTCCTGGAACATGGGCCTGGTGTAATCTGATTGAATGGCGTTACAT
Organism: Chaunax sp. Z400; assembly: GCA_037577475.1. Classification (NCBI taxonomy): domain Eukaryota; kingdom Metazoa; phylum Chordata; class Actinopteri; order Lophiiformes; family Chaunacidae; genus Chaunax; species Chaunax sp. Z400. The sequence goes on along the minus strand of CM075187.1, from coordinate 22,622,280 downwards.
TGGTTCAAAGGCTGAGCCGCTTTTTGCCGGTTATCCCTGTGAAATTCTAATGAATGAGCAGTTTTGTATCACACAAATATGGACAACCTTTTTGAATCAATGCTCAGCGCTTATAAAACTGCGGATGTGACTCACCGCTTAACAGCTAAATGTTTGAAAGGGTTTGCTAGTATCAGATCTGACGTCTACGCAGACATGAGTCAGATCCCTGCTGGTTCATCGCTCTTCAGAAATCCACAGAAAGAGTTAGGAGTCAGACATTTTGTTTTTGGAGAGACATCTGACTGCCTGGCTGTTTGGAGATATCTGAGTGTGCTGTCTGACTGAGGTTCGCTCCAGCCAATATCATGTGAAAATGAAAGCATAAACACCATCAAAGTGCTGCTGATTATCAGGCCTGAGGAGCAGACTGGACACATGTGGGATGAATGCTGCTGAGGACCGGTGACCTTTTCTGATGATAACACATTAAACTAAAAGGACAGTCCTCTGACTTTTACATTCAGGATAAGTCAGAATATAAACAACTGTTAATAAACACAAAAGTTATGATTTCATTTTATTTTTCCAATTACAATTTTCATGTCACTCAAATATGTTTGGTACTTAAATGCTAAAAAAACAAAACATTAACAACACCTCTCCCTTTGTCACTCTGTAATGACTCATGTTGAACTGCACCTTTTTAGCATCATTAACACATTGTAAGTGTAATGTGGTGAATATGAGCACGCTGCATCAAACCTGCACAGCTTTTAATTCATCTGTGTTTCGGAGCATTAATAACCTTTTCACAAATACAAATCTAATCCATTTATGTAATTTTGACTAAAACGATGCTGTGGTTAATCTTATATCTTTATGTTATACATTTGACATTATACAGTTGCATATGTACAGATAAAGAAGCCACGGTATATTCACGTTTCTGATTTGATAATGCAATAAATACCATGACTGAATGGATGGAAATTATGGGATTATTTGGTTTCAAGAGCTTAAGTTAAAATAAAGCATCTTTCTGCTTTTTAATGATCTTTCTTAAGAATCAGTCAGAATGTGAATCTTACAAACTAACCGTACAACTTGAACAATGTGATTATTCTGACTTAGGAATCACTGATAATTAGAATGTATTAGAGTTATAATGCAGTGTAATTTCTCATACAGGAATGTGCATCAATAAGAAAAATGTTTCCTTTGTCTGGTTGATGTATGAAGTTGTTTTTCTGGTTTATTGGTGCTTACACTGATAATATTTGGGTTAAAAACAAGAAAATCAAAGATCATTTTCTGTGTGATGAATCTGAGTCAGGCTCAACATATCAAACAATGGCTGTGGCAGCCATTTTTCAAAATGGCCACCACTGGTTGGAACCATATGTAATTTCAGACATAACTTAGGTGCTAGTAACCTTAAATTCATAACTGGACTTTTTTTAATTATGGACTTTTCCAAAGTAATTGTTCATTTCATTACATTATAAATGTATTATATGGTGTGGTTAGTAAGAAAAAGCCGTTCTCATTGTGTTATTTTGTCAGATGGTGGATGCATGATGCACACAGGTGTAACCAGAGGACTTGCATCCATCTGTCCCACTCTTGTACGTGACAGCTCAGGAGGGAATTTCCTCAGATTTGGCACAAATGTCCACTCAGACTGACGGATCCACTGATTAGATTTTAGTGGCTACAGGTAAACGGCACTAACCTCACACCTGTCCCATTCACATGAAGGTTGCTTTGGTGGAACAAGTCAAGAGAGCGGTCTCTAGGGTGGTCACAGCTATGAGAAGAGACTGTTACCAAACCCTGTTCTGGCATTAAATGGCGGAGATGAAGGGATGTATGAGCCCTGCCACGAGTTGTTCTCTTGTGGCTGCAAGAGAGGTTATAGAAAGCGCAGCAGGTGCAAGAAGGCTGCCCCCTCGGCGCACTGGCCTCCGCTTCTGTCAGGGAGAATGTGTGATCTGACTCTGAGATCTCTCACTTAATCAAACATTAAAATGTCACAGCATGGTCCACGGTGAGTCGTCTCCTCCTGATGAACAATTTACACGATTTATTCAGAACGGATCAAACAGTACACAGCAATTACACTGGCCTTTTCAAATAACTGAAGGGGCAAAGTTAATGGCGTCATTCAGGGGACTTTCAAGGTAATTCAGGAAGGCACAAATCACATTCACATAAATACACGTTTACAATAGGAAGCTGCCTTTCAGGTTTATGTTGCAGGTCTAGGCCTGCAACATATACCTGTACTTGTTACTGCTGCAGATTTAATCCAGTTATCACTATGACGCCAAGAGACAATCTCACCATTATGTTTCATTTTGTTTCAATTTTTATTTCCTTACATTGTAATAAAATATTAATATTTTCCACATGAACTTGCATGTAAATAATATTTGAAAACATAGAAACAGGAGTTTGGAAACTGTTCTTTGTCAGTCAGAATCTGCAATGGCCCAATATACAGATTTCTTTTAAATATATATATATATCAAACTATACTGTATATGTACTAAATTTGATGTTTTTATCATCTTGAGTGTTTCTCTGCAGTCACCTCTCCTGATCACTCTCCATCCTGATGCTCGCTAACTAAAGATCAGCTGTTTAAATGCAGCATCACAGCCTGATCACAACTCTCCCTGAATGACCTGATCATAGGAAGCACAGCCTTTGCAAACCAGGTAACACCAAAATGGGACGATGATTTCACAACATCTCAGGTCATGATGTTTCCAAACAAGAACATAAAACCACTTAGGAGTAATGAGGAAGACCCGGACATTAACAGATATTATGACACCCATGTGGAGTAATCAGATTCAGATCAGATTCCAACATAAACCAATAAAATCCCACAGGGGCAGGGTGCGTTTGTTTTCTTCATCCAACCTGCAGCGATCCAGACAGACAGACAGACAGACAGAAAGCGAGAGCAGTGCAGCTGCTGCCATTCACAGACAAACTCAAGTGCATCTTATTGTCATGCAGATGACAGTCTGAGCTTCAGCAGCAGCACAACGGCTTTTATTCCTCCCAGCAAGGCTGGATCAGATTTTAAATGGCAGCTTGATTATTTAAGCCGTTATTTAACACCATGTACATATGTGACCCTTTCTGTGTGGAGGTTAGCCCGTGAAAGCAGGAGAATGATCAGCCGGTACATCACTTTGGTCCAAATTGAAATACCTCAACAGTGGATGGATTGCCATTCAATTTGGTTCAGACCTTCATGGTTCCCAGAGGAGGAACCCAAAAGACTTTGGTCATCCTATTACATTTCTGCTAGTGCCACCATCAAGTCACATTCTCAGTTTGTCCAACACTTTAATTTATACAGTATAGCTGCAAAACTAATGATGTTGCCATCAGCTGTATTTTGTGTTTAATGCTAATTAGCAAATGTTAGCATGCCAACATTCTGAATGAAGATGGAGAGCATAGTAAATGTTATACCGAATAAACAGCACGCTAGCATTGTCACTGTGGACCAGGATTTCTGGTGTCAGAGTGCTGCCTTTTGTACCCCTGCCACCCTTCCCAACCACCTCCTTATACCTCCAGTGTGGTCCATGAATGTAGTAATGAAACTGGCCAACAGTCCCTTTTCATGAAAATAAACCCTAATCCAAATTCCAACAAGACATATGAGACATCAAAATGTCAGCCCTTAGTGTTCTCGATATGTTAAAGAAAGAGAAAAAAGCGAAAGCCCTCGCCTTCCACTGATGGGAAGCATGTCTTTATCCACCAGCTTTGAGATGACGGCCATTGTTTGTTCTGGTTGTCTACCATCAAACAAAACCACTGACTGCTGAACTGTGGACGGACCTTCTTCTGCTGGTGCTTTGCTCTCAAATGATTGTGCATAGCTGAGGTAGACTTGATAAGGCCGAGTTGGTTCTGCACCTCATTTTCACTTTGTTACATCTAGCATGCTTCTGCTGTTTGCCTTATGGTCAAGTGTTTTCTTCTTCTTTAGTTCATAGCAGAGGCAAACAGCCTGTAGGTGTATTACCGCCACCTTTTGGCGGTAATATACTGCATTACTACCAGGCACAGGGCAAAACAAGGGAAAAACTTCTTTTTTTTTTTTACGAAAAGATTTACATGTACACTAATTGATTTTTTTTATTAATTAATGACTATTCGAATATTTGAAAATAAATTCCCATCCCTAGTTGACTCATAACTGTTCATGCAAAGCGGCACTGATGGCACAGCTGAAACACCGAGTCAACAAATAGTTCTCAACCAGAGGAGTTTGTACCTAAAAAGAATTCCGTGTCTGTTGATTGCGGACATTTTGGCGCCGGTGAGGATGAAACAAAACAAAAAGAAAAGATATCCCAGCTTTAATAACTCAGCATATTCACAGTAAAGAACTTATCAGAGAAAATAAATATATAAAACAAATAATCGTTCATTAATCATAATCGAGGTAAACGTTTGAAATAATCGTCGCATTGATTTGAAGTCATTTCGTCCAGCCCTTCCTCCTTGGCAGAGGTAATAAACGTTATCTCTGTACATAACACAGGCAGAGATTACATTTCCCTCATAAACGTATTTGCTGTTTGCCCATTAGATGTGTCATAAACATAATTACTAGGAAACTGAATCGCACTGTAAGTATTTTGTCATGCTGGTGCAGTTAACTCAGTGCTGTAGACTCTTACACCATGTCTATATAGGAGGTGTAGTGAGAGCAGAGCAGCAGCAGCAGCTTCAGTCCTCCATCTGTGTCCACATTCCATCCATTCAGTCACAGTCTTGAGTGAAGGTCACCCCCATTTTGCCAGCACTCAGAGACCATCACGCTATTCCCATAATTTTACATGTGAAATGGAAGAAAATAGACTTCAAGGGTTTATGTGAGAATTACACAAGTGAAAAGCCGCTATATAGTCTATGTAGACGGCTGTATTGATTAAAATAGAAATGTATCTGCAGCAGACGTGCCTGAGATGGACTGAAAAACAAGGATGAAATGCCTCCTGTGCAGACAAGCCATAGGGTATATGTCTTAAAGTGAGCGCACAAGGACCTCTGCCTTCTCTATGAAATATATTTAATATGTGTAGTAATGTCTAGTAATCTTCTTTAACTACAATGTTATTTCTAAGCTCTACATCCAGGCTTAATACAGATATTCCACGTCCTCAGTGCTTCCACGGTTGTTCCTGTCAGCAGGGATGTGACTGTTTAATCCAATTTGGATTCAATTAAAATGAAATGCATCATGAAATCTCATATTCTGCTTATGATTTGAGGTGAGTCAGTTCAATGTTCCTACAGCTCTAAAACTATCAAATGGAAACAGCAATTACAGTGTTTGATTCAAGACTAATTAAACGCATCCAACCTCACACTAAGGTCCAAAATGAGGAGTTGTATTTGCTGCATTTTGAAAACCGAAGTTCGGCCTCAATCAGAGACTCAGTTTGTAGGACATGTGGGAAGGAACCTGTCAGACCGTGTTGACAACTATCCTGATTTTATTTAAGAAATGCAAAGAAAACCGATGTCTCTGCCATCATGCTATTTTCTGTGATAAAGTCAGAAGCAAACATCATGACCTGCCTTCAACCAATCAGCTTTAGGAAGGGTTCATGTTGATGTCAGGGTGAAGGAGAGAGCTGTCAATCATTTCACATCCAGTTGATTTAAAAAGGCTTCTTTTTCAAGCAGCTATCATTCAGGTCTTTCCTGTTCACAACAAACCTTATCAGGCATGTCTAGTTAAACATAAGTGTAACTAATAACCTTATGAATTTTAAGGTCTGTCATTGATGTAATTAGTTGAGCCCGAGCTGTTCCTGCAGACATTCCCCTGACAAGTGGATATCAGAAGCTTCCATATGGAAAGGAGACTTTTATTTGTCTGAACCCCTGAAAATGCTAATTAGATATAACAATTTTCTGTTCCTCTTGCCTGTTTTTCATATGGAAATATTTTGGTTCAGCAAGTCCTCAAACAAAACTGGATGTTTGTCCTCTAAAAGTTTTTTTAGACATTTATTACTCATATGATCACGAGACGCTCTTGCCAGTGAAATGTAAGCATTGGGCTTTTATGATTATATAGATACATTTTTCAGGAGAGGATAGTCTCATATTCATGATGCAATATGATTTTTTTCTTACATTTTTCACATCTCATATTGCAATCTCAAGATGCATTCAAGATGCATTCAGGGTTTTTTTTTCACCTGCTAGAAGAAGAGAGTGTTTTGGCACAAAAACAGAAGACTCTTTTTAGATGAACCTGATTGATACATTTCATTTGGTCACCTCTCGCTACAGCTTATTGAAGGGAGTCAGAGAGTGATTAAGGAAGTCTGTAAAGTGTGGCTCACACTCCAGGAGAATTAGGCCGATTTCACCAAGATTCAACCCTCCCAACGATCAGAGGAGAAAACTGAACTGGAACTTTGGTCGGTCCCGATGTTCGACCCTGATTATCTGGTTGTGTGAGGCGTTTACAGATCTAGTCCTAAACTTCCTGATCTGCTCGTAGACACATCGGGGCCGCCTTTTTTCAAACATGTTTGATATTTAGGATTTAAAATCTGAATGATTACATCAGTATGTTCCGAGCCAGACAACAATAGAGAATGAATGAACCACCCCAGAGGTGCTAATGGTGCTGCCAAACAACGGTAAACATTGTAGGCCTTGAGGCTAACCTTAGCTCACTGAATCTCACCTCCAGTTTTCGCTGAGCAGTAGTCTCATTCAGACTTTTGAACCACGCCAATCTCCATTTTGTTCTGCTATCCAATGAGATATTGATATCACATCAGAGCGATCACGTGAGTCGGTGCGTCGCTGCCTCTGACACGTTTATCGTAATAATAGCCTGTAATGTGTGATACACCATTATTTTAAAATCGTGCAGTGCATGGAGGTTTAAGAATGGAGAGAAGATCATCTGTGAAGTTTCTCCTTATGCGTGTGATGCAACACGATTCCAATATCAAGTTAGGATTTCAAAAGTCCTGCAGTCTGAGTCCAGCTTAAGTGTGACTAAATATCACGTAATTAAAACAGAACCATTACCTCGTCGGAGTCATATCATCTGCAATGGTGGTTGTTCAACAATGACGACAACAACTCCCATGATCCCATGCTACCTGCTGTATGTCTTCTGTTTTTGATATTATTGAGAATATAGCAGAAACTACATACTGTGTTTTTAAATATTAGCCTAAAAATTGTGAATTTAAGTAAAAAAAAAAATCCGATCAAAGACATTGAAAATAAGACTAAGAACTGAAGTATTCATTTCCACTTGGCTTCTTGATGATGTTTGATGCTCCATAGAAGAGACAAAGATATCCAAAGAGTGCTGAGGTTCAAAACCACCGACTTCAGCCGCAGGTAAGTGGTCCACTCTAAACAGGAGGTTTAAGAAAGCCTAAGTGGATTATTATTGATCATATCTCAGCTAACCATTGTTTGTGTCAACATTCAGCTGGCTGTATTTAAATAATGACATTTCAGTGTCAAAATTCATCTCAGTTTTAAGTGTCTGAAGGTGTGAAAGTAAAAGCTTCACCACAACCATCACAGGACTCCTCAGTGGAGCCTTGATCACTGTTGACAGGGAATGAATTACAGTCACCACAGAGGGTGAGTGTGTGTGTGTGTGTGTGTGTGTGTGTGTGTGTGTGTGTGTGTGTGTGTGTGTGTGTGTGTGTGTGTGTGTGTGTGTGTGTTTCACCACCGAATGGGAATCCTTCAGATCAACAAATAAACAAAGCAGCCGGGGCAAGCCAGCGTTCCTCCTGTCAGCAGCATCTGCCAGCAGTAGGGAGGATGCTTTGGTTTTTTCCTGCCTCGTCTAATCCTGCATCCACCGGAAAAAAACTACAAAAAAAAAAAACTCCTTGTAGACATCCTCCATCTGTTTCTTTCTTCTGTGTCTGTCAGACTCTTTCAGTGTCCTCTGCTGTCAGGTCCAATTCTCCCCTCTCTATCAAACATCTCTTTCCCCACTTCACCTCTCCACCCATCCCTCCATCTTTGTCTCCCCTGCGGATGAATTACTTAAACCCAAAAATGACTTCACAAGTGTCAACATCCCTGTTATACCCTTATTAGAAAATGCAGCACAGAATGGCTTGTTAAACCTCAGCCAGCCATGCAGTATTCATCTTATTTATAAAGGATTAGACCCACGCTCTCACCAAATGATTAATCTTGACATCATGGGTATTTTCTGAAATTAATTGAGCAAACAAAGCCTCCGCAGATGCAACAGAGAGGAGGATTTCACAGCAGAGGTTCTCCCTTTTTATTCGCCCTCATCTTTGAGTTGAAGCACATGTTGATGCAGATCAAAACAGTTGCTTTCTCCTTTAATCCTCTCAAAAACAAGGAGGATAAATGGTTCCAAAGGGAGGAGGAGGATGGATGGAGATGGGGATGGAGGACACACTACTGCTCCCTCCACCATCATCATCCTCCTCCTTCTCTCTTCATCTCCTCGCCAAAAGAAAAAAAAGATTAAACAATAATCTCTGTATAGCATGGTAAATATCAGCAGACAGACAGTGACAGTGGGAACAATGACACCACCTGGGCAGCAACAATAGGAAATAAATATCAGGAGGCAGGCGGTCATCCCTCCATCCATTTAAACATTCCTGCTGTGTGTCTGCTGCTGTACAGGCTTCTTTGTGGCCTTCACACCTGCATCTGGCTGACTGTGTGTGCTCTGAATATCAAAAATATTTCATTTCTCTCCTTTTCTTTTTATGCTCACGGCCTCTAAATCAAATATTTCCGCCTGATGTGAAGGAGCTGCAGGTGTGAGATGGTGGCTGCTGTGTTTTTGTTGTTCTGTTGATGTGTTTCCGATAGGCCTCCAGACAATAAAAGCCGCTTACCTTCTCGGCTCCTCTGTGTTTCTTGGCCGCCGGCGTGTCGTCATGCTGCCGCCTGACAACAATAGCGCCGCCGCCGCTCTTAACTCCACAATCCAGCGTGGTTTTGCTGGCAGCGCCGCCGCCGCTACTCCCGCAGTTGTTATTGTTTACGTTGTTAGTGTTGCTATTATCTCCCATGGTCCTGGAGTCCGCCGCGGCGCAGTGGCAGTGTCCGTCGCGGCAAGGATGATGCTCGGGCAGGGTTGACGACGGGAGGAAGACGGAGGGAGGAGGAGACGAGCCATCGCCGGGCTTCTCCTTCCTCGTCCGGAATGGAGGAGCAGGGAGAGCGGCGGCGTCCCTCTCCCTGTCTCTCTCCCTCTTCCAGCCCCGGATCACGTTCTTCCCCTTCCTCTCCTCTTTGCCTTTGGCGCAACTCGCAGGAGAGGCCGTGGTCACCTCGGAGACGCAATTGTTGTTGCCGCCGCCGCAGCCGTCCGCGTCTCTGCCGACCGCTGAAATCATCTCCAGACCACCGACGCTGCGTCCTTGAGCCTCCCGACGCTGCTGCTGCTGCTGCTGCTTACCGACCCCGACGCAAAAGTCGCCACCGCCGCGCACCGCGACGGCAGCCGCTGAATGATCCGCCGCCTCCGGGTCCTCTCGTCCCTCCCGGCCGGCTCGGCTGCGTTTAAGCGCGGATCTCCTCGGCTCCGACCCGCCACTGCCGCCGCCACCGCCGACAGGTCCTCGGGTCTGGAGCGAGGGCAGGACCGTGTGTCTGTCGGCTAAGCCAGCAGCGCTGGAGGAGGAGGAGGAGGAAGAGGTGATGGAGATGGAGGAGGAGGAGGAAGAGGTAGAGGTAGAGGAGGAGGCAGTGTGGTTGGGTGACAGCTCCCTGCAGTCCGTCAGCAGCCCTCCATTCTCATCAGCTCTCAGAAAACGGCTCATCTCCTCCTTCCCGTGTGTCCTTTGTCGATCTTCACAATAATCAGCATTCAAGTCATTGTCAAGCCGCCGCAGTGTGGCGGAGAGCACCGATACATGCAGGTCTGTTATAGGCTGCTGGATCAGGCCTGCTCCATCACAAACTACTACACAGGCTGAATGACAGCTGACAGAGAGCTGCTCGGTTGGCCATATACCATCTACAATAAAGAATACTGCCCATGTATTAAAAAGTATATAAAGTACAAACTCCGATCTCATCCCAAAACCACTGTAAAATTCAGATATTGCTTTTTAAAAAATAAGAAAATGTGTCTGATAAAATAATACAGACCTACTCCTATGTAGCCTTATCTCATTATTTATTTTCTGTAAAGTAAAACAGTGTTTTGTTTTTGTTCTCTCCCACCATGAATATTTATCTCGAAAAATATCCCAGAAGCCACAAATTTGATTTAAGGATTAAAAGAATAATGTCAGAAGAAGATGGGAGTAGTTGGCCACCGGGGGGCGCTGCAGCATTTCATTCAGTGTGTAAACATCAAGTCAGGTCAGCATTCACATTGACCAGTCAGACAGGGGATTATAGGAACAGGAGGAAGGAGAGGGTTCAGTGTATATCTATAGGCTGTATGACTTTTGCACACTGTACTGTTGTCAAACTAAACAGAGCCTATGTATAGATAGTCACACACAGTAACATCCTGTTTATTTTGTTAGAGTCAAGGAGTGTTATGTGACTAGAACATATCCTGCAGTAGGTTAGATGGAGGGGGGAAAGGTTTGGTGCAGACAAAACAATCCAAAGTAATGTGGACTAGACTGAAAACACAGCAGGGCAGAAGGTTAGTCTATTGAAATCCCAATGCACTGTATGTCATAGTGTGTTAGGCTGACACAGTACTTAGAAAAGCTGTGTCAAAGTGTGCTGGTGATTCCACGGCTGTGATGGAGACCTGCAGTGCAGACGGCTCATCTCTATTTAAAGGGAAGAAAATAACATCCAAATGTTCCTTTGCTCTGCTCAACACAACTGGACATCGTTACCCGCGGTAAGTACATCTTCAGTTGAATTAGTCATCTGTATTGTTCTTTTTCCCTTGAAAAGCCTCACCTGCTGCATGATGTATTCTAAAAGCATTTTTCAGAAACTTTTCAAAGCAGATCATCTGTTTCCATCCCTCTGGTATCAAGCGCCACCCAACATGGCATGGGTTTCTCATTTCAGTGATCAAACATGTTTGATTTGACACAGACTTTTTAATGGAGTACACCCTTCCTGCCCTCCACGTTCATCCGGGATTGGGACAAGCTATTAGGAATGCTGTAGCTGGTGCCTCCCCAGTGGCTGGGGAACAACTTAAAGCTCTGTGTTTTAGGTGCCTTGCCCAAGGACATTTTGGCAAAGGGGCAAGAGGAGGTGGGGAGATATAGACAATAGAAGACCCTGTTTACCTCCTGATGATTACACGACAGTAGTTCTCACATAAAACACTAAACTTCTGTTGTGGTTTGGCCGTTCTTTTACGCAACAGTGGAGTTTGGGGAACCTGAAAACACAAACAGGTTCCAGAGTGTAATCTTTGTAAAGTGGCAAAACGCTACTCTTCTGAAAATGGTGACGACACAGCCCTCGTTTGCGCATGGCAAAAATAACCATTTGCAAACAGAACAACAACAAAAACAATCGGCAGACTCTGCTTTTGGCTGTGCTGCAGACTCTGCTGAGTTTATTAACACTCCTCCAGTGTAGATTTGCTGCACTACTACTGTGATCTTATTCTGTGGTGCTGATTTTAAAAAGTTAGTCAGTAGTTTCTGCAGATCCATTTGCATAAGGATCGTTTCTGCAAAGTTGTCCTATGAACACAAAGGAAAAACTTTTCCATTTCTTTCCATTTTTCGACCTCCTGTGGCTCAGGAGGTAGAGCGGTCGTTCATGGAACAAAAGGTCGGTGGTTCGATCCCCAGCCCCTGCAAGTCTACAAGTCGAAGTATCCTTGAGCAAGATACTGAACCCCAATTTGCTCCCCGGGCGCCATAATGGCAGCCCACTGCTCCTCAGGGATGGGTCAAATGCAGAGAAAGACTTTCCCCACGGGACAATAAACTATAGCTTCTCTTATCTTATCTTATCTTAAAACTGTTGTTATGGAAACAGGGCCTCAGTGTCTTGGGTGCCTTGCCCAACAACAGTTCATCAAGGGGGCAATAGGAGATGGGGAGATCATAGTGGACATTCGACGAACCATTCTACCTTCAGAGCCACAGCTGATTTCTTTTATATTTCCATGCAGATTACCCTCTTCTTCTTCTACATCGAGACTTGAGGACAGAGAGTTTTCTCACTTTTTTGCTTCACTTTTTTCTTCTTCGTTGTTTCCATACACATTTGTCACACTGAACTGTAGCTACACTGCCCCAAACCATTTCCGGTGGTGTTGCTCCATTTCATCCGCCTCGTCCGTATCAGTAAGCTCTCTGAAAACGTCCCAAAATACATACAAAATTAGTGCAGAGTACGTACAGAAGGCTCAGTCTGTATCCGTATCCGTCTTTAACGTAAAGCATAAAAGGGCCTTTAGAGCAAACTTTTTCTCTAAAGTGCCATTTTTGTGGATGTAAATATCACCTCCCAACTTATACCCAAAATACATACACACACATGTTCTTTGCAGTGGCCTGGAAAGAATGAATATGCAATATTGTCAGAAAATGTGTGTTCAGAGACTCAAAATTACATTTCTATTTCAAACTGGGGGACTAATTTTCAAACAACTATCAAAATAAAGTCTGAGATGAATGTGTTGACATTTCATGCTTTTAACAGAAATCCTCAAATGCAGCTCATGCAGTTTGCACTTGTGTGTTCAAAGGGCGTCTGGTCCCTGTTTACACACCACAACATGCAGGACACTCGGTCTGCAGATATGATGAGTTTCTCACTGTATGTCACAACATCTTATTAACACTCAGTCCAAGCAGCACAAGTAAATTACATTTCCTGCTTTATTTCCACGACAGATGGAAATAACTTGTTCTTCAGTGGTGGTTGTAGTATTCAATAGTATTTTAAAGAAGCATGTAAACTTCAGTAGACTAAGAAGAGATATAAGCACAGGCAGGTACGACAACAAGAACTAGAAACAGGTATTTGATTCAAATTTAGATAAAGTGAGAAATTAGAGTGTAGTTAGAGTGTGCGTGCGTGGGTGTGTGTGTGGGTGTGTACGAGCATTAATGCGTTAACGTTGACAACCCTACATTAATATATTGTCTTTGTACAGTTTTCAATTGAGTATATATCAAATAGGATTAAGTCATTATTGCATTCTGTTTTATTTATATTTTACAATGCATCCCAACTCTAAGGGTTATAGTTCAAGCATAAAAATCTGCCTAAAAACCTCAAACTGTTGTTTCCACAATGTGTTAATGATAAAAAAAAGTGTTCATGAGTGAGCTTTAGACATTTGGGTAGGTGCGTTTTTTTACTTTAGTCATTTCCCTGGCTAACTATCTGGAGTGCCTCCAGTCTTTATGCTAAGCTATGCTAACCACTTTTGGATATGTGAGACTTTACTCATGTCATTCTTAAAAAGAAAGAGATCAATCAAATTATTTACCAAAACCTCTCTGCTCCCAGTGTATTTGTGCATTTCTATATTTGCATTTACCTTCGTGTTCATGTGCCTTTTGAATGTGGGGCAGAGAGAGAGCAAGAGATTGACATATAAACACTGACAGAGAACCTTCATAACATGTTTGTTGACTGTGACTGTGGCCTAGTGACCTGCACCTGATATCAGTCACACACACACACACACACACACACACACACACACGCATACACACAGAAAAAAAAACAGAACATCTACTGTTAGCTGGGCAAAATTAAATAGACAGATTTTTGTGAGAGTCTGCTGAAGTTCTCCCTGTAGTAAAAAAACAAACATGTTCTCTACTTAACTAGTGAGAAAAAACTCAAACCCTATGTTCAGACAGCATTTATTCCCTGAACTGTTAGAGGACTGCAGTAATTGTATGACTCCTCTCTATCTGACCCCTGTCCTGCATTGATACAATAAAAATTAAAGAAATGATATGAACAAAGGGACTGATCAGATTTCATCCTGTTTGTCCAGCCATGCAAGGCAAAAAAAATGAAAAAAGGAGTTGTGTTCCTTTGAAAACGGAACCAGGAAGAGTGATGTGGGAAAACACCAGCTGACACTAAATATCTCACTCTGTCATGCCTGTGGTAATTGGCATGAATAAAACTGACATTTATGTACACCAACGTAGAAGAGAGCAAAAATTAAACTTTACTCTCTAAACAAAGCTGGGTAAAAAGTCACTGATCACAGGTTTAAATACTCTCACACACACACACACACACACACACACACATACACACACACACGCACTACCCTGTTCTGCCGTCTGATTGGCTGGAACACGTGAGACCAAGAGGCCCAGCAGACACTCCCACAGGCAGGTGAAGGAGCAGAGGATCAGGCTGCAGGTTCAGTTCAGGTTCCAGGTTTCCCAGCAGCTGACACACAGGACAGGAGGACTTATCAGTGTTTTTTCGGTAAAACCTGCTGAGTGTGATGACAGAGGAGTGTTTGAACCCGCAGACCTCGCAGGACGATGCCAGGAAGTGTAACAGAGGAACTGCAAAGCATGAGGAAAGGGATTATTAGTGAGTTTGTGACTGTAAACAGGACAAGATGTCTGTATTTTATAGTAATACACTGGATACATGGGTATCAGTTGTACTAGTAGTGTTTGAGTACTAGTATTGGCATGCTGGCATCAGTTTATTTAGTTCAAGTAGTAGTTGTTGTTGGAATACGAGTACCTCTAACCATTAGCTGATTAATCAAGCTTCCTATCAATAATGAAAGTAATCATTAGTTGTAATTAGATCCTGATTAATGGGACATCAGGCTATTAATTTACCTTACATGTGTTTACAGTCCGTTGGCTTACGAGTAAAGAAATGCAGATGTGTTTAAGGTCTCTGTCAGAGAGTTTGTCCAGCAAAGAGCAGTGACAAGTTTATTTTTTGGAAGAAAATTAATTGGACACAGTACTTATTCTTTAAGAATTAAAATTTAAACTTTTTTTAATCAAACATGTTATTTTGTTCCTTTAAGTTATATTAATATCAGCTGATTCTTGATTGGATTTTTGAATTTTCAAATATCTTTTTTTAGTGTCAGCCTGAAAAAAAAAACAATGTGAGTCTACTGACACAAATATCCATATTTAGCATAACTGTACTGTATGTCTACAAATAGTCTCTCAATATTTGGCTTGAGATCCCCTGGTTTAATTTAATATAGAGCAGGTTGTAATAGATATATCACAAGCAAATAAATGTTGCTGAAATGCTGGTTAAGGTACACAGTTGAGTTGTTTTGGCTTTAAGTGGAGAATGGACTAAATTTCAATTATACACCATTCTGGCTACATGACTTTTATTCCACTCATAATTTAAATGCCACTGAGCCCATCTGCCCTACATTAGCTCTGCTCTAGTCTCTAGCTGCTCCATGTTGCTGCTGAATTAAGTCTTTTGTATAATTTTGTTGTGGGAATGTTGTTTTCTTGCTATCTGTAGTTCAGATGTAGAAAATGTGGAGGAGCGACAAAGGATGGTCAACGAGTCTCTGCAGGCTGTCGATTTGGAACAACAAGAGCACAACAGGAGGAAACCAGCATTGGTCAGGTAAATTATAGTGGAATTCTTTTGTAATTTTGTTGTCTAACTAAGACAGATCGTACCAACTTTGGCACTTTTGGATATCATAAAACATCAGCGCAGAATCTGCTCTCTAATAATGACAAATGATGAAGAAATTATATGAAAGTGAATCTGATAATTCACTGTGAGAAGCCGTGAGCATCCCTCACACTCATGACTCCAATATTAAAATCTATCAGTGATGCAGCCTGTGAGAGAGCAGAAAATGGTAACAATTTGTGGTGAGGCTACAATACAGAAGTGTAATGCGTTCACTTGAGAGAGAAAAAATGCCCTTTTTTAACATGAATTAATGTGATAATTATCTAAAAATTCAGAAACTTTTTCATAAAAAAATAGAATTCTGATCCGCTAACTACTAAGCTAACTGATACTAACACAAAGCCAATAAGATAAACTTTTCACACACCTTGCCAAGAAGGCAATAAAAAATGTTTTTGCCAAAGACACAAGACACATGGAAATTGCATGCATCGCTCAATAATCAGTCACGCCATGTTTATATTGTTTAATCATTTGTTATATCTATTTGACACATGACGCCTAGGGCTGAATTAAAAAGATGAGTGAGGAATAATAAGGGTTAATACATGTGATTTCACAATTATGCTAAAACTGAACTAATGTTATTTATCAGTGTTTCAGTCAAACTGGGTCTCCACTATGGGACACGAACATCATTAAGAACAAATTATTACATAAACAAATTATGATTGAATTACCTCAGCTGTTCCTGCATTTTAAGTCAGCCATATGAAACTCCAAACCAGTGCGTATAAATATATTAGAGTTCTAAAGTCCACACACAAGCAGAGAATCATGTCACGTTAAATGTTTTATCATGTTATAATAAGTTAATTATTCTCTCTCTGTATTGATATTTGTTTTGTCTGCAGGTCAAAGACCTTCGACCACTCCCTGTTGACTCAGGTCCAGACAGACTCAGACCCCAAGATAGAGAGGAAGAAGTCTCACCACAGCCAGGTTAGCATTCATGGAGTTCACTGTGATACATATATTATAACACCAGCATGGCATCAATCAGGCAGCTACTACGTCAGATATCATTTATTAGAATAACACTTCTCTTTTTTTACTTCAACTGATATTAATCTGACTTGTGATCAGATTTGATTTGAATAAATTTGATATTAAACATAACTGTCATGTTAAAACTTTTATACACTCTCTGAGTCATATTGTCCAAAGTATAAGCTATAATCTAACCTATCAACAGCTTCAAATGCAGCATTCAAAAACACATATATGACAAATCTGAGTACTTCCTACAGTTCCTCAAACATGATTAAACTTCACAATGTGCAGTTTCCTGATGTGTTTCATGTGTTTAACTATGTGCGTGTGTGTGTGTTGTGTTTCAGCTTTCAAAGAGTAACTGTCAGTACCATAAAATATTTAAGGAAATCAGCAAAGAGGAGCAGCTCAGACAGAGTGAGTCATTAATGATCATAATGGTCCGTTCCACCTTAAATACTGAATGAGATAATGGTTCAACATTTAATACTTTAAACACTTATAGGATCACACTTTTGAAGGTTCTTGTAAGGTAACATGCACATGGCTATATGTGCATCGAAAGTGTTTTTGATTGATGTAATTGATCTGTTGCCCATCAAGTAAAAGTTTTTTTGTTTTTTTTTCATGTAACCTAAAATCCTCTTACCATTTTTAAACCTTTTTTTAAATAAAAAGTAGAGTGGTTAGATCATCTTTTCTTTCCATTAACCTAACACTTGTGTGTTGCAGATTCACTTCAGTAACCTGATGCTATTTACCCATTTGTCAGGTTACACCTGTGCTCTGCAGAAAGACATCCTCTACCAGGGACGAATGTTTGTCTCTGATCACTGGATCTGCTTCCACTCCAAGGTGTTTGGCAAAGACACAAAGGTACCATGAACCGGCAGGGTTTACAGCAGGGTTTACTCTGTTACAAAGTTAGAAAGTAGCTTACTGATTTCTTGTTGTCAAAAAATTAAGGTGTTTTTTGTGTGTGTGTGTGTGTGTGTTTGTGTCACATCAAGCTGCAACATCGCTGTTGGAAAGTTTTCTGCCCCAAAGGCATTTGGGCGCGTAATTTGCAAGGCAGGTTTATTTGCAAGATCAAACGCAGTCATGCAAGAATTAGTCAGATCATATCTGAACCACAGTGATTTGGACCAATCAGCGTCCTTTGAGGAAACGCTGGCAGCTATGGGTGGGGTTTAGCAGTAATAACAGAAGGAAGTGGCAGCTTTTTCATGTCAACAATGGCAGATTTTATTGGAAGTACGGAAGAGGATCAGGACCACATGAATTTTCTTTTTAGAATTCTGACTTTAATGTCAGAAGTAAAGAAACAATATTATTTTTAATGTCAGGGAATAAAGTCAGAATTCTGATTTAGTATTCTGACTTTATTCTCAGAATTCTGACGTTTATCTCAGAATTATGATGTTAATCTCAGAATTATGATGTTAATCTCAGAATTATGATGTTAATCTCAGAATTCTGCCTTTATTCTCAGTATTCTTCTTTTAATGAAAGAAGGGCGAAAAGGTTTTTCCCGATGGAAATTATTTATTTTCACTCTTCTCCCAACTGGCTTTGGCAGGAATTTGATTCACCAACTTTCACCACACTTTTGTGCTTTTCTGCTACTGTACATCACGTGATGCTTGAAATTAGCCCATGATACAATGATAGACAGATGGTTCATCCAATCACCAGTCATGTCCTCATGTCTCCTGTTTCTCAAACCAGTGTTAGGTTTTCTGTGTTTTCTGATGTTGTGTTGGAATGTTATCACATCCTGGTGGGGAATGCAAGGTGCCATCAGCAGCAGGTTTGATTTTATGGGAGATGTTAACGTCCACCTGGACTCACTTCAAAGAAAACTGACGGCCCAGAGCAAAGATGACAAGACACATTCATTTGTAAGCTGTAACGCCACCTAACTTTGTGTATGGTCATAATAACTTGCAAGGTATACTCACAGATATATAAATCTATCAATCAAGCTTTATTTCAAAGAATTAGCATGCTGCTCAGGGGGCTTTACACACAATTGATGAAACAAAAGACATTAAAAAGGATTTAGAGACTAATGCAAACCGCTGAGAGACTAAAACGACAACAACAAAAATTACTCCGGACAAAAATTACATTACAAAATGGCATAATGCCCAGAGTGCATTAACTTGGCTCTTTTTGTTGTTGTTATGTATTTCTAAATGTTTTATATGCTATTTATGTTTGACAGAAGTCAAATAGTGTTTCACTGCTGAAACAGGCCTTTACCTGAATCACCTGATTCAGTTTCTTTATGTGTTGAGGTTTCAAAGCTCCTATGACAGTGTGACCACTGCTTCCAACAGGATGAGTGAACAGAGAGTAAACTAGTCCCTGCAGGGCTGAACTCAATCCTGGTGTTTGTCCATCCCAGATCGCCATCCCAGTGGTGTCTGTTACTCACATCAAGAAGACCAAAACTGCCATTCTGGTGCCAAACGCCCTGGTGATTGCCACTGCAAACGACAGGGTGAGAATGATGACTTTTAGTTTCATCTCACATCACTGAAATATTCAGCCCTTAAAATCGAATGTGTTTCCTGAATAACACAACAAAGGCCAAGGCTTAATTTTGTGTTTGTAATTATTTATGTTAGAGTTTCTAAGACACACAAAAAGCAAAACCCTGAACCTTGAAGTAAAACTGTTGTGGTTTTTATTGCAGTATGTGTTCGTGTCTTTCCTGTCCAGAGACAACACCTACAAGATCTTGATGTCCATCTGTCTTCATCTGGAGGTAAGAAAGACTTCCAACATGCAGTTATATCTTCACTGTTAAAAGGTCACAGGTAGAAAACCTATTATATGGAAATTTTAAACTATACTGAGCAACTTTAAAAGCGTATATTTTTAAGAACCCATTATTTTCTTTTCACTTGCCCTAATCTACTGAAACAAACAAACATGTGATACATAGAAATGACTTTTTTAAGTCATAACCATCAATTAGTAATAACATAGCCATAACAGTCATTGGTGCATTTCAGAGTAAATGATGGTGTTGGTGCGATTTTTTTTCTGGATGACTGTACACACCTGGCCAAGGCAATACAAACCTGGGCAAAATTAATATCCTACTGAAACAACTGATGATGCCACGACTTCCGCAAAACTTACGTGACCAGGCATGTTGGGATGCTGATGATACTAATGGCCGGAACTCGGCAGACACGTGTAGCACAGGTGTTACAGATGTTATGGCTCATTGCACAGTGGAGGCAGATTTAACTTGCAGAGCTGATGGTAGTAGGCGTGTGTATCGTCACCGTGGGGAACGCTATCCTGCCGCATACATCCAGGAAGTGGACCGTTTTGGTGGTGGTGTCATGATGTGGGGAACCACTGCTAATGGATGGCGGTCCAACCTGGTCCACATCCACGGTACACTGACAGCTATCCATTACCGATACAGCAATCGGTATCAGGAATCACCTTCATGCATGACATTGCCAGACCACATGTGGCTCATGTCTGTCAGGAGGAGCCTACCTGGACCAGAACAATGTCGCTGTCCTTCCTTGGCCAGCATATTCACCAGATCTCATAAAGCATCTGTGGGATGTTCTGGATCACCGGGTGAGACGGAGAGATCCTGCTCCAGCAATACATGAACAACTTGTCACAGCACTGCAGGAAGAATGACATGTCATCCTACAAGTCCAGATTAACCGTTTTATCAATTCAGGAGGTGTAAAGCAGTGATAAATGCTGGAGGTGGTCACACATGGTACTGGCTGTTGTTGTTCTCCGTCTCAACATACACACTTTTTGACTTTAAACACTAAGGCAACAACTAATAATTTGTACAAAACAGATTTTTATGTACCGTTAAAGTGTGAATAAAGCTGTGTGAACCATAATTTGCCTTTGATATCTAATATGAACTGGACTGCATGAAATCCTACAAAATTATACGTTTTTACTGTTGCTCAGTATATGTTTGTCATTTCATTGATGTCTAAATTAAATTCATTGACCTGATACACAAATAAATTAACGCAGATATGTGAGAATGAAGTTGGTGCTTTTCTTGGTTTCTTAAAAGTTTGAATTTTTATGTGTGTTTCTTTAAAAAAAATTAAGATTTTAGACATTTCTTTATGGAGATTTCAACAACAATGACTGCCGCATAACTCTTGTCCTGTAATTTGCTGTGTTGCACAAGCTCTTTTAGCTTTTGTAGTCTAATAAATCCATAAATACACAACTCTGTTAAATGTCACAATAATATAAACACAGGCAAAATAGTCAAAAAAGTCTACCTAGTCTGACATTTTCTGCTCACTGCTGATGTGTGTTTTCTTGTTTACTGAGTTAGCTGCTAAACTACAGTCTGTTGTAGCTGCTTTGTCTTGTTTTTTGGTTCAGGGGCTGTGTACTGTGATCCCACTGCATCATTGCAAACTGTATCCAACCACTTCAAGTCTCATTCACAAGTAAAAAAAAAAATAAAAAAGACCTATCATTATCATGATAACCAACATCGCTATTGTTAATACACACAGCTGTCAGGCTAGTATGGTCATCTTGGCTGCACTTTCCCCATTCTTGCATGACTAACTTTGTCAGGTTTCACACAGTACTGGACCCAAATGCAGACAACAGGGGCAGAGAGCAGTTCAAGGATTTAATATACCCCCCAAAAAAACAAGAAACAGTCCAATGTCAAAAAAACACAAAAGGCACTCCAAAGCAAACAACAGTAAAACAAAAGGCAGAAGCAAAAACCAACAAACAGGCAAAAGTTGTTGTTTTTTTTAAACATGAAAACTTAGAGAATACAACACTAGGAACACAGGGAACACTAAGAGAATGGATGGAATGTGTGAAGACATCAACGACAAACTGGCAACTAACAGAGGGAATCACACAGACTAAATACACTGGGATAACGAGGGAATGACAAACAGGTGACAGGCAGGAGGGGAACCACAGGTGGAGATGATCAGACAATCACACACTGGAGGAAAATGTTTAAGGGGAAGACACAAGGAGGAAACAATGATAAACTCACATGAGACAGGAATACAAAGACACAGAGGGAGAGGGAATAAACCAGAACTGAAAACAGGAGACTAAAAAACCAGACAGGGGAACCAAAGGTCAAAACAGATCACAAGAAAAGGAGACAGGAAGTGAAAAGCAAGAACACATGGCATGGAATAAAACTTGCTAAATAAAACAGGAAACAGTGGCACTAATACATGACATAAACCTATCAAAATAAGAGGAACAAACAGGCTATGATCAGATCCACGCTGATAGCTTTAGTAATACATTATAACCACCAGCCTTGTGGATTCCAGTTGTGCACAGTGAGGGCTGCATGAATGAACACAGGTAGGTAGACAGACAGGTTGGCTGTCCAACCATATCATTAAATTATCTGATGGATTTATTTCAGGCCAATGAAAGCCACAGATACCAGATTTTTTTTCTTTCTTTTTTTTTTTGTCAGCGCTGTGATTTGATTATTTGATTTATTTAAAGATTCTCTGCAAATGCAACAAAAATGCCTCCAAAATAAGTTACCAAATATAGTTTTAAATTGACTAAAATGTCGTAGTCCACTAAAATTCATACATTTAAATGGACTTTGTAGTTTTGTAGTTGTTAAAACTATCTCTAAAAAGATATACTGCATTCCTCGATGCTGTCACTCCCACATATGTATAATAATTATTATTCATTGAGTTTAAGCCCAAAAACAGAAGCTCACTTTTTGAAGTGACATTTTCTCGAGGAACAATAAATGTTATATCTGGGATTTATTAAAGGACTGCTGTATGTTATAAAATACAATAATATATGTTGTTTTGAAATGTATTTAAAGTGGCTTCTATTTATCTGCAAAGTTGTTTTTCCTAAATTGCTTGGACTTCATTTGAGGATCATGAAACATGCATTTGTTTCCAGTATTAATTATTCACTTCTTTCATGTCATTGTTCAGGAGAAGAGTCCATGTAGCAGCCCCATCCCCTCCTCAGCTGAGAATAGCTTCAGAGGTCAGAGGTCACCTCTATCGCCTCACTTTCCTCTGGTAAATCAGACACATGCTCACCCAAACAACTTAAACACCAGAATAATGCACAACACGTGCTACAACATGATGGAGGAAGTAGCAGACCTGCGGATAATTTCTATAAATGAGCCAATCGAATCATTTTGTTGTCTCTAACAAAAGCAGTGCTTTTATGATGTCTCTCCCAATGCATTTTTAAACATTATGTTTTATATACGCACTAAGTCAAAAGTGAAAACTGGTGGTTTTCAACTGAGCTAATGTTTTAATTTTTCTACTCAGTCTCATTCATCTTCTATGAGACTTGAGGTATAAGGAGTTTCAATGACAGACGGAGCAGAGAATGATAGCATTCCAAAAACTAACTACAAATGATTATTTTATTATTATCATTATTATTATCTTATTATTTTATCATACACCAAACAAAACTGTAAGTGTGATTGTCAACATTCATGTTCCCACATCCTTCTGGCTTATGATATTAAAAGACAATATATTCAGGTGTTCAGTAATAATAAGTGAGTCACCAACCAGCTATAACATATAGTCTGTGTGTCTTTGAAGAGTTTTCCAGCTGACTTCAGCGATCTGGACGGAGCAGTTCGACAGAGGAGGCAGGACATGGAGGAAAGCAGCAGCTCTGACTCCCAAACACACGACTATGAGAAGATAGCAGGTATCACAACCAACCAAATTAGCATGAGGGTAGCAGTCACACCCAAAAAGTGATTCTGTGGCAGAAATGGGAGCTTGCACTTTTGCTGCTTCAGCTGCTGCATTCTTTATTCAGTCTTATTAACTATTCAGTTTTCTCTACTTATGCAGTGTTTCACTCCATCTCAACCCTCCCTCCTCTGAATGTGTTTACATAATAAGCACGCAGTGTTGAGCAGTGCAATGTAACTAAGTATATTTACTCAAGTAATGTTTGCACTTCTGCTCCATTACACCTCAGGGTACAATATTGTACTTTTCACTCCACTACATTTGTCATACATCTTAAGTTACCAGCTACTTTACATATTAAAATTTCTCATAGCCTTTCCTTTTTGCTTGTCCTCTATTTATTTTAAATTTATTATTTATTTTATTTATTCTATAGTGTGGTATGGCTACTTTTACTTAAGTAAAGGATCTGAACACTTCTTTCACAACTGGATCTCAGAGCGGAGTTAATTTTCAGCTGCCCCCTTTTAGGTCCTATGTTTTCGGGGGCCTTTGCAATGTGAGGCAAACACACCGATGGCAAAACCAAAACAAAGCCAATGTCTTGCTCAAAGATGCTGCAGCAGGATGAAATACCAGCTCAAAGTGAGGTCTGAGCCCTGCTTTTCCAGGTTTCCCATTCACCCTTCGTTCGTGTCTCTTCAACCCTGCAGAGTTCTCGGTTCCTCCGTTTCTGGATGTGTTGAAGCACACACACAGTGCAGCTCCTCCTGAACATCCGGATCGTCAGCACAAAGTGAAGAGCCAGCATCAGAACCAGCAGAGCCCAGACAGCAAGCAGCACGATGCACACAACACTGGTACAAATATTCTACTATCTGTTGTATCAGTAGGAGACGGTATGTAAAGTTATTAAAACTGAAGCCTTGTAAAGTTTTATTCAAAATGACTCCAGAATCTCTCATATCTCTGATCTGATCTTATCAGTCCAGGTAACATTTATTTTAGATTAAAAAGCAAATGAATGTCATGGAGGTTGTTATTTTGTGTGTGTGTCCAGGCTCAGAGCTGGTGATTGACAGCAGAACTTCTCTCAAGAATGTGCTGTTTGTCTACCTGTTTCTGTGAGTTTACTATATTCATTCATTCTTTCATTCATTCATTCATTTAAAAAATGCACAATTAGTCCACATTGATCCACTATTGCAGCTATTTATTATTCCAATGATGCATTCATTAACATATTTCTTCATTAATTGGTTTATCTTGATTTTTTTGTAATTATTTTCATGAATACATTTACTGTATTCTCACCAACTATTCGTCTAGAAATGCCTCCTTAATTGATTGATCAGGTGTGTGTCCTCTCTCAGAGTGTGTGTCCTGGTCTTGTCGTCCTGTTACCTGGCCTTTAAGATCATCTCATTGGAACAGAAACTGACGACGCTCGGCTCCATCAGGGAGTTCACCCACCAGGAGTGAGTTCACAACCTGTCAGAGACACTAGATCGTCTGAAAGACCCAGGAAAACATGGAAAAACAAGCCTGAAAAACTTTTAATTGAGTTATAGATACATTATAAAAAATATATATTTAATATACAATAGATTTTTTTAAATTTTGATATTTATTTAAATATATAAATCTGCCAGATTTAAGTTTCCAGCAAGGAAACCTATACTTTGATAGCCTTAAAATAAATGTATTACCATACCATACACATTCCTGTGAAAACGTTTTGACCCCCCTTTTAATTTCTTCTATTTTTATGTGTATCTCAAACTAAACTGTGTTTGATCAGGCAGTAAACACAAAATGCAAGTTTTAAATGATAATTTTATCTAATAAGGCAAAAAGGTTATCCAATACTTCAATCACCAGTGTTAAAAACTATTCGGCCACCTGAACTTAGCTAGTTTTTCCTGCTTTAGCAGCAACAGCTGCAACCAGACACTTCTGATAACTGGAGATCAGTCCCTGACATCGCTGTGGTGGAATCTTAGCTCACTCTTCTGTGTAGCCAAACTGGATGGTTTGTGAGCATGAACTGCTTTGTTCAGGTCCCGCCACAGCATCTCAATGGGGTTCAGGTCCAGACTTTGACTAGGCTAATCCAAAACTTTAATTTCATTCCTTTTAGAGCCACTCATAGGTGGACTCATTCTAATGCTTGGGATCATCGTCTTGCTGCATGACCCAATTGTGCTTGAGCTTTAACTCAGAGCAGAATCTCTGTTTATGGCGAGTCATCCTGGTCCTGAAGCACCAAAGCATCCCCATAACATTACACAGCCACCTCCATGTTTGACCGTATAGGATTGGTGTTCTTTTTGTGGAATTCTGTGTTTGGTTTACACAAGATGTAACGGGACCCCTGTCTTCCAAACAGTTCCACTTTTGACTCATCAGCCCATAGAATATTATTCCAAAAGCTCTGAAGGTCATCAAGGTGTGTTGTGGCAAAATTCATAGGGCCCTAAATGTTCTTCTGGGTTCGCTACTCTATCATGGATGCCATTTTTGCCCAGTGTCTTTGGAATAGTGGAGCCATGAACACTGACCTTTATTTGAGGTAATAGAGGTCTGCAGTTCTTTGGATGTTTTCTTTGGATCTTTTGTGACTTCTTGGCTGAGCCTTCACCGTGCTCTTGGAGGAATTTTGGCTATTTACAGCGAGCTTAAGTTATGACATCACATCCTTCTGTACTGGAGTGCCATCATTTAGCATTTCTTTAATCAGTCTATCTGAAAGAATTTCCTAAGGTTCTCTATGTTCTAAGACGAATCAGCTCCACTCCCAGCAGCTGCTGTTAAAAATTTGAACATTTGAGATTTTTAAAGTAAAATGGTGATGGATTACATTTCCCTGAAATATCAAAAAACAGTAAAGTTTTTTTTTTTTACCTTTTAATTGTAATCACTGCTGTTTAAAAACATCTGCAGTGTTCTGTCCTCTCTGTCCTGCTGTTAATACTGACATATCAATGTAAACAGCAGAAATGACTCCCATATTTTCAGTTTTCTTCTTGTCGGCAGTGGCACATTAATCACAGCACAATAATTCAGGTCCTAGTTCCTTCCAAATGAGATTACATGATTTTACTCTTTTTTTTATCCATTGTTGATGTTTAAAGTTGCTTCTGAATATTTTCTGAGGATACGTAAGCATTTATGTCCTAAACTGTGTTGCTTTCCTAGAAATGACTTTCTGCGGGACAGTGACGTGAACACAGATCTTTTCTCTGAGCTGCTGACCATCAACCTGATGAAGCTGGAGAAGGTCAGTCATTCTGTGTCCTCCATGTTGAAGTAGGATCCAAGAACTCTGTGATTGCTCTCATTAACATCCCTAAATTCAAAAAAAAAAAAAAATCTTGTTAGTTCGTGACTAATGTTTTTAAACTCATTTGGGACATGTGTTCAGTTTATCAACTGTTGCCTTGGAGGAAATTTAGCAAGAATTTCTTGAACAGTTAGGCTTTTAAGCCAGTCGAAAAAAGAATAATAAAATAGAAATAAATTGAATGTATCACTATGACTTAAGTTGACAGCAGATTTCATCTCCAGTATTCTAGAGCTGTCTAAATACATTCATAGTCTACAGCACAAGAAGTCTTGGTTGGTGTTAACTACAGTATAACCCCAATGTTTTGTCATTTGTCTGTTTAAAGTCTTTATTTTTATGAAAGAAATATATAAAAAAAATTGAGGAAAAGAAGTTATTTTTAGTTTGATGTTCCAACTATCCAATACTTGCATGGGCTTTGGAGTTTATTCAGCCAAACTCAGCTTTAGTTACCCTGCCACATTAAACCTGTTTATTCTGACCTTCATGATTGGCCCTTACACAACATCCCTTCATCAACACATGAAACCACACACTGTGTCAGAAACAGAGGAGGAAAGCTCTAAGTTTCCAGAGAGAAGTGTAACCAGATCCTTGTTGCCGTTAATCAAACATTTATAGTCAGTGATCTGCTCATAGAGAAGCGTGGACGTCATCTGTAAGAGGAGCTTGTTTCTCATCCACCAGTCTGCACTTGGTGTGTCTGAGCAACATTAAGATTTCAGACGGACACTCGTCTCTTTACAAAAAGCAGCAGCTGATCATGTTGACAACTGTGAAAATAAAGTCAGCAAAATTGTATCAAGACTTAAATTGATCAGATTATTATGTAATTCTGGCTAGATCAGTTGTATCTAGTTGATCAATTGGAAATATGAATATTTAATTATGAAAACTTGCACAATAATGTCTTAATTTCCAACCTCCATGTTGTATATTGTGTAAATAAAGTGTGGTCTCTCATCAGAATTACCATACCATCACAGTAGATTGTGTAGTTAGTTAATATGCATCATATTATACAGCACAGAGTTAACACAATGTCTGTTCTTCTAGGTACAGAAGAACCTGCAGAGACTGTTGGACGAAGCTGCATGACTCGACTGGAAACCAGTATATTAAGATGAAGGTGCTACATACAGTACTGTAAATAAATTGTAAATATAGAGTTTATAATGGTGGATGTTACAGCATGAAAATACTGAGATGTATTGGACGAACACAACTAGGCTTTAAAATGATCACACCCTGTATTGAAAAGTAACTTAACCATTAGGCCATAAAGCAATGTTTCACTTCCACCTCTGGTGGAGAGTTGCCCTGTAACTCCGAACCAACATCGGTGTCATTGTATTCTGGCACACCATGCACACTTCTGCATCAGTGCATCCAGGTGACAAGTCAAACCGCTGGAGAACGGGAAAAACAAGCCTTTATGCTGTTATTAGGTGGTTCTGTAATTACAGGCCAACTAACATTTCATTAGAAAGCAAATGTTCTGCTAGACTTTTAGATAACGTAGTATCCTATTAGTATTCTATCTGATTGGTATAGTAGAAGAAAGTACTTTAAGGGCCTTATATTTCAAGAGATCAGACTTAGAAGACAGTAGTATTATATTTTGCAGGTGTATTTTACAGGTACTGTTACTGTATTTCGTTTTAAAGTAGTAAAAGTTGGATGTTGTCTGATCACACACACTGAAGTGACTGAGGCCTGTGTTTACGGTACATCTGAAGAGATCAATGCAGTGGATTTGTCTTCTGACTTCAGCCTTGTTCGGATGATCACAACAACGTACTCGGTCAACTGAAAGAGCAAATAGGAAAGAAATGTGTTTACATGATGATGTTTTGTTTAGAAAATCAATGCTGGACTTCATCCCACACTGACATGGCTCAGTTTTCCTCATATTTACCTCACGTTGCTCTAGAGCTTACTGTTATTTCTGATGGTGATTTTGTATTGCATTAAAGGTCCCATCTTATGCAAAATACACTTCATGTCTACAGACGCCCCAGACATGAGAAAAAAAAACATCCTCTCTCTCTTTTGCTTGCTCCACCTATCAGAAAATATTTCCTGTGAAGCATCATTCAGATTTGAGGCCCAGTGCGACATCACAGGAGGCTTCACACCTCCTCCAGGGAGGAGACACTACAGGTGCTCAGAGTTTGCTCCGCCCACAGGATCCTCACAGGTCACCTCCTTCTGTAACTACAGCACTTCTCATTCCAGCCATGTTTGGGTTTGCCCTCACCGTAAGCACTGGAGCAAAGCACCTGCAAGCCCAAGCCACATCCAATTTCCGGAAAGGGGCGTGACTAGCCTCAACATTTGCATTTAAAGCCACAGACACACACACACAGACGGTCTATGACCATAGGGCTGAAACAGAGAGGTATACAGGCATCCTATAATGCATGATCCCAGTAGTGTTTCAGGCAAGAAACTTCAAAGACATATTTTGGGGACTTCAGGGTCATATATAAAATTGTTAATAAGAGTATGATATTGGACCTTTAAACATACAGTGTAGGAGGTAGTTCACTGCAGGCCCTCACAGCCCCTTCCCACTTCAGGGACTTAATAACCCTATAAGCTGGGGATCTCATTACCAGTGCTTTATGAATTTCTAAGGGTTTGGTAAAAAAAAAAAAAACCTAGTGGTTGCATTTTACAAACTGTAAACAAATGTTTACCATTAAAAGTTATTCAAAGGCAGGACTGCAGAGTTGTTGTTGGTAGTGATACTGATTTTCTTTCACATTTCCCTTAACATGGGAGGTTTAAACACTGACAGTAGTCCAGGTCCCTGTGGGGGCCAACATGAGTTTGTTAGTGGTCTAAATGGTGTCCTGTCCGCTGTGTTGAAACACTTTGTAGTTTTTCATATTGCTCCACTGTGAGCATTGTGAGCCTTTACTCTTCTATAATCATCATTCACCTTTTTAAGTTTTTCTGGTTTTGTGTTACGTCCCAATTTCTGTATTGTGATGTGACCCTCACATCTCCTTACCCAATCACAATCAGCAACTTAAGAAACGTCCTAGAACAAGTTTTTAATATGGTCACCTCTTAAGCAGAGCCAAATTAATTTAAAGGGAACACTGATAACATGAAAATCTACAGCAAACATTGGAAAAGGATTTTCAACACATTTCATCTGTTTTCAGGAGCCAAAGTCGTACATTCAAAAAGCAGATGCTATGAACTTACTGCAGCATCAAGTTTAGCAGTTAGTGCTTCCACCAGTAAATTTAATATGTGTATAATTTTACCTGTTTATTGCTAAATATTTAAAATGAGTCAGATGGTATTTTTCATTTGTAGAAAATGAGACAATCCCTGCCACTGTGTCATTTGTAACCACTGGATGGCACTGTAAAGAATTTCTCCCAACTTACATGGGTACAGGTTAAATTAACTGTATGTATGGATGCATCAGCTGGAAACATGCTGTAGTCACATGTGTAAACTGCATGAAGCTTATTCTCATTAAATCACTGCCCAGGTGAGGCTCATATGACTGTTACAGAGATACAGGTGACTGTGATTCTGTAAATATATTACAGAAGGTCTTAATGATGTGATTTTATTTCCTCTGCTGGGTAATAAAGTTGTATTTTATTAAAGCATTGTGTCTCATGTATCACCAGTCATTTGGGTCACAGAGGTAACCATCAGTGTTTCTAAAAGATGATTAATCGGCCATCTTGGAAAAACTGTTGTCTAAAAATGTTTGCTGCTGCTGTGGCACAAAGATCTTTTCATTCGATTTTTAACCCCTTTGCTTAGTTACTACTGTGTAGGTAGCCTGATACCATCTTGGTCTTCATTCACAAACACATAAGGGATCGGCTGTGATGTGTTTCTGTAAATTCAGTTCATGCCAACATTTGTCAGGGTTTCAGACTGGGAAATTCAACTGGACCACATGGACACCTCATGTGAATCTTTCCCATATGACATGAATGCAACAATAATGTTGGTTTAGTTTTTTTGTTGCACTTGTACATAATAATAAATAAAATGATTTAACATTGAAAAATAGGAATAATAGATTTGAGCAAAATCAATATTAAACTTTTTTGACAAATTGTCTGCCTACTGCAAGACAACTGGTTACTGTAATAACTCTAGTTGTTTTGTCGCAAAGCCAAGCAGTGTCGGGCCCACATAAGAACCTGTTTTTGATTAGGGTTCAGGGAAATTCATTCATTTTCTGTAACCCCTGTAATGAGAAAAATGCATCTTGAGTACGTCTCCACTTTACAGATGCTCATGATCATATTAGGACTGTCTGTGTCTGCTATGTAGCATGCAAAGAATGTGCTTACAGCACCAAACTGCAATGCATGAGAACCAAGGATGCAGAGGAGCAAACTGGTTTATCTTCGACCTCAAGACAAAACAATACCTTCCTCTCATAGTTTCACCCAACTTCACTGTATAAAAGATTGTGTCTGAAGCTTATCTTCATTCCTCTGCTGAACCAGACTGTGTATCAACACTCTGCTTGCAGACTGAGTCTTCTCTGTGCACGAGAATAAAACCTCTAAAGTCTTTATTTCACCAGTATCTCTTCACCCAGTAGACAATTAGGTACGAATCTCCACAACACCCCTTATCCTGTGTAGGGTTGGAGGGACTGGAGCCTATCCCAGCTGACTTTGGGCAGGAGGCAGGGTTCACCCTGGACAAGTCACCAGTTCATCACAGGGCCACTTAGAAAGACAAACAACCATTCTCACTCACATTCACGCCTTTGTTGAATGTGTGCAGGAAGAACAATGGATATTAATAACGTCTGTATATTTTGGCCGTTTCTTTCTTTTCAGTTGTCCTCCACCCTTCAGAAAGAACAGTTTGCTTACAGGGTATTTGATCAGCATTTTAACTTGTATGATGTCTGCCTGACATTTAGAAGTTATTGCAGTAAAAAATTATTTTGTATGTTGCATACATTTTTTTCAGATGAATGAGACTGTGCCCCTTTGGATTTCAAAGTGTGATAATGTCAGTCAGTTTGTGTGGTAGAAGTTTTTATTACGTCACCCAAAAACAGGGAACCAGGTGAAGCTGACAGCAAATATACATTTATATACATTTATTGAATTATAAATGAACGAATTGAATTATCAGTGAACGCCTCATGTGGTGCACACATTTAAACAGACAGGATCCAGCAAGCCGTTTAACAATTTATTGTTACAGGTAGATCAATAAGTCATTGGTTACACAAGATCAAAATAAAGACAATTACAAATCATATCTCAATGTCAAAACTGAAATTGTTGGTTGAATAAATGAATTAGTCTTACTTATTAATCCATGTTCTAGCTGGGATTTTCTTAAATAGTAAAAATTAACTTTAGGAATAACAGATGACGCAACAAAAAAAATTTAACAACCATGAAACGTTAATTTATAGAAGGTACTAACAACATATGATAACAAAAGTCTCCCCAGCTGCCTTACAAACATAGTGCTGCATGGAAAAGGCATCTTTGAACTTCCTGTGTCCAGTCTTACAGAGGAGGATACGTGCTCCAAAGTAAGGCTGGAGTTGATGCTGACAGCATCCCACCACCCTTGTGTAGCCCAAACTGCACCCACCCTAGTAATTAAAAGGAAGTGGACCCCAAAAAATGATGAAACCTCCAAAATAAGCATATTCTAACAGCCAATGATGGAATATAAATTAAACCAGTTTTAACCAATGATTTACTGATTGATTCCCATTGTCTGCTCTTGTAATCCTAATCCTCTACCCATCATGCACTGGGAGGTTTCTAAGGCGACCCTGACAGTCAACAAACATGACTGCTGCTGCAGAGAACTTTCACCAACATGAGTGAGTACTGTGTTTGACTTTATACTGAATACATAACCTGTAAAGTCAGTTTGAGTCAATATATATTTCCTAACCCATACGAATAACTCAGAAAGGATAAAAAGTTATTGTTATTGTTATTATATATACATGTTATTTTATCTTTAAATCTTATTATTCTCAGGAGATTCCTGTCGTTAACATATTCAGGAAAAAAAGAATTTCCGTAAATCAAGCAATTTAACCCTCTTTGGCTCAGAGTGTCAGTTTTAGAAATGTCAAATAAACAGAGCAAACCTGGAGATATGAAAACATTTATGTGATATGGTGGTACACTGGTTAAAGATGTTGCCTTACAGCAATAAGATGGGTTTGAATACAGACCTGAGGCCTCTCTTTGTGGAGTTTGCATGGCTCTCTCTCTTCCTCCCACAATCCAAAAACATTCAATGTAGAAAACCTGGTGAA
This sequence comes from Chaunax sp. Z400, assembly GCA_037577475.1. NCBI lineage: Eukaryota > Metazoa > Chordata > Actinopteri > Lophiiformes > Chaunacidae > Chaunax > Chaunax sp. Z400. The sequence goes on along the minus strand of CM075187.1, from coordinate 22,589,255 downwards.
CTTAGATTGGCCATAGATGGATGGATGGATGATGGATGGATGGATGGATGGAGTGCCTGAAAAGTAAATCGACTGTCTCTTCATCTTCAGTGTGAGGCGATGCTGCTCCCACGTCCCAACGTTCTCAAGACGACATCCCATGATCCCCAAACTGTATGTGATGCCATGGAAACAGGACATGGAGAACCAGAGGCTCCTGATGAAGGTACATACCGGGAGGGGGAACAAATACACCTCATTGAAAATGTTTAGTCAGATTCATCGTGTGTGTGTGTGTGTGTGTGTGTGTGTGTGTGTGTGTGTGTGTGTGTGTGTGTGTGTGTGTGTGTGTGTGTGTGTGTGTGTGTGTGTGTGTGTGTGTGTGTGTGTGTGTGTGTGCGTATGTATGTGTGTGTGTGTGTGTGTGTGTGTGTGTGTGTGTGTGTGTGTGTGTGTGTATGTGTGTGTGTGTGCCAGAACGCAGCTCTGGCAGGGATCCCTGTGGTTCCCCATGAGGAGTCTTTGTGGTTCTGTGGTCAGGAGCGTATCTGCCACAATCAGGACCGTACCTCTTCATCCTCCTCTTCTTCACCTCTCATCCAGACAGGACTGACAGCTCATCGCTCCTCCCACTTCTCCAGGTAAAACACCTCAAAGACCGACACTGCATTCAGGTTATGTTGGGGGAAAAGATGCAGTCATGAAAGGTTAAGTTTTTATGTTTTTAACAAACATTTTTGATGATCTCTTAAATGAAAAACAAAACAAATCAGTCATGAATAATATCAAATTTATATCACTTCTCCCTGCAGGTACAACAGCTCTGTGGTGACAACCAGGCACCTCTACCACACCTGAGGACACATCACAAATACTAGAGGGGACTTGGAGAGTGCATACCTCCATCATGCGAATTTATGAATCCCACTATGACAACACCGTAACCTGCCCTACTCTGCCTCTGATTGGCTCGACATGGTAATGACATTTGTCACGTAGTCTCGCACTGAAAGAACCCTACTTGAGAAATGTCACCAAGTCAATCAGAGGAGCGCAGTAGGACAGGTATGGACGTTTTATGATATACTGTATGTGACTTTATGATTATTAATTAATACTTATGACTGCCATACTGTGATATTGGTGAAGCTTTAATCAACATGTAAAATGATGTATCAGACATGAACTCATATAATTGTGATAGGATTCTTTAAAAAAAAAATCCTGGATCCACACCTTCTTCCTGATACATCCCAAAACCCCATCACCTGTTCCCCTCCCAAGGGGGAGAGGATATAGTCAAGTTAATAATATTAATAGTAAAATAAAAACGATCACATTGTGACAAATGTAATATTAGATTTTGAGTTGGGTTAAGATAAACTGGTTAAATATGTTAAACTGGTTCCCATCTTTAGTCCTTGTACTGTGTTTATTGTTCAGTGTTTAGCTTTAGCATTAAGCACTTCGACAAAGAAAGCAGCTGTTGTTCCCTATGCTAATCACACACACACACTCTCTCTCTCTCTCTCTCTCTCTCTCTCTCTCTCTCTCTCTCTCTCTCTCTCTCTTCACCTCCCAGTGTACCAGTCTAGGCCTCTGTGAGAATTTCAGTGTGTGACCAGCAGGGATGACAAAACTCTTTGTTTCATGCTACCGCACACACACACACACACACACACACACACACACACACACACACACACACACACACACACACACACACACACACACACACACACACACACACACAACCTTTGGCAGTGTATGTAATGTTTATACTTTGATGATTTTAAGTAAATTACTATTGTGGTATGACGTTACCATTGAGGCTGTTCTGTTGTCAGTTTACTTTAAACACTTTGCCCAAACACAACTCATATTCCAGTGTTATTTAAACCTTATGAGGTACAATCTCTGTTGTTCTCCCGTTTCTTCAAGTGTCCCCTGTCTCTTCCTCACTCTTTCCTATGAATTGGATGCGCCAGGACACGTGCCAAAGTTGTGTGCGTAATGGACACCGATCCATCATTTCTTCTTCCTCCTCCTCTCAGCCGTGTTCCTGACATGCTGGGATGTCTCTAGAGTCCAGAGAGAGGAGGAGAGAGAGATGACAATAAACTGTTTGAGTCATCTGAGGGGACCACACTCGCCAACTCAGTGATGGATGAACAGATGGACAGATAGAGAGAAAGAGACGCAGAAACACACGGGGGGAGAACAGTGAAAGGGCGTTTGGAGGCCTTTACGCACAGATCTCTGACGTGCGTCCTTGCGCATCCAGCTGACAGCAGAGGTCTAAATAACTGTTCCTAACTTCTTCTTTTTTTGTATCTAAATATTTCATTTGGATTCCAGTTTTATGCGCTCATTCTCTGTATCTCTGCGTTCGTTTGTCTGCGCTGCGCTTGTTTGGAACTAAATGCTGCTGTGCCGTTGCCTGGACCTCCCCTTGGTTCTGGAGAAGTTGTTTATTTCACGGTAACAGTTAGTCTATTGCATTGTAGTGACCCTTCAGACGAGTTTTATCGTCTATCCGGGCGGACATGTCGGGACAGAAACCTTCTTTGAGGAGTGGCGACTCCACTCAGAGCCGCTTCCAGGTGGATGTGGTGACAGAAGCATCATCCTCTGCACCTACCCCTGTCCCGGCCACGGTTTCTGCTCCTCCCTCGGCCTCCACCGATGGATCCAAGCCGCCTGAGGAGTCCAAAGGCCGGTTCAGGATGGTGGGATTCCTGGATTCGGGCGCGCTGGGTAGCGCAATGGACATCGGTCTCCCGCCTGATGTGTTCCACGAGCCGGACACGGCGAGGAGCGACTCTGTCAGCCTCCATTCAACGGGAACGGGACACACCCACATCTCCGACACCCACTCCAACACATACTACATGAGGACCTTTGGACACAACACCATAGACGCTGTGCCCAACATCGACTTCTACCGACAGACTGCTGCGCCTTTCGGAGAGAAGTTGACCAGACCCTCGCTGTCGGAGCTGCACGATGAACTTGATAAAGTAACACCAGTTAACCCTTTTTATTAAGTCCATCATGACATTAAAGCAATGTGTTTTAATGGGGATATTTAGGATATTATGATGTCACAAGTAAGAAAGCGTTGAGGACATATTCAGACTTATCATCAATAAGCATCAATATTAAGAAGCAATATTTCTTAAAAACATTGTTAAAAGTTGCCCAACTATCCTGCATTCAAGTGAAAGGCTATTATAGGTAAGTAATATCAGCAGAATGTAGTCAATATAAAAACATATCAAATTATAAATGAGTTCCTATAAACAATAATATTAAAACATACATATGACAATTTCACTGAATAATGTAAACAAAGATGCAGAAATATTCAATTGAGTGGGATGTACAGTAGGCCTATTGCACACTATTTTAAATGATTTCCTGATTTTTCATTTGGGATGTATTGAAGCCTCATTTAAAGAATCATTTGATCTCAGTGATTAGTTTTCCACAAGTCACAGACATCATAAACAGAAAACATTCCCTTCTCTAACGTCTGAGACAGACTGAGTGGGTTCAGTGACATCATGAGCCTGCAGGCATCCCCTGCCACAGTCCCACTCCTCTGATACAATAGGTATCTGTGACATCAACGTACATTGTACATTGATGGTGAGCAGTTTAACTATTCTGACTGCAGGACATTGGATGACATTAGAGCTCTCTGTCCAATGAATTCAAATTCTGTTGACTATTTTTGAGCATATAACAAGTTTGAGAAACATATTTTTCTGTTAAAATCAACACATAAAGTAAATATTACCAGATCTTTGAATAATGTCACGTTCAACTCATTAAGGCCTCAATCTAGACTATCCAACATTTCACTATGAATGAAATGTATGACTGTGCACACTTACACTTTTCATGCATTGTCCAGGATTTCTATGCGTAGGGAGTCACTTCAGCCAGTTCTGAGATAGAGTAATTCAGAGATTCAAATGTGAAATTTAATTTCTAATTTGAGGGAAACAATGATCATCATGAGACATCATGTTGTTAAGTTTGGGGATTGTGTTTAAGAAGAGCAACAAGTCTACACTGTTCACTTAAAATGAATGTGAACGGCCTGAAACACCTTTAAAGCGTCAAAAAAGGGTGAAAATTGGCAAACGCTCATCAACACAGTCAACATTTCAAAAACTAGTTGTTTTTTTTAGTTTTCATCAGCAAAACTTCTTGGTGACTTTCATTAATTACTCAAATAAAATCAGACAATTAAACTAAATTCATATTCAGTTCTGTGATATGGTATTTTGATTTTCCATTGATCAAGAAATTGTGTTTTCTATTTTTCGTCCCAGCTATGGTGCATTTTCTCTTTTACTCACCTGTTCGTGTTTTTTTCACTGTCTTTTCCATCTTGGCTGTGATTGGTTATCAGGAGCCATTTGAGGATGGTTTGGCCAATGGAGAAGAGCTATCAGCTGCTGAGGAAGCTGCGGCCTTGGCGGCAAAGGAGGCGAAAGGAGGAACTATCAAGTTTGGTTGGGTCAAAGGAGTCTTGGTTAGTGTCATGTAAGGAGAAATGTTAAAGGAGCATTCCTCTGATTTCCCCTGTGATGTTTAATGTGATTTGTGATCCACACTGCTAATTCTGGTATTCACCTCCCATCTTGGGAAATATGCTGGTCCACACAAGATTAACAGGTTGTGTGCGTTGCAGGTCCGCTGCATGCTGAATATCTGGGGTGTGATGCTCTTCATCAGAATGTCCTGGATTGTTGGACAGGCTGGAATAGGTCAGTAGAAATAAATCAGTTTAGATGCCTGCCTGCCTCTTAATCAGAGGAAAGCTTTTCTCCATAAATGCTTTGTTTGGAAGCTACAGGATGGGTTTTATCCATAAGAAATCCTATGTGCCGATTCAAACCAATGATAAAATTGCCACAGAGCTCCATTGTTGTCCTACAGCAGTTAGGAACACATCAGTGAGCCACACACTGGGTGATATATTCCTTGATTAGCATGAACACGTACATTGTAGTTAGGTCCAGCAAGGATTTTGCCAGCATTGGTTTGTTTGTTTGTTTGTTTTCTGTTAGCAGGATTACTCAAAACTTTCTGAGTGAATTCCAGAGGTAGTTTATTTGTAGGAATAATATATTAGATTTTGGTCATTATCAGGATCAACATTAGGATCTTTGGAAAATGTTTTTTTACTTTTGCAGCATGGGGACGATTACAAGATTTCTGCTTCTAACTTCAAACACAAAGGCTACAATGCTTGGACAAAAATTACACACTGACATCCCCATAAGATCTGCCACACACAAAAGTCTGACCTGGATCCAAGTAATATTACGGATCTGGTGATACAGAATGTTTAAATTTATAGGGCTCACAGAATAGATAACAAATAACAGTGATACAGACTTGACTAAGATTGTATTGTAGCTGAAACTGTTGATTCAGTTTGATGTCAAATTTGACATATATTAAAAAGTTACTGAGCTACATTCTGAAGAAAACCTCCATTAGTGAAATATCGTTTTTCCAGAAGAACTATCAAACTAATAATGATACAAATGTGACTCTAAATTCTAGAGTTAGCTTTTCATGATGAAGGAGTCAGATTATGAGGGTCAAGCTATCATGGGAAGAGTGCATTTAGGTGCAATGGCATAATGGAGAAACAGAGCTGCCTTGGTGGAAGTTTGCTCTCTACTTGCTGTCTAGTTGATTTTAAATCAATCCTCCTTCACTATTCTGCTGCCACAATTACTCACTGGACTTACAAATGTGATGCTGATTGAGTTATGTCAGAAAGTACAGCGGCCAGCTGTTTGGGTAAATTATGTATGCGTTATCAGAAAGTATCAGGAGGTATTGAGAGATGGACCAAGGCATTGTTGGTTTAAATCTTTTTGTGCAGCATGTTGACAGTAAGAAAAAAATAGAAAAATAATAAATAATGACAGCTTAAATAGAAAAAAGCTAGGTTAGCTCGGTGGCTAAAATGAGCTGCTTATCAATTAAAATCTTCATCCTTGTCACTGTTTTGTTGTTGTTGTTGATTCAAATTATTTTCATGTAATAGGACTGACCATTGCAATCATTCTGATGGCCAGTCTGGTCACCACCATCACTGGTCTGTCCACCTCTGCTATAGCAACCAACGGCTTCGTACGAGGAGGTGAGACAGAAAACTCTACTCCTACTTTCATCTGATGTTTTGGTCATTTATCACTGTTTTCCTACATTAACAACCATCAGAAACACGGTAAGACATTCACAAACTACAGAATCACTAACGTTCGTCTTGTTGCAAACATCAAACATATTTCATGTAGTAATGATGCTCCGGTTGCACCCAGGCTCGGGTACCAATCTCCCCAGTGGGTCACCATACTTTGAAAGTCATTACTGAATATTCATATTAAAGGCCCTGACACTTTTTCAAGAACACTCAAGTTAACCAGTAGCACATGAACAAACAATGATGACACAATACTGTGTGTCACTGCTATCCAGGAGGAGCGTACTACCTGATCTCCAGGAGCCTGGGGCCGGAGTTCGGAGGCTCCATCGGTCTCATCTTTGCCTTTGCCAACGCCGTGGCTGTGGCCATGTACGTCGTAGGCTTCGCAGAGACAGTCGTTGAGATGCTTAATGTGAGAAACACTTTGATACAGCCATTCAGACGGTCTGTCTATTTACAGAGCACAGATTATAATATTGTTCCTGATTGGTTGTTGGCTGCAGGATGTTGATGCCCTGATGACTGATGAACTAAATGATATTCGTATCGTTGGGACTCTGACCATCATCCTGCTGCTGGGAATCTCAGTAGCTGGGATGGAGTGGGAAGCCAAGGTAGGATAAAGAATTCACAAATCACGGAAAACACCCCAAATCCTCTACTGACATCTCAAAGACTGTCGCATGAGGCTCATAGGATATTTTTTAGGTCCTACAGTAGCGTCACATCCTGGTGTCTATAGGTACCCACCCGTGAACGACTAGACAACCAAATAACTTACTTTACTTATCAAAAACAGAGGACTGGCAAGAAAAGTAAGGCTTCCTTTCTGAAGGCTGCTAATATACCTGCACTTTGAGTATCCAGCTGCAGTGCTAATGACTCAGAGGGTCAGTGTCTTTACTAGTTACAGCACCAACACCCCAACACACATGCAATGATCATCATGCAACTACTGAATTAGGGTACCAGAAACTATGTTGCTAAGTATGAACATGCGATGCAATTTACTGCACTAATTTCAAGGAACTTCTTGTTGCTAGTTGGGATCAGCATAGTGCAGTCATCTAAGAGAGTTATAATAGTGACTCTGATCAGTGATTCTCACCTTGTGTAAAGTTCCTCCCCACATTCAAACATAATCAGCAAATGCTCGATACCTAGTATGATATGAGAACATCAATATATCACATCGTCCTTTACTTACACTCCCCTCCACATTTATTTCTCTCTGTCTCTCCATTTATCAGGCTCAGATTGTCCTCCTGGTGATCCTGCTGGCAGCCATCGCTAACTACTTCATAGGAAGCTTCATGTCCACAGAAGACAAGGAGCCTATGGGATTCTTCGGCTACAACAGTCAGTCTGCGCTACATTGGCTTTGACCACATTTTAGATCTATTCTGTGATCAAACCAGTCAAACATGTCCCAACCGAATGTTTGCAATGTTAAATGTTAAATTAAAGTCTAACCCATAGATGACTCAGTTTTGTCTCCCTCCTCCTACAGCTGCTATCTTCTTAGAGAACCTGGGTCCAGATTTCAGAGATGAGGAGACTTTCTTCTCGGTGTTTGCCATTTTCTTTCCTGCAGCCACTGGGATCCTGGCTGGAGCCAACATCTCTGGAGACCTCACTGTGAGTTTCATATTGTTGTACTGTAATGTCATGTTGTTACATTAAGTGCATTTTACAGTCTTGACACTTTTATCACAGTTCTCATATTGCTGTAGTGATGTAATCAGTGGTGTGTACACCTGCTCTGATATCAGTGTTAGGTGATCTCAGAGGTGTAACAGATTCAAAACTTTCAGCAAACTTTAGATTTAGCTCTTGGCCACAGACTCATTTTGGTCTTACCTATTATGTTAAGAGTATTTTGTTTCCCTTGGTAAGTTCTGGTCAGAATGCGTTAATACTTATTGTGGTATGTCCCAAGGTTCAGTCCTACGTCCCATTCGTTCTTTGTCTTTACATGCTGTCATTAGGTTCTATTACATGCAGATTTGTATGCAGATGCTGATGATTTGACCCTTGTTAATATTTTTGTATTTTAGGAATCAGCTTTATGCACCTCCTTTACAACTTTTAAAGATAAATTCACCTTTTCCAAACTGTTTCTACATGTTAACCTACATTTCAATTTCAATAATCTTTTTTTTTGGCCATTTAATTTGAGAAATTCTCCTGTATTTAAAACTCTATTTGTCATGTCTGTCTTTTCATGAGATTAAATATCTGTTGTGAAACTCTTTTTCAGCTGAGCAGAAAATAATCCTGAATCTCATCCTGTCTCCATCTTTAGGACCCTCAATCAGCGATCCCTAAAGGAACTCTGCTGGCCATCCTCATCACAGGAGTCACTTACGTGGTTGTCGCCATCTCTGCAGGTAATATTGTACACCAGAGTTTAACATTTAATAACAATAGAAGTAACTCCAACAATTGTCCACTAATTTTTGTTGATTTCTTTTTATATTTGTAACTATTTGTAGCTCATTTTCTAAAATCTCAATTCATGTAGACGTGGTTTTGTCTACAGCTTTGCATTAACTATAATGCAATACCGAGGCACAACTTTTTTCTTTCATCGTGATCGTGATGATCATTAGTAGTCAGATTTTTTAAATCTATCAACCTGTAAGGGAATATATATCCAAATAATAGTGTAAGAAGTTGGTGATTAAATTCCAGTGATTGATTCATCTCAGGTTTCTCCTCCTGCAGGCTCCTGTGTTGTCAGAGATGCCACCGGTGACCACAACGACACGGTGAGCGACACGGTGAACTGCACCGATGCCGCCTGCACACTGGGTTACGACTTCTCCATCTGCAAGGAGGGAGGCTGTCAGTACGGCCTGATGAACGACTTCCAGGTAACGTTACAGCTCACAGTGAGACCTGCTCAGCTCAGTGATAGATTTCAGGAAAATTGATTTCAGTGATATTTCATTGAAAAGATGATTGTATACTAAATCATTTGTGTATTCATTTGTGTATTTTTGATAAGACACATTTTAAACATTTTTTAAAAATTAGAATATAATGTGAGTGTAATAAGTAATCGGATAAAAAAGGCATTTTATTTCAGAATTTATGTTACATAAAGACCAACACTCACTGGCAGAGTGTGACGTGCTTGAAAACACCCACAGCTATTGTTTTCTATGGAACCCCACACATTGGCAGCAGTGCCGTGTCAGGATACGACACTCTCCCGTTTCCCATAGTCGACACACAAAAGCTGTAATTTCATCACATTCCCTCCCTGCATTTACAAATTCAGTCAGTTTGTCGTCTGTTTAGATGTGTACTGTAGCATGTGCTGCTTTGGGTGTTACTTGATTCTGTTTTGCATTGTCAGTGTATGTTACCCGAATAAGACTAATATTACTTCAACTAGTTAACTACTTTTTAAATTGGCATTATGAAAACACACAATGCATACATTTTAAGCTGCTAATACTGTCATCTGCAGACATAAGACACACCTCTCAGTTTTATTCCTTCAAGTGCAATCTTTGTATATTTTTTATATTTCCTTCTCTCGTCATAATATTTCTGACTTTTTTATTTCAAAACTCTTTACATTTACTATTCAGCTTTTTATATAGAATTAAGAAAACTGTGTTTTAGTGTTCATGCTTTATTAATATATAGTATGCTCATTTTAAGTTTATTTAAAAGCTAGTTATCTATCTTTGTAGGATTGAAAATGTTTTCTTTATCTAAAACCTCAAAGGTTTTTTGGTGTCGACACAATATTGATTTTATTCTGATGGAACTTGAAGCACATCTGTATATTTGTAGCTTGATGATAACAATAGAAATTAAATGGATATATGAAGCTCTGCTTTATTCCACACAAAGTTATCACATGAGACTGCTGCTGTGATCCTGTTTCTCTGTGTGTGTGCGTGTGTGTGTGTGTGTGGGTGGTGTGTGTGTGTGTGTATGTGTGTGTATGTGTGTGTGTGTGTGCGTGCCTGTGTATGTGTGTGACAGTGAGTTGTTTCCAAAGTGCAGCAGTGATAATAGTGACTGTTGTTTTGAGTCACAAGGTTCATACTGGTTGGAGACATTGCTGAATGAGAGCATTGACCATATCCACCTACACACACACAGACACACACACACACACTCACACACACACTCACAGACATACACAGACACAGACACACACAGACAGCTCACTGACACTTATATTGCTGATACGGTGCACAATCTTGTCCACTGCCACAAACAGAAACACTTGTTCTTTTTTACGTAACATAATTATTGTTTATTTTGTGTTTTGCTCGTGAAATATTTAGAAATCAGAAATCTTTCATTATCGATTGTGTCACTAACCCTTCAAGTCAAGTCAAGTTTTATCTCCCACCAAATCACAACAAAAGTTATCTTAAAGGACTTCCTAAAAAGAGCAGGTCTAGATCGTACTCTTTATTCTACACTGACCCAACAGTTCCCCCAGGAGCAAACACTTGGTGACAGTGGTGAGGAAAAACTACCTTTCATAACAGGCAGAAACCTCAAGCAGATCCCAACTCAAAGTGGGCAGACCTCTGCTTTGACTGGTTGGGTTAAAGGAGAGAAAGAGAGAGAGATTGGAGACAAGGGGGTATTTTAGGGCTGTTGGGATCAGAATATACAACATAATGAAGACTGGACCTCTAACACCTGTAGGCCCACAGCCGTCTCTAAGCAGAATCCGATTTGGCTGCACCCCACTTACAAAGTTATTGTCAATACATGGTCGTTTGGACTGTGTAAATCTGACACACCCATTGTCAATTTGAGCTATATCTTTGTTGCTTACATCGTACCAGTGTCAGCCTGGCATGTTTTTACTCTTGTATGGTTTTTTATTAATAATGAGACCTGGTGTTAATTTGCACTTTAATATTCAAAATTATTCCACACTATGTGGCATAGTGAACATGGTGTATTGGAAAGTAACAAAATAAACCAGTAGACAATGCATTTACTGTAGACAAGTTAACCACTTTAATTTTTTTAAAGTTGCTTTGGTTCAAGAAATTTCATTCATTTCAAATTCATTCTGTGTACATCCAGCTAAAACACAGCCTCTTACTTTGCAGGATGACGTAATAACTCTACTCAATATACAGGCTTTAGTCATGTGACTGTCTCACTTTGAGTGGATTGCAGTCGGTCAGTGTGAAACTAAAGGTGTGTGTGTGTTATCCAGGCGATGAGTCTGGTGTCGGCCTTCGGTCCTCTGATCTCTGCAGGGATTTTTTCAGCTACTCTGTCTTCGGCTTTGGCCTCGCTGGTCAGCGCACCCAAAGTCTTCCAGGTCAGGAAATTCATCCTACTTATTATTAGATAACCAACAACAGCATCACTTTACACAAACACAAGTAGTACAATTCATCCTATTTATTATTAGATAACCAACAACAGCATCACTTTACACAAACACAAGTAGTACAATTCATCCTATTTATTATTACATAACCAACAACAGCATCACTTTACACAAACACAAGTAGACAATTCATCCTATTTATTATTAGATAACCAACAACAGCATCACTTTACACAAACACAAGAAGAAAATTCATCCTATTTATTATTAGATAACCAACAACAGCATCATTTTACACAAACACAAGTAGTACAATTCATCCTATTTATAATTAGATAACCAACAACAGCATCATTTTACACAAACACAAGTAGTACAATTCATCCTATTTATTATTAGATAACCAACAACAGCATCACTTTACACAAACACAAGTAGACAATTCATCCTACTTATTATTAGATAACCAACAACAGCATCACTTTACACAAACACAAGTAGTACAATTCATCCTAATTATTATTAGATAACCAACAACAGCATCACTTTACACAAACACAAGAAGAAAATTCAATATATCGGTTATATCATCAGCATAAAGCTTTAATAGCTTTTTATTGTATCTCACTGTCTTCATCAGTGGATGAAGTTTTCTCGATGGCTCAGTTGTCATCACTGATGAAGACCATAACATGTAGCTGAAATCTGAGGAAGAAGCTAGCCAGTGGACCCCTTTGTTTTATTGTAATTATTATTGCCAAGCATCAAATAAGATGTTTTAAAAATTTTATTCAACAAATTGACTCAAAATTTGGAGTAGAATCGATTCCAGTAAAGGCCTGTATGTCCATCCTGAGTCCAATCCAACCAGAATCATTCAGGCCTGAGTCCAACCCAACACCTAAAGTCAATGCTTTAAACATAAATCTCTCTCTCTGAATCACTTTGCAAATGAAATGAGTGAATTCTGTCCGTTGTGATTCTAGGCTCTATGTAAGGACAACATCTACCCAGGGCTGGGTGTGTTTGCAAAGGGTTATGGGAAGAACAACGAGCCTCTCCGCGGCTATGTCCTGACCTTCTTCATCGGCCTCGCCTTCATCCTCATCGGTAGGGCTGCTGCATCCAAACACCAACTTTCATTTTTTTTTTCATAGAACTTAAAAATTAAACTTCTCTGTTGCTTTCTGTTAGCGGAGTTGAACATCATCGCTCCCATCATCTCCAACTTCTTCCTGGCCTCGTACGCCCTCATCAACTTCTCCGTCTTCCACGCCTCCCTGGCCAACTCTCCAGGTAACCTCTGTCACCTGAAATCTGATTATTTAATCATTCTGGTCTTGATATATGATGAGATTTAGTTGAATTCTACTGGTGTTAGACTTGGAATTTAAAAACTAGGACATGTATCTAACTTAAATATGTTAAAGATGAAAATTGGAATCTTAAAAATTTATTTCATTCGTTCTGGACAATTGTTAGATCAATCTTTGGGATATCAGGATTTGTCTTAAGACGAGTGAAATGTCACTTTTGTTGCAGTTCTGTTTCTGCTGAATCAGCCTATACTGTCATACTTATACATGCATTTACCTTGTAGTAAATAAATAGTAGGGAAAACTTCAACTTCAACTACTATTGAGCTGCCATTGTTGTTGATTACTGAAATATAACCTGATACCTGTTGTCTTGCCTTTAATGTGTGATAACATTTGCAAGAATCTTTTTGAAGAACTCAGTCTAGGTTGTACTGAGAGTTGACTTGAGATATTTAATTGTCCTGTTGGCTCTTTTTGCTTTCATCCATGTCTCTCCACAGGGTGGCGCCCCAGCTTCAAGTACTACAACATGTGGGTGTCTCTGTCAGGGGCCATCCTGTGCTGTGTGGTGATGTTTGTCATCAACTGGTGGGCAGCTCTGGTCACCCTGCTCATCGTCCTCGCTCTCTACATGTACGTCAGCTACAAGAAGCCTGGTAAGAAACAGGGATTTCAAGTTCTGTCTTTTATAACTGTCCTTCAAATGAATTTCATGCTTCAGTGAATGGAAATAAGTTCTATCTAGACAAAACAGTAGACCTGCATCTGCCATTATGGAAAATCATATTTTGCTGATAATTCAAAAAACTACTAATGATTAACACTTGATTCTAAATGCTGGCTGTAGGTTTCAGGGTCAATAAATTAGGTGCTATTATTTAATTTGCCATGAAGCAGATCTGAGTAAAGAGACATCATCATGGCAACATCAAGATAATATATAAATATCTCCTCACAGGGTTTTGTTTTGACATATCCTGTAAGCTATTTTCCAGCTGTTCAAATTATAGTGACAGTGGCGTTGGCAGAGGTGTGCGTTTCTACTTTCTTTTGTAATACTGTATCGATTCTCAAAAACACTGTATTGATTCATAATTAATAATGTGTGGCTGTGTTAAACTTTGTGTTGTGTTTGATCCCCCTACAGACTAGATAACAGTGTTGTCATATATATTCAGCTCCATCTTATCAACGTCATCTGACAGCAAACTTAAAGATGATTGACATATTTTTACTTATTGTACAGTTCTGTGTAGAACCTCTGCTCAAACCTACTCTACTATGTCCTACTGTTCTGCACTCTTCCTTTTTTATTCAACTTCATAGACATTTACCCTCCCCACCTGATTCCACTCATATTGCACACTGCTCTGACTGGTTTGGTTGCTGTTTTCTGTAGATGTGAACTGGGGTTCGTCCACACAGGCTCTGATCTACAACCAGGCTCTGACTCACTGTGTGAACCTCTCTGGAGTCGAGGACCACGTTAAGAACTTCAGGTCAGCTCCAGGGATAGATTTAGGCCCTGCAGCACTGTTCTCTTGCTAATATCTGACCAACTGATGCTGCTTTATGGTACTTTAGATAATAAAAAAACATTCAGCATAATACTTTTAGTAACTAACACAAGATTGTAGAAAAAGTTAAAGGATGGCCTTTAAAATGTCAGATCATGTGTTAAAATACAGCAGCCAGATTTCTTCAGTAGCTCTTTCAGGTTTTGGATCAACATTTAAGATCAAGTGGAAAAATTTACAAGTAATTTTACCAGAATTTCCTGATTTGACAAGAGTAATTTCCATCATGTCAGGAGTTTGATGTTTAAAGCAGTGTTTGCAGTGAGTGATTTCCGTGTTTACAGGCCACAGTGTTTGGTGCTGACTGGATATCCAAACTCTCGTCCTGCTTTGCTTCAACTGGTTCATTCTTTCACTAAGAACGTCGGCCTCATGGTCTGCGGTCACATCAGGACTGTATGTACAGATAGCTGCCTCACCTGATCATCATTCATGAGGACACTGACATATTTTATACTATCAAACTATAAAACCCACTGGAGGTTCATAGAAATCTTTTGTCTCCTATCACTGCCTGTGTCTCTTTTAGCTGCACCGTCGGCCAAACTTTAAGGAGCTGTCCCAGGATCATGCCCGCTGTCAGCGGTGGCTGAATAAAAAGCGCATCAAGGCGTTTTACACCAGTGTTATCGCTGACAACCTGAGGCACGGGACGCAGTTCCTCCTCCAGGTACACCTGGCTGAAAGTACAACTCCAAACCTCTAAAAACATACTGTAGCTTTTCCTGCCTGCTTTATCAAATAATCTCTCATTATCTCAATATATCCATATTAAAATATCATTGGGCAGTGATAGATTTTCATTGCTTTATTTATTTAATTACTTTTCTTTTACTTTTTACTTTTTCCTCACTTTCATTTTACACATTTTTACATATGCTGTGGGAATTCAAACTAAAACCAAATTAGTAAAATATCTTTCACTTTATAAATCAATATATATAATCAATATATAATGATGTAATGATTTTTGAACATCCATTACTTCTCATGAGCACACCTACTTTCTAATTCACTCTAATTTTCCTGACGATAATATGTCCTATGTCAGACTTATTTTCTTTTTTTATTTTATTCTATTTATGCTCGTTGTTCATGTTTTACGGTGGGGTAATGTAAACAACATCAACCTTTATTTATACCAATCCTCCCTCATTAAAGTCAAAATAACTCTCCTTTATAGCACAGTTTAATAGCACAGGTGCATTATCAGATGTCACACTTCTGTTCTCTATCTTCAGGCTGTTGGTTTAGGTCGCCTGAAGCCCAACACGTTGGTCATGGGTTTCAAGACCAACTGGAGTGATGGAGACATGAGAGATGTGGAGATGTACATCAACACTATACAGTAAGGCCTGATGTGTCTTTTTAAAAGAGCTGCTAAACTTTTACAAAGGTACTTTTTGTGATCCAAACATGGTTGAGTGTCTGCAGATGTTTTAACACAGCCAAGGAGTCTGTTCAGTCTGAGAAGCATCACTCAGGGCATGAGAACCCCATGTGCTATCTATACGGGGAACCAGCAGAGGAAAAATCTACCTAACATCAGTTTATCTAGTTAAGTCTGTCGAGCGTACGTAGCATGTTTTTATAAGGGAACACAAATCACCTACATCTTTAATTTAAAGTATCAGGTTCAATTCTTGTGTTTTTATTCTAATAAAGCAAAGATCACCAAAATTGTACTTAATAAAACTTTATAACTGTTTCACAAAGTCTTAGGGTACATCTCATTGCACAGTGCTTAAAGCTGAGCCTCTGTTTTAAATCTAAAATTCAGAACAGCGCACTCAGACATATCAAGAAGTAGTAAAACACATTAGAATAAACATTCTTGAAATACTTTTTTTCTTCCCATGAGAATAGATTTATATTTTCTCTATGAAGCAGATTTCTTGTGCAGTATAGTTCTGAGTTGAATGATCTCTTCTATGTTCCAGCGATGCCTTTGACCTGCAGTTTGGAGTGGTGATCCTTCGACTGCAGGATGGACTTGATGTCTCTCACATCCCAGGACAAGGTACATCGATCTTTTTCTGTGCATCTGTCTCGTATCTACCGACTGCATGGACTGTAGCCGTTTCTCTGTCTGTGCTCATAGATGATCTGCTGTCGTCCCATGACAAGCCACCAATTGGCAGCAAGGAGGTGGAGGTTTCTGTCAGTCTGGCTAAATACTCCGACTCTGACTCCTGTCCTTCAAAAACCACCAGCAACCAGAGCAGCCCGCTCATCATGAAAGGTAAACGAAGAAGAAAAGTAGAGGGAGGTTTAGTCATCATGGCACGGACAAAGATGAACACTGCTCTGCCTCTTCACACATCGTGTGTTTCCTTTCACTGATGTCTATCCTCATCTTTATTCCTACCAGAGACATGTTTAGACTCTCTTAAGACAAACAGCTTTAGACTTGTTAGACATGTATTTTTACCTCTGCCAAGGAGGCTACATTTTCACCAGAGCCTGTTTGCCTGTCTGTCTGTTAGTAGGATTACACAAAAACTACATCTGTGAGATCTGTGTTTCACTAGCAGATAGATTTGATGTAAACTTGGTAGACAGGGTTGGGCAAAGGAAGAACCCTTAACCCTTTTGGAGTGGATGTGCTCCAAGGGAAGTAACCACATAACCCTCCTTTGTTAGGTTAACCTCTTTCATTCAATCAAAAGGTTCTGTTGCGTCTTGGTTTGGCATGAGCTCCAATGAGCCCCCTTCTATGTACTGGACGTCCAGAGAACAAGAGGATTTCTTAATGTCTTAAAGTGTTTCTATAACCTCACCCTGTGTTATGTTATGTCATGTGGTGTTATCTGCTGCAGAGACCAAGTCTCCTCTGAGTCTGACTGACCAGCGTCTGTTGGAGACCAGCCAGCTGTTTAAGAAGAAACAGGGCAAAGGAACCATAGATGTGTGGTGGTTGTTTGATGATGGAGGTCAGTGTCTGATACAATGACCAAGGCTTGCTCAACAAGTGCTTCAGTAAATGTGCTTAGTTTCTTGCAGTGTGAATGTACAGTCATCGGTCATCATTAAGGCACATGTTTGTGTTTGCAGGTCTGACTCTGCTGATTCCCTTCCTGCTGACCAACAGGAGGAAGTGGGGCGACTGCAGGATCCGCGTCTTCATCGGCGGGAAGATCAATCGTATCGACCACGACCGCCGAGCGTGAGTCATACAAGTTATGATCTTATTCATTCAACAAAAAAGATATGTGAAATAACCACCCTGTATATATGTTACTCTGTATGTTCACTGTGGTCTGTGTGTCCCGTCAGGATGGCCACACTGCTCAGCAGGTTCAGGATCGACTTCTCTGACATCAACGTCCTGGGAGACATCAACACCAAACCCAAGAAACACAAGTATGACCTCTGATGGAGTCTGAAGCTTTAACCTGAAGACCTTAACAGACTGAATCCTTCAAGAGCTTCACCGATGAATGTTGGGAGTTACTTTATCTAAACATTCAATTTAAGTTTATGTCCCTAAATAGAAATAGTTGAATTTAAAAAAGGTGAAATTATTATATTTTAAAAGAATTAAATGTACCATATAGACTTTTAAAGCATCTGTCAGACCACTCTGATGATTAGTCTAATAGCACTGCTATGTTGTAGTAGATCTGCTGAATCTACCACAAAAAGATACACATAAAAAAGAAAAGATGGTTTAGATGGCTTTAAAATGATATGAATATCTTTGAAATGCAACAAAACCCTTTGAATTAAAGTTGATTAAGGATGGAGGTGTTACAGCTGAGTTCTTAAACCTGATAACATTGCTGTAATACAATGTTCTTTCCATGTGGGTTTGCAGTAAGCTGAGCTTTAAGGAGCTGATCGAGCCGTACAGGCTAAAGGAAGATGACATGGAGCAGGAGGCTGCAGAGAGGCTGAAGGCCCAGGAACCCTGGAGGATCACCGACAACGAACTGGAGCTCTACAAGGCCAAGGTCCAACCTCGCACTGCAGACATATTAACTCTGACCAATCACAGCGCTTTATGAGAGCTGTTTAACAAGACAAAGTTGATGTGACATACTGTATATGACTTTCAGACCAACCGTCAGATCAGACTGAATGAGCTGCTGAAGGAACACTCCAACACGGCAAAACTCATCGTCATGTAAGAAGTTTAGACGTTTAAATGTCCTCTTCATTATCAATGTCAGATTTCACCCACACGTCATTATAGAGAATATTATTAGATACTTTATCATCATATGTTCTGATTTACTCATTATTATAGAGAGGAGGATGAGCCACATGACATCATTGGTGAGAAGTATTCAGTACTGAAGTAAAAGTACCAGGAGTAACATTACATAGTATCAATACTCTGTTAAACGTAAAAGTCCTGCATTGAGCATGTTACCTAGCAACAAACAATTATGTCAGTATAATCTGGAAAATTTCAATTTAAAGAATGAAAAGTAATCAAATCTGAATAATATCCCCTTTGACTGTTATACTTTTATATGTTATGTCATTAGATTATTATTATTCATGCATCATGTAAAAGCAGGATGTTACTGTTGGTTTATTGAGGTGGAGCTCATCTTGTTCAGGACTGCAACTAATGGTTATATTCATTATAGATTAATCTGCTGATTATTTTTTACAATTAACAAGTTGATTTGTTTGTTTGTTTGTTTTTAGTTCTGAAAATAATGACAAATATCACCACAATTATCCAGACAAAGTAACACCTTCATAATGTTTGTTTTGTCCAACCAATGGTACAAAGCTCGAAATGATTGAGTATAAAATGAAATATTAAAATAAAACTGGAATCATGAATGTTTTTACATGAAAAATGACTTAAACTATTATCAGAATATTAAACAGATCGATGCATCGGCTACTTGTTTCAGTTAAACTTGTAAGAACTGTTGGGTACTTTAGTTTAAAATAAAACATAATAATTTATATGATCTAATACGTTTTGTAGCTGAAAGATTACTGTAGACGTATGTCATTTTTTTTGTAATGGAAGATGACTAGCATCTAAAGCTGTCAGATAATTGTAGTGAAGTTAAAAGTATTATAATTGCCTGTACTTAGTTGCACTCCACTTTACGTATACTGGTTTGAACCTGAGAACACCTGGTATTATGGCCAGGTTTAATATCAGGATAAATAATCCTAAATTAATTGTTAGTAAATGCTGTATTTTCTGTAATAATTCTCATTCTGTCCTCGGTATGTGCATTAATCTCTCCCTGTGTGTCTGTAGGAGTCTGCCTTTGGCCAGGAAGGGCACCGTGTCGAGCGCTCTCTACATGTGCTGGCTGGAAACTCTGTCCAAAGACGTCCCACCTCTGCTGCTGGTCCGAGGAAACCACCAGAGCGTCCTCACCTTCTACTCCTAACACACACTCACACAAATGTATAATGTCCTCTCACATGCATAGTGAGTTAGTATCCATGTTAATTTATTATAGTATTGTGCCTACAGCTGCACAATATGGCTCAATTTTAGTAAAATTGCGTCATTAACAAATTAATCAAGCCAGTCATCATTTAGATGTTTCTTTTACCTTTAACAATAACAGCATTCTCTCTGGCTTATGTGTGTTTGAGTAACTACAATAAACTATAACTTATTTTGTTCAATTCTATTTATATATATATATGTAATGATAAAATTATGATTTGAGAATGTTTGATAATATTAAGATGAGGTGTGATTTCAAAGAAGTATTTTTTTTCACTGTATCTCAAGTGGCAACACTGTGTCTCTGGTAACATTATGTTATCAATTATTTTATTAAAAATGTAACTAAACCACATATTCTTGTCATGTTTGTTTCTAGGTGGCTTTATACAATTAATTGTGAATCATTTTAGCTTCAATAAGTGTCGTGTCTGGATGTTCTCGGCTGTAGTAATTTTCCACTGTTTGTCACCAAAGAAGACAGCAGTGTTGTTATTTTGCATTATTAGTGAATTTCAGAGACTTTCACTGTTACCAGCTCATAGTTTTGGCTGTTTTGTCTCATCGTGTTGAATTTCATACATCTAACTCTCATGTATGATGAAAGAGAAGGCGGATACCAAATCTAGCAGACTCTGTGGCCATAAAATGTATCCACCCTGTTAGTTCCTTGTCCGACATTATGGGATGAAATTGTGTTAATAGCTCGTATTTGGGCTGTTTTCTCTCATCATTTAGAATTTCAGACATGTACCATCTACTATGGAGCCCCTTAAGTCCCCTAAAGAGATTTTTTTTTTTAAACCTTGTGCGCACAAGTACTTGTGTGAACAAGATGTGCGCGCAATTTATTTACTTATCTTGTTCCCACAAGATAGTTACTTGTGCGCACAAGATTTTTTTTAAATGTCCCTTATGGGACCTAAGGGGCGTATCGTATGAAATAAATGGGTTTGTCAGTATTTTCTAATTTG
This sequence comes from Chaunax sp. Z400, assembly GCA_037577475.1. Classification (NCBI taxonomy): domain Eukaryota; kingdom Metazoa; phylum Chordata; class Actinopteri; order Lophiiformes; family Chaunacidae; genus Chaunax; species Chaunax sp. Z400. The sequence continues at coordinate 22,568,396 of CM075187.1, read as the reverse complement.
GCTGGACAGCTTGGCCAGGACAAGCATTACTAAACAGTCAAAATCAGTTATTCTGAACGATGCATTAAACTCCTTCACATTCAGTGTGGACACTTGTCAGCAAACTAATAACATGGTTTTATCACAGCACAAACTTTATTTTACAGAGTTAGTCATCTTCCTGCATTTAAAATCATGCTACTTTTATTGAATCCAATGAAACATTGATTTTTATTAACTATAAACGTCAGATCTTTCATGAGCATTGATGAATAAGAAAATTACAATGTTTTAACACGGTACGTAGCCGTAGAAATCCATACTATGCTTCATATGTTTCGCTTTCACTGTGCGCGCTCTCGCGAGGTGCATGCACTTCTCGGCAGGCATTCATAACCCGGTATCTGTTGGTTAAGTTTGAATCCTACTACGGCGAAGGTACGCCCCACCCTACTCTGCATATGATTGGCTATTGGTTATGCACTTGGTTGGTTACGTTTAGCCATGACGCGTGATGATTGGTTAGGGTTAGGACAGAATATAATATATAATATATAAACTAATCAGAGGCAGAGTAGGGCGGGTCATGGTTTCGCCATAGTATGATACATAAATTTACGTCCTAGACAGGCAGGAAACAACTCGGAGCAGAAGTCAAGGTGAGACCTTTACAATATTTCACCTGAAGCTGTTGAATGTTCTAATTTTATCTCAGTTATGTTGTTATTGTCATTGTTAATGACAGCTGAAATTGAGTGCTGGTTCAGAAAGGTTTAATACCTTTTACCACACATTACCGTCGTCAGTCGCCTTAGTGTAATGCTAGCAGATAACGTTACACACGATGCTTACATAATACTACACAATAACAGCCCCCACATTATTATTATTATCAGTCAAACGTTCCCCGCTGTAGCCTATGTGCACTATGCGTATTGGCATTTAAAGCATTTCAGTGGATGCAGTCACAAATGTTACATCTGAGTTTAGCAAGCTTCTGTACTGTACGCTGTGGATTCATTTAGATCGATAATAACGGGAAGTTAGCAGCACGCGGAGCAAAGTTTCCCCATTATGTCATTGCATCTAAAAGCGAAAGTCTCATGATAGTTTGGCCCTCATAATATGAAAACCTACCCCTACAATTTGGAAACACATCGGTATCATTATTAGATTCATAGTTGTTCAGGAAAACTATATTCACTAATAGTGGTTTTCTTCAGATCTAGCTCAGTAACTTTAAAAGATATGCCAAATTTGACACCAAACTGAATCGCCACAGTTTCAGCGGCAATTTGTATTCTGTATCATCATTTGTTTTCTCACAGTAGGGAATTTTCTGTCAACCCAATAGATTTAAACATTCTGGATCACCAGATCAGACTGTGATGTGTGGTGGATCTTATGGGGATGTCAATGTAGAATTTTTGTCCAAGCATTGCAGGCATTACACATGAAGTTAAAAACTGAAATCCTGTAATTTCCTCTATCCCACAACGGTGAAGAAGCCTTTGGAAAATACCCTACTTCTCCAAAAAAGAAAAGAGGGGGAAAATCATCAAAACTTCACAACATTTGAAGTAATACTGCTAACGGACAGACGAACAAAACAACACCGGCTGAAGCGTTACCTCCTTGGCTCAGGAAATCTGCAATGTCAATGTAAAACATAAAACACATAGGTTGTGTGTGTGTTAGGGAAAAAGGGGCAATATGACAGACGTGAGTGGGTACATCCCGCCAGAGGTTGGTCGGTGGAGGTGATCGCAGGATTAGAACAAAGATTTATGCGAGGTTTGTTTTTGCTATGCAGGCAGCCAGAATGACGAGCCTCCAGCTGAGTGCAAATGAGGAGATGGTGGAGAGGTTCTTGGATGCTGCAGCCAGAGGAGACCTGACCCATGTGTTCTCACTGCTGTCCAGAGTCCCCTCACTCATCAACCAGAAGGGATACAGCGGCTGGACGGCACTGATGCTCGCCGCCCGAAACGGACACTTCCAAGTGGTGGAGACGCTGCTGTCACACGGGTACAGAACAGTAAAACAGTACAAAGAGAGAAAAAGAAACCACACTCAACATGTTATAAAACACACCTTTTATAGGAGTGAAATTTGATTGTAAAAGATATAAATAGTATCAGTTTAAAGCTGCATTGATACATTTTTGGCACCAGGGGCAGGAAAACTCCAATGAGAGTGACACACAGCAGGCTGCACTGGATGATGTCGTATTTTTGTGGTTTCATGTTGTCTTTGTCTCACAGCTTAATCAATCAAACTACTTCTAGTTGTTAGGGTTTGTTTTTTTAATAATAATAATAATTTAAAAAAAGAATTTCTGGCCACATTTCTAAATATTTTGTTTGACCAATTTCACCATAATGTTTGATTCATTTAGTATAAATATATGTAACTAAATAGCGCTCTGTAGCGTTGTGTTCCCTCCACCTCTTAAACAAAAATTAAACCCTTGGACAGACAAATCTATTGCTTCTTCTAATCTCTTCTCTGTTTTTAATCTTCAAGCTGTGACAAGTTCTCAGTGAACAGCTCGTCACAGACTGCCTACGATATTGCCAAGTTCTGGGGCCACAGACACATCTCCAACCTGCTGGGCCGGACGGACGACAGCTGCCATCGCATCCTTCCCGGCTCTGACCTCGGCCAACAGGAGAACTACTTTAGCAGAGAGATGCTGGACCGGCTGAGTGGGAAGAGGACAGACGAGGGGTGGTTAGAGGTCAAACAGAGCGACGCAGAGACGGTCTACCTCATGTTCTCCAACCTTTGCCCCATGGTCAGCAGCTCCCAGAAGGACGACGATGCAGGGGTACGTGGCTGAAGCCAAATGTCACTGATACTTTGGATTTGAGGCTGCTGAACCATCACCATGTTTGGCGTTCTGATGACACAGATAAGAAAACGACAAGTGGAATATTACCAACATTACACTTGACTATCAGCACCTAAAGCACCAGATGGTGCTTTAAATTCCCATTACTTATAGGTACATTCCAATAACTTAAGCATGGAGGAAGATGCGTGTGTGATTATCACTTCTACAACAAGCTGTCTTGAAAATGACATAAAATTATACTTCTCATAGCATATTTAATTCTTAGTTGTACATAACATTTTTGTCAAAACATTTTATTTCAAAGGTCAGAGGAGAAGCTTTAAGCTCAAACCAAATCCTTGTACACAGACACATTTTCAAAGGAGCACCTTGTAGAGTAGTCAGAGTCCAGATGGGATGGTTGTTTGCAAATGGCAAGTTTTCCAAATTGTGTCTGTTCAGATTCCGACTGATTTACTAAGACCTTATAAAGCTTGTCAACAACCAGTAGAGGGATAATCCGTAACCATCTATGTGCAGGAACAGCTTTGTATTTATGATTGATGAGGAAATGTAACTTAAAAACAGGGGAGTCAAATCCTATGAGGAAGAGTATATTGAAGATGATGGTAGCATCAGTTTTTCAAATGCATTGGTGAGGTCTTGCCTGGACTATTCTAATTGAAGCCTTCGCTCTAAATCAATACACACTTGGCCAAATTAACTTTTCTATTGTTTCGGTACTTTGATGCTCTAATAGCATCGTCGCTCTCAGTCTTCAGTCAGAAAACACATATGAGGAACCTGTGTTGAGGAATGTACAGAGATGCCTCCATCCTGCAGCCAAGAGCTTGTTTAAGAGGTGTTGTTGTTCGGTGTGGGTTTAAACATTCAAATTGTTGATGGGTGTGATTCTGACTCTTAACAGGTCGAGACAAAGCTGCGTCGGTTCAGATATGAGGTGGTTAAAGACCTTCTGCAGAATCCTGCGACTGTCCTCATCTTCCTAGGCGTGGAGAAGAGAAAGAAGCCCCGCTCATCCTCCACCATCTCTCAGACCGAGGAGGATGTCCACGAGCCTCCCGCTTGGTTTGCCATCGGCACAGATGAAGACGCTGCAGAGCTTCTTAAACGCTGCAGAGAAAAGAACTGCTCCTTCCTAAAGTCACCCTTCAGAGACCTGCTGAACTTCAACGAGGAAGAGGCTGGTGAGGAAGACACAGAATGTTTCTTTGGTTGTGATGAATACCGTTGATTTTATACGACTCCCATATTTGATGACATTTTACTGAAATCAGCTTTTCTTTGTCCTCCAGGAGTCGTGGCCCAGGCTCGATCGGTGTTGGCTTGGCACAGCCGCTACAGCTTCTGTCCAACGTGTGGCAGCAGCACCAAGATCGAGGCGGGAGGATACAAGAGGAGCTGCCTGAACTCTGACTGCCGGAGCCTGAAGGGGGTTCACAACACCTGCTACCCTCGAGTCGGTATGAAGCTCCACTCATACCTCACATTTCTGCTCTTGATGAGTGCTGATAATACTATATAATGAAAAAGAGTGTAGAAGCCTGCAGGATGTTAGCTGTGGGGAAATGTTCCAATGTTCACTGCAGTAAATGAACACAGGCTCAGAGTTTTCTTCTCAAATGAGAATGTTTGTAGGTTTTCTAAAACTTCTCTGACAGTAAAGTGGAAACATTTAAATTTTGCACGGCCAGTTTGACAAAACAAGTGATTTAAGTATTAACATTTTCTTGTAACATGTAAACGGCATTTTTCACTACTTTGTGAACTTTTACAATTTATTCGTTGAGAAAAAAACCAACATGTTGCAGCCCTGAATCTAAATGAAGCCAACTTAACTGATCTTTATAGCATAATAAATGATTAAATGTTATTAGGACAACTTCAAAAAGTAGTTTCGTCAGAACGGCTGCTAAATGATTTTATGACTAGTTGTAACTCTAAGGCTTAATAATAACGTCTGTGGTGATTAAAAAACTTCTTCCTCTGTCTTGTGTGTGTTTTCAGACCCAGTGGTGATCATGCTGGTGATCCACCCTGATGGAAACCAGTGTTTACTGGGAAGGAAGAAAGTCTTTCCAGCTCGCGTGTTCTCCTGTCTGGCTGGATTCATAGAGCCTGGTAATTCTAACACATTGCATTGACTCACATGAATTTCAGTCTTAACCCTTAATCCTTTCAGAGGACTCGTTCTTACTCCTAAATGGGAGGTGTGTGCATGCACAGGTTTTTCTCCCTACAATGCGATGACCATATAATAAGAAAAAAGTTACCCCCCCTCTCTCCCGTTCGTGTCCCTGCAGGGGAGGCGATAGAGGATGCGGTGAGGAGGGAGGTGGAGGAGGAGAGCGGTGTTAAAGTTGGACCAGTTCAGTACGTCTCCTGTCAGCCCTGGCCGATGCCCTCCAACCTCATGATTGGCTGCCTCGCTGTCGCCATATCAACCGACATCAAAGTGGATGAGACTGAGATTGAAGAAGCTCGGTGGTTCACACGGCAACAGGTATAAACATTAGAAATCTACCACTTCTACCGTTAGCACAGCTAGCACTAAATGACGTAGTAATGGTGCAAATACTAGGTTTTCAGCCATATCTCATGGCCTTTATCAGTGGATGGTGTTGGCTCTGGCTTTCATGGAGATAACCAGTAATAGTGACAAGTATTATGTTGTATAAATACTACAGTATTAGCATAAGTAAAAGATAGTGTGATACATGAATATCGTATTACTTTAAATTCATTATGAACGTTATACTTTCTAATGACCGTGTAAAACGAAAAAAAAGATCCAGGAGAATAAAAGATAAATAAACTATGATAAGCAAGAAGTCGTGATGCTGATGACGATGAAGAGGAGCAAAGTGTGTCTGTTATCTGTGGTCTCAGTGTTATTCCTTATAGAAATCCATTTTTTTGTTTGCTTGTTTGTTTAGGTGATTGAGTCATTGCTGAAAGGAGCCCATGTGGCCTTCACTGTCCCTCCCAGACAGACCATCGCCCACCAGCTGATCAGACACTGGATTGGCATGAACTCTCACCTCTAACCTTAAGCACTTGACTTTTGGCCATCTTAGGCCAACGTACAGATTGTCAGATAAGTCTGACAAACCGGTTGGAACTGTTGGAACTGACTCCAAATCATCTGCTGAATGATGCAGCCTTAACGACACCCACAGCTAAAGGTGAACAGAATGGGAAAGCTGACAAAGAAATACACTCTTAATTGAAAGCAGCAATCTGTTTAGCTCTCAGGTTTGAACTTGCGCTTTTGTAACCTTCAGTGTGGCCATTTATCAAATCTTATTAGGAAGAAACATGGCAGAAAGCCATGATATGTATCACACAGGAAACAGTTCTGTGAGCCAAGTGGACCAAACGCTGCTGCGCCTTCTGGTTCAGGTAAATCATGTCAGCACCACAGATGTGTAAAAGTATGACAAAACCAACGTTTTAATGTTGAAGCATGATTTAAAAGCATTTCCAAGCCATTTTTTAAAGAAATTCCCATTTTGATAAATGTCTAAATATGTACTGATGCAGTCTGTAAAGTCTCTGTGTTGTTGTCTCACCTTTAAACTCAGGTATGTGTCATGTCTCACTGGTACATGAAGCAACAAGCCCTCACCAATGCAGGGTTATTGTTTTAACACAGTCTGCAACACCTAGGCCTTAATTTGAGAATGCAGAAAATAGCCACCATACAGAGAATGTCTCCATGGTCACCTGTCTCCATGGTGATAGAGACCTTATTATTCCCCGCCACAAACTTAGCGAGGAGGGGGATGTAGGAACGGGTTCTGTTCGTCCGTGAGTCACGATTCAGGAGCATAACTCAAATACGAGTCAAAATTTTTCAACACAACTTTCTACAGAAAACCCATGACTGAGGTGGTGCCTTTTGCTATTCAGGGACTTTTTGTCATTTTTATTTTGTCCATCCTGTGGTTACAAGTTCAATTGAGGCTCATTCTGTGGGTGGGATTTGTGTCAGATGAGGGTTTCTGGGGCATAACTCAAAAAAACTTTTTCACAAAACTTTATATACACCCCCCATGTTCAGGAGAGGTGCTTTTGATATTTTGGGAATTTTGAAGCATTTTAACTTTGAGAATTCAAATTCATTGAAATAAACCCATGGCAGATGATCCTTCAATCCATGAGTATTTCATGCTTGTTTCATAACTTGTTTGACAACTTTTGCGTTTTTCCTCTCATACAATATCAAACAAATAACACAAACAATATTCTTGTGAACAAGGTATTCAATATTTGTTGGCCTCCCTCTCTCTCTCTCACACCACACTGAAAACAAGAAATGACCAAAATCAAACTGTTCCTCATCGTTTATTTTTCTTTCTTTCTTCAAAAAGCATAATTTCAGCACATCTGTTTTATTCTTATAGAAAATGGAAACAAAAATTGCCTTGTACAAACATTTAAAAATGACTGACAGCAAAAAAAAAATGAAACAAAAATAAGGAAGAAATGCTGTACAGGTTAATGAAGAGAGGATTCCTTCTTCTGTGAGCTCATCTGTGTGTCTGCCTCAGTGCTGCTCCTCCACACTGTGCAGAGGATTACAGCAGTCAACAAGGTTTCTAGGCTCACTCTCCATTTATTTACACACTGAGTTGGCAGAAGAGTACATTACTACTGCTGTAGACAAAAAAGGCTGAACACCAGTACTTATTAGGGAAGTACACAGGAGGTGTTGCTGGTTTTCATGACCTCTGGGCCTGTGAAACCTGTTAAAGGCGCAGTGTGTAGGATTTACAGGATCTAATGGCAGAAATTGAATATTAATGATTATGTTTTGTGAATCATTTTAATAGAAGGCTCTCTTCCACAAACTCCGCCATGTTGCCACTGGCTCTGCAGAGGGCCTTTCACATTTTTAGCACACATTGAGGGTTTTACTACAGGTTTGGGGGGGGGAGGGGGATCCTACACACTGGACCTATGAAGTGTCAAATCAAAGGATGTCAGAGCCCCCCCCAGTCCAGAAATAACTGATGTCTGCAGTGGTTTTGCCCAGCAACAGAGATAAACATAAACAGGATGACAGCAAAGAGAATCTGGTTATTTACAAAAGAGACGAGAGGTGAAACTGAACAAATAATACATATACCATTATTCCACTGTCCCTCTATCATCACAGCCTAGTCTGATGAAATGTTCACATGATTTCAAGAATGAGACGATCCTACAATCACACGTTTCGCAGTGAATTCCCAAAACCTTTTTTAAAAAATGGCATCAGATGTCTGAGCAGAGTTGATGGTGTTTGAGAAACTGAAACACTTCGGAGAGAATTTTGTCCTTGATTATATCAGAGGCCTGTTTGATATACATACTGGTAATAAACCTTGTGCGAAGACGTGTTGGAGCCCAGGAAGGCTGCTGATATTTACAGTCTGTTTGAATGTGACTGTGGCAAAAGTCTACACTAAGAATGGTTCAAAAAGTCTCAGAAAAACCTACAGAGCAGAGGATTAGTGGTGCAGGGTTCGTAATATTAATAAGAAAAAATGTTTGCCTGCCTTTCTGCATATTTTTTTTGCACGACATCTGCAGACAGCCAGGAGACAATAAAGTACACAGTAAATCTTACATAATCTGAGATGTCATGATTAAGGTTCAGACCTGCCTGAAACCTGAGTTTAGTACTAAATTCATTCATCCAACACATTGTAGATGTGACTTTTTAAACACAGTCATAAATCCTATGTGGACAAAACAGCTTTAAAATATTTGATTTTGTTGATTTTACAGTTCAGATTATTAAAAAAACCATTATGAAGAACATCTGGTGACGAGACTCAAACAGTTGTCAAAATGGCTTCGAGGATGGACAGCTTGTACTTGTGCTGCAGCTCAACATGTGACTGATCCAACGCTGATACACGTCTCAGACTTTAGTATTCAGTCTGATGTGTTCATGTTGACTGACTTCTGTTATTTTATTTATTCTAGTTTAAATTCAGTCAAAGTACAAACTTTGGCTTCTGTGCTTTCTGTGCTGGGATGCTTTAGAGAGTTAGAGTCATCTTATAAAACTTAGTTTCATCACTTAAATATCTCAGATCTCTTCTGTATTTCAGCTGGTAAATTACATTTCATTGGTGAGCTAAATTACATTTTTTACTGTGACTTCATATTTTGGTATTAGCATAATCAATTTATAAAGACAGCCAATATACTCAAAACGTCACCTCTTTGCAGCTTCAGCCTTTAAAATCCCGGTTGGTCATTTCCGTCATTTTGCAGATAAAGGTGTGAGGTTATTTCTACACCTAAATGCATCACTTTGGTACAAGAACATGGCCCCTTTGCATCCACTGTGATTTGTCATTTTCTTGGATGAGCTTCTCACCGATGTTCTTTGTCTCTGAGGAGGGAAACAGGCTTTGCTGATGCTGCTCATGGCGGAAATCAACCTGCAACCTTTCTATCGTCGTCTCTTACGTTCTCTAAGTTCATGTTTTGGAGTGCAGAGGGGGTGCATAGGTCAGAAAAAACAAATTTAGCAGAAAAAAAAGAAGACAGGTCAAAATGAAATCTGGATTTATAAAACAAAAAAAGCACCCACGTGTCCCCAGTGAGTGACAGAAAAACGTTCCCAGTGCTTGAGCTGTGGACTGGCTGTGAATTAGGTTCTGACAAAACACCTAGGATGTGTTTTTCAACCAGAGCAGCGTTACCAGCTTTCCAAGTTAAGAAAGCAGTCTGGAGCCAGGACAAACCAAGCTGGTTTCACAATGAGTCCAAGTGTGTGTTAGTGTGGGTCTGCGTCTGTTTGTATAGCAGCAAGGTGATTATTTGTTGCGCAGCAGCTCCAGCTGGTCCTGATATTCGGTGAACAGTCTCTGGAACCGCAGGTTCTCAACGATGACGGGTAAAACCTCGCGCAGCAGCTCCCGCTTCAGTAGACCCTGGACACACAGAAAACATCGACAACGCGTACGCATTAGGTAGTGTGGGGCAGAGCTAGCTGTGGCTAACATGATAGCTGTAGACAGGACAACTTGTGGAGGAGCAGAAAAATATCATCAGTTTGAAGGCATTGAGAAGTAGTGAGGAAGATAGCCTAATACGAATTAGCATTTCTTGCAGCAGGTGTAAGAATGTCAATTAATAAAAATAGTCAATTAACTGATCAACAGAAAAGTAATCAATGACATCAATCTTTCAATAAACAAAAATTCCAAATAATTGCTGCTTTCAGCTTCTTCATCTGCATTCTCTGGCTTGTCTCATTATCATTTATTTGTCTCATCATAAATTATTTGTCAATGATTTTGTCTCATTGTACATTATTTGTAAATTATGTGTTTCATTGTAAATGATTTGTAAATGATTTGTCTCATTGTACATTATTTGTAAATGATTTGTCTCATTGTAAATTATTGGGTTCTGGACTGGTCAGACAAAACAGGGAAGACAAAGATGTCACTTTGTGATTTTGTGAATGTCCGATTGTCTCTTTCGCTATTGTCAGATGTTTAATAGAGAAAATGATGAATCCATTAAATAAAATCTTCTGATTAATTATTCATGTAAATCACAATTAGTTTCAGGCCTATTTTAAAACATATCTTTAAGTATCAATGTTGGTTAAAATAAAGCTCTTGCTAAATTACTGAATTTGTCACCTCAGCCTGTTGGGAGTTGCAGGTCTGCTCGACTTTAGGACAGCATGAGCATTTTGCTACACACTGTATGTGAGCCAGCGATACGGTAGGACAAGACAGGTGTGAGGTTTTGATGACGTGTGTGAAATTTAAAAAGCGGCTAGTAACAGCTAACTCAAAGAAGAAAATCAACTGAAAATGTCCTCAAATTGGGGAGACAACGTGGGGTATGGGAGCTCCTTACCCTCCAAGCAAAGGACAAGATCAACCACTAACATGGGACTTAAATGACTGCATTAGAATCAGAATATGAAATAACAGTAACATCAACCTTGGTCGCAAGTATGACTGTTGATCAAATTAAAAATAAGAGATCAGAGACAGATAAATTGCTTTTGACAGGACGAAGAAGGGGACAGTGCCTTTTTTTGTGTGAAAAAGTGAACTTTCTGAAAACAGACAACTTTGAATACACAACAAATTCAGCCAGCAGACAGTCAAAAGTGTCGTACCAGAGTTGTGGGCTCCCAAGCTGTAGCTGCTGATTTGTGGACAGGACCCAGCAGCTCCTTACAGAGTTCTCTGAGACGATACTCTGAGCCTGAAGGGAACACACACTTAGTGTCAGCATCAAACTTCAGTCTGCAGGAAGTGTCCCATCATTAGACGGTGACAGTTTGGTACCTTCATTGACGAGGAAACGGGTGTAGATGAGCAACCAGTAACGATACTCCTGTGCTGACTGCAGAGTCAGAGCCGACGCCAGCTGATTCTCCAGGAAGGCCAGTGTCATGCTCTGCTGCAGGTGGTGAGGGGTGGAGGAGAGGCGGGATGCTAGACGACCAGCACTGCAGAGACCACAGAGATGTTTTTTCCATTTATTTCTTTATCACATTTTCTTTGGAACAAGAGATGCTGGTGGAGACGGGGAGATTTTAAATTACTGTCGTACTTGAGGTTGCGTCCCTGCATGACAGCCAGTGGCCCTGAGGACACGGGTGCATCATGGGTAGGTAGACAGCTTCTGAAGTCAGCACACTGGACCAGAGAGTCACCTGTATCTGCTATCAGGGTCCTGAGTGCGAGAGAATCATTTGTGAAGTTTACACTGGGAGTCTTCCACTTTAATTCCACATCAAGACTTAATAAAAAAAAAATTTAATTCTTGGTTGTACAATGTTTCCACTATTCATTTTCTCACCATGTCTCCAGTGATGAGCTGAAGCAGTAAGACTTCCCATTGGACAGTCCAATGACTGGAACTCCCTGCTGAGTCAGCAGAGACTGAGACACGGTGATGTCAGCACCTACAGACACAAGCAAAATGTTTTTAAGGAAAACAGAATCACTGGATAACTTCAGACTCACTGAAGTAAAATCATCTTCATGTAAAATCTCAGTCTTTAAATGACTCTTAAATGGATTGTCACACTTATCCATTTTCTTTCCTTGTGTTAGATGGTTATCAGTCTCGTGTCTATGAGTCCAGCACAGAGCTTGAGTCATGATGTTTTTAGCCTAGCTTAGCATGTAGGCTGGAAAAAGGGGAAAATAGCTAGCCTGGTCCTGTCCACAGTTTCAAAATACACATACTTACAGTTCTAATTGAAATTTTAAAAAAAGTGTTTATTCAACTCTTTATTTTAATAAAAAATCAGCAAATCATTATTTTAGGGGGGGTTATGTGCTGGAAAATGCTTCAACATCTCACCAGATAAAATGGTCAGCAGAGACTCGTTCTTCACCAGAGCCTTCTGTTTCTGAACGTCCCTGCAGACAGACAGATAACAAATTAAACAAATGTTTTTATTACACTGTCAGGTTACTCGTTATTGCTCTTGTATAGCTTTACATGAAAGCTAGCTTTCTATCAACCAGTATAATAGAAAAACAATCTGTAACAGCCTAAACACTATGTACAATATGTAGGGTCGGGCATCGAGAACCGGTTCCAAATTGGGACCGGCTCCAAAACTCTGATTCCAGCGGAATCGTTAAAAAAATTCCATTTTGATTCTGCTTATCGGTTCCTAAATAAATTTCACTCACGCTCAAGTTAAGTTTCAGTTTAATGTTCTTTACACAAACATTGTCACGACAATGTCAACAACAATCTATCACATTGTCATGGTGAGCACTCAAAATGAATAATTATTATTATGAATTGAATGTGTGACCAAATGTGGAATATGGTCGTATCATGTCTTAACCCCCATGACATATCTAACAGAGTATGTGAGCACCAACCAGACAGACAGCATCGCTCCCGCAGTTAGAACCATGACGAAGTGGGCTGAGCAGTGCAGGGCTGATACGGGGGTGGCCAGCTGGATGGCCGGAAGGAGCCGCCTCCCACAGGACGAGAACACAGACAACATCCTATCCTGACAGGCGACGGCGAGGACGTCACTGAGGCAGAGGGAAAGCAGGGAAAACTGATTTCATTGTTTCACTGAGTTCATTCATTTATACATTTGTCCCACAAACAGTGCATCTTTTTTTAATTACAACACAACACATGTCAGCGGAGCCTCCTACCTACTCCCTGCAGCTGTGACCACTGAGCTGGGCAGCAGTGTGTTCCAGTCTCGACCATCTCTGGAGCATCGCAGCTGGCTGAGCCTCGAACCTGCAACCACCGACACCTCGTTCTCCACCTCCAAGAACACGGACGGCTCCATGCTCACCTAAACGCATACACAAGTTTTCTACTTATAAACAGGTATGTAAGAAACAGTCTCATCCTAATTGACCATCATGAGAATTTTATTACATCTCTACAGTGTTGCTTAGTTTCAACTGTCTGAGCAGATCAGAATAGGTGGTAAAATTCTGGTTTCTTACAAAACAAACTGCAGCATTGAATAATAGATGTTAAACTGTCACCCGAACAAACTTTAGATAGGAACATTTGTCATGAAGTGTATAAAAACAAAGAAGAAAAGAAACTCATGAACACATTGCTTCTATTTGTTGTTGTGCTTCCTACTTGTTACCAACAGAAGGCGGTAAAGAGCAGAAAAGTGTACTAAAAGCATTATTAGGTCCAACTACTGCAAGTCCAGTACAATCAAAGCAAGTTCTATTTATTTCCCCCGTCAACAACAGATACAGGTGCAGAAAAACAACAACAGTTTTTGGAAAGTTTTTGGAGTGACACTGCAGAGAAGTAGCAGTATTTCAAGTTCAAAATTGTTCATTGGGAATGTAAAATGACACGTATATCACTTGATTTTGGTTGCAGTTGCACCATTCTTCCAGTACAAAAAAAACAAACCACACACACACACACACACACTAACAAAAACAAAAACAAATCAAACAGTGTGTTACCTGCAGAGTGAAGGCCTTCTTAATACTTGGAGTTGGTAGTTTGAGAGCAGCCACAGCAGCTGCAGGAGCAGCCACTCTGCTGGGCTCCCGCTCTGCTGGAGGAGTCATCTGGAGGAAGAGGAGGGGCGAAACACTCTTATGTCTGTCTGGTGCTCAGTGCAACTGTTCCAATAACATCTGCACAAAGCCATTTTTTTAAAATGCTATTAGATATTAAATATTTCTGGTTTGAAACAAATTAATAAAAGGCTTTGATGGATTAAATAAACGTCTCCACAAATTAAATCTGTCCTTCTGTTTGTTTACTGATATTTTTCACAAAGCAAAGAGTGGATCTCTTAGAATTCAATGACGTCTCACATCACTGAGACCTCCATCGATCCGTTAAATAGTCCTACCTGAGTGAAAGGTTGGGTGGTGGGAGCGGCCATCTTGTCTTTCCTAGGTCGCCCCTTCTTCCTCTTCTCCACCACCTCTCCTCCGTCCATCAGTAGCTCGGGTTTCCGCTTGCTGAATGACAGGTTTTTGTTGATGGCAGCCATCTTGTCCTCGCTGTCGCTGCTGGTGTCTTCTTTGGCTTTTACGTCTTTCAGGGCGGAGATGCCGTCTTTCGGCCTGCTAGACCGAGAGAAAAGCCAAGATTTGCTAAAGAGATGTTTGCGCCGCCTCACCTTTCTTAACTTCTTCACTTATGCAGTCAATCACCTGTCTAGAGGCATGAGTCCAGCAGTGGAGGAGATGGCGGCTGTGACCCCCGGTGTGGCCTTTGACCTTTCCGTGAACCTGGAGTCCAAAGCTTTCATTGGCTCGATCTTAGAGGCAGAAGTGAGCAGCAAACACGGCTTTACACTGGAACATGAAGAAACCAGAAAATAAGGAGAAGAGAAGACCAACGCAGACATTAATGGAGGGTTAGAACGAGGAGGTGGATGTTAAGGAGTAAGAGATACAGTTAGGAAGTAAGCAGACACATAGAACAACATCAAAAAGAACGGATAGGACAGAAAAGTAACAGCTTGCTGTCAACTTGTACCCATCCTTGTTGTCCTCCAGGGCCTTGGCGGCGCTAGTGGGTGGAGGAGAGGTGAGCATGGGGTCGTGGCTGGGCCTAAGCCCCAGCGAGGAGGCCTGTCCCGGGCTGGAGTCGGAGCTGAGCTGGGAGGTGAGCTGGTTGGACATGGAGGAGCCTGAGGGCAGGATGGGAGCGCTGTTGAACAGAGCCGGCGAGAAATCCCTGCAAAGAAAGCGGGACAGTGATCTACTAGTGATTCTGTGACTATCACTGCTAGTGCTTCTATTAATAAGCTTCTACTGCTAGGAATTATCAGCTCTGATCACATGGTCCATCATCATCAGGAGAAAAATATGTTGGAGAGAGTGGACACTGAAGTTCGGGAACAATGACATGTATTGCTGCCGTTTCCCACTTCTGCTGCCCATTAATTGGTGTGGCACCACACTGCTTCCAGTGCTGGTGCTCCCTCTCTGACTGGATCTGCTGAGGTCTACCACACTTTGGATACTGATTCTTGAGCAGGTTGTGCCTAGTTGTGGTGAAGGGGGTTGACTGTTTTCTGCTTTTAGGAGTGCAGGCAGGTATCTCATCTGGGGTTGTTTAAACAGATGTTTGACTAAGGAAGTTAGTCTATTAAGCGACAACACGTAACATCATACTCGCTCAATTAAACGACAGTCTCTTGATGGCTAGCTGAGTGAAAGGTGAATAATGCGAGGGATTAAAAGGCCTCTATTTTCTTTACCCTAGCAAAATAAGCATTTTGCTCTGCTAGATGTCCTCCCTCTGCACTGCTCTCTACAAAGTGACTGTCACTGAAGATGAAGAAGGGGGCTTGATTTCTAGAGGGAACCTGGGATGAATCAGTGAGTACGGCAAGCTTAGTGCGTAGTATTCAGATGGCACTTTTTAGAATATTATTGGGTTGACTGGTCTGTTTTGGGTATTAGGTCCAAAATTTAAACAAATTTTTGAAATCTTGAATGTGTCTAATATCAGTTGTTACAGATTCAGCCTTTATTTTGTCTCGTTTTAGTTTCATACTATCAAATATAATTTGTTTTATGGGAGAAATAAAGAAAATTCCAGCTAGTTTGTAAGGTCTCTTTGCTTATCAGTCATCTCGTAAATGATGGTTCTGTCCTCTAGAGAAAATCAGAGTGTGTGTGTGTGTGTGAGTGTGTGTGTGTGTGAGTGTGAGTGTGTGTGTGTGTGTGTGTGTGTGTGTGTCTCCGAACCCTGTGTCCAGCTGAGCGATGCACAGTGGTGTGATTCGTCTTCTGCCGTCTGCGGTTCTCGTCTCCACTTGCTTCTTCAGAAGATTCTGCAAGATGACAAAATCACACATCCAAGATATTTAAGCTCCAAAAATATCATTGTTTTGACAGCCTTTGAAATAGAGATCTGAAAAAAGTTTTTTAAAAAAACATCATAAATATTGCCACCACAAACTAATAAAGGATATTTGAATGTTTTCCAAGTTGGTCTATATCATTTTCTCTCCTTTGACTGACTTGGATTTCTGAGAGCATTTCATCTACTTTATCCATTTTCTGTAGCTATTGTCTACATTTGTAATTATAATCAGTAGAAACAGTGTCTAGATAGACTTTTCCTTGCAAACTGAATCTTACAAAAATGCAAATTTATGCAAATCCATGCAGAGACTGAAACTCAGTTATGCACCTATTTATTCCAGGAAAACATTGTCCAGAACCATCAGTATGCATATTTCTTATGTCTATAAAGAAGGTCATTTTAAGAGCAAATATGCGTATCCAAAAAAAGTATCTATGGATGAACAAAGCATTTTTATATGCCAAATATCGTCATGTATTAATTCGAAATAATTGTTCGCGTTTGGGAGCATCTCAGTATGGTTACAATGCGTTTCTTTTATTTGCTGCAGTGAAGTAAAGTGTGGTAGTGTGTAATAAATGCAGTTTATTGAGTCATCCTCTCATTCTGATCACTTTATTTTAAGTGTTTTACAAAGAAATAAAAAACCAAAAATTTGGTGTGCGTGCATAGTGTCTATCAGCTCCGTCCATCGGGCCTAAAAACATTTCTATGGGAAACACTCAGTGTCTCTACTGATCCAAACAGTCAGCATTAAACACTTTGTTATATTTCACTTTCCCACCTTCCTGATGTCCTCCAGAGACTCTCCATTCATCACACTGTTGAGTTTGGGGGCTGAGGATTCAGGCCCGGTGCTGCCCTGTCCCTGATTGGCCTGTGCTGAGTTCTGTCGCTCCTGCTGGTATTTGAGCATCTCAGGGTTCTCGATGATGGTGGTGGAAAGCTGAGCCTCGGTGCTGGTTATAGCCAGACTCTTACCGTAGATGTTCTGGTGGATGCTGTTCTGTGTGTCAGAGGAAGAGAGAGAAGAAGTTTGGTTTGGGTTCTTGTCTGTTCTTGTCCTGTCTGTCTTCTGGGGTGACACTGACTGATCAAAAGCTGACCATGACTTAAACATAACATGAATCATATGTCTCAGGTTTTCACAACAGGACTTCAGGACTAGTCTCAATCCAGACTTCACCTGTTTTTCTTTTAAGCATGAGCAGCTCCTGGACAAAAGAGGTTAATGGTTGCTTTCTGATAAAAAAAAAAAAAAAATCCTTTGTTTTTGGTGGCCGGTTTAGATATTCAATGAGGTTCTCTTAGTAGAATACAGAGTTCAGTGTTCTCCTGAAGAACATCTGTTTAAACAGATCAGCAAAGGTCACTGCCGACAAGTTCATATCAGAACATACTGGTACGGAACTAGAATTAGAAACCTGAAATTTATGACAGTGAGAAAAGACTCCAAACAAGATCTGGTCTCAGTCGGAAATGGATTTGCTGTTGTTTATTGCGTTCAACAACTAATTTTCTGTGGTACCGCAAACATACAGTCAGGGGATCAGATTCCATGATTCTAACCTTCTCCTCCTCGCTCAGCGGGTCTCCCAGTTCATCCAGTGAGAAGTCCAGGTAGGCCACAGTGCCGTCCATCGAACACACCAACATCCCCAGACCTGTCAGAGTCCTGACACACACACAAGTACAAACAGAACAAGCATTAAATACTCAGGATCCCCCACAATGGCTGCATTTCATTGAAGACAGAAAGAAGTTACTTGAGTTGTCCCAGAATGAGCCATTTGCTGCGTTCACACCGAAAGTGACACAGATTTTTGCATCGCTCTACTTGCTTTGATTTACTCAAACAGACAGACGGGACAGATGGAACCCATTCCTATATCCCCACCTCACTTCGTTGGTGGTGGGAGATGAAAACGTGAAGGAGTGATGTCACCTTAGTGCTAACTGTTTGAGACAGGCTGGCAAAATCAGAACGACTGTAAAACTCACCATGAGATGTCCATAATCGATTTGTCAAACAGATCATGGATGACCACCAGGGGGCGCTTCAGAGAGGTGAGCTGAGGAGGAGAAATGAATCCTTAAATATGTTTCTGTTGAGCAATCACTTAAATTGACGGGTAGCCTTTATTGAAACCAATACCAGACGCTATGGGAGCTAACAATGTGTCTGTACCTGCTACCTCACTGCTTA
Organism: Chaunax sp. Z400; assembly: GCA_037577475.1. Taxonomy (NCBI): domain Eukaryota; kingdom Metazoa; phylum Chordata; class Actinopteri; order Lophiiformes; family Chaunacidae; genus Chaunax; species Chaunax sp. Z400. Next base: position 22,550,013 of record CM075187.1, on the reverse strand, counting down.
TTAACTAATCATAATGACATAAGCAGCTGCACTGTTTCCACTCTTTGGTCTTGTCAAATACCAAACTAAAACCACTTAATTAAGATCCATGAGATAAAGATACATTTTATAGCTGTTATATTTAGCAACTTCAACCATCTCTGTTGAAACAAACACAAAGAATGAAGTCTGCAACTTGACCAAGAAACCTGCATCACTGGAACTGACTTATGTTGTACCTTTATCTATTCACTGTCAGACAAACTGAAGTGTGAACTGACCCAGACAGAGAGTGATCGGTCTTTGCTGCCCACAGCGCAGCAGCAGTACGGACAGCTGGGTTTAGGAGAGCTGCCGTTCTTCTGCTTCTTCTTAAAAATCTTTGGGTTGAACTTCTACGGAGACAGAAACCAGATCCATAGGTAAGCAAATCGATTTTGGGTGAAATACATGTTTGAAGACTGAACGCGTGTCTTGAATTTCCTTTACCACGACAGTGACAGCTTTACGGTGGCCCACAAAGTCCATGTTAGTCTTCCAGCCGTCTCTCTCCACAATCTGAGCGGTGGGACCAGAGTTGTTCATGGCGTGAGCCGACACCAGGTACTGACCGTCTGGAGACCAGGACAGCCGCAGAACATGGGTCGTCCCGCCGCACTGAGACACACAAAAAGAGAAAGAATATTTTTTTAAAAAATCTTGACTGGTGAAACTGTGCATGTGACAGCCCTGGTAGAAAAATACAAAACAAACACAAATGGTTCAATGTGTTCATAAGGTCAACATCCAACTCCTCCAGCATCATCACACACAGCTGACAGCATTTTTGTACCTCATTGAAGGGTTTGGTGATGTTGGCGTCCATCTGCCAGTCCACTGTTCTCCACACTTTGAGGCTGTGGTCGTCCGCCTGGGAGGCAATATACTTCCCCACTGGATCCCAGGTCAGACCTTTAACCAACCCAGTGTGTCCTCGCAGACACGTCACCATCTCTGGAGAGTCACAAAGACGACAGAGACACAAGATGACAAAAGAGGAATATCTTCTCGCTCTATCAGCAGGTTATACTGGATCATGTTTGATAATAACAAAGGACATCGGTCACTGTCGAGACATAAAATATAAAATGTCAGGTACCAAACAATATTAGAGCCGCAAGGTTTAATCAATAAATTAATCTAATGAATTTCCGTTCAGTAATTTTTCAAGCAAAACTACCAAACTTTCCCAAACTCCAGCTTCTCTAATAAGTGGATCTGCTGCTTGCCTTTGTCTTATTTAGTAGAAGACTGAGCATATATGTTTTAGGTTTATTAGCTTCAAAGTATCAGTCAGGCAAACTTTTTGACATCACTGTGGGCTTTTAGAAATTTTACTAATCTATAAGTAAGTATTTTATGGATTAAATGAATGATCAATTCTTTGAAAAATTCTCAGAAGTTTCTAGATCATGAAAACAACTGTTAGTTCAGTTCTGCTGCAGTTACACTATAAATTGCAGTACAGTGTGCAGAGAGGATTTCCAGTATTTTTGAATGATTTTATCATTTGCAAATACTTAATGGTATAATGTGTATGTGTATGTTCCACTTCCAATTAGTGAGTGAGACTTTTATTCTCTCTTTATGTTGTAACAGACAGGGTGAGCTCTGGTTTCTGTGCCTCCTACCTGGAAATTTGCGAGCATTCCAGATGACGATGGTGTTGTCCACGCTGCAGGAGGCCAACCACACATCATGGGGAGACCACGCCACGTCCATCACATCTACAGACAAAACACACACTGAACTCACTGCCTGAGTCTACGGACATGTTACTAGTCAAAGGTTGCCTGTTGAATTTTGACCTCTAGTAGCACCGTGTATGCGCACAATTTCATGCACACACAAACATTGTACTGGTCCACAGGTAGTCACAACATGCCAATATATGAAGTAAAGTAAGCAATGCTGGATTCAAAATGGGCTGTGCAAATATTTTCAGAGCAGGGAACAACATTCAACACACAACAAACTGTGGTAACAATACATTTAAACATTACTTTAGGTTCAGTTACATTTAATACGATATGTAATGTGTGTGTGTGTATAAATGTGTGTTTTCTCAACATTTCCTTTATTTGTTTTGTGGATATGTTGTGGGTGTAATAGGACTGATATACAAAAAAAAAATACTATAACTATTATTTTGACAGGTAATACAATTGTGAGTCACGATTTTAGTGGTAATGGTAAATTTCTGCATTACATTTTGACAGACTAAACACTGGTGATGTGACTTTTGGTGAGGTCTGTACTAAAAAAGTATGTTCCCTCACGTTTGGTGAATAGGACTTGTAGGCCAGCAGCATCTCGTATGACATCACAATGCTTTATTTATAATGGCATGTTGTGACAATTTTACCTTTAGCAAAAAATTACCGATCCTACTATTTGGATATTGCACTTGACAATATTGCAATTTCCATAATATTTCCGATTGTTCATTCCTAGAGTGTGTACACATATTTAAGAGTTTTGTGTGTGTGTGTGTCTTACCTCCGGTGTGGTTCCTTAGGATGGTAACACATCTCCACTGCTCCACGTTGGCCAGTTTACTGCTCGACCCGAACACTGTGCTCGGACCAATGAATCTGCCGACAAAACACACACGGTCAAAATCAGAGAGCATCAACCCCCAGCGGCCTGTCCTACGAAGCAAGTTCAACGTATCCAGGATAGATCCGAGTTAGGTCGCTAACCACAAATCCTGTTTCATAGTGCAGACCTCAGCTAGGACTGTTGCAAACACAAAGAGCACAAACCTAAACATCTGACTGAAATTTAGAAAACTGTAGTTGAATATAGCCAAGAAATTAATCTAACAAACCCAGTATTACTTTAAAAATATAAATCCAGAGTGGACTGTTACAGCAAATACATGATGTGTATTTGCACATTTTTGTGTGTGTGTGTGTGTGTGTCTGTGCAGACATACGCAGCTCTCTTCCACACCATGACCAGCTTGTCGTCTCCCCCTGATGCCAGGTACAGCCCGTTGTTGGACCAGCGCACACAGTTGACACACGCTGCAGAGACAAACACCAGTTTAACTTGAATGGATTTGTGCTAACAAGACTATCTGTTGTAGTGGGCATTAAACGTACCAGCAGAGCAAAAATGTTAACGAACTGACTGCTTGTACATGTATTTGGTCCTTTCACACGGCAGCAGCTTGTGTTTTTTTTTTATCCCATAAGGACTGATGAGGTTATTTTATCTGTTTGTGTAATGAACGCTATAACATTAATTGTGCGTGGAAAATAAAAATCGGGATAAAAGATCGAAACCAACGACTCTGACCAGAATCTGATCAATTTTAAGGCTCAAAATTTAGGCTGTTGAGACAATTTTCCTGGCCAAGCTGGATAATAAAGCTCATTCAACTCTAAGGAAAAAGTAATGCGTCTGCCATCATATTCAGCAAGTCAGAATCGGTCAGTACCAGAGATCCAAACACTAAGGTTGGAAAATAAAAATGTATCAACATAGGAAGCTGCTCAAATCACATAAATCCTTCAGTGTCTACTTTATACATTCTTAACTGTTAAGCCATAAGAATTGACATTTAATAATAACTGAGAGTCTGAGTTTCTTTATGGGCACAAATGGCTACTGTGGGCAGCAGAAATTAGAGAACAATAATACAGTCAATAAAACAATGCCATTTTCTTCTCATCGGACTCATGTTTTAATCAAATGGTGGATGGCCTGAACACAATTTTTCACTCTTGTGGAGACGTTCCGTTCCAGAGAAGTGGCTTTTAGATATGCTGTGCATGTAAAGCTTCCTTCAGATTAAACAATCAGATCTGCATCACCAAATCTTTCTTAAGTCAACAATGGACTCAAGTCAAATTCTCACAGCCATGTGCAGCTACCGGTGGGTAACCTGTGAGAACAATATTTTCTGTAGGCAGTTTATTGACCTCTTGTACCAGAGACTACTTTCACTGTACTGAGACCCTGTTTTTGATTCTGTAGTTAGCGCAATTCTAAATAAGAGAAATTTGTCAGAAAAGGACAACGGTGCCTCCACAATTGGAAAAACTTGTGCTGATGTAGACAGACCAGAACTTCTATCAAAGCAGGATAATAGTAGAATTACATTAAAATGGCCTAAGTTCAAATGTGCACTCAAATGTAAAAATATAAGGAAATTGAAGAAACCAGTTATGAGATCCACACTTTAGGGTCCTACAAAGTACGTGTGAAAATTCAATGACTTGTGTCCTGCAGTTTTGGAGGAGATGTGGACAGACCACGCCTCATTAAGTAAAAACATATGGACAATATGCCTCCTTTGGCAGGCACAAAAAAAGCTTGTACGGTATTACTTTTTTTATGTAGCGGCTGATGTGTAATACAAGCTTGTTCTGAGAAACTATACATCCTATTTGGTTTGTTTTTACGCTGTTAAAGTGGCAGCAGCACTGTTTTTATTGACTGAAAGTACTGTTAGCACTTAAGTTGTATAAATTTAGTAAGAAACAGGATCCTAACAACAGAGGAACCTGGACACATGTTCATAGGCGAGTGTTAATCTACACATATTATCAACAATAACAACCAAACATTTTTACGATCAACAGGTTTATTTGAATCAACATGAAAGACAATCCAGACAAAGCTGGTTACCTAGGTGATTGTCCATCTGGCAAAGCATTTTGGGAAGATTTTCGTTCTTCTCGTCCTCTTCTCTGAGGACAGGCGACATGTTCCATATCATCACCTTGCCAGAGTCCTCTCCTGAAAACAAGTCATTCATTTTAAATACGCACAACTCATACAACTTTTGGTTTGATGGTGGAAGAATAAAGATGTCTTTGTGTTTTAATTTGAAAACCTCATCTGAGGGTTGAGGAAACCTTTTTGGGCAGAAAAATAAATTAAAGTCTGCATCGAGGCTGCGGGAGAACATTTAGTTTGGTGTGATACAGATTCAGCAGTGGGTGTTTTAAACCGATACCGCACTAAATTTTCAATCAACACTACATGAAACACTCCAGCAACATCCCAACAATGAAGCAGGCTCAGTGCCAGAGGATGTAAACTGTGGGATCAGTCTTACCTTGCCCACCCGTTGCAAATTTTGTTCCATCAGGGTGGATGTCAACTGAAAATATGGGTTTGCCTGTAAAACACACAAGTCAACATCTAATGATAATTATCAAATCACAGTATTAAACAAATCCATACACACAGACCCACAGATACTGTAAACTAATGTTTTAGATAACCAATACTTGTTGAGAAGAACAAATTAAATGTGATACATTTCAATCAAACATAGGAAGATCAAAGAGACATCAGTGTTTCTTTATCAGGTTGTGTACTGTTGGCCTGATGGAAAATTCCTTAATCTTTCTGTGATTTTCCACAGCTTAGTCAGTCCAGGTCATGGAAGTGTTCTCTCTTTCCAAGGTTTTTCAGTGACTGGATTAACTCAACATGATTCTGCAGATTTTTCTGCAAAGAGACAATTTGTGTTATCCTCTAAAAATACTGAAAAAATATTTAAACCCCAAACTCGATCTATATGTAGTACAGCTACATTCCACAATATTAAAAAATACAATAAAAAGACTATAAAAAAAGTATTTTTTTTTATGTCCAATAAAAAAAACTATAAGTTGTGTTTCATGACTTAAATTTACCCTAATATATAACGTAGGTCAAACAGTGTTGTCATATTAGATGTGTCGGCAAGTAAGACAGCAAATATGAGAAGACAACACAAGGAGGAAAAAATACATTGAAAAGAAAATACAAGACTGTCAGTCTGTAGACAGCATTCATACTACTGGACATATTAATCGGTAAAATGCAGAAAGAACAAGCAGCACAGGGTCCTGTCCTATTAATTAAGTCATCAAACATATATCAACAAGTTAATTTGTTGTTGGCTTTGTGGGATAAGTGGTTTGGGAAAATGTGAAGCTCTCTATGTTTGCTTATGCGTGTCTCTAAAGGTTTTGACTTCTGAAATGATTGCTTTTAGTGCATAAAATGACTAGTTGATTAAGATGTCTAGCAAGCAAAAATTGAGAAAATGAACTGGTTCCAGCTTCTGCAATGTGAGGGTGTGATGTTTTTCTCTATTTTATGACATAATAACGTGAGCATATTTGATTTTTGGACTGTTGGTAAGACAAAACAACACATTTCAAGATGTCACCTTGGGTTCTGAGAAAATGTGAAAAACATGTCTCACTAGAATAGACCGATTAATTGATTAAAAATAATGTAGTGGTGGTATATTTTGTTTGCTTCAGTGCTTGTTTCTGTCATGTATCCATTTCTACAGACTGCCTAATGTGGAAATAAAACATGACTTGTGCACAATGGAAGAAGAAAATTACTCTTGACTTTGAGTGTCTTTGCTTGCTGTCTCCGTTTCGAATTACAGTATCTTGTTAATTATGAATCATTATTTAAGATAACAATGTCTTTGAACATATCTCTTGCCAATTCGGTCTGGCAAGTTGTGATACTGTTTGTAAAAACAAACTGCCAAAAGCTAACTTGACAGTGATGGTTAGCTGCACCCTAAATTCAGGCCATTTCCCAAACGGGTAACTTTCCAAACTGACAGCTTGGACACTTCACCAACAGGCACCTCTTTAACCCCACATTGAGCTTGTTCAGCGTCAATAAAATAAGATCTCTGCTAATATGCCGCATGGAGCACGAAAAACATTAAACAAGCGGCTACTTTTAAATAGCAAGTTCGACAAGGGTCATTTGGCAGATAAGTTAGCTAGCGGTTGTGTATCTGAGCTAACCGGGGGGGCTAACTCGCTAGCTAGCTAGCTAAGGTTAGCAAATATAAATAGATTTCCAACTGCGAGTGGGAGTAATAGTGATTATGACAATAACACAAACTGTGTGCGTTCAGCTGTTGAATTAAGTGTGGTTAACTATGTCAGTGAGTATCATAGACAAACTGTGACAAGTCCTAGAAGTGTTGCCCACCACCATCATGCCTCATCAGTTCACCCCACTCCGACAACAAAAGCACAACTTGGTCCAAGTGATTCCTGCGCAAGCTTACCGTTGTGGCTCACCCAGCTCGGCTTCAGCAGCTTCATTTTCAACCCGATTTTTTAAATTTCCTCCTATCTTATTTTCAACAAAGAATCCATCAGTTCATTTGGAGAACTAACGCTAAATCATTTCCTTTGTTTCAAACTCTGACCGACACTTTGCTGTTCTTGTGATTCAACTCCATCTCTGCAGTCGCATCCCTGAGTCTCAGAGCCGAGCAGCGGCAGACAGGCGGCTCCGGACGACAGGCGAGGTGACACCAGGCAGTTCAGGAAGTGTTTCCGTTATTTTTGACCGCGGACCGGAAAAGCATGTTTGGCTGCTGTCACAATAGTTCCGTAGGGCAGGATAATTGTGGATTTTTTAATTATATAATTCAAGGAGATTGTCGGGAGTACATTTGGAGTAAATAAATGTTCATATTTGCTGAAATTATTCAAACTTGAGGGCACAAAATATAATACATGGTGTAAAGTTGTATTCATGCGACTTTTATTTTGAAAAGTCATAAATTGTAGTGCGCAACCTCAGAATTAAAAAAAATCATAAATATGTGGAGGCATGGGTCTTAAATTTATCCCCTCAGTGGATTCTAACAGAAAATATTGATTTAGATTATACGGAGCCCTGGACGGGACATGGACGAAAAACAAATTATCGTGCCTGGCCTTACCGGAGCTTCACATCTGAAAACAGTAAGGTGCATGAATAACCTGCATTTTCCATTAAATGTAACCACTGGGGTTTTTTTGTTTTTTTCCCCTGCAATCAACCAATTGATTACCTCTGCAGTGACTGCAGCAATGAATTGCAAATAAATATTAAAGGAGAAAATCAAGAAAATCAAGCTTGCTGACTCAATCTGGCAAAAAAATATCAGAACATTCATGGAAACTTCCAAAACCTTCTCCTGCTGTTTTATCCATATTTTGTCCACAACATGGACATGTAGACGGCTTTTGTCAATTCTTTGTGGCTCAGTAGCTCCACTGGAACTGCCATGTTAAACAATCTGTTGGTGAAGTGACCATTAAATGGAACTGTCAGCCCTACAGAGAGTGTGTTTATCTTAAAATACACATTATGCCTTTCATCTCGGAAGATTACATTACCTTTATTATCCTTTAACTTGTTGATGAATGTCTCTGTCCTTCTCTCTGTGTGTGAGCAGAGGATGCAGCTGCGCCATGACCAGAAGCAGGAAGAGCTGCTGGCTCTGCAGGAAGAGATGCAGTCTCTAAAGCAGTGTAAAGCAGGCCGAGGAGTCCGCCAGACAGCTTGCGGTAAAACTGCAGGAGAAGGTCAGTATTCAGAGTTACCACAGATCCACAGCACAATGTCTGTAAATCACACAACATCAGAGTGATGGGCAGATATGGGTTGTGTAACATGGTATTACACAATGCTTGAAACTCTTACAACATGTCTTTCGACAAAGAAAGTCCCGCATCCTTAGTATGATCCACAGACTTCTATGTGGATCATCCTGCATACAAATGAGATTCTTCACTGCTGGCAATGTCTTGTATGATCACACGGTTTTATGCAAAGACAGTTCAGAGGAAGTTCAGCCAGCCTTTATTCCAGTGAAACACACAAACACCAGATTCTGAGGTGAGGACAGGCTACAGAATTCTGTTTTCACTTTAATGCACATAATGGCAGTAATGAGTAATGAGTTTGTAGAGAACATGCAGCACATTATGGTACAGATGTATTCTGGGAATGGACATTTTCTCACTTGTTGAGTTGAGTTGAGTTGTTGAGGCTCAAGCTCTCTCCACCTCCAGTGACTGGTGTCTCCATCACTCTAAAGAGGCAGCCGCTAAAGAACAGCTGGAAGAGGAGATCTCTGCTCTTAAATTGTGAGTGTACATTTTGAGTGCACTTCCTATTGTGATATTTGAGAAGATTTTTACATTTCATTGCATTGAAACAGTCAAGACATCTGAAATTAGGACATTAGATTATTAGGATATTATAAATATGGGGCCTGTGATGACAACAAAACACCCGCTTCACATGTCTGCCATCACAGGCAGGTGACAGAGTTGACCTCTCGGCTTTATTCAGCTGAGGAGAGGAGTCGGACTGAGAGGGAGGAGCTCAGGGATCAGCTTCATCATCTCACTGATGAAAACGCTTCTGCCAACCTGGACAACCAAAGACTTAAGGTACCTTCAGAAAAATTGTTAGCAGGTTTGAGATTTCCCACAAACTCAAAAAAGTCTCATAAATCTGTGTTTTCAGTTCTGTTCACTTAATTTAAAGCACATTATTCATCACATCATTCTGTTTAGCAGAAAAAAATCTTGTTTTTTAAGCTACATGTGATATTCATGCAGGACAAGTGTTCTCTTTGTGACGACAGCTGAGTGTTCATGAATCATCAACACTTAAATTGTTTTATGTATTTTGCAGGTCTTGCAGAAAATGTTCTTGACTTCAGGCAATAACCTCTAACTCTGTCTCAAACTGACAACTTCTTCTACTGTATCACTATTTCTTTGAACTCAAACAAATGTATTTCAGTGTCATTTATTCTAAACATACAGTACCAGTCAAAAGTTTAGACACAGTTTCCCATTCAAGTGGATGGGAAACTGTGTCCAAACATTTGGCTGGTAGTGTATATTAGGGCCTGCTGGCATCATCTGAGGAGAAGCTCAGAGGTCTGCAGTCTTCATAATGTCTTCATGAAAACACCTCATATACCCCAAAGTGTTTACCGTGTCTACTGTGATGTCATACTTCTCTGTGCAGGTCCAACATGCTCGTCTGGAATCTGAGGAGTACAGCCTGAAGCTTGAGATGGCACAGAAGGAGACGCGGGAGGTGAAGCCAAGTCTGGAGAGAGATAAGGAGCAGGTTAGACGGGAGCTGCTGGACCGGCTCAGAGATCTTCAAACGCTGCCCGACAAACTAAGGAGGACCGAGCAGCAGCTCATAGATGTACAACAGGAGGCCGACCTCCATATGAGGAGGAACATGGAGCACAACTCTGCCCTCTCTGAAGTCAGACACAAGGTACCTAATTTAACCAACACAATAAGAAGAAAAAAATCTTTATAGTCATTTCTTTCACTTGATTAAACTACAACACTGGCTACAGATTCTGTACCTGTCAAACGTTTGGACACAGTTTCTTGTTCAAATGAAGGGAAGGTGTGTTCAACTGTTTGACTGGTACTGTAAATACAGCGGCGGTAAAATAATTTTGAAATAAAAAATAATTATTCGTACATAACGCCTGGTAGTCTGTCAGCATTCATTTAAGATTGTTTCCAGCCTGTATTGGGTTGATTTTCTGTGAATACCTACGTCTTGGTTGACGTAAACAAGAGTCTACGGCCTGGTGCTACTCTCTAACTGATTGCTTCAGATTATCCACAGGAAAAGCTCCCTGTGACCTGGACCCTCCCACTTTTAATGGCAGAGAATTGGCATTGTTTTCATGTTTTATGGTAATGTGATTGGACAATGCTCGACACTGTGAACTTTCACACCCATCATTAATATAACTACGGATTCGCGGCTGTCATTCCTGTACCTCTCGACCCTCACAGGGCCACCTTATTGAAAAAAACTGTAGATATACACTTTTTAAATAAGAGCATCACTTGTACACTGTTTTTACAGACATAACAAAGTGCACACATTCCAAATTGCAACTCTTAATTTGTGTTGTTTGTTGTAGGAAGCTTGAGAACGTGAAGGCTGAAAACAAAGAGATGTCTCAAGCTCTCTCCTCAAAGGAAGCCAGAGTCCAGCATGTTGAACAGCAGCTGGAGGAGAAGACCTGCGAGTGCAGCGCCCTGTCCAGACAGCTGCAACAAACTCTGGATGATGCACAGAGACAAGTGTGAAACTATATCATCACCTCTCTTACCTTCCATCAATTTACCCCTCCTTCTTATTCAATTCATGCTGCGTGCACTCCACAGATTTGACTAGAAATAGAGGGTTACAAGTTGAAAGTTTATTCTCATATCAGACAAATTAGATTTCTGTGCTTGATATTGCAGATGTGTTGCTCTCTGATGCAATTTGGAGTGTTGTGGAAGTAAACATTTTGATACTGGTACAACAAAAATAGGTGAGGCTGTAGATTAAAAGTGTTTTTCTTTCCTTTCTGGTCTGCAGGTGGAAAGCAGCATGCAGAAGGTGTTGACCAAAGAGAGAGTGTCTCAGTCTAAAGCCTTGGACCTGCAGAGCCAGCTGAGCAGAGCCAGAACAGAGCAGAGTCAGCTGCAGCGAAGCAAAGAGGAGGTACGTCACTCTGTCCCTCCGCAAAACATTTCTACCCAACAGTGGGAACATTTACTCAACTACTGTAATTAAGAGCAGTTTTGAGGTACTAGCACTTCACTTGGGTATTTGCTGTTTTGTGGTACTTATATACATCCACTTCGCTCCATTTCAGAGGGAATTATTGTACTTTAACTTGAGAGGTATAGTTACAGTTTACTTATGGAAAACATATCATCAGTTTGCTAAGTGTTATGCATTTAACTACATTACAATATATGAGGTAATTACAATGAGTTACACCTTGATCATATTAAAATAGGGCCAACACCAATAATAATATCTCAATTATATATATATAATATATAATACTCTCTGAATTTAGTCATTCTATTTAAAGAGTACCTTTACCTTTGATAATACTTTTAGCTGATAATACTTCTGTACTTTAGCTTAAATAGGATTTTAAATCCATTAATTTCATCTGTAAAGGACAATTTTTAAACTATTTTATTACTACCTGTACTTGAGTACACTCAGTATCTTCCACCACTGCCATTGTCATGACTAGTCAGTGCTTACTAGCCTGGAGCCCTGAGCAAGATGAAGTTGTTATAGATATGAATGAATAAATTCAATGGATTACCGTGGATTTTAATGTTGGACATGTAGTACATGTTGGACTGTAGGTGTACATGCTTGAGATGCTGTGTATTTTCAAGCATGTACACCATGTGCAAGGTGGGTATATGTAAAATAAAATTCAAAAGTGTCTGTGTGCTTCTGTTTTCCTTCAGATGGAGCATCGCTTCCAGAGTTAGCTGCAGAACATGAAGGACAGATTGGAACAGTCAGACTCAACAAACCGCAGTCTGCAGAACTATGTTCAGTTTCTCAAAACCTCATATGGAAACGTGTTTAGTGACTCTTTGCTCACAAGTGGACTGAAGGATTCTCCAACCTGATCTGCGTGTATCCATTCCTATAGTATTGTAGTGGACCTAAGTGACATTGATTGAATAATAATTTTGACCTAAGAGTTTTATGTACTTTTTTTAAACCAATGCTTACATTTTATTTGCCTGAAATGTATTTATAGACTTTTGAATAAATTGCTGATGGCATTGTTTGGTGGGAGAAAGATCTTCCATAATTCATATATATGGATTTGAAATTTCACTCTGAGCAAATACATTTATTCTGAAAGAACGTCAGCTCCTATAAATAGATTACCTAAATGTAATATTTGAATTTTGCTTTTACCAACCCCCTTTAGACCTTTGGAAATTTGTGGAAACGTGATGATTTATGCAAGTACACAATGTCTTTGAGCCAACATGGAAAATATGCATTGACTATTCTTGTCAAAAGCTCCTGGCTGAAGGAAGATATTTTCTTCCTGTATTTCTTCCTCTTCCTGCTCTGAGGTAGGAGGGAGCTGGTCTGATGGAAGTTCAAGCTGTAACTTATGACTGCAACACGGCAGTAAGAGCAAAGTTCTCCAAGTAAATCTGCCACATTTTCCTCTTCTGATACTCATTCTCCTCATTAAAGGTACATTATCTGTACTGGATACACATCTCAGCTGGGTACCCGACTTAACCCCAGAGGAGAGAGGTAATTTACTTCCCTGGGCTGCTGTTATAGACACCATCTTCAGCACGCAGAAACAGCTGTGTTTCCTGGAATACAGGAACTAAGAACAGGGGTGCTCCCTTCCAACAGGCAAATATCTGGGGGCCCCTAAAAGGAGTTGGTCTTCTTTGCATGGGCCCCCAGTGTCTAGGATTGCCACTGACTCATGATGAAACAGGAAGAAGACATGGCTTTTCTTTTGCTCCACATTTTTTAATTTACAATTTCCTGTAGTGTTAGCATTGTCTGTTTTACATTTAACCAGCATCTACAACTACGGTACAGTTACTGACTCTAGATATATTTTCTTGTTCAAAATTCATGCACAAAATAAAAGTGTCAAAACTCAAAAAACATTTTGTCTCATTGTCATATCTCTACGCTCATCCCTCTAAATATGTTTCAGGATATAACTGCATCATAAATAGACAGATTGACAAGTATCCCTCAGACTTTCATGTAACAGTAGTAGCTGCACATCTTTAGAAAATAATACACATAAACTGTTTCTAACAGTTCTTAACACAGATATTATTCACCTTTATCATGAACAATTATTTATGGAGCCAGCCAGAATGTAAATCTAATCACAACAGAGGTGGCCTTGGCTAACATTTTACATTCAGTGTTTCTAATAATGTCTTTATTCACTTGTTTAAGATGAAGGCAGGATCAGGAAGATGCTAATGTTGAATTAGTGTGTACTGTACTGCATTGAGGGTGATGATTAGAAAAGAAAATATAAACAACACTGATTAATTTCATAGCTTCATCTAAAGTAGTGAAAAAACATTTAAGGGGCAGTTCATCCCAAAATTTAAAATACGTATTTTATCCCCTCTCTCCTGTCGTGGTATTTTTTCATTTAGACAGGTTTGGTAATATCAGCTGCCTTCTCTTTAATATAATGGAACTAGATAGCACTTCATTTGTGGTCCTGACCTCTCCACCATCTGAGTCACACCTTTAAAGTATCATTTACCAAGACAAACACAGACACTCGGACACATTCACTCAGGATGCATTAACTCCGGGTTTCTTTTTTATTTAACCGTTTTTACAACTATGCACAATGAGTTGGTTTTAATACAGTTAATTCAGAAATTTCCCTGCAGTTTGCATATCAAGTGCATTCAAACTGGCATCTAACCAGTTCTTTATATTTAATTTATTTCACCCCAAGGAGAACACCAGCTGATCAACTTAATGATTCCTCACTGCCAGACCGATCCTGCATCAGTTACAGAGAAAAATAAAGATATAGTGACATAGTGATGAACTGATTTTATGGCATCTGTAACAAGATTCCACTGAAACCACTGTTTCTCTTTTCTTTTTATGCCCTTCAGAACAGATTAAGAGCTCAAGCTGCAACATTCATGAGAAAATGGGCATAAATTGGAGCTTTTTAAAGAAATAAAAATAGATCTGTATGGTTTTTTTCATTAATACAATGAGCCTGGGAATCCTTGTAGGAGCCCATATTCTTTCATTGAAAACAATTGATATCGACCATTTTTATCAGGATTTTTCTGAAAATAAAATACAAGCAGCTTCCAAATTACAGACTTTTTTGGTTATAATGAGGACTAATAATAAGCTGTCTAACTGTCAAAGGGGACAAACAAAATAAGGGACAAAGGGACAATAAGTGATGTATTTCACCTCCCTTTAATGTGAAAATGTGACTTTACTGTGCTGTTCCACTGTCAATAACCATTATGTTCTATTGATAATGTTGAAGTTACCACAGTTCACCAGTAGAGATTAGTAAATACCCTTAAACGAACAGAAGACCTGATGGTTCCTCCACTAACAGCTTGGTCATAAAGTGATACAATTAGAATTCAAACAGTATTTTTGTGTGTGAGCTCTTTACCGACATGTCTGTAGTGAACTCATTCATACAAGCAAACAGGCTTATATTCATATCCGAGCAGCGCTATATGGATCAGGACAGGAGTCACCGTTCTCAAACAACTTTCCACAATCAAAGCAGGATTTCTTGCTTTGTGACGCTGGTCGCTTTCTTTCTTGCAGTTTACTGTTCAGTCTGTTTGAGGCTGGAAGTGCTGCATGTTGTGTGGTTCTCCTCTACCTCTCCAACTCACTTTGCCTTTTACTTTTGGCCATTGTGGTTGAGAGATGCCATCTCCACACGTCTGTACCAATGTTTGACCTTGGTGTTCGCCATCATGTCGTCGAATGCCTGCAGGCCCTCCATCACTCTGAGGACACCAAACACTGCCTACAAACAGAGGAAAACCAGATGACCACAAAACGCAACCTGGAGCCACTTGAATGGTGAGGTAAGGTTGTAAATGTTAATTACACACAATAAAACTATATTGTTAGATGGATGAAAGATAGAGAGACAATTTTTGCTCTTATTTCTTTCCAATAGGGTCAAAAAATGTAAGGTTTATCTTCTTTACAGTCGCCATCATAGGCCAAGATATCAAAAAATTGCTCATCACTACATGATACTGTAGAAAACTGTTCACTAATCAACACTTTGCACACCAACATGTTAAATTGTTAGCATACTAACACGCTGCATGCTAACATACATGTTTACTAAAAGATGTTAACTATGTTAACAATTATGCTAACATTGAGTATGTTAACCTTAGTCTTAGCATGAGAACATGCATACCTAACATGGTAACAACCTGTGAGAGAGTAATAGATGTTAACATGTACAAAATTAGCATGTTATGTTGTTTGGTACATTAACTTATTTCCATGTTGACGTTACGTTAATTCATTCACATGCTAAGTTTTAGCATAAATTTAGCACATGCTGTTTAAGTATGCCAACATTTGTGCAGCTATTAGGATAACCTTTAGAGTTTTTGTAGATCATGCTGGCTTTTGGTATTTTGTTGGTGTTGTGTTTTAAGTGTTTTTTAATTTAAAAGTTTATAACAATGAAAAAGTGAAAGGAAACACTTTTTTTCAGGATGAATATAAACAAAGACAGATTCAAAGGTTGAGGACAAACCAGAACATCTGAAGCTAACAGAAACTTTATCGTGAACTGAAATATTTGCACATGTGCACATTTTGTTAGCATGTCAGGGGATGACCAAACTCAGCATTCGTCCTCTGGGCACAACCACATATCATGGAAATCCATCTAATAATTGTTGAAGATTTTTAACTTCGGACCCAAGTGCAAGTCCAGGTACAGTGGACGTAAAGGCTGCAGAGAGAGAGGTGCATTCCCTCACCAGGTCAGCCAGGTTGGGCTCATCTCCACCCATGAACTTCCTCTTCTTCCCGATGGCTGCCACCCAGTCGTTGACTGCTTTGTAGAGATCCTCCCTGACGTCGTCCTGCAGTTTGTGCCTGTGCCAATGAAGCAAATGAGTCACTACTTTGATATCCAAACACTGACTTGAATATAAAAATCTATGAGTCATAATTCCCTTATGCAACATCCAAAAACGTTTTCATAACATTTTCAAAAAATATCATCAGATATTTCTTCATTTGTAACTCACCGACTTTTCAGCCCTTTGGAAATGAAAAACATGGCTGCAGCACCCACATATTTGGCGAACAAACCTTCGAAAGTACCAAACTTTCCTTCGCGCACTATGTAGTCAAAGGAGGCCAGGGCCTCACCGGTAGTTCGGTACACATTGGGAGATATAAGATGCACAAGCCAATCATCAGCCCACTGACGCCACTTCATTTCCTCTCTGATAACATAAAAAAAGTATAATTTACATCATAGTAGCAATAAAACTTTCACATCATTAACATAGTAAAACTGTAATGTTCACTCCAGCCAAGCAGGCTGCCCTGATGTGGGCCAACCGGAATAATTTTGGACAAATTTCTGTTTTTATAAGATACTGACTCTAGAACTACAACGATTAATCAATCAAAAGTTCAATGCCACTAATATGAAACAATTTCAATTAACATCCAGTTCTAGTTGTTGTCATTCTTTGGCAGCCAAGCCACAGAGTGGAACCTTTCACAATAAGAGCATGAGGATTTCTATTTCTAGTGGCTTGTGTGTTAGTAGATCTGGACTTACTTCTGCAGTCCCTTCTCTGGGTAATTCGCAGCAGTCTCTGCGTCATTCAGCATCAGCCAGTACTTGTTGCTGTACTCCGTCACCTCCTTCCCTCTCTCGTTCACGGACTTCAACTCCGGGTAGCACTGAAGGATCTCGAACACACTTTTATCCCTGGATGATTCACATTTGAAGGGTCAATACACTCAAAATACAAAAATACACTGTATATTTCCTCCCTGACCTCCAGTGGCATCTATCCATACAAACAGTTATTTAGAAGTTCAGAAAAGGAACAATTATTTTCATTACCAATTAATCTGCTGATGTATTTCTTGATTGATTGCTACGACTGTAAATTGTCAGAGAATAGCGAGAAATTGTTTCCAAAAGTTCAATGAAATGTCTTAAAATGTCTTGTTTTTTGTCCGACCAACAGTCCCCCACCCAAATATATTCAGTTTACGATCATGTCTGACAAAGTAAAAATTAAAATTATTAAAACCTTACATTTGAGGAGTTGGAGCCAGCTAAACTTTTACGTTTTTGCCTAAAAAAGTATATTAATTCTAACTGTTGCAGAATACTTTTCTGTCAATTTTTCAATCAACTAATAGTTGCAGCTTTACTTTACCCTACACTGTGTGGATTATCCAGGACACCTGAGGCAATTTGTACTGGAGAGGCGTATTTCTGTTGAATTTATAACAATCTTTAAATAATTATACAGTGCTTTCAGAATCATAAACTAAACTGTAATTACCTCCATTGTACTGGGTGGAGGCCCAAAATCCCAGAGAGATAGATACAGCAATGCTTTACCAAATCAAACCAAAATGATTTGCATGGTAGGATATCAAACGTTAATGAAAAAATAACTATATTCATAGTATGGTGTAACACTGTATAAAAATAGGAGGATGTTGCATATGTGAATTTGACATATAGTCAAATTCCTTGTATGTGCACACGTACCTGGCAAGAAAAACTTTTCTGATTTCTGATATTTTGTCCTCGCAATGCCATTGATTTTTACATAAAGGGTTATGGTGCCAGGCTAGTAGGTGTGTCAACCAGGTAGTTTATCATAAAACATATTTTCATTTCACATAAGGAAATCTACAACTTACTTGTTGGTTAAATATGTCTTGAGGCAGCTGATGATGACAGACGAGTCATTCAGTTGCTGCAGATCAGGAACAAAAGAGAGAAAACATCAAAATTCCCGGAGGGTTCAGTTGAGAACTAATCAGCATTTATGGTGAAATAGTAAAGAAAATTGAAATGAATTCTTTAATAAAACAAAAACAAATATGAGCAGACTGGAAAAGGCTTGAAGCAGCTTTCTAGTGTTGTCTCACACATTTGAATTCCAAATTAAAGCGTTCTTTTTTTTTTTGTCTCCAATTTTAACCAGGTCTGACACAGTCACACTGGCTTTGAGGAAGAAAGGTGTGTTACTTTTGGCAACTTACTTTCTGTAAGTGTGAGATGACTGTGAAGAAGTATGCATGAAGAATGTAAATTATTTTGTCAAATAAATCTGATGAGAAGAGAAACTAGTGTGGGAAATATTTTGGTATAAATCAATTGTTATTCTTAGATTTAACCGTCTTACCACTTCGCCATCCACCATCAGGATGGGAACTTTTCTGTAGACTGACCACTTGATCTCCTGCCTCATCACAGGGTTCACCTCCACGATCTCATACGGTAGCCCATGGTAGTCCAGAAATACCCGCACCTTGCTGCAGAAAGGGCAGGTCTTGTACTGGTACAGAGTCAACTTCAGACATCCACCTGAGGCCTGGAACGAGGCAACAGACGAAAGTTGATCCAAGGCTGACTATCCAGAGTAATAGAATATGGGACTAAGATTAGATGACTGAACTAATTTGGTTCAATCCAAATTTGACACGCACCACTTAAATTTTGACAAACTCACCTCAGTTGATCTTGTGCTTCCGTGATCCTTATGCCCAAATAAATGTGTGATTAATCAGAAAGCTACAAGCCAACTGACATAATATATACGATGTCTTTGTGGTTAGTAATCCAGCCTTTATTCCATTTATACTGGGGCTATATGATGGTGCTATTACAATGAAAATATACTCTTGATAACTTTATTATGAGCTGCTTTTTAACCTGACAACAATATATCATATAACTGAGCTATGGTCTAATTGTTCCATTGTACTAGTCATTCCAATATTTAAACTGGTAAAAAAAGAGCTAATTTTAATTTCTTCACAAGTGGGTAGCTTAATCTATAATAATACACAAGAATTTATCAAATTATGTATTGTGTTAAAACTGTGAACCTACAACATAACTAAATCTGTAAAATTAATCTAGTCATGTACAATATTCAAATATAATGGGGTGGAAATGAGGAGTAAGATTAATGTAAATAGGCCGGTACAGTACAAGCACCTCAGACGTGTACAGTACTTCATCATATGTATTTTGTTCCATCTCTGTACTCAGGTGACCCTGTCAGCACAAATGTAAGGAATCTGCTGTCAATGGAAAACTATCCACGTCTGATTGTGTGACCGCATTACCGACATCTGTGAACGGACTCTCACCTTGGTCTCCTCCTCGGCCAGGTGCTGCTGGACACTGAACTTCACAGTTTGATATAAACCCAAACCTCCACCGAGCAGAAAGGCACAGCCCAGCAACCTTCCTCTTCCTCCACGCAGGGAAGAGAGTAGTTTCGGGCGGACCACGGTTCCGCCAGTACCGTGCGCCCTCCTGGACCCGTGTGCTCTCACATTCCCCACCAGGTAGGACATGGTGCCTGGCCGACGGGCGGCAGGAACCTCAAATATGTTCCAACCGACCTTAAACAGCGTTCTAGTGCAGGCGGCCGCCATGTTGGCTTTACATAAAATCCCAAAATGCATCACGAGAGAGAATGTTTCCGGAATATTTTGCCCTGAGCACAGACTGTCAGGCTGTATTCTGACCCCTTAGACATCATTTATCTGGGGGCCGCACTATAGAGAAGATTTTGTTGCCATATCCCAAATTTTGACTCCTTTGGTCAGCCAAGGTCACAACTGGAAGCAAGATATATCTTTGCTTTGTATTGATGAGTTTTTTCTACCATTGTTTTTCTACATACCACTAATTATTTCATTTTTACTTTTCTATATTTATCTGTTCTTATTTGTGTCCTTGTGCTGCTGTAACACCTATATTTTGTCAAAATCTGATGTTGTTCTTTTGCTGAATGAGATCTGAAGGGTGACACATGTATGAGAGAATGTCTTGCCTACAATTTAATGCAATCCAACCTAAAATTGTAGCAGACAGGCTGTGGTGTGTATTGTAGATTACATGAGGTGTAAACAATATGTAGTCTGCATGTGGCAGCAACTGGCAATTATTTTATCATTGATTAATCTGTCGATTATTTTATCTAATTACTCTTAGTTTTTTTATATAATGTCAAAAAAACTTAAGGCCCATATTTTCAAATGTCTTGTTTTGCCAAACCAACAGTCAAAAACCCAAACGTGTTCAATTTACAACCATATAAAACAACGAAAAATCACAAATTCTTACAACTGAACCACTGGTACATGAGAATTTTGGTCCTCTTTGCTTTATGAAATACAAAAACATATTAATTGATTTGCAAAATTATGGTCGATTAATATTATTTCTTTGAATGGCCCCTCCACCTGAGACCTCTTAAAGATGTTAAAGCGTGTATTAAAATCGAATTTGAGTAAGTTCAAGAACATCTGTTCCGCTCTTCTTCGTCGTGCTACGTGTGGTGCTTTCATGACCGTCGTTTTTCCCGAAAGGGTCTTATTTCTCCAACAGCAGCAGCAGCAGTAGCCTCTCGTCTTGGCAAAAGCGGTGATTCCCCTTCACCCAGCAGCAGCATCCATTTGAGCATCAGTGTTTCAGTGGTCAAATCATCACATCTTCCTCAGACTGACCACTCCTCTCTGGGATGTCGTCGCCGAGTAACGTTAGGGATTTGAGATCCGATGCTAGAGAGGACCTCTCCGTTGTATTTTTTCGAGTGTGAATGAAGGGAGCGGGGTGGCGATGGATGAAGGCAGGAGGAGACAAATAAAATTTTGATAACCGCTGGTTTCAACTGGCTAACGCTAGCACACTAACGTTAGCTAGCCTTCAGCTCACTTGTTTTTCCCTCTCCCGTTCACTGACCGATGTGGTGTTTTCCTCCATGATAAACACTCCTTGATGCCTTTTTATATTGATGTCGAGACATGCCGAAGCCAGCGAGGACATTTTTCCCAAGGATAAAGCATCGTAGCTGCCTACTAGCTCCCCAGCGTTGACGCTTGTTAGCTAACATTTTTTATCTGATTTTTTTCTCGCTCTTTTGTGAAGAACAAGATGCTGGCAGAGGTAGAGTGTGTTTAAGTGTTAACCTGAACTCGCATGGATACACATTCCATGAAGGTCATGATACTGGGAGAATGATCATGCTGGAAAAACAGGTAAGAAATTAACAGAGAGCTTGAAGTCATTGGGTTCATATTTAAATGGAGACCTGAACTCATTTGCATATTGGTAATTAGTTGTTAATAGAGCTGTTTGTACAGCATGTGTCTGATAAAACTGATGTGCATCAACATTTATTTGTGCAATAATTGATTAGGCGATCAATACCTTTTCAAGTCATGATCCTGCTGCACGTATCTCACTTCTTCTCACCTTCGTCTCAGCTCTCTCTGTCTCTGCCTTGGTCAAAGCTGCTATTTGTTGTTGCTTCTTTGTGTCATGAACTTGTTTTTATTGTCTCTATCATCATTTGAAGGCTGCAGCCTCCAATCATCTTAAGCTTGGATAAATCTGCCAAGTATGTTTCTGCTTTATTGTCTGTATTGTAATGTCAGAAAATTAAACAGAATCACTGTCAGATGATATCATCAAATTTCTTGTTTTCTTCAGGCCAGTGTCCAAAAATAATGTTAAATCGAGAGAAGCAGCAAATCATCACATTTCTGAAGCTTGTTTTCAGTTCATTTTATGTGAAATGTTTAAGCAAACAATCGAATCTACCTTCCTGAGCTAAACAGATTAAGCACTGAATCCTTTATAAAGTGAAAAGAAATACTGGTGTAGACTTGTCCGATATGAGGGTCTGCCTGACCTGTATCGACATGCATACTCGCTGATACCTGATCCAACACTGTAGGCAGTATCAGAGGCCTCTGACATTTTTGTCTGTATCAGAACAGCCCTAGCTTTTTAAAGCAGAACGATGGACAAATCAAGATTTTTGATTGGAATTTTGTGATTATTTTTGTGTACAAACTGATTCACTGACAATGGAACACTGACAATTTAGTTGAAAATGTATTGCAAGTATTAAGCAATGCACTAAAGGGTGAACCAATATGTAAAGGGAACAGATATAGCACATCTATTAATAAATTAGTTCTTTGCTGAAAACATTTGTCAATTCATTGATTGACAAAGTAATCAGCAGTGTTTACATTGTGAAAATTAGCCGTTTTTCTCATTTCATTATAAAGTGACTCCCTTTGGGTTTTTGATATATGTTGAGACAAAATGAGTAATTAAGAGATGCCACTTTGGGCACTGGCAACATGCCACGAGTATTTGTCCTCATTTCCCGACATTTTAAAAACTAAATAATTCATCAATTGTTGAAAAAATAATCAATGGATTATAAATGTGCTGTCGTTTTCTAGAAAATAGAGCCTACTGGTGGTTGTCACGCTCGCTTGCATTCAGAGTCATTGGTGTTATTCTCAGCTGTAGACTGGAAGCCCTCGAGGAAATCCTTCAGTCATTGGAGCTCATAACCTCTTCTGTCCAAGAACTGTGGAGGCTGAGGGGGCAGTTAAGGGGGGTCACTTCCTCTTCCCCCCCCCCAGCAGCATCAGTGACCATAAACAAAAGCTGACACATCAATAATGCATCATTGCATCAGAGATGTAAGGTGTGTTCGCTCAGGATGAGAGACAAAGGAGATACTGGTGGTGATTTAATAGGATGATTCTTGCGTTCATGTTGTCCACTAGGAAATACTCGGTCAATGAATGCATTAGTCACCCAGCAGGAAATAAATCAATTTCTGTTAGTTGTTTAATATTAATCAATAGTTTCTATGTGGAGTTTCTCCTCCTCTCCTCCTGTAGGTGTGAATGTGTTTGTGTGTCAGTTTGTTTTATCCAAATGCATGCTGGGATGTGCTCCAACAGCCTATGACACATCAGAGAATAATCGGGTGTAGAACATGGATGGATGGATGAACTTATGTCATTTATGGCAGGCAAGATTTAGAATTTTTCAGCTGGATATGAATTCAGTAAAGTGGCTTCCGCTTTACATTTCGCTGAATACTTTGAGCCCATGCAAGGAATTTACTCTTTTTTGTGTCTTTCAGATGTGTCAGAACTGGTGAAAACTGGCAAGTTCTTCAGTAATTGGCCTTGGGCATGGTTGGGCGTGGTCCACAGGCTCCACAGTGCCACCCAACAAAGTTGCCATTGTGATACGTTTCATCTAGCAAAACTGTTAGGCATGTTTATCATAACAAAAAAAAGGTGTATTGACTATTTTTAATTTACTGTTGTTCTATCTGTTGCGTTGTTGATGTCTGATGTCTGACCCAAACTGAGGGTTTACTACTGTCCCCACCACCAAATGGGTGGTGAGGACATGTACTCCATCCACAGAAAGCTATACTCATTTTTTTAAATTATCCTTTGTTTTGTGTAAAATATCACAAAATTGCCAGGATGAAATATGACTTACTGAAGCAAAAAATGTGTAGTTGAGATTTTTCAATGCAGTTTTTGTACAAGTTTTTGTATTTTTTCTTGTAAGCCAACATTTATCAACGTTGTTCCGAAGCGTCGGGTAAACATGATGTCAAAACACGGTGTCAAAGGTCACCACTTTCTGAGAGGCGAGCAGGATGAGGGTGGCTGCTTCAGGATACGAGGCTTCCCGCTGCCTCTTATTAAAAGGCCTATTTAACCCTCATCTCACACATCGCCAGGATTTTACTGATCTCGCTTTTAACAACCATGTCCTATTCTTCTTTTCTCACGCAAATCCTGTTTCCTCTCACTGGTATTATTGACGTTTATCCTC
Source organism: Chaunax sp. Z400 (assembly GCA_037577475.1). NCBI lineage: Eukaryota > Metazoa > Chordata > Actinopteri > Lophiiformes > Chaunacidae > Chaunax > Chaunax sp. Z400. The sequence goes on along the minus strand of CM075187.1, from coordinate 22,525,913 downwards.
TTGTGAAACACTTGCTTGCCTTTTTTCCCACTATTCTATGGATTGTAGATAAAGCTGTAAGATTTTATGTTGCTGCCACAGTGCTCCATTAACTACACGGTGCTCCAGAAACCACTCTTTTCTTGAAGCTTGACTTCACTCCAAGCATATCTGACTTCTTTGTCTGATAGAATGTGACAAGAATCAGACATTGTCCCTTCACATTTCAGTCCTGAGGGGTTTTCCTTTTTCTTTCAGAAGCATTAGTTTTGTGTAGGGAGGAAGGGCCTGTCCTTGAAATCTCGTCAGATGCATTTTGTACTATGGAGAAATGTTTGAACAATGTTGCCAAATGCGGGAGCAGTGTAACATTCTACTTGTTGCTGAGCCTCTCGGATTATTTACTGTTAGACTGCTCTGCTTTTTCATTCCTGATCAGCTGTTAGTTCAGTCAGCAAACGGCTCTAGTGTGTTTTTTAAAGCCGACTGTCCACGTTTGTTACTCCAAGTAACCGGATCAGATTTGAGTGTGTGTGTGTGTGTGTGTGTGTGTGTGTGTGTGTGTGTGTGTGTGTGTGTGTGTGTGTGTGTGTGTGTGTGTGTGTGTGTGTGTGTGTGTGTGTGTGTGTGTGTAATCATTTGCAGCCGTGCTCATGCTGACTGAAGGCACGTTTTCCGTGCAGAGTCTCTGCAGGCCAGAATCCTTACAACAAGCTGCTGCTCATTTTGTCTTTTTAATGATTTTCTCAATTTCTGTCCATCCACTCTACTTTGACATAAGGTTGTCCTGAAACTTATAAGTATAAAAAATAAATAAATAAAAAATGCTATTCAATACCACTTTCAATACCATGGCATAAAGGGGGAAAAAATCCCAGTTACAAAAAATGGGATTTTTTTTTAAACCCCTGCTTTTGGAAATATCCCAACATTAGGGCCTTAGTGGTTGTGATTGCAGATTTTCATATCAGAGAGTAGTGGACCATTGGCCTAGATGGAGGTCTGTACTCTCTCTCTCTTTCTCTCTCTCTCGCTCTCTCTCTCAAGTATTTGAACTAGAATGTCCCTCACTGACTGCCGTCACAAACGGAGCTGTATTTAGCAATGAGATAAGAAAGGTAACAACACATTAATAAACATTAAACACATCTGAATCAAGCAAGTATAAACTGTACCGAGCCTTAAAGTCAACATTGTTGAATTGTAATTCACACTGAACGCGATTACGTACAAAGTCAATTGACAGCCGCGAGTAGATGCAAATTTGCGCAGGGCGACGCCAATGGAGCGAGATTCACTCAGGTGGAAAAATTTCCTCTGGGGCGAGAAATTTGCGTGACGCTGTGACGTGAAAGCCTATCAGTGTTGAGATTCTGCACACGTCTGGGTGTCAATAGGACGTTAATGTGGAAGTGGAAGATGAGCTTGTCGTAGCTGCATGTGGACACCCAGAGCTGTGTGTCTCTCTTTCACAAGCGAGACCCGCCACGGTAGACAGTCGATCACAATCACATGTTAAAATGCAACAAATTTAACATGTTATACAAAAATCCACAATAAAACAACATTCATACATGTACATAGTGGCCTCTTAAAAAAAGAAACATGCACGTCTCCATCACCACATCCTTCATGATGCCTTTAAACTCGTCAATTGATACAAGCAAATATAATTTTAGATCCTTTTGTAAATTGTTCCATGCCCATGGTGCATAGGAGGAGAAAGGTAAGGTGAGGAAAAAACTGTTTTGACATTATGTCATAGATATGTATTGCATTGCAGAAGTATCTACTGAAGTTAACATGCTAACCAGCTAGAGCTGGCCTGTCCTGTCTTGTTATCTTGTTGCCCCTGTGGTTTCATGTGTGAGATGTTTTAGCGGCGAGTTTGCATTTTAAGCCCTTTTAGCAATTTGCATCCAATTAAATGAACAAATAAACTTACAGGAAGTAAAGACAGGAAACGATCTTACACCCATTTAACTTACTGAACACAAAAATACAAGCGTACACCTGCTGAATTCAAGTTTCTGTCTGTCAGTTTGGTGAATCATTATGAAACAGACCACAAACTGGACAGAAACAAAATAATATTCATCAAAACCATCATAGTTTGTCTTTCCACCAGCACTCACCTCGTCTGAACCTGCTGTGTTTTTGTTGTCCCTGCATGGAGTCAGTGACCCCATTTACGCAGCCTTTTCAAGGTGGGACTGGTGCACCTTTATTCCGCCATGACATTCTGTATAAACACAATGAAGGCATAAAGGGGGTCTGTTTCATTCTGCCTCTGAGACGGCAGTGGCGGTACAACATAGTAGCAGCGCCGAATCACACATCTGTGTAAATGAGGTGGAGAGGCTGGACAGGGCTGTGACATTTTGACAACGTGTTATGTTAGGCCCAACCTGGAAGACTCAAACAGCAGCTAGTAGCAGTTAGCAGCTAATTCAAGAGGAAGATAATCAACAGTGAATTTCTTCAAATTGGAGCGATATCACAATGTTTGAGAGCTTACCTTCCAATTAGAGGATGAGATCAACCATCAACTAACAGGGAAGTTACATTTTTTTCCAACAATAATCCATTCTGTACAAAGTGCTGCTCAACGTACATGTTAGACGTAGGGTTGGGCATTGAGAACCGGTTCCAAATAGGAACCGTTTCAAAAGTCAGATTCCATTGGAATTGTTAGGGAATTTTTATTTCCATTCCGCTTATCGGTTCCTAAATAAATTTCACTCGCGGCCTAGTTAGGTTTCAGTTTCCGTGGTGGTGGCATGCAGCTTCCGTAGTTTCCGCCTCACAGGTTGGATGGGTACTTAAAGCCGGACACCGCCATGGTCCACAGCAAGCGGCACTCAAAAGTGTGGCTTCATTTTACATCTGTGCCAAACTTACTTCGTGCAAGGGAGAATGCAACTAATATGACCTAATACCTTCGCCTACAGGGTGTACAAGTCCATCTGAGCTGGATGATTTATATAATATTACCATATGTTCATTATTTTATCACATATATATTTCATGTTTATATCAGAATTATTTTCAATTTCAGTATATGGCTTTAATTCACTCTAAAATAAATGTATATGACTGAACACAGATGCATCTTACTTATCCATAATGGGGGATTTCTGCTCCATTACAGTGAGGGAACATCCGGATTTGAACCAGAGACCTCTTGATCTGCAGTCAAATGCTCTACCACTGATCTATACCTCTACATGGTCATACGGTCGACAGCAATCAGCAAGGTGTGGTTTGACAGATAAATGAATGTATTGACAGACAGTCGCTGAGTCTTTTGACAGGTGCAGTACAGAGACATCACAGCATTAACTTTGTAAAGACCGTCAAAGATTTTATACGGCTCAATATAAAGGCAGGAGTCAGTATCACAGCAGCTGGAGTTTCAGAATTCACCGGCCACTTTTATCATTCCAGTACGGAGTGTCTCAACTGACACTAGGGGGGCTACGCAACATAGACTACGTGAAACGCACACTATTGGAGGGCACGGGTTTATAATCCGTGCGCACGGATTGCTAAACTGTGGGCACAGATTTACAGATGGATTTTTTTTTTCTCAACTGACTCTAGGGGGGCTCCGTATTCCAGCAATTATTCACAAGAAAAAAATAAATTCCGATGAGGGCTGGACCTCTGCCAGAACGTCTGGTTTGACTTTTATCTGCAATATTGGTGAGCATTGAGGCTGATTTCATACATCAGCCTCAGAAGCAGTCACCGTGCTTCATTTTTAACCTGCTCACACAGACAGTCTGGCACTACAGGAGCAAAACAGAGCCAGTCCTTCTCTCTTGAATAAATCGCTGCAGCATACAGTTATCAAGTAGAAGAGAGTCAGACGGAAACCCAGAATCTCTGTGTACCTGCTGCATTTTATTTGGCAAAGGCTTTTTTTTTTTTTTTGTCCAGCAGATGCATGCGTCTCTGTGGCAAGCCTGAACACTTCAGTCTGAATGTTGGAGTGAGGAGAGAAAGCAAAGACTGCGGTCGCGGCACAACAGCTGAGTGTTGTTGACGTGTTGGGCAATACCTTGAGAAGACGAAAAGACAAGGGAAACGCCGCTGACAGTTAAGACGTTCCCTGGTGAGGGGAGGACAGCGGGAGGAGGAGGCGGGGGGAGGAAAGACTAGAAAAGGAAGAGGGAGGGGGCAAAGGAGGGGAGTGCAGGGTTGTTGATGGCTTGGAAGAAGAGGAGGAAAGAGATGGAGGTGGAGGGGTTCCTCTTTTTTCTCTGATTCCTTGCAGTCTTTGGCGAGAGTGACGGAGCAGTCAGCTTGTGGAATTCCATCTTGATAGTTTTTTCTTGTTTTATTTTATTTCTGTATTTATTTTTGTTGGTGTATGTTAAGCGTTCGAGCCGAGGCTCAGTGATATGTTCAGTGTGCAGCATGGAAACCAAGTCGCTGTTCAACCTACACAGAGCCCTCGCTCAACCTGTCAAGATGTGCATGTTTGATTTCTCCGTCACCATCCTGCGGGACATGGTGAGTTCCAATACCACGACACCACAACACAGAGAGCTGGGTGTGTGTGTGTGCGTGCGCTGATGTGGTCAAGTAGGTTGCTATGTGTAGCTGGATTAGTGCTGTTCCATCATTCGCACAACTAAAAAGAGTATTGCATATTTAAACACTATACATTAAATTAAAATAGACAGGATATTAAGGTGTGTTTTTTCTACTGCCACTGTGTTTTATAGTTTGCAGGTCTTAATGTGTTTGTTATTCTATACATGGCAACGTATGTGAAGGCCAGCAGCTGTATATATTTGTTTGTACAAATATAAATGACTACTGAATGAGCCAGTACTATGTTTATTAGTTTATGAAATCACTTTTTGTCTGGAGCATATTTCACAAACTAGATATACTAGCTTCACCACACTTTACTCATACATTAACCATAATATGTAGTTGTTCCCTTTAACATTTTCATTTTCTACAAATCTTATTTTTTGAGTTTTCCATGGAATGATGATATGAATGTGCTACATGTCCTGTTTATTTTTTATTTATTTTTTAATTATTTTTTTGTTTTTCTTTTAGTATTTATCTGCCTGTAATTAGTCTTCCACTCTGGTACACAGGCAGCCACAAAGTGTGGTCTTGAGTCGCCCGAAAAATCTGCGAATCCTCTTCAGCAATTTTCTACGTCGACCAGAGGAGGCTGATACATCAGGGTTGAAATGTGTTGGTTCAGGTCCTTCAGCAGACCTGATATCTGGGTCGTTGTCATCTGAGACAGGTGGTATACCATCGGCGTGACAGGCGGTTGAGATGGCAGGTATCTCTCTGTCAGAAGAACAGACTTCTGGCTCTTCATCATCTGAGCTAGTTAGTATACCATTTAAGTAACAGGCGGTTGAGATGGCCTGTATATCTCTATCAGAAGAACAGAGTTCTGAATCTTCATCATCTGAGACAGGTGGTATACCATCAGAGTCACAGGTAGCTGAGCTTGGAAGTGCTTCTTCCAAAGGATAGTGGCAAATGGACTCATCAGGCAATTCTGTGTCTGATGTGATGAGTTCACCATCACTCAAAGGAATGACTTGAAGTTCAGGAACAGTGCTGGCTGGAGAATTGTTATTGGCAGCAAAGGGTCTACCTCCGAGATAAAGCTTTTCAGAGACCTCTTCGTGAGGTGGGCAAGCTACCGATCTCTTCACCACATCTGTTGCAAGCATCATTGGGCTCTGGCCCATGACATCTTCAGTGATGTTCACACTGGAAGAAGTAAGACAATCAGACAGTGAATCAGTCAATCAATCAATCAATAAACCCATCATTTCATTCAGCAATATGTGATGTCTACTAGCAGAAACACAGTCACTTACTAGTCACTGTTGTTAGCATACAGGTTTGGGTAGGACATGATTATAAAGGGGTGCTGCAGAGAATCTCAACAATGTTCTTCATCTGCAGACAAGGAATACAGTCACATTATTTGAAATTCTGCATCAAATCTCCACTTTGTTGTGTAAATTTGTGTGAGGTAGCAGACCTACCATGTGATACTCAGAGGAAACAGAGAAGAGGTCATTTCTGAGGTAGAGGTAGGCCAGGGTGCAGCCGACTGCCCAGACATCGATGGCCTAGGAAATTGGCAGGCCAATGGAGATTTCTGGAGCCCTGAGGAGGGAAGACATGAGCCAAAGATGAGAAACGTGTGACAAGTTGTAAAGACCAAGTGAACAACGTGGATATTTTAAAGAATGACATAAATTGTCTGAGATTAACAGATGAGCATTGCAGGATGAAGATACCTGTATCCAATTGCCTGAGGTTGCATCCCAAGACAGAAATTGCCACGTGTATTGGCTTCACCAAAGTCTATTAATTTTATTCGTGGTGTCTGGTCCAACATATTGACCACCATTATGTTGTCTGGTTTGATGTCAGCATGTATGATCTCAAAATGCTTGAGGGCATCCAAAGCCACAAACAGCTGCAGGGACAAACAAGAAGGGACAAGTTTGGGATTCAGTTTCCCATGTAACAATGTTTTGGATCAGGGTTTCGGTTTTGGTTTTTCTTGTTGATGAGCAGTAGATAAGTACAATATATTGGTCCCATATTACAATAATACAAACCTGCTGTGCAATTGGCCTTATCCAATGTAAATACAGTCCACCCTCTCCAACCACATTAAAGAGACTCTGGCACAGCATCTCAAATGAGAGACAGGTCTGTCCCAGGTACTCAAACCTCTCAAAGAACTTCACCAGGTTAGTTTTGTCTGGATTGAGTTGTCGGATGGCCTCTAATATGGCTATCTGGGTAGAAAAGACAGACATGACAGTTCAAAGTTCACTCTGATGGAGCATACAAAATGTAAAAGAGGAGATGTACTTTGTGTCATAAGAATCACATGGAGTGCACAAAACTTACTTCTTTCTCCGTGTGGTTCCTATCAGTGGGCTTGAGGATCTTCAAAGCTACTTCCTCTCTTGTTATCATATTTTGGCACCGTGCCACTTTTCCAAAGGTTCCTTCACCAATGTACTCTTTAATGTAGTAGCCAGATGATCCGCTGTACACAAGGTCGTTTACCTGGATCTCAGGTGCAACTGTGAGGAAAGATGATGAACATGGAGATAAAATATGTGACGTCCGTCAGCGTATATTGAGTCTCTTAAGAGTCATTGAATCAACATGAAAAAGCACATACCAGAACCATGAACAATGACCTTGTATTTCAGTGTTAACTTGAATACAAGTTAACACTTGGATATTTATATATTAAATATTTATTAATATTGATGATTTTTGACTCTTTTCAATCAATTCATTTAAGAAAATGCATTTTAAAACAGGTTTAAGATTGCTGAGATAAAATAGTTGTCAAAACTGACACTGTTTTTGAGTAGCAGTTGGCAATATTTTCAAGACTTCTTGTCACATAGCTGTGCTGTCCTGTTTTACGTTTAAGGACCAGTTTTAGGCTTGTTGGTGGGGAACAAATTGGTATCCAGTTTTCCTTGCAAAGCATTTACTGTACTGTAACTTTTCTTACTTCTATGATACTAAACCAAATATCATTGAGTTTAACTTTGTATTTGTTGGTTAAATCAGGAATATTCTGCACACTTAGATCCATGCATCATCGGGGCTGAACAATTATCACAAACAGATACAAGTTCATACGCACTGTATTTCCCATCTATTGTGGGTCTACATATGTGCACCTTGAGGACTACAAATATGCCTGCTGGACCGCAACTCCCAGCTGAGCATTGGAAACCCAGCACAGGTGCAACTCATCCTGCTGACTGGATTGATGCTCTTGCTTTTATTAGGGCCCGAGCACTAAGCGTGCGAGGACCCCATTGTTCTGCAAGGAATTCTTCTTCTGCCAAATGAATCGCCTTTTTGGGGACTTGATACTACCCATACTCAAAAACTCATGAAAGTTGGCAGAAAAATGTGTCGAGTGTGGTGACATGGTGATTGGAAATGGCCGTGGCAAAATGGCTCGCTAGCGCCCCCTAAAGTGAAGCCCCTGCCTCCAGTTTAATGTACTTGTACAAAACTCGGTACACACATGTAACTGACCGAGACAGACCAAAAAGTCTCTCAGACCAATGCCTTCAATCAAACAGGAAGTCGGCCATTTTTTGCCATTTTTGGAAAATCATACACTTTGTATTTGAACGAACTCCTCCTAGAGATTTACCCAATCAATTTCAAATTTGGTCAGTACTACCTAAACCCCATGAGGATGAAAAGTTGCTCAAATCCTGAGTTATTGTTGAACAGGCATCACATTTCGTCAAATTTTGATGGTTCGCCATGTAAATGAAAATTGTCATAACTTCATTGTCTAAAGTCCAATCAGTACAAAACTTCACATGCTGGTTAAGAGTCCCACCCTAAAGACATCCAAATGACAAAATTTAGCTATAGTCATAGCGCCACCTACTGGCAACAGGAAATGACATATTTCAGGTTTTCATACACTACTAGTAGGCCATTGAGCATTTTGGCTTCAAATTCAGTGAGAACAGTAATAACAAGTTGGTAATGCAGGATACTGAAGCTTGTGCATTGTCGTGCAAAGTTGTAGGCTTGGCTGTACGGCGAATGTTGATGTTTTGCCGTGAAGCAGGAAGTTGTTATAACTCTGCTGTCAATGGTCCAATCTGCCCCAAACTTCACATGTTTGATAAGAGTCCTGCCCTGAACACATCCATACAGATAAATTTGATTATAGTCACAGCGCCACCTAATGGCAACAGGAAGTTATATACTTCAGAATTTGACGTGCTATTATCAGGCCGTTCACCACAATGACCTAAAATTTAGTCGGTAAAGCCATAAGGCCTTGATGAAGCATTATTGTAAAACTTGTGAGTTTCGGTCATATGGCGGGGTCGCGGCATTTGATGTTCGCCATCAAACAGGAAGTTGATGTTGAGAGGCCAGGGAAGCTTAGATGCTCCCCAAAATTGACACACTCGTCAATGGTAGTAGTACTTACGATCTCATATGGTTTACAGGATCGGTTGTGGCAAATTGGCTCTACAGCGCCCCCTGTAAAACTTCAAATGAGCATATCCGAGTCTGTGTTAAACCTACATGTATGAAACTTGGTAGATAGCTTAAAGTTGCACCCTGAAGACATCTACATAACAATATTGAGTACCAGTGATGCTGGCAAATGCAAAAATGTTTCGTATGACAATTTTTTTAAAATTATGATTACATTTTCATGGTGTGGGCTACACATGATATAGTCAAAGAAGAGTCAAAATTATTAGGTGGTGTCTAGCGCCACATAGTGGAAAAAATGAGGTAACTCACCATCCCTCCATCAGTGTCCATAATGCATTTAGATACGGAGCCTTGCATTTATCCAGGTGTGCAGTAGTGAGGCCAAAGTTGGCGCACGGCCCGATGGACGCCGGGGTGTGAGGGCCCGTCAACGCTGCTTGCAGCTTTAATATGAACTTGTCTCTGTTTGTGATAATTGTTCTGTCCCAACAAAGGTCCTGTGACCGAAAGCTTGGCATTTGATTTATTAAAGACACTTGCATGTGTGAGCTCTGTGTGATGTCGTCTGCTTAAATAATACTCAGAGTCGTGCTGTAGTACAGCCAGGTTTATTTATTGCGATCTGCAATAAATTTGAATATGAATGGCAAAGCGTTAAACATCCAGTGGACACAGCAGCTTCCTTGTGGTAAATCCTCCATTACTATGAGGATCACCGATAATCCTTTGCCATACCAATCCAAAACAGATACCAAATTAAAACAGCAGGTGGCATTGTTTCCCCATTTAGCGGGATTTAACACAACACATAATTAACTATGTTACACATGGATCTAAGTGTGCACAATATTCTTGATTGAGCTTGATTTTTTAGCGTTCTGGCACTTTACCATATCCCCTAGTCGTGAGTGTGGTGAGCTTCCTTTAATGTATTTGTTGGTTAAAACTAAAACAATTTTAAGACCTAACTTTGACTTCGGAAAGTTTTCAAACATTTAAAACTATTTTCTGATCTTATTCACTGTTACCAAATGAATACAAGAGACTATAAATGGGAAATTAAAAAAATTAAATAACTATATTATTACTAATATTATATTACTGTTAATGATTTTGATTTGGAATGTACTTGAATTTAATATATCCAAAGCATTATACTTATAACCCCGGAGACATGCGTGGTTTCTCCACAAAAGCAGCTTTACAATAGAACCAAAGCAAACAGCTGTGGTGACAAAAACGCAAGATAAAATCTGAAGTCTGCAAACGCAGCTCTGCATGTTTCAACAGATTCTGGACAGAAAGTATTTTTTCTTACGGTCAACTGTGATGCTGTTGATCTTATGCTCCTTTCACATGTCATTTTGAACAGATCAATGTGCATATCATTGTCTAGAAGCAGCATTTAGGATCACTGCACACTGAGAGACGTGATGACAGGTTACAGTCTTGTGTTGCAGATGAACTGGCCTTTTGCATACCTGCACCGCCCATCCTGTCTTTGTCTCAGGCCACAGGAAGTGGACCAGCAAGTTACACTCTGGCTTCCTGTCCTGGCTCGGTATCTGTAGAAGAGGACTGGAGGAGTGGAGGCGGGAGGGGGTTGTTCTCAGTGTTTCCATGACAACGACTCTCTTACGGTATTCAGTGTTGGGACAGCCTCTGCATCTGAAAGCAGTTCCCAGTCCCCCTTGCTCTTTTCCTTCAGCTCTTCTTCTTCCTCTGCTGTCTCTGTGTCTATAAAAGCAGCAGCTCTTCATCTTCTCTAACTGCTTTACTTTTAATTCTCAATGTCGAACGCCATTTGCATCTGAATCAGACCTTCCTCGTTTCCCTGTTTTAGTTCACCAGGACTACAAGCATGGATTTTTTGTCAGCCCATCCTTAAAATATTTAGAGCGTCTGTCCTGTAAAAATGCAAATATTTGCCAAGTGAAATCAGAAAAGCCTTAAAATGAGGAAAGAGTGAGCACAATGCTCTTTTGCTTATTTTGCAGGGACGTCTTGTTTTTTAGCAATAGAATTTCGAGAGAAAAAAGACAGTTAATAATTACACAGTGTGGTTGTTTACAACCAGTTTAGTTTAGTATATTTGCACAATAATGAAACACAAAAGCAAAGTGGTCAAAGCTGAAGTAACGACATGACTTGTGCAATAGCTGATATAAAAAAACTGTGGCTTTCAAAAACAAAATACAGACACATTTTTAAGGCTCTGAGGCAGTTTTTTTCCCCCAGGTCAAACCAAACTTCCTTCCTTTCTATCAGTGTTAAAGCCATTTGTGGTAAAAGCCATGTGACCTACATATGATGAGGTTGACTCAAATAAGTTTTGAGAGTGTGAAGGACACTGAGCTTTCAGGTTCAGGTTGCAAAGATGATGAAGAAACTATTGAGCATGGAGTCCAGTCTGAATCAGTTCTGCTGCTTAGGGAACCCCTGACCCACACTTAAAAAAGTAGTTTACTGCAAAGATGAGTGTTTTAGGTTTAGATTTAGTTTGTGTTGGCGTGTTGTTTAGTTAGATGATAAAACTCAAATCAAACTAGACTTTGCAAATGAAACATCGTCCTCAATATATATTTGCTTTGTAAACATGCATTGACATGTAGCTGCAAAACAAGCACCTTCACATGCTTCTACTCACATGTACATGGAGGACTTAAACTCATACCCTGTAGTTTTTTTACACAAACCCCCTTTAGATACAGTATGTTGTCTTTGTGCTGTTTCAATTTAATTGATGGCAGAAAGGATGATCCACGTGGCCATCTGAGCTGGATGATTTACGTAATATTACCATGTGTTCATTATTTTATCATATATATATATTTCATGTTTATATCAGAATTATTTTCAATTTCAGTATATGGCTTTAATTCACTCTAAAATAAATGTATATGACTATATGAACACAGATGCATCTTACTTATCCATAATGTGGGATTTCTGCTCCATTACAGTGAGGGAACATCCAGATCTGAACCAGAGACCTCTTGATCTGCAGTCAAATGCTCTACCACTGATCTATACCTCTACATGGTCATACGGTCGACAGCAATCACCAAAGTGTGGTTTGACAGATAAATGAATGTATTGACAGACAGTCGCTGAGTCTTTTGACAGGTGCAGTACAGAGACATCACAGCATTAACTTTGTAAAGACCATCAAAGATTTTATACGGCTCAATATAAAGGCAGGAGTCAGTATCACAGCAGCTGGAGTTTCAGAATTCACCGGCCACTTTTATCATTCCAGCAATTATTCACAAGAAGAAAATAAATTCCGATGAGGGCTGGACCTCTGCCAGAACGTCTGGTTTGACTTTTATCTGCAATATTGGTGAGCATTGAGGCTGATTTCATACATCAGCCTCAGAAGCAGTCACCGTGCTTCATTTTTAACAAGCTCACACAGACAGTCTGGCACTACAGGAGCAAAACAGAGCCAGTCCTTCTCTCTTGAATAAATCGCTGCAGCATACAGTTATCAAGTAGAAGAGAGTCAGACGGAAACCCAGAATCTCTGTGTACCTGCTGCATTTCATTTGGCAAGGGCTGTTTGTTTTTTTTGTCCAGCATATGCATGCGTTTCTGTGGCAAGCCTGAACACTTCAGTCTGAATGTTGGAGTGAGGAGAGAAAGCAAAGACTGCGGTCGCGGCACAACAGCTGAGTGTTGTTGACGTGTTGGGCAATACCTTGAGAAGACGAAAAGACAAGGGAAACGCCGCTGACAGTTAAGACGTTCCCTGGTGAGGGGAGGACAGCGGGAGGAGGAGGCGGGGTGAGGAAAGACTAGAAAAGGAAGAGGGAGGGGGGCAAAGGAGGGGAGTGCAGGGTTGTTGATGGCTTGGAAGAAGAGGAGGAAAGAGGTGGAGGGGTTCCTCTTTTTTCTCTGATTCCTTGCAGTCTTTGGCGAGAGTGACGGAGCAGTCAGCTTGTGGAATTCCATCTTGATAGTTTTTTCTTGTTTTATTTTATTTCTGTATTTATTTTTGTTGGTGTATGTTAAGCGTTCGAGCCGAGGCTCAGTGATATGTTCAGTGTGCAGCATGGAAACCAAGTCGCTGTTCAACCTGCACAGAGCCCTCGCTCAACCTGTCAAGATGTGCATGTTTGATTTCTCCGTCACCATCCTGCGGGACATGGTGAGTTCCAATACCACGACACCACAACACAGAGAGCTGGGTGTGTGTGTGTGCGTGCGCTGATGTGGTCAAGTAGGTTGCTATGTGTAGCTGGATTAGTGCTGTTCCATCATTCGCACAACTAAAAAGAGTATTGCATATTTAAACACTAAACATTAAATTAAAATAGACAGCACCTTAATATCCAGATATTAAGGTGTGTTTTTTCTACTACTACTGTGTTTTATAGTTTGCAGGTCTTAATGTGTTTATTCTATACATGGCAACGTATGTGAAGGCCAGCAGCTGTATGTTTGTTTGTACAAATATAAATGACTACTGAATGAGCCAGTACTATGTTTATTAGTTTATGAAATCACTTTTTGTCTGGAGCATATTTCACAAACTAGATATACTAGCTTCACCACACTTTACTCATAGTTGAGCTCATAGGACTAGATATTACAATCCCTTAGATTGTTCAGCACTTAGGTTATTGAGTGGGGTGGAGGTAGAAGCTTTACTGGGGTCTTCCTTTCACTTTACCATCCTTTCACTTTACCACTGGGAGACATCATCAGTTGTGGACCCCAGCATCACCGGGTGTTTTGGCCATTTATCACAATACACCCTCCGCTGAGGGAGGCCCACCCCAGGGTGATCAATCCTGGGTGTGTGTCCCATGGTTGCGTGAGCCTGTAGGACTAGTTTTTACAATCCCTGCTCATATTAGCTGGTAGTAGCTCTCTCTCTAGCTGGTAGTAGTGGTCATTTTGCAGCCCAGTTGGGGTCCTTTCTCTTAATCCATAGCCAGCTGCTGCTTCGTTCCGCAGCCTCTGACAGTGACTTGATGGCTCGTCGGAAGGCCTGCCCTCGCACTCCCATTCCCTTAAGAAGCTTGGTTGTGGAAGTGGCAACAAAACCTCTACACCCCACCTCCACTGGAAGCACCTGGGCACGCCAGCCGCGTTGTTCTGCCTCGGCTGCTATGTCCGTGTACTTCAGTCGTTTGCGTTCGTATGCTTCACCAACTGCTGCCTCCCATGGTACAGTTAGTTCTACAATGAACACAGACTTCTGGGAGGTTGACCACATGACCAGGTCTGGTCTGAGGTTAGTTGTAACAATCTCAGGCGGAAAGATGAGTTTCTGGTCTAAGTCAACCTGCATCCTCCAGTCTCGGGTCCAGAAGGGTTGCCTCTACTCTTGCAGATGGTTTTGCTGGGAGTTGACCTGCTCTTAGGAAAGAGGTGGTTCTTAAGTGTCTAGGCACTGGGGGAGGGAGGGCATTGTTGGTGGTTCTCCTTCCTTCCAGGGTGATCGCCAGTTGTCTTAGGACCTGGTTATGTCTCCACGTGTAGCGGCCTTGGGACAAACTGGTTTTGCAGCCGGTGAGAATATGCCTCAGGGTTGCAGGGGTTTGACAGAGCGCACAAGAAGGATCTTCTCCAACCCACTAGTTTAGGTTCTTGGGCGTGGGAAGAACATCGTAGGTGGCTCTGATGATGAAGCTGATTTGGCTTCCTTCCATTTCCGAAAGATCCCTCCATGTGACCTTGCGATGCTCCAGGTTTTCCCAGCTAGTCCACTGGCCCTGTTTGGACTGTGCGACTGCCATTGCGCATCTGTCTGCTTCCTCCTGCTGCCGAATCTGAGCCACTACCAGCTTTCTCCTCTGGGTTGGTGTTGCCTTGTGCCATGTGGGTCGACTTGTTCCGAGTCCAAACCCACCTCTTCCATGCTGCACCTGCCCTACAATATCTCCATGCCTGAGAGCAGATTTTGCTTGCTGTACGGCCTCTGATGGGATCCATTTCCTCCCAGTTGCCAATCTGGGAGCAGCCGCTCGGATCACATCATCTTGAGACTCAGTCAGGGTCATATTCAGCCTCACCTTGGTACATTTGTATTCCTCTGTGAGGCTAGAGACAGGCAGTTTCAGGGCACCGTGTCCATACAAGCCGATGTTGCTGAGGCAACGTGGGAGGCCAAGCCACTTCTTGATGTATGAACTGACTGTTCTCTCCATCTTCTCGACTTTAGTCATGGGGATCTCATAAACTGTCAGCGGCCACATCAGGCGGGGGAACAACCCAAACTGCAGGCACCACAGTTTCAACTTGCCAGGAAGCAAGGTCTTGTCTATGCTGGCAAGGCCTTTGATGGTTTCTTCCTTGAGCTGATCACTCTGGTCTGAGTCTTTCAGGCTCGCGTTGTACAGTCGCCCTAGGCTCTTGACTGGCAGTTCTGACACCAATGGAATGGGTGTATCCTCAATGTGGAACCTCTGGTCCACGAGTTTCCCCTTGACGATGGATATGCTCCTGGATTTACTGGGTTTGAGCTTCATCCGTGCCCATTTAATATTGTCATGAAGCTTCCCTAGCAGATGTTTGGTGCATGCGACGGTTGAGGTCAAGGTGGTCATGTCATCCATGTAGGCGCGAATGGGAGGTAGACGTTGTCCACACTTCAGCCGTTCTCCACCCACAACCCATTTGGAAGCTCGGATGATCACTTCCATAGCCATGGTGAAGGCTAGAGGGGAGATGGTACATCCAGCCATTATTCCCACTTCCAACGATTGCCATGATGTTGTGTATTCTGTTGTTTTGACACAGAATTGCAGATCACGGAAGTAGTTTCTCACCAGGTTTGTGATGGTATCTGGGATGTGGAAGAAGTTGAAGGCTGTCCAAATGAGAGAATGGGGGACGGATCCGAAAGCGTTGGCTAGGTCCAGGAATAAGACGTGCAGGTCTCTTCCTTCCCTTTTGGCAGCTTGGATTTGGTGCCATATCATGCTTGTATGCTCCAAGCATCCTGAAAAACCAGGTATTCCGGCTTTCTGCACGGACGTGTCAATCAGGTTGTTTTGCTTCAGGTACGTTGTCATCCTTTTAGCAACGATGCTAATGAATAGCTTCCCTTCAACATTCAACAGGTTGATCTGCCGGAATTGATCGATGTTTGAGGCATCCTTCTCCTTGGGGATTACCACTCCCCCAGCTCTTCGCCATGCTTTTGGGATGGTTTGCTTCGTCCACATCACCTTCATTTGCCTCCACAGAAAACGTAAGATGTTTGGGGAGTTTTTATACAGCCGGTATGGGACTCCATTTGGTCCTGGAGCCGAGGCTGCCCTTGCCTTCCTCACTGCTTCCTCGACCTCGCTCCACCTTGGAGGACTGTCATCCAGCTGGTGTTCTGGTTGAGGAATTGGTGGCATGTCTGATGGTATCTCCCTCTGTTCAAATCTTTGGCTGTCTGTGTGGGTTGCTTTCAGGTGGTCTTCCAACTCCGTCTTTGGCACCTTAAGTGACCCGCTCTTTTCCTTTGTGAAGAGACCTTTCACAAATCTGAATACATGGCAACGTATGTGAAGGCCAGCAGCTGTATGTTTGTTTGTACAAATATAAATGACTACTGAATGAGCCAGTACTATGTTTATTAGTTTATGAAATCACTTTTTGTCTGGAGCATATTTCACAAACTAGATATACTAGCTTCACCACACTTTACTCATATATTAACCATAATATGTAGTTGTTCCCTTTAACATTTTCATTTTCTACAAATCTTATTTTTTGAGTTTTCCATGGAATGATGATTATAACGTGACTCTGAATGTTGACCATGCTCTCCATAATATATATAGCCATATTCTATGTATATATAAAGTCACATGACTCACTCATAGTTTAATGGGCAATTCTGGAAAACTGTCAGCCCAGCAGGGTAGAGATGTTCACTCTGACTTTAATTTTAGCTAAACATGATGCATCTTTTGACATCATTGCACCCCATGACAGTATGATATGAATGTGGTACATCTCCTGTTTATTTTTCTTCTTTTTTTATTTTTTTGTTTTTCTTTTAGTATTTTTCTCCCTGTAATTAGTCTTCCACTCTGGGACACAGGCAGCCACAAAGTGTGGTCTTGAGTCGCCCGAAAAATCTGCGAATCCTCTTCAGCAATTTTCTACGTCGACCAGAGAAGGCTGATACATCAGGGTTGAAATGTGTTAGTTCAGGTCCTTCAGCAGACCTGATATCTGGGTCGTTGTCATCTGAGACAGGTGGTATACAATCGGCGTGACAGGCGGTTGAGATGGCAGGTATCTGTCCATCAGAAGAACAGACTTCTGGATCTTCATCATCTGGGACAGGTGGTATACCATCACAGTCACGGGTAGCTGAGCTGAGAAGGACGTCTTCAAAGGGATAGTGGCAAATGGACTCATCAGGCATCTGTCTGATGTGATGAGTTCACCATCACTCAAAGGAATGACCTCTCTTGGTGGCATGTGATGGGATGCTACGTATTCCTGCCTTTCAGAAGAACAGACTTCTGGATCTTCATCATCTGAGCTAGTTAGTATACCATTTAAGTAACAGGCGGTTGAGATGGCCTGTATATCTCTATCAGAAGAACAGAGTTCCGGATCTTCATCATCTGAGACAGGTGGTATACCATCAGAGTCACGGGTAGCTGAGCTGGGAAGTGCTTCTTCCAAAGGGTAGTGGTCAATGGACTCATCAGGCAATTCTGTGTCTGATGTGATGAGTTCACCATTGCTCAAAGGAATGACTTGAAGTTTAGGAACAGTGCTGGCTGGAGAATTGTTATTGGCAGCAAAGGGTCTACCTCTGAGATAAAGCTTTTCAGAGACCTCTTCGTGAGGTGGGCAAGCTACCGATCTGTTCACCACATCTGTTGCAAACATCATTGGGCTCTGGCCCATGACATCTTCAGTGATGTTCACACTGGAAGAAGTATGACAATCAGACAGTGAATCAGTCAATCAATCAATCAATAAACCCATCATTTCATTCAGCAATATGTGATGTCTACTAGCAGAAACACAGTCACTTACTAGTCACTGTTGTAAGTGTACAGGTTTGGGTAGGACATGGTTATAAAGGGGTGCTGCAGAGCTTGAAAGGCTGAGATTCTTTGATGCCCGTCAACATGCAGCAGGTGTTTCAAGAGGTCCACAAAAGCCCCCATGTCCTCATATTCATTATCGTGTTTCAGATTGGCCTGGAATTTGAAACAGATATAGTTTAGTTGAGCCAGTCCCTACCTCTCAGAGACAGGTAATGAATAAGTGCTGTTTCAGTCTTAACTCAAACAACAGAGTCTGCTTACATAGAACACGTCTTCCAGATAGCTGCGGAAGCCATAGCTTTTGTCGTCCTCTTCTGGTGGCCCGCGACAAAATATTTATGAGAAACATTTTTAAATAAATAAATAAAATAATCTGACCAATCCTAATCAGAGGTGGGTAGTAACGAGTTACATTTACTTGAGTAAACATTTTGTAAACATTTCGTTAAATGGTGCCATAAGCTAAGCAGACCACAATACATTTTCTATGGAGGAATGAATTAGCGTTAGCTACCAACTATCGCAAATTATGAATGGTCAAGATGGTTTTGGTAACATTTTTTATTTTATTATTTGGAAATACCAGAATGTGCACATTATTTTATATTTTTGTCTGTCTGATTACATCATTTCTAAAAAATAAATCAGACATTACGATCAAAGTTACTCAGTACTTGAGTAGTCTTTTCACCAAATACTTTTTTACTCTTACTTGAGTGATTTTTTGGATGACTACTTTTTACTTCCGCTTGAGTAATATTATTTTGAAGTAACGCTACTCTTACTTGAGTACAATCTTTGGCTACTCTACCCAACTCTGGTGATTTTTGGATGCCAGCCATTTCCAGGAGCTCCTTGATGAGAAGACTCTCAAAATTGGCTCCCTGATCTGAATGAATACGTTTAGGGAAAACATATATACAGAAGAAGTCATCCCAGAGACGACGGGCAACCTGCTTCGCTGACTGATTTTTGCATGGGAAAGCGTGTGACATTTTGGTGAAGTGATCGTTGACAACTAAGACATCCACACATTTCTTATCACTCTGCTCTGCAGTCCAAAAGTCGATACACACCAGTTCCATCGGTTCAGTGGTGCGAATGCTTTCCAGAAGAGCACGTCAATAGGCTCTGGGGTTTTCCCAACAACGCAGCGAAAGCAGTTTTTCACATGATTAATAATGTCACGTTCCATCCCTATCCAGAAGAACCTCTGCCTTGCAAGAGAGAGTGTGCGAGCCTGGCCCTGATGACCGGCTGAGTCATGGAGACCATGCAGGACTTGGGCTTTAAGGGAGTCTGGAACGACAAACTGGTGAATAGTCATGTTCATTTGCCTTGTCTTTCTTCACCCTGCACAACATGCCATTTCTGATTGAGAGTTTGGGCCAGTATCTTAATAGTTTCATTACACTGCGAGTCTCACCAGCACGTTCGCGCCTAGTGGGTTTTTGATGACGCTGGATGTAAAAGACAGCCCTTCTTAAGACATCATCTCGTTCCTGCAGATTAACCAGTTCACTCCTTGGCAGAGAGGCAGTCTGGTCAATACCGACAAGCTGGGGAATTTCTGGACCTGCACCTCTCACTTGACCTACACCACCAGATTTGTGTGCATCCAACACAGTTGAGACGTCTTGTGACGAGAGGGAACTCTGAAAAGAAGACGGGGTGACAGCTTCCTCTTCAGACTGATCAACTACCAACTGGCAGTTAGTAGTGCATCTGAATGCATCCTGCACAGTCCTGTCCACCATCTTCCTTACTTGGTCCAATAGAGAGGTATAAGGTTCAGTCACAAGATGGTGGCTCAAGCATGACTGTACAAATGGCTCTCTGCTCAGTGCATCGGCAACCACATGTTTAGTCCCAGGGACATAGTTCAGGTCAAAACTGTATGCAGCTAGCTTAGAAACCCACCTCTGTTCACATGCATCTAACTTAGGCTTTGTTAAGATGTACGTCAACGGATTATTATCAGTCCAGACTGTAAAAGACCGTCCTTTCAGCCAATGGCTGAACTTGTCACAGACTGTCAACCTTACTACCCGGGGGCAACTCTGAGAGGACAGCTCCTAGGCCATCAAAGGAAGCATCAACAGCAAGGATGAATGATGCATTAAAATCTGGGTGGGCACTGCACAAGCTCATATTCCAAAGTCCTGAATGCCTCTTTGCACCCATCAGTCCAGTCAGTTGGAGATAGTTTCACGTGGCTTCTTTTGAGCTTTGGTTTATGGCCTCTCCGTCTCTTGTGTGGTGGTGCAGGTTCAGCTACCGGGTTGAACAGTGGTTTAGCTTTTGCAGAACATCCCTCAATGAAATGATGGTAATAGAGAACCATTCCCAAGAATGATCAGATTTTCTTAGCACATGGTGTCTGTCCATCAGACTCCGTCAGGTCAGCTTCCTGTACATCATTCATAGCCTGCACTTTACTCGGGTCAGTCTTAACACCGTCTCCACATATGATGTGTCCAAGAAACTTGACAGATCTGCAGAGGAAATTACACTTCTTAGGTGAGAGTTTCAAATTGTTGGCAGGAAGGCGAGAGAAAACCATCTGCAGACGCTCAAGTGCAACCTGTTCGGATGGAGCGTAGACCATAAGGTCATCTAGGTAGCACAGTAGGCTTGTGAAGTTCTGATCACCAAAGATGGACATCATCATGCGCATGAAAGTGGCAGGACTGTTTGTGAGGCCCTGGGGCATTCTGTTCAGTCTGGGGAGAACGCTGTGTACTTTTTGTCATCCTTATGCAGTCTGACATTATAGAAACCTGATGTAAGGTCCATTGTGGAGAAAAACACATTTCCACCCAGTGCAGCCAGTGCATCCGTCTGATGAGGCAATGGATGTGCATCTTTCACTGTTATAGCGTTCAGCCACCTGAAGTCATTGCAGATGCGCAGGTCACCGTCTGGCTTAACAACAAGGACAAGGGGAGATGGGTATTTGCTCTGAGACTTATGAATTATCCCCAATTCCTCCATCTCATTCAGAGCAGTCCAGAGTTTGTCATAGTGACACGGTGGAACACGCCTGTATGGAAGCCTAAAGGGCTTGTCATCCACCAAGCGAATCCTATGTACATATGTGTTTTTTGCATCTCCACAATCCATTTTTGTCTCGAAAAGATTGATTCATATTGTTCAATGATCTGCAGGAGTTTATCTTTCCACTCAAGGGAGACTTCACATGATGAGAGATCCAAATCTTACAGACCCATGTCACTCAAGATGCGTGATATCACCTCTTCTGTCCTGGGTGTAGGTGATGAACTGTGTGTGGACTGCACACTGGATTGGATGTGCACAGGTTCAGGTAAGTCCTGCACAGAGAGACAGGGGGACACATATGCAACTTTTGCATTCCTTTCCAGAGTCAGTGGCTTTTCAGTGGTATTTACTATTTTGACTGGAATCCAGCCATCTCCCCACAAGAAAGTGACAACTCTTCCCTCCAAAATTTGTGACTTTTTGTTGGCATGAGCATAACCTGGGCCCTGAAGCAACACTTTTTCTAGCATCCCAATCAACCTCTCCAGTGTAGAGGTGTCTTGACTCATAGCATCTTCTATTCAGGGTTGTCTGGAGATGAAGTAACATTAGGGCTGACCTCGACTTTATTCATGTTAATACTGCTAACCCTCACAGCGGAAGATTTCTGTCCCTTCTCTAAGTGGTATTCTTCCAACACTTCCTGAACTTCACAAGCTGACCATTTATCACTTGTCTTGGACCTGAAGGTTAGAACCAAATCCCTACTGGGGCAGTGTCTGATGAACATATGTGTGACTTCAAGACTGGTGTTGTCAAACACTTTACCTTGCTCCCTAAGACAGCTTGCAGCAACATCATATTTTGTTCAGTTAAAGCCAATATTCATATGGGTCCTCATTTTCATTCGGCAAGGTGGAATAAAAATCAGCAAGGGGCACAGAAGAGTAATGGTTTGAGCTGAAGTGTTTGCGCAGGAGCACATAGATGGCTTGTGGGTTATGCTGTACATCAATTTCACCATTCCTTATTCCAAATCTCACAACATCCTTTGCTCTGCCCTTCAGGTGGATGAGAAGCTCCTCAGCTTGGTTCTCCAGCTGAAAACCGCTTTTCTTGATGTAACTTCTCATTGACTCCTCCCACTCATCAACGGTCAGAGTATCTGTAGTCTCTCCTCTGAATATAGGTGGATCTTTGACTTTACTCTGAGTGACTAATGGGACTTTGGAGAGATCCAGTGTGCGGCTTGGAAGGGGGTCATCGACATTCCCATTATCTGCATGACTTGTAAGCACTGGAACAGCAGGGCTTGATGTATTGAGGTGTGACACTGCTATTGGCTAGCTGCAGCCCTATCTGCTGTACAATAGTACTCATTTGGTCAACTAATCTCACATCAGTACGAGGAAGGTCTGGGGCTGAAGTGTCATTGTACTGTGGCGGCTGTAACTCGACTGTGGGTTGATCGTGAGGTGTCACTATATCCCTAGACCTAACAGGACTGTACACATAATCATCAACAACAGTTTTCTTATCCCTAAGCTGACAGTCATTTAATGAAAATGGTATAGGTGTGCTATGGAAACCCCTTCCCTTACCAATACTGAGAGGAGGCTTATCAGAAAAAACTATTTATGGGGATCCATACCTGATAGCAATATCCACACTCAGATAAAATGACAGCAACAAGAGAATATAGCTGGTACTAGTCAAATAAACCTGATGTATACACATTAGACAGAATCACTGCTCTTAAAGAGGCGGGAGGGGGTTGTTCTCAGTGTTTCCATGACAACGACTTTCTTACAGTATTCAGTGTTGGGACAGCCTCTGCATCTGAAAGCAGTTCCCAGTCCCCCTTGCTCTTTTCCTTCAGCTCTTCTTCTTCCTCTGCTGTCTCTGTGTCTATAAAAGCAGCAGCTCTTCATCTTCACTAGCTGCTTTACCTTTAATTCTCAATGTCGAACGTCATTGGTATCTGAATCAGACCTTCCTCGTTTCCCTGTTTTAGTTCACCAGGACTATAAGCTTGGATTTTTTGCCAGCACATCCTTAAAATATTTAGAGCGTGATCAGTGTTGTTTGTATTTCTTATTTCTGTGTTTGTGTATGTTTGTAAGCAGAGTAACTTAAAAACAGATTTCAATGAAATTTTGTGGAAAGGTAGACCCTGGGGAAGGAGAACAGGTGATTAAATTTTGAGGCTTATCTGGAAGATGTATGGATCCAGGATTTTTTTTCTTAATGTTTTTCTGTGTGTCTGTCCTTCTGTCTGTCTATAATCACTTTTTGTCTGGAGCATATTTCACAAACTAGATATACTAGCTTCACCACACTTTACACATACATTAACCATAATATGTAGTTGTTCCCTGTAACATTTTCATTTTCTACAAATCCTATTTTTTTAGTTTTCCATGGAATGATGATTTTAACGTGACTCTGAAGGTTGACCTTGCTCTGCATAATATATATAGCCATATTCTATGTATATATAAAGTCACATGACTCACTCATAGTTTAATGGGCAATTCTGGAAAACTGTCGGCCCAGCAGGATATAGATGTTCACTCTGACTTTAATTTTAGCTAAACATGATGCATCATTTGACATCATTGCACCCCATGACAGTATGATATGAATGTGCTACATCTCCTGTTTATTTTTCTTCTTTTTTTATTTTTTTGTTTTTCTTTCAGTATTTATCACCCTGTAATTAGTTTTCCACTCTGGGACACAGGCAGCCATAAAGTGTGGTCTTGAGTCGCCCGAAAAATCTGCAACTCCTCTTCAGCAATTTTCTACGTCGACCAGAGGATGCTGATACATCAGGGTTGAAATGTGTTAGTTCAGGTCCTTCAGCAGACCTGATATCTGGGTCGTTGTCATCTGAGACAGGTGGTATACAATTGGCGTGACAGGCGGTTGAGATGGCAGGTATCTCTCTGTCAGAAGAACAGACTTCTGGATCTTCATCATCTGATACAGGTGGTATACCATCAGAGTCACAGGTAGCTGAGCTGAGAAGGACTTCTTCAATGGGATAGTGGCAAATGGACTCATCAGGCAGTTCTCTGTCTGATGTGTTGAGTCCACCATCACTCAAAGGAATGACCTCTCTTGGTGGCATATGATGGAATGCTACATATTCCTGCCTATCAGAAGAACAGACTTCTGGATCTTCATCATCTGAGACCGGTGGTATACCATCAGAGTCACGGGTAGCTGAGCTGGGAAGTGCTTCTTCTAAAGGGTAGTGGTCAATGGACTCATCAGGCAATTCTGTGTCTGATGTGATGAGTTCACCATCACTCAAAGGAATCACTTGAAGTTCAGGAACAGTGCTGGCTGAAGAATTGGCAGCAAAGGGTCTACCTCCGAGATAAAGCTTTTCAGAGACCTCTTCGTGAGGTGGGCAAGCTACCGATCTGTTCACCACATCTGTTGCAAACATCATTGGGCTCTGGCCCATGACATCTTCAGTGATGTTCACACTGGAAGAAGTAAGACAATCAGACAGTGAATCAGTCAATCAATCAATCAATAAACCCATCATTTCATTCAGCAATATTTGATGTCTACTAGCAGAAAGACAGTCACTTACTAGTCACTGTTGTTAGTGTACAGGTTCTGGTAGGACATGGTTATAAAGGGGTGCTGCAGAGCTTGAAAAGCTGAGATTCTTTGATGCCCGTCAACACGCAGCAGGTGTTTCAAGAGGTCCACAAAAGCCACCATGTCCTCATATTCATTATCGTGTTTCAGATTGGCCTGGAATTTGAAACAGATATAGTTTAGTTGAGCCAGTCCCTACCTCTCAGAGACAGGTAATGAATAAGTGCTGTTTCAGTCTTAACTCAAACAACAGTCTGCTTACATAGAACATGTCTTCCAGAGAGCTGCGGAAGCCATAGCTTTTGCCGTCCTCTTCTGGTGGCCCGCATTGGGATGCTGCGTATTCTTCTGCCGTCTAAAGAGACAAAATATGTATGAGAAACATTTTTAAATAAATAAATAAAATAATCTGACCAATCTTAATAAAGTAGAACATGATTACTCACCATTAGCCTCCATGTTGACCAATTACGGATTTTCTTTTCAGTGAAAAACTTCAGTGTAAATATCCCAGCATCAAGCAATCTCAACAATGTTCTTCATCTGCAGACAAGGAATACAGTCACATTTGAAATTCTGCATCAAATCTCCACGTTGTTGTGTAAATTTGTGTGCGGTAGCAAACGTACCATGTGATACTCAGAGGAAACAGAGAAGAGGTCATTTCTGAGGTAGAGGTAGGCCAGGGTGCAGCCGACTGCCCAGACATCGATGGCCTCAGAAATTGGCAGGCCAATGGAGATTTCTGGAGCCCTGAGGAGGGAAGACATGAGCCAAAGATGAGAAACGTGTGACAAGTTGTAAAGACCAAGTGAACAAAGTGGATATTTTAAAGAATGACATAAATTGTCTTAGATTAACAGATGAGCATTGCAGGATGAAGATACCTGTATCCAATTGCCTGAAGCCTCATCCCAAGACAGAAATTGCCACGTGTATTGGCTTCACCAAAGTCTATCAATTTTATTCGTGGTGTCTGGTCCAACATATTGACCATCATTATGTTGTCTGGTTTGATGTCAGCATGTATGATCTCAAACTGCTTGAGGGCATCCAAAGCCACAAACAGCTGCAGGGACAAACAAGAAGGGACAAGTTTGGGATTCAGTTTTCAATGTAACAATGTTTTGGATTAGGGTTTTGGTTTTTCATGTTGATGAACATCAGATAAGTACAACAATATATTGGTCCCATATTACAAGAATACAAACCTGCTGTGCAATTGGCCTGATCCAATGTAAATACAGTCCACCCTCTCCAACCACATTAAAGAGACTCTGGCCCAGCATCTCAAATGAGAGACAGGTCTGTCCCAGGTACTCAAACATCTCAAAGAACTTCACCAGGTTAGTTTTGTCTGGATTGAGTTGTCTGATGGCCTCTAATATGGCTACCTGGGTAGAAAAGACAGACATGACAGTTCAAAGTTCACTCTGATGGAGCATACAAAATGTAAAAGAGGAGATGTACTTTGTGTCATAAGAATCACATGGAGTGCACAAAACTTACTTCTTTCTCCGTGTGGTTCCTATCAGTGGGCTTGAGAATCTTTAAAGCTACTTCCTCTCTTGTTATCATATTCTGGCAACGTGCCACTTTTCCAAAGGTTCCTTCACCAATGTACTCTTTAATGTAGTAGCCAGATGATCCGCTGTACACAAGGTCGTTTACCTGGATCTCAGGTGCAACTGTGAGGAAAGATGATGAACATGGAGATAAAATATGTGACGTCCGTCAGCGTATATTGAGTCTCTTAAGAGTCATTGAATCAACATGAAAAAGCACATACCAGAACCTTGAACAATGCCCTTGTATTTCAGTGTTAACTTGAATACAAGTTAACACTTAGATATTTATATATTAAATATTTATTAATATTGATGATTTTTGGCTCTTTTCAATCAATTAATTTAAGAAAATGCATTTTAAAACAGGTTTAAGATTGCTGAGATAAGATAGTTGTCAAAACTGACACTGTTTTTGAGTAGCAGTTAGCAATATTTTCAAGACTACTTGTCACATAGCTGTGCTGTCCTGTTTTACGTTTAAGGACCAGTTTTAGGCTTGTTGGTGGGGAACAAATTGGTATCCCCAGTGTCCTTGCAAAGCACTTACTGTACTGTATGTTCAACATCATGTACATGTGTGTGTGGTGACTTACTTGCACCGTCGCAGTTAAAGGTCTGTGTCAAGTTGTCTCAGTAAGACTGCCTGTCTATGTATGGCTGGCTAGTTGTGTGTTTCTGTCTTAGTGCTATGTGAAATAAACTTATAGGGTAAAACATATCTTATGGCCTTCAGAACTCTTTTGCTAGGCAACAAGAACACGGTGTTAAAATCAAAGCAAATTTATCTAATGAGTTTAAGTTCGATTGCGTAATTTCCCCTTTGATGTCCGTCTAATTATCTCACTTAGAAAGAAAGCAAATTATCTGAACACCACAGTGTTGTTGTTGTTGTAGGGTTTGGCACCATTCACTTCACCTTTCACAGACATTGACAGACCTGCTGAGTTTCTGGAAACCCATTTTATTTATTTTTTCCCAGCAAAAGTTAATTTTTTTCTAGTGTTATTCCTCTCATTTGTTGACACAGCTGGTAAAGTAAATATGTATAAGCAGAGTGTCAGCGGAGGGTAGGCCAATCTGTGTCGAGGGGAGTGGGAGCTCTGGAGGCTTGTCGATGGGTTTTTGCTCCAGGCACATTTGAGTCCTGAAGTTTCTGGTCCGGTTTTGATCGAAGACGTGATGTGGTGCTGGAGCCCTTGGACCTATGCACTGCTGATCAGGACAAATGTCTGCTGGGATGATTATTACCGGACAGTCGGGAAAGCAGGCAGACAGGTTGGATTTATGAATGTTTCCTTTTATGTTCAAACATACAGCTGAATGTCTGACTTGATGATGCTAAATGTAGAGACTGCTGCTGCTTGTGGTTTAGTGTCTCTCTAAGGACATGTTGATCAGTATTGATTCTAATACCTCAGCGGTATCTGCCATTATTAGTAATAGTCTGATGTCAGAGCTCTCTCTTCCTATATGTAAAAGCTACTTTACTGTGTGCAAGTCATTTGGATAAATAAGATTATTATGTATCAGAAGTGTGCTGGTTCTGCCTGCCATAACTCAACAACTGTAATGGAAGACAGTGAATTTTGTAACGTGGATAACGACGCTGTATATAATTTGGTAGTCTTTTCTGGCTGATCTGTTTATTAAGGTCAATGTAAGGAGCAATACCAATACCCTGGATCAGCTGATCACAGCTTTGACATCAAGCTGTCAAAAGCCATGTAATTGTAACAGCATTCAGACATCTAAAATACATTTAAAGTCTGCTTTTCATGACCTCCTCAAACCCTCGTTGGGGGAAGTTCTGTGATTGTCCTTGCTTGTTTGTTTGTTTGCTTGTCTGTTTGTTTATTTGTCCACAAGAAATCTCAAAATGTTGTCATTGATGACACTTTGTGTACGGGTGGATCTTGGGTCAAGGAAGAGTTGATTAAATTTTGAGGAAGATCCAGGTATGGATGAGGAGTCTGCATCACTTTCTTCTTCTTTCTTCGACATTGTTGGATAGGAATGGAATCGGAATCAGAATCAGAATCAGAATCGTTGCAGTGACATTTTGCAGACTTCCTTCACTCTGTCAAGTGTGTGTTGTGAGACCCCAGTCAAAAAGATATTTTTAAAGTCTTTTCAAAGTCTTTTATAGCATGTAGATCTCTGTGGTTTGAAGTTTAGTTTCTCTCCTGCTGCCCTGTTTGTTCTTTCAGATGTCTGCTTTATTTGACTGTTTCATCATGTTCATTTTCAGCTGAAGGAGTTGTTATGTTACTTCTGGTGAAAACCCAACATTTCCTTATGGATGCAGAGTCTGCATCACTTTTTGATTTTCTTCAACATTGTTGGATAGGGCCTTTTTGTAACATTTTGCTAACTCGTGATGTTACACCACTGTGCACATTTTAAAATATATATATCGGGGGGGAATATGTATTGAGTCACAGCACAGTAACAGAGAGGGATAGAGAGAGCTGAGATCATTCAAATGGATTTCATGTATCTGTGCTTTTTAGTAAATTATACCAATTATTAAAAAAAACTGCTCCGATATTAGGCCAAGATCTTCCTCCTGGATTGGTGAAATCTTTCTAGAACACCACAAAGAGCTTCTGAAAGCAGGAACAAAACATTTATGGTGTTTCTTCTTGAATAATCGGACGAGATGCTTCTGACTATACTTTCAGCCAGTTAAATGTCATTACAGTTTTCTGTCTTCACAGTATCATGAAACAGTGTAGAGGCATGGCAGCAACTGTCTACTCTTGTTAAGAGCTGTCAAACTGAGACATTAGGAAGAGGAGAGCAAAACTTCTCTGCCCACATCATTCTCATTCTGGTCATCTAATTGTAAAAATCAGTTGAAGCATGAAATATTTTATAGAAATAGATATTTATAGAAGCCAGCCCCCATGGGATATTTCTGTCTTTGTCTGACGGGCTGTCGACTTCTCAGATCTGAGAACCTCCCGTGTGTTACTGTTCAATCAGGGATCAGATTGGAGGAGATCTTGTCAAAATATAGGCCTATATACCCAAATTAGTGATACTGGTGACATATAGAGTAAAACTGGCCGAATGATTAACATCTAGTCTTGATTTATGATGCAAACTCATGCCAGATTCCTTGAAATTGGCTTGTGTTCCATGGAATTTATGAAGTGTCATTTGTACTTATGTTTTCTTTGTGCTTTTTTCCGAGATTGGTGGTTCTTAACTTTAAATCCGCCTATTCATATTTCATTGTTTCTGTTTCATTCATTATCCTACTTCTCTACCTGTTTTATCTATACCTTTTATCAAATACAACGGTGCTACATCATCATTCCCCTGAAGTGGTGTTTGTGTGCACCTGTTGAATGTAAGTCATTTTAGCTTTGTTTTGGTCTCCACCAACTCTTGCGAAAAATATGTGGCTCTTGTTGTGATTACCAGCTAGTCACAAACTGTGTCTAACTGCCTTCTGGTCCTGGGTACATTGTGTACAGTAGGTTTGTCAGAGCTGTTTTGATGAAAATAACTTCCTACTGCTGCTGGAAGCGAGATTGAAGAGCGTGCTGTGATTCTTCATATGTACAGTATATGTCCTGTACAAACCTAAACAAGGAGCTAAAGGATGCCAAAAGGCTTGGAAGAGCAGCAGAGTTGCTTTTAGTTCTCTTTAATGTTCCAAATGCAAAGGACAATATGATACGATCACATCTTCACACCCCAAATATGTCACAAACCAGGGTCCATGGTTTGAGCAAACCCAGAGGATTAAAGAAAAATCCCATTTATGTGTTATTTTTCTGTGACTTCTTCATAAGGATCAGTCCATTCTCATTTTATTAGTCTGTTTTTTGCTGTTATGTAATTCTATTCTGTCCATGTCTGCCATGCTCGTTGGCTTTTATTTGTTACAGATTTATTATTCGTGGAGCACTGAGGAACATTGTGCACCTGGCAGCAACCCAGTACAACCACAGGCCTCCATTCATTCCCAGCGATCCTCCACTGGGGTCGAAGTGCCTTGCTAAGTGGAATTCTGGCAGGAGTATGAGAGCATGCAATGCTTTTCAAGAACCTTCTGCATCGTTTGGTGCTGTCTGGACTAAAACACATTCCTGATGTCACTGTTGTGATTTGAACTTTAACCACATCAGGGGGGGGGGGAATCCATTGCCGGTTTTGGTTGACAGTGTTAAACTCGTGTACATTGACATTTTGTCAAACCCTTGCTGGACGTGATCAATATGAGTAAAAGCTTATAGGTTTTTTTTGTGTTTTCGACACTCTCCTCTGGGAACAGTAAAACATCAACTAGGGCACAGCAGCAATACAACAATGTCCTCGGGTATTGATTTGTAGCTGGTGGAAGCAAAGCTTTATTTAAATCAGGGCAGACTAAAATTTGGCCATCCCTTAGTGGTTCTTGGAATTTCTTGAATTCAACCCATATGGGCTTCTCTGGAAAATGGATGGCAGTGCTGATGTTTTTATGCTGAAACTTGCGCAAATGGTGGATATGTTTGGTGGCTTCATGAGGATTTTTAAGCACCTAAAAATGCAAAAGTGAGTATTCAGTATTTGTTTCTTTCTCATCTGTTTGAAAATTCTCTCATTTCACTTTAGGCTGCTCAAAAACTTGTAACAGTTGTTTTCAACACTATACCAGCTTGTGATTCTGCTCTACACGTAGAGAAGAGTTGTGCCTCCTGACCTTTTATTCTTGGGAAACAACAGCAGCGTTTTCCTCACAGATGCGACAGCAAACAGTCACATTAAACATCCCAAAATATAATCACTTCAAACCGTCTTGCTCCAGGTCATCCTGTCTTTTATGCTGAAAGATTTTGGTGTTAAGTACACTGCAATAATTCAAATGGCTGATGGACATGTCTTCAGTCTTCAGTAGAAAACAATGGAACTGGAGCTGAAGCTAAAGACAGGGTATGGAGGTCAGAAAGTAGAACAGAGACAAACAAACACGTTGTTTGTCACTGTATTTGTTGACAATAAAAATATGAAGAATAATATCAGTCTTATCCTTTGACTGGGAAATAAGTCGATTTTATGCCATGATCTTGCCTGCCTGGTTAAACAAATTAGATAATAATTATAAAATAAATGGCCGGAAAAAAAATAATGGGGGAAAATGGCCCTTGATTTCAGACCTAGTGAGACACAAAAGGGTGAACTTTTATGGGCTGATTCACAACACTTGAAGAGTTAATTGATTTACTCCATGACAAAACCAACGTATGCAAAGATCAGACTTCTGTCACTCATTTCTCCACATTTTATTTTCAGTGCATAGTTTAAATGTACATAATGTAGGTCTGTAACATGTAATTGTTTTTGCACAAAAGTTCTGATAACCTTAAGAAATTTGCGCACTTCTTTGGGTATGAAAAAGATCAAATGAAAAATTATGTAATATGTGTACAAAATACCTTCAGTTCATAACTTAAGTTTAAGAGAATTAGTGTCAGGGCTGATCTTCAAAAGGTTGTATTGGTCCCTCTCTCTCTCTCACTCTCTCTCTCTCACACACACACACACACACACACACTCATATTCAGTTCTTTCTCCAGCAGCTGCAGATTTGTGAGTTATGAAGCACACCACTGATTATGAGACTCTGATGAGAAAAGCCGGAGAGGTCAGACATGTTTGTGGTTGGATTCAGCCTCAGCTGGTGCAGCAGATGTTTTTGTTACATGTGCTCAATCACTTTCACACCGGTTCTTTCTGCTGGTGCCAGTGTGAAAAGCCAGTATGGATTATATTTCCTTCTCTTCTAAAAACATTTTGGACATGAATGACATTAATTAAAGGTCACCATTAATTATCTGTAAATACAGGATTCCAGTGTGTTGTATTCATTAGTTTTGTTGATTTTTTTTTTTTAAAGACTAAATTATTTTGAGTCTGTAATCATTTTAAATGCATGGCAGGCATCTAAAATATAGATGTCTTAGAGACATTTGTTACCGACATTGGCCAGTAGGAGACAGTGTTACATATCAAACTGACAGAGGGTCCTTCTGTTAAAGGTCTCATGCAGCAGGAGAGACCATTAAAATGCATGGGCTTGTATTGTAGTGGTAATTCAGTTTAAAAAAAAGGTTTACTGCAGCACAGAGCAGGGACTTATGGGTATTCAAAGTCTTTGAGAAGTTGTGCTTTCAGACATTTAAAATGGTGGATAGAATTGTGACTTTCCAAACAAAAATGACAAATAAGTTGCATATGCATGCTTTTTTTTCAAACACAAGGCTTTACTGAGCAAAGCTTTGTGATCAATGTAAATCAAATATCCTACAAATATTTGTTTGTAAGTTGATCAAGTAAGACACTTGAGGACTTTACCTTGGGCTTAATTGTCATATTTGATAATTAAGATAATGATTAGTTATTGCCCTACTTAGATCGTTTATTTCTGTAAAAGTTATAATTCTACGTCAAAATACTCTTTGCAAGTAATTTTGTGAGTAAACTTTTACTTAAAAATGTGATATCAATTCAGTATAAAGCATTAAAATTAAATATACAAATTATGCAGTGTTATTACATATAGAAACATATGTTAATGTTGTATTCCATGTTTGATATAATATATGATATAATAATATCCCCTTTAGTGAACGAAGTGAGGAGGGGCATATGGGTTCCATCTGTCTGTCCATCACGTTTTGTCTCATAACTCAAACACTGTTTGATATATTTTCATTAAACTTCCTACACATAACAACCAAGTACTGAAGTGGTGCCTCTTGCCATTTAGGGATTTTTGTCATTGTATTTTTTTCCATTTCCATGGTTGCAAGTTGAACTTTGTCTCCTTCTCTGAATGGGATTTCAGATGATGGCTTCCGAGACATAATATTATATTTTTTCATGGAATATTATGTACACATCCATACACTGGAGAGGTGCTGTTTGATATTTTGGGAATTTAAAGCAATTTACTTATTTATTTTCCTTTAAAATGTTGTGTCGTAGTGTGATGTGTATGAATTGAAAATATTCAAGTACAAATACCTTTTAAATTGTGCCTAGTTCTACTTGAGTAATTGTACTCAGACAGTTTTTAATGTTTGTGTTGGTAATATGTTTTCCATTAGACAGCAGGAACAGTACTGTACTGTGTGTTTTCTTGTCTTACACAAGTCCACTGCTATAGTGAGAGCATATACAACACACTGCTAAAATTTCCCAAAGGCATGACATTAGAATCGGGGAGTTTAACGCTACCTTCAGGGACACCTCGTAAACTTTTTTACAATAGCGCTAGTCCACACAAAATAGTCCTTGTTAAGCAAAGAAAAACGCTCTGTCAAAAAAAAAGAAAAATATTTTTGCATGTCAGCGCCATTAAATATCATATGATGTGCAGTCTACTCATAACGTTTACTTTATGGAACGTGAGAATTGATGGACTACTTGGCTGAAACATGATTTTCTGTTATTGTAATAATCTGAAAAGTCTAATGTTTTCCACACCAATATATATTTAGCATTTTAATATTTACAAACAATTATATATAAGCTCGTTAGGGATAATTAAGACAATTGACAATATATTCATACATTTAAAGACAAAATAAATTCAATATACTGTATAATTTAGGTGGTAAACCAAATACAGTAATGATTTTATTACAAAATAGTCAATTAACATAAGACTTAATTGATTTCTAGATTGAGAAATAATTTGTTAAAGCAGGATATGAAACATTCTGAAGACAAAACCTATTAAACAAAAAAAACTCGAAATTTTAAATACAATTAAGCAACAAAACTACATGACTATGCAAACAATGGTGCAAATATATATGTGTACACATTCCAATTTGATTTCCTTTAAAATGTATCATGTTGTTTAATTATTTTTTATATTATAGCATTTTCTAATTATATGCATTATAAAAAATGTATGAACACCAGTTGATTGTTAGTTATAGACTGCTAGGATGAAGGTGAAGCACATTATTGTTTGACAGATGAAAGAGTTCTCATCACGTTTTCGTGAAATAATGCATAGCCCTGACTCAGAGTTAGCCTTGTACTGTAAGCATTACAAGTACGCCAATCTCCTCGTTACCTTCATTTTCTTGATATTTCCGACTGCCATAAATGCAGCAAAGGCCTGGAGGCGGAGTTTAGAAACCCCCCAGTCTGAGTCATGGTTCTGCTAAACTGCACAGACAGCAGCGATGATCAACCACAGCCTCTGTACCTCCGACAGTCATCGTGACGCTTTGGTTTGAAAACCCTAACAGAAACAGTAAAAATGTCGCTGTCGTTGTTGTGACCGGCTCCTCGGCTCTGCGGGCATCCATGGTCTATTTCCCGGGGATGCAAACCGAGGCGCACAGCGTCAAGCCGGGACAGCTGGTGGAGATGTTTGACTCGTCGTGGAGGGTGCGGAACATTTGGGACGGGGTTAGGCTGGAGGTGGTCGAGGACCGCAGCCCGGTGGTCCTGCACAGCTTCACACACCTAGACCCAGACCTGCCGCTACTGGAGGTGAGTCCCAGGGCATCATAAAGGGAAGGGTGAAGGAGAAACGCGGATGAAGAGCGATTGACTATGCGGTTTGTGGTGTTGTGATCAGAAAGAAGTTTTGAGGGTCCAGGAGGGGGATCCTAGTATGATCATCAGGGTTGCTGTATTCGTATCATTAAATAGAGTTTAACTTAAGGTTACCACTACGTAACAAACATTATTCAGAAGTTTAAGTAAGATCCTGAACAAGCGAGTAAATAGACTTTTGAGTTCATATTCATAAGTATACGAAAAATTTCAACAGAGTAAAATATGATGTCACTGCTGTCTGCTTTGAATCTGGATCTTTTTTGGCCATGTTTGCCTCACTTTTCAACCCAGATGTAAACAGTTTATTAGGTCCATAAACAACTCAAGGACATCTGTACACAAATATACAGTAAATAAATCCATATGTACAAGGTGGGGATAGACTAATGTAATCTAACGTGAAGACAGCAATCCTGTACATTTAATCTTTATTATAATGATATATATGCTGATTAAACTGCTCATCAATTTGAAGTGCTGAGTTGCTTGAAATTATGGCATAGGACTCTATGAGGTAATTTAATAGACATAACAATAATAATAGAACATTTAGGGTGACATATTGTGACTGTTGTGACCCACTTTAAACATCGGCATTAGAAGACAATAACAGGATGACTTGCTTTTCTCGCTGGTTTCACCTCTGTGATATCACCCCTCCCTCTGCATGCACACTTATTCCATTTAATACTGAAGATACGTCTACTGAAACCCTCCAGTGAAGGCGTTATGGAGTCAAGGCGTACCACAGAACAAAAATATAACTCTTTGTACAATCTGAACTGTACACGTTATCTTTCTCATCAAATTCAGCTCATTTTAAATCCATAACCCCACGTCTTTATTTGCCACTGCATCACTTTCCTCTTCAACTCGTGACCCAAAGAGAGTGGTTGTCTGTTAAAAATGTCCTTCTGTGTGATTCAGTGGAACATTCTCCAGCTTTGCATGTACATTGGATCAGATAAGGAGGGAGGACGAGTAATCATATTTATCAGGCTTATGTAAGGCCTGGGTAGAGGACAACATCACAACTGATACCACATGGAGACCATCTGGTCTCGGCTGTCTGTCCACATGTTCTCTTTTGGATTCTGTGGTTGGTATGCCTCTAACTCTGTATATTACGAGCTCATTGCTGAGAAGTATATGTTGCCTTTTGCATGTCTTGAGCTCAGAGAGGTTGCCCAGGTCTCTCGTCTCCATCTGAAGTGCTCTGCTTCATCTCTCTGCCCTAATCTAATCCTCTCCTCTAAAACAATTACCTAATGCTTAATCCCCCACCTGCATAGGCCGAGGGGATTCTTCCCCTCAGTTCAGAGGCTAAGGGTGAACGTCACTCTGCATTGTGGTTCTCTTACCGTAAGACAGGTCACTGGGCCTAAGATGGAAAGAGGGTGTGGGTTAGATTCAGTCTTTGTTGATCCTTCTGGCTCCATGCAAACTGCGTAAGACTAGAATTTAATATATCATATATCTATGGGGGGTCAAACGGCCTTTATGATGGAGGTTTGCAGATCAGGTTCCTGCTATATGCTTTGTAACTGTTTCTGGCAGAAAAAAAGGATGCTGTGTTGCCCCAGTTAAGGCTGACTTATCTTTCGTTTATTGTCTTACACGTTTAAAAACTCCCAGATCAGTGTTAAATGCTGCTAAAACCTGACTTTGGCAGGTAAATAAGTAATGCTTGGCTTCATGATGGCTAACAATTTTTGAATTTTCCTCATCAAACAATATAGATTTGAAGTTTCTGAGGATGTGTTGCTGCTTATGTGTGATTTTTAAAGTATTTATTAAGTTGTGACCTGACTGTACTTGGCAAGACCACCATTCATGACACACAATTAAGTTTGGGTAAAATATTTTGATTCTGGTGGCAACTAATATCAAGTTTTACTATTGATCAATTATTTTGCTTATCAGATAGAAAAATATCTTAAGTCCAAGCTCGATGGCTTTAAATAGCTTATTTTGTCCAATAGACAATAAAAAATTGATTATTCAAATAATTGCGAATGATCAACTCATCAAATTAAAATGTTCAGCTTTGGGATGATTTCATGTTGCAAAGAAGCCAAATGTTTAAGTTTTGTCTAAACAAAACAGCTGTTCAAGAGCCATGCCTCAATAAACAGTAGTAATAAACATTTCCAACATCTCGATCTACCAGATGAATAAGAAACAGTCTGAAATTTGAAAGGATACGTTTTACATTTTAGTTTTTTTTTAGCTCAGTATGGTTAAAATATCACATCGGCCGGCTCCTGAGCTACATATTTATTAGTTTGTAAGTTTGAATTGCCAGATTTAGCTTGCTGTTCGGTGTTGTTACGTGGCCTGTGTAGGAGTGTCTGCTGGCACCCTGAAGGGAAGCAGCAGTGTGTCAGGGCAGAATATACGCTCCTCGCAGATATGCGAAAGCAGACGTGGCGCAGACGCTTCAAGCTATGCAAGATGGATTTCGTGAGTTGTGTTATGGAATCTGTCACCAAAGCATTTCAAGAGTGAGCTGCAAAGCAAGAGCAGCCTGCAGGTGCTATATAGCATGAAACAACAGGAAAAGATGACCCTTTCCATTTCGGTTAGCTTAGAAACAACCACGACTGACCAGTTCTAACCTCACACGTCCGACTCTGTATGAATCTGCATATTTATGATCTTCTCTCTGTGTCTATGTCTTTTTTGTCCTGTAGGTACAACAGAACACTTAATGCTACAGATGCCATGTTTGTTTACTGCTGTGGTCATAGAAATGCTAGCTCCCTTGAGGACTGATGTTTGTTTACGTTCACCAGTGCACACTGTAAGAGCGCACAATGAGTACTCTGACCAAGTATGCACGTTGGTGCTAGCCTACGTTGTCATTTGCACTTGAGTACTTTGTGGACCACGATTCTTCCCTTACAGTTTGTAACTCCACTGTTTGAATATCATGTGTTGTACCTTTCTTTTTAGAACTTTTGTTTGAATTTATGTATTGGTGTAGCCCCGTTGTTATCACATCTTCACGAGTGTCAAGTAAACCACACTCACACAGATGTAAAAAGCTGCAGACAAACAGTACACAACCGTGCGTTCAAGCTAAAAATAGCCATAATTAAGGCTGCAGTTCTGAGAACTTTTCAAACACCGTAATCTCGTAGCTAACCAGCGGGATTACAGGCCAAACCAACATGAGACACAGCTAAACAAAGAATTGACTGCTGCTCCTTAAGACTCCAGAGGTCTTTGACAATAAGCCCCTCAAACTGTCGACTCATTCAGTTTGTAATCAATTTGGTGACAGGGCACCGGAAAACGAGGCCTGCAGCTCCTGAACTCCCAGAACAGTTCAGGCCAGTTCAGGATAAGTCTGATCAACAGAGCTGCTATTGTCCTCGTGGCTCGGTTCACCATAATGATGATCGTCATCATGCTCACCAGCGACTTATATCTCTAAATCCATTGTCACTTCTGTTGTTCCATCCATCTCTTGTAAAGCACTTTGAACGGCATGCAGATTGTTTGAAAGGTGCTGTATAAATAAAGTTTGATTGATTCACATCTGATTCGATTGGAAGCCTTCAGCTCTGTTTTATTAGGTAGTCCACACTCAGTACAATTATGAACTGACACTGAAGTCAGAGTCACAGAGCTACTGCTCTAAAACGGCTTCCTTCCTTCCTTCCTTCCTTCCTTCAATGGTCTGATTGTCCTCTGTGCTACCACTGACTCAGCTAGGCTTACAAGTATTCCAGATAAATAAAAGAAAAATAATAACACACTACAACTCCAGTTAACCCACATGGAAGAAACAATCAAGAACAAACACAATATCTCATTACAAAAACAAAGTAGCGCACAAGGCTTGTTTAGGTTTCCTCAGGGCAGTCATTTTTATCCACGTGACAATGAAAAAATGTGACTTCAATGAGCCTCCTGCTGATTATACCTCATCGGATCTGAGACACGGGGGCGGAGATGTCAGATTGGGACACAGAGCAGCACTGTGAGTGAGTTGAGATGAGACCTGGTGGGCTCTATTTTAAGATTTAAGCATCGATTGAAGCGCAGGCGGAAGTTTGGCCGAAAGTTACGAGCAACAGGAGCCGGACCATCTGATTGGGTACAGAGGAGCTTTTGTTTCCACTGTTCAATTAGAAGCGAGTTGGGTAGCTGAGCTGTGGACCCCAGCAACAGACAGAATGACAGAAACAGACAGCAGCTGGAATGTGAAGGCCAATGCCTGGAAAAATACTTATATCATCTGATTCTGCACTCGCTGTCTGTCTGGTGTCGTTTAATTACTCATACTACTACTACTATATATTACTGCATACTACAAGGAAACTTTTACAAACATTGTCTGAAGTTTATTTATGGCGAAGCTGCTAATCAAAGGTCCCAAATTAGAGTTTGGGACCTTTGATTACTCCAATCTGATCTTTTTTTTATCAGCCTGAACAGAAACAAGCTGCATGGACTGAGCTAAACTATGGGACAAAATCATGGTTTGAGATATGCCAGTGGGCCACCAACCTCAAGGCAGTGGTAGGGAAAACACTGTAAGCCTTTGATCACATAAACAAGAGATAAAATACACCACACTGTATGTTTGCCGTTATAATTACTTGAAAACAAGACCTTTGAGCATTTCTCTTTATTTAGGGAGGTAGTTCAAGGAAGGACAGAGCAGGAGAGAAGGCATGGGCATTTTGTGCTTCAAACATGTGATTGTTCTTGTTGTGGAGCTTTTGACCATGTTAAATAGTCCTCATCAGGAGATTGAGATGGCTTTTTGGAAATGTAGCTATTGGCTATTCATGATTCCCAAACATCTGCACAGATATGCTCAAAAGATCCCAAACAAGCGAGTAAATCAACTTAGAGTTCATATTGTTTTGAGTTCATTGTCTTATTTTGTCCGACAAACAGACAAAAACCTACAAGTATTTGATTTACGATGATATAAAATTATAGAAAATAAATGAATGCTCTAATGAAATGGAAAACCAGCCTAAGAGCAGTAGACAAAAGTTCGTACAAATCCACACCAGAGATAGAAAAGAAGAAGGAAAACGAACTGTGTGGGTGAACAAAAATTCACGACGAGTACAAATAAGTAGAAGGTGCTTGAAAGAAAGCACAACACAAGTCATTCCTGTCACTTTGAATTTACTCTGATTTCTTGACAATGCAAACAAGCCCAGAAGATTTGGAGTCTGTCTGAAGTTCAAGCTTAATCAAAAGAATTACGTGATGGCAGGAAGTGTGGACTGAGGTCTTCTACCAAATCTAATCACTTGTTCCTTGGCCCACGGCTGAGCTGTCAACTTGATTTAACAGAAAACTTTGTTCTTGTTTATGTCGATGTCTTTTTATTGAAAGGCAAACAAGCAAAAAGCAAAAATAGAGCCTGGAAAGAGAGAGAATCCAGAACGTTTTAGATGCTGCTGTGTGGTATCCACATGTGTTAAAAGAAAAGAAGAGAAAGTTTGCTTCTTTGAATCAAAAATATATTTTTGTGATACTTCTGTCTTTACTCGTGATAGCAGTATGACTTATCAGTGTACGCTCTGCAGAAATATAAACAGAACATGTTATTATATAAATACAGTAGCTATATACATCCTCATCCTCCAGTACTGTCATATTTTTCACTTTTACCTACTTTCTCTGGAGTATATTGCTGTTGCTATGGAGAACAATATTTTGCACACATGTGTGCCAAGTGTGTTTTATGAGAGTGACAAATTAAGAACTTGAACTTAACTTTGAGTTTATTAAATTTACCCAATAGATTTAAAAATTATTTTTAGCCTCGCTAGCGGCATGGGTTTAGGGATGGCAGTGTCAGTGGGTCCAGACTGAAATATCTTCACAACTAATGGATGGATGCCTATAAAATTGTTAACAGACATTCTTGGTTCTCGTAGGATGCATCCTACAGACTTTGATGCTTCCTAGGTCAAAACAATGCTCTGCTCAAACAGCACAGAAGGTGAGGACTTAAGTGAACAAACAAGGTTCCTGCTTGCTGAGGCCACGTCGCCTCAATATTTAGACCATTGAAGAATTTTCTGAGTGTTTTTTTTCCCCCCTCCCTCTCCTCTGCCTCATGCCCCACATTCATATGATCTCACTGTTCTTCAGCAATGATTGTTAGCAAGAGGAAGCCACTGGCTTGTGCTACTGGGGTGCAATGGATGCACACTAATGTTGGCTTTGTTTAGCCGTTGACCGTTTTTGGGGCAGGTTTTCTCTTTCCACTGGGAATCTCCCTGATGATCTACATTTAGAGCTTTACTCTGAGGGGCTCTTTAAGGGTCAAATGGGACCATTTTTATCAAGGCAGGTATTTGTCTGGTGATGAGTGTTAGAACGCCTCCAGACAGGCTCCCAGAATCACTGTTTGGTCTCAGAATGAGGGTTTACGTTTGTCCCTCTCTTTTTATTTTAATCTGTTGCTGTGCCACATAGCTGCGTTTGTACAGACTGTAAACCATATAGATGTCAAGATGGGAGGTTTGCTATGCGTGATAAACATTATTGGATTTCAGTTAGCATTATATGGGTTAATTTTCAGGCCAGGGACAGATGACGGTTTCGCCTTTGAGATGGAAATTAGCATCGGCTGTGATTTAGAAATTGTTGTGGTCAGAATTCAGCATGAGATATTTTTCAACCACTGTGGGTTTGGAAATGGTTTCATTTAAGTATTATTTTTGACACATTAGTGATTCTTAAATTACTGTGAATATTTGTAGATTTTAATAACAGTGGTAGTGATTGATTGTTATAAGAATTTGTTGTTGTTGTTTTTTTTTGTGAGGGGATGTTGCCTTTATTCGATAGTGACCGGAAACAGTGGGAGAAAAAGTGTAGAACTGATTCGCTAACAGTTCTTTTGGCTACAAGCCGATCCATCAGGATTAGTTGAAGGAAGACGAATCAGCCAATTGTTTTTTTTTTGGTGCAAGATAAGGTCAGGTATGAGTCACTTGACTTTAAAATGCAAGATGGATCATGTAGTGTCTTTCAACAGTTTATCTTACACGTTTTCGACGGTTGACATGTAAGTGCGTAAAGGAGAAAACACCGTCCTGTTAGATTTACACACACTAAATCCATTCATCCTACAGTCGGACATCATGTGATTTAATTTTCCCTTTTCCTCTCTCTGGAAACTTAAGTCCTTTTCCCTGGCTCATCACTCTTTACTGACACTTTTATTCACCTCGCATTCCTCCCATCCACATGTACATTCATGGTCATTCATGGTCAGGATGGTGTAGGACGGTGTAGGTGAATGTAGATCTGATAAGTGTTAGAGTGAGTGTGGAGGAGGCTCACTCTGGATGCCAGACATTTCTGTGGACGCTGCTGCAGTTTTCTCATTTTCTGATTTTGTTCAAGGTCACATGAGAAGCCAAGAAACACTTTTATAAGAATGTTAATATCAGACTTTGTCTTTAACATCATTGTTCAAATCGTGTTTTTCTGAAATTAAGTGGATGCTACAAAGTTCTCAGGTTCTCTGCTGTCAAAGAAAAGTCATCGACATCAGGAACAGTTCACCACCAAATCAAAAATACTGATTTCTCTTCATTCCTGAACTGCTCCATATCCATCTAGATTGTTTTGGTGTGAGTTGCCATGTTTTTGATATATCAGCTTTAAGGATGTCTGCTTTCTCTCAAATATAATCAAGGTGTTCCACAAGCGCCGGCAGCCGGCAGAACAACCAACTACTCGCCGAGGAAGTGCCGGCTACTTTTTCCTACATATTTTACCTGCTATCCGCCATATTTCTGACTTCTTAGATTGTATATTGAGGAAAATACAGCATAAAGTCTCACATCAAATAAAATGCATGCATCGACATTTTGTCTTCCTGATTTGTTGACCACATGATCTTATTGGACCAATGAGAGCACAGAAGGCAACTAGATCAACCTCGTGACCTGATCCGGACAATCGCTGAGCAGAATTTGGAGTTTGTTTTTGCAAAACAAAAGTTGTTTCTCTTCACCAAAAGACAATTTTAAAAGGTAAAAATGCAATGGAGGTCTGTTAATGTATAGCTAAAAGCTGCCCAAATGTCCATAGATCGATATATAATTAGAGATTTTGACTGTCTCTTAGAGGAGATAGTGTTACAAGAATGTTCTAAAGCCTTTGTGAATAGCTCAGTGTGCCTTCTGTGTGCCTAGTGACGTCAGCCTGTGTGCTTGCCATAGTATAGGTGTGTGTAGATGGCGAGAGACGGAGAGAGAGAGTTGGCTGAATGGAGACGCAGAGTGAGTGCATGTCCCGCAAATTAAGCTGGCGAACAGAGCAGGTAGCTGTAGCGCAGTAAACGTACAGTTTTGTCACATTGTGGAAGTGTTAAATAAAGCAACGGGTCTCCAAGAACCCAGCAAAGTGCCGTTCTTGTTGCCGTACCTGCTACTCTTCAAAATGATCAAAGTTTAATTTCAATTAAACAAATTAGAAATCTAAACCCTATATAAATACAGGATTCATACTATTCTTCAATTCTTTCTGTTCCTTGACTTTTCCATGGCAGATTTAAGAAATAGCCTGACCAAACATCACCATGAAACAATGAAAAACAGTCCATTTTAAAGCCTTCCCAAAACCTAATAGATCATCCATATGGCTGTGTTATTCAAAATATTGGCACTTAGATACATTGTAAAATATATGTTTTCAGTTTTTAATAAAGGACCCTGACTTTTCCTAAATTTTACAAATTTCCCTTCCAAATTAAAGACTCCCTGATGTTTCCCAGACCAGGATTTTTTAAATTTTCTCCCTGACTTTTCCCTGACCAGTATTAGGGATGTAGATTATTTTTCAATCTTGTCCCAG
Source organism: Chaunax sp. Z400 (assembly GCA_037577475.1). Taxonomy (NCBI): domain Eukaryota; kingdom Metazoa; phylum Chordata; class Actinopteri; order Lophiiformes; family Chaunacidae; genus Chaunax; species Chaunax sp. Z400. Next base: position 22,482,271 of record CM075187.1, on the reverse strand, counting down.
CTAGTGTGAACCCTGGAATATGACTGAAAAGTATTGGATGACTGTTGTAGATTCATCTACATACTTAGTTTGTTGTTATTTGTATTAATTATTTTTTATATTTTGTAAAGATTCTCAGTTTAAATTGATTATAAGTATAATATGCTGGATTTGTCAGTGGAATTTTATTTATATATATACTCAAGATAATCCCACGACCTTGTGAGCAGATTCGTGTCCGGTCTGTTTTCTGTCTGTATCACTGTGAAGAAGCAGGATAGCTTAGCCAAGGAGGCTCTCATTAATGCTTGAATACCACCTTGTCACGAGTCTCTCGTGAGTAGATGTATGCTTCCATTTGTGCAGATCTGTGATTTCCAGTTAAGCTACATTCTCATGCAAGCAATTAAAAAAGCAGATAGTTTTTTAACCATCTGTTGTCTGCAAGTATTTTTGACAAAATATCCTGTAACTGCTTATCTTTAGTAGCCTCTTCCAATCTGATTGCAACCAGGATTGTGCTAAACCTAGAGACGGCCCACATTAAAAAGAAAAGCAAACACAGCACAAGTTACCTCAAGGCACTTTTCAAAAAGAGAAGGCTTTATTCTACAGAGACCCAATAATCCCGCAACTGTGGCGAAGAAACCTGCCTTTTAACAGGTAGAAACCTCGAGCAGATCTCGTTGTGTTTGTCTGTATGATAGCTCACAGGATTACACACAAAACACTGAACGGATTTCCTGCGTAATTTAGTGAAAGGTTGGACGTAGGTCAAGGAAGATTCATTCAAATTTCTAGTGGAGCTGAATCCGTGAGGCAGAATCTTTTGCATTTTCTTTAACATTGCAAGATAGACCGTTTTTCTACTTTTCCCTAATGACACCAAAAATACTCTATTTATATATATATATAGAATATATACCTATTTCTACTAGACGTAGTGGAGGGTTGGGAGATGGGTCAGGTAAGCGGAACATGTGGAGGATTGTTCAGCCTTGTTCAGCCTTGGCGGAGGTATGTGCTCTACTGAGTGGCATCCTAGTTTACATTTTTTCTTCGTTGGGACGTTGGGACCTGTTTGGCAGCCTGTCACTTTGTCTGCAGAAAGGCTGCAACCCTCGTTGAATTGCAAAGATCTTTCCACGTTTTTTAGCGCCAAGTGCCCAGAAAGTCAATTGCTCTCGTGACAGATGTGGATCCCTGGCTAGAAAAACACTCTCACATGCTTGTGTTTCTACTGATCGTCTGCAGGCAAACTTCATGTTCCTGCTTGTTTCGACTTTCTGATTTAGGATATTTTGATGCTATAGCTTTAAAAAGCCTCAGTTAATAGCAGCTTTTTTTTATCTCCGCCATTCGTTCTATTGAAGTGTTTCAGCCTTTTTGAAGTGATACTGAACCCTTCTATTTAAAGTGTTGATGGTTCAGTGTTTTGTTCAAGTAGTGGGCAGAGTTTGGTTAGCATGGCAACGCTCATCCTCGCTGGAACATGGATGAATAGGAGCATAATGGTGGGAATTGACTCGGCGGATGGAGCGAGGGGCTGCCCTTGAACACTGCATTTTTCAGAGCTTGAAGTGATAGCAGCACAGCCGCTGTGGTTCGGCTGATAAGCACCTCTCCTGCTGTCAAGGCCCTCAGCTGCAGCTGTGCCTCAGTCATTATGCTGTACAGGATTTACAACAGTCCAGGGGTTTGCCCTTTCTCTCCCCCCCCCCCCATTTATCTGTCACCCACACCCTCCCTCTGTAACACACTCTGGAAGGATCTCTGCTGGGGTTACCAAAGTTCAGGTTGTGTGCAAGTCTTCATTGTTGTGTTGATGATGGAAATATGTTTTTAGTTTTTACTTAATTTGTCACTTTTGGGCTTTTTAGTTTTGTTGAAAGAGAAGTCGCATGACCCACCAGTAGGTTGATGTCCCAGGAGCCAGTTTCTCTGCCTTTATTTCTCCAGATTCCAGTCCAGGATGGACACTGATTTTTTTTTTTTTTACATCTCTCAGTTGCGTCATGACCATTGGTGGTCTTTTTGCTATCTGACTTGAAGTAGTGCTGCAGCTAAGAATTATTTTCATTATCAATTAATTCGTTGTTGGTATTCTTCAATATAGATAGACAAGTAATGGAGGTCAGAAAATTGAGAAAAACATCATTTTATTTGCATTACTCTCTGAGGATTTTTGTTTTTTGAAAAGAATTGTCATTCAAGTAACTCTACAGATATGGCTACAAATCATCATTTAACTTTTCTTTGGCTTGAATATTCCAACTAATTGATGGATTATACATAAAGAAAACAAGTTACAACCTCAGATATCACCTTGTGTACGGCAGGCTAGTCAAACAAGTAAATAAAAGCATTGGGAATAAACCCTGGATTTCAAATGATTCGAACATGCTTGGAGTAAAGGTGCTCCGAAGTTGTGTTTAATTTGATGTCATCATCAGTCTAGTTTGCTATATTCCATTTCTGCTTATTTTTTTATTTTCAGTTTTGATTTCCAATAAAACTGGTTTTCCAACTTCACAGCCATCCTCATTTGTTCAATTTGATGTCATCATCAGTCTAGTTTGCTATATTCCATTTCTGCTTATTTTTTTATTTTCAGTTTTGATTTCCAATAAAACTGGTTTTCCAACTTCACAGCCATCCTCATTTGCAGCTTGTCTCCATGGTAGCAAAGACACAACAGAAGGCCTGGGCATTGACTTAGATGTAACCAAAGACTTTCTGATCAAAACAATCAGGCAGTGAAGCAGGGAGTCTCACTGAGGAATGATGACTAATGCTCCCAGGATGCACCGCAAGGGAGCAATGACGGATACTTTGGCACGTGAGATTACATACCATTCCTCCAATGAGGCATCATCTGTAACGATTCATGCCTCTGCTGCTCTGCTAGTTATGTTGAATATGTTCAACAGCCTCAGCGCTCAGACTGCCAAGGCCTTTCTTTGTTTCTGTGTAATGTAACATTAGTGCTACTGAGATGTACGTACAAAACGTTTACATAAAACTGGAATTAGATTTTGTAATTCCTATGTAACTGCAGACGTCTTAAGTCTTTTAGATTATTAATAATCAGACTTTTAACCATCAGTATTAGGTTTTATAGTATTTTTGACCAGAGTGTCTCTATTTTAGAAATACAAGAAATGTTTCTAAATATTACACCTCGTCTTATAAGTTTATTTTCCAGTCCAAATTAGAATTAAAGGAAAATTAGTGTAGTTCTAAAAATTGAAGTGAAGCAACTTTTTTTGTATACAGCCCCAAATCACAAATTGTATCAGAAAATAATGAAGAATTTAACAGATGTTTTTAAAAAAAATTCTTTTCTTGCCTTCATCGTAATACTAGTACCAGGTGATTTGTCTGTTTTTAGAACTCGATCAGTCTTTTATGCACGGCCCCAGCAAATTACATATTATTTCAAATAAAAGATATATTTAATACATTTAGTAACTTTCATGGCTTCTTGTTAATACTGATACCAAAAACAGTATTATAGTGTGTGTGTGTGTGTGTATATCTATATAGATATAGATAGATAGATATAGATATTTCATCAATATCTGTGTATTCATACTAAGTCAGGAATGTATACAGATACACTAAAGCAATACATTTATTATTATTATTATTTTTTTTTTATTATTTAGCTCAGTGCATTGTGTTACACTGTTGTGCCTCATATCAGACAAATCTTTTCACGCAATAACTAAAAACTTTACTCATTTTGTTGACTTTTAACCTTCAGGAAGCCGCGTGCCATGTTTTGCTTTTATATTACATGCCTCTGTATCACTATAATACATACAATGAGTGTTCTTTACAGACTGTGCTGCATTTGTGGTATCATGGTGTGTCACATAATCCGATGTGGGACGAGCCATTTCAGTGGTAGGACACATAAGCAAGAGTTTTGTAAGACGGTAACGTGATACAAGCCTTTTGTCAAGCTTGACTGTATCCCATGGGTTTCCTCAGAGAATGGAACTCGGCTCTCATTCTTATCACACAAGAAGCCTATGAATTAATTCAGTGCTGCTGCTGATTAATCTGCTGTTACGTTTTTATTGATCGCTTGGTTTGTGGAACAGTGGAACATCCAGAACGTAATCAGCAACACATGTTCTGCTTGCACATAGGCTGAATCACAATCATTTAATTTGGTCAGTTTACTGGTGATTGCTTTCTAAATGAATTAACTATTCCCTTTAACTCTGTGGTGGTTATTGCCCTGCTCTATGCACAGACCTAAAATCCTCTTTGACACTTGAGAATCCATAAAAATCCATTATACCTTTACATATGCAGCAGTTGTTTAAGTCCTACTTTCTCTAAAATGTCAGAAAATAGCGACAAATGTCCGTCTCAGTTTCTCTGCCTCCTAGGTAACATCTTTAGATGTCTCTTTTTGTCAAAACTGTGGTCCAAAGTCCAAATGTATTCATTTACAATGCTATAAAACAGAGAAAAGGAGCACATCCTCATTTCATACATCTCTCAGTCATCAAATTGCTGAATACGTTATGTAATCCTTTCATTTGTTTCTGTTGGGTAACGTTCAGCAGTGCTAATGTGGGTTACATCCTCGACTGTTGTTGACAGCTGTGATGAAGAATGAAACTCTCTCTGCCAACATCGCTGTGTTCTTTTGTGGTGTGTTGCAAGTTTGTTTTTTGGTGTTCGGGTGAAAACAGCAACAGAACATTATGATGGTGACATGACCCACAGAGTTCTCATTCATACAACAAGCCGTTTGTGTTAATTCTCTGTTTGCTATATACAGGCTGCAGCTTGTATTGTAGTACCAGTTATCCAGTAAGCTCTGTTTAGTAACAAGCTATTGTTACTAAACAATCCACGCACATGATTCACAATGTATGACTCACAGAGAGACGGGCCAAAAAGAAGGGAGCCAGTCCACACAGATGGTCATAATTAAAGGGTTTCATCCCAAAAGGAGTTGTCAGACATCTTTAACTCGACGCTCGGCATGGTAATAGTGGCCTCCTTTCAAAGCAGACATTTGAAGAGCTTGTTCCAACGTGAAAAGTCTAAATGTCTTGTCGCACAAAATGAAAGGATGTAACAAGTCGCGGTGTCAAAGAAATCCAACAACCGAGGACCTTAGTTGTAGGCAGGCGTCTTATTTTCTCTCTTCTCTGTGTCATAGAGCTCGACGCAGGAGATCGGCGAAGAGGCCGAGGAGGACGCCATCTTCACCATCACGCTGAGGAAGGTGCAGCTACACCAGTCGGCCAGCAAAGGGCAGAGGTGGCTGGGTGTGGAGACGGACTCGGCCCTGAGCCTCTATGAGACCTGCAAGGTGCGGACCATCAAGGCCGGCACGTTGGAGAGGCTGGTGGAGTACATGGTGTCGGCGTTCAGGGGCAAAGACTCCACCTACGTCACCATCTTCCTCTGCACCTACCGCTCCTTCGCCACCACCAAGCAGGTGCTGGATCTCCTGCTCAACAGGTACAGTGATGGCAGATGACACATTTCAGGGTCAACTGGTGGGTCTTGGGGGGGGGGAAACAAAAGATATTTCTATCATGTAAATGTATGTTTATTTTTCAGACTTCTCTCTGATTCTACCTCTTCAGCCCTCTGAAGATCTTACAAATGAAACAGTCAGAGAGAGAAAAATCAGTGAGGTTGACTTACTCACAGCTCATGTCTACATAGAGGCTGTCATTCTCCTAATTTTAGGAGAGCACATGCCAGAAAGTAAATGTCTACCTCATCATTGTCTTTCAAATATTCAATTGTTCAAATGAGGCAACGTGGACAGCTAGCTAGTGCCAATTTATTTTTTATTAAGTAAACAGAAAATCCTGTTTCCTTAAATGTTAACTGATGTCTAATGACATTAAATCACAATGCTTCTCTTTTACAATTCAGATTTAGATTTTCTACAAATATAATGATAATCCTCCTACATTTTGAAAGTGAGCAATACAGAGTAGAGGATAACAAAGAATATATTCTTTGTTATCCTCTACTCTCTATAATATTTGGATTATTGGTTTATTTCTGGTTTATTATTTTTATATGGTTTTGTTAATAAAAAAGTAAACAGCCAAACTCTGGTACATTTTAACCAGTGGACAATAAAGATATGTTGTACGCCTGCCACTGAGAAGGATCTCAACCTTTTATTTGTTGATTTAGTTATTTATTTTTAATCTAGATGGCTAACAAATTAGCACAAAGGGCTAAAAAAAAAAAAGTTTCCTGTCATTCACAGCTCATAAGCACAAACAACTCGTGCCGTTCCCCATTGAGATATCTAAGATTAACAGGAAGTAATGCTTTTCTTACAAGATAAATGAGAGCAGAAACCACACAGGCTCCTCTTTATTTCAAGTTCAGTGTATGACGTGTTAAAATTGTGGGGATTGTTTCTTTTCTTCTAATCAGAATTTAAATGTTTTTTTCCTAACTTGGTTGAACAGTACTGAACTTGTGTTTCTTTTTCTTTTTTTACTTTAGGTATGCCAAACTCCAAAATGTCCCTGCAGCCACAGCACACAGAATCTCCCAGGACGACTGCACAGAACTGAGAAAGTGAGTCTGCCGTGACCTTCAGTGTAGAGCTGCCAACATTAATCACTGAGTACAATCACTGCACTGAGCCCCGTCCCACTCCTCCGCAGACTAAAAGAATATAAACAGGGTTTGAAGTTGTAGTGGGTGATTTGTCTTTGCTAGACATCTGCCAGGGCGTATCTGCAGGAGTTTGATAAAATGCAGTTCATGAACTGATAAAAACAAAATAAATCACCTGGGGGGGAAAAAACAACACTTTTACAGCTTTTGCTGTTCTTTGTAGCTTCAACCTCACCATAGCAGATCATTAGCATTGTTAGCATTTCTTGTTGAAACCACAGGGCATAGTTGATTCAACTTTCACGTTAATATGATTATTTGAATATTTTTCTTTATTCTCTTAAATAGTTTGTTCAAATGCCTCAAAGACGGCCTTGAATAGTCACAGCAGCTAACATGTCATCCATATGACCATAGATGGATAGGTGCTTTTATTTTTGTGCTATTGGATTTTTTTCTCTAATTTTTAATTTAATAGTTTAGCTTTTGACATGAGGAAACTCTCCAGTGATGAATTGTAAGTTCTTTTAATAATTCAGAAATAATTTGTTAGCATTCCTCATCAAACTGTACCATCAAAGCTCCCTGTAATGATGTTAAATTACCATTTTGAAGTACTAATTCAACATACTGAGAAATATGACGAGCTTTAGTATAGTGCAAACTTTGGACTATGCTGTAATTATGACGGTGGAAGTATTTCTTCACTACGTTTATCTTTTCTCATTCTAAGAATGCACTAAGCACTATAATTCAGGGACAGCATGTTTCCTCCCAGAGCCCAAAGACATTCTAAATTGCTCATAGTTGTGAGTGTGAGCATGATTGCTAGTCTGTGTGTCAGCCGTTTTGATTGACTGGTGACCTGTACATGGTGTACCTCGCCTTTTTGCTCAATGTCAGCTGGGATTAGTTCCAGCCCCCTTGTATCCCTCAAGGATGAACAGATATGGATTTATATTTAGCCGAGCTTGCAGTGACTGCAACAGGAATATCAGCTTTTAAAGTTGCAAAATTGATATTTATTTGTAGAATTTATATCACGACATGTTTTATTTCCCGTGTGATGCAGCACTGTTTCATCTATCCTGGGAGCCTGGTTGGACCAGTACTCTGAGGACTTCTGGAGCCCACCGAACTACGACTGTCTGCACCAGCTTCTGTCCTACCTTAACCGCCACTTCCCTGGTTCGGACCTGGAGCGCCGCGCGCGCAACCTCCTGGCTCATTTTCACCGCCGACAGCAGTGTGAGCCTGACCCTGATGGTATGAAGGCAGGACAAGAGAGGAACAACAGGGCAGGGACTCTAGAAAAAGGGGATCCCACTTGAAATTAAACTTGCGGTCAAAATGATCAATATGAATTAGTCTTAAAGCTTTTTTTGTATGATAAAATCAACTTGTTCTCATGTAGCTGCAGACACAAATTCAATTCACTCATTGTAATACGTGTTGGAGAGAGCAGTTCGGCTGTACATGTGATGAGGCTAGCTGACCGTCACCATCAGCACACATGAGTACTGAGTGAGAATTTAAGGTCCTACCAAGGTCAGAGGAAGGATGAGAAGAGCAGGAACAGTGTTTAGGTTGAGCTCAGTCTGAGGCGGTGTTATGAAACATGTTTTTTGTTTTTTTTGTATATTCAGGGGAACACATCGGCTGCCCTTTTGCTACGCAGGAAGAGAGTGGCTTTGAGGACGAGCTTCCTGCGTTTAGTTTCCTGTCGTTTGACCCCATCATGGTGGCAGAGCAGTTCACGCTCATGGACGCGGTGAGCATTCCTCCCTTTCCTTTCAATACCACATTCATTCTAATCTGAAAAAGGCTTATCAGGTTTTTTGGTTCAACTGCTGATTATATCCATTAAAAATGAGTCAACTGTGGCATCAGTAGATAAGGAAAAGCAGCACATTGGAGAAGCTAAAATCAGCTTGTCGCTTTTGCTTAAACTTACTAAAAGAATGAAAATATTTTTCTGTTGATCAGATAATTCATTAAGTAATTGATGGAACATTCCTTTACCTTTACAATATAATAATTCCCATAATAAAAGCCTGGTGTTTTGCACTTTAAGCCTATTAACCTCACATATATCTGCTGATCATTTTTCCGAAGCTTTGAATTAATTTTAGAAATTAATTTCCAACTTTTAAAGAAGCCTTCTGTTTTAAGCCTGTTCTTTCTTTTTTGTTAAAAATACTTTTTTATGATGCAGTTGTGTTTGGGACATTTTTGGGTTCATTTAAAGGAGGTTTTAATTGCTTAAGTTATCAATGAAGCACTGTCATGTGATGTCTTTTCCTTTTTCTTTAGTCAGCTGCAACCAAATTCATGACCAAAGGACAGTTTTTGTTTTACATAATTTTTGGGCATTTTATGCCTTTACAGCTTAAGAGGTGACAGGAAACATGGGAGAGAGAGTGGGGGGAAGACATGTGGCAAATGGCCACGGGTCGGAATTGAACCCGTGCCGACCGCTAGAGGACTATAGCCTCGGTAAATGGGGCACGCGCTCTAACCACTACGCTATCTGCGCCCCCAAAGGACAGTTTCTCAAAGAAATACTCCATTGATGCATTAATTCGGAGGATTCACAGAGGGCAGTGTAAAATGAATTGGCCACATTAATGCAACAGAGACTAAAAGATGTCTTCACTTTCAGTATGAGTCAAGCTCCAAACGCCCCGGATTCTTCATTTCCTGTAATGCAGCCAATAGCATCGTTTTGTGAGGTTCTCTTTGCCTGCTAAATGCCACATCTTTAAAAATCCCTCTCAGAGCCACAAAAGACAATTTACTGAATATATTGATTTAATTATTTCATCTCCAAAAGCTGTAATACAGTGATAAGTGCTCTTAATGACTCATAAATGGACCTCTCTGTGTGAAATTCCCCTCTAAAAGCTCAACACAGCATGATCTACGACACTGAACACATGAATAATTCCTGGTTGGTCATTGAAATGAAGTATTTGAAGACTGTCTTTATACCTTGGTTTGTCTCTCTCTATCCAGGATCTGTTTAAGAAGGTGGTACCCTATCACTGCCTTGGGGGGATTTGGTCTCAGCGGGATAAGAAGGGGAAGGAGCACTTGGCTCCCACCATCAGAGCCACTGTGGCCCAGTTCAACTCTGTCACCAACTGTGTCATCACCACCTGCCTGAGCAACCCGACTCTGAAGCCTAACCAGAGAGCCAGGCTGCTGGAGAGGTGGATAGACGTGGCTCGGGTGAGTGACCACCCTCTGGTTTACTATTTATTTGCACTTAGAAACCTTTATAATGATATTTTAGGTTTTTGAAAGTCTAACAGTTGTTAGCTTATCAAACAGAAAGAAAGAATGCTCCTAAAACATTAAGATGTCCTGTTTGTTGTATCTGTTTCTGATTGGATAATCGTTCCTATTGCGTTCAGGAGTGTCGAATCCTGAAGAACTTCTCCTCGTTGCGAGCCATCCTCTCCGCCCTGCAGTGCAACGCCATCCATCGTTTGAAGAGGACCTGGGACGAAGTGTCGCGGTAGGTTTAAAGTCTTGCATTAACAATAGAAGCCTGCATGTACAGCGTATAGTTGTGTATATGTGCCGATAGAATATTGCTGAAGGCAGAGGGATTGATTGCACCAACCTCTTGACGTCTGTTCTCAGGGAGAGTTTCCGCACCTTCCGTGAACTTTCCGAGATCTTCTCAGATGACAACAACTACTCCCTCAGCCGAGAGCTGCTGGTGAAGGTGGGTCACAACTTCTCAACAGCACACACACAAATGGTCAATGCCCAAACAAGCAGCAGCAAAAAAACCTCAAACACATGTTGTAGTTTGTTAAAACATCAGAAGGTCATTGTGAAAATTGAGGTAATAGAAAACAGTTTCACTCATATATCAAATTGTCTCTGCCTGTCTACTAATAATTACTAGTACAGTCATTAATATTTATATTTTGATATACTGTAAGATTTAGCGTTTATTGGGGTTTCAGTGTTACAATATCGAGATACTCTAAATCCTTAACGTTATCATTTCCTGGTCTTAAATGCTATGTGACGTTTAAGTGATTTAGATCAAGCTCAAAAAAATCATTTTACTTATCTGGTCATCGAATACACACTATAAGTTATTACATAGTATCTATTAAAGCCTCATTACTATATTGATTTGTCAACAAAAAATAAATCTCTAATTCTTAATAATTATTATAATAGCATTTGAATGTTTGTCATTTTTGAGCAAACATTAAGAAAAAATAGCTTATTACAGCTCTTCAAATTTGTAGATTTAGTTTTTCTTCTTATTTATTATCATTATCTTATTCTCTATATACTCAAATACAACAGTACAATGAATGTCTTTAAGTTTTATGCTGCATCCTACTGTAGGTTTGAGGAAATTGTGATTTTGACAATTTTCTGGACATTTTTTGACCAAGCTCTTAATTTGACAGCATGATTAACTGAAAATTAATCAAATCTGGAGATTACTTATAAATTATTTATTACTATAATATGCAAATCAATTTATATACAGTTTAGCATTTGAATTTCCAGAAAATGTAGTGTATTGTATCTCACAATACAGGATTTGCTACTACTATGTAAAACTACATATAAAATCACATGTATCATGATCTCAGAATCAATCAGAACAGTCAGAAAAGGTCTTAGTAAAAGGAATAACAGCATAGACACAGACATCAGTAATAAATAAAAATTGTCTGCCTGTTATTGGCCCTTAATAATCAGACGTATTAATCCATCAGTCTATGTAAGTTATATAATGTCTGTGCATGCCTGCTGATCCGATGTAAGCAGGATGTATGGCTTTGTGACCTGTCCCATCTGTGGACTTCCTCACGTGTGTCTCGTACCAGCAACAGAGGAAGATCCACAGAAACATCCTGCAGGGAAGAACACCATGTTATTGGGTTTTAGTATCTAAATAGCACTCATGATGTCCTGGGTTGGATCTGTACAGCTGACAGATTGTCATCATTAGTCTAAATGTAGAGGGTTTAATGCACAGAGGTGTTGACAGCATGGAGTGGTTTTATGTTCTGATGCACTCCAAACAAGGACATCTACAGTACATGTTCCCTATATAGCTAAATGAAAAATCACATAATATTAGAATGATACAAAACTGTTCTTTTTTAGTTAGCAATATGAAGCAGGCTTGACACACCGATTCCCAGAAATGACAAAATTACTTCTTACACACAGACATGATAAAACATTTTTATAATCAGTGTGAACGCTACTTTCCAGGGATGCCGTTACCTCACATGTTCAAATAAAAAGCAATGAAATTAATCTTAGAAATAAAGAGAAGGAATGCTCCATGTAACTCCAGAACCTTTCATATCATGTTTTCATGCTGTCTTCAGTAATCCAGTGATACTGTATTTGTCTTAATTTACATGGTGCAGATTTTCCCAAATGTAAACAAATAATAGCTAAAAGAAACGTTAGGGTATCATCACATTGTATCCCACAGTTGCAACATTATACTTCTTGTTCCTGTTTTCCTAATTTATGTGAAATGTATAAAAGCTACAACAATAATATTAATATCTAGAAAATTCCAGAAGAAATTTTGATGTGTGCCTGATGCTTGGTCCAAATTTCAGTGCTAATATTGAGCTTGGATATCGGCCCTTCTTTTTTACTGTCTTTACCATTGCGACTTATCTTTACCACATGTGACCTTGATGCCTTTGTGACATGTTAAAGGTGAGACTGAGCTGCTTTGGGTGAGGTTTTACACTCTATTGAGAGCCCATTTAGTCAAGCAAAGTCCCAAGTTTTGTGACCCGTTTAAACCTTTAGCCATGTTTCTATGTTGAGGTATTGCGACATTACATGGCCCCAAAGTGGGCTGGGTTTGAGCTCCGTTCAGGTCGACTTCCCATTATTTCTTATGGGATAATTTTTCGCAGTTTTTTGCGATTTTCATGAAAACAGTTTTGCGATTTGCTGCCGAAAGTCATAGAACACCATTCCTGATCAAACCGCACGTTCTGATTTATTTTTTTTGTGTATGTGCCGGCGACGCTGCGAGACTAGTTTCATTGTGAAAAATGGTATGGAAGAAAAATAATAATAATAATATTAAGTATGGAGAATAATATACTCTGTGCTCTTGTGCTTTGCACATCAGGCACAAAGAATGTTAATAATAATAACAACAATAATAAAAAATTAAAGGATTATTAGATTATTATTGTCTAAAAACTTTTTAAAACAATAAATATCAATATCACAGTATGACCTATACCATAATAGAGCATTTCCTTTATATCGCCTCACCCTAAAGTCTTAGGCTCAATAAAGTCATGACCAAAATCAACTCTTGACTTCCTGCCTACACCTCACCGCCCCACACCCACAGTCTCTGAATGAAGACATACTATACATCTATTAAAACGGATAATAAATGTATAGTTTAATTTATTAAAAAACAGTCTCAGTCATTTAATGTAACAGCTGGCTGCTGTCATTTTTAACAAAAATGCATTCATTAGGGACTATTTTCAGTGGTGGATTAATCCAGATTTGGTCCTCTTGTTAGTATTTTGGGTAGCAGGACTGTGTACAGAATGTGTTGATGGTGGGGGGAACAACAACAAAATTTTCAGTTGATGTTTCTTCCCATTCAAACAGATATCTTCAATGCATCAAAGTAAAACTCGATCTGGTGAATGTGTTATCAACTATTTATAAAACTGTGTAGTTTGCTAATGTAATAGTGAGTAAGCACCCCACGCTTCCTGCAAGGGAATCCCCGCTGACGTCAAGGGGAGGGGGAAACCTTTGGCAGGTGTAGATAGCAGGTCTGATCTGATGCGTCTGTAAGAGATCATCTCGAGGCGTTGCCTGTCTTTAGCTCTATCTGCTCACGCCAGGCTGCATTCACTTGACTCTGTCAGCTGGAGTGTAACAGACTGCAGAAGGCCTCAGAAGGTTACATCACTCTGAGGAAGGTGTATGGAGGTTGATTTTCTCCCACTCTTCTCTGCGGTTACTCAGATATTTTATTTGGCCCTGAAATTTAGCAACAAGTAAAAATGTTTTGAAGAGCAGTCAGCATGAATATAAGGTCACATAAATGGCATATACTTGTAAACTTTTTCAGGGCCATAAAATGAAGCCTAATTTAGGATGTAATGTTATATTTATATCTAATCTGTCAGAGGGTTAAGGTTGACCAGAATTCAGTCTTGAAGATTTAGGAAATATTTCAGTACAAGTTCAACAAAACATCCATTAAGACATCCATTAAGGGAGTTTTCTATTTGGTAACCCCCGGTCCAGACCAGCTGAAGTCACTCATGTTAAAATAGCAAACACGTATGTTATAGAAAACAACAGTGATTTTGTTGGTTTTGTCATTTAATTTATAGATCTAATGCTAATTTTCAGAATGAAAGGGGCAGTCCATCAATTTTGCAGTTTAAGATCAGCCTACTGATCATGGATTGTGGTACAAAACAGCTGTTTAATATGTTACGTGGTTTGAAGGCTTAGAAAATAGTCAAAATAATGTCTGACTTAGCATTTTTTTGTGAATTTTCTGGTGTTGGAATTTGTCAGATGATATCGCTGTCAAATTAGCACCACAAGCAGGATCTTTTTTATGGAAAATTAGGATATTTTTAATTAGGTCAACGCATCTGTTTTTTTTTTATTTGTCTGTCAGCAGAAATATAGAAAAACAATCCAATTTTCATGGGGATGGGTGTGAGGGTGAGGATTTGGCTGAAGAACTCATTACATTTTGGAGCCGATCCAAACCACAGAGTGTGTACATGGATTATTTTTAACTTTCATTAACATTGTGAGAAAGGACATTTGGTCCTGGACAAATAAATGCCTCACATCTTAAATGCAGTAGATGACCATCAAGTTCGATGGTGAAAAACACGGCCAATAGTAGATTAACATAATAATAGAATAAGTGACTTCTTTTTTACAGTCGCTGGTGCTTGTTGTTAGTATAAACCTGGAGTTGGTGAAACTTCCTACAGAAAGCAGTCATTATGGAGCGCTCAGGGACTGTGGTTTCATGGGAAAACCTGTGCAAACACTTTGTTCTCAAACTAAGGTGTCGCTATGGAAGCATGAATACACACATGATTGCAGCTTAACAGAATGTTCTCAGATTTCTGCAATGTATAACAGATACAATTATTTCACTGTGTGTGTAAATGTGGAGTGTTTAAAAAAAATATACCAAATTTAATTTTAACACAGTAATATGTTTTTCCTTGTGAACATAACATTTTTCATTACAATCTTTTTGATAAGAAGCTGCCAATTTCATGTGCCAAATTATTTCACTCTTAGCCATTTGATATCTGTACTTATTACATATTTCCATGATAAAACAGTGTTTTCTGTTTTTCACTGATGTATTTTAAGTTTTCCAGTTAGGAAGAACATAATAAATGTACAGCAGAAATTATGAACACCATATTTTGACATAATTCAGTAGCTTTCACAGCACAGTGGTTGTACTTACAGATTTCATATTATAGAAAAGTGGACTATTGACTTTGTCACAGCTGTATACTCTCTTAATGTCCTTGTAATTTTGATTTTAGAATGTTTTGGGTTACATGATGTACCTGTTTAAGGTTGTGTGGACTAAATGAATATAAACCAGCTTTTAGTTGTAGTAGTAGTAGTAGCCCTCTGCCCTCTGACTCACCTGTCACACAGTGACTTGTGCAGAGATATATCTGTTGTTGAAAAGTAAAACTAATTTGCAGCTGCAGTTAGCCCCTTCAGAAGAATAATAGTAGTGTCGGCTGACAAGAATGGATCATGACAACACAAACATGCTCCTGCTTCTTAATTGATGTTTAGATTTTTTGGGGGGGTTGTTTGCAGGTATAATAGCTCCGTGGGTGAAACGTGGGAAAGGAATCACTTGATGAGTTGCAGTTTATCTTTTGTGTATAGAGTAGTCACACTGTTGGTTATTATTCTGCAGGAGGGCACCTCAAAGTTTGCCACTCTGGAAATCAACCCCAAACGAGCTCAGAGGAGACACCAGCAGCAGAGAGACCTGGTGAGTCCACAAATCTAAAACCTAAAACAATGAAAGAGGGAACTGTGTTTATCTTTAGTTATCAATGAAGTACTTGTTTCACCTAATTGTACTCACACATGGGCAGCATCTGTTATGTGCCAACAGTGCCACCTAGTGGCAAGTGAGAGCTCTGCAGTTCATCCTGGTGGAGGAGAAAAATATTATCCAGCGAAGTCTGACTTCTGTCTGATGCATTTCTGTCTCTCCAACTTCAATGCTCAGCTCTGCAGACAGTATTTTTGTTTCTCAATAGCTGTTTTCTTGCTCAGCCTCCATGTTTACCTCCACTGATGGCCCCTCTGTCCTTCTCTGAACAGGGAGTGATGCAGGGGACAATTCCTTACCTGGGGACCTTCTTGACGGACCTGGTGATGATGGACACTGCTATGAAGGATTACACTGAGGTCAGACACTTAAAATGTATTTTTACTGTCATGAGTTTGGTTTTTTTTTTGTACCATTTTTTATCAAGTTTTTATTATTTATTTTTTTAACCATCTATTTCTCATGTATTTTTATCTCTTTTTTTAGGGTGGTCTGATCAACTTCGAGAAGAGAAGAAAGGTGAATTTAATTTTGCTGTTTGGTTGTTATGACCTAGAAAACCTAATAGTAAAAAGATTGAGAAACATCTCTGCCGTTGTGATTAAAGGTATACTGTGCTGTATTTTTCTGAAAAGAAAAAAAAAAGACAAAATAATCCATAGATTCTTAGAAAAGTAATCCCCCCCCTCATTCGTCACTTATGACCCACTGGATGCATGTGGCGATATGTATCTGCAGAGACCCCGCCCTCTGCCAGCATTTTCTTTCTTTCTTCGTTTTTTGCTGTGTTGAGGAAGTTTCTGGCCGTCAACCTTTGGGCAGTGGTGTGGAGCCCCCACCCAATAACAGCACAATGTCAAGACAAAATCCGGGTTGGTTGTGTGGAGGTGTGGAGAGCACATACTGTATCCACCAGAGCCCAGTAGTCACTTTTAATTAAAGTCAATCCTAATCCAAATTCCAACAAGACATGTGTGCCATCAATGTGGCTGCCCTCAGCATTCTGTTAAAGTAAGTAAGAAAAAAAAAATCACATATCCACCTCTTTATCCAGATCTGCTTAAAAATTCAATGGTTCCATTTTTGGCACATGCCGCACTCTTCCACCATGTTTATAGAAAATCTGTCAATTGATAAAATTCTGAAAAAAAGCCTCACAATCTTAAAGGAGGTGACAGAAATGTATTTTATCTGGATTCACTACAAAATTTGATTTCTACCCTTCCTCTCAGTTTCATGGTAATCCATCAAGTAGTTTATGTGTAATTGACAAAAGCAGCCCAAAAAGCCCCATCTTGCAATGTTCAAAAAGGTACAACATTTTCCTGAATCTGCCTTTTTTTCTGGATCCACTCCAAACTTTAATGGGTTCTTCCTTGCCATACGCCCAACCCTCCCACCAAGTTTCAGGAAAATCCATCGTGTAGTTTTTGTGTAATCCTGCTAACATCAAACAAATTTACAAACACTGGTGAAAACATTTCCTCCCTGGCAGAGATAAATCTACTAATAGGGAAAATAAAGATACTGAAACAGCCAAGTAACTGGAAACAGAAGAACTAATCATAGAATGTAGAAAATAATATTTAAAAAAAAGCATCACATGAATTAATTATGTAGTTTTTGATTGACTAACAGCACAGAGAATAAAAACTAGTTAAAGCTAAAATGACATTTCACTATAGTGCGTTACTCTGTAAAGGCCCAACAGCCCCATTTAACTCAATCAAGCCTTATCCAAAACCAAACTCATAGACTGTAACCATAATATACATGGCTGAAAACATTTCAATCTGGTGGGTCCTGACTTTATTCAAATTTGCACCAAATTGCAAACACACAGATACCAACCCCTTAAAGAAGACACCCTATCTCTCAATGTTAAAGAAACTGGAAAAGAATTATCCTGGGTCTGCCCTGTTATCCATATCTGCACCAAAATTTAATGGGATCTAGTTTGGGCCAAGATGCATCCTCCCAGTGAGTTTCATGGAAATGCGTTCAGTAGTTTTTGCATAATCCTCCTGAAAACCCAACCAACCAACAAACAGACACAGGTGAAAACATAACTTCCTTGGTGGAGGTAATCATTTTTTGTTTCTCTGAATCACTCTGTTGTTCTTGCTAACACCACTCTCTCTCTCTTCATTCACCCTCTATCTCGCCTGACCAAGGCCATAATTTCAGTGTTGTGTTGACAAACAGGAACTGATTAATCCTGCGTATTGTTCCTTTAAAGAAAGAGCAAAGTGACTTATTGAAATCATCTTTCAGCTCAGAACAGATGAAAATCAAATCAAAATTGGACAAAAATGAAATCCTTTTCTTTTTACCATTGCCTGCTCTGCTCTCTACCTGCAGGAGTTTGAGGTGATCGCACAGATCAAACTGCTCCAGTTGGCCTCCAACAACTACAGCTTCACTCAGGACAGCCACTTCAGAGAGTGGTTTGCAGGTGTGGAGAAACTCAGCGAGGCAGAGAGGTTAGTCGTCCACGCATGCTTTTTCTGCATAATGAGTACTTTTAGTTGTATCACTGCAGTATGGCTACTTTTATACGCCACCATCCAAATCTAGTGTTGTTCTTAGCCTTTTCTGTTCAAATTACAGCATCAATTATTCAAAACACTTTCTATATGTCTGTAGTTTAGTTGATTTCTGTTTCAGTCATTCAGTATGTGTCCCTTTTTTTCTGGGCATATTGGGTGAAATGGTCATAACGGCATGTGTAGATTGTCTCGCCCTTTCCTTATGTCGGTCTCAATCATCTTGAGTGCTGAGCCAAGCTATTAAGAGGCATTGTACTTTAGCTCAAGTGCTCATAAGCTTGCTATTACATAAAAACAGTAGAACACTTACAAATTCAGACACTGGTTTTCAGAGGAGGCTGAGAGCACTTAGGGAGGGAAAGCTGCCTGATAGATTCATACCAGAGTGGTGAAATCCACTGAGAGCATCTAAAAGAATTATATTCATTACTTAATATAAAACAACAGAAGTAAAGCTGCACCAGGTCAATTTGTTTAATGTAAAAATATATTTTTTAAAAAGACCCATTCCTGTATCATAATGTGTAACCATGGACACGGTTTTACTGACGTATCAGCGCAGGATTTCTGGGTGCTGAATTGAAAGGATGGCTGTGAATAACAGGGTCATCCTGTCTCATCCTCGTGATGAGTTCAGATTGACATCAGCATCTGTCCTGACTTCCTGTTCCTGCAGCTATAATCTGTCCTGTGAGATCGAACCTCTGTCAGAGTCGGCAAGCAACACACTCAGAGCCAAGAAGAACGGTGGAATCATGAAACGGTGGAGCGAGTAAGTGGCAGTGTTGATGAAAAACGGGGTGCAGAATGTGCTGTTGAGAGACAAAACATTTCATTAAAACTTCAACTGTGTCAACTCATCTTATGTTCATAACATCCAGCCAAGTAATTCCACGACTGGTTATTGTTTTGTGTCTAGCCGACAGTTGACGGAGGCCGGCTGCAGCAGCGCCGCGGGCTCTCATTCCAAATCCTTCGACCACTCGCACTACAGACCGTACCAAGGAGGCGGGGGGGACAGCGGTGATGCCCTGAGTGTCACCTCAGTCAGCTCCAGTGGTTCAGACCTGGAGGATGTGAACGCCAGCTTCCTGTCTGATTCTCCAGAGGGACATGAGAGAAAAGTAAGATCGAAAGGGGGATTAGAGAAGTTAGTGCAGAACTTAACTGTACTGATGACTATGTGACAGGATTATTATTGAATCACTCTAGATAACACACACGTAACACCTCAGCTGATGAATCTTTGTTGTTATATGTGGCTGCTGACTTCACCTCCTTGCAACTAACTATATTCTAGTGTGACATGTTCTCCAGTGTAGTTGTTTGTTGACGTTTTCTGTTTCCTTCACTCTCTCTTGCTCCCCAGACGTCGACTCCTTCAGTGAAACTTACCGTCTCTGCTTTGGGGAGAGAAGCTCCAGCAGCAGACACAACGTCAACGGTATCAAGTTTGATTTTTTTTTTTTATCTGTAGTTTATCCTTAAAACGTGATCAGGCATGTTTATAGATGATGGTAGGACAACATTTTAATAATGTTTAACTATTATTATATATGCCCCTGAGTGCACCCAAAGATAAATATCTCAATGATTTTTAGATAGATGGATTGCTATTCAAATCTTTATAGGTGAATATGCAGAATTTTTTATGTTTTATCCTAACCTCCTCTTCTCTCTTGTCATTCTATGTAGTTCTGGGAGTGTACGTCTCTGTCATCCCTGGATACGTCCGGGACGGGCTCCAGCTCCGGTTCGGCCTCTGGCTCAAGCAGCGCCTCCTCCTCTTCCGTCTCCTGCTCCACCCCGCTGTCGGCCTCCCGCTCACACAAACGCTCAGTGTCGGCGGTGTCGAACTACTCGACTCTGTCGCTGCCCCTGTACAACCAGCAGGTCGACGACTGCTGCATCATCAGGGTCAGCCTGGACGTGGAGAACGGCAACATGTACAAGAGCATCCTGGTGAGTTAAAGTTGTTTAAGAAAAAACTTTTTTTTGAACTAGTGAGCATAAGAGAAGATAAGAAGATACTTTATTCAACCCACAGGGGGGGAAATCTTTTGTTACAGCAGCATAGAACACAAATCAATATGCAATGATAAATGGCAGCAAAAGTACAAAAAATATGGGCAGGTAGGAACCTACTCTATCTGTAAAAAGTTCCATGAGTAGGTTAAAGTGCCCCAGTGCCACAATAAATAGCTATGATAGATCTATGAAAGTATCACCAGGAGGTAGAAATATATACAAATATATACACAATATCACAAATTCTCTGTTATCAGCTATCACAATCTGCTTTATATCATGTTAGCACAGTTTCACAGCATTGATTCTAATTTGGAAGTTCTTTGCTTTGCAAAGCTAGGCATCATTTCCAAATATGAAGGAAACTTGCAAATTCACTTTGTGATCACATAGTAGGTGGTAAAATTAATTATGGAATTTATACAACTATTATATTAGATGATTTCAGTGAAAAGACCAAAAAACCAATGCAAACAAGAACACTCAGAGAGCGCAAACCTCCGCCAAGGCCCAACCTATCTCGACATGATTGTTATTCCAGCAAAAAAAAAAATTCCCGGATCCGGATCCAGATCTTCACCAAGATTTAACAACCTCTAGGATACGCTAGGGTCCATCTTTGGTGAAAGTTTCGTGAAAATCCGTCCATGAGGTTTTATTTAATAAAATGAATGTTTCTACTACAGGAATGTACCAGAATAAAAGATATTGGTTTTTACTTCTTTACCACTGTTCTGATTTAGGAAAACAATATAAAACACCAGCAAAGAAACGTACATTTTATGTTTTAACACGCTGTCATAACAGTAGGAAACACTTTTTTAAATTTATATTTTATCACCATGAAAACTCAGACATTGCTTTTTGATTAGATGACATGTAGTTTGACTCTGCAAAGACACCAGGCTTTTATGTTTGTCCTGTCATTCAGGTGACAAGTCAAGACAAGACTCCAGCCGTCATCAGGAAAGCCATGATCAAACACAACCTGGAGCGGGAGAAGACGGAGGACTATGAGCTGATGCAGAAAATCTCTGAGGACAAAGGTAAAACCTAAAAACATGTCAGCTGTATATTAAACAAAATAAAATTTGGGGACCTCCATCCATACAGAACACCACATTGATTCTAAATTTATATCCCGTATTTGTTCATATTACTTTGATTCATTGTCATTTCTCTCTAATTTGTATTTGATTTTTACCATGGTTGTTTTGACCTACTACGTGTTGCTACTCCTCTCTTTTGTCTTGTTCTGTAGAGCTGCGGATCCCGGACAACGCCAATGTTTTCTATGCCATGAACTCCACTGCCAACTACGACTTTGTGTTGAAGAAGCGTGGCTTGGCCCGACCGGTGCGGGCCAAGAACGTGGCCAGTTCCACGCTGCCTCGCATGAAACAGAAGGGACTGAAAATCGCTAAAGGAATTTTCTAAGGAGAAACGCGAAAACCTCCTGCCTCCCGTCCAACCACTTCAAACCCTTTCTGGTCTCCACTTTTCAGAAGTAACATTTGGAGACACACTAACCTGAACTATCTGAGTTTTTGTTTGCGAAATGGAGACGCAAGAGGAGATGACATAAATGACCAAGCAATCTTTCTGTGGTTTAGCAGAAAGCAAAGGAGCACCTTAGCACTTATTAACAGCTGTTGTGTCATCAGGACCCTCAGAGGAACGTAAAAGGCTGAGTTTGGCAGGAAACGCCCGGATAGAGGCTCTTACCATAAGACCGACGACAAATGGGCACCTTCGTGGGAAAACAAACAACTGCTTGGTGGCTGAACTGGTCAAACTCTACCAGCCTCCACTCAGGCTGAGATTTCACATAACTGGTTGCATCGACTTGTGGAAACGCGGTTTTGTTCACTTTCCTTTTCCTTTGCTTTTTTGTTTACATCTTAACATCGCTCATTCGCTCTTAAAGTTTTTTGTCCAATCCTCTTGTTCATAAGAGGATTTTTGCACCTTCGATAAAACAATTTTTTAAAAGCCCCCTCAAGCCTTCGTCCCTGTATTTTGCTCTTCGATCTTCATGCACGCCCTCTCCTGGCGTGGAGAGTACATAAACGAACAATACGAAGCCCCAGCGACTACAAACATATCTGGGTGTTTGAATGTCTAGATTTTTTTCAGGGAACTTTTGTCGTGAGTGTACCGCCGCCTTTACTGTCTCACCCTCGGGTTCCTGATGTCGACAGTATTACTGGACTGCAGCACTGAACGTTTCTCTGTCCGCTCTCTGACGCTGGGACTCATCTCTGCATTTTACCACCAGCTAGGCTGACGTGGAGGAACTTGAACCCTGTTGATCTCTTAATGCTGCCATGTAACGAACAAAAAGTCCAAGGAGTCTGAAATGGAGACATGGTGTAGAAATCCAGTGGACCCAGCCATTAATCACATGCCAATGTTTTCTTTTTTCAAATGAATGAATTGTAACCACTACACCGTGAAGGATGTGGCTGTCCTGTGATCACACTTGACTGGGACAGAAATCTGGGACAAGAACAAGAGAGCTGAAAAAAGATGAGTGTATATATCAATTAACACCAACTGTGCAGTATATTCTTTTGAAACGGACCATGAGATTTTGTTAATAGACTGTATGTCAACACGTTTTTCATTTTTCTTTGTATATTTCTTTTTGCATCTCTCTGCTCTGATATGGTGCTGCTAATTATCCTTCTGAAGAGGTTGTACTAGCTGCACTTTCTTTGCTTCCATCAGCCGCCATGTTGAAAGGAAACAGAAACATCTCTGACCATCTAAACCACTAAAAGCTGACTCAGAATAATGTTGGATTCAGCTGTTCTTAATCGGAGGCTGGGTTACTGGGTATTCAAATTTATTATTACATATTAGGATAATCCTCTTTGAGATGAGATGTGTCATTGTCTTGTGTTCCCAAAATACTGTAGTAGAGGAACTGTGGGATTCAATCTGCATTTATGGAAGAATAAATCAAAATAGCTACATAAACAAGCAAAAAACAAGATACTCTAAAAAATTACAAGGTCCAAAGAACAGTATTCCAAATTTCCTGTAACAGCAAACTGATATTTTGGTTAAGCCATACATTTGCATGGGAAGAAGAGACTGTAGTTTCTTCTACAGTAACATGGTGGCTCATCTTTCATATCATTAGTGACCACTTTCCAAATGTGCCATGACAGGCTTGTGTATTGTAGACGCATCCAACAGGAACCTGCTGATTTATCCTGCAGGACGCTTTCTTGCGGTGTCAGTTGTGATTTGACGTGCTGGTGATGACAGCGGAGTCTTTCCTCTCTGGCCTCTCTTACAGGACATGTGGAAGAAATGGATTTTGATTATTTCTAGTTCTGGAAAACTAGTCAAAATATAGACAAGCTCCTTAAATCAGGCCGTCTGGAATCAGGTTTGGAATGAGGCTGTGCATAAGAGCCCAGATGAACGACAGTGATCCTGTTAAACCGCACATGAGGGAATTGTGATCTGTTTTTGTAAGGGAAAATTCAACCTAAAACACCTTATCATTGTTTTTTCTTTAAGAAAAAAAAACATTTTTTGGTGAGGTACTTTCTATTTTTTGTGTCCATATTTCTTTTAGCCCCATGGATACAAAGTGATGTCACATTGTTGTTGAGGGCTTTTATTTTTAAAGGGCATAGTCTCTGCACACAACACTTAGTGCTAAAATATCTGTTTTGTTCCCTGGTAGTTCAGCTCCAACCCCCTCAGTTTTTGCACCCGACAAGCTTTCCCTGCTCGCAAGGCACATATGTAGTTAACTCATGTCAACAGCTTTATTTGTTCTAAAGTTGAACCAGTAGGTCTGATTTCTCAGTTGCTGTTGTGCCACTGATGTTAGAAACTCTGGTGACGTCCAGGACCAGCTTGCACACACAGTGGGATAATGATTGATGAAGTTGTAACGATCTCTAGCCGAGAAAATAACACTCAGTCGCTCATGTACGTTGTAAGCTAGTCAGATAGACACTTCAATTGTTGCAGCTTGTGTAAAAGTAGGCAAATGCATTGTTTAATTCGTTTCTTGCAATTTAGCTTTTGTATTTTTTTTTTTTTTGGAAAGGCTCAAAAAGGTACCAGACTGTAAAGTCTTTAAATGCAGAGTATCGCTGTAACCAGAACTCTGTACTAAGCGCTTCATCTGAAGCTTGAAGTCCAAGCTGCCATGCTGAGGTTAGTGAGCCATGCTGGGCCAGTTTGCTGTTCAATGGAGCGGCTGAGCAAAGAGTCAATATGATCAACAGTCTAAGTTGCACACCCCTCCTCTGAGTCTTTGCATTGCATTTGAGTAAATGTAGGATAAAGGGAAGTTAGCGTCACCAAAAACACCTCATGACTAAATATCTACGGTTGGATTTTTCCTGAATATTTTATATCACTGCTTCAGAACGCTAGATTTGCTTGGATTGCACTACGACTACAACCATGTGTTGCCTTTTTTGTTATTTTCGCCAGCATGAAGTTCATAATTCTCTTAATGATCAAATGAATTTAGCGCCCCCCCCCCCCCCCCCCAAAAAAAGAAAATAAAAACGAGAAAAAAAACTGCGAAAGCAATATGGTGACGAGTGGCAGCAGGTATTTCGTCCAGCCTTTGTGGATGTTGTTTGGTGTGAAATCCTTCGCTGTTGAACACTGTGACCTTTGACCCTTTCACTCCGACCTCTCTGCCTGTTGATCGGCGCGTCATGTCGAGCACTGTGAACTAAACAAGTAACGTCTGAATCCCACCTGACTTGACCCTACATGTGCCAAATAAACAAGTAAAGAGAGAAAAGGTTGCTTTTACCAGATGAGTCCTCTGCCTTTCACAGTAAAAAAAGAAATCAAGTTTGTATGTTTACTGTTGTCGCATTTTTCTGGAAAACAAAATAAGGGTGAGAATACAATGATGTGTGGACCCTTATCCCTGTGGAGAATTAGACTGTCGTCCAAGAAACTTGAAGCAAAGATGTTTGTCAGGAGCTGCAGGTGAAGCTGTTGTAGAAATCACACTTTCAAAAATGTGTCCTTCTATTTCTCATGTTTTAATGTCGTCTGTAATGTCTTTAGGGATCCAACAGCTGCCGAAGTTACAGCTTTTGAAAACTGGAGTGTCCTTGATATCAAAACCAACTGCTTTGAATTATAAACCATTTTTATTCCAACCAAACTCTATATCTGAGGTGCCGCTGAGAAAACGTAGCAGCAGATTTCTGGTAAACAAACATCTCACTCACTTTAATAATGGTGTTTGTCAAAACTGATAAGTGATGTAATATTACACAGTATGGTATGTTGACGTATTTTGCTTTCTTTTTGGCCAAGTTTCAGAGATTAAAACCACATGAAAATCACTAAATCTGTGATGAAAACCAAATAGAGCAGTGTAATAAAAAATATATTTTTTACCTGTTTTAATAGTATTTACCTTTTGCTTTTATTTATGTTAGAATTCCTTCATTCTCTCAAACCGGTTAGCCGCTGCCTGCTGTTAGCAACAGGCACTGCAATGCATCACAATGTCTGAAGAATGTTTTTTGGCATCTCTTACTTGAAGTCACCAGTCAGTCACTCCCTGACTTAGTTCTACTGAAGGTACAAATCTTTAAAAACGGCTCACAAGTGTATAGTTCAATTTAAAGAGATGCTCAGTAATTTTGTAAAACTGTCGGTCACTTTTACAGATGTACCTTGAATGCAGCTTGAGTACCCTCTCTGTAGTGTTTGGTTGGAACAAAAATCTTCCTTTAATTAAAAATGTCTGTTTAATTAAAATGTCTGTTCCCTGTAGTAGTTATTTCCCAGTTGAACACAGTAAAGGCAACGTTTCCGCTGCAGCTCCATCTTTTCTTTCAGTATGCTTGTGCTCTCTGAGAATCTAAACATTGTGCATATGGGTGGATCTTGATCTGAATTCCCGGACCTAGTGAGCGTTTTTTTGTGCCGATGAGGTTGATGTTGGACTGGTCTGTGTGTCGTTGTAGCTGGTGTTGAAAATGACTTACTGTTTGTGATTTGACCTGATTCTGTGCGAGTTTGAACAAAAAGGCTGCGTTTACAAGAAAAAAAAAAAACTAAAAACTGGAAACCAGCTGGCGTGATGTGTTCTTTTTAAAAACTTTTTTTGTTTTGTTATGTTTTGTTTTGTTCCCCTGATCTGTGCTCGGGTGCCATTTTCCATTTTAACAAAAGGATTTCCGAACTTTTTCTAACTGCAATCTCTCTTTGTTTTAATTTTCCTACTTGTCCTAAAAACATGAAACCCATGTAGAATACAAACTCCTTGATTATGTCCTTGTTTATTTATTGATTTGTATATATAAAATTTGTTTTGCAATGTACATTCTTTCCTTTCTTGGTTATAGATTAATATATTCATGTATATACGAATAAACATTAAGTTTATAAAATTAAAAAGATTGTTCTCTTTACTTTTATCTCCTTTGTGTAAAGATTAGGAAACTGAAATGGGAATATGCCTCAGTGGAATCTCTACAGGACACAACAACCAAGATAAATTGTGCAGTAAAATATTACTGGATTTCAATTAACTGTACTTCATTTGACTAAAGTGCAGAACTAAAATGATTTATCATTTTTTAATTAATGTGGATGTTATATTTACACCTACTGTCTTCTATAAAGAAGCATGCTATTGAATTTCCCATTAAGATAAGTTCTTTCCTCCATAAGTAATTTAATGCTCAAGATGTTCAATAGACACTGTGCCATAAACTGTTAATGAACTGCACTCATACAGCGCTTCTTTAATCTGACTGACCACTCAAAGCACTTTACAACACGGGTCAGCATTCACGCATTCACACGTACATCCATACACAGGTGTCACAGGCAGTCATGCAAGTTACCACCAACTCATATGTAGTGGTAAACTACTCATGTAAACACTCAAAAACCACACAAACAGCCATTGGTCCAGTATCCTCTCCAGAACCTCAGCCACCCCATAAATACATGTGAACATATTTTCAAAATTTACAACGTTGTATATATTCATTCATTCATTCATTTTCTGTAACCGAATATCCTGTGTAGGGTCACGCGGGGACTGGAGCCTATATACATATTAAATATCATGTACACACATATAGTAAGATAAAAATACAGCATGGGGAGTTTGAATGTTCCCTGGTTCCAGGCACCTTTGTTGGATGTAATCGGTACAATGCAGCAATGCATATTCTAACTTTTTAGAAATGAATAAAGTGTACATAAAGGTTCATCTACAAAATTACACGTAACAAAAATGTAAAGGAAATAAACCAATTTTACATAATAAAATTAATGCACTCCTTCCATTCTTAAATGAA
Organism: Chaunax sp. Z400; assembly: GCA_037577475.1. Taxonomy (NCBI): domain Eukaryota; kingdom Metazoa; phylum Chordata; class Actinopteri; order Lophiiformes; family Chaunacidae; genus Chaunax; species Chaunax sp. Z400. The sequence continues at coordinate 22,454,630 of CM075187.1, read as the reverse complement.
ACACATCAAATTAAAATTTACTTAAACCTCATTATTTTAATAACGTTCTGATTACAGGTGTAAAGATATAGACTTCTATTTTTAATTTGTTTGATTAACAGATTGACCGGTAAATTGATTTGGTCATCATTTATAATTGACAAATTTTACTGATGTGTTTGACGTATAGTAAAACGTCATCTCTCAGCGACTGAACGAGCTTGTCTTTCGCGCACGCGCAGTTGCACATAGCTTTGTTATTAAATTTCAGTATGGCGCTTAGCAAGACGTTTGGACAAAAACCGGTCAAATTTCAGCTTGAGGAGGATGGAGACTATTACATGATCGGATCAGAGGTTAGTGTTTCACCTCGTTTACAAATTTTTACTTTAATTATTTACTTATTTGGCAGAATAAGTTAACGTGACAGTCTGTCCGCCAGCAACTAGCTAGCTAGCTTTCCATGCTAGCAAATGGGGACAGCGCACCAAGATTCATTCAGTTACTTTGGGTTTATTGTTAATGTAGCTGAGAGCAGTCTTGAGGATAAAACACATTATATATATATGTGGGTGTAAATGAATCAAGTTTGACATGAAAACGCTCACCTTTCTTCAAAGGTGTACTCCTTTATCTTCGTCTGAGCTAGCTATCGTTAAACAATTAGCTAGCTAGCAGTGTTTATATGGAGCTATCGTCAACCAAGCCATACCTGGTTAATAGGTTATATTAGCATACTGCATAATAAAATGATCAGACTCAGGCATCCTAAAAAATACAGAAACCTTTTGGTCCCCTCTTACTAACTACACATTTTGGCTATTTGTATTATACCTGGCTCTCAATAACCCCTTTGTATTATCTGGGGTCCCAAATTTTGATAGTTGCGAAAGCAGAAGTTCCTTTGTATAGGTTCTCTAAAATCAAATGTTGGCCCTTTTAATTACTACTTATTCGCCACACTTATCAAATAAAGTAAACGAGATTTTTTTTAATGATCACAGAAGTTACCTCCAGTGTGCTGGGGTTGGATGGTAAGCCTACCCAATAACAGACTCACTGACTGAAGTGTTCTACAATTACACTCCTCTGTAGACAATGTAGTCTGAATCCCTATTACCAGTTCATTATTGTCAACCTCAGAGACCAATGTCATTTAACCTGGCATTTTATTATCAGTAACTCCAATCGACAAATTTAATATCTGCCAGTGGTCCTAATATAGGAAATGTCGCACACTTGTGTAGGCTAAGAATGGGAAGAGTTACGTTTATTATCCTTGTAATATTGACAACAGGCTTCAACTTGAGTAAAGAGCAAAGAATTTTCTTTATTGAACTATTTTGTCTTGGTTTATGAAAAGGTCCAACATTCAACATTTTTCAGATCATTGGTCTCTTTTTTCAGTCTGATCGCCGATAAAATAAGTTTATTTAAAAATGCACTGCTTGGTTTAGTTGCATCATTCTCTCCCTTTAGCACTCTGTGATCTCACTCAATATACCACCCACACTTTAATCCAACTGTTTTTAAGTCATTAGTGACAGTAACTAAAATAAAACAGTGCCTGTCAAATAAATGCATTGCAGTAAACCGTAGTACAGTATTTGCCTCCCAAATGTACTGAGTGGAGGTATAAAGTATCAGATAATTGTAATATTCACGTACCTCAAAATTTTACTCAATTTTCATTCATAAATGTGTATCGCCTCTAAAAATCTGCTATCGGCCTCCTTAATTATAATAATTGGTATCGGCCCTGAAAAAGACCCCTATTGGTTGATCCCTAGATGATATTTATGAAATTGGTGCTGAAAAATGACTGCAGTTATTAATTCATAATCATAGGAATCTTTGTTTAGCCGAAGTGATCTGCCCCTTATGATTCTTGATTCTCTTTCTGTTTCTATGTCTGTTTGTGTTTGTGTTCAGGTGGGAAACTACCTTCGTATGTTCAGAGGCTCCCTGTACAAAAGATACCCATCATTATGGAGAAAACTGGCATCAGTAGAAGAACGAAAGAAAATAGTGGAGTCATCACATGGTCAGTACAGGGCTATTTAAACACATCTATAGTTAGGTGGGGTTGTGCAAAGCCTTGAATTCTCATTATTATCATTTTCTTTAAATGTTAACTTCAAATAGAAGTTAAAGACATAAAAACTACCATTAAAATAATAATTCTGTAAAATCGTCATCGGTCAATGGTCATCGTTTTCTGTGTTTCTTTGGATCAAAGGTGAAGCAAGTAATGAGTCTTGTATAATCTAAGTGTGGAATGTAAAACCACATGCTGAAAATCTCTGGTATGCTTTACAGGATGACAACTTCTCGTTTTGTTATTGGGGAAAAGGACTGTGATGAGGATACACAGTTTAACACAATGATTTTTATTTATATTGCAATTGAGCTCAGTTCCACATTCCTGATTTTGGTTTCTGCTTCTCTGTTGATTTCACTCGTTCTTGTCGTTCAGATCACGGCTACACTCAGCTGGCCACCAGTGTTACCCTGCTGAAGGCTTCAGAGGTTGAGGAGATCCTTGAGGGAAACGATGAGAAGTACAAAGCTGTCTCCATCAGCACTGAGCCCCCCGCCTACCTCAGGTGCCTCCTCTACAGTCACCTCTGAAACATTGTTCACACAGAAGGACATGTGTTTAGGGCAGAGACTCTAAAGTGTTTGTAATGTTAAGATAAATTTAGAGATGTGAGTCTGTATATGGGAATGTTGCTCTGTTTACATGTTGACAATGCATCAGAAAGGTTTCTCTGGTTACACATAATTTTTGACGAGCTTTTTTTTGTAATTAAGCAGAGTATAAGTTCATGGTATGCACAAGTTTCAGTCATTTATCTAATGGTTTATAGGCTTTAGAAAGGAGTGTCGGCTGCAGTTGAATTAAAAAAGCAGAGAAACAAGATCTGAAAAGCGCTTTTTTTAAGCACAAAATAACTCTTGTTGTCAATGAATGCTTGACACCTGAAACCAAAGAAAAATAAAACCAAGCATGCATGGAGTGCAGGCTGCAAAAATCTTGACCTGGCTTATTTGAAGATTGTCCTTCCACCTTAACCTATTTGAGTAGAATATAACCTGTAATACTGACGTCTATGTTGGTGAGATTAAAAAATGTACTGCATGTCTTCACTGAGGTTGTTTGAGATGGCTAAAAATTATTGTTTTGTATAATTTCCATATCCATGTGTCTTGTTATGTTACCAGAGAACAGAAGGCAAAGAGGAACAGTCAGTGGGTTCCCACGCTGCCCAACAGCTCTCACCACCTGGACGCGGTGCCATGCTCCACCACCATTAACCGCAGCCGACTGGGCCGTGACAAGAAGAGGACATTCCCTCTGTGGTAAGCAAAACGGGAATATGCACAGGGAATCGGGGATGGTGTCTGAAATCTCCCCCTTGTTCACTCACTCACAGCATTGAATTATGGGTTTGTTTTACACAGCTGCACTTAATGCTAAAGTGCTGAACGTAAACTTGTGTTATTTTCCAAACCTTAGGAAATTGTTGACATAAAAAGTTAAATGAGGCCAGTTATGTGGAAGTCTGCAAAATGTGCCATTAGTTGGTGACAACAAAGAGGGGAAACAGGGAAACACAGCAAATCTTTTCCACCACCTGAAAAGGAACCACTGCACCATTATTTTATTTTAATCCATCACAAGCTAAGCTAAATTGTATTGTTATGTTAAAGCAGATTAAGCATTTCTTTCATTTCTTTCAAAATTAAATGTTTACCTTTAGTCTAGATGATGTTTTATATTTGTTTACCACAGCATTCATCATAAAAGCCATGTTTGCACATTTTAGATGTTTGTTATTCTATTTTTTGTGTTAAACAATATTCTACAGTTTAATTAATCATCTGGTTCAGTTCAGTATTCAGTTATTAGGATATTAAAATACTTAACACATAAAACTGGTAATATTATAGTAATACATCTTGATGAATATCGATATTGATCAATATGGGAAAAAATTGCATGATGAGAGCCATTTGTCATGTCTATTACTCACTGTTGTGTCCTTTTCTAAACTGAAATCTCAGATTTAATGATAACGATTCTTATATAATGATTCTCATAGCATGAGTGCATTGTATAATTTGAGCTGCTGTCAGTAAGTTTTGGCCCTGTGTGTTTGTCTTGCTCAGCTTTGACGACCACGATCCAGCAGTGATTCATGAGAACGCCACTCAGTCGGAAGTTCTGGTTCCAATCCGTCTGGACATGGAGATCGAAGGACAGAAACTTAGAGACGCTTTCACCTGGAATATGAACGGTAACGTCCCATCATCACTCTCTCAGCGCTGTAAAATATGGTGTCAAAGCAAAGATTCCATGGTATTAAAGATAGACTGTGAAACATCATGAGCTCATATCAGTATTGAAAAATGTCTCCTCCTGAAATTTTCAGAGAAGCTAATGACTCCTGAGATGTTCGCTGAGATCCTTTGTGACGACCTGGACCTCAGCCCTCTGGCTTTTGTCCCTGCCATTGCATCCGCCATTCGACAGCAGATTGAGTCTTATCCGACAGACAGCATCCTAGAGGACCAGGCAGACCAGAGGGTCATCATCAAGGTGACGCTCTACACTGCCAATAGCTTTCATCAGTTTAATTTTGATACTTGTTGTGCAAACAAGTGATTTCATCAACTGTTCCTTGGAATGTTTTTTCGCTCCAGTTGAACATCCATGTTGGTAACATCTCTCTGGTGGACCAGTTTGAGTGGGATATGTCTGAGAGGGAGAACTCTCCAGAGAAGTTTGCTCTGAAGCTTTGCTCTGAGCTTGGCCTCGGAGGAGAGTTTGTCACTACCATTGCCTACAGTATTCGCGGTCAGCTGAGCTGGCACCAGAGGACGTACGCCTTCAGGTACCGTCCCACCAAAATATGTGATTGAAAGTTTGTTTGCTTACATTTTGTATCCTGGCTGCCTTTTTGTGTTGATGCTATGCAGTATCAGATTCAGTCTCACCCACCTGCCCATTCCACTTCAGCCCAGTGTGAATGCTTTGTTTTGAATTTTGTTAAAGAAATAAACAAGTAGAAAGTTTTGTCTGATGTTACTGAGTATTTTGTTTCCAGCATCACCAACTCGAACACCTTACTGAGCAATTTAAACAGAAAAAAATGTCTGAACCTGCAGATTCACTGGAAACAGTCATGGAGTGCTGCAGTGAAGTAAACAGACTGTTTTTGTTGTTGTTTTTGTTGTTTTGCAGTGAGAACCCCCTCCCCACAGTGGAGATAGCTATTAGAAACACAGGTGATGCTGACCAGTGGTGCCCCCTGCTGGAGACCTTGACAGATGCAGAGATGGAGAAGAAGATCAGAGATCAGGACAGAAACACACGGTAAGTGATAAACCTAGGTCCAGGTCTGTCTTCAAAATAAGGTTTTTATTTCATTGTGACTTTTAAATGTATGGTACAGCTGTAAAACATGTGTTGGTCTCCATCAGCAGATCAGTCAGTCAGCAGTTCATTGTACCAATTGAATATTGTTACGATTTGGGCTGCAGTTCATAATTATTTTGGATTAATCTGTTGATAATTGTTTGGATTAGTCATTGTTTATGAAATGTTTAAAAAAAAATCCACAATCACAAATTCCCAGCGCCAAAGATGACCTCTTCAAATGTCTCATTTTAACAGTCAAGAGAGTAATCAGGAAAAGGAAACCAAAATATTCACATTTGGGAGGTTGGATCCAAAGAATGTTGGTATTTTATCTTCAAAGAAGATGCTAATTAGTTTTCTGTCTAATCAATTGATCATTGTTGCAGTTTACAGTCATTTAGAGCTAAATTACATGGTTCTTTCAAGGAAACTTACCAGGAACATATTTGGAAATTTCAGATCCATAAAATAAATGATTACCAATTATTCAATTAGCTAATCAAAAGAAACTGTAAACACAGCGTTTTTTATTATTGATGAGCCATTTAAGGAATTTATTGAAGCTAAAAGGCCAAATAATCTCTGATTTGTTCCTCGTCTCTGTTTCATATTGTTGTAAACTGAATATCTTCAAATTGTGGACTGTTGAGCAGAAAAATATAAGCACTGAGACAAATAGTCAAAGATGATTGGCAATAAAGAATAAATCACAATTAATATTAATCATGCAGAAAAAAACAACAGCCTCTGAAATGTGAGATATCGCAACATTTGACTGTTTTAAATTGTCATAAAACATACAAAACAAACAAAGTAAAGTTTTTCACTATTTTCTGACATTTTAAGACTCACTGATTAATCAATTAAAAATTAATCAACGGAGTAATCGGTACTGAAAAGCTCCAATTTAAACACACCATCTTAACATTTTGGAACTTAAAATGCGAGCACTTTCAAGTATTTCTGCCATTTTATAAATGAAACCATTAATCTAGATTAACCGACAATAATGAGAGAGGAAACAATCATTATTTGTGGCTGAGTCACACAGTAAGGTTTGGATTTTATGTTTCTTCTTCTTCTCAAGAGGAAACTGCAGTAGATCAGTTCATCTCGCTGCTGTTTGTCTGATGAAGTGTTGACCTTGTTCCTGTTTTCTCCTCAGGCGAATGAGGCGACTGGCGAACACAGCTCCTGCCTGGTAGATGAAGCAGCATCAGCAGGATGTCTACAGGAATGGTGCTCATCCGATTGAGGAGATTAGTTTGCAATATTAGCAACAAAGATGTCCCTCCATCAGGCACTGGATGTCTTTTCTGCTCCACCAGGTTCTCAGTTAGCTGTTTATTATTATTATTAATGTTAATATTTTGTTCTGTTTGTCAAAGCCCCGGTAGAAAATGAAATGTCCCTTCTTCATGTTCGTCTCATGACCCTCAGCGTGGAGGTGCTGCTCTCTCACTTTTGACCACTGACTCTCTTTATTTGACCAATGAGGGAGAAGAAACCACACAACCAGGCTCAGATAATATATTATGTTGTATTTGTTGTCTTTTTGTACAATTTAATAATTCTTACAAAATAAAAAAGTGAAATATCTTGATTTTCTGTCTGGTTGTATTGTGAATTTAAAACTATTATATAACTATTGAATGAAGTAATTCTACCGATATTATTCTTTTGACTAACTGGCTGGTTTTGACCAAATGTTTCATATCACGGCTGATTGTATTCCAAAATTTGATTTTTAGAGAGTGCAATTTGCCCCTCTACATCTCAATTTTAATTACGTCTTCTTAACAAGTTGTGGCAAATTACTTCAACTGGAGATTAATAATAACATTTTGACTCGGCAAAACTACAAAAAAAAGCCTTCTGTCGGCACGTTTCTACATTTACCTTAGAGCTTGCTATGAAGTTTCAAGTGCTTTTGGCACTCGCATCTTATCTGACACCTCAAATTCTTTCAACTACTACAACTCTATATATATCTAGCTATATGTGGATTTTCCCCAAACTTTAATCACCTGTTTCTATCCCTGATACCTTTGTCTAATAAAAGTTTAAGGCAAATCTGTCCATGACTCTTTGTGTCATGGACAGACACTTTCAATGCTAGCAAAAACATAACATCCTTGATGAAGGTAATAATTGCACAGAAAAAATCAGTCATTATTTAACCTAAACTAATGTTGCAATTGAGTGGTTGTCTACAAATGTGATAATTTATGAAGGTTTTACATAGAAATGATTCCTAATTCACAGGTCAAACTCAATGAATATACAGTATAATCATCTGTATTTATCTATATATTTGTTAAATCACTGACAATTCAGTCTATGGAAGATATTTCACCAACAAAAACAATTTGAAGACAAAGCTTTGTTCTGTAATTGTAAGCATCATTGTTTTTTCTTCCAAAGTTTAAATGTGTGGGAAAGTATTTGAAAGGTGTCAAAATCAAATACACAACAAATGTCATGTTTTTAATTAAAAAACAATATTTTAAGAAAATTATTCAAATCTGGCTGGAAAGTTAAATATATCCGAAATGACTTTTTTCAACATGCATATTTTTCTTCTGCACAAAGATTGAAGCACATTAAGTTGGTCCTAAAAAAATATTTCTTTCCACAATGCATATTGTATAAAAATAAACTTGATTCAAATATTTTTACTGGATATTATTATGAATATGTCTTGTAAATCCTCCTTGCATCATTTGTGTGGTGAATTAACTTTAATGTCTCAAGCAGCAGCAGAGTTTGGTAAAAAGGTTATAGTTTTATTAGAAAGTAAAAATTATGCAGTTCATACATTTGAATGTACAGGGTATGGGCTACATATGAGTAAAAAACAATCTTAACATGTATGTACAACAAACCTTTGCTAAATTGTTTGTACATAAATAGTTTTTCAAAGCAGAGTTCATGGAGTAATACTTGAAATGACTTGTAAAAATGACTCAAACAACAACATTTGATTATTAAGAAACAACAAAATGAAAGATGAAGACTGTAATGACTCGTCAGCGTCCTGCACTGAATGATTAACATGATGAACACGACAGTTTGCGCTGAACCTTCACATTTCAAGTGCTGGAACCAGGGACATTAGCTGAATCAGAGCTTCTCAACCTGGGTATGTGACCCACAAAGAGGCCCTAGCATTTTTTAAGATTCTTTCACTATCCAGCAGTGGTGGAGAAAGTATTTGTTTTAAGTAAAAGTACCAACAAAAGTAAAAGTACCAACAGAACAGCGTAAAAATACTCCACTCCAAGTTAAAGTACTGAATCCAAAATTCTAATGGAGTAAAAGTCCAGAAGCATTATCAACAAAATGTGCTTGAAGTATCAAAATCAAAAGTACTGCAGTAAAATGACTCAATATGATGTCATATATGACATTATCAGATTGCTAATACTGATGCAGCACTGTGTAAGCAGCATTTTACTGCTGTAAGGGTTAGTTCTAACTGCTTTATGTACAGACATTTAGTGGTCTTTGAAAGGGTCACAAGAAAAATCTGAGGGGTCATTAGAAATAAAGAAACAAAGCTCTGATGCACAAATGTGTATTAGTAATCCAAAATTGTTACAATTGTGAAATACTGTAAAGTTTTACCTCTATCTGCATATCTTTTTTTTTCTTTTGTTAGTGGTAACCACTGGTTCACAGTGTGTCCAAACCCTGTAGCAACTACAGCTGTCAAAAAAAAATGTAATGGAGTACAAGAAAAAAACATTTACTTCTGAAATGTAGTGGATTAGAAAGTAGTGTGAAATATAATTCAGCAAAACAGTCTAAGAACTAAAAAAAAATAGGGTTAAAGTGAAATCCATCAGTTTTTGGGAGAAAGTAAGTGATCATGTTGATAACGGCTGATCCACGCAGCAGCTGCTGTCCCTGAATGTGTCACACTGACCAACCTGAATAGAGCACCAAGTTATAATGCAAATAAGCAATGCCTTCATTACATCATATGAGGACATCTCTGAGGAAGTATCACAATTCTCCTGCTCGGTGACAGTGTTGCACTCTAGATGGCGCTCTGGAGCTTCTTACAGCCGCTGAGGCCTACAGACTGAGCTGTTAGCAACAACTGCAAGCTTCACACCGTCACATTAAGAGAGAGACATCAAAACATAACATACTGTGATGTTATCGAAGCACCTATTTTCCTGCAATTCAGACACTGTTTTATTTTTCCTGTAAAGAAAGGTAGGAAACACAACGTCGAAAAGCTACAGGATTAACCATTTTACAAAAGTCAAAACTTGAGATTAAAAAGTGATGAGCTAACACTATGAACTCACTGAAATCACCAATAATCAAGGAACGTTAGCACCCATCCTTTACATAGAGCGAGAACGTTATTCAAACCGTCCTGTTTGAAAGTAGAATAGGGATTTTAAAAGCTAGAAACATGACGGACATTAGGTGTGTGACCTAAACATCACACAACAACTGGAAAGACGAAAAATAGCGGCGTATGAAAACATCAGATCTGTGTGGAGAGATGAGGTGTCTGTAATGTAGCTCAAACTAATGCATGAAATAAAAATAAAAATGTATTTATTGTTAACTCTGCAATGGTTTAGTTCCTGACTGTTGGCTCACAACCAATCTGTATGCAGGTCCCAACACTGCATAATTAAATGAAACAATGTGGCTTGTTCTGATTCATGGTCTGCGTGAGTCAGGCTGGCAGGAAAATCAACAGCTTGTATGATCGCATCCTTAGAAGAGCAAAATGAAGCACACTCAAAGCGCAGAATGATTTGGTTTTTGAGATTAAAGTTACAGCAAAATAGAAGTTAACTCTCGCTGCCATCTACAGCAGCTCATGAACAAAATCGGCCTCCTGCAGCTTTAAGTTTAATGTCACTCTTCACAAATTTGAAGACAAACGAGTCCAACCATGATGAAAAAACAAAACAGAAATAGAAAAACATCAATTGAAAGGAAGCATGACATCCCATATTGGTTATGCCAGTGAAAGAAAACGAGTCAAAAATCTCAGGTTTTAAGACGGTGGAAGGAAGATGAGAACGATGCAGTTTGCATCAGCACCACACATAATTTATACAAGGCCCAGATATCGGTCATATGATGACAAATGTGCAAAATAAACATGAGTGTAGCTGCACAGGAGGTGCCATCTCTGAGGAAACATACCTTGGTTTTCCTGAGAATAATGTATAATTGTATCAATAAATGGAATAAAGCATAATCACATCTAAAGGAGACTGTTTCATCCCCTTGAATATACAAATGTCTCTGTTCCAAAAACTCCTCTTCATGGTAAGACAAAAAGAATCTGATAATCTGACTCTCCATAGGTTAAAAACTCACACGTTTCTACAGCCGAAAAAATCCATGCCGATGTGGCGAGGGTAGCCCTCCAAAGAGTTCATGCCAACTGGATCAAACTTCCAGTACTGACGTCCTCGGATAAAGTGAGCATAACCTGAGGGACAGAAAACACAATGAGAAACTGGTCTAAATAATAATCTCAAGCATCAAGCAAAGGTGTTTTGGTGTTTATTCCGGCCCAAAGCATTTTAACATTTTAAAATGACCTGCCAGCTTTAAAAAAAAAACATCAAGTAAAAGAACTTAGAGATGCTCATGCTCTCGTTTCAGTGAGAAACCCCACTTAGGAACTCTTTGTACATGGGTTAAGTTGTCATTCTTTTGGACCGTACCGTAGATGTCCCTGAAAGTAGCATCCACATCCTCAGGGATGCCTCTCCAGTCCTGCATGCTGCGCGGGTAGACGGACTCCACTCGGTTCTCACGGGGGCTGAACCTCCAGTAGCTGCCTGACTTGAAGAAGTAGGTGTTGTAGTTGGAGTCGTGGCCCCAGCGCAGAGCCGCCTGGATCCCGGACACTGACAGACCCAAACTCCGGATGGACTCCGGTCCTCTGATCTGCCTCTCAGCATCGAACACCCAGTAGTTCTCACCTGCCGCGAGAGATGGTGAACAATGGATGCATTAAGCTTTGATGATCATCAATTGCAGCATTTTCTACAGTTGAGACACTCTCTGCTTAGATAAATAAAATATAACTAAGTTAAAGATAAAAATGCTTGTTGTGTTAAATTAAATCAGTGTAATACATTGTGAATGAGAAAAACGCTGTTGTACAAGTTGTTGTACGTCAGTTTACAGGAAATAGAAGCTTTAAATTTAAATTTAAACACTCCTATCAACCACTGCTGTTGCTTTTGTGGGGATGTTTATGGGATGGACACATTGCAAAGGGCAAATATAAGAAAATATATAAAATATAAGAAATATAAGAAAGCTAATTAGTATATAATTATATATATATATATATACATATATAATATTTATATTTTATAATCTAGACTAGATTAGCTGTTTATGTCGACATGCTAATGTTAGCTGGTGGCAGTAAACTCAGTAATCCCCTGACGTATGAAAAACGTGCGTTCACATAATCAAAAGTATATAATATTAACATTAATAACATTATGGATGACAGGCTATATCAATAACCAATCATGTTTATACTGTATCAATACAGCGCGAGTAGACTAGTGTGTTAATATTAATTATAACAGATGTCTTTGCAGGACCTGTAATGCTTCAGTAGAAGCAGACACAGGTGCACATTGCACCACTTCTAATGGAAATATTAATTAAAAGACTTAATTGCTTTAAGTATTCAAATTTTACACCTGTTTAAACTTGCCTAAAAGTCAAGTCAGTTTTATTTATATAGCGCCAAATCACAACAAAAGTTATATCAAGGCACTTTCCAAAAAGAGCAGGTCTGGACCGTGCATGCTAGAAAATGCATGCTACTTCCCAATCCCGTGCTCACAACACACCATAAGCCACATAACAGCAGCTCAAACCCACCTTGAAAGAACCAAATATTCCCTGACTTGTCTTCAAAGGCGGCATCGATGTTGTCGGGAATCCCCCTCCAGTGACGGGATGCCAGGGCTGGGTAACCACTCTCCAGATGCCCGTCCCTGATCCGCCAAACATAGCCCGACTTAAAGAAGAACAGCTCTCCGCGGATCATAGACACAGCATCAAAGTCTGTCTGGCAAGCATCGGGCTGGAAAAACGACAGATCACTTATTCACATACTATTATTCCACACATTAGTGTTAAGTTTCTAACAAGAGCCATATTTACTGCAGCAGCCATTTCATTGTCTAAAAGATCCCAAAATATAGTTAACCAGTGAAAAATCCCTCCGTTACAAGTTTTATAGGAGAAAATAATCTTAAAAGGAACTTTTTTCAAAGTGCTCCCACTTTAGAAATGCTTATTGGACAAAAGATAGGTTTTGTCTTTAAGCCTCATTTTTCTTCCTCATCATCTATGGTTCAAAAATACACTGTTGCATGATGTGGTGTCGTTTTTAAGAAGTTCACTCTTTTTATCTTCCTGTGGTTTCCACCACAGAAACCACTGCCTCTTAGAGGAAACAGCTGGTGATGTTCACCAGTCAAACGTTGCACTTTACAACCATGTCTGGCAACACTCATATAAATAGTAAAGGAATTTAAAGAAAGATGTTAGATTGACATAAAACAGTGAGAAACATGCTGTCTCTATTTGGATAGTAATCATTTCATCCTTGAGTTCAAGTCGATGTCTGTGCCAAAGTTGAAGCCAGCAACTCAAGCATAAAACTAATCAGGCAGCCTCATGTTGGTGCTTGATGAAATAAAAGCTAGGGGCTTATAAAAGTTGATAGGTTTCTTCCTGTACCAAATTTCATGGCTATCCATCCACAAGATGTTGAGAGATTTCAGTTTGGACCAAAGAGGTGGACCAACCAACAGACTCACCAAAGCTTATCTGTTGTGACACCCCATAGGAAGTTTAGAGACACACATAAGCTTGTTTTTACGATGTGTAAGTCGATGTTCATCAGCTCTACTCACGCTAGCGACAATCTCATTGGTCTCTGGGTTTGATGGAGGTGGAGGCGGGGGTGGCGATGAGGGCAGGGCTTTGGGATGAGCGCCGTACAGGTACTGGATGCCTTGCTTGTCATCCTCGCTCAGCTTCAGCGGGTAGGAGAAGGAGTAGTATGCGGACATGATGGCTCCCGGCTCGCGGGAGTGCTGCAGGCCCAGGACGTGCCCGAACTCATGGGCAGCAACCTGAAGAAGGTCTGTGCCTGTCAGGGCAGAAGACAAGGCTCAGAGGATGCCAAACAACACCTCGCTCATCTGGCGTCTGAAAATAGTTTAAGGCGTTTGTTTTGACCTGCTTACAGCGGTAAAGGTTTGGTTTTACTGGAGTAAATGCAGCGTCAACAAAGAGTCATGAAAAGTACCTCACTGCTTCCTCTACCCGCTGACTCATGTCTGCTCGCAGTCATCCTCTCTGTTTTCATGTCTGGTGTTACAGATATATAAGATATGTTATTCTCATACCTGAGCTGTTGATGAACTCTGGTGAGCTGGTTATTTTATTAGAAATGTTAGTAGAGAAGTGCTATCTAAGAGGCTTAGAGGCTGATAATAGTTACATGCATAGTCACATTATGAAATACTTCTACCAAATACCTCTGACTTGTTGCAGTTCGTCTTTGAGTATTGATATATTCGTTATGTGTTGTATAAAATGGTAACTTCATGTCAATATGGATATTCTGGTCCTTCCATATGTGACTCTGCTCACACACATCTTTTCATAAGCCTTTAGTATTATTGTATTTCATCCTGTATTCCTATGTATTATTAGTATTATTACTATGTAACTATAATGGACTTAAAGTGGCATTCATTTAATACCTCACCGACGCTTATTATAACATTTTCTTTCTATCTCCATTTCCTTTGCTATCTCCTCTCAAGACATTCATTAATTAACAGGCAAATCTGAGAGGAGGAGAATTAGTTCGTTTGGAGTTGATGTTTTTGCATGTGTCTGTATCATTGATATTTATAATTAAAATAATAACAATTTATTACCTCCACTAAGGAGCCACTGGTTTGTTTTGGATTAAGGATTAGGATCAATCAAAAACTACATGACAAATTTTCATGAAAAGGCATAAAAATCATCACATTTTGCAGCAACATCATGAAGAAAAAGTGCCATTTTTGAAGTTTTTCATTTTTCTTGAATAATTTTCAAACCAATAATGATACTTATGTGATACCAAATTCCATGGGTAGGTTTTCATGGTCAATAAGTCATATCATGAGGGTCAAACTATCATTAAACTATTGCTTTTAGGTGCAATGACATAATGGGAAAACTGAGCTGCCTTGGCAGAAGGTTGTGCTCTGTTGTCTAGTTGGTGTAGCACATGTCTTAATATAGTCACAAAGAGCAAGAACATAGTGAAAAGTAAAACAGAATAAATTAAAGTTTATAAAAGTCTGTTTATTTGTGGATTTTTAAAATAAATAGTTATGTGGATGTTTTAATTCATTTAAAATGTTGTATTCTAAAAGCATTTGGAAGCCAATGAAGCGATGCTTCTGTAATATTTTCTCTTTTCAGCTGCATTTTTTCCCCCCATTGGCTGAAAATCTAGTGCTTTAGATACAGAGGGAAGTAAACCTTTGCATAAAGTAACCTCATTTTCTATGAACCTACCTGTACAGTATGTTTTGCTCCTGGTGACCTGGTCTATTATGTAATTTTCTGTTTATTTTGTGATCTTTTTTTCTATGAAAAGCAGTACAAATAAAGTCAAAAGAAATCACAGCTGAAATGTAAAAAACTGCTCACTAAAAACTGCTCTCTTCATTTTTTACCCTCTCAGCCAAACACTCACCCATGTGGTTTCCGAGGGTCCATGACTCATCGTAGTCAAAGTGAATGTCGCCCTGTCGGTGTGTTTTGGGGAAGAAGGCGTGAGCGAGAATCCCACCTGGGCCGTCGAAGGGAAGGTTGTCTCCATGCCAGTACCTACAGGTCCATAAATCAAACGCTCTGATGAACATTAACGCCACGTGATGATCTTTATAAATCCATCTCTTTAAAACAGTTTTAAAACATTGTCAAGTATAAAGTAGTCTGCCAATTCAGAACTACACATCAAAATTGATGACATATTGAAATTGCTTGTTTTGTCCAATCAACAAACCCAAAAGTATTATTCAGGTATTATCACAGAGGGCTGAACAAAAAGCTCAAATTCACATTTTAGAAGCAGGAATCTGAGAATTCTGTCATTATTGCTTAAAAAACTTGTCTGACTACTGTAATTTAAATGTCACCCCTTCAATAAAAAAGCCTCAAAATCAATGAAATGGAGTTTAAGGTTATCAGAAGAGTAAAAAAAAACTGATTACTTCAATAATTCAAATAGTACAGCTAATGAAATAACTAAAAAGGGGCATAAAAAGAAATATAAAGGGTTGTACTTTACTTTACTTTACTTTTTGACCTCATTTCATTTGATGAAATAAAATTCAATTAATTTCACTTTGATGTGTGCGTGGAGTTAAATAGTTCACAACATGAATGATTTCATGGATTTTTATCTTTAAACAATTTTCCGAGGTGCATTCGTGCAGCAGGGCAAACAAAGACAGCTGTAACATGAGAGACAATAAATCTTGAAAACCATGATTCAGAGGAGGACAACAAGAATTCACTGCAGGAAGAACAAACGAAGCATCCTGAAAGAGAATGAGTCATTTTAAAGATGACACATATCCCCCATGAAACTAGTTTTGTATCTAATTTGTATCTGCTTGTCCTCTCTTGTTCTACCATCTCTTGTTTTTTTGCTTACTGGAACTCTTTGACTACATCTGATTTTGTGCTGGTCTGATTTCATAAATAGACCAAAAACCCAACATTGTATGAGGAAAAAATGTCAAATCATCAACATCAGACCTAAGTTTCATGTAACTGTGATGTGAAATTTGAGTCTTTCCGTAAACATCACAGTTTTCGCAGTTTTCCAATATTTGTTTCCAAAACCAAAATGAAAAAAACGGATCACAACTTGTCATATGATTTCCGGTTTCATGCTCAAATCAAAAATGGAAAAAAACAGATATCAAGCAAAACCTTGTGTATTATTCCTTCATTCGTTTTTCAAAATAAAACCAAAAATAAAGACACAAAACAAAAAAAAGGTTTATCTGTCATAACTTTGGTGGTTTTCTGTAGAACAGCTCATCAACACTGATAAACAGTAGAGTGGTGTATGTGTTAAGACACCAATGGATGGCTGTAAATAGAAAACAGTGTTCTCCGGTGTTTTGTTGTTTTAAATTTTTTGTGAAAGTGTTACAAAAATGACCCTGTACTGATCAGGGGTTTGAGTAAAATGCTCTTATCTCATTAAACCAATCTGCTCACAGTGATAATAGTAGCATGTTGCTGTTTCTCTGGTATAAGGTTTGCCATGTTCACCTTCATCTTAGTTTAGCACGCTATCATGCTCTCATTTGCTAATAAGGAGCAAACACTGCAGCTGACCCTGTATTGCTCCAATTTAAATTTTGACCTGATGATTAGTTACAAATGTTTACTAGAATTAATCTTGAACATTAATGTCTGAAATAAATTCCATGGCAACTCTGGGTTAAAGTGGCTGCTAACACGGCTAAAATTATTATTAGTATTCTGTTATTTTGCCACAGAACAAATTCTTTCCTGAGCACATCCACTTGTATCTTAATGTGGATGAAGAATGTTTTTGCTCCCACCTTGTGAAGTCAATGCGAATGTCAGCCTTCCCACTCTGGATTTCGGTGAAGGTGAGCGGAGTGACGTCGCTCCAGATTTTCAGCGCTTCCCGAAAGACCCGTCGGACCTTTTCCTCACCCATCTGCCAGGGAAATCGCACAATCCTGCAGGGGCCAATGCAGGTGTCAAAAACATACACATACAGGATATATAATAGCAGAGGGAGACCACCGGCATCGCATGCCTCCCTATAATCTGATATCTGCAGTCGTCTCATAAGCAGGGAAGTATGTTGTTACTTACGCCCTCAGGCTCGCTAACAAAACACACTCATGGTCTCTTCCTTTTCCTTTTGATAAAACCACCCAGAATGATAAGCAGAAAAAGGAAAGAACCCTCCTTATCTTACCAATAGGACACAGAATATTTCCTAAATTAGTATCAGGTAAATTTGGTATTGTTTATATCAGACTGTTACTGCTGCAGTAAAACGAGAATCAATCCTTAAACTTCATGTAGGAAAATACTGACAAGAGCAAAAATGACGGGCTAACATAATAATCTGTTAACTAGATGGACTTTGGTGACAGATTATTCCACTATATGTAAAGAGGTCACAAGTTCAAACCTGACATTATAGGAATAGTTCAACATTTCTTGGAAACATATTTAATGTTTATATAATAGAGAGGATCTACACTATTCTCATGTCTGTATGGTCAACACAAAGCTACAGGCTGCTTAAACAAAGAGTTTGGCCTAACGTTACAGCACCTTTTTATATTTTGTACATAAAACACCAATTTGCTGTTGTACAGTCTGTTATTTGTTATAAGGTACTGCTCCCAGCGAGGAAATAGTCTGCCATATAACCTCGGATAAAACAATATAATATTTGAGCTCCAGTTGAGTTCCATTCTCTGCCAGCAATTCTCTGCCTGATTTGTGTCACATCCCACACTCCCTACATTCAGCACTGGTAGGTAGTGGTCATTTGCCTGCATTTGTTTATGTGTGACTGCTCTTACACTTGTTTGTGTCCAAATCAAATAAACAAGAATTAGTTAGCTTTGGAGGTGCTGGTAGCCAGATTTTACTTTTAGACCGAGTAGGGTTAACTGCACTCATTACCTGTCTTTGTGCTAAGATCAGACAGCCAGTCAATGAGAACATTTCCCAAAAATATTATTCCCAAATTATTCTTTTAACCAACATGTTGGTTAAGTACGGAGGCGTCAGTATGTGTTCATTGGTTGGTTGTTCAGCATGATTCTGAAAAAACTACTGGATTTCCATTAAACTTGGTGCAGTATATGTTTTTTCACTCTCTTTAACATTACAAAGGTCTGCATAGTATATGGGTTTTATCGTTGTAAAGATATAAAGTTCAAGAGTTCTTTTCAACATCAATTAGGAGGGGTTGGAGATAATTAATCCCAGCTACTGCAGACAAACCAAACCATCTCCAAGAGAGCTGCTGGCCTGTCTTCTCAGGTTTATTTACTAGCTATGAGTTTGAGAAAAATGTGCTGCATCATTTAATGGCAATAAACTCCAAGAAGGGCTGTTACATAGCAAGAATTTATATTGCTGATATCACCTTTTTTTGCTTGATGTCAAGAGGGATAGGAATTACCAGGATTTATGGGAAATATGATCTTAATTAAGAGAAACATTAACAATAAAATTATCACTGGCATTTATTTCAACATTGCCTCTCATGGAATACATTGTAAGAAGAGAGCCAGAGGTATGCCGTGGCATTTTCTGAAAAATGTTCCTCTAAACCAAGGTGTATAGAAAAGCAGTACTCACACACTCTGCATTAAAAAAACAACATCAAATAGTTTCTATTTGATCATAAATTTGGAGTGTGATTGTGCAGACACAGCAAAAAGACTACTGCAAAGGTGCAAACATTTCTGCAGGCTATACTGTGTTTGCACAAACGGCCTTTCCTCGGAGCAAAGTTCACATAGTTTGGGTTGAACAAATAATCTGCAGATTAAGTCCAGTCAATTTCATTTGCATGACCCAATATCACAAATCACACATTTGCCTCAAGGGGCTTTACAATCTGTACAACATACAACACTCTCTGTCCCTATGGTGGATAAAGAAAAACACCCCCAAACACCATTTAGCAGGGAAAAAGATAAATTGATAAATATTATTATTGATGAAATATTGTAACACTACCCATTAGACCCTTATTAGTGAGTTTCAAATGCACCAGGGTTTAATTAAAGGATAATGCAGGTATGATTCTATATTTGTCTCTTCCCACCACTGCACAGACAGGGTAGGGAAGCTGTAGCTGTACCCTCAGCTCAAAGCCCATCGGTTCCTCTGAAAACAAATCTGTAGTTTCATAAAAAAAAAGGCTCAAGTAATTTCCTAAAACAGTCAGTGTAGTTTTTGGCAAACAAACAGCAGGATATAGTGCATTTATTTGGGACTATTTTCAGCGGATTAATCTGGACTTTGCAGCCACCTCAGAGCTTCTTTTCAGTTTCGTTAACACCCGTTCAGAGCAGTTAAAACAACTCTGCTCTCAGCTGACCCAGCGTGTTACGTGTCCTGCCATAACTTGCCTACCAGCTCACCAGCTGGCTGATTCTAAATAAAAAGTAAAGACAGGATTTAGTCCCAAATAAATGCACCATATCTTGCTGTTTGTTTGCCAAAAACTACACTGCCTTTTTTTTTAAGGCAAGAGACAAATATAGAATAATACCTGCATTATCCTTTAATTAAACCCTGGTGCATTTGAAACTCACTACTTTGACTTTGCAGGTTGTTGCCATGGTCCTGGTAATCCACATCACTTCAGGTGTTTCTGTGAGCGCTTTATTGGTCCGATTCAGCAGAATTTTATTAGTCTGTGGCCGGGGCTGATATTGAAAGACCTCTGTCTCCCCCCCTTTTTTTCTCTCTCTGTTTTAATATATTGCCTTAAAGAATGGCTATAATGAAAGAGACCCCAGGAGACACAGACAGAGAGGCTGCAGCCAGCCGAGGACTTCCAGACACTCAATGGTGCCAAGGTCTAAGATGAAAGAAAACCAGCGCCCGTTTTTCAAAATACAATTTCAAGACTCAGTTCTCTAGGAACTATAATAGGCCCTCCCATTTTTTCCTTCAGCTCATCATTCATTGTCTCTAAGCTCTAGCAGATCCCGCTTGCAAAAGAGTCTTCCTTTTGTCTGCCATGACCTTCAGTAACGTGCTATTTTGAAAAAAATAAAGAGATTCTATAAAATTCCACTTCCTGTTGTTGACACGTCAATGTGGACTTATTTACGGATTAGCATTACCACTTCTTTTGAAGTCCTGTTCAGTCCCCATTATTATTTTTAAGTGCATCACATGCATGAATGCTGGTTATAAAAGCCAGCTTGGAATGAAAACATAAAACATTTCTCAACGTCTTTACATATATTAATATATAAGGGAGACTAACACGTAAGACGTAACATTGAATACAAAGAAAAAAGTTCACCTGATCCCTTAAAACACGTTCAGCGCTCAGAACTGAGTGTGCGGTTAGGCTGCTCTGCAGATCTTTACCTGTAGGTCAGGTCCGTCTTCTCCAACCGTCCTCCATACAGGACGAAGCGTCTCTGGCGGTGTCGCCCCCGATAATGAACCTCCCTCTGAGTGGGGTAGTCCGGGACGCCACAGCGAGGCCGGTTCCACGTGTTAGAGGTGTTGGTAGGCAAACTCGTCTCCTTTACTAAATCCTGAACGTGAGGAACCTTTCCCCTCTTCTTCAGGTCAGGGAACTTTTCAGAGACCTGGAACAAACGTGTAAGTACAGGTTAGATTTTGATGACTCATTAAGTAAAGAATGGCAATATAGTGTATGGAAATAAGGAATAAAATCAGCCTGGTCACACCAGCACCAGATGCAGAGGAAAAGGCTCTGCTCACTTCCACAGAGCAAATTACAGAGGAGCACCATCCAATTTGCACCTCCTCATCTGCCTCTAAACAGACCCATATCTGCAGTGCTACATTCACAGTAAACTTTTTGGGTGTTCTCCTCATTCCAACAAAATTATACACATTTCCTTTTTCGCTGCTGCTTCTGTTGGAACCGACACTATCAATATACTGAGCTGTGATCACATCCTGTTCATCTTGCCACGACGTCTCCCTGACAGAACCCTTAATTCAGTGATTGCAGGTAAAAAGACATCTAAGCTTCAATGTCCAAACTACACAACATGTGTTTGAAAAGTGAAAGCCGCGTCAATGTTTTTGTGAACATTATTTAAACAACTGCATTCCAGTGTAAGTCAGGTCTTATAAATTCAATCCAGAATCACACCTAAGACCATCTTTCCAATATTTCACCTGAAATCTCTGTAGTCTTCTGCAAAGGTCACGGGTTTCTTTGCTAAAAACACTAAAACATAAATATCACATAAACAACAAACCTGTCTAGGCATATGGAGGGAACTTCATGACATGCTCTTTTGCTGCTTAAGCATGGAAATATTAGCTTGCTAAAATTTAGGTGGCATGTTAAATGTAAGGTTTTAGGATTTTAGGGGTTGGACGATCCAAGCCTTGGTGGACTTTGAGGTCGACTTGGGATTATTGTCCTTTTGGGATGTCCAATGACGCCCAAGCTTCATCTTCCTCACAGATGGAAAGATATTTTCTTCTAGGATTTCCTGATACTTGATGGAATCCATGTTACGCTCTACACGCTGCAGGTTTCCAGTGTCTGAGGAAGCAAAGCAGCCTCAGAGCATCACCGAACCACCGCCATGCTTCACTATAGGGAGTTCTTTTCAGCATATGCTACGTTCTTCCTCCTCCAGACATACCACTGATCTATAGGCCTGAGAAGTTAGTTTTGTTTCATCGCTCCACAGAAACAGCATCCCAAAACTTCTGTGTCTTATCTAGATGATTTTGAGCTACTGGAGCCAACTTTCTTTGTGCTTTTGGGTCAGCAGTGGTGAACCACTTGGAGTTTGGGCCTGGAGCCCTTAGGTAAATTTTTGGATTATAAGGGATGTTATTCATGGGGTTAAATCACTGCTGCAGTCATTAAAAGTAGCCTTTTGTGTTGAATGTAGAAGAAAAATAAATCTGTTGCACTGGGCTATTTAAACTGTTCCTGTTTAGTTTCATTATTGCAAACAGCTGATAAATTGTGTATTTTACCAATAAACCCAATATAAAATACGACATGAATTATTTTGCTTCCAACTGAAGTGTTGCCCTTAGCACAGTTACTGTCCCTCATTATTAATGACAGATGAGTTCCAGCTGTATTCTAAATAATTCTCATAACCACATGACCTACAGATAAACAAAGCCAGGTTTGGTGACGTGTTATATAAAGTCACCAGGATAAGCTTGACTCACATTAGTCTTGCTGTATTTTGTTACTTGCAGTGTTGCCAGATGTCAAACACCATATAAATGTACAAAGAGTCCAGAATAATTGTACTTTGAGCCAAACTACTGTTAAGTAAATTTGAAAAAAGGCATATTTTTAGGGATTTTTAGAATTATTATTATATATAATTATATAATTATTTATATACGATTATAATTATGCTACACGTGTTATCTGGAATCCTATAGATGCCAGAGAACAAGTCATAACTGTGCAATAAATGAGCCCTCTGTAAGTTCATGCATCTTCATGTTTACAGATCATGTAATAAGTCTGTGTCATTAAAAACACACACTAGAACTAGCCAAAAATCTATCTGCAGTCTAATCTATGATAGATTTAATGTTCAGAAGCTTTCCACCTCTAGAGAGGGAGACAAAGAATTATATATCTGCAAAAAATATCATGTTTGATTTATTGCATCTTTATATGCAAGTACATCAAAGGTCCAACACTAATTCACACTAGACCCATAAGATATAAAATAATGAAGGTAAAATAATTTAATGCAGAAGGTTTATCTGAGTAAAGTCACAATCGTGTTTTTATTGTGTATAAACAAGTCTGCCTTACTCAGCACCGCAGGACTCAAACCGTGTCCTTGTTGTACATTAAGGGGAACAAAACCCAGCAGGATTCATGGAATGTGCTCCAGACTGCAGAAACACATAGACTGATGGGTCTGGATCACAAAACAGTACACACCTCCCCAAGACCCCTACGCCTTACGTCCTGTGTCTCTCTTTGTTTTAAAGAGATTTTAGCTGCTTATTTTGTTGCACAAAGTACGGACTCGCATTAGGGGGGAGGTTTTTTTGCCCATGTGCTACATGCTTGTTTAAATGGCTTGTTAGTGTTTTTAAATGAGCTGAATGAGATGTGGCTCCCAAACTGAAAACAGCTTGTTGTTCAGCTTGTTTATGCACCATTTTTTGGAGGTTTTGCACGATGAGTCCAATCTGAGGTTAGTCTCTCTGCTCTGGTATGTGCCCTCCTGCTCGCCAGACTGACAACAAAAGTCTCAGACAAACAACAAAAGCCTTATCAAAGCGTGAGGCAGATCTGAAGCGTATCGATGAAGGCTACCTGAAACTGGTGGAAAACATAACCGGCATGGAATTCAGTTGCTATTTGTTTGCCCTTTTCACATTTACTTGCTCTGGGGAACAATGAGTGAGCCATACAGGCCCATAGAGGCCACAGAGGACACTGAGTTCATGTCTGTATTGTTTAGAGGAATTTGGGGATTTTAATGACCTCTGAAGGTGTTTATTTTATACAATTACAGATTTAATACGCATGGTGGATTCTTTTAACCTTTGACAGAATGACAGGGACTCACACAAAGCCTAAACGATAAAACCGGTTGCATTCAAAAGCAGTTTTTTTTGTCATCTGCTCTCTGTGTGGATAAGGATTGGGCACGTTTAGCTGCAAAATGGCTCGGTTAAAAGGTATCCTGTGGTATTTTTGTCCACTTGTGGTGCAGTGAGGTAATGTGCAATGATTGGGTCCCCCGTTTATTTTCATCTCTCTCACACAAATGAACATGATTCCTGCCAAAGGTTGCATCCAGTTTCATTACTGACAGCAGGTGATGCCAAGAAATCTAGGAATGCCTGGAGAGAAGAGCTGCTAGCTAGTAAACATGGATGTAAACAGAGTAAAATGGATGTAAATGAAAATAAAAATAAGACAAATAATGAGGATGGAAATGCATTCAGTACATTGTTAAACCTCGAAGATATAAACAATGCATTTTGTTGAGAAACAAAAGAATGACTGAGTCTAGATTGAACAGCATTTTGAGATCTAACTTCCATATTGTGACATATTTCCAAGTAAAATATGATAGACAGGCAGGAAATAATGTTAGGAAGAATTTGATTTCAACATTGAAAACTGGGGTGTTAAATAAATGCACCGGGGAGGTGATCTGACAGAGTTAAAAAGGTATTTTTATTTTATCTTGACTTTATAGGTAGGCTGCAATTATGGTCACAGATAAAAGAAACCAACACTGACTGTTGGTAGGAAATATTGTACAATATAATAAATAATTCATATTACATTGAATAATATACTACAACCAGTTGTCCTTTGTTTCAATCTATTAGGATATCTGGTGAGGACAGTGTAGTTGGGCTCCATAGTCTCTGTGGTCTTTGTTGAAGATTGGGATTTGAACCATAAATCACCCTGTCACAAGCCGATCTCTGTCTCCAAACAAGACAGCGTAGACTGAAGGTACCCACTGCCTGATCCCAATCAGTGAGGTGAAGTGAAGGGAGTGTCAGCTTTCAGGGTCATAAAACGTTGGCTAATTCTAAGTGGTGGTGCACAGGGAGCTGCCTCTGTCATTTCAAAGAGGGAGCTGAAAAAAACATAATCCCCCCCCGCCTGTGTGTCAAATGGACTGTTTGACCTGTCTGACCCCACAGCCGAGTAAATCCCTAAATGTGCCTGATTCCCGACAGGTTTCACATCAGAGGTCAAGGTCAAACCCAAACGACAGCATTAGCTCCATCTAGAATATCTCGTATATTTTCTTGTTTTATCGACCAGATTTGATCAATAAACACAAACTTTTTGGTTCCGAACCTTCTATTTTACTTTCAGATTGAGTTGAGCTCATGTTACTTCTTTTTTTTTCTTTCAAAAAAGCAATGAAAAAAAAATCAACAGCTTTTAAAGCATTACTAGAAATCACAAAGGTCTTGCACTTATGAATGTGTTATTGACTCAAAATAAAAACTAATGGAAGACTTTCCAGCTCTGTCTCTCAGCCCCAGGCCCACTGGTAAGTAAATATATTTCAATAGATGCATTTAAAAAAAAGATTTAATAAGACAGCTTGAAACTGTAGTTTTACTCTAGCAGGAAATGGTGCATTTGTTGACTATTTTCAACAGCAGATTCACCAGTTTTAATGTGGCTCACTAGACAACAACGGTGCTTAACGGCACAGAAGAATAAGAGATGTCAATCCTTGGTACACACACAGTTCTTGTTATTAGATATATTCTGATGTGATTTCTTGTCAATAAGAGAAAGTATAGAATATCACCAGGCTCTTGTTTTGAATTAAAAGTAGGATGATTGTCATTTTCTTTTTGCATTTTTGCTGAGAATCAGAAAATATTGATATTACTATGATGTCTGCGTGCTGAAAAAAAGTCTGCTCTCTTATGTTCATAAACTATATAGAAGTTGATGAGACTTTCTCCAAAGCATTGTGCAAAGTGTCAACTGTAATTCCCACCATTGGTTCTAGAAAGAAACACATTTGGGCAGTCCCACATTATATGGGGGCATCACTGAAAGAGTATCTTATAATATTGTATCTTGGTTTCTGGCTCGATGACGAGCTGGGCTTTATAAATCATATTCACGAACTGACTAAATCCTTAAAGGTGAAAGTAGTGGGCTGTAGTCATAGATTTTTTCTAAATAAGAGTGAAAGTGAGATGCTCTCATTGGGCAACCCTGTATAAATGAAAATATAATTTAAAAAAATGTACACAAATTCAGGATTTTTTTTACTTTTCTAGCTTCATTGCTAATCCAATGAAAAAAAACAACTAAATATTAGATAAACAGAATTTAATTTGAACATAAGATGAAGCTCCATCTTTATTTTCTCATTAAAAATATACATATTTAGAAACCCATCTGCCCGTTTGGGAAAAATTCATTGGTGTATGTTTAGCAACTGGCATGCTTTGTGGGGGATCTGATGTCAGTGACTCAGCCTCTGAGAATGAAGTTTTGTGCCCATGCTCACAGGTTTATGTGTAATTTTCTCCTGTCGGGAGACTTTGTGACGACGCTTGAGAAAGGAAAAAAGTACCCTCAGGACAATTAGTGTGTCACTTTCTGCTGAGAGTGCAAGAAGTTGGTGATGAGAGCCGAGATGCTTCTTCATGCTGGGAACAGGTGAGGGAGTTTGTGATGGTGGTGGTGGTGGTGGTGGTGGAGTGGGTGGGGGCCGTCCATTACAAGTATGGACATATCTAGCCTCTGGTTACAATGATGACAAGATCTACGGTGGATGGGGATCTGACAGTGGTATTCAGACACCATAGAGAAACATGTCTGTACATGGTGCGTCTGAAGAGTGTCTCCAGTCTGACAACAAACCCACCACCATCACCCCCAATAGGTCACCGTGCTTTAGTTTGACATGACCTAGAACCTGCAGCGGGCAGAAAGCAGTCAAGACTTTTTTAAATGGCTGCTTTAAGAGAGAAACCCTTGACTGAGTACTTGACTCTTAGGCCCACACAACTGGGGGCAAGTCCTTAATTGAAAGGGGGATATAAATGAGCTGAATCTGCTCAACTACTGTACTCAAACGCCACAGTTGGGAGCAGTACAGTTGAGCATTTCTGGAATTTCACTTGTGTTTTTTCTATTTTGTGAGGCATTCCTCTTTCCTTCCACTGGATGCCAGAGGATCTGTGTTATTTTATTTACATTCTGTCCTTCATTCTTCCCTTCCTTGTGTCAGTGCTCTGGTTTCTTTCATGTTAAAATCATACAAATCCTAATGATAGAACTAATATCTACTGCTAATAGTCAAACTTGTAGCCTTTTACTAAAATACTAAGATGATACTTTATTAATACTAAAATAGCCTGACTTGTGACGGGTCATTGTTAAACTGTATACTGTTCCTTATTTGACAGCATCTGAATACTTAAAGATAAGGCATTTTATATTTGATGTTTTTAATATTGGAAACAATTGCAGTTGAAACACCTAAATATATACAGTGAACGCATCCTAACTTATTCTTTAAAAGACGTGCAACATGACATAGATCTTTATATGTATTTCATTTTGTAATTTTGCATTGTAGCTATGTAACTTTGAGTTTTATTAGAGCTAAATACTTTTTATTTTCAATCAACATATACTCCTGGTACTTTAGATTCCATATTATGACAATGTCTAACATTTCTTCGATTTCTACATTGTAAAAAACTACTAAGAATGTTTTCATTCAGAAAGTGTTTCAACAATCTAAAATGATAATCAGTCCATAAAAAAACCATGTTCAGCAATGACTCAGAGACTAGTTTGTACGCCAACATTAGCATCAGCAGACCACACTGCAATGCAACCATGCAATGTGCTTTGGATAAGGGCAGTAGGAAACCTACTGCTCCACAAGAAGCCAGAAAGTTTGAGGGAAAGTTGGTTCATCAAAAAGGAAATGTCAAAAGTTGATCAAAATGTTATATTTCATTCAAAGAAAAATTCATACTGGTTATTAATTGTTTCAAAGAAGCTGCTGGTGATGCTGCCAGTGCTTCTACAGCAGATGTGTCTCGTTCATCAACATGACATCTAACTTCCCCAAAACCTAAAAGCAGTAAATCAGGACGATTGGATATAAGTCATAAGTGAGTGTTTACATGCAGAGACAGATGAGGTTTCAGTTTAAAGGCTGCACTCTCATCGAAGAAGCAGGAACAAAAGACTGAGAGAGGATTTATCGTGCCAGATAGGATGAGGGGATGTACGATTTATCATCATACGCCTTGTTATCGTCCCTCTTGGTCTCCTAATCCTATATTCCATCTGAAAATCACAAACACCCTGCAGTGGGAGGTGATATAAGCCATCTGGTTATCTGCTTAAATCTGTTATCACTGCTGGCACAAAAAAAACCCTCTTCTGCTGAGACCTCAGTCCAACAGATCCTCTGTCCGTCTGGCTGCAGGATGGTTTCCTGATGAGTTCATTGTTGATTGGGATTATTAAAGGGAGCACATTCCCAGGAGATTAATAGTTACCAGGTAAATCATACTGCCTTTGTTTTTCCCTTTGCTTTCTTGCCTTTGTTTTGTTTTGGGGCGGCTATGGCTTAGGGGGTAAGAGTGGTCGTCCACTTATCAGAAGGTCCGTGGTTCGATCCCCAGTTCCCCCAGGTCTACATGTCGAAGTATCTTTGAGCAAGATAATGAACCCCAGTCTGCTCCCTGGGCACCGTAAAGGCTACCCACTGCTCCTCAGGGATGGGTCAAATGCAGAGAAAGAATTTCCCCAAGGGGACAATAAAGTACAGGTAATCTTATCTTTTTGTTTCTTAGAGAAAGACATCGAGATACCTGCTTTAGGATTTCATTCAAGTCAAAAGGTTCAATGGCAGAGTTGAAATAAGGACATCACAGTTAGTGTTTCATATATTCGATACGTGAACAACACATTTTAGCCATGAGTGCGGCGTATTTCTAGCGATTGCTCTGCCGGGTCACTGAAATATCACAACAGCATTCAACAACAGCCAGAGGATGAATCCTCCTGACTTTGGAGACCCTCTAATTTGTCATCCATCAGCAGGCTGACATTTGTTTTTTAGTGAAAGGACCCAACAACTATTTGATGGACAATAAGATTAAATCGATCTCTTATCTGGTCTTATTGACTCATTAAGGCTGATTAGAAGATAATACTGTAATGTTTCATCATTAAACACATACGGGTGTGTTCACTTCTTCACTTTGGCATAAAGAGGACCAGCTGTCGTGAAAACATTCTAGATAAATGCACACCACTGCAAACTTCTGAGTATTTACATTACAGAAAGGAGGGGTAGCTAAACATTTTTACATCAACAGAACCAACACACTGACTGCTCTGTCAGCGCCGTGTCAGCGCGGTTCTCTGATGTACTTCTGCACTGTGCACTGTTAATTTGTCTGTAAATACTAGCTGCTAACGGTAATCGAAAGCCACTCTCCTTCTGTAGTTTCAGCCATTATGCAGCTTACATATGGAGGCAGGACTGTGGTAGGATAGGAGAGTGCCAGCAGACCTGGCACCAGCAGTCTACCTGCCTCTGAAGGGAATGTGCAGGAATAGATTAAATAATAAATGAATAAAAGTAGTGCTCCTAGGCAGACAGTAACAGTACTAATGTAATCTTTTCGTCTTTTCAATCTTTTCTTTCTAGGAAATAAGGTCCTGAGATCTGGACCTTGGTGAGCTCACAGCAGGCTGTGGCCTTGAGTATTTTTCCATGAAAACTAAATATTGTAACTGATAACTTCTCCAGTCGCCATCTTTGTTTGGATCAAGGATGAGACGCAGCATACAAAATGAATCAAAGTGCAAACTGAGGTGCTATTTACCCACACACAAACGTGCCCTTAAACACCATCCTGCCAAAAACACCAAGTCTTGACAAGAATCATTCAGGCAGCAGAATCACCTGACCTGAGATACTTTAAAATCATACAGAGGACTGATGCAACCCTTCCACTATCTCTCACCTTATGGAGAATTGAGAATGAGGATAAGGAGGAGGATGCATGTGCCTTTTAACTGCACCCCCCCCTGTTGTGTGCCATTGGCCAGTCACAGTCCGGTGCAGCTGTGACCTAGATCCATTCGATGGGAACCCAGCCTAGCTCTGATGTCACCTTCGCTCTCACGGTTCCCCGGCCAATCATTTCTCCCAAAGACAACGACATGATGGGGCAAAACAGAAAGGAAAACCCAAGGATTAAAGTTTCATTGACAAAGCAATATCCAAACAGTTAGCTGTCGGCTCCTCCTCTTCACTCAGAGAGAAAACAGGCACTTTGTGTATTTCACTGCCCTGAATGCCACAGACACTGAGGCCTGTCCAGGCCTGTGTAATCATCTCTTTTGTCAACAACGGTGGAGCAATTTGAAAAAAAGCTAGAGATTAGGCTTTCCAGTGAAATGACCAGCAGACATAACATAAGTTGTTGCCACAGGTGCAACATAGTTGTGAACATTTGTTACTAGGAAATAGTCATTTGTCATGTGGAGAAACCTACAAATACATCATAACTGTATAATGGTCTGACTTGAGTTCTGTTGAACTGGGAAAATATTTCACACAATCACACAATCATACACAAAGGAAGCACAAAATCTCACAGCATGTTAACTGATTGATTTGCCAGGACCTGTCTTGATGATATATTTGATCATTGTAGATTTTCTGCCTTTTTTTATTTGTTTATCTGCTCTGTTTATCATCTTGTAGCCCCTCCAATGTATCTTGGGACCAACAGGTTTGGACCCAGTCGATTAAGGGAACACAGATCATAAATTCTTGTCTGAGCTGAAAGAATAGATCCTGAACAATCTTTGTGTTTTTCATGATTTGTGTGACATGCAGTTCAGAAAGGAGAAGCCACCTGACAGCACATACAACATCATTAGGGGCCATGGAGCTCTGCATGGCCCCTAATGATAATCCTCTTGTATTTGCCAATGTTATTATTGTTGTTGCTTTTGTTGTTGTTTTTCCTATCATAGAGTCTGCATTCCCATGCATGAAAACAAACCAAACTTTGCACAAAGGTCTGGTCCCATGCCAAGCTTCCTAAATTAGCACTTAGCACCGTGGGCTAATAGTGCTGATTGTGGCGCCACAGCATCTGTCTTAAGTTTAAACTCTGAGATCTAACCCTAACTCCTCTGAACCCTAACAAAGAAGCTTTGGTGCCTAAACATAATTTGAGGATATGTAGCAGTGGGTGTGTCCTGTATCTACTGATGATGACGATTTATGTAACACTAATGATGACTAAGTACTGTATCAGTAAATGCCAGAATGCTGTTACAGTCTCACCTGTCTAAGAAGACCAAGAAGAAAAGAAAAGTGGCGACATTGGACAGAATGTCTAATGTCCCACGGGGGGCCGCGACCCCCATGTTGAGAACCTCAGTTTGGTAACCAGCAATGAAGAGACTTAAATGTTGTTTACTGTTTTTGAAATATTGTGCATGGGCCGACTTCCTAATGATCGCTGGCTTCTCCTTCCTCCTGCCATGTTTGTGTACAACATGATGGTCAGACGATCTTTGGCCTGTTTTCCCGCTATGAGGTTCGTCTTTCACAAACAATGTCTTTGTTGACGTTGCTCGGAAAAAGAGTCCAGACACATCCATGTTGTAGATGTCCTCTGGAGAGTACCCGGCCATGATTTGGGGGATTTCTTTCATCCAGTCCGCGACCACGGTGCGGCGCCGGCAATCTGTCCCACCATCATGTTAGCACCAATGTTATGCTGTTTCTTGAAACTCTCCAGCCAGTCATTGGAAGCTTTGAAGTCGCTTACACCAAGGTCATCTGCGAACTTTGACGCATGTTCCTGTCGGGATGTTGTGTCTCAGAAAAACTCCCAGCAGAGTTGGTTGATTTCCTGGTTTCCTGTCAGTCCGGCGTTTCTCTTTCTGCTTCTTGGAGCGTTGTTTTTGTCGTTGTCTAAGTATTCTCTCCTTCTCTTGAGAAAGTAAATGACTGAACATTGCCTGGAAAAGTCCCATTTTATACCACTTGCTATGCACTGTTTATGTTTAAGGCTGAACAAGACAACTACCTGCGTGCGGTCCTTATAGTCAGTGATTGGCTGCCTTCAGGTCCCCAAATGTACTAGTTGTGGTCGTGTTGGACAGGTGGGCTTCTTATACAGGAAACTTATTGTGTAAAGGTTTGACTGTATTTAATCTAGCCTAAATGGAGAGACACAGCTAGTAGCTCTGCTAACTGAGTGACAGGCAGACTTGTTAGAGAAATAAATCGTGTTAAATGTGTTAAATCACACTCAAAATAAATAAGTGTTGGGTCAGGAGGCCAGTATCCCTCCATCAGTACTCTCCTCCTCTCTCAGTAATGCCTGTGATGGCATCTGATGGTGTTTCTTAACTTGAGTTTTTTCTACCTCTAAGAACAGTGTAATGCTGTGGTCAGACGTGCAGACACACAACTTTTGAAGTGGGAGTATTGTGGTTGGATGTGCACTGGCCAAGGCCCATAAGGAGCATTTGTAATGATGTTCTCTGGCCTGTGGGTTATTTACAATTCAACAGCATTGTAATGATGTTTTTGTATTTGTTTAGGTTTTATTGTTCTTGATTTTATTGTTAATCACATTTATAACTAGAAAATTCTACTAATGTTAGCATTTCAAAAAATGCTTGGATTTGTACGGTTTTTGTTGGTGTCAGATTATTTATAACATAATGGCGCTGAAAGCTGTTTGGAGGGGCCCCTTGCTGTGCCAAGGGCCCCAACAGAAGAGAATTGGCATCATGAAGGTGAAAAACAATCATCATTTGATCAATTCAAAGGTTCTTTACTGGAGATATGAACCACCGAATGTCTTATGACTTGTCTTATTGTTTGCTCTTTCTGCCAACATTGTGGTATTTATTTCTCTCTGAAGGTCATGTCAGAAAAATGCCATCTTATATCTATCAGCTTTCCTCTGAGCTGCACTCGCTGTGATTGGCTGATGCTTCAGGTACATACCAAACGTTACTTACCCACACATCTGCCTGCCTAAAACTAAAGCACTGAAACCCTTCTCTGGAAATTCAACACTGTTCTTTGTATTTACTGCATTCCTTCCTGCAACTGCTTATCTGAGCGGTTTGTTGTGATAAATTAGACTATTTTCCTCTGCATGCCTATAAATAGGCCATTCCTTTGAAAAAGCCTGCATGCCACACCAGCCTACCTTCAGTAAATAAAGGTTAGATGCAGCAGGAAGTAGTGATATTATCCAGAAAAATGAATTGCAGTATTTGCTCAGGTGCGTAAAAACAGCAGTAGACGCAAATCAGTCGGATAAATGAATGAAAATTATATATAACAACCGGAAAATAAGTTCCAGCTAAAACTCACGACTGTGATAGGATTTGCACAAGTGTAACGCGTGCCACTGACGCCGGCATGACGGGTCCATATGGGGACCCCTCTCTTTTATGGTGTTGTTGACAAAATGCCTTTAAGACCTGTTATTACTGCTTCCTGGCCTGCAGACAGGGGAACTCAGCAACCTTTATTTTCTCTCTCTCCCTCCTCCCCAGAGATCAGACCTGGCTGCACTGAGGCAAAACCAAAACACTCTGCTGTCATCCTGCAAGCAAGCGGAGGAGGATTTGGCTGCAAAGTAATGACTTCTTCTGGTGCTGCTGAGCAGACGAAAAATTAAATAGTGATGATAGTCAATTCTTCAAAGTATGAACAAAGTAAGTAACAGCTCCCGGGCTAATTACAGTGACGGGTCAACTCATGTGCGTGTGTAAAATTCATTAATTACAACGTAAATGGCATTGGTCTTGATGATTCCATGGAAATGGCATGCATACATGCGCGCGCGTGAGGGTGAATGGTTGCACTTGAAGCTGCAGAAAAGCGTAGATTCACTCTAACGTAGTTATTCATACAGTAAGGTGCACGTTAGACGACCGATACAGCTTCAATGTTTGCACAAGACAACAATTGCAAACTATTTCGCATGAGTGTGTGTGTAGGCTTGATGTTTATGTGTGTGTTTAGGGGGAGGGGGAGCCACTTGTAGTAGGAGAAAGAATGAAGAGAGTCAACACTGCACATTCCTGTAAAATACTTAAGATTAAATCATTCCCTAAAAGTTCAACCAAACCGACTCAATCTGCACGTAAAACATCAAAAACGTTCCAAACTCGTGCAGAGGAAAGTTTTCTCTTTTTTAGCTTCGACTTTGAATCAAGGAAAAAGGGAAAAAAGCATCCTCTAACTCACCGGTGCCACTTTGTACCTGCTGGATCCCCGCACTGGAAGACAAAGCGTGCTCATGAGGCATTGCAGCGCAAAGACGCAACAGCACATGACCAGAGAAGTCCACATCCTCACGGCCATCTCGAGCCGTGGTGGTACACAAGAAGGATGGTTTTGGCGCAGCTGTGTGCGGTGCGCAATGCCGGGAGTCACACGGCTGTAGGATCCCGGGCGACTTCTCTTTAAATAGACTCTGATTTCTTTGTTCTCTTGAGGTTTTTTTCCTCCACATGCACGCTTTTTTTTTTTCTTTTTTTTTTTTACAGCCCAGGGCTGATAATACCACCCGCTACCATGTGACTCTTAACCCTTTCTCTGCCGCGTGCCAGTCAACGCAAACCAGATGATTGGTTTGCGGTTTTTGCCCAACTTCTGTTTTTGATTTGAAAAATTATGATAAATATATATATATATATATATATAACACCGTAAACACCATATCCATGACAGGCAAGCACCCTGAGGCAGTATGGGAATATTATAGGATTATTATAAGAGTATTACAAGGACTGAAAAGAATAAACCAATTTACCACAAAATACAGTTCAACTCCATATAAATCCTTTTCATGAGGAGGAACACATTTTAGTCTATGTTAAACACAAGAGACCCAGTGCACCTGTCAATTAAAGGAAACTTATTTGTTTTCTTACCAGTTTAATAGGGATATAGCCATGATTTTAATACGGAGGTCATGAATACTAGTCCACACCCCTCCTCAGAAAATTTAACCACACATTAAATACAAAGATTTATTATTTTAAAAAAATCACTTTTTACATTTTAAGATTCACTTTAAGGTGAGCAAACAGCATTTTTCCAAAGGGTTGTTATTTTCATTACGTAGTTCTACTATTGATCCAGATGCCTGCTGTCTCCTGCACCTCGGGCCAAATTCTCTGCTCACCTTGTAAGAACTGTTTACACAGTTTTCATCTGAAAGTGACTGCATGAGTAGAACAGAAAGAATGAAAGAGAATAGAATGAAAAGCTTTAATTGACATTGTACTTTTGCAAATCTGACAAAATTAGGAGTATACTCCTGGTTGGTGCATGCAATTTTAAAGACATGTCACTCTCTTCATACATCTTCAACATAAAATATAATATAAAGTGTCACAATGGAGAATGCACTTGAAATGATGCTTTTTTTTATTTTGAACTTAAATGATGTTATAATTTGAATAGATTGAGAAGATGTTTTTCATGAGTCTATTGGTTGGAGATTTTAATGACCTGCCAGAGGGCACCAGGAAAAACAGGTGATGACCTCTGGAAAGGTAGCAGGTGTTGTCAATGTCTTTGTGGGAGGAAAGGGGGCAGCCTTTGCCAACAACTTCAGATGGAGAAAATAATGAGTAAAATAAGAAATACTGGAAGAGTCTACAGTATATCTGCAAATGTGGAATGTAACACCCCCTTAAAAAAAATAAAGAGGACACTATTGATTGATTTTATGTAAAATAAGCTTAATGCTGATGTCAATATCTCATGTCTGTGCACAAAATAATTTAGCATTGTGCTTCTACAAGTGCACACAAAGCACAAAAAAATAAATCAAAGTCAATGCAGCAGAGCCAGATCTATTCAAATTCAGACATTCTTCCCCCTTATTGAAACCCAATGCCTACATTACCCACAACGCAACCCAATCCATCATCTCATTCAGGTGTATTATGCTAATTGTGGTGAATGTAGCCTGTCGCCTGCAGCAGAGATGAAGAGCTTTGGTAAACTCACCTCTGTGACTCTGTCAGATTTTCAAATTTGTAGTCTTCAGATCCAAGATGTTGACTCAAGTGACATCACTTGAGGCCATTTATCAGACTCAGCTCCCTATGGAGCCACAAAAGGCTTATTGCTTTTTTCACACAGAGACTAGTCCATTAAATATGGACAAAAGTGGAATAATTATGATTACAGCTGACATAAAAGGGAAGACAGTGTGTGTGAGGTGTAGTTTATATGACAATGGAAGGCATAATAAAGAACAGAAAAATAAAACTTACTTGGAGTGAAGGAATCTGTTTCTTTGGTTTTGTATCTGTAAGATAAAACAAATGCACACGCTCCACAGTTCGACCCACTGGAAGATTCTGACTCACCTCCATCCCTTTGTGCAGGAAAAACACTCTGTGAGTCAGTTTGAGATCATTTCTGTAATTACAACCACTAATAGCAGTAAAGAATTTAGCAAACCTTTCCTGTGTAATAGCTGTCAGGTTTCTGGAGGCTATTTGGACATGAAAAAAGGGGCACTAATAAACTCTGATTGCCTGACAAGGAACTGCAAGCTCTGCACCACATCAGGCCTGTTATCTTATAAGTGTAATGAAAGAGAAAAGGGAAATGCTTTATAAGAAAATGACACTACTTATTTCTGGACTGTAATAAAGGTTACTGGATGCAGCTGTGTTATACAGAGGCCCATTTGAAACACAGCTGACTCTGGACTGGTTATTTTTACTTTATAGGCCTATAACACAATAACATGAAATAACAGTAAGAACCAAGAATTATGTTTCAATGACGATATAACATTCAGCCTCATATTAGAATAAGATGCATCTTTTTCAACCATATCTTTCAAATAATAGCAAGCGACAAACTTTCTGTACAAAACTGACACACAAGTCCTACAGAGGAAAGCAGTTGTTCTACATTTTGGGAAATGGACTTATTTGCTTTCTTGCCCCGAGTGAGAGGAGGACATTGATAACGATCTCAGGTCTTTGTGTTGCAGGCAGCGTTGGAGTTCAGACATTAACCTAATCATAAAGATTAAGCAGGAGGAAACAACCTGACTCTGTCCAAAGTGTAACAGTAACCTCACTAAACATGTTGTGTCTCGTTTCTTGCACAGACAAACAGAAATGTAAAAATAATCACTTGTAATTCTAGGTAGATCCAGGTCTTTAGGGACCATACTATCACGCAACTTCACTATGATAACAAGAAACTGTGTGGAATTACTACAAATGTTATTGTTGACCGATGAATGGTTCCTAACAGCTCCTAAAACCACAATTGGATGTTTTTATGCTTTTGTTTGTGTGCAGATAAGACAAACAGTAGCAGAGTGTTTATTAGTGGGCCATATTTGGTCTCTTTGGACGGAACCAGGTCAGCTGTTTTCACCTACTTCCACTTATGCTATTAGATATTATCCCAAAAAGTGAGGCTTAGTTACAGCCAAAAAAGGTAATTTTCAATCCGTTGTGACTATAGGTATAAGAAGCTAAGTATTGCTAAGTGCATTGGTTAGCAAATTAGCTAAAGTTAGTGGAAATAGCCCAGTTACTATGAACCAGTAAACAAATTCTCATGCAAATTTCATGTTTTGTTTTTCGTTGTAGTTTGCTGATTGACTCCAAATCAATATGCAATGTTCTCGACCCATTAGGATTTAATTCAACCAATGTAATGGAGTGTTCATCCGGAACCTGATGAGAATATTCTCCTCTGATTACTTGCTTTGCTTTATGTGCTCGAATTTCTCCTCAGGATCATTTGAGATTATTTGTGTCACTTACATGAGTAATGCAAACCCAACACGTTGTCCTGGTGATTGAAGTTAGGGGCTGTGGAAGAACCAACGATGGTGGGATTCTGGTAAGCTCTGCTTTTGTTCAAGCACTGCAATCCCCTGCTGACCTGCTACTACTAGGATCTGACCACTGAGGGCCCCAGCTACACATCTTTTTGACTGATGAGGCCTTTCCACCATGGAAAAACCTCATGTCCTCCATCCACATCCATGTCTGGATGTGAAACCAACACTGATAGGCTTTCGCGACACAGCGTCACGCAAATTTCTGAAGTGAATAACGTGAATTTCACGTTATTTCACCATTCACATCACACCATTGGTGTTATTGACATCATTGGCTTCGCATATAATTTGTGCTTTAGGTAAGCATCTGAGACAGGTTGTTAACTTAAGTTCTTCTGTGTTGTGATCACACTCTATGAATTCTTTTTGTGTTTGAGAGGAGAGTGTTCTTGACCTCCGTATCTGTTATTTGACTCCATACTTTCCACAAACTCTTAAATGTCTTAAGTTGGCAGAGTCTTGCTCTGTAACTCTAAAGTAACTCCTGCTGCCTTGGCCATTGTCATGACGTGAATTACATAAACACGCCATCGCATGCTCCCCACAGATGGTCCCAATACGTTTTCCTCCTCAGTGCTTTTTACGAGAGATGGCAGTGGTCCAACATATGACAGCAGCTCTCAATTAGAAACAAAATATGCTTCAAAATCAGTATCAAAGTCACTGCCAAGTCTCCGTAAGTGGCACTGGTGCAGGGAATTTCTGGAAACTAACTGGAGTTTGACATGACATGCTGATTAAGGTGTAGATAGAATGATGTAATGCAAAGCACAAAAATACAAAACATACCTGCATGCATATTTTGTTCCTGCTTTAAAATATGGTTGATTGTTGGGGAAATCTGACAATTAACTTGTCTATTTTATATTTATGGCTGCTAGTTTCCCTGTTGCACTGATCAACACTGTTCAAAGCCTCATGAATAATACCAGGGCTGTAGTGTAATTCTCTGTCTGTCTGACCGTCTGAACGTCTGTCTGTCTGAACGTCTGTCTGTCTGACCGTCTGTCTATCCTCCTGTAGATTAGTCTTCATTTATGGTTCACAGCTTCATTCTCAGTGGAGAAAAATCAGTGCCATGTCAATCATGTTGTAGCCTAACCAGTTTGGTTTCGACATTACTCTCAGAAATATTTACTTTTTGGAAATAAACATTAAATGTTAAGAAAGTAGTTTTGGTTGGTTGTTTCTAAATAAATCCAAACACGTCTTTCATTTTAGAATTAAGGCATCATCCCATCATGAGTATGAATTTTATTCAATTTCTACCAAATAATTTCAACTATTCAGATTTCTCCTTTTTTGGCAGCATAGTTGCAGGCTTTTTATAATCTACCTGTCTATACAGACTAGATGTGATCAGATACATCACACTTTGTGAGTAATCCAACACTCACATTTTCTGTCAGTGTAAATGATTGTGATTACTGAATAATGTTTCACATGTCGGCATCATCCTAAAATATAAGAGTAACGACCAAATCTACATGAATAAATTCTGTTTCTGCTTTTCAAAGTACCCGTGGCTTCAAGTTAATATGGTGCAGGTTAATTTATCAATATCTATCAATATTAATGTAGATGTATTTATATTATTATAGTCACAGTACCAGAAACAGAAGCAGAGGCGCTTCATTGCTGAAGTAGAAGTTTGGTTGGAACAAAAGTTGTTTTAGGTCAGTTGCAGAACTTCAACACAAAATATATCTTGGATTTAAAGGTCCAGTGTGTCGGATTTAGAGGGATCTACTGACAGAAACGGAATAAAGTATTCATTATTATGTTTTCAATATTGTATAATGAAGCATGAAAGCATTGCCAGCAGGTCAATGGAAGGGGCGGGGCACTGGACACCAGGGCGCTGCTCCATTACTCCAAACACAAAGAAGAACCACATAGACCTCCACTGATTAAGACTATATATTTCTTAAATGAGCAAGTTCCAGCCATGGGTACATTTTTTTATTTTGTCCATTGACTCTTGTTATAGGTAGTACACGCATAGATGCTCCTCTTCAATAGAAGAGATAGAAGATTCTTGGGTGCATTTTTTCACTGCTAAAACAGCATTTAGCTGATTCACACACCATCACCCAATGGTTGGCAGCACAGAATGAGTGGCCTGTTGGACCCTTTTGGGCTGGTCAGGTCCCAGCCACAGTCTGGCAGACTACAAGACACACACACGTTACTACATCACATCGACACACTCCCTTGAGATTTTCCTTACCCTAACAAAATAGTTTTTGTGTCTAGCTGTTGTGTATCATGAAGTAGGCCTGTCCTGAGTCCACAGTTGGACCAGCCGGACAGTAAGAAGAAGATAATACACTTCATGTTTCTCTAAGAGCTGATGTACAAAGATGTATTGGCTAACTGCACGAAGTGATGCCAATGCCTTCTTTTGCTTTTCCCTGCCTCCTTTTTCAAACATCAGGATCAGACCCAGTATGGATTCCGACAGGCATGACCGCATTTTTCAGAAACATTTGACAAATAATAATAAAAGGCTGTTTTCAGTCCTGGTCCAATATTCAAATTATACAGGTGCTATGTGGAAACTTGAAGCTCCCTTAACCACCAAAAAATTCACCTGTCGCAACATCCTGCAAACGAGAATGATCTTATCATATCATTGTGTTTTTGTTAAGGTAGAGTGAGCCCTTTATATGGGGAGAGTCCTTTTTCATGTGGTCTGATGTGTTGCGCTGACATGTTTCAAATCCAAGAGCGACTCTAGTGAAGGATCTTCATGTTTTTTGTGTTTCCATTGTAGTTTCTCCTACTTTCTTGGCAGTGCAGGGATAGTGGAGGTGTATTCAGTTGGTTACAATCTGCAATCTCACCACTAGATGCCACGAAACCCTTCATATTAGACCTGCAATTAAACACCACCTACTGAACAGCAGTGTCTGAGAAGGAGTTGTATTGGAACTTCTACTTTAACACATGCACTAATCTATTCACACACATACTGATCCAACTCAAGTATGAACCTCTGGAAAGGATTTTTCTAACAAGAGGAGTTCATACTTTATACAGCTCACCTTTACATGGACAAACCCTTCATAGAAGACATACAGTAACCATTCAAGTATACAGTTTGTATTATTTAAAACATATAATATACATAGTAATATTTACATAACAACTATCACAATCTGACACCTGCAAGTCGGTTCATGGCCTACATTAAATTCTTGTTTTGCTATCTCTTTGTAAATCAAGCTGAGGATATTTTCACATGAAAAGATTTGTGGTTTCCATTTGGTCCTGATGCTGGTGTGATATGACTGGAATTGTCGGTCTGTTTATCACATGTGCAGATCATCATACTGTTGCTCAGTGATTTTCTTTTGATGAAATCGGAATAAAAACAATATAGGACATAAACAGTGCACAGCATGGCCATTCTGTGAGTTGGTGTTTGCACGTGTGTGACGGATGCTGTTTATTCCAAGGACTTGGTTAACCCTCGCAACATTTCCCATGTTCATTTCTTTGCTTACATATCCCAGTAAATCCCAAATTGTATTCATGAATTTAGTTTTTCATTTAAAGACTTAAAGACTTAAAGACTTTGAGGTTGGAGAAGACAGTTTGTGTTGTAATGTTTGCTGGTTTAATTCCTGGACCACCTTTATCACCTCATTTCCACAGCTGACGTGCTCTTGGACAAGGTAAAAATAATTTCTGAAGGGAAGCAGAGTGTAACACAATCCATCACAGACAGGAAACCATTGGCTTTATAAGGTGTTATCCTGCTTTTTGAAACACGTCTGTTGTATTTTAGAAGAATACATGGCAGCACATTCATTCCTTTGGGGAAAATGAGCTGTTGTACCTGAAACTTTGTAAAAGTCATCCTGTATGATGTGAAGGAATCATAAAAGGCTGTAAAATGATACTTTAAAGGATAATCCTGCATTTATTCTATTTTTTATCTTGTTGTTAACAAATCAAAAACCAACAGAGTCTGACTAAGTTAGTTAGTTATTCCTAGGACTAGAAGATTCAATCCCTTGGTAGTTACACTATCCTGATGGCATCTAGGCTTGTGAGAGACTTTGTGGGAGACTTGTGGGTGACGGTGGAGCCGGTTGTGTAGGGGGCGGCCAATGGATGAGGGGCTGTTTGTAGCTGGCCACTTCATCTGGACTCATTGAGGTCCTCAGGAGGCGCCTAACCCCCACCGAGTGCCTCAACCTCCATCCCCAAACGCTCCCCGGCTGGCAGGCCGGCAGCGACGGCCAGGCCACTGCCCCCATCGCCCGACTCTGCAGGCTGCAATGACCAA
Source organism: Chaunax sp. Z400 (assembly GCA_037577475.1). Classification (NCBI taxonomy): domain Eukaryota; kingdom Metazoa; phylum Chordata; class Actinopteri; order Lophiiformes; family Chaunacidae; genus Chaunax; species Chaunax sp. Z400. Next base: position 22,412,640 of record CM075187.1, on the reverse strand, counting down.
TGGCAATGACATATTGATTTTCTACCCTAGCTGCTGTAAACCCAACGGTCCCTGGAGATACAAATCTTTAAAAACATCATGATCATGTTGATATGATAGAATGTTCTTTGTACCTCGCCTTCTAAACCATTGTGGATAAGAAACCTTTAAAGTGATAGTGGCTCATTGACATCTTTTAAATACTGTTTGGACAACAATGGAGCTCTATGGCACAGAAGAATAAGATATATATAATGCATTGGATACACACACAATACTTGTTAGTAGATACCTTCACTGCTGGTTTTCGTCTTTTGTGGGATTTAGGAATACAGATTATCACCAGTTTATCTTTTAACAAACTTTGTTTAAAGTCTGCAGTGACTGTCTGTTGTTGCAGGGTGGTCTGGTGGTTCAATAGGTTGTCTGGTCATAAAAGAGGTCACAGGTTTGATGGCTGCCTCAGCCGACTGTGTCCCTGAGCCAAACACTGAGCCATTGTGTGAAAGCCTGGAGTGTAAATCTCAGTCGTGGACAGAAAGTAACCAGGAGTTTTCCGCCATCTTCCAGCTGTAGAACTCTGATGTGTGATATTTGAGCTGAAACATGTACCATGAATGATCTTGGTAACAGATTCTTATCAGGCAATGGATTGACATTCGAAGTCCCTCACAGATCAACAGCTCCACATCGCAGATATACAATGTCTGTCATCTTTAATGAAAGGCTCAAATCAAATTATATGCTTCCTGTCATTACGATACTTTCTGCTTAGAGTGAAACACTGGACCTGAACAAAGTTTGTCTTAATCCGTTGCCTGAGAAATCCATAAGTTCATATTAGCAGAGCTTCTCGAAACAAAGACCACATGTGCCAATTTAATGCAAAACAGACGCGTGGATAGAAGCAACCAACCTCCAGCTGCCTGCCCGTGTGCAGAACTATGAAAAATGGCTCTGAAGGGAGTTAGGGGAGCGCAGTGGGGGTTATTAGTGTGTTTGAAGGCATTAAATCTCGTTCTCCCCTTTTGGCATGACCACGGCTGACCCCTGGCAGGTCTAGCCACAACAAAAGGGCCAAAGGGCTGAAGGCGGAAAGAACGGAGATCAAACCAGAGCTAGAAACGTGAGCTCCTGCTGCTAATCTTGGTTTTCCTTTAAGGGTGTCTCAGGATTGTCTGCGGTCAAATAATGAGTTTTCCTGCTTCTAGTTTACGTCAAACATCAATTTGCTGCAGTTTCTGTGACACAGATAAGTTTGATGTTGTGGCTGTTTGAGAGTTTGAATTGTGAGCATGGTTGATATTTTGTATTTCAAAGCAGTTTTACTTCAGGTTCAATGCATTAGCCGTAGCTGCAGCATTAAGATAAAATACCTGCAGCTGGTCCAGAAATCGCACACAGTCAGTTTCTGCATGGGACTAAAAAAGGTGATGGTACTTTAACTCAGCAGCTGCACGACATAATTATTGAACGTGTCTTTGATGTGTATATGTGCTGTATGCACATTTATGCGTGTAAATTGGTATTATATCCAACTTCAAATGTATTTGTATATGCATATTATTAGATAAATGACATATGACACAAATTTCCACTGTTTGTACATAAATGTTTATTTGTTTTCTATATTTGACAAGTGATTATTTGCTGTCATTGATCTTTTTCTTGAGTCTTAGTTCTTATAGCTCCCACTACCAAAGGGCATCACCCCTCGCCTCAGCTCAATAGTTTGAGGCCTTGTCCACAGTGAAGCTTTAACTACTCTGCATGTCATTCAAGAGTATTCTATTTCACAACGAGCCAATCATTTGCCTTATAAATAGTCAACTTGGGCTCTTGTCCAACAGCGAGCTGCTTTGTTATTATGGTGTAAAGTGTGCAACTCTGTTGGCAGCAGATGTTGACCTGCTGAGCCATTTGCACTGCAGCTATAGTTTATAAAAAACCCTCATTAATTGCTCAGGTTTCTTTCCAGTCTTGTTTTATCAAGTGTCACAAGGAATTTTCAGCACAGCTGTCTTAGTGTTAAACTGGCTATGTGTTTGTACAGAGACGCTTTTATAAAAACTTGACATGACAGATTGTTCTGGAAAATCCAGCAGCCTCAGTAAGTAAGTTACACCATTGTTTAGGTGTTAAAGGGTGGGGACCTAGACTCACCTGAGGGATGTGTTACCTAATACCAACTAAAGGAACTCACATGGACACAAAGCAGTGGACTAAATTGGCACTGCAAATTGCCGGCATAGGCAGTTTGTAGTGTTACAGTGTGTTATAGAATTTTTTCTCCATTGGCATTAATAATACAATTATTATGCTGGTGTAGAAACTTGGTGCAAGTTAGTCAGGACTTCTAATCTTTTCTGTTACCTAATCCCTTACCATACTGTGCAGTGCTACCAGCTCCATAAACCAAATGTTTAATCTTAGGTATCTAGGCTATTTAATATATTCTTTTTAAAAGGAACTTGTTGTTACGTAGCCTGTGGAAAAAGTAGTGGTTCAAATTAAAGAAAGTCGTCATCACAGCACATACACAGAGGTTTAAAGAGATTATTGATTATTTATTGACTTTGGCTCATAGGTCTGAGTTAAATTATTATCATACATCTTTTGTGATTGTCATGCCTTCCTCCGGTTCATGAAATGGTTTAGACATAAGGAAAGAATTGTGCATTAAACAACACAAGTGCAAGTAAGGCCAAAAGTCAAGATGCTTATCATGTGACTCGCGCTTGAGGGAAAAACACAACTAAGAAGCCAAATAAACAAAGAGCAAAGAGGATTAAGAGCAGTCACAAAATAATATGTGAAAACCCAATTCTATCAAAAGGGTTAGAATAAAACATATAATAAAACATACATAAATATCACATCACAAGAATAACTAATAACTTTAAGTAAAAAATACTATAGTTACCTCTAAAATGTAGTGAAGTAAAAATATAAAGGAGCAGAGAACGAAAAAAAAAACCTTCAAGAGAAGCATAAGTATGTTCCAAATTGTATTTAATTACAGTTCAGTAAATATTCTTATCTACTTTACATCACCACCCATCAACAATTACAATAAAAATAAAACCGCTTGTAATGAGTGTAATTGTCATTTACGATCTGTTTATAATAAATAACAAGTGTATACTTCTGAATGTTTCCTGATAAAGCTCATATGGGAATGTTTAGTGACCTTGTGCTGGTATCTCCTGAGGTAATGGTTGTCTGCTGTATTGTTTTACTTGGTTTTTTAATTAAACATTCAGAGTAGTTGCATAAGTATCCTAAAATAACCTCAACCTTTCTCTAGTTTCATGCTGGTATTACTGGGTTCAGGACACTGTGGAAAAACGTCTAGTCAGTCAGTCTGTTGAATTGACACACTGACCTCTTTGTTTTTGTTTTCCAGGTGGAGGTGACTCACAGAGTCTACAGAAATCACCCATCTGTCTCATAACTACATCTGTGTCATCTCCCCTGTAAACAAAACTATATATCACCAGCAGGAATGACGTCCACTGCACAGATTCAAACATGAACTGATGTGAACTTCAACATGTAATCAGGAACTCAAGGCCTTTATTGACCTCTATTGGTGATCAGGTGGAACCGCAACAACCCTCAACGACAACACTTCACTGTGGGAGACGCACCCCTTAAGAGCAATATACTGTATATTTTATTTTAGAACATATATGATTTTAGTAAAAGGTACAAAAGAGTATGGCTGAGTAAACACATTTAGAAGATAATCAAATCATAACTCTTTAACTATAAAACTAAACGTAAAAGCCTGTAAAGGGCCGTCTTCACGTATAACCTGGGGAAGGTGACACCCAGTCACTTCTTTTCCCATTAGGGTCGTCTTGCATCATGAGTCATTTGCAAACACATAATATTAACTTCATCTTTAAACTTGCTGCTACTTCAATGCAACATAAATGTTACATCACAGACATAGAAATTACTTTGATTGTTTCTAGAATGGTTTGATTATTTTCCAGACAAGGACAAATCGCAATGGAGAAATTTGTTTAAAAACGTATAACATTATAATCATCATCATCACATCACTAAACTCAGCAAGGCTAGACTATTCAAAATCATTGATAGTCATGTGAGGCTTCTTCCTCCATATCTGGCAGATGTCCTCCCTGAAAAAGAATTTTCTTACAATTTCACATATTGGAAGAAAAAAGTATTATTTTTTTCTGATCCAACTAATGCATCTCCCTCTTTATTATTCTCATATCAACATTAAAATGTTTGTACAGTGTATATACTGCATATCCTGCCTTATTTTGTCACATCAACTTGGTGAGCAGTGTATAGTGAGGTAAACCCAGACCAGAGCTGCTGTCAGCCTGCAAACCCAGGCGGGGAACAGAGGCTTTCTGATGACACAAGCAGCCTTTTCTGTCATGTTTGAAACGAGAGCTTTTCTTTGGAAATGGAGGTAGAGGAAAGGAGAGAACATTACACAGGAGGTCAGTAAAGTCACCACCAGAGTGACGTTCAGGCTGAGATGTTCTCCTTGAGCATTCTGAGGACCATTGAAGAGAAGCTCAAAACCCTCATGCAGTAGAGGACAAGCTGCCGAGCTGCTGCTGAGCCTCACAAACAGAATGACTGGCCAGCAGAGCACCCCAGCCCAGACAGAGGCCACAAGGACGAAGGTGGAGATCTGCAGCAGGATGTTGCCATAATGAGATGAACCAGATGATGATGACCATGTTTCTTTTCAAACCTCCAGACTTGAACTGCAGAATCAGCATGGCCCAGAGGTCGACGACGTTAGCGAGCAGGACCAGCAAGAGAGCGGAGCCACACAACTTCAGATCAGCAGGTCCAAACATGGTTGCAGAGACCCAACAGAGATGAATGCTGAATTTCTTCCAGCTTTGGAGCAGAATAACATGTCCAGGTCCTTTCAGAGGAAATGAAATACCCAGCATGCAAATCTGTTGCCTATGAGTTGTCAGTAAACGTTCCTGCATATGAAAACAGAAATTAGACATCGCTTCGGTCGGCCACCTCACTGCTTTGTTCATTTACACAAAAGACCTTGACTATAAACTGAGCTGTTACAGATTTTCCTGTTGACCTGGAATGCATTCTGAGCATGCATGTGTTTTGTTTTTGGTTATGTCTGCATTTTTATGTGTGTATTTGTGTCTCTAATTGTTGTCATGGTGATCTTGTTGTTATATCATCCTCACAACAATATTTGTGTTTTATGACTTCATTCTGAGGTCAGGTCCTTCATCATTTGCATGTCATTCAGTCAATGTAATCCAGACTGATTCTCAGAGCAGAATAAGAACTGGCCAAGATGTTAAGAATAAAACACATTCACCCTGCAGTGTTTCCACCTTTATTTTCTATAACAGTGATTATTCTTTATGTGCAGTCTTGTGTGTTAATGTAACACACCGAGTCAGATGTGGAGACTTAGTGATAATGAAATGTAACGTGTTCCTAAGGCAGGATAAAAGTCAGTGTAATGTTCATGTTTATGATCAGAGTGAGTGGGAGAACAAAGAGCTCAAGTCATCTGTCATCTGTTATCTGTCGCACTGAATGTTTCTTTCATCATATCTTCCAAGTGAAATGTGATAAATTAGAGGAGAGCTTCTTGTTAGAAGTTGAAGCATTTTTGATTTTAAAAAGCTGAACAATAATTAATTTGTTTGGACTCACCAGTGCTGCTACAAAATGTTTCCAGAGCATCAGAGCAGTTTTAAACCGAACCTACACTCTAAAAACAAAAATAAAAGTAGAGTCAGAATTAGAAGACAACAAACTCAGAGTGTTGAATGTTGAGGCCTGAAGTTCTACATAATATAAACAACATCATATTTATTTGTTGACCATCTGAGATGAAGAAGAGACAGACATCATTTAGACATTGGAAGTATGTATGTGCAAAGTGGCACTTGTTGTACTAGTTCCTCCAAATGTCAGTGACTGACCTCATTAGAACATTGCTGAAATGTTTTTTTTACACTAAGTAATTTACATGACTACAGCTTTTGCCACATATTATAATTTGTCTTCATCATTCTTGTTGAATTACTTCTCTTCTCCGCCACGTGTGAGATTTTTAATTTCCCCCCTGGATGGGCGTGAATCTATACAAATGGTATGATTTATCAATTCTATGATCAAAATGTAATTTTGACACTTAACAATGGATGACTCAATAATACAAAACAAGAAAATGGAAAAGGAATCTTTCATCTCCGTGGATGTACGGTGGTCATTCAAGTTTGCACAGAATTTTTTTTCACCCCTCAGTTGGTGAGAGTCTCATCTGCACCACCTGAGAGCTCCTGAAATAGAAGAAAATATGTATACACATAAAAAAAGAAGCCTTGAGAACCACTTATTTAGTTATGCTACTTATTTAGTTATTTAGTTTAGTTACTTATTTACTTATGAGAAAATTTATTTTTATTGTAAAGCACTGTATCCTACATCTCTTGTATGAGAAGTGCTCTATAAATACAGTTTTGTTCATTATTATTATTTTTATTATTATTATTATTATTATTATTATTATTATTATTATTATTATCATTATTATTATTAATAAGATTTATTATGAATATGTTAGATTTACAGTGTGTGAACGATTAAGCATTGACAGCATAGGTGATGGTGATGGTGGGCCCCCCAATTCAAATTCTCCTTAGGGCCCCATAAAGGCTTGGGCCGGCTCTGTGTGCTGCTGCTGCAGCTGCTGTCTGAATCAGAGCAGCTGCAGAACTCTGGCCATGTGACCGTCCACACAGGAAGAAGAGTCAGTAGTCAGATTCCTCCTTCTCTGAGACAAATCTTTCTGAACAGCCCAGAGTCCAGCAGCAGAGGATAATGCCTTGCTGCATTGTTCGCAGTCTGTGTCAGTATGAAACCAACAAACTGGTCCGGATCCAGAGCGTCCGGCTCGGCTCCATGAAGTGGAGTCTGAACGGATTCATCCTGCTGTTTATCTGGTGAGTGAACATGCGAAATATTTCAGCCCCCGCATGTGTTGATGTGTTGATGTGTTCGCCGCTCTGTGTTCAGGGAGCGGCCGCACAGATCAGCGCCTCCTTCTCAGTTACTCACAGTCACATGTTCCGTTAACGGTGTTCTTACAGAGGAAGACCGAACTGTGAAATATAAATACATGAAGTACACTTGAGTTTAAATGAAGACGAACTGCCGCAAAAAAATCCTTAAAATGTGTTTTTTCCTTCAGTCGCACACTGGGCGTCCAAACTGAAGTATGAACTCAACACAGGAAACCAAATGCCTTAAAATTGAAGCGTCAGAGGCACCTGTAATGATGACTGATTGATCGATAACAACTCTTTAATCTTTTTTTTTCTTTTTTAAGAAATGTTAAATATTATATGCTGTTTCCTCAGTGTTAAGATTTGCTGTTTTTTTCTGTTTAATATCATTGCAAACTTCATATATTTGAATTTTGGGAAAAAAAAGATGACAACATGGACATTGGGGAAAAATCTTTTCACTATTTTTCAACTTAATTCAAGAGCGCTTGCAGATGAATGGATGATAAAAAGAAAAATAATTGTTGCAGCCCTAAACATGACTTTTTGCTCGTTCTGTTGCAGCATCATGATGTTGTGGAACCGAAAGTACCAGGACTTTGACATGGTGGTGAGCTCTGTCACCACCAAGGTGAAGGGTGTAGCTCAGACTCACCTGCCTGGGGTCGGGGACGCCGTCTGGGATGTGGTGGACTACAGCGGGCCATCACAGGTAGTAGTTTGGTCCTCTGGACCCTCATTCATCTGGATGTTGGGTCTTTGGCAAAGAGGAGAATTTAAATATGTTTTTTTTGTGTCACTTTCTAGAACAAAAACTCCTTCTTTGTGGTGACCAATGTCATTGTGACAAAGAATCAGAAGCAGGGAAAATGCCCAGAGGTGCTCTTTTATCACCATCATCATCCTTAATATTATTACTTATCATGACATTTTAAGTAGCTGAGGTCATCTGTTAGTTCATCCTGAATACAACCAGATTAAAAGTGCCGCTAATGGTACGATGATCGAGATGAATAGAAAACAAACCCTTCTTATTTTGTAGCAGTGTTTATATTTCAGGTTCCCTTGAAGGGAAGATTGTGTCGTACTGATAAAGACTGTGAGAAAGGAGCCTGGGATCAGCACAGCCATGGTACAGTAACCTCACTCTCGGTACACTTACATGCACACAAGAAACCAGAGGGGTACTCAGTAGAGGACATACCTCCGCCAAAGCACAACAGCCTCCTTAAATTAAATTAAACCATAATACAAATTCAAATAATGAACCTAATAAAACCATTGTGCATTAGATCTGTCATAACGAATGGATACAGATAGAAACATTTTCAATGATGGGAGTAAAATTATAATATGAATGAAAATAACAAATCCACATATTAAAAATGACATTTATTCCAAGACTAAATATTTATAAAATACTTCGTTTTTGTTTCACCTGCAAACTGCATCATAATAACAGTGAATAAGAACATTTATGCTTTACTGTGTGGAGTTTACATGTTCTCCCATGTCTGCATGGCTTCCCTCCAGGTGCTGCAGCTTCCTCCAAAAACACGCCGTTTAATTGAAATAATGACTCTAAATTGCCCGTAGGTGTGAATGTGAGCGTGAATGATTGTTTGTTTATGTGTTGACCCTGCGATGACTTGTCCTTATCTCACAATGTTAAAGAAATAAAGTAATAGATCTTTATCTTTATCCTCTTTATCCTCATGAAAATTTGTCAATAAGTTTTTGTGTAATCCTGCTAACAAACAAACAAACAAGCTGATGCTGGTGAAAACATAGCCTCCTTGACAGAGGTAATAAATCTTAAGTTGCACTTACTGTATGCAGATTTGGGTTTTATGACTTGTTGCTCTGACAACAATTCCAGGTTAATTTTAGTTCAGTTTTGAAGAAACAAAAAATCCAGACTCGTTTCTCATCCTTTATGTAATGTGGGTAACTCCACACCTGCAGGTCAGTAACCAGATTTATCCCTATGCTCAACCTGATTGTGGTATCATTCCTGACTTATTTTAACTGTAGTGGTCATTCAGCTGTGGACACCCTATAGTAGAGGCCCCTTTACGTGAGTTTTGGAGTCATTTTGAATAGGAGGCTCTGTTATCCCACTACTATGCTGTCACAGCAATACTTTCCTTGTCCTAAGTGGGTTGGTACCCGACACCTGTCTCCACTAGAAGCAGAGGAATGTACCATTAATATTGTGCTTTCAGGCAGCAGTGCACTAGACGTGCTGAGACTCTTTATCACTTCATCAGCTGCAGCAGATATCAAACCTTCAGCCTTTCAAACTCCATTCTGACAGAATCAGTGGGGTTTAAATGCAGGCCTGTTTGTTTTCCCCCTGCAGGGATTCAGACAGGATCATGTGTGAAGTTTGACGTGTTGAGGAAAACCTGTGAGGTATCTGCGTGGTGTCCAATCGAAACCAAGAACAACCCTCCGAGGTAAGCACCACTATTTTTGATTTCAGATCAGGACTTTGGGATGGAACTTCTCACCCAGTGTTTTTAGGCAAGCAGTATTAACCTCTGTTATTAATTACTCTGGTATTAGTAATCTGACCTCCCAGAACTGAAATCCTTGCTCCGTCTCTGTATGCATATTTATACTTTCAAAGTTAGCACTACAATGTAGCACTAAGCTTCGAAGTGCACTATTTTCCAGGTTATTATGCAAGAAATTAACTTATTTATAAGACAAACGTATAGGAAATAATATATTCTACGTCAGACATCAACATGAAGCCGTCCTGCAGATGTTTCCCTTCATCAACAAGAAATATTTACGTATTTTTTTGCTTCTGAGCACCGTATTGACGGTTTATCTTTTGGATTATGCACACTGTTTAACTATAATACATTAAGACACTTTTCCACTGTCAACACGTACATATTCCAAACATGTTTGTTTTTGAGACACGGCTCTTCAGTCTTATTAATATAGTATATGTATAATATAATTGTCTGTGTTTCTGTTATTGAAATGTTCTGTACTGTGTTCATATTTTCCTGACCACAGGCCTGCTCTGCTGGCAGCAGCTGAGAACTTCACTGTGCTCATCAAAAACAACATCAGGTTCCCTGCGTTCAGCTACATCCGGTGAGACAACTTCAGGGTTCAGCTACTGAGGCAGCAAACCTCTGACTCTCTACTGATGGAGACTGAAACCATATCGAAAGTCCTGTTCATGTAATAATGAAGTTGCAAAGAATAACAGTTGTGAAGAATAAGCAGGTCTTTGTCATTTAATTTTAATTTTTATATAGAAAATAGTACTTCTCTGCTCTATTTGTGGTTTTAATTACTGTTTCAGTATTTTTTATTATGTTACTTTCACATTTATCAAGCTGAAGTGTAGCTTAATATGTAGCAGTTTTTTCCCTGCAGTATTTAACTTTAGTCAAATAAGAAAAGCTAATAGGAGGAATGACATTTCTAAAAGGTTTTCACCTCTTCATCATTCCCATGAGTTTGAGAAACTTGGTTTCTGAGAATATTCAAATCTATTTTTGTCCTTCCAGGAGGAACATCCTCCCAGAGATGAACGATGCCTACCTGAGGAGCTGTCAGAGAGGAAATGACTCGCTCTGTCCCATCTTCAGACTGGGAGATGTCGTTCGAGAGGCTGGGGAAAAGTTCTCTGAAATGGCAGTAGAGGTGGGGATACCTCTTCAAAATGTTTTGTTTTACAATCTGGGACTTCTTTTTGTACTTCTGTCCACAATCACAGTGATAACATTTATTGACAGACTCCACAGACCAGATTTTACACCAGGTTCAAGTTGTCTGTCTGTCCTTCTGTCCACCTGGAGGTCACTGACCTCACAAACAAGCTTTTGGTCATACATCAATAGTTCATGTTTGTATTTTGTCACTATTTCCTCTACGGATTTGGATTTTAGACTCAAAATACTTCGTACTTTTAATCAAATAAGATTTTAAATGAGTTCTCTAAACTGCCCATCAGTGAGGTTTTTCTATTTCCTCTGTTGACCACAGGGGGGCGTCATCGGCATCCTGATCAAATGGGACTGTAACCTGGACCGACTGATGCAGAGCTGCTTTCCCAGATACTCCTTCAGACGGCTGGATGAGAAAGAGAGCAACAGGACCCTCTACCCTGGCCTCAACTTCAGGTGACTGAGGGTCAAAGGTCAACTTCACCAGGTTCAGTCAGGACCAAAAAAAAGGAGCTTTGGTTATTTTTAGATTTCTAAAAACCAACACTTTGTGCCCAAATTATAATAGTCCATAATTAAGAAACATTCCCATCTTTATGACCGTGAATTTGAATGCATATAAAGATGAGTTATATTTCTACTGGGATGGGAATAACAAGAGAAAGTGAAAATCTGGAAATTGAAAATGTAATAATAAACCATGATAGGTTTTAGGCTGAAGTACATTTACAAAAGCACTCTACAAATTCAAGGTACTTCTTGTCTTCTTGGAATCATTCTTGTCCAGTAAAATCAATGTTTTCCCAGATTTAGTGGTTGTTTCTTTATAAACCTAAGGATTAAGGAAAATTTTCCTACTGCGGGTAAATATACTTCACACTTAAATATATTAAAAACACTCTTGGACTAACTGGAAAATATATCGTCACACAGCTGAAAACAGCTCATGATAAGGTGACTATTTAGAGATATATGGCTCTCAAAGGACAGCCACACTACAAACACATGGTGGTATAATAGAATACGCTGCATTGCTGTAGATGAAACAACCCAACAGTATATAAAATAGTTACAATGGGGGCGCGCCCCATGTACCGAGGCTATAGTCCTCTAGTGGTCGGCGCGGGTTCGATTCCGACTCGTGGCCATTTGCCGTGTGTCTTCCCCCCCACTCTCTCTCCCACATTTCCTGTCAGCTCTTCAGGCTGTCCTATCAATAAAATAGAAAGAATAGAAAATCACGGAGGGACCAGCCTCTGTTGAAGAAGATAAGGATACCTGAACTGAGTAAAAACTGGTACATCTTTTAGGGTAAATAAACCTGCTTCGCTCATCTGTTGCACCAAACTGCAGTGTTTTTATTATTTAGCATATGTTCTGTCTCTGCAGGTATGCAAAGTACAACACAGTGAACGGAGTGGAGGAGCGAACTCTGTACAAAGCATTCGGGATCAGGTTTGACGTCATGGTGTTTGGACAGGTGAGTTTGTCAGATTTCTTTTTCTTTTTTTAAATCTCAGGGATTCTCCTTTTAAAAAAAAAAATTCAATATATTTAAATTTAAAATGTAAACTAATCAGGACTTTTGAATTCGCAGAAGGCTTTGGGAAAATTACATAATGTATGCTTCCCAGTAGTAGTAGTAGTATTTTTTACCATGCCCTCTTTGCACACAAGAACTTATGATCTCAGTTTGCACTATAATTGTGGCTCTAAATCTGAAGGACGATGTGAAAAATAAAAACAAACACATGACAGTTGCAGCTTTTTTTCAGGCGGGAAGGTTCAGCTTCATCCAGCTCATCATCTACATCGGATCAACGCTGTCGTACTACGCTCTGGTGAGAGACCACCCAGTGTTAGCTGCTGTCACACATTCATTTAGTCTCTGTTAGCACTGAACTGAACCGATTCTCTCTTAGCGGCCAGTGTTAGATCATTCAGGGTGGCTGTCGGGATGACTTGATGTCACTGGAGACACCAGAGCAGAAAAGAAGTGACATGTCTTAGCGCAGTCTTAGTAAAAATTTAATTTCACTTTGGACTATGGAGTCTCCATACAGCAGTGTCGGAATGTGACTAAGTACATCTGCTTAAGTGCTGCACTTACTGTAAGTACAGTCTTTTCAGTCTGTTTCTTCAATACTGTATCTCAGTGGACAAAGCCTGTTGAAAGTTTTAGTTTAAGTTTGTTTTGCTAGCAAGTAGCATGTGTCAGTCATGACAGACACACCACAATAAACCTTCATATTTTAATACTGAAACAATTACTATCACCAAGACAAGCTTTAGAGAAAGAGATGAGAGCCTGGCTTATTGTGGAAAATAATGATGATAAAAAAATAAAGAAATATTTAAATAAATAAACAAATATTTGTTTTAGTAACTTCAGATTAAGCTACAATCAGAGGGGTGTACTCTGAACTGAGATGAATGGATTTGTGAGGTACAGTGTGTGTTTTCAGTTTCAGGAAGGTGGCTGTCTTTTCCCCAAGCTAGATCACCATGATAACTTAATGCAGAACGTGATCTGGTCCAGAGGAGTTTTCGGATTAAAATCTGCTATTTTACTAATCAGCATCTTTGGAAATAGCATCTCCATTCTTTCAAAACCCCTTGACCTATAGGTACCAGGATTATTAGAGGCTCTTTTAAGAGGGAGTGTTTAGAGACCAAAGTGATCCACTATTTCTGATGAACCACAGGGAGTATGCTGGACATGCAAACTTGTTGAGCTTTATGTCAGTAATGTCACCGAACAAAGCTGTGCAATCAAACTGTATGCATCACATTGTGTTTTTTGACACAGAAACTTCTTTGTATTTAGTTGGCGATGCAGAAAATCTAAGCACGAATTGTATGCAAGTTTGTTCTTGCGCTCACTTAACTACTGAAAATGTTCGTAATGAGTTAGACAATATTAACATTTCACATTTTCCAACAAAATGATGATGGAGGCATTGCACCTTTGGACTATGTTGGAATATGTTGTTTTGGTCCTGATTTGCTGGTTTTGTGCGTTTTACACTGCATAGCAGCTAATAGAACACAGTGTTGAACATTGATTGATTATCACAAATAATATTCAGCTGAAGTTAAAGAGCTCCACACTGTGCTGCTGTAAAATTAGAAATAAATGGACCATTAAGAGTGCATCGGGTGGTAAAAATAAATATATTTTCTTACAAATTTACACAAGCAGCCATATTATACCAGAATTCCTCTCCTGGGTTTTTTACAACAAAGTGTTTTTTTCTTTCGTCATAGCTCGTGTTTTATGTTCTACCTAATGCCCCTTTAATGGAAACACACACAGACCCTGACTCAGAAAGCCTGGGTTAACAAAGAAAGTTGATAACTATACTGTGGTGATACTCATGATGTCCGACTGGAGCTTTAGGATTTGTCGAATCAGGAAAGGAATCCTGGCAAGTCGGACTTCCTTAATGGGACACTCCCAACTATATTTGATGCTTATTGAGCAAAACACAGTCTCCTGAGCAGCCGCCCAGTCAAAGCTGGACTCACCAAATTCAAACCTTTTTCCTCATATCTTTGTTTCATTTGGAATTTCAAAAAAGGCAAACGTTTCCACAACAGTTGACCTTTTCACCTCCACCACCACCTCACATGATCTGTTACAGTATGAGGCCAATTACATTGAGATGCACTGCTGGAAAGTCTTACTGTCTGCAAAACCATTGTATTTCTATGGTAAGACATGTCAGGTGTGCGCTCCTCTCTTTGTGCAGCTTGCCACGCTTTTGTTTAGGTTTTTAGACGCACATAAAAGTTTCTCTTCACTCGCATTGAAGTTAATCCGCAATTGTAAAAACATCCTTCTTCTATTTGTCACTTGAGAATGCCAATGTGAGCGGTGTTCCTCCCATCTTAAGTAAAATAAAACCATTCCTGGACAAATCACAGGTATGTAGACACATCCATGTATGCTAATGAAGGTGCTGTAAAACATGAGTGATGTGAAGTGTTAGTTGCTGACTGCAGATGTACCTCTGTGTGTGTGTGTGTGTCTTTTCATCCAGACAACCATGCTGATCGACTGGCTCATAGGAACCAGCTGCTACTCTGCAGACGTTGGACAAAACTACATTGAGAGGAAAGTGGAGCCAGTGCAAGACAAACGGAAGGTGATGAAAGGTTTCATTTGACGGACATGTTCATATTGTGTGACTGTCAGAGTTCATAAAAGATGAATACGAACCTGTATGATCATACATCATGTGTCCTGGTGTGATGATGGGACTGTACTGTATGTTGCAGTCCATCCTCTGTGTGTCCTATGTGGATGAGGACAACATTCGACTGGTGAAGAGATCACAGAGGAAAGGTTTACAAGACGTCAAGCTGACAGCTGTTCAGCCTCGCAAGGTAAACCCGCTGCAGTGAGATGGATACAGATATCCGGGATTACACAAAAGCTACTGGTTGAGTTCCACGAATCTTAGTGCAAGGATGGCGCATGTGCTAGGAGGGAACCCATTAAACTTTGGTCTGGATCCAGATAACGAGGCCGATCCAGGAATTCCTTTCCACTTTCTTTAACATTGTGAGACATTCACTCTAATTACGCTAAAACCACTGACACTGATTCCCACAAAACTTTGGGAAGAGGTGAGACATTGGTCAGACAAAAAACCCTTTACATTTAGATGCAGATCTGGATAGAGGAATAAATTGATTGAACCAGGAATGTTTTTCTGTCTTAACATTTGGAGATGGTGGAGCATGGGTTAGGCAAGCTAAACAGAGTGTGTATCATTCTAGTTTACTAATGAAACATAAAATCTACCTGTTATTCTTATTCTTCTTATTATAATATGAATCATGATTGTATCATTATATAGTGATCATATAATCATTATTGCTTGGATTTGTCCACCAACACAATCTGAATGCAGCCTGACAACATTACACATTGTGATTGTTTTTTTTTTTTTAATGGCATTAATGACCAGTGTAGTTTTTTTTAGGGTAAAAACTTTGGATATTGTTGCATCACTTTGACCTCCTAAATTTGAATTGCAATACTTTGTTTTAAATGAATTCACCTCCGTTTTATTATGGTTGAGACAGAAATCTCAACAACAGATACTGTATCTGTAAAACTAGACCATTTGTGTGGGTAGACGCCACAAGTCTACCCACAGTCTGAATGTATTTTGTACGTGAACTGATTATTTTAAAACAATCATAAAAAGATTAAAGTACAGGTTGAATCTAATCTTTCATTTCATTGATATATTCTTGTCCTGACAGGAGGACGCAGGACATCTGAGAGCTGTTCTCTCTCTGCTACACCCAGGTGCCAGCTCGGATCTCCACCAGTCTCCAACAGGACATAAACCCAAACCAGACCCCAGAGCCCGTCGTCCAGCCTGGTGTAAGTGTGACTGCTGCTCTCCCTCCTCTGTTTCTCTGGAGGAGCTGTGCTGCAGGCAGAGCGATGGCGCCTGCATCACGTCGTCTCCTCTGTTTGAGCGGCTTGTGTTGCGTCGCTCTCTGCTGGAGGCCGTCCTGCTGTACAGGGACCCTCTGTCTCCACCCGCTGGTCAACACCAGACTGCTGCCCTGCGTCACTGCGCATACAGACAATATATCAGCTGGAGGTTTGGGGTCCCTCCTAATGACAGCCACCCAGCTATTCCCAGTTGTTGTGTGTGGAGAGTCAGAGAGGAGTACCCGAGCCCAGACGGACAGTACAGCGGCTTCAGACCTGCCAGCATGGCATCCATGCAAGCCTGCGCTAACGGAGACCTGTGAGAAGAGTGTTTCCATGTCGCAGAGCAGGGACTCCACACTGACTGACCTACTAACTAACTAACTAACCGTTTTTATGTTACAGCTGCCTTACAAAGCCAAAAAATGCAAAAAAAAGTCAGCTTGCATTTGTTCGACGAGGTAAAAATCTCACGATCTGTTAAGTAAAATCTGTCATTTGGCTGCTGAGTGAAAATATCTGAAGTAATTTTTCTCCGTCTCACTCCCATTAAGCAGCCTTTTGCCTTTATAAGGCAGAAACAGCGTATCTAACATCAATAACTTTCTAAGAAAAGATTTGACAACAATCTGTTGACATCAGTCATCACACAAAGGCAACATTAACAGGGGAAAAAAATTAACCCCAAACAAATTATTTGCAAAAACTGTTAATTCTCTGTGTTAAAGAGCTGATTGCAGTTGTGTGTTGTATCTCATTTGTTTAAGCTGCACTCAAACAGAAAAGCTAAAACAACCGTTTGCAGCTTTCGGGGTCGTTACTTGCTGGAACAAACCTGCTTTGTTGAATCAAAGTCCGGGGCAAGAACTGTGCACGGGATCAGCGATGATGCCAAGTTTTCCTAGAAATTATTCCAGCCTGTAGCTTCTCCTACAAATAGCTGTTGTGCTTTGTTTTAAACAAACAAGCTGCTGTCCTTATTTACAAGAAAAGCTAACCACATCCTGACTATCATGCTTCAAGGAATAGTTCATTTATTCTTATTCACAGTCCTGCTGAGTGTTGAATTGGTATCTCCTCCAAATCTTTCCACTAATGAAGATATCTCCAGCAGACTGGAAACAGGAGGAAACAGCTAGCCTGCAGAAACTTAAAAAGCACTTAAAAATAAGTATTAACAAGTGTTTTATAGGGAGCTTTTGAGCCTGCCAGTTTCTTGGTACCTAATCTGACTTACAGGATGGAGACTGTGGGTATAAGCCTGCCAGGCTGTGTGGTACGGTTTTCAAAATCCCTTTCACTACTGGAAATAACATCCTCCAAGCTGGCAACCCACATGTAGAAAGTAAACATAACCCTGACCTGGTCACCAATGGTACGAGCATGATGAACAAGCCAACAGCTGTCTCTGTTGCAAGGACTTATCTTTAATGCCAGTGCTCACCTCTCCATGTGCAAATGGTGCACCAAAACAAGTTCCCCCTGACACTATTTGGATGGGCACCGTCACATCTTGGGCCAAGACAGTTATGATTGGTGTAAAGAAATACAAACAAGGCAGAGTGTTTTTTTCTCCTAATATAACAGAATAATAATAAAGAATAATAGGTGCAGCCAGATCTTTCTCCAGTTCTGTGGATAAAGCTGTGGGTGTTTGACACTAAATGCTTCAGAGAGATTGAGCTGCTGCTCTGGCTGAGAAAAGAGAAAAACACCACACGGTCCATAATAAGTACATGTGTCTCCAGACGAAGATAAGATGTTTCATTTATCATGTCATGGTTTCAGTGTGATATCAGGGCTCATACATCAACCATAATCCCTGCTGTATATGAAACAGCCCACCTTTGTGTTACAGCTCCTCACAAAAATAATATAAATGTGTTGAAAAGCGAAACCCAAACAAGGGATTTATACATTTATTTTCTAATAAAAGATACTTGACATGAACAAAAATGGTCAAATCGTCTCATTACTTTCCAGCCTCTCCTAGCGCGCTCTCATGTTAGTGATCCTCCTGAAGGCAAAAACATTACATCAAAAATGTTCGTCGTAATTCAAGATTAAATGTTAGAATGTCCCTTCAAATCAATTAGACCTATTTTTTGTTGAGTCACTTAAATTGGCTGTGTTACATACCACTACCAAAAAGTGACGATGTGACAAAAAGTGCCCAGATGATGTAGGACAATTTGCCATCTTCCTGCATTAAAGGCAGCCTTCCATCCAGGATATGACATCATTCTCCTGGTTTTCCTTTTAACAGTCTAGATTAGAAAGTCAGGCTCATTATTAGCCCATTTTAATGGAGTCCACCAAGGATCAATTTTAGGTCCGTTTTTTCCATTTATATCCTCCCAAAATGACAATAATACTTCATCATCATGTGGACAGAGGGAGCCGCAAATCGAACTGCAGCCACTGTGGTAGAGAAATATGTCATGAAATTTGGTTCAGGCATTCACTTTTACCTAATAAATGAATTCTCCCCTTGTCGTTTCTTGAAGCACCACCATGAGGTGGACATTTGATGTCACGTTTAACATCAGTATCAATTGATGAATTTTAAATGTATTTATTTATTTTAATCACTAATTACTGTAGTGTATTTGCTGTATATTTTTGAGTGTGTGTGTGTGTGTATATCTATATATATATATATCTACAATATATACATATATATCTATATACCATATATACATATACAGTATATATATATATATATATATATACCATATATACATATATATATATATATATATATATACCATATATACATATATATATCTATATATATACATATATATATAGATACATATATAGATATATATCCATATCTGTATATAGATATCTATATATAGATATAGATATATCTATATCGATATATAGATATCTATATATAGATATATATATATATTACGCAACTACAGTAATTAGTGAACATGATTAATATACCTTATGGTTGCCATTGTGAGTATATAAGCATAGATAATATGTAAGTACTGCTGTACCAGCCACTGTCGGGGTCGTGGTAGTATAATATTTCATAGTAGAACTGTATTACAATATTACTGGCCAGTAATGTTATTTTTATATACTGTTATAAATTAATCTACAAGGTTGCTACCAGGTAAATGTTGTGGAATAAAAAGTACAACATCTGAGATGTAGTGGAGTAGAAGTACATTACGAGTGCAGTACAGTGGTAATTCAAAAGCAACAACAAAAAAATGTCTTTATATGATCAAATCTGTGACTAGTCTGTGTAGGATGGCTTTTTCTGCAGCTCCACGTTTGATTTATGCCAATAAGATAAAAATATTTCACATAAAGGTTCAGCTTTAATAAAACGGCCTTCCTGTCAGTCTTAACACAGTCAAACACTTCCTCTGTCAGATCCAGTAGAAGAATAGCTGGAGTGATATCAGCTGTTAGCACCATCGGCCATTCTTCAGGTAGCCTATTTGACATTTCCGAGCACTTTCAACCTTTCACTTTCCCAACTCCTGCTCCAGACTCTGACCATTGTTTTTATAAATGGTCCATTTTAACTAAATAAGTGCTCTTTGTTAAACAACTCATGACCAAAAATATCTCGTTTTAGTGGCAGACATCCCTGTTTCCTCCCATAACTCATCTACTGACCCCCTCACTGCTGCCTAGTTCACTGGAGTTTGAACAGAGCCCATTCGGCCTGGAATGAGGAATTACAGTAGGGGGTTGGTTTCCAGTAAATCAGATCAGCATACACTCTCTCATATATTCTCCCTTCAGAAACATGCTTTAAGAATGTGATGTTTGTTGTCTTTGCATGTACAGACAGTGAGTGTGTTTACAGAGGGCCTGCAGCTTAATATAAATCATTTACCGCTGTGTTTTTTAATTCTTCATGCTGACAATGTTAATCTGCAGATTGTGGATGATGCAGAGTATGTGAAGTGTAAGTAAGGTGAAGGCCATTGCGGATGAATTATCTCATGAAATGTAAGTGGATGGACAATCTGATGCACAGATGGTTTAATGGATGGATGGATTTGGAGATAGAAAGAGGAAGGACACAGTACAGTAGACTGATAAAATGGATGGATGGATGGATGGATGGATACATCACTACATATATGAGGGAAAGATTTTACTTTTTATTTCGTTACAGTTTTAGTTACAAGTTACTTTTAAATTAAGTTTTGCATTCACATGTAAAGAGGTTAAAATATGGTTTCTTATTATAGATAAGAAGAGACATTTTTAACTGAAATGATTAGTCAATCAATCACTTAAAGGTGAATCACAGAACATTTATTTGCAATTGATTTTTCATGCAAAACTAATAATATTTTCAGGTTAAGAAATGTGTGGGTTTTCTAAATTATTGTAATTATTTTTAATTTTCACAAACCAAACAATGGATTAATGGAAAAACAATTAGCAGAGTAATCAATGAAATAGTTTAATTTATACATTTTATCATTTAATCAGTAACATTTAATCAAGCATTACATTGAAGAAAGACAGAAAGGTATTTAAGTTGTCCCTGTTGATTACAGCACTTGTTAATTGCATATCTGAGAAAAAGTTCAGTTTTCAAAATTAAAAAAAAGAAATAAAATGCTTAAACTTCCCAAAACATCAAAACATCAGAAGGTACCTCTCCAGTACATGGGGGAAATGAACATAACGTTTTGTCAAAAAATATCAAACAGTTTTTGAGTTATGCCCCAGAAATCTTCATCTGAGACAAATCTCACTCACAGAATGAGCCTGAATTCAAATTGTAAACATGGAAACAAACAAAACAAAAAAAATGTAACATTTTCATTATTATAAAAATGTTAAAAAAAGGATATAGGATAGAATTTGAGATCTAGTCTGGAAAAGAAACCAACCACCGGAAAGAGCCATGTCCAACTTGTAACCATGGAAATGAAAAAAAAAGAAGACAAAAATCCCTAAATAGGTAAAAGCACCAGCTCAGTACTTGGTTGCTGTGTGTGGAAAGTTTTGTGAAAAAATATTGAACAGTTTTTGAGTTATGCTGCAGACACTAAACATGACAGAACCCATTCCTATAAGTCCCTCCTTATAATAATTAGTTGATGTCCGATATGAAATAGTTCAAATGAGCTTTTATATTAATGCTTATAATAATAATCTCACTAACAGAGGTTGGAACAGGATATTGGAGACTCTGGATAAAAATAGAGACAATTCTCATAAACCATCAATATGCTGCAAAAATGTGAAATAAAACAATATACAGTACATCAGCTGGACTTAATAGCTTTAAATTAAAGTGTGGGACATAAAACATGATGATGAAATATAACATGATGTATAGGTCCTGTCAGAGTGGAGATTTTTCTGCAGATTTATTGGATTGAATAAAAAGAAGCATTTTGGGACATGAGTTCAGAGTGAGGCCAACATGTGCTTAAAATCACTACACGACTGATATAAAAATGATTTTCATTAATCTGTTGAGAATGATTGTTTTTAAATTCTGTTTTTATAGACATACCTTATTAAATAATAGAACCAGTAGTTTGTCCATAAACAAAATATTTTTTTAATGTACACATCAGGTGTATTAATGTTTACATTTTATTTGTATGTCAGTGTAAAGAAACAATGATGTGGTGGGGGGTCGTAAGCCAAATATACTAATGCTGAGCATGTGTTATAGTTTGTTTACACCGGAAACATGACAAAATGAAGAATACTTAAACCAGACAACATAGCAAACTTGATTTTTGGGTGCTGAAACACATTATTCACCTCAAACTGTGGGTGGTGGACAAACGGCTCCAGAGGAATATTGGAAATATAAAAACAGAAATGTTTGGGTATCTCTTTTTGACATTAAATTAACAGTGACATGTCAAAGCTGCTGTCAAAGCCTGCTGGCCAGTCATACGCTGAGTCATATGTTAATGTTGTGATATGGGTAGAAGAGCATGTGAGACCAATTTTGATGTTTGAGTTTGGCAATGCTCTGCATATTCATCACAAGTTTAGTTTTTAGAATTTTAATTAATTATTTTATTCAGCAACAGAATATTTTTCCGCAGCCTCTCTGACGAAGGTGCATGACACCCTGGTGGGAAATGCGGGTCTACAGTATATCACTCTTGTCATTTGAGTTCCATCCATCCATCCATCCATCCATCTAACCATTTTCTTCCACTTATCAGGGGTCAGGTTGTGGTGGCAACAGACAAACAAGGGTATTCCACACACGTCCCTCTTGCCTGCAACATTTCCCAGTTCCTCTGGGGGGATCCCAAGGCCTTCCCTCCAGCGAGTTCTGGGTCTACCATGCGGTCTACTCCGACTTAGATGTGCCCAGAAAACCTCCAAAGGGAGGCACCCTGGAGGCATTCCAGTCAGAAGCCCTAACTACCTCAACTGACTCCTTTCGATGTGAGGGAGCCGGATGTTTTAGCTCCTCACCCTATCTCTAAGACTGAGCCCAGCCACCCTATGAAGGAAACTCATTTCAGCCGCTTGTATCTGCAATCTTGTTCTTTCGGTCACTACCCAGAGCTCATGACCATAGGTGAAGGTTGGAACATAGCTCAACTGGTAAATCGAGAAGTTTGCCACACTCTGCTGCAAAGTGTTCCAGTGCGTGTTGAAGATCACGGACTGATGAAGCAAACGGAACAACATCATCAGCAAAGAGCAGAGATGCAATTCTGAACTCCCCAAACTGGACACTCTTCACGCCTTGACTACGCCCTGACATCCAGTCCATGAATATCACAAATGGTATCGGAGACAAGGGGCAGCCTTGGTGGAGTCCAACACCTGCTGAGAACATGCTTGACTTTAAAACAATCACATTTTGTTTCTCTTTCTCTGCTGCTGTATGGAGCCTGACATTAATATTGCCAACTCAACAGGTATCTGATTTCATATAGGCTCAACCAAAACCAAATAACTGACATTAAATCACCCGTGGAAGAATTATTTAAATTGATATCAGGAAAATATTTGGGCCCCAATCTCCTAAAATGATTAAGGCCAATTTTACTACAATTTACAGCAAAGCAATTATAGATTAATCAAGGAATAATAATCAGTGAAATAATACTGCACTTCTATCCACTGATGGATAAAGCAAGGCACTGATACTTCATTCCCTATGAGGTCTTTTATATGAAAGTATTTGATGTACTGGTAATCATAAAGAGGCCCAGTTCAGCTGTAAGCTGTTCACCCAACCATCAAAATAACTTCAGAATCATAATTATCTTCCATTTTTTAATGTGGGCTGTAGATTAGCTGCTTCCCTGTAGGTTAAACTCACTTCACCACTTCACTTCTCCCTGGAAAGATTCTCACATCAAAATCAGATGATCGAGTTTCACCACTTAATGCATGCAACACAGCAAAACACACACACAAACACACTGCTGGCAGACAAGCACTAATTTTAGCATTTAATTAAATTCACCACCACTTGATGAGTTGTGATTAAAGACAATGCTGCGCCATGATAATGGAAGGAAGTGCTGCTGGATTTCACAGTGTGACAGCACTTCACGGCTTAGCGCACTGATGGATAGCAGATCAGAAACACCTCAGCCATTTCCCCACACATGAGTTATTTTCTCAATTAACACAGTGGAAGTGTGCAGCAGGATGTGTGTGTGTGTGTGGTGTGTGTGTGTGTGTGTGTGTGTTGGGGGGGGGGGGGGGGTATTGGCAGGTCTGTGTGCATATTCAGAGCTTGTTTTTGTACTTTTTTAGTGAGCGTGCAGTAATCACGTGTGTCTCCATGTGTTTGCACCGTGTGCATGTATGCACAGCGTGTTTGCATGCAAGACTATACATGTGTATGTAAATCTCTGCACACTGTCGGGTAGTCAAAATTCGATTTCAATTCAAAGATTTTTTCAACAGGATTAACTGCAGAACAACTTCATTGTTTTCACAATCTCTAATTAACACACTCAGGCTCAGACTCATAAATATGCTCAGTTGGATGCCAGAAAAACTGCAAGATTGAGATGTGATGATTTCTATCTCTGCCAGGCATGAACTTGTACAGGGTCATGCATTTTGTCGAGTGTGTGTGTGTGCGTAGCCATCAAGTTAGCAGGACGACATAGATTTTGACTAAACTTACACACATGCTGTTTCAAATAACACAATTTAACATCAACAAAGACTGAAGAGGGTTGATGTATTTCCTGTAAAGCTGTACCATTTTACAGCTGATAATGTCACTGGCTTTATGTATTCAAATGATCCATACCTGTGTCTGTCTGTTCCACTCCTGTGAACCCCCTTGTCCAATGAAACTCAAGGAAGCACCAGTCCATGTAAGGAAGCTCTCAGTCTGCTGCATTTCTATGTGTTTCTAAATGACAGCATGTTTCTCTGTGAAACCTGTGAAGTGAAATCATAATGCATGTCAATAATCATATAGTTATTAATAGTTATAGTGGTAATATGCAAGGTCCACAGTTATTACCTTTGTTATTAAATTCCATCATTACATGAGCCTAAACAGAGTTATGGACATTTAACAGCATTAAAACCTCCATGAAACAGGAATAGAGATGATTTGTTTACTGCTGTTTCGTGTTCTTGTAAATTTCCCCACTGTGGGACTAATAAAGGACTAATCTTATCTTATCTTATCTTATCTCTCTTATCTCTTCTTCGTGTTACAGATCAGTGGTAACCTGTGCTCTGAGTGTGCCTGACCTTTGCCCCTTTGCTCAAGAAAATACACAGAAAGGCAAATTATGTAAGAATTAAAAATGTATTTTAAGTATAAAAGGAAAAGGATTTCATTCTGCTAAAATTGGTCCCTGTTTGGTCAGTATTTCATTGTCTCTCTCTCTCTATCATTTACAATATATGGGCGGCTGTGGCTCAGGAGGTAGAGCGGTCGTTCACGAACCGAAAAGGTCGGTGGTTCGATCCCCAGCCCCTGCAAGTCTACAAGTCGAAGTATCCCTGAGCAAGATACTGAATCCCAATTTGCTCCCCGGGTGCCGTGATGGCAGCCCACTGCTCCTCAGGGATGCGTCAAATGCAGAGAAAGAATTTCCCCCTGTGGGATGAATTCAGTACAGTATCTCATATGATGTTGGGTGTCCCAGTGGGGTTGTGGTTAGCGTCACAGCAAGAAGGTTCTGGTTTCGAATCCCGACCCGGGGTCTTTCTGTGTGGAGTTTGCATGTCAGTTCCCACAACTTTGTACCCAAGGAGAGCACAAAGTAGAGAGTAGAAAATGGATGTGACATGCTGTTGGGCTGTGTGTGTTTAATTCCAATGCTTTCGTAAAAGCATTTTTAACTATTTTATATATTGTTGGGCAGTTTAATCTACAGCAACGCATCGTATTTGATAAGATCATAAATTGTACAAATGACGCTCATCCGTTGCAGCATCTGATCATGATTGGAGCTCCTGACACTGAACATCCGATACTTCACGGTTTAAAGGAAAACTGTAAAAGATTTAGAAAACAGATAAATGGGATTTTTTTTTGTGCCCTCCACCCTCCTGCTGCAGCATCATCTGTCAGTGTGTTCAGTTTTTTTCTGGGTTCTGTCACTAAAAGGCTTCATCCCCCTCCTCTCTTATGGTGTATTAAACATTTGTGGCTTGTGTTACAGAATAGACATAGTATTGGCTGGGCACACTCACCCTTTAAAAGCTAATTGGCTGTGGCACCAGGCTGGCCTTCCCTTAATGAACCATGTGCCTGAGGTTAATTTAATTTGGACATGGGCTCCAGCAGGTCACAGCGACTCTCTGGGGAATAAAAACAGGAGCTGGGCGAAAATGGGGCAAAGCCACCCAAGAGTGAATTTATGACAACATGAATGATGTATTATGAGTGAATGAATTATATATGAACCCGTTAGGTCATGAACATGTAGAATAAAATCGACCAAGAGTCAGTATGTTTTGCCATTACTGCTCTGACTGATGAGGCAGCTGAAAATGACTTTAAAGGAACAACACATTTCAGCTGTCTATGAATGTTTTCTGATGATATTAAGGGTTTGTTTGACTGACAATCACTGAAAACACTCACCTGACCATCGATGAAGACGTCTCAAAGTCGTGGTCAGTAGTTTAACTTATATTCTACGATATGTAGATAAATATACTACACTGCTCATGAACTGGACATGAACCATTTCTACTCGCAGCATCATTGTCTGCATTGTATCTACATTTATTGATATTCATACAATAAATCTATATTTCAATAATGTTCTGATTAGAATGTTTTGTCTGATGTAGGAATAATTTATTAGAAAACATGTTTTAGACAAAGTGACAATGATATATATCTCATCAAACATAACATCATCCTCACATGTGACTGACTTGGAAATAGGACGGACGAATAAAATGAGTTTATTGTTGAAGACGAAAGACTTCATGTCTTCTTCCCTTAATAAAGTTTTGGTTACGATACAGATTAAATCTCACAATAACAGACCACAAACAAAAAAAACCTTTGTAATGAATGTAGTTGTAACTAATGTAACTTAATTAAGAATCAGATCTGCAGGTTTGCTCTTTGTTACTACATCGTGAATCTGAAAATAAATATAAAATTAAAAAAGTAAAACTTGGGATCTTGACTTATTGTTCAGTATATCAGTCTGATCGGAAGTTTGAGTGTGCATCTCTAATATTAGACAATGTTAACATGCTTTATGCTTCCTATTTAAGTTTCTTTTTATAAAATTGGTGACAGGAAAGCAACAGTTTGTAGAACTTGAAGAAAAATCCTTGCATTTAAATGCCTACTTCAGTCATGTTCTAGGGTCTCTTGAGCTGCATTGATGACACACATATCCCCATCACTGCTCCTTCAGTCAATGAAGTGGACTATGTGAACAGGAAGTCTGTCCACAGCATTAATGTGTAGGTTCACTGACTCATGCCTTACAATAACAAATACTGTACATGCAACAAATCTCTCATTCTATGCGCTGTTACCAGCTCTGTGCATGAATAACAAATCATGAGCAACAGATTTGCACACGATAAGTAAGCTTTGTACAAACACCATTCCCTTGTCTCCCTCTTAATGCAAACAGAACGTATCCATTATATCAGGACAGTTTGATGGCCAGCCACCTACTGGAAGACATTGTGCACTCATGTCACCTTAAGCAGGGCTCAGACAACAGAAGTTTTAAAATGCTAACTGATTTTGCAGTCAGATTGCATCACATACGTAAGAAGAAACATTTCATATTTTTCTCTAATCTGATGCACACAATGGATTTGTGTGTAAAGAGAGGAACGCACAACCTCACTTGATCTCTCATGTGTTGGCAGTTTTACATAAAGATAAAGAACGGAGATTCCCTCATTTGGAGCCCTTGTAGCTGTTATGATGTTTTGTTACAGACTTCGGTTTAGGGTTCTGCCACAACTGTTGTCATTTTTCTTGATCATGCCAGCTGGGATTTGGACCACAGCTCTCTCTCACACACACACACACACACACACACACACACACACACACACACACACACACACACACACACACACACACACACACACACACACACACACACACACACACACAAACTCTCCTTGACAAATAGCTGGTCACAAGGTGGCTTTCCCTGGAAGCCTGCCTGTTTACTCACACTGTGGAGTTGATTGGTAAAGGTGCTGATGGCTTTGTTCATGTTCACTTTACAAGATGTCAGACAACTTCCTGTTGAGCCACTTCAGTGTTAAGCCTCATAACTCGGGCAGATGTGACACTTCTGACCCTTGACCTAGAAAATACACGCAAAAATAGACAAAAACAAGGCGGCAAATATCCACCTCAACGATCACCATATGGCATCCAAAAAAACAAACAGTCTCTGAATGGTGTCTGTGTTCTCTGTGACGGTCGGCCTGGAAGGGAAGGACATTCTTGCACTGACCCCTCTGGTTCCATCTAGTCAAATATCCCAGGAAATGTTGTGGTAAATCAGCAGACAAGACAGTGGGGGTATTGATGCACGTTTTTATAGAAATCCAGTGCTTTATTTGTTGTTTTGGCTTTCAAGATTTATGGTATCATTAAAAAAAACAAAATAACAAGCTTATCGAGGTTTGGAATTTTCTGCAGGGCTATGACAGTCCTACAAAAGAGAGAGAGACACATAAAATGTAATAAAAAAATATAATGGCATGGCTTTGTTTGTGTTTACTCAGTTTGTGATGAGTCATGCAATGAACTGAGATGATCAATCCAGAAGTCCATTTATTCCTATGGGATCCTGTGCGTGTGTGTGCATGCTTGTTTTTTTTAATTAAAAAAGTAATTAGCCAACAGGCTATTTATTAATTTCAGTAGCTTGACAATGTTGATAGTCAAATTTGAGATAATATAAATAAATAAAGGAGTTTGAATGTATGCTAGTTGTGTAAAATATAGAGTGCATGCATAGTGGAGTACGTCTTTAATTAACCGGCTACCTTGCAGGTCCACCTCATCACTGATTTGATTCATCACACCAGTACTGTTCCTGTTTTTTTCTCTATGCTACATGTGCGTATTTTTTTAAGAGTGGCTGACATCAAAAATATCTTCTATCCCATGTCTGTGGCGTCATTTCTATTAATCCGTTAAGAATGCATTTCCTTGCGCTGAACTATGGAGTAATGGACACAAAACAAGGCGTAAGAGCAGCCTCCACTTGACGTCAATGCGTTTACACCCTGTGAACTTTGAATTCAAAAAGGCCATTACTCAAGTTTTGACTGAACATTTGAATTTAAAATACAAAGTGGCAACCTTGGCCTATAATAATGATATCTAGTTTCAGTTTTTTGAGCTGATACTTTGAGAGAGAGAGACGATTTCTGCCTCAACACCAGCACAATGGAAACAACGGGAATTTTGTCTGTGGTATTCAAAAATTGAAAAATCACTCCAAAAAACAGCATCATCTCATTCTAGACACTGTGTCTCCATCAAGACCTCGTTACTGCAGACTACATAATTAATAAGAAGCCAAAACAAACAAACAAAAAAAGCACTTAAAATTAACAAAATATCAAATCTGTTTTAATGTGGAAACAGAAAAAAAATTGAAAAAACTTTAAACAATATTTGAGTTTTGCTCTGGAAATAAAATTTGATGGATGGACAGAATGGCTTGAACCCATTCCTATATTCCTGTCATCAGTTCATTTGAGTCGGGGCATAGTAGCAGCTATGAAGGCCGTCTATCCCTCTTCTCCGACCTGTTAGTACAATTAACCACATTACACGGTATATTATTTGTCCGATATAACAGCTACGTTTTAGAGAGCGAGCTCTATACCCCTCTCCCCATTATGGATCTTTTAGCACTGTTTTTTCCCATGAACCTGAGGATGAGTTTTGTTTTTCAGTGTGTTTTAGAACAGACCTCACCAATCAGAAATAGTTCCTGTGACAATCATTCACAATGAGATGAGGGGATTATCCAGAGTAGAACACTGATTTTGGGGAAATGCATTGCTGTTCAAGTTGTTTTTAAAAAAATAATTGAAATAAAAACAGTGAAGTGTGTGTGAAGTGACCATTTATAATTTTATACTGCAGGCATCTTATTGCAGGTGGCCTCTGTTGTATTAATCAGCAGCAGGTGAAGTCTGTCTATGTGTGTGTGGTTGTGATCAAGATGACAGAGAAAAAAAAAAAGCATATTAGTGTCTTTTTCCAATCTTCTCCTCTCTGTCACACCTTTACTTGCTCACTGCTTGTTCCAGCCTCTTTCATCCATCATCTTCCATCTTTTCATCCGTCTCTCCTTTCTTTGAGCACTGTTGGAATTCTCCTCTCCTAACTGGAAGATTATAGATGTGTATGAACAACCCCCACTGTGTCTCTGAACACGTGTGTTGCCGTTTGCACGGGTACACTTCCTACGTGAGGGGCGCCTGCCGGGGAGGGTGTGTGTGTGTGTGTGTGTGTGTGTGTGTGTGTGTGTGTGTGTGTGTGTGTGCACGTGGGTGGGCATGGACGGTCTCTGTGGTGATGGAAACCTGCTCACTGCTTATTGGCTAACAGATGGAGAGGGGCTTTCTTTGAGGAGCGGTGAGAGGGTCCATCGAGGCGAAGACGGAGGGATGGAGAGACATGGGGGGGGATGTACATTTACAGAAACAGTGAGGAAGAATGCAGGGAACACAGCGAGGGAAGAAATGGGTTCAAGGAAATAAAGTAATGAATTAATTCACTACCCAAACATGGCTCTGATATAAAAAGGTATGCATTTTAGGTGGGTGATAAAAGAATTGGTCACTTTCTAAATTAGGGGCAAAAACGTTAAGAAACTGCTCATAAATGCCAAGCATTTGAACACAATATACTCAATACAGTTATAAATGATTCCGAGAATAATTTTCAGGAAGAAATAGACATACAGCTAAGAAACAAGAGCAAAAATCAGTTGAAGTAAACTGCCTTTGTACTGCATGCTGCATGGCCACAAGGCAACTAGTTTGATTCCAACTGCTGATTGAAATGTTAATTGTTTTTTTAAAAGTATAATATATTTATAAAAAAATAAATAGAGATGTGATCGATAACCAAGGATATCAAAAAGGCTATGAGGTTTGGCTTTTCTCTCAGTCATTAGTGTAGTAGATTTAAGAAATATGAATCACTGACATTCCCCTTTTGTAACATCCAGGAAGGAAAAAGAACGAGGGATGGAGGAGGGAGGAAGAGAAGGAGAGTCAAAGTAAGTGTGTGAAAGAAGAAAGGAGGAAAGGCTAGATCAGGGGGAGTGAGGTGAAAGGGAAGAGAGGAAAAATGTATGAGACGGAGGAAGGGAGGGAACATCTGTGTGTGTGTGTGTGTGTGTGTCTGTGTGTGTTTGTGTGCGTGTATAAGGGAGCGAGAGGGCAGGGGGAGGAGAGGGAGGCAGCAGTGGCAACGCTGCATCATCAGTACTGCCACTACAGCAGAGGGAGAGGCAGTTTACTGGCTGCCTCCCTGATCTCTGTCTAACACACACACACACACACACACACACACATTCATGCATACACACTCTGTCACTCTGTGAACTCACACACAGACACACACACACACGCTGGAAGCCGGCTGCCTCTGAGCTGAAGAAGCCTCACAGTGAGGAGATCCTCCTGACATTATCCACCACCTCTGGATGTTTGCCTGTCCTCAGGACTCTTCTGGCTCACGCTGTGTGCTGTGTGTGTTCATCCCCTGCCAACGGACCACGGGCAAAATCTGATGCTGTTTGTTTGGACTCTGGCTTTTGTTTGCTGAGGCAGCATGGAGGAGTGTTAACGCCAGAGCTGCTGGGAATGTCAGCACTGTTTTTCCTCCCTTTTCCTTTCGTTTTTCTTTGCACTCAAGGAGCAAAAGTAGATGTGTGTGTTTTTTGTTGGCTGTGTGCTGGAGCAGAGTGATTACCTCAGGACTGGTAGTGAAGAGGGCTGCGAGGGGAGGATGGCTTGCGCCGCAGCTTCAGATTGGCATCTCTCGTCGTACGTGTGGGTTTTTTCTCGCTTTTCTAGGTTGCACACATGTACAGCGAACAGCAGCAACAGCAGGGTCTGGTTGCATTTTGCAAACACCAATGGATTACTGCTACTTTAAGGAAAGGCTCTCAGCCCGCAGAGGGAGAAAAGATGCTGATTTAAGAAGAACAGGAGGCTGGGATTGTTTTTGCAGGAGAAGACGGGACAAGGAGCTTTAGGGTAAAAAAAAAAAAAAGAGACCTGGATGACAGGATGATGACTGCATTGAATTGAAATTGCCTCCTACTCTTCCTCCCCGCCCTTCAGTCCAAACATGAACTCTTCCTTAAATGTTAACCAAAGCGGTTCTTCCCCATTCTGTCTGCTGGGCGCTGTGGGTTACTCCCAAAGCCTGGATACCTGCGTGCTGGAGGTGGTCATCATCCTCTTCCTCACTGTGCTCATCATCGCTGGCAATCTGGTGGTGATCTTTGTTTTCCACTGTGCCCCACTGCTGCACCACCACACCACCAGCCACTTCATCCAGACTATGGCCTACGCTGACCTGCTAGTGGGCATGAGCTGCCTGGTGCCCTCACTGTCCCTCCTCCATTATCTCAGAGGCCTGAATGAGGAGCTCACCTGCAAGGCGTTTGGTTATATGGTTTCTGTGCTGAAGAGCGTCTCCATGACCTCGCTGGCATGCATCAGTGTTGACCGCTACATCGCCATCACCCGTCCACTGTCATACACCACCCTGGTGACACCATGTCGACTGAGGATGTGCATCCTCCTCATCTGGGTTTACTCTGCTTTGATATTCCTACCATCCTTCTTTGGCTGGGGGAAGCCGGGTTACCATGGGGACATATTTCAGTGGTGTGCAGACTCCTGGAAGACCAACCCGGGATTCAGCACATTCATTGTGGTGCTGCTCTACGCACCAGCAGCGCTCATGGTCTGCTTCACCTATGGGAGTATATTCAGGATCTGCCAGCAGCACACAAGGGAGATCACCCTGCGCCATGCCCGCTTCAGCTCACAGATGGACGGTGATAAAGGTGAGCGAGGGGAGAAATGCGAGGGTTGTCCAGACAAGCGATACGCCATGGTGCTGTTCCGCATCACCAGCGTGTTCTATGTCCTGTGGATGCCGTACATCCTCTACTTCCTCCTGGAGAGCGCTGGGCTTTATCACCACAGAGTGGCGTCCTTCCTCACAACATGGCTGGCAATTAGCAACAGCTTCTGTAACTGTCTCACCTACAGTCTCTCCAACAGTGTCTTCCGGAAAGGTCTATGTCGCCTCTTCAGCCCGTTGTTCCCTTCCTGCCTCGGCTGCACGGATGGCAAAACGGCTCCATCTCCAGTCAGCCCACAACCAGATCCTTGATGCAGAGTCTGAGGATGGATTCGGCTTGCTTACTTTAGAGGCATCAGCCCTTTGTATATGCTTTGCTCTCAGCTGAGTAGCGTGACACAGGTATATTTGGTCCCGCTGTGAGGACCCCTGGCATAGAGCAACAGAGAGGTGCCCGTGCAAATGCCTGTCAGTGTCCTCAAAGGTTGATTTCGGAGGAGGTTGTGAAATTCCTCCTGGTTCTGCCGTGAATGCTCCTTAGTGAGATGCTGCTCTTTCATGGATCACAACCTGGGGACACAGAAAGTGGCCTGTAGGCATAAGATTCACGCGTGTCAGTTCAGAAGTTTTCATAAACACTCCTGCCTGCTCTGACTCAAGAACTCCCAGATGCAAAAAAAAACAAAACAAAAGAAAAGAAATGCACTATGTGACTTGTGTAATCCACTGAAATGCAAAAAATATTTTCAAACCTAACCGAAAAATCAAACCTTTACCCTTTCAGCGTAGATTAAGATAATGCAAAAAATGTTTAACACTTGAAACAGACTATTGATCTGCCTCTGCCGGGGAACTAAAGATCCTAATGTGTGTGAACAATCATTTACAAAGAAATCATCTGATAATCATTATGTGTTTGTGTGATTAAAAAATGTGCTGTGGATGAACTTCAATCTCCTTTCCAAGAAAGAAAATTGGGATTTATTTGGAAGCCCGTCTGGTTTTTTATATCCCTCTCTATTAAAGTTCTGTGTTTGTGGGAAGCTCCAAGTATGTTTACACAGTCTCCAACTTATTATGAAAATGTTGATTCAAGAATTAGCTTTGCTCTCTGTGATGGCCCCTGACCCAGGAAGTTCTCCTAGCAGACAATAAAGAGATAATAACTCTATTTATCTGGATCGCAATAATCTCTGTTGTTCCTCCTCCGGTTGATCAGCAGTTCTTTGTAAAGACTCTTGGCTGTATGCATTTGATCTCAGCTTAACAAATATGTGATTCATAAATCACAAGCCACGTAGCATCATCAGATAATCACCTCCTGACTTGTCTGTGTTGATAATGAATCTGCTGTCTGCCTGGATTGGCACAGCTTCGGTGCAAAGACTAGAGGATGAGAAGTCACAGCACTTTTTCTGAATAGCCAGTGACAGCTTGTGGCTTATTTCAAAGTTTAAATATTTAAAATGTAGTTTTCTAGTCCCTTTGGGGGATTATTGACCGCTCCTGATGTAAAGTAGCCCTCCAAGCATTGTAACTGATTTTGTGGATGAAGTGTTATATTTTATAAGAGAGCATATTTGTCACAGACACGTGTTCTGACATGCTGCACTTGGAACTGAAACCGTTGAGAAGAAGAAGTGTTTCCTTATATACTTCAGGAAGATAGAAGACCTCAACATGTTTGATGTGGAGTTTAGTTTTAAAGTCACAATAAAATAGCATTTCTGAGAGCGACTTGCTCCTGAATTTGACATCAGCCCATTTGTGTTTGTAAAACAAGAAGGAAAAAGCTGTGCAGGAATGTAGTGCAAAAAAAATATGAGAATTTTATAAGGCCAAAAACCTTTCTGTCCTTTTCTTCTGGGGCTCTTCAGATGGTGATAGATGATAGCTCCTTAGATCCAGTAAAGGGACATTTTAATGCAACAATATATATTGTTATGGTACAAAATTTACAGCAAACTATAAACTGTAAAATAAATAGAACTTAACCCAAACCACAGTTAATGCACTCTGGTGTAGTAAATTTTAAGTTGTTGGCTTATTTAACAGCTGCCATTTCAGCTTCTGACTGTAGTGTAATTCACATTATTTCTTGTGGTCAAGCTATTTTTAAATCACATATTTAAAAATATCAAAATATAAACCTATGTAAATGTTTACACTTGTTTCAAGGTAATTAACAAATAGTGAATGGAATGACTGTATTTTCCCCTCTCAATATCGGAAGATTGTCCTAAGGCAGAATTCAGATGATGTTTGGTCTATTTCAAGGACAAATGAGGAGTGTAAATATGTTCCATCTGTTTCCCGGCTGACCTGAATATGTTTAATCCTTTATTTTTAATTATGTGGGTTTTCTGTAGGACAGACACACACATTTTGTCAATTAAGTGTATATTAAACATGGTTTAAAATGTTACAGATAGGAGTTTGATAAAAAAGAATTAATAACATTTATTATTCAACACTAAACATTCCTTATTGACCTTGGAAACAGTCATCACCACACGTTTTTACTTTTCCCAGTTGTCATTTGTTTGTAGATATTCAAATTAACATCCATAATTTGATTTTTAAACTACAAAAATTGTGTCCAAGGACATGTGAGCAAACAAACATGAAAATTGCTAAAGTTCAAATGTGCCTAAACTGTAAAAAATAAGAAAGATACACACCTTTAGGGCCGATACAAAGCATGTATAAAATTGAATTGAATTCTGTCTAGCAGTTTAGACTATACCTTGTTACGTATGGAGGGACAACCTATATGCCCCCTTTTGGCAGGGGTATATAAAATGCTTTATTTCATTGTGACTTTGAAAGAGGCAATAAAACTAGGGATGAGGTGGTGATGAATGATTTTTTTATGCATTACACCACATGACACCACATGTCACCACATTGTTTCAGTGGTCAGAAGGGTTTTTAGAGTAGGACACTTCCGTTGTAGAAGGCACAACAGCTGCTGTCAGGGGGATTGACCCTGCTGCTCTGAAAATGTTCTTTTTCTATCACATTATGAACTATTTATATAACCTTTTTCTATGTATGTCCGTTTTATGTACACACTATATGCTATGAAAATGTATTTTCTTGCAAAGTGTTGACATGTTCAATCCCTGCTGCGATTATTGTGAAAGATGCTCTGGACAGACTTTAAGTGCATGATTCTGGATCAGTGTCCCCGTCTCTTGATGCTACTGACTGTACTCTTTGTCTTAGTATCCAATAAGTGCTGTTGTGTAAAACAGATTGCTTATCGTGTCTTTTTTTTAAGACCGAAGAGTTCCTATTTGCTATTGTTCGTTCAAACATGAACACCCTGCACCCTTCTGCCTGTTATCTTGTCCTGTAATCTTCTCTCGCAGATCTGCAAAAATGTGAGTTATCTAAGGAGCTTAAAACCGCAAAAATTGGCAATTTTTATTGAATCAGATGTGACAATTTAAACAGCCGAAGCATCAAAGTTGCAACTGAGGCACAAATTTAGTAAAACAGTAAAACTATTTGCCGTTTTACGTTGTTTTCCTCACCAGCGGGGCAATGCTGCCCCACAGTGGGGGTGCTCCTCAAATCAGAACTAATCAATAACAGTTGAAGAAAAATAATAATGAAAGGGCTTTAATCATCTTTACTCTGGTTGAGCCATTTGCTATTCAGTGTGTTATCTGAATAAATTACCTTGAAAATCTGCTGCAGATCATTCCAAATAAGGAGTTTATAATCATGTTATTAAAACGAAATATTCAGATTTGTGTCTTTTGGATTGATTTGGTACCCAGTTTCATTAAAAATGGGCTCTCTACTTTACAGCACATTTAGGAAAACCTCTTCGAAAACCTAATCTAATCATGATTAGTTATTGCTAATCACAACAATGAATACAGCAGTGAGTGAAATCTGTTACTTTGTTCCTGGTTGGCTCTGGTTGAATCCCAGCTCATTTCCACTGGATTTGTGTATTTTAAAAAAAAAAATAATATTATTGTTTCACATAACAGTCTGATTTGAATCCAAGTAAGATGGAATCCAGAATGTTTAAATCTGGTTCACAGAAAGTTCACTACTGTGAGATAACAAACTATAGTGATACAGACTTGAACTAAGATCAAACTGTATCTGAGACTTTCATTCAGTTTGGTTTGGTTTGGATTCAGTTTGGGGTCAAATTTCTTCAAAAGTTACTGCGCTGGACCCTGAAGAAAACCACCATTACTGAAATATTGTTTTGACCACAAAAACAAAACAAGAAAAGGAAGTTTTGTTTTAATTTTTCTAATTTTTCAATAAATGAAGTACATCATAAAATATGAATTTAAGAAAAAAGGCACCTGTCTAGGGTTCCTTTTGATTTTATTATCATTTAACTATGCAAATCGAAACTTTCTTGGGTCCAGGTTTTGTGGCCTGGTTGCAAATTTTTGAAAGGTGTCCATACTGTACAAAACTAAACAGCAGTAACAAAAACATTTACCATGTTGTTGCCTCTTCAGCAACAGTCACACCAGGAAGTGATTCAGTCACACGTCCCTGTGAAATAGGTGGTTCTTCTGTATGTAGTGATATGATGTGATCACTTACGGCTAAATGTTGAACTAAGCTTAGGGGCTAACCAGTATAATGCTAGGTGGTGCTACAAAAACTTTTCACTGTTCATTCAAAAGTCATATTTGTTCCATTGCCTCCTGTATCATACATATATAAACATTCTTCTGTTGTGGTACAGTTAGAACTCCAGCAGAAGAATATATAAAACACAAATCAATGGTGTAACACTGCAAATAGTATGAACTTTAGATTCTCTGTTCTCTTACCATCATGATTGTTTGCTACTGGTCAACAGTGTTATATCAAAGATCACCAAACTTGAACATGACGTGAGTGGATTTATCAATTTCCTGAGTGATTCTCTGGAGCTGATGATTTTGTGGACAGTTTTGTCATCATAAAAACTGGTGTTACTGGGCCTTATTTTTTTTTAAAAAGCAACGTCTTAAAGACAAAAATGACGGTGCTTGTATCTCATGTTGTAAAATCTGCAATTTCCTGGATTTAATAATTCATTCTTGACAGTAATTCTACAGAGTCAGTT
Organism: Chaunax sp. Z400; assembly: GCA_037577475.1. Classification (NCBI taxonomy): domain Eukaryota; kingdom Metazoa; phylum Chordata; class Actinopteri; order Lophiiformes; family Chaunacidae; genus Chaunax; species Chaunax sp. Z400. The sequence goes on along the minus strand of CM075187.1, from coordinate 22,374,806 downwards.
TGGTTCACTCCAAGAAAAAATGTAATATTCAATGTGTGAAAATGCCTCTAGTCTGGTAAGTAATTTGTAGTTTTGATAAGGCCAATACAGAGACTATAGGACCAGTTTGGAGGTTGTTTTGTAATGTGCCCGCTCTAATTCCTCGGGATGTACTGCATTCCTCTGGCTCTGGGCCCTGTTTGTACCCCTGCATAGAGTCCTGTTTTATTTGGCCCACATGACTGTTCTGTTTCCATATAAACCAACTGACTGTTCCTGTTGCGAATGCATGACGCGACTATTTGTGTTTGATGCAACTGATTGGGCTCACATGAAAGTAATCAGAGAGAGTAGGTTATACAGTGTTGGACTGTCCTAGTAAAGGCTGTTTTTTGTTTGGGCACAAACTGTGTGTTCCAGACTCTGAACAGCCACAGTGCCAACATGCAGCCTTGTCATAAGTGAGGGATGTTGTGGTTGCTTCTAAGAAGTAATAATGTTATCATTTATAGACTACAGATTATTTATAGACTACAGATTATTTTTCTGTGGATTGATAATTTAGCAATTTACATGCTAAAAAAGTATCTGAGTCCAGACCAATAAAATTCTCTCTGGGTTTGTGACTCACCTAGTCACAAAACACTGAATTAATTCAATTCAATTCAATAGCACCAAATCATTTAGCACCAATTTATTCATTTATCTAATTTAACGTCATATACTGGAGTAGTTTAATCTACAACAATGCATTGAATCCTATAAGGTTATCTGTCCCTGTTTTCATGAGCTCAGAAAAACAGACCTATTTTCAGCTTCAGAGTGGTTCTGAAACACCAGTCTGTGAACACTAGGAAACATTTAGCAACTGTTAAGAATTTTTAAAACAAAAATGTATTGGTGCTGATGTAGCCGACCGTAGCCTCAGTCTCATTGCAGACTTTGAGCCATGGTACAACTGACTGTGGAGAAAAATGGTAGGTCTTCCCTGATTAGCAGGACTTGGGAGAACATTTTTTTAAAGGCCCCCACATTTGGTTCATTATCATTATCATTGCTGTGTGTGACTTTAAGGCAAACCACAAGTAAAAACAAATGGCTTAGGCCTGAGGGGCTTTTATTCCGCCAATTATTTACTTCATACATTGATTAACTGTCTATAACACATTAAAAAACCATGAAGAAAAATGCCTTATACAATTTGTTGGCAGTGAATTCAAATGTGATGTTTTGTCCAAACAAACTCAAAGATCTTCAATTTACTATGGTTTAAAACCATAAAAACACAAATTCTCTTGAGAAACTTGATATCAGAGAAATGTTGTTATTTTTTCCTTGAAATAGTTTCTGACAATTGACTAAAGGGGTAGTCAACTAATATTGGTGCATATCAGCTGATTATAAATTTGTCCAAACCTGTTTATCCATTACATGTCCTCTTAAATGTTTTATAAACCTACTGTAACGTACTGTAGAGACCTGATGATGGCTCTTCTGCTATTTGTGTTGTTTGTCACAACCCTGAGCGTGATTGTCTGATTGCTTTTCTTCAAACTTAATGGAAGCTGCTTCATGCCTTACATAAGTTTTGTTGCGGGGCATAAATGGATCCCACAAAGCTTCTCCTCTCACATCTTTGATCCCCTGATTCAAAAACATGTCATGTCAAAGTTTATGTTTTTATTTTCCTGTGGGAAAATCATGATGTTGTCAGAGTCGGACTGCAGTGAGAGTTACATGGAGCCTTGATTCCCCCAGGGGAAATGCCTTTTCACAGAGGCCAGCAGTGCCAAATTTGGACCACGGATGGAGAGTAATAAAGACGGGTGGGGGTGGCGGGGGCAAAGGTTTAGAAATGGGTGAGATTTTTATGTATTTAACTTGGAATTGTCCAGCTCAAGTCTCCACCACCCACACACTATCATTTCCAATGTGTGATGTGATAAATGTGACATCTGCTGGCATGAGAGCAACGCTCACTGTTTGGTCTTCTTGGACTTACTTATGTGAAAACCTGTGTTCATTACATGGACTATATTTTGGGAGTATTGAGCAATGAACATTACATAACAGTTTTCAAATCCATAATAAAATGATAATGTAGGTCATGACATCTCATTTTAATCAGTGTGTTTATGTATTGTGAAATAAGGATGTTTAACTCATTGCCATGGTGTGAAGACTTTCCTGTAGTTTGGCCATCATTTCTAGCATGAGGCTGACTACTATCTGCCTTGATAATGTTACAAGGTTGCTGAAAGAGGTTTATTTTATTTTATTTTATTTTATTTTATTTTATTTTATTCTATTCTATTCTATTCTATTCTATTCTATTCTATTCTATTTAATTTAATTTAATTTAATTTAATTTAATTTAATTTAATTGTATTGTATGAATTGGGAGGAGAGTCCCATTTGGCTTAAACATACCTTGTTTAACCCCTTTAAAAAGAAACTGGTCTTGATCCAGTAACACAAAATAACGTCAGACCTATTTCGAACTGCTAAAATTACCAGAGAAAGAGGTTCTTCAACAGATGCTACCATTCCTTAACAGCAACAACATTTTTAATAACAGCTAATGGTGGTCACTTCTCAATATTGGTTCTTTCACGCTATGTTCACACTGCAGGCCAAAGTTTGAGCTCATATGTACTGTAATGCAGGTCTGTTTTTCTTTCTTTTTTTCTTTTTTTTACAGACAATGTCAACAGCACAAATCACATGTGATTTTAAGTCTGATATGGCCCACTTTCAAATGTGCTCCTAAATCTGATTTGATTCCTGCAGTGTGAACAATCAGATGAGAATTCATGTGATTTTTCTCTCACTGAGCAGGCGTCATGGCAACATCATTATTTATCAATTCTTCAAACATGGAGGACCGCAGCAACAACAACTGGGAAACAGGACATTTTTTGCAGTGTTGTCTTGTAAATAACTGCATTGTTGGTGTTTGGGAAAGTGAGCGATGGCTTACTATCTGTAATCAGAGAGACGGGGGTTATTCTTAGAACCGAGGATATTAATGGAAATGAAACCCTGGCTAGAATAATGACCAGCTTTCACAGTGTGAAAAACAAAATTATAAGCTCATATGATTGAGAATGTCTTCACAAGAAAAACAAAATCAATTGTTTCAGCGAATCCACAAAAACAAATTTTTTGTCCATCAAATGTCTGTCCTAGAGCCTCAATCTGGAAGAAGCCTAAGGAGGAGCAGCAGAGGAGGATCCCTCTCTCATGACAGACATGCAGCGGATGTTTTACTGGTGTAGACTAACAATAACAGACACTAAACACAAACTCAATCATTATCAATAAGGGCTGCCCCACAGCCATTATGTCTATTTGGGAGGATGACGAGCAACTTCATGTTTCTCCACCCAGACCTGAGCCACACAACCTCCACCATAGAGGTCTGGAAAGAAGTCAGACTGCTAAAACACAGAGGAGGCATTCACAAAGATAGGAGAGACAGACAAATGATCGCTACTTGGCTGTTTCTATACTGAGGTCACACTTCCACCCTCTGGAAGGGGAAGGAAAAATGTTTGTCTGGTGTTCATCTATAACGACTTCCTTGAGATCCTGAAAATACTTTGAGAGAGAGAGAGAGAGAGGGAGAGAGAGAGTAGAATGCAAAGTAGAATGTTCACAGTATAAAGAATATGTGAAGATAATAAACCAGAACATGTGCATGAATGAAACACACTGAGTAAGACGTCGACTCTATCGTCATGTAAGGCGTAGTCTCCACGGGACAGGATAAGACTCAGGGTCAGGTTGATCCCAGGCCATGTTGATGAGGTCATCTGCAGACAGTCTTATTACTTTACCCACCACACAAAGCCCCTCTAACCCTCACCAAACAAAGGGTGTTCATCCATATCTCCATCCATGTCTCCTCTGAACTGGTGATGAAATCTAACCAAAACAAAGATCAGAAGACTGGAAGTTTTGGAAGTCATCAGATCATAAAAGTCAATATATATTTAACGCCTGAGAACAAAAACCACACATGAAATAAACATTTCAAACACTCCTATCTTCACAGAAGTATGCTCACATCCTAAAGTGCATTACTATCAAGCACGTGTGCATGTGCAGTGGTTTATGTGCCTTTTAGAGTGGCCATCTCCTGTAATCAGAGCCAAATGTAACAGTTAAGTGTTGAATACGGTTTTCTTTTTAAATTCCATGTAACCAAATGTCATCGTCTCTATGCTTGAGATCAAGCGTATGTTTGAATTTTCTTAAAATTTCTACCACTTTCACCTCAACCTTTACTAGCGTGTAGCTTTCCTCTTGCTCTATACCTTTGCCCTGTGAATTGCTCTGCTCCTTGGTGCATTATCCCCACCTGCAGATCAATGAAATAGTGTGAAACCGTGAAAACATCGCTCTACAGTGTTTCTAGTGGTCAAAAACCCAACAGTTTACCTTTAGCTTTACAGTATACTTCATAAGGCTGTGTCCCACTTACATATATAACATTTCACAATATCTTCAATGCATGGATTATTTGTTTGAAGATAGTTTCTGTAATGAACAGAAACCACCAGCTGCCTACAAAGAGGGAAATCACACTTATTTGCATATTTATTTTTTCAATGCTTGGACGATATATGCAGATGAAAATATTTATGAAAACACATAATAATTCTATTTATGAGGTCCAACACTGACATTTGCATGAATCTAATAAGATAAGATAAGATATACTTTTGTTTATACTTTTATATCTATTACTCAATTCAGTCTCCAAAAAGACTCAAGAACAAGAGAGAACAAACATTTCCTCACCATACCTTTTGCAGTTTTTGGGTGAAAGACTCGCAGCTGACAAAAATAGAAATCCATAATAGAAACATGATGTAATCTCTGTCCTTGGACTTATGTATGCGTGTGTATGTGTGTGAACCTTATAAGCAGAAATAGAGACAATGTAAACACTGATTATCACAGCCAGAGAACGCTGCTAAAAATAGCTGACATTACTGTTAACGTAGCTCCTTAACATCCAGAAATCCCACATGATGACCACATGAATAGCTGTAAATCAGTAAAAGCACAACACACACTGCACTTTTGTGTTTTTGTTTATGCAGTGTATGTAGTTCAAGGTACATCTGAGATGATGACATTTCATTCAACACAATTTGACAGATTACCACTGCTTCTCTGTATAACGTGCCTCATTGTGTTGACAGGTTAAATAAGTGGAGAATATTGATATTTTTAGCAGTGTATGGTCTGGACCTCCACAGACTCGTGGTGGGAACCTCTGATACAAACAGCTCAAATTCCTCAGCTTCCGTCTCTGTTCATTATCCTCATTTCCTGCCATTCTTCTCCACTCACTCACATACACTCTGTCTGTGTGGTTTTCAGTCTTCAAGCACTTTTTCAAATCATTTTAGTACAGTAAGATGGCTTTTTTTTCATATTTAGATTCACTATCGTGGCGTACAAAGACAGAGAAGATGAGAAAAAGAGCTGAACGTTTTTAGACTGGAAGGAAAAGTGTGAAAAACAGTTTGTAAAAAAGAAGGTTATTATTATTTTTTTTTCATTTTAGGCTGATTATAAAAATATACACACAAAACTAACACCAAACAATTCCTTTTTTATTGAGATCAATCTGCAGATACTTTCTTGATTGCCTGCTATGTTTATAAAATGTCTGAAGAAATTACATAGGCAGGAACTCAACGACCTGAGGAATCTACAAAAAACTTCACTGCTTACTTCTGGTGGTGGTTGTAAATTAATCTAATTTGTTTTTGTATTGGCTCCAATGTGTATCAGTGTCACAACAAAACAATCCTCTTCTCCTTGCTGTCTCCTTCATGTACCATTATAGTCTAATCAGAGTTGAGAGGAGGAAACTTTCCGGCTTCTATGAAGTGTTTAACAACACAAGGACAAAGAGGATCATATCACCTTTGTACTGCAGCATAGTGACTACATGATTACACATAAACATGTCACTATGCTGCAATACAAAGGCAAAGAGCAGTATCTGCAATTTTTGTGAAATTCACCTTTCTGTCCCAGTCGAAAGTGTCATATCTCTTTTTCAATCTGTTGGAGTTTCATTGATCTATTTCCACATTTTCTGGAGATATTGGCTTTGAAAAAAAATCTATCTTTTAAAGCTTACATTTGGAAAAAGAAAAACACTAAAACCTGTTTTTTCTCAGTTTAGCTTTTTTTTGCAATTACTGCACGTTGGCTTTGTAGGGCAGGATTAGTTTTAACTGCACTGTACAGTACATACCAGTGACGCACTGCTGTGTGAGTGTGTTTTTTATTTTTTTTTATTTTATTAAACAGTGTTTTGGCTGGCATCTCATTTGATATTTCATTTATTCAACAAGCTTGTGTGTGGTGTGTGTGAAATATATTGTTTTCATCGCTGTTTGTTGTTTAATCAGCAGAATATCTCAAAGTTCGAAGCAGATCTCGGTGACATTTTGTAGAAAGGTGGGCCTTGGAATGAGGAATGAGGAGACCTGACTTTGAGGTGGATCTGGATCAAGGTGTGGATACAGGAATATTTTTACGACCTTGGAGGATGTATGCGCTTCTCTGAGTGCCCTTCTGGTGTTAAAGTAGTTTCCCTGAAGTGGTCTGTTAGCATTTTTAACATTCAGGCTTCCCACCGTAGCAGCAACTGGCTGTGGCTCTCGCTTCAAATGAGGCGTGTTAGCAGCCCTAACAAACCATTTTAGGAGAAAGAAAGGATGAATGTAGACAGTTGAATGCTAACTGTATTCCAGACATCTGAGGGATTTTTTGATTTGCACTTTGTACGGAGGTGTTAACCATAACGTGTCTCTGCTTGAGTGTGCATGATGGCAGCTGTAAGGGGACATGAGAGATAGAGCGTTTCTCGCTCACTTTGTGCTCCAGTCACACATCTGCTTATTATCAAACTTATATCTCCAGCGTTTTGTTGGATGAATGGTGCATTTTTTTTCCTGTCCTTATCTGCCTTGTTGTGAAAGCTTAAGACTTTGTACGAACTTATCAGCTCATGGGAGAGTGAGTGATTGAAACAAAAGAGTAAAATAATTAGAACTGTGAAGTTTTGAGCTGTAATATGAGGACAGATATTCTCCAGTTTAATGACATAACGGTAGTGACGTGTTTCCTCAAAAGATACAGTATAAGGCTTGGCGGACGGAGATGCAGCGAACAAAATTGAATTTATATCAATTCATAGCTAATAAAAAGGCAGATAAGATGAAAAAGGCATTGTACAAGATATAATTTGTTCCCACATTTTGATTAATTTATGTGCAGGGGATGAGTGTGTAGGCCACACCTAGATAATGGTGGTAGCAGATCTTTCCAGATCTTTCCATGCTGCTTGGTTTTTGCAGCATTCCTCTTAAATATACAACACTTCAAATGAATAAATCTGCTGTTTCCTTGACCAGAATGGTGCATTTGATCTTAACTACAATGTAACTTTAGGATGTGAACATTTGTATTACAATAACAAACGTCTGTCTTAGTTTGAGCTGCTTTCATTTGACATAGAAGAGCTTGTACCAGGTTCCATGCAACAACCTATACACACACAAAATGTCTTTGCACATGGTCATTAGGTCTGCATCGGTGTAGATTCACTGTAAGATGTTTTTAGGACCCACTTTCACTGCAGGGTCATTGGTTTGAGATGGCACTTAATGTGGCAGACCCGTCACCAGGTCTCACAAACAGAGTGGGCACAAGTAGGGAAAAGGTGTAGGGCGTAGTGTGAGAAAGGCAGTCTCTCTCTCTCTCTCTCTCTCTCTCTCTCTCTCTCTCTCTCTCTCCCTCTCTCTCTCTCTCTCTCTCTCTCAGAACCAACAATCAAGCTGTTATTCTATGAGCTCCCCCAAGAGGCCTGCAGAACTTCTGAATGTGCAGCATTTTCTGTTACATTTGTTTTCCTTTTGATGTTGCAGCATTTATGTGCAGAATGTTTGCTGAATGTATTTGCTTTGATTCTCTTAAGCACCGTTTTTCATTTGCAGCACATTTGCATTGTTGTTTTTGTTGAGGAATTTCACATGTGCTTTTGAATAGGCATCGTTTCTGATGATACAATAAGATGATCTTATAGAATATGATGCATTGATGTTGATTAAGCTACCTGACAGTATATACTAAAGACACCCTACATCTCAAATACTTTCAAATAGAACTTCACTGAAGACTTTGAAAATATTTATTTAATATAAATATTCTTTTTCTATTTAAAAAATCAAAAATTTACTTATAAATATTTAAAATACATGCTTTAAAATGAGAAATCATTTTATATAGTTAGTGAATAAATGGTATATTTGGCAATAAAATTGTTTGTTTAATCTTAAACAGTGTTTTGCATACCTTTTAATTTTTTTAAGTAAAATCTTAAGCAATTCATTATCTTCTAAATGTCTTTGCTGTCCTTCAGTGGTTTAAGTTTCCCCTGTGCTGCAGCCCTGTATAGGTTTGCTCCAGGCCCTGGTGACATCACACGTTGATACGGGTGTGTTCAGGGGGTTAAATGTAACTAGAGGGAGAAGCAAAAAACTACTGTATTTCCGAGCATACTCTTTAAAATGAAAAGTAAGCTCTAGCTATAACTCCAAAATAATCATTTATACCAAGGATTACCTACCAAGATTGCAAATGAACAACTAGTGCAAACACAGATCTAAAAATGGCCAGGATAGCTCTTGAAGGATTTCTTCATAGTTATTAATGGCATTCTTTAGATCACTGTTAAACTCACATTCTTTCTGCCAAGCTGGACAAATTAGATTGGTGTGCAGCTTTGGCAGAAGGAGACCTCAGCTGTCACATTAACAAAGCTGTTTTCACTTTCAGCTGATTTGAATAAATCCTGTAAAGAATGCTCGACACCATCCAAGTTCACGCCACACTGGTCTGCATTGAAACTGCTCCACTGTTTGTTTTCCTCTCCTGACCTGAGGTTACTTTATGTGAGCATATGATGTTGGCTAGGTCAGGTAAGAGCAGAGCAGAAGAGGGAAGTAAGAAGAGATTTGTAATTGGGTGTGATAGTGGGAGTTTGAACCGAAATCACAGATTAAAATAACGAGGAGGAAAACCCAGAGGAAAAACTCCAAAAAGTGATTAAAAACACCATATTTCTAACAATTAAAAGAAAAAAAATGTCTTTAATTCTCACATTTAGTGTTTGCAAAGTAAATATAGAGGATCGTGACCTTTTATCATGACCTCTTCCCTCTCTGTTCCTTCCAACCTAATTTGATTCCTGTGTCCTTGTTCCCTTGTTCTCCACCCCCACCCCCCCAAATGAGCAGCAGCAGAGTCAGGGGTTCAATCCATTATTCAGCGAGGCTCCTCCGCTGCACACAAACATGGCATCAATAATGAAATCAGCAGCAGCTAATTAATCATTGAAAATAGCAAGAGGGTAATCTATGGATCACTATAGAGACTATGGCATGTGTGTATGTTGTTGAATTAATGAGGATGTTGGGGAAAAATTCAGTTCAGTCACACTGTGGGGACTAGAGAACAAACTGGTAGCTGCAATGTTAACTGTCCTGTAGGGTAAGGCATGAAGAGTGGAGATGGTTGGGTTTAATGTACTCAGCTTTGCTTCCTGCTGCTGTAATTGTCACACCAGCATCTTTATCCTCTGTCCGCAGAGAAAGGGGGTCTTGCTAGGTGACTTCAAAGTAAACCTGCAGGACCTCATTGTAGTTATGCCCCCTACAGGACACGTTCAGCTGTGCAGTGCCTCTGGAATTGATTCAATATAGATAGTCCATCAGTAACGTGTGTGACGTCAAATATGTTGTTCAGCAAGAAGCTGATTGGCAAAACAACTTTATGCACAGCTGTGGTTCTGTAATTTCATATTCCACAAGAAGACACACAACATTTATTCTCTGTTCACCATTTATCTCCGTACATCAGAGCTTTGTAAACTAGTTTGAACTGTTAAAAGTTTTTGTTGAACTTCAGCATGAAGAAAGAATAAAAAGGAGATTGATAGACATAGATGATGGTTAGTTGCAGTCCTCCTCACGGTTCCACAACTTGAAATCTACATATCTCTAAATCTGTGTCTCAATCAAACCGAATCTATGTCCAGAATATCTCTTGTATATTTCTGACAGTCAGCTGCTGTTATTTCATCGTGCAATTTTGCGATGTTGGTTTTTACTTTACTGCAGTTCACTCGGTTTAACTGGATGCATTTTAGTTGACCACTGTATTTACTTTGATTTTCTTCTTTCTCTGTATGACTTAAATGTCATCTTTTATTTTTAATTGTGTTTTTATTCTCTTTTAATTGTCCTTTATGTTTATTTTTACCCCTTTCTTTTAGTCTTATTTTGTGATTTTATCCTTGGGATGTGATGTTGTCTTCTTATTGTCTTTTTATTACCTTTTATTTATCTATTATTTATTGCTTTGTTATATTGATTTACTTTTATGTCGTCATCATATTCATTTTTTTTACCAATACCTTGACTTTGCCCCATTTTTCAGTTTTATATTACCCACTGTGTATTTAGTATTTTATCCTCGATAAACTTTCAACTATGTCTCAAATCTAGTTTGGTTTTATGGTTTAGTGTTTACAGTCGTCATGTTGAATTTCCTGTCTTTGTTCTGTCTGCCAAAGCACTTTTTAAACAGTTGTTTTTAAATGTGCTATATAAATAAAGATTATTATTATTATTATTACTATTATTATTATTATGATGTTGACTTTAAATGGAAGTTCATTGGTTGAGTAAACATTGGTTGTGCCTGAATCAGGCGCTGGATCATCCGATGAGTGCAGCCCATGAAGATGGGTCCAGATCTTACAGGTTCAATGAACCTAATGTTCCTCCCTGAGACAGTCCAGCTTAACCGAGTTAGAACCTAACTATTCTGTTCTTTAGTAAGTGTGGTATACTGGTGTTTACAGTAACACTGACTTAAGCATCTCTGCTTAGTGAAAAGCCAACTCAGTGTTTTTCATGTGTCCGTTTGCTCTTTAATGAACCAAAACTGCAGCAGTAACAACAAATGAGTGATATTTTCATTTGATATGGCTGAAACACATGTGACTTATTTTATTAAAACCTGGTACCTCTTTGTCCATCAGGGAAAAAGAGGTTAACTTCTATTCTCGTATTGTCATGTTTGCAATTAATCTTAGAGTACCAGTGGAAGTAGAGCAGAAGTGTGTGGTGTTCAAAGAGGTTGCATCAATATTTCAGATGACTAATTCCTCCCTGCTGCGGGAGAGGAGACAGAGCTGAAATGTATTTTTTATGCAGTTAATGTTTAACACTTTACATTCAAGCACCTTTTTTCCCATGCAGTGATGAACTAACCCAAGCTGTACCTTTAGCATTACACCTGGTTCATTTTACCAGCAGTTCACATCAGAAACTGCATTCAGAGGTTTTCTATTTTCGTTTCTCCTCCCTCCAACAGAAGCTGATGCTCAGCCCTGACTCATGTCAGTCTCAATGACAATTCTACTTTACATCCAGTAGCATTAGCCTTGGCTATTCATTTTGATTAAGTGCGTTCATGCTCAACAAAAGCTGAGCGTATGTAATGTTTTCAAATAGTGTTTTTTTGTGTGAAAATGTTGAAATGATACTCAATGATGAGTTCACTTTAATTATTTTATTTTTGCCAAATAGCATCCTGCCGGAAAAGCGTGACAACCAACAGTAACTGGCGTAACTTGATTTTTGCATTGATATCTCCACTTCCTCCATATCTGAACTATGACCTGCTTCTTTTGGGATGTCTTCTTGGAGAGAAAAAAAAGTTTTCAGAAAATGCTAAATAGGTTTTCTTTTTAATCAAAACAAGCAATAAAATGCACACTGTTATCAGATGTATGGGTATTCAGGAGGATCTTGTTCCTGGCTGAATTGATTAGCCTCCAGCTGCTTCGCTACAATACAGCCCAGTGTTGAGGAGAGTCAGCAGCTCTGTTACCAGGATGTCTCATGATCTGCAGGTGCAGCAGCAGCAAACAACAACCAGAACCACGATGAGGCTGCACCTCATGCCGACCCTCACCCTTCATTATGCTGATTGGCTGCAGCTCTCTATTTCCATATTGATTAATCTGCCAAATACTTAGTTCATTAATCGATTGATCGGTCTAAAGTAGCACAACATGCCCATCACAGGTACCCAGAATCACTGCGTCATTATTGTTTGACTATAAAAGCCAATATGACACCTAAAGAGAGTAAAGCTTTATAAAACTTAAAAAGGAATAGATTTCATAAATGTTTCCTTATTAATATTCTGATTAATCTACTAATCACTTAACTCTGATCCAAATCCAAGCTTAAAGTCGCTTGATTACCTGTTGCATGTTGTGTGTTTGCCACCATTACCTGGACAGTTCATTATTGTGATGTCTTCTTCCATCTCTCTCGCTTTAAGAAGAATTAGACATGCAACAGTGTGTATTTGCAAATTTGGCCTGAAAAGCAGTTTGACTAATGTGACTGACATCTCTTTTTGAAAGCTTCACGTCTGTTTTACTTCATGCTGGAGTGAGTGGATGTAGTCAGTGTCGCTCTGTTGCACTTGTGGAGGACACATCATCACTACATCACTTCAGCTACGTGAGAAGTGAACCTACTGGAGGTTGGTAGTTTTATTAATCTGCTGATTTGTAGCTTTTTAACATAGATAAGGTAAGTGGAATTCTCTTCAAATAGAGAGAACAGACTTCAACCTTCAATTCTAAGAATGTAAATCTATGCCTTTCCTTTTTAATTCTATTTTTTAAACTTTCTAACGCCTCACTGAGGTGTGCCATACAGCTGTCCAGCTGTTCAAACATTTCTTGATGCTTTTACTGCATGTTGTAATTAACTAACTGTTGTCTGGCTACCATCCTTTGAAGGAAATTATTCTTAAAGCCGTTTATGTGCTGTATTAATCTTTGCGGTATCTGATAGCAACATCCTATTTACTTAATTGTTTATTGGTGTGAACCTCAGGAGCTTCCTTGTGACAGACACACAAGAGTTTTTGTTTACTACAGACAGTAAAGCCCCTCAGAGATTCACTGAAGCTGTGATCGAAATAGATCATAACACCGTGTGATAACATCCTGCATGAACTCAAATATTTGGCAGAGACAATAGAGTATTTTGTTCATTTCCATTTTATCAGAGACAAAGCTGTCAGTGTTTCTGCTTCAGCTGACCTCAGATCAGACTAATCTGCTGCCATCTGGTGGTTTAGTTTAAAATCTGATGAAATGAAGATGAGTTTCATTTCCAAACATCAGGTGTGATGAACCTCCTGTCATTCTTTCCTTTCTTACAATCAGTTTTAATTTTAATTTTCTTTCTGCAGGTATTTCTTTCCATCCTCTTTTCCTCTGTTGTTTTCTTTCCTTTTCAGTAGGTCCTCCTTCACTTTGTTTTCCTTCAGTTTCCCTTTTCCCCCCTTATTCACTGCCCTTTGTTCTCTTTTCTTTCTTTCATTTCTCTCTGGAACCTCCTTCACACCTCTTTAAACTCCCCCTTGCACTGCTTTCCCCCTTTTTTCTCTCTTAACTCCTTTCTTGATTCCCTTCTTTTTTGTTTTTGTTTCCTCGTCTAAATTAAGTCTTCTTCCTTGTCTGTTGTTGTTTCTCATTTGTTCTCATATATGTGTATAAATGGTAGAAGAGGACGGGGAGGTTGAGGAAAGACCACCAACAAAATTTTTTTCACCAAAAATCACTCCTCACCACTGATTTTATCGAACACAGAGGTGTCGTAACGTGTCCTATTTCTTAAACATGAGAGAACAACTCAACCAACAGGGTGAGGGAACTTTGTTTGTATGTGAAACTAATTTTGATGCAAAACAAGGAAGTAGGAAAGGAAATGTGCGGGTGGGGCCTTGGTGATGGTGTAAGAAAAGGAACTTGCACTGTAATCTCTGGTAATGTAGAAGTTTCCCTGAAAACACATAGATAAGGTTAATAAACAAGGTCAGACTGTGTTTTCAATGGGCTCCTAATACTGGTGCTGTTACACAACATTTCCATGCTAACCTGAATATGTGGAAACACCTCCGTTGCATCAACCTCACCTCAAAGGTAACTTCACCAGCAGAGGACGCTGCAGGCACACAATCCAACTTGACATCAGGCTGCATTGTCAGACTTAGTGTTCATGGATTTGTTGAAGCTCAGGTAGAAAGAAGAAGGATCTGTCCTACAATGTACAACACCATTTCCAAAAAAAAGTTGGGACACTGTGTAAAATGTAAATAAAAACAATATGCAATAATTAGCAAATCATTGAAACCCCATATGCGCCAAACATTTTCAATGGGTGACAAGTCTGGACTGGCAGGCCAGTTCAGCACCTGGACTCTTTTACTATGGAGCCATGCTGTTGTAATACATGCAGAATGTGGTTTTTTATTGTCTTGTTGAAGCAAGGCCTTCCCTGAAAAAACATGTTGTCTACTTGGCACCATCATGGATGCTGGCTTTTGAACTGTGTGCTGATAACAAGCCGGATCGTCCCTCTCCTCTTTAGCCCAGAGGACATGGCGTCCATGATTTCCAAAAAGTCCACTGTCCACTACAGAATCCTGTCTGTTTTTAATACAGTGCTGTGCACTACAGAATCCTGTCTGTTTTTAATACAGTGCTGTGCACTACAGGATCCTGTCTGTTTTTAATGTTGCACTATTTGCCAGTGCAGTCTTTCACAGAGTGGTGAACCCCTCCCCATCTTTACTTCAGAAAGACTCAGCCTCTCTCCCTGTTGCCAGTTAACCTCATTATTAATGTTGAGATGTTCCACCAGGTGTTTTGTTTCAGCATTTCACAACTTTTCCAGTCTTTTGTTGACACCTTCCCAACTTTTTTTGAAACACGTTGCTGGCATCAAATTCAAAATGTGCATATAATTTTCGAAAAACAATGAAATTTCAACATTTGATATGTTGTTTTTGTGCTATTTCCAATTAAATACGGGGATTCAATGTTTTGTAAATCATCACATTCTGTTTCTATTTACATTTTACATATCTTGTATATATTGTGTAAATAAAACTTTGCACATCAGCACCCAAGCATGTGTGTGTAAACTTTAGCAAATATAGTGATAACACTGCCACTCATAATGGTCAAGTCATATCATCTTTAAAAAAAAAAACACTGTTTTTTTTGGTCATTTTTAGTCTTCATCTTCATGGTGTGATTGTCCTTCAACCTCTGAGTTGATGTCGGAGGTGTTTGCCAGTGTGAGAACGTGACTAACCTGCAGTTGAAGTGCATCTACGCTGTGGTGCATCATGGTCCTGAGTGCTGATATAAGATGACAAACTGTCATCAGTAGGGGGGGCATGTGCCCATGTTGCGTAATCTAACACCTTCTGGCTTCTCTCTCACAGCTAAAAATACCAGCAGGATCTGGACCTCCAACTGATTCCATCTTCGCCGTCAGCATTCCCATGCTTCTGTCTCACCAAAAAACAAACACAAACATCCCTGCCACTGATTCTCATCTAACACAGAGGTGTTATTTCTAAACCATGAGAGAACAGCTCAGGGTGAGGGGACATAAAGAAGATGCTGCTTGAAATAAGAGCTCTGGAAACAGCTACAAACTAAATGATCTCTCAGCTCACACAGCGTTTTGCTTCTTTCTATCAAAGATAGTGAAGGATTATGTCAGTTCATAGTCTGCAGGCCCAGAGAGGTTGATGCCCCAAGCTGCAGGCTGCCATTGTGGATCAGCAGCAACACACACCTCTTGTTCTGAGGACAGCTTTTGATAAGCAGCAGCTGAAACCCCTGACTGATAGCACTGGATGTCACCTAGACAAAACATATAAGACAGCGTGTAAACTGTCCAAATGCTCCGGTTACTGTCAGGACTGTCACCAATCTGGGAAAGAGATGATTTGTGTCTGTATGCACTGAAACACCATATGTCAACATGACAAGGACTGCAGGCATCTGCTTTTAGTCAGCTACTGCTGTTTTGTGTACTTAAAACTAGTGTTTTTATTAGTGTCGAAAGAAAAAAAAATAATCATGTTGGCAAATGTGCCTATTTGTTTTCTTTCTGCAGGCAAAGATTAAGACCACTCTCACGTCTGCTCATGAAATATGAAGTTATCACAGCAGCTTAAGCTTAGCTTAGTGTCACAACCTGGCTCGAAGGCCATGACAAATATGAGAGACACGCCATTTCCAAAGATGAAAGTGCACTATTTAACATAAATAACCAAAATGATAAACATAAGCAAAGTGGGATTGGGATGTGGATGTCAGGAGAATCAGTGGGACGTGGTTGTAGAGTACATAAAATAGGTTAAGGAGAAACAGCAGCTACCACATCACAGAGGAGGGCGTCTGTAAAGAGAGAATGATTGATAGGAGCTAGTTTTATGCTAAGTTCAAGACCATAAACTCTGTGACCCCAGTTCAGGAAGTTCTGACATCTGAAAAACATACATGATCAACTCGGAGATGCCCCGATCAGATCAATAGTCAAGCATGTACATCAATTAAGCTGGAGTAGAATATCAATGATGCAGATACAGACATATACAGATACACAGACATTATACAGATGCCTTCATGGTGCCCCTCAAGTGCAAATCACAACGGCAAATAGGAAAATATAACAACAAATCAAAAAACACAATGACAAATAACAAACACAACCATTCACTACAACCACAACAACAACAACAACAACAAACTGCAAATTAAATTAACAGAAGAGAAAACACAACAACAAATTAGAAATCACAATAGCAAAACCACAAAGCAGAAAACACAACGACGCTAACTTCTACCAGAAAAGGTAGAACCTGCTATCCACGAAGACTGTAGTCACTGATTGTACTGACTGGCTTTTAACAGGAAGTAAATGTGCCACACGCCTTGCTGTTCTCCTTGTTTTTGCTAACATGTTGGTCCTTTAGCTGGACCTGAACATTTAGCCATGAACAAATAAAGGGATACCTAGGCAGCACAAGAACTGCTGTTGAAGTGAAAGTTTATTTAATAGCCAGAAATAAACATTTCAGTCATAAACCAGGAAAAACACGTTCTCTGACGGAGTGACTGCTGTTGTGATGCTGGTGTATTAAAGCTGTGAAATAAAATGTGTTCAGTGTGCTTTTAGTCTCCTGTATTGCGTGTGTGTCATGCAGCACCGAGGTGAGATATGGGCATCATCGGTGGGATACACCACATAAGATTCCTGCAGAGGTACAAACAGCGTTCAAACACATTCATTGTCACATATTTCCATATAAACCGCTTATATCTCTTGTTTTGTTTTGCCATTTGACTCTAGCAGCGTGCAACGGGACACTTCTCTCACTTTCATTCAGATGCATTAAGTGCTGCAGCAGCCGAGTGCGTGACTCAGTTCTTGAGTAAAGAAGAAGAGCACAGAAAGATACATCACACGCTTTTGTCGAACTTCTTTCGTGCTGCTTCTATTCGTGTTACGCCTTCTTGTTTGAATTTCCTAGTTTGGATTTGTTACAATTTAGAAAAAGAATCCTGGTTTTTGTTCCTAGAACCAAACTCAAAGACAGACAGGAATAATGATGGAGCTGCTCAGAATTTGTTAGTATCAAAGTTCACAAACGACTGTAGTGTACCAGAGACCAAGTGTGAGCAGTGTCAATAAAAAAGGATTAAACAGCATGTCGAAGAGTTCTCATTTTGAGAGAGTGAGGGCAGGGTGGATACTCAAACTGGTAGAAGAGCTGTCTTTAGAGTTAAGGAAGCAGGAGAGCAGTAGAGAATTTCACTCTTCCTTGTTCTAAGGTTGTGTGAAATGCTTCTGCCATGATCGCCTCAGGTAGGGTGGATAGGCAGGTAGGAAGGATTCCCATCTTTACAACATGTGAGTGTTCAATTTATTGCACACAAAACACAGTTTTATGATTGCATTGAGTTGTTAAGGGTTTTAAAATAAATAACTACATCCCTAAATTAATTACTTTGGTCTTAATTACCCTTATCATGAACTGATGAGCTGACGTGAGGCGTCCATATTGCTCGTCTTTTCAGGCATTTACGTTTCACTTCAATCTTCAAGTAAGATTGGAACTTGGTTGGTGACCTGGGTGGCGATGTGCTCACTGCATTTAACAGTCATCATACGGTAACTCTAATGTGACATTAAAGTGGAAACAGTATCATGGCATAATAAAAAGTGGTTATTTAATATCTCTGGTTGTATTAGGCCACGGCGGCTAATGTTGCAAAAATGGTTTTCAGTGCAGCTTTATAGCAAATTTTGATTTACAGGATTCTTGAAGGAACACGGAGGGATGAAATGTTACCAAGTTTACTCAAGCATTGTACTTCAGTAAATCTACTGTAATGATTTCCACTTTAAGGTACTTCACACTTCTAATTAAATTAATTTAGATGCAAATGCTATTCTTTTTTTACTCACATTATTGTTTTCAAAACTTTAGTGATTTAAAACTTTGCCAATTTATATAAATACAAACAATGAATAAGCTTTTAAATCACGATTATTATCGTTATTGTAAGTTAAGTTGGCCTGACGTAAATAAAGTAATTAAAATGAGTAAAAGTGAAACACACTTTAATGTATTCTTCATCATAATGAGTTCATAACGTCTGCCTCGGCTCCGTTTTGGCCTCTTATATCACCCGCATGCTAAATATCAGCTCCTTCCAACTGTGATTCTTCTTCATTGGTGTCCTGTTGATGCTTCTGTAGCACTTTCACATATTCATATAATCTGCTGAGAAGTTTAGTTACAGATGAATCACAACAACAATTGCACTGTTCAGTATAAGCACTCTGTCATGAATGAACTTAATACTGTGAACTACAGTTACAGGCCAGGACTGGTGTTACAAATGAACATAAACCACGTAATGTCTGATAATATTAGCATCTCTAAGTTTTAAACCAAATCTAGATGCTGACAGCATTCAGACCTTAAAACCATCTTGAATCAGTTCAACTGAATAAAAAACAAAAAACATACTGTTCTCTGATCTAAACCAACACATACTGTCCACTGACCTTTGTCATTTTCTGGTCCTGTTAACCTTCTGGTTTTACATTCTACTAGAGACATGAACACATCCATCAACACTTAAAAAGTACATGATAAACATGAGTCATCTACAGTACAGAAGCTTTGCTGACTGTTTTCTTTCATTTGCTTGTGTTTGTGTTTGTGTGTGTGTGTGTGTGTGTGTGTGTGTGTGTGTGTGTGTGTGTGTGTGTGTGTGTGTGTGACACAATCAGATTAATATTGCATTCCTGTGGTTTCTCTATGGTTTTAATGTTCCTGAGTTGAATATTGCTTCAGACACTCATGCTCTTTATCTCGTATGTCTCCATAAAACTTGATCATTGTTTGACATCAATAGTTTTTCTTAGTGTAAAAAAACACGATAAATACTTTTCCAAAGTGGTTATTTAATATCATATATTCAGGGGCTGCTGCACAGTGATGAGCTAATGGGACTGGCTTTGGAGCTCACTTTAATACTTCAGTTTTATTTTCCCTTTATCTGGCGATTAAGATTCATTTTGAAAGCTAGGAAATAATGTGGGTGTGAGCGTTTCATGCAGTTGGCATCATGTGCAACAAGCTGATAACTTCTGGACTCCAGACTTTCAGACTTCCTATATGGCTCAACATGATACTGAGGGTTTTCTACATATTCTAACTGTACAGATCAGTAAAATCAGGGCACCTAATAAATTTAACCAAAGATAAAAATCGTTATTTTGTTGGCATTCAACTGCAGCTCACATAATCATGCCCAAGCGACACTGGCAATAATGTGTTGATTGTTAATAAGAAAAAGCTAATCACCTACTGTGCAGCTTTGAACACAGTACTGATTATGTTTGCAATGGCAGAACTGTTAATGTCAGCATTAGCATCACACAGTAATGTCTTGGCCCGTTTGATTGGCTAATTAAAGACTATACTGACCAAGGCTTGAAGATATGTATGCAGGTAAATTAGGGACTGGGTTTTCTCAGAGGTGATAAACGTAAATGTGTCAACTGATTTTTACCATCCAGTTCATACACAGTTCCCTTAACAAGTCAAGTAATGAATTGGATTTGCCAAAAACATACATTCATAAACAGCTTCTCAATGTATTCTCTGTAACAAGTACTATATTGATATAGTTCTATAAAATTACAATGAAGGCTTTAATCCAGAAATATGAGGAACATTAGATTTCTTAATTAGCACAGAAGATAAGAAGCTTTGAGGATCATCTATAAGCATTTACACCACCGTTTTGCTTGAGTGCCTTTAAAATGAAGAACTTATGACCTCCTCCTTCAAAAAATAAACATAATTATGTGTAGAAATAATTAGGTTAACCATCTTGTCCTGCCTACTAGTTGGGAACCAAGCTAAACCCGACAGATGTGTAACAGCAGGAGATTATACAGCAGAAACAGGCTTCATATCAAGAGCTCATTGGTTGGACAATACATCATTAAAACATGGCATTATCAATTTGTATGTGATATTCATCTCAGTGCTTTAAAAAGAAAAATTGCTAGTTAGTCTGATGCATGTAATAATGATTAAATAGGGATTATATAGCATCAACATACCATTAGTGTTATAGACAGTTTGTAAAATGTAGTTAATATTTATACATAGCATATCTGAGAGTGCTTTAAATACAAAGCTACATCAGTATCTATTTACAGAGATATATTATAAATATGTTTCTCTACCCATTATTGGGCTTCACAAATTCAAACATATTAACATGTTTATATATTAAAAACACATACATTCACATATACAAACAGTAGATGTTGTATTTACTTACAGTAGGTCACATTGTTGTGCATGTGCCAGTAATGATGGTCTGTTTGAAACGTGTCAGACTCCACGTCGAGTCCCAGAGGCAGAAGTATTGCTTATTGACATGTTCTGAGTCAAAGCCTCAGGTGCAGCCTCTTCTTCACTGAAAATCCAAGCTGGACCTGCCAGAGTGGCCCGAGGTGTTTTCTCCTCCATATTGCTTTCAATATTGCTGCCGTGTCTCATGTGGATGAGGCAAACCCCGGAAAGCAGCGCCGCAGTAATTGAGCAGCGCTGGCAGAGTTTAATAAGGGTGAAGGATTGAACAGGAGGTCGAGGCTGCTGCCGAGGCTGGTCTCGGTACATCGGCGGGGTCAGAAGAGATCCTGAGGGCCCAGGTGGATGATGATAGGTGTGGCTATGGTCTGCGGCTGGTAATAGGCACTGTCAATGTACAGACCGCCTAGAAACAGGGCACACAAGCAACCGAGGTTAACAGGAACAGATAAAATCATTACATAATATAAGTCCTCTGTTCAACTCTGAAGTGATGAACATTAACGGATGTTGAAAGTGCTTTGACTAGATGATCAATAGAGCTAGTCCGAAGACAAAGTTGCATATTTAAAGATGATTACATGCTCTATCATAGCTGGTGTAATTATTGTGGCTGTTCTCAGGAGGCTTACATTTTTCTAGTTGCCCTAAGACGTCTTAAAGATCGGGGCATTTAGAAGATACAGTACAGCCCGTCACATTTATTGACCCCTATAGCAAACACTGCACAGCAGAGCTGATTAATGGATGTTCAGATTCACCAGACGGTAATAACAAACTGCTGATAGGGGCAGTAGATGTGTCAAACAGCCTGGAGCAGCTTTAACTTTAAGAGTTTTGGAGTTTCCTGTTTTCTTTTTTCACAACTTGGTTACTACTTTCAGAGTTTTGTCCTTCATTTGACAAAACATGCACACAAGTCTGTTGGTATTAATTGCTGAATACATTACAGTGCATTAGGCTAAAGCTGTACCAAGATCACCATCCTCACTAGTTCATGATATATGGCTTTGGTAGAAAACCTGGTTACTCCTATGGGTACTAAGTTAAACTAAAGGTGATAAACACAGTTCAATCCATGCCTTAACACTTACTGTATTTATTTAAAAATACACCAAACTTCAAACTCTTTGTAGTGGGGTCAATATTAAATGCCTCAACATATGGAGAATGCAAAAGCTTGACAAGCTTTTGTGCTTATGTTTGCTGAGGTATGACTGGACAATTACTGTTCAGTAAAAGGGTTTAGCAAATGATTATAACTCTCTACAGACTAATTTCTGATACTTGTATACACTGCTGTAAAGGCAGATAGTCAAACTTCTACTTTGAGTCAATACTGGATGTGAGATCAGCTGAAACTTCCACAACAATCCCTCATTTTTAGGGAAAACTGCACACTACAGCTAAGCGATATTCAAACATAGATCTATGAAAAACTGCCCACAGAAACGTCTAGGGGCTCCCTTCATCCCTCCCTCTCTCTGACTCTCTCTCTCCTACATAAGCACACGCAGAACGTTTCAATCCATCCATCAGGACCTCTTTCTCACAGGTGGATCTCCTTCATCGTGGCTAGAAATGTTAGATGTAACGTTAGCCTTCTGGCCATCATTCACTTCGTCCTCCTGGCCGGGAGCAGGAAGAATGATTTTGCTGGCCTTCACGGCAACACCCTAATCACTGGGTCCCAGAAAGCTGTAAGCGATTGGATGTTCACAGCAGCATGGGTTATAATTTCATTATTATTTTGTTTTAGAAATACATTTGGCCAATGTGGTGGCACTTCTTTTTATTGATGTTGCTTCTCTTTCACATCTCAGCAATTGTCACGTCGAGCCAATGTTTATTTGTAATAAGAATAATGGCCAAGGGTTTGAAAATAAGATTCAAGTTATAAAAAAACTGGAGAACATTAAGCGCTTCTTTTGTGGATACACAGATAAAAAGAGTATTTTTATGTGTTTCTGATATCCCTGTTAATGATCATACAACTGTGGAAGCAGAAATCTATTTACATCAGTGAAAAAAGCTGAACTAGTGATTATAGGTTGTACGTTGATTTAAAAACATAACTTTTTATTACTCAGATTTTGTAAGAAAACTTATCCAGACAGTGATTAGGTTGTCTAATAATGTACACTATATTTTATGATAGTATATACTGTGATAGACAAAATAATTCCTTTTCTAAAATTAAATAATTGTAAATCTTACCTGGGTGTGTGGATAGAATGTGTATGAATCATGACAAAACCTTTATGAACCACAAATTACTCAGCTGTAAACAAAAATATTCATTTATTTAAACAGAGCATAACCTACAAACAGGTCAAAATAAAATCTCTCTCTGAAAAGAAAGTATTTTAACTCAACACAAAATGGCTCAACAGCGCAAATACACAATATTCAAACAAAGGAAAAGCTTTTCTCAGTGCAACAGATTATTGTAAACCTGATTTTCCATCTTAAACATCAATAGAAAACAGAGACAACTTATAATACAAAGCCGTGTTCACATCCATGAAAGATTCTTCAAGGAGTACTTAAGCTTTAGACAAAGAAGCCCACTGATGAGTTACAGTTTGTCTTCGTTACCATTTTTTTTTTTGTGTGTGTATTTGGAGTTACTTATTCTCATACTTTGACTATTTCTTAAGTTTTTTTTAAAGATAGTTTTTTAAAGTTCCCTGTTAAGGCAATAGATTTCTTATCTTCCCTAAAGTGAGTGGTTTTAGTTCCCGTACAAAGGATGTTTGGTTCCCTGTATTGGATGCATCAGTGCTGGTCAATCACAGGTGTTCCCTGTACAGTGAATGTTTATTTAGATTGTATATTAAGCTCCATAATATAGATATCTCATAGCAGGTATATATTCATCATTTCTTTAGATTCCATCTGAAGGTATTTAGTTCCCTATTTTAAAGGCTTGTATATTTAGAAGGGTTTTTCAGTTCCCTAGTGAACAAGACATCAACTATACTACTGAAACTAAGCTAGAGGAAAATAAATGTCCACTGTGGTGGAACTGTAATTCTAACAGACTATGTTTCTTCAGTGGATATTAATTTAGTTTCCAACATTTAATATCTAGTAGTTAGTGACCAGTTTGTGATTTATTTGTTCTCTACAAAGACAGTTTTTTTTTCTCCTCTCGAGTTACGCTTTAGTTAGTTCATCTTATTGGATATTTTGTTGAGGGACCCTGACATCATGTTTGGAATAAAAAAAAGAAGAGCTGTTTCTTTAGTTCCAAATGGGATGTTTGGTTACCTTCTATGTGTTTTTTTAATTTAGGTTCCTACATTAGATATTTAGTACTTGGTGTGCTTACAGGGCCTTTTTTAAGCTCCAACAATAACTAGGTATTTAGTTTGCATACTTCTATGGTTGATGGTGGGTTAGTTCCACAACAGAGGATGTTTATTTCCCTACAGGAAGAGATATTTGCTTGCCTTATATTTGAAGGTTTTTAAAAAAAAAATGAAAGTCTTTGATTCATACAATGACATTAAATGTCATTCAGTTGTTTATTTTAATGCTGGGTGTTCCCTAAATCAGATTAGCATGTAGTACCTTAAGGTTAATGTTTGGTGTCCTACTGTGTAATATTTATCTGATCAGTCTTTAACACACTGCAGGTCTCTGAGTGCTGAATGTTTCATTGCAAAAGGGTTTGATGATCAAATAGCTTGTTTGACAGACTGCCTTCACATGCATAGCAATACAGCTGCCACACAAATTTCTCATGACCTGTTTAGTCGAGCTGGTTCGTAGCACAGAGAGAACATGCTGTGCAACAGTGATCCTGTAGGCGTTGAAGCCAATATGGGATTATGGTAAAAATGTTTGTGGAATCCAATGTTGATGTTTGAAATTTATTTCGTGGAGAGTTAGGGAAATGTCAGAACATAACTTTAACACAAGATTTCCTATGAAGAGGGTGAGGTGAGGATCCTAATATGGGTAGAGGTGGGTGACGGGGTATGCTGTGGGGAGTCTGATGACTGGGACAATTACTGAGGGAATTCTGGAGGGAAAACCTGAGGAAGAGCAAAGAAAAAGAAAGAACTCAAATATTGGGATGTAATGATGAACAAATCAAATGCATGGATTATTGATCAGATACCTAGAGGGACAGTGAGTTTACCGTAGGGAGGGAGGGCGCCGGCAGGACTGTAACCATAAGGAGCACCAAAACCTATGGGGAAAACGAGAGACAGTAGGGTACAGTGTAATTACTACACAGAGAGTAAACAATATTAATGCATCCAGTTGAATCAGCCGATCCATCAGCCACCACTTTTACAATTTGAGCAAGAAAGTCATATTTTGCTCCTGTTTGTTTACAAGATATCTAAAAATCATGTTGACATTTTTAACATTTTGTGGAAAATTCTACAGTGGGCCAAAAAGTGATTATTTACCATGAATATTTTAACATTTATTAACTTTAATATTTTGATATTTTTACCGAAAAAAGATCATTTTAAGGTAAACTACATGCTGTGTAATAGCATAAAATATGGCATTAAAAGCCAAATCTGCATTTTGGTGAGAGGGGGCAGACTGAAAGTAAGTAACCCCTGTTACTCGGTCCAGAAAAACCTCTGGCTGTATTTTGATGCAGATCCAGGTACAAATGAAAGATTTGTGAATATTTGTTAGGCAGTAAAAAAAATCTGAATGCTTTATTGAATTAATTTCCGATGTATTTTTTGTCAAAAGAAAACACAAAATCAAATTAACTTGATTTTAGTGTAAGAGTTCACATCTAGTTTCATTATCTATAAGTCTGCAGATTAGTCTTTTAATAATCATTAACATTATGAGGTGCACATGGCAAGCTCTCAGGCCGAATTGATCTTGGCATTTTTGCTTCATACATTAAAAAAATTGAACAATAACTTATCAAAACTGTAGCACATACATGTACAGCTACAGCACTACTTGACCTAAATCATCCAAAGTGATTTTTGATGGCACTGCTTTAACAAAAAGAAAAAAGAAGTTTGTTCTACTTAAACTTGTACAGGACCAGAAAACATCATACCTCTCCTTTTGACGACATGGACATTTTGGGGAAAAAAACGCTTTAATGCCTTCTGGTGGGAGTGTTACATTATAAGATGGCTACCACCCTCACATTTGTAGGAAGCTACTGTCAGGAATGTATCATGCATAACTGACGGTGAATAATTTACAGTGAGAAACATGCTGTTTTCACCTAGAGACTATTTTAAACAGTACTGTGGTAAAGAGCTTCATCTCATGGTGCAACCATCACCAGAAGTTCAACATCAGCTAAACCAGTGAGTCTGTGGGAGACGACTGGTGACTGGTCGTTATGTGTCCATTAAAGTTGGGTCTGATAGAACACAAAGAAACTACAAATTCTAAACGTGGATGTTTGACACACATCTTCAATCCAGCCATACAGAAGATCTACACAACTTTAAGGTGGGCACCCAAGATTAGTGGCTCCAATCGGTATCCACCAAAATGTGAAATATGGTCCCAGTCTGTCTGTTTCCAGTTATAGTGTTGAGTAATGGACAGAAAAGTGTTATTTGGAGGACACTGATGTTACAGTGAAGTTGTCATTTTGGATATAAAATGTCACCACGTCATCATTTTGTCCTCTCTGTGTTCGCATAATGTAATAATAATGTAGTGTAATGTCATAATTAGCATACAAATTCCGGGGTTATTGATAAAAATGCGATTTGTGAGGTCAGAACTTTGACCATCAAATTCTAACCAGATCATCCTTGAGTTCAAGTGGACATTTGCGTCAAAGCTGAAGAAATTCCTTCAAGATGTTCCTAAGATATACATTACTTTAACAAGAATGGGATGGATGGATGGATGGATGGACGACGTGAAAAACTAATAATGCCTTCGGTCACAGCTGCAGCTGGTGTAGAGGCATAAATAGTGAATAATAAATAAGTAAATAAAAAGTTAGAGTCTTTATGGAATGAGATACAACATTTTTAGTTTGCAATATAAATGGCCCTCTGTCTCATATATAATGTAAAACAAAAAGCAGGACATATCAGACTGGTACTTTCTTCATGTCAAATTGTTGCTGGGTGAGATGTGTTCAGGTACAGGTGTAGTTTGTTCACCTGGAGGGATGTACCCATGTGTGGGTGGGGTGCTGATGTACGGAGCTCTGTGGATGACAGGGACTCGTGGAGGTCTGGCAGCGAGGGCTGGGAGAGTTAGCACTGAGGCCACGGGTCGCTTTGGCTACACAAACACACACAGTCAGTACACATCAGCACTATACCATGATACTGTATCATTTCAGGCTGTCTATAGCCTTTCACTCACAGGAGGGTTTGGCCGTTTCTTCTTGTTGGTCACAGATTTGGAGCCAGAGAACAGGCTGTTCAGAGCAGCTAGCGCTGCGCTGGCTTTGGCAACTTTCTTGTTGGGACCCGTCCCCCTAAAAACTTGCTTGTCCACCTCCACCTGTCACAACACACAACAGGGAGGAGGGTGTCTTCTGAACAAGTTATAATACAAACAGTTTATCGTATGTCTTGACATTTGTAGCAGGGCTGAAATTATTACTTGATTAATACTTCATTGACAGAAAACTGCTGAGAAAGTAAAGGAAGTATTCAGATTACAGTTTAACTTTTGGTGATTTTAAAGGAAAAATGCCAAAAATCCCTCGTTTCCAGCGTCTAAGTTATGAGCATTTGCCGTTTTTAATCTTATAAGATTATTATCACCAAATGATTCAGAGAGGAAATAATTAGCAGCATAATTAATAATGAAAACAATCATTTATCGCAGCCCTAGATGGAATAGTGGGATGTATGCATTAAAAATATGAAACATAGCTTGTCAAACTTGAAGGCTTGCTTCATCTCATTATAATCTTACGATCTTTGAGATGTTTGACTTTTAGCACATTAAGAAATCACACAGGACTGGACTTCAGACTGGAAACTAAAAAGATTATACTTGTACCCAAACTACATCACAGGATAACATTAGTTTCACGTCATCTTTCTTTCATTTTTGTGATGTGTGAAGATGTTTTGATATGCAGGAAGCAGTGCAATGCCAAACATCAAACATGTTCCCTCATCAATTCCTAATAAGATTCTCTGAAAGGGAGACAGGAAATCTATGAAAGGCAGTAGTGAGTGGTGTGTGTGTGTGTGTATGTGTGTGTTTTCATACCTCTATGATGAAGCGTTTGTCGTAGCTGCTGCCGCTCTCTGATATCAGCTCATATTTGAGGCCCCGGCGTTTCTCATTCAGCTCCATCACTGGGTTTTTACCTCCTGCCGTCAGGATGGGGCCGAGAGCTCTGGACTACAGACAGACAGAGAGAGAGATCTGGTTATTAAGGAAATATGATATATATTGAGTTGGACATTTTACCATGTAAAAATCAAAGTGTAAGTGGTCCCTGGAGGGCAATCTATAAAATGTTAAAGTTTTATTGTTAACATTTCTGTATTTCTTGTTACTTACAGACCAGCTAACTAACTAGCTCCACATTTACATGAACACAGACCTTTATAGCTCATCATCTTTATATTAATTTATACTGTAAAGATTTGATAAGCGCTCAATATTTTTGCCCATTCCATCATTTTGGGTTTATACCCTGAATATTTTTATTGCAAAATCCCATTTTATTGAATTCGATTTTTATTCGTTGTGTTTGATTTATTTGTTACTGCATAATTAGTATTTTATCTTTTCTGTGTCACTGTTATTGTTCTATTTACGTTTTTAAACACACTCAAGTTATCAAATAAAGGGGTAAAAAGTACAGGATTAGCATGTGTGCAGTGTAGTGGAAGTATAAAATACCAGAAAATGAAAAAAACAACTGTACTTAGTTAAAATAAATAACTCCTTATTTTTAATTTTGACACTAAGATTTTAATTTGAACTGTATACCGTTTCAAAATATTATCATCATCATCATAATCACTATCCCTGATTACTAATAACCTGTATGATCCCTGCTCTTGTTCAGAATGCATTCAACTGCATTAGTGGCATCCCTCCAAAACAACAGGACTGAAACAGAGGCAGATGACTTTAATAGTGATTATAGTTTTTTTATATTTGATCATCACAACACACTGATATTTCATAAAAGTCTGTCTGTGCACCGGTCTAATCCTCATATGTGTATGCTAACAATCTCAGTGTCTCACTGTGTGTGCTTACCACCTCCTGTGTGTCGGTGGAGGAGGTGATGGATGTAGAGCTTGAGCTGGTGGACATCCTGTCGTTCTTGCCTTCACCATCTGACTTCTCGTCGGCGCTCAGCGCGTCCACGTCTCCATCAACGGCAAGAACGAAGCCCAGAGCCTGCAGCGCCTAAAGACGATGGACACAAGATGACAAAACATGCACATTAACACAAACACATTTTACATTTGTAATTACCTCTCTTTCATTGACTCGTGTTCATTCACGCTGACCACAATCTAAAAGTAACTGGTAAAGTTCCTCTAATCTCCTGACAGTCCCTGAACTCACCACAGACGGGATATGAATCACACTTCCATCATCAGTGACTGAGCCGTCATTGAGCAAACCACTCAACCAGCTAACAGCTGCTGCAGAGAGGCTTTAAAGTGGTCATCTTCAACAACATAAGAAACAACAACACGAAGTTTGGCTGTGCCGGGGAGCTCTGATGTGCGAATGCGTAACTCAGTGAACAAATGTGCATGACAAAGAGAGAGTGTGAGCAGTCATACTTAAAGATCATTAAAAGCTTCAGCGCAAAAAGAACATTCTCTTTTTTTCACTTGTCAATTGTGTCTTTGAGTTGATGCTCAAGTTTTTAAATCATCTCACACTTTCAAGTACAGAATGAGAGAACATTAAAGTAATTAAAAGACACAGAGAGGAGAGAGCATACATCTTAGCCCTGTACAGCAAAAAATGTTCACTGTAAAACCACGATTCAAAGAAAGCTGGAATACTAGGTTAATCCTTTTTTGCCATATACTAAATTAAAAGTAGAAAGACAATATATTTAATGATTTACCTGCTCATCCACTATATTGATTCTAGTAAATAGAGGCTTATTCTTGAATTGATGACAGCAACACATTGGTACAGCATCAAAAGACTGGGGAAGTTGTGGAATGGTATTAAAAAATAGTTTGGAACATTCCACGGGTGCACTGGGAAAATAGGAGACCTATGCCATAAGGATGGCAGTGAAAACACCGTTATCATCTTTGAATGTGCTCACAGCTGAATCCATTTTCAGTGATTGTGAGGATGATAGTCAGGTTAAGCAATCATCCATCATCTGTCGACACAACTCGAGACCTACGGTGCTGTGAAAAAGTGGTGGTTTCCTCTATTTTTGTATGTATCTCTGATCTTCAAACAAAATTTAAAACAAAACAAAGGCTACCCGAGTAAACACAAAATGAAAGGTTTAAATTATAATTTTATTTAAGTCGCCAAAAATGTTTCGTTTGAAAATCCGACACGGTTTATTACGAGGTACCCTTGGAACTCAGCTGAATACCTTGAGGGCTACTTGGAGCTTGGCAGTTCTCTTAGAGTTCCCAGTGGCCTGATAAGTGGTTCCCTGGATGTCCACAGACATGGTGAAGACTGGAGCGTGCACTGGGCCGGACTGAGACAAGAGGCGGTATTGAAGGCCTGGGTGGATCTGATTGAGACGCATCAGAGCATTCATGGGGTGATTTGGATCTGTCATCCTCCAATCCAGGACTAAAGGAGAAGAGATGTATATGACATATTAACATTTTGGTTGATATGAGCTCTAAACATTTCTCAGCTTCATATTGCATTGAGGAACAGGTCAACAGTCACAGAGTTAAATTTCTCCAAAACAACACAATAACAAATAAAACAGTTTGATGATCTCCTTTTAAACTGTTTAAATAACACAGAAGTGTATAAATAAAAACCTTTTATAACTTCTAAATCCAAGTAAATGTAATTTTTAAAGATCACATAATGTGCAATTTCATAAAACTCTAAAACTACAAAGAGGATGAAGAACTGCCTCATTAAAGACATTAACAAACTTCTCATAGTGCTTTTCTAGCAGAGTTAAAGTTCAAAGTAATAACAAGGTTTGCATAAATTCATGTGTGTATTCATTTTTGTCAGCTATATTGTTACGTTGCAAATGCAGTGCAAGTCCTCAAGGTGTCCTAAAATCGATCAAATACCTAATAACGACACAGTCACAGTGAGTTAGGTCACAACTACAAACTGGGAGATTTGTAGTAAACAGGCTCAAACATGCAAAACCTCTGGAATTTATTTGAATTCTTCATCTCAAGGATAAACTCCTTGAGATGCACCATCTAAAACCAGAAACACTACAGCTCTGTTACAAATGAGAAACAAAATAAAGTTAATAATTAAAAATTATTTCAAAGTACTGCATCTACATATAAACTGAACATGAAGGCACTTGTAAATATAATGAAAAACAAGAACATCTGAAGTAAACAAGCAAAGAAATGAAGTAGCTGATCTGGGAGAGTCTCATGATGCTTTCAACTTAAAAGAATGTCTCCCAATTTCTGAAAAGATTCTACGTAGAATTTAAAAAAAAGGTGTTGAATGTATGGTAACTGTATGCCATAAAAATACTGACACATAAAACCTAAAAAATGCACGATGAACGCTTGTGCACAAACTCCCTCAAAGGTCAATTTCCATCGGTAAAATAAGAGTAATACATAATAAGACAAAGTGCTCACTTCCCTCATGAATACAGAACCAGGAAGTCTCTGTTTCATTGGCTGCTGTTTCTTCACTGCTAATAAGGAACTGATGAGACTGAGATGACTGCACAGGTATTACACTGAGATAATTCACACTTCCACACTGACAAGAGGTGAGGAGTGCTCTCTGCTTCTCCAGAGCTCCTGAGCAGTAATATTTTCACAGATGAATAGAAAATGAAACCGTGACACTTGGTGACACCTATTATAAGAAAACTGCAGACTGTCTCCTTATTGCTGGTTCCCCCTCTTGTTTCAAGGTAACTTTTTCAAATGTGCTTTCAACAAAATATTTGTTTTACTTTGTTCAGGCTGTAAACACTTAATTAAATTATGAAATCAAACTAATTTTCTCTGATGGTTGCAGTCATAATTTTTTTTTTATATTGCTGTGCTATACAGAAATAAGATTCATTTCTGCTTTTAGAGGTGTCTTTTCTGAGGGAACTCTTTCAAGTTAGAGTGTTCAGATGTTCCATAAGGCATCAGACTTGGCTGTTGATCCTTCTGAAGGTTTTAAGATTTTAAAATTCATCTCCCTACAGCCTAGACCGATTATTTTGAATATTTAAGAGGAACTCAACACAGCGGCTCCAAGCAGCAACAAGAGGTTGCTATTAAAATGCTTCCGTTGCAAAATCATGAAATAACGTCAATGCACTGAACACAGCACTGTAATGTTTACCAACCGTAACAGGGTTGGATGTTTCACACTGAGGTAAACCGAACAGAAAGAGAGCAAACACACGATATGTCCAAAAGTATATGGACAGTGCACAAAGCCAGCTTAATAGTTTGGATAATGACGACAGGACGTTTCAGCAGATCATTATAGCTGTCTGTGAGACGTTACGGTGGCATAAAAAATTATGTTTTGTGGTATTAAAACTTGACAGAAGAAATTTCTGCAAGCATGCCCCCAACTAATGCTGGATTCAGACTACTCAGTATTTTTTTTCTAAGATTTACACTGTGTTAAATTAGGCATTTATAAATGTGTCTTCTGTGTAACAGGCATCACTAAGAGGATGCACCATACTGATGAAGCGTACAGCAGGTTCTACACATGCACATATACACATGGCTTGTGACAGACATTAAAGACTGAAGGGTGGTCCAGCATGAATAAGGAGATGCAGTGTAAGAAGGTGAATGGGAAGTTGCTGATGGACAGGTGATGGGAGGAAGAGAAGGGAGGTGTTGATGCACTGTGTGTGTGTGTGTGTGTGTGTGTGTGTGCGTGTGCATGTACACCAACACGTGTGTGTGTGAGCATGGTGGGAGGCAGAGAGATAATTGCATGGCAGCCTGCAGTATTAATTCCTCTATCTCTGCCTCCCATCACCTCCTTTGAACTGAGATGAGATGAGAGTTGCTGAGGACGATCATCCCAGTAGGGCTGGTTTAATTACTGTGACAGCAGCAGACAGGATGGACACACACACACACACACAGAGAGAGGGGGAGAGAGAGAGAGAGAGAGAGAGAGAGAGAGAGCGAGCGAACGGAGGCCTCAGCTGTCAGTGGCTTAATTGTCTTTTTTGTACTCTGCACATTTGAGCTTAAAGGCTTCCGTAGCCAAGTGTGCCAGAAAGAGGCATTGCCAGAAGGTAGCCAAGGAGTGAATAAAGGTCAGACTTGGACTAGCAAAGAAGTTCATTCCCTTGTTTAACTTTGGGGCAGACATGAGTTTCTTCAGGACCTTCTCTCTATGTTTACCCCAGATACACCGAACCAATGACTGGATGCATTAGGGATCACTATTTTGTTCTGTGTTAAGAGAAAGGGAAAAGAAAAACCAAATGACATTTGAAAATGTCCTTGAGGAAAAAACATGTCATACATTAATGTTCCCAGTCAATTAAGCTCTTTGGATTCGATGTTGTCGGCAAATAAATATGCCAATATGAAAACAGCAGAGTAGAGAAATCAGGATTACCTCACTGCCATAGCACAGAGTTCACTATTGACAGTACCACACTTCATAGGACTACTGACTGGTTGAAACATACATTTGAACTTTGCCCACAGCTATTAAAGAGGAGTGTACTGACCCCCGAGAGGTTATGATGATCATAGCTTTT
This sequence comes from Chaunax sp. Z400, assembly GCA_037577475.1. Lineage (NCBI taxonomy): Eukaryota > Metazoa > Chordata > Actinopteri > Lophiiformes > Chaunacidae > Chaunax > Chaunax sp. Z400. The sequence goes on along the minus strand of CM075187.1, from coordinate 22,341,067 downwards.
CTGAGATACCTCTTTATTCCCTTGGTGTGAGTTTTGCATTACAGCTTGTGTTTTGGCCCAGCAGGTATACTGTGACTACTCTTGACTGCCAATAGTAATGTAAGCCAGGAAAGCATCTCTAAAGCTGGGGTTGGTTAGACTGGAGAAATTCTCAAGAACAAGCTAGATTTAGAAATTATTCAATCAAAAAAAAAAAAAACCTACTCCTTCCCTTAATGCCTCCCTCCAAAGCCAGTTGTTCCAAACACATAAATGTCCACTGCCTGACTACAACTAACTGCCTCATAGCTCCGGCTGAGAGGCATGTGACTGGCAAGTTCACCTCATTCCACAAGCTCTTTTAGCTTTTTTACCTTAATAAATGTAATTAAACATTTAAACATTAAACATTTTCTTATTTAAACCATTTAAATGCAAGCAGGATTACACATGAGGATACACAAAATCCTTCACTACATTAAGGTGGACATTCCTTTGGGATCATATTGCAGATAAAGTTTTCATCATTTACCTTTTCAACATTGTACATCAAAAGATTGCACCTTAAGTTACGGTTCCCTATGCTACAAATTAAAAAAACAAACAAATACTATAAAGACTAATGTATAAATAGTCACAACACACAAAAAAACAACTTTTCAAACGTGGAATGAGGAGGATGAGTTTGTGTATATTCAGCCAGATGGCAGCGCAGTGAACAGGCTGTGGCTGGGGTGGGTGTTGTCTTTTGGTATCCTTTGGGCTCTGTGCACACACTTCACCAAACTGATATCACAGATATTCCGTAGATGAGTACCAATGATGTTCTTGTGATACTGACAAGAATTTAAATTTCACTTGACAACACACTGAGCTGAATAAACTCTCTGTTATGTCCTGATGGTTGGATGGATGAAAAACACTGTTCTGAACTCACAGACATAAGAGTCTGACACACAGACCTATTCTATACTCAACAAAAATATAAAGGCATTTTTCATGAGTTGGAGTAAAATATTTAAACCTTTGTCAGTGCAACAAAAAGGCTTATTCCCCTACAACTCACAATAAAAGGCCACTCTAAAATGTGTAGTTTCATCAGACAACAGAATGCCACAGATGCATGCTGACTGCAGGAACGTCCTCTTGATATGTTGCCCAGGAACTAAATGTTCATTTTGCTACCGAAAGCCGTCTTCAATGTCGTTTCCAAGAATTGGGTAGTAAATCCAACCGGCCTCACACCACAGGCCACATGTAACCACGCCAGCCCAGGACCTCCGCATACAGCTTCACCACCTGCGTAAAAACGTCTGAGACCAGCCACCCAACTGTCTCAGGGAAGATCACCTTCATGCTCGTCATCATCACCAGGGTCTTACCCTGACTGCAGTTCATTGTCATAACCAACTTCAGTGGGCAAAAGCTCATCTTTGATGGTGTCTGACATGTTTATAAAACCGGCTTACACTGTACCAGAAGGCAGACAGCATGTATGATGTAATGTGAGTGAGCAGTTTGCTGGTGCCAGTGTTGTGAAGAGCGTGGCCATGGTGGCGGTGGAGTTATGGTATCGGCAGGCATAAAGCTACGGACAAAGAACGCGGGTGCATTTTGTTGATGGCAATTTGAATGCACAGAGGTACCGTGACGAGATCCTGAGGCCCCTTGTTGTTCCATTCGTCCACCACCATCACCTCATGTTGCAGCACGATAATACACGGCCCCATGTTGTTGAAGGATCTGTAAACAATTCCTGGAGGCGGAAAAAGTCCCAGTTCTTCCATGGCCGACATACTAACCAGGCATGTCACCGCCTGAGCATCTTTGGGATGCTCTGGATGGCTGTGTACAACAGTGTGTTCCTGCTCCTGCCAATATCTAGCAGCTTTACACAGCCGTTGAAGAGGAGAGGAAAAACACTCGAGACACTGACTGCTCTTCAAAAAAAAAGCTTTATCTGTATCTGCCCTAGTCATGTGAGATCGATCCTGCAGTTCCCAATAAATGTCCGTTTTCAAACTACCTCAACAATAATCATGCTGCTCAATCAGCGTCTTGCTATGCTACACCGGTCAGGTGGATGGATTGTCTCCATCGAGGGCAAACGCTCACTGACACAGATTTAAACAAATTAGTAAGAAAAAGTCTTAGTTCTTTTACTTAAACTAACTAAATTAGTTAACTACAGCCTTCAATGCTTCTTTCAGTTCTAGCAGCTTTCTTGCTTCATTTTTCTTCCTCATTCACAGCGATTTGGAAATCTATTGACTTGCTTTGAGGAAGTTTCACTTAAAAGCCACTGCTGGAACAGCGTCTTGAACAATTTTTTACTTCTTGTGAAATCGCCTTCATTCAGCTGGGTAAATGATATGAATGAATGATGCCACTCACAGATACAGTGATATGGGCTGAGCTGGTGACAATTCAAGCACTAAACTGGATTCCTACTGTGATCTTATGAAAATATCAACCATGACGGCAGAACCTGCATGCCTGGATCACATTCAGGCAGGTTCAGGGCACTTTCTCTGCTTTGATACAGACACTGAAGCGAATAGCATCGGACAGCAGAATGACTTCGTTTTAACCCGACAGGCTGTTTTGATCCATCTCAAATGAAGCATCCTGATTTCGAAGATAAGCTCATCCTCACTGCTCACTTCTTTCAGCTCCACTGATTCACTTTTCCACCTTTTACACAAAGCCTGTCAGAAATCGCCTTGTTTACAGTCTACTGCAGTTTCCAGCTGCCCAGCACTCATACACATGCAGTGAATACCAGAGCCTTTGGTCTTTGTCATGGGCTGCGACTGAGAAACAAAGTCCTGAATCAATATCCACTTACATTCTGTTAAGAGACAGTTTTCTCCTGGGGAATCTGCCTCCACATGATGCAGTTTGACCAATACAGGTTTTTAGTGCCGGCCTGACTTTGTGCTTTCATGGACTATTTTGCCGTTTCCTTTCTGGATCATTCACAGTTTTAAATCAATTCAAGATGTATGGAGATGTATCCCTAAAAGCCTTTAGAGCATCAGTCATTGTTCTTACCAACAGGGACAGGCTGGGATAATCTAACTTCAGCCCAGGCCAATCTTCACTCATTCACAGGCTTCGTACACTGAAAACAATTTTCTTATGTCAGTAAAATCTATTAGTTTTATTACAACCTTCAACCCAGGAAAGGTAGTTGTGATATTATGACATGGCTGAGGGTGGCTCTGCTAGCATGTGTTCTTTTCAGCAGTAAAAATATCTCTCACTCATGAACATATGTGCCATAACTGTAGCCGTCCAGTGTTGTTTTTGTTTTGATTTCATTTGGCATTCTTAACACTGGTCTGACGCCCCAGGCAGATTCTCCTGGTACTCCTGATGGCTAACCAGGCCTGCAGACCAACATTAGCACGGTGTCTAAAAAAACTAAACTCCCACAACTTCACTGTGTCAGCACACTTAATATGGTGCTGGCTGAAATGGCAATAAAAGGTAGCATTGTGAGGGACATAGAGTTGAACATTTTGCCACAACACAACATAAAATGATCAAAATCAAAGCAACACATGTGGATTCATGTTCAACATATTTACAAATCACATATGTGCAATTGCACGTTCTTGAAGCCTTTAATGTGAAAGAGGTAATTCTGCTGTTATTCAGCACCATATAGAGGAGGATGAAATAATTGTTGTCATAATAATTTTCCACAGATGTAAAATCCTGTATAATAGTCATATGAAATTCTTCCCATGGACATTTTATGCAAAACTGACTTCTCTTACACCCGTCTGCCTGATACCCGACACTAGATCACTCACTGGGCATCTTCAAATTTGGGATTGGAGCACAATTTCTCTTTTTTTTAATATTTGTTAATGTGTTTGCATGTTGGAGAACTCAAATAATAATAATGTAATAATTTTAAATAAATAATTCAAAACTCAAATAAAAAATGTAAATAAAGATCCTATCGGCTACGTATAACTGTAACTTTAGCTATTTGTTTACAAACACCTTCACTAGTCCACTCTAGTGTTACAGAGGTGAGAGGAAGAAGATGTACTGTTGATCATCTAACAAACTGATTCTTTGAAACAAGAGCGCCGATGGCCAAAGTCACCTTTCATCCTTTTGATGAAGTCTCTGTCATTTGACCCCAAGTCTTCACGAAGCCTCTTTTGACAGCCGCCTGCGGAGCAGACACAGACAAAGTGACCATCTGAAACATCACACAGACTGACAGAGAGGAAAGCTAAACATGCTATTAATATCATTATTATTATCATTTTCTATACCCAGAATGTATCTAAACATAGGAGTTTTTCCAAGTTGTTTTACAGGGTGGCAAAGAAAGAGGAAAAGTATATAGAGGGGGGTAGGGCTGGGTAATCTACATGTTCCATATCTTGTCGATTAGTACTTTCCCCATAGTGTACGCTCATCAGCTGTCCATAAAAATATGCTATGTTAGTGATGTCCTCAGTGCTGTTAGTCTGTGTTCAATCAAGAAGAAGGTACATGCAAAGCTGCATGGATGACACGAGTAAAAACATCGAGCAAACAATATTCATATTCCCTCTCCTTCTGATGCTCCATGTTTAGTCAGGCTTCATAACATAAATTACCAGCTCTGAAGACCAGAAATATACGAGGTAGGCTCAGAACATTCAGGGCTGAAGCAGCAGCAGTCCACAAGGCCTACAAGACGGACACAAACCTCTAGTGCTGCGCACACAGCTGCTCAACACAAATGAGACACAGGAGGTTTTCCGTGATGATGCGCATCCAATGAATTTTAGAGGTGATTTAACTCAATATTGAGGGGAACAAATCAGATTTGTTTGAATCTCATGTTGTGTAAATTACAAATGTTGGTGAGGCTGGTAATCTCCATGCATGTAGTCATCCGTCCCCCCGCAGTGATTATGGAGCTAACTAGTGTTTTGAGTCTAGTCACCATCCAGCGATAAATCACCTATTTTGAAAAGTACAACTGACTTAAAATGTCAGAGGAAACAATGAGAGGAGGCTATACATAAAAAGAACGCAACGTCTGCTGTCTGGGCACAATTGGGCTGTGTAAAAAAAAGTATTGAAAATAAATAATCATTATTAATCAACTAATCAAGGTAAAACTTTGAAATAATTGTGATATTAATATATTATATATATTCATATCGTCCGGCTGTAGTGGGGAGATTAAAACAGAAAACTAAATACACACACAGATGGAAACAGAAATGTTGCATATAAACACACATGGCCTACACAGCATGCAGACAAACCATCACCCTTATGTAGATTCAAATGAGAAAGTGAACACACACCTTCTAACAGCCTTGTTGAGGGCTTGCTGGCGGGGAGAGGATCCATATTCAATACCTTGTAAAGCTGTCCAAAGGCTAGCAGGCGTAACGCGTGCTGAAACACACACACACAGAATAACAGCACATTACTGTAATGGTAAAGCACAGAAGAGAACAGGCAGCAACATTTATTCTCTAATCAATATGCTTTCATTCTTGGGGAAACTTGTGTGAGCCTCCCAATGTTTGTGTAAACCAACTAAGTCTGCTGGGAGAAACCTCATGCATAATAGAGGAGAGGAATAAACACTCAATGGGTACAAACAAAGGAGGTAAAAAAAAAAGAATAAAGAAAAAAAAATATTCCCAGAGTGGCAGGAAGGCAGATACTCAGAGAGAGTGAGAGACTGTGGCGAAGATGAATTTGAGGATGTCTTATTTTTCAGTGCTGAGCCCACAATTTTTTTTTGCCCATGGGCAGACTTTGTTGTTCTGTGTGCTGTGCTGCAGCAGAAGTGTTACCAGCGGCAGTGGTAGCGGTAGTGGGAGTGTCGGTGTGGGTGTAAACAGGGAAGAGTGTTCCCACGCTCATTAAGTCGCTAATTAGACTGCCAGTCCGTCAAACCTCCACAGGACTGAGGGGATGCTTATCTGAGGTCAGAGTCCAGGCTTCTACGGCCGCTCAGCTATTTATAGTGCTGACGTGAGCTCAGGGCTTCATCGGGGTGGCCAAGGACTTGCTTTATATAACCCTCCTTCAATCAGCATAATATGGGGAGCATTGCTTGTCCAATTTCCAAGAAGAAATGCTGACTTTGGTGCAGGGGTGGGGTGGGGTGGGGTGGAAGCACACCCTGTTGAGATGTTTCATGGTCTCATGACTCGCATAGCTGAGCTGAGTTTTTCTTCTCTTGGTGCAGCTAATGATTACGCTCAGATAAGTAAGCGTCTGCGGCTGGTTTTATAGCAGAAAAACAGGAAGGGAAGTTTTATATAATGCTTCAAGGGGGGAGATGTTGAGAGAACAAGTATAAAGCAGTGGTTAAAATGAAAGACTTACCATCATGCAATTTGAGTTGAAAGTATGTTTAAATTCACCTCCGAGGAGAAGCTCTCCCTTTAAGCTACACTTACTTTCTAACTTGAACTATAATGATGCCTAATAATATATATATAAATCACCAACTTGGCTTTAAATATCAAACAGTAAAACAGTCATACTAGAGCAGATTTTCATGAGGCAGTTTAAATCCCAGCCTCGATAAAATTCAACGACATTTCATCTCCCTTGGGGACCAGTTAAAATTTGGGTGGCTGTGGCTCAGAGATGAGAGACCAGGGCCTGTTAATGGATGCTTAACGTTTATGCTACAGGAACATACAGGGTAATGTTGATGAGAAATGGTCTAATCTCCCTCAAAAGCTACCGTCAAAGTTCTCTTGAGCAAGGCATTAGACCAGTAACAGCTCCAGCATAAGATAAGTAAACGGAAAACAAAAGTATCTAAAAGTATTTGAAAGTAATAAAAACTATATTATGAGTTGTTTGAGGCTTTACCTCAGACCTGTGCTGTTCTTGCTAAATCAATGCTGAGGTACATTTTACTGCAGAAAATGTTGCACAGGCATACTAGAAGTTGAGAATCTCAATAAACCAGTAGCTGGGTATCAACATTTTTATGGTACGAGTAAATAAAATGTTCCTGCACTCTTAGGCAGAACCAGAAGAGAAGTTACATCAGCAGCCAGAATCACAAGGCTTATTATGATCTAGGAAACTAGGATGGGCATTTTCACCTTTTTTTTTTGGATGTATTCAAGCCCTAATGATTCATTGACTGTGTGATGCCCTTCCCACTGTCATGGAGGCCATTATGGCCAACTTTAGTAGCAAACAGGTTGATAGTGGTGGGTTATCAACTGATTAAGCTCAACTGGGCCCTTGAACTATATACACTAAGCTAATTAGCCTGTACATCGACCAAACATCCAAACATTGTTTTCGTAGCTGATCTGCACAGCCTGTTGTTCATTTCAGATAGCACTACAGCATATTATAGTGTAGTATAACGTTTACACAGACTCTCTACTGGTCACATTCTCTGAGCCCACTTGCGACCAATTGTTTGAGAAAAGAATGAGCAGATGAACTGAAAATGGAACAAATTAAAAAATCTGTAGAAACTCTGTATAATGCCAGAAACGCTGCTGAAGAAGAGCGTGAAGAAGTGCTGATTCTGTTATTTCTGACAGCAGATTTGACTTTCATCAGTACAGGAGATGAGATGACACCGACAGCTGTAGAAGTGGAGGATGGGTCAGTGAGCTGACCTGTGCACTGTCTGTGATTGCATCAGCCTGCTGGGCAGTGAGGTCAGACAGGACGTCTGTGGGTTCCCTCTCACAGGGGTCATGAACTCCTGGACCTCCTATAAAGAACATAAAAACAAACTGGTGTCTGAGTCAGGCAGCAGAGATAAGCAAGACACAGCTTAATCCCACCAGGCAGTAAACACATGGAAGTAATTCACTGACTTGTACTGCGGACAGTATGTACACAGCAGTAACTCGTCAATAATTCAAGGCATCCAGGGAACAGCCTGCCAATTCAGGGGGAAACCCTGAACCACATTTTTTTTATATATATATATATATATATATATATATATACGTATATACATATATATATATATATATATATATATATATACATATATACATATATATATGTATATATATATATATACATATATATATATATATATGTATATATATATACATATATACATATATATATATATATATATATATAAAAATTGAATCTCATCCTGACAAAAGCTAACTGCTCTGCGCTGAAATGTGGCAGCTGCAGTTTTCCTAGACAAACAGTAAGAAAAAGGGGAGAACAGTGGAGGAAAAAGTTCATCTGTGCATATAAGAATATAATAAGAAACAAACAGAGACGACATTCACAGAATCTTTTGGTGAATTAAATTCAAAAGGTTAATCAAAACCCATATTCCTGTTTCTGTGAATCCACTGGGACAATTTGGAATCCATTTAAAGCACTGTAAGACTGCATCACTCCACAGTCTGCTATCTATGGCATGTGACAACCTGTGTGTTAAGACATTGCAGCCAAACCCCAGGATTATCCTAAAAAATACATTAAAAGACGTTTTTGAATGTTTCTCCAGAGAATAGAAAAACCTGATTTCTGTGAATGTAAGCGTTTTAGTTTATTTGCCTGCTTATTTTGAAACCTTTTTTAAAATCAACCTATGCTGATTCCTTTTATAACATTACTGTATAAAAAAAGCAGAGCAGGGAGCTCTTGGCAGCAGTGATATCATTTTTCAGGCATGACATACATGTATGTTGAATCCCTTTGGAGAAGTGGTTTTGAGTAAACATGCATTTCATAATAGATGCACTGATCAACCAGTCACTGATGACAAACACTCGATCAATGATAAATACTTTGTCAGCATAAGGCAACATTTCTGCTCATTCAAATCCAATAACATTTCTTTCATTTTTATTATAATGTTGTTCTTGAAGTGTCCTTGCTGCTTTCAATTTCACCGTCATTAAGTTGGCTTCTCTCCTCTCTGAACACAAAGTCTGACAACTGCATTCATTCACTATAGTAGACCGTTAATCACTGACAGCTCAATATTAATTTCTGGCAGAAAGACTTTAATCATTTTACGAGATTACAATGGTTGAACGTACCAAAGAGAGCGTACGTCATATGCTGCCTGAATGAGAACCCTGTTCTTATGTCACTAAGTTTTCAACATGAGTCAATACCATGCTGCTGGGCAAAAAGTCTTTTTCTAGCACTTTAAAATAAGCTTTGGGGTGGTGTCTGAACACTAGAATATCCCAATAATTGAAGCACAGCCTCCTCCTTGTTAAAACATGGGAGTGACATCCATGTCTTCCAGGCGCTGTAAAGCTTTTGATTGTCTCGGTGACTTCTGACAGGCACTGGGGCACCGAGTCCTACAGCTCTGTCTCCTCAGCAGCTCCTAAAGTCCTCAGGCTTCCCAACATTTCTGCCTGCAAAGGTCAGAAGTTCACCTCCCATTTTGACAACAGCCTGTGCCTCCCCTTCTTGACTCATCTGACAGTTTGCCAGAACCTCTTCTACATCGACACCATAATTCTGACTGCTGACTGTTTTTCCAGTCCCTGTCCTCCGGCCATTAACAATGTTTCCAAAGCTGACGGTAAAGTAAGTAGGTCTCTTCCTGCTCTGGTTAATCACCAAAGAAGAACTTTAGCTTGGAGATTTTTGTGCTGTTCATGTTCCCCTTGTTCTATAAATTCTGTATGTGCTTATCTCTAAATCTCAAGTAGCATTTCACTTCATTTTCTATGGGTAAGAACCGAGGGGTTCATAAAAAAAATGTTAAACCAGCACTTGGCAATCTGTAGCCTTGTTTTAGAGGAGAGAGAGAGAAAGTGTAAATGCAGAAAACAAACAGAGCTGACCTGGCAGGAGAATCCCTGAGGCGATGCACTCCATGACGCGACGCAGGGCCTCACCTGGACCCAGTGGCCGGTTACAGGTGGCTATGGCCTTTTCACAGATCAGCTCTAGTGGCTGCCGAGGGTGGACAGAGAGAGGACACTCAAAAAAGCATAAAATTTACAGTCAAGATTCTGCATCTGACACACAAGGTTTACAACACATCCTAAATATATACACTTGGCAAAAGAAAAGACTGAAATTCCTGTTTATCAACAAGTCATTCTGATTCTATGACCTTCACCTACCCATCCTTTGAGAGGCTGCCACGCAGGCAGTCTGCTGCACATGTCTCGGAAAATTCTCAAGACGATGACGCAGGACTTGAGCTCTGTGACTCTGGCCTGAGGGGACACACAGACAAAATTTAGCAACAGCATAAGGAGCATTTCAACAAGACAGTAGTTTAGCTGAGAAGCAAAAGCTCCAAGAATAGGTGGCCATGACACTTTCCATGATCTCAGATATCTCCAGCACGCAAGAAGGCATTGTCACAACCGCTGAAATTTCAATATGCTGTTATATGTGCACAAAATACCATTGTGAGATTGAATTTAATGTTAAATGGAGTGACACACTTACAGGTACCAAGACTAGATTTTGCTAAAAACAATGAAAAACAAGCATTTCTGATGGTAAAGTTAAGTCTGTTACACTTTGCTTAATAAAACAACCCATTATCAATGTACAGGTTTTTTTTTCCAGCTTCTTGTTGTATGAAGTATGAATTTTACACTTTCTCACGGCAAAAGTAAGTGCGGGTGACTCTTGCGGGAATGCTATGACCTACAAGGCGAGGGTCACATGTCTGACGAGGGAAATCGGAACTAGACTAACTGCTGGGGAGCTGATCTGTGAGTATATTTACGGCCAGATAACTACTGAGTGTGAGCTCAGGTTACAACGGTTATCTTACAGACCACTCTGGTTGCTGGTTTGAAAACGGGTGTTTTAAGGGTTTTTAGGTTAACAATGTAGCAAAGGATAATTCCTGTTGGAAATTTTAAATGTTTATTATTTTACTACAGCAGCATTGAGCTGTTACATCATCACAATCTTCAGTATATGTTTCTCCAGAACAGGCGATACAAACAAACAAAAGAATGAGAGAAATGCTGTGATAATGTAAGTGTAACAGAAAATGCTAAAGATAATATTTACATAATGATAAATCATATTTTGGATGGAGACCGACTGCAATTAATTTAATTAATTTTACATTTGAGCATTGAACGGTCTCCTATCAAACGACCTATGGTGCATTTTATCAAACAACTAAAAACTTTGAGTCCAAGGACACAGATGCACCACTGCTGGAAAAACTCAGTTTGTGGTGATGTGGATGGACATTAAACTCTATCATATCATAGCTCTATCATTGCAGAATAATAATAGAATTATAAGTTCAAATGTGCTTAAAAATGTAAAAAAAAATAAGCAAATTAAAGAAACCAAATATGGGATGCACACCTTTAGGATGTCTACAAAGCATGTTTGAAATTTAATTGAATTCTGTCCAGATGTTTTTGAGGAGGTGTTCATAGATCCCACCCCCTTATGGAAGGACATATGGACAAGAATTATAAAACCTCTTTGTTGGGGGGCATAAAAAGGTGAGTAGGTTTTCCAAGACACTTGATACTTTTCTTCAAGTATGCTTCTATTTTCCAAAAAAACCAAAAACAATTGTAAAGGAATTCCATTTGCATGACATACAATACAATATGAAATGCATGTATGAATGCCAATATTGCCCTTTTCCCCATAATATGCTGATGCTCCAAGTAGATTTCTGTGCCATTTTCCTTCCTTACTGCATTTATGATTCATTGGACAACTCTACATGTAGGGGAATGAATGCATACATGGAACAATAACCCCTTTGAAAAACAAGCAAATTCACTCTTTTTGCTATAAAATTGCTTTGCAAACTTCCTCTCAAGGTTCTACCAGAAAAAATAAAGGTGAGTGTTGAAGACTGAGAAGAGTATAGCAAATTATACTGGAAATTATTGAGACATCAACTTGCACAGGATGCCTATTCACAGCAATAAAGTAGATCATTTCATTCAGGTGGCTTTATTATAAGCTTCCAGACATGGTGAAGGCGGTGTTGAGAAGAACATCACCAATTGTATCTACAGTTCTGCATTTATTACAGATCAGCGGAGGTCTATGGGTCATATTATCCCTGTGTGACTATAATGAAACGGTCCTTCAACTGCTTCACCTTCAGTCCACCATGGGGCCTTCACTCTGATATTACTTGGCATTCAGCTCTCCTTCCCTGAGGGAAAGCTGTTCGCTGCTTCACCTGACCTTGACTCTCAGCTCCCTCCTGCCTCCTCGGGAGAGGAAGAACTCTCAGCTGAGTCAGGACAGCTCATCTGAAACCTGATTTGGTAATGAATCTCCTCGTGGCCTTCAGAATTTGATCTTTCCATATATTTCATAACACTTCTAAAAAACACTCATACACTGTTAGAGGCCAGTGAATGGAGTTTGTACGACTAATTACAGCAGACTTATATGTTACTCCACCTTTGGGTCCAGTTTCCATCCAAATGGTACAAAAATTGAATATCCAGAAAAGGAAATGCAAAATAATGTTACTGGTGTTTCATGAGTATTGGCAGTTGAGCGCATTGAGACAAACAGTCAGGTGGTGTTAAATCATTGCAGGACAAGTGGATTCAATTAGAACTCAATTCAAACCTCAAACAAACTAAACCAATGTGGAATGTGACATTTTCCTTTTGCTTCATGCTTTCCCCTCATCGATCACCTTTCATCTGCTGCAATTTATATATCTTCAGTGGATATTTAAGTCACTTGCTTCATCTATGTCATGATTTATCGTTTCCTTTGTACTGTTTCATATTTGTTTTTATCAATTTACACAATAAAAAAAAAAAAAAAACTCAGCCGGGTGGAAAAACATTTTTGTGATATTTCAACACCCTACCAAATTTCCAGCATTTCAACTGAGGCTTTTTTATGTGGATTAGTGAAAATGTGCACAAAAAAACAGTGGATGAAACACACCGTATTTGAGTTATTTCAAAGGTGACTATGTTTTGGAGGAATTTTGCTGTAAGTCATGCCTACATTATGCTCAGTAAACATGTAGATACAGCTGGTGCCAATCAGCCAATACAAAAGCTGCTTCAGAGCTCTGCCTGACTTCAGGCAATGCTTTATTCAAATCATGTTTTTGTTATGTTGATTAAAACTGAGTCTGAGTTATGTTTCCTTTTGCACATTAAAGAACACAAACTAACATTTCAAAGACAGGGTTAAGGACTGGCTGCCAGAGTGTAAAAAAAAACTCTTATAGTGATTGTGTCATCAGCCCAGCTGTTCTCACCTGGAACCATTTGGCGTGTCTGAGTGAGGCCAGTGCAGCCTGGCAATTCTGCTTGTCCAGGACATCCTCCTCATCCTCATCCTCCTGCCTCTCCTTGTTGTCATCCTGTTGGCCCTCCTCTGGAGAGAGGGACAGGATGAGACAGGACAGATTGAGCGTGATCGCGCTGACCTCCCATCGCAACACACAGATACACAGGCAGCAAGATTGGACAGCTAATTATTAGACAAACCCACTGATCTGACTGAATGAAATAGGAGTGGGGGGAATTTGAGATATTCCATGATTTCTTTGGGGGAGGGAGGGTTCTCATGCACAAGGCAGGTTCTTTTATAACATTGACAGGAGGAACCAGAGTAGATGTGAGCGCATGCGTCTTGCTGCCCGGCCGGAGTCTCACTCCAGATGCAGATCAGTGGCTGAAGGCGATGGAATACGCCAGATTAGTGTATTATCAATTACAACGCAGGACGAAAATGAGAGCATGGCAACGACTCAGGACCAAGACCCAGATTAAAGATTAAAATAGAACTTTGGAACAAGTAGACATTTGGTGGTTTGTGAAATACTGGCTCAGGAATGCCTGAGATTGGGGAGAAGCAGGAAAACATTGCAGACACATGAATTCTTCTTCTTACAGAGAAACATAAGTCATCCCGATTTAAAAAGGCAGCTTGCTCAGTTTCCTGGGGCGCCATGCTAGTATTTTCACTCTTGCGGGGTCAGTCAGATGTTTATGTTTGACAAAAACAGTTTCTTTACACCAGGTTCCTGTGGGGAGCACTCCTGCCATGACTGGAGGCCGAGCCATGGGAGAACAACAGCAGAAGAAGAGTGACAGCAGATGACAACAGCAACATAAACATCTGAGAGTGAGAACGTCACCCTGGAAAGAAAGTGAAGGCTGTTTGTTCTCGGGAGCAGCTAAGGGGTGCCCACTGTGGGACGGTAAAGCAGACTGACAAAAGGAGGAACAGACTGAAGACCACACTGCAGACCTCAAGAGTGAAGGCTCACAGATTGTCACAGATCTTACCCCAGAAATCCAAGGTAGTAACTTCTCTTCTACTTGAAACATCTTTAGTCATCAGCTTGCCAAGTTGCAAATATTAAATCTTGATAAATGTCCCATCACACTGGAATCAGTGTCGTTACAGTTCAAAGATCGCATTCGCGCAATAGCCAACAGAGATTAAATCACAGCTATTTTCTACAAAGCTGACAGTAATGCTGACACAAGACATTATAAAAAGCTGCTGGTTAAAAAAAGTAGGCAATATTCAAAACCAGATTTATCTATCTGCGTATGATTCGTTAGCAGTAATGTGAGCTGAGGAGCAATGTGTGTGGTTTAGCAGTCTGTTGCTGTAGAGACCATAGTGAAAGCTGAAGAGGATGGAAGAGGTGGAAGACAAACGAAGCTGATGAGAGACACAGGGTTTGTCCCGTGTCGCTCCTCCTCTAAGACCAAAGAATGAGGACCTTCATGTTTTGCCCCTGGGACTTCTGAGTGATATGATGTACCACTCTGACAAAAATCATCAGCTAATGGAATGATTTGTTAAAGTACGATGACAGAGTGAACTTTTTTTTATTCTAGCATTTTTTGGCGCACTCTCTCCATGTTGCTTACTCGACGCACCTGGAGACCTCAAAACAAATGAAATCAGGAAAAGTGAAACCTGACTGACTGCAATTAAATCTACTTTTTTCCCTTAAAAACAATTTGTGGCAAGATGATGAAGTCACTTAACTGGCATAGCAAGTATACAACTAGTTCTTAGGACCACTGTGTTCTTCAGTGGCACTAATGCTGCCAAGGTTTATGGACTTATTCTATATAAGGATTGACTCATGAAATTGTGAGTTTGAGCATTTCTCTTGTGATGTCATACTGGACTGGACTCAACATTTCTACAAGATGAACATTAAACACGCCTGTGATTAAAGAATAGTGTTCTTCAACTGAAATTAATGAAGTCTCAAGTGTGCCATAGAAACATATGAATAAAGACTTTTCTGGTGCTAGATTCTAATCAATTATTAAAAAGATGGATTTACATCAAAATAAGGAGTAAATATAGAATATAAAAATTATCATTACATTTGATTAAAAACAGCATTTTTTTTACTTTAACATATGACTTCCTACTTGAATTTTAAAATTTTATTTCAAATTTATTTCAGAAAAAAAAGGTTTTGCAAGAAAATAGCAGTGAGTTGGAGAAATAAATATTTTCTTTTTCTCAGCAATTACATTCTAAAGCACAAATTAATGCACCTTCATCTCCAGACAACCCGATGGGTTTTGTGTCAATGCAGCTAAATTGCATGCTTCATCCTGTTTGTCTCTCTGTTCTGCATGTGTGTGTGTGTGTGTGTGTGCATGTGTGTGTGTGTGTGTGTAGCTCAGCCTTGCCTTTGGTCAAACAGATACACAGACCTGCAGCTGTGTTATTGGCGCTAAAGGCTACACATCAGAAGAAAATAATAATCCTTAATCAGTTGTTAAGTCTTTAACATGTTGGGGATTAATGAAAAATGCCTTCTATTAAACTTCCAGAACCCAAGCAGGTATTCTTCATATCATAATTACTATTATTATTATTAATATCATCATTATTGTTGTTATTATTATTGGATAACATATTTTTTAACATCGGATGGATTGTCTTTACTACATAGCTACATAACCGGGGTCTAATGATATGAAACCTTTCTTTATCATCGATACTGGAATTCCATTGGAATATTTGCTCAACTTTTGGCACATTTCACGAAGCGTATTGTATAAAATTATAAATGATTATTGCAGACTAGTTTTACAGACATTACATTAATCAGCTGTTGTTAATGATAATAATAATAGTTTCTGTCCTTATTTAGTCACTTACATTTACTGTCTGCTATTACATCCTAGCTCAGTTAGAATTTCTCCAGCTTTGACATTTCATTTTCATTTTCAGATTAACTTTAATTTAGAGATGATTCTCTTTAATTTAAGCATGTGTACGCAGAGTGCCAACTGAAAATTAAATTAGATCCAATTCATAGCAGAAACAGGACTCCGTAAACACTGAATTATTCAGTTGACATACTCAAGACTCCATAGCAATCATGAACGCATAAGGAATACCAAGTTAACTTTATTGTGAGCGAAGACAAACACTTTTCTTCCAACTCTTTTGTGAAATATATAGAATCTCTTACTTTACTTTACAGACTTGTAACTGAGTTTGACTGAAAAGAAGCTTTATTCTTTTTTCCCTGGTATGCAGATGAATTGTAAAAACAGTTTCCCAGAGGCAGGCCTTGAAGGAACCGTCACTCACAGGTCAAGACCACATACAAATAAGGACAACCCCCACTAAATTCTCCCTGACATCAGCTTAGGGGAATTTTGATTAGTGACCAGGAGATCAGATTAATTTCATTAACACCATTTTTACAACATGAAATTATGGGATGTCATTCTGAGCCAATAAAAATTCATCAGCCCAATAATTAAAGCAGAGGAGCACAGATGTGGACATGGGCTGCAGGTTAATGCAGTCTTTTTTTTAAATTTTTTTTTTTAGTCAATGTGCTTGGCAGCAGACATGGACCAGAATTTCATGGTGACCCAGAGAGAAGTCCAGTCAACAGAGGAAGGGGGGGGGGGGTCGGGCATTGGGGACAGAGGAGCATGTTTGAGACAGAGAGTGAGTGGTTTGGTTTGATTTGTCGGGGAAGCCCCTTGTACCCAGGCTTTCCTGCGGTTGGGTGGGGGGGGTGCCTCGTCAGCAGCATGGCCGCAGAGAAGTGTCAATCCACACAGCACGCTGACCTGCGGAGCTACGGCAACAAAACCAACAGTCAGTGAGCAGAGGCCAGCTACAGGAGGTACACTGTAAAAACCCAGCGGCCATCTAAGAGCCAAGAGAAACTCGTTACGGGAAGAACCGTCATATATGAGATGTTAAGTCAAGTATCACAGATAGAGTAGGGGTTCGGTATATACATGTATACAACACCTGATGAAGGTAAAAGGACTGAACTATCGTTAATCAATTGATTAAAATATCCACTGTCCAATTTCCACTGCTAACATGGGATCCATTAAAAAGAAAAGACTTTACACTCTGTTATTAATGAACTATAAAAGCACTTAGTGCAGTCACCATTATACAATGATGTTAAAGAGTGGCTGACAGCAGAGAAAATTAATTAGACAATGTAATCAAGTGACGTCTTGGACTTGATTCTCATTTCAATGAGTGGAAGACTCGGAAATGATGAGGAAAATGAGAAACCTGCTAGTTGACTGTCAAAAAATACTTCATCTGTTACAAAGAAGAAGAGTGAGAAGAAATAAATATTCAATAAGATTTTTTAGAGAGGCTGGGCAATCTGACAATTTAACATCTTTAATGCATCCACAAGTTTTTGACCAATGGTAGAGATTGTGGTACTGAAGCCCTGTTATGTTTCCAAACTTCACAGCTGGGTTTACAGGGACACTTTTCTTCATTCTGATTGAAATCATTCCGATTGAAGGTTTCGTCTCAGCTGTTTACAGGAGTTGTGATTTAATCCGTTTACATGGAACGGTTGCTCTTCCGATCGGTTTAAGAAAAGGTTTATACTTCCCCTTTCGTATAGTAAAAGCTCACAACTACACCTTGTTGGGGCCGATGGCATTCGGTACTATACTGGCAGTTTTGACAGGCTATGTCATTAACAACAAACCTTCTCCACACAAGCCTTACCTGCTGTTGAGAAAATGGAATTGAAGGTGAAAAAATTCAAAATGCGAGTTGTGTTTTGAAGAAAGAAAGTTGTGTGATGAAGAAAGAAACAGGGCAAGTCGGTGTGTGTGTGTGTGTGTGTGTGTGTGTGTGTATGCATTCTGGTAAGAGGCAAGAGGTGGGAAGAGAAGAGAAGGGAATCTAAGGTGATCGGATTAAAGACGTCTGTGACTCAAGAATGCCAAGATATTTTGCCAACGTGATCCAAAACAGAACAGGCTGTCTGAACCATTCATAAACTCTAAATGAGGGGATTCTTCAAGGAACTCTCTGGAAGAACCCCAAAGGCTGAAAGCTAAATAACCTATTTAAATTCTTCTATTTTTTTTTCAAATGCAGGAAACACTGTTGGGAGAATCAGTTCTGCTCTTGTTTGTGTGTCTTTGAGAGGTAGAGGGACAAATTTGTTTATGGGATTTCACACTATAACAAACAGGGATAAGACAAAAACAAAAACACTGTCCTTGTTTGTGCTGCCAGGATGTTGAACCTGAGGTACAAATGATTTTCCCTTTGTTGTGACTCTGCACTCGACAGCTGTGCTCTGGAGCTGCGTCTCTCCTGTTTGGCAGAATCTATTTTTTCTACCTTTCATGACGGCTCGACTCAATCTTTCCCACTGGGAGTGAGACTACAATGAGACTTGCTGTTCCATAATGGAAGCTCTTCCCTTCAATCATTTTTAATTTCATTTCCATTTGCGGGAGAAAACAAACGCATTCGAAGCACTGATGCTGAACGTCAGCTCTTCACTTTACAATACAGACACCTGACAGAATGGAGAGTTTCCCATCAATGTTTGGTGAATGTAGGTGATTGTTTCATGCCTACTGAGGTGAAATAGATGAATTGCCCTGTTGGTGTGAGAGATTACCTCAGTTGAAAAACCACTTACTCCTTCCTAAAATGTCTGTTTTTAACATGGTCCAAAGGAACCATCTTTTTGGGCTGTCGAATCCTCTCTCATCAAAGGCATGATGGCAATTCAAGAGGACACCTCAGATAGAAGTCTCATATTTCACCAAACCCAACTAAACAGATCCCCTGCTGAATTTATCCTGCAGCGGCTATGAGCTATTTCCACCACTTGACCCAGATCCATATCAGCCTTTGTCCTTTTTCCCCTGTTTACTTCTCAGCTTTCAGCCCTCTCAAAGTATCATCCTTCCAAATTTTCCACAGCTTATCTCCAACATCAAGCTCAAGTTTCATAGTATTTTCATACCTTTACATTCCAGTAAGACCCCCCCCCCCCTCTTCCCTCTTCTCTTTCAGCCCTCTGTTGTCATACAAAGGTCAAATAAAAACAGGGGAAGCATCCTGCCAAACAGGAGGCAGAGGAGGAGGTGGGGTGTCGTTACCTTCCTCTGTGGTGCTGTGTTCCTCCCTCATGGCTAAGGATGAGAGGGTGATCTTCAGCGTGAGCTCAGGGTCTTTGGTGCTGCATACCCGGATGGCTGCCTCAGACACGCATGACTGCACCTTGTATTTGTCCTCTGTCATTGTCTGCAAGGCACAGATGCATGTTCATTTGCAGCTGATGCTGTTTTCCTTTAGTGCAAATTGAACAGTTACTACAAGATTACTTACTGTCTTGATAAATTCAGCATAATGTACATTCTCAAAGCCCATGTTCCATCAGCATCCTCTCAGTCGCCCTCTGTCCAGTCTTTGTTTATTACTGCTTCTACTTTGCAATTTTTTTGTTGAGTGTTTGATTACTATCGATGAAAGCGAACTCTTCCTACACAGATGCTCCATCATAAAAGCATTCCAGGGGCTGCAACAGGAATAATCCCTCCCCCTTTAATGGTGGGATTTGAATTTGTAACACATACAGGAAATGTTTGGTTAAAAGCCCTTAATGTTATAATCATTTTATAACATATAATTTTATTTTATTAAAATATTTACATTAGGATTTGTTCATGCTTATTGATGGTACAGATGGAATTCCATTATTTGGAGACATTTATAATAATAATGATAATCAGTTAGTGTGAGAGAACTAAAGTAAAAAAAAAAAATAATTGAAATAAAACTACATTTTTGTCCAAACAGGCCTTCAAAGCTACAAAAACATAAACAGCTGTGTTTACATGCAGCTTTTGTTCACATTTCGTTTTCCACCCCTATTGGTATTGCCATCCAATTGATAGCATTCCAAACTCTGTTGTTTTTCCTCAACACTGGTGTTACCCTCAGTGAGATGTTGTTTTTTTTAACGTTTGTTCTCTTTATCTAGTCTCTGTGAGAAGCGACCTCATCCATCTCCCCCTGTGCCTGCCAATCTCTGTCAGGTTAGCCCAGAAAATGAACGCATCAAATGGTTTCCTCCATTGATGATGAAGCACGCACTGCAGCTATTGCAGGTAATTAACTGAGATGGGGACACAGGAAGCACATTTAGTCTCTGTCTACGTAGGAACTGCTTTGTTAGCGAGCAGATGTTAGAGGGGTGTGGGGTTGGTGGAAATCCATTTAATAGGTAGAGATCTTTTGATCAAATTATTTGTACAACTCTGTAGCTCAGAAATGTGTATTAGAAACACACAAATGTCTCTGGGTTGCTGGAATGCATTACATTCATTTAAAATAGAAGATCAGTGCTATAAAGACAGATTCTTTAAGGTATGAAGTTATACTGCACTCTGGGTTTTAAATGTCACAGAGACAGACACAGAGATACTGTAATAGTCTAAGTCTACACTTCACATCATTTCTCTGTATCCTCTTCTCCTACTGACTAAAAGTTGCCCTTTCGTCTGGTTTAAGAATAAAAAAAAACATTTTCTCACTGAAAAATTATTTATTTAGCCCCCAAATACCTCTGTAACAGTATATCATCATTTAAAAAACATCAGAATGTTTTTCTCCATGCAGGCTAAAACATCCCTTAACTGGTTTGTAGTCTCAATGATTTAAACTTGTTTTGCTGTCACACAAGATACTTGAAAGATGCTATTTTAAAGCCTCCCCACCCCGAGTCTGTTTCCTCAGCTGTGCTTTCATGGCTCATTTTGGATGCGCCGTGCTGAACGCTGCAGCGCTGGTGGTGTGCTTGACTGTACCTGGATCTGAAGGGGGAGGTTGGCGCTGATGGTGTACAGCAGTAGTTTGGTAGGTTTCTCCCTGCACATCAGCACCAGTTCCAGGTCCATGTCCCCTTTGATCAGAAGGCCTTTGGCTACCAAACCGACACGCGTCACCCCACACAGCAGCGGCGTGCCGGCCGTCCTGAGGGCAGATGGATGACAGCGAGCGTCAGTATCTCACAGCAGTACAGACACACAAATCCAGCCTGAGAACGGGTCTCCAGCTCTCACTGTAAAAAGCTGATCATAATTCTAAATGTAACGATTCCATCTCATTATTTTCCAACTATTAAAGGAAAAGTTTTTTTTTCCAAGTTTGCCTTGCTCCAAAGGAAGGAGTTATAAAGTACTGTCATAATCTCTTCTCTTCTCTTCTGGATATTGTCCCTTGTTTTGTGCATTTTTAAGTTCTATTCAGCAAGTATAATCTGTGCTTTATTTATCTCTCCAAACAAAGGTTACCATCCATTTTCTATTCTAGCAGCATATACTATATAGTAGTTGTACCTTACAGTGCTAGTGCAACATTTCAGATATTGATTTTACATGTGAAATAGGATGCCCATAGGATGCTTTACAAACTATTAGCAGAACCAATATGAGGCCAATGGCTGTGCAACCTCTACAAGTCAACCTCTGAACTGGAATTATTGACTTTGACGGAAAAGAATAGCTTAAAACTAAAGTTCCTTATTTAGTTATTCATGCATTACTTTTACTTGGATATTCAGTTCAGCAGTAATTCAATTTATAATAAAGTCAAAGATCGTTCATTTCCAACAGCTAATTTTTTTTCTTTGTGGGCATGTGTGTATGTTTGAAAATCCACTATTTAGTACTAAAAATAGATGTAGACCCCATGAAGTCTGCTTACAGTGGGTTCTGTACATTCTCCAGCCAACAAGCCACATTGTTGTTGAATGTTCTAAACACAATATTGGACTCATGGTGCATTACAAACAATTCCTTTTTGCTCCATCCATCCATCCATCCATCCATCCATGGTGTAACACAGAACTGTATGAAAATACTGTACTCTAACCAAACCATAGGGCCCATAGTTGTGTTATTGCTTTCAAATAATCACAGTGAAAACATTTAGATAACCCTAAAATAAGAGCACACACAGTGGCACATACTTTGTCTCAGCAACATCCTTCTCCACTGTATTGTCCCCTGCCTCATCACTGGTGGAGGTCTTCCCTGAAGATTTGTTGAGGCAATCCATCCAATCAGAGACCTTCTTTAGGGCTCCCTCCACGGTGGACACCAGTGTCTGGATGGCCTCCAGTTCCTCTTGTCCTGGATAAATGGTGGCGTGCTTGGCCATGACATGGCGGTCATCGTTCGCGAATGATCGGAACGGCCTCTGCGTTCAAAAGGGGGAGATAATAATTTTTTATTGGAGGCACGTATTCATTTCAGCTCATGTTCACATCCAGTCTGAATCGCACAGAGCAAGCAGGTGGAGTTTCAGGGTGAAACTCAAGGACAGTCAGGGAGGAAACATGTATGCTGATGGACCTAAATGGGATTCTGTAAGAATCAAAACTGTGGCCTTTACAACTTATGACCTTTAAGGTGGTCTATTTGCCCATCATTAATCAGCATAAATGTCATCTGGGGTAATGTTGCTGATTGTTAAATAGTCAGTGAGCATGTACTGCCTTAATAAGTGAAGTGAGCCTGAGTATTTCTCTGCAATATCAAATATCTCTGGACTAAATAAGACACAATCCCAGTTACAGTTTAAAAGAAAATCTCATGGTTATAAATGATAAAGAGTTTATTAACTAAAGAAACAATTTACGTGGTTTATCAGGACTGTGTGAGTGTAGTGACATCATATCTGGTTGACAGTTGCATTTTCCTTGCAAGATATGTAAAAAAAAGTCAGCAACTGTCTTCAGATTTCTACATTCTGGGGCCGTATTCATGCAAGCTAGGAGAATCTCCTAAAAATACAGGGTATGTCAGTCGTAACTTTAAAAGCCCTATTTTGGGGACTAATTCACATACCATAATTGCTCTAAAATTAGCCCCTAAGTCTGTGAGAAGTTAAATGGCATCCAGATGACCACTTAGTCTGAGAAGTGCTCAGAGTAGGCCAGTAATAACAGTAATTTGGGAAAAGTAGACTAAATAATTTGTGGAGTTAAGAGTAAAATAGCTCTGCACAGACACCTGTACATGCACTACTACAGTAGATGAGATCAAACTTCAGCCGAGCTCTCAGTTGTGTTGCTTGCTTCCAAATAGCAGGTAAACACTGAGGTGTGCAGAGATCATGAGTTCTTGTTTCTCATCTATCAGAGCATGTACACACGTTTTATCTGAAGCGCCCACTTCGCACGGTGTGTTCACTAACACACTCTGAGCTTCTGGAGAAGAATCATATACAACATGCAAGAAGTCATTTGATCTTTTTCTTTTTTTTCTGTTTTTTTATTATTTTTTTTTAACCATAAAACCAGAAATCTTTTTTTTGTGGTTTTATATAACCAGAAATCTGGTTTTACGGTTCAGAGATGTCTTACCGTTGTCTCGCCGTTATCACCCATCTAACATCGCCATCAAAACAAAGATCCTTCTGGGTAATCGGAGAAAGTAATCTGAGTTTGCTGACTGAACTTCCTGGAGGAAGCAGATGAAGTTCAGAGCAAAATAGATTTCCGTTAACATGAACTCTGTGTTTTCAAATTTAATGCCTGGTGTTGTTTTCCGCATCCAACCTGACAGACATTCTGAAACATTACTGGGAGCTCGGTGTCAGAAATGCTCATCGCAGTCTGCATGATGAAAGTAACACCTGAAGAAACCTGAGCTGCTGTCAATCTCTGCGTGGCCTAGATACAGCCTGCCATTACTTTAAATTAACAACATGTATTTAGGCATAGAGCCCATCTCTCTGAGGGGAGAAAAAAACAAACAGCTGATGTGCAAAATGAGCTCAGAGCTCTTTTTTTTTTTTTTTTTTTACAAGAGCGTGTCGACCTGCCAGCCAAGCATCACGACAGGCTTTCAGTCCAAGGTCAAACTGCTATCTCTCTCAATCATCCTTTCCTTTTCAACACTCATCCTCTCTTCCCCTGTTTTTCTCCCCTCTCCTCTGCCTCTCCCCGCTCGCACACCCTCATTACGGTGAGTTATTTATGACGGTGCTTTAATAATTCATGGCCATGAGTCTCTGGGGCTTGGGCTGGAGTTGCGAGGGTCATTCATCATGACCTAGCTAATCTCCCGTTGAAATGCCAGGGGCATTCGAGGCGGTGTAGTGGCAAGTGTGGATAGTGTCAACAACCATAACACAGAAATGTACACACAAACATTAACAAGATGGAAATGAAAGATTTAGACTTTCACAGCCTCAGAACTGATTCTGGCCAGGTATCCTTTTATTTGTTACCTACAAGACAGGTGGGAGTTCAGGCTCGCGCCGCAGTCAGCAGATAATGACATTCACCGCTCTAATTAATTGCATTGCACGGTTTGTCAGTGGAAGCCAAATCATGACTCCTTTAACATTTTCTTCTGTCTGTTATATCACTAGGGAGGGTGACGTCTGACACATTCATGTTTTCATGGTGAGAATCCAGCTTGGTCTAAATTATAAATGAAGGTTACCCAGCATCTGTGTCAACAGGTAACCAGCACATACAGAGACGATGAAAAGATTCATTTTCATCCATATTTCTTAAAAGAAAAAGACTTGCTTCCTGCTATGTGCAATTAGGGGTCATCAGTGGATGAGGTCAGAATTTTTTTTCTTTCAGTTTTCACTTTTTCTACTTTTCTTGCTGCACCTTTTTCACTTCTTTGTTGAACACAAGGTTTCCAATAAAGATGATAATAAAGATTTTAATTCTGACAACATCCAACTCATCTCATTGAGAACTTAGAAACACATTGCCATTGGTAGTGGTTGTCTGATGGCCCTGATGAAGGCCACCAGCTGAAATGCATTGGTCTCACAATAACGCTGTTCTTTATTCCACAAATGTTGCTGTTTTTTCCTCCTCAAACCTTTACCGTCTCCATGAATGCTGGAGTTGTGCCACAGAGCTCTACTCTACATTATGGTAGACATGCACAGGAGGCTCACCATGTCCAGGCGGTTGAAGCGTCGTAGGACGGGTCTAGGTAAAGACCAAGGTCCCGTCACTCTGCCTCTTCATGCAGTCAAAGGTCTCAAAGCTGTTGGCCTCTTGGTCAAAATCTCACTGTAGGATAAAAAACAAAACAAATGAGTAAAAATATGAACTTTAATTTAGAGAAACTTCCACAGATTTGTTTTAACCTTCTCTATCATACAGAAGCATACACATTTATAATTTTTTGCCTAAACAATACAGCTTTAACCTTAGTATTTATACTATTTGGTGCTTATATTGTGGGTGGTCTCAGATTTAAGGCTTATTCTGAGCTGCTCTGAATAAACATCAGCTGAATGCTTGTAAAGATGGGGCTGCATTATCAAGACTAAAATACCATCATCAAATGACAAAATTTACAACCAATGTGCTTCATGTTTTCAAACTATTAATCACAAAATATTTCGATATGTTTTCTCAACACTGGCAAAACTACAGTGGTTGTAAAACAAGAAAGAAAAGCTGGGAGAAAAGCTCTGAGAAGTATTACATTTTGGCTCAGACAGGCTTCATCAGAGAGAAGCTGCAGAAGATTTTCTGGCTCACAGTCAACGCTCTAGTTCATACCAACGCTTGTTGGATGGGGTTGAGGTCAGGGATGTAACAGTTAAGGTCTCCCACAACAACAAAAACAATCATTTCTTTATGAAAGTGGAATTGTATGTAGGGACACTGTAATTCTGAAAAAGGAGTGAAACAGAAACTGCTGACATAAAGCTGGATGCACAATATTATCTAAAACACAATTGTAGGCTATAACATTAAGATTTTCCTTCACGAGAATAGAGGCCCCAGCCAGTCTGATCCAGACCAGAGTGATGAAGAATAAATGATAGAAATCCACAGCGCTGAAACAAAGTGAATCGATAAGAGGATCTGATTGGTAAACAGTAAATTCAATCTCTTTTTACACTGATGAAAGGAGCCATTTCAAAACATCAACCTGTGATGGGCTTTTTTCTTTTTCTTATTTTATATTTTGCAGGGATGCATGGTAAAATCAACATGTCATCATTCCACAGGTAAACAGGTTGCATTTGGCTCTTTATACATGATTGTATTAAAGTTATGGGCAGGGAAATACTTCCTCACCTCAAAGCTGTTGTTGTTCATTTGCATATGATTTAAGTCTGTTTTCATCATGTTTTCCACAGCATCACAACATTCATTTTTTTTTAGAATCAGGGTTATTAATTTCCCTGCATATAAGTTGATCTCTAATCATGTCATATCACAGTGACAGTCATTCATCCATATTCCTCTAAATATGCTCATGTTCTTCTGCAGTGTTTTACTTAACAGACGCTTCGTGTTTAATATAGAGCATTTTAAAAACCCGCTCCTCATCATAATCAAAAATAACCCGGCCTTTAAACAATATACAGTAGGCAAACCACTTTCACAACCCACTTTGATTCTTGTGCTGCTGTGAAATTGTTTTAACGTTATCTGGCCAAAGACACACACTATCACGTTAATTAAATTACACCGAATATATTCCCACCATTAAATGCATTAGATGAAGCTGCATTGCCCACGCGGTCAAATGCTAATGAGATGCGAGCCCGAGCCTGTGGTGTAACCATGTGGTGATGTTGGAGAGGAGGGAGCAGTGCTGCTGTGTGGAACATCCCCCCGGGAATCTGTGGGGTCGAGCTGAGCATCAATTAGATTCTCTGTCACCTTGACTTTCTTTTCAATGACAGAGCAGAGCAGGCTGACGGTGGTCTCAGCTACAGCTCTGCTTTTATGCAGTGCAGGTCTCATCTGTCCTGCTTCAGAATAATCCTATCTAACCAATAAAACATTGGGCACCCAAACCTTGAAGTAATACAACCCCTGAAAAGCTCTACATCCTCCTTAGCATCCCCACGTACATCTTACTAATGTTTTTTCTTCTTTTTTTTGTGGTAATTCTGCTGCATGAAGAAAAAGTAATCACACATACGTTAAGAACATCCATAACGTCTAGAGACGGAACGAGACAGAGTGAGGGATACATCCTTCTTTGTATTGGGATTTCAAACGATGGCTTTACCCATTGTATACTCACACACTGCAGTTAGCAGGAGAACATTTCCCTGCAAGGTGTGAACTGGGCAGATTAAATTTGAACACATAATGCCTCACCTCACCCCAGATTAATGAGAGGGACGTGCATGGGTGGCCTCACGTAGTGATGCAATGTGGGGTTGTATTGGAGATGGTTTCAGTCTTAGATCGTCTTCTACACAGAGTCTGTTCCTGTACTTTGTATTTATGCTAGTGAGAGCTGAGAGCCCAGTCTGACATGGGTTAGCTGTTGCAAAGGGCACCCCCTTCTTAATAGTGTGATTTGCTTATTGTGGATGTTCTGCACTCAAGACAGTCCAGAAATCTGTCAGCGCTTTTTGACTCAAGTCGATTTTCGCTGCCCCTTTCGTGGATTTCTCAAAGAGACTCTCTCACTCAGAGATTAAGGGACATAACTTGGGGGGACACACAAAAAAAAAATCATGCATTGATGGCAACACTTGAGTGTCGTTGTTGTTGACAGTCAGACCAGAGTTCAGGGTTTCAGTTTTGTCTTGCACACTGAATATTGTTGCTAAGAGACCCTGCAGTCTGAGATTCAGTTCACTCAGATGAGTAAAAATCTATCCCAAATAGGTCGACCTTGTGAGCCACTCATTGTCATATAAGAAAAAGATGGTCAATGAAGAACATTTAAAAACCAAGTCCAAACCTTTCCCCTCGATAACCACCACACTTCAGTGCGATGGCAGAATAACGGAGTTAAAATATCGCTGCCCATTTTGTTGCATAAGGCAGAAAAAAAAGACCTCAGTTCACGGGCCTCACTTTAACGAAGGTCACCGTTTTCACCGCATCAGTCAGTACCTCAGTCAGGTTGTCAAAGCGCTGCCAGCACACACACGGTGTGATGACAAAGGCCGGTGACAGAGCGAGCATAAAGACAGTGAGAGCACATGAGCCGAAATGATCTAATTATTCTCTGCGGCAAACAGAAAGAAAAAAGCAACTTAGATTTAGCGGTTCAAGGTTACAGTTGTGGCTTTTGCATGGCAGCAGCACCCCTCGTCCAAAATGCCTTCCTGTCTGCCTGCATGCACTACAGGAAATCGCAAACCATTGCAATAAAACAAACACAAAGAGCAAAAGGTTTGAACAAAAATACGAGGGGGAGATATTGATCAATGCGGAACAACAATTTCTGGGTCTTCTACAGAGATTTCAAAGCCCTGAGTTCCTGTTTTGGAACAAAAACTCCCTCGCAGTTGAACTCCAAAGCATTTACAATTGCTCAATAATGGAGGATGTTGCTACATGCGAGACACCAGGAAGGCAAACACATGAATGCAACAAACAAACCTTATTCTCACACAAAAAAGCTGTGTTTGTGCTGCATGTCTGCTTTTATCCGGTTCACACGTCTGATGAGAAAAAGTAACTTCCCTGACTGTATATTATAGGCTGCAGGGTAGGAAGAGGACAGAGGACAGCTGCAGGTGATGTGGTTACAACTACTTCAGGTACTTTGAATGACACATCTGGATATCAAATTATTCAAAAGTTAAAAATGAAGGCTTTGCACTTGTTGCTAACAGATCTTTAGGGATGATCCCACTTTGTAGGCAGAAACAAGCCACAATTACTGTGGTAGTAACTTCATTTCAAAATGTGCACATACACATATATGTGTAGGATTTTAATGTTTAATTACCTTTGCCATGAAATGTGTCCAGGAGATACTGTACAACATGCTACAGGGTTGAAAATACAATTCACATACATATATTATTATGCTTGGAAATGCTGCACATTAAAAGCCTTGTTAAGAAAAGAGGGGATCTCTATCACCTTAATCTCTAGGTGACGTTTAATTTGGACGAGACAAAGGAAGTGCTGGGTTTGTTTTAACAGCTTAATGCAATAACAAACAGGACAAGTGAGCTCCGAGGCTTCATACTGCAATATGACCGTTTCTATTGTACTCAGCAAACAGAAGGAGGTACAGAGAACTAAAGGACAGCCTGCGATACAAGCCTGCTTCTTCTAAATTCATGGTTCTTTCTGCAGTTGAGGTAAATAAAAGGACCAGCTCAGTATTTGAGGAAATACATTAATTTGACTAAAAAGAGGAAAACCAAATATCGATATTTTGTCCATCCTGAACCTCATTTTACTTCATCTTCATTAATGTTGTGTCTAAAAAAATACACTTTGTGCAGCACATCAACAAAAGGGACTCGTGTGCAAATACATGGGGATAGTCGCAGATTCTTGCAAACCAGGAACTTTTCCATTTCACATACTTTCAGACACTTTTTGATGTAGAATTTGGAATCACGGAGCAAATTAGGCTTCAACCAGATCATTTTCCCATTTCAAGCACAACACATACTCACATAACTTTGGCTCATCTGTGTCTTTTTAACTGTCAGTGCTGTGTGACGTGACGGACAGGCAGAGGAAGAGAAAGTTATACTTGGAAGAGAAGGATACACCTGTGAGAACAGTGAGTGATCAAACAATCATTTCAGCCAAAACGCCATTAAAAAAGCTAATACTGAACCACGCTGCACAGGGACAACAGGACCTACAGTACCACTCATGGCTGTATATACTTGCATATAGTATTCTGCTGTATTTCCAATAAATTCCCTCTGTGGACTCGTTTTCTAAAAACCTTCCATCTCCACGAAAGAGGAGGTGATTAAACGATGATAATTAAGAATACAGCAATGACTTTTTAAGGACGCTGATGGGGCTGCAGGAGCAGCAGATGGTGAGCTCAGCATGTGACAAAAAGACAATGCTTATTAAAAAAACAAAAAACAAAACAGGCTGGAGTGAGAACATGTAAGCAGGGTTTTATTTTTTCATCTCGATAAAAATAGACTCCCTACACAACTCTCAGGAGTCGTCCTCACAAGCTTTAAATTAATAAAACTCAACACAGGGAATGAAATAAACATTTGGTGCCTTTAAAGACATCTAATACGTGTAAATCACGTTTGTTTGCATAGCCCTTCACACTGTTACCGTCTTTAAGGGCTTCACGACTCCCCACATTATGAGAGAATAAATGAAAACCTCAAATCTTCTTTGGGAACAAAAACCCCATAATTAATTTATTTCCCCAAACAGCAATTAAAACATTAAACCCAGTCAAAGACAAACGTTTGCAACAGTTAAGGCATGAGGGCAGAATTGACTTCACTACAGTTTAGTGATGTGTTAAAAATGGAGTGCTTTGTTGTGCATGGAGCACAAATGAGCTTGCTTTTCTATGAAGACGGGTTATTTATAACGGTAGAGGACCAGAGCTGGACACCAACTCTGCTGCAGGTAAAGGTTCACTTCCCTGTGACGTCAAGCAGGAAGGGCTTTCAATTGCCCCGATTACATCATGACTAACTATCTGTCCTATTTGAAATGTCCTAAACCAAGTATTTAAATAGTGAGTATCTGTCAACAGGTACAATATTACATTTATTTTTAACCACTAAAGCTGCACAATGCATTCTAAAGGTAAAGGATGCATTCATACATTTAATTAAGAGCAGCCTGAATATATTTTACAGCCAACATAATAAGGTGAATTAAATAAGTTAAGCTCAAGCAACATTTGAATATATGATCAAATGTAGTTAGGGCTTATTCAAGAACATAAGATGTGATGCATGATGATGTTCACGTTCAGCTTCTTCAGATATTTGGCATCTTAAGATGCAGAATATGGCTGCACAATAAATCGAAACAAATAACTACAGGAGATGTGGAGAGGAGAAGAAAACCTGTTGTCAGATGGAAGGCACTTGGTAGCACAACCTGCAGGCTGTAGGGCAATGCAAACAAAGGTATCATGCCTAAGATCAACATTAAACATTAAAAAAACAGTATACTGAATTTCTTTGACAATCCACTCTTAGAGCCTTGATAGTAATGTGGGAAAGGTAACAGGGGTTATTAGTTGCATTCCCGTAGGACTCCAGAGTACAGAATAAAGCTGAAACACCAGAGGTCAGACGGAATTCTTGCTAAAAATCCAACCACTCATGCTGCTTTGCTGCACTCTGGACTAAAATATCAACCAAATGTCGGTGCTCTGCCACTCCAAACCATCACATCCTCAGGTATTCTGTCTCTAATGCCTCCTCCAGCCTCTCCTGCCCTCTAGCCTTTTTTTTAGATGAACACTGGGAGGGCATTATTCTAGGGCTTTGCTTATTTAGGTCGTTTTCACTGCGGGGGGAACTTTTATGAGCTGGCTTTTATGTTCACACAAGACTTCAAATAATGCCCTGTGCAGTCCTGTGAGCTCGCACCAGGCAGGATGGAAAGTAAGAGAAATCATGGAGTAAATAAATAAATAGGCCTCGCTCTCTCATTCAAAGATTGTGCGACTCACATTTGATCCGACAACAAAAGACGATACGGACTCTTTCACGATAATCCAAGGGCTGATTATCACACATTTCAGTTCAAAATAAATGTACCCCACCTGCTCAAAACCCCGAAAAACTACTGAAAAACATTGTCATAATAAATTGTTCATATTACAAATAATCAAAACTTTTAAAAAGAGAGGAGGTAAGTGGCGATCCTCTCCAGCAGATAACACAGAATAACCTTCAGGTAATGAGAGGAGATCGTCTTTCCTTAAATGTGCACAGTGTTGTAAATTATCTCAGTTATTTGCAGCGTGATGCTGCCTCGTCTTACACATTAAGGCAAAACATCAGGATGAGCAGAAATATGAACAGTGGTCTTTGTGAACGTTACCAGTAGAGACCTTATTTCAATGTGTCTACAGATTGCAGCAAGTTACATTCTGGACGTTTGTCACATTTTTGCAGAGGCAGAACGTTATGTGTGCTGTTCACTGTAGACGAGGTTTCACATATTATCACAAGTAAAATAGATCCTTCTGTTCTGAACAACAGGTTTTTTTTTGTTTGAAACATGTTACCTTAATTTGACAGATGATTTCATCCAGACCAGTTTACATTAGGTGAGCAATTTGGGGTTTAAAGGAGGTGAGGATTGAAGACTTGATCCGACATTTAATGGTTGACTTTTTTGTTTTTTTACAGACCATTGCTCACAACCAGTCCGGATGCAACCCTGGGATGAGTAGATTGGGGTTCAGTATCTTGCCCAAGGATACTTCAACATGTAGACAGTAGGGGCTGGGAATTGAACCACCAACCTTCTGATGAGATGATCCGCTTTTACCACCTGAGCCAAATATCAAATTCAGGGTCAGATTTAGACCATAACACAAACTCCTGCTAGGAACACTAACCACAACTTTGAGTGATTAAGCAAGAAAATGATTGTTAATCGTCTCTTAATTATTTCTAGGTTGTTTAAATGTTTAGTTGTAGTACAGAAGTTTACTAAATGTCATAAAAAAGAGAAAAATGACAGCACAGTGCCCATAGACCAGAGTAACATCTTCATCTTTTAATTGTTCAACAGTATAAAAATCTGATTTTTTTTTTTTTTATGTAAGAGGCAAGTCCTTTTATCATTACAACTTTCAATGAGACAATTCAATTTGTTCCCCATAAGGCAGAAAACAATCAAAAAATCACACCCAAAATTAAGAAACAAATACAAACACAGAATATTTAGTATTTTTATTAACACATTTCTCAAATTAATACTCATCAATATTGTCAATTTTTTTGGGCAATCGAAAATCATATTATTGTTTTGATATTACATCTATTATCATCAAACTATTTTTTTTTTAAAACTAAGTACATCAACGTATATAGACCCAAAGCAAAAGATTGTCCTGGAGGATTCTACAAAGCCTTCTCTGCTAACAAGAGAGAAAAAAAACACCAAAATATTTGTGCTGTATACTCTAATTAAGAGTAATTCATTGCTGACCAGTTGCAGCACCAGAAAACTGCAGATGGTACATGAGGCTCGTCTGAAGTACACAGACATAACACACCAATTTTAGTTCAGTTTAAATTACAGTCCCAGTCTAAGCGTTGGAGGTGGAGGATGTGATGGTTGGTCAGTAACCAAAGAACTTCTTGAGCACTTAATCTCAAGAGCAATGTGAGTCCTGACCCGCTGACCTGACCCATTTCCTCCTGCTTTGTTCTAGTGTACGTGTGCTCATACCAGCACCAGAGACCACTGAGTGGAACATAACGTATTTCAGTGCCAAGTACTCTAACCCTGAACATTATGACTCCTCACAGCCGAGCAACATATTTCTTCCGGCTGCAACAAATTCTATGTGATCTCCTTGCTGAGCCGGAGACGTCTGACTCTGCTGCAGAGCCAATAAAACTGACTACAAATGTTATATAAGTGAGCCACAGCTGGCAGGGGGTGGGCTGCTGCAGATGAAATAACACACAGCAACTTGGACACACACACACAGACAAGGAAGGCTGGTACTTACAGAGTCATGGCTCTGTTTACCTTGAAAAATACCGTAGTAATCTATCAGCTTGCTGTGGTTTTACAGCCTGATGCTGGGCAGCAGCAAAGACGACGCTGGGTTAAAATCTGAGGCAGAACTAAATTCACCTGTCTGGAACTAAAATAGGGGGAAAAATGGGTATTTAATCTTTCATGAGATTCTATATAATCCAAGGAACCCAAATGAGTGCAGAAGGTTACATTTTTTAAATTATTATTATGTGGAGCAGTATTCAAAAGAAGAATCAAAGGTCAAAGCCAAGTCAAAAAAAGAAGTGCTGAATTAAATAACAGCGGGGAAAAAAGGAGACAGAAAATGTGTAGAAGATGAGATTCCTAAAAAAAAAAAGCTTCATGGTGGAGATGAGTGAAAATAATGTGTGGAAAGTCATGAAAATACATTATTGTGTTAATTAACATTCATTAGTTTCTTAGATAGCAAGCAGAGCAGATTTTCTACACATTTGTTTTCAGACAAGATGTGAGATCAGTTGTGCGTCTCTGCCAAAGTGATAATTGGACAGCGATAGCTCCAAACATCAGGCGCTATACGGGCAAAACATAGCAGCAAAGATTACAGTCCTGATGACAACAAACTAACAAGCAGAAGTGGAAACAGAACGAAGAACCGAGCAGGTCAACTATTATGTGTAACATGTATTATTACTTATGGGATACACAAGTTTTAATGGAAAAGTTATGAAGAGGATTTATATAATTACACATTTTTAGATATTTTACCTGTGTGGGACGGTTGGTTAGTAGATTTAGTTATGTTAATTGTTTTGATAACACAATATTTTTCTGTAAGAAATCTAATTAATTTCCGTAGAGACCTTGAAATGCCTATAGTTGAAATGTATGATGTTAGCATGAGCCGTTGTGATGTATTTACGATGTTTTACTAACTCTAACCCCTATCTACGTGTTCTCTTGTGTGTTAATTTCGGACCGTATTTTTACATTATATTTACTTCTGCAAGCACTCAAATAGTAAGGGGCGGGGCCAGAGGGGCACTGGCCCCAGCTGAAATCTGATTGGCCACTGAAGTGCCCCTGTCCTGTCACTTGTCTGTCTTTTGTTGACAACTTCCTCTAAACTGTTGTATATGCTGTAATATAGTATATAGTATATATATATATAGTATTTTCTTTAATGTAAAAAAAATGTTTTTAAATTATTTCATGTATAATTGGAAAAAAAGTGTCTTACGTTTCATATTTATTTATGCATCCTAGTTTAAAATTCAATAATTGCTGAACTTTTTTGATGTACAAATGTCCTTGAAAAAGGCACAATTTGCATAATATATTCAATTATGTGTGTCTTTACAAAAAGCTATGGAGCCAACAATAAACAATGAATGACTGGTGAAATATTCTGTGTATACATGAATGTGTGTGTGCATCTGCATGAATGTTGGACATATAGTTGGCCCCTCTGTAAAAAATGTGGCCCCTCTATGGCCCCTGATTTAGAAAAATTCTAGATCCACCACTGCAAGTAGTCCATAATAATTTACAGCAAGTACTAAAATGTAAATTACTTAAAAACACCCATCACCACTTTGGGTACTATACGTAGTACCCATCATATTTGCGTGATGCAAACATGTACTGTAATGCTGTCATGGAGTCAGGAAGACCTTGTCTGTCCCTTGATTTTCACAAGTCTACATCTTTTGGTTATGTTCAAGGATTCATGTTTGAAAAAAAAAAAAAGGTCTACCAAAAGTGTTTCTGCTTGTTGTCAGTGGCCTCATCAGATGACAAAGTGAAATGTCCACCATCAGAGCCGCCTAATGGCATCTCACCACCTTTATTTCTATTCAAATGAACTGGTTTACTGCTTACCAGTTAATTTTAGTCAAATAAATGCAGTGGGGTAGAAATGTGTCACAATTACTTGCACCTACAGTAGTTACACTCCTCCATTGGTTGCTGCTCTTTGCATCGACTTCCTCTGCACATTTTGAGTCTCTGAGTCTCAGTGATTAGCACCAGAATGTGCGTTGAGGTTTCGATCAAAATGCATGCACTGTATGGTGAAAACTCACACCTTGTCTGTGTGAAATCTTAATGTGAAAAGTAATTCAAAGCTATTGTTGTAGCGTAGTGATAAGTAAAAATGTAGTATAGTAGAAGTATAAAGATGTATAAAATGTAAAGTAAAGCACAAGTACCTCAAAAGTACACATTGTGCTAGACTGGACTCTACTCTGGTAATTTGCATCACAGCACGAGGTAAGGAGACGAGGGGAGACATCATACAAGTCTTAAACATCTCAGAACATGTTGGCTAATTTTCAGACTGTTTGAGGTTGGTTACTCATAGCTTGTTTCCACTCATTGAGCGTTGATCTTTGATCCTCTCCACAGAATGGTTAGTGTCTGATTATTACAACAGCTTAACCAGCAGACTGATACAGTTACCTGCAGCAGAGGTAAAGGTTGGTCAGGCCCTAAAGAGGGTTTACAAAGCCCAGCTGGGTGACGTCCACACAGAGGGATCAGGAAACACAGCTGCTTTGTTATGAAACAGCAGCTTCGGTGTTGTTTTTTCAGCTGAGGATTAGGCCTTCATTAATGCATTAATGGATCAGTGCAGCACTGTGGGCCTGAAAACATCCCAGTAAGCACAATGCTCACATCCCTGTCTGCTACTAAAAGCAGCAGCAGTGTGTGTGTGTGTGTGTGTGTGTGTTTCAGATTGAGGACCAACATTCTGAGTTTTTGTTGTTTTGTGTATCAGGCATGTGCAACGTTGAGACAGGGTTTCCCATCCTGTCATTATCAGCATCACCCACCACATTATTAGTGGTAACGTCTGCTGGGGAGAAAATAGAATTGTGGGTGGAAAAATTCAAAACAAGAGTTCTGGGTTTTTTTGGGGGAAGAAAAGTCAAGAGAGCAGAGACAGTGAGATAGGAACAGAACGAGGAGGAGCGAGCGAGTATGTGTGCAGGGAAAAGAGAACTAAAGGAAGAAAGGTGAGTAGATTCAAGTATAGTGACTAACACTACAATAAGATGATGAATTAACCAGCACCGCTCGCTGCAGGAGGAAATAAATACAAATGATTCATCTGTAAAAATGACATGAGTGACACAAGGCAGAAATTCACGTCCTTTACATAAGCACAATTTGAATTGTAAAAGTGAGAAAAATCATTCGGGAGAAAGGAAGTTGATCGTTGAGTCAATTCCCAGTTAGTCAAAAGTGTGATCAGTGATGTCGTGAATTGTTCTGGATTCGAACAATTCCAGTGTTTCCCTTTCTCTCGAGTTTTTAAGGACTCTTCCATTAATGTTTATTCAAACCATGTTATACCAAAGTTGTTGTAGGGTTTCTTCTTCACCCCTGGGTGAAGTGTTTTGCTCGCTTTCTGGTTGCAAACGAGACCTCCTCCTATTCAGTCAAATATATTTTAATTATTTTTAATTATCTATATTATAAGAGAATCACTGCATGAAATTCCCAAGTTGGAATATAACCATGCAGGGCAGTGATAAGTCAGAAAAACATTTCATAATGAACATGTCAACATGTCACCTCAGGGTGATTATCAGTTTTTCCATACACAAAGTGTGAGGATTCGAACCAGTTCCCTCCAGAGACAGTCAGACTCTGCAGTAAGGTTTAATGGTTAAATAGTCAATCAGCCAGAAAATAAAGGACAACCGCTAAAACTTTTTCCAACAATTTAAAAGTTTCTCTGGAGAAATATAAGAAAGCTGAGTCAAAGTGTGAATGTCAGGATAGTAAAAATATAAGAAAGTTGATATATAACCGTCAGTCACTGCATTTTTCAGACAAAACCATCTTTATATCGACAAAGACTCAAAGGAGGAATTCTGGCAGGAAATTATAAGAAAGAACAGAGAGCGGAGAGAAGTGCTGCTGCTGCTGCTGCCTCCTTCAGACCTGCTTTATTATTCTAGTGCAGAGAAAAAAGCTTGCCTTGCATTTTTATTGCTTGCTGTACCATTTTCTTTATTATCCTTGTGGTGTTTGTAAAACTCTATTTGGCTCTGCTCTGGAAAGTTTTGGTTATGTTCAAGAGCTCAGCCCTACAAAGTTTTATATACATACATTTCATATACATTTCTTTGCATGTGGGTATATATATATATGATAGGCCTATTGTTGTGCAAAGGACTCACCCAACCATCTCAGAGTTTGCTCCAGTTACGAAAGAATCCGTTTTTAGGAGACAGGACTGACTTTGGGCGAGAGGCGGGGTTCACTCTGGACAAGTCACCAGTTCATCGCAGACAGACACACAACCATTCACACTCGCATTCATGCCTACGGTCAACTAAGTAACCAATTCACCTATATTGCATGTTTTTGGACTGTTGGAGGAAGCTGGAGAACCCGGAGGGAACCGCGCGCAGACCCAGGTCCTCAGGTGGATTTGAACCCAGGACCTTCTTGCTGTGAGGCAACAGCGCTACCCACTACGCCACCCGCACTTTGTGATGTTGATGCTAAAAAGATATATTGTGCAGCCCTGATTCAGTTCAATTGTTTTCTGTGTAATCCCCTGATGATGCATTAAAAAAACCCACAAGAAAATGCACCAATTTATGTAAAAGTCAATGTTTGAAGGGGTCTGTGGTTGATAGAAACTTAGTACCTAAAGTATAATAGAAGGGGTGTAAAGATAAAGAGTTACTTACTGTTCCACGCCCAGACAGCAGTGAATCAATAAAAAAAGAAAAACGTTACGTTGCTACAACTTCCGCTCCTTGATGAACATTGTGGGGATTAAAATCCATAGCATCCACTCAGTGGTTTTTATTTTAGTTTCCACACATTTAGACATACTTAGACAGAATTAAATTTCTTTCCGAGACTTGCCTAGGAGTTCTGTGTTAATAAAGTCCCAGTGTGAGCCAATTATAATATCCAACAGAGAAGTATTGGGCATCCGTACAGCAGCTTTCATGTGCTGAGGCCAATTCACTATCCATTCACCTCGATCCACAGCCTGCGAGAGAGTTATCACAGCAGAGAGACTTTTCACCTCACAGCAACCCAGCAGACCTGCTGCCACAACACCTGAGGACCTGAGGTATAAAATAAAGCTGAGAACTTAACTTTTATATCCACTCTCCAAGGCATAGAGATGAACTACAGTAGTAACCTACGCAGTAGTTTTACTTTTTTGCTTCTGTCTTTACTTTAAAAATGAGGGGACAAGAATTTTAATAAAGCATTTTGATATTTGCCAACGTTTACCATCAAAATATAAAACCAATAAAGTTGTTTCTCTGGCCTTTGTCTGTTTTTTTAGTGTTGGGCAAAAAGCTTTGAACTCGTTGTTTTGTTTTTGCTTTAAATCAGCATAATAGGGAGGCTTTTATAAATTCCCCTTTGGGTTGAGAAGATTTCCCCATTAGAAAAATAAATTCAGTGTAAGATGTCAAACAGAGCATCCGAAAGCACATAAATAAAGATGAATTTTAGGGATGCAAGATATGGATTTTCTTATGAGAGACAGAAAAAGACCAGTCAAAAGAGGAGGATAACATGGAATGAAGAATTCATGTGGGACTGAAACACTAGACTTAAAAAGTCTAGCCTGATCTATGCAGTAATGCACAATGTAAACAACATGGACTTTGGAGCAGTTCCAGCTTTAAATCCCTCTTACTGAAAGTAACTACTTTTTTCTTCTGAACTGCTATTAACTGTATTATGTGCAACAGTGCATTTCATACACCTTGCAGCAGTTCAACATCAACATTATGTTTTACTGGCTGATAAGTGAGTCAGAATCTATTTGCACAAAGTCAATTTTTAAATTACTCCTCTTTTGTTATATTAGCACTTATCAAATAACAACAAAGACTAACACCAACTTAATTGTCATGTTTAATCTTATCTGCATCTCTCTGAAACTTGCAGAAAATTGAACGATACATTGTTGGAGTTTTGTCCACATCCTCTAACTCAGCTAAATTCTTGTTTCCAAATACTTGAAATGCTTGTTTGCACTTCATCTCAGATGCATTTGCACATTCTTAGTACCAATCTCAGCATGTGCAATTCTGATTAGAGGTGAGAAAACAGGGAGATGTCTCACTCCTTATGTACTACCATCCTCAGTTCTGGAAAAAAACAATCGGGCAAGTGAGTTGCTAAAATTATTAGCCCAAAGTGGCATTTTACTTGCCACAGCCTTGCCATCTTGACAATTAGGCAGCAGCTGGTTTGGATGCAGATTAGAATATTCTCTCCTGTTTCAGCAGCAATCAGAACACATTAAGGAAATATAGATGGCATTTCATAGTGTCTTCAAACAGTAACTCCTCATTGAATTTCAGAAAGCAAGAAAAACAGAGCTGCATAAGCAACAAATCCACACCTGGGCAGCAGCTTTTCCTGCTTATAAAGTCTAGTGTGAGGTTATTGTTTAAGGCCACATCCACACTAAGCAGGAAAAAGCAGCATTTTCTCTCCACTTGGCCTTCTGTTGACATGAAGTGGTGGTTTGTGACTAGAATCTGAGGTTTTGGATGACGGTCTCCAGTGTGTGGCAAGAAAGTTGAGAAACTAACTCTCTGTTGATCTAATCCTGTCTGAAATCACTCATTTTACATTTGCAAATAGCTGATCACACAGCACAGGTGACGCTGATAACTTGCATTTATATCTAATTTGTCAGATAACACAGGTGGCAACAATAATATGCATTTAAATCATTATTTTGCACTGAAAATTGCATGTTAAGTGCACGAAAACAAATCGTACAGTCATCTCAAGAGTAAATGGAAACAAAAGCTGTTTTAATTCTTTTTCTACATTTTCAAACTCAGGAGGAGGAGAATAAGAAATATGACTATTCTCTATTGTTCAGGTGTTCAGTAGGGACATAGATCTTTAAAAAAGCTGATCTAAAAACGCTTATCACCTGCAAATATTTTCAGATTTAGCTGGCTTTGTGTGGATGTAACCTTAGCCGCAAGGACAGGCCTGAACGCAGCGAGAAAAAGCCTCGACAGAACCTCAATACACCACGAGCAACACAAAGAAAAAGTATAAGGCTTTTATCTCTTCAGCTGAGCCCTGGAAACTTTTTTCATGATGTAATTCCTCAACTCCAGTGAGATCAGGTGAAGCTGCAGGAGAGTCTCATCTGAAGCAGCACAGACCACTAATGGCTTTCATTAGTGCAGCCCTGGATGCACAGTATTCTTCCTGGACTCCACCTCATCGCTCTCACAGCTCACGTACCGCTCCACAACATTTCTGCTACCAAGAGTCAAACAAGAGGGATCCTTTGACCAGCCGTATCAACACACATACTCTCCACTTGGTTTGCAGCACATAAGCCTGCCCAGATGACTGACTATACATCTTTTTTTCTTCTTTTTTTCCAAACATTTCTTATCTCCTGGTTTAACCTTTGGAGGATTTGAGTGCTGTGTTCAGCAACAAGTCATTTTGACAGTGTGGCTCTCAACAGGGCTACATAACTGAAGCCTGAGACAAATTTTCTTTTCAACAGCACGTAAAGTAAGATAGGAGAAATGGTTTAAGCATGGACACCAGATCAGACCAGCAAAACCAGAAACCTACCCAACCCAAACTATAGTATAAGGCTGAATCCACATCCCCCACACCTACTTCAAATCTCTGACATGGCCTACAGAATATTAGAGGAAAAGCCTCTGAAACTGACTCAGAAACTAAAACTCTGACGTCACACTAGTGATAGTATCTTTAGTCTTGCTGCTCTTTAATCTAATGTGATTGCACATCTACTCAAAAAAAATGCGTATGGAAGAACATTAGAAGTAAAAGTACATTTTTCTGACTTCATTTTCTTATATTCATGGAGTGCTGTCATGAGAGGACGTGATACCGAATAAATGCCATATATAAGTTTCACTCTGAAATCCATTTCTATGCTTATCCAGACTTGTGAGACTTGCGAGCGAGCTCTGTCCTTCACCGGGGGGGAGCTGGCTGAATGTGCCAGCACAAAAGAGGATGTGACGACAGTCTTTTCATGCCGTCAGACCAGAAACGCCTGTGTGAATACTTCAGTCCCTGTGAAAATGCTGGCAAAGAGCTCTGCTTCTCTGCGAGTCCTTTTCAGCGAGCCTCAAAACAGGCAGCACACGTCCTCCTCCACCAGCCAAACGTGCACTTCAAGATGTGCCAGGGAGATATTAAGGTGAGCGACGCCGCCTGGTGAAGAGATTCACTCCTGGGGCTGTCAACAATCAGGCGTGCCTGCTTTGTCCCTATAGCAGCATGACAACTACAGAGCCAGAATAAGCTCAGCGATCTGGTGTCACTGAACTGAGCTCAGAGGTTTAAACATGAGCCGGCCAGGTGAGAATGGAAGCTCAAATTTAAAACCACCTTTACATTACAAAAACTAAAACACTCCTCTTTTTATGTCACAGTCCAGTATTTAAATGTTGTCGGCATCAGAAATTGTGAAAATATTACTTTCATTGAATGATTTATTGGACTTTGACCGTTTTTTTCCCCACCATCCAGTTTCACTGAACAGTAATTATACACAACTGTCCTTGACTAACAACAGGAAGCAAGTCACAGAACTCTAAAATGCCATAGCTATATCTTAGTGTGAGTGCAAGGTCAGCACAGACCTGAGCTGCATCTTAATTCATTATTGAAATAGTGCATTAGGAGAGCAGAAACAGTCACTGGTTACTGCTGACTAGATCCATATCACAAATCAGAATGGGTAACGTTGCTCACAGTGATTAAGTCACAGAGAGTTATCATCAAATTTAACCAAGCAGCATCTTTCAGCTCTGTTTTCTTTTTCTTTTCTTTTTTTTTAGCAGCACACAGCGTTACTGTTTGGTTCAGTCTCACCACTTCCAGCAGCTGTTTCCAGCAGCAGCAGCAGCAGCGGTGAGCTGGCATCAGCTTCGTTAAAGCCTCCTTTACACCACCTTCTCTGCACCAAACAGACAGACACAGTTAGACCCTGGCTGGTGAAGAAAGAGGAACAGTGAGCATGAGAAGAGGCAAACGGTGGAGACCAAATCAGAGCACAAATGGTGGTTATTAATGGGCTCATTCATCCGGTAGAGAGAGAGACATGATGTCAAGTGATAATGTTGCTGTATATTTGTTGGTTGTGTAAATAACTGTTCAATAACATGCTAACCATATCGGCTTTGTCCAGAG
Source organism: Chaunax sp. Z400 (assembly GCA_037577475.1). Taxonomy (NCBI): domain Eukaryota; kingdom Metazoa; phylum Chordata; class Actinopteri; order Lophiiformes; family Chaunacidae; genus Chaunax; species Chaunax sp. Z400. The sequence goes on along the minus strand of CM075187.1, from coordinate 22,298,202 downwards.
ATAATGTATCAGTTTTTTTGTTTCCAGTTTCTTGTACTGACCCCCAGTGGAAAAAAAATAAAAAGTCACCTCAGTTTGAGTTTAAGAATGAATCAGAAAACATTAGTACATTTGTTAGGCTGTGTTCATGCATCAGTACTGTTTTAGGAAACACTATAGCCACAATTCCACTGTGGTTCCAAGTGGGCTCAGAAGATACTAAAAGGTCATGTGAAACATTACAGACTGAACACTGATTGGTCAGAGAGAATAGTTTCTGCGTCATCAGTGCTTGGCACAGAATATCCCGCACAGCACAAATCAATGTCCACCACATTAAAACAGCCAAGCTACTTTAGCGGCCGTAACTTTTTTAATAGCGGCCGCTATGCTGAGGAGGTGTAGACGTTCTCGTCTTCGATAGCTGACGAGAGCATCAGGAGAAGTGGACAAGAGGTGTGTGTTGTGTTGAAGACTACGCCACGGCAGTTTCGCGACGCGGTACTATGCTCTGATGGAGAACGACTACCGGACAGGTACCTGATACGAAGGCTGAGTCGAGCTGAGTAGAGCTGGTACCACATTGTGGAAATGCAACTCTTTTCAATTAGGCCACTGCACTGGTGGCCCAGGCATGCAAACATATTTTACAACTCTTGCAAAAAACACTGGGTGGACCAACAGATTTAAAAAAAAAAAGGGATTCTGTCTACTAAATAATTAAGTAAACACAGTTTTATCCAACTCTACTGATCTGCAAAACATCACAAAAAGATGTGTCTGTTACTAGTACTACTAAAAAAATGGGAGAGAACACAAACAGGAATTACTAGGGTGTTTTTTGGCGACAGTCTGGACATAGATGATCCCTCAACATGTGAGCTGATAGCCCTATGATGGAGGTCCTAAAGGAGTTTTGTACACCAGCCCAGCTCTGGCAGAAACAGGCAACGGACAGCTACTGCTATGCAAACATCCAGACTACTGCAGGGTTTCTGTTTTCAGAGCACATCAAACAGCTCAGGAGAGGAGATCTCCTCAGGGACCCTCATAAAAAAAAAAAAGACAGTATCCCGGATGGTGAAGTATTTATTTCAGCCAGGCAAAGTCATAGAGGTGGCTGGTTCAGATTGGATTCCTTCTCTTCTGTTATCATCAGGGTTGTAAAACGAAGCTACTTTCTCGGTTTTAAAGTGCAGGTGAAGTTGACTACAGAGTGTCTGTGAAATGAGGGCGAATGATGAGCTGAAATAAGAGAAGATGGAGCTGATGGCAGCAGGAAACTCTCTGCTCAGGTTTCACTGCTTCACCTCAACAGACCCCTTCAGCTACACTGAGGAGATGAAGCTGCTGCAGTCGAGCCAACACATGAGAGGGAAGTAGAGTTTGATGCTCAGTCTTGGCAGCAGGATTAGAAAACACCATGCTGAAGTATGCATCACTAAATATTAACAGCAATTCATAATGAATGTGGGTGCAGTGTTACATGGTGTTGATATCGTGCAGTTGTGTGGTCAACTATTGATGTTGGCGACAGAAGCAGAAAAAAAATATGTAAAAATCTAAAAACTGCTTAATACTCATAGTAACACAAACTTTCTCTACTACATGTTGGGTCACTCTGCATAAGACCATTGATTGGCTGAAACCCCATCAAACCCTTTTGGGAGTCAGACAACATCACAACATCAGTGTTGGACCTCACTTATATATATATATACATATATATATATATATATATACTAATACAATGCAATATCAATACTAATACAAATGCAACCTTTCAGTGTTCACCTACGTTTGGCCGCGTAGCGTCCATTCATGTAGCCCAGTGAATATGACAATTATCCTTGACCACAGATACATAGTTGAGTTGTTTTCTTTGTATTTGGCAAAAGAAATCATTCATTTTAAATATATATTGATGATTGATCATTAACTGCTTCAAAGCCGACTGTTGAGATTTTGGAGGTGGGGATAAGGAGATGAGTGGTCACATCGCCTCGATCACTGACACAGTCAAAGTCAGGCTATTGCCTGAGCGAAGGTCTGTACTCTTGTAGGCGAGTTCTTAATTTCCTTTTGCTCTAAATGCACATTTGAAAAAGGAACCAACTCGTGAGTAAGATAGTGATAATGTAAATATACAGCACGCTGTAGCTCAAGGGCCATATATAGTCATTTTCCCATATTGCACGTGACATAAAAGCTAAATATGGTAGCCTATGTAGCTTGTGTTAGTCGTGTTATTATGAAGTTTGTCCATGTCTCATAAACACCCTGGCCCTTAATGCACACTTTGAGTCAGGAGGAATTGGTGCTGTGCATGTCTTAATGTTTTTGTGCAGATGTTTCAGCTGCTTAGTGGTGTAGTGATGGAATCAATTAAAAGCTCTGTTTTCCATCAGATCTCTTGAAGTGACGGTCCAATGGACATCGTCTCTTTGTATGAGCAGCTACAGATCCTCTAATCTGAACTGGGGATGTTCCTTCAGCACTCCTCTGCAACACTCAGCATTTGTTGTTATTGATAACTAATAATAAACATCAACTATATACCTTATAACGAGTCAAGTAGTCAGAATATTTGTTATATTGTACTTAGCTATTTTATTTTGATTGATAAACTATGGGGTTGGAAAAGATTAGCCTGATAAATCTTGTTATAAGAATGCATTTTAAAATATGGCCTTATATCCAAATTTAACAGACTAATCAATACTGAAAGGGAAATGCAAATGAACTTCATTCTGTACTGCATGCTAGATAAACTGTAGATCATATCATGGAGATGAAAGTAAGTTTTCATTCTCCACTTGTCATTTGTTTCCACCTCTCACAGTTGGAGACTTATGCCGTCCTAGGATGGTGATGATGATTGATGATTAATTATTACATTTTAAATCACCATGTTTTACACAAACATTAGCAAAAATATTTACAGTTCGGAACATAAAACAGCAACATAAAAAACAACAATATACTCAGCCCAGCATGGCCTCCTGGGAAATGTGGGCCATGACTACAGCTCAAGCAGTGCATATCAGGGCTGCAACGATGCATCGACCTCATCGATTACCTCGACTTCTTAAATACATTGATTTATGTAGAATGCGTTAACTCGTCACGCTGTTTACGTTCCACTTTAATGAAGACGGCTGCTCCCGAGGGTGCAGAAATAAAACTATAAAGATATTGTGCAACGCCAAGATCACCGACTGCCTCGCGTGGTCTCCAGCGTCAATGTTTGTGTGTGTGTGGAGTGAATGATCTTGTCCTTCCCACAACTCTTTGCTCAACACCCTGGTTCTCTGATTACTCATTAAACCAGAGGGGTAGCTGAATCCACCGTGACACAGGTAACTACAGAAGTTAACTAGTTGACTGCTAGTAGTTTAATTACATTCTTCTCCAGTCATCAGCTGACAAATAGCTCCTGTGCGGTCATGCTACGTTCCACAGCCCCGTCAATCATAATACCAGCTTGTTCACTTGAGTTAGCTAATGAGCAACGTCAAACTTAAACGCATAAACATTTACATATAAATATCAACTGACCCTGTGTTTACTTTGTGCACTGACACACTAAAATGAAAAAAAAGCCAAAAAAAACAGCAGTCTGATTTTTGCCATCCAAATGTCTTAAAATGCAAATCAGAGAAATATATTTTTTCAGGGGGCACACCCCGAACCCCCTGCAAAAAATAATCAATCGAAAAAAAAATCGATAAAGAAATAATTGTGAGTTGCAGCCCTAGTGCATATAAGACATGAAGCGTAAACAAAGCCTTCAGATTGCTGTTACACCTCTAGATGATGCACACCTGAGGGTAAGACAGGCCAGGCTGTAGTGAGCAAAGACGGATGATATAATATTCCATGGCTCTAACAAGATTTGTTGTGTTGAAACCCTCTTCTCTGAACCCTTATGGAGGACGTATTACAAATTGCAACCATGTTGTCCTCCTCTTAAAGCGTAGGAAAAAAAATCAGTTTGACTCTCTGGTCTTCACTGTAGAGCTGCATGTGCAACAGTTTGATGTCATGAGTGCAACAACAACTTTAAAATGGTGGAACCGTTTGGGTGCCTTTCAGACACCTGGACAGGTGCAACAGGTAGTACAGTAAGCTACACTGTGCTATCTCTCTCTCTCACACACACACACACACACACACACACACACACACACACACACACACACACACACACACACACACACACACACACACACACACACACACACACACACACACACACACACACACACACACACCAAACCCAACATGCATGGCACACGTGCAAAATGTACACAATAATCTAAAAAAATTAAATAAAACCCTTTTATCCATACAATGGCACTGTCTGCACACCCAGGTTGTATTAAAAAATATTTTTTATACTTTTTAAAATCAGAACTGCTAAATTTCAGTCACATCGCTGCGATGAATTTGCAGATCTTTGGTCACATGTGCAACCAAAACAGCACAAACAATGCTTTTCAATATGTCCTCATTCAATGGGCAAAATAAGAAAACCACTTGGCCAATGGTATGCATTGTGTGTTCATGATTAATGTGTGATACTATTTATAACATTTAAATCCGATATTTTCAATCTTGCAAAAAGAATGAGCCCATATTATCTGTAGGTCTCTAACTGTTGGGACCTCAGCAAGGGAGGAGGATTGACCCCTGCTCTGCTATACGGTGACTGGATTCACTGAACTGAGTAGCTCCGTAATCACCGTGGAGGATGGGTGATTACCTACATGGAGATTAACGCCCTCACTTACATTTGTAACTGGCATGATATCAGATTTAAGCAAAGCTGATTTGTTCTCCTCGACATTGAGTTAAAACATCTCTGAAACACAATTGATGTGTATCATCACAGAAAAACTCCTGAGTCTCGTTTGAGTTCACGTCGACAGTGGAGACAGCAGCTGTGGGTTTGGTGCTAAAGCTTTGCGTCCATCCTGTAGGACCCAGCCCTGAATGTCTAATGAGCTGCTAGTTTATAACATAGCCAGACTAAATATGAGTGGAATATGGAGCTGCATTTCGTTGTCACTGTACTGTGCTTGTACTATGATCAATGACTATAAAGTTGAATCTGATCTGATCTGATGTTGTTTATATGTCTACACATATAGTCTGAATCACTCATTACTCTTTCATTCCAGTATCTTCACAGTAGGCCAGGTAAAAGGTTTTAGTGCTCCTGTTGGTCAAATTGCGGAACACGTCGTGGAATTTGTCGAGGACAGAGAAAGAATTCTGACACACAAAGACAGTCAAATTGTATACAACAGGAAAATCCTTGGTCATGTCGATAACTGTGGTGAGAATTACTTTCCATAACCGTCACATTGTGAGTAAGAAAACAAAAGAAGGATCCATTCTGATTGGCTTTTGACAGTGCCGGAGGTAGAAATGTTCTCTGCTAATAGGCTGCTGGGAGCCTGAACACACTGGTCGTCTGTCAGTGACTATTACTGGGGCTTTACTGCTAAAATAACATTTGTGTATTCCTCGCATACAGCACAGGACAACTGTAATGGAAAAATTGTCACACACCCACACACAAATTTGAGCTTCGTTTCCAGGAGCAGGCCAGCATCTTCGTCAACACTTTTAGTGACAAATGAACACTAGGGTCGGGTTACCGTTTCTATTTACATTACCCCTGCTCAGAGGAGCCGCCTGCTTCGGCCGGTTCTTGGACTGTTTACCAAGTGCCCCGGGCCTGAAAGCTGAACTGGTGATGCACAGAAGTGTGTTTAACAGGATCGAGCAAAGGTGGGGAACGTAAATACAGAGAAAGCTTAATTGAGCAGCCTTTTGATCCCAAACTATCACTTGTTAGGCTGGTGATCTTCTACAGTGGAGCTGACAGTACAGGAGCAGGTGGGGGTGGTGCTGGAAGGGTCTTGATGACCCTTCAGCATGGCGCACAGTTCTGTTATGTTTAACCATCTTGTTAATTGGCAAACCAACTATCACTGTAAAGCTGTCCCATCTGAGAACATGAGAACTGTACCGGCTATAACCATCTGCCTAAATCCTCATTCAAATCATACTGTCACGTAAACACCATCATAGCTGGGTGGGATATAGCAACATTATTTTCAGTTGTCAAGTTAAAATGTTCATTTTTAGGACTGATAAAATACCCTGATTGCAGACATCTGAATACTTACAACTGTGAAATGAAAAATAACAGCATAAAATTGGACCCAGAATGGCAGTGAGTGTGGATGATGATGACAAAGCTGGACCAATAGACACTACTGAAAATGATGTCAGCTGAAACAAGTACTGACTGCTGATTGGTTGGGGGAAAACAACCCAAACCTAAACCACAAATAACATCATGTGAACACAAAGTCAGGATTGTAAATAAACAAGCGTGATACCAGAGTTTCACAATGACTGTGTTTCCTCTTTCCTTACTTTGAGTAATGGACATATTTTTCTACATCTTTTCTTTTCCGTTCACAAAAAATCAGAAGCTCTCAACTGTTAAATGTCTGAACATAAGCAACTACGCAAAACTATGCCTAAAAATTACAGACATTAAAAGCCAGCTTTTAGCGCTAAACACTTTCCAATACTTGCCACTCATCTCATTTCAGTCAGAACCAAGACAAGTATCTAAGTCTGACGTCCAGAAATACTCTTGCCCCCCGTAGGACAAGCTGCAACCACCAGAGTTGAGCCTCACGACTCAAATCTATCATATCATCCAATTTTAGTTCAAACTGTCAATGTAAAGGGCATAAAATGAGACTGACACTCATCATCATACTGTTATGTAATGTCTTTAGGAGTGGTGTGTACAGCAATATTGTGATATCATATGAAATTGTCAGAGAAAACTTTTGATGTTTTTTGTTCCTTTTCTGTTCCTCATCTAAAGGGATAAGATTTTTTTTCAGGGCAATGTTGATGCAATACAACACAGGACTCACATGTTTATGTGTACATTGAAACAGCTACTGGTCACTGTAGTCATTCCTTCAATCCGTACCAGCTGTGAAGAGATCCCTTGATAGTATGACTACAGTGGAAGAGGGAGGTGCTGCACAGTAACCACAGTACCTTCTGTGCAAACTCGATTAAATACATTACACATTTTTAGAAGGCACCTATCTGATTTGACAAACTCTGACTGCTGAAGCCTCATATTCGTTTCAGATGAGCTTCACAATGACAACAAGGGTGACCTCTATGCACATATGGAGTATTGGATCAAGACAGACTGCGCTTCAATTCTGTAAGACTGAAAAGCAAGAGAGACCAAGAGAGCAGCATAGAAATTGCAACGACAGTAAGTAGAAAGTACAATCACACGAGTGAAAAAATGATTGCCGTGCCATTTTAAAAGCAATCACATTGACTAAGAGTACTACTTTCTCAATCCTTCAAAATAGACTTAAATTCCCCCAAAGTAACGAGTTCGGACAGCTTCAGACCTTCAGCTCCTTCTGTAAATGATTCCAGTGAGAAGGGGCAGTGTATCTATATGTATGAATCTATATGTATGAATCTATATGTATGTATGTATGTATCTAAATAAATAAACAATCAACTGTTAACAATAAACAAATCAAACAACTGCAGTTTAAATAGCTCAAAACAACAGATATAATAAGTGTTTCTCACAAATGTAACACAAAACACTACTTTTATTGACTATTGCAGTTTCAAAGTTATTCAGTCCCTCCGGGATTTCACGATGTTGCGATTGCAACAATTAACACAAATTCAACCAATCCACGCTAATTCTGCATGACCTTGCAATTCTGTCCAATCACGGCAACTCATCTGCAACTTTTGTCCAATCATCGTAGTTTGCCATGAGTTTCACCAATCATAGCAGTCTCACAGGTTGGACCATACTTGTACCGTACGTTACTTAAGTCACTTCCTTGTTTGGGGTTGTGCAGAATGTCTCACATTTAGCAGCAAAAATTATGGCTAAAGACCATTGCGAGGCAATTCGCTGATTTTCTACAGGAATGCAGGAATACATTGCTTTGCGTTAAACGAAGGCTGCCGACTGACAAACACTTTTCTAGTACAAAACACACCTGGAGAATAACTGAAACTTGTGGACAAGAGACAAAACATAGCACCATGACAGAGGCCGTTAGATCCAGATCTGTTGCAAGTGCTGAAAGAATCAAAGTGAGTTAGATTAAACCATCATGGTTAGTGATGACGTCAGTGTAGTGATATCGTCAGTGTAGTATTAATCAAATGACTGCAGTGTGTTTGTCTGTTTGCATGATAAACTGTGCGTGATAAAGCAAACAGCTTAGGGATAAAATCTCAGATAAAATGCTTAAACATTACAATGTGAAAGCTTTATTTAAAATAGCAACTGCAGCAACATAGCTGGTGCTAGAGCCAGTTCAGAGTTGGTTCAAATAAGTGAATCTTCTAAGAACAGGTTTGGTGTTCCACTGGCTGGAGAGGCACTAGCACCACATCATTAAGTCAATAGAAACATTGCATTGCTTCAAACACCGACTTTGTCCTCGAAACTCCATCTAATTTGTTTTGCACTTCATTCGAGGACCGCAATGGAAGGAGACACTTTGTTTCCTCAGCAGACCATTGTTGTTTTTGTCTATACTACACTACACAACCTTTTTAAAAATGGGGGACACAAAGTTTTGGTTGGTTATGATAATCACAATCCCGCCCCCAGGCCCTGACATAACCAGTTCTTGTTTCTAGACCAGTGCTGCCATGGAGCCCTCATGTAAATGTATTCCTTAACAGAAAAAAACATTGGGACTATACTGCTAAAGTAAGTCTGTGGAGGTCGGCAGTGCTTTCACAACATTTGATTTGCAAATTATAGCTCCTCTAATGAGGCATGCTCTTGGAGGGTTAAATCTTTTGTGACTGCAGCAGTCATTAATAGTGGCATTTTTTTTGTTGTAAAATCTGATGCATGGAGCTGTTTCTTGTTTGATTTAGTTATCGCTGACAGCAGATAAATAGTATTTTGACAATAAACCTAATAGATAATGGTGGGGTTGAAAAATTTTGCGTCCAAATGTTGTCAATATCAAGCTGTTTTATAGTGCACTCCTAAATTTAAAGTTAACCCTGTGAAGCCCTGACAGGTTAAGGTTTCCAGTACTGATTACGTGTAGTGGGCACTACAAGCTATAAACCCTTCGGTGTACAGGTGCATGAGTTCTACCTGGGCCTGCCTGTATTTCTGGATTACTAGAGAGAATAAGCTGCTGGTTTCCCATACGCGAGAGTATAAATTAAAATAAATGATAACTTAATTTTACTAACAGGTAGTGAGCTACGTATACAAGCAATTATTGTCTCAGGGAAAAAAGGCTATGTTGTTTTTAAGGTGGAATAAACGACATAAAGTGTTGCCTTTCACCGTCAGAACGCCACGTTTAGGACGGTCAGTGATGGTGCACGGACAAGGCAGCCGGGGCGGGAAACTTGTCGTTATCCTGGTCATCTCGTTAACAAGCGAAAACTTAAGTAAATTGACACATTTAACATAGAGACGGTTTTGAAGCTGAGCCGAAGACGCTGAAGTTAGCCGAACCGTGCGGGACAGCTACACGCCACAGCAGCCGCCCGCTCATCCCTCTCTTCCTCCGACCCATAAAGTGTCACAAAAAGCGGACACTTACCTTCACCAACAGTCCGTCAACCACAGCGAGGAGAAAGCTCGGCGGTACGCGTGCCCAAAGCCTCCAAAAACTCTTTGTCGGAACAGTTTTTGTTTCCTGTGACAGAAATTAAGTCCAGCTCTGATGTCTGCTCGTATCCGGACAGCAGCTCACAACGTGGAGTGGAAGCCGGCGGCAACAACAACGACAGTAGCTCTAAGACCAGCCTGCTGTCAGCGCTCAGCGCGAGGGGAAGCTGAGGATGATGCCGCGCATGCGCCTTCCAATTGCACTGTGAAACAAAGATCGTCTGATAACAGACGTTCCACTCAACTAACCCTGACGATTTGAGAGAAACGACATCCTGGAACTAAAATGTGTTGTGTTAGATAAAAGAGGGCCTAAGGTAGTGTCCTGAGTAACATTTATAGGCAAACAGTAAATTTGAGTTTGAGGGCAGTGTATGTAAACTTCAGTTTAAGCTTATTTTGACATGTTTATTTCATTTTATTTTATTTTATTTCAGTTTACTTTTGTTTAGTTTAGTTAAGTTATCCTTTATTTAGCCAGGACGGTCCCATTGAGATTAAAGATCTCTTCTTCCACAGAGTCCTGGTTTTAAAGAAAGAATTTGTTGCTTTGTTTTTAAAATTCTTCTTTTGTTTTATTCTCATTATGATATTTTAACATAAGCCTAGTCCATATATGTAAGTAAGTATACATGTTTATACATGTGTGTAAATAAAGTGAGCCTAATCCCTATGTGATAGTGTGTCCATAGTGTGATAGAGATAGTGTGTTTTCTTTTACTTACCTTAGAGTTAAAAATGCTTTATTAAAATGAGTTACATTAACTAATCAATTAATTGAAAGTGTAAAGCAGGCCATTAGACCATGCACAGACTGTGTTTGCTGTTCCCAAAAAGTAATAGAAAATAAAACATATAGGCCTATAATTAAAAAATTATAAAAGTAAGAAGCATATAAAAAATATACATAAGAGGCTGAGTAAGCTGCCTACCCACTGAAACAAAACATTTTGCTATGCAAAAGTCCTAACAGTCCAGCACAAGTGATCAGAGTTGTTGTTTGTCAATTAATAATTTGTTCAATAAAATATCCGAAATTATACATTCAAACAACTTGGTTAACTCTATAGTCTAAAATCCAAATAAAATGATATGCTGAATAAAGTTTCCTATAATAAAAGGCGGTGTTACGCACATCCAAGAAGCTGGAGCTACAGTAGTTACATTTTGGCAATTTAATTTAAATTTACGTTTGAAAAATCAAATGGGAGTTTCCTGTGAAAGTGACAGCTAAAGTGGAGTTATTTTGATGAACTCTTTGACATTTACCTAAAAAAGAAGATTCTAACAAACACAAAAATTATAGCTTTAATGCAGCTACATTAAGAATGCCAGTAAAGCATCTCTTCTGAGCTCAAGATGAACGGATATTTATCCAAGACTATTTTTATTCTTTGTGCAGTCTTTCTCCTTCAGCTGGTTCAATGCTTGAAGCCTACTAAACGAAGCAGGACATATTTGTATCTTCCAATGTAGCCTCTAATTTGAACACTGCTGTGCCATTACACTGTCTGTTTGCAAACTGATGACTTTTAAATTATGTGCAGCGAAAACCAGACCGCTGAGAAACAACCAATCAAACCTTTGGAGCTCCTCAAACCGTTTTAGTATCTTGGCAAAATATATTTCACAAGGTTGAGACAGTTGAGACGAATTTTATTGTGGCCTAAGAGAAAGTAAGTCACTGCATAGAAATAGCAATTATTGTGTGTAATCCAAAATTATAATATTCAATATTATTCACAGAAAAGAGAACGTGAACAGAGAGTGAATGTCCACAATTTACTTATTTACTACAGTTTCATTTTGTGCATAATGCTGACACATATGTCCATGAACATAACTAGCATGTGTGCTTGGATAGGATCTTATTGACCTCATAAACCCTGTATTTTTAATTGGCATCCGTGCTCTGAGAGGTATAGAGTTACAGTCAGCATGTGCAGTGCTGTCAGTATCCTGAGTAAAATACATTAACCATATGTTCTTTTGCACCAAGTAAAACATTTTTAAAATCAGTAAATTTACTTTTGAGTAATGTAATTTTCTGATACCCTATACTTCTACTCTACACTCCATCTAAGAGGGAAACATATTTTTGTCTTCACTTCATTGATTTTATAGCTAAAGTCAAAGCTTGAATGATAATGATAATGACCCATAATGCACCATTGATAAAAAATAATGAATTCATGAATTAATTAAACATCAAACCCCACTGTATTGAAGCATGTTATGCTAATAGTCCCAAGCCTGTACATAATCTAACAGTGTACCTCACAGATTGCATTTCCACTGTACTGCAGTAATCTCTGAAATCTGATACACAAGGATCTCTTTTCAGTTCTTCAGTTTTTCCTGTTGTGTGCTGTAATGTGAGCCATATTGGAATACAAGAAAAGGACAGAAGGATTTGTGTGAAAATTCACAGCCAAGGCGTTGAGATTGTTGAAGTTTCATTTTCACAGTAATGCAACTATTGCATGACTCTGTTGATTTAACTCCACTAAATGAAAAATTTGCATCTAAGCTCTAATCAAATGAAAGTAAGAAGTTATTAAGTGAACAGTCTCCCTGTCCAGTGTGAAGTCCTTTAAGTGTACAGAAAATTAAAACATCACAAACAAATCACTAGCTCCAGAACTGCTACTAAATGGACCTTGTGGTGAATTATTCTATCAACTGCTGCTTTCAATCTTGATAATGAAACCTCTCTTTTTTTAACAGAAGACATATGAAGTTGTAATGAGGTAGTCAGATCAATTTAGGTAAAAGTACAGTATAAATAGGAATTGTGACATAATTCTTTTGGTTACTTTCTTCGGTGGGTAGCTCTTCCGGGTTCTCTTGCTTCCTCCTACAGTCCAAAAACGTATAATACAGGTGAATTTGTTGAAATTGCCCATAGGTGTGAAAGTGAGTGTGAATGGCTCTTTGTCTCTCTAAATGTTGGCCCTCTGATGAACTGGCAACTTGTCCAGGGTGTACCCCGCCTCTCGCCCAATGCCAGCTGCATAGGCTCTAGTCCCCCTGCAACCCTACACAGGATAAGCATTTACAGAAAATGGATGGATGGTTCAGAGAATGAGCAGCAGAGTGACACCTCTTAGTTTTTTTCTTTGCTCCTCTCAGGTGTAAAAACAGTAACACTGTCCTCCAGCAGATAGGAAGGCACCTCAGGTAACAATGGGCCTGCTGGTGAGTCACCGCCAATGTTCAGATTAATGCAATAAGAAGTGCATCATGCTCCTGATCACATATGAACAGGACAGCAGTTTGTTCTGATTAGTTCATCTCAAGTCATGTCACAAATTACAGTCATTGCAATGATTACACGCTTAGATGGCCTTTCTTGTTAATTAAACACCCTCCTGATGAATAATCTCACACACATCTTTAGCTGAAAGTTGCGCTTGAGTCGGGCGTGATGAAGATGACACGTTACAGCTGATCATTTAGGCCCCTGTGGTTTTGAGCTTATGTGTGTACATCTTCATTATCATCACTCTCAGTGGTGGACTCAGGCTGTCTGAGGGGCAGGGGGCAGAAGAAATAAAAAAGAGCACCAGCTTATATGGCACTGCATCAAATTGTCCCCCACTGGAAAGGCAATGGAGAGGGCATTTTAAATTACCGTCTTGCACACTGGGACAGCATAAAGGTGTTTTATCTACCTTGCAGTGAATTTCACACCCATACTCTCAATCTCTCTGCTCTCCTCCTGCAACCATTTTTTCTCACATTAAAACTGAACGCTGGCTTCCTCTTCTTTCACACACACACAATCTCACACATTCACACACGCAAGCACACACACACAAACACACATACACACATACTTGCATACCACTGTCACTCTCCATCTGGTATGTTTGACGCCACAGACGTCAGGTCCCCCACGTCTATCTATAACGCCGAGCATCATCAGCCATCTCTGGCCCGCAAGCAGCGAGGAGTGCAGCGCTTATCTTATTTGTCATGTTGCACCACTCTGTGGCTCTGCATGCTCAAGTAACCCTGTTCAGATGGAGAGACTTACTGGCTTTTGTTCTGCTGCATCAGCAAAGTGCTGGGTTACAAGGGTGACCGTGTGTGTGTGTGTGTGTGTGTGTGTGTGTGTGTGTATGTGTGTGTGAGATCTATCTACGTCACTGAGCAGCAGGTGGACCGGAGGGTGAGAGACCCTCTGTCCTCTCTGCAGCAACCCTCCAGCCTATTTCACAACAAACACAAATGCGTTTTGGTGGTTTTTCTGTGGATGTACAGAAGTTCTTTCACTGGCAAATCTGTTGAGCAATTATATTTAAACGTGTTGAATTTATTAAAGCATTTAATTGTGCCACAGTTTTTCTTTTCAATAGCTAACAAGCATTGGTCAATACTGAAGCTACTTTTACGAAACGCTTCACACAGTCTGCATTACCAACATGCATTTCAACCACACTATTCATCTCACCTCCAAAGCTGAACTCACACCAATAAAAGACATCATACATGTCTCAAAATAAGCTCATTCATCACAACACTGGCAACAAGTCTCACTCAGGAAGCAGACATTGCACTCTTAATACACTGAACTACAAAACACTAACAACAGAGAGCTTAACAGAAAAGAAGACATTTTATCTATAAAGTTTGAGTGATGTTTTTCAGATAAATCAGTATTTCATTATAGAATCTTTGCACTTTATCACATGTACTAAATTATTATTGTATTACATTGTATATTGTAACAAGAAAGAATCAACAATGCAGCAATTTGCTTCAATTACATTTATGTTTTCTTTATCTTTGCATAGTGATTTACAGTACTTGTAAAAAATAAAAAAGTTTACTGTAAACAAAACTCTGGGGGTTCTAGTCTTCCCTCTCTCCGCATTTGGCCACACGTTTTCATCAACGTCACATCTTATGTCTTCTCTGGCAATGCACCTTGGGAAGAATCTTTGAGAATGTCTGATCCAACTCTGGCTGGCTTCAGGAGAAATATCTCCACACCCTGCATTCATGGCATCCAGCAGTGAGGGATGCATGTCTCACTTGTTGTTTTGCTGGAAAATTCAGAAAATTGATGCAACTGTTGAAAGCTGCACGTTGGGCTGCACCATTACTGCAAACCGACTTCTCTCAAAGAGAATCCATGGTGGGGTCAGGAAATGATATCCAGAAGTCAAATAAAATGTTAGAATGATTAGAAATAGTCTCTTTTAGCCACAATTCTTCCAAAGGATAATCAAATTTAAAATAAGACCATGCAAATGAAAATATGTGTTGTGCATTTGGATAAGCTTATTAGTGCGTGTGCAATTAAAGTTTGTATGCTTCAACCACCTCTGGGAATAGTGGGGGTCGCGAGTCTTTGGCACCGTTATTTTGGGGTCAGGGGGTGAAAATTTTGGGAACCCTTGACCTAAAACATGTTTGTTTCATGCAGCACAAAAGGTGAGCACCAAGCAACATCTTCAGGTGCTCATTTGAGAACCAGAAATGTTATGTGCACCCCTGCTTATGATGTCCAGTGGTCTCTGGTTAGTAGAACACATGAGGCGATATGGATAATGCCTTGAAGCCCTTGGTCTTCAGCTATGACCCCATTTGCCTTTTCAAGGCAGGTATGTGAGCATTTATTCCACTATAATGTTCTATATAAACACAATGAAGGCGTATTGGGGGTTAGACTTTAGTTATACCTCTGTGATGGCAATGGAGGTAGTCATAGTGCTGAATCTCACATCTGTATAAACACAAGGTGCAAAGGCAGGACAGGGCTGTGACAACTAACTCAAAGAAGAAGAAAATCAACCAAAAATGTCTTCAAATTTGGGAGCTACTGTGATTTTGTGATCAATTTGCATGAAACAAAATTAATGTGTTAATTTTCCAGATTAATCATCAGCGTTAATGTGTGAACATTGGCAGCCCTAATTTAAGCTCAGTGACCTTTTGTTGAAATTTCATTATTCAGTCTGGTGGAAAGTCACTAAATATACTGTACGTACGTATTTACTCAAGTTCTGTACTTAACTTAATTATATAACTTTCCATCTATCTATCATCTACTGTATCTGTCTGTCTGTCTGTCTATCTGTCTATCTATCTATCTATCATCTACTGTATCTGTCTGTCTGTCTGTCTGTCTGTCTATCTGTCTATCTATCATCTACTGTATCTGTCTGTCTGTCTGTCTGTCTGTCTATCTGTCTATCTATCATCTACTGTATCTGTCTGTCTGTCTGTCTGTCTGTCTATCTGTCTATCTATCATCTACTTAATCATGGTCACTTAAAATGATTGGTATTACAATATCAATATCAAGTGTACTTTTTATATTATCATGATACACTAAAATAGCCAAAATCTCAATGCACACGCGCGCGCACACACACACATACACACACACACATACACACACACATACACACACACACATACACACACACACACACACATACACACACACATACACACACACACATACACACACACACACACATACATACACACACACACGTCACTCACATGGATGCAAACAGTGTTGATGTCTGCAGAAATGCTGAGCTTATGTCTTGTTTGACATGTGAGATGATCAGAAACACATGACGATCCAGAAGTTGTCTCAGCAATTTATGTAGCTGAAGTCATAAAATACACGTTGAAGGTTGCTTCAGGGGAGTGTTCACATGTTCAGGCCCAAAGTACTTTAATTGCAGACTTTAATCCATTTTGAGCTTAAGTTCCACTATCAAATTAAATAATTTTGGGCCTTCAAATCAGATTTTCAGAGGTATTTTGTGTTGTTTTTTAATCATGTGTAGCACTTAACTTCAGTCCTTTTGCTGAATGCTTTCTCTGTCCACGATCAATCCATGTAAAACCTGCCCATGGGAGACTGCTGCAATATTTTAAAATAAAATTGGCTTGCTTTCATTCTTGTTTGTGATCTCATGTTGTAAATCAAATTTGTACCGACAGGCCTCCAGAGTAGTCAGTGGGGGTCTCATTTGTTTACCACAAATTAATTCAGTCATGATCTATTGATGTTATAATGCTGCATGTAGCCATTAGCATACACACTTAATTATCATCTGTGGCAGAGATAAACTAATTGTCTGATTCATAGCCTCTCAGAAACCATATGCTGTTTCTATTCTTTCATATAGTTTCTTCATCATACTGTATCTGTGACGAGCTTTTTTTCAAGAGCTATTACATATATTATATAATAAAAAGATCACAGGGGACTGCACACTTCAGTTGAGACTGTGGAGGATTGTACAGTGTCATACACACGTTTTCAAACACCACGCCAGTCAGCATCAGTGTCTTTTACCAAACATGAGCTCCACTCTGCAGAAAGTTAAGAGATAGAATAGCAGTATCAGTTTGGGCCTACAGCGGTGCAGGTCAAGGGATAATGTAATCACATAGTATTTATCTGTATGTCAGATATAATGACTATCTTTGAAGATCTTCAACAGATCTTTGAAGAGAGTCTGATTTAGAATGTGTTACTCATGTGGATCATTTTTGTACTGGAGACTTGAGATGCACATTATTTATATAGTAAATTTGGACTCAGGCTCATTGACTGTATGACTGAGGCTTCACCATCACCTATCGCCCTGGTTCCAAAAATACTAAGCCTGACGCTCGGTCTCACCAGTTCTCCCCTGATGATATGTCAGAATCCCCCGATCCTCTGCCTCTCTTGTGCGTAGCTGGCTCCCTCACCTGGGAAGTGGAAACTGCCATCCAACAGGTCCAATTACAAGAACTGATCCTGGCAACGGCCCTTTAAATTTCCTTTTTGTTCCCTCCTCCATCCACTCACAACTTCTCATCTGGGGCCACTGAGCCCCATCCAACCCCTACTGCCCCAGTATTTTAGTTCAATATGCTACCATGCTTTATAATGCTGAAAAGTGAACTCAGAGTGTAAGTAATTTGCTGAACCATTAAAACCAATGAAGAAACACAAGCATTTATGAAGACATAATATAGATATTGTTAATACATAACCTATTTCTCTCTTAAAATGTCCTCAGAACCATGCATTAGTGTTCCGTTTAGTTGTAAAACAGAATGGTTTATAATGAGTTGGTTTGCGGTTTGCTTTGACGCTGAGGTTCACGTACCTCAGATCAATCAGATCAATGTTTGATTGTTGCACTTGTTCAATAATTGTACAACTCGTTCTTGCAAGCGTTACAGCGTTTCTGTGTCAGGCACTGAACCTCCCTCAAGAATGACTGAATCGTTTTCATAGTGTTGAGCAAATTGTGACACAGCCAAGTGAAACCAGCTTTACTGAATGGCTTTGTTGAAGAAATGAAATGGTCAGTGTCTTTATGTAATCCATGTGCAGGTCATTACGCAACATCTGAGCATGTCTAATACACACAGGCAGACAGAGACAGAGAGAGCTAGATGAAGAATTTCTAATGCAAATTAGCAATTAGCATTTGTAGTATGTGATAAGCGTGAAGAATCACGACACACTTTAATTTGCAAAGTGCCAAAATATTATTTCTCCATTGTTACGCTCTCCTGCCACTCTGCATATGAAATCCCTCAAGACAAATCATTTAGTTTTCCTCGTTAAACTCATTGTTTACTCATTTGTATTGCTTGTTATTCGTTATTTATCACCTTTGACTTTACCAGAGATAATTAGTGAACTAATGACAAATGTGGCAGTGCAGGTATAATTCTGAGCTGACATTTATTCTGTGTCAGTGTTAACACGGTGAATGTCATGCTCATGTCACATGAGCTGCAATAAAAACAGCTCTGACGCATTCACACCTCCATCAGTCTTTTCCCTTCAAATCACACCTTCATACATTCTTCTGGCTGCTAACAAGACCAGAAAACCTCTATCAAAAAGCTTTACTTTTTATATTCCTGCACGAATCAAAGGAACAATATACAGTTTTTAAATAATTGCATTGCACATTGCAACTGTTTGTTGATATGATATTCTCAATACATGACATGCATTATCTCTAGACTCCCTTTAAAAAATGTTATAAAAAATGTAATCAATTTAAAAAACATTCCTGAATGTTAGGTACCAAGTCAGAAGTGCGGCCTACCTGAAGGTTCAAGGTTCATAATTAGCTCCCCAAGGGCTAATTTGTTGTACTGATGGGAGATTCAGCATTACAAAGGTAAAAAAAACAAACACAACAAGTTCAGGTATCAGGTTAACAGGTATCGTCATAATATAGGAAGGTCATGACGAAGTGCTTCCCTAAACAAACACACAATCAAAAGCTTAAAATAATGCTATACAAGCTAAAACAACCTCACAAGCTAAAATAACATTGTATGCTAAAAATAACCTTAGAAGCTCAAAACAACACTACAAGCTTCAAGTGGCCTTACATGGGTTAAGTGTATCATCTGGTGCTAGTGAATTTTAGCCATGATTAAATGTAGGTCTGGTGCAAAACCTTAAGGGTATTGGTCAGTTTTGCTTTTATAAAAAATGTAGTGCCCCTATTTAGAGAAAAGAGTTGACAGCTAATTCAGAGTCACTTTAATTTGTTTCATAAGTATTATGTGTTGCATTTGCCAGTTATGGTCCATTTGGAGAAAAAAAATGTGTTCCATGCCATTAAGCTGATCAGCAGCAGGACTAAATCTAATACTGATTGATCAATAATTTCAGAGATGTTTACAGCAGTTCACAAAAATGATACCAAGTTTATCTAAATCACACCAGGGAATCTAATGAAGATAAAAAATAATTCTGTTTATGGGGCCATCAGGGTGTAGCACCACCAATTTGTTCATGTGCATTATTTATTACAGTTTATTTTACCTGACTTAATAAACACTCATAGATAGAAGCTCATAGCAGGACAAAATGAAATCTTATGTGAACTCTACTGTACGTTTGTATCCTTGTTTCCACTCTCATCTCTGCATTTCCTTATCATACCGTCACTTCCACTGCTGGACAAATGTTTACACACACTCAGTTTGCAGGAGTCACCTTCAGCCTCTAGTCACTCCTTAATCAGTCCTTTCACCTGACGGAAACTCCTTTGTTTCTCCTCACAGTAGGTGTGCTCATCTCCTCCATCTGCCCTACACCTCCGCTGCTGAATTACAATCAAGGGATCAGGGCAGAAAAAAAGAAAAGGGGACATCAGAGCACGACGGTGTAATAAATCAGCAAGCTGGTGGTCGTGTGTGTTTAAGGGCTGGAAGGATCTGGCAGTGTTAGAATAGGTGGACACATGCTGGTCTTCTGCAACGCTGTCATTAGCTGCGATGAACTGCATTTACTATGTAGAGTGAACTTGTGGCGGCATAGCCAAGGCCGTTCAATTGCATATTGACAATATTTAGTGAGTGGTAGCATGAAGTCATATTTCATGAAGGCTTCTTTTTAATTTTAGACTTTACCTGACCTGACCTGGTCCAACAATGTCTCCACATCACAACCCCATGATGCAGCTTCCTCTATGATATGGTTAAAATTAAGGAAAAATTCACATTAAAAAATGTAACAAAAACAAGACCTGGGACTTTACTCAATTAAAAGGGCACTTAATAGAGCGCAACCCTCACCCAACATGTCAAAAGACATTCTATCACATGTGGCAAAAGTTACGTCCCAATGTTAAAGACAGTAAAAAAGCAAGGGCAATATCCAAGCTCAATATTACTGAGATACACACCAAGCATCACGCTCACATCAATATTTCTTCTGGAATTTTCTAGTTTATTTTCTAAAACTGATTTTGGAAATTGTCCACTTAATTGACATAATGAACATTAAAAAAAGAAAATCACACACGTATTGATCAGGCTTTGTCCACAAAGGCAGGGAAAAACACTTATTTGATATAAGAATTATAATATCTAAACACTATCATTCCCAATCTTGTTGCAAACGTCAAATGTGTGGGTGGATACGGTGATTGAAACAGGAAGGTTATTTCAAAACATGAGCAGGTGAGATTCTTTTAAAAACTCAGGCGGAGAGATGCATGCAGGACTATGTAAAAATGTATGTTGTCTCGGCAACATCAAAGAGCCATTTTAGACTGGATTCATCTTCATTCTGTAGAGACCTACATAAGTCATAACCCGCTGTGTAGGTCTAACTTCTACACACTTGAACTTTGCCAAGCAACTGCTCACTTCAAACAGTACCTCAAACATGTCATCCAGACCACCTTCCCACAATGACCAGTCGGCCATGCTCGTGTCCGAATCCACCAGCTACCTGGTGGACTCTCTGTTAGGGCAGGGCTGCTTTGGAAAAGTTACTAAATGCATTGGGACTCATGACAGGAAGACAGTACCCATCAAATCGATCGAGATGGAGGACGATTTGATGGAGGAGATAGAAAATGAGGTGGGTAGAGAAAGTTGGCCTGATTAGCAAAGTTTGACTTTTGAACTTTGCATCCGCCAGATTAGAATATCTGCAATTTTATAATGACTTGTATATGATCCAAAGTAAAATAAATGTTTGTCTCCAGGTATGCATCCTTACCAAATTGAGATCGTTGGACCCGGACCGATGCAACATCATTCAGTGCTACGAAGATTTCATTGACAGTGGAAACCTTTGCCTTGTGTTTGAGCTCCTCGACCAAAGTCTCCAAGATTTTGTGGTGAAAAGACCTTCAAACCGTTTCCTTCTGGAGGAGATCAGACCCATTGTCTCACAGGTACGTGCTCCTGCATTTTTTTCGCATTAACAAACAGTATAAAATGTTTACTAATCAAATATAAATTAATGAATTTAATAACTTTTTTCAGCTCGCCACTGCGTTTGACCACTTGAGTCATCTTGGGTTAATACATGCAGACCTCAAGTTGGACAACGTGATGTTGGTGGATCACGTCAACGAGCCTTACAGAGTCAAGCTAATTGACTTCGGCCTGGCCTGTGAACTTTCAGCTGCCAGTGTGGGCAGTGTCATGCAGCCCGCTCCACACAGGTGAGAAACTGGAAACAGTTGTCTAGAGTTCTCTAGAGATCCAGTGCTGGAAGTTGAGATGAATACCTGACGTGTTTGTTTGTCCTCTTTCAGGTCTCCAGAGCTTATTTTGGGTCTTCCAATCACCGAGGCTACAGATATGTGGTCTCTGGGCTGCGTAGCTGCATCTATGTTCTTCGGACAGACATGGTTCCCCAGCCTGATTGAGTACGATACGGTACGTACTTCACGTTTTCCATGCTAAAATGATTGTTAAGGTGGCTCTGATTTGATATCTTAAATAAATTAAATATCTTGGTTGGTTGTAACGTTTGTAATTAAAAATTTTCAAATTCTTTCTATTTCTATAATTTTTGTTGTGTCTTCAGATCAAGTACATAGTGGAGACACTGGGTCAGCCTCCAGATGACCTGCTTTCTCGTGGCAGCGAGACTGAAGAATATTTTGAGAGAGACGATGACTCCACCTCCAGTATCTGGAAACTGAAGGTAACACCACAGATCTGTCTGTCCTGCATTTTCCTTGGAATTCAAATGATTTACTCCCATAAACACCTGATAGATGGGTTCCTCTTTCTTTCTCACATTTCTAACACACTGTAAAACACTGTTTTGACTGGTTTGACTTGTTTTCACTTCTAACAATAACTAACTTCTAACTGTCCATTCAGACACCACAGCAATATCAGGAAGAGAATGGGTTTCTTATGCCGAGTTCCATCTGGAAGAAGATCATGTCTCTGGATGAGATCCTGGAGGTAGGTTCTGTTTTTTCATCATTCACATGAAAACACTAACTTATATCTGATGCATAGAATACATTCGAAACTCTCCAGGAGTGTTTTTATTCACAAGTGATGGTGATAGAAGATAGCGCTGACCTTTGCTTTTTATGTTCCAGTCCCATCTCATAGATCACACAGATTATGCAGATAGAGCTGCAGAAATGGTCGATGTGGTCATGTTTGTGGACATGTTGAGGGGACTGCTCCAGGTCGATGCCCAGAAAAGGATGACGCCCCGTCAGGTGCTGGAGCATCCTTTTATTACCAGGAGTCACATGATCAACCTGTACCCCCTGAGCGCCCAGTAAGTAATGTTTTCATGACTTATTTTCTCAAGTAATGTCTGACTGGCACGTTTGTTGCTGGGAACAAAAAGATACGTTTCCAGTACATGTCGTATAGAGGATATGATGTATCTCATCTATTTCACTTCCAGTGTTCGGTCATGTTTTGAATTGATGAAAGTCTGTCAGGACATCCCAACTTCCGGCGCTGAGGAAAACGTGCAGGGGTCTTTGCAGGAGCCTGCATCCTGGACTGCCTCTCCCGGTCAGAGCCCTCCTTTTCCTGAAGAGAAGAGAAAGATTGATGATGTAAATGAGATGGTGGATGAAACTTCTCATTCGTCCCAAAGGGTCAGGTCTGACTGTCACAGGTAAGCGCAGCAACATCAGTCACATCATTAAGAGTAGGACGTTTTAAGACTTTAGAAGCTGTTTGGTATTCATTTTCTTTTTATATAATTACAGAGACAGCTGTGAAGATCCATCCACAACCGGCAGAAGCTGTGATCCAGCTGTTAATCTTCTGGCTAGCGCTGCTGTGAGGAGCCCCCCATCCCAGCATCACATCAGCACAGCATCCTGTCAACAGCAGCCAGACCAACGCTGCATCAGGACAGGGATTAAGAGAAAGATCGCTGATGCTGACGATGACGATGACTGTCAGCTAACAAGTGACACAAAACCAAAGAGGTTCCGGCAAAGCGACGCAGATGCATCCACCTCATGCAGGAGCAGTCGGACCCAGAGCTGTGTCTCCCCACGGGTTGAGAGGAAGACAGCTGATGGTCGTATAAGCAAGACAGCTGATGATGGAGACCCAGATCATGACAGGAAGAGGCCTCAGGAGAAAGACTCGGACCATGACCAGACTCTTCATGATGAGCTCTCCTCCTCTTATGACCAGAGTCTTGATAATGAGGCATTCTCCCCTCATAACAGGAGGAGGAGGAGGAGGAGGAGAAGTAGAAGTAGAAGGAGGAGGAGGAGGAGGAGGAGAACAAGAAGGAGGAGGAGGAGGAGGAGCTGAAGGAGAAGGAAGAGGATTTTAGCATTTTAAGTATTTTACAAAAAAACAAATATTAAAAACGTTATAAAATGAATGCAGAATGTCATATTGTCATCTTTTTTCTCACCTCATGATCCCTGGTTTTTATTTTAGGACTCTTTAGAGGGGACCCAACGCCCTGCTTAGGAACCACTGGCTAAACTATAGAATTATATACAGTATAAACTAATTTGAAGTCGCTCCACCTCACCCAACTACAACAGGAAAATGCTGATCACACATTGATGCATCAGTATTAACAATCTGCATGTAATTGAATCACATGTTGGGACCGTGTCTCTGCAGAAGGACCTGTTAACTATTATATTTTAATATTATTTTGTGGCACTGGTTCTTTTCCATAAGTAGAAGATCAGAGAACTTTTTCCACTTCATGGACATTTGTCATCTCCTTGTACATCTCCACATTTCCTCTTACCCTGTCTCTTTCTCTCTTCTACCCCTCAGACATAACAAGTTAAAAGGTGGTGTCAACATTTCAAAGAAGTGTTAATAGTTTTGATGATCTGTGTCAGACACATGGTTTGGTTGGGCAGGATTTTTGTAGGTATTTATAGCTCTGTGATTATTTTTGTAAAGGGTAAAAGGTCCCAGCCCAAGAAAAAATCACCCATTGATATTCAAATATTTATAGATGCCTATAATTCAGAGGGTAATAAAGGTCTTATAAGCAGGTTAAACCATGGAATCACAACTCTGGACAAGGACACCACAGATTTTTTGAAACTTTGAGGAAAAAAGAGATGGGCATTGAAATAACTGAAGATATGTGGCTGAAAGCCTGGAAAACAGTCATCTTCCACCAACTCCCAGACCTGGAGAGACTTTGGCTGGAAAAGCTTCATTCACTTTTTTAATTACTCTTAAACAGAAGTCTAAACAAACTGGTGTTCGGTTTTGCTGCTGGAGAGAATGTGGAGAAATCACAGCTGGCCACGCCCATGGCTTCTGGTTTTGTCCAGCTATTCAGACCTTTTGGACGGAAATAATGACTCTTATTTCAAAAAGGTGAAAAACAATGGGTGAAAATGGTGTGTTTATTTGGCCAATGAGACAGACCTTCATGATTGTTGTTTATATCATCTGATACCTTTACTTTATATCAGGCAAACAAAAAGACACAAATATATATTTCTGTTACAACCCGAACTCCAAATAATTTGGGACATGATATAAAGGATTAATAAAAACAATACAATGATTTGTGAAACATTTTTAACATAAATACAATTGAATACAGTACAAAGATGAGATCTTTAATGTTCAAACACACATTCTGGATTTGATGCCTGCAACACAGTTCTGAGAAGTTGTGACAAGTTCATGTTTACTGTTGTGTTACATCAGCTTTTCTTTAACTATACTCAGTAAGCCTTTGGGAAGAGACGACACTAATTAGTTAAGATTTTAAAGGTGAATTCTGTCCCATTCTTGCCTGATGTAAGATTTCAGCTACTCAACAGTCTGAGGTCTCTGTCATCATATTTGGTGCTTCTTAATGCTCCACACATTTCCAATGGGGGACAGGTCTGGACTGCAGTCTAGTCCCTTGACTCTTTGACTCTGAAGTTGTGCTGTTGTAAGGCAGCAAAATGTTACTTCATTGTCTGCTGGAATAAACAGGGACGTCCTTGAAAAAGACGTCGTCTGGATGGCAGCATGGATGGCATCATGGCAGATGTTGTTCCTAAACCTGTACAGTATGTACCTCTTAGCATTAATGGTCCCTTCACAGATGTGCAGGTTACCCATGGGCACTAACACACCTCCATACCATCATAGATTCTGGCTTTTGAACTTTGTGCTGGTAACAATCTGGATGGTCCTTTTCCTCTTTAGCCCAGAGAACACGACATCCATGATTTCCAGAAACCGTTTGAAATGTGGACTCATCAGACCAGAGGACACTTTAACACTTTACATCAGTCAATCTCTGATGAGATCAGACCCATAGTCAGAGTCTTTCTGGATGTTGATATCTGGCTTGTGCATCACATGGTGGAGGCTTAACTTACATTTACAGATGCAGCGATGAACTGTCTGTTTACAAAGTGTTCCTGAGCCCATGTAGTAAAATGCTTCATAGAATCATGTCGGTTTTTAAGGTAGTGTCGCCTGAGGGATCGAAGGTCACAGACATTCACTGTTCTTGTTCATCTTTTCACCTTACTGCAGAGATTTCTCCAGATTCTCTGAATCTTTTGATGATATTATGGTCTGTAGATGTTGAAACCCTTCTTTCCATGGAATACACCTTTTAAGAAAGGTTGTTCTTAAACTGCTGGACTATTTTTCCCATAAAGATTTTTTACATAGTGGCGAACCTCACAGGCCACATATTAGAACTTTAGTCTTAATCTTAAGTTCAGTTGAGTGTGTTTAGCCTTTAAAGATATAATATCCTGCATTTCTGCATTAAAATGTCTGAATACAAGGAGACATTTGTTATATCTTTTTTGATTTATGGACTTTTGTTGTCCCAAATGGTTCCAACAGTGTTAAACTTTGCGCTATAACTTCCAGGAGAGAGTCGGAGTGACCAATGGAACCAGGAAGAGCTGGTGAAATTCTCTGTATACCAGAGCATCTCATTTAAAAGCACTCAATGCCACCAGGCCTTCTTAGACCGCGTCCTTCGAAGGATGCAGCCCCTGAATTGAGACACACCTATGCTGTCCTGAGTTCTCTCCTCAGGTGAAGAGGATCTGGACAGATGAATGGAAAACTGAAAACTAGTTCATCTTTAGTTGTTTCTGTTGTCTGTTTAATGATGGGATTTGTTTTGTTTTTTGTTAGGGTTGAGGGTTATTGCCCGGTCCAGCTGCCCGTTGTGGGCTCACCTGGATGGCTGCTCTTCTTTTATTCTTTGTTTATTTTGGTCAGCTCATCGATGTTTCTTTAAATCTTGATTGTTTCTGTTTGCTTTTGTCATTTATGCATTGTTTAGTAAATTTGGAAAATTATTTTTTGCTACAACCTGACCTGTTATTCCTAGTCCTCCATTGTATAAACAAGTTTATGGGGGTCGTAACCATGTCAACAATGATTATTATTAAAGATTTAGCTAAATTGAACATAAAATGTTAGTAGTATATAGCATGGTAATGGAAATTGTTTTGGCATAAATCTAATGGCATAAGTATAGTTAATATTACTAGTTGGCTCCAAGCTTAGCCTCATGAAGGTCCTAGATGATAACCATGAATGTCTCTAATCCAAAAGCTAGCCAGATGTTTTTCATTCTGGACCAAAGTTGTGTTGTGACATCTTAAGAGCTTTGTAGCAAAATTATTAAAACTTGAAGTGAAACACAAACTGTCTCTGTCATATCTGTGAGTGAGGCCTCCATCCAGAGGAATCTGAGCTCATCAGTGTTAGATCCTCTTCTATCCCCTCAGTTATTTTGGGGTATGAAACATCACATACTGACATCACCAATCATAGTGTTAATTTCTTCTACAATTTGTTATATTTACATGACTTCTTATTACTTCTTTGGGACACCCAATGTTTAATTAAATTTTTCATATGAAGTAGGATTTCATCCTTGCCCAATTAGCAGGTGATAAATAACCCTGACTGCTAAATTATGCCACAAATGCAGCTTTCAACAAAAATAAACTGTGTGGGGAGTGATTCATTAACTACAAGAGGTTTAAAGTAAATATAAGTCTCTGCAGACAAAGCCTCATAAAATTCACTACATTTTGAAACATGTTCAGGTTACATTGTTCCACAAGAGATGGACAACATTTCATATGCTATAGATACATTTAAAGGTTTAAGTTCAGAGACAAAAAACATTTATTTTACGTTTAATTATTTAATAGTAATTTCACTGATCTGCTGGTGGCCATAATGTGAAATGCAGCAATGCTCCAGAAAATGCAGGAAGGAAGACTAATTAATATAGATGGAAATAACGGTGAATACAAAATATTTTTAAAATCAGCTTTGAGAATGTTTTATTAGGAGGAAAATGCATTCAACTTCTATGTTTTGATGAGTAACAGTACAAGGTAAACAAGTTTTGTTTGTTTGCAAGAAACTATAGGGCACATAAGTTAAACTTTTAGCAGGATTTTCACAGCTATTAAAGATAAGAATGAGGTCATGTCCTCAGCATTGTTTCTGACAATTCACAGGATTATACAGGATTACACTTACAATTATTGAGGCTGATCCTTTGTATTCATTCCTAAATATGACTCTTGTATGACAAACAAATACATTACAACAAAGAGATTTGCATTTCTTTCAAAAGACCATATCCCTGGCACTATGAAGACACAGTTTTGGGTTCTAAGTCAAAATTTAATGTATTTCACTATTTTTAGGGGAATATATAGATTCAAAAGGAAAAAATTAATCTTCATCATAAGAACTGAAATAATTATTTTCTTGCCTCAGACAGACATCTCTCTTTTTTCAGGAAAAAATAATTCATGTAGATATTCAGATCTTAATTCAGTATTTTTCCTAACTCAGGGGCCACAAAGGGGCCACATTCTACAAAGAGGGGCCAAGTATATGTCCAACATACAAGCCCATTTCCTTATTCAATAAGCTCTTTTTACATTTAATTTATTTTTTGACACTGGCTCTATAGCTTTGGGAAAAGACACACATAATTAGATATATTTTGCAAATTGTGCTTTGTTCAAACACATTGTGTACATCAAAAAAGCTTAGGAAATAAAAGTTCTGAATTTTCATATTTATTTAATTTTGATTCACCATGGAGCTCCTGTGGGGGATGGAAAGACGCACTTCTGCACAACTCTGTGCAGGTGCAGTCTCATGCCATGTTCAAGTCGCATCGGAATTACCAAATCAAAAGTCATAAACACGGGAATCCATCCCATTGTAAGCTTCCCCTCCATATGACATAAACGCAGCATCACTATACGTAGTTACAAGACGTGTTTGAGACAGGGGCACTTCAGCAGCCAATCACATTTCAGCTGGGGTCAGTGCCCCTTTGGCCCCATCCATGGATCCACCCATGGTCTGTCCGTCTGTCTGTCCATCACATTTAGTTTCTGGAGCATAATTCAAAAACAGTTTGATATTTTTCCATGAAATTTTTACACACACAACAACCAAGTCCTGAGGTGGTGCCTTTTGTTATTTAGTCATTTTTATTTATTTTTTCTGTTTCCATGGATACAAGCTGAATTTAGGCTCATTCTGTGAGTGGGATTTGTCTTAGATGAGTGATTCTGGAGCATAATTTAAAATCAAAACCTGTTTTTTAACCAAACTCTATGTACACATGTACTGGAGCGGTGCCTTAAGATATTTTGGAAGCCAAGCATTTTATCTATTTTTTTCAAATTTTGAAAATGGAACTTTTCTCGCATTTGCAATTAGTAAGAATTCCAATTAACAGAGGCCACTAAAATAACTTGCTTCTGTCTTTCTTCAGCGAAATGCGCCCATGGCGGGGGAATTATTTCATGCTTGTTATGTGTTTGTAGTGAGCCTGGAGCAGGGTGCTGATGTGTTTTCCTCTCTTCTCTGGCAGCCTGCAGCCAACAGCCCCAGGCCAGAGGAAGAAAGACCACATGAAGTCCTGAATTAGACAGGGCTGTAAATATTTGATGAGCTGCTGTGTATTTCCAGCAGCTTAACGGACGTCCAAGGTCAGAAGAATCCTCAGTTTCACACACACACCACAGACACAATGTACCATGTACACAAGCACGTACAGAGACAAATATATAATATAAATATATATATATATGCCTGTGGAAAGAAACTGGACATAAACATGCACAAACAACACTGGCATTGACACATGGCTGCCCTGAGATGCCTTAGCTTCTGACTCCAACTTTTGAACCTTTAAATCCCCAAATGTCCTCACTTTTTATGCCCCCATCATAAAAATAATGGGGGGACAGAGTCACCAGTATCACAGGTACAACACAGGTAGTTGTTGTGTCTTTTGAATTTTCTTTTGAATGTTATTTTGTGTAGATTTCATGGAAACATGTTGTTTCCGGTGTCTCTGACTGGTGGACATATTGTCCAGAGCATATCTGGCAAACTATACATTCTAGCTTCACCAAACTTTCTATTTATAAATTAATCATAATATTTAACTGTCTTTTATACATACATACAGTATAAGCCTCTCAGTGTCTGTGTGAGTGAGAAAAGGTTGGACTCTAGCATCATGAATAATAATAGTATATAAACCCATGATGCTGGGATGTCACCATGATAACAAATCGCCAAAACACTTAGAATTCATGCTGTTTGAATATCTCCACACTCCACTTCCGGCACACAATCCAGCCCACTGGTTCTGAACCAACATGGAGTCGTGCTACCCCAGAGCTACGAGGCCTTACCCTCCTCTTCTATCTCTCTCTCGCCCTCTGTATTCACCTCCTCTCCCTTCATCTGACTCCTCACTTGTCTCTTCTTTTTTTGGGGGGGGTGGGGGGGGGGGGTGTTTGTGTGTTGTTTCGTTGACTGGGAGTTCCAATGAACGTTTAAATTCATCTTTATTAAAAAATCAACTACGGCAACACTGGTCAAAACAGTATAACAGTACGGCTGGGTATCTATAGTATCTTGGTATTTTAAATACTGGTAACATGTTTGTCTTTCTCTACTAATAATTCTCCACATTATCACTGATTCTTTTAGCTTACAATGAACTCAGGGAGCTAGATCGCTGTTTAGATGTTCACATTTAAATATCAATGAAATAGAGAGCATGAAATCCTCAGGATCCACAAGTGCATTTTACTGAAGAAAGACAGCAGCCTGTTACTGAACTGATAAGGGACACACAGCTATGGTCCTGTGGTGCCTCTTGTAGAAAGTCACTAAGGTGTTTATTATGGCAAGCCATTTTAACATTTAATCAGTAGCAGTAATAGATATTGTAGATATCAACAATTGATTTTTGACTAGTTAGAAATCCAAGCCAAAATATCTGTAATATATATATATTTATATATCATGTTTTGTATGTGAAACACCTTGTTGTTGTGTTGTACAAATAAACTTGCATTGCCTTTCAAAAATGTCTCAAAAACAAAAACAACAAAAAAAGCTCAATTTCTACAAGTCTCATTTTCCCGTTTCCCGTCCATCCATACATCTCCTGACTTTCTAAACATTTTAATACTTCAATCCAAAGATGATCCAAAATGATCCAAAATGTCTGTTTTAAAAGATTACCAGTGGTCCTCACAAAGATAGAAGTACAAGAAAGCACACACACACTAATGCTCACATGTACATTATCATGGACACATGGAAGAAAATTTGAAGGGAAAACACCCACACACACACACACACACACACACACACACACACACACACACACACACACACACACACACACACACACACTGCAGCTTCTTAGTTTATCAGCTATATGGAAAATACCTGATCAATTCATCAATACATATTGTGCTCTCATGCATCATTGAAGCATAGTCAATACAGACCTCATTTATAATTAAAAGCTGCCTAGAGAGATCTGAAGGATCAGAGAAAATAGCAGCACACTAAACATCTCTGTCTCTCTGCTGGCATCCATCCATCTATGCTGATTTATACATGTCGTCAACACTCACATCCATCTGCTGCACGTTCACTGAGACATGAGATGACTGAGGCATCGGAGAGAGAACGCAGCTCTGCCTGTTCAATGCATCAGAGCAGAGATCAACGTTTAAAAAATAATGCATTACTATTTGTCAACTGGGAGCAGAAAACAATAAAAAATACTACTTTGGTCAGAGCCAGGGCATCATGCATCAACGGTTTGCACCGTTCTGCTGGTGACTTTTTTTTATTTATAAATTTTCAGTTTGACAATGAATAATAATAATAATAATAATAATAATAATAATAATAATAATCATAATTATAACATAAAACTGTATTTCTATAGCACCTTTAACGGAAGGAATTTTAAATGCTTTACAAGGAAACTACATGCACCATTATAGATAGAGAGAATTATAGTAAAAATAGAGAAGCATTAAAAACAGGAATAATACTAAAAAATAAGCTAAATAAGGGTGAAAATAGAACACAGAATAATTATCAAAATATAATAAATACATTCAAGTCAACACAACCCTTAAGTGCAAGGCAAGGCACAAATGCATTTCAAGCCTGTCTCCAGCAAATAATAGCTAGTTAAATGCTAAAGAGATACAGTTTAAGCTTTCTTTAAAAACATACTGTGAGTTTGCTTCCCTGATATCCATACAGTATGTTGTTAGTTTAAATGTGAAAACCATTTCCTCTTTCCTCATTACATTCAGCTCAAGTTGAATGGTCACTGTGGAAATCAGTTGACTTTCAAAAGGGAAATATTAAGATATCATTAAATATTTACAGATCCTGTGGTGGAGACAGTCATCATGTCTTTCTAAAAGTAAAACTTTTTTAATTATGACAAAAACCATAGTCGATCCAGGATGGTATGTGCACCTTGTAGAATTATCAACCGCATTTGCTCTTTCATATCAAACTGAATGAGATTATATACCGGAGGAAAATCTAATCTAGCACAGACTCATGCACCCTCATTTGTCTTTGCACAAGCAGAGAGACCTTTTGCTGAGGTGTGAATCAGCTCAGCAGTGGAATTATGTGCAGACATACATATTGACTCAGGGAGGATGGGAGGGAAGACTCACATATCCTCTGTAGCCCACTTCTGGGCGATAAGTCTTCTATTTTGGGCGGTCGTTAAGACAGGTAGCCTCACGAGGGAATTACCTGAAAGCCGCAGAGTGGCGATAAATCACAGCCGTAGAGATGTGTTCAGCAAAGGAAGCACAGAGGGAGATGGGATGAAATTAGCAGCAGAATGTGTCTCATCCAGGCTCCAGAAGGTAAAAACAAAGACGGCATGTAAAACAGCTCTGGAGAAAAGCAGCAAACTGGGCACAGAGCATGGTGAGATGAAAATAGTGACAAACTGTTCACAGCACAGGATGGTTAGCCATCCTCTCCCCATGTGGATTTTAAAAAATAAGGCCTGCATTGTGCCTTTTGCTGTGTAAACAGTCCTGGTGGTTTGGCAGGAAAAACACGACAGCATTCAACTATATGAGACAGAGGCTCATCAATATTTCACTGCACACAATACAAAAACGTCTCTGCTGTTCATTAATGCTTCAGGGTAAGTGTGTCATGAGGCTGACAGGCACTGGGCTGAGTTTGACTGACAGTTTCAGATACACGGGACACCAATCTCCTCAAGTAGAAATAAATATACAGCATGCACCACTTTTAAATACACAAACGTAAAGAGCATGACTGGATTCAAATAAGAGAACAACAGAGGAAGAACAAAAGTAATTCAGAAACAAATGCAAGGAGGGAAAATAGTCCCTAACAGATGCTCTGTTTTATACTGTTTTAGTAATAAATGTTAAATACCACATGGAACTGGACAGGAAGTCACAGAGTGTTGAATGATGTGTTGCCTCAGCGCTGGTTCTGGTATTTTCAGGGGATCTGTTGGCAATAAGAAGACCACACAATCCTGTGGAGATCAGTTTAGTGGTTTGTGTATATTTAGAAAGCACCTCCAGTATGTAAGACAGCTATGTTGATCTGTAGTCCTTGCAGTTTTTCCAGGCCACTGTCCTCAAGTGTTTGCTCATGGGGGTCTCTGTAGACCAAAGAGTACGGTCTAGACCTCTGTCAAGTTATTCGTAGGACTAGCTGATTCAATCCTTTGGTATTTACAGTATCCTGATGGCATCTTGGCTTGTGAGAGACTTTGTGGGAGACTCGTGGGTGACGGTGGAGCCGGTTGTTTAGGGGGCGCGGTCAATGGATGAGGGCCTAGTTGTGGTTGACCACTTCATTTGGATTCATTGAGGTCTTCAGGAGGTGCCCAACCTTCACCGAGCGTTTCGGCCTTTATCCTCAACGCTCTCTGGTTGGCAGGCCGGCAGCGGTGGCCAGGTCACTGCCCCTCTTATCCGAGTCTGCAGGCTGTAATGGATAGGTTATTCATCACCGTCTGTCTGTCTGTTTGTTAGCAGAATATATCAAAAAGCTCTTTATGGAATAAGGAAGAGGTCATTAGTATGTACGTTTATTTCCATTTTTAGGCCACCGGCCCATGTACAACAATATGAGAAAGTCAGGTAGAGACAAATGCATTGAAACAAACATTTGCACATAACGTAATTTCTTAGGTGGCACAATGAAGTGAGAGGAAGAGGTTAGAGTTATTTTGGATGGATCTGGATACAGTTGTGGATCCAGGGCATTTTATGTACCCCTCGTAGAGGTATAAGAAATATCACATTTCTCTTTGTTTCAAGTATTAATGTGAAGAAGGCTGTAGTATCCTTATCGCCCCACACAGATTTGATGTTGTCATCTCTTATGAAGTCATGCGCCTCATGAACATCATCATTTATTCACTAGCTCTGTTTCCTTTGCTCTCTTTTGCTTTTGCTTTATGCACCTTTTCCATCTTAGCCAAGCATTTTGAATTTTATGTATATCTGAAAAAAACAGGTGGATGGAGAGCGAGCTAATATTCAGCAGCAGTATTTTCAAACTGTGATCCTGGGTAGAGCAGACAGAGCAGGATGCAATCAGGCCATGAATGCTCTTTTCACTTCATAATCCTCCATGTTGGATCGGGATCAGATCCTGAATCTCATTCAGAGTCGCTTCAGCCCACTGTCACAGGAAAGTGACAATGTGTGTCTAATTAATGTGCAGTGATTTAGCATTTATTCACTTGAGGGCGCAGAAAAAAAAAAAGCATCATAAATTAACGAGCTTACAGCTCAGTGGGCCAGATGGTGCCAATAGTTGAGGGACACATTTTAATTTGATCAACCAGATGTCCTCGTATTCTTCAGGTTTATTTGTGGTAAAAGA
This sequence comes from Chaunax sp. Z400, assembly GCA_037577475.1. Taxonomy (NCBI): domain Eukaryota; kingdom Metazoa; phylum Chordata; class Actinopteri; order Lophiiformes; family Chaunacidae; genus Chaunax; species Chaunax sp. Z400. Next base: position 22,263,479 of record CM075187.1, on the reverse strand, counting down.
CACCTTGACGACATCATGTCAGATGTCATGTTTCTTCACTGGCAGATGGCTCTGACAAGAAAGTCCCTGAAAAAGTTCCGGGGATGCTTTCAGGAAGTTTTCAGGAGACCCTCTGGTGACTTTCCCTTACAGCAGATTTGAGACATTTAGTAGTGCTGTTTATATTCACTGTCTTGGCTGTTGAAAGCAGGCCAGACTGACACTGGATTTGAGTGTGGGGATAGTTTCAATGATTCAGAAGTTAGTTCTTATTAAATACTGCTTCTGATACTTGAAGTATTTGTCATAAAACCTAAGAAATAAAAGAGCCTTAATTTTGCCTTTTATATTTTTTATCCACAAATATGAATATTCTATGTTTCCTTGCACACGTTGGATGTTTGATGTTTCTTTGGATTGGCAGCCCCAGCTGGTCCTGGGCTATTATGACATTTGCATTGCAACATAGTATTACTAGTGTTACATATAGAGACATATTTTAAGATGAAATACAACAACATGTGTTTGTCATCCAGAATGAAAACTGGTCAGAAAATGCACCAATCAGGACATCCTTTTTTTTTTTTAACTCTTTTTGTCATTTGTGGTTTCAATTTATTGATTCCTTGAGACTGAATGTAAAAGCTGGGAGGGAATTTCAAAGATCTCTGAGCGTCCACACTTGAAGGTGTTAGTTCTGAGTTCTGTACTTCTCTTTGAGGTTCTTACACTGAAGTAGAGGAACCTTGAAACTCAAAACTGTGCCTCAGCTCTTTAACGTTTGTGAGAATTTCTTCTTTTCTTTAACACTGACCTTTTTACTTTACCGTATTTTCTTGATGGCTTAATTTGCTTTGCAGATTTAGATTCAATTTAAAGCATATTCACATTTTTCAACTCAGTACTCTTATGCCCATGTGTACAATTAAAGCATTAATGGTCACTGTAATCATTCTTTCAGACCATACTGGTCCCAAAGAGATCCCTGATAATACATGAGTAATAAGACACAGTTATACAATAGTAAAACACAGTTTACAACATAATGAGTACTTTTACTGTTGATATTTTAAGTACACTCTGCTGATAATACATGCTTGCACCAAAGTATTGTTATGAATGTGTTTTTCTTTTTTTTGTATTTTACTTAAAAACGTGAACCAATATGTTTTCTTGTTAAGAACTTTGAGGCATTTTTGCTAAAGAGTAAAAGTTCTTGTTTAATAAAATAGGGCACATTCTGCTGTAAGGACTTCTGCTATCATCTGGTGGTCGGAGCCAGAACTACAGCTAGGATACACGATCAACAAGTGAATCAAATCTTTACTTTTAAATCTAATATTGGAAACCAAAGTATATATGCACACCTATATCTACAGTGATGCTATGGAACAAATACATTTACTAAATTACTGTATTCAAGGACAATTTTGTGTGCTAGTATATGTATTTCCATTTTATACTTTTAGTTTATTACATTTCAGAGAGAAATACTTTCATTTGACAACATTAGTTAGTGGTTACTTTGCAGACTTACATTATAATACAAATTTAGATCAACGTGAATATAATTTTAGTTATTAACTGTGATTCTAACTGACTTGATCTTCAGTAGCTGAAACATTAAACTGATGAAAACATAAATAAACCACTAATCATCATCTCTATGCTTTTGTGTGGGTCATATTGCATAATGAGTACATATGTTTTAGATATATCAAATCTGTTTTGATGCCAATACCTTTTGAACTTTTCTTGTAACAGAGTATTTCTACACTGTAGTATTGGTACTTTTATAAAGAAAATATTTGAGTACCTCCTTCATTACTCCAGATTTCTACAAAAAAACAACTTAACCCCATTAAATGGCATACTATATGCACTGCACTTACAGACTGGTAGCTACACTTTTGATATCAAGAACAATTACATGATGGTGTTGTAATGATATTTTTCAAATAGTGAGTAACTGAAGTCCTTAATATCAAAGTGGCAGGAAGTAGTCAAAGCCCAAGGCAAAGTTGTGCTTACTGTAAGAAAGAAGCTGAGAAAAGAGAGAAATCATGATTTTAGAGCTTTTACTTTAAACAGGATGTTGTCTTGATAATTATGCAGCATGGAGATTTTATTCATCACAGGACTGAGATCTTGAAGCTCTAACATGAAAGGTCTGATAAATCACTGCTGCTAAATATAAAAATCCATTATTACTGATTTGGGTTTGGGTTAGGTTATAGTGTAGTAGTGTTTTGTTTTTGTGATTTGGGTGGATCGACCCTTAAGTTACTGGCTCAGAGTCTCTTTTGAACCCAGTAACAGGACTTGCTTGGTACTTACTGTCTGCATTCATCTGATGGGACATAAGCTGTCCTTGTTCAGACGACATAACAACTGCTGTATGTTGTAGACAGAAAGTCGGTCATGACTGCCAGCTGTGCTGAAACGCAGTTCAGCACCAGCAACAGGTGGTAGTGGAGAGTAACTAGGTACATTTACTCAATTACTGCACATGTACTTGCCTGTAGTATATTCATTTTGACCCATTTGTACTAGTGGTAGAGGAAATATTCAGGTTAAGTAAAAGTACTAATAGTGCACTGTAAAATACTCTGCCATAGGTACAACTTCTGCATTGAACATTTTGATTGAGTAAAAGTATCTAAGTATTAGAGTACTAGTATTGATTATTAGAAGTAAAATAAGTCACTTTAGAGAATGACCCTGTCACTGCTATGCTATCATTTATTACTTAATTAATTTAGTATTACTCATGCATTACTATTAAGGCTGGATTTCACAGTTGTTGGTAATGGTGGAGCAACTTTTAAATAAAAAAATTAAATACACGTTTTTTAAATTTAATCATATAAAAAATATTAAAATGGTTTAAATTGAAAAGCAGCTAATCTTAACATTTAAGAGGAATCAAAAGTTCCTTCATGAAAAATGACTTAAATTAATGTAAAAGAATTATGTCATTCAATGGTAATTTATCAACTAGCCATAAACTGTTGGGTAGGAAATTTATGACAAGAGAAAAATCATATCTTAAAAGCTTTTTATATATTTTACATCCACAGATCTTAATATTTTAAAGTTCTTTGTAACTAAAGCTGTCAAATATTTGTAGTGAAGCAAAAAGTGTAACATTGCATTTGAAATGTAGTGAATATGAATAGAAGTATAGAGTGCCATTCAAATAAGACTCAAAGGATGTACAAGTACCTCAAATTTAAACTTTGGTACAGTGTTTAAGTAAATGTACTTCGTTGCACCACTTTAAGTACTTTTTGTTCAAATCTATCTACCAAACATTTCTGCAATAATAATTTCACAACTAAACACCATTTTTCAAATTTTCCATCAAGACAAATACAGTCACCAGAATAAATGTTGGCAAAACGCATCTGAAAACTACAGATTTATTGAATCTTTACATTTCCTTACGTTCAGTTTTCAGTTTTATATTATGTGACAGTGCTGAACTAAAGGAGTGGTTGGTTTTGAACAGATCATGTTTTGGCTTGCTTGTCTTGCTGACACAAACATGGCTGAGTTTGTCCCAATGTTGTGTTAAAAATGTCTGCTTCTGTTGACACAAAGATGGATGGAAAGTGTGACAAACATCCTGTTAAAAATACCTGCTTTTGTTGTCACATATCTTCATGGCTTAGACATTGTGGAAAGGATATGTATGATATATGCAAACTTAACATATATGTTGTTCACTGAGGCATAAATGGCAACATTTTATTATCTGAAGAGGTGAACTTTACAGCCAAAAGTCAAAACTCCACTGAACAGTTCCTCAGTTAGGATAGATCATAAACTTTGTAATGTAAGTATTTGAGTCTTGTATAGTGAATCTTGCTGTTGTGGAATTTGAAAAAGACATTTTAGCTTTATTTATTTATTTTTTCTCATTTTCTGTTTTTTCTTTTCTGAGAATAACTTTACTAACATAACTAAAATTATGTTTTTAAAGTACTGTATTAGGGTTTTTCTTCATCAGGAAACGTTGGCAGGAAATGTTGCAAGATGTTGACAGCTGTGTGCCTCCCCCCACAGAGCCTCTACTTTCCCTCCTGATGTGGTCACAGTTTTCATTCTTTTTGCATGTTTCTTTATGTTAAATAGGGTTTCACATTCAGCATGACTTATTCTTTAATCTGATGGTGAAAAAACAGAGAGCGATGCATGTCAGCAGACGGCAGCAATGTAGAAGAGATCACTGTAGGCAAAACTGACATGAATTTGTCTGAATTTTGACTCAATTTCTACAGTTTTTTTTTCATTTCAGAGGAATCTGCACACAACTTCAATATTGAGAATTTTCATTGCAAAATTGACCAACTGACCTAATGCAATGACTAATAGAAGAATAAAAGTTATTAGCGTCATTATTTTTTAGTTTAAGTTTAACACAAACACATTGTTCATTGTTCATTAAAAATGACATGTTCCTGCAGAAAATTATATATATATATCTATATATATATAGATATATATAGATATATATACACAGTTTCAGTATATTTCATATTATATATATTATATATTATTTATATATATATATATTATATATTATTTTGACAGTAAGACCATCTATCTTTTGAAATGACTGGATGAGAAGCTGTTGTTGCCAAAATGTTTCTTCAGACTTGTTCCTACGGTCTTTGTAATCTGTGTTTTAACATAACATTGACACAGGAGTTGGGCTCCACCCGATGATTTAAAGAACTGAAACAGGAAGTGACAATGCTCCAATGTTAAATCTTTGTTTAGATCTTTCTCATGCTTGTCCTTTTTTTTTTATAACTTTGTTTTCTGTGAATGTTGGTTTCATATCAGCTTTGGAATTCTAATTTTATCTCCATTTTTGTTTGGGCTCTCAAGACAAAATGATTTTGCTGTGTGCAGATAAATTACCCAGATTTTCATCATGGTAAAGAATATGTAGATGAAGAGGTGGGAGAAAACAATGATTTGAAGATTAATATATTATATATACATACAATATACAGAGATAGGCTCTTGTTCATTGTTCATTTGTCCTAAAAGATCAACTTGACTAAACAGACTGTGCTTTCAAAAACTAGCAATTTCACAAGTTCTACATTTGTAAATAATACCATAATACATTATTATTATTATTATTATTATTATTATTATTATTATTATTATTATTATATAATTACACAAAATGACCATAATTATGGCCTTCAGTTAGAAATTTGAAATGAAATCCTGTCAAAATGTTTTGCTAAACATCCTTAGTGGTTCCTGACTGACACATTTCCAGGCTGAAGTCAGAAAAATACCTGATTGCATCAACATAACATGAAACTGCTATGAAACACCCCAACACTTCCGCTGCGTTCAGAAGACAGGAAAAAGAGTCATTCTGTTGGGTACAGAGGACACAGCTCATTGGTACAACAAGTGGAAGATACAGCTTTTACATGTGGATTCATCAGGAAGTCATCAGATTCAACGTCTGAAACATGAACAAACGAAAACTGAGTAAGTTATATTTTATTCTATCATCAGAGAAAGGGTTATCTGACATCCAAATAAAATATTATGTAGAATCTAAGAAATATATGAAAGTTTTTGTATGTACAAGTCTGAATAATCAGTCTTTTTTCCCATGACCCCTTTATGTTGTGACCCAACCAAGAGGTTGGGGGCCCCTGGAATAAATTACTGAACTGTGTATAAAGAGTTTTTAACACTTTAAGTAAATTAACTTATTGTACTTCTATACATTTCATTAGATGAGCTTTTCAATGCAGTACTTTTACTTGTGACAGAGTATTTTCAAAGTCTTATATTACTTATATTACAAGTACTTTTACTTTAATCCTGCTTGCAAACAAGTTGTGACACTGTAAAACATTAATAAAACACAATGTGATAATGTCCTCATCCTTTTTGACATTCAGTTCAATAGATAACAGGACAAAGACAATATATGTAAAGCTGCACCTCCTCAATGTCATAGACTTTTGTAAAGATATGCTTATACTGAATTTTATGGCAGCAACACATCTCCAAAAAGTTAAAATATATAAAAATAACTTTGTTAAAATATGTGTGGGTAAAGGAACCAATGGTTTAAAAGCAAACTTTCTCAATGTGCAGTAACAAGGAATCTGAGGATTTCACCATCTACAGACCATAATACCCACCAAAAGATTCAGAGAATCTGGAAAAATGAAAACCATTGAATGCCCACGACCTTCCATCCCTCAGGTGACACTGCATTAAAGGCCAACTTGATTCTTTGAAGCATGTTACTACATGGGCCCTGGAACACTTTGGAAACCTGCTGTCAGTAAACACAGTTCTTCACTGCGTCTACAAATGCAGGTTGAGCCTCTACCAAAGTAACAACATCCAGAAACGCCTCCGATCTCTCAGAGTCTGAGCTCATGTCAGGTGGACTGACGCAAAGTGGAAAAGTGTCCTTTGGGTCTGACGAGTCCACATTTCAAATGATTTTTTTTTTAAATCAGTCCAGACCTGTCTCCCATTGGCTCATTATGAAGCTCCATGTCAACAAAGACCTCAGACATATAACGAGAATAGACAAAAATGCCGGCACAAATATATCCTCCTTGTCCGTCATAATAAAGTTTGTCAGTTTGAAGATGACACATCTCTCCTTTATACTGAATCATGTAAGTCACATAAATCTCCCATCTTTTTTTTTGGAATTGGCATCTTAAGTATAAAACCTGAGCACTCACTCATATCTGTAATGTAACAATGGCTCACAATCCAAAAATGTTGGAACCACCGTTTCAATTTTTGACAATGTACTTCACCAGAAGACTATCTCACAGAGTTTGTAAAAAAAATATGATTCAAATCTAAAAAGTAACTTGTAACTATAGCTGTCAGATAAATGTAGTGGGATAATAAGAAAACAATATTTCCCTCTGATGTGGAGTAGAATTAAAGTACTAGTAGAGAGAGTTACATGATGAGTCAGGGAACAGAGGCTAATGTGAGTTTATTTGTGTAATCCAGTAAAAGGTTGTCATCTAATGACCCTTGTTTCACCGTGAGAGTGTGTGTGTTTGTGTGTGTGTTTGCTCTTTGTTCACTGTTCCACTTACAAACAGTTTTTGGTCCATTGTCACTGAAGCATAGACGCGTCTTTGTTCAGTTTGAATGGACAGCAGGCTGGCGGAGTGCAGATTTATGCATAGAGTTGAGTTAGAGAAAATAGTGAACGTCTGAAAGGACAACAGCTCACTGTGCTTCTCTTCTTCTTCTTCTGCTGTTTGACTTGACAGTATTTCACTCTTTAAGGTTGAATTTCACCCATGGTGCATCTGAAGGCTTTATTTTCAGTTTCAGGCATTCATTATGTCAGGCCTGACACCTTCAAAAAAGCCACTGTACTGCTTTTCTTTGAGCCTTAGAAGTGAAAACCCCAGTTTAACTGGTGTATACTGTTAAGTTTACGTTTTAGAGCCACAGATCTTCATTTTCAGATTTTCCCTTGAAAAGTGAAAAAGAAAACCAATCACAATCATTGATTCAGTCAGTTTAAATTTGTTCCACCATCAATGATTCACTCCTGATATTAGATGGTACCATTTGAGGATATGTGTAAAAGAACTGTTTAACATTCTGGGAAATCCTGCTATATGTCGCCCTCTCCATGGATATGGACATCCCTAAAAAATAAAGGATGTAATGAAGTTTTTCAGTTTTGTCACTGTGATTTTCAGTGATTTTCATCATAGACAGTAAGCTGACAGAGCTTCTGGGTCTGAAAAGTGAGGCCAACACCCTAAACACATACAGTATGCTTTCTAATGCCCAGGAGGGGGCGACTCCAATGGTTTCAAAAAGACGTCTGATTGTGTGGAAGCTTATGAGAAAATCACCCTACTGCTAACTTGATTTATTTTACCCCAGTAAAACGGTTCCTACAGAGTTTATGGTCTCAAGCACTGGACCCAAGTCCTCTTCATTACAGCACAATGTTTATTTTGCTGTTTGGCAAACTTTGTTTGTTGTTTGCTTGTTGTTTGTTTGTTTGTCAGCGCTTTTTAGAATGTTGCCCGTGTTGGTATTGACACACAAAATAATGCCCTTTAATATTAAAGTGAGAAACTAATTTCATACAGTTTAACAGATATTTAAGGAAGACTTCATGCATGTCATGAGCCACTGTCCCTATTCTGATATCTGTTTGTGTTAACTGTGCAACCTTAAAATACAACCTGAGAGAAATGGGAAACAGGTTGTATTTAGCTCCAATGCTTTATTCTGCTTAAAACGTTCATTATTAGACAATATGTCAGCTCAATGTAAGTCACACACACACACACACACACACACACACACAAACACACACACACACACAAACAGTGACTTCAACGAGAGAATAAAACCGTTGATTCTTTGCATCTGCATGTCCACAATCTCCTTCTCTCTCGTTCTCAAAGTCATTTATCTATATTTATCTGAGGACATGAATATCCACCAGTATTCTTAGTGCCTAATAGGTCCCTGGGGCAGAAACATAACCAAACACTGCTGAGAACTTGAGGGGCTTCAGTTTGGAAGAGAAACAGAAATGAAATGAGGGTTTGAGCAGATGACGGTACAGAAACATTCCTCAGATGACTTCAAGGTAAAGAAAACAGTTTTGGTTTTCACAGGACAAAGTGAAAATGAGATGTTTGCAGCTTTTTGATTTTCTTTCAAATGTATCTGAGGCCTTAACCTCTTCATAATAACATGGCCTTATTTAAACAATTTGAACAGTCACATCTTGTATTTCCCTGTTTAAATGAATGAAGCCTGTCATCATTTGAAAGAACAGGGAGTAATTTCCTGTATGTCATCGTTTAGTATCTCAGAGATCAGAGCATTTCGTACAGTAGGTCAGCCGGATGTTCAGACTATCACAGGAACTTACACGTTCACAATTTAGAATTAAAGCTGTTGAGACGTTTTAGCATGATTTATTCATAAAGCAAACTCAAATGACAAGTGAAAAATTCATGGGAATTTGGAGACCTGCAGGATCAGAGGATCATGAGGCTGTAATGTTCATTACCCACCAGAAAAGTACAATAAAAAGAGGTAACAGTTTGTCCTGAGGGTGTCAGGCTGAGCTCATTTAGCATGTTAGCAAATACCTTGTCAGCACAAGCCGAGACTAACAACATTTTGTGGAGGGGAATGCAGGAAATGCAGCAGCAGATGGACATTCAAACAAGCATTAACAGTGTGTGTGAATACTTGGCCTCTGACTGATAAACTCCACTTTATATCAATGGCCTTCCTTTTTTCTCTGTTGGAGAGATCTTCATCTCTGACAGTCACGCACATCCTCTGACATCTTAGCATGGACATCATATGGACATCATATGCAATCGTGTTCTGACCTTATCTGAAGAGAACCGTGTATCTCGGAAACTAACATTTCACTTTGTCTTTTCTTTACACAGCTGACCTCCCTACTGTACCGACAGGCCAGAATTATATCTAATAGTAAAATGATTTGTTTGATTGATATTTAGCATTTGTGTAAAAGCGGATATTTGTTTTCCCTCTTGCGTTTTTAAAATCACAAAGTCACCCTGTCTTCATTTGCATACTGAGATTCAAATTCATTATAAAAAGGATTTCTAATTGAAGTTGGCAAATGAATGCTTCTGGCCACCCTAATTAACTAACTCTTGCCCTCCAGGTTTGAAATGGCTTGGGAGCCTCACCAACCTCTCCATCCGCTGCCCCTCAGAGAAGACCAAGGCAGCCCCAGACCATGTTGGGATCCTTGGCAGAGCCACATCAGTACCAGGGGGTCAATCGGTGGATGACATGGAGCCCTGCCTCCGCAGCCTAAGTTATGCCAGCTCCAGTGAAATGTACACACATGTTGGCACCGTGCCCCGCAGGCTGAAGCAGAAGATGAGCTGCAAGGGGCTGAAAGAGAAGAAGAAGAAAGGGGAGGAGGAGGAGGGGGTGAATGAAAGGAAGAGCCTGTGGAAGGAGGGGGAACATGTCCGACCCTCCCCTCTGCTCAGTACCCTGTCCAGCCACCGTTTGACAAGTCTGAACCAGCCTCTGCCTGTTTCATCACAATCCCGGCCACTGCCTGCCACCCCAGTACCCAGCTGGGCTTCACCTTTGACCTCAGCACCTGAAAGCTGCTTCAATAATCCTTCAGCAGACCTCATCACGAGCCTAGAGCCATTGTCATGGAGAAAGGGAGCCTTAGAAACTGACAAGCCTGTAAGAGAGCTTTCAAACATGGCAACTCATGGCTCCAAAGTGGCTTCATCGCAGGATGTGTATGTGCCAATGGACCCCATAGCTAAAGCACCTCACAACCACGTGGACGACCAAACAGAGAGGCAGCGAGGCGTCACAAGTACACAGACGACCATAAAGACTGTGAACAAGTGGCAGAAAGGGAAGAGCATTAACAGGTAAAACAGATTAACTATATCTACGCTTTAATCTGTTGGCTTTTCTTCCTGACCCTGCAAACTTTAAAGGACATAATAATCCGTGGTTTCTAGGAATGTGCCATTAACATTAATTCAGCCTGTTTCCATTTAAAACAAACATGTTTGAAGAGTTTTCAAAATAGAACCTACCTATAAATTATGATGCGTTATTATATCTTAAGGTAAAATTCCATGGGGTAAATTCACAAGGTATATAAAGTCCTTCAAATTAACTCCACCTTTAGCAGCTGTATACCATTCAAGTGATGAACACATGACTAATCAGGAATTATAATCCAATAAAAATCATTACTCTAAAATGAATAGTTACTGTTAGTTTTGGTATTATTTTTATGCTAATTCTTTGGTCATTTTGTGTAAGTACATTTTTGAATGCATGATATCCTTGCAGCAAAGTAGGTCTACTGTGTGGTTTTGCTACTTTTGCTGTTGAAGTAAAAGGTGAAAGGAGTTGTCCAAGAACAACAACCAGAAATGATAAATACAATCATAATAAAAATATACAATTTAAATTGACATGTAATAAAGGGATATCTTATCTTATCTTATCTTATGACTTATGACTTATCTTATGACTTTTTAAAATGAAGACTTCCTCCTAATCCAAATGCATAATGTTAATATTAGTCAGTTTTAATAAATTTGATAAAAGTTGTAATATTGTAAGAATTAAGTAGTGCAATTTTATGAAAAGGTCCAAATATTACACGAGGGAATTTAGTAATATTTCGGTTACAATTTTGATTTCAATCTACATATTTATACACATTCCATAATGGAAAAAAGGAGCACGAACATGAAAAAATATATTGCCTGCCCCTTTCTTAATGATAACATAAAATACTAGATCTTTGCTCACCTATTTTCTTTCATAGATGAGATTAAAAACTCAACAATACATGCTCAAACAGTGATCCTGAGATGAATGCTCACTTAATTCATAATGTCCCATGATTCTATTTAATGCATTCTCTTAAACTGAAACAATATTTACTCAAGATTTTTAATTCATTGTCCAGAGAATTCCCCAGTTTGACTCCCTGTGCTGGAACACACGCCGGCCTTACTGTAGCACATACATACAAACTTTTGAAGTCAGATTTTTCCCTCTTATAGTCTCATCATTTGATCTTAATACAAGCAACTTTCCAACTTTGCACAGTAAAATGTTTAAAAAAAAACAAGAAAACGTTGCCATCATACGGAGCGGACATGCGCAGTGGCTCCCTGCCTGTCTTCAGTCCCGTCAGCTGGTCAAACGCAGCAGCAGTGCGTGTCGGACCGTGCGGGAGAAGATGTGTGAAGTTGGGGACGTTAAGTGTCGGTCAGTCCGCTCCAGGGAGGGAGATAGAAGGTGAGGAAAGTATTAATTACCCGGTCAGAACTTGTGCACATAAAGTCCGTGTAGTGTTTGTGTGGAGGTTTCAGACAATCACTGTCACAGCAGGAATGCGCGGTATGTCATGTGTCCTCTGTTCCAAGAGTCATGTTCAAGGTGGACATTTACAGGAACCGTAATCGATTTTTTTCCCGCATGTCTTCGTTATTATTAGAGAGGAAACGGACACATGTTTTTGGTTGGTCTGATGCCATAAAACGTGAAAAGCTCCTGAGTAGTAAAACATTTACAACAACTATAGTCCAACATTGAAGTCAGTGGGTTGCCAGGCTGGTCTGCGGTCTGTCTCTGGGTCTTCTATCCAAGAGTGTGGGCTGAATCTGAGACCGGACTGTACCTTACATAAGAGGAGGAATTTGATCCTGCTCTGGTTTCAGTCAGAATAGTGATAAGGCTTTTTTTGGCAGAGATGCAGCAGCCTGTTTCAAGTTCTCCTGTCTGACCTGTCTGCCTCAGTCTGACCTGATTTACACCTGACTTTGACCTTTTTTTTTCATTTCTGCCCTGAAAAGCAGAGACTGGAGTAATTACCCCCACCAAGAGCAGGATTTTTTTGTCATTATGTTTGTTGTTTGTTCCTAAGATCTCTTGAGAAGCTGTCAACAGATGTTTATGTCATTTTGTGTAAGGGTGGACCTTGGGTCAAGAATGGGTTAATAAACTTTCTGGGTAGATCCGGATAGGGATATGGGTTCTAGATCACTTTTTCTCTGTCTTCAGCATTTTTATTTAACATTTCGCTGATGTCCAGTGCTGATCCTAGACTCTGGGGGGGGGGGGGGGCCCAGGCAAAGAAGCCCAGCTCCAATCCCCCTCCCCGCATGCCCCCCTTTGCCTCATTAAAATGCATTCAGTCAATTCAGTCAAAAAATAACATGTAAATATGTGAGGTGTATGTATGACAGTTCAATGTAGAGAGTCCAAACTAACAACATGTAGCTGTCATATGATAGATAGAAGGGGCCCCTTGTAGGGGGGATTTGGAGTGTTGGTGGTGTACGATATAGTGCCTTCATGAGAGGTTTAAGGGGGTTATAGTTGTCGTTGAAAGGGGGGCGGGGTTACCTCCCATGACTGTGAGCCACTGATCATGAGAAATAAAAATAGGCTAGCTCATGATGTTCCACCGCTATGCATTAGATCCAGATCTAGATCATAAAGAGGATGTGGGACTTTAGAATAAATATTTGAAGGGGGGCAATACGTACTGGGTCACAGTATGGTAACAGAGAGGGGTAGAGACACGACACTGACACAGATATGTAGCTGAGATAGTGACGATCCAGACTCGTTGAAATGGATTTCATGCATCGGTTAAAGAAAACAAGTTACATCTGGATGAAAAATAGATCATAAGCTGCTGATGATAAACGCATGATTCCAAATGTTAGCAGTTGTTCCCAGGGTCAAGAAATTAGCTGGTATTACTTAATTTGGCATGAGGCAGATCTGAGTTAAGTGATGTCATCATGGTGACATCACCGTAGTGTGAGCTATGCCCTGGGTGCACTGATACAATTGATGATCTCTTCATGGTAACGCACATATTGTGCACACTCACACATGCCCATTTCGTCTCTCAGAAGCCCGCTGATAAACAGCGGTCACAGGATTTTACTTTTACACAGCCTAGAACCTTTCCTGGAAAGTTTTAGTGTCTATGGTGTTAGCGTTGGTATTCTAGTGACAGAAGCAGTTGAAGCTGAAGCACTGAAGTTGAGACAAAATGCCTTAAAGGTTTCAGGATGGGTGGTAAAATAATAAAAACGGGAAAAAAACAGAAAAAAACGATAGAGAGGTTGTAATTCTTTCATTGTAGTCTAGTCTTATGTGGATTATTTTACCCCATAAAATCATAAAACCCAAACAATTACATTTACATTTGAAGCTGTCAGAGTTCCAAGAGTGGATGGTGGATCCTTGTGATGGGTTTGGATCATGTAATTAAAGCAGGGCCGGAGCCATAGAGGACCAAATCCAACCCCAACCCCAAAAAATCTAATCTAATTTTCATGCCATTTTGAATTATTTAACATATCTAACGTTTCCATGTTTCATTGTATGTTAAAGCAAATATTGTGAATTAATGAAGTACAGCAATACCATTAATCAACAGAAATCTATGCATTGTTATATGAAGACAAGTCGTGTGGAAAGGTTTAGCAAAGTGTTGGCTCTCCTCTCCTCTCCTCTCTTTTTAGATGAGGATTTAATCAGACAAAGCCAAGTATTTTTAGATGCCTAAACTAAACCAGCCCTTAACCACTGAGTCTTTGTGAGCCATGTAGGTGGTGTCATTTTGTTTTGGCTTAAACAGGACCTTTGAACCTCATCTAGAGACTATGTGTGGGTGTGTGTGGGTGTGTGGATGTTCTGAGTGGATCTCATGCAGTGGCGTAAGAGTTCCTGGCTGACAGAGCAGGAAGTGCTGTAAAATTTGATGCTGGTTTGGGGAGCAAAGGCCCCAGGCGGAGGGAGTTTCTGCTGGCTGAGCTCTCAGAGCAGCTCTGAGTTCCTGTGGACAGACAGCTCAGAGCGGAGACATTCACTGTCGCTGTGATTCAGCCGTCACAGTCTCACTGGAATCCACCGAAAGAGTAAATCTTTGTCTGTATTTGATCGTTTCCTTTTTATTTCTTTGTGTTTAAGGGCGTTTCTGAACGTCAACCTTTGGTTGTCCTTGGGGTGTATAATAATAGCACAGAGATGCCCGGATGACCAGGTGAAATCGATGTCTCCATCTCCCTCCTCCGCTCTCCGTCTGCCTGGATGTATGTAATGAGCTGCAGGTCTGTGTGTCTGTTTGAGGGCGAGGCTAGGCTGAGCCACACGAATGCACTTGCAGAGCAGAGTGGCAAACAGCTGACGGACTGAAGAATAAGGATGCACGACGTGACAGCATCCAACATCTCAATCGCCCCCGATGGTCTCAAGCCCGGCCAAATAGCATTTATGTCAGATAACATTTTCAAAGGATGGTTTCTGTCACCGGTGGTGGTTTTTATCATGCTGGTGTATTTTCAAGTGTTCATTCTTCTGATAAGTCTGGTTTTAATTATTTGATGCTATAAAAAGGGTGTGTGATGGGAACTCAATCCTGCTGCGCCACCGCCTAATCACTAAAGCACAAACTGTGACTCCAAATGATGTCACGAGCACAACGCGGCAGGGCTGGTATCCAGGATGTTTTGGCTTTGTTTTTGTGCAGTGGGAGGAAGTGAAGGCGGGTTGTCCATTTTTATATCAGAAGTTAATGTTTCACTTCTCTGATTCACTGCTTTGTGGATGCAGTAGTGCCCTTCTCTCCATTCGCCTTCTAGCCACACTTTATCGCTCCCACTCTGTTTCGCCAGTTTAGCCCAGTAGGAGGGGCTTTGAATGGTGTGTTTACAAACAGTAACGACAAATCCTGCATAGTATACCTTTAAATCGCTCCTCTTATGTGAAGCATTTTACTCCCACCGAAGAGGTTGAATAAGACTAGATGGTGCCACACACCCAGACCAGGCAACCAGTATGCATTTTGTGTAGCGGGTACGCATTTTGGCATCAAAGTACGCTGATACGATTTGTCAGTCTAAACTACGCATAAAACTTCAAGTTCAATGGTGCACATGCAGTATTTAAGTCTTAAAACAAGAGGCAGCAGCGTTTAGCCTGCCGAAACGCAAAAGAGGAAGAAGAGGCTGACCGATGCTGGGTTCAAGTGAGGATCATTGACAGATTGAAAGCAAAACAAATTCACTTTTTATCTCATTCCTACAGAGCCCTGAAGGGGACATGGACAAAAAAAAAACAAATTATTATATTAACATGTATTAAGTATTATATTGTGCCCATGCCTGCTACCAAATCATTCATTTTGCACATTGTGCAATTCTGATTGTGACGTTAGCCACCAAGGAGCTTCAGGTAATGATGTAGCTGAAGCTCTGGTTACATAGGCCTACAGTAGGCCTGCATTAAACTGAAAGTCTAAACTTCATGTGCGGCAATATTTGACATTTTCTGAGAGCCAATGCTCTGTTGAAACAGTGCTTTACTTGTCAGAGAACGTTTTTAGGGGCCTTTATAGAGTTTTCATGTTCTCCCTGTGTCTCAGTGGGTTCCTTCTGGATGCTATGGCTTCCTCCCACAGTCTAAGAACATGCAACAGAGGTGAACTGGTGACTCTAAAGTGTGAGTGTGAATAGTTGTCTCTCATATGATCCTCTCCAAACTTACAGAGAATAACTCTGTGTCAGGACTGGACTGTGATGAACGAGCAGCTTGCCCAGGATGTAGCCCAACTCTTGCCCAATATCAGCTGGGATAGGCTTGACCCTGCAATGGATAAAGAGAATGAATGTTTTCTTTTTTTGATCCATCTGACACAAAGAAAGACACACAACCACACACACCTATAATTTCGAGTCACTGATTCACCTGCATTGCATGTTTCCCAGAGGAAACCCATGCAGACACGGGGAGAAGATGCTGACTCCATACAGAGGCTGCAGGTCCTCAGGGGGATTTGAACCCAGGACCTTCTTGCTGCGAGGCAACAGTGTTTCATCTTTTTTTGATGAAACAATTATTTCATAATGAAAGTAAAACTAAATCTCAGAAATAACTACAGCGTTTACCCTGATCATGAAATCATTTTCAGATTTTTTTTTTTATGTCAGAGAATGAGCTCCATACAAACACAAGCAACAGTTCAGGACTTGAAACCAACTGCATAAGGTCTGTGAACGCAGCTTTTGACCGTTCTCGCGTTTCTCATGCATACTTGTGTGTACACTTTGTGTTTGGGAACAAAAGGTCACCTCCCTTGTCGTCGCTCATGGAAATATGCATCATGTTGAGGAAGAGCACAGTGAAAAAATCCACTGCCAACATGCGGTTTCACTGCTGTCAGAAAGACACCATCTAACTGCAGTGTTTTTCCATTTTTAGCATCAGTGAAATTGTCTGTATTAACCTGTGAGCAGAGCTGAGTTTTATGACTCCCAGAGTTTTCAGACTTGGTGAGAAGACAGCTGGTGTGATGCTGGGTGGACACCAGGAAGAAAACAAGCTTCTTTTCCTTCAGTCCTGAAAAACAGACTCTCTGGCAGACGAGACGGATGAGGTTTCACACAGTCTATTACACAATATTATATAATATTCCTCATCCTCCCTGAAGAGGTTTGCTGTGTTGCAAGCTGTTGGGAGGTGGCGGATTAACACAATTCTATAGTCTCAAAGAGTTGTGCAACAGGACAGACAGAACAGTTCTGCTAGTGCTACTACTGCTACTGCTATTACAACTACTATTAGGACTGCGATTACCGTACTTAGAACTGGGTTTTTGAACCTCTGTTAGCAACAAAACTTTGTTTGGTGTGGCATCGGGTATCAAAACGTAGGCGATAACTTGGCAAATGTTAAAAAATGTATGATCCACGACTGAGACTGAAATATCCCAACAATCTGAAAAGCAATTTCCTCATCAGCTTCATATGTTTGTTGTTTACAGCCTATTTGGTTTGTGGCGTTTTAACTTAATAGCTAACCTTAAGGCCCGCACACACACCTGAAGTTATTATGTATGGAGTATGGACATTTTATTTGTTTAATTTGTAGGATGGCGCTTACAAAGGTAAAAGTATCCAAGTAAAAAAAACACAGATAGAAATATAACATATTCTTTTTGCCTCTACTACTTCAGGGAGGCCACTGCTATAACCTCTGGTGAACAACCTGCACACTCTCTTGCCGACATGCAAGATTTCTGTATTTCTCTTTTGGCTACAACAGAAGTTATGGACCGATCCAAGTTCTAGTTGCATGTTTGCATGGTGAAAGAATCAAAATGCAAGTGTTGCATATGAATGGGGATCCTCTGGAGGGAATGCTCAGCCTTGGCGGAGGTTTGCTGTCTCAGAACATTCTTGTTTTCTCTGCTTTTGATTTAAATTGATTGCTGTTGGAAAAATGCGATGAAGGATATTCCCACACACCAGCCAGAGTTGAGTAATATGCAATGTAAACCTGAATCTGATTACAGTTGTTTTTTTTGTTTTTTTACCAGGTAGACGTCACTGTCCATCAAATCTGATATTACAACCATGAAACCATGAACAAAGCAGTTTATTGTTGAACTTTTACTGAACCGTTACTCTAAATGTGATTGTGATTTATAACGTGTTCTAATTAAAGGCAAAGAAATTATACTGTTCACGACACTTCTAATTTTATTTCATTTTAATTCATTACTATGATTTAGAGAGTACCGTATTTTAGTCAGTGTACAGCATTCACCAATAATGAAAGAATATTTATTTTTGTTTAATTAGAACTATTCTCTCAAGAAAACGACTATTTTCATAGTGACTTCATAGTTCTGTGGAGGAAAACTTACAAAAAAAAACAGTTTCTAAGGCAGGATACAAAGACAGCAATAGATTCCACAAAGGTCAGGCCACAACTCAGATTCAAACAGAACTGGGATTAAAATCCCATCAATACAAGTTTCTCATTTACTCTTCAACAACCGAGATGTCATGTTCAACCCACCAAAGGGATGTCTGAAACCAAACGAAGAGCAAAATAAAACAATAACTCCATGAAAATATTAAGATTCTAAAATACACAATGTATCTGCAGCCAGACGAAGGATCACACCTCCTGTAGCTAATTCTCACTACGGATGAGAACATTTTTGCAAATAGATACAGAAGGCTACCGCCAGGAGTGACTTTCATTTAAGGTATTTTACATAGTTAAGTTCAGAGGTTGAATGATCAATTGAAATAAGTTGTGGGAACAAAGAGTGGGTCTGTTGGGGGACAGAAGATTAATCCTCATGACTCTTCGTCTGACTTTCCCTCTAGCACCACCAGCAGGTCAAAATGTTCACTGACTCTACCTTCTTGATGATTTGGTGTTGCACTACAGCAGGAGCCACCAGCATGGCTGAAGACTCTGTCTTCATGTTCAACATATTTAGAGACAAAGGTTGCTGCACTGAAGAAACTGATTTGTAAACATTACATTATATTTCATTTGAATTTATTTGAATAGATTTTAATGTGTTATTTAATCCTACTCACCTTTTTGAATTCATTTTATAATGTACTGCCATTGATTAAAACAGGTTAATTTTCACTCAATTTAAAGTCATTAGAAAATATTATGTGAAATTTAATCCCCACATGACTGACATGACTGTCCTGTTTGTGCATGAGCAAACACATGCCGTCACTTTGGTCTGGAGGTGGGGATTAGATGGTTAGCATATTAAATCATATTAAATCTGTACAGGCATTAGAAATATTTAAATCACTGCTGAAGACCCATCTCTTCTCACTGGCGCTAAATTCGAGTTGAGCTTAGCATTTTGATTTGACCTTTTATCGAGCAGCATTGCTTGCTTTATTATTATTGCATTTATTGTATTTTTGTTACTATTTTTATTTAGATTTTAGATCTGTTATTTTGAGCTTGTTCAGCACTTTGGTCAGCTGTTTGTTTTAAAAAAAAAATGTACTATATCAATAAATTTGACTTTGACTTTGAATGAGAGAAAAATGACTAAAACAAGAATATATGAAGTTACAGGCGCCCATATCAAAGTGCTACTGAGTATATTTCATGTAAACGTCTCGTGTGTTTTGTTTTTCAGTCTGCAGGACTTGACAGACAGCGGTGGAGAATATGTGAAGGTAAACTTCCTCTTTACATGACTGCTATACTACTGTTACTCATGCATGTGTGACTGCGATGCTGCGTTTCTCTCCTCCTTTTATCAGACAAAAAAAACTTTCTCTGCAGCAGAGGCAACACATTCATTGAAGGTTAAACTGAACTTGTTCCTGTCTGCTGCTGTGGTGGTGCTCCTTTACATAGGACACACAGGCTCTAATTCAATCAGGATGGGTAGGGAATGTAGTCCTCTGCAGGGAAATCCTTTGAAAGTTGCCGCTGGTAACCGCGGCGGCTTCGTTTGAGCCGGCAGCTCTGCTTGGAAAAAAAGTGTAAGAGACACAGGGGGGGAGAGAATTTCCAGTTCATTGACTTCAATTGGATACTTGACAAACACACTTGTCTGAATGGGACAAACTGGCGATGAATGATAATGCTAATGAAATTAAAGCTATTCATTAGGGGTTTCAAGGTCTTCTCCCTGTCCACACACATACAAACACACACACACACACACACACACACACACACACACACACACACACACACACACACACACACACACACACACACATACAAACACACACACACACACACACACACACACACACACACACACACACACACACACCCAAACTCTTGTATTTTGTTTTGAAGAGGTCTTGGCCTGGTGCCCAACCCTTGATTCACAGTTCACTGGGACAAACCATTCTGTGTTAAAGTGAGGGGTGGGAGGTGTCAGGGAGGAGGAAAACAACATGTCACCATTATAACAGTAACTAGGGTGTGTGTGTGTGTGAGTGTGTGCATTCCAGACCATTCTTGGTCTGAGCTCTTGATATACAGTATCTTCATTTTGTATGTGTGTGTATTTGTGTAAAGACGTCAAAGCACCACTGAGTGATGACCCCTGCCACACAATAACGTTGTCATGACGACGAGGCCAAGACTCCAGCATGGGTCTGGGTCTCGGGCCTCTGGTGCTGTCAGTGTGGATGCCAGTGTGGGAATGCCAGAGCTGTCGTCCTCCCTCCTCACCCCCCTCTCTTCTCTCTTAACACACACACTCGCATTAAAACAGAGCTGAGAAGGCTGCAGTTTGACTCGATTTACCCACAATTATTCTTCTCTCAGAGGACAGATGCTTCAAGTGTAAGAAAGAGAGGAGTCAGTCGGCAGGAAAGTGGATGGCAGCAGTACAAATGCAGCAGGCAGTAGACCCCTCTGTTGGGATTTGAACCCAAACTCAGACGCTGCTACACGATGCTCTAAACTCATGTTATTGTATTGGTTTGCTATATTTTGTGTCTGTGATGCCTTTTAAGTTCTCCAAAGACAAGTTCTGGTTGGAGCCACCGTCAGAGAAACTGAGGAAGGAGCTGGAGGAGGAGCTGAAGCTGAGCGGCACCAATCTGAAGAGTCACGCCTGGTACCACGGACTTATACCCTGGGAGGTCTGCCCCAAACACACACATGCACATACACACACACACACTGGTTGCTTGTTACTTCTGTTTATTTCCTGGACCTTCACTTTTGCCATAACCTCTACATGCTTAACTCCAACACCAGCCCTTAACCTAATCTAAACCAAAACCTTATAAGTCTCAGTTTAAAACTTTATTGTGTTTGTCATTATTGTCTTTATTATGTGAGAACCTGTGTTTTGTCCCCAAATTGGAAGTGAGTGCCTATAGTGACCACATTGTGTCCCCATGTTATAATACAAATACACCTGGATTATGTAAATCTAAATGATTTTCTTTTATTCTTGTTATAAATGTTAGTTTGCGTGTTTATGTTAGTGAGCATAGCCAGCCACCAAATACATCAAAAAAGTTAGAAAGGTGTACGATGTCAGCAACTTTTCTAGGATATTCAAATGTTTTGAATATGGAATGTAACATCTGAAGGATTTTGTATAAGAAGGAGAGCTTTGTGAAACCAATATAAATCCAAATTAAAACTGATTATTGGGACTTAACCTTCAAATTTTGAGTTTTACTTTAAAACAAAACAGTTAAATTGTGTTTTATTGTGAAATTGTCCTGCAAATCTGAGGATTCTGAGTCATGCAGTGGTTCCACTACAAAAAGGAGCTCTAGTCAAACACATCTGAGCTGAGTCTTAATTTAAAGAGGAAATCTTGATTATAAAATTAGTGCAAGTAAAGGAGGGGTCCATCTAAGTTACAGCATCAATGCATTAATTGGTCATGATTTCGATAAGATGAGAATAGATCCAACATAACAGATGGAATCATCAGATCACATAGCAGGTAAACGCAGATGGAGCAGGGTCAGTCATCCTATAGCATGACGAGGCGACACGTCATTTCTGGTTCCCAGGGGAAACCTGCCTTCGTCGTCGGTGAAATAAAAGCAGTTTGTTGCTATTTTCTTTCAGTCATTCACTGTCTTTATATCATACACATTTTTCTCACCCTCTTATTTCATTTAAATAAAACAAACACAAAGAATGATTTCTATAGCATACAAATACAAAAGAAACTCTTGGTAATAATGTAAAACTACGTTACACCACCAAACTCCAGGCTGCTGGTCTCGAGCTTTGCTCATACAAACATCCTGCCGATGCATGGAAAGATGAACTGACATCATGGCCAAGTGTAGAGTATGGAGATATTTACTGCTATTTGATTGAAAGTCCTGGTAATAAAGTTGTGTTTCTCATATTAGCTACTTATATGAAAATGTCAAATAGCGAATTCAACATCCAAGGAAGTTAAAAATGTCTCCTCAGCTGTCGGAGAGCCTGGTGGTGAAACATGGTGACTTCCTCGTCAGAGACTCTCTGTCCAGTCAAGGCAACTTTGTCCTGACAAGCCACTGGGAGAAGAAGACTCTTCACTTCCTCATCAGGAAGACGGTGGTTCAATCCAGTGAGACGTACACTCGGGTCCACTACAGCCTGGAGGGTGAGGTCTTCAGCTCTTTACCTGCTCTCGTTCACTTCTATGTGGGAAGCAGGGCGGCTCTAACCCAGTGGAGCGGAGCTCAGATTCATCGGCCAGTGAACCGGACGCTGCCTCTCAGCTACCTGGAGACGGCCTTCTGCACCACTGTCAGCCCACTGTCCTGCCACAGAGAGCTGAAGAATGGCAGCATGAGCATAGAGAAGAGGGTCTGTCCAACAATGTAAGGTTTCACTGAGAACATACAACACAGAGAATTTGTTTCATTCTTTTCAATTATAATTAAATTCATTTCTTTTGTGTTTTACAGTATGGCAGGGTATTGCTGCCACACCAGAAATAGAAAAATGGATCAGGATCATGCAATAAAGTGAAAAGTTTATTATTATAACATGATATATTTCATGTTATAACAAGATATCTTCAAGTTATAAAAAAAATACTTTAACATTATCATGGAATACAAACTTCTTTCGTTATAATGAGAAACTTTTTTCTGTTATGGCAGTATACTATTTATCTTGTTTTAACATGATAATTTATTGTTTCTAACATGAAAACTACAAGAGAAAATTTATTGTAAAAACTTGAAACATTCCATGTCACAATGTGTTCATTTAGGCTATATTGCTATGAAACTCCTGTTTGAATATGGAAACATCTGCAGATAAATTGAGGACTAAGCAAGATTCTTCTGTTATTGTGCATGGTAGATGATCTACTGCTCAAAACTGGAGTAGCTGCATATCATGATGAGTCCTCTTCCACCATAGACAAACTTATGTCCTTATAACATGAAATATTTCACATTATAGCAGTAAAACTTATCTTATAGTAAAACTTATAAAATGAAAGGTTTTTGTTTTGTAACGTGAAATGTGTCATTTTAAAACACGATAAAAAAACTATTTAAAAAAACAATAAAAGTTTCTTCTTATGATAAGTTTGTGTGCAGTAATAATGTGAAAATATCTCTCATAACATGAAAAAATCTTGTAATAACCTGAAAAAAAAAAAATATATGTATAATTTTCATGTTATAGTATGATACTGATCCATTTTTCTTTTTAGGTGGTGTCAGCAATTCATTGCCATATACACTTTGAGATAAAACCAAGAGGTTCAAGAAGAGTTTTTCAGTAACAGCATCTGGTCTCTAATGACTGATATTTTGAAATTTTCTTTTTGGAGGTTAGGATGCAATTGAGTTGTATTTCTAGATTATCTAGAAATACTATTTCTAGACCACCAGACCACTTTGTTTTTACAGTTTAGTCAGAAAATGTCAGACATCATGAAATCATCTGTATAAAAAAAATCATAACAGCATCAGTCTGGCTGATGGCTGTGTTTAAAGACATATTTCACCTAGGGATGATTATTGTTGAGATATGACGAGAGAATATGGGGCGGAAAAAATCCTTCGACAACCAGATTGCACTGCACTACAGCGGACCAATAAACCTACTGTGAGAGGGTGATGGTTGGTTTTAGCTCGTCTGTTTTGAAGCAGGAAACAGTATGGTGGCTGGCTGGTAACAAACATGTTAAACAGTGAACTAAATTGTGTTTCTGAAAGCATTTTAGGTACACAAATACAAATACACAATGAACAGGATAATGGTTCATATTTAATCACCATCTAATTTTGAAGTCTGAGGTTTCCTGAAAATAAAAACACACAATCAAATGATGACAAAAACATTTTATACAGAATTTTTAACACAGTAAATAATCGACAAAACAAATAGGCTGAAGCCCTAGGCTTATTTTTGCCTATCCTATACCATCCAAAGAATAACCCAAAACATCTGCAACACAAAAGGAAAAAAATACATAATTACATTATACTATACAATGTATAATCCTCAAATATTTAATAATCTAATCAATTTACATTATACTCCCCAATCATTTTACTTTCCAACGCCCTTTTTGAAGCTAAACAAAGAGCTCTTAACCTGCAGTTATTAGTTATTTTCTTGTCTATGACTGGATGCAACCTGGATTTAGTTTTGGTAAATGCAATGCAGTATAGAAAGTGAAGACATGGTGGTCTTCTCTGTTGCAGTCCCTTTTTTGTGATGAAGGCTGAAAAGTTGTATTTTTGCAAGTGATTTGATGACTAAACTGCATTTGGCATCACCATGATATAAAGACATAAATCTCTGTTTATATCATTTTATTTGCCTGAGAAAGTAAACATGAACATAAGATACAGATTCTAATAATGTCTGCCATCTCTCTCTGCGTGTGTCTCATGCAGTCCTTCCTCGCACCACCACATGGAGGCAGATGTTAATAAGGAGCAGGACGAGCAGCCTCTGGTGACTGCTGCTGATTCCTCCCTTTCTACTCTGAACAGTCACAGTGAGTTTAACACTTAACCCTTTTTCCTCTTTGTGTTGATGTAGTTAGATGGCAGACAATTGTAGACTGGTGCCACATGTAATAAAATATACAATCAAATCAAAGCATTGAATCTGTTCAAATGTTGAACAGTGCAGTACACAAGGCCAAACTCTTCATGTGTGTAAAATAAAGCTTGAAAACAGCCTCAAAGGTAACATGGCAACAGCATATCATCACTAAAAGTCATAAGCAATGAATCATTTCCCAGCCCTTGTGGGTGACAATCACAAAATACATGTGCTAGTTTTTATAGAAATCAATCTTATGTCATTTATTTAAAATAAATGCAGTAGTTTATTAGAATAATAAAACAAAAAAACAAAAAACATGGCGGTTGCCTTAAAGATATTCCTGGATATGGATTAAAAACTGATCTTTTGATTCAAGGTCTAACCTGTCAACAAGTTGTATTGTAAATTATTTACGTTTACATTGTCATTGTCATTCAGATACACACATTCAGGCATGTTAGGATACCAGTGTAAGACTTGGTGTCCTGCTCAGGACTCAGACAGAACATAACTGCTTATGTTGTTTTCTTTACAAACAATCAGGATCCAGGACTCGAATATCTTGCAGCACTTTCATTATTCCTTTTTGTGTTTGTTTCGAGAAAACACTTGACGCCACAAAAACTTAACCACAGAAATAAAAACAATGAAAACTAGCAAAACAATTGCCAGCAGAAATGCCACCACATCAATCGAGTGGTACTGTATCTTGGACATCTTGTAAGACTCTGTCCTCAGATGCTTTGCTCCTTTGTGCCTCATGACAAACTCAATCCAGAACATGGCGCGGTCCATTGGTTTCATAGGCTGATCTCTGTGCAGGTTGGACAGAGTAGTCATCTTTTCCCTGTAGGTCGGTTCATAGAGTACCTCCTTTAGGGCCTTCAGGAAGCTGTCTTTGTTCACCGTTGCAATGTCGAGGACTTTGGCCACACCTCTTGCTTTCATTCTGAAGAAGTTGTCCTGCTGGTCAAACATGAGGGGCAAGCCAACAAGGGGGACGCCATGGTAGATGGCCTCCTGTATTCCATTGGTGCCTCCATGGGCCACAAACACTCTGGTCTTGGGGTGACCCAGGAGGTCGTTTTGAGGCAGCCAGTCCAAGAGTAAGGTGTTGTTGCCAAGGGTGGATGGTTTTTTGCCTTTGTGCCTCCAGATTACCTTCTGAGGAAGTTGGGCAAAAGCAGCAGCAATGTCCTCAGCAATGTCCTCTGGGAGTTTTGCCACCAGGGTTCCCAATGTCATAACAATGATACCATGTTCTCCAGAGCTCCCGACAAAATCTTCTAGTTCTTTAGACAGGGGCTTGGAGGGTTTGCACTGAAATCCTGACATGTAGACAACGTTTGGCATGGTGGGTCGTGGGAACTCAAAGGTAAAATCATTCCTCATCAGCCAGATGTCTGCTGCCTGAAACAGCTCCATGTAATGTACATCACTTCCAAAGTAGCGATGGACAAACGGTATGTAGTTTGAGTCTGTTACATACCAAATTTGGAGACGAGTGAAGAAATAGAACATAATGTTCTTGACCCTTTGGAAAAATGTCATTTTGTCAGTCAGCTCTGCCCCTGGTATTGGGACAAAGGAGAAAGGTGAAGGTGCAATTGCATGATGTCCCTCCCCCTGAATAGTCCACCTCACATTTAGGACAAGTGGAAGACCCAAACGGTGAGCCAGGAGCACTCCTACACCAATTGCAGGGTCCGTCAGAACCAAATCATATTTGGCATCGCGGAGGCTCTGCATCAATTTGGCGTCTTCAAACATCTCTTCCAGCATTTTAATAACTTGCTTATTCATCTGATAGAACTGTTCCATCAGTTCATACTCCAGAGATAACCTGGCCCAAAGTGAAGCGCCTTCTCGCCGCATGTTAATCATTGTAATTACAAATAATCCAAAGCCTTCCTCATCAAAACCAGCAGTGGAATTTATAGTGATGGACTTGTAGTGTGGTGACTCTGGCGTGATGTACCAGCTGTCTGATGGTCGCAAAACTGTGACTTCATGGCCCCTGGAGTAAAGCTCCTCAATGAGGACTTTCATGTTGACCCAGTGGCTTCCATCCAAAGGGTACACCAAGACTTTCCCTCCTTTTACCAAGGGCGAAGAGAAGATCAGCACTGCAAGTGCCATCAGGATGGGCGGGTACATTTTGAAGGAGATTCTGACAAGAGATGCAAGGATGTTAGGTCTGTCAAGGCTATACAGTCTTTGAGTATCCTAGTTAAGAGCAAAGACCATTTAAAGTTTCAGTAAAGTGCTGCCAGAACAAGCCTGATGCTTGTCTTCGCGCACAGGGTTGTCATTTTTCTCTCAGGAAACTGAGACATTCTCTTAGACTCGAATAGTTGCATAATACAGCTCAATAACAGGTTCCTGATTACATAACAAAACAGCGTGGGACTTTCAGCTTCTAAATCTCAGGGGTCTACAAAAGCTGTTTTGTAGACCCCCTTTGGTAGATGGTCCCACTGTCGGATTTCACAACTTTGTATTCATGAACATGTGCTGCTCAGCAATGACAAGCAGGTGTTGAACTGTAATGGGGGTTTAATAGCAACTGACTTTTACAGTCCCAGTCCAAAGACCTCTACACATGTAACCATAACTGTCATAAAAATGTTCAACTTTAGCCTCAAAAAGTGGTTCCAACATGCTATTAGTTCACTACATGTGATACTAACAGTATGTACGCCGACTGCTACTACTACTACTGCTATTGCTATTACTACTACCAAGAGTAATAACAATACATTTGTGGCATATTAAAACTGTTAATATAATATGTAATTTTTATTATTTGAAAATGAAAACCAGGTACCAGGACCCTTTAGATAGTAATGCGAGCTCTTGTTGTAGCTATGATTAAAATTAAAACTATTACTACTGCTGCTTCTTTTATGTGAGTCATACGTAACTTTAAACCTGAGAATTGAAAGCAATGCATTAAATGTCATAGACTACTGGTAATAAATACAAGTGCATGGTCTTTCCCTGTGGAAGGAAAAAAAAGGTCTGACCCTTCTGCAGTTTCAACGTTTCTGCAAAAAGGACCTGCGGCTACAGTATTTTTGTGAGCTGATAAGGAAATGTTTCCAAAATAATTACTCAGTGTTCTTGCTCTAATTACATGGAACATTGTTTTGTTTTTTTAAATCTGTGCTTCATTATGTTTCCTGTTGCTGTGATCTCATCTAAATCTATGAACTTTGATTTTCTTCTCACAGTTTACAAGATGTACTTTTTTGGAAAACCATGGTTTTGAACATAGGTTTGAAGTTGGTTTGCTCAGTTCATTCATCTAATCCTGCTGTTGAGCTTGTCTACAGGGAACATCTGGAAGTCACTATCTGGCTCTGTGAGAAGATACAAATTTAGCATTTGCTTGAAAGCAGGGTTTTTGTTGTACAATCAATTGATGCACAGCATTTTATCACAGCAATACTCTGGCCACCTAACAAGAACAGAAAAACAACAGTACTGAAACATCAGCAAGAAGGTTTTCATCTTTGTACCAGTACCATCAGCCTAGTTTAGCCTCTAAACCTCAAAACCTGTATGAGTTTCATCTAAATACTTACAGACAGCGTTCCAGTGAGCAGATTTCACGTGTTGCTCCTGCGTCCAGCCTCCCTCATAGCAGACGGCTGGCTGACTGACTTTCATCCAATTCTAGAGGTCGAAGCTGCTCGGAGGGCATTGGCAATGAAATAACAGGGCTAAAGTTCAGAGTGTGTGTGTGGTATGCAACACCAGCAGCAACACGTTGGTTACACAAGGTAAAGCTGATTCAAAGAGTCTCACGTGGCAAACTCCAGTAAGATGTAGTACTGAGATAAGACTTATCTGTAGTTGCAGATTAATATACAGCAAATGCAAATTGGCAAGAGGTTTCCTCTGTAATTTAATTCCTTATTTAATCTAATTCCTTACTTTTTGTCCTCTCTGTAAAAAAAAAAAATCAGTATGAAATGGCTGCTATGAATTTGACAGTTTGTTTGTTTTTAGATGGAAAACTTGAATCACTAAAAGTATATGGAAAAAGTGAATATTTTTCCTGTTTATGTATATTATGAGACTCCCAGCTTCAGCACCTCCAGAGCATTTCTTTTGGTGAGACATGGATGGTCTTTATGTATTTATAATTTTTTAAAGAATAAAAACAGCACATTAGCAGCAATAATAAAGATTAAACTATACAAGTAAAATAAAAATTTAAGGTATTATGACCACAGAGTTCAAGAAAAAAAATGAAAAAGGTGAATTTGATTAAAAAAAGAGATCATATAAAAAGAATCATATAATAAAGCATACTGAAGGAAAAGGTAAAAAAAAAACAACCTATAGACATAAATTGAAAACGTGGAAAAAAGGGCAGATAAAATGAAGGATGTTAACATATAACACATAGATTTTACAGTAGTCTGGGTTATTTTTCTACCTGTAAACACTTCATCCCTCTCTCAGAAACCTGGATAATACTTGATTCCAGTTTTGAGAAACCTGGATACACTACCTGCAGTATTCTGATAGAAACCAGGATGTATTTACAGTAAACACCTTATCACGGTTTCTGAACCATCTCATATAGTGGTGGAGATGGTGAGAAACTAAGACACCCCTGCCTCAATCAAAAACCTGGATACTGTTATGATCATGCATACAGCCATATGAATAACCACGTTTTTTATGTGTTTGTAAATACCATGCCCTGATTGTAATTTTTTTTAAAACAGAATAACACTCAACACTAGGATACTGATGCACATGTAAATACATGGATTGTGATGTAATTTGAAGGTCATCACAGTGCATAACCAAACAATGCTCATATCAGCTGTACATGGCCTTGTTCACTGCTTTTAAAATAATCAATATGCCCTGCAAGATACAAATGAATTACTCATTAAAACAAATATTTTTCACACAGAGACTGAGGTAAAGGATATTTCCTTTTAAAATCTGCCTTTCAATAAATGAAAAAATACCTGTATGATAAACATGAGTCTTTTTCACATCACAGTAACAGGGTGTACAATGTGACGTTTTGCAGTTTGTCCGTCTTCAGTGTGATCAGTTTATCTGGCCAAGGAGTAAAGGTTTGACTCATTCGTAGCTGCAGGACTGACCTCACCCTTGAGGCCAGTGGATGGCACGCCTTATTTACACAGTCCAAATCAACAAATGAAAATCCTTTTAGGATTGTCCGCTTAACTCCATCATTACTCCTGGTTTGTCCCGGGTGTTTTGCATTCATGGACTAAGTAGGATGATCCAAGTGCTGATGGTAATTAGTCCGTTCCAGATGCCCTGATCTACTCTGCTACTGTAAATGACTTGACTGTGTGTCTTATGCCTCATGCTCAATACATACTTTTCATCAATGAAAACTGAAAATGAAAATTATTAATGTAATTTACACCACAACCTCATTTAAAGAATACATTTATTGATATTATATATTTTTTTATGATTATATCTAAATCCCATAAAAAGACCAAAACCAAAAATGAACTGATCGTACCAAGTAGTGTGTATGTAAACCTGTGTGTCATAGAGCCCCATTGTGGTTCAGACATTAAAATCATCAATGAATCCCACAACCTGTGGTAGATTTTGACTCACACACACAGTGTCCTGCTACTCCAAATACTCACTAGGGCACCCACCATTTGTGAATTAATTTGCTACAGACAATAGTCCCTGTGCATTATTCCCTCATGATTGGGGAACTTTTCATGAAAAGGACATTCACCAGCTGTTTTTGTGCTTGTTATTTATTTATTTTTTTGATGAAACTATAATTTTTTAAAGCCATTTTTAATGTATTTATATTTTCCTGCCTTCCTTGAAAACGGACTAATATCTTCATTTCAAGACCGTAGATGGTCTTAGAAGAAGTAAAAAAAAAAAAGTTAATTCTCCTTTTCCTTCTCTTCTTCTATCTTCAGCTCCACAGTCCAGAAGCCCTAGCATGAGCCGGTTAGCCAGCGTACCACCATCCCCATCCCTCGTGAGGTGCTTGGATACCTCCTCCCAAACCCTGCCCTCCCCAAGCAGCACCCTCCACAGACAGTGCAATGACAGGCCCCATCCTCAGGTGAACCAGGAGTCCCCATCCTCTGATGCAGGTGGAAGCTGCTACACAGAGCTGTACCCCAGTCCTCAGAGCTATGTGGAGAGGCTTCAGGCAGAGTCAATGGGTATTGATCCTCTGAGGGTGGAGGACGGGAACGTTTACTTCTCACCGGTGTTGGAAACAGTCTCTTGTTTCAAACCGAGCAGGTACCAGTCACCACTGATGCCTAAGGAGAATAAGCCTTTGGAGATGGGCATCCTGCGGAGGGTGAAGGAGCTCCTGGCTGAGGTTGACCCCAGAGCGGCAGCAAAACATATCACCAAGGCTGACTGCATGGTACAATAACAATATAGAAATCACCTAACTCAAATATCCAGATCTATCTTCTTTAGCCTTTTCCACTTAATGACCTGCAACTTTACCACTTTCCTTTGGTTTCACTGGATTCATGATTTCCAGATGTAAAAGGCAGATGTTTTAATGGGTAAACCTGATAAACCTTCTTTACACAACCTGCTCAGCACCAAACAACAGACAGGCACAGTTAAAGACTATCTGGTGAAGAAAGTGGAATAGTTAGAATTAATATTTGACTGATAATTTGATGACGACAGCGCTCCACACATGCATATATGCAAAAAGCCACACGAATTCTCATCTGACCATACGCATTCATGTCACATGGCCACGAATCGGATATGTATCCGATTAAGGACTGCATATGAAAGTGACTCAAAACTGATTTGACAAAATCTAATTTGTGCCATGTTAAGGCAAAAAAAAGGAATTGAATCACCTCTGTCTGGTAATGTGAACATAACCAATGTGTCCTTGAGCAAGATACTAAATCCCAATCTTGTCTGGCATTGTAAAGCGCTTTGAGTGGTCAGTCAGACTAGAGAGGCATTTTATAAGTACAGTCCCATTAGTACAGTCTATTTATAAATCTACACATGATGTTGGCAGATATT
Organism: Chaunax sp. Z400; assembly: GCA_037577475.1. NCBI lineage: Eukaryota > Metazoa > Chordata > Actinopteri > Lophiiformes > Chaunacidae > Chaunax > Chaunax sp. Z400. The sequence continues at coordinate 22,231,514 of CM075187.1, read as the reverse complement.
ATGCATTAAATCAACATCTAAATATAAAGACACGCAAGTGGAAGTAGACCACGATTCCATGATTACTCATGATTATCATCTGTGTTTCCTAGGTGGCCAGAATTCTGGAGGTGACTCCGGAGGTGCAAAGGATGATGGGAGTTAGTTCTGGGATGGAGCTGCTCACGTTGCCACATGGCCAACAGTTGAGGCTGGACCTGCTAGAGAGGTGAGGAGGGATTCATGAATTATTGACACTTCAATCCAACCAACAGTTACCACACAATGGTTCAGTAATAAGACTAAGTGTTGCTTATTGTCACAAACTATCTCTGGGCCAGAACAGAGGGAGGTCACAGAGAGCAGCCAGGTTCATTTTAGCCTTTTGTTACTCACCTATGGAATTAACATTAACAAGCTACAGCTGATGCAATCTGTTGCTGGTGATGTCTGTCCTATTAACCAACAGGACACTACCAATGGTACGGTGGAACACTGGGAAACACGCACAAGAAGTTATTGTTTCATCTTGTTAGGGATCTGAGAAAGAAAGAGGAACGAAAAAATTAAAGGAAATTTAATCAGTATTTGATTTAGTGGTGATGTAGGGATGATATGATTTGATTGTGATAAGTGGTAAACATTAAGGGCAGTAACCCTTCCTACAGGTTCCAAACTATGGGGACCATGCTGGCTCTGAATGTGCTGGGCTGCACGGGGACAACCGAGGAAAGGGCCGGTCTGCTGCATAAAATCATTCAGATTGCTGCTGAGCTCAAGAGCACAATGGGCAACATGTTCGGCTTCGCTGCTGTCATGAGAGCCTTAGAGCTGCCGCAGGTAAACATGCATCACACAGCCTGGATATTTGACTGGATATTTCCTTTTAAGGTGCTTTTGGGGTATTTTTGGCTTTAGTGATATTGTAGACAGACAGGGAACATTGGGAGAGAGTTGGGAATGACAATTGACCAAGGTCCCTGAGAGTATTAAACTACGTTAGGTAAGCACTTAACACATTGTCACGTCAGTGTGATGCTATTGATTACTATTATTGGAATTAATCTTCAATTAAACCTGCACTCTAACCCTTACCCTCTGAACATACAATACAATAAGCACTGCCCTAAATAGATACACCTCATCTTTTTATAACTGTAGGGGAAGTGTTATTGATTTTTTTTTTTGCTGTCTCACATCTGGACAGTTGCTTTTAAATCTAGAGATTGGACTGGAACACAGTAATAATTTGTAAAATTGGTACAAATGTGTGAAGACTCATGTTTAAAGCCCAGGCTCCTAGCAGAAATAAATCTACATTATTATTAGTTACTATATTTATTCTAAGATGAATGACAAATAAATTTAAATAGTCTTATATGAAGAAATATCAACAAATAGGTGCCATTTGTAACTCCAAATATCCTGCATCCATGGACTGAATATGAAACTACATGTACAAACCCCCCATCCATCCTACAGAGGAACAGCACACCCAGACTGAAAGAGACACGTGTTTTTGGGGGGACGACCCTACATCTGGAAACCATTATAACCATGGTGATGTTTTTCTGCCTTTCAGGTATCCCGTCTGGAGCAGACTTGGACGGCTTTACGGCAGCGACACACAGAGGGGGCCATTCTCTATGAGAAAACTCTGAGACCATTTCTGAAGAGTCTGAATGAAGGAAGAGGTAGAGATTATCCTACCCTGTCCACCACATGCTTTAATATAGTTTGGCTATAAACTGATTCCTGATGGTCCAAAAAACAACATTGACTTTGTCCTACAGAAAGCTGTCCACTGTCCAACACAACCTTCCCCCATGTTATACCCCTGCTGTCTCTGCTGGAGAAGAGCATGGCGGTGGGTGAGGGGACAGAGCCATGGGAGACAGTAGAAGTCGGAGTGGACGTGGTCATGTTCCACCTAGGGGCAGCGCGGACCATTGCTCAGCTGGGAGGCATCTACCGCTCCAACGCTGAGAGCAAACTCCAATGTAAGAGAGTGGACAGATGAGAAGAAAACTAGTGTCGGCTGTTGCTGATCAATACTTGTCAGAGGGACAAAATAAAAGCATTAGTTTGAGTAACTTGATTAAAGTAGTTAGTTTGCAGTACTACAACTTAAATAGTACCTCACTTAACATAGCTGGATAGATGAGGTAATGAAGGTTTAGTGGCCTAAAGGAAAGCACCACAATATATATGATATATATATATAAGAAAAAAAAGAACTTTGTAAAAGAACCTCACTGTTACACTGAATCACTTGTTAATCGTGTCTGTTAATCGGCTTTTTCAAATTTCAACAATTTAGCATGTAGACCACAGGGGCCGGGAATCAAACCATCAACTTTCCAATAAATGGATGACTGCTCTACCTCCACCTGCCTCTAAAAACTACTACCACTAATGATAGTAATACCAATGATGAAAAAATACAAATAAAAATAATAGATATTTAGAAATACTAATATGCTTTGACAAGGATAATGGTATGCTATTTCCATTTTGACAGTTAAAGGGAGAACTACAAAGATTGTGTAAACAGTTTGTGTTGATATGTCCCCAGTTCAGGGTCCCCATTCATTTCACTGTATGACATGAAATACTGCAGAATTCTGTTCAGAGTTCAGTGTAAATTTACATCAAACTTTTACAGTGTTGGTACAGTGGCTTTAACTCAAGTAACACAATTATATGAGATCTACAGTCATCCAAATGTTTCCACAAGCTGCTTAAAACTTAACTATTAAAATGAGAGAACAACTTGGTTAGTCTTTATTCACCCAGATGCTTAGATATCTACTGCCATTACTCTACAAATCAAATAAATGCTTAAAAGAACAACAAAATAAAACATGAACCATGTAAAAATAACAGTGTTATCTAAAATGCCAGCAAACATGTTTTGAATAAGGGCCTTAATCCACTTTGCTGTGCTCTCACTTTGATTACAGGACTAAGTACAAAAGGTAAATACCACAATGTAGATGATTAGGCCAAAATAATTTTCAAAGTAATTTTTAACCAAATCTGTAACCTGTCATTGTGCCCAGGTGTGAGGTGCCTTTTTTCTAGAGTTTTTTTTTTTTTTACTTTGATATCTGAAGAAGAAAAACTTCTTTTTTTTAATAAAAAAAAGCTGAAATATTGTAACAAAATCCAAATCTCTCCTGTAGATAAAATGATAAGGTGATGTGATATTGATCCTGCAGGCTTCCAGGAGCAGGCAGAGGTCCTGGAGATCTTCCTGACCAACTTCCAGATGAGGCTGCTGTGGGGGAGCAGGGGAGCTGAGGAGAGCCAGGCTCTGCGATACGCCAAGTTTGACCAGGTGCTGACCGCCTTGTCCAACAAGCTGGAGCTGCCTGTCAGACCACGCTGACCCAAGACCTGTTTCTAATAGCTTTGTCTCATGTTCAAACCTGCAAAGACAGTCTGCTGGACACTGAGCAACTTCTCCTATAGCATTGGGTTCACCTTTAGCAAAGGGAGAGCATGATGTTGAAACGGGAAGGCTCCAGCTACAAATACACATCCTCAGCATCTAGACTCCAGACATCTAAACCTGCCCACATGTATGAGACTGTGACGGGTGAAGATGATAAACTATTCACCTGGTTCTCTGGAGCTGCTTGGAACTCAGATCCTTGTTCAAAAGCATTTTAACAGAAAGGATGTTGGCTTCTGATTTGTTCTCATGCTAAATGGTTCATATCTAATACCAATATTTTTGGTACGCTTGATGCTGGGCCCGATTGACTGAACTCAAGGCAGCAGAGTGGCTGGTGGACTGTGTAGGTACTGGAAGCACTGCATGTCGGAGGACAAAATACAAACCAAGAGGCTGCAGAATTTACAGTCTCATGGAATTACAGCTCACTATTCTTGTTTACCTCCCTCATCACTATCTCATTTTCTATTTTATATATTTTTAACTGAGGACTTGTACCATTTATGTAACAAGTTAATTTCCTGTAATTAACTAAACGGAGAGAACCTAAGATATCAGTGTAAATATGTAGTGCTGTGCCAATTTCTGTTCCTGAGATGAGGCTGTGCCTCAGTCTGTTCTGTTAATGTATAGAAATGTGTTTGTCAGCGCAAAGGCTGGACCTTCCATGGATCTACATCCCTATGAACTGTATGTCATATTGTAAAACTCAATAACAGAATAACATTCAACCCAAATTTCCGTATTTTTTATTATGTTTATCGTGTGCTATCATTAGGATTTTCGCATTTGACGTCAACATTTAATGAGATTACAGGTGATGTAATCAGTTCTTGGCTCAGTTCACTTTCTATTCATTATTTTTGTTGGTTTTTTTTTTATAAAGTTTTTTTTTTTTATGTGAAGTGAAAGTGAAATGAAGTAACCCTAACCACACAACTGCTATCCACAGGTACAGAGCATTTCTATTACCTTATAAAGGCCTAATGTGGCAATGTAATATTTATGTGAGATGTGAAATGTAAATAAAGATATTTACCTCACTATCAAGCCAAATTAATGGATAAAACATCTACCAGTTACATGCTGGATGCTCATTTCTTGGTCTCCACTAGAGCTAACTCGTGCTACTTATTGACAGATAGAAAATCGACACCGATTTTGAGATGTTTTGATGGTTGTCGAGGTGCTGCCTTTACTCTTCCTTTACTCTTTCAGTCCAGTTCACACTCTGGGTGTGTGGCAGACTCGCCTAAGGTACAGCACACAACTGCAGATAAGGGAGAGAGAGTAATCGGTGCAACACCAAACACCTGTTATAATGAACTCTGTCTCTCCGACATTCCCTGAACTGCTCCCTCTCTCGCTCTCTCTCTCTCTCTCCTTCCGGTGAGCTCTGACCAAACCCCATTACCACACTGGTGTAAACAACTGGATGGAGAAATCCACTGCTGTCTTTAGTCTTGAATTTAGCTGCTCCTTCAGGTTGTCTGAAATATCACTCATTCTTTGGGAAACAGTGTTGTTACTCAGAGGGATGGATTTTAACTTTTCCATTGACTTTTGGTCAGCGACTGTGCTAACTATGTCTCTACATCAGGCAGGATTCATTTTTGGGCTTTGACATTCAAAGTCAAAGCTGATGATTTCACTGATCAGTCTGGGTACTCACTGACCCTCTCTACACTTTCCTGCTGCTCCTCCTTTCTGATGTCCCTCTCTGTCATTCTGCTGCTGCTGTCCAACAGATGCGTTCAGGTTTGTCTGACATAAGAAAATAGAGAAAAATGTCTGTAATACAAATGCATCTTTTCTGTCCCTTCCTCCATTATTATCTCTCCTCATTCATGTTGGACATGTAACTTGGCTCAACATTTGTTTTAATCAAAACATTAAAACATTTACAATATTCATTTGTGCTGTTTTATGTTTTTCTCTAGGTAAGTGGTGTCTTTCTTCATGCTAATAGAAATAATAATATTGATAGTAGTAGTAATAATAATAATAACTGGGGCCATCCAAAGATTAAATAAATTAGTCCAGGGTTTTAAACTGAATAATTGTTTTGTGATTTGTATTCCAAAACATAAATGTACATGTACATAAACATATGTAGTATATAGATCTAGAGCTAGATTTTGGGCACAGTTGTAAAATCTGAACCTGCCCTTTAGTATACCGGCAGAGGCGTGCAGTGTCAGGCTATGGATAACACCAGTTTGTGAAGCAAAAATCAACCAGCATACCTTAGGTGAGAGGGGCAACTTAACAAATTTACTTTTCTTAAATGCTTAAAGCCCATTGCACCTTTTTCAATATATTTGGAGTACAGTTTATGCACCAGCAACAGCAATCCTGGAGATACTTGGGTATAAGATCAAGAATGCCACAGAAGAAGGTGGCCAAGATCAAGCCCTGGAGAGAGGTCAGTCACCTAATCAAAGCGCAGAACGGTAAGGAAAGGACTACAAAGATATCTCCATAGATGAGGTCTAAGAGACTGGCAAAGACTCAGCTCTGGGTGTTAGGCTGAGGAGATACACTAGAGAAGCAGGGGTCAAAAGAGCAAATGGCCTGTTTGCCAAAGAGCAATCCAGGGTGTACTCCGAGCTGCAAAGGAATAACACAAGAACAGACCCACTCAGAGCGGAGATGGGGTTATATTACATTATATACATTCTATTTGTTGCTGCCATTTTGACCAGGACTCCCTGGAAGAAGAGATCTTGTATCTCAATGGGACCTTCCTGGATAAATAAAAAAGATAAATAAATAAATAAAATATTGTAAGGACATATGGAAGCGAGAGGCATCACACAACACCAAAGCCAAGTGGCTGGTGGACCTAAGAGCAGACCACAGAAACCTCCCTGAACAAGAACTGGATAATATCACAAAGGCAGGCATCCAACAACAAGACTAAGACACGAGCAGCAGGGCAGCACCAGGACCTGACATGACCCACACCTCCTGGCTGAGGAAGCTACCAGCTCTCCATGATCACCTGTCAGCACAAATGAATCAGCTGCTAACAACAGGCACTCAACCAGACTGGCCTGGACAATCCTGATCATAATAAAAATAGATATTATGAATAAATATATGATAGTAAATACATATAATAAATACTATATATTTATGGCCAATACATTTGAACGGTTTAGTTTAGCAGTGTTAAAAAAATAATTTCAGCTTTTGATAGTAAACTCCTACTTCCAGCTAATACCTCGTAGCAACCTTTATTTCAATATCATCTTTTTTTATTACGATTTTGAAACTGGATCATAGTCAGCACTTTAATATATGGCTGTGTCAAATAACAGCTCAGATAATCCCTTTCAACGGGCCTGGGCAAACTATAGACTGTGAACTCAATTAGGACCACGGATTCACAAGTTTATTATTCTGTATTCCTACTGTTTATGAGTATGTTATTTGTAAATAGGGGGACACTCGGAGTAAAGAAATCACTTATCTATAAAAATCTGCATATTTTTGCCTTCAAGATATGGTATCTATATGGGCACAGCTGTAATAGGTGAGGCTCTTATGGTACTGATAAGCCCAATTTGGTCATAACTAAATCCTGTTCTACATATTCCGCACAGTAGAGGGTGGTATACACAAATAGAAGCTGGTACTGTATGGACTGTGATCCCACAACGTGTTCAACACAACACCACAGCCTTTCTACGTATATCTGACAACATCAAGCACGCCTTACGTCAGGTTTTCTTTCTGGGAAATGTAGTCCTTACTGTCACTCTACTAACTGTTTGCGAACCTCTTCCTCGAAGTAGAAAAACTACAAACTGACCGGATATCGTTAGGTCCCTTAGGTTTTTCTGTCCAAAATGTTGGCCATCCTGTTTGTGCTGTTTTTATACCTTTATAATCCGGTTTGTGGCGTTTTTCAGAAACTTTACTGCACCATTTCTGACAGCTGTGACTGCGATTTTAAGCCAAATCTCAGAGGTAAGATGTTTATGTTGTAGTTAGCTGAAGTTTACTGACCTTACCTCTACTCAACAAGCTAGCAATACCATAAGTATAAAGTAGGCTATATTAGTTTGACGACTTAAGGTTAAGTTTAAAATACGTTTGTTAGTGTGCAAAAATGGTTGGTTAACTGAAGTTTTAGTCGATTGTATTGAAGAGGAGTTAATTAATATTGTTACCATCAATAATTGCTTTGCTGATTGTCTGTTATGCTAGCGAAGAAAACACAGGAAGTCTCTGCTATTGAAAATTGAGGGTACTGTTAAAGAGGCTGGAACAAGTCATTGTTTGCAAATTGCAAGCTCTGAACTGTGGTGATCTTTCTTATCATCACTGCTGTACTCTTGAGGGTTATGATGACGTGAGAGTATATATTTGGTGTTTAAGGAAGGGTAGACTTTTAATGTCTGTTTATGACTCCTGAAGTCCTTGATCAATTGGTTGATCAAGAGCCACACATTATTTGATATATTAAGCTTCTTCCAAGTAGGAGTTGAGGATGTTTGATAACATTAACAGCACCGTTATCTTTATTTCCTGTCAAGACCTGGAGTGGGACCTCTATAAAAATCTTTATGGACAACATCTGGCCCAGGACATCGTGTCAGAGGAGGTGGCAAAGTTCCTTCAGAATAAAAGCCCTGAGCGACCCCTTGTCCTGTCCTTACATGGCTCCTCTGGTACAGGGAAGACGCTGGTCAGCTCCATGCTGGGAAATCATCTGTATGGCTCTGCGATGAGCAGCCCATACATCCACCAATTTGTTCCTACACTGCACTTCCCCTTGCCGGACCGGGTCAAGGAGTACAGGGTAAATTTGCTATTATTGTGTATTCTTTCAGTAGTAGTCACAAGTAATTGAGACAAATAGATTAAAAGCCTGTTCAGACCTGCTATTATATGCGTCTTGAGTGATCAAATCATAAGTGGCCAGCTCTAAACAGGTTGAATCTACCCAAGTTGCTTTGAGGGCACATTTAAGATACAGTCACACAGGCCACGTTTGGAGATAGGCTGCATGTAGCCACATTCTTTCAGCAGTGTGAACACTCATGTGTCCTGGCCCACATTGAAGGACCATCCATTGACTGATGTCCTGCCACAATAGCAGATACACTAGATTGCATGCCGTCTGATTTGTGAATTATATGTTTGGGCTCCACTACCTGCCAGGTTGATAAGCAGCTGATTTAACCACTGAACTAGTAACCACAATCTCTTTTTAAAAAATCTTTTTTTTTAAAAGTGAGATCTGATCACATTTGGTCACTCAGAAGGTATGTGGAGACGCATCGTAATACCAGGTGTGATCTGCCGTACTTAGAGCTGTACTCTTGTGATTGGATCTCCCAGGACAGATGATAATACCAGGTTTGGACAGGCTCTAAATATGTCTGGAGATTAAAATGAGATTCTAAAAAGTAGGATTTGTTCAGTGTCACCAAATACTTAATTTGTGGACTTGAAATTATGGTGAACAGAACAGCAGTGTGGTATTCATTTGTTGCCTTTGGAGCTGTAATCAGGACTGAATCTCCCATCATTGGTTCACAGGAGGAGTTGAAGAGCTGGGTTAAGGGTAACCTGACCGAATGCGCTCGCTCTGTTTTCTTTTTCGACGAGATGGAGAAGATGCCTCCGGGTCTCGTCGATGTCTTGGAGCCCTTCCTGGGTCCCTCCCATGTTGTGTTCCGTACCAACTATCGCAAGGCCATCTATGTTTTCATTAGGTATACACACACACATAAATATGCACAAAAGACACATTCTGACCCAAACAAAGGGGCCACGTTCAGTGCTTTAACCTTTTTCTTAAATGTATTATAGTAAATGCTTCTAAACTCATTGTGAAGTCTAATGAATGCTTTGGTAATAGATATAATTTACAGGAATAACAATGTGCTGAAAAGTTGCAGAGTGAAGTAGGGCTTTAAGAGAGTAGTTTTCCTTCAGTGTGTTAAAGAGGCTGCAGCACCTGCTTAAACCAGATATTATAAAACAATTGATTTTTAACTGTGTTTAAATAGTGTTAGAACTGAAGTTTTTTCCGCCCCTTTCTTACTGGGATACAGGCTAGTTGTGTATCAGCTACACTAGATTTTGCGTTGGGAAAGTGGATTTGTTTTGTTTTTATTTCTCCATTAATAATATTTACTAGTCCTTTATTGGATTTGTTGTGGTGCTAACTATCACACAAAAACAATTAGCCATTTAGAGTAAATTTTTCAAGCGTCCCACTGAATGAAAGTAACAGACATCAGCATCAGAAAGACTCCTGGAGAGAGTTCACAAGGTAACCGCTACTACTGCAGTATACAGGGACACTTGTGGTCAGTCTGTACAATAGTACGTGTGATTTGGTCATCGCTCTTGCTCTAAAATCTGGAGCTTTGGCAGAGTATTAATTTGATCCTGTTTGAATGTACTATACTCCTCGGGGAGGGCAGGTGTGCTCATGTGGACGAGAGAGCATGCTGAGTATGGGCAGAAGTATAGACATGATAAAAAGACCTTTATAAACTCAGTTCAGTTAAGCGATGCTTCAGACTCGATTCCTTACTAATAGACAAATTAATGTGTGTTGAATGTGCATCTGTATGCCCATGTTATATATAGGCAATGGCTTATGAGTGATCCATTATACTGCATTTTTATAAAGTATGCCTGTAAGAGGTGACTCATGACGCTGGGCTGCAAGAATAGAATTGTCTGTCAGTCATTCTGAACGCTGTTTTGGACATTAACAGGGAAAAGATTTCTACAGCTGCTGTTGGAGTGAAACATAGGAAACAGAGGAAATCTAATTGTTATGAGTCGTTGTTTTGTCATCAAATGACATGTTGGCTGCAGAAATGAGACTTTACGATGAGGTGAGAATTTATCCTCTCGCCTTGCATGTGAAAGTTGATATGAAAGGAAATAAACAGTTGAAGTGTCTTCTGACTTCCAGGGGGGAATCATTTCTTATATTATCAAAAGAGACTGTTCAGGGTTAAAATTACAGGTTGGCTGAAATTGTCTGATAGTGGCCGATGTCTGAGCAGCCTCCGGAGAGTGTTCAGCAAAGCTGCTCCCACTTAGATTTGATGTTGGAGTCCACATTTATTAAGGTATTTATTACTTTGTGTTTGTTTTTCCTGCAGCACCACAGGAGAGGAGGTGATTGGGAAAATAGCCCTGGAGAACCGGCAGGCAGGACGGGACAGAGAGGAGATCAAGTTGGCGGACTTGCAGGAAGCCATCGCACAAACAGTATACAACAGCAACACAAGTAAGTGTCTCTTCTAAACCATTAGTGTGTCCTCTATATCTGCCACACATTTTTTTTCCGTTTTTGCTGGGACCTGGAGCAAACTGGGGATAAACCCTATAATCGAAAAAGTCTGTCACTGTCTGAGTTGTGTTGCCCGTTGCCTATTTCTCTCTCTAAATGTGTAGGCACGAACAATGGTTATTTACACAACTCTGGATTCTATGAGTGTAGGGACAGCAGTCTAAGTAACCTTTTCCATTGGCACTTGTGGCCACGCTGAGTCAAACCATGCTGTGTTGGTTTGCGTTTCCATTACCAGTTCAGCCATGTGCCAAACTGTGTCCCAGATGGGTCCCACCTCAGTCTCACCTTGTGGAAAGTCGAGTTGTGAAAGGACAATGGGCTCCAAAAACAACTTTGTAACCAGTTTGTTGCAGAAAGCATAAATAACTAAAGCTCTATTTCATATATGATTCACCCATTTCCTGAGAAATCAATAAAAAGAGCAATGGCACAGCAAAATACGTCATTCAATATTCAAGATTGTCATTATACAGTGAGAGACTGTTGTTCCTTCATGGTGCCTTTATCGTCCCTCGTCGTTCTGTGTAAAACTTAATGGAGGCCAGTGTTCTTCCTCTGAGCCCAGAGTACATGTTGCAACAGTGCCGAATTGACGTCTGTATGAAAGGATTGAGCCGGCAAGGTGGCAGGACAGGATAGGGGTGTGACGCTCAGATGACATGTTAAATGCCTGACCCACAACAGCAGTTAACTCAAAGAAAATCATTAAAAAAAATGTCTGCACAGTGGTGAGAAAACGTGAGGTTCCAGGAGCTCGTTACCCTCCAAGTGGGGGGATGAGATCAACCACCATATAACAGCGACGGAACACCGGTCTTTACATTTACCAGGAAACCTTCCTCCGTGTTACACCGTGTGCACAAAGTTCGGCTTCTTTTTCATAAATCGGAGAAAGATATTCAAAAGCGTGTTTTGTATGTATGCTGACAAAGTATATAAACTAGAGAAACAAACAAATATGGGCCGTTACTGGATTAGAGTTAGAGATCTGTTATTTAATGCTTCATATTCATGTAATATTAATATTGTAATATTAAATGTAGAACTAATGTAGAACACAGAAATGAAACAGCTGCTGTCTTTTTTTTTTAATTTTTATATATGATCAAACAAGCTAATTGACTTTTCTCTCAGATGAAGGAAACTGAAGTGCTTTTCTCTCTCCAGGCGGCTTCTTCCGCTCCAGCATCATCCAACAGGAGCTCATCACCCGTTTCGTCCCTTTCCTCCCACTGAGCCGATGCCACGTGGAACGCTGTGTCCAGTCCCAGCTCTGCCTGCGAGGCAGCTGCAGCCGCAGCGACGTGGTGGAGGCAGTAGTGGGCGACATGATCTACACTCCTGACCCGGGACAGTACTTTTCCTCTACTGGTTGTAAGGCCGTCCCTGCTAAAATCAACCTCTTCCTGTGAGGTGAGGGCAGCTCTTTGTAGCTATATAAGAATCAGAAGGGAATCTCTTTGACTCTGAGATGAGTCACTGAAAAGAATCAGATCGATCTCTGCATCTCATTTTCTCCATCACTGAAGTCAGAACAGCATCACTGGAGAAAGCAGAGTGACAGAGGTGAAGACACGTCCTGCACTTGGAATCAAAGGGAATTGAACTCACAACTCCCCAAATTCAAAGCATTTTTGTGCTCAGTGCTGAGTTTCTCTGAGAGCATTGCTGTCGGAGCAGTCGGTACACATCCAGCTGTGACAGGAGTGTTCATCACCTGAGCCAGGAGTCATGCCACACCCTACCTCAAACCCATGTAATTTAGCCTTTAATTTATGAACTCTTAAGTTTGGTCATTGTTTTAGATTTCAGTTGTGGTTTTTGAGGTCACCTGATTATTTGTTTTAAAGGCTATTTATCCAGTATTTATTGAACAACAACACCATCCTCGACTGCAGAACGCGTCACAGTTCGTCCACAGGAGGAGGAGGAGGAGGAGGAGGAGGAGGAGGAGGAGGAGGAGCAGCAGGAAGGAGCTCAGCCTCTTTTCTCACCAATGCAGAATTTTATTTTGACTTCTTCCAATGTGGGAGTTTTACTAAAAGGGATTGAAACTCTTACAAAAGATTTGTTGATTTTTAATACATCTGAATTGCTTTTTTTTTTGTGGGAACAAATCCATGGTCAGTGCAAAGTTGCAGAATTCCTTCTGCAGCAGTTAAAGAAAATTTATATTTTAGCTCAATTATGATGCATTTTGTGGCTTTATTCCCTTTCTTTCTTGAAAGGGTTGGAAAGTGAACTCATGAACACATTCACTTTTGTGAAAGTGTAAAAAACAAACAAACAAAAAAACACTAGAATAAGAAATTCAAGGCTTTCACTTATCCAACACTTTGAGAGATTGTGGTGTAATTCAATGTAAGATTGAGACATGTACCAAAACTTGAAGGACACGAGACAGACATGTTAGCATATGCCACCATTTGTTTTAAACCAAATTTAACCAACATAATTTAACAATAGGAAATCATTTTAATTATATCCACCAATAAAAGTCCTCAGATAGAAACTCAGTTATAATTGAAATATCAGCTCCCTAAATAAAAACATTTTGTGACTTTACTCATTTACTTATAGATTCCAAATATATTCCAATCAGCATAACAGCCTTCAACATGTGCTATACTGAAACTGCAAATAGTATTTATTGAAAATGCACAATCCCTTAAAGTATTTTTCTACTTGAAGGCGGTCTTGAAACAAATGATACAGAAGTCCTGTCTGAAGAATTCCATGTCTATTTATAAAAAAATGGAAAAATAAATTTGAAGTAGTCGGGTGTAACTTCGCAACAGAGTCCCTTTGCTGCTCACCAGGGATGATGTAGTGTTGGAGCACATCATCAGTTCCGCCATCAGGTGGCAGTAAAAACTTCATTTAGCGAAGAGTGGAAGAAGGGAAGCAGAGTTCAGCTGCAGTTCGCTGCATCCCAACTCTGTGCATCTCATCTGAGATCGGTATTAATGCTATTTTGTGTCTTTGATATAAAATGATTTACTGGTGTGTCTTTAAACACACTCAAAGTGCACTTTACTATGGTTGATAAAATGGACCTGATGCATTTTAAAGGGGAAGAGCAGTTCGTCTCACTCCCTGTGATGAGAAGTCACTATAAATGTGCCACAATGAATACGTTAAATGCCACAAGTTTCAATTGTTTACAGCTGCTCAATGATTGTTGTGTTGTATTGAATGATGACTGTGTGAAGACCTATGACAATAATTCAGACAGTCAATATATGAAAAGCAAGCTTGATTGAAATTGCAAGTACTTAGAGGTGATTTTTCCCATAGGACCAGAGACACATGGACACGATAACAAACTGAGTATCGACACATGATGAGTGTATTAGTCAGAAGTCTGCAACATGCAGGTTTTGTTTACTCTTTGGTCAGATTTATTTAGATTTACTTCCATGCTTCTAGTGCACAGAGAAGGTAGCCTGTAAACCTCCACCGGACACCATGCAAATATTATTTTTGACATGTAGGTCTCACTGCCTTCAGAGGCCAGGCATTCAGTGTATTATCTGTGGGAATTAGACTTACTATCCTGGTACTGTAAATTTAGGTAATATGCTCCTTTCAGGTCTCAGCGATCACAATCAGAAGCAGCTGATATTTTTATTCTTTGTTTTTTTTGTGCTACTTGACCACTAAATTTCCAGTTTCAGTTTCACTGAAATGCCTGGAAACTGGATTCAACTTTGGCTAAGACAGTTTAAAAAAAACAACAACAAATACACATCAACTGTACTTTTCTCTCTTTGACTTATCGTGTGAAATGTCCAATAAATACATCACAACGTCTCTATCTTTAAAATGGAACACTATTACCGACTGGTTGTGTGTTTTGTGCTCTTTGAGTCGTAGTCCTCTGCATGTTCATCGTTCTGTTTTTCCTGTTTACAGTTTTTATCCATATTCCATCACCTGAAGCCTTGTTAAAAGATTTCTAAGCTTGACTTATTTCAATGTCATATAGTGGTTGTCATGCCTCTCACTTAACAAACGTGACTGGTCATTGAGGGGAAACTCAGTTGATGGGATAATAATAAAAATAATCATGAGCCATGTCACCCTCAAACTCATAGAGGTGCTGTCATAATATTTGATACAACAGCCCAGGAAGCACTTTGTTGATTTGAATCATTACATCCAATTCAGAGATTGTACATAAAAAAAACTAGCCTGTATAAGTTGTACTGTGTTAATGGTTCAGCAGGCATTTATTTATGACACTTATCACATTATGTTTCTGCAGCTTTCGTGATCTTTTAATAGGCTTTAGTTATGTAGCCTACTGTGTATCACAGCTGAGCTGACAGCTTTGCACTCAGCCACCAGTAAGAGGCTAAAAGCAGGATCTGCCAACCTTTTTTCTAATGGGAGCTGGCCAAATTATGGTTTGTATTTTTGGTGATTACATACTAAATTACATGCAGATACTGTAGACCCAGACTTAGAAACATTCAGGTTGTTGCCTCACAGATTTCAAGTTCAGCTGAATGCTGAAACGAAAGAATATTTACTTTAAATAAATGAATAGGTCAGGGTAAAAAAAAAAGAAATAGAAATAGTCCATAATAGCCAATAAAGTTAAATACTATTACACAGCCCTTTATGCCCAATCAGATCTTTTCTATCTGCCCCAATAGGCCTCTGAGGCCCCTGTCCATACACCAGGGCTTGGGATCCTCTTCTCTACAGCACCAGTAGTGACCAAAGATCTCACAAAGAACCAATAATTTAAGAACATGTAAAACACACAAATCATATTTCAGGGAAAAAGACATGCAGATTAAAGATACAGTAGATCCTATCAATATGCAGCATTTCAAAGCTTTTCCATAGATCTGACTTTTGGTACTTTATCAGTACTCAAAGGGTAAATTGATACCTGGAAACTGGTGTAGTAGTATTTATTTGTATTTATTTTTCTCCACCTGTCTCTTATGGAGAGTGAGTGTTGCCTCTGTCTCTTCTGAGCTCTGAACAGGAAGCGTGTGATCTGATATGACCTCGTGTCAAATGAACAGGTGACAGAGCTCGTTAGGATTCTTAAAAAATACAAGTGCATTTGAAAAAGTTGGCAAGCTGTGAAAAACAGAAGGCAATCATTTGCAAATTAGCCGTTTATGGAAAGCAGCTTCCTGAAATGTTCCAGAGCGCATATACAGTATAAAATATCCTTTCTACAATCATGTGTTTCACAGAGTGGTGAACCCCACCCCAACCTTACCTGTGAACAGCCGAGTCTTTACAGGATTCGGAGTTTCTTTATTGAGCTTCACAGGCCGAAACCCTCAACTTTTGGGTAAACTAAAATCTAAAATGCTGCAGAAAGATGCACCCAGGAAGTGAGTCTGGTGATGGAACCTGTAAAACTGTGTTGTTGTTTTTTTTTGTTTTTGTTTTTTAGGTCAGCCAAGTGTACAGAAGGTGCACAGTAAATTATTTCAATAGGATGCCTTATGGAAATAAAGGGTCATGGTGAGATATTTCCTACTTTTTAAACTCATAATATGTTTTGCATTGCCTCCTGATGTATGACTAAGACCTGGACAGAGATGGCTGGTCAACAACACAGAGAAGAGTTAGTATTCCTCCTGCTATGCATGTACAGTATGAGGGGGAAAATGACTACAGCCTACCAAATGAGTGCAATGTTACATTTTGCTGTCATCTGCCAAGTGAATGTACTATTACAGTCCCTTACATTACACCAAGGTACCGTACACTTATGTTACAGTACACAAATGAAAATTGAATTGAATATACTGTACATCACGTTACTTCCCTTAAGTCATGTTTGAATCCGAGTTAAGTTTTTACAATATCTTACACGATTTGTCATAAAAAGGCTATACAGTGCAAAAGCACTGGTTTGGGGGTCCTTGAGGTTTAAGACGCTGACCATGCAACCAGGTTCACGACCCATCAGGTTTTGTCATGCTATTTATGTGTGGCTCAGGAGGCAGAAGGTCGGTGGTTCGATGCCCGGCCCATGCAGTATGAGTGTCGAAGTGTCCCATGACCAGATGTGTGTGTGTGAGTGAATGGTTATTGCCATGAAGAGTATGGTGGCCTCTGCCACTACTGTATGAATGTAGGAGTATGTGAAGGGGTGAATGGCAGCCTGTGTAAGTACTAGAAAGCAGTCCATACACCATTGAATAAAGCTAAATAAAATTTAAAAAACACTATAGCGACAACTGGTTTAGTCAAATAAAATGGAAGTTTGTTGCTCAAATCAACAAACCCCATGGTAAACAGTAAACACCTTTTAGGCAACAGCTGAACTTCACCAGCTGCTTTGACTCACTTCCTGCTGGATGTGACCAACCCACCAACATTTTGGAAACATCCCCTTATCCTCCGAAGGCACCCTGTCGCCTCCTATTTATGCCACATCTCTCTGTGATCCTGCCGTGATGACTCCATTAACACACACACACACACACATGCATACCCACACCCTCAAACCCACCCACCATCACATCACACAGGCGGTGCCGTGGTGAGGAAGAGGAAGGTCTGAAGGTCAGTTTAGAGGCCTCGTCAGCCCAGCTGCTGTATCGTCATCTCCATGCTTCTGGACAATGAGACACACATGCATATTTAATGCCACGATGACCAACACGCACACATGCACACCTCCTCTGACCTCTGAGCCTGTTTTCACACGCCCCCTGCAGAACAGCTGGACCAGTCTCTCTTACTGGGGAGAGCAAGCAAGGACACCTAGAAGTAGGTGGAAAGAGGGGAAGTTGAGTGAAGACAGCAGAAAGAGAAGGTAGTCCCACCGTCTGCTTTCTTTTCTTCTTCTTTTCTTTCTTTTCTTCTTCTACACCTTTACTTTCACTGCCCCCCCCCATCTCTCTTTTCCTCTTTCCTCCCCTCACCTCCCCCATCACAAATCGCATGTTAAAAGCCACTTTCACCTCCTACTTTACCTCCTCACCCCTTCCCACCCCTCCCTTCTTACTCCCCCTCCATCGGGGGTGGAGGGTAACAATGGGACGTTGCTCCTTCTCCCCCTCACTCCCCACCCACCTCCACATCTGTGAGTGCCCCTCTGTCTCGTCATTCTTCTCCCTAACCGCTCCATTATTTGGCCTCTTTCACTTGTAAATGTGGCCAGCGATACTTCTGATGGGTCTTTTATGCACGCGGCCAGGGTCAGGAGAAAGGTAGGGGCAGGAGAGGAGGGTGGGTGTATACAATGAGGGGGTGGGTCAGGGTTGAGGGTAGCAAGGGGAGGGGTGCAGTTGGTTTAGGGACTCTTGTGCTGCTTTTTCTTGCAGGCCAGAGTGTGAGGAGACAATTGTGACAAAGAGTTAAATCCTTTCTTGTGGGTGCAGTCATTTGGGACGGTTGGAACGGGCCCAGCTCTCGCCTCCTGCATTCCTGCAGCTCTCCGTCCCCCAGCAGGACAGAGAGAACAGCACGGGACTGAGAAGGAGGGACGACCAGAGTGAGAGCTCACCAGTCAGAAGTAGTGTACACACCCCAGAATGAGGATGAGTCATATTTTAAACAAATGAGTGTGTGCAGAGGCCTTAAGCGTAACATAACAAAGCATAGCATTGTAATCCATAGCATGTAACATCGAAGGCCCATTGTGACAGGCGCTAGCAACATGTTGATGTGTTTTTAAATGCTATGATAACTTGTGTGTTAGAATTACATATGAAGTGTTGCCTCCTTAGCAGGACTTGAGTCTATAGGCCGAAACACTCAGTGAAGGTCGGGCACCTCCTCAATGCATCCAGACGAAGTAACCAACTCCAACCAGGCCCTCATTCATCGGCCGCCCCCCCCCCTCCACCGTCACCCACAAGTCTCCCACAAAGTCTCCCACAAGCCAAGATGCCATCAGGTTGTGTAACTACCAAGGGATTGAATCATCTAGTCCTAGGAATAACTGTACTATGCCACAGCAGAATGCTAAAATCAATTTGCGCACAATGGCAATACTAGCATTCTCATATTTATGGTTGGTAGTTTGATCGCCGTCTCCTATAATCTATATATCGAAATATCCTTGAGCGAGATACTGAACCCCAATTTGCTGCCCCGGTGCTGTACAGGCTGCCTACTGCTCCTCAGGTAATGGATCAACTGCAGTAGAAAGACTTTCCCCACTAGGACAGTAAAGTATAGCTTATCTTATCTTATTTTAGCCTGTTAGCATGCTAAGATGTGCTAAAGTGCTAATTTGCACTAGTGCTATGAAATGTGAAAGTGACACTATATGAAAAGTTGATCAACAGAGTCACTATGAACAATTACCAGAAGAACAATTCTGGTAACATGAATGAACAATATCCATCCCATAGTTGACTATGAGCAGACCTACAGGCCAACCTTTTCATCGAATGAGGCAAAGAAATATCTTTATATTTTATGTGACATTAAATGGTTTAGCAATGAGCCAAGATCGCAGTGGAAGAGCTCAGATTCTCAGATCCTTTTACTTAATTAAAAGTACTAATGTCACAGTGAAAATACTCCAACATAAGTAAAAGTCCTGCATTCAAAAACTTACTGATGTAAAAGTACACTTTATCAGCAACATTCAATTCAATATTAAGCATAAAGGTCCACATTGTTTAGTGAAATGGTCACTTTTATATATGATGTTTTTGATTTAGCATTATGCTACTCTTGTCTGAATTGTATTGTTTTGAATTAAAATATCCTGAGATATGAGCGGAAAGTATTGTTCTTCCATTAATAATTTCTTCTTCTAGTTCAAGCATAGCACAAACATGTCATGTGATCTTCAGTCCACTTTAACGACAAATATTACAGGGACCACTACAGAAAATGCAGATGAATGCGTAACAATCATTAATAACAAACAATTAGGAATTCGTATTACAGGCACTCCCAAAGACCCCTGTAACAATTTGGCCACATTTTCCCACATTGACCATACACAGTCCATCTATATACTAGATTTTGATCTATTCTTGTTTATGGTTATCTAAACACAAAGCCTCGTTCTCCCCTAAAGCTATCACACAAATATAATGGAGTAAAAAGTACAATATTTGCCTCTGAGTAGAAGTATAAAATAGCTTGAACTGAAAATACAAGTACCTAGAACTGTCCTTAAGTACAGTGCTTGAGTAAATGTACTTCAATTATATTTCACAACTGCTTGATTTTATTCACTGGCAACTTTTTTTTTCAGTCCAGGAAACACTATGTTTTTATATAGTAGAGAAGTCGTGGCTGTCTGTGTGATGGTGGGCACAAAAAAGAAGACAAGTCTTTGACACTGCTGAGTCAAAAAACTGTACAAATCCATGGATCATGTTCAGTGACAACTTAGCGAATGGCAATTTACTGTAGGTGTAGGTTCCACAAAGAATGAGCTAAGTCTAAGGAAAGATGATGGTTTTAGATAACCTTGAAAAAGTTTATATGTGCTGCTTGTAAACAGAACCAGGAAGCAGGACAGCAGGTGTGTTGGCAGGCAGTCAGGTCAGATGGTGAAATTTATTTATTATTTATTTTTATTATTATTGTTTTTATTTGTTATATTGTTATTATTTTTCTTTCTTATCCAACTATGTAAAGCGTCCTTGGGTCTCTTGAAAGGCGCGATATAAATTTAAGTTATTATTATTATTATTATTATTATTATTATTATTAAAGCCAAAGTTGCCCCGATCAATTTGCAGGAATGTGTAGTCAATGTTTAGCCCATGATGGAGGCTACAGATTAGTGAATGAGGCTGCTCCTCACTCAGCTAGGACTGTGCTTTCACAAGGGATTAAGAAAGCGAAACGTGCCTACGAGGAAAAAAATACATGGACACCTCTGTGACACAGGGGACACCAGACAGATGCAGCAGGAAATCTAATGGATTACAAGATCAGGCAGAGGGCTGATGACAGCGGTGCCTCTCTTCCAGACAGGCTCAACATCTTTTTTGCAGGCTTCGCAGCACCAAACACATCACCAAGGGGGAGAGCCAGTCCTGTCTTACCATCTGACCAGCCAGCTCAAATCAGCTGGTTCCTGGATTTCATGTAAGACAGACTGCAGTCAGTTTTTGTTGGCAACAACATCTCAATCTCACTTAGCATCCAAGGCTGTGTGCTCTGCCCACCGATGTTCACGTTGTTCGTGGATGATGCCACAGTGGTTGAAGTCATCAACAAAAATGATGCAACACTGTACAGAGAGGGGGTCATTGTATGTGATGGAGTGACGACAATCTGGTGCTTAATATCGACTAAACTAAGCAAAGGATCATTGACTTGAAGAAGGTCACAGCCTGAGCAATATGAGCCACACTCCTCTCCTATTGCATCACCACCTGCAACAATGCTGATGTAAAAGCCTTAAATTGGGTCGGTGGGGCAGCAGAGAGGATTACTGGGGTCTCCTTACCCTCAGTTCAGGAACTCTCCCACAGGTGATGCCTGCATAAGACATTGAACATCGTCAGGGACCCATTAAAACCTCTCACAAAGTCTATGACCCTCTGCCATCAGGCAGATGACACCAGAGTATAAGAACAAAACCACAGGACTGACATTTCTATTCATAATGGACACTTTTAACTTGTTTTCTAAACTTGTTTTTTGAGTGTTTCGTGTAAAGATGATTTTATGGTGACTCTGAGGGTTGGTTGTATTCTCCATATCCAAAACTAAGGCTCACCAAAGGAATGGACGATATGTCATACACTGATGCGTTTGTTGCACAATGTTTTGGGGGATGTTGGGGGGGATATGTCATCTTCAGATGGCTCTTATATAATATGTCTGCTAAATGTTAATGTTCCCAACAACCTCATTGTCACTATACATTTCCTGCATTGCATTACCTGCTCAATAACTTGCTAAATTGTTAGCTTTGTTGGCTTCTAAACACAGATCTGAAGCTGCGGTTTTCTCTTGACCTCTTAAACGTCAAACATAACATGCACACATATTATGTCCTAAACATGATTTCCATTTGAAAGTAACCAGTTCTGTTATGGTCAGCAAGTTAGCATGGTTATTGTGAGAATGTTAGCAAGCTGACATTATATGGAATCAGATGCAAGGTTGCACAGCTCTTGGCTAGGTGGCAAAAAGTCTTAACTTTTACTCAACATCTATCTTGGTATCAAAATAATTTAATACACTATTTCAAAGTTTAACTGCTAAAAAAAGAAGCTCTGTTTCTTTTCTTTTTTATGAAATTATGTTCAGGATATCATGTTATCATGTGAGTGTATAATGTTCAGTTCTGTGACTTTCTGTTTGTTGTTGGTGTCGTCACAGAGTGGCCTCCATGGTGTCATGGTCTGACCAGTGTTCTGTGGGATTATCTATTATTTTAGTCTCTGCTCTGACCTCTGACAACCAGCCACCCAACATACCCACACACAGCCATAGTCCACAGTAGAGGGGTGGTCTCAGTGGCAATCGAGTTTCCAGGACAACAGGTGAACAAAGGGGACACGGCGGGGGGAATGTGAGGCGAGGCTGGGTGGGGGAGGAGGGAGTGAAGGGTGACTCCTGGAGAGGGCTGATGGGAGATGAGATGGAGGGGGGATCAGGTTGACCTTGGCCTCTGTGCAGTGGTCAGATGGGGTGCGTAGGCCACCGGTCTTGAAGGAGGAAGATGAAGAGTGGGGAAGGATAAAGGCTGTGACGCCTCTCGCTCTCTTCAAACCTGCAGTGATTGATGAAAAAAAACACACACACACACACAGAGCATGCCAGCTGACCCCTGTGAGCCGGCTGCTAAAACAGCGGCCCTGGGTCTTTTGCTTGGTCACTTTCCCAACACTTCTGATTGATGAGCGATTCCTTTCCCACCACAAATTATGGTAATAATGCTGAAAGAGATGAGGAGCACAAGTCTGCAGCTGCTCTGCACAACTCTCTGATCCCACAGAACAAGTGGAACCTCAGCGTTAGATTTAGTTTAAAGTGAAAACAGACTTCCTTCCTACTACACTAACGTTTCCAAATGGGATTGTAGCTGTCGTAAAAACCAAATCACTTTCCAATTTCCCCAGAGTAGCAACTACCGGCAACACAGGACAAAAGCATACATTTGTTTATTCATCTAGTCCATGATGGAGACATGATAGATAGAAATGATACCAGGCTGCCAGCCTGACTGGAGCACCAGTCAGACTTCTCCCTTGCCAGGACATTTCATGCCTGGTGGCAGACAAAATTGCATAGTCCAAAGAAGGCTTATTGGGAACCAAGCTAAATACCGATGATGTCATTATTTCTCATTACAATGTGCATTCACCTCATAATGATCTGTTTCAGGAAAAAACTTTTCTATTGCCAGTTAATGGCATTTTTCTTCCCCCAAGAACATGGTTCTATAATGGGAATTAAAACAGGAATTATATAATATATCATGTTATCAAGTGAAAAGCCACAAGTTGGATTCAGATATAGTGTATTTCATTTTATCATCAGATAATCAGAGTGACTTTGTGTCAATTTCATCCACTAATGTCCTTGAACTGACTTTATATGCAGTCGTGCTACATTTAAAAACACTTTAAAAACAACACTTTACGTTCAGTTTGAATACAAGAAAACTGTCAAGCAATTAAAAATTTGATGAAAATTCTTTAAAAATGACAAATTGTGTAATTTCTTTTATACAAACCTAAAATAAAGGGCATTTTAAATTAAAGGAAATCGGGTGGTGTGTAAATTGTCTTGTGTCTGCAGATTTGTGGAAGACTTACAAAATATAAGGATAAGAAAGAATCAATACTGGACTAGACGATAAATGCACAGTACTTGAACGTGTTCACTCTGAAGTCACGCGTCATTTAATATTTCTTCACACACCTCACTGAGCACACGTGTTTATACTGTATATGGACATAGAAAAAACTCTCCAGTCATTTACCAAATTCAATGTGTCTGGTTCCTGAAATAAAACAAAGAATGACCAAAAGTAAAAAATACCAACATGCATGGCATACATGATGTGTTTATGTACCAGAACATTACAAACTGGATCTTTTAAATTTTAGAGATTGAATGAACTTAATGGATTTTTCTTTTAGAACACAACGTCCTTAATTTTAACTTTACACTCAAAAAGCCCAGAGACATTCAAGGTCTGAGAAAAGATCGACAAGACTCCTCAAATGAAAAACGCAAACATCATTATTATTATTATTATTATTATTATTATTATTATTATTATCAACCCTCAGATGAAAACAGCACTGATTCATTGAGACAGTTAAGTTAACTGAGTTCAGGTTTGACATCTCTCCTACAAACAGGCCAGTCTTAGCAGCTCCACTCCCACCAAATCAGAATCAGGATCAGAATCATTGCAGAACGGTTATAACCAGTTATCAAAACGTTCCTGCACTGCTGCCACTGAACCGTAATACAGTATTTACTCTGTGTCTGTGTGGAAAGAGGTGATTCTACATTTGCAGTCAGTTTTTGAGGACTTTTCTCTCTACACTGCAAAAGAAAACTCAGTGATGTTTTTTCTGCTCTGCTTATCTATTAAAGCATCTCTGCTCCTTATTACAGGAATGGTGAACGACAGCACAGACATGGCAACTTTGTCTTCCTCTGGCCAAGCAGTGAGCGTTACTTAAAATAAACAAAGCAGATGATTGGCTGGGACGAGGCGGTGATGTCAGAGCGCCCCTGCCTAACCGCAGATGTGTGTCTGCAGCTGGGGCTGAACCATGGTGCAGTGTGTGTGTGTGTGTGTGTGTGTGTGTGTGTGTGTGTGTGTGTGTGTGTGTGTGTGTGTGTGTGTGTGTGTGTGTGTATGTGTGTGTGTGTGTGTCAGGGGGGGACCAGATGCTGCTTGGTACCAAAAGAAGGGGTGATGGGCGGGTGGTGATGGTGGCTTGTCCAGAGACATCTCCAGTCCGTGTCATAAGGGAAGAACAAATTGCCGCCAAAACAGCATGCAAACTCCTACCCACTCACATGTAAGTCATGTGTGAACGTCAAAGTCGTGAAGGAGCAGTTCTGGTGTTTCGAGCATCAAACATGGCTGCCTGTTTTGCATCCGCTGCCTAACATAGAACAGACTGTGCTGGCGAGCAGAGCGGCGGTGACATTTCGCAGGTGATGGGTTGTGTTGATGATGTAAGTGTTCATATGTATGTGTGTGGAGGTGGGTGAGAGAGGGGATGAGCAATAGAATGGGGAGCACTACATCATATGGACATTTGCAGCCCCTCTTACACCCCCACCCCCTGAAAGTTAACCCATTACTTCACCCATCGCAGCCAAAGTAGCACTCAGTGACGATTCACCTCCAACCGTACCTGAGCAACACAGCAGACTGTGGATGATGGACATGAAGGATGTACACAAACACATAGGCCTCTTCGCTTGTTACTAAAAAAAAAAGAAAAAAAGACGTCACATATCTTCGTGGAGTCACAGGAGGTCATTTCCAGGTCTTTCAAAATTCCTTGCGTGTTCCTCAGATGTGCTGCTGAAGCGTGTGTGTGTGTGTGTGTGTGTGTCTGTGTGTGTGTGTATGTGGGTGTGATGGGAAGGAGGGAGGGATGGATGCTGGGAAGGAGGTCGTGATGTGACGTCACCCCTGCGATGCTCCCACACCTCCTCCTCCGCCCACATCCGGTCCCCTCCCTTCATCTCCTTCTTCTTCCTCCCTGCCTTTTACTCTGCGACGGCGTGTGTGTGTGTGTGTCATGGCGATGACACAGCCCAGGTCATATGACTGTGGAGTTGGAGGTGTTGGCTGGGAGAAGGAGGGGGCAAGACATGAAGAAGGAAGTGACTGACCCAGAGCAGAACATAGAAGGACGAGAACTGCTTCTCGCTGTCCAACATGGAGGCCAAAGCGCCGAGAAGGATGCATTTTCAAAGGTTTCAACATCCGCAATCACATGTACCTTCATCCTCCCCCCTTCATCTGCAGATCTCTGATGAAACATGCTGATGAAGACAGAGATGAATCTTTTCTTTTGAATTATTTGCCAAAGTTGTCTGCTTAAAACAGGGGACAGACTTCCAGGCACGCACAGTGTTCATAAGCTCGCATTTTATGCCAAATTTAACCCTGGCTATATGTACACAGGTTCATTTTGCCCGTTTGTTATGCTAGAGAGGCTTCGTAAATTTGCCTGAGGAGGTGATGTCATGAGAAAAAATGGATTTTGAAGAAAACACTGACAGTATGGAGAGGGACAAAGCAAAAGAAGTCAGATTTGAATTGAACACAAAACAACCAGAAGTGACTTCTTTTAGATTTTTAAGTCTCATAAGGGACTGAAAAATCCCAGTGATCAGTCTGTACCTCATGAGCAGATGTCAGTGAGGTTAATTGGCTGTAATGATCTCGCTAATCATTACGCTGCTCTCCTAATTGTTTCCTCAAGATATCTTTAACATCAATATCACCGTCAATACTGATCAATTCCTCATTGAGGCGTCTAAAGTAAAACTCACTGCCAGAATAAAGCTTCATCTATTTCACTGCTATATGGAGGTTTGTGTTGTAATTGTAATGTATTTATTTGTTTATTTATTTTTACAAATTAATGGGAAATAAGCAGAGCATTTGTTTGATATTTAAATCCCATCTGCACCAAGCTACTGCAATAATTAAATTGACTCTTTTGTTGAATCTTTTATCACCCAGTTTTGACCAGAACATTCACATAAATTCTCCTTGGTAAAACCTGAGTTTCAGCTTTAAAAACATCAAATTAAATCTTGGAAGGTAATGGCTCCCACATGTTTCCTATATATACAAAGTTATGTTATGCCACCTTTCAAGTGCCTGGATGGTTTTAAATCTTCAGGATTCCAAAGCACTGCAGTTTTTAAAAAAAAATCACCTTTTTACCAAATTGGTTGCAACCGTGTTGAAGGATGGCAAGTAAGATATAACTTTGGTTTAAAGCCAACAAAACTTTAAAATTACTCTTTTTATTTGTTCATATAGATACATTTTTGGTCATTAATCCTAAAACTAAGATTTGCAGTTTTATATTGTTTTTAAAAAAACCTTTGAAACACTTAATGTTATTACAATTTGATACCAAAGTCACCAGGACTACTTTTTGATCTGCTCAGACTTCAATCAAAATGTTGCCAGTTTTAGACTTTATTCTATTGAAGAAAAGTCCCTGTTAACTCCTTGTGTTTGGAAAACATTTAAAATTTGAGAATCTTTGCTTTTGAATTAAAAAAAAATCTTCAAATATATCCGAGTAAGGTCTCGAAAATTTGGTAGAGAAACTAACATCTCATATTGAAATTGTTAATCTTCACTCAAATTGAACCCACTCTGATCCAGTCAGGATTGGGAATTTGGTGACACGTTTCAACAGATGAGCTGTGTACTTTCCTCCCCAACTTGGGTGGTGGTGTTTGGACTCAGCACATACACCTCCCCAAGTTTTTAATCCACTGTTCGGAGGCTGAGCTTCATGCCAGAACTGCTCTGCTCCTCAGGCAACACGCTGAGAGCGGATTACAGTAGCAAATTAGTCTGAGGAGGCCCGGAGCATCTTGGCCAAGGTGATGCTGTGGTGTGAAAATCAAACAGACCCCTGTCACAAAACCCTGAGGAGGGCAAAGTCAAACTGAGGATTGGTTTGCTGCTGACAGTTTTTCAGATTCCTGTAATGCCACAGTGAGACATCTGTGATAACTTCTACGTTTTTTTCAAAACAGACAAAACCAATCATAAGATGTTGCTTGTAATCCACCCCACCAAACTGTTTTAATTAATTTAAAAAGACAATAAACCAGAAATGTCATGTTTTGTGTTCTTTTGATTTTTGATGATGATTTTTGATGATTAATGTTGATAGGAGTGATATGACTGAAATTTCATCCAAAGAAATCTAGAAATAAAAATGAGGCCTGCTAGACCACAAAAAGACATTTTCAATGAAAAAAAACAACAAAAAACATCTGCACTGTATGACGCAAAATGAATTAGATAATTTTTTCAAACCTTTAACCTACTTATCCTTAACCTTTACACTAATTAATAAACTGTGAGGAAAGGAAGGAATTTGTCTCAATAAATGTGGATGCAAATGGGATGAAATGAATCAGGAAAAATAAACAGAAAGAAAGATACATGGAAAATCAAATCCGCTGCTTCCAATGATCATGAATTCTTTATTATTCATAAACAATAGAATCAGTACAAACGAATTCCGTCTTTATTGGCTTGTAATGGCATCCTTTATCAAAAGGATAAAGGGCTTGGAAAAGGTCACGGATTGTTAAAGAAAATTAAAATGATACATTCCTGAAGAATTATGCAAATTATAATCCCCAAAACGCTAACAAAAGGCGGCAACAAAAGCTCACTGGTGGAGCGACAATAAACCTTCACTGCGAGGTTTTCAGCAGGAAAAGTGCGAATAAAGAAAGAAGCTGTAGCGCTGGGCCTGTCTGTAAAATATTAGTTTCACTCCAACAACTTAAAAAAAATGTCCCAGCATGTAAAATAGTTCATTATACCAATGAAATCAAATATGTAAAAGTGAGTGTTTGGACTTATCTGCTTGAGTTAATGAGTTAAAGGAGCCGGAATAACAGCTTTAGAAGAGTTCATGCTCATTTAAGGGCGAATTGGAGTCAAATTAATGCAACAGAAAAAGACGCTGAAACAGAAAACGCTCAAACTCAAAAGAAACATGGAAAACATGATCGTGTGCTAAAAATAATCAATCAAATGGGCAACACACCGAGAATAAAAAGCAGTTTTTTTCCTGGTTAAAAAAAAAAAAAGGATCAGAAGTGCGGGAGCGTCTAGCAACAGATGTCCAGGCACAATTCTCGGGTAGGATTTGAATTTTGACAAGAATTGCGTTTGGACAATCAGCAGCAAGAGCTCAAAAATACAATTAAAATCACCTTCACAGCAGGCGTGAAAGAAGAAAGATTAAGGATTCTGAAGGCCTGAAATGAGTCAATCTCCTCCATCACGATCCAGTCTGAGCTGAAACTGAAGTCAGCAGCAGCAAACACTGACTCCACACCAGAGGCCACATCAGCCATATTACAGCCGCTAATTAGAGGCTCTCCAAATCACCTCAAATAGTCCCCAACAAACAGCAGCAGAGACAATCTCAACTCCCATTCACAAATAAAACACAGCATAAGTTGGACCTCATCGGCAGGAGGAGAAGAGAGGAATCCCGAGAGTCAGGTTGTGCCCAAAACTCCTCTCCGCCATATCTGCACCTGTTAAGACGTATCTCTCCTCCATCCTTCCTTTCTTCATCCCCCTTTTCCCCCCCATCAAAAAAATCTCCGAAAAAAATATTCAACTGTGGGCTGTTTTCCAGTTTGCATAGCATTTCACCTTTTCCTCGCGCAAAAACCTGCAAAGAAAACAGGAAAATGACGGGATGCGCGTTGCAGTTTGCGTGATGCACCTGCTCCTTCGCGTGTAGTTGTTCCAGCAGAGGAGGCAGTGCAGGCTACTCCAGCGGCCAAAAAGAGGCTGATGATGGAGGGAGGGAGGCGGGCAGGGGAGGCTGGATGCTCCCCAAGGATGGTCACGGGGAGGACGCCACAACCACCGACACCGCCGCCGGCTCTGGTTCCCTCTGTCGCTCCTGATCTCCACCTCCTCCTCCTCCTCCTCCTCCTCCTCTACTGGGCGATTTGGGGGGCTTTTTCTGGGGCTCCTACGACAATAAGCCCCGGTGCGTCCGTGTCACTGAGAGAGAGCTCGGGAGTGGGGCCGGTTCGCTCTTGGTACTGAGATTTGAATAAACACACACATTCACACACACCACGGGGGTGATGATAAATGCCCATTGTGCCCCGAGGAGGTGGAGAAGAAGGAGAAGAAGAAGAAGAAGAAGTAGTGGATCTGCACTGAGAGAGAGAGAGAGAGAGAGAGGAGAGAGCGACTGCAAATGAACCACCATCAAACCTCTTAAAGATACAAAGGTCTGATTTTTCCTTTTCTCTCCCTCTCTCGCTTTTTCTTCTGTTCCAGTTACAATCAACACACTATGTCTCCTACATAGACACTGTACACACGCGCACACACAGACACACACAGACACACACACTAGAGATGACGTTTCCCTTTTGACTGCTGCGGTAACAGGCGGAGATCTCAGAGGATGATGATGTGACGGTGGGAGAACAATGATAACAATAACAACAATAAACAAAAAAGACACACAAAGTTCAACCAAACTAAATTCGGTTCATGACAATCAACCACTGTTTACAAAATTGCTTTTATTCGAGGGAAATTATTTTTACTGCAAAGTTTTCTATTATTCTCCCCATGCTACAGTACTTATCTTAAATCTCAACAAAAAGAAAGAAAAGATTCGTTTCGGTCGGCTGGTTATTAAATCAAAGGTATAATAAATAATAAATAATTACTGAATTTTTTCTTAAATAAGTTAAGTTGTCTCTGTTAATTGCAATTAATTTCATTCGCATATCTGAGAAACTGTTCAATTTTCAAGATCAAAAAACATTTTTAAAAATGCATGGGAGATGGATACATTAAGTTTTGTTCTTTTGTTCTTTTAATTCTTCTTTTAGTTCTTTTTCCTTTTAATTCATAGAAAGTAAACTGATGTCAACGATTGAATCCAGACAAAATCAAACTGAATGAATTACACTAGATCCCCTTATTGCCTCAGATCATTCTACAAGTTTAAAAATGACAGCAATGAAAAGCAATGATGCCTCAACAATCCAAATACGAAATTGTTGTCTTCTTTTTTTTCCTTTTTTAAAATGAAGCTCCCAGTCATTGTGCTAAACTAAATTTAGCACAGCCTGGACTTGCATGAGCATGAAACCCAGAGATTACAGTGATATCATCTGAATCATCTGAGAGGACAGAGAAGAAGATGAGTTCTTTCCAAAACTCTAAACTATTATTAAAAAAATTATTTAAACTGGAATCACAATATATTTGACATGAAAATGACTTAAATGATTCTAAAAATAGTTGCTTGTCATTATTCTGTAAATCGACTGATTAACTAATTGTTTCACCCTTTACTGATTCTTAAACTAAAGCATATATTCCATATAATATTTTCTAAACTCTTAATATGCTTTGTGCAAAAATTTTAATTAAATCTTTTAGACAAAGTAAATATTAGAATATTTCCATTGAAATCTAGTGGAGTAGAGGTAGAAAGTAGCAGAGATTCACTATGAAGAAATCCACAGTTTGCCACGACTTCAAACTAAAGGCCCACATCTCCTTATTTCTGATTTATCATGTCATGCCACAGTGACATCATACTTTTCCAGCTAAATCTACCCTTTTTCATATAAGCCCTTTTGCCTTTAAATTGTTACATAATGTCTGTTAGCATACAGAATGCATGAGCCTTATTAAACAGGCCTTATGCTCGGCTCAGACTACACAATATCAACCCATTCTTTTCCTGATCAAGCAGCATGTTTGTTAACGGAAGATGGTCCCCAACTCCTTCCTGCTGACATCATACATGTCATGAAAGGTGTGAAGAAATGATTGGTCGAGAAGGAACTTCTAATGTGTCACATCTCTTGGCCAAGACATGGCAAAAGATAATGACTCTATAATTATATAATATGACACATTGTGACAGGCTAAAATATTGTAGTCTGAACGTGTCATAACTCATTTCTCATTTCTCATTTTCCTCCTACATGGCTGTTAAAAGATCATGATGTAGTTCCTATGACATCCATATAAATTATTATATTTGAATGCAAAAACCCTAAAAATCATGTTTTAAGTCACACGACAGTCTGAATGTTCTTTTGGAGTTGTTGTTTTTTTAATAGAAATAGTAAATACTTCTTCTTTTAGGCCTAAAACTGAGAAAAAAAACACAATCTTGATATTTAATCTTGATACTGAACAATTCCAAGAAAGGCTGGACTTGATGACAAAGGAACTTTGATGAAATTTGTAACATTTCATGCCAACATTTGCCATTTTTATTCTTTCTTTCTTTCATCTTTTATTCTTTTATTCTTTCTTTGGTAACTACAGCATGTTTATTGTTTGGCAAAAGATGTGATCGCAGTTTTTGTCTACTTTCTGAGAAGCTAACTATTTCCTTCACTGTTGATGTAAACTGTGAGCTGCACCATTTGCCATCATGGAAGTAATTTCCAGAGATGCTGTGCTAATTTGAAAGCTTGAATGTGTCTAAATATATATCAGGTATCACAAACATATATGGTTCAAACCCGGGAAGAGCTGCTCACCATCTGAGAGCTAAAAGACCTTATAAGAACAAGATTCTTGCCATTGTCTGCATGAAAAAGCAGGAATCTTAAAATGATTGGTTTTGGTTTCCAAGGCCTACATCATGGATTCCATTGTGATAATCCAGCATGTAAATCTTTACAGTTGCACTCCTTGTGAGCCTCTTTACACAGAACCATCAACTTAAAGGCAAAGGTAAACAGTTAGACAAGGGCTTAAAGGATAAATTACCCAGCAGCCTTTGCTTTCAGGGCTATGGCGGACCCTTCCTTCCCCTCTCTTCAGACATGTCACCGGGATCCTCTGCCCTGCTCTGCTCTGTACTGTGAGTTAACATTTCCGTTACTGGGAACATCTTTGCATACTGGATGCTCATTTGCCTCTTAAAGGGCCCCACTGCTGCCTTTTCATGGCCCTGTTAGAATAATTTAGTGCAGGAGGCCCGAGATCACTGGAGATTATGGCTATGAAAGGGGAAAAGGACGCGTTATTAATGCTTGCTCATCGGAAAAGAGACGAGTGAGAAAAGGATCCCCAAACGGCCTGGATTCCCCGTAACACACAGCTCTGCCATGGGAAACCAAGATGGCTTCGGTCTATTCTGTGACGCTGGAGGAAAAAAAGCCTCATGAAAAAAAGAAACAGTAGTGATAATGAAACAAACTCTACATGTCTCCATTGGAACATTACAGGAATACACCAAGAGGTGAAATACATTAAGGTCACTATAAATTACTATGCAGTCCCTACAGAAACATTATAGGCACATCATGAGGATCACTTTAACACCAGTGTGATAAAAATAACAAAGACTGGGCCATAGGGACACTCTGAGTCCATGTTGGAAATGATCTCAAATGTAATTTCACCGTCCAAAATAACAATATACTGTATGTTAAAGGACAACTGTACTGTTTTATTCAGTACAGTTTAAATGAAGAGAAAAAAAAGTTTCAGCATCAATTAAAAATAAATATTTCAACAACAACAACCTTTTCAAATTCAAAATGACCACTATTGGCTTCAACAGAGCATTTGAAGTGGTTTGCCTTCTGCTGCAGGAAGGTTGTAAATGAAAACCATTCTGTGGGCCAGTGGCGCAATGGATAACGCGTCTGACTACGGATCAGAAGATTCCAGGTTCGACTCCTGGCTGGCTCGATTCATTTTTGGAGAGGCTGTGATTCAGGAGGTAGAGTTGTCGTCCAATCATTGGAAGGTTGGTGAATTGATCCTCCTTGTGTCGAAATAACCTTGAGCAAGATACTGAACACCAATTTTGCTCCCCGGCTGCTGTAAGGGCTTCCCACTGCTCCTCAGGGAGGGGTCAAATGCAGAGAATATAATTTTGTGTTGGGATTAGACCAATAAATAGAACAGGTTTCAGATCATCATCATCAGGTCATCAGGTCAGTGTTGGCTTAAGATATGTCCAATTAGAGCTGCACTGGATATCTTTAGAAAACATGGACCCTAAAACAAAAGTACATTGCTATTGCTGCTTTAATGGAACTATTTTAGAGAGGATTTTACTTCAAATAGCATCTAACACTGGAAGATATTTAACCAATCTATAGTTCAATTTTCTATAGTTTAGTCTTTATTGTTTCAGAGGCTTTTTTTATAAGGAGAGCACAATTTGGGAAAAACCCTGAGGCCAGTAAATGTTACTTATTGACAAGAAATGGAAATATGTGTTAAACATATGTTAAGGAGTGGTAGCACTTTGATATCAGCCTGTTAAAATCCATGAGATGAACGAAGAGCCAGTAAAACATGTGAAACAAATGTTTTAATTTTCATGGGGCCTGAACATGATGGTGCCTTGACCTCCGTTTGGGAACCATTCATGTCTGCAGTACAAACTCCCCAGACCCAGAACGAGAGTCGCTCGTCTTGTCTAGCATGTTGAAAATCCTAACGCCACATGCCTCTGCAACAGGTTGATGGTGCAAAAGGTTGTCAAGGAAACAGGGCCGGTAACTGTGGTTAGGAACTGGTCTTGGGATGCCAGTGTCATATGGAACAAGGAAAACCATTAACACCAAAGGCAGATGGATACAGATGCGCTGCTGTTCAGAGACACAGACAGGATGACCTCCTCGGATCCATCACTACCAGACCAGAGCTCACTTTCTCCATGCTAATGTTTAGCATGCTTATTTAGTGAAGGTAATTAGCATTAAACACAAAGTATAGCTGATGCAGGAATTTGGTCATGAGTCAAAATACTGGACCAGCATCCAACAGAAATTTTGACCTGATGATGGCACGAGATGAAATTCAGGAGATGAAAGTTTCCACAATCCTTCCTCTCAGGAGAACATCTGAACCACGTTTAAACACAATCCTTCTAATAGTGTTTGAGATATATTAACTTAAAAAAATGTCAGCGCCATGTTGGGGCTGGTACATCGTCTGGGGACCATGAACATGCGATAAATTTGCTGCCAGATCAGAGAGGTAGATGTCAAGAAAATTCACTAAAAACACAAATATCAACTAGGCGCAAGAGGAAAAATTAGAGGATGATTGAAGTCGGATTCAGGCAGGGCGAACATGAATTTATTTGCAATCTATCCAATAGATCCGGAGATATTTCAGTCTGGACCAAAGTGGTGGACATTGCCATTTGCTGCACCAGCAGCATGGCTACAACTAGAGCTTTAAGATTGCAAATGTGTTTATCCAGTTCTAATAATGTAGCTTAATAAGTCTTCCCATGATCAGTGGAGTCAGTGGGCTTGTTTTGTGTTTCTGCAAAGTTAGCACATATGTGGGAAGACCCCCCACCAGGCCACTGTTAGCCCAGCTACACTGGGCCATAGAGCATATAGGGGGAGGTTGGGATACCCATTCCTGAATAAATTTAGGGTCTCCTCTAAAGACCCAGGTGTCCAGCCCCACTGCTGACCTCTGACCCCTGCAGAAGAAGTTATTGAGGCCAATGGTGAAGCCTCCTAAAGCTGACCAGCAAGGAGGGGCTGGGAAAGTGGCCTGATGGAGGCGAAAGGTGGCTCAATGGGGTCACAGCTAAGAAATATGGGGGATTTAGGAGGGTGAGGGGTGTTCAGGGTGTGTGTGTGTGTGTGTGGTGGTGGTGGTGGGGTGTCGTGGAGTGTAGAAGTTCCCTTTGAGCACCCCCCCTCCTCATGTCCACAAGTGTGTCCCTGCAGCTATTGTGAGTCTGAGCTACAGCAGGACAGAAGGCCTCAAACAAACCGGCTCTAAACAATGTTTGGCCCCTTTTGTTTCTCGCCTGCCTTTCTTCTTCGGCCCTCCATCGCAATCTACTGGCCTCCTTTGTATTGATTTCCCTCATTCAGCGACTAGTCAGCCTCTTTCCGCTGTTTTATGTGCTCTTTTTGGCTTTTTTGTCTGCCCCCCCTCCACACACACACACACTACCCCTCCCTCTTCTGGCATTCTCTACAGTGTGAGAATGCAGTACGCCTCTTGACTGGATGCAACTCATTAAAGACACCTAATTGATGAAGAGTGTAATTAGTGTGACAATCGGAAGGGGAAATCAATATGTTTTAGGCAAAAGAGCCACATCAGGGAGGACAAGATGGAAGAGAGCAGCGTGTGAGGAGAACCGTACGTTTGGGTGACAGCAGCAGGAGGCTCGCTTTACTTTCAGATACAAAAGAGGAGAAACGGAGCTTCCAGGAAAGAGGTTATTGTTTTGTTCACAGTTCATTTCTCGATTCTGGACTCATTAGAACGGCATCATCCTTCTTGTTAGCCTATTAACTTAAAATGCATAAACACACGAGACGTGATGCTGTTGTAGTTTACTGCCACTGCTAAATAAGACATTTACAGTGCTCAGGCCCACAGAGGAGCATATCATACAGTGCACACAAATGGCATTTTCAAGTTTTAGTGGCTGACTGCATAGATAAATTACATGAAACTATACGACTTGTCTGGTTGTTTTTATAGTAATAACTAGAAAATGTGTGTCCAAGGACAGAGATGCCCTAGACTAATCTGTGAATGTGGATAAACTGACATGAAAATCTCCTACTGTGCCTAAAAATGTTTGTTTTTTTTAAAGAAGCAAATTAAAGACACCAATTATGAGATGCACATCTTTTGGGCTCCTACAAAGCATGTGTGACATTTCATTGAACTCTGTCCAGCAGGTTTTAAGGAGTTGTGGATAGACCATACTTTGTTATGGACGGACAGAAGAACAAGGGTAACCCTATATACTCCCTACGGTAGGACGTAAACATGGATTTATACACAGTCAACAGTGTGCGACTTTAGCACCAATGTCACCTGATGACCTGTGTCAGAGGCTACTCATCACTACTAACCGTTGTGTTATTATTACAGTCCGGTACTCTGATTGTAGTTTTCTGCAGCAGCTCATCACAAATATACATCTACATCATCACAGTGTCAGCCAATAAGAATCATGAAACAAAGAAAAGCTTCGGGTCATATGGACATACTATGTATTGTAACCCAACTTAAAATCATCTTTTACTTTCCCAGAGGACTGACGCTTTGTGATAGATGCTGTATTGGCACATTAACTGCAGAGGACTCCACCTTATTTTGGGCTGATGTTCAATTCCAGAGTTTTTTTAGTAAAGAATTAGGCTTAAATGTAAATAAAATGATACATTAAATGATTGACGTCCCAAGTTATCTACAGGTATTCCTCTCTGACTGAAAGCACTCAGAGACCCGTTTACCTCCACCAACATCGGTTACTAAAAGTGCAAAAGTTTCCAGAATATGCAAACAAAATCCTGTAACAATCGTTAGTCAGCGGGGCTCTGAGAGGAGAAAT
The DNA here is from genome assembly GCA_037577475.1 of Chaunax sp. Z400. NCBI lineage: Eukaryota > Metazoa > Chordata > Actinopteri > Lophiiformes > Chaunacidae > Chaunax > Chaunax sp. Z400. Next base: position 22,194,697 of record CM075187.1, on the reverse strand, counting down.
GGGCGTTCTTCTGAGCGCGTACAATAAAAGCATTGCCTTTTGTATCACCATGAGGAGACTGATTGTTGTATCAGTGCACCCAGGGCATCTCGCGCACTACGGTGATGTCGCCATGATGACGTCACCGTACTCAGATCTGCCTTATTCCATGTAATACTACCTGATTCCTTGACCCTGGAACTCTGCTCTGAATCATGTATCATCAATAGTTCATGATTTAATGACAAAAATATGGTTTTCATATTTCATATTACCTTGCACAGATACATAAATCCATTTGAATGACTCTGAATCTGCATGATCTCGGCTACGTATTGGTTAATTATTATAATTAAATATCTCACTCTGCAAATATCTTTCATGATTCTTTAATATATTTTCAGTGATGTTTGGGCTCGGAGTTTATGTAGAAATAAATGTTCATCTTTTTGTTTTCGGTATCATTCAGACCTCATATATCCACCAAGGCGGCACAGACCTGTTAATTGTTTTTAAATGATAGCGACCTTTAATCTGTAAGTGCTTCTGAATACACAAAGCTATGGACAGCCATGGGATTAACACACCTGATGCTGTTCCTCCATTTATATTTTTAGAGGCGGCTGTGGAATCCATTCATTTTCTTGTGGTTACACAATTTTGTTTCATCATCAGGCTCTGCAGAAATGTGCATCTCCTTTAACTCACACCAGAAAATAAATAGAGTCTCACTAAACACCCTCGCTCCGTTAAGGTCCAGGATTTCTCTTTCTGTTAAGAGTTCAGAAACTTCATCTCTGAGCAGCAGCTACCGCAAGTCTTCACCCAGAGGGGCTGAGCGCTCCCTCTCCTTCATATTCTGTGCTTCATGCCTGCCCCCCGCTGGTGAGGAGGGGGACTGGCGGTCTTCATCAGAGTCTTGCTGGGACAGCTGGGAGAGGAGGAGGTCCACACTCCGGACCAGAATAGAGTCCAAAACCTTCTGCTCCTCTGAGGAGAACCGCCCCAGGACGTGACGCTCCACTGACGTTTTACCAGTTGGCCGGCCAATCCCGACCCGAAGTCTTGGCATCACCTGTGGGACAGATGTGAGACGGCCCCTGCTGTTTAATGGTTAACACCCAGATTCACATTGTGCTTAAATTTTGAAATTGTTTTGTCTTTGAATTAATTGTTTCAACTGTCTTAATTGTTAAATGGCAAAATTTCAGCAAGAACACACATTTTCTTCAGAGAACTTTAACTAATAGGAATACAGCATTCATTCATACAATGTATTTGTACTTTATGCTTCCCTTTTTTTTTTTACTTCTATATATTTGTGTAGATTCTCATTCATCCAACTTGTCCAGTTGCTTCAGATTCAACCTCCAAGGATTACTTGCATATTTAGTTTGTTCCTAGTTGTATTCTGCGGATTAAAGTTTCTTAAATGAAACCATTCATAAAAGCACATGTAAAAAGACAGTAAAATCAAGATCAGGGAAAATCAGTTTACAATTTGCAGCGGGATTCTAAAAAACTCAACACACAATATGTCATCAATCACTTACATCAGTGTGCAGACAGTCTACACAGGAGCGTACTCCATTATGGCCTCTGTGAAGAAGAGGAAGCAATTTTGAATTCATCTGCAGGTGAAAGTTTTCTTCACACATCAAACTCTTTTCCACAAAATATGACATTTAGCGTTCCACAATTTTTGGGTTTTCTGATATTTGTTATCCTAACGTTTTATTTTTGCATCAAGTCACATAAAATGGGTTACTATTATTATTTCTTAGAATTAACTTGATATATGGATATATATATATATATATATAAGTCTCCATTTCATCACCGGGCCAACACATAGAAAGACAAACAACCATTCCAACACACATTCACACCTACGGGCGATTTACAGTCCCCAGTTCACCTCTACTGCATGCTTTTGAACAGTTGGAGGAAGCCGGACACGGGGGAGAACATGCCAACTCCACACGGAAAAGTTCCAGGTCCTCAGGTGGATTTGAACCCAGGCCCCTCCTTGCTGTGAGGCAACAGTTCTACCCACTACTGCTGCATGCACTATTTGCATGACACATCAAATAGTATTGAGAGGTGTTGAGTCTGAGATCACACAAAGTAATGTACCATGTACTATGTTACGGAATGACGATAAAAACTCCTTGAACCTTGAATACCAACCTGGCACTTCCTCCATGTTTGATGGCCATTTTCCCCAGAGGTTTGTCCAGGTCATCGTGTACCAGCAGGATGTCCTCAGGATTGATGCCATATTTACCAGCTAGAGGAGGACAAACAAGAACTTTAGACCAAACATTCAATGTGGAATCAATCCCATCCCTCAGCTACTAAAAATGTCTAAATGTTAAATGTTCAAGAACCTTTTCATTGGTTACAATTTTTTTTAAGCTCTGTCAAGATACTGTAAGGAAGACATTTCATTTTAAATACTGTTGCTGCTTTCTTGAGATGAACAGAATATTCTGTAAAGTTCAAATTCATAATATCTATTGACACAGACACACAGAAGATGAACTCACCTGCTTTGGCCACTGACACTCCGTTGATGTTCATCAGCATCCTGGGACGGAGCAGCACCACGTGTGTGTGTTGCACCTCTGACACTATGACCTCACCAGACACATACTTGTCACTCCGCCAACGATCAGCCACTCCCAGCCGGGTGGCAAGCGCACCAAGCACCGCCATGCCGACGCTGTGTCTGGTACCCTCCATTCCTGGGTTCCCCAGCCCCACCACCTGACACACAAACACACACCTGCAACATTACACCAACTTACATTACATCACCTTTTGTGTTTATTATCTGCATTTATTTATTCTGACTGTCTCTTTGTTTGCGTGTGTTTTCTTACATTATTTTATTGAGGCTTTTTGGCTTCATTTGGATAGTGACAGGCGAGAGAGACAGAAAAAAATGTTTGAAAATGCACTAAAGAAGAATAACAAATGTATTATTACGTGTGCAATGCTAATTCTTCGTCATAAAAAAGCCAGAGAGTTTCATATCAGCTGAGGAGGCTGTCATAAAGACACAGAACTCATATACAACCACTGCCTTGTACTCATGGTACTGATCCATTGGCAGCAGCAGCAGCTCTGTTAACAGAAACCCTATAGACTGCATTGTATTAAACTCAGGCTCTATGGCTGCTGACACACTGCAAACATTGTGTTCTCCCTCCACACAGAGGTTTTATCTATATTGACTTGAACATGACGCAATGAAAAGTCACAGACAAGTAGAGGCCAGCTCACTAATTAGTATCATTATTATTATTATTATTAATCAATTATTATAAATTAAATTAAATTCAAAATAAATAAGGAATATCAAAATAAATAATTAGATTGGATTATTTATCACTTTAATTTAAAAATGACAGAAAATACATTGTCTTAAAGTGGCACAAAAAAACTGTTTATAGAATACTTACATGCCTGTTTTGTGTTTTTCTTTATTCATTTTGTGGATAAAAGTCAAATGACATCAGTAGTTTAGTAAACAGAGACACTCAGCCAAACTCCTTTCAAAGTTCTGTCAATTTAATGTGGCTTTGCTTGGTTGCAACCATATGGTTGAAACAGTACAGGTCAATGTTTTATTTGGCATTTAGCACAGAGTTGAATGGAATTTTTTTTACCGAATTGATGAGAAGTTTTGGCTGATCCGGAAAATGTGTTCATACTTATATTATGGGATAGATCAGCGAAACAACATTACATAATCAGATTTTTTGAATGGAGTTTGGTGTGCTTGTCAATCATGTGAGACTGATGATTATTAGGGCTCAGTAGACCTGTGAAAGCCAGAGTTAAACAAATATTGAGTTACGTAGTGTAATGTATGTTGTATGTATGTTATACACTTACCAGCTTTCGGCGGCCTTGTGTGTGTTTTTCTGCTTCGATGCCCATCCGTGGTGCGAACAGCTCACTCAACAAAACGCGGTTTATGGCTCGTGTTAAAAGTCGTCGCATTGTGACAAGGTTCAACAGCTTCTTAAAAAAGAGCGACAAGTAACGACACGATTTACTTAAAACTGTGACTTTCTTCAATGAATCCATGAAACTGTGTCTGCTGTCACAATACTTTAACTACGAGAACAGTGCGTATGTATGGCCATTGTGTCATTGGACCGGTTTCAATGGGAATCACTCTACCCGAACTGTTCATCTGCATTTGTGTTATTTATTAGCTACCGTGTATAAGAAGCTGAAAGGTTTAGCTTTCTGTACCTTGTAGGCAGCATAAGACCAATAGACACAGTTAAGAGCAGCTACAAAATAGGTTCAAAACACTGGTGAGGTTAACATGTAATGTAATTTAGTAAATTATCTCATATGAGGTTACACCAGGGTTACACAAGCTAACCATCCTGTCATGCACATGGGTTTTTTTTAGCTCTATGGATCATGCATCTGCCACACCAGTCAACGAGGGTTGAAAAGACAATACATATGAACGGGCTTGTCCTGCTCTGTTGGACTACAGCGCCATCTAGCGTATTGACTGAGAAACAGACATCTGCGCTGCTCAGTTTTAGAAACAGAATCAGTCAGAAGATTCTGAAACAGATTTGGATTCTCTTGATCATCATAATATTCTGATTCTGTTTCGGTACTTTTAATTAGGTTATCCATACAATCACTTTGTAATATGTGTTTTGAAAAGTGCTATACATTTAAAAAAATGTATTACTATTTATATATCATTGAATGGTCAGTGGTCTCACCCATTTTCAAGATTAATTTTAAGATTTAACTTTATTGTCATTCAGACTAGCCAACAGATGGGTACACAGCAGAACGAAATTACGATGCAAGTGGCTCCATCACAAAATAAAGAAACATACAAAAGTAAAAGGCAATGATAACAGTATTAGATAGGAAAATAGAAAATATGGCAGTCTGTACATAAAGTGACTTGGATACTGCACAGGAGCAGGATTATTGCACTGGTTGAACTGCATAATAAATACTCTGGTAAGCGTAACAGGAATATATTAAATCACCCATTTCCACATTGGTCTTGTTAAAAAAATAAGAAATACGCTGTGTACTGTAGAGGTGGGCATGGGCCGGATTAACTCAACTGGAGGCTCCAGGTCAAAAAATAGCTGTGGGACCCCCATTGTTCTCCCTCTGTGTGCATTGTACATGCCCATCCATCCGTTTTCTACACTGTAAAATGTAAGATTGAATTTAATCAGAAATACCAAGTTGACCTAACTCAGTTTTTATCAACTTAATAACACTCATTTAATTTTAGTTACTTTTTTGGCATCAAGAAAACCGTCAAACTCAGTTTACTTGAGTTTGGTTCATTTAAACAAACTAAGTACTAGGAACTTTTGCTTTTTTCAGTACGTAGTTACATCCCACAATGTAACTAAGAATATTACTCTTGTACTTAAGTACCCCACAAATTAGCTCTACTTTACTTGAATAGCCTGTTTTCTGTTCATACCACTTACTACTTGTCCTCCACTGCTTTTCATGGTAACAGCCCTTTTGTCACGTGAGAAAAGTTGGATAAATGGTACTTTTGTTTTGTAAAACTCTACTCATCTATTTGCTGATCCAGCTTTTAAATTCTTCAATTCACATTCAGATCTGTTACATAGAATACTCTTAACAATTGTGGCAATAGCTCACACCAGAATAGACACACATGTACTTGTTTATTGTTCTGCAGCTGTCCTGTTCAATGTTGGGTAGTTGACGCATTTTGCGCGTGTGAAAATAAATGTTTAATGACAGCTGAAACAACCAAACTACTGGTTTTGCACAATGGGTAAATAGATACTGCCGTGTTGGGTATAGGCGGGTGGAGTTTCCCAGCATACTTTGAGAAAATGTATTTGAGGCCATAAACCCAAGTAATCTGTGTTTAAATGTGTTCTGAATAATTATTAGTTAAATAATACTCAGAGCTGGTCGTGTTGTAGTACAGCCAGGTTTATTTATTGCTCTGCTCTACAGTCCAAAGTCGATACACACCAGTTCCATCGGTTCAGTGGTGCGAATGCTTTCCAGAGGAGCACGTCATTAGGCTCTGGGGTTTTCCCAACAACGCAGCGAAAGCAGTTTTTCACATGATTAATGATTTCACGTTCCATCCCTATCCAGAAGAACCTCTGCCCGGCTGAGTCATGGAGACCATGGAGGACTTGGGCTTTAAGGGAGTCTGGAACGACAAACTGGTGAATAGTCATGTTCATTTGCCTGTCTTTCTTCACCCTGCACAACATGCCATTTCTGATTGAGAGTTTGGGCCAGGGTCTCAATAGTTTCATTACACTGCGAGTCTCACCAGCACGTTCGCGCCTAGTGGGTTTTTGATGACGCTGGATGTAAAAGAGAGCCCTTCTTAAGACATCATCTTGTTCCTGCAGATTAACCAGTTCACTCCTTGGCAGAGAGGCAGTCTGGTAAATACCGACAAGCTGGGGAATTTCTGGACCTGCACCTCTCACTTAGCCCACACAGCCAGATTTGTGTGCATCCAACACAGCTGAGACGTCTTGTGACGAGAGGGAACTCTGAAAAGAGGACGGGGTGACAGCTTCCTTTTCAGACTGATCAACAACCAACTGGCAGTTAGTAGTGCATCTTAATGCATCCTGCACAGTCCTGTCCACCACCCCCCTTACTTGGTCCAATAGAGAGATATAAGGTTCAGTCACAAGACGGTGGCTCAAGCATGACTGTACAAATGGCTCTCTGCTCAGTGCATCGACAACCACATGTTTAGTCTCAGGGACATAGTTCAGGTCAAAACTGTATGCAGCTAGCTTAGAAACCCACCTCTGTTCACATGCATCTAACTTAGGCTTTGTTAAGATGTATAGTATGTCAACGGATTATTATCAGTCCAGACTGTAAAAGACCGTCCTTTCAGCCAATGGCTGAACTTGTCACAGACTGCCCATTTAAGAGCAAGAAACTCCAACCGACGAGATGGATAGTTTAGTTGAGAATGAGAAAGCGTCTTACTGGAAAACGCCACTGGTCTGGCAACCTTACTACCCGGGGGCAACTGTGAGAGGACAGCTCCTAGGCCATCAAAGGAAGCATCAACAGCAAGGATGAATGGTGCATTAAAATCCGGGTGGGCCAATGTGAACTGTGCACAAGCTCATATTTCAAAGTCCTGAACGCCTCTTTGCACCCATCAGTCCAGTCAGTTAGAGATAGTTTCATGTGGCCTCTTTTGAGCTTTGGTTTATGGCCTCTCCGTCTCTTGTGTGGTGGTGCAGGTTCAGCTACCAGGTTGAACAGTGAAATGATGGTAATAGAGAACCATTCCCAAGAATGATCAGATTTTCTTAGCACATGGTTTCTTTCCATCAGACTCCATCATGTCAGCTTCCTGTACATCATTTATAGCCTGCACTTTACTCGGGTCAGTCTTAACACCGTCTCCACATATGATGTGTCCAAGAAACTCGACAGATATGCAGAGGAAATGACACTTCTTAAGTGAGAGTATCAAATTGTTGGCAGCAAGGCGAGAGAAAACCATCTGCAGACGCTCAAGTGCAACATGTTCAGATGGAGCGTAGACCATAAGGTCATCTAGGTAGCACAGTAGGCTTGTGAAGTTCTGATCACCAAAGATGGACATCATCATGCACATGAAAGTGGCAGGACTGTTTGTGAGGCCCTGTGGCATTCTGTTATATTCATGTAGACCAAATGGGGAGGAGAACGCTGTGTACTTTTTGTCATCCTTGTGCAGTTTGACATTGTAGAAACCTGATGTAAGGTCCACAGGGAGAAAAACACAATTCCACCAAGTGCAGCCAAGATGCACAATGGATGTGCATCTTTCACTGTTATAGCGTTCAGCCGCCTGAAGTCATTGCAGATTCGCAGGTCACCGTCTGACTTAACAACAAGGACAAGGGAAGATGGGTATTCGCTCTGAGACTTACAAATTATCCACAATTCCTCCATCTCATTCAGAGCAGTCCAGAGTTTGTCATAGTGACACAATGGAACACGCCTGTATGGAAGCTTAAAGGGCTTATCATCCACCAAGTGAATCCTATGTACATGTCTATATGTTTTTTGCATTTCCACAATCCATTTTGTGTCTCGAAAAGATGGATTCATATTGTTCAATGATCTGCAGGAGTTTATCTTTCCACTCAAGGGAGACTTCACATGATGAGAGATCCAAATCTTGCAGACCCATGTCACTCAAGATGCGTGATATCACCTCTTCTGTCCTGGGTGTAGGTGATGAACTGTGTGTGGACTGCACACTGGATTGGATGTGCACAGGTTCAGGTAAGTCCTGCACAGAGAGACAGGGGGACACATCTGCAACTTTTGCATTCCTTTTCAGAGTCAGTGGCTTTTCAGTGGGATTTACTATTTTGACTGGAATCCAGCCATCTCCTCACAAGAAAGTGACAACTCTTCCCACCAAAATTTGTGACTTTTTGTTGGCATGAGCATAACCTGGGCCCTGAAGCAACACTTTTTCTAGCATCCCAATCAACCTCTCCAGTGTAGAGGTGTCTTGACTCATAGCATCTTCTGTTCAGGGATGTCTGGAGATGAAGTAGCATTAGGGCTGACCTCGACTTTATTCATGTTAATACTGCTAACCCTCACAGCGGAAGATTTCTGTCCCTTCTCTAAGCGGTATTCTTCCAACACTTCCTGAACTTAACAAGCTGACCATTTATCACTTGTCTTGGACCTGAAGGTTTGAGCCAAATCCCTACTGGGGCAGTGTCTGATGAACATATGTGTGACTTCAAGACTGGGGTTGTCAAACACTTAACCTTGCTCCCTAAGACAGCTTGCAGCAACATCATATTTTGTTCAGTTAAAGCCAATATTCATATGGGTCCTCATTTTCATTCGGCAAGGTGGAATAAAAATCAGCAAGGGGCACAGAAGAGTAATGGCACATAGATGGCTTGTGGGTTATGCTGTACATCAATTTCACCTTCCTTATTCCAAATCTCACATTATCCTCAGGTGGATGAGAAGCTCCTCAGCTTGGTTCTCCAGCTGAAAACCGCTTTTCTTGATGTAACTTCTCATTGACTCCTCCCACTCATCAACGGTCAGAGTATCTGTAGTCTCTCCTCTGAATATAGGTGGATCTTTGACTTTACTCTGAGTGACTAATGGGACTTTGGAGAGATCCAGTGTGCGGCTTGGAAGGGGGTCATCGACATTCCCATTATCTGCATGACTTGTAAGCCCTGGAAAAGCAGGGCTTGATGTGTTGGGGTGTGACACAATGCTATTGGCTAGCTGCAGCCCTATCTGCTGTACAATAGTACTCATTTGGTCAACTAATCTCACATCAGTACGAGGAAGGTCTGGGGCTGAAGTGTCATTGTACTGTGGCGGCTGTAACTCGACTGTGGGTTGATCGTGAGGTGTCACTATATCCCTAGACCTAACAGGACTGTACACATAATCATCAACAACAGTTTTCTTATCCCCAAGCTGACACTCATTTAATGAAAATGGTATAGGTCTGCTATGGAAACCCCTTCCCCTACCAATACTGAGAGGAGGCTTATCAGAAAAAAACTATTTTGTGGGGATCCATACCTGATAGCAATATCCACACTCAGATAAAATGACAGCAAAAAGAGAATATAGCTGGTACTAGTCAAATAAACCTGATGTTCAGATACACATTAGACAGAATCATTGCTCTTAAAGAGGCGGGAGGGGGTTGTTCTCAGTGTTTCCATAACAACGACTCTCTTACGGTATTCAGTGTTGGGACAGCCTCTGCATCTGAAAGCAGTTCCCAGTCCCCCTTGCTCTTTTCCTTCAGCTCTTCTTCTTCCTCTGCTGTCTCTGTGTCTATAAAAGCAGCAGCTCTTCATCTTCACTAGCTGGTTTACCTTTAATTCTCAATGTCGAACGCCATTTGTATCTGAATCAGACCTTCCTCGTTTCCCTGTTTTAGTTCACCAGGACTATAAGCTTGGATTTTTTGCCAGCACATCCTTAAAATATTTAGAGCGTGATCAGTGTTGTTTGTATTTCTTATTTCTGTGTTTGCGTATGTTTGTAAGCAGAGTAACTTAAAAACAGATTTCAACGAAATGTTGTGCAAAGGTAGACCCTGGGGAAGGAGAACAGGTGATTAAATTTTGAGGCTTATCTGGAAGATGTATGGATCCAGGATTTTTTTTCTTAATGTTTTTCTGTGTGTCTGTCCTTCTGTCTGTCTATACTCACTTTTTGTCTGGAGCATATTTCACAAACTAGATATACTAGCTTCACCACACTTTACACATACATTAACCATAATATGTAGTTGTTCCCTTTAACATTTTCATTTTCTACAAATCTTATTTTTTGAGTTTTCCATGGAATGATGATTTTAACGTGACTCTGAAGGTTGACCTTGCTCTCCATTATATATATAGCCATATTCTATGTATATATAAAGTCACATGACTCACTCATAGTTTAATGGGCAATTCTGGAAAACTGTCAGCCCAGCAGGATATAGATGTTCACTCTGACTTTAATTTTAGCTAAACATGATGCATCTTTTGACATTATTGCACCCCATGACAGTATGATATGAATGTGCTACATCTCCTGTTTATTTTTCTTCTTTTTTTATTTTTTTGTTTTTCTTTTAGTATTTATCTCCCTGTAATTAGTCTTCCACTCTGGTACACAGGCAGCCACAAAGTTTGGTCTTGAGTCGCCCGAAAAATCTGCGAATCCTCTTCAGCAATTTTCTACGTCGACCAGAGGAGGCTGATACATCAGGGTTGAAGTGTGTTGGTTCAGGTCCTTCAGCAGACCTGATATCTGGGTCGTTGTCATCTGAGACAGGTGGTATACCATCGGCGTGACAGGCGGTTGAGATGGCAGGTATCTCTCTGTCAGAAGAACAGACTTCTGGATCTTCATCATCTGATACAGGTGGTATACCATCAGAGTCACAGGTAGCTGAGCTGAGAAGGACTTCTTCAATGGGACAGTGGCAAATGGACTCATCAGGCAGTTCTCTGTCTGATGTGTTGAGTCCACCATCACTCAAAGGAATGACCTCTCTTGGTGGCGTGTGTTGGGATGCTACATATCCCTGCCTATCAGAAGAACAGACTTCTGAATCTTCATCATCTGAGACAGGTTGTATACCATCACAGTCACGGGTAGCTGAGCTTGGAAGTGCTTCTTCCAAAGGGTAGTGGTCAATGGACTCATCAGGCAATTCTGTGTCTGATGTGATGAGTTCACCATCACTCAAAGGAATGACCTCTCTTGGTGGCGTGTGTTGGGATGCTACATATTCCTGCCTATCAGAAGAACAGACTTCTGAATCTTCATCATCTGAGACAGGTTGTATACCATCACAGTCACGGGTAGCTGAGCTTGGAAGTGCTTCTTCCAAAGGGTAGTGGTCAATGGACTCATCAGGCAATTCTGTGTCTGATGTGATGAGTTCACCATCACTCAAAGGAATCACTTGAAGTTCAGGAACAGTGCTGGCTGGAGAATTGTTATTGGCAGCAAAGGGTCTACCTCCGAGATAAAGCTTTTCAGAGACCTCTTCGTGAGGTGGGCAAGCTACCGATCTGTTCACCACATCTGTTGCAAACATCATTGGGCTCTGGCCCATGACATCTTCAGTGATGTTCACACTGGAAGAAGTAAGACAATCAGACAGTGAATCAGTCAATCAATCAATCAATAAACCCATCATTTCATTCAGCAATATGTGATGTCTACTAGCAGAAACACAGTCACTTACTAGTCACTGTTGTTAGCATACAGGTTTGGGTAGGACATGATTATAAAGGGGTGCTGCAGAGCTTGAAAAGCTGAGATTCTTTGATGCCCATCAACACGCAGCAGGTGTTTCAAGAGGTCCACAAAAGCCAACATGTCCTCATATTCATTATCGTGTTTCAGATTGGGCTGGAATTTGAAACAGATATAGTTTAGTTGAGCCAGTCCCTACCTCTCAGAGACAGGTAATGAATAAGTGCTGTTTCAGTCTTAACTCAAACAACAGTCTGCTTACATAGAACACGTCTTCCAGAGAGCTGTGGAAGCCATAGCTTTTGTCGTCCTCTTCTGGTGGCCCGCATTGGGATGCTGCGTATTCTTCTGCCGTCTAAAGAGACAAAATATGTATGAGAAACATTTTTAAATAAATAAATAAAATAATCTGACCAATCCTAATAAAGTAGAACATGATTACTCACCATTAGCCTCCATGTTGACCAATTACGATTGATTTTCTTTTCAATGAAAAACTCCAGTGTAAATATCCCAGCATCAAGCAGGCGGTCCTCTGGCTGACCAAGAATCTCAACAATGTTCTTCATCTGCAGACAAGGAATCACATTATTTGAAATTCTGCATCAAATCTCCACTTTGTTGTGTAAATTTGTGTGAGGTAGCAGACGTACCATGTGATACTCAGAGGAAATAGAGAAGAGGTCATTTCTGAGGTAGAGGTAGGCCAGGGTGCAGCCGACTGCCCAGACATCGATGGCCTCAGTAATTGGCAGGCCAATGGAGATTTCTGGAGCCCTGAGGAAGGAAGACATGAGCCAAAGATGAGAAACGTGTGACAAGTTGTAAAGACCAAGTGAACAAAGTGGATATTTTAAAGAATGACATAAATTGTCTTAGATTAACAGATGAGCATTGCAGGATGAAGATACCTGTATCCAATTGCCTGAAGTTGCATCCCAAGACAGAAATTGCCACGTGTATTGGCTTCACCAAAGTCTATTAATTTTATTCGTGGTGTCTGGTCCAACATATTGACCACCATTATGTTGTCTGGTTTGATGTCAGCATGTATGATCTCAAAATGCTTGAGGGCATCCAAAGCCACAAACAGCTGCAGGGACAAACAAGAAGGGACAAGTTTTGGATTCAGTTTTCCATGTAACAATGTTTTGGCTCAGGGTTTCGGTTTTGGTTTTTCTTGTTGATGAGCAGTAGATAAGTACAATATATTGGTCCCATATTACAATAATACAAACCTGCTGTGCAATTGGCCTTATCCAATGTAAATACAGTCCACCCTCTCCAACCACATTAAAGAGACTCTGGCCCAGCATCTCAAATGAGAGACAGGTCTGTCCCAGGTACTCAAACATCTCAAAGAACTTCACCAGGTTAGTTTTGTCTGGATTGAGTTGTCTGATGGCCTCTAATATGGCTATCTGGGTAGAAAAGACAGACATGACAGTTCAAAGTTCACTCTGATGGAGCATACAAAATGTAAAAGAGGAGATGTACTTTGTGTCATAAGAATCACATGGAGTGCACAAAACTTACTTCTTTCTCCATGTGGTTCCTATCAGTGGGCTTGAGGATCTTTAAAGCTACTTCCTCTCTTGTTATCATATTCTGGCAACGTGCCACTTTTCCAAAGGTTCCTTCACCAATGTACTCTTTAATGTAGTAGCCAGATGATCCGCTGTACACAAGGTCGTTTACCTGGATCTCAGGTGCAACTGTGAGGAAAGATGATGAACATGGAGATAAAATATGTGACGTCCGTCAGCGTATATTGAGTCTCTTAAGAGTCATTGAATCAACATGAAAAAGCACATACCAGAATCATGAACAACTCGAATACAAGTTAACACTTGAATATTTATATATTAAATATTTATTAATATTGATTTTCAGTTCTTTTCAATCAATTCATTTAAGAAAATGCATTTTAAAACAGGTTTAATATTGCTGAGATAAAATAGTTGTCAAAACTGACACTGTTTTTGAGTAGCAGTTAGCAATATTTTCAAGACTTCTTGTCACATAGCTGTGTTGTCCTGTTTTACGTTTAAGGACCAGTTTTAGGCTTGTTGGTGGGGAACAAATTGGTATCCAGTTTTCCTTGCAAAGCATTTACTGTACTGTATGTTCAACATTATGTACATGTAGTGTATGTGTGTTGTGACTTACTTGTACCGTAGGTCTGTGTCATATTTGAAGTTGTCTCAGTAAGACTGCCTGTCTGTGTATGGCTGGCTATGACTGTTGTGCGTTTCTGTGTTAGTGCTATGTGAAATAAACTTATAGGGTATAGATCAAAGCACATTTATCTAATGAGTTTAAGTTCGATTGCGTAATTTCTCCTTTGATGTCCATCTAATTATCTCACTCAGAAAGAAAGCAAATTACTTGGATTCCAGAAATGCTGAGCCAACTCAAGCTAAATTTAACTGGTCTTAGTGCTGTGTTCCCATGTGGACATTATGAGAAAAGTAAGTGCCAAGTGAACTGGATAAAGTTTGATGAATGACTGTATGGTAAAGGTCCCAGTTTGTTTCTGGGAGGTCACCTTAATAGCAAATCACCTAAAAACTAATACATTTACCCAGTAGCATATTTATTGTAGTGGTGTACCGATCGGTTGGTCAACTGATCTCGCCAGGAGGCTCACTTCGCTATGACTGTTGAATGGCTGAGCAGTTTCAGTATTTGGCCGCTTCCGTGGCAGATTAGCACCCTTACTGTACGTCACACGCACCATGTGTCACAAGCACATACAAGCATTAGCTACAACAGCTACAAACACGCCATCACCAGTGTGGAATTATTTCACAGTGAATGAAGAAAACACAAAGCTCCCAGTTTGTATGACACTTAAGACCAAGATACGCCCGAGAGGAACAACCCTTAAAAAGTTTGAACAACAAACTTAATCAGACAGTTAAAAAAATAATCGCACCCAGGAACATATTCAAAAAGCTAATGTTAGCGGAGCAGCTAATGATAGCAACAGCACAGATCCAGCCACAAGCTTCTTCTATCTTTCATAAGAAAAGAAAAGGCGTTGAAGCGTTGATGGTGAGCATTTGTTTAGCTTGGCTGGACGTGTGGCAGATGAGAGAAGAAGCCGACTATCTGGTGACGAGGCAGAGATCCTTCTGTTTGTGAAGAAAAACCTATTTATTTATTTATTAACCTATTTATTTATGAATGTTTCCTTTTATGTTCAAACATACAGCTGAATGTCTGACCTGATGATGCTAAATGTAAAGAGACTGCTGCTGCTTGTGGTTTAGTGTCTCTCTAAGGACATGTTGATCAGTATTGATTCTAATACCTAAGAGGTATCTGCCATTATTAGTAATAGTCTGATGTCAGAGCTCTCTCTTCCTATATGTAAAAGCTACTTTACTGTGCAAGTCATTTGGATAAATAAGATTATTATGTATCAGAAGTGTGCTGGTTCTGCCTGCCATAACTCAACAACTGTAATGGAAGACAGTGAATTTTGTAACGTGGATAACGACGCTGTATTTAATTTGGTAGTATTTTCTGGCTGATCTGTTTATTAAGGTCAATGTAAGGAGCAATACCAATACCCTAGATCAGCTGATCGCAGCTTTGACATCAAGCTGTCAAAAGCCATGTAATTGTAACAGCATTCAGACATCTAAAATACATTTAAAGTCTGCTTTTCATGACCTCCTCAAACCCTCGTTGGGGGAAGTTCTGTGATTGTCCTTGCTTGTTTTTTTGTTTGCTTGTTTGTTTATTTGTCCACAAGAAATCTCAAAATGTTGTCATTGATGACACTTTGTGTACGGGTGGATCTTGGGTCAAGGAAGAGTTGATTAAATTTTGAGGAAGATCCAGGTATGGATGAGGAGTCTGCATCACTTTCTTCTTCTTTCTTCAACATTGTTGGATAGGAATTGAATCGGAATCAGAATCAGAATCGTCAGAATGATAACAGTATTAGATAGGAAAATAGAAAATATGGCAGTCTGTACATAAAGTGACTTGGATACTGCACAGGAGCAGAATTATTGCACTGGTTGAACTGCATAATAAATACTCTGGTAAGCGTAACAGGGATATATTAAATCACCCATTTCCACATTGGTCTTGTTAAAAAAATAAGAAATACGCTGTGTACTGTAGAGGTGGGCATGGGCCAGACTAACTCAACTGGAGGCTCCAGGTCAAAAAATAGCTGTGGGCACCTATTGACCCCCATTGTTCTCCCTCTGTGTGCATTGTACATGCCTATCCATCCGTTTTCTACACTGTAAAATGTAAGATTGAATTTAATCAGAAATACCCAGTTGACCTAACTCAGTTTTTATCAACTTAATAACACTCATTTAATTTTAGTTACTTTTTTGGCATCAAGAAAACCGTCAAACTCAGTTTACTTGAGTTTGGTTCATTTAAACAAACTAAGTACTAGGAACTTTTGCTTTTTTCAGTACGTAGTTACATCCCACAATGTAACTAAGAATATTACTCTTGTACTTAAGTACCCCACAAATTAGCTCTACTTTACTTGAATAGCCTGTTTTCTGTTCATACCACTTACTACTTGTCCTCCACTGCTTTTCATGGTAACAGCCCTTTTGTCACGTGAGAAAAGTTGGATAAATGGTACTTTTGTTTTGTAAAACTCTACTCATCTATTTGCTGATCCAGCTTTTAAATTCTTCAATTCACATTCAGATCTGTTACATAGAATACTCTTAACAATTGTGGCAATAGCTCACACCAGAATAGACACACATGTACTTGTTTATTGTTCTGCAGCTGTCCTGTTCAATGTTGGGTAGTTGACGCATTTTGCGCGTGTGAAAATAAATGTTTAATGACAGCTGAAACAACCAAACTACTGGTTTTGCACAATGGGTAAATAGATACTGCCGTGTTGGGTATAGGCGGGTGGAGTTTCCCAGCATACTTTGAGACAATGTATTTGAGGCCATAAACCCAAGTAATCTGTGTTTAAATGTGTTCTGAATAATTATTAGTTAAATAATACTCAGAGCTGGTCGTGTTGTAGTACAGCCAGGTTTATTTATTGCGATCTGCAATAAATTTGAATATGAAGGGCAAAGCGTTAAACATCCAGTGGACACAGCAGCTTCCTTGTGGTAAATCTTCCATTACTATGAGGATCACTGATAATCCTTTGCCATACCAATCCAAAACAGATACCAAATTAAAACAGCAGGTGGCATTGTTTCCCCATTTAGCGGGATTTAACACAACACATAATTAACTATGTTACATACACCCCCCTTAAATCCTGCTAAATTGGGGCACAGTAAACAAATAAAAATCAATTAACACAGTACAAAACCAGACGTTCAATAATGCAAGCATAACTTTGTTGAAGTCAGTCAGAAACTTTCCACTAGGAAATTAGTCAGTAAAAGGGTTGGCCAAACCCCCGTACCAACAGAGACATAAAAGGTGCCGTGTACACCTCTCATATTGTAAACATCGCTCCATAGCAATTAACTGTAAGGCACCTCAGGCAAGTACTAGTGCAACAAAATAAAGATCATTACCCAATAAATTGAGCAACCTATCCGGAAAACATGTTCCTCACAAAAGAAAACAAAGGGTCAACTGATGACAAGGAATCATCCATTATCTGTTCATTCATTTCACAAATAAGTCTAGCTGGAGGTTTTATGGGTCTACCCGCCCTAGTGCAAAGTGGAGGTGGCTGTGTGCAAACTACCTGGTCACTTGTGAGTGCACCTAACTGTGTGTAAGTGGCATGATCACTGGAGGGGACATGCAGAGCTTCAGTCCCTGGGGACTGGGGGAAGGCATCCTGGGACTCAACGTGTTGAGCAGGGGGCTCAGGGTAAGGCAACACTGCAGCATGCACTTGAGGACCAGGGGCATCCAAGACCTCACATTCCACAGGTGGGACAACCATCACTTCACTCTCTGACGGCAGGGTGCTCACAGCCACAACTGGAGGACATTCAGGGTGACCGGCAGCATTCTCATCACATGTATCATCCATATGTAGAAGCCAGTTAATTGTCTTGGTCTCACTGCCCTGTACATCAACAGGAACATCTGGGTCACATTGTCCACTCCCAGCAACTGAAGAGCAGCCTGACTCCAAGTCAACATCACCATCTGGAGAGAGGAAACTCATTGGAAGCAAGAGGTTTCTGTGAACAACCTTTTCCCTCATGGTGACAGGGTCCCTGATGCGGTAAACATTGATGTCAGGTTTCACAAATACCACCTCATAGACTGTGGTTTCCCATTTGTCCGCTAGTTTCCTTTTATCCTCTTTCACCACGATTTGCAAGAAAGACTCTATCACCAACCATGAGAGGGGACCCTTTTGCTCTGCGGTTGTAACAGAATGTCAGCATACGAAGCATTTGTGGCCACTTGGCTTTAGAATGGGGAGGGAGGGCTCTTATCATGTTCCCCAGCATTCCGTTGTATCGTTCGACAACACCATTCCCCATAGGATGGTAAGGGGTGGTGTGTGATTTTTGGATGCCAGCCATTTCCAGGAGCTCCTTGATGAGAAGACTCTCAAAATTGGCTTCCTGATCTGAATGAATACGTTTGGGGAAACCATATATACAGAAGAAGTCATCCCAGAGACGACAGGCAACCTGCTTCGCTGACTGATTTTTGCATGGGAAAGCGTGTGACATTTTGGTGAAGTGATCGTTGACAACTAAGACATCCACACATTTCTTATCACTCTGCTCTACAGTCCAAAGTCGATACACACCAGTTCCATCGGTTCAGTGGTGCGAATGCTTTCCAGAGGAGCACGTCATTAGGCTCTGGGGCTTTCCCAACAACGCAGCGAAAGCAGTTTTTCACATGATTAATGATTTCACGTTCCATCCCTATCCAGAAGAACCTCTGCCCGGCTGAGTCATGGAGACCATGGAGGACTTGGGTTTTAAGGGAGTCTGGAACGACAAACTGGTGAATAGTCATGTTCATTTGCCTGTCTTTCTTCACCCTTCACCTTTATTTCTGTGTTTGCGTATGTTTGTAAGCAGAGTAACTTAAAAACAGATTTCAACGAAATGTTGTGCAAAGGTAGACCCTGGGGAAGGAGAACAGGTGATTAAATTTTGAGGCTTATCTGGAAGATGTATGGATCCAGGATTTTTTTTCTTAATGTTTTTCTGTGTGTCTGTCCTTCTGTCTGTCTATACTCACTTTTTGTCTGGAGCATATTTCACAAACTAGATATACTAGCTTCACCACACTTTACACATACATTAACCATAATATGTAGTTGTTCCCTTTAACATTTTCATTTTCTACAAATCTTATTTTTTGAGTTTTCCATGGAATGATGATTTTAACGTGACTCTGAAGGTTGACCTTGCTCTCCATTATATATATAGCCATATTCTATGTATATATAAAGTCACATGACTCACTCATAGTTTAATGGGCAATTCTGGAAAACTGTCAGCCCAGCAGGATATAGATGTTCACTCTGACTTTAATTTTAGCTAAACATGATGCATCTTTTGACATTATTGCACCCCATGACAGTATGATATGAATGTGCTACATCTCCTGTTTATTTTTCTTCTTTTTTTATTTTTTTGTTTTTCTTTTAGTATTTATCTCCCTGTAATTAGTCTTCCACTCTGGTACACAGGCAGCCACAAAGTTTGGTCTTGAGTCGCCCGAAAAATCTGCGAATCCTCTTCAGCAATTTTCTACGTCGACCAGAGGAGGCTGATACATCAGGGTTGAAGTGTGTTGGTTCAGGTCCTTCAGCAGACCTGATATCTGGGTCGTTGTCATCTGAGACAGGTGGTATACCATCGGCGTGACAGGCGGTTGAGATGGCAGGTATCTCTCTGTCAGAAGAACAGACTTCTGGATCTTCATCATCTGATACAGGTGGTATACCATCAGAGTCACAGGTAGCTGAGCTGAGAAGGACTTCTTCAATGGGACAGTGGCAAATGGACTCATCAGGCAGTTCTCTGTCTGATGTGTTGAGTCCACCATCACTCAAAGGAATGACCTCTCTTGGTGGCGTGTGTTGGGATGCTACATATCCCTGCCTATCAGAAGAACAGACTTCTGAATCTTCATCATCTGAGACAGGTTGTATACCATCACAGTCACGGGTAGCTGAGCTTGGAAGTGCTTCTTCCAAAGGGTAGTGGTCAATGGACTCATCAGGCAATTCTGTGTCTGATGTGATGAGTTCACCATCACTCAAAGGAATGACCTCTCTTGGTGGCGTGTGTTGGGATGCTACATATTCCTGCCTATCAGAAGAACAGACTTCTGAATCTTCATCATCTGAGACAGGTTGTATACCATCACAGTCACGGGTAGCTGAGCTTGGAAGTGCTTCTTCCAAAGGGTAGTGGTCAATGGACTCATCAGGCAATTCTGTGTCTGATGTGATGAGTTCACCATCACTCAAAGGAATCACTTGAAGTTCAGGAACAGTGCTGGCTGGAGAATTGTTATTGGCAGCAAAGGGTCTACCTCCGAGATAAAGCTTTTCAGAGACCTCTTCGTGAGGTGGGCAAGCTACCGATCTGTTCACCACATCTGTTGCAAACATCATTGGGCTCTGGCCCATGACATCTTCAGTGATGTTCACACTGGAAGAAGTAAGACAATCAGACAGTGAATCAGTCAATCAATCAATCAATAAACCCATCATTTCATTCAGCAATATGTGATGTCTACTAGCAGAAACACAGTCACTTACTAGTCACTGTTGTTAGCATACAGGTTTGGGTAGGACATGATTATAAAGGGGTGCTGCAGAGCTTGAAAAGCTGAGATTCTTTGATGCCCATCAACACGCAGCAGGTGTTTCAAGAGGTCCACAAAAGCCAACATGTCCTCATATTCATTATCGTGTTTCAGATTGGGCTGGAATTTGAAACAGATATAGTTTAGTTGAGCCAGTCCCTACCTCTCAGAGACAGGTAATGAATAAGTGCTGTTTCAGTCTTAACTCAAACAACAGTCTGCTTACATAGAACACGTCTTCCAGAGAGCTGTGGAAGCCATAGCTTTTGTCGTCCTCTTCTGGTGGCCCGCATTGGGATGCTGCGTATTCTTCTGCCGTCTAAAGAGACAAAATATGTATGAGAAACATTTTTAAATAAATAAATAAAATAATCTGACCAATCCTAATAAAGTAGAACATGATTACTCACCATTAGCCTCCATGTTGACCAATTACGATTGATTTTCTTTTCAATGAAAAACTCCAGTGTAAATATCCCAGCATCAAGCAGGCGGTCCTCTGGCTGACCAAGAATCTCAACAATGTTCTTCATCTGCAGACAAGGAATCACATTATTTGAAATTCTGCATCAAATCTCCACTTTGTTGTGTAAATTTGTGTGAGGTAGCAGACGTACCATGTGATACTCAGAGGAAATAGAGAAGAGGTCATTTCTGAGGTAGAGGTAGGCCAGGGTGCAGCCGACTGCCCAGACATCGATGGCCTCAGTAATTGGCAGGCCAATGGAGATTTCTGGAGCCCTGAGGAAGGAAGACATGAGCCAAAGATGAGAAACGTGTGACAAGTTGTAAAGACCAAGTGAACAAAGTGGATATTTTAAAGAATGACATAAATTGTCTTAGATTAACAGATGAGCATTGCAGGATGAAGATACCTGTATCCAATTGCCTGAAGTTGCATCCCAAGACAGAAATTGCCACGTGTATTGGCTTCACCAAAGTCTATTAATTTTATTCGTGGTGTCTGGTCCAACATATTGACCACCATTATGTTGTCTGGTTTGATGTCAGCATGTATGATCTCAAAATGCTTGAGGGCATCCAAAGCCACAAACAGCTGCAGGGACAAACAAGAAGGGACAAGTTTTGGATTCAGTTTTCCATGTAACAATGTTTTGGCTCAGGGTTTCGGTTTTGGTTTTTCTTGTTGATGAGCAGTAGATAAGTACAATATATTGGTCCCATATTACAATAATACAAACCTGCTGTGCAATTGGCCTTATCCAATGTAAATACAGTCCACCCTCTCCAACCACATTAAAGAGACTCTGGCCCAGCATCTCAAATGAGAGACAGGTCTGTCCCAGGTACTCAAACATCTCAAAGAACTTCACCAGGTTAGTTTTGTCTGGATTGAGTTGTCTGATGGCCTCTAATATGGCTATCTGGGTAGAAAAGACAGACATGACAGTTCAAAGTTCACTCTGATGGAGCATACAAAATGTAAAAGAGGAGATGTACTTTGTGTCATAAGAATCACATGGAGTGCACAAAACTTACTTCTTTCTCCATGTGGTTCCTATCAGTGGGCTTGAGGATCTTTAAAGCTACTTCCTCTCTTGTTATCATATTCTGGCAACGTGCCACTTTTCCAAAGGTT
Source organism: Chaunax sp. Z400 (assembly GCA_037577475.1). Classification (NCBI taxonomy): domain Eukaryota; kingdom Metazoa; phylum Chordata; class Actinopteri; order Lophiiformes; family Chaunacidae; genus Chaunax; species Chaunax sp. Z400. Next base: position 22,172,538 of record CM075187.1, on the reverse strand, counting down.
CCTTCACCAATGTACTCTTTAATGTAGTAGCCAGATGATCCGCTGTACACAAGGTCGTTTACCTGGATCTCAGGTGCAACTGTGAGGAAAGATGATGAACATGGAGATAAAATATGTGACGTCCGTCAGCGTATATTGAGTCTCTTAAGAGTCATTGAATCAACATGAAAAAGCACATACCAGAATCATGAACAACTCGAATACAAGTTAACACTTGAATATTTATATATTAAATATTTATTAATATTGATTTTCAGTTCTTTTCAATCAATTCATTTAAGAAAATGCATTTTAAAACAGGTTTAATATTGCTGAGATAAAATAGTTGTCAAAACTGACACTGTTTTTGAGTAGCAGTTAGCAATATTTTCAAGACTTCTTGTCACATAGCTGTGTTGTCCTGTTTTACGTTTAAGGACCAGTTTTAGGCTTGTTGGTGGGGAACAAATTGGTATCCAGTTTTCCTTGCAAAGCATTTACTGTACTGTATGTTCAACATTATGTACATGTAGTGTATGTGTGTTGTGACTTACTTGTACCGTAGGTCTGTGTCATATTTGAAGTTGTCTCAGTAAGACTGCCTGTCTGTGTATGGCTGGCTATGACTGTTGTGCGTTTCTGTGTTAGTGCTATGTGAAATAAACTTATAGGGTATAGATCAAAGCACATTTATCTAATGAGTTTAAGTTCGATTGCGTAATTTCTCCTTTGATGTCCATCTAATTATCTCACTCAGAAAGAAAGCAAATTACTTGGATTCCAGAAATGCTGAGCCAACTCAAGCTAAATTTAACTGGTCTTAGTGCTGTGTTCCCATGTGGACATTATGAGAAAAGTAAGTGCCAAGTGAACTGGATAAAGTTTGATGAATGACTGTATGGTAAAGGTCCCAGTTTGTTTCTGGGAGGTCACCTTAATAGCAAATCACCTAAAAACTAATACATTTACCCAGTAGCATATTTATTGTAGTGGTGTACCGATCGGTTGGTCAACTGATCTCGCCAGGAGGCTCACTTCGCTATGACTGTTGAATGGCTGAGCAGTTTCAGTATTTGGCCGCTTCCGTGGCAGATTAGCACCCTTACTGTACGTCACACGCACCATGTGTCACAAGCACATACAAGCATTAGCTACAACAGCTACAAACACGCCATCACCAGTGTGGAATTATTTCACAGTGAATGAAGAAAACACAAAGCTCCCAGTTTGTATGACACTTAAGACCAAGATACGCCCGAGAGGAACAACCCTTAAAAAGTTTGAACAACAAACTTAATCAGACAGTTAAAAAAATAATCGCACCCAGGAACATATTCAAAAAGCTAATGTTAGCGGAGCAGCTAATGATAGCAACAGCACAGATCCAGCCACAAGCTTCTTCTATCTTTCATAAGAAAAGAAAAGGCGTTGAAGCGTTGATGGTGAGCATTTGTTTAGCTTGGCTGGACGTGTGGCAGATGAGAGAAGAAGCCGACTATCTGGTGACGAGGCAGAGATCCTTCTGTTTGTGAAGAAAAACCTATTTATTTATTTATTAACCTATTTATTTATGAATGTTTCCTTTTATGTTCAAACATACAGCTGAATGTCTGACCTGATGATGCTAAATGTAAAGAGACTGCTGCTGCTTGTGGTTTAGTGTCTCTCTAAGGACATGTTGATCAGTATTGATTCTAATACCTAAGAGGTATCTGCCATTATTAGTAATAGTCTGATGTCAGAGCTCTCTCTTCCTATATGTAAAAGCTACTTTACTGTGCAAGTCATTTGGATAAATAAGATTATTATGTATCAGAAGTGTGCTGGTTCTGCCTGCCATAACTCAACAACTGTAATGGAAGACAGTGAATTTTGTAACGTGGATAACGACGCTGTATTTAATTTGGTAGTATTTTCTGGCTGATCTGTTTATTAAGGTCAATGTAAGGAGCAATACCAATACCCTAGATCAGCTGATCGCAGCTTTGACATCAAGCTGTCAAAAGCCATGTAATTGTAACAGCATTCAGACATCTAAAATACATTTAAAGTCTGCTTTTCATGACCTCCTCAAACCCTCGTTGGGGGAAGTTCTGTGATTGTCTCTGCTTGTTTTTTTGTTTGCTTGTCTGTTTATTTGTCCACAAGAAATCTCAAAATGTTGTCATTGATGACACTTTGTGTACGGGTGGATCTTGGGTCAAGGAAGAGTTGATTAAATTTTGAGGAAGATCCAGGTATGGATGAGGAGTCTGCATCACTTTCTTCTTCTTTCTTCAACATTGTTGGATAGGAATTGAATCGGAATCAGAATCAGAATCAGAATCGTCAGAATGATAACAGTATTAGATAGGAAAATAGAAAATATGGCAGTCTGTACATAAAGTGACTTGGATACTGCACAGGAGCAGAATTATTGCACTGGTTGAACTGCATAATAAATACTCTGGTAAGCGTAACAGGGATATATTAAATCACCCATTTCCACATTGGTCTTGTTAAAAAAATAAGAAATACGCTGTGTACTGTAGAGGTGGGCATGGGCCAGACTAACTCAACTGGAGGCTCCAGGTCAAAAAATAGCTGTGGGCACCTATTGACCCCCATTGTTCTCCCTCTGTGTGCATTGTACATGCCTATCCATCCGTTTTCTACACTGTAAAATGTAAGATTGAATTTAATCAGAAATACCCAGTTGACCTAACTCAGTTTTTATCAACTTAATAACACTCATTTAATTTTAGTTACTTTTTTGGCATCAAGAAAACCGTCAAACTCAGTTTACTTGAGTTTGGTTCATTTAAACAAACTAAGTACTAGGAACTTTTGCTTTTTTCAGTACGTAGTTACATCCCACAATGTAACTAAGAATATTACTCTTGTACTTAAGTACCCCACAAATTAGCTCTACTTTACTTGAATAGCCTGTTTTCTGTTCATACCACTTACTACTTGTCCTCCACTGCTTTTCATGGTAACAGCCCTTTTGTCACGTGAGAAAAGTTGGATAAATGGTACTTTTGTTTTGTAAAACTCTACTCATCTATTTGCTGATCCAGCTTTTAAATTCTTCAATTCACATTCAGATCTGTTACATAGAATACTCTTAACAATTGTGGCAATAGCTCACACCAGAATAGACACACATGTACTTGTTTATTGTTCTGCAGCTGTCCTGTTCAATGTTGGGTAGTTGACGCATTTTGCGCGTGTGAAAATAAATGTTTAATGACAGCTGAAACAACCAAACTACTGGTTTTGCACAATGGGTAAATAGATACTGCCGTGTTGGGTATAGGCGGGTGGAGTTTCCCAGCATACTTTGAGACAATGTATTTGAGGCCATAAACCCAAGTAATCTGTGTTTAAATGTGTTCTGAATAATTATTAGTTAAATAATACTCAGAGCTGGTCGTGTTGTAGTACAGCCAGGTTTATTTATTGCGATCTGCAATAAATTTGAATATGAAGGGCAAAGCGTTAAACATCCAGTGGACACAGCAGCTTCCTTGTGGTAAATCTTCCATTACTATGAGGATCACTGATAATCCTTTGCCATACCAATCCAAAACAGATACCAAATTAAAACAGCAGGTGGCATTGTTTCCCCATTTAGCGGGATTTAACACAACACATAATTAACTATGTTACATACACCCCCCTTAAATCCTGCTAAATTGGGGCACAGTAAACAAATAAAAATCAATTAACACAGTACAAAACCAGACGTTCAATAATGCAAGCATAACTTTGTTGAAGTCAGTCAGAAACTTTCCACTAGGAAATTAGTCAGTAAAAGGGTTGGCCAAACCCCCGTACCAACAGAGACATAAAAGGTGCCGTGTACACCTCTCATATTGTAAACATCGCTCCATAGCAATTAACTGTAAGGCACCTCAGGCAAGTACTAGTGCAACAAAATAAAGATCATTACCCAATAAATTGAGCAACCTATCCGGAAAACATGTTCCTCACAAAAGAAAACAAAGGGTCAACTGATGACAAGGAATCATCCATTATCTGTTCATTCATTTCACAAATAAGTCTAGCTGGAGGTTTTATGGGTCTACCCGCCCTAGTGCAAAGTGGAGGTGGCTGTGTGCAAACTACCTGGTCACTTGTGAGTGCACCTAACTGTGTGTAAGTGGCATGATCACTGGAGGGGACATGCAGAGCTTCAGTCCCTGGGGACTGGGGGAAGGCATCCTGGGACTCAACGTGTTGAGCAGGGGGCTCAGGGTAAGGCAACACTGCAGCATGCACTTGAGGACCAGGGGCATCCAAGACCTCACATTCCACAGGTGGGACAACCATCACTTCACTCTCTGACGGCAGGGTGCTCACAGCCACAACTGGAGGACATTCAGGGTGACCGGCAGCATTCTCATCACATGTATCATCCATATGTAGAAGCCAGTTAATTGTCTTGGTCTCACTGCCCTGTACATCAACAGGAACATCTGGGTCACATTGTCCACTCCCAGCAACTGAAGAGCAGCCTGACTCCAAGTCAACATCACCATCTGGAGAGAGGAAACTCATTGGAAGCAAGAGGTTTCTGTGAACAACCTTTTCCCTCATGGTGACAGGGTCCCTGATGCGGTAAACATTGATGTCAGGTTTCACAAATACCACCTCATAGACTGTGGTTTCCCATTTGTCCGCTAGTTTCCTTTTATCCTCTTTCACCACGATTTGCAAGAAAGACTCTATCACCAACCATGAGAGGGGACCCTTTTGCTCTGCGGTTGTAACAGAATGTCAGCATACGAAGCATTTGTGGCCACTTGGCTTTAGAATGGGGAGGGAGGGCTCTTATCATGTTCCCCAGCATTCCGTTGTATCGTTCGACAACACCATTCCCCATAGGATGGTAAGGGGTGGTGTGTGATTTTTGGATGCCAGCCATTTCCAGGAGCTCCTTGATGAGAAGACTCTCAAAATTGGCTTCCTGATCTGAATGAATACGTTTGGGGAAACCATATATACAGAAGAAGTCATCCCAGAGACGACAGGCAACCTGCTTCGCTGACTGATTTTTGCATGGGAAAGCGTGTGACATTTTGGTGAAGTGATCGTTGACAACTAAGACATCCACACATTTCTTATCACTCTGCTCTACAGTCCAAAGTCGATACACACCAGTTCCATCGGTTCAGTGGTGCGAATGCTTTCCAGAGGAGCACGTCATTAGGCTCTGGGGCTTTCCCAACAACGCAGCGAAAGCAGTTTTTCACATGATTAATGATTTCACGTTCCATCCCTATCCAGAAGAACCTCTGCCCAGCTGAGTCATGGAGACCATGGAGGACTTGGGTTTTAAGGGAGTCTGGAACGACAAACTGGTGAATAGTCATGTTCATTTGCCTGTCTTTCTTCACCCTTCACCTTTATTTCTGTGTTTGCGTATGTTTGTAAGCAGAGTAACTTAAAAACAGATTTCAACGAAATGTTGTGCAAAGGTAGACCCTGGGGAAGGAGAACAGGTGATTAAATTTTGAGGCTTATCTGGAAGATGTATGGATCCAGGATTTTTTTTCTTAATGTTTTTCTGTGTGTCTGTCCTTCTGTCTGTCTATACTCACTTTTTGTCTGGAGCATATTTCACAAACTAGATATACTAGCTTCACCACACTTTACACATACATTAACCATAATATGTAGTTGTTCCCTTTAACATTTTCATTTTCTACAAATCTTATTTTTTGAGTTTTCCATGGAATGATGATTTTAACGTGACTCTGAAGGTTGACCTTGCTCTCCATTATATATATAGCCATATTCTATGTATATATAAAGTCACATGACTCACTCATAGTTTAATGGGCAATTCTGGAAAACTGTCAGCCCAGCAGGATATAGATGTTCACTCTGACTTTAATTTTAGCTAAACATGATGCATCTTTTGACATTATTGCACCCCATGACAGTATGATATGAATGTGCTACATCTCCTGTTTATTTTTCTTCTTTTTTTATTTTTTTGTTTTTCTTTTAGTATTTATCTCCCTGTAATTAGTCTTCCACTCTGGTACACAGGCAGCCACAAAGTTTGGTCTTGAGTCGCCCGAAAAATCTGCGAATCCTCTTCAGCAATTTTCTACGTCGACCAGAGGAGGCTGATACATCAGGGTTGAAGTGTGTTGGTTCAGGTCCTTCAGCAGACCTGATATCTGGGTCGTTGTCATCTGAGACAGGTGGTATACCATCGGCGTGACAGGCGGTTGAGATGGCAGGTATCTCTCTGTCAGAAGAACAGACTTCTGGATCTTCATCATCTGATACAGGTGGTATACCATCAGAGTCACAGGTAGCTGAGCTGAGAAGGACTTCTTCAATGGGACAGTGGCAAATGGACTCATCAGGCAGTTCTCTGTCTGATGTGTTGAGTCCACCATCACTCAAAGGAATGACCTCTCTTGGTGGCGTGTGTTGGGATGCTACATATCCCTGCCTATCAGAAGAACAGACTTCTGAATCTTCATCATCTGAGACAGGTTGTATACCATCACAGTCACGGGTAGCTGAGCTTGGAAGTGCTTCTTCCAAAGGGTAGTGGTCAATGGACTCATCAGGCAATTCTGTGTCTGATGTGATGAGTTCACCATCACTCAAAGGAATGACCTCTCTTGGTGGCGTGTGTTGGGATGCTACATATTCCTGCCTATCAGAAGAACAGACTTCTGAATCTTCATCATCTGAGACAGGTTGTATACCATCACAGTCACGGGTAGCTGAGCTTGGAAGTGCTTCTTCCAAAGGGTAGTGGTCAATGGACTCATCAGGCAATTCTGTGTCTGATGTGATGAGTTCACCATCACTCAAAGGAATCACTTGAAGTTCAGGAACAGTGCTGGCTGGAGAATTGTTATTGGCAGCAAAGGGTCTACCTCCGAGATAAAGCTTTTCAGAGACCTCTTCGTGAGGTGGGCAAGCTACCGATCTGTTCACCACATCTGTTGCAAACATCATTGGGCTCTGGCCCATGACATCTTCAGTGATGTTCACACTGGAAGAAGTAAGACAATCAGACAGTGAATCAGTCAATCAATCAATCAATAAACCCATCATTTCATTCAGCAATATGTGATGTCTACTAGCAGAAACACAGTCACTTACTAGTCACTGTTGTTAGCATACAGGTTTGGGTAGGACATGATTATAAAGGGGTGCTGCAGAGCTTGAAAAGCTGAGATTCTTTGATGCCCATCAACACGCAGCAGGTGTTTCAAGAGGTCCACAAAAGCCAACATGTCCTCATATTCATTATCGTGTTTCAGATTGGGCTGGAATTTGAAACAGATATAGTTTAGTTGAGCCAGTCCCTACCTCTCAGAGACAGGTAATGAATAAGTGCTGTTTCAGTCTTAACTCAAACAACAGTCTGCTTACATAGAACACGTCTTCCAGAGAGCTGTGGAAGCCATAGCTTTTGTCGTCCTCTTCTGGTGGCCCGCATTGGGATGCTGCGTATTCTTCTGCCGTCTAAAGAGACAAAATATGTATGAGAAACATTTTTAAATAAATAAATAAAATAATCTGACCAATCCTAATAAAGTAGAACATGATTACTCACCATTAGCCTCCATGTTGACCAATTACGATTGATTTTCTTTTCAATGAAAAACTCCAGTGTAAATATCCCAGCATCAAGCAGGTGGTCCTCTGGCTGACCAAGAATCTCAACAATGTTCTTCATCTGCAGACAAGGAATCACATTATTTGAAATTCTGCATCAAATCTCCACTTTGTTGTGTAAATTTGTGTGAGGTAGCAGACGTACCATGTGATACTCAGAGGAAATACAGAAGAGGTCATTTCTGAGGTAGAGGTAGGCCAGGGTGCAGCCGACTGCCCAGACATCGATGGCCTCAGTAATTGGCAGGCCAATGGAGATTTCTGGAGCCCTGAGGAGGGAAGACATGAGCCAAAGATGAGAAACGTGTGACAAGTTGTAAAGACCAAGTGAACAAAGTGGATATTTTAAAGAATGACATAAATTGTCTTAGATTAACAGATGAGCATTGCAGGATGAAGATACCTGTATCCAATTGCCTGAGGTTGCATCCCAAGACAGAAATTGCCACGTGTATTGGCTTCACCAAAGTCTATTAATTTTATTCGTGGTGTCTGGTCCAACATATTGACCACCATTATGTTGTCTGGTTTGATGTCAGCATGTATGATCTCAAAATGCTTGAGGGCATCCAAAGCCACAAACAGCTGCAGGGACAAACAAGAAGGGACAAGTTTGGGATTCAGTTTTCCATGTAACAATGTTTTGGCTCAGGGTTTCGGTTTTGGTTTTTCTTGTTGATGAGCAGTAGATAAGTACAATATATTGGTCCCATATTACAATAATACAAACCTGCTGTGCAATTGGCCTTATCCAATGTAAATACAGTCCACCCTCTCCAACCACATTAAAGAGACTCTGGCCCAGCATCTCAAATGAGAGACAGGTCTGTCCCAGGTATTCAAACATCTCAAAGAACTTCACCAGGTTAGTTTTGTCTGGATTGAGTTGTCTGATGGCCTCTAATATGGCTACCTGGGTAGAAAAGAAAGACATGACAGTTCAAAGTTCACTCTGATGGAGCATACAAAATGTAAAAGAGGAGATGTACTTTGTGTCATAAGAATCACATGGAGTGCACAAAACTTACTTCTTTCTCCATGTGGTTCCTATCAGTGGGCTTGAGGATCTTTAAAGCTACTTCCTCTCTTGTTATCATATTCTGGCAACGTGCCACTTTTCCAAAGGTTCCTTCACCAATGTACTCTTTAATGTAGTAGCCAGATGATCCGCTGTACACAAGGTCGTTTACCTGGATCTCAGGTGCAACTGTGAGGAAAGATGATGAACATGGAGATAAAATATGTGACGTCCGTCAGCGTATATTGAGTCTCTTAAGAGTCATTGAATCAACATGAAAAAGCACATACCAGAATCATGAACAACTCGAATACAAGTTAACACTTGAATATTTATATATTAAATATTTATTAATATTGATTTTCAGTTCTTTTCAATCAATTCATTTAAGAAAATGCATTTTAAAACAGGTTTAATATTGCTGAGATAAAATAGTTGTCAAAACTGACACTGTTTTTGAGTAGCAGTTAGCAATATTTTCAAGACTTCTTGTCACATAGCTGTGCTGTCCTGTTTTACGTTTAAGGACCAGTTTTAGGCTTGTTGGTGGGGAACAAATTGGTATCCAGTTTTCCTTGCAAAGCATTTACTGTACTGTATGTTCAACATTATGTACATGTAGTGTATGTGTGTTGTGACTTACTTGTACCGTAGGTCTGTGTCATATTTGAAGTTGTCTCAGTAAGACTGCCTGTCTGTGTATGGCTGGCTATGACTGTTGTGCGTTTCTGTGTTAGTGCTATGTGAAATAAACTTATAGGGTATAGATCAAAGCACATTTATCTAATGAGTTTAAGTTCGATTGCGTAATTTCTCCTTTGATGTCCATCTAATTATCTCACTCAGAAAGAAAGCAAATTACTTGGATTCCAGAAATGCTGAGCCAACTCAAGCTAAATTTAACTGGTCTTAGTGCTGTGTTCCCATGTGGACATTATGAGAAAAGTAAGTGCCAAGTGAACTGGATAAAGTTTGATGAATGACTGTATGGTAAAGGTCCCAGTTTGTTTCTGGGAGGTCACCTTAATAGCAAATCACCTAAAAACTAATACATTTACCCAGTAGCATATTTATTGTAGTGGTGCACCGATCGGTTGGTCAAATGATCTCGCCAGGAGGCTCACTTCGCTATGACTGTTGAATGGCTGAGCAGTTTCAGTATTTGGCCGCTTCCGTGGCAGATTAGCACCCTTACTGTACGTCACACGCACCATGTGTCACAAGCACATACAAGCATTAGCTACAACAGCTACAAACACGCCATCACCAGTGTGGAATTATTTCACAGTGAATGAAGAAAACACAAAGCTCCCAGTTTGTATGACACTTAAGACCAAGATACGCCCGAGAGGAACAACCCTTAAAAAGTTTGAACAACAAACTTAATCAGACAGTTAAAAAAATAATCGCACCCAGGAACATATTCAAAAAGCTAATGTTAGCGGAGCAGCTAATGATAGCAACAGCACAGATCCAGCCACAAGCTTCTTCTATCTTTCATAAGAAAAAGAAAAGGCGTTGAAGCGTTGATGGTGAGCATTTGTTTAGCTTGGCTGGACGTGTGGCAGATGAGAGAAGAAGCCGACTATCTGGTGACGAGGCAGAGATCCTTCTGTTTGTGAAGAAAAACCTATTTATTTATTTATTAACCTATTTATTTATGAATGTTTCCTTTTATGTTCAAACATACAGCTGAATGTCTGACCTGATGATGCTAAATGTAAAGAGACTGCTGCTGCTTGTGGTTTAGTGTCTCTCTAAGGACATGTTGATCAGTATTGATTCTAATACCTAAGAGGTATCTGCCATTATTAGTAATAGTCTGATGTCAGAGCTCTCTCTTCCTATATGTAAAAGCTACTTTACTGTGTGCAAGTCATTTGGATAAATAAGATTATTATGTATCAGAAGTGTGCTGGTTCTGCCTGCCATAACTCAACAACTGTAATGGAAGACAGTGAATTTTGTAACGTGGATAACAACGCTGTATTTAATTTGGTAGTCTTTTCTGGCTGATCTGTTTATTAAGGTCAATGTAAGGAGCAATACCAATACCCTGGATCAGCTGATCACAGCTTTGACATCAAGCTGTCAAAAGCCATGTAATTGTAACAGCATTCAGACATCTAAAATACATTTAAAGTCTGCTTTTCATGACCTCCTCAAACCCTCGTTGGGGGAAGTTCTGTGATTGTCCTTGCTTGTTTTTTTGTTTGCTTGTCTGTTTATTTGTCCACAAGAAATCTCAAAATGTTGTCATTGATGACACTTTGTGTACGGGTGGATCTTGGGTCAAGGAAGAGTTGATTAAATTTTGAGGAAGATCCAGGTATGGATGAGGAGTCTGCATCACTTTCTTCTTCTTTCTTCAACATTGTTGGATAAGAATTGAATCGGAATCAGAATCAGAATCAGAATCGTCAGAATGATAACAGTATTAGATAGGAAAATAGAAAATATGGCAGTCTACATAAAGTGACTTGGATACTGCACAGGAGCAGGATTATTGCACTGGTTGAACTGCATAATAAATTCTGGTAAGCGTAACAGGAATATATTAAATCACCCATTTCCACATTGGTCTTGTTAAAAAAATAAGAAATACGCTGTGTACTGTAGAGGTGGGCATGGGCCAGACTAACTCAACTGGAGGCTCCAGGTCAAAAAATAGCTGTGGGCACCTATTGACCCCCATTGTTCTCCCTCTGTGTGCATTGTACATGCCTATCCATCCGTTTTCTACACTGTAAAATGTAAGATTGAATTTAATCAGAAATACCAAGTTGACCTAACTCAGTTTTTATCAACTTAATAACACTCATTTAATTTTAGTTACTTTTTTGGCATCAAGAAAACCGTCAAACTCAGTTTACTTGAGTTTGGTTCATTTAAACAAACTAAGTACTAGGAACTTTTGCTTTTTTCAGTACGTAGTTACATCCCACAATGTAACTAAGAATATTACTCTTGTACTTAAGTACCCCACAAATTAGCTCTACTTTACTTGAATAGCCTGTTTTCTGTTCATACCACTTACTACTTGTCCTCCACTGCTTTTCATGGTAACAGCCCTTTTGTCACGTGAGAAAAGTTGGATAAATGGTACTTTTGTTTTGTAAAACTCTACTCATCTATTTGCTGATCCAGCTTTTAAATTCTTCAATTCACATTCAGATCTGTTACATAGAATACTCTTAACAATTGTGGCAATAGCTCACACCAGAATAGACACACATGTACTTGTTTATTGTTCTGCAGCTGTCCTGTTCAATGTTGGGTAGTTGACGCATTTTGCACGTGTGAAAATAAATGTTTAATGACAGCTGAAATAACCAAACTACTGGTTTTGCACAATGGGTAAATAGATACTGCCGTGTTGGGTATAGGCGGGTGGAGTTTCCCAGCATACTTTGAGACAATGTATTTGAGGCCATAAACCCAAGTAATCTGTGTTTAAATGTGTTCTGAATAATTATTAGTTAAATAATACTCAGAGCTGGTCGTGTTGTAGTACAGCCAGGTTTATTTATTGCGATCTGCAATAAATTTGAATATGAAGGGCAAAGCGTTAAACATCCAGTGGACACAGCAGCTTCCTTGTGGTAAATCTTCCATTACTATGAGGATCACCGATAATCCTTTGCCATACCAATCCAAAACAGATACCAAATTAAAACAGCAGGTGGCATTGTTTCCCCATTTAGCGGGATTTAACACAACACATAATTAACTATGTTACATACACCCCCCTTAAATCCTGCTAAATTGGGGCACAGTAAACAAATAAAAATCAATTAACACAGTACAAAACCAGACGTTCAATAATGCAAGCATAACTTTGTTGAAGTCAGTCAGAAACTTTCCACTAGGAAATTAGTCAGTAAAAGGGTTGGCCAAACCCCCGTACCAACAGAGACATAAAAGGTGCCGTGTACACCTCTCATATTGTAAACATCGCTCCATAGCAATTAACTGTAAGGCACCTCAGGCAAGTACTAGTGCAACAAAATAAAGATCATTACCCAATAAATTGAGCAACCTATCCGGAAAACATGTTCCTCACAAAAGAAAACAAAGGGTCAACTGATGACAAGGAATCATCCATTATCTGTTCATTCATTTCACAAATAAGTCTAGCTGGAGGTTTTATGGGTCTACCCGCCCTAGTGCAAAGTGGAGGTGGCTGTGTGCAAACTACCTGGTCACTTGTGAGTGCACCTAACTGTGTGTAAGTGGCATGATCACTGGAGGGGACATGCAGAGCTTCAGTCCCTGGGGACTGGGGGAAGGCATCCTGGGACTCAACGTGTTGAGCAGGGGGCTCAGGGTAAGGCAACACTGCAGCATGCACTTGAGGACCAGGGGCATCCAAGACCTCACATTCCACAGGTGGGACAACCATCACTTCACTCTCTGACGGCAGGGTGCTCACAGCCACAACTGGAGGACATTCAGGGTGACCGGCAGCATTCTCATCACATGTATCATCCATATGTAGAAGCCAGTTAATTGTCTTGGTCTCACTGCCCTGTACATCAACAGGAACATCTGGGTCACATTGTCCACTCCCAGCAACTGAAGAGCAGCCTGACTCCAAGTCAACATCACCATCTGGAGAGAGGAAACTCATTGGAAGCAAGAGGTTTCTGTGAACAACCTTTTCCCTCATGGTGACAGGGTCCCTGATGCGGTAAACATTGATGTCAGGTTTCACAAATACCACCTCATAGACTGTGGTTTCCCATTTGTCCGCTAGTTTCCTTTTATCCTCTTTCACCACGATTTGCAAGAAAGACTCTATCACCAACCATGAGAGGGGACCCTTTTGCTCTGCGGTTGTAACAGAATGTCAGCATACGAAGCATTTGTGGCCACTTGGCTTTAGAATGGGGAGGGAGGGCTCTTATCATGTTCCCCAGCATTCCGTTGTATCGTTCGACAACACCATTCCCCATAGGATGGTAAGGGGTGGTGTGTGATTTTTGGATGCCAGCCATTTCCAGGAGCTCCTTGATGAGAAGACTCTCAAAATTGGCTTCCTGATCTGAATGAATACGTTTGGGGAAACCATATATACAGAAGAAGTCATCCCAGAGACGACAGGCAACCTGCTTCGCTGACTGATTTTTGCATGGGAAAGCGTGTGACATTTTGGTGAAGTGATCGTTGACAACTAAGACATCCACACATTTCTTATCACTCTGCTCTACAGTCCAAAGTCGATACACACCAGTTCCATCGGTTCAGTGGTGCGAATGCTTTCCAGAGGAGCACGTCATTAGGCTCTGGGGTTTTCCCAACAACGCAGCGAAAGCAGTTTTTCACATGATTAATGATTTCACGTTCCATCCCTATCCAGAAGAACCTCTGCCCGGCTGAGTCATGGAGACCATGGAGGACTTGGGTTTTAAGGGAGTCTGGAACGACAAACTGGTGAATAGTCATGTTCATTTGCCTGTCTTTCTTCACCCTGCACAACATGCCATTTCTGATTGAGAGTTTGGGCCAGGGTCTCAATAGTTTCATTACACTGCGAGTCTCACCAGCACGTTCGCGCCTAGTGGGTTTTTGATGACGCTGGATGTAAAAGAGAGCCCTTCTTAAGACATCATCTTGTTCCTGCAGATTAACCAGTTCACTCCTTGGCAGAGAGGCAGTCTGGTAAATACCGACAAGCTGGGGAATTTCTGGACCTGCACCTCTCACTTAGCCCACACAGCCAGATTTGTGTGCATCCAACACAGCTGAGACGTCTTGTGACGAGAGGGAACTCTGAAAAGAGGACGGGGTGACAGCTTCCTTTTCAGACTGATCAACAACCAACTGGCAGTTAGTAGTGCATCTTAATGCATCCTGCACAGTCCTGTCCACCACCCCCCTTACTTGGTCCAATAGAGAGATATAAGGTTCAGTCACAAGACGGTGGCTCAAGCATGACTTTACAAATGGCTCTCTGCTCAGTGCATCGACAACCACATGTTTAGTCCCAGGGACATAGTTCAGGTCAAAACTGTATGCAGCTAGCTTAGAAACCCACCTCTGTTCACATGCATCTAACTTAGGCTTTGTTAAGATGTATAGTATGTCAACGGATTATTATCAGTCCAGACTGTAAAAGACCGTCCTTTCAGCCAATGGCTGAACTTGTCACAGACTGCCCATTTAAGAGCAAGAAACTCCAACCGACGAGATGGATAGTTTAGTTGAGAATGAGAAAGCGTCTTACTGGAAAACGCCACTGGTCTGGCAACCTTACTACCCGGGGGCAACTGTGAGAGGACAGCTCCTAGGCCATCAAAGGAAGCATCAACAGCAAGGATGAATGGTGCATTAAAATCCGGGTGGGCCAATGTGAACTGTGCACAAGCTCATATTTCAAAGTCCTGAACGCCTCTTTGCACCCATCAGTCCAGTCAGTTAGAGATAGTTTCATGTGGCCTCTTTTGAGCTTTGGTTTATGGCCTCTCCGTCTCTTGTGTGGTGGTGCAGGTTCAGCTACCAGGTTGAACAGTGAAATGATGGTAATAGAGAACCATTCCCAAGAATGATCAGATTTTCTTAGCACATGGTTTCTTTCCATCAGACTCCATCATGTCAGCTTCCTGTACATCATTTATAGCCTGCACTTTACTCGGGTCAGTCTTAACACCGTCTCCACATATGATGTGTCCAAGAAACTCGACAGATATGCAGAGGAAATGACACTTCTTAAGTGAGAGTATCAAATTGTTGGCAGCAAGGCGAGAGAAAACCATCTGCAGACGCTCAAGTGCAACCTGTTCGGATGGAACGTAGACCATAAGGTCATCTAGTTAGCACAGTAGGCTTGTGAAGTTCTGATCACCAAAGATGGACATCATCATCGGCTGTAACTCGACTGTGGGTTGATCGTGAGGTGTCACTACATCCCTAGACCTAACAGGACTGTACACATAATCATCAACAACAGTTTTCTTATCCCCAAGCTGACACTCATTTAATGAAAATGGTATAGGTCTGCTATGGAAACCCCTTCCCTTACCAATACTGAGAGGCTTATCAGAAAAAAATATTTTGTGGGGATCCATACCTGATAGCAATATCCACACTCAGATAAAATGACAGCAAAAAGAGAATATAGCTGGTACTAGTCAAATAAACCTGATGTTCAGATACACATTAGACAGAATCACTGCTCTTAAAGAGGCGGGAGGGGGTTGTTCTCAGTGTTTCCATAACGACGACTCTCTTACGGTATTCAGTGTTGGGACAGCCTCTGCATCTGAAAGCAGTTCCCAGTCCCCCTTGCTCTTTTCCTTCAGCTCTTCTTCTTCCTCTGCTGTCTCTGTGTCTATAAAAGCAGCAGCTCTTCATCTTCACTAGCTGCTTTACCTTTAATTCTCAATGTCGAACGCCATTTGTATCTGAATCAGACCTTCCTCGTTTCCCTGTTTTAGTTCACCAGGACTATAAGCTTGGATTTTTTGCCAGCACATCCTTAAAATATTTAGAGCGTGATCAGTGTTGTTTGTATTTCTTATTTCTGTGTTTGCGTATGTTTGTAAGCAGAGTAACTTAAAAACAGATTTCAATGAAATGTTGTGCAAAGGTAGACCCTGGGGAAGGAGAACAGGTGATTAAATTTTGAGGCTTATCTGGAAGATGTATGGATCCAGGATTTTTTTTCTTAATGTTTTTCCGTGTGTCTGTCCTTCTGTCTGTCTATAATCACTTTTTGTCTGGAGCATATTTCACAAACTAGATATACTAGCTTCACCACACTTTACACATACATTAACCATAATATGTAGTTGTTCCCTTTAACATTTTCATTTTCTACAAATCTTATTTTTTGAGTTTTCCATGGAATGATGATTTTAACGTGACTCTGAAGGTTGACCTTGCTCTCCATTATATATATAGCCATATTCTATGTATATATAAAGTCACATGACTCACTCATAGTTTAATGGGCAATTCTGGAAAACTGACAGCCCAGCAGGATATAGATGTTCACTCTGACTTTAATTTTAGCTAAACATGATGCATCTTTTGACATTATTGCACCCCATGACAGTATGATATGAATGTGCTACATCTCCTGTTTATTTTTCTTCTTTTTTTATTTTTTTGTTTTTCTTTTAGTATTTATCTCCCTATAATTAGTCTTCCACTCTGGTACACAGGCAGCCACAAAGTTTGGTCTTGAGTCGCCCGAAAAATCTGCGAATCCTCTTCAGCAATTTTCTACGTCGACCAGAGGAGGCTGATACATCAGGGTTGAAATGTGTTGGTTCAGGTCCTTCAGCAGACCTGATATCTGGGTCGTTGTCATCTGAGACAGGTGGTATACCATCGGCGTGACAGGCGGTTGAGATGGCAGGTATCTCTCTGTCAGAAGAACAGACTTCTGGATCTTCATCATCTGATACAGGTGGTATACCATCAGAGTCACAGGTAGCTGAGCTGAGAAGGACTTCTTCAATGGGACAGTGGCAAATGGACTCATCAGGCAGTTCTCTGTCTGATGTGTTGAGTCCACCATCACTCAAAGGAATGACCTCTCTTGGTGGCGTGTGTTGGGATGCTACATATTCCTGCCTATCAGAAGAACAGACTTCTGAATCTTCATCATCTGAGACAGGTTGTATACCATCACAGTCACGGGTAGCTGAGCTTGGAAGTGCTTCTTCCAAAGGGTAGTGGTCAATGGACTCATCAGGCAATTCTGTGTCTGATGTGATGAGTTCACCATCACTCAAAGGAATGACCTCTCTTGGTGGCGTGTGTTGGGATGCTACATATTCCTGCCTATCAGAAGAACAGACTTCTGAATCTTCATCATCTGAGACAGGTTGTATACCATCACAGTCACGGGTAGCTGAGCTTGGAAGTGCTTCTTCCAAAGGGTAGTGGTCAATGGACTCATCAGGCAATTCTGTGTCTGATGTGATGAGTTCACCATCACTCAAAGGAATCACTTGAAGTTCAGGAACAGTGCTGGCTGGAGAATTGTTATTGGCAGCAAAGGGTCTACCTCCGAGATAAAGCTTTTCAGAGACCTCTTCGTGAGGTGGGCAAGCTACCGATCTGTTCACCACATCTGTTGCAAACATCATTGGGCTCTGGCCCATGACATCTTCAGTGATGTTCACACTGGAAGAAGTAAGACAATCAGACAGTGAATCAGTCAATCAATCAATCAATAAACCCATCATTTCATTCAGCAATATGTGATGTCTACTAGCAGAAACACAGTCACTTACTAGTCACTGTTGTTAGCATACAGGTTTGGGTAGGACATGATTATAAAGGGGTGCTGCAGAGCTTGAAAAGCTGAGATTCTTTGATGCCCATCAACACGCAGCAGGTGTTTCAAGAGGTCCACAAAAGCCAACATGTCCTCATATTCATTATCGTGTTTCAGATTGGGCTGGAATTTGAAACAGATATAGTTTAGTTGAGCCAGTCCCTACCTCTCAGAGACAGGTAATGAATAAGTGCTGTTTCAGTCTTAACTCAAACAACAGTCTGCTTACATAGAACACGTCTTCCAGAGAGCTGTGGAAGCCATAGCTTTTGTCGTCCTCTTCTGGTGGCCCGCATTGGGATGCTGCGTATTCTTCTGCCGTCTAAAGAGACAAAATATGTATGAGAAACATTTTTAAATAAATAAATAAAATAATCTGACCAATCCTAATAAAGTAGAACATGATTACTCACCATTAGCCTCCATGTTGACCAATTACGATTGATTTTCTTTTCAATGAAAAACTCCAGTGTAAATATCCCAGCATCAAGCAGGTGGTCCTCTGGCTGACCAAGAATCTCAACAATGTTCTTCATCTGCAGACAAGGAATCACATTATTTGAAATTCTGCATCAAATCTCCACTTTGTTGTGTAAATTTGTGTGAGGTAGCAGACGTACCATGTGATACTCAGAGGAAATAGAGAAGAGGTCATTTCTGAAGTAGAGGTAGGCCAGGGTGCAGCCGACTGCCCAGACATCGATGGCCTCAGTAATTGGCAGGCCAATGGAGATTTCTGGAGCCCTGAGGAAGGAAGACATGAGCCAAAGATGAGAAACGTGTGACAAGTTGTAAAGACCAAGTGAACAAAGTGGATATTTTAAAGAATGACATAAATTGTCTTAGATTAACAGATGAGCATTGCAGGATGAAGATACCTGTATCCAATTGCCTGAGGTTGCATCCCAAGACAGAAATTGCCACGTGTATTGGCTTCACCAAAGTCTATTAATTTTATTCGTGGTGTCTGGTCCAACATATTGACCACCATTATGTTGTCTGGTTTGATGTCAGCATGTATGATCTCAAAATGCTTGAGGGCATCCAAAGCCACAAACAGCTGCAGGGACAAACAAGAAGGGACAAGTTTGGGATTCAGTTTTCCATGTAACAATGTTTTGGATCAGGGTTTCGGTTTTGGTTTTTCTTGTTGATGAGCAGTAGATAAGTACAATATATTGGTCCCATATTACAATAATACAAACCTGCTGTGCAATTGGCCTTATCCAATGTAAATACAGTCCACCCTCTCCAACCACATTAAAGAGACTCTGGCCCAGCATCTCAAATGAGAGACAGGTCTGTCCCAGGTACTCAAACATCTCAAAGAACTTCACCAGGTTAGTTTTGTCTGGATTGAGTTGTCTGATGGCCTCTAATATGGCTACCTGGGTAGAAAAGAAAGACATGACAGTTCAAAGTTCACTCTGATGGAGCATACAAAATGTAAAAGAGGAGATGTACTTTGTGTCATAAGAATCACATGGAGTGCACAAAACTTACTTCTTTCTCCATGTGGTTCCTATCAGTGGGCTTGAGGATCTTTAAAGCTACTTCCTCTCTTGTTATCATATTCTGGCAACGTGCCACTTTTCCAAAGGTTCCTTCACCAATGTACTCTTTAATGTAGTAGCCAGATGATCCGCTGTACACAAGGTCGTTTACCTGGATCTCAGGTGCAACTGTGAGGAAAGATGATGAACATGGAGATAAAATATGTGACGTCCGTCAGCGTATATTGAGTCTCTTAAGAGTCATTGAATCAACATGAAAAAGCACATACCAGAATCGTGAACAACTCGAATACAAGTTAACACTTGAATATTTATATATTAAATATTTATTAATATTGATTTTCAGTTCTTTTCAATCAATTCATTTAAGAAAATGCATTTTAAAACAGGTTTAATATTGCTGAGATAAAATAGTTGTCAAAACTGACACTGTTTTTGAGTAGCAGTTAGCAATATTTTCAAGACTTCTTGTCACATAGCTGTGCTGTCCTGTTTTACGTTTAAGGACCAGTTTTAGGCTTGTTGGTGGGGAACAAATTGGTATCCAGTTTTCCTTGCAAAGCATTTACTGTACTGTATGTTCAACATTATGTACATGTAGTGTATGTGTGTTGTGACTTACTTGTACCGTAGGTCTGTGTCATATTTGAAGTTGTCTCAGTAAGACTGCCTGTCTGTGTATGGCTGGCTATGACTGTTGTGCGTTTCTGTGTTAGTGCTATGTGAAATAAACTTATAGGGTATAGATCAAAGCACATTTATCTAATGAGTTTAAGTTCGATTGCGTAATTTCTCCTTTGATGTCCATCTAATTATCTCACTCAGAAAGAAAGCAAATTACTTGGATTCCAGAAATGCTGAGCCAACTCAAGCTAAATTTAACTGGTCTTAGTGCTGTGTTCCCATGTGGACATTATGAGAAAAGTAAGTGCCAAGTGAACTGGATAAAGTTTGAGGATGAATGACTGTATGGTAAAGGTCCCAGTTTGTTTCTGGGAGGTCACCTTAATAGCAAATCACCTAAAAACTAATACATTTACCCAGTAGCATATTTATTGTAGTGGTGCACCGATCGGTTGGTCAAATGATCTCGCCAGGAGGCTCACTTCGCTATGACTGTTGAATGGCTGAGCAGTTTCAGTATTTGGCCGCTTCCGTGGCAGATTAGCACCCTTACTGTACGTCACACGCACCATGTGTCACAAGCACATACAAGCATTAGCTACAACAGCTACAAACACGCCATCACCAGTGTGGAATTATTTCACAGTGAATGAAGAAAACACAAAGCTCCCAGTTTGTATGACACTTAAGACCAAGATACGCCCGAGAGGAACAACCCTTAAAAAGTTTGAACAACAAACTTAATCAGACAGTTAAAAAAATAATCGCACCCAGGAACATATTCAAAAAGCTAATGTTAGCGGAGCAGCTAATGATAGCAACAGCACAGATCCAGCCACAAGCTTCTTCTATCTTTCATAAGAAAAAGAAAAGGCGTTGAAGCGTTGATGGTGAGCATTTGTTTAGCTTGGCTGGACGTGTGGCAGATGAGAGAAGAAGCCGACTATCTGGTGACGAGGCAGAGATCCTTCTGTTTGTGAAGAAAAACCTATTTATTTATTTATTAACCTATTTATTTATGAATGTTTCCTTTTATGTTCAAACATACAGCTGAATGTCTGACCTGATGATGCTAAATGTAAAGAGACTGCTGCTGCTTGTGGTTTAGTGTCTCTCTAAGGACATGTTGATCAGTATTGATTCTAATACCTAAGAGGTATCTGCCATTATTAGTAATAGTCTGATGTCAGAGCTCTCTCTTCCTATATGTAAAAGCTACTTTACTGTGTGCAAGTCATTTGGATAAATAAGATTATTATGTATCAGAAGTGTGCTGGTTCTGCCTGCCATAACTCAACAACTGTAATGGAAGACAGTGAATTTTGTAACGTGGATAACAACGCTGTATTTAATTTGGTAGTCTTTTCTGGCTGATCTGTTTATTAAGGTCAATGTAAGGAGCAATACCAATACCCTGGATCAGCTGATCACAGCTTTGACATCAAGCTGTCAAAAGCCATGTAATTGTAACAGCATTCAGACATCTAAAATACATTTAAAGTCTGCTTTTCATGACCTCCTCAAACCCTCGTTGGGGGAAGTTCTGTGATTGTCCTTGCTTGTTTTTTTGTTTGCTTGTCTGTTTATTTGTCCACAAGAAATCTCAAAATGTTGTCATTGATGACACTTTGTGTACGGGTGGATCTTGGGTCAAGGAAGAGTTGATTAAATTTTGAGGAAGATCCAGGTATGGATGAGGAGTCTGCATCACTTTCTTCTTCTTTCTTCAACATTGTTGGATAGGAATTGAATCGGAATCAGAATCAGAATCAGAATCGTCAGAATGATAACAGTATTAGATAGGAAAATAGAAAATATGGCAGTCTGTACATAAAGTGACTTGGATACTGCACAGGAGCAGGATTATTGCACTGGTTGAACTGCATAATAAATTCTGGTAAGCGTAACAGGAATATATTAAATCACCCATTTCCACATTGGTCTTGTTAAAAAAATAAGAAATACGCTGTGTACTGTAGAGGTGGGCATGGGCCAGACTAACTCAACTGGAGGCTCCAGGTCAAAAAATAGCTGTGGGTACCTATTGACCCCCATTGTTCTCCCTCTGTGTGCATTGTACATGCCTATCCATCCGTTTTCTACACTGTAAAATGTAAGATTGAATTTAATCAGAAATACCAAGTTGACCTAACTCAGTTTTTATCAACTTAATAACACTCATTTAATTTTAGTTACTTTTTTGGCATCAAGAAAACCGTCAAACTCAGTTTACTTGAGTTTGGTTCATTTAAACAAACTAAGTACTAGGAACTTTTGCTTTTTTCAGTACGTAGTTACATCCCACAATGTAACTAAGAATATTACTCTTGTACTTAAGTACCCCACAAATTTTTCATTTTTCAGACTTCCTTCACTCTGTCAAGTGTGTGTTGTGAGACCCCAGTCAAAAAGATATTTTTAAAGTCTTTTCAAAGTCTTTTATAGCATGTAGATCTCTGTGGTTTGAAGTTTAGTTTCTCTCCTGCTGCCCTGTTTGTTCTTTCAGATGTCTGCTTTATTTGACTGTTTCATCATGTTCATTTTCAGCTGAAGGAGTTGTTATGTTACTTCTGGTGAAAACCCAACATTTCCTGATGTTACTGCTTCATAATCGAAGCTTTTAAATTTGATAATAACTTTTAGTGGCTTCTTTGACAATAAAAATGACTTATATAGCATTTTTCTAGTCTGACCAGCCACTCAAAACACTTAATAAACACAAGCGAGCATTCACCTTCTCACACACACGTTCATACAGTGGTGGCAGAGGCTAACATGCAAAGTGCCACCGGCTTATCAGGAGCGATAATCATCCACACACCAATGGAACAGCATTTTGGAGCAATTTGGGATTCAGTATCGTGCTCGACGTGTAGACTGCAGCAACAGCTGCCTGAAAACTAATTAAGTAATTATGTGATACTCACCAGCTTGTCCTCATGCTCGAAACGAGTGGAAAAAAATGGCGGAGGCGACAGTCAAATTAATGAGGTACCTGTCCAAAGTCCCGGATGTTGAGGACCCTTAACTCTGTGATATTACTCCCACAACATTATGCTTTAAAACTCGTTAAACAGATACAAGTTCATACGCACTGTATTTCCCATCTATTGTGGGTCTACATATGTGCAGTTTGAGGACTACAAATATGTCTGCTGGACTGCAACTCCCAGCAGAGCATTGGAAACCCAGCACAGGTGGAACTCATCCTGCTGACTGGATTGATGCTTTTGCTTTTATATGAACTTGTCTCTGTTTGTGATAATTGTTCTGCCCCGACGAAGGTCCTGTGACCGAAAGCTTGGCATTTGATTTATTAAAGACACTTGCATGTGTGACCTCTGTGTGATGTCTTCTGCTTAAGTAGTAATTAGTTCTTTAGAAATATTTCAAATGTTTCGTTATACAACACCACTGCATCAAGAGTTAAATCTCTCACACGGTTAGTGACGTCCCGCCTGGGTGATGCAAGAGGAGGATAAAATAAAGTAGTGTGATGTATTGTATAACAAAGCACTCCAGAGCACAAAACACAAAGCAAATTCATGCCATAAGAAATTTCAGCGGGCTACAATACTTTTTAGGATCTAGGATTTAGTTATTACAATAACAGTAAGCAAGCTAATCTAAGTGTTACACACACAAATAAAGAAGTTGGTCTAAGTATTGCACACTCGAAATCTCAAGTTTACTTTTCTTAACTTATCTAAGGCAATGAGTTTGCATAATATTTTTAAGTAACTCAACTTATTAGATTTTACAGTATATTACCACTTATCCATAGCCAGTTAATGGGGGGCTGGAGCCTATCCTAGCTGACATTGGGCGAAAGACAGAGTACGCCCTGGACAGGTCACAAGTTCATGACAGGGCAGAGACTTGGAGAGACAAACAACCATCCATGCTCACATTCACACTTATGGGCAATTTAGAGTCATCGGTTCACCTATATGGCAATTTTGGTAGGCAACAGTGTTACTACACAACACTGCTGTCCATTTCACACAAGTTAGGAACTAATTAGCAATTAAAATGATCACTTAATACTCAATCCATTAATTCTGTAAAATACACAATTTAAATGCGATATATACTAAAGTCATGAAGGCCTTGGAAGTGTATTTTAACTCAAGGTAGGAGTCCAAGATGGATTGATTTAATTCAAATTCATTCAAATTCACATTCAAACCTTTGACTAAAGTTAATTTCAGTTTAAAAATAGCATACTTTTGTATGAATACTGGACAGGTATGTGAAATAACTCATCTGAAAGTAACTTTCAAGGTTTGAGTCAGTGACAGCAATAAAATACCTCAGTTAGAAGAAGACAACAAATAAACTCCTTGAAAATGCATTTTATTTGGAAAGGTCTATTTCTTATTAACATTTGTCTTTTCAGCGGTAGGATCAACAGACCGAGGATCAGTTCTCAGCTGGGGAGCAGGGAACAGCATCAGTCACCGGCTGACATCTCTCCACAACAGCATTGATCTCGCCAACACTCACGCCGTCATAGGTGCCTGTGATGTAGGTCCAGTGGGTGTCTCCGTTGTGATTGGTCCTGCTCAGCCTGCCAGTGAAAGGGATGTCAGCCGTCATCTTCCTGCCTTCCATCCTCACGGCGCAGGAGTAGTTGGGTGGGACCACCAGGTCCACAGAGACGGAGTGACTGATAGATTCCACCATTTTAGTTCCCTCAGAGAAACTCATGGTCTGTTCCTTGGTGAAGTCCACAGTCCCCGGCCCGAGGATGGGCACTTTGGCCTTCATGGTGGAGATGGAGCCATTACGGGTCTCTCTACCAATGTCCCAGGTCTTCTCAACTGTGCTGGTCTTCTCCAGCTTCACTATCTTCTCCACACTTCCGCACTCCAGGTTGGTGACTTTGGCGAGCTTCAGGGCCTCTGGAGGATGGTGGAACAGCTCCATCTGGTCAATGTTATACTCCACATGGGAGATGTGCTGGCTGTAGCTGTCTCTGTTGATAGCGAGAACCTGATAGCTCTTGTACCAGTACTCATCACCCTCATAGGGAAGGAAGAAAGCCTCGTGTTGGGTCACCACTTTGCCAAGACCATACTTGTTTTTGCCCACATAGATGTCTGAGTAGGGGCAAGTCTTGACGGCATAATGGGGGACTGACCCATAGGAATCTTCAACCCACTCCAGGAACTCAAAGTGGTCCACGTTGACCAGCACTTCAAACTTTGAGGATGCATACTCTTTGTCGGCGTATGGGTACTGGCAGAAGTTCCCTTTACTGGGAGTGTAGAAGCCTGCCTCGCAGTTGACCTTGCACACGTAGTCAGTGCGTTCAGTGTAGCCGTTGAAGATGGCGACAGCGCCATTTGGGAGGGAACCGTTCCATGAGACCCACTTGAGGTTGACATGCTCACTAAACATAGGGAAGGAGTCAAAGGTCATCTCAGTGTCTGGGATCTCTCTAATTTGAGGAGGTTTGATGGCTTCCCGAGAAGGGACAACATCTTCAAGTGTGGGGTTAAGCCATGGCTCTACATGACAAGACAGAAAGAAACAGGTTGTAACTTCTGGTATGAAACATACATTTTAATTCAGCTATCTATTAGACGGCCTGACTTGATAAATCTGTTGTATAATGATGGAACTCACTGGGTTTTTCATGCAGCTGTGAGATGTAGAGCAGTTGGTCAGCCTGCAGTGCTGGGCTGCAGAGCTGCAGCACTGCAAAGACAACAGCAACACACCACCTCATCTGGACACAGGGAAACAACTGGTATGTCAGCATCAGTGGGAATTTAAGGCATGATTTTGTTGTTAATGCAAAGACCAATATAGGTGATAAGGGACTGCTATACATATACTGTAGCAGTTGGCTAAATTCTGTTGATGGTGTTGCAATTGCTCTGTGTGCAACTCCCATGGTTAATGACAAAAATAAAATTTCAATTTCTGTTTTTAGAAGTAGGTCTAAAAATGATCTTTTAATAGTAAAGCATGAATTTATGTCAAACTATCAGATTATGTAGTGAAGAATTTTCAATTTTGCAAAAAAATTGACCCCAGTTTCCATAACAATACTGTTAAACTTGCATCACCTGAATTACCAAAATGGAAAAAAAAGATGAAATTAAATTAAGGAAATTAATGGACAATTAATGGACAAACAATTATGATAGATACGATAATACTGGATACCCTCTATTGTAAAAAAAAAAATAGTCACAATAGGAAAAAAATTTACAGCATGTTCTAATTATTTTTAGATTCAAATATTTCAGGTCCATGTATTGTTGACTCTGGTTGATATACCAGTAGATATCAACTTAATAAAGTATAATAAAATATATAGTTATATGATTGTATACTTGAGTTTGACATATTTATCATATGATGAGGAAAACATTTAATTAACATTCAGAACTTGGTTAACATGTATTATAAAACTTCCATCTCAATCAATTTCTTATACTGTAGGAAACGAATCAGATAGTTTAATGATATCGATTGTTGTTAATTAGAAATATGAGCTCAGACTTCATTCATACTGTATATAGAGAAGCAGTTTTTACCTCGACAGGTTCCTCCTGCAGTGACGCTGCCTGCACTGTGTGCTGATCTTTAAAACCTCCCTGCAGACTTATGACCTGCAATAAACAGGAGAGAGCTGCAGCAGCTCCTCGCCCGTTGACCCGGTGTCTACACTCTTCTGTTGCCGAGTTTGAATCTGATGTGTTCTTGATAAAGGAAAGACTCAATGAAGAAAATACAACCACACACAAAGCTCCTGAAATGAAGTATTCCAAATTAAAAAGTTCAAAACTCTTACAGGAGAGTACAGTGGTTGACTGAGCATGACTGGTCTTCTTGACTAAACATTGTATTTCCCTCCAATTTCATTCATTCTCATTGGGAGCAGACCAGTACAACCACTGTCGCTGGTGGCAGGTTCCACTGGCAAAAAACTGGTGGTCTGGATCCAAAAAATTGAAACCTATTTTCTATAGATATGTCCTTATTTTTTATGAAATAAGACACCTGAATGCCTTGGTTTAACAATAATATTTAGATGTGTTTAAATTGTAGCATACAGCTCTATAAATAATTTGAATAAAAGCCAATCAGATACCACCTGGAATTGTATTGCAATACGTTTGTACTTTTTTATAAATGTTTTTTGCATGCTTTGTGTTGAGCCCACAGATGGTCTCATTGGGTGAGACCTCAAAACTGCCATCTTGGATGCTTCTATGGAAGATAGAATATGATTATGTTCCCCTAGTGTGGTCCAACATGCAAGATAGCTTGATGAAAGCCCTCTAGGGTGCCCTTCCAGTGGAGAAAATGTGATAGGCTGCCCTATATGCTAGAAATTAGTTGGCCTCGATGTGCCTCTAAATCGTTAAATAGTTCATAGATCACTGTGTGTTTTCATTACTGAAGTAGTTATAATATCTGAATCACATCATAAAACAGTTTTAATCCTAACCAGGGTATGTAGCTATTTCACAATAGCATTGATGCCCCACCGCATAGGCTTACACCTGATGGCCTTTTCATTGATTTATTTATTTTGCCCCTTCTCTTCAGACAAGCTGAGTCTGCCACTGGTTGAGCCTTATCTTTCATCCGAATGAAAAAATAAAGTCTGATTTCCATGCTCTCAGATGATTTTAAGCATTATGTATTCCTTTGTGGTGTAAAAAAAAGTGTCCCTCTTCTTCAAATGCTTCAAAACTCAAAGTCTAATGTCAAAAATTACATAGTTTAAAATAAGGCGGCTGTTCTTTCCTCCTTATTTCTTCCATTGTGGAAACAATACTTCGTAATCTACTATTTGCTGAGCAGGTTTACTGTAATACACCTCAGTGGTACAGGAACAATGTTTCCACATCTTTGGTGTTTCCATTGTTTGTGTTAACAGTAGCCTACAGTATTCATATTCGTATTCTAACCCCTATAATTAATGAATTAATAATCTATGAACTAATTTGCTACAACCGTAATGAAAATCACACTGAGAAGTTATACTCCAGGTTCTACTTGCAAACCTGTCAGCCATGTGTGATTTCATGGAACATGTCAACTTCAACTTTAACCTTGTATTTATTTTTAGGTAGTTTGGTTGAACACACGTGCTAAAGAAGAAGAAGAGCATGTTTAGATTGTCTCTTTGTCTTCCTGCCCCACCAGCACCAGCTACAGATACTTAGGTAAAGGTCTGACCCACGTTGTCCTTGAGTTAAAAACATCTACCTGCAGCTATGCAGGAATATAAGAAGAGGATCCATCCTGCTAATGATAACAAGATTTTTTTTATTGATCCTTACATCCAAACCTCCACTCCTCTTTCTGTGAATTTCCTCTTTGATGAGACTCTCAAAAGTGCTTCATAAATAAATTTGTCTGGATTTAGTGTCCCATATCTACAGGGTGATAGAGGATCACATGATGTCCAAAGGGCTGTGGTGCTCTTTCCTCATAGATGACAAGATACCGTATGTTTAGATAAGCTCCGGCTGGGACACAGTGATTAGATCCAATGCAATAGTGGCTCATTGATTAAGAAGGTCCTTGTTGCATAATGTCTCTGGCTGCCAAGATTAAACCAGAGTCGAAGCAGCTCTGCACGCAAAGCCCTATCATTGAAAATCGCTGATGTCATGGTCGTCTCTGTGCGTCCTTGAGACAGAAAGGTATTATCAGTTTATTTCAGTCTGAACTAGGACTCTGTGTGAATCTTTGTTAAGGTCATTTCAATACACTGAACTGCACTGTCAGTGTCTTCAGCCGCTTCAGTATCAGAGTGTGAATACTTCTCATTCAGGCAATTCATGAACTTTATTATATTCTGATTCAGTGTATCATTCAGATGTATACTGAGTGTGACAAGCAATGATTCAGTCAGATTCACAGTTGATGTTATTCTCTCTGACCACCTTATTCTCTATTCACAGTAGAATTTGATTATGTGAAACAAAGTGTTTTTTTTGTCAGGGAGCCAAATTCTAAAGTCTGTTATGTGATTAGCCTTGTCAGACAAAAGTAATTACTGTATTCAATGTCTAAGCAGAAAGCAGAAATCCTAATCTGTGTGTGGAAAAGCAAGCAGTATTTCCCGTCCTAATTAATTAACCGCTGGAGCGTTATCTCCGACATGAATGACCCACAAAAACGACCTGTAGAAGACATTTAATGGCAATATAAAAATGAGCAGGAATGCATGTTGGCATTGTTAGTGTGATCATATTAGCTTTTTGGTATTAGCATGTAGCCCAAAGCACTAATTAAAGCCTCACAGCGTCACTATCATGAAGATCATCATGTTTACCATCTTTGTGTCAGTGTGTTAGCTTGCTAACATTAGCTAATTTCAGCTATGGCTGATGGGAATGTTATTAGATTTGAAGGTGTTTTGTCTTATATACTGGACAAACTAATATTTGACACTAGATGAAAAATCGCCAAACTTAAACTTTATCCTGAAGGGAACATGAATGTCTTATCCAAACTTAATTAATAGGTTTTGCATGGCTGAATCCAGTGGCAGGGCGACAGGGACATTGGGCCCAGATGAAATCTGATTGGTCCTCTTGAAGTGGCCCTGATCACTGATCATTCCACTGGCTGAAATTTGAAATTTGGAGATTGTGGATACCGTGATGTACTTAAAATATATATATATATATATATATATATATATATATATATATATATATATATATATGCATTATCTGAACTGAACTGGCGACTTGTCCAGGGAGTTCCCTGCCTCCTGCCCAAAGTCAGCTGGGATAGACTCCAGCAACCCCGCGACCCTACACAGGATAAGCGGTTACAGAAAATGAATGAATGAATGAACAAATATTATGTGAAATTTACAATACAATGAAGTACAATTGCTTTATTCAGCTGTTTTGTCACAATAAAAGGATATCTATTCATAAAAATATAGACAGACAATTCTGGCTTCCCAATATTACGTGGAATGAAGAAGTCAAGAGGGCAAAAGTGGGAAGAGGCAGAATCAGAGGTGTACAGATTTGGGAGAAATGTACTTGTCCTTGCCAATAAATATCACTGTTGTCTGGTGCCTGAATTTGTTTTCCTTTTAAATGACAATTCTGCCCCAAGGTGATTTGCTGATTTAGTAGACTTTATAATTATTTTAATGCAGCACACAGGATATGAGGTATCTAATGCTCTAATTATCTGAGGGGAGGACCCTCAGACCCTCCGCATAATACCAGCCCTCGATGTGTGAAGAGTTTTTGAGATATTTCAGTCTGGACCTACAGGACCAACACTGCCGTCCCACTGAGTCATGCAGATTTGACTTTGCTGAGAAGGAAACATGGAATATACCTTGCATTGTATGGTATTACCCTATTTGACCTCACATGACACATTCATTTAAAAAATATATATATATATATAACCACTTTTGCTCAGGTAATATCTTGGATGCATTTACATGACCAAAGTCAATATTTTCACCCTATACTGATACTTTCTCTCCAGCTGGTGAATTTTGGACCCAAATTTCTCTTCTCACAAATAATGTTTTGGAGGTGTCAATGCAAATTAATACCAAGACTAAAATAGTTTGAGACCCTGAAGATTGTAGAGTCAAAGTGACTGAATATCTATTAGGTTATTGACAGCAAATAGATAACTACAAACTTGCTTTCTGTGGATATAACTTATAGAGGAGAGTATGCAAACAGAATATTCAAGTTATAGGCTGAAAAAAAATCTTGAATTTGATTATGCAATGAAATAAAACTGAATAACTGATCATGCCTGTTAAGTCATAGCACAACTTTGACCTACTGTTAATCCATCTACCAATTATCATTTATTCACCTTTTGTTTCTTATCACATATTTATTTTTTATATCTCCACTCCCCCCTTTTTTCATCTTTTTGATCATTACCACCAACTACATATGTATGTTAATTTTAATGCCTTTGGGCAAGTAAAATCTAGGTCTGTTTGAGTGGCCACTATTTCATTCTAATTTCATCTCATTATCATAAACTAAAAAGTTTCAATTCAAAGTGAAAGTCCTGCACTAAAAGTTCTATTTATAAAAAATACAAATTAAGTCCCTTTAAGAGCTTGAGAGCTGAAACTACTATCAAATTAGCATGCATTGTCTATTTTGTATAGGACATTTTATCTGCAAAGATACATTTGAGGTAAATTAGCAAAATAGCCTTGAGTAAATGTACTTAATTACTCTGAAATTTGTTTATGTTGTAAATGTAAAATCATAAATGGTAATATTATATCACTTTCACATGCTGGTAAGCATTTAAAAGGTTTTTTTCAACATGTTAAGTTTTCTTATAGACACAAGCCCATACAGGAAATATTTTATTATTACCACACAAAATGTGCATGACACGATTTTTATTGTGCAACAATTTGCTTTTGATATCACAAGCATCAGATGTCGTTCATAAACTTCTTTTGGTGTGTTTTCCATCAGTCTTTCAGGGGCAAGGCTTGGCGTCACCCACAGGTTCACAGCGGTCCACCAAGGCCCGGACCTCTCCAATCTGGACTCCGTCATATGTTCCAGAAATGGATGTCCACTGGGTCTCTCCATTGCGGTAGGTGCGGCTGAGGCGAGCTGTGTAGGGGATGTCAGCTTTTATCTTGCGTCCCTCCATACGAACTCTGCAGGAGTGGTTTGGTGGAACAGTGAGCTGCACGGATACGGTGTGACTGATTTCCTCCACATGGGTGGTTCCCCTGGAGAACTGGAGCGTCTTCTCGCCACCGAGCTCAATGCCCCCCGAGCCGATAAAAGGGATTTTAGCCGTGATGCTGCCTGTGATACCCAGCATGGTGGCTCGGCCAATGTTCCAGGTGGTTTCCATCTCTGTGGTCTTTGAGATGGTGACGGTCTTCACCACTGACTGACACTCGTTGTTGGTGACCCCAGAGATTTGCATGGTCTCTGGAGGATACTGGAAGATGGCGACTTCATCAATGGCATACTTGACATCACTGATATGCTGGGTGTAGGCATCCCTGTTGATGGCCAGGACTTGGTAGTTTTTGTACCAATACTCATCACCTTCCCAAGGCAGGAAAAAAGCTTCAAACTGAGGAACAACCTTCCCAAGACCATACTTATTCTTCCCAACATAGATGCCAACACCCAGACAGGTCCTGACTGAATACTGGGGCACTGAACCATAAGAACCCTCCTTCCACTCCAGGACCTCAAAGTTGTCTTTGTTAGCCAGGATCTCGAACTCAGGGGCGTAGTACTCACGGTCTCCATAGGGGTAGCGACAGTATGGGCCCAAGCTTGGGTTGAAGAAGCCGGCTTCGCACTTGTACTTGCACACATAGTCGGTGCGCTCGGTGTAACTGTTGTAGATTGCAACGGCTCCATTGGGCAGAGAGCCGTCCCAGGTCAGCCACTCCAGGTTAACGTTGTCACCAAAAATGAAGGAGGACGGCAGATGCTCCTGCTGCTCCAAGTCAGCAGGTGTCAGAGGAGCTGCCACCACATTGTTACCAGTCGGTTCAGGTACCTTGTCCTCCAGCTCCGGGTTCAGTAAGGAAACTGTAAAAGTAACAGACAGAGGGTTTACATGATAAATACCACCTGTCTGTCGAGAAAGACGTCTGCTTCAGATTCAATTTCCCTGCATGGTTAGGTGTATGCTACAGGTTAGGGCTGGGCAATTAACCAAAAAGGTTTTAAAAGTTAGAACCTCTCACCAACTTAATCTTGTGAAAATCTGTTAAATCAATGAATACTTTCTCCAATGCGTGGGATGCTCATGGACTGTTCTTCAGCATGGATGACAGGAGCACAAAGACCAAACCAACAAATAGGTTTCAACTAGAGGAGCTTATTCCAAAAAAGGATGCCATGTCTGTCATTTGGGTACATTTTGCCTTTCGTGAAGATTACACCAAACAAAAAGGAAAAAGCTTTTATAGTTCAGTGTATTTACAGGGTCGACGTTGTCAGATAACGTTGCAGGAAGCGTTAAAAAAAACATATAAACTAAGTAACCGTTCATTAATCATAATCGAGGTAAAAGTTTGAAATAACTGTAGTATTGATGTATTGATTGCCCAGCCCATAGATGTCTCTACTCTCAAAATATGAAATGTTTACCCTTCCTGTGCTGTGAGCTCCTCTTCACAATGTCCTGCAGACTGGCTGAGGACAGAGCCAGCAGGGCCAGCAGCAGCAACACCGACAGCTTCATCTGGAAATAAAGCACAAAACGCTTCAGGCCATTAAACTCAACATGTAAGATGAGTTTCTAAGTTCATTTTTTTCCATTTCAAAAGCAAAACAGTTCCAAACATCTCCTTCGATTTGTACCAAAAATAATCCAAATTTCAAACAGACTGGATTATTATGTAATGATCATTATATATGAAAAGTTAAAGGAATAATACTTTCTGTGTTTATTTGGAAATTACTTTGCTTCACTGTGTTTTGACTATTTTGCAGGAAAGGTGTCTAACGTGATTTACAACTTCAATAATAACATCAATATCATAATAATACTGTTATCATAATAATGCTTACATAATTACATATTTTACTTTATTCCATGTATTTTTACCTCAGATTTTTACTCATCAAATGTATTTTTTCTAATCCTTACTCTTGATAATACTATTTTTTTTATTCTTTCTTAATCTACTCATGATTACCAATGATTGTCATGAGCCTGACTGACAGTGAAAAGAGACTAAGCAGCACTCACCCTTACAGTCGCTCCCCACTGAGTCCACAGCGAGACGCCTCCAGGTTTATATATACTGGTTTATGGCTCAACCATAAAGCAGACTGTGCACTTTCACTCTGTCTGACATGAATCAATAAACAGAAAGCGGTGCAGGGATTAATTTTCCTTAAAAAGTTTTACACCTGTTTCATTCTCTTCTAAATGCATTCATGGGTTTCCAATAAATTTTGTGCATTGATGGAACTTCAGCTGATAAATGAAGATGAGACAGATCTGAGCTGATTGTTTCTGTCTGGAAATCAATTCTGTCTTTCTATAGTCATTATTAATTAGATTCCATTATAGCAAATCAGCACTTTAGATGCCTTAGTCCAAACAGACTTGCAATAAGTACATTCAACTTCCACAGGAACAAGTCAAGTCAATTTAATTTATATAGTGCCAAAATATAAGGAAAGTTATCTTAGAGCATTTTTTCATAGAGCAGGTCTAGATTGTGCAAGTTAAAACTTTCTCACTATGAGCAAGGCAACATTGGTAGGGAAAAACTTCCTTTCAAAAAATACAAGAGTTGGCACCACCGGAGCATCACATCACAACGGTGATGGTTAGGTCTCTTTGGGAATCTTTTCCTCTGAAGGAACACATGACCCACCAGGATGAATAATAGGTGGCCTTGACATCCACAATGAGATAATGCAAACAGTGACACATACCTCCAGATTGGGTGTTAGATTGGGAAATGACAGGAATAGCTGCATATTGTCAGCATACAATAGAAGTGGTAGTCAGACATTACAGGGAAATGCTTCTGTGGATGAGAATTAATTTTTAATTCAAATTTAAAAGAAAAGATGATGTGTTGTAACAATTATTTGGAGAATTGTTATATATTGTGTTGTTAATCTCTGAGTGTTAAAATCATATTACAAAAACATACATTCATAACTATTAGAACTGATTTTTTTTAGCTTTTGAGAAAATGAATGATTCCAAATTCAGTGGAAATTATATGTAAGTTTGATGTGATAGAAAATGCTGAATTAATAAATGTGACCTTTTACATTGGATTAGATGGAAAGTTCATGTATGATTAAAAAAAATGAAGATAAGATTGTAATATGTCTATTTGTACGTTTTCATGTTATTCACCTTGCTGTTGTGTTCATGCTGATCTTGTGACCCGTTATGAAATGGGTGCAGTTACATCCAGGATAACTTAATTAACAAGTAAAAAAAACAGGCTGATAAGACAGTATCTTATCCGTTTACTCTGTCTATCTGTACTGTATCAGTGACCTTCAGTATATCACACTCATTACAAGGCTTGTCAAGTGTCATCTGAACTGTCCTTAAACAACATCCAATAAACTGAGAAATTTGAATCATGTCAAATTGAGTATTCCTTCCATCAGCATGCTTTCCAATTATTGAGGAAAACCTCTTAAAATTGACCCAAATCTTAAAGGAGTGCTCCGCCAAAAATGTTGTGGGCATCAAAAAGTAAACCCCTGAAAAGTTGAAAGCCAGCACATCCATACCCTGATCAAAATTTTGATCAACTTTACAACTTTTCGAACAAACAAACAAACATAGGTGAACACATAACCTCCTCCAACACTCACCCAGAGAGACCAATCAGATATGTGTATAATATAATGTAATGTAATGTAATGTGTAATATGCATAATATGTAAATAATATGCTTAAAGTTCAATACATTATACTTGATCATTACTGCATTGCTATATTGAGTGATCGTTCAGCGCCACCTGCTGGAAATATTAGTTATTTCAGCTGACTTTTAAAGGGGGATTCCTCTATTTTAACTTCCTGTAGGGATTATTACTTCTGCATGCTCTAACATACAAACACAGCTATCCATGTTTACATTTGGTTTGGTGGTTTCGAATTATATAGAAAAGGCTATTTCAAACCTTAGTCTCTACATTCAATTCTTCAACATCTGTAACCTTAAATGTCACCTCATTGGAGCTTGTTGTTTGGCCCTATTTGTTTAAAGCATTGTGATTGGGACGCTATTTACATATACAGACAGCAGAGGGCAGCAACAGATTGACAGAGAAATGAAGCTTGACAGAGAGGTGAGGACATACATTTTGGACGGATTCTATTTGCTGACATTTAAAGTATTTGTTTCACTTTCACTTGTTAAATCATTTTGATGCACAGACAAAAGAATCAATTAACTGATCAGTGTTTCTATGCAAAACAACCTTAACCCTGACCCTAAAACTTCTTTTTTTTCCTCACTCTAACCTGCAAAGCAGGTTAATTCAAAGCAAATGGTTTATATGCCAGTCTGAAATGTGAATCAATAAATTTAAACTTGTTAAATTTAAACTAAATAAAAACTTGCAATCTAAACAAAAATAAACATCTTAACAAATAAATGTAATTAATGTTTCATATTAGAAACTTTTCAGGAGGAATTTCTTGTGTCATTGACTAACAGCTATTTCATTCATACTACATTATAGCACTAAATTGCAAAAAATGTTAAAATGCTCATTATAGTCGTCATCTCTTTTAATTTAGCAAAAATCTAACAGAGTCCATCCATGCTGTAGATAACAGTCTGAGGGTTACAGGATGGTCTGCTCCACTGAAATGGTCTCATCTACCAGTTTGACTGCAACTCTCACTGGCACTTAACTAGAGATAAATAAAACATAGACATTCTCTCTATCCATCTATCTATATCTCTCTCTTTGTCCAACATACATTCACACTCACAGCTCTGATGCCACTATACAATATAACATAGCTGCTCCATATCTTCTGCTCTCAGCTATAATATTTTCAGTGCATACAGAATAAAATGGTGCTGTTACCTGATGCACATCATGATGTATTAGCATGCAAAAAAACAAAACAGCATTGATATATTACAACACACTCTCTCTCTCAGTAAAATGAAATTGTAACATACCTCCATGCACTACAGGCCTATCAGTCAGCTGTACAGCTAAACTCTTACTGATCAACTCATAAAGGTTAATAGAGAGATTGCCAAATCACTGGTGCCCCATATAAATCTGAGATGCAGTAAGTAGGCTTAAGTTATCTCCATTGTGCACCCATCAGCATCAGTATCAGAAGAGCAAAGCAATGGCATAATGTGATGCAAAAAAGTTCCAAGAGGGTGGAGGTCAAGTTTGAGTTATTGTTTTCAGGGATCTATTCAATATATTTATCCTTGATATATTAAAATCAGGAAAAAATGTACTGAAAACAATATAGACCATGCTTAGTGCTTATTTTTGCTACAGAGGACGTCACAGCAGCAGATTTTGCAGACTGGTACAACATTAGAAGGACACAGAGAGTGAATGGCGTGCGTTTTAGGCGAGCCTGCACTTTGCTGTGTCCTTGAAGGTCCTGTCAGGCTTCATTTCAGCTGAGTGAGCTGTTCTGGTTGGGGTGGTTGGATAGATGGCTGCCTGCGCTGAGGGTGACAGAGATCAGGCAAACATCTCATTAAAGGCAGCTGAACTAACAGGCCGAGACTATTTTAATGAGATGCTAACAGTAAAGAGTAGTTTTGTGCCTGAAGCAACTTTTCTCTTAGTCAAGTAGTTTTCTGTCACACACACGAATATAAAGACATAGAGCATATGGAAATGCATTATATGGTCTAATGTCCTGAAATAAGTTCAGAACGTATCCTCAAACATATATTAAATACTGGTAATATATATGTATATATATATATATATATATATATATATATATATATATATATATATATATATATGTACGATTACCCTACTTAATAGGGTAATTGTACGTTGAAGCCTGGAGGAGAGGGGCAGTGACTTGGCCAATCCTGCTGACCTGCCAACTGGAGAGTGTTGAGGTTTTGAGGTCGAAACACTCAGTGAAGGTTGGTGGCCTCTTCTCCGGGCCACACAACTAAATTAGGCGGTGCCCTCACCCGATCATCCCACTCCTGCTCGTTGTCTAACATGTACATGCTAATTTAACATGTAAACAAACAGCCTAAGGCACGGTAAATTGTGTGCATATTGTCTTCCTCATGTTCTCTCACACAAACACAGTTTGTTTATTCACTTGCTGTGAATCACAGATAAAGGCAGAGCAACCACAAAACATTCCTAATATAATCATAATAATTTTATTTATTCATATTATATGTAGACTATTCTACAGAGGGCATTGACTTCCAAAGAGTTGTCCATAGATGACAATGTTAGCTGCTCTGCTACTTTGATCCAGACTATCTTATCTTAACTATTGGATAGATTACTGTTAAATTTGGTGCAGACATGTACCCCAGTAGATGACTCATACTGACTGTGGTTATCGTCTGCCTTTTCCTCGAGTGCTACCATGAAGTTCACATTTTTTTGTTTTTTTCTTCACAGCTAGTAGATGGACTGCCATTTACAGATAGGCCTAACCGTGGCATTACTGTGAATAGGCATAACTATGGCAAGGTTTGGTAATCTAGCACCATCTTCAGGTCCAAATTTATGTGCTCTCAGTACTTTGGTTTCTGACCACAACTAATGACATTCCCACGAGCTGCAGCTCTAGGCAACTTTGTGTTCAGATATGATTTGCAAATATTAGCATGCTAATAACCCATTGTTGAGTAACCTACAGCCACACAGATCCACTGTAGATGTAGTTTAAACTAGATGGGAGGGCGTATATGTGCACTGGGAGAATAATTACTGTAGATTAGATTTATGAACAACTGTAGATTGACAACAGCATGTAGAGTCACTTTCCATTGGGCTATAGCAATGCAAACTTGCTTGCCACCTTGCATGGTCAAAGTTCAGCTAATTTGAAGTGTGACCCTGCAGCGTGCATCCAGTGGCAACCCAGCACTGACAGAAGGTGGGAGTAAAAAAAAAAAAAAAACAGCAAAATATTTTAAAGAACATTCATGTTTATATGTTTATTGTAAGTGATATGATACAATGAATCATCTATTATGATAAGTCGTTCCTGCAATGCTGAGCTGAATCTGCTCTCCAGCTATAGAGGTGCAGATTGTAGTAGTGCAGACGGCTGCACGCCTGTCTGAGCACACAGGACGGTGAGTGCTCATTGTCATATCAGAGGAGCGAAGCTGCCGTGTGCACCATGAAAAATACATTGGCTTTATCTTTGAGTACATTTGCATTACAGAGCCTCATCTTACCTGGCATCTCACGGCACTATGACACCATTCGCCTCTCTCTGTGTCTATGAATGTGTGTGGTAACTATGGCTGGAGGGTCAAAAGTGCTTTCCACATTACAGTCTGTCCATTAAGAGTCATTAGCCCTGTAAAAGTAATGAAAAGATTCCATCATTAACTCTCAGAAACTGTGGCTCTGCTTTGGTTGAAGGTATAATACATTTTTAAAAAATACAAAACTGAAAAAGGGGCTGGTTTTCTGAGCGAATGAAAAGTTGAATATTTAGATCTGTCCAGGAGTTTTCTGTCATCCTGCTAAAAGACAAATAGACAGACAAACAGAAGTGAAAACAAAACGTCCTTATCAGAGTCAACGAATGGACTTTGTTTGCAAGAATTTTGTCAAATAAGCTTTATTATCCATAACAACCATAAAACCGTATTACAAATTACATGAACCATGAATTGATGAGAAGTTTTGAATGATCAACCAAACTGTGTCAATGATGTCAATGTCGATTGATTTGAGGCGGCGTTCAAAGAGCTTGCCATCTCGGCAACTAATTTTTCTCATTATTCTGACACCACATGAATGCACCATACTATTATGAAGCCTACAATTTTGGGCAACCAACAGAGAACTTCTTTGTCACTGAGTACATTTCTATTGTTGCAAATATGTCATCAAACTCACAAAGAAGCAGATAGTGTCCTTTCTCTAAATCTGCTCAGTCTGGATTTTATTTTAATCTCAGCTTTACTGTCTCCTTTGCTGTTACGACTCTCTGCCAGGCCTTCCCGTGTCTTTCGTGACCCATTCAGTTCCTGAAGATAATGAATGCATGCCTGCTGTCCCCTCCAGGCCTAGTCTGCCCACTCTTCCTCTACATGCCCTCTGATTCATCTGCTCCCCTCGCTGATGTTTATGTCACTGTGTATGCTAATATCTAAACAATATGCTAATAAAGGACAATGAATATTCATTCACTTATTGGACTACATTCAAGGTGACATTTGGGAGCCGACACTTGATGTCATTGGAGGAAAGGTACATCTAAACTTTAGGACTGCTCTGTCTAAACTTCCAGTCAGGATCACACACCAGGTGACCTGAGACTCCCTCAAGTGACATTCCCATCAGCCCAGCTGTGCTTTGTTTTGTGTTAATTAGCACACTCACAGGCTAAACCAA
This sequence comes from Chaunax sp. Z400, assembly GCA_037577475.1. Taxonomy (NCBI): domain Eukaryota; kingdom Metazoa; phylum Chordata; class Actinopteri; order Lophiiformes; family Chaunacidae; genus Chaunax; species Chaunax sp. Z400. The sequence goes on along the minus strand of CM075187.1, from coordinate 22,132,392 downwards.
TGGTTATCAAACTGGGGGACAGGTCACCTTGGAGGAGGCCATAGACTCACTTCGAGGGGGGTGGATCACCAAGGGAAAAATGCTGAATATGAGTGAACCTAAGTTTATGTAGGGACTACAAAATCTTCTTGATGCTATCATTAATGTCCTTAAAAACTAAACCAGGATCCCTTTTATTAGTTGCTTCCAATATCTTTGTTCATGATATATAAAAAATGTGAGGATGGTAGTGTGGACTTTCTTTCTGCTTCTGAAGGAGGGTAATTAAACAAAGATGGTGAACATGGTTCGCTGTGACTTAGTTTGTGTGCTGAGATTGGCTTAGATCAAACCTGCTGTACCTAAGTATACCCTCACAGAGCTGGTAGGCTCTTCGTCTCATTATCTTCTCACATTGTTTCACTTTGATATGTTTTAGAAGCCTGAAGAAGAGCCTAAGTATATGTACAAGTGAAAATAATAATAAAAAATAGAAGATACTATATATACATCTACCAAGGCTGCGCTGGGCCCAGCAAACACAAAAGGACTTAAACAGCTAAAATTACATGCTTTATTATCTGAAAATGTTTCAGAAATAGGAAGTGTAGAGGAAACATAACAGAAAATGGGTTTATAACAAACTATTCATGCTGATTTGCACATGATTTATTATATAGACAGTTTGTTATTTAAAATAAATGGATCATTTAATTTTAGATTTATTAAAAAAAACAAAAGTTAATGATTAACTTTATCAACTGTATGTGAGTGATGCTGTTAAACTTGCTCAGAAAGTGACCTTTATTTTTATGCAGTCTTCAGTATTATACAGGGTTTGTTAGATCACACACACACCTGGACCTCATCTGCATATCTTAGTATTTCCTTAGCTGTGACAATGTTTTGTTTTGGGTTTTTTTGTCCATGTACCAAAGTGCTGGGAGATGCCCAGTGCAGCCAGTCTGCTCCTGCTGGTTGAGCTCCACAGCAGCAGAGGGGGGATACGGTGAATGTCTTGCAAAAGGGTACATATAGGTATTAATGAGGAGATAGGTTTCACTTGTTGCACATATTTTCAAAGCTGGTGACGAGCAACATGTCATGTTTGGAATCTTAACCTTGACTTTTAATAAGATTCTGAAAATTTAATTACAGATAAACAAAATGGTTTTACCCATCCATTTTCTTCCACTTATCCGTGGTCAGGTCTCGTATTTGGTGTTCAACCATGTTCTTACCTCACCTTTTCACTAAGACAAATTACTTCATTGCACCCGAAGAGATTCTGTCCAAGCCGGAATGTTTGCATGGTTTCCTGCAGTGTGGGTTAGTAACAAGGCTGAGATGGCGCAGTCAGGGTCAGTCAGGTGCTCTTGTCCAATAAAAGCCTCATGAAGCAGAGATGCTCTCCATGCGCTTCAGTGGAGATGAGCGGGGATGTTTTTTGAAAAAGCAGCTTTCTTCTTCTTAAAGTGGGGTCAGAGAATCAGAAAGAGGACCAAACCATCAAATAGAGATCTTTTTGTTTCATTATTAATAAAGCTGTTGGCTCTGGAGGAGGTGGAAGAAGCGTCTCGGTAACCAGTTATATGTTTATAGGTTGTAGTGGCTCAAATGAAAAAACTACAGGGCACATTTCTATGTGGCTACAAAGAAATCTGTTGATTGTTTTTATTTTCTAAATTAATTTGACCAACAGTCAAAATACAGAAACCAGAGAAATGTCATATTTCAGATGCTATTAACAATAAGTGTTTTTGTTTTTGCATTTGACAAATGGGAAATAAGTGATAATCTAATTTCATTTATTTTTTGTGGCTCATATGATATAGTTGAAGCATTTCAAACACGACAACCCAAAATAAAAGAGACAGAATTATTGTTTTGTCACTGCTGCATAGGTGCTGCATTTCAATAATAATCTGTAAGAGGAAACATTTGAGGAAACATTTTTTGGAGAAGCTGTTTGTTGAAATGTTTTTCATCTTATTTTGTAATTTAACTGCAAACTCTTTGAAAAATACATGCAGGAGCACTCTCACTGCTATCCTATGTTAGGATTTTGTTTTTGTGTTTAATTTTGCACAAATTGGTGCGTCATGAAAGGTCTTCAATCAGTCAGGAACTAACTGCGACTGTACAACTGAGTTCATCAACAAAGTCTTTGTTTTCTAGCTTTTAACCCACAAACTGTTACTATTTAAAAGTTTGTTGTCTTAGCTGTGCAAATAAATTCATTCATTCATTTTCTGCAACCGCTTATCCTTTGCAGGGGGGGGGGCTGGAGCCTATCCCAGCTGACTTTGGGCGGGAGGCAGGGTTCACCCTGGACAAGTCGCCAGTTCATTACAGGGCCACATAGAAACACAATCAACCATTCACACTCACATTCACACCTACAGTCACCTCCACTGCATGTTTTGGTGGCGGGAGGAAGCCGGAGAACCTGGAGGGAACCCACAAAGACACAGGGGAGAACATGCAAACTCCACAACAGAATAGTCCCAGGTCCTCAGGTGGATTTGAACCCAGGACCTTCAACAGTGCTACCCACTGCGCCACCATGCCACCTGTGCAAATGAAATTTGGTGTGGAGCGTGCAGCTACAATATTGATTCATAATATGTGAACATACCTTTCAACTGAGAAGAAGACATTTTAAAGAAGATTACTAGATGCATAATATATCAAATCTCATCTATCTTGACTCATGGATTGTCAAGAATACAACATATTTTCTTCCATCATGTTAGTCATATGCACATGGGTATTTAGTGAAAGACTACAGAAATATTATGTTATATCATTTAAATGCAAAATTCCAACTTTCTAAAGTAGAAACAGATCCATAATGTGCCACTTCATTTTTCTCAATTATTAATGTCTGAATAATTGGAGTCTATTTATTACATATAAATCCTTAGAAAACAGATTGCTCCAACACTATATAGATGTTTGGGCATTACGAAGACACAATAGTGTAGGTGTAATATATTTATGTTATTGCGTTTGAGATTCAGTTTTAATTGGATGAAAAATGTGCAAAAGATTCCAAATTTAACAAAAACCTATTCTAAAATCACCCTAAAGCCTGACCTGGGTCAAACACCCTGATAGGAATTTATGTGTATCTTTTGAAAATTACATAATGAGACTTAATCAGTGGAAACAAATCAAAGCGTGAACAGAAGCTTGTGCTTGAAGAAAAGAGAAATACGGGTTGTTTCCTCTGTTTTGTCTGAAGGTGAGGGCCGCTTTGTGCAGTGCTCCGGATCAGACGGGTGTTTGAATGGATCCAGACTACAAACCTCTGCTGACTGACCCGTCCGATGACGCAGGGAGAGGGCGCGGAGTGGCAGCCTGACATCATGGGCTGTAACATGAGGATAACTCTATACATTTTATAAACATTGGGGTTTGGTGGGAAAGCTTTGGAGGGCTAAATCGGCAGATCATACTAACATCACATTTCCCTTGCCTGTGGCATTTTGAGGAGATCCAGTAGTTCACCACAACCCTGAAGGCCTTCACACCACAGCCGGTAGCCGTCCAGGAGTCTGACCTTTCACAGACAACCTGCAGGCTGATGAAATGATAATAAAGCTCCCTCAGACAGGTCAGAGGCACCTCTCACAGTGGAATTCCTAGACTAAATAATAGACGAAACAGTAGACACCTGTAAGCTGACGGGCCAGCTCAAAGGAGGAAGTCTCCAGCCTGACGTTCACACGGCTGGAGGAGACACACAGCAACTGAGAAAACTTCAGACGACATCTGGAGTCAGTAAGAGCTGCTGCCTGCATCAGCTTGTCAAACTGGACGTTAACATCCTCCTGATATCAACTCAAAACTGTTTCCAAGATGTTAGGGGTTCATACTAGATTGGTGGAGAGCAAAGAAAAGTCCTGCTGCTGGTTTACAGGTAAAAAGTTGACCTTGCTCTGTCCAAATGTAATAAATTGTACCTGCCTGCACTGATAAATCTCGTTAATCTACATATTCTGTGTGGCTTGTTTAATCCGTAACTAGACTAGATCTCAGTAGAGCACATATCTCTGCAAAGGCAATTGTTTAGCTTGCCTGGCCCATGCCTCCCCTCTCCTCAAAGTTTCATTGAAACTGGTTGGGGAGCAAGACACAAATCACTTCAAATCAATTAACAATCACTTCCATCCTGACCTTCGCCGTCTTTGTTGCTCTAACAAAGACGGAATAGGAGGGTCAGAAGGTCCCTTTGTTTCATATTACTGTGGCCGCTACAGGGTTTTGCTCATTTGTCACATGGCTTAGTATCTCATGCAGATGCAGAAGTCACCCTTTTAGTATGTGTATGAGACACACCAGGCTTAAAACTATCATGTAAACTCTTTCAAGTCATTATGAGACTATCAGAGCAACAGCACAACGTCATGGTTTACAAAGCAAGAAAGTCCCAATATGGGTGGAGGTCTGGGTTGAGTTAAGAGGGGAAGTGAATTTCATTTCATCTGTTTTATCATCATCAATTCCACATTTTCCGTACACTCATCCTGTCAGATTTCTGTTTCCAACAGGAAAGAGAACTTTTATTTCCCTTGCTGGGCTGGAAGTAGCGGCTGTGGGTATTTGTGGATATGGTCATCTCTTCATAATGAAACCCAGCAGTCTGAGAGGCATGGATGTTGTCATCACTGATTGTTTTTGATGGATTTCTTTAAAATTTCTATTGATCCAGATCTATTTTTGGTCTAGATATAACTGTTTGCCTCTAACATATACATGAAATCCATTTGAATGACTCTGATCTACATTATCTCAGCTACATATTGGTGGCAGTGCCATGTCTCTACCCCTCTCTGATACAGTACTGTGACCCAATGCATATTGCCCCCCCTAAATTAAAGTAGTAGTTATAGTATTGCCAAAATGTAAAAAAAAGTATATATATATATATATATATATATATATATATATATATATATATATATATATATATATATATATATATATATATATATATATATATATATATCTTGCAATGCTTAAGAAAAGTGAAAAGTGAAAAAGTGATCCAGAATCTGCATCCGTAACGGGATTCACATCAAGATTTTAGCAAATTCCCTTTGGCTCAAGATCCACATCTACTGTACACAAAATGTAATCAAAATCTGTTGATAACTTTTTGAGATACTTTGTGGACCAGAAAACAAACAAATAAACAAACAAACAGGCAATCACTTAAGCTCCTCCAATTGTCATTGGTGATGTTAAAGACAGAAAACATTACAACTTTATATGATGTATCAATAAGAGCAGCAGTCAGGATGGTGTTAATATTTAATTTTGATGGCCTGAGATGATCTATAATGGGAAATATGTCTAATATGCAGTGGTATATGAACAAATGATCTTATTTTCCTGTATACAATGGGACAATATTTCATTCAATTTCAAAAAATAAATGTTTATGCTTAATTCTTCCCATTGAGTAAACATGACTTTAACTCATCTCAAATTCTAAGAGTTACAGTAAAGATCCACATGATGGGTTTATGTTTCCAAGAATTGCCAGTGACCCTTCAATGCACAGGTCTCTTGGGTCCTTAGCAACCAGACATTTAGTCATATATTAAAATCATGTTACTTAAACACTTCCGAACATGTCCTAATTTTATTAACATATTTCAACTTAACCTGTTATATTTCTGGTTTAAACTGTTCTCTCCTGCACATACGTTGGCTACTCTAACGCCTCACAGACTGACACCAAATAAAAAATAGTCAACACAATAATCACTAATCACAGTCAGTCTAGGTTTTTACCAGAAGCCAAAATGTGATTGAAGTAATTTGAACAAAAAGTCCTGGAGATAATCTGTATTGGAAAAGTTTTTAACATAAAATTTAATTATAACCAAGTTATACGATCAAACGATCAAAGTTCAATGAGTGCAATATTGCAAATGTACAGCTCTGGTCATCTTGGGGCAATACATTAAAAAAACACAGAATATACAACACAGAATACATAAAACATCTACTAGTAAATATGTTACAACATACATTCATACATGCCAGCAGTGTATGTAAATGTTACTGTATTGTATATTTTATAAACAGATAAATAGTACATAAAGTACTTGGGGCTCGTCAAGACTGAGCTGGTTGTTAAGTAGTGTAATTCAAGCAGGAATAAATGAAAAATTGAAACAGTTGCTCTTACATCAAGCTGTGTCTACCTGAAGGTAACAGTTCGTATTCTGAAAGTAAAATGTTTGATGGGTCCTTCAGGATTTTTGTTGCATGACTGACAAGGATTTATTCGTAGATGGTGTTAAGAGAGGGGTGATCATTTTCTCCAAATCACCTTCATTTTAATGATTGCTCCATGTGCAAAATTCACACTAGACCTGAAAGTAAACAGGCCTACATACATTTGAAATATTAAATAGAATTAAATTACTGTATAAGACTGGCTTTATACTGGATTTATAATCTTGCACATATTTAAGTTCAGGATTTATAATCTTGCACGTGTTTGAGTTCAGGATTTATAATCTTGCACGTGTTTGAGTTCAGGATTTATAATCTTGCAGAGATGGGTGTTCTCCTCAATTTGCACCATCAGGAGCTTTATTGGCAATCCTTAATATGTGGCCATAAATATTGTTGCGGGGTCAGTCTGAACACATCGTCAGACAAAGGTTCTTCTTTTGTGACACCTTTTTCATTGAGCTTCATTCATGTACTCAGGAAAAACGTTTTTCTTTGGATCTTCCCAATGATTTTTTAACTCAAGCAGATCAGCCTCAGAAAAGTGTTGGTAAAGTAAAGTAAAGTAAAGTAAAGTAAACCTTTCATGGTTTCAGTGTAATTGTGCACTGTCGACCGGTTTATAGAAATTCAGTGCCTACTACAACTACATGAAGGGAATCTTCAGCAGAACTGACGAAAAAAACATTCATGCTCCAAAGATTCCTCTCTGCTTTCATAAAGATGATAGAGTTCATCATTTGTGAAACTTTTTCAGCAGAATCCAGCTCTGACTTTGCTCCCCTGGTTTGTTGGGACAGAAACTGTCACAGCCAGTATGTTGCTGTGATTCAAACCTGCAGGCCAGTTTGTCAGGACTGACTTAACTGAGACTGAAAGCCAGAAGCTAGAGGAGTCATCTCTGCCTAAAACAGACTGTTTTAATGAGGGCTGAGGATCTGTCAGGGTAGATAACTCCCACAAAGACGTGTCTGTGTTGTACTTTATGCTTTGTGCCGCTCTAATTCACTGCACAGAGCTCCATGTATATCTGATATGTTTAGTCTGTTGTCTGACATGTTATTTACTATCCAGTTGAATGAACTGCATGTGAAACACTATCATTCTTTGTATTTTCTTGGCAGTGTCTTCATGTTGATGCACCTGCACAAACACCTCCAAGACAAAGTTGTCTGTACTGTTCCTGTCGAATAAATTGATTCAGCTCTAATCCTTTTTTTTTTTTTGTATCTTTAGATTCTTAAGAAATAATGAGGAATATATATATATATATATATATATATATATATATATATATATATATATATATACACACACCACACTATTTAAACCAGTTGCTCTCAAACTTTTAACATATACCCCTAAGTAACCCCATGGACATCTCACCACATATATATTTTCTTTTTGTTTGTAATTCTGCTTCTTAAACAAAATGTAAACACACACATATCTAACATATAGTACATAACATGTAACTATATGAGACAGAATAAGCAATAAATCCTGCCTTTTATTCGTATTTCAAACTATTTCTTTACCCACACTCAAAGTTACTTGCTTACTTATTCATTAAATAACCAATAAGTAATGGATGAAGTGAATATGGGGATTGGCCTGGACTGATTTTAGCTTTGAATTATTACCCCAGTCTGCCCCTGCTGTCTGTTGCTAGGCGAGACACCTTTTTTATTACCTTTTACTGTCTTCTATTTTTCTGTTATTTATTACTTTGTTATATTGATTTACTTTTATTTTGTCACCATATTCATTCTCTCTTGTATTCATTGGCCATAACCTTGACTTTCGGTTTTATATCACCCGCTGTGTATTTTGTATTTTCATCCTCAGTTTGAATTCTTTCAACTCTGTCTCAGATCTTGTCTGGCTGTATGGTTTTACACTTACACTTGTCATGTTACCCTGAGTTTCCTGTCTTGTCTGTCAAAGCACTTTGTAAACAATTGTTTTTTAAAGGTACTATATAAATAAAGATTATTAATTACTTACCTGCTGACTGCTTACTGACACAAATGCTCCTCAATGCTACTCAAAAGAAGATAATTCAAATTTCAACATCTATTGAAATGTCCAATTAAAACCTGCACGGGAACAATACCAATGAAATCTATTATAGACAGAAAATTATAGCATACCAAGGAATGGCTATTACTGAAAAGTGGTCATAAAGGTCAAAAATTGTATTGGGTGAGGTTTGATATAATGAATGTCCTAATAATCATACCTTTAACTGTTTTATGATAATGACACTTAAATGATCAGATGTATGTTTCATCTGGTATCCAGTCCTGCAGCTTGTTGTGTTGATGCTGCAGCTGTAAACAGACTTTGTGTGGAAAGCTCGAGAGAGATGGAAACATCCTGTCAGCCTGCTGGCTCGCTCTGTTACGGCCATGTTCTAGACGATGTTGTGACTGAGAGAACAAGAGCTCAGATCAGTCAGAGCTGGTTGAACACGGGGCTTGTCAGGATGTGAGGGAAAGGAGGAAGATGGCATCTGGTGGGTATCATGAAGTGTCACATTAAAGATTCTGCAGCTCCTCTGTGTCTGTCAGGCTTATGAACTGGAGTGGAACAAAGGCCCAAGGAAACAAATCCTCTCCTGCTCGAGAAGAGCCAAAAAAAGAAAGGAAAAAAAAGAAAAAAGGCCGAGGAGGAGAGAAACTTCATACATTTACACTCATTGAAAAGAAGGATAGAACTCCTGGTGCTGCTGACATTGACTCCCCCACTGAAAAAAAAATGCTTCTCATTCTGGTGATGTGTATTCATGTGTAATACACTAATGCAAAAACACTGAAGAATGCTCGACCACATCCTATGTTTATTCAGGTGAATCAGTTGCTCTTCTCTGTAGCTCTCTGCATCACAGTGAATGCATCATCTGTATCGGGCTTTGCCTCATCAGTGCTGACCTGTTACCTGACCTTGCCACATGTGGACAGTCCCCACTGTAAGCTAATCCATCGCCCTGATGTGGAAATCAATGCTAAGTGGATGACTTACACTGAAGGCCTGTTTGTCTCATTGAGCCATGTCATTAAACAGGCAGTGAGAGGAGGGAGGTGGAGCGGTGACAATGACAGCAAGGAGCTGCTGATCCTTTCTTTGCAGCATTGTTTGTATAATCATTTATTAAATTTTTTTACAATTTAAAGTATGTGTAGACCACAGCCTCCACTTTTTAAATTTGAATTTTAAATTGAATTAACTGTGTGGAGTTTATTATTTGAGTTTATCACAGGACCATTGTTTTAAATTAGAAATGAAAGGTTTTGTATGGACGTCTGGAGGGTTATTTTCAGTCAGTGATACCCTACAAAAGTGTTGTTTTGGTTTTCTGGGTATACTTTAGATGAACTTCTTACAGGAGCTGCATGGAAATTTGCTGAATCTCTCTCTCGCTCTAAACTAGGGTGAGGATTTTGGTCCTTTATTTTTCAGGCATATGATCAACCTTAATTTTCTATGAGTTCCTGTGAGAACAGAAAATATTTGGTTCTCGAGGAAATCAGCAACTGATTTGTTTTGAAATCTGACATATTTTAGTTTATTTATGATCTTTGGAAATGTTTTACCAGCAAGTCCTCTAAACTAAACAACAAAATAAAGTTTTGTTGGGGCCTTCCAACACACATATGTTATTATAAAAATGATTTTATGATCCATCAGCAGGTTTAGGCACAAACTGCTAGATTCATTAAGGTCATAAAGAAAACATACTGTATACTGGTGTTTGTGGATGAGATGTAAACAGCGTTGTTCTAAGGCAAAGACATCAAAATTATAACAACAAAATACTTTATACTTCCTTTCCAAGCAGCTTGGTGGTACAGTGATTAGTGCTGTTCAAATCTAGTCCGGGGTCCATTCTGTGTGGAACATGTTCTCCCCATGTTGGTATAGGTTCCCTCTGGGTGCTCCAGCATCCTCCCACAGTCAGAGAACATGTGAATTGACTCTAAATTGCCCATAGGTGTTACTGTTTCAGCCTTGTGATGAACTGGCAACCTGTCAAGGTTGTTCTCCGCCTCTCGCCCAATGTCAGCAGGGATAGACTCCTGTCCCCCTGTGACCCTGCTCAGGATACACAGTTATAGAAGATGGGTGGATGGATAATGCCCTTCCAAAATGTCACCAATGAGCATTTTCTTATCTGTTGCTCTGAAAGAGGCTTGCTTAGGGGAAAATTATGGAATTAAGAGAAATATGTTGTAAGAAAGTGGAAGACAAACAGCAGTCTCGTGTTTCTAAGTTGCTTCTTATATTGACCCACCCTTTTCGGGGCATATAACTAACAAGAGATAAGACAATAAATACTTTGTTTGGGTGCATCCCAACAATGTCACAGTGTTCGATTGCATCGGCGAAGTTCTACAGCGTGAACCCAGGTTTGTCATGAAAGTCTGTTTTTGATGCTCAGAGCTGCAGCTTCCTGTGGGAATGGATGCTGAAGTGTTGACGCACAGCAGGAGTATAAGAGAAGAAATAACCTCTAACATCTCCACTCATTAATATTACACGCTCTTGTCTGTACAATACAGTGGAATCTCAGCCTGCTTTAACCACTAAATAATTCACACACTAAAATCTTTTCTTTCTCTGCCTCCCCTCGTCTTTTCCTGGTGCTGCTCAAAGTGGAGCCATGGAAGGGAGAGAGGAGACAGAGAGAGGTAGACGGTGAACGGACGGAACAACACAGTAGTAAAACATTACTTAATGATTCAGATTTGATCCCATCAGAGGTTTGAACACAGAACAGCCTGGGAATCCTAATGTGAAAAAGTCTACATTTTACACTTTTTAAAGTTTTTACCTCCAACAAAGACAATATGTATAGCCTGTGTCAGCTACACATATTGGACAGTCAGCTGCTCAGTTTATTGGTCGGTCAGTCGATCGGTTGGTTGGTAGATTGGTTGGTTTGTTAGCATTATTCTAACACTCCTTGATGAATTTCCATCAAACTTGGTGGAAGGACAGAAATGAGCCAGGAAAGAACCCAATACATTTTTATATGGATCCGGATAGAGTGATGGATGGAGGATTTTTTTTTTTACCACTTCCTTTATAGTGAGATAGGTCTCGCTATAAAGGAATATATATACATACATATATATATATATATATATATATACTGTATATATACGTATATATATGTATGTATATACATACATACATATATGTATGTATATATAATATCAATTTTAATAAACAGTTGAGGAGTCTGGGACTAACATGTTATTTTTCCAGAATATTTTAAAAAAGTATCCATAATTTGAGGAATTAGATTTTTGTCTTTCCTCCACAGTCATACTTTATCTGTTTTTGCCCTGAATTACTACACTATTATTATTACACTATTAAGAAGGTGACACTTGATTCACTTCTCAATAGTTCTTCTTGATTCTACAACCGGGATTTGAAGCGACCTGGTTGCAGCCTTCAGCATTTCTCTTTAGCGCGCGCTGCTGTGACGCACGGTCACATCCATACAGGTCACTAATGTGCTGCAACTCAGACGGGATGAGACCGGATCCCTGCACAACATACATCCCCCCAATTAATTACAAGCGGACCCGAGCTTTCCTCCTAGCAGCTCATCCTCCTGTGCTCACCTGAGATCAGCTACCTTCATGCTGTTATCTTTTTAAGCGTTTGCTGGGACTAAAACCAAATCTGGACCTAGAGAGGAAATATTTCAGAATTTGGGATTTTATGGATTTGGACAACTTCTTTAAAATTCCAACCTATCCTGAAGCAAACAACTGCACTTAAAATAATGGGAAATTAATAAAGGAAACAACAAAGGGTGAAATAAAAGTTTGGTGAGAATTTCTCGCTGTATTCCAAACGTGTCCAGCTGTGGAACTAAGCGCTCCTTGTGAGATTACAGAGGATACGTGAAGAGGAATTTGCCTTCTTTACCCTCCTCGACGCACCGACACAGGTCTCTGTCCCTCATTCTTACAGATGTGTGTGTGGATGTAAAACGCTGCTGTTTGCTGACAGTTAGGGTTGGTTACACCTCTCCCAGCTGTAACTCGACTCTCGACCCGCAAACCGGGGCGCCGCAAGCTGGAGGTGCTGCCATGGGACGATCCAAATACTAATATGAAGGGTAAGATTATCAGATGTTTATATGGAGTGTCTGTGGTTCCTGTAGCGCACTGAGAAGTACAGCACAGTACACTGGGTGTAATCAGTACCAGGTTTGCTCCATGGTAAAAAGCTTCTACAGCGCGTAAAATGCACTAAAATCACCAAGTCGCAAAATGAGCATTCCAATAGTTTAAAAAAAGTTAAGTTCATTTGACTAAATTGTACAGTAATGATTAATTGATTATCCAGTTAAATCAAATCCCTTCTGGTATCCTTTTTTTTCTGGGTAATTGTCACGTTACAATCAATTTCAACCTTTGTCTGCAAATATTGTTAAAAAAAAAAAAGTAAAGATTGTTCCAAGTTCTAGTGTCAGGTGACTGGCCTCATATGAAAAATTATATAAATGATTTTTCTGTAGAATTTTGTGGAGGTGAATCCACTGAGTCCGTCAAGTCACACCCACTACATTTTGACTATAGAGACCAAATAAAATAGTCATTGATTTCCATTTCAAATATATTTGTTTAGCTGTTCATTTAGATTGTTTTCAGATATTATTTCCCAATATACAGTTTTAAATTATTCTCCACACTGTCAGCAGGAACAACAACAAATACGCCTATTAATACCTGATCTAAATGCAGACAAGTTGAATTATATTTTAATTTGTCTGCTCCGTTTTCATTATGTAACCATGGCCAATGTCATATTCTGTGACACATTCACAGGTTAGGGGTGGAGTTGTTCCTCCTGGTGCCCCCATGTTTGAATAAACACAGCAAAAGTGCCCTCTTAGATGTGTCTGGTAGATAAATCACGATAAATTGTCCTCTAAGGTTCCTCTTCAGTGGGCAAAACAGCAACTCTGTTAAAAAGAGGATGGATTTTTGTTGTGGTGTGTGCTTTTCCTGTTGCTTATATCACATTTATTTGATAATGTTTATTTATTCATTTAATTAAGTCCAACAATTAAAAAAAGTTTGGATGGATGGATGGATGGATGGTTGGATGGATGCTGACCTTTGAGTGTGAGGCTGTCTGGTGGTTTGTGCGTGATGCTGACTGACTGTGTGGGTGTAAACGACTCCCTGGGGTTGGGGATACTGATGTTCAGGGCTCCGTCACTATGGAAACAATGCAACAGACAGTGATAGGCTGATCCTTAGGGTGTCAATGAGAGCTCAGTCATACAAAGTCTGTGTATGATAACAGTTTGTAAGTGTGGTGGCATGTAACCTTTACATGTATTGATACTTACTCCCATTGGTCATGACACATGCTTCTTAGTGATTTACTGTGGCAGAATCTTGAGAGTGGTGTGGTGATTGGCACTGTCGACTCACAGCAAGAAGGTTCTGGGTTCGAATTCAGGCCTGTGGAGTTTGCGTGTTCTCCCTGTGTTTGCATGGGTACCCTTTGGGTGCTCCAGGTTCCCAGAGGGTGCTCACCCTCAGCCCTAAAACATGCAATATAGGTGATATATTGTTTTTATCTGTATGGGTTATCCAAAGTACATTGTTTCTGGAAAAGTGTTCATTAGATATAAATGTTAGGACAAGTAGAGAGGGAATAAAAGGAATGTGATTCAGTGATGTGGACTTCAAGTGTTCCTGGAAGAGATGTCTTCACTGTGGTGGCATTTCACTATAAAAGACCTACACAATAATACAACGTATAAGAGATGGCAACATTTCACTGAGGCTGAGCTGTGCAGCTTTGAACTATTCAGGGCTTTTCCTAGCTGAAAATTCACCTTCATTGTTTGGATTCATATTTAATAATGAATTTCATCAATGAAACCGTCACTAACCTGGCAGAGAGTGGACAAAAGGTAAACTCTAAAGGTAAACTCGACAAGTCGTGTTTCTTCTTCTTTGTCCAGATTTCACTGAGAGCTTTTTCCCCTCTGTCATTTTTGGCATGCTGGTTGTCATGTCGGCCATACATGAGTCACGTGAATCACAGCGTGATGGTTTCATGGCACGACACGCTCCTGCCTATATCCTCATCACACCCACACAGGAAGCAACAAGGAAATGAGATGATGACGATGATGGCTTTGCTTCAGTCACATCTCTTGTTGACTCTCTGTTTTTGCCTGCCAGTGTTTTACTATCCATCAGTGAACAGTGTTTTGGTTTAATGTTTAAACATAGGTCATAGTTTAAATTTAAAATACTAATCTAACATCAGGAAGTAGTGATTTCACTGTTCAGTGTGTGTGTGTGTGTGTGTGTGTGTGTGTGTGTGTGTGTGCAGAAGCCTGGGGGGGGGGATTTTTCTCTCCATTTGCTCATATAATTTTGGTCCGGGATCAGACTCATTGTATAAAACATGATGCAAAGAGAATAATGAAATGCATACCCTCTCTCTCATTTCAAGGAGACTGTAAACAGACTTCTTGACTTGTCCTCTTTGCACATGACAAAGAAAGAAAACTGAAAATTGTATACAACCATATTTCCTTAAATTATTGCTCCTTTGGTATAACAATCATCCCTGTCTCATATTTCACCCTCTCTCAAAAAACATCCAGAGAGAAGTAACTGTGTGTCTTTTATTTCCTGTCAGTCTGTCCTTTTGTGATAGGTGTAGATTTTTTAAAAATTCACAGGTCATGCCTCTTTTTGCCTGAGTTAATTCAACTCTGGTGAAGTTATAGATTTGAGCTTTCGCAAGACGATTGCCTTTGTTTTATCCATAATGTGTAGGAAGACAAAAAAAGAGTACGCCATCATCAGCCCTGGAGGCTGATTGGTTGGAGAGTTGCTTGATGTTAGCAGAGGTTTGCGCTCTGTTGAATGCCTCATTGTTTAATTGTCAGGTTGCTTTGGGAGCACTCAGCCTTCAACTAAAAAATGCAATATGTTTAATGGCATGCATTTAGCCCATGAAATGCTAACCATGAAGTAGAGGCTAATTTCTATTCTCATCTCATGACAATATGTCTGTGAACCTCGAGGCCCGTCTATAGTTTTTCTCACCTTCACTAATAACGTACAACTTCTTCTTAGAGTCATAACTCATCCAGATCTGCACACGCATGCATGACGGAATTCTGTTAAGAATCAGTACAGATTACACTTTCCAGGGATATCAACATCTTCATGTCCATTACAGATAAGGATCCATAAATCTGCTTAGAAATCATAGAAACACTCCCCTAACTGCAGATCTTGCCTCATGATCATCAGATTTAGTTTCCCCCGGATGTTTCTATGGTTTTTGAATTATTATGGAAAATACAGGGCTTTGCTTAGACATATGTAGAGGCTCATCTAAATTAAGAGCAAACATTTTGCAAAAAAAAAAGACATTTAGATTCAGGGAAACACAGTAAATATTGTTATTTTTGTCCATGCAGTAAGGCTGAAGGGTGTTTCTTCTTCTTTTGAAAAGATTGATGGTAAACTGTAGACCGTAACCCCCAATAATGGCTATCAACCTAAGGGAAAACTTTATTACAACTAGGGTCCTCTGTTGGTTACATTGGAATTTAGAAACTGTCCTCTCGAGACAAATGATGGCATTGTCATTTGTTGAAATGCATGTTTGTGTTTACCTGCCAACAACCTCTCTGTTCCCAGTCTTACTGCAGTCCTATTTACTACACTACTAAGGTTTTGTTCTGGTTAAAAAAAAGATGGTCATTGCTGATAGCTGAAGATCAGACCTGCTAATTTGCATTTGGCTCAAGTCCTAACAGATAAAACATAAATATTGATCATCAATATTTTCAGCGATGGTTGCTGGAGAGAGAAACCTGTTGAAACATTTGAACCAGGTTTCTCTTGCTAATCCACTGTGCAGTATAGTCGTGAAACCTTACAGCAACATCTTCTCTCCTCTAGCTTTTTATCCTTTTCCTCTTCACACCTCTCTTCTCTTTTCCTTTCTTTCTCCACTTCCGTTTTAACCCTCACCCTTGACTTCACACCTTTTCCTTTCCTTGCTTCTTTCTCAATGTTTCTTATCTTCTCCTCACTTCTTCCCTAGTCTTATTTTCCTCCCTTCTCCTCTCTTAAGTGTCACAGCACTCCTTTTCCTCCCAACCAATTTTCCTCATCTTTTTCTTCATTCCTCTCCCCAGCCTTCTTTCTCCTCTCCCTCTTCCACTCCTCTTTATCTTTGCTCTTTCTGTTCCTCCATTTCTCTCCGTATGTACTTTTTCCTCTCTCCCCCTCTTTTTCTCACTCCTTTATTTTCCCTCATCCTACTTCTCCTCCTCACTCTCATTTTCTATCTATCATCTCCTCTTCTCTTATTCTCCTCCTTTTTGTCCCCTTCCTCCTTCTCTTTCTCCTCGCAGGCTGTTGATGGAGAGGATTTCGAATGTCAGCCGGGACAGTGGTCATCGCAGGAGGAATTCTGGCTACAGTCATCTTACTGACCATCGTTGCTGTACTGTGTTTATGTAGGTTACAGGTATGATTATTTTACTATTATAACAGATAATATGTAATAATATAATTTCTTTCTCCCCCCCTCTGGCAGTGAGAGTAATTACACAAACACTGTTGACATGCTTATGGTGCTGTAGGCTCGTCATACTGCTACTTGCTGTCGCCTCCTCTGTGCCAGTGCAGGAGAGCCACCAAAAAGATGACAGATTTAAAATATTAAGACATATATCTGGCAGTCGTATGCATAATTAGCATTGTGTGAACTCATCTGTTCTTAAGGGCTTCGATGTAACTGATGTTTATATGAAAAAGGCCCACGCTCCACGTTTAACTAATTCTCTTCCAGAGAGCACCATAAGACTTATACAGGATGCTGTATTACGAAAAGTTACATATATTTGAAAATGTAGTCTAACGATAAAGTCTCAACTTTTTGATCATGGTGGTCAAAAACACAGTTTTGTAAAAGTAACCCAATTACAGTGAGTATTTACCTGAAACCCTAAACAGTCTAGAGCCTTAGGCACTGTACCTATGCAGACTGGTGCTTTGAGCTAAATGCTAACATGCTAGCAGTGAATTTGACAGTGACTCTGTCTCTTTTACTGTGATTGGCCACTGAAGTATTACTGCTGTAAGAGGGAGGAGTCTGAGAAGGGGGAAGAGGACGAACCAGAGCTCGACAGCATGTCGCCGATCCACCCCCTCGCTCTGTCCGCTCCTCCTACACCTCCAATGTCAGAGCACTATGGTCTGGATGAACCAGAGACCTACCTACCCCCCACTTTCCTCACTGAGGCCAACGGGCCTGCCAACTTCTCCCCCACACCGCCGCCACGTAGGTGCCACCGTTCACACGCCTTCTGCCCGTCCTGTGCCCGCTGCTCGCTGCCATTCTACCTGCAGCACCCGGAGAGGCTGTGCAATGGCGGCCGCAGGATCAGCTATAGGACTGTGCAGCAGGAGGACCTGGAGCTGCCCATGGACCTGGCCAGCCTCTACCAGAAGCTGAACCTAATTCGATCTGTCACCATGAGGGAGGTGGTCACCCACAGTGTCAGCACCGACGTTTAAGAGCGGGCAGGGTGGAGCAGCGCCGCCCTGTTGGCCTGGAGGAAAGGTTGATGTATAGTACACAAGCTGCACAGACTCAGCACTGTCTGCAAATACACTCAATTGACATGTTAATAGTTTGTGCCGGCAGTTCATCATTAAGACTGTGCTGATATACTTCAACACTGAGGGCTTTTGGGTGATGTAACATCTCCTGGCAGCCATGAGCTGTTGGACATCTACAGATCCAGACCATCTGCTGAAAGCATTTCCGAACCAGAAACATTTGTTTTTGACAGACTTGAAAGGACTAATTTTGTCAGTTTTGACTGACTGATTGTTTTGTGATGTTATGTCAGATCAGTATAAAACAAAATTGTCTGGTTTACTAATTGGCCAGTAAAAAAAAACAAAAAAAAAAACTAACCAGTATAGCATATGTGTATCAGAGAATAAAGAAGACAGTTTTGAGAGTTTGTCAGTACGTTAAAAGAAACACAGATTTTGTTTGTCTGAATGCACCACATAAGGACAGAAATGGAGGGAACAAATCTTAAATGAAAGGTTTCCTAAATTAGGCTAATGCCTAGTTAGCCAGTTAGCTAACCGTTTGTTATAATGATGGTCTAGTTTTAAACAAATCCCATGCACCGACCAAAACCAATATCCTACTAACAATTATGTGTATCAAAGCCTGATAAATCTTCTTCCTCTTTGCCATAGAGCTCAATTCTTTTCCAAAATATTCAAAAGGCCACAGAGTCATGCTCGGCTGTCATTCTCAGCTACATCAGGTGATAGCAGCTAATCTCTAAGCCAGCTGAGCTGAAAGCTCATCTGATTCCCTTCGATGCATCCAATTGGAGAATTTCATACAGGAAGTGTTACTTAAGCCGCTTTAGCCTGCCTACACTTTCTGCTTCCTCTGCAAGCCGTTGTGCAGCCCACCTCCATGCCAGCTCCTCCTTTTCATGTTATGTCTGACTTAATCACTGTCTTTGTTGTCATTGACGCTGGTTCTGTTCTAAAGGGGGTCTCTGCAGGCTGCTCTCCCTGCCTTTCCATGATGGCTCATGGAAGGGCAAGAAGATGCGCTCTTCCTGCCTCGGGCTTTCCACGCAGGCAAATGGAACGGACAGGCAGGTCCCAGAACAGAACCACACTGCCAAATATAAGTTACTGCAACATAAGTTACTGCATTTAAGTTACTGCATACTAATAATCGTACCTATTTTTGACTAAAGTGGTCCTGACTGAATTGAGCATGAGTGCAAATGATAAGACCCGAAAGATGGTGAACTATGCCTGGGCAGAGCAACGCGGTCCTGATGTGCAAATCAGTCGTCTGACCTGGGTAAAGGGGCAAAAAACTAATGGAGCCATCTAGTCGCTGGTTCACTCTGAAGTTTCCCTCAGTATAGCTGGTGCTCAGAGTCTCATCTTTATCTGGTAAAGCCAATGATTGAAGTTCTTGGGGGCTGAAACAATCTCAACCTATTCTAAATAACTATGCAAATCAGAACATGTTCCATGTCTGGATGTATTCCTTAAACTGACATCATCAGACCAGACACTTTCTGTAAAGCTGCATTCTGAATCATTCATCCTGTTCATCAGATAATAATCTGATAAATCTGATAAGTGAAATTAAGTTTAAAAAAATATTGGTTTTGACTCGACTAGATTGACTGAAATGTTAACAATAACCCCATGTCTTAAAAAAACACTAAAATGTCAACACTGTTCATTGACTAGAAGTATGATAAAATTATGGTCTTCTTCTTTTCTACTATAAGTAGTAAGTTAATAAATAAGGCCCGACTAAAAATTGACTAAAAAAACATGATAATGTTGACCAAATATGATAAAAACTATTTAAAAAAAGACTAAATTAAAAAAAATAACAGGCAAAATTGAAACACATTGATGAGCCACGCTGTTACACTGAGTGACATCTTGACTAGTTGATTTTGACTCAATCCACATACATCATCCTACGTGTGGATGACTCCGCTGCTGAAATTAGATCCCAACAAATTCAAATTCTCTATTTTGAGTAATTTTTGTTGGTAACTACTGTGATCAACTGTTTTAAGAAACTACTGAGCCTTTTGTAAATGGATGTATGTATGAGGTGTTTTTGATGATTCACATCTTGTTAGGACAACACATTATTAGTTCAAGTCTTTTCATGGGATTTGTTTGTGAGAAAAAATAGAGTAAAACTTATCCTTTAAATCCTGAGTGTTTTGGAGAAGAAATAGATATATATATATATTCCTTAGTGAAACCATTTGGAAAGTGTTCACATTGACTGACTTTACATGCAGTCACCAAGAGCTTTTCCAGTTTAGAAAACCAAAACACCAGTACTCCGCTCCAGTACAGAACATATAGTAGCCTATATACATTAATACCACTTGACGGTGATGTATTTATGCAGTGGAAAAATTTAATATAATATAAAAGTTGATGTTCACACAAAATAAAGTGTTTTTTTTTTATTTTTTGGTTCATGTAGCAACAGCTGAGTGTCCAGTAACTGTTACACCTTTATTTCACAGAGGAGGTATTTCACTTGTCACCTCATAAAGCCAAATAGTATCTTTAATTACTTAATAAAATACTTTATTATCTGTTTAGGATGAAGCTTATTCTGCTGTGTGTACAGACTTGAGTCATGGCTGAATCAGCCAAACTAACAGAAATCACCTGTGTAGGTGTGAGTGTCTTTTAAAGAATGAAACCATGAATGAATAAAACTAAAAAGGCTTCCCAGCAGAAATGAATGGAGCTTCAGTTTGATGTTTGTGTTCATTTATGTAGATTTGTCAACACAAAGTTGTGTGTTTTTTTAATGTGTATTTGATTATTGCTCAGACAGTAAAGAGCAGGTGTTGATACTGTCAGTGTCTGAAAGTTTCAATGTATGAATTCATGTTTGTTTGCCAAAAGCATTTTAAAGGGCTTTTCTGAAGCATTCAATGATCCATTGACTGTTTTTTTGGAAGATATTTTGTTTCTCTTAAAGACACCCTACTGTAGATAGATGCTGTGCTCCAGGCCAGGGCTTAAATCATATCTAAAAGGTTCTCCTCCAACATGATGTATGGAGCATTTAAAAAATGAAAAATGCAAATTAAGAGCACATTTTGGTATTTCTTAATGATGGCACAGAAGATGAGTGTTTGGTGTTTTACAAACTCAAAACATTTGACAAAAAAACAAAACAAAAAAACATCTCAACTCCAGGAGCTGCAGATTACTATTTCCTTTATCCAAAAATGAACATTCAAATGGAATAAAACGCTTCATTTACAGCAAACTTACAATGTGACTTGTGAGGAACTTAGGGTTCAATGGTATTACATTTTCAAGGTGTAGCTCAAACAGTACAACAGTTAAATGTTATCATGGGATATGGTAGTAAACTATTAATATTATTGTTATTATTATTATTATTATTATCATTATTGTTCATAATGACCAACAAAGAAATTAAAACAGGGTTTTTTCATTTGAACAAATGTTTTATCATAGCTTCACAAAGTTCCTTATTCTGACAGACATGAAACTTGACATAGTATTTCTTTTCTTTTTTTTACAATTCAGTTCTGTAGATAAGCAAATATACATGGTCTGAAAGTTTTGATCGCACAGTAAACCATGAAACTGGTATAACGCTGCAACCATTAGGACAACGTACGATAAAATATGCTGCTAAAAAAGGACAAAGGCTCTGTTTACTCTCATGTACTATGGATCTAGGATATGATTTGTTCAGGCACAGTCTGTCTGTTCAAGACATGGAGCTCAACATTTCCAGATTCCGTTATACGGGTTCAGACTCCACAGTATCAGCCTAACAGTCCAGCCAGACAGACGTGGGCCGTCCAGATGAACTCGTGATGAATCTGACAAATTCCATAACATGCTTTGAAATGTTGCGCAATAGAAAAACAGAGGACTGGGACTGTGAACATGAAGTGGATGATGAATGGTGCTGTTGTTGCTGCCAGGTGAAACTGTGGGGTCACTGTCATGTTTCCTTTTAGTTTTCTTGTACTATTCAGCTGCACAAAAACCAGCCCTGCACAGTATCATCAATACGTAACCACAGAGATGTGATCAAGATTGGACCTGTGTAGAAACAACTTGATGAAATGAAGAATTGATTTCTTTTTATGTATTTTACTTGCAAATGTCAAAACTTATTCCTGCTACACTAGTGGTGGAAGTTTACCTTTTTTTCTAGCTCCGTTTCCTTCTTTAATCTCCACCTGTCTGCTGCTTTAAATACACAAAATCTACTCACACATTTGAGTAAAGTAACATGTCGTTTCTGACATCTCACCCCTTGTAGATGAGGAGTGTGCCCTGCACTCAGACTGCCAGGCAGTGATTCCTCTCAGGCTAAGTTGTCTTACAGATATAGTTGGGGTTAAAGTCTGCACAACAGAGGAAGGACATCCTGTGAGTCTTAAATCAGGGCAAACAAATATCTGCAAAATAAATATCATCCCATTGCTAAATAAAGACAAGACTCATGAATCTTTTCGTGGTGTTTTGGAGGATGAAGTTGCAGGTTCTGAACTTCATTTTAAAGTTTGCTAAGAAGAGAGAGAGCAGTGTGTGTTTCCTGATCACAGTTCCTGACAAGTATTAACAGAGAAGTCTGAACTGTTGCATTCTGTCCTCTTCGGTAGTTGATGTGTTTCTATTAAACTGCAGTTCAGTAGTTTATTGATCAGCTGGGGGCATCAAGTGCAAACCTGCATCTACTGTAGCTGCTCTGCGTGTGAATGTGACTTAATTTACAGTGTTAATAAAATGATGTAAAACTGTTTGGTAATCTGTGTTATGCCTGTTGGGTGACAGAGCAGCATATACTTAATGCTGGGCAGATTTTATTCTGTATCGTGGCTTTTTATCAACTTTGATCCTCATTAGAATCAGATAACGACAGGTTTATGACAGGATTAGCCTCAAGGAAGAGACTGAAAAAGACACAGACTACAGTCATCAGTGTTTTTGTTCTGCAGTTATAGATGTAATACTCCACTACAATTCCTGAAAAGCTGTCCTTTTCAGTAAGGTTCCCAGTATGGTTACTCTAGAATGAGTACTGAGGTTAAGTAAAGAGATTTCAGCTGTGAAGCATGATAGGTCAGCGCTCCCTGAATAAATATTTCAACTCCTATAAAA
The DNA here is from genome assembly GCA_037577475.1 of Chaunax sp. Z400. Classification (NCBI taxonomy): domain Eukaryota; kingdom Metazoa; phylum Chordata; class Actinopteri; order Lophiiformes; family Chaunacidae; genus Chaunax; species Chaunax sp. Z400. Next base: position 22,109,374 of record CM075187.1, on the reverse strand, counting down.
ATGACAAAGGCACAAATGTTTATTTGAACAGTTATTTAATGGAAATACAAGTCAGTACCATTAGGTTTTCAGTTTATTATCAACAGTACACAATTCCCATACTTAGTTTTGTACAAAGAGGTATCAGTTCAACCCAAGAGCCAGAACAAACACTGGCACCTTACGATTCTGCAAACCAAAGATATGTTGAAACTTTATGTCAAATTATTCAATATTATGTTAACAATACTAATGTTCTTAAGGTCTGGTTGGGTTTAGGCACAAAGCTACTTGGTTAGGTTGAGGAAAATGTCATGTTCTGGCTTAAAAATACTTGGTTGTCACCACAAACACTGATGAAAATGTTCTGACGTTATGTTAAAAATGGTCTTTTGGGCCTAGCTCACATGTGACCACCTTCCTGTCCTCCTCCCAATCAGAAATTTAGCTCATGTACATGTAATGAATGTTAAATGATGTGAAACATACACATTAAACATATCTGTGGTTTGCATAAACACACAATGCCAACATTTGATTCTGTCAGATGGTCTGATCAGTTATATAAAAAGTACACAATAGTTAAAAATGAGACATACATGTACACATCAGAATACATTTCAAGCATACTTCAAGTGTCAGGAATGATTCTTTCTGTGTTTGTACTCAACTCTCCTCCTCTGTCACACACAGACCAGAACTGGCTTCAGTTGACCTGATGAACTACAGCCATCGGCTGGCATCAGGAGCGTCACAATAAATGAAAATGTGCTATGACTAATAAATATGCTTCATTATCCTGCAGGTGTACCGGCATAGTGCCAAGCAGCAGGGGATGAAATGAAAACATAAACTTTTTACATGCCAGACACCAAACTGAAACACAATTAAATAATAGTTCATAAACAGTGTCTGTATTAAATATTCTAGTCATGCAGTATATGCAGAAATAATTTAATCCATCTTTTCCTTACAGCAATGAACGAATCAATGATGGAGGTCTGTGAGACCTTTTGAGCGTTGACGCCACTTTGTTTCCAACTCCAAATGTTGTTAGAGGAAGATCAATAACAGCTGACAACAACCGCCTCATTGGTTGAGATACAGTTTAATCTGTGACGATGTGACGGAATGAGGGGAGGGTGTCTGTGGGGCTGAAGATGGGGCTGGCATGAGGATAATATTGGAGATGGTCGGGGAAAGATTTCTCAAACAGAAAAGTTTTTAAAAAAGTAAATGTAATGTATTGGTCCTCAATCTCAAGGCAAAAGGTTGCTGCTTTACTAAAGGCACATATTCTCCTCTCCACACAAAAAGTAACCAATCACAACTTTGCAATGAGAGATGCTAACCTCAAAATAAAAAGAGATTTTTGTCCAATTCTATTTATTCCAAATAAATCAGAAACACATTTCATCCTGTGAGATTTTTAAAATGAATTAATTGGAGAACGTGTCTCTGTTTCATGAGTGATTAATGCAATTAATGTTGCATCAAAGACTGACAAACTGTTTTGTTTGACAACCCAGTTTCATCTTAGGTCATTCAAACTATCCAACGCACAAAAATGAACCATATAAATCCAGTTACAGGAGGAAGTTCTGCTTCTTAACAACAGATGAGACACTTCCACTTTGACTTTCAGCTTCCTCTCACTGCTCACACCATATGTACATAAACGTACCCATTTCCCTCCTCATGCTGGAGTTAGAGTCAGGTGGAGAGAGGCTGTGCTGTCCTGGACTAGAAGACTGGAGGTCGTACAGCGCGGCAGGAGTGGCAGCAGGCCTTGCTGTAGTACCAGTGGCTGCACAGGTTGACCTTCAACGCCAGCAGGCAGTTGGTGGAGGGCCGATCCTGGCAGCTCTCATCTGGGAGACAGTTCCCACATGGTGGAGTTCATGTTAGCAATATCAAAACAGTTCAGTCTAAATGCAGAGTGGAGTAAAGATAGACTGGTGCTACCAAATAAAAACAAAAAACAACACTCCTTTACATTTATCTAAACAGGCCAAAGTTCTCAGTTTTATAGGAAATACAGTATCAACCTGGGTCAAATGGGGTTTCAACGCAAGAGGCCTTTCAGTAGTGTTTATATGTCAATATCATGCATGTCTGACAGAACGAATCCACTCCTATTTTAATGAATAACGCTGCCTACACAGGTCAAGTATGTGGATGAAAATAACCCAAAGCTCTTCAAGCCTAAAACACAGGTGACCTACACTCAATTATGTGCCTTTATGTGTCTTGTGTAGATTTAATGTTAGTCTCTTAATGATAATAATGATAACTTTGCAGTCACCACCTCCAAATGTTAGCCATTACAGCTATCTGCCATGGGATAGAGATCTTCCTCCTGGGCAACATAACCATTGACTGAGACAAACTGTTCGCACTGCTTTAGATTGATGGCTTAAATAAAGTGTTTTTAAAATCAGTATTTTTTCATTAAAAAAAATAATTCAGTATGTGTGTGTGAGGTCTTTACCTGGTGGCTCAGTGGGGCAGGGCTGCAGCGTGCAGGTCTGTTTAGCCACCGGTTTGGTGAGGGGGTCACAACCTCGGACCAGCTCCCTGCCCTGGTAACACTTCACGTCCCTCATCCTCACACCCACTCCACACGTCTTGGTGCACTGAGGAAACACAGGAGCAGAAACACACCAGTGATGACCTGGAGGATGTCTGTGTTGTCCGTCCTTCACTCAGACTGAATATACATACTTAAGATGTGTGAATGCAAATTTAGAATTTATTCTTATTCTAAAATTATTTTAATAATATTATAATATCTAATATTATATTAATAATGTTATTATAATTTCTAATTCATTAGAAATTATAACAATATTATTTATATTAATAATATTATTATAATTTCTAATTCATTAGAAATTTAGGTCCATGCTTCCATCAATACCAAGCCAACAACAGCTGTTGTGCTTCAAATAAGAGCAAGATAAAAACTATTCAGTGTCACTTTTCAAGACTATAAGTGCTAATTATCTGACATCCAAAAGATTTTTGAGAAGTCTTCCTTGAGTAACCATGACTTAGCTCAACCCTTTACAACTGTGTGTCCTTATCCAGACACACTCTGTGTGCTGTGATAACAGCTGACCTCACCTCAGACCAAGGGGTGGTGTACCATTTGAAGCACGGCCTCTCAAAGCAAGTGCTTTCCTCTTCAGGCTTCTCGTCGCCTCCGCACGCCTCATCATCAAAGATCTGGAACTTTCCTCCACTGATGCCGACACACAGGACGGTCCTTCGCTTCACCCCGCGACCACAGGTTGTGTTACACTACAGACAAAAACAGAGTTCTCAGCATTCAGTTTTGACTTTGTTGATTCCCTTCAAGACAATTAAAGAGCCGTCAGTTTAATTTCAGACTTGATGATATCCACAAAATGTTTGTTTTGTCCAACAACCAGTTCAAAATATATGAGATTGACAATTTACAATAATGTAATAAAGAGAAAGCAGTAAATCATCGAATTGCAGATGTTTATTGATAATTAATTAATACATTTTCTGTTAATTAACAAATAAATGAATTGCTTCCTGTATACTAATAAACACTTCAATCTTAATTTCAACACTGGAATGAGGCCTCACCCTCTCCCAGTCTTGGCTGAGCCAGTGTGGAACACAGTCTTTCTCCCCACAAGGGTGGATGGCCAGCGGCTTGTCCTCTGCAGAGCACTGGTTCTCAGGAACCACGCGACCCTCTGTAGCTTTACAGTACACATGACGCACCATCTGCCCCTGGCCGCACGACCCAGAGCACTGCAACAACGGGGGTCAATGGCACTGGATGGTTAATGATCAAGAGGAGGCGTTATTATTGTCATGAGTACCTCCTCCAGCCAAGTCACAAAGCTTAGAGGCAAACAATTGTTTTTACATCTTCACATCTTAACATGAAAAAATCTATTAACCCAGAGAGAAATTGGTTTGCACAAATTGTGCCACCCATTCACTGGCAGCGAAGCGGGATGGGGCGCCATCAGGGTGCTCGTGAATGGGTCAGTAGCGTCAGTCTAGCGGGATCTACTTTCATTTTATTATTAGTTTTTCTAAAACTTAAGAACTAGAAAGTGGTTTTTGTTTTATTTTGTCTTATTTCATGTTGTTTTGTCTGGTTTTGTTTTGGTCCGGTTCTGGGTTGCCTCCAGACCTTTATAGAAGGCGGCTGATCCATTGTGGACTTGATTCCTAAAATTAAACTTAAATTTATTCGGGATCACTGACCAGCTGATGAAGATATGGTGAACAAGTTGAATTGAGATCACGCCACCTCTCCTCACATCATATGAAATAAAAAGGAAGCATCACATGAAATGGCATCAAGGGTACCATCATAATAATGGTAAATATTACTAAATAACACACTGTTGTATGGGGATTAATATTCTATTCAATGTGAGGAAAATCTCACATCAACAACACAATACAAACCATAAACTTCCACTGTAGCACAACAGTTTTTTCATTAAGGTAGAAACAGCTGGGACAGGTTGGCTGTTCTTTTGTAATAATTACAATAAACAGCTCAAAAACATCTCTTTTTTTTCTTTTGTTTTTTAGAGCAGCAGCTACTGTAGCCTGGTAACAATTAATAGTACTGAAACACAAATCAGACTTATTATGTCATACTGTATATGTTATTGCCACTCATGTATACTGACATGCAATGTGTATGGAGAGTAAAGACACTCACAGGGCCCCACTCAGACACTGTCCAGTGGCGTTCACAGGATGGCCCAGTGCAGTTTTTGGTGTCAGGTGGTTTGGTCATAGGGTCACATGGTCTGGTCTCATCGGAGCAACGGACATCACGCGTCACCTGAGCCTTGTGGCCACATTTTGCAGGACACTGGATCAAGCAGCATGCAGAGACACATTCACGTTTATTATCACGGACACATTTTTATGTCATTAAGTGTTAAATGCCTGAAGGTGAAGCAGGTTTGTTATCAGAACCTGGGAACACGGATTCATTTGTGAAACAGTCAGGCATCACAGACTGAGAGCAATATTGCTGCTGCTGCTAATAAAGTGGTCTAAAGTAAGATATTCATTTGGACACACTTACTTGGAGCTATTTTTATGACTTTTGTAAAGTAAACAAACAGATGGAGAGATTGTGAAGGGATTATGACAGTAAAATGACAGTGATAGTAAGAACTGTCCACAACGGATTTGAAAATGCTTTGAGCTCAACCTGTTTTCAAGTATAACTGATTAAACACCAGGATTCTAAAAATGATCTGTGAGCTTTATATTTCAATATTATGATGTTTTTTCAACCCTATTGGCTCAAAAACATAATTGGCTCAACATCACTGTGGTGATGGGGTTTGATTAGTGCTCAATATCAGCAGAGAGAGAGAGAGAGAGAGTGGGTGTGGTTCAGGGAGAGAGAGTTGATTATAACAGGTGTTTTGTGTTGAACTGATTGCTCTCTCTCCCTTATGTGCAGAAGTGTGCTGGACCTGAGGGAGAGTCTAGACTGGAGGCATGAGACACTTTGAGTTTCTATTTGTGCTCATTTTCAGTGTTAAATAAAAGACTGTGTTGGAAATGTCATTTTGCTGTCATCCTGAGGAACCCACACACTGGTAGCAGTGTTCATGTTACAATCACATCAACATTTTTAAGTATCTCTGGAGAATCCATTAGTGACCATAATCAGACTACAAGGCTGTGACACAGCTGCTAAAACTGAACATGACAAGAGAGAGAGAGAGAGAGATGTCTGCACTGCAAGAAATGGTTCCTCTGAATGAAGGTTTATTCAAAAACAATTAAAGCAAAGACAAAAATCCAAATTTAGCAACAGGTGCCAAAAAAGTAAAATTATTTATATTAGGTACAAACACAGAGAATGTGAAAAACTAAAAACGGTCACAAAGACTATCGGTGAATAGACAAAGCCATACTGTAAAGATGTAAAACACACACCTGTTTTTCTTTACTTATGCTTTAAATATTTTAAGTGTTTTATTCTCAGCAGGTTTAGTCAATACAAACGTCTCATACCTCGGTCCACTCGGCCACCTCCCACTGTGGGCCGCAGGCAGGGCTCTTGCAGGGCCGTCTCTCCACAGGTCTCTCCAGGTCAGCCATGGTGCAGAGGTCGCTGTAGACAGAGCTGTCCAGACCCGGCGAGAGCATCTTCCAACAGCGAACTTGACGAAACTGGAAACCCTCCCCGCAGGTCCTCGAACACTCACTCCAGCTGCTGGCCTCCCATCTGACAGACAAGAAATGTTTCCCACCATCTTTTTAACAGGCAGCTAGAATATTTCCTGTCACTTGAAATGTTTTTGTTTTTTTTCCAGTGGATTGTACCTGGGCTGACATTCTCTCCCAATACAGAAATCATGGACCGGCTCTGGTCGGGTCAGTGCATCACAGTACATGTCATGCACCTCAATGCCATCATAACGGATACATGTGACGAAGGACTTTGACACTCCTGGATAATGAGCAACAAGCGAGGCAAATTATTTTATATATCTTCATTTAAACACAAAAACGCTAAATGGAACATGAAAAAATTAAAGATGCTCTCATTAAAGAAATAAAGCGCACACAAAAATAAGCAGGAGCACACGAAGTTGGATTTCTTTGGATATCTGTATCGTTACTTTATAAATTAAATTGGATAAAGTCAATATTGATGTCATTAATATTTATATTTATTATCAATTCATATAATTCACATCTGTGTTGCAAATCTTCATCTGATGAGAAGGTGAGAAGGTGTTGCTAAGTGGCAGCCAAAGACCTGAAACTTCCATGGATCTTCTGTGTGTGTGTGTGTGTGTTTGTATGAACCTATAGAGCAGGTCATGCTACAGGGCTCCTGAGAGGAAAGTTTCCAGCGGTACATGTCAGCAGCACTCAGCTTCAGGTTCTTCTGGTAGATCCTTTGATTCCCCCTGTTACCAACACACACATACACATATATATATATATATATATATATATACACACACATATACACATTTATAAGGAAAGGAAAACTTAAGCCGAAGCTGTGACAACACTTATCCTCGTCTCTTACAGGTATTCTGTGTGTGCAAAAGGTCAGTGAAGAAGTGTAGTAGTAGGAGGAGTGGTGGGAAAGTATCTATAGAAGTTTTGATAACTTTTCACCCTTAAATAAACTGCTGCTGTTCCAAGCTGATTACAGCTTGTACACACATGAGTCATGACAATATTCAGTCACAGGAGTAGTTACAGTTTAACATCCATACATTATCAGAAGAATATTCCTTTAAAGACGTTTAAGGACACGCAGTCATCTAAATCCTGAAAAACACACACGCTCTCACACTTAGACTGTCTCCTTCAGACAGATCACAGTGCGACAGCTGATTCACAGCCTGCATCCTGGCAGATGCACTTTATTTCAACACATCACATTTAAGTCATGTGCACATTTTTGTCATAACACCAGTCGCTCCCTCTGCCTTTACCAGACATGTATTTGAAAATCACAGGCATGTAAGCCAGACTGATTCCTGCACATTATTGTCTCCCCAGAGGTGACTACAGTCTGACAGCACAGTTTTCCCACTTTATATCATATTTTTCATTTTTCTCTCTGCTCTGCTCGTTTCCTCTCCTCTCCCTGTCTCTACGGGGAAAGGGTGTGTCACTGTGTGTTTTATAGCCGCTGGCTGCAGATCTGGTAAGCCATGTTTGGACACAGAGCTGAGAAGCCAATATCAATAAATATGCTATGTCTGCCTGCCCACAGCATGTATATCTACCTGTATAACTTTGTTATATATATACCTGTCTGTGTTACTGGCTGTATAGGTGCTTCAGTACCTGTCCATGTGCCTCACTGCCTTCATATCTACCTGTCTTCCTGCTTTACTGTGAGTCTCACTCCTATCCTGTCCTCTCCAGGTATCTATCTGTCAATACATCTCCTTAACCTCATTTTATCCTACCTGTGCCACTGTTTTATTAGTTTTCTGTAAGTCTGTCTACCTGCCACCTGTCAGCTCACCTGTCTGTCTGTCCACCTGTTTAATTGCCTGTCAGTACTGTTTAGCTGCCTGTATATCTACCCACCTAAATACTTTATGACCTGTCTGACTGTGCATCTGTCTAACTACTTTACTTTCTACCTGCCACTTACTCTGACCTGAGGAAGTCTTCGGAGGAAAAGCGTTCACGCGCCCAGACTCTCGTACAACCTGCAGCATATTTCCTTCAGCCAGACCCAGGAGCTTGACAGTGTCTGAACTTTCAGGCTCAGTGTGACTCTAACGTGAAAACACTCAATCCAGACTTAATCCATCCTGAGGGGAAACAGCTTTCCATGAGCCCAAAGCTGACTGAGGCGGTGAAGAGTGGACCTCAGCTGTACATCGTCTTAAAACTCATTTGAATCTTTTTACATGTACTCTGCTGATCACCTTGTATCTGATTACCTGGTTCTGTTGGAGCGGTTGGAGGTCCTCCCACCACTCTGTAGTGTTTTGTTCGGGTAGGAACTGTCTCCGCTGTCGTTGTTTTTGCGAGCCAGGGTAAATTCCAGTGTCTCATTGACACCAAATGGCCCATCTTGCTCGAGGCTGCTGAGGCCAACATCTGCTGGTCCCACCTCTGACGAGAACAAACCATCTCCCTCTGTTAGCAGTTGATTGGTAGAGATGTTGATGAGCAGCTCATCGGGGCTAATCCGGCCATCCACCAGGACTCTCCAGATGAGGTTTGGGGAGTCTGGCTCCGTGTCAAGGGTCCCACCTGCAGGGTCAGGGTTGGCAGTGCTGCCTGTGTGGCTGCTGTTTCCTTATGATGGACCAAAGTGGAAAAAAGTCAGCTATTCTTGTGGAGCATTTTCATTTATTTTTATTCAAGTACAATCTCTAATGTAGCTTTTTGCAATGTTTGTACTTGAGAATGTAATTTCATATTCAGTGCGGATTTAAAAACGTTGCAGCTGCATTAATGTTGATATTGATTTCTTGTGGGAATGAATACAAGCAAAATTGTTTCTTATTAAATTTCACATCTGTGGACGTTTACCTAAACTTCTATCAGCTCCCCATTGGTCACTGTTTAGTGTTATTTTGTAGCTGGAGTCATGAAATCAAAAGTCAAAGCCCAAACATTGATGTTCACCATTTTCACATACACTAATGTGCCACTTTATTAAGTATACCTGCATAATCTAATGCAATCCACTACAACAGTCCTTCAAAATATTCTGTTTTTAGGTAATAATAATAATAATAATAATAATAATAATAATAATAATAATAATAACAATACCTTTCATGAGACCCAAGGACACTTTACATAGTTCAATAGAAAAAAAAACACAAAACTAAAACTAAACGTGTGACTGCCGGGGAAACCAAGTTAGGAGAGTTTGTAGGCTGCGGTGAACGGGTGGAGTTTGAGGAGATTTTTTAACATGTCCAGTGATGAGTTGTTATAATGGGCAAAAAATATACTCAGACAGGTTTATATGCAGCGTAGTAACCTGAATATTTTCGGTTTTCTGTAGTAAACTGATCACTCAGTGTCTGCACGATGCAGAGGACTTAAAAGATGAGAATTTAAATTTACATTTTTTGCAGGAAATTTCAAAAACACTGAATGAATGAATGAAAAATCTCAGAGAAAACATGAAAACATGCAAGCAGATAAACTCAGTTCAAACTGTTTCAGTCATGGCTCAGTATCCAGTCTGTAGTAGGACATCAGCCTGAGTAGAAAGTGTGCGGTGAGCCTTTCAACCACCTCTCCAGCTCATCTCACCACCCAAGGCGGGGGGTGTAATGGACTCGAGAGTCAGCTGAGCGAGCTGAGAGCCCAAAAGGAAGGCCATTACCGCTCATGTTTATGCTGCAGTCATTTTTAAAAGGAGAAAATGCCACTGAATTTTTCATCTGCTGCTGATCCCCTTGTGTCTGTACATTAAATAATGCAGAGCTCCAAAGGACCATCTCACAGACACACAGCAAAAGAGTCTGACAGAGGATCAGCTGTAAAATCTGACCTATTTTGTCTCATCTGTCAATGGGCCTCTGAACAACACTCTAATTTATTCTCCATCCTACTTTCTTTTCCTCTCAGTTTTTTTACTTCCTTGCACCTTTCCTTCAGATCCCTCTTTTTCTTTTGTCTTTAAGCCCAGCCAACATATTAGAATGGATGATCTGTTATCTAATAATAGATTTGATATTGGCATATACTGTGTGTCAGCTGATATGTATATAGTATAGGATAGTAAAACTTCTGAGTGCCATTCTAGTTAACAATGAAAACAAAAATATCTTAGATGATCACTTTAGCCTGTGTATCCATATTCTATAAAATTCTATTAATTGTAAGGCTTCTAAACAGGTGGACATTTCATTATCAAACTCAAGTGCAGTTTTAACTTTAAATATACAGTAGTTCATATTTTATCACAAATTAACAAAGAAAACTATTTTCAGTTTTATTTAGACCAGCGACTATTCTAAAAGATTTCATAATCCCATATTTATAAATGCCCTCATTTGGCTGAGTTTTTAGTTCAGAGTCAATGTTATAGCTTCTGGTTACAAAGTAAAGGTATTTTTAATATTTTGTTGATATGAAAACTCAAAACTGACCATCATACTAGCAAAATGGTGATTCTAATACTTTGGAGGACACAATGGAGACTTTCTTATATAAGTTAACTCTCTCTCCAATGCGTATTAGGTTGAAACCTGTCAGTTCATTTCTGATTTCCAAGGAGCCGCATCAACAGGCAAAGATCAAAAGGGCCACTGCCTCTGGATGAAGTTGGATAGAATTACAACCAATCAGAGCAGTGAAACGTGTGACATAGCTGTGAGTGACACATGCGAGTTGCGGCAGTGCTTGGTCTGTTTTCAAGCAGGAAAGAAATGGCAGCCTGGTAACTAACTTTTTCAAATTACAGCTAAACTGAAAGTTATTTTAAAGATTATGTTAAGGTTAGGTTTACAGGTTAAGCTGTAAGAATCTTAATGAATATTTTGATCACCCCTTTTATGTGAGCTTTGTGAGCATGGACGGATCTGCGAACTGGACGCAACTGGATAGACCGACAACCAATCAGAACAGGGAAACATGTGACTTTACAAATCTGGACTGCTAACCCCACTCTATCAGTGATCGTACCAAACCTGCATGATATTAGATCAATGTTAGTGACTGTATCCTGGCCTACCAGGACAGAGAGAAGTCTGTTTGAACAGGAGGATGGCCAGCTGTATCTGCTGGGACAAATGAATATGAGCATGCAGACTTGTCTGGGTCCCGGACTATGCACCATGTAATGTATGAAAATATTAGTCAATCAATTCATTCATCGATTGGCAAAAAATTGATATTGAAATATTGTTTCAACCGTTTTTCAAACAAAAATGCTCTCTACACTCTCTTATTCCAGCCTCTTGAAAGGGATCATTTACTGCTTTTCTGCTTGATATAATTGTTGCAGTCCTTTTGTACTTACCATGCATACATTTTTTTAGCATGGTAGGAATCAAACCCCCATCAAAGTATTTCATACTCATAGACCACAAACAGATCTGAGGTGTTACAAACAGTCCTTACTTGAATATTTTTGGACAACTGCTCCATCCTGGTCACAGTCTATGGTTGCTGTCTCCTCGTACACCTCGTTGGTCTCTTGTCCCTTCTGCCCATCTGCACCTCCTGGCTCCAACTGGCCCTCAGGGGCAGCCTGGCCATAAATACTGCTGTTAGGTGCCAGGAGACCTCCCACCTCCAAAGAAACCTCTCCCGCTGAGGTGTCTGATCCGGTGTAGACAGGAGGAGGCGGGACGGGTGGCAGGGAGTCTCGAAGGACAGTGTATTCGTAAGTGATGTACGGTATGCGTCCGTTCTGGTTCCACACCTGAGTGATGAGAGGCAGGTTAGTTAATACAGGTTTCTGACCAGCAACAAAGAGAGTCAAAAAGCAAACAAAGACCAAATCAACTCAAACTGTTCTCACATAAACACACAAGGTCTGTTATTTTTGTCCATGTTTAGTCTATTATATTTCAAACCAACTAATTTAAGATAGACAGTCTTCTTTAAAAACGGCTTACAATGTAAAAAAAAGAAGATGTAAGCATGTTATTGTTATGTTTCTTGCAGGGTTGTAACTATATTGCATGCATGTAGTTGTGCACTAAGCTTGGCCTCACACTATCAGCTCTAATACCTGTGAGTCTGCCAAAGCTTTATAGATAACTGGATGTAACACGAACCTCTTTAAAGCAAAACCAAGAATGAAGTTTGTGACATTTCACATGGTAATAAGTCTGATGACAAAAACTCTTTGTTTGAAGAGACGAACCGGTGGAGTCACAATGATCTTTCAGGAGGAACACTGTGTTCCATCATCCTCGGTGAGATCTATGAAACCATCCTCAGGGAGATCTATCAGACCTGGACTGTAACATCGACACTGTTTGGGATTTATGGCCACTATTGGAAAACAAGGCCTGTATTCAATCAACCCGAGACACAGCCTAACATTTTGCCTGCATGACATTTGCATCCAAGACATTTGGCTGACACTTTTAAAAAGGGACGATACGCACGTTTTTAACATCGCTGACGCTCTACGGGGGCTGAGTTGCTTCAAAGTCAACACATGAAGAGCATCTTGTTTCCAGGAAACATTCTAAATAGATTCTGACTTTGCTTTGTGTTGATACAAGTGTTATCAATCTCCACTGCTGACCCCTTGAAAAGAGCAGTCTTAATCAGACTGACCGTTATTGAGCTCAAAAGTTAAGAACAGTAGACTAAAGTTTAAATTCATTGGCTTCTTATTTTACAATTTTACAAAAACACAAATGTTCATTTGTTTCTTTGAGGTTATAATGCAGGCAGGTGGAGGTCAGGGGTTAGACTCTACACAGACACTAGGAAAGACACTACACCAAACAAATTGGAGTTGTAGATGGCTAACACTCGACAAATGAGGACTTTCTCTATCATCACCTAACCTTAAAAGAGCACTTGACTGATCTGGCATTGCACTCGTATAACACCGTTTGAAGCACACTGGACAGAAAACAAAAAAAGTCAAAATTATTGCAGCAGAATCAAAAGTATGGTCTGTTATGATGCTTTCTTCTTCCTTGTCAAAAATGCACACACCCTATCGAACAGTTGCAGGTGAGTGTGTAGAAGGAGTACAAGCTGAGAGGTGGATTGAGGAAGGCTAGGTGTACCAGAATATTGATGGCCTGGTCGATGGGGCCTTTGACGACAATGTATTCAATTCCAGTCTCATACACATCCATGGGCCGGCGGTATTTGAAAATAGTTCCCGCTGCATGGAAGTTCTGGGGACTGTCCACCTTGTAGGCCCCATTGAAAAAGAAGTTGCCTGCCTGGTCAGTCACGGCTGGAGAACAAGATAAAAAGAAAACTTTTGAGTCAGAAAAGGTAGAGTCCTGCATTTTCTCCATGAGGTAAAAATGAGACATTTCTATTACACATTTGAAAGTTTGAAGTTAATTGTTGCATAATTGTCTTCAGAGAGTATGTTCTAGAAATAGTTATATGCGTGTAGAGCAGGAAAGGAGGGTGTACCCACCTAAAACATCAGCTGACTTCTTCCTCTCAATGATTTGGATGTCCCAAGACCCTTCAGGGATCTGAGTGATAAAAGAGTAACCTTGAAGGCAGAGAACAGAAAGCAGTCAGTGTCACCTCATGCTTTAATATTTAGCCATTTTATTTTATGTTGTTTATTTGACTAATGACTTAAATCATCTCAATTCCTCGCTAAATCTTTGGGTGTATGTCAGACACGTTATATCTACCAATGGGTGTTTTTAAAAACGTTTATTTGCTGACATCATAGGATAAATTCATCCAGAGGCTCACCAAGAGTCGTGGTCCCACGGCGGAAGTTCCCAGTAACTCTGCTGCAGCTGCTGCCGTCCCCTTGACAGACACCACACTTATCCAAGGTGTTGGAGGAAAACAGTACTCCGTCACATCCGATTGGCTGGGCAGCAAAGCAGGAAGTGGAAGCAGAGAGGATTAATCATGGTAGTGGTGCTAACAAATACTGACAAACATTTCTGTATTTCGATTAGATTCTTTTGGAGGGTGATCCAAAAAAACGAGTAAAGTATGACATGAAATAAAAAAATGTATATATTTATGTTCATCACACATGTTTTTTTATTAGGGTTTTTGTTCTGAGGTCACTTCCTACATTTACTTTAATGAGAAAAAACGGTAAATGTTGCTTCTCCTGGTGTTACATCAGAGATGTCTGCATCCTCTGCCGCCTTAGAATCAAAAATCTATTTTGCAAATAAATTCTAAAATGTTTTCCAACAAAAACTGTTGAGCTGTTTCACTTCTAAATCTGTTCCCTTACTCTATTTCATCCTCATCACACTGACAGCATCATGACTATTCTGATGTCTAAAAACAGGTTGGAGGTTGACAACAGGAGAATATGGTGGACATAAAACAAATAGTCAAAACTCTCATATTTTACTCCATTATCACAGCAGTCAGTAAACAGCATTGTGCATTAATTTTGAAATCTCATCACGCTGAGGCAACTGCTTGTTTTCTTTGTGGTTGAAAATATTTGTTGCCACTTTTGTAACTTCACACCTCAAACACTTTCACTGTCTGTCAGAAAGTTGAGATGCTACAGTAGCAGCTTCCTCCCTGGGGTGCTGCTGGTGTTGCTTGGCATGACAACTTCTCTGATGCTGATAACTGAAACTGGAGTGAAATTGTTTAAGGGAGAGTAAACCAAGGACAAAGTAAAGAAGATGCTGGACTCACCTCACACTTACCATCCACGCAGACACCACGGTAACTGCTGTACTTGCAGGACGTGCCATCTCGCGCCGTCACCATCAGCTGTCTCTGGCCATCGGTGGTGGTGCAGTGGAGGTCACAGGGGTTACTGGAGATGTGAACGTAGTCGTCTGTAGACGAGGAACACAGATCACTGTCTAATAACCAATAACGCTGGAAAACAGGCAGTTTTCTGCTTTTACCCATTTAGCAATAATGCCATTCATTTTATTATTGCTGCAATTTGTATATCCCAGACAGATGCTCATACTGCCTTTTAGCTCTGGCTTGGTGTCCACCAACTCAAGGGGAAAATATCTGGCTTTGAAACTGCTTTCAAACAGGAGGAGTACAGTGGGTTTATCAGCGTTTGTTTGATGAAAACAGCTGGCCGCTGTTGAAGGAAGCAGTACATATGCTGTCACACCAAACCTATGAGCTGAATAAGAGTTCAAACAGTGAGATGTGAAGTATGTGAAAAATCTCTAGGTGATCAACCACTTCCTCAGAGTGGTTGATTTTTTTTTTTGTCTATGTAAAAGTGTTCCATGAACACGCAGTTACACCATAAAAGTGATATAAATTTATACCAGTGGACAGCATTCGTCTTAAGAAGTGATACAAAGGATGCTGCTATTCTAGATGCAGGCAGGGCATGTTGAAGCTCAGCAGCTAAGACAGCAAAGACCTCAAGTCACCTGTGGCCTGTTTCATGGAGCAACGAGGAGCTGGCAAGGCATTTTATGGATGTTATTACCAGGATACAGAGGTTTCCACTGATAGGTCCTCCCATTGTAAAGCTGAGAGTTGAAGGACCAGCACTGTTCGTCTCTGAAGCTCCTGCCAGTCACGGGACATTCCTTCACAGAGACAACACAGACCATTAAAAGAGGTCTGTTTATCACTTGTTAAGACTCATTTTTACAGAATGATGTACAAATAAATTCCCTTTAAGCGTTTATTTGTGCAGGAATGGTTGAGAATGCACTATATACAGTCACTCCTCGATGCTGCACAACTCCAGTCCTCTACTATATTTGTTGTGATAAAGATGTGAAAAGAAGTGATGCGGAATAAGTCGTGACTCACTTTAGTGTTGCAGAGGTGATATTTCTTAGCAGTTCCTGTACAGGTCATGTTGTCCTTCCCAGCAGCAACTTTTTTTCTTTGACCAAAAAAAAAACGTTTGGAGAAATAACAACATATTTTTAAAAAACAGATTATTCTTAATCATTAAGAAGATAGATAGAGATACATGGGATAATTAAATTGCATTAAACTGTAAACATACTATTATTTTTTTAATAATAATAATAATTCTTATTCTTATTCTTATTCTTATTATTATAACAATTATTATTATTATTAATATTTTATTATTATTATTATTAGACTGCAAACACAGGTGTCTGTTATGCATTTGGCTGTCAAGTTCAAGCAGTCTTATATTCTTGATTTGGTTGCAACAAATAATTATGATTTCCCGTATTGAAAAATAAATATACCTGTGTTTTAATGCATGTGTACACCTAAATGCTTGTGCATGAATGTGTGTATGCATGCATTCTTATTACTGTCAGTATAACCTCTGAGTGTGTGAATGAATATATAAATATGTGTGTGATTGTGCCCATGTGAACAGGTGCATAAATTATTTATGTTGTGGGGACAAAATCATTGTAGGGACATTGTGAGATCTCTCCCTTATCTGAGGATAACAAGCTGGCCCCAAACATGTCCATTCATTCCAAGACTAAGATGTGGTTTTATGTTAAACTAAAATGTTAAACTATTCTTTTGAGGTGACTAGCAAAGCATTATGTTGTTAAGGATTCTCAAAGTTTGAGCACAGGTCAGGATGGGGACCAAACTACGAATCAATTCAGAATGGATAATGTGCCACTTATTACATTGTGATGGAACATATGTATGATTGTTTTGACCTTTCCTAGCCTGATTGAACATGCACACATTATTATTGGT
This sequence comes from Chaunax sp. Z400, assembly GCA_037577475.1. NCBI lineage: Eukaryota > Metazoa > Chordata > Actinopteri > Lophiiformes > Chaunacidae > Chaunax > Chaunax sp. Z400. The sequence goes on along the minus strand of CM075187.1, from coordinate 22,092,562 downwards.
GCACTGCGTTCTGTTGCAATGTTTCTGCTGTGACAATGCATTGTTTCTGTCAGTCAATAGCCTGGTTTCCATCCAAACGTGGCACAAATTTTAACAGAATTCTCAGAAAATGTGAATTCATGCCTGTTTTCATCCACTAATGTCACACCGTATGTTTGTTTCACAAATTAATTTGAGGACTGTCATCTCTCCACACAGATGTGATGGATTTGTCTATTCAGTGGACATTTCAAACATACGTTTCATGCATGTCATGATTTATTCACAGAACCTTTAAAATTCAGTTGCACTTAGTTATAGTCTTTTTTTTGTCACACACTTTTCCACCTCCACCATGCTTATAAATCTTTTCCAATATTTTGGTTTTAATTTTCACCATTTCCATCCAGCGAATAGAAAATGTGCATGAAAACAGATAGATGGGATCCCTGTTGACATTGCTAATGTCCACACTAAGATGTTGTTCTCAAAGTTTGCAATGAAAAGTAAACTTTACGACGAGAGCATAGAATTCCATAGGAACACAAAGAAATATTTTAAATGCATGAAATGTTTTGTAACATAATGTACAAATTAATGTGTGCAGACTAACTTACCTCTGTTTAAGGCAGTGTCTCTCCTGTGACATCACCCCGCCACCACAGGTACGAGTGCAGGCTGTCCACTTGGCCCACTCCCCCCACCAGTGCGTGATCACCTCCAGCTCCTCCTCCAAACTATTGGATGCTACACTGTCCTCCTTAGAAAACACACACAAACAAACACACACACACATAGAGGGAAACAAGCTGTTGTGGTTCAAATGGCAGTTGTATATTAGATGTAGCATTTATCATATTATCAGTAGCTGTTCGTGTTTACAGTGCGACTGAATCTGCTAACATTTTCAAACGCACCAAACCTTTTCATCTTACATAGTGAATTGGATGACTTTCCTTTTAACTATTCTTTTCATATACTCTCTATACTGTAGCTGTGCATTTTGATTGATTTGATTGAGTGATTTTGTGAGAAGGTCAATACATAACTAATAATTGTGTTTGAGTGATGGCCCACTGACTATGAAGTCCATTTGACCCTTATACCACCAGAGAGTAAGTGATAAAACCATCAGAATGTGGTGGACGCCATAACTCATCCTCTCTACCACCAGGCTTGTTCCCCTAAAAGATTACATTTGATTGCATGAAGGCAATATTTAGCTCAGAATTTCCATAAAGTCTCAAAACTAAATCTTGCAGGTACCTGGTTTCTTTTTTCAATCTTTAATCTTCAATCCTAAAGAATCTCACTGAAAAAATAAACTTTGTTTGTGCTCACAATGCTGCTACCATTGCCATAACTAACCAATAAGTGTTAAATACACTCAACCATATTTTTAGCACTCTGCCATGATGGTTACAGTATTATCAAAAGCTAAAGTAGCAGTAACAGCAGATACAGCAGTAGCGACTTGATGTTATAGCATTAACTGGAGTGGTACAGTGGTAAAATTAGAATACTAAATTGGGAATAAAAGCAGTCTAGTATTTGTTGCAGTATTTGTTGTTGTGGTAGTATTAGTCACAGTAACATGAGTTGCAGTATTTATAAGGGCTTTAAGTACTTTGATTGCACTGGGTACAATTGCTGAATGAATGGTTGAACCGTCAGGAGAGAGTGTGTCAGAACCAACTAGAAAATTTGTGTCTAAGCACACAGATGTCAACGCAGATGTGAACAACCTGACATGATGATCACTTAAATTCAATTATGCCTAAAAATGCAAAAAAATTTGCAAATTGAAGAAACCAATTATGAGATGCCCAACTTTAGGGTCCCGTCAAAGCACATATGAAATTTAATTGAATTCTGTCCAGCGGTTTTTGAGGAGGTGTGGACTGAGAAGGGTGACGGTAAATGCCCCCTTTGGCAGGGACATAAAAACAATGACAGTAACGGGTCAGAGTGTTTTGTACTCCAACGTGTGAAGAGAGTGAGCATTTCACACATTCCTGATGTGCAGGAGCAGCATTAATTCAGGCCGATGGCTGCGTCCCTTCATTCAGACAGATTTATCGGCGTGACCGCTGGAATGTGCACTGAGCTCCTTGTAAAGGTGTGAGATAAAGCAGCTGTGAGGCAGGGCGAGAGACACTGGAAATACCAGACAGAGAGCGTAAGTGAGAGAGAGAGACAGGGAGAGATGGATGGGTACCAAGAGAGAGTGAAGGAAAAAAGACAGACAGGTCAGTTTGTCAGCAACTCACAAAAGCCAGTATTTACACATTGTATGTTGCTTTTTAAATTTTAAATCAGATTGACTTTTCTTTTTTAGGGTCATCTCATTTAGAAAATTTCAATTGCCCATTTTCAGTCATGAAATTGACTTTGTGTTGGTCGTTTTAAATAACTTAAAAATGAGTATGTCTGTTAATGGCAGAGTGTTACATAGTTTTTCTGAGTAAATGGACCTGCCCTCCTGTTGTGTTCTGTATGCCCCCGTTGGTATAAACAGAAGTAGGAAGTCCTCAGACGGCGGCTGTAGTTTGACATTTGAGGTAAAGGTAAATATTCAGGAATATCCTGCCTCATTGAAGCCTCCCTTTCTTGGTGACGCTGGTAAAGGTGAAGCTGATTTTAATTACTTTATATAACATATAACAACCTGTTGGGTAGGTTATGAATTCCCCTCAAAGATCAATAAAGTTTTATCTTACAATATCAAATTTTTTTCATTTGTTTTAAACATTTCATTTTTTCATTATATTTTGTATTATTAATCTGAACTTGCAAATTAAGTAGTAACTAAAGTGCATGAAATGGAAACACTCAGGATAAGTACAAGTACCTCAAAGCTTAGTTACTTTACAAGACTGCCAACTGGTTGAAAGACATCCTATTAAAATCTCAGGCTAGCTCTGTGGTTCTTTCATTTCACTCACCTACAGATACTCAATTACAGAGATGATTAAGTGAGGAAAAGTAAAATTAAAGCCCCTGCTGACAGCTTCGTAAAAATGCAATGAAACACCTCAGGGCAAATGTCAACAGATGTGAATGCTGCAAGTGATTTAGTCTGTACAAGTTTATAAAGAGCTTCAGCAGTTGTGAGTTATAGTCGACTCTTTTCCAATAGCTTTGGCAAGACAACGTAACATTTACCTCCACCCACAAGAGTTGGAGGAGGTTATGTGATCACACCTTTGTTCGTTTGTCTGTTTGTTTTTCATTTTAAGGCGAATCCGGGTACAGATGCAGATTCTGGATCACTTTTTCACTTTATTCAACATTATGAGGGTTTTTTTTTCAATATTTTGCCAATATCATGAAAAATAATAAGCCAATCAAACACCCAGGCACAGACATCTCATGATGTTTCACTGCTATGCACCATTGGATCCAGATCTGGATCATAATCTGGATGTGGGTGATTAAGCATTAGGTCACATCGTTCTGGAAAAACATATTTTTATTGATAATAAACACATGATTCCAAATGCTAGGAGTAGGTTTTAAGGGGTTAATGCATTAGGTGGTAATACTTACCATGCTTTTGAATTTGAACTTTAAAGAAAAAAGGTGAAAGGCGAGGCAAACACAAAGAGGTGAGTTTGCTGCCTTCAAGGGATGTGTACTGAGAACTGGTAATAAATCAATTCCGGTTCCAAACTTGCTATTACCAAATATCGGTAATCTCCAAACGGTGCTGCTATCGTTATAATTCATTCTATAGCTGGCATTTTCAAATGGTTGGTGCTAAGCTGAGTGAGCAGGAGAAGACGGGAAGGGCGGTCTGCTCTGTGTGACAAAAGCATGCATTTCCAATGCAAAGCCTCTCTCCAGCATCTGCATCTAGCACTACATCCTCAGTGTAGTCTCCAATACGGATAGGATTTATTAAAAGAAAAAGACGACTGTCTCGACCTCGACAAACCTCATCAAGATAACACACACACTCAATAAATCTGTGCAATGTAGGTCTGGAAAATAACTCAGGACACACCTTCAGACTCAACCTTCTAGGATTACCATGATCTGGATGAATCTACACCAACAACTCAGGACACAGCTAACATTAGGTTGACTATGGGGAGCAGGTGATCACATTTTGAGGCTTAGGGCTCCAGAAAATGGTGTGATTTCTTTTGACGAATCCTACTATGACAATGTCATGAATTGCCCTAGTCTGTGAGAATAGTCAAAGTTCTTTCACTGAGGGGTTATGTGAGAAACGTCATCACCGTGCCAAGCCAATCAGAGGCAGAGTAGGGCGAGTCACGGCACTGCCATAGTACTGTATGATTTGGTGAATTCTCATGGCAGACATTTACGCTCTCCAAGTACCGTCTTGTTTAAAATGTGGATTCCACTGTCTGGTCTTATGATTTCATGATTTCTGCTGGTTCATTTTTTGTGAATCTTTCCTCCAGACTTCTCCATAGGAGAGAGTTTGGCTTCCAAATGGGTACGGTTGGTGTTAAATAGTCATGTTACCAACATTCACAGCCGATTTCACTGGTTACACACATTGGTCTCTTGCTTATAATGATTTGTATTTCTTAGTCAAATCATCCTTCAGTAAACTTTTACCATCAACCTCTCTTTTCTTTGCATCAGCTCGGTTTGAACATTTTCTTATCCTTTTTATCCTAAACCTAAACGTTGATAAGAGTCTGTAATTAATGTTAATAAGAGTCTGTATTACAGTCTTAATTATTGATCATTTGATGGCAGAGACCAGCTCATTCAAAACGTATGCTGGGGGGGGGGGGGTGTAACTAGAGCATAATGGTTAGAGGCTTTTTGGCCAGTGACCAAGCTGCGTTATTTGACGAGATGGGAGTGAGGACATGTTGGCCAGTAAATGCTGAGTCAACAGTGATCCCCATAATATTAGCTTGCATTAGTGTTTTGTTGTGTGTTGTGTACCTGCAGGCCCCTGGTGGACAGGTTACCCATGGACACTGCCAGCGTCAGGAAACAGAGCAGGACCACACCCATCTCCTTGCACTGTTCCCATGACCACACCCTCATCCTGGAGAGAGAGAGAAAGATAGAAATAAAGAAAGACAGGTTTAATATGTGCAGCAAAAATAAACATGTAACTGACCTCTGACCTTTGGAAATATATAGTATATAAAGTATATAATAATCACATTTCTGCCCTGAATGATATGCAAAACATCTCTGCAGTCAAGATACTATAACAAAGTTTTCTAAAGATTGCAATTTGTCCCAATGTGTCGTAGTAAAATACTCGGAGCCACCATCAGAGAAAAATGTTGGGGTAATGTGTATGTACAGTTTAATGTTTCTTCCTAAATCTGCCTCATGTCCTCTTCATGATGAAAGACCGTCACCTGCCAGGAACCTCTCAAATGCTCAACACTCAACTAATATTATACATGACAGCTTTCACCGAACACTGAACAGTCAACATTATGATTAATGGAGGGAATTTGGGCCAGATATCTGTCTGCGTTTTTGGATGGAAGCACGCTGTGATGAGTCTTTAAAAAAGGCTAAAGAGTATGAGGAGAAATATCACGACCACTAATGAGTTCTCGAAGTTTGAAAAAAACCCACGTCCAGACACTTATATGAATTGTGGTTTAAAGCATATTGCTGAGACATGTGGGTGTTCATTCATGTCTTTTCTCTCTCTAAATTGAAGCCTCTCAGCTTCCAAACCCACAGACGGACCTGAAGTTGGATTTTTTTACACCATGAGAACACATTTGTGGTCATATTATTTCCTCTCTGACTCTCCAGTGAAATTTCTCGCCTTCAAGAGCATCTGTGGTTGTTTATGGGGGATACCTGCTGCTGTATCTTTTACTTTTGCACAGAGAGGAGGGTGTTTGAGTGTAAACCACGTTAATGTTCATCCAAAATTTAATGTACCTCACTGATTTTACAATGCAAATTTACATTTTGATGACCTGGCGAAGCCATTTGTAGTGAAATATTTAATTTTTAAAAGTAAAGGTTGTACATGATTTGAGAAATGGCAATCAATATGAATCAAAATTCCCATTACAGGACATGATTATGTAGCTTAGACTGGAAACAGGTAGCCTGCTTTTGTTTGTTTGTTTGTTTAATTGCTTGTGGTGTCTCAAACTGTTTACCCTAAGCCTTCATAAAGAAATTCTTCCTCCGTCTAGCAGTTTCTGAAATGCTCTTACATAAACAGTGTTTATAAAGCTCCTGCCTGACTCAAATTATTGGCTTAATTGAATTACAGTTGTTTCTTGTGGGTGCATATTAAACTAGTCACTGATATATGTTCTGGATTAAAGCATTATCTGAACTCCTCTTTAGATTTAACCCAGTATGCACTGTCAGGTTTCCAAGAAACAACGACACGTCAAGTGAAAGGCATTTTCTCATACAATGCATGCTAACGCTAAGATCAGGGTGCGGGTATTTGAATGTGTTGGCAGTCCATGGCAGGCTGGCACTGGCATGTGGAGAGTGACACAGACAGGCTGTTGAGAGGCACAAGTGTTGCAGACAGGAGTTGGACAGCGGAGGGGCCCATGCAAAAGTTAAACAGGCCTAAATGTGCTGGAAGAACGATGGTAAGTTTTCCAGAGGCTTGCACAGGTAGGTCTTTGTTTGGCTCTTCAGACTACAAGGAAATGTAGATGTCTGTATGTAAAGGCTTACATGAACAGGCACAGACACACAGGAAAAGGAGGGATTTCCAGGTACCCTCCTTTTCCTGTTGCATAGTTGCGTATATGAGTTTTATGACTCAATGAAGCTTTTGATTTAAAGGACTACAGTACCAAAAGAAAATCTATATTAGTATAAAACACTTATCCCAGCAGTCTCCAGAATGGCAGCTCTGAAAGGTTTGTATCTTGCAACTTCATGGTTGGATTCACAGCGGTTTCATTGCAATAATGATAATAATAATAATAAAAGACATTCCATAGAACTTTTCCAAACATTCCTGCAGCATAATATGGATTGATAAGAGCAAAGGATTCCACAGGGAAGATGAGGAATAAAGGAATGACAGGTGAAAGGATGAATGGTGCATGATGAAAGCAGGGAGGGATGAGGTTGGGGGGATGATAGGTGAAGGGTTGAGTCAGAGAGGGAGGAAATGGATCAGGTGAGTTTAAATGAAGCTCCTGTGGAAGTTCAGTCAGGAAGACTAAACCTTTGCACACTCCGGCTATACTTCATTACTCGCGCTATTCTGTTATTCACACCTCTCACGCATGCTCAATCTGATTTCCCTACTAGCATGGTCTAGGGCCGTCATTGAGTTATCAGCTGTTCTCATCAGCCAGTCACATCCATCCAATAGCATAGTGGCGCAGTAGTTCTTTCATGCTGCTGTTTTGCACGCCCTCCACCTCCCCATCACCGCCCAGTCTTCAAAGATTCACCAACTTCATCATTCATCAGCTTCATCAGGGTCATCAGCCACCACCACCAGTGTCTGGACTCCAAGGGGGGATATATATATATTGCTGCTGCTCAAGGTAGATGTCCTTCGATCTCAATATCCCTGAAGAGTCTTAGAGCCAAAGACTTCCTGACACGAAAGACTTTCTGACATACTAATTATCACATATCATCTGATGTAATAAACAATCTTATCTACTTCAACCACTAGTCTCTCCTGATTGAAATACTATTTATGCAGAAATGAGATGTCATTCAGGCATGGCTCTTATTCCTGAACCTAGTTATGAAACCTCATTATGTGAACATACATACAGGTATATCAGACAAAGTTACATTCATAAATATATCATTTACTATCAGGAAAAAAGAACACATGCCGTTTTACATAAAAGCTGTTACATTTTGATAATATTGTTTAGGCGAACGTCTGTAGACTAAACTGATTGTAAGGTAAGTCGCATCAGGATTTTGCCTGAATGAAATGAAATGAAACCCTCCCAATGAAAACAGCAGACAGACAAACAAAAAGTTCTGAATTCTGTTATATTCTGGCAAAAATAAAGTATTTTGAACTTATTAAGTGTACAAATCATTGGTTGTGTTACAGAGTTCATCTGAGAACTTTGTAGGACGTTTCAATGCGTGAAAAGGATTCGAGTGCATCCAATCAATCATACTGAGACACACTGTACTGTACACAATGTAGATGCATTCCAATGCACACAAGTGTACACTGCACTTGCAGAAAGTATTCAGTCAGCATTGACCTATGAACAGATGTGGTGTTGTAAACATGAAAATTATGTATATTCCTCAACAAATGACAACACAAATATATAATAATGGAATTTCTTGCACATTTATCTAAATGAGGAAACACAAATCAACCTTTTGAAGCCATGGAAAAACTCTTGGTTTCAATGTCTTAATCAGCTAAATTTGTGGGGAGTCGCATGATTTCTGGAAGCTCCGCTTACATAATCTTACACAGGCCTTCTAGGAAAGGGTTCATAGTACATCTTGTGTCCTCAGGTCCAGTTAGGCAGCCTTGTTAAAATAAGCAAGCAGCTCGTCTCGCCCTGTTTGCAGTCTGGCTTTTTCTGGCACTAAATATTGGTGACAGGTGTCTTAAAGCAGGCGCAGCAGCACCTGGACTTCATTATCCAAGCAGACACAGCTGGAGTCCAGCCAGCTGCCAAACACACACACATACAGAGGGGGAGAGAGAGAGAGAGAGAGAGAGAGAGAGAGGAAAACAGAAAGAGAGAGAGCAGAGATGGACACTCAGTCAGACACAACCGCCCATGTGTATACACTCAGCCAGTAGTGTGACTGAATACAGACTCACACTCATACACAATGCGCACTGAGCATGCTCCTGCTCAAGCTTGAGCCATGTGCACATGCAGGTATGCAATTTATGCAATTTACCTGCTTGGCTGAAACATAATCATTTGCCGTGTTATATAACTTCACCCCAACATCCAAAATTCACCTCAGTATAGTCACCTTGGCAAACCATCCTTGTTTTGCCATACTGTCCTTACTTAGAAGAAACATTCTAATTTTGCTGAAAAGTCTTCACATTGTCACTTGGCTTAATCTTCACTTCAACACAGGATCCTCACTCTGCTCAGCTATCCTCATTTTTGCTACAATATCATCGATTTGTCCTCAGGTTATCAGAATGTCTTCACTATGCCGCAATGTCCTGAATTTATCACAGTTTACTTTACCAGAGTATCTTCAATTGGTTGAAACATCCTTACTTGGCTACTTAACAGAAATCAGTCCTCACAGAGATAGATATGGAAGAGCTCACACATATTGAATTTCATGCACTCCTAGCCAAAAACACACAAACTTTAATATCTTTCCATCTCATAGTCTCTATGGCTCTCTGTCTCTCTCTCTCTCTCTCTCTCTCTCTCTCTCTCTCTCTCTCTCTCTCTCTCTCTCTCTCTCTCACACACACACACACACACACACGCTCAATAATCGGCCTGTTGCCTATTGCTCATCCAGACAGCCTTACTCCTTCCTCCTCCCCTTTGCTGTCATTTCCCAGCCAGCCAGGCAGAGCAGGCACAGAGGACAAAAGTAAACACAGTCCCCTCATCCTCACTGTCTCCCTCTCTATCGCCCCTGTGCCATCCCCACCCTGACAGCCCCGTGGGGCCCCTCGCCTCACTGTCTTGTTTTTGTAGCACTGGCAGCCTCCACAGACAGACAGACAACAGTAGTCTGTCCCCTGGGAGGCTGGAGTAGAGCAGTCAGACGGATACATCAGACCAATACTGGAGGTTTATTATCTAATACTGGATATCAACCAGACACAATATCATGTGATCAACTTTGATGATTGAATTATTGTTACATTCATTTATCCAGGAAAATGTGAATGGTGAATTTGCCACTTTTTTTGAATCCTTTTGTTTTTTAACTGTTGATCGGACAAAACAAGAACTTTGAATTTCTTGAACTCTAGCAGCTTGTAATAGCTGCTTTTTTTATTTTATTTACATTTTGTAGATCAAACTTATAACTACGAAACTTGTGTGCAAGGACACAAAGACACGTTGCTACTGGAAAAACATGTGGCTAGACCATATAACCTCTATCATGGGAGAATGTCAGCAGACAGCCATGAAAAGTTCTAATGTGGCTAAAAATGTGAAAAAAAGAAGAAAATTGAAGAAACCATTTGTGAAATGTACATCTTCAGGGTTCCTACAAAGCATGTGTGAATTTCACTGAATTCTATCCAGCGGTTTTTGAGGAGATGTGGAGAGACCATACCACTGTTACTGTATGTATGAATGTTCAGATGCATGACAGACAAGGGTAACCCTATAGCCCCCTTTTGCCAGGGACATAAAACAATATATGGATTAATTGATAAGAAAAAAGTAATTTGTTGCAGCTCTACAATAAAGCAGAATTACGTCCTTGTGTGTGCCATAGACACTTTAGTTAGCCCCGTGCAACAAGCACACATAAAATCAAATAAACCCACAAATGTCTTGATCCAGTTCTGATTGGTTTGAGTTGATTGAAAAGGGAAACGTGAGTTCAATATGTGTGTGTGTGTGTGTGTATACATGTATACATATATATATAATTATTATTATTTTTTGAAATAATAATATGCCATGCAATATTTTGAATATTGCATGACATATCTATCAAACTTTGTGAATGAGAGTTGGGTGGTTGTGGATGTCTACTTGTCAGCACACAGATTCATTCCTTCTGCCTTTAGCTCCATGAGCCAAACTTTCTTTTTCCTCAGTGGCGGTCCCTTCTAAAGTACACATGCAAAGTGGAAAAGGCTCTGCTCAGACACTTGTACACATAGAGAACCAACAGAGCCAACAGAAAGACAGACAGGCAGAGAGAGTAGAAGATGGGAGAGATGATGGATATATACAGAGTGAGGAAAACAAAGAGGGAAAGACTCAGAGATGAGTATACAGAGCTGTCTGAGAAGTTGAGGAGAGGTCAGCGGAGTTTAGTTGACCTTTTGAGCGAACAGGAGCCAGGGCAGATTGCTCACACTTGAACTCTGATCTATTTATTTACACGATCTTTCATGGCTGGCTTACCCAGAAAAAAGAAGAAAAAAAAAAACAGGCTCAGTTCATAGATATCATATTCATTCACAGTGACACAAAAATAAAATGACTACTGAGCAAGTTTTGCAAAGGCAAGTGAGCCCATTAGTGGTTTGTCTGACCACCAGACATCTTGGAACAGGTCTTTGCTGTTTAATAGCACACAATGCTGCCAATCCAAAAAATATATAAAAGATTTAACCTGTTTTTAAACCCCGCCTCTCCCCCAATGTCAGCTGGGATAGGCTCCAGCCCTCCCGATGGATGGATGGATGGATGGATATTATTGAGAGGAGTAATATCAGTAAAGGCTTGATAGGCAAAGTGCACCACCTGCAGAAATGTAAACATCAGCAAAACAAAATCCAGAGAGAAAATCCTGCTTCTGCATCACAATCCTCTTGACAAAAAAGCACGGATGCAACCATATGTATCTATCTATACAGTACAGTATTCAGTCCAAACTGTTTCTAATGCACTAAGTACACTGCTGGACAGCAGGAAACTAGATTATGCTGCAGGAGAGGTTTGAGAAGTTCCTATAGATGTTCTGATTCTCTTTTTGCAGTATGAAAACATCACTGTTGTCACACTGAATCTAAGCTCATCACAACTATTTCCTGCAGATAAAAACTTTAGAGCCAGCCTTTACATCTACAAAGGATGAGTATAACTAATTTGATTTTCTTCCCATTAAGCATTTTGGCATTGCAGTCAGTACTGCACACATTTATTAATTTCACAGTGACAAGCTCTTCTGCTAACGGTTCCTCTTGTCAGATATCTAGATTTATTCTTTAATTTGTAAAGGAGTTTCAGGATTTTTTTTTAATCACTCTTAGACCAATATTACAGGGGGTGGCTGTGGCTCAGTGGTAGAGCAGTTGTCCACCTATCAAAAGTTCGGTGGTTTGATCCCCAGCCCCATGTCGAAGTGTCCTTGGGCAAGATACTGAACCCCAAATTGCTCCCAATGGCTGTTCCATTGGTGTGAGAGTGTTTGCATGAATGGTTACTGCTCCTAATGAGCAGCTGGCGCCTTGCATGGTACGAATGCCAAAGATGTATGAATGTTGGTGTGAATGGGTGAATGCTGGCTTGTGTTGTAAAGCGCTTTGAGAGGTCAGTCAGACTAGAAAGGTGCTATAAGTGCAGTCCATTTACCATTACATTTATAATTAAAGATGTTACAAATCATGATTACAAACTTTAAGTTGACTTGACATGAAATGACTTTATTTCAACTGCATTTAAATGTCTATTTGTCAATCCTGTTTAAGAGCACTACAAACTACAGCCTTCAAAATAACCGTACAGTTGAATCATCTCTTCTCCTGAACGGATGAAGTGAGGATTATAACCTTCCTGTAGGCAGGATTTATTGCAGGACTGTTGTACTAGACTACATTGGTTTTAGCTAGGTGTACCTAATAACTGTCTAAGAGTGGACACATTGATTTTTTTTTAAAGTCGATATAGTGATTGATAATTATGTGCTTCTAATGACCAATAATAATATGATAACTGATAATTTAGCATTTTTGTATTTTAAAAAAGAATTGAGAACTTGGAGTTTGTGCACACCTGAGATAGATGATTAAATGTTCCATAAACCTAAATTGTTTTTTAAAAAAAAACATTCACACATCATCATCTTGTTGTCTGTCTACACTGGATGTTTCTACCCGGGTGCAAGAGTTTCATGTCTTGAGTGTGAGTCAATGTGCTGCTCTTGTTCTTCTCTGTGCCATCTCTCTGGTGGCATGCAAACCAGGTTTAAAGGTACATACTGCCACCTACAGTATCGGAGGGTGGAGATGCTGCACAGATGCTACACTGTCAACTCAATGAAAGCAATTTGGTTTTGTATTTGCACCTCTATGGTATAATTTCACCATATAATGTCATTATATATATCATTCATTCCTATATTATATAATATTGATGTTAGGACCAGGAGTCCTTTTGTGTGAGTAGGTGATACTTTTTTTTGCAATACCAAGTTTTAAAAGGGAAACTGGGCAGGGAAAGTGTGGGGAGATTTTATCCTCTATGCTCTACAACAGTTTAGAGCCACAACAACCACAACCCACAGTGTGACAAGTAGCACTGGCACGCATGTTAGCCCTACCTCACCAGTTAGCAAACACATACACACGTACTGTACATACACAGATCTCCCAACAGCTGACAAGTTTCCAGACAGACTCTCCAGGCACACACACACACACACACACACACACACACACACACACACTACATGCAGGACACAAAACATACACACCTCTGAAAGAGATTCAGCATTATTTTGTGGATTTGGTTTGGTCTGTCTCATTGGCTCTTGTGTATCTCATAAAACACACAAACACACACACACACAAACAAAGAGAGAGAGAGAGAAAGAGAGAGAGAGTGATGCCAGCCACACTAACACATGCAAACAGCCAACACAGTTACACAGACACACACACACACACACACAAACACACAAGACCATGCACATGAATGCATTCACAAAATACACAAAGCACACAAACTTAACACAGCTTACACAACTTTCTAACACAATACACACACACACACACACACACAGAGGAGGTTTCAAATATTTGCCCACTCACCTCGCCTGCAGCAGTCCAAGGGCGGCTCGGTCTGTGATGAGGATGCTGCTCAGTGTATGCGTGTGTGTGTGCGTGTGTGTGTGTGTGTATGTGTGTGTGTGTGTGTGTGTGTGTTAGCGTGCCAGCAACAGCGGTGGTGTGTTGTGGTGTGTTGGTGAGTGCTGCTGTCGCTGTGGAGTGAAGAAGAGAGACAGACAGGGGGAGGAAGAAAGAGAGGAAGGGAGGGAGGTAAGGTGTGCTCTCCCTGCATCCCTCTTCCTCCTCCTCCTCCTCCTCCTTCTCCTTCTCCCCAGTCAGCAGGAGCAGCAAAGTGGCAGCAGAGGGAGAAGGTGGGAGGACCATAGGAGTTAGAGAAAAAAAAAAAACCCTGGCTGGCTGCTCTGCTTTCATTTTCTCTGACTATTTTTTCTCTAAATCAAACTGGGTTTATAACTTTAGCATCTAAAGTCAAATGGATCGAAATACTTTGTTTGACATGTTCATATTATCCATCACTACTTCACACCTTCCTACTGCCTGCCTCCATCTTTCATCATGAATCTGTTGTTGGGATGAAGAGTATCACTCAGAGACAGAGGAACAAAAGGACAGACACAGACACACTGGAGAAGCAGGTGAACTATAACCTATTTCCCACAGTGCTCTCCTCCTCGAACTCGTCTGACTCCATACTGAGCTGAAACATTAGTTTCAGGAAGAAACATTGCACTGATATGTTTTCTCACCCAGTTAAGTCATTATGTCCACCTGATGAATGCAAGTCCAACGTTTCCCCTGGGTGTGTGTGTGTGTGTGTGTGTGTGTGTGTGTGTGTGTGTGTGTGTGTGTGTGTGTGTGTGTGTGTGTGTGTGTGTGTGTGAGAGAGAGAGAGACACGGGACGACACAAGGCCGGGGGAGGACGATGGGGGTTATTAGAGATGACATGTTTTGATGATTAATTACAATATTGCTGAAAATTTGGACCGGTACAGTTAAAGGAGTCATAGTCAAAGGAGTCATAGTTGACAAGTCTTCCATAACTTACCTTCAACAAAACAAAGACAGCTTAGTTTTGGCGCAGGGGGTGTGTCCACATTGGGGGGGAGGGCCGCCTTTCCAATTGAATGGAAAAGGAAACACCAAGGCCAATATTCATTTTAGCTTATGTTTGGTCTCCACCATCTTGTTGTTCACCAGCGAGTTGCTACATTTGTCTGCAACTTAGAGCACAACCAAACAAAAAGTTTGATAAATGATCAAATATTTTGTGATTTTTTTTTTGTTTAAAAACAAATAATGAAAAGCAAACCACATACAATATTCTTTATCTTGCCATGAATGTTATCTGTTGATTGTTGTTGATTGTTGTCTGTTTTCCATGTGTTTTTCCTTCAGTCAGATGTTCCGCATCAGCTGAATCTTGGACGTTCTTTCTGGTGAACAAGCCGTAATCACACCTTCTTACACGTATGCAAATAGTGAATTCTAAATCATGAACCTAATATATGGTCAACTTGAATGATTGGATAATCTCCTCGCTTATAATTGAGGACATCATAATGCTTTATTAATAAATCTGCTTCTACCTGCATCTACTTATTTTGCTTCAGTGTTTCAGTTCATTGTCTCATTTTATGATGATTAACATTTTGGAGCACTTTAATCCAGCATGCACAGCATCCAGCAACACAATGCCACAGATGTTGTTGAGGGGCTTATGTCCCCACCACTCTTCAGCATAAAGTGACGATTTTGATCCACTTGACAGGTGTGGCTCATGAAGGAGCTGATTAAACAGCATCATTACTGCACAGGTAGCAGTAAGCTACCAGGTAGCTTGGGCTGCTCACAACACAAGGCCACTCTACAATGTACAGTTTGAAAACAGACATTTATTGGAACTTGCAGTATTGATCTCACATAACTAAGGCAGATGCAGATAAAACATTTTTTGAGGAGCAGTCAGTATCTGTTCTGTTCTTTGTCCGTAGTTTATACCTGCCCATACCATAACCCCACCGTCACCCTGAGCCACTCTGTTCACAACATTGGCTCGCCCACACGACACCATACATGCTGTCTGCCATCTGCCCTGGTGAGCTTCCCTGAGATGGTTTCTGACAGTTTGTGCTGAGATTCTTTGGTTATGCAAACCAGCTGTTGCCTCAGGTGTCTGGGTGGCTTTGGTCCGATGATCTCACCAGTGGAGAGGCTGCATGTGGCGGTCCTGGCTTGGCGTGGATACATGTGACCTGTGCTTTCGAGGCCAATTGGATGTACTGCCAAATTCCTGGAAACGACGTTGAAGACGGCTTATGGTAGAAAAATGAACATTCAATAAATGGGAAACACCTCTGGTGGGCATTCCTGCAGTCAGCATGCCAACTGCATGCTCCATCGAAACGTGCGACATCTGTGGCATCATGTTGTGTAATAAAATTGCACATATTAGAGTGGCCTTTTATTGTGACCGTCCCAACACACACCTGTGCAATAATCATATTGTTCAATCAGCATCTTCACGCTTCACCTGTCAGGTGGATGGATTATCTCTATCGAGGGTAAATGCTCACTAACAGACATAAACAAGTTTTTGAACAAAATGTTTGTGTGTGTAGACAAAGTCTTAGATCTTTTACCTCAACTCATGAAAACTATTTTGTTTTTTTTGTGCTAATAAAACACTTGACCGGTGCGTTGAATGTTGTGATAAAGTTTTGCATCATGAAGTGCTTCCTTTTCGAGTGTAATACTCCTTTAAGTGATGGTGGACTGGGATTCCTCTTTCTCCGAAACGCACTGAGAAAGACAGAGGAAGCCAGAAACAAACAGATGGGAGGAGAGCGATTTAGACGGAGGAATGAGCGGAAAGTGAATGATGAGAGGAGGATGAGCAGACGTCTGAAGACCACCATGTCTGCCCACCATGTCGTCTTCTCCTTTATTTCTTCATCTGTCTGTCTCCCTCCCTCTGGCTTTATTCAGATTTCTGCTCTTCTCTCTCATGTTTTTTTCTTCTTTTTTTTTTGTTATTTCTCACCCCTCCCTCTCTTCCTCTCTGTATGTTTCTCTCCTCTTTCGGTCACACTCCTTTCTTCACTTCTCTGTTTCTACAGCTGTCTCTTTGCAGCTTTACACTTGTTCCCTCAATTACTCTCTTCTATTTATTGAATTCTCATGTAATTCTGTCCATGTATACTGCTTAGTGTATAATCCTTTAGATTTCAGTTCTTGATGATTTGGCAAGGCTTTTGGTTTCTGATGCCTTTTAATAATCCGGGGTCCTGAGATTTCTTTGGAAATGACACATGTATTGACCATAGTGCTTGGCAAACACCCTGTGAAAACACTCCAGTTAGAAATCCTTGATTTTCTTTAGACTTTCTCATATTCTATGACCTTCATTGCCTCTTATCCTCCTCCATCCATTTCTCTTCTTCTAAGTCTGCTGCCGGTGTGTCTGTTGGCTACATTAGTCAACACTCTGCTCCCTCGCCAGATTTCTAAGCAGATAGACAAAGTTCAGGGAGGCTGCTAGAGGAATTACAACCCGCCACCAATTAAAACCCGCCACTCTCCACACGACAAATAAATAAAAGCTGTAAAGAAAATGTGTTGCACAAAGGGTTTACAGCGCTCCCATGGGTGTGTTTCTGTGTGTGCCCATTTGCAGCATGCCAAACAAAGTCTGGAGTCATTAGGGTTGGCGCATGCAGACAAAAGAGCAATTAAAGGCGTCATAAACACAACCGCAGAAAGGAGGAAAAAATGAAATTAAAAAATGCCATTCTATAATGTGTGAAGCAAAGCATGCGTCTTCCTGAAAGCACTTGGATGGAAAAATAAATTAAAGAATATGGGAAGAAAGAAGAAAACCTGAAAGTTCAACTGAACTTCAGTAGATGCAGTGCCATTAGTTTTTCTCTCTCTCTCTTCTATGGGCAACAAACACCAGAAATAAATAAACCAGACATGGCTGGTGTCCTGACACATTTCGTCACAAACTGTTCCATTTTTTTAAACCTGTCTATGACACGTTTGGTGTGTCCTGTATATATCAAATATGACACAATGCTCTGCAACATGGCAGATATGTGTTATGTATAGGAACATTTATCCTGTATCTGAAACGCGTTTATGTATATGTAAATGTACATGTACATGCATAGATATGTGTCTATGTATATGAATATGAATATGAATATGAATATGAATATATTGGAGTGCATTATTTATCATTAATACCACACATATTAAATGATACAAATGGAAAAGAGAAAATCCTCATCCATATTTTAAACTTTGTGGGGCTACCATGGTGAGAATTGATGGTTTCAAGTATCAGTTGATCATTGCTTTGATGATTTGACATTTTGCATTACAAACCCACTCTCTGTACACTCTGGATATGTTGTTATACTTTTTTTTGTACTCCCCTTAAATTTAATCCAAACATCCAGCATTTTTTTTCTGTCTCTTGGAAATCTGAAACACACCAGTTCCTGTACAGCTCAGAAATGTTCCTGGGAAACAGAAAGCATCTCCAGTGCATTTACAGTGGAAGACTTCAATGAACTGGAGCCAGATTGAATCATTGCAGACTGTGTGATCGACTGTCAGAGCAACATTTTCCTTCATGAAAACGTTGAAATTGTCAACACATGATCACACACAATTTCCAACACAGAAACTAATTCAGTTGCATGTTTATTTGCTTTCTGTTTGTTATTGTCTGACTGTTGAGTAGAGAACAAAGTAACATGTTTAATTGAAGTGATAGTTAACTAAAACAGCCAATATTCCTTCAAGGAAACTCAAAAATATGACATTACTTTGTTACACATCACCTTAAATGACCACTGTGTGGTTTCAATCCATTTTTTATGAAAGAGAACTGAACGATATTTAAACATTATCTCATTCATGGTCTACAGCTGTTTTTGGTATGAGAGATTTTTTTTAAACAATCCCTCAAACAATAGCATCCAGGGAAAGACAAGGCTTAGCTTTTAATTAAAGTTTGATGAAGGAGGAGAACGTCCAAAAGTCCCTGCAAGGGAAACTGAAGGAAAAATATTATTTCCTGCTCATTAAGTTGTTCTGTATGATTAAAAGAGCGAATGGGAGGGGGATTTAATTCAAAACAAAGAATGCAAATAAAATATCAATTGAATTAGGGGCAACAAGAAAAATATCTGTCAAGATGATCATTTACTGACAAGGTAAAATAACACCACAAGGTGAGGAGAAGCACTCCACTCACACTGGTTCCCATTTATCCTGTGTGACTTGCTGGCTGAAACATAAGCACTGCCCTCCAATTATTTGTGAAAGAAGACCTGAGGGCTAGAGGTCACAGCTATTTATTACTGAATCAAAAAGAAGCCTTGTGTTTTTTCAGATGCGTCCAGGAAATCTGCTCTACATTCCACCATGTTTAGACTGAGGGTTCCTAGAGAGAAAGTCACCACAGGCCACAAACTCTCTGTAGTGAGTCTAAACGTTGCACCGGATGAGCTTTTGTAGTAATAATATCCAAGTTCCTTCAGTGATCCGCTTTGACTGAGATGCCTACGATTTTTTTACCCAAGCAAACCAGAGTGAATACTGATGTCTAAACAGTAATCAGTGTTAGATCATTATAATTTAGTATGAAGCATCATAGACCTGAACATTTGACATTGCACATTAAAATTATATATCCATCAGACAATTTTGCTTTTATTTTCTGTCTATTTAATGTCTTGTAATTACTGCACTTATTCTACTATTGCACACAAACATTTCCTTCTTCCATGTTTGTCTGTAATAAGCTGCAATTAGAGTCAGACTTGAAAAATCAGCATGGATGACATATTGGCAAAAACAGCATTAACCTCTTGTAGATATCCTATCAGTATTATTGTTCATGCTGGGCAATAAGTAAGAAAAAATCTTTACAAACAAACTGGCCAAACTGGGTTTAAGGTCATTCAGAGTGTCACCATTACATGTTCTGTCTAACAGGGACCACGGACAAGCATGTTTTTATCATGTAAAATGTATTCTTTAAAAAGGAATCTAAAGGATTTATCATGATGTTTATGTTAAGCCAATATATCATTATCATCCATCCACCCATTTACTGTAACCGTTCACACTCACGGGCAATTTATAGTCACCAGTTCACCTAAGTTGCATATTTTTGGGCTGTGGGAAGAGGCTGGAGTACCCGGAGGGAAACCATGCACACTGGAGGAGTGCTAATAAATTCAGCAGAGTCTGCAGCACAAACAAAACCAGACAGACATTGTTTTTGTTGTTGTTGTTGTTCTGTCCATAATGTTCTGTCCGCGTAAATGAATAAGGCTGGAACTGTAATAGGCATGCCAAGTGTCGTCATCATTTTCAGTTGTGTTCTGCCCGCTTACACGATGAGGTTACGGTTGCATTTTCAAAAGATTACACTCTGGAGCTCGTTTTCAAAAGTTTGCCATTATCATGTGAGCGACCGGCCAAATCACAACAAATATCACCGTTTCTATTTCCCTTAAAATTGTAAATGTCGCTTGATTCCTGACTTCACTGCAGGCTCAGAATGTCCCGCTCACCATGCTCACCATGCTCACCATGCTCACCATGCTCACCATGCTCACCATGCTCACCATGCTCACCATGCTCACCATGCTCACCATGCTCACCATGCTCACCATGCTCACGGCTCTCAAATGCACACAAATGCAGCCGAATGATACGGCCCCTGAATCGATTGATCGATCGTTGCACAATCATGGTGTTAGCGTCTGAGCTTGCACACCTTCCATCCTATGGAATCTCATCTGGGACATTCTTAATGTACCATTTTTATTTGAATGATTCACTCAATACTGTTATGTCGTGTCATATCAAGTGGCTTTTATGGCTCTAACAAGCCTTAAGTTTAAGTTACAGCTATTTAAGTGGACGACGTTTTAAAAACAAACACAGACATATTCAGTAAATTGGGAATAAATACATTTATTTAATTCAACAACTGACAGAGTTCATTTTTTTGAATGGAGAACATGTATACAGACCTCCATTTGGGACCTTCTTGCTGTGAGGCAATAGTGCTACCCACTAGTATCAGTTATTATACCATCCATAACTGCAAGAGTCAGCAGCCCAACATTTAAAAGAGCATGGACTGTAGACATGCAGTCTTCACGGATGTGAACATGTCCCCAAACATGGACATCTAACAAAGAACTGTGTGCAGCCACTGTCCATCCTGTTGTCCGTATCTGTCTGTGTGGAGTATGTTTGGTCATTTACACCTCTAGCCTTTCTCCCTCTAGTTTTAGATGCGAACACAAAGGTTTCAGACCCATTTCAAACCCAACAGGAGGGTTCAATCTGCAGAGAAGTTCCCGACAGAGGGCGTGGTTAGGCCACGGCAATGTTTCCAAAACCATCACGTCTGAGGGTTTGTTTCCAGCCCTGGCCCCAGCTCTCGGGTTACTGAAACAATCTGTGCATCTGAGCTGTGGGGTGAAACCCTTCAGAAATACTGCACCCTTTGTGCCGCTGCCTCAAGCCCTTGAGCAGGTGTAACAGCTGAGGAGAGAGCAGAGGAGGGCAACTGCTGCCTCACCACCATCACGGGATCATCTAAGACACTTACGCAGAAATCCTTTCTGGGAACAACAGTCTACTGTACAGTCAAATATGGCTTCAATAAGAGGAGGCACATAGAAATTAGCCTTATATGGTACGTGACCAAACCTATGACTTCCTGCTGTTTACACATTCACCTCTGTTTTGGTTCAGCAAACATTTAAATGGTCAGAACTCTCAACCTACACTTAAAGCATATTTCTCCACCGAGTCAGGATAGAATCAAATTACATTCTCTTACATAGATCTAATCAAGAAGGGTCCTGTTGTATTGCCTTTGGTGTCAGGTTAGTATGTCAACATGACTGATTACTGAGTAAGTAATCTCTGTCTGATAGCATGGTGTGTCATCAGCATCACAGGAGAAATGTTTGTTTATTTGTAGCACCACATGACCTGCGAAGTGCAAATGACATGACTGCTGCATTCTTTTCAAGAGAAGCTGTTTGCGAACTGGTGGATCATCACAAACCTACTCTAAGGTCTGTTTGAGCTGTCTTTGGGTATCTTTGGAATCAGGTTAATCTTCAACTAATTATTCATTTACATGTCATATGAGTGTGAGCAATGTAGAAATGGAACTGAGGTGTTGTCTTGGCTTGCCTTTTGATGGTGTGGACTTTTGTTACTGCCTGGACATCTGAATGAGGCAGTACTTGGGGCCAGAACCACCTTTAGGATATAATGAATGAATGGAGATACCCTTTATAGGTCAGTACCTAATATGATCAGGGATCTGTTTTCCAAATTCCAAGACAGCAGCAGAGAGGCAGCTGTTTCATCTGAATCATGATGAGATGATGGCAGTGAAATCTGCCGGGTATTTTTACCACCACTACTACCTCACACAACCAGAGAAGCAGATTGAGGACTTTTCTACACCATGAGTATTAACCCCCCCACCACCCACCCACCCACACAGTGCTGGGTGAATGTCTTTAAAGGGTGTAACTCTGAAGGCTAACACCCCGTCATATGGCCACAACAAACAGAAACAAATGACAGCTGTTTTAATGTCCTCCGTAAGAGCATCCGTTGATGTGGAGTGGTACTCAGACTTGGTTCAATTTGCAAAAGAATATTGTTTTTGTTTTGTTTTTTTATCCATTCGACCATTTTTTTCAAATTTGATCTCAAGAGGAAAATCTAGCCCAAAAGGGAAATAACAAATAAAAGTAAACTGTCTCCAAACAGCAGTGAGCGAACACACCGTCTGTAGAAAGTTGGACTCACCATGTGCGCATTTTTTCCTCTCACATCCAGTTGATATAAAGCATCTGAAACTGGCCTCAAAACCTTTCTGACTTAACATGTAAGCTTTTCCTCTTATTGCCATGCAAAACTGACCATAGAACATAATACATCTGCATTGATAACTGTATTCCATAGCTACACTCAATAAGGAGATAACGATCCAGATGTCAAGTGTAGATTAGCATCTTTGGGACTCAGTGTCCCACACACCACACAGACTGTTCACTGAAAACTTTCGGTACTTTCAATTACAATTTTTCAATCATTTAAACCATGTAGCCTTACAATAAAGCATAGCAACACTTCTGACTTGACACCTAGAACAATGCACAAGTCCAGTTTTCAATCATGACCATAAAACGTTCCAAGACCCTTGCAAAGCTATCTCGATGTGCCTGACATCTCAATGTAAATTCTGAGAAGAGTGTGCGCATTTGGTGAGGAGTGCATGGCAGAATCGTTCAGTATGAACATTACAAGCATAATAGTTATCTGGAGACGGGATGGGTCGTCTGTGTCTTGCTCGAGGCTGGATGGTCTCAAACTCTGATTCCATATTGAGTCAGTGGAAACCTATTCTGTCTATTCCCACCCACAGGTAAAATAATGACTGAGAATAACTTTGCAGATAGTGTTCAACCCTAGCTTGAAATAGACCACAGATATACTACAATATGGCATGTGAGCCCTCGCCCTGCCTGCAGCCCCTCCCATGTGGCACTGGTATGCAAACAGCTGCTCAACCATGACACTGCACATACAGGGCTCTGTGGACCTGCCAGCCTGGGGGACATTTAAACTTTAAAGGGCCAAACTGGACAGCTGGGTGTGTTCCTGCTTCATGGGAGTATATGTGTGCCATCACTTGCTATCAGACTCACTAGTCGCACACAATAAGATCTACAGGACCTGAGGACACCCACTTTTCTAGTTGATATCCCTTTTCATACACACTAGGCTAAACTTTATCTTCTTCTCTCATTCATAAGATCATTTCTCAGAAGGATATCCATCTACATCCCATCTACAACTCTTCGCAGTTTCTATGTGAGCTGTGTCTACTGTCTCTTCACCATGGGTGCATTTATTGCCAAGATGCTGCTTCCTACAGTTAGCAGCCTGGTGTTCCTGCCTACAGCGAGCGTGGCCGCCAAGAGAGGCTTCCACATGGAGGCCATGGTCTACTTCTTCACCATGTTTTTCACTGCGGTGAGGAATCACTTTTCTCTCTGTTTTGATGAGAGAGATCGAAGCTGTGCTGCTTGTTTGCCGTGTTTGGGGGAAAATCTTGGTCATTGAAAGTGCAGTTAGCTGACAGAACTGATGTCTCTGATTCTGATAATAACATTTCATATCTTTCAAAACTGCTCTGATATAAGGCTTCATATTTATGTTTCATATTTGCTGTTTAAATCACCAGTAGAGTTGGAAGCATTTTAGTGAATCTGAATCCAGTAAAAAAAAAAAGTGTTCATCACGTCCACATTGAATCTAATACTATAATGAATGTATTTAAAGTTTTACTTGAGTTTCAGCAAATCTAAGTAATGAATATTATAAATAATGTAACACTAAGAGCTACTGGAGCTTAGATATTGACACACAAGCTCAAAACCTCTAACCTTTAGCTACATAGATGACTTATTTTAATGGGAAAAAATGACCTAGAGATCACACACTTTCCATAAGCACAACGTATTGTGCTGTTGAAATTTCCACTGAATGTAGATTTTGCCACTGTTTGTCTGACTTGAACATGCATGTCTTTCTGTAGATCTACCATGCATGTGATGGACCAGGCCTTTCCATCCTGTGTTTCATGAGGTACGACATTCTGGAGTACTTCAGTGTTTATGGCACGGCTCTCTCCATGTGGGTCACACTTATCGGTAAGCCCTAATACACAGTGCCTTATTCTGTTGCTGTGCTTTTACAGGGTTTGTTGTCTGAATTCACTTTTACACAAAGGCATTCTCTTACCTCCTATACAATTTGATCATTTTACTACTTTTATTGTTCTGTTTTTCTTATGTCACTCTTTCTTTTATTTGGCACCTTTTTGATGTTGTATGACCTTGAAACAGTTTTATTACCATTTTATTTTGCCTTGTAAAGCACCATGTGACTAGGTTTTGAAAAGTGTTGTGTAAATTAAGCTTATTCTTATTATGATTTGATTTTACTGATCTTTCTGAGAAACTGGAACTTGTTAAAAGGGCATTTTATTTTATTCTAAATTTAAACTTCAAAAGAGAGCATTATTTCATGAAAGAAAATAATGATTAGTAGTTTATATTCATCTACTACACTTTCAAAGCACAAGGCTAAACACAACCAGCTCTGCCTGCAGCAGCTGTTGATAGCATATGCTGTGTCTTTGACTTCATCTCACATGCTTGCCCTTACTAGTTTATATTATGCACGCACACACACACACACACACACACACACACACACACACACACACACTTACACATACACAGGCACACTTGCTCCTCTCCCATCCACCCATCTAAGCCCCTGAGGTTTTACAACAAGGCCTTTAAATCGCACGCTATGAATGGCCAAATGTATTGTCAGCTGACATCACTGATTGATCCACCTTCTTTGTCAGATGCTGTACTGATTGTAACAGTGACTGGCTAAACACCATAATCAAGCTCAGCTTAAAAATGTCACCACGTAAGATTAGAGAAGATTAACATGTAAACCATATGCTTAGACATATATATATCAAAGCTGTTCTGATGAGGTGCATTGATTTGGATTGATTCACCTGACAGGTAAGCCTCTGGGATATTGGGACATTATCATGTGTGAGGTGTGTTTTCGTTCCTGGAAAACACCAGAATGCTAACTTTGAAAAGGTCCTGGTGACATTTTTGTGCCTCCAGACTCCTGAGCTTCAAGCTGGATGTCTGAGAGCTTCAGGATCCCTCCATGAGTGTAATTCTGATGGTGTTTCATAGAAACTAGCCTGCATGTTAGTCTGATATGAGACATAAATGTAACATTGCAGTAAAATTGTGTTTTTCAACATGGGGTTGCGTGTCCTTGTTCCAGCTCTGGGAGACTTTGATGAACCCCAGCGCTCCAGTATAACCATGTTTGGAGTGTTGACAACTGCTGTGAGGATTTACCAGGATCGCTGGGGCTATGGGATCTACTCTGGACCCATCGGATCAGCTGTCTTCATCATTACTGTCAAATGGGTTAGTTACTGTCTATAGTCAGGTTTGAGCTGGCGTTAAGCCTCTGGTCATGTGTATGTGGACATTTCTATGTCTTGTCATTCAAATGCTTCCCTGTCCTTTCTCCACCTATTGTCTTGCATCTCATTTTACATCTTCTTCATCATGATCTCTACCTTTGTCTCCTTCTACCTTTGTCCTCTCCATTTTTGACATTTTTCTCCTCTTTTTATATCTTCAGTATCCCTTCTTTTGTTTTCCCCTCTCCTCCACCATCCTTTCCTATTGTAGCACTCTTTTTCCTCCACCCTCACTTCTACTTTTTCCTTCTTCCTGTGCACCTTCTCCTGCCATTAAATCCGTCCGTCTTTCTTTTAAATTTGGAGTATGTCTAATCTGTGGATATCATTATGATTCAAGCTGCAGAAGATGAAGCAGTTAAAGGCGGTGTATCCAGAGAAGACTGTGTACACGCAGCAGGTCGGTCCAGGCTGCTGCTTCGGCGCCCTGGCTCTGATGCTACGTTTCTACTTTGAGGTGACCCTCATCAAAGTAAAACTAATCCTAACACATAAGTATTACAGAATGCCAGGATCATGGCTACAGTAGACCGTGAGATTGTTTGCCATTCGGCTACATTTTCACTTATTTACTTTATTTAACTACATAATCAATTTCTACCTTGTTTACAGGTGATATGTAAGTAATCAATTGTCACATTTTAATTTGACACATTTTAATTTGTACTTAATCAGTTTTAACAAAACATTTTTTTTTGTTTTGTTCATCAATATAAAACTGTAAACAATAAAAAAAAAATGCAGCATGTGCCTAGTTACACAGCTTTTTTTGTTTAAAAAAAATCAGATCAATAATAAATCAAATCACCTTGAATAGTCGATGTGCTGTATTCTCTTCAATGCAGGAATGGGACTACGCCTATGTCCACAGCTTCTACCATCTGTCTCTGGCTGTGTCTTTCATTCTGCTGCTGCCAAAGAAGAACCGCTATGCAGGGAACGGACGAAACGCTGCTAAACTAAGCTGCTTCACTCTCTGCTGCTGTGTATGTTACATTTATTATATGTATTCAAGCATCATTGTCAGTCGAGGTGAAATCATTATGTCGCGCTAATGCGGCTTTCTACTTGTTCCCTCTCCAGTCCATGTCCCCTGCAACCTCTAAAGACAAAACAGACAAGCCAAAGAAGAAGTCGTCTCGGAACGTGTGGACAATCCCCACCGGAAAGCTATGGACACGAGACTTAAGTACCCCGACTCTGCCACTTTACAATCCCCCGGCCTCCACACCTATCAAAGGGACTAGCATCAGCAAGCTCAAAGAGATGAATGGCTGGAAGTGAACTGAAAAAAAAAAAAACAGAACTGGTCTAACGTAGGAGGACTTCATCCAGAAGATCAGGCAGAGATAGCGGTCGGCTAAGAGCAGGAAATGGGAAAATCACCAAATAACTGTCAGCCAAATGCTGATAAACTTGTATGTGGCTGGTAAATTAATCTACTTCAGCAGGAAACCAACCATCATGTGGACGTTCCTTTCTACTCCAAAACAAATCATTTTTGGCTGGTAGAATATTTAAGGTCATCCGCGACTTTAGGAATCCACCAGCTACTGTAGCCAGAAGGTAAAGAAGCAAAAGCACCCTGATGTGGTTCTAAAAGGAATGGGAAAGGTCTCCATTCCCCTCAAAGACCCAATGAGAACACAGCTGTCTGAAGCACTTGTCCAAACCCGAGGACAGACAGCATGCTACGAAAGAACACACACAGCACGAATAGGGAGACGGTGGCTGAGACAGGACAGTAAAACTGACTTGAAGATTTATGAGAAGAATAAACAAGCAGATGTTTTATCTCTCCAAAATATATAAATTGTCTTTAGAAATGTTCCTCAGGGGAGACCTTCAGTCTCCTCGCCTCTGTCTGTCTGTACACCCTCCTCTTTCTCTTTTCCGTCTCTCTCAGGGAAAGAAACCACGTGGCTGAAATCGTTTACAAGACTGTAAAGCAAATTTTATTGTTTTTATAGATACACGAGTTCCCAAATGTGTCATGGGGAGCTCCAGAATTTGGAGCGAGAGGAGGTGGCAGCTCAGAAATCAATCTGTAACTCTTCAGAGGGATCTGAATGTGTTTTTGGATCAGCAGGTGTACTCCTCTGACTCCTCTCTGTTAACTCTGGTTCATTGACAGAACAGCTCTGGCTACGACGTCTGTCACTAGCATGCATTGTTCAGACTGTGTAATGAAGCCAGTGATGACTTTTATCCGTATATTGTTATTTATTACATTACAGAAGATTGCATATTCAGTATAGTGTGTATTTGTTTTTGATAATTTTGTAATATTTTAAAAATAAATTCAAATATTGTGAACCTGTTTTTAAGTCAGATGATGCTATTTTAACAGCCTCGACCATCCAAGCTATCATCACGCAGTGATATGTACTTAGCAGAAACCAACCAGTGACAAATACCTGACTAGCACATACTACAAGGCCCACTGCTAGCGACACTAATCCAATTTCAAACCTGCATATCCCCTTCCACTTTCACTTGAGGACAAGGAGATGTGCGTTCATGCACGTCATCTGGCCCAAAACACTACCCAAAAACTACAAACGTGTTTCTTAGTCAAAACAGTCTCCAGCCAAAACGTGAATGAACCTCTCCGCCAACAGGGAATGTTTTGAGCTGGGGCCAAGCCGCCAGCTCCTACTGTATGCCCAGAAAAAGGTGTTTTTGTCTGGCCTCAGAAACCTGGCTCGCTGCGGCACTGGCACCACCCAAGCTGGCTGCGCCTCCCGGCCCTGACAGGACAGTAACTTGAGCCTTTTATTGCAAAAGTGTGAAACACTTTTCAGCTCCTTTACGACCACTGTCTATCCCGCACCACTCTGTTGAGAGGCTGAAGCCCACACACATTTAGGACTGTATTGCTATACCTGTGAAGACTTTCTACTGTCTGCAATTCCTTATCTTAACAGTACACTTTGAAATCCAATACCAATCAACCCTAAAATTAAGCCCTAATCTTAAAACAGCTGTTGTGGGGACCATCAAAATATCTTCAGCTTTAAGAATGTTCAGGTTTAACTGACCTTTGAGGACCCAATGCGGTCCTCACAAGAACAGAAACATAGGATCACACACCATCTGAGGGTCTGAACCCAGGCCTGTCCGCTGCAGGTCACGCTGCTCAGCAGACATTAACAGTGTCAACACAATAAGCGTTGATTGACACGAAAGCGAGCGTGGTCGTCTCCTCCGTGGTCGTCTGTACCAACATTCCACGGCGGCGTGGAATTTCAGTGGGTATCGAAATATAATAAAGAAATACATCTGAACAAATACAAAAATATGACTTCTATACCAGAAAAGAACACTTTCTCCAATATTCCACATGCTATGGCCTGTTCAGAGAAGGCGCAGAGAAAATATGCTGTATCCATTTTCATTACAGTTAATTAAGCGCTACAGTGCACAGCATGAAGTGACTGTGACAGACTCTATAGTATGTTTGGTATGTTTGTGCTTTTAGTTATGTGGTGTGGGTAGGCCTACTTTCTATGCTGAGACAGCAGCCAGTGTGTCACAGGTCCTTTCTCTATGCATCAGCTGTTGCCACAGCTGTTGCTAATGTTGTGAGATCAGCTGCCTCTTAGAGAACACCACTGTGCTGCAGCCGCAACACATCCTCACTGTTGATACTAATTAACCTGCGATGCAGTTGAAGCACTAAGAAGATTTACTACTACGGCTGAGCAATAGCAGCATTAGAGTCAGTGGAGAGAAATGATTAACATCTGATCCATTTGTCTGTGAAGTGGAAAAAAAAGAAGAAATCTTCTCTCTTTCTTTTTGGATTTCTGTCTTGGTTCATGTACATGTGTGACATGTAGATTTTTAAGATTGTCACTGATCATGAAGGTGACTTGTAGAGACTGTGATTTTTAATGTCCTCTTACTTCTGTTTCCAAACTTCACTTAACCTCATTTTGTACTACATGAGGATATACTTCACCCTTGGAATACAGAAAAACTACTATTGGCACAAGAAAGAGAGAAACGAAGAAAAAGTCTGATATGGGAGCATTACACATGCAAAAGAATACAATGCACAATGCAAATATTGCAACACATAAAATACAGCTCCAGCTCGGTGTTGTACCACCTGAAAAGTCAGTGCCCAGCGGTTGACGTGCAAATCAAAAGTGGAACGTTGTCCTCCCAACAAACTATCAAGTTGGTGATGTCGTGATGTGCTTGCAGAGGCTATTACTCAGAGGTTACTAAGAGGTCTCAAAGGGTACCATTACATAACTAATGCACTGATAGATTTGTTTAAATACAACTGAAACAAAGAAAAATCCATCCATTTTGCATCTTATTGATTATTAATGATTAAATGATTATTGATTGTTAAGGTGCTCAACTATCTATTCAGGAATTTGTAAAGCTTAAACCAACAGAGAGAATTGCTTCAAGTGGCTCTTCCTTGAGTGTTTTATTGTAAACAATGCAAATGTGATTCATAACTAACATGGTGGAGGACAAGTTAGTGCTCAAGCTATCTTCAATGCAATGATGTGATTTGATGGTGCAAGTGGAGCAAATGAAAGGCTATTTCAAGTCTGTCTATGGAGCTTTTCAAAACTTAGATAACAATTGCAATTTAGACTGTAATTATGATTACGGTTCAAGATATTGAAATATATTTTTTGATCTCTACATCTGATCTTGTGTCAATATTATCAGAATGGCGTCCATAACCAGTGTCGACATTGTGAATCCAACAACCAGTCTATCTCTGTCTGCTGTTCTTAGAACATGGACGTTCATGCTTGGGCTGTGGGAACAGTAGGTTCATAAAGGTTTAGTTGACTCAAGGTCGATATACTAGCTTTTTGATGGGTTTTCACCAACAAAGCAAAGCAAATATGTCAAACAACACATATATAACAAGAGTGGTCGGAGAGCGCAAATCTCCGCCAAGGCCCTTTAAAGAATGCCAGAATCCAAATCCTGATCCGGGTCATCACCAAAATCTAATCACCTCTAGGATATGCTAGGATCCATCTTTGGTGGAAATGTCATGCAAATGTGTCC
Organism: Chaunax sp. Z400; assembly: GCA_037577475.1. Taxonomy (NCBI): domain Eukaryota; kingdom Metazoa; phylum Chordata; class Actinopteri; order Lophiiformes; family Chaunacidae; genus Chaunax; species Chaunax sp. Z400. The sequence goes on along the minus strand of CM075187.1, from coordinate 22,061,728 downwards.
ATTAGGTTTTGCGTAATCCTGCTAACAAACAAACAAACAAACAAACCGCACCGATCACATAACCTCCTTGGCGGAGGTAACAAACTGAGCCGATCACATAACCCCCTTGGTGGAGGTAACAAATCGTGCCGATCAAATAACCTCCTTCCGGAGGTATTTATACAGCCCTTTCTGGACAGTTTACTTATATGTCTGAGCAGACATGTAAATAGACAGGGCTCACTTTCACATAATGCACAGTCTACTCATCAGTCATTTATTGCTAGCAAGCAATAGTGGTAAATGACAGCTACTGGGGTCTGTCTTACTTTCTGCTGAGATGCATCATAATGTATGAATTCCAGAATGCATAACATACAGTATATGTATGTATGTGAACTACATCCACAACATGTCCTAAACATCTGTATGCTTTAGACAACAGACGTTCTAGCTTTGTCCCACCACCACCCTCCAGGCAAACATCCCTTCAACAGCATATTCTTTTGGGTATGCATCCAACAAGTATGTCAACTTAACAGGATTTAAGTATCCAAAAATAGGTCTGATTAGAACTTCTCTCTCAAGCTCTCCCAATAATGATTCTGTCACTGCTCAAGAGCACAATTGAATGCAACATCATGAAGGCCTTTGAGAAGAGACCGCTCAAAAAAGCGAGTTCTGTTATCCCCATTTGTACAGTTTACAGCATCCTCCACCAGTCTCTATGATGGCCAGTTTTCTGCCTGACTTTGTATTCTGAGCTTTTAAAAAGGTCCAAACACTTCTGACTTTAAATGTGGTGGGAAAAAAGACAATGCAAGCTATTTTAAGCTCATTCAGATCTCCAGATGATGTGTGTTTGAGTTGGATTGGAAAGCGCTCTGAGTCTTCGCTGAGACCCTGCTGCACCTCATCAATCAATCAAAATGCCATCGTGTGTATTAAGAGGAATCGTCTAAGAAAGTGGGTAAAGCCTTTTAGTGAAACAGTGGCACAGATTTGGCCTGCAGTAGATCTGAAGGTACTTTATGACTCACTGGTTAGACACTGCTTGGCTTTTGAAAACAAGTACTGGTATTATACAGGGGACATTAATTTAATATTATTAATGTTTATGAATCTTTCTACTCAAGAAAAATGACAGTGAGGACAACAGGGAGCAATATCAAGTGATAAAGACAGAGAGAGGATGAATAAAATTAAGTAAAACTGGAATTAATTATTAATTATTGATTATTAATTCATATTAATTGTATCATGTTGCATATTTTTGTGCGATTCTGTAGTTTGGCACTGATTTGAGTGGAACTACATTGCAGACTGGAGTAAGCAATGACTTGCAGACTGACTGACAATGACTTATCTGATATCAACACGGTTCAGTGTGTGTTCACTAGAGTTCCCTGAAGCTGGTCTCAGAGTCTAGTATGAAAAGAGTTTAAGCTTTTTTCAACACAAATTTATTTGGTTTAGTCTTAACATATTACTCTTCAGTAGACCAATCAGATCGCTTGCATAATGTAGATAATAATCTTTTTCTAAAATTACAGAGCCAGTGCTCAAACATTTGGACTCACATGTAAAACAAGACATTACCAGTTACACAAAGCAGTGGAGCGTCCTGAAAACGACCTTCATGCTAAAATTGTGCCTCTGCTGCCACCTTTTGGACAACAGTACATGGTAATGTCATAATTAAAAGTAAAAATAATAGCACAGCAGTTCTTTCTGTTTTGCCGCTGTTGATTTACACCCTGCAGTCTGTTCTCCTGTGTGTTTGAAGGAATTTACGATCATGCAGGTGTGTTGTGTACTATTTGTTTTTATATCTTATCTTGATAGTTTGTTCACATTAAAGAAGTGCTTTTATTGTTCTGAATGATTTTCCTCTGCTGTTAAAGTTCAAAACCAGTTTGAGTTGAAGGATCTTTATTGTAGTTTAATGGATTTTCTTCATTGTGAAACATAATGTTGAAAGTGATAAACAACGTCTACAGCAACAGTTTAAGCACATCAAATGCCCGTTTCAAAGACTGAAACAAAGAGCAGTGCGTATAAAAACATAACATTCAAATGTAGACAAAACATTTATAACTTATTTTTTTCCCATCAAACATAATTCCTCTATCACCAATGAGACAGACTTGTCAGAACACCCCAAATCTCTTGTTGTAGTAAGACCTCCTCTCATGGAAAGGTGGACTGGTCCTGTTCCACTGTGTGACTGGTGGTGGTGTGTGATGAGTGTTGGCCCAGTGTGGTGCACAGTTGGATGGTCATGGAGAAACAATGGAAACCTTTTCCTTAACCTGCTACAGCCAACACAGAAGAACAGCTGTAGTTCAGCATCGGGACAACACTGCCTTACATTTCAAACTTCCCCAATATCCACTTTGTAGTTGTTGCCACAGGAAATTACAGGAACTATGAACTTCTCATCTCTGTGTTTGTGTTTTTAATTTATTCTCATCGGGTTTTTCCTATTTGCATTAACAAACGAGGTAAATTTGAAGACCAGAGGCCCACTTCATGAAAGCGACTTGTAAGCATTGCTTACACATACAGTAGGTTGCAGCTGGTGTCAGGTCCACATTTCATAATTGACTGGTTGCTAATTTAATTCTGAATTAATTTTGAAGTTTTCTTATAGCTACATCAGTACTGATCAGTTGTTAAGGATACTGGTTTCATATTATATACACTTAAATAAATTATTACTTTGTTTAAGACCTGAGAGGTAGACATGGATATGAAACACGCCCTTGTTACTGTCATCATTTGTGAATTTCCTGTCAGTATACCTGCAGAGAGCTCTTCACGATCATCTGCATCTCCTCTTGGCTTACGCACAACTTCAGTTCCTTTCCTGCTTCAGATGGTTCTTCTGATTGGCTCACTGTGTTCTCATTTGTCAGAGTCATCTTTTGGAGCTTCTCACTCAGTCTGAGAACACATCAAAACACAAGACTCACTTGTCTAAGTACCCTGCTTGTTACATGCCGTACAAATTTGGAAAAACAAACGGTTGTATCTACTGTACCTTTTTACACATTAACAATTATTTGAGTGTCATTTTAGTAAAAACAATAAAAACCTTGCAATTATAATTTTACATTCTGTTTTTTAGGGTGACTTTTTAACATCTGTCCAGGGACTACAGATGAAAAAGTCAAGTCTAACGGAAATAATATCAGTACTGTCTAAGCAGCAAACAGGCTGCACTCAGAATCTCCCACATAGGGAAGAGATATAATTTTTTTTTTTTTTTTTGTAACAGTTCATCTGTCCAAACATCTTTCTGCTGATTCACAGTCAGTATAAAGCAGGTGTGATCCCAGTCCTCTACTTAATTATTGTCTTGCTGACCTCTGTTGATGTGGGGATGAGCTGCAGGCCTGGATGGCGTCCATCAGCTGAACTCTGACTGCTTGTCCTTCTGGATTAGACAAAACATCAGACACACTACAGCCAGGGAACAGATGCATGAGCATTGGAGGCACCTACACACACAGACATACACATGAGTATTATTACTTTTAATTCACACAACCTTTGTATATGTAAATAATAGATGCATTATTTTCAAAGACGAGTAGCGAAAAATGTCTGGACCAGAATGATTAATATGTAGAATCACATCTTATTTTATATATATATATATATATATATATATATATATATATATATATATATATATATATGTGTGTGTGTGTGTGTGTGTGTGTGTGTAGCAGTGGACATGTCTCTCTGTTGCATTTATTGATGGACTCAAAATGACATGGAATAGGTCAACTTAAGCAATGTTAATTCAATTAAATGAAAACAACACACAAAGGTTAAAGAGATGAAATCATTAATAAAAATGTCAGCATCATTGTAAGCAGATCTGATGAGATAAAGCACTAACCTCCTCATTGGTGGGATCCAGAATCAGCATGCAGATGAAGTCCTGCCTGGCATGCTTTAAGTTTAGGAGCTTCCGGTAGGCCTTAGATCTGTTCTCATAGTACTGACTGGCTGTGGGGTTGTACTGGATGGCCAGAGAAAACATGTCAGCTGCCTCCTGGAAATGCCTGCAGATGCAGACACACAAACACACTCACAAATATGGCATCTGAACAACATTAGGTGACCGTCCTCTCTGGGTTTGTCTGCGTGAAACTGTTTGCGTGGTTAAGACCTGTCCTGGAAGTACAAAGAGCCCAACGTATTGTGCAGGACAGCGAGGCGGAGCCGGACACCAGGGTCATCGGGTCGCATCATCTCCTCAGCCTGCTGGTAGTCAGCCAGAGCAAAACACCACTCGCCTTGCTTAAAGAAACAGTCTGAAACACACACACACATACACACACACAACTGAATACATACACATAAACAAATAAATGGATCCTTCCAGCAAACGTAAGTCATCACTTATTTCACACAGCTTGATGACTTCATAGATCACTGTGCAATCTAATTATTATTTATTGATTTAGTTTGTAAATCTTTAAAATACAACGAAAAATTCAGGTTCAGAAGTCTTGTTTTGTCCAATGAACTGTCCCAAATCCAAAGATATTCCGTTTACGGACATATTAAATGAAATTCATTGGGTGTTTGGTTGGTTGGTTGGTTGGTCAGCAGGATTATTTGGAAGGATGAGTGTTAGTTCAGCCTAGGCCCCTTTAAATTTGGGTCCAGATGAAGGAGCAGATCCGGGATTTCTGTCCCACTTTAATAAATATTGCGAGATTAGGGCCATTTTCAACATTTGCTTTATTTTCTCAAGGAATAATACATGGATCTTGGTGAAATTTAAATATTTTTATTCCTTATTTAAATATGTTTTTAAAGGGAACAGTCTGCCCTGCAAATGTTACAAAGCTATCAGTTTGACTTTGGATAAGACATGATTGAATTAAAGGGGACTGTTGGGCCTTGGTGGAGGTCGGCGCTCTGAGTGCCATTCTAGTTTATAAATGAATTACACCTTATTATGTGTGTTTAGAAATAAGTAATGACTAAATCAACACTGATGAGGATCCATTTAGTAAGCAAATCAAAATTTAAATCCAAAATACATTTAGTGAATTATTTATTATACTCAGTTATATAGTGCGGAGTGGTGACGCAGTATAAAGTGCTGTGTGTGGCTGGAGAAGCTCTCCACACTCTACTGCAGATCAGGTTTGACAGGTTCCACCTGTCTCACCGTTTCTGTGCTACCTAAGTCAATATACAAGTCACGTTCACAAATGTCAACATTAGATCCTCTCTGTTTTCCGCATACAGAAGTTACAGATTTGAGCTTAGAAGAGACAAGTAGCAAATAATTTCTGCCCCACAGCAGCAGAAGACTGATTCACAGTTGGGATCCACTGCAATGACTTGACACCAACTGAAGTTTCAATATAAACAGAATGATTGTTTATGTGCACATGAGTGAACGAGATGTACATACAGAGACACACAGACTCACAGACCAAACCTCACCTCCCCGGTTTAGGTAGAGGCCTGCCTGTCCCTTCTCCTCCTCGATGGCCTTGTTGAGAAGCAGAGTCGCCTCAGCATAGAGGCCTCTGCTGAAGCACTGAACAGCAAAATCATTGTAGGTGAGAACCAGCTGAAACTGTGCCTCCTCTTGTACAGAGTCACTCTCATCCTTCTCGCCTCTGGCCTCTGAATGACCTCTGACCTCCTCCTCCTCCTGCTCCTCGCTCAGCTCCACAGCCTGGACGAGATCCTCAATGGCTGCTGTGAAGTCTTTCAGGCGCCGGTACAGAATCCCTCTGATGGACAGAGAATTAGAGTGACAGAGAATAGATTCTAATTTTAGATTAAATAAATATAAGCAAATAAAACAGAATCAAATTTGGCTCAACAGGAAAGAGCTGAAATTACTTTAGAATAGATTGACCTTTATTGTTCTGGCTAGACACAAAGTGATTCAGAATATATTGTGTAATCAATAAAGCTGTATTTTTTTAATAAATTGCTACTTGGTTTATTTATGAAAACCAATAATCAGACAAGGAGGCTGGATCCTTGTTATAGCAAATGAATGGGAAATGCGAGTCGACCACAGAAGACACCTCAGGTTTCCAAAAGAAGCTGCGGACACTAACTTCCAACCTGACGTTGCACTCTGGTCAAGAACAATGAAACAGGCACCCAGTGCCCTGGGAGGAAAAAGATCGAGGAGGTGCATGAGTACAAGCTGTAGAAATATCAGTCACTCATTCTCGAAAGACACCAGAAGGGATGGAGAGTCTGGTAATGGAAGTTGGTTGCGGGGGCTTCCAAGGAAGAGGGCCAGCCCACAAGAAAAGGGTGACAGACATTACCAGGTGGGCAGAGACAGCATCCAGGTGGCTCTGACTGAAGAGTAAGCAGTGGCCCAACCAGGCTGGCAGAGAAAGGAGGAGGGCAGAGTTGAGTGGCAACAGGCCTGAGGAACTGAGGAGGTGGCCCCAGGATACTGGCTCCACTGTTGAGCCTGAGGTGGAAACCCTGTGAAGTGACAAAGGTCTGAGCCACAAAGAACTGCCCTCAAATGATGGAGGGGGGACAGAAGAGAGTGATGTCATGCTAACCACCCCACAAAAAGTGCAGGAGGTAACTCCTCCAAGCTCAGGCGACTTGGCTCTGAAGCACCTTCATCTACAGGATTCACCATTCCATTCCTTACTTGCAGCATGTTTAAGTGTTTCATATGGGTTGGACTCACCTGAACAGGTAGAGGCGTCCATCCTGTGGGCAGTTCTCCAGAGCAATATTGATCAAGCGGAGGGCTTCAGGCAGCTGGCCAGTCAAAGCTCTGTCCACAGCTTTTTGTCTGGCCTGTTCACTCGCTTCCTGCATCTGCAGCAGCAGGGCTCGGGCCTTCAGACACGATGGGTTCAATGCCAACGCTGACTTCACATCTTCATAACAGTGCGATGTCTGGATAGGAGAAAATCACAGTGGGTATTTAAGATACTATATGCAACTTTGTACACAATGAGTGTTCTTTAACCCAGGCTGTACCAACTAATTTTCTATGTTCATATATTTAGATGCATCAGATTATCATGTCATCAAATCAGCAAAAAAAACTCTTGTTCTGTGGAACTTTTATGAACGTTTGAATTTTGAATTTTTCTTACATTTATTCACCTTTGAAATGTATTGATATTATCAAAATTGGCTTTTTCTGTGGTTCTCTCATACAAAGTTTTGCTCTTTTCTTTCTGACAGATTGTCCTATTTAACTGCTGGAGCATACAGCATCATCTAATTTGAGATGCACAGAGCTATTGGTCTTTAGATATTTAAAGTGTAAGAGGTCCCTGCAATTGTAACCTTGTTGAGCCGTTTGTACAGTCTGGCTCTGAGGATGTAAAGGTCGGAGGTGGGACCATCGGACAACATCCAGTTGTTCACCAGCTTCAGACAATCAGAGTGGTGACCTGCAGCTGTCAAACAGGCCAGTCTGGAAAATGAATTAATGAACAATATGTGTGAATTACAAACAAAACTAGAATGAGATTCATGACTAACAAAACTGGCCATTGTAAATATCATATCTGATGTCTTGAGTATTTGAAATGTTTGGCCCCTCTGCACCCACTGCCAACAATCTTGTCAAATATGAGTTAATGCAGCTGCAATTTAGATCTGTGTGCCTATGTATTAATATCTTGAAACATATAACATATAACTACAAAACAGGACATTTTCATGATAATTATTAGTAAATCTAAGCACAAAACCACAACTTTAAGATAGATCTTGGCAGTCAGGTTCCTGACCTTCTGACCTCATGGGCCCTACAGCCAGGCTTCACCTCAGCAGCTTTGCTGAAGGCCTCTAGAGCCTCCAGGAAAAGGCCTCGGTCAAACAAACACTGACCCTGAGGACAAGAGGAAGCACAAAGGTCCCCATTAAATCCTTTAGGTTTACAGTAGGCGTTTATCTGAGATTTGTTTTTTCCACAAAGGCTGCCTTATAGTCAGTGTAACCGTAGCATTAATGCCCTGCCTGAATAGAGGTGTGCTGTGGAGAATCTTACCTGGAGATAGTAGATGAAGCCCAAACGGGTGCTGAAGGCTCCAGGCACCAGGACTTGGGCTCGTTTATAGCAGGCTGCTGCTGACTGGAAGTCACACATTTGTAGGTAGGCCTCCGCCTGGCTCACATACAGCTGAGTCTAAAAAGCAGCAGTTAGTATTTAATATCACACTGAGGTATAAAGAGGAATAAAAAGAATACAAACAGTGCCTCTTTAACGTAATAGAACATCTCACACCAGAAGACACGAGTTAAAATATTAAGAGAGTAAACACACAGGGGAAATGAAACCAGCAGATGGGTAATACATGTGTATCTCAGGTCATTTGATTTTTTTGCTTCAACATATTATTAGACTTCTGGATTATAGGCCTACCCACAGGTAATTCAGAAACCAAGCTTATTCAATACACTTTTGGCTGATCTAACCTGATCTATTTGACATGAAAAACTATTTTTTTTTAAAACAAGAAAAATATCAACAACAAAAAATGCATTGAGTCATTTCGTCCATCATTTATCGTGGAAGCATGAATCATAACATAAAGTAAGTTTTAACACAGGTAATGTTTCCTTTTTATTCAGTACCTGGTCTGGCTGCAGTGAGATGGCTTTGGAGAAGCAAATCACAGCCTTCTCATATTGGGACTTTCCCATTGCCTCTTTTCCATTTTCAAGACTGCAAAGAAAAACATTATCATTATTATAATTATCATCATCATTGTCATTATTATTATTATTATTATTATTATTATTAGCAGCATTACTCAACCCTTAAAAGGCACAAGATGGAATTCATGTTCCAACTTTGCACATACATTCAGCAAAGATCCCTCATATTTGAAACATATTTGTGTGACACAGATATGACCTTATTTCTCTTGTAGAAAACATTTCAGTAAATTTTAAAACAAAAGCCTGTAGCATAAATTCACAGCACATAGCCGTAAGTCAGGCAAAGTAGATCCACTCCTGAAAATGTGTCTCTCTTTCACTTTATTCATGATTCTCACTGTTCTGCAGCCTTGCTCTGAATGATGATACTCCCTTGTAGCTCTGGTCTTTGGGGACGTCCTTGTGCCAGAGAGATTTGACCGCAAACAAAATGCTGCTTCAGGATGCTTTTTCTCCTGGCCTCATCCAGCTCCTCGTCTGACACAGCGGTGGGGAATAAACTGCGGTTTTCAGCCTGCTATTGGACAATAAATTTACAAAACATTTTGGTTTTCCTGAGGCGTGCTCATAGAAAGACAAACCATTTTTATATACTGTATCAAACACTAAAGAGTTTGTTTGTTAGTTTGATGGTGTCCTTATGGTATCCAGCTTTGTTCTTGCACAAGATAGATAGAAACTATATACTTTGTTACTGTGCAAAAATATTTGTTTACCGTCTGTTCATTTCTCTCCTCAAGGGTGTCCATTATGTCGTTCAAATAGCTGATATAAGTTTTACATTTGCTAAGTCACTTTGGCCCGTACATGGCTATCTTTTCACTTTTCTGGCGTCTTAGAGCTGCTACGTAATGTTAAATTCGAATGTCACCATGGAAACCAACTTCAACACTGAGCTCGAGGAGCGAGATTGCTGAACAAAGAGTTTCTACTTTGAGCGAGATGAAGTCGTCGCGCCTCTTCCTGTGTCGTTTTAATCCCACCAAAATCATGTCTAATCGTGTAATATTTAGTGTGCACCGTTGTTAATATTGTTTTTGGTTCGACCTATACCTTAAAAATATGTAAAACCAATTAAATGACCGCTGTGATTCTCTTCACAGAGTTAGCGAATACGTTTATGGCTTTTATTGACTGATTTACATCTAGAAATGACTTTAGCCTTCGGCACTAGTGATGACGTGTGTTTGTCGGGGCTAGCTTTAGCTTCTCAATGAAAACTCCTCATGCAAATTACCTCAATATTTCAGTTTGGCATTGGTTTAACAACGCATTAGAGTTATAGTTCCTATACTGTAAGACATTACACCACAGCCTTTGGCTGAGCGCATAACTATTTCTATGAGACTTTTATTTTGAAAATAGGCCACGCCTAGCACGCACGATGATCAGCTGACTGAAATATTGACAAAGCAATTTGGCTACCGGCGAAGGAAGCAATACTCGCGGACAGCGTCGACAGTGTGTGGTCGGACGAACATTGAACGGAGAACATTATTTCTGACTGTTTGAATGTCTACTTCACAGCTACCTGTGATATTGAATAGTGTGTTTTTCGATTCTGTCCTCGTGTGACTGCAATATTGTCCGTTTGTGCAGTAGGTACTGTTTTGTTTTTGTTTTAGACGAGCCTGACCTGGGCTCCATGTGAAAGGTGAACAAGAAAATAAGTGTACACCACTAAACTTTACTACTGCCAGTATGGCCATCCAGGGCGAGCGGAGAAGGCTGCTGAATTCGGAGGGTGAAGATGAGATTCCTACAGGACTCATGTCTGAGCAGGATGCGTATCTGAGGTCAGTTATCACACACATCCACACTTTGACGAGATCAGCATAACTACATTCTGTAAACTGTGTAATCAACAGAGTGCTGCAGTAGACACTGGTGATCTGAACCAACAAATACAAAGATGTGTTGTTGAAGTAGCGTTCCAAAGGTTTTGCATGCATGCATTTTCTTGAGAGAGCATATTTTATTTTCGATTAAAACATTAGGCAACAATGCTGATGTGTTTAAAGCATTTGAATGCAATTGGTCATTCCAAAGATCAGTTTGTTTCCATTTGTTTTTTCACAATGAAAAATCGATCAGTAGGCTTACTTTTTACCCTTAATTTTCGAATCAATTTAAGTCATGCATCAAGTCTGGATAGGTGTTTGTAAAAGTGACGTCATTTTGATCATTCTGCACAATGCAATTGGTTTACCCTGCAAAAATAACAATTATGTAGTCAGTAATAAAAGAAAGGATATGTTGGATAGCCTTATATTACAAAGTGTCCATCACAAGGCCCCAGACAAAGAAATAGTAGCAAATCGTTACACCAGAGATCCCAGAGTTAAACTAGTTTTGATAATTTTACTTGATAAATTACTTTAATGATGATAATTTGAGACGCCAGGTTTCCTTAGTCAACTGGTCAATTTGACTGGTTAATTGTTTGAGCAGAAATGTTTTTTGCTGCAATTCTTCTTTTTTTTTCATTCCCTATAGAAGTAATTGAATCCAGTAGCTGCCTGGAGTGGTTTGATATTTACATTCAAAATGTATTTACAGTACATCAGTACCCAACCTGCATTCATAAACGGTCAGCAAAAAAATTTAGTTATGGAGCTAAAGCTTGCAAACACACTGGTGAGGTCCTTGAAATGTTGTGTAGTCATCCTCTTTTTCCATCACGTCAGTGTGTTGATGTACTTCTTCAATGCTCCATCTGTTAACCTCAGACACGACCATGAAACCATCACCATTAACATATGGATTTATCATTCTTACTGTGTAAAATGGTCAACCAAAGTCAAGTTATGTTGCATAAATCAATTTTACTTTGCTAAAAGCATGCTTTTAATGTATGTCATTACCAATATCATTACATAACATTGAAAACATGCAGCTCCTGTTGATTCCACAGCATAAAGAAACCAAGCATGTTGTAGTTTTCTAAATGTCAGTTTGTAGCGGATCTACAGTATTCTGCTCTTTAACTGAGACATTTTAATGTGCAGATGTACTTATGTAAGCTGCTCACTGTGATCATGACTGGTCGGCTGACCTTTGACCTTTACTCCTACAAACTTTTCTGTTCCTCTGTCCCTCCACAGTAAAGTGAAGAACAGAAAGTTATACCTGGCAACATTTGCCTGTGTTCTGGGTCCCATGAGCTTCGGGTTCGTGTTGGGCTACAGCTCTCCTGCCATCCCACAACTTACCAGGATCTCTGACCCTCGGCTGCGGCTGAACGCTGACCAGGCCTCCTGGTTTGGGGTATGATGGCAGCCATGATGATTTGATATCACATGACTCAACAGCTTATAGATAATGTGTTTTTAACTTGTCAGCAGTTTTATGTCATCACATGCTGACCTAACACACCTCATGGGACTCATCTGAGTTCCAACCCACTGTAATTACAATATAAAGAAACACATAAAAGATCTCCAGTAGTAGCACAAGTCAATTTGGTTGACTTTGATTTCTTGAGTATGAAGCCAAATGTGTTTGAAGCTAAACATGGACTACTTCCTGCAGATTTATTTAAACCCACAGTAGATGATAAATGAAGAGTATTTAGGTTTGGAATGGTCTGGTTTAAGGACCTTTTCAAATCATCATGATTCCTGATATGGAGTAATTAATTATTTATTAATTAACCTGACAAAGGTCATTTAACTTCAAACACAATAACTATAAACCTAGGAATCAGGAAATAACTTAGCTGAAACTTAATCGATACAACAAATAATAATGATCTTCTAAGGTTACGATGAATGCATTTAAATCAAAGGAAACTCACATTTCATATACACAGTTCAAACAATTGGAAGGTAGGATGAGGCAGGCCCACATGCTTCTTTGCTCAGGGAAAAAGATTCCCACATGTGAGCTGGCTGCTACATATAGGCTCTGGACTCCACCCGTTCAGGAAGAGGGAGGCAAGTAGGAGTGGTTGGGGATTTTCCATTCAGGTGGTGGGAGACAGGTAGAGCAGTTCTTGAGGATTTTCCACCACAATTAATACATCTTATTGTTTTTAAATGCAAATTTACTACGGTTACAACTTTTCCAAATAGATTTGGAAAAGGGCAAGATAAGCAACTTTAATTACTTATACTTGGAATTGAGACATTCAAAAAGAAAAAAAAGTGACACAAAAGTTTCCTTCATTAGGTTTATTAGATTTAGTCCCTTAAAGTTTGTCCTCATTTAGTTTGTTGATAAGGTTAGCCTGTCTCTGGAGACTCAACGGACTGACAACGCTGGCTCTATTTTATAATACACTGCATGTGAGGTGAAAGGACACAATGGGACTGATGTGAAGAATATATATAAATCATATTTTGGTTTAAGTATCCAATAGAAAAAGCACATATGAAGGTTATATTCATAACATGTGAACTTTGGCCTGTATAAATGCTCCCTTGAGGAAGACAGACTTGGGGTGACACTGTCTAATTTCACTTTTTGACACTTGTGTTGCTCATATTAAATTCTCCTTAACGCACATAAAGCTGCACTAAATGTTTCATGCTGAAAACATCATCCATCTCCTGAGCCTTCCTTGCATATCAGCTGACTAGATTTCCTTCACAGACAGCTATAGTGCACCACTTAGTGAGCAGTGCATATAATCAGACACAGACAATGTTAGTTTATTGACCTTTAAATTCTTCTGGTTAATCATTATAAAAGATGTAGAACTGGCTTTTTAATGAAAAAAAAACAGTGAGAAGTCACTGACCAAACATCCAATCACAGAATTCAATTTTTAATTTAACGTGTACGGCTTCTTTTTAGTCATTATACAGTATGTGTCTAATTCTTCTTGTTCAATGTGATTTGTTTTTGAATGTGCTGGTTTGGTGTTAAATAATGAAGTAAATGATTAAATACATTGAAATTAGCATCATACTGAACATAACAGACTGAGTCATAATGCCTGCTAGTCAGCAAAAAGTGCAGATTTCAACAAAATGACAGTAACTTACCACTCTACTCTACTTCTCCCAAACTTGGAGTGTCAGTCAGCCACAGGGTAAAATGCTAATTAACCTCTTGAAGTTATTTAATAAAGCTCTGTGTTTTTCAGTCCATCGTGACAGTGGGAGCGGCATTTGGCGGCCTGCTGGGCGGTTGGTTGGTGGAGAAGATGGGCAGGAAGCTCAGCCTGATGTTCTGCTCACTGCCATTCGTCTTCGGTTTCACTGTCATCATCGCAGCTCAGAACGTGTGGATGCTTTACCTTGGCAGAGTTCTCACCGGCCTGGCCAGTGGAGTCACGTCACTGGTCGTGCCAGTAAGGAGCCCTTGTCTGTCTTTTTCAGTTTTGTATGAAAAAGAAAAATCATTTTTACCTCTGTCAAATGATCGGTTCCTTTGTTTGTGTGTTTGTCTCTGTGTTAGTAGGATTACAAAAAAATTACTTGACAAATTTTCATTAACCCTGGTGGGCATGTGCAATACATTAGGGATTGTAACAACCTGTCCTATATAGAACCAGTGGAAGGGTTGGGCATGTAACAAGGAAGAAGCCATTACATTTCCAAGTGAATTCGGATAAAGGGGCGGATTCAGCAATTTTGTTTCGTCTTAGAAATTTCTCGCTTTGACTAGTTGACGGATTATCATTAAACTGGGTGGAAGAGTGGGCATTGTCCCAAAGAAGGAACCACTGAACTTTGAAATAGATGCAGATAAACCGGTGGATTAAAGGCTCTTTTTAGACAGATTGGCATGAAATTCTAATTGGAGACATCAGGTATGGGAACAGGTGATTAAAGTTTTGGAGGTATCAAGAGAGAGAGAGAGAGAGAGACAACAGTAATAACAGTGTAATAGTACTAGAGATATTGCTATTAATAATAATGATATCATATAAAATCATGTATCATGGGAAGCCCCCCTAAACCAGCCTTAACTATAAGCTTCACCAAAAAGTTCTTGCAGGTTTTTATGACATTAAGACTGATTGGTTTCATCTGTTTTAATTGATAAGTACAATTGCATGTCATCTGCATTGCGAAGAAGATCTATGGAGTGTTTGTACTTCATAAATGTTTGTGAAGGGCAAAACAGGTAATTTGAGGAGATACTTTTGGTTTTCAAGGCTCATTCATTGTTACATTTCTATGGATAGAATAAAACACCAGTGAGCACTGGTCAATGGCTGTCAGTAATTCTGATCTTCCTCTTGAGCATTTTTCTCCTTTTCTCTCCTTACAGCTGTATATCTCTGAGATGGCACACGAGCGGGTACGTGGGACGTTAGGCTCCTGTGTGCAGTTCATGGTGGTTCTAGGCATCATGGGAGGGTATCTCGCAGGTATGTAAAGCTCAGCTTGAGTCCCTTATGGTGTCTTTGGTGTGAGTCCCTGTCTCTGAAACTGGCTGAATGTTTAAAGGAACAAAAGAAAGAAAAGACAACAAGGTTACTCTGACACAGAGGTTTACAAGCTGTAAATCATTGATATAACTTACAACTTTACATCATCCACCGGTTACATAATGCACAGCTGCAAATCTGCCCTTTCCATTTTATTGTCTTTATTATTTCTCTTTTCTGCTCTGTCAGACGCCCTCTGACAGCTTGGTTTTATTTAAAGTGCTTTTTTATGCCTCCATACCAGCAATACTTGTGATCACAGGCATTATGTTTTCATGCATCCTATTCTTGTGAACGTGATATTTCAGAAACACCAGGAGAGAATTTAACTGGACACAAGGATGAGGTTGATTAGATTTCAAACATATAGCTCGCTGTGACCTCACAAACATATTTTTGTCCATAACTAAAGAATTCATTTTCTGTAATCGCTTATCCTTTATATCGCCGGGGGGCTGGAGCCTATCCCAGCTGACTTTGAGCAAGAGGCGGGCTACACCCTGGACAAGTCGACAGTTCATCACAGGGCCACATATAAAGACAAACAACATTCACACTCACATTCATGCCTACGGTCACTTTAAAGTCACTAATTCACCTACAGTATATTGCATGTTTTTGATGGTGGGAGGAAGCCGGAGAACCCGGAGAGAACCCACACAGAGAACATGCAAACTCCACACAGAAAAGGCCCAGGTCCCAAGGTGGATTTAAACCCAGGACCTTCTTGCTGTGAGGCAACAGCGCTACCCACTGCACCACCATGCCACTCCTTAACTAAAGAATTCATCCATTGATTGTCATGAAATTTCACACAAATTTCCAATAAGATAGAATAATGAAGTCATCACATTTTATAAACAAAAGGTGAAAGGTAAATTTCACTGTGACATACCTGTCAACCTCATTGCATGCATCACCTGAAAGACAAGATTTCCGCAAAATACGTAAGAAAAAAATAGCACATATATAAAAGTTTGAATTAAACCCTAAAAGTCCCAAAAGTTCATTAAATGATTAAAGTATTTTGTAACAGGATTTGAACTTGTGTTGCCTGTGTGGGAGCCGGCCATATTAACCACGAGACCAGCCTGTATGAATGTTCTTTGCCGTTAGAAATCTATTGAATTTCCATGGGGACTTTGGAATGCAGGAAATCCACAAGACTTGACATATGCTGTGACATCTGATAAATGAAGCTGATGCTGAAGAACCAAAAACTGCAGTCCCTCAAATAACCACTTAGGCCTGGCTCTAAAACCGAGTCACTCCCCTTAGAGCGTTGTGTTAAAATTCCCAACTTTACAGCAAAAAATATTCATGTTTACAGATTGGTGCAAAATCAGTTTTGATCTCTAAAGCTAAAAACATGAATCAACCCATTGATTTTGACCACCTGGACGTGTTTGTGGTGTTGCTGCCTTTGGAGAATTTCTCGTGCATCTGTGTGGTTAATTATACCAACAGATCATCCAAGAAGTCTGTGCTCCACCAAGTCCAATATTTGGATTTGTCCAGAGTTACACAAAGGCACTGCCGAGATTGTGTGCCAATGTCACAAACCTAATTTGAGGCCATGTTTGGTTCATTCTGTAGTCATTATTCAACCCTGTAACTCAGGAACAGAAGGAGAGATTGTGACCATGTTTCACATTGGGCAGGTAACTTAATTGGTGACACTTATCTTGGGTGCCCACCTTGAAACTTCAGTGATTGTGTAGATCTTCTGTGCTGATGGATTGAAGATATGTGTGACGCATGCATATGTTTTAGAATTTGTAGTTTTCTTGCAGCACGGATTCTATGGGAATTACCTTATTCGGCTAAGCATGTGAAGACTAACAGGGGATTCTCTCATTGAAAGTTATACAGCTGTAGTCCACGACACGCTCGTTGGTTTCACTAGTTCTGAACTTCAGGTGAACCGTGAAGATGAGGATGTGAACTGCAACTTGACTGTTCGGCGAAGGCTTACAAGTGTGAGGCGGTGATTTTAGTCTGATGTTGCTCTACTCTACTGCTGTAAATATCTGGATCAAAGGTTGCAAAGACGAGATGACCCAATCAGTGTGATGTGATCATCCTGAGGTATGATCACAGTCCTGTGCCGCCTCTTCAACAGCAGCCTCAATGGTTGCTCTGTGTGAAAATGGCTGCTTCTGGCTAATCTCGTTAGATCAGCTGAATGCCATTCACATTCATGGAAGCTGGTGTGTCACATTAGGTGGGTTGCCTCATGTCAGAGGTTGGTGAAAAAATGTTTGTAATGACATTTTGTATTTATTTAGGTGATATGATATAAAGGACATGTGGAAAAAGGTTACCAGATTACCAAAATAAACATTCCATGAATTACAGAGTCCTAGAGTCAACTTTGTCACAAACCAACTGCTGTTCAGCCAAAAGCTGAAGAGTGTGATGATTGTAGAAAAGTCAGCGGAACAATCTGATCAGCAGAGGAGTACATTTTCAGATGCAGCAGATGGAGTCGTTTGTGAGGAAAACTGGACTTAATAAAGCTTCACTGTGTCCTGCAGACTTCATTTGGTCATGTACAGGTCAGGTCCTGATATATAAGAACACAATTTGGCAAAAACTCAAATATTCCCATGTCACCATACTAAAAATGGGGACAAGAGGTCAAATGCATCTGTGACCTTGAAGTGAATTTTGATAGAAAATCTTTTCACTTATAATAGGATGCATCTCTCTGTTGGGAGGTCACCTAACGGGGGGTTTAGGACCCATCAGAATCTCGTCGTTCTGATGCCTGACTCATGTCGCTAATTTAATTTTTTCCTTAGACTGTGTTTTAGATCAGGATTCCATGAATCGAGCAAGTAAAATTTGAAAATAAAAGCAACGCAGAAGATAATTATTTTATTCAATTAATGTAATGAATTACAACAACTGTGGTGCAGCTGATTGTCTATCTTGCCATAAAAATGGTGGGTCTGCACAGCAACAAAAAAAGACATTCAGATCCTTTTGCTTTTATTATGGAGACAAAGGATATTACATGGAGTACAAGTTATATTGCAAAAGGTCAGTAACACGTGTAATTATGTAGCATTTGTTTGGATTTGTAATTGTGGAAATGGATATTCAAGTAGCAAAGAAAAGAAAAAATTAGCTTCGGCTGAAACAAAAATAATAACAGCAGGTAGTTAGTCGCTGAGTTGAGGTGTTTAGTATATCTGTAATATCTGTAAGTAGCATAGTGGGTGTGAAATTACAGACAGGCTATTTCTAACTTCCTGCATTCTTACTCATGGCCAGTAGGGGGTGACTCCATTGGTTGCAAAAAGAATTGTATGTGAGGTTATGAGAAAATGACCATCCTTCTCACTGGATTTATTACCCTTTAGTTTACGCTTGTTTAAAGTCAAGACATCATGATGTTCACTTGGTAAATGATGTACCCTTTTAAACTGAAATAGACAAAGTGCAGTGTGCTTCAGCGTATATGGAAAGTAGATACCACAGCGTTTCCTCATGTTCTCAGTCAGATCCAATCAGAAAATCCTCCTCAACCTCTCTCTCTTGTCCAAAAATAGTCGCCTCTGGCTCTAAAACAACAAGATCTGAGTTTGTTGAGTTATCTGAGTTTGTGTTATCTGAGTTTTCTGCTTTCTCGCAGAATATTTTGCCTTTAGTCAGCTAATTTATGCTGCACTTTATTTCTGTCGGGCCATTGCTATGTTAGTGTTGTATTTGTTGTTTTTATTCATTTAAAATATGGTCTTGTTGTTAATATCTGAATCCGACCAGATTTCCAGCTTCTCATTCTGACCAGTGTGAACTCATCCTCCAGGTCTCTACCTGGACTGGCGCTGGCTGGCAATCTGCAGCTCCATCCCTCCCACGCTGCTGATCGTCTGTATGTGCTTCGTGCCAGAGACGCCACGGTACCTGCTGTCACACGGCAAGAGGCGTGAGGCAGAGGAGGCTCTACGCTTCCTGCGAGGACCAGACGCTCCCGTTGAATGGGAGTGCGCCCGCATCGAGGATGCCTGTGATGAGCTGGTGAGTCAGTGGCTGGTTCACTTGGCTGTGATGTGTTGGATCGTGTCAGTTTATCATCAAATTGAGGAGCAACAAACAGAGGAAGGGGCCTGATCGAAGCCACCGCAGGAGATGCCTCAGAAACCAAATACTCCAAAATGACCAGGAAGCTCTTATAAATGTTGAAATAAACATTCAGACTGTTCAGTTCAAAGGGTCAAACAGTCTTGTCTGCAGTCCCAGACAATGACATGTCTCGCTGATTGGATTGTCTTTCTGTTTTCTCTCAGGGCTCCCGTTTCCAGATGTCTGACCTGAAGGATCCTGGTGTGTACAAGCCTCTGTTGATCGGCTTCATGCTGATGTTTTTACAACAGATGACGGGGATCAATGCCATCATGTTCTATGCTGAAACTATATTTGAACAGGCACACTTTAAGGTGAGGGGCTTTTAAATTGTATCTGTTTGAGGGAAATTAACACAGGATCTCAGCTTTCCATTCAGTTACAAGTACAAATGCATTCAAATTGGTACATATGGTTGGTATTACACACACCACCCCTATCCCTTCCCTCCCTATCCCTGAAAACAAAATATTATCTTGCTGAATGGATCGTTGTGACTGTGTCATTGTTTTGCAGGAGAGTGACCTGGCTTCAGTGATCGTGGGTCTGATTCAGGTCTTCTTTACAGGAGTGGCAGCTCTGATCATGGACAAAGCTGGAAGGAAAATCCTTCTGACCATCTCAGGTATTTTCAATCAAATTTAATATTTTTTAACAAATTATATTTACTTTCTTAACATTAAAAAAAATTGTCTTGTTGCCAAGGATTTTTAGTGCACTGACAGTGAACCACCATTTCTCTAATAACAACTCTGTAATACAGGAATAAAATAAAATAGAAAGAAAATTATTTGAAATACTTTTTTTTAATTGGATGGCGGTTTTAGGTTTGTTGCTGTTCAGCTCTCTCTTTAGCAACAGACAAGCATGCAAGGTCATGACATTGTTTTCCCCATTAATAATAAAGGTACTGCCATGGCGATCAGCACGGCAGCATTCGGGGTTTACTTCTACCTGATGGACATCCAAAAGGCTGCTGGGGAACCTCACTCTGACCTGTCCTGGCTGGCCCTGGCCAGCATGGCTGTCTTCATCACAGGTGAGAGTTTGCATCAGTTATCAGCTATTAAACAGATCATTTCTCCCCTGATGAATTTTGTGTCTGGATAATGTTGGCTATTGCATCACAAAGCTAAATTTGTTGTCAGATGCAAAATATCTAATCCCCCTACAAGAATGTAGGGGTGACTCATAGACAATAATTTGTTACTGTGTTCAGGTTTTGCCCTTGGTTGGGG
This sequence comes from Chaunax sp. Z400, assembly GCA_037577475.1. NCBI lineage: Eukaryota > Metazoa > Chordata > Actinopteri > Lophiiformes > Chaunacidae > Chaunax > Chaunax sp. Z400. The sequence continues at coordinate 22,041,289 of CM075187.1, read as the reverse complement.
TCCAATCCCGTGGCTGGTCATGTCAGAGATTTTCCCCGTCAAAGTGAGGGGTTTTGCCAGCGCCGTCTGCGTCCTCACCAACTGGAGTGTGGCCTTCATCATCACCAAAACCTTCCAAGACATGATGGTGAGTGCTCAACAGGACACTACTGTATCTCTAGGGTTTTAGTTGAGTAAAAAATAGGACACAGATAAAGACATTGGTATCTCCTGATCGCAGTTTTACAGTACACTTTAAATGGTTATTCAGAGGTGCTGGACGACTGGGCAGCTTTTGCACAAACACTGAGGGAGTCAGCTAGGTGTGACATCGGGGCAGAGGAGGGAAGACAAGGAGACTTGGTGGTGGAGTGAGGATGTACAGGAAAGTATAAGAAGGAGGAGGTTGGCAAGAAGAATTGGGATAACCAGAGAGATGAAGAAAGTAGACAAGTGTACAAGGAGAGTGTGAATGTGGTGCAAGGCTAAGGAAAGAGCATGCAGTGAGTTGTATATGAGGTTGGACACTAAGGAAGGAGAAAAGGACTTGTACTGATTGGCCAGACAGAGGGACCGAGCTGGAAGGGATGTGCAGCAGGTTAGGGTGATGAAGGATAAAGATGGAAATGTGCTGCGAGGAGCATGTCCTGAGAAGGTGGAGGGAGTACTTTGAGGAGTTAAGGAATATTATTTAATAATAAGTCATCCGTACCTGCAGCTGTAGCTGTGCATCCCATCCTATTGTCTGTGTGAGCGTTTTGGTATCTACTGTGTAACTATAAAACCTCCCTCTATGCTCTTTTCATCTATATCACTATGATTATGACCTCTTTCAGAGTCTTCTAACCAGCGCTGGAACCTTCTGGCTGTTCGCCTCTATATGCACCATCAACGTCATCTTCACCATCGTCTTCCTCCCAGAAACAAAGGGCAAGACACTGGAGCAGATCGAAGCCACTTTCAGGGGGACATCAGGTCCATGAAGCTCCCAACCTGCCAAAAAGCCACAGACTTGTCAAAAACTGAACAATCTCAGGTCTCTATTTCTGAGCTGGCTGGCCCTTGGGACACGTGTGGGCATTTTTAAAGTCTTTGTTAAGCCTATAAATCGTTAAACTGATCTAATGCAGACTAGTATAACAGTACTGTATTAACATGAAGGTTACAAAGTTCATTTTTAGCTGAAACTGTTTTTTGGAGGTGATTTAATTGTATGATTATTTTGGAGGATGTACTGTAGGTTATGGTGCTGCAGAACTGAGACTGGTTTCTGATGTTTTCTCCGTTGTATATTAATGAGGCCTGACTCAACTGGCCACTTGGTGTAAATAATCTGTAGTCTGGCCATCAACTTTAAATAATATCGTTATCAGATCAATAAAAACGGTTCTCCTCGGGTCAAATTTTACGTTGTCCTGAGAAACAAACATATCTAACAGCAAGGGAAATCATCAGATAGTTATTTGAAACTGGACAAATGTGCTCCTTTAAACACACAGTCAGCACAGGTTCAGTGTCTTGTTCGGAATGGGACACGGAGACATTGGTGGAGATGAAATGGAATCTTTTGTGTTTCTACTTCCAATAAGATGACTGTATGCTGCCCCCTGCAGGTCACTCCTATAGCTTACCTCTAAGTCTTTATCGTTACACATTCAAGTTTGGATTCTGCTCTCCACCCCACATCTTTCTCTTCAGTAGAAAGAGGTTACAATATGCTTAAATTAAAAAAAATGTAATCAATGGTATAAAATATTAAATGTTTTGAGTTTTTATTTTTAAAACGAAATATTAAAATGTGCTTAGACATTTTTCGAACCTCTACTTTTCCACTATTCATTCATATTTTATTTTTCACCAGTTATGGTTCAAAACACAGCACCTGCTTTAATCCTCACCTATCATTTTTTTTAAAAGTGTTATTTCAACAGATTTTAGTTCTCTTCTGTGAGTTAAATAATACTGTGACTTTTGGGTTTTTCTCCCACAGTATTTTCTATTTGACAATAGCTGGAGAGTGCTGGGAATGCGTTTCTTAAACAATAGTTGTTAATAAGTAATTTGATTCAATGCTATTTCCATTTCTGTGTCCTGGTGCTTCCCCTTTAAAATAAATTTTGCAGGAACTTTACCCTAACCCATTGTACTGATGTTTTGGGAAGTGTGTCTGCTGTTTACACTGACTGCTGACGTAGTTTAACTGTGTGGTTTACATGATCATTGACAGATTCTGTTATGCAAAATTTGTTAAACATCCATTATCAACAGAATATCAATGTTTTTTTTATGTTTTTGTGATAATTTTCTTTTGGGGTTCTCCAATAAAGGGATAGTGATTATATTGATTTCATACTCAAGAAGAAGTGACTTTTTTTCTTTTCTCTTTACAGTTCATGTGATTTTATGTGATTATTTTTTCTCTTTCATCTCTATGGGGATAAGTAATAAATACTGTATGTTTTTTGGGTTTCTTTGCAATACATTAGCTATGGAGCAAATAAACTAGTCCTCTCTAAACCCTTTTTTTGCTTTTAGATGTAATACATAATTAACAAAATCACTCTGAATTCAGTCTGAGATGATTTCCAGACATCAAAGATCATTTTAGAATGATTAGAAAGTGTATTTTAGCCATAATACTTACAAAGGATAAATAGTAGTTAGATTTTGATTAAAAAAAAACATGTAAATATAAAATGTGTTGTGTGTTTGGATAAGCCTATTAGTGCATGTGCAATTAATATTTGTATGCTTCAACCACCTCTGGGAATAATGGGTGTCGCAAGACTCTGGCACCGTTATTTTGGGGGTTGGGGTATGAAAAGTCTGGGAACCCCTGACCTAAACCATGTCTGTCTCATGCAGCACAAAAGGTGAACACCAAGCAACATCCTCAGGTGCTCATTTGAGAACCAGACCAGTAGTTTTATGTGCACCCCTGATGACAACCTCCTTTGAGCAGTCAGTTGAATAGTAGGGCGATGAGCTGATGAAGGCAATGAAGAGTGGAACAGCGAGAAGACTACATGTGGCTGATGGCAACAAGCCGGAGGAGGAAATGGCTGAAACCAGGATCTGCTCCCAAAAAAAAATCAAAGGAATCTTACAATTATTAGACACTATATATATGTGTAAATGTGTATATATATACAGTATATATATGTATATATGTATATATATATATGTATATATATATGTATACATATTATGTATACATACTGTATATATATACATATATATATATATGTATATATATGTTTTAAATAGGTAAAATAAAAAGATATCTTTTTTTATTTTACCTATTTCCCTTGTTTTTTATTTCATTGAATTTATTTTTTACTTTTATTTTTTGTTAGGAGAGGGATGTCTTGTAAGCATGTGTGGGTATTAAACTGTTATAAAGCAAATACAGATATTGTTGGGGGAAAAAAAAGAAAAAAGTAATCTCCCGGTCCTTCCTCCTTCCACAATTCCTATGTCCTTTACTCGTCGGCAAACTGCATCCACCGTGGTAAGGAGCATAGTGCATCGGCAGCGTTGGCAATACACACACACTCCGTACGTCTGCTTAATATCTCTGCTCGTAGCTGTGCGGGGTTTTCTGACATCCCGCCCCAACAACTTTTTGATTGGTCTGACAGCTCATTATCATCCAATACAATCAAACAAAAGTCTTAACAGTCAGATGCTCTCTGAGGTTAGGTAGTCAACTGAACACGCTACTAATATGTGCACAGCAAACAAACTATTTCAATTGAACATAACTTTATTCAATTTCACAAAACAATGAACATTTTCGTATCGGCACTGTTATTCAACTTTTTCACTTAACTATTAACAATAAATTAATTTGTAACCATTAAAAAACTTTAAAAAGGGGCGCAGATAGCGCAGTAGTTAGACTGCGCCCCTTGTACTGAGGCTACAGTCCTCTAGCGGTCAGTGTGGGTTCAATTCCGACCCGTGGCCATTTGCCACATGTCTTCCCCCCCCACTCTCTCTCCCACATTTCCTGTCAGCTCTTCAGGCTGTCCTATCAATAAAGGCAAAAAAAAAAAATGCCTGAAAAAATAGCTAAAAAAAAACAAAACAATTTAAAAACAAATTATTTAAGCTATTTGGTGCAGAAGATCCATCTTCCACTCCTCCTCCATCACGATCTCCAGAACGTGGAGGTCAGCTGGCCTTTGGGTGGTCTGATGTCTCGGCTCTGCAGTGACGTCTGCGCGGGGAGACAAAGTTAGGTTTAGTTTTTTTTCCAGTGTATCAAACCAAGATTGTACTTAATTAATGTCCTTCATAAGTGCAGATTTTTCTTTCAAACATAGTTTTTTGTTTCTTACATCAGTTTTTTTCCATATCCTACCGTGTTCTTTATCACCTATACTAACTTTAACTCGGTCCTGTTCATCTGTTTTCTGTGTGTAGAATGTAAGGAGTATTGACAAATAGCTGAACTTTAAGCCTTAATTATACAATTAATATATCTATCATTTGGACAATGACCTTTTATTATTCTGCTTAAATATATAAAACCATACCGTCTAGATTTACTGCAGTGCTTCTGAAACAAAAGGATTACAGATTTCATAACACGCAGGCCTCTCAGAACGTTGTGGCTCACATATGAGTAAAAGGTTTTGAAGGACTGCTATAATCAGAAGTTTTCAAACTCTCTAGATGTCCCTGTGCTGCTATGTTTGAAGCTCTGAAGGTTTAAATCTTTTTTTAGCACATATATAAAGAAAGCTCCAAAGGTTCAAGACTCATCACAGCTGAAGCAGCATTTTACATGTTTTGTCTAACAATGTAGTCTTGACTGAAACAACTGTGATAAATAAAACTGAACTTTTATTGCAAAAACAGACCATCTTAACAAATGCACAAACTAACATTGGCTCTCTCTCACTTTTGTTGCCTCTGGGCTACGGAGAAAAAGGACCATCCAGATTGTTACCACTGCAAAGTTCAAAAGCCAGCATCTGTGATGGTATGGGGGGGTGTTAATGCCCATGGCATGGGTAACTTGCACATCTGTGAAGGTACCATTAATGCTGACAGGCACATACAGCTTTTGGAAAACATATGCTTCCAGCCAGACATCTTATGGCACTTTTCCACTTGCGTAGTACCAGCTCTACTCGACTCTGTTTGGTTTTCTGCCAGTCGTTTTCCATTGCCGATGGTACCTCCTCAGGGTGGATTGGGGCTGCGCCAAACTGCCTTAGCGTAGTCTTTAACACGACACACACCTCTCATGATCCTATCATCAGCTGTTTAAGACAGGAACGTCTGTACCTCCTCAATATAGCGGCTGCAATAAATAAAAGTTAAGGTCTGTTTCGCTGTTTGAGTGTGGCGGCGATTGATTTGTGCTGTGCATGTACTCCGTGTGTGCCGGGCATTGACCAATCAGTGGCCTGTGACGTTCCACATGACCTTTTAGTACCTGCTCGGCTCGCTTGGAATCGCAGCGGAGCAGGTACTAAAAAAGTAGCACCAGGTACCAGGTACTTTTTACCTGGTGGAAACGCAAAGAAAAGCAAGGCGAGCCGAGTCGAGCTTGTATTATGCAGTGGAAAAGGGGGGCTTTATTCAGGGACGTCCCTGTTTATTCCACCAAGACAATGAAACCACATTCTGGTGCCTTTTTGGAATGAGTGAATTTCTATCAAAAATAACAATAAAGTTTGAACATTGAAAGTCTATGTTACTGCACTGATTTACTAGAACCTTTTGAACCGAAGTTCAATTCAATAAAGTACAAAGACCAGAGCGTCTGCCCAGTTCAGTGCTAACAGTAGCAGTTTGTTAGCATACCTCTAGAAACTGTTTGAGTCTGCTGACTGAGCCCATCTGTCCACTGCTGGTCACTGCTTCAATTCTGGAGACAAGGAAGAGACACATTCAGCACATCAGAAACAGGGAAGTTAAACTTGTGGCGACAGCTGCTGCCGTCATATTTAACCTGCTGGTGACAGACTCAACATGCTGGCTTTACATCTGAAGTGAGTGTGTACTGTACCTCGGGAAGTATTCCTCTTTAAGGAGCAGGAGGAGTTTCCAGAACTGGCCCTGATACTGCTTCATCAAAGCATTACCACACACCTGAAGAGGACAAGAGTCAACACTGTTTAACTCACCCTTTGTACCACACTACATTTCTATTACATTACACCGCCACCTGGTGGAATCACACTACAAAGCAGTCAAAATTCACAATAATACAGCTATATTAGCTGCTTGAAACAAAATAATCTGACTTATATGAGCAGCAAAAAAACATGATCGGGGCATCCCTATGATGAACTGTGATAAACATGTAAACTCAAACTCAAACTTACAACCAATACAAGAAATAAGATGAGGTACAGGACTCGCCTCAAGAAAGTCGAACAGCAGCGTGGCCGTGATGTCTGCCAGAGGCTCCATGTTGAGCATCTGAGCCAACCAGCGCCAGCCGTGGTTCAGACCGTGAGGAGCAGCCTGAAGCATCAAGTACAAACACAACAGAGAATTAAAGAGGGTTTGTAGAAGGTTCAGAGTGTTTTCAACCAGGATCTGTGAGAGATTTTACCCCCTGCTTGGAGCCGTAGGGCCACCTCAGCTGAATAATGGCAGCATAGAGACGGATCATCCCAGACATCCTCTTCAGGAAACTGTCTTGACCTTCAGCCCCAGAATCGGCCACACGGTAACCAAGAATTCTGACGGAGCACAGACAAAATACTTGACACAAATCTGGTCGCTTTTTTTGTTTTTGTGATTAACAAAGTGACGTGTTTCCGTCTGCCTGACCTCTGATATTCCTCTACAGATGTGCCTTCCTTCATTGGAGGGTAATGTGGAACTGCGTATGGACATTTCTTGTGCAGGTGGGCGAGGATGAACTCTCCCACTCGAGGGTGCAGCTCCCAGACACCAGAGGCCACCACAGCAATGGGAAAAGCAGCTTCGTGGTGAGAGGCCACCTCTTCCTCTCCTTGTTTCTACAGGGCAGGAAATTTGTTCACCACAAATAAAATACCAGAAGACCTCTGTTGTGATTTATTCTGCTGTGGGTTTAGATTCTTTTGTGCACATTATGGACTAAAAACTGGAAGTACACTGCTTAGCTAAAAAGAAAAAAAAACAAGCCAAGAAGCATACAGTTCTGACGGATCAAACGATTCTCAACTGGAACCACTTCTTAATTCCCGAATCCCACCATAACATTTTATTTACAATGATATAAACATGGGAAAAGCAATAAATAGTCACATCTAAGAAGCTGGAAGCTTTTTTTGCCCAGTAAATGACTCAATTATCAAAATTCAAATAATTATCTGCCCATCAACTAATTGCTGTAGCATTATTTCTTACAAAGACGTGGCTCTTTCTCTTTTAAATTAATGTAAAAGAAGAGAACTGGAAAAATGACTAATTGACCGTTTTTTTTAATGCCACTTATTTATGAATTTATGAATGAACATATTTTAGTGTTGCGAGGTCCATTTTCCCTCCTTCTTCTTGAGTTTCTTATTCAGTTTGAATTTCTGGGCTAATGCATCAAACAGCTCCAGGTGTACTCACCACAAACTTCTCAGCCAGTTTGTAGCTAACAAAGTCCAGGCCCCGTGGATGCTGGGAGGTGGAGACAGACTTCCCCCCTGACACCAACGCCCGTTCCGATAGCAGCTTGTCGATCTTGTCAAAGATTTCTCTGAGCTGTGATCCAGAGTTGCTGGAGATTTGACTGACGGGGATGGTGGCTGCTTTCTGGAGTTCCAGCTTCACCTTCTTTGTCTAGAGAGAAGAGACATGAAATCATTCCTACAGAGTTCTGCTCACAGGTAAATACTGAACATGTTGCCATGACTGCAACAATCCATAACACGAGTTTTCAAGATTGTCAAGTGCTTGAAATTCTAAGTGATAGAAGTTGGTATCAAATGTCTGGTCACATTCATAATTTGGTCTTCTGTCCCTTTCATCATATACAGTATGTCCGATTTCTATAATATTTGTACCCATTTAGTTTGTGTTTCATTTAGGCAAAGCTCTTGTATGGCTGGGAATACCGTCCTCCCCACACGGAAATATGTGTGAGACTGGATCTGTAAATGCTCCCAGATAATCTGGAACAAACATCAGTGCTGACCGAAGTTTCAAAACATTTCGGTCCAGTTGTCAGGAGGGTTGAATTGTGGTGAAATCAGCCCAACTCTCCTGTACTGTGAACCTGTCATAACACAGCCTTCATCCATAGAAGCAACAAACTCACCTGGGCGTCTTTTGGAGTGCTGAGGTGCTCGAAGGACTGAGCACACTGAGCAGCTGAATCCTGCAGCTCCTTGTACCATTTCAGGGTGCTGTCTTCAGCGCTGTTCTGCAGCCCTGGTGAGACACAATAGCCGTTAAATGTTTTAATGCAGTCTAAATGCATTCCTTCAAATGTAAGTTGAGGGTTTGAAATCTCATTCTTTTCATTTAGAGATACTGCAGTAATGGACTTATGTGACAGCAGCAAATATTATATTTCGTCTTTGGGACCAAAGTCTATCTTCCCAAAGGAACTACATAGAAAAAAACACTCCTGTGACATCGGAGCCAGTGGTAAATTACCAGAGGGCTTGCCGTCTTTAAGCTTTGCTCAAAACCTCTGCCATCACCAGAGGTTGATGCAAAATGCATTCTGGGATATTTGGCAACCCTAGATCCACACAGACTTTGAATTGGAACAGCACATGAGCTTTGACTGATGATGTCTCACATCAACATGAAGTCCTGAAGAGTCCTGGATTAGAAAAATTCTCTCACCTTTCCTCTGTGCCTTCTCTTTCGCCGACTGTGCCGCCTTTTGCGCTTCCTGTTGCGCCTGGAGCTCTACCTGCTTCCTTCGCTCCTCTTCCTGGTCTCGCTCCTTCTTCTTCTTCTCTTGAGCCTTGGCGACCTCCTCCTGCATCAGGCGGGTCAGTGACCTCATCTCATGGAGTGCTCGCTCGACTACGGTCATGTCCTCCATGCTGGGAAACTCTCCCTGGAAAAACACAGCACATACGTCACACAAAGTGGGAAGATCTACATCACAGATCCAATGTGGATAATCTGGAAGCGTGAGACCTTGAGGGCAGCTACAGAGAAAAAAACCATGTACAGGACGTGTGTGAATCCTGATTTGGATTTGTGCTCAGATGAAAAAAGCAAACTGTGGCCATCATCTTGGGCTGTGGAGTGTTTTCAACCTCTCTAATCATGTGATTGATTTTTTGTTCAAGTGTCAATTAACTGGAATGCTTCTTTGACACAACTACAATGATTTTTAATCTCTCCCCAACCGTTAGGAACTGTAGGAAGGAGACGCGATCCAAACCTGAACTTTTCAAATCAGCAGTTAAACTGACCTCTGCTGTCTTTCGCACGACCTCTGACACCTGAGAGCACAGCTGGTTCCCGCGGGTGCTAAGGGAGCTGAGGCTGGCCAATGGGAGATCAACTTTGGTCTGGGTGGATGGATCCAACAGCTGGTTGAGCTGCAAGATCTCCTCCTGGATGGTGTTAAGGTTACGCACTCTCTCCCTGCCCTCCACCTGCCGCTGCCGCTCAAGCTCTGCCTCCCTCAGGCGCTGTTGCTCCGCCTCCCTCAGACGCAGGTTGAGGATCTAGTACAGAGGACGATGAAGAAAATGAGTCAATACTGTACAAAAAAAACACATGCACGGCTGCAACCCCAATTTTTTTTCACCTATCAACCTAGTACGACAAACACCGCTAACTCGGACTGGAATTTCAATTATCTGTGAAGCTTCCTACACAGACTAGCAGCAGTGAGAAGGATTACTCCTTGGAGTGAGCATGACGCTGCTGTGGGATACATCCTAATAATTGTGCTGCATTTTCAAATTCTTGTGCACATTGCAATGATGCTGTAAATCATCTGTAAGTTCATTTTTTATGCCATAACCAGCAGCGCCATTAGGTCTCTCTGTTGGTCAGATGGTCCACAGATGTTTCCCCGCCCTTTGGTGGTGAGAAATTGAGCCAGTCAAAAAAACTATCATTTTCGTAACACTTTACAAAAACAAAAGGGCCTGTGTAACACACATATTTCATTACTTTTGCCACTTTTTAATAGATTTGACAGTAATGAAATGATGAGACAAGGCGGTGTTTGACATTGATTGGACCAACCTATTTTCCAGACTTTTAAAGCAACCATTTTTAGGGTGTCACTCACGTTAGTATCATTTTACAGATGGTCAGATGATCATACCTTCATTCTGTGTCGCTGCTCTTCCTTCAGCTTCTCTTGACGCCCAATGCTCTCTTTAGTTCTGCAGAGTAGAAAGTGGGAAAAACCAGATAGTTCTGATCATACAAACCATTTCAGAAATGTTTAACACATGAGACTTGCTTCTTTGCCTGTGGCTCTTACTCTCTGTCCATCATGTCCCTCATGCTCTGGTACTCCTGCCTCTGCTTCAGCTCCATGAACTCCTCAAAGCGTTTGAGCTGCTCCGACTCAGAGCTCGCCACCGTCGCCACCAGCTTCTCCTGCATCTCCTGCCGCAGTTTGAGAGCCATCTGAGAGGACAGATTAAGGACAGAAATCAAGTGAGACTGCAGAACTTCCTGTCTGTATGCAGGGGTTATTACACGTTACTAATTCGGTTACAAAGTAAACAGGCTATCATACAAATATCAGAGCCGGTATAGAGAAAACTGTCTTAAAAAACTTTGATTTATTAAAGTTCTTTATTCTTGACAAAAACTAGGGTGAATGGGGTTTGTATAAATAATCCTAAAGAAGCTTTCAGCAAAGTCCAACTGTCCAACGTTAAAGAAAAATAATGAAAACTTAGACAGCACTTTTTAAAAGTACAGGTAAAATACTTTTAAATAAATAAGGGTTGAAAGGTTTGTCCAACATAACGGAAAAACAAGTGATCAACAAATGATCATCTTCATTATCAACTGATCAGTCCATCAGTTTTTCGATGCATCTATTGTAAAAATATTAGACCCCTCATGTTTCCTCATCAAAAAGACTAATTTACATTCAAATAAAGAGTAAAGTAGTTCGAGCTAGAAAGTGTGTGTGAGTGTAAACCTCCGCTAAGGCTGCTCGGTTTCCCCATGTTGGTATTTCACTCCAAAACAAGTCCCATGATGTAACCCTCTGAATTAAGTCATTAGAACGTTTGACAGGAAAAATTAAAACAAAGTCTTTGGAATTTACTAAAATCTTTATTTATTGTGGTTGTTAGTTGTTCATATTGTCATCTCACATAAATAAACTGCAATGCCACAACAGGTAATTGACACATGTAACACTTGAGGAGTTGTTACGAAGCCACACACACAGGCAGGAGAAAAGCAAATATATTAAAATGGGGTAATGTTACCTCTGATCAAGAAAGATGCAGCTTTGACCAAAACACGCATGCACGCACTTACATGATCGCGCTGCACTCGTCACATAAAACTCCAAACCACATGCCTGCACGCACATACGTGATCGCGCTGCACACATCCCCACACATTAAACTCCAAACCACACGCATGCACGCACATACATGATCACGCTGCAGTCGTCTGCACACTCAAAATTCAAAACCACACACACAGGCAGGAGAAAAGGAAGCATATTAAAACGGGGTAATGTTTTGTTGAAATTCATAAGCTGTTATATGGACATGAATCAATTAAATATATTTGTCAGGACTGAGACACTTTACATTACAAGTGTACATGTGGCAGTTTAATCCTATAATAATAAAAAATAAATAAAAAATTTCTGGATCCAGACGGTGATCCGGATCACCACCTAAATCTAACAGATTCTTCCCTGGGCCACTCCCGAACTCCCCTGAAAATTTCATCACAATCCGTTGATTCATTTTTCTTTTATCTTGTTCACACACAAACCAACAAACCAACCAAAGCCGGCAAAAACATAACCTCCTCCCTTGGCGGAGGCAACCAGAGGCTGGAACCAGCAAATGTTTGGCATTTTTCTTTAACCCATTAATCAATTATCAAAATGAATATTAGAATTATTATCATTATGATTTGTTTAAGTTGACACACACTTTTCATTATCAGCCATTACAGACTTTATAGGATAATAAAAAATCTTTGTAACTGACCATGGCCTTTTCTCGTTGTTCATTTTCAGTCTTGATAATTAGGCCTGCCATCTCCATTGCTTTGGGCGACAGGAAGGAAAAGTCTTCATCACCAGGAGGCTGCAGAACATTAACATAACAAAAACAGAGATTGAGAAATGAACTGCAACTGCGGAAAAAAGTATTTTGCTATCGAGTTGTTTTAAATATAGACTAAATATACTATACGGTTGCTATGTGAAGGCCAAAAACAAAATGCAATGGAGCTTCAAAAATCCTTGGCAAATCAAACAAGTTATTATAGCAATTCTCCCTTTAACATATCAGAAATCAGTCTGACAAGCTTTTTCCCCACATAGATCAGCATGTGCTCAGGATGAGAGACTTGCCTGCTCATTCTCTGCCCTTAGTGGCCAGGCTGCATTGATGGACCCTGTGGAGGAAACTGAGGCAGAGATCTGAGGGAGAGGGAGACCAGGGCTGGAGTCTCTGGAGCTGAGACGCTCCAATATGAGCCCCGACTTTGGCGACAGGCAGAGGGCCTCTTGGTATCCTGACAAAATATCCTGCAAGAACACAGACACATATGGATGTTTTTTGTCAATACACTGTCTGCTTTTTAACTAAGAAACTTTAAATTACTTAACAGAGATTAGTTTATAACTGTGCAACAGAGCTCTGCTTTATGCATATACTCATTTAAATCTTGTTTTGCTAAACTCGGAACTAATAAATCAACATTTTGATGTAACCAAGCTAGCTAATAGATGCTAATAGAGGTAGCATTAACTCACTTCTCCTCTTTCCGACCAGTATGGGTCGAATGTTATCGTTCCCTTTGGAGAATTTTTTAAGGCCTCTAAAGTTTGCCACCGAAAATTAATGGCCATCTTGTGCTATTTTCCAGATTTTCCACCTAAACGAACAAGATTATTCCAAACACAAGTTCTTCTTCTTCTTTTTCTTCTTCTTCTCTGCTTCTTTTTTTTCTTCTTCGGGGTTTATCGGCAGCTTGCATCCTTACTGTTGTACTACTGCCATCCTCTGGAGCTAATGACCTACTACGCATACTACAATGTCCCGTAACTCAGGGTCTTCCAATCAGTTCAAGGGCCTCATTTCTAAAGGTTGCTGCGCACAAAAAAGTAGCGTAAACGGGGGTGAAAGGTGCGTAAGCATCTTTCACCACAAACGTTGGTATTTATGGAGAATTTCTATGCGGAAAAAGGTGCGGATTTCTACCCATACTGTCACTCGTCCATAGAGCTTACGCCAAGTTTTTCAGACAAGAGAATAAGCAACACCCAAGGATTATATCACAAAATAAAGCTCAGTCCACAGAAGAAAAAACACAGATGGAATGTAAAACACACATCACCACATATATAATTCATATAGGCCTGCCTCTGATCGTGGATATGGTCTATATTTATTTGTTAGAGCTTAAATACATTAATATGTAAATGTAATTTAATGTAATTACTTTGTTTGCATGCAGATATGGGTCGAATTGTTTGAGGATTGTTTATGTTGTTACATTTTTAACTGAATTGCCTAACATTGTGGATAGATCGAGAGGTGCGACCTTTCCTTTGTGTGTGGAAAAGTTTTTGACCGCAGTAAAAATGTTGTTTTTGAAAGGATAAAAACCAACAAACAAGGACAGAAGCAGAATATCTATCTTTTTTCAATGCATTTTGATTTTTGGGCCTTAAAAGTTTGGTTCATAGGAATCGGAAACAATAGACCACAGAAATCTAATCCTATTAGGCCTATAATTTTCACCACTCACATATCTTAAAAGGTATAAGGCTAAACAAGTATACTAAAACAAATATGTAAAACAAAATCGAAACGTACGGCTACATCGTGTTTCCCAGCAACGCTAGCACCAAGAACAATATCAACAATGGTGGACATCTTTTTTTTTCCCCTTTATTGAACATTTTCCAGTATGAAAAAGGCATTTTTCATTGTTAAAGATTTAACAGTAAATCCTAGCAACAATTTTAAAAAAAATAATAATAAATATAATGAATAATACCTAAACATGAATTAAATTAATTTAACTTACCAGGGGGTTAATCAACATAAATAATTCAGACAGTCTTAAGGCACCTCTACTATTCAGTTTTTTCAAGGATTGAAAGAAAATTCTTAAATAATTTTTAAAAGCAACAAAACTTGGGGCAACTTTTAAAAAATCTACATTTATGTATATAAAATTTACCAACTATCAAAATATTATTACACATAAATTCCAGCTCTTTGTTTTGGATAAAGAAACCAAACTTTATAATAGAATATTCAAAAGCCAGTACGACATTCTTTGTGAGTAACCATTCATGTATTCTGTCCCAAAAAGTCTTACTAATAGTACAGGTGCATGTAGAAAAGATGTTCCTGACATTCAGTTTCTTCTCGACAAAATCTACAAGTGTTATCATCCAAATTAAACCTTGCCCTTAAAAATTCTTTACATGGATAAATGTCACAAATTGTTTTGAAATGAACTTCCTTCATTTTAGGTAACAACAGGATAGTGTCCATCCTTGAAAATCTTGAAAACACCACCGCATTACAGTCCATCAGTCCGACATGTAGCCTGTCTTTAAATGTCAATCTGTTACTTATGGTCTGTACTTATTCACCTCACTCATTTAACAGCAGATATTACATATAAAATAAGAATTTATATCAAATTTATATTAATTATACTAAGCATAAAACCCATTCGCCAGTATGCATTTCTTGCAACAGTTTTAACTGGCCCATGTTACCGTACAACCCTATTATAAAAATGTTTACATATAAATAAAGCAAGTTTGTTGCGTCAAATAGATGCTTTGTGGAAAAAGAGACCAAAGTAGTTTATAAATTGTTTTAATTTATTACTTACACGTTTTTATGTTTATATATGAGCGAGAGGATTTTGAATTTCAAAATGTCTAAAGGGGTTTGGTAAAAGCAAAATTTAAATATTACAAATAGGAGCTGAAGATCTTTCAGAATAAATGTATTTGCTCAGAGTGAAATTTCAAATCCATATATATGAATTATGGAAGATCTTTCTCCCACCAAACAATGCCATCAGCAATTTATTCAAACGTCTATAAATACATTTCAGGCAAATAAAATGTAAGCATCGGTTTGAAAAAAGTTTTCTAAACTTCATAGATGGTACATAAAACTCTTAGGTCAAAATTATTATTCAATCAATGTCACTTAGGTCCACTACAATACTATAGGAATGGATACACGCAGATCAGGTTGGAGAATCCTTCAGTCCACTTGTGAGCAAAGAGTCACTAAACACGTTTCCATATGAGGTTTTGAGAAACTGAACATAGTTCTGCAGACTGCGGTTTGTTGAGTCTGACTGTTCCAATCTGTCCTTCATGTTCTGCAGCTGACTCTGGAAACGACGCTCCATCTGAAGGAAAACAGAAGCACACAGAGACACTTTTGAATTGTATTTTATATATACCCACCTTGCACATGGTGTACATGCTTGAAAATACACAGCATCTCAAGCATGTACACCTACAGTCTTAATGTCCAACATTAAAATCCACGGTAATCCATTGAAGTTATTCATTCATATCTATAACAACTTCATCTGGCTCAGGGCTCCAGGCTAGTAAGCACTGACTAGTCATGACAATGGCAGTGGTGGAAGATACTGAGTGCACTCAAGTACAGGTAGTAATAAAATAGTTTAAAAATTGTCCTTTACAGATGAAATTAATGGATTTAAAATCCTATTTAAGCTAAGGTACAGAAGTATTATCAGCTAAAAGTATTATCAAAGGTAAAAGTATTCTTTAAATAGAAAGACTAAATTCAGAGAGTATTAGATATTATATACATATAATTGAGATATTATTATTGGTGTTGGCCCTATTTTAATATGATCAAGGTGTAACTCATTGTAATTACCTCATATATTGTAATGTAGTTAAATGCATAACACTTATCAAACTGATGATATGTTTTCCATAAGTAAACTGTAACTATACCTCTCAAGTTAAAGTACAATAATTCCCTCTGAAATGGAGCAAAGTGGATGTATATAAGTACCACAAAACAGCAAATACCCAAGTGAAGTGCTAGTACCTCAAAACTGCTCTTAATTACAGTAGTTGAGTAAATGTTCCCACTGTTGGGTAGAAATGTTTTGCGGAGGGACAGAGTGACGTACCTCCTCTTTGCTTCGCTGCAGCTGACTCTGCTCTGTTCTGGCTCTGCTCAGCTGGCTCTGCAGGTCCAAGGCTTTAGACTGAGACACTCTCTCTTTGGTCAACACCTTCTGCATGCTGCTTTCCACCTGCAGACCAGAAAGGAAAGAAAAAGATGAGTTAAAGTTTTCTTCACTAAGCTTACATGGATTGCAGTATTCCAGTATTTTAAAAGCACTCAGATTAGGAAATAGCCATGTAAACAGAATTTCCTGATCAACGATTATTATCATCATCATTATCCCTAACAGAAAATGAGATATTGTGATTTTTTTATTCCATTGTCAAACACAATAATAATAATATTGTGAACACGAGGGTTTTTACTCTGCTTCTGCTCTGTTGCAGTTAAATTCACTACTTATTCCAATTTTGGCTCAGATACAATTAGATCAATAGTCTGCCACAAACAATAAATAATCCATGACCTTTAAAACACTTGTAATCTACAGCCTCGCCTATTTTTGTTGTACCAGTATCAAAATGTTTACTTCCACAACACTCCAAATTGCATCAGAGAGCAACACATCTGCAATATCAAGCACAGAAATCTAATTTGTCTGATATGAGAATAAACTTTCAACTTGTAACCCTCTATTTCTAGTTAAATCTGTGGAGTGCATGCAGCATGAAATTGAATAAGAAGGAGGGGTAAATGGATGGAAGGTAAGAGAGGTGATGATATAGTTTCACACTTGTCTCTGTGCATCATCCAGAGTTTGTTGCAGCTGTCTGGACAGGGCGCTGCACTCGCAGGTCTTCTCCTCCAGCTGCTGTTCAACATGCTGGACTCTGGCTTCCTTTGAGGAGAGAGCTTGAGACATCTCTTTGTTTTCAGCCTCCACGTTCTCAAGCTTCCTACAACAAACAACACAAATTAACAGTTGCAATTTGGAATGTGTGCACTTTGTTATGTCTGTAAAAACAGTGTACAAGTGATGCTCTTATCTAAAAAGTGTATATCTACAGTTTTTTCAATAAGGTGGCTCTGTGAGGGTCTGTACCTCTCCATGTTGTGAATTTTCTCTTTGAGGACGTTGTTCTCCTCCTGCAGCAGAAAGTTCCTCTGCTGAAACGTCTCCAGTTGAGTGCCTTGTTGTTCCACCTGTGGAGGAAAAGTGTCCTGACAGATAAACACGGTAGTAATCCACCAATTTTCCACTACCCGAGATAGAAGACTAAGCCAGAGGACAGTTTTCAATCAGGAAAGAATTATTTGTTCAACTGTGTATGCAGTGGGAGAGAGGAGTTTTCACACAGAAGATTTAGCATGTATCTAATTAGATAGAGAAACATCTAAGCTCAAGTATCCTACCAGGCTAACAGGAAGAGGTGTCAATCATTAGTCCCAACCCGACATGGATTACATATATTATAAGGAAATCACAGAATTTTCTTTTATTTCCGCTGCTCCATTTAAAGTTATCATCTTCAAAGAGTACTGGTCAGCTAACTGAGGAGTAGGAATGACAGCCGCGTATCCGTAGTTATATTAATGATGGGTGTGAAAGTTCACAGTGTCGAGCATTGTCCAATCACATTACCAATTACCAATGCCAATTCTCTGCCATTAAAAGTGGGAGGGTCCAGGTCACAGAGAGCTGCATCCTGTGGATAATCTGAAGCAATCAGTTAGAGAGTAGCATCAGGCCGTAGACTCTTGTTTACGTCAACCAAGACGTAGGTATTCACAGAAAATCAACCCAATACAGGTTGGAAACAATTTTAAATGAATGCTGAATAATGCCGAATAAACATTTTTTATTTCAAAATTATTTTGCAGTATCTAATTAATTTATGGGTGGCTTAGTGGTTAGCACTGTTGGCTCACAGGAAGAAGGTTATGGGTTCAGATCCACTTGAGGAACTGAAACTTTTCTGTGTGGAGTTTGCATGTTCTCCCCCGTGTCTGCATGGGTTCTCTGCGGCTTCCACCGGAGACATGCAAAACAGGTGAACTGGTGACTCTAAATTGACCGTAGGCATGAATGTGAGTGAGAATGGTTGTTTGTCTTTCTAAGTGGCCCTGTGATGAACTGGTTACTTGTCCAATCAGTAGATTTTCTCCTCTACATATTTGGAAGAATGCTAATGCCCCATACTGATGAACTGCCACTGTATTTACAGTACCAGTCAAACAGTTGAACACACCTTCCCTTCATTTGAATAAGAAACTGTGTCCAAACGTTTGACAGGTACAGAATCTGTAGCCAGTGTTGTAGTTTAATCAAGTGAAAGAAATGACTATAAAGATTTTTTTCTTCTTATTGTGTTGGTTAAATTAGGTACCTTGTGTCTGACTTCAGAGAGGGCAGAGTTGTGCTCCATGTTCCTCCTCATATGGAGGTCGGCCTCCTGTTGTACATCTATGAGCTGCTGCTCGGTCCTCCTTAGTTTGTCGGGCAGCGTTTGAAGATCTCTGAGCCGGTCCAGCAGCTCCCGTCTAACCTGCTCCTTCTCTCTCTCCAGACTTAGCTTCACCTCCCGCGTCTCCTTCTGTGCCATCTCAAGCTTCAGGCTGTACTCCTCCGATTCCAGACGAGCATGTTGGACCTGCACAGAGAAGTATGACATCACAGTAGACACGGTAAACACTTTGGGGTATATGAGGTGTTTTCATGAAGACATTATGCTATCAGACAGCCATGCACAGCTAAAAATCACTAGAAATAAGAGATGTTATGTGTTTTTTGGAATTTTGGGTGAACTGACTTTAGCCAGGTGTTTTGCCATTTCAGTATAAAATTGCCAGAACTCACAGAAATCAGTTTGTCCCTCAGCAACATTTTGAAAAGCAAATCATCTCTCAGAAATACGGTCAACTTTGAAGCTCAACGCCATCTGTTTGCAGTAGGGCTTCATTATTGATTAATCTGCAGATTGTTTTCATTGATATTTATTTAATTAATCGTTACATTTAAGGAGTTGGAATCAATAAAAGTTTTGGCATTTATTAAGCATGGTTTACTACTTTTCTTTCAAGTGACTAAGCGATAAAGTTTTGCTGCTTATTTGTAGGTTTGAGCGTCACTGTACCTTCTTCTTGTATTTCTCCACCAGGGTTTCCTGCTTTTTGATAGAGGATTTCAGATGACGGGCTTCAGACTGCAGACCTCTGAGCTTCTCCTCAGATGATGCCAACAGGCCCTAATATATGTTTAGAATAAATGAAATACATTTGTTTAAGTCTATAGAAATAGTGATACAGTAGAAGAAGTTGTCAGTTTGAGACAGAGTTAGAGGTTATTGCCTGAAGTCAAGAACATTTTCTGCAAGAGCTGCAAAATACATAAAACAATTTAAGTGTTGATGATTCATGAACACTCAGCTGTCGTCACAAAGAGAACACTTGCCCTGCATGAATATCACATGTAGCTTAAAAAACAAGATTTTTTTCTGCTAAACAGAATGATGTGATGAATAATGTGCTTTAAATTAAGTGAACAGAACTGAAAATACAGATTTATGAGACTTTTTTGAGTTTGTGGGAAATCTCAGACCTGCTAACAATTTTTCTGAAGGTACCTTAAGTCTTTGGTTGTCCAGGTTGGCAGAAGCGTTTTCATCAGTGAGATGATGAAGCTGATCCCTGAGCTCCTCCCTCTCAGTCCGACTCCTCTCCTCAGCTGAATAAAGTCGAGAGGTCAACTCTGTCACCTGCCTGTGATGGCAGACATGTGAAGCGGGTGTTTTGTTGTCATCACAGTCCCCATATTTATAATATCCTAATAATATAATGTCCTAATTTCAGATGTCTTGACTGTTTCAATGCAATGAAATGTAAATATCTTCACAAATATCACAAAATGAAAACTGCTGTACCTTTACTGTGTAATCATATATGTTTTGGAAATGTATAATTTAAACCTTTGTTTTTATTTACAAAACTTTATATATTTTAAAAAAAAACTGGTTATAATTATCAAGTCATTGGTGCATTTTCTCTTAACTAGTAAAAATAATCTGGTGCATTATATGTACAGATGATCTTTTCCATCACTATTTTTGATATTTCAAATGTATATAAAAAATTGTGACGTCATTCTATCAATTGTGCTACTAAGGAAATGTGATTTAAATCAATACCTGCACCACATTCTGCTTAGATTCTGCTGACACTTTCATGTTACAAAACCATAAAATAACTGTTTTACAACAACAAACCAGATGTGTGTCTCACATGCACTCACAATTTAAGAGCAGAGATCTCCTCTTCCAGCTGTTCTTTAGCGGCTGCCTCTTTAGAGTGGTGGAGGCACCAGTCACTGGAGGTGGAGAGAGCTTGAGCCAACTGGGATTCCTTAACAATATACATGTGTCTTATCATTATTGTTCATGTGTTAGCCTTTAAACTTATTTCGAATCTGGAATAAATTAATGTTTTCATACATTTTGTTAAGTCTCTTGTGAAAAGGAGGAGAAAGTAAAATAAAAAAAAACTCAACAAGTGAGAAAATGTCCATTCCCAGAATACATCTGTACCATAATGTGCTGCATGTTCTGTACAAACTCATTACTCATTACTGCCATTATGTGCATTACTGTGAAAACAGAATTCTGTAGCCTGTCCTCACCTCAGAATCTGGTGTTTGTGTGTTTCACTGGAATAAAGGCTGGCTGAACTTCCTCTGAACTGTCTTTGCATAAAACCGTGTGATCATACAAGACATTGCCAGCAGTGAAGAATCTCATTTGTATGCAGGATGATCCACATAGAAGTCTGTGGATCATACTAAGGATGCGGGACTTTCTTTGTCGAAAGACATGTTGTAAGTGTTTCAAGCATTGTGTAATACCATGTTACACAACCCATATCTGCCCATCACTCTGATGTTGTGTGATTTATAGACATTGTGCTGTGGATCTGTGGTAACTCTGAATACTGACCTTCTCCTGCAGTTTTACCGCAAGCTGTCTGGCGGACTCCTCGGCCTGCTCGGCCTGCTGGGTCAGCAGGGCGAGCATGTCCTGCTCTTGCCGATCCTGCTCCTCCTTCTCCACCTCCCTACACTGCTTTAGAGACTGCATCTCTTCCTGCAGAGCCAGCAGCTCTTCCTGCTTCTGGTCATGGCGCAGCTGCATCCTCTGCTCACACACAGAGAGAAGGACAGAGACATTCATCAACAAGTTAAAGGATAATAAAGGTAATGTAATCTTCCGAGATGAAAGGCATAATGTGTATTTTAAGATAAACGCATTCTCTGTAGGGCTGACAGTTCCATTTAATGGTCACTTCACCAACAGATTGTTTAACATGGCAGTTCCAGTGGAGCTACTGAGCCACAAAGAAGTGACAGAAGCCGTTTACATGTCCATGTTGTGGATAAACTATGGATAAAACAGCAGGAGAAGGTTTAAGAAGTTTCCATGAATGTTCTGACATTTTATGCCAGCTGCTGTCCTCCACAAAGGAGCAAGCTACAAACATTTCAATTCAATTCAACTTATTTGTATAGAGCCAAATCACAACAAAAGTTACATCTAGGCACTTTCCAAAAAGAGCAGGTGTAGTACGCCGTACTCTTTATTCTAAAGAGACCTAACAATCCCCCATGAGCAAGCATTTGGTGACAGTGGCGAGGAAAAACTGCCTTTTAAGGGGCAGAAACCTCGAGCAGATCCAGGACTCAAGGTGGGCGGAGCCTCTGCTTTGACCGGTTGGGGTGAGAGAGATAGAGAGAAAGAAAGGTTGTGAGATAAATTGGGAGAGGGAGAGAGAGAGAGAGAGAGAGAGGGACAGGGACACAGACATGTTCAACCACAAAAGCAAAAACAGCTGTTATAATAGAGAGATTGCAGTTTGTAGTATTTATAAAAACTGCTACAATAACAACCCTGATAATAATGAGAATATTAATAATGATGCTGATAGTAAGAGCAATAATAATAATGGTAAACGATGATGATGACGTTCACCCACAATAATTACTTTATCTGTTTTAAGGACTAAACTTGAAAGTAACTCTGAGAATTCAGCTAAAAAGTCTATATATGGACCTGGAGCGCAGTACACTATAACAAATGTAATCAGATGTGAGGTTTTCCAGGTTGCGGTGTGTAATATTAAGACCGAGGCTTTCAAATGAGTTGTAATCAGGTTTAAGATTAGGGTTTATTAATAAATGTGCGAATTAGTATGAGTAGGGGGGTGGATTCATTTAACATATTCCTCATGACGTAGCCAGGTTTCAGAGCCTCCTTTCAAGAATATAGGGAAAGGACTCATTTTCAAATCAGAGCAAAAAGAGAGGCAATATGTAACACTAACTTGTCAAAGAACAATATTTGTTTCCTTCTAATAACAACAGTTGCACTCATTTCACCATCAGTGAGTGTTGGATTAATATAACTTGTCCAAATCTGACAGTTTAAGTATGTGTGTTAGTCCTATTGTATTTTATGTCCACAGACCTGAATCTGAGCAGCCAGGCGGGACTTTTCTGCTTCTGTTCTGTTCAGCTCAGACTCCAGATGATTGCGAGTTGACTGCAAGATCCTTAACAGTTCCTCCGCCGTCTTTGCTTTGTCCTGCCATGATGGAGGGAGGCAGAGGGTGGAGAGTTTCTGTTTGTGAAAACCTTTTATATGCATATGGCTGTGTGATAAGACACTAACTTTTTTCTACCTAGCTATGACAGAAACTTTTCACCTAGGTAAACCAGTGTAGTGGTTCATACTTTTTCAAAATCCAAATGCTCAGCGAGCTTAGACGACTCTTTCTCCCTGTTGGTGAGTTTGGCCAAAAGTCGCTGCAAGAGGAGCAGAGAAACAAGAAAAATCTCAGATGTTTAGTGATTGGCGATAATGAAGTAGCGCCGCAGGTGACCAGGTGAAAGTTACTCACAATGTTCTCTGCTTCACTGTCGGCCATTCTCTTCTGCAGGGCATCCTTCTGGTTTGACCACATCAACGATTCTCTCTGTGGATTCAACAACACAACGTGCAAATGACAGTCAGAGGAGAATCGCTGCATGTCGAAATTTGCTCTCTGGAAGTGTCCTTCTGTGTCTTGTACCTCATATTCACTCCACTCTCTAAGGAGCTCTCGAAGGCTGTCATTCGTGTGGCTGAACACCTCTATCTTCTCTAACAACAACTCCTGCTGTCGTCCCAGCGAGGTCACGTGAAATTTTGATAGCCGCTTGTCCTAAATATATGATAGAATAAAAAGATGTGATGCACAGCAACACAAGTCCTCCTTCATCTATCTTATCCTGTTGACCGACGGTGTGCTCAAAATAATCATTACCTTAGTGAGGCCGTCCGCAGTTTCCTTCAGAGCTGCCAACTGATTAGCTATTGCTACGCCATCGATTTCTGCCTCTACAAGAGCCCTCAGGAGCACGTCTGTGTCTCTGTGTTGACCCCTAGACTCCGACCTGAGAGCAAGAGGGAAAAAAATGGAACTGAAATAATGTGTATACACATGGGATATATATGTCATAGGTCTGTATTTTTTCTGGTTATTTGGTAGATTTAAACTGGCAGTAGACAAGTTTACTGCTTAAATGTTTCTTTATGATGTAAATGTTGATCGTGCAATGTCATGGCTATAAAATGACACAATTGGTGTTTAGATTGGTCGAATAATAATGGCTCAGGAGGTAGAGCGGTCGTTCATGGAACAAAAGGTGGGTGGTTTGATCCCCAGCCTCTGCAAGTCTACAAGTCGAAGTATCCTTGAGCAAAGATACTGAACCCCATTTGCTCCCTGGGCGCTGTGATGTAGTGGCAGCCCACTGCTCCTCAGGGATGGGTCAAATGCAGAGAAAGAATTCCCCTGTGGGTTGAATACAGTATCTAAAAAATAAAAAAATAAACCTCAACCTGAAGGCTGACTGGTGATCCAGTCAGGCTGGCAGCCTAAGCACTGTGTCTATCAGCCTTCATGTACCCGTTATAGACTAAATGAGTTACTAAACTCACACTTCTGTCCTGTCTTGATGGTAGTTGCTACTCTGAGAAAAATCTGGTTGTCTTTGCCACAGCAGCGTCTTACCAGTGTATTTTATCACAGTGCAAAAACACTCCTCTGTCTATTTCACTGAAAGGTTTTATGTGCTACTCTTAACACCCTTTGCTGAGGAGAAAACTAACATGCACTATGTACTATAACTTGTTCATTTTACAAAATCTTACAGTATCTTTCTGCACAAAGCCATGTAATTTTACAGCTGCTGAAGAAGCTCTTAATTCTTGAAACAGCAATTATTTTCTCACTTTTGGAGTAGGACACTGAGATTTTTGGATACTGCAGCCAGCTCGTCTTCATGCGCCTCTGCATCATGCTGATGTCTGATTCCACCATCTGAATGATGCTGTACTCTGCTCCTCTGATAAGACAAAAACAAGACTCATGTTCACTGAACACACACTCGATCCACAAAAGTTTCAAATTGAATTCTGACCCCAAAAGGCACACCAGGGCTATGCAATAAATCTGTACTGTATTCTGCAAATGAACTATCTTAAAGAAATAGATGTTGAAGTATCTAAATATTCAGTGATGCCCACCTACATTTATATGTTTGGCACATATATATGAGCTTATTAATTGCAAAATTATACAATTCTCTTGCAGTATCAGAGGTGCACTCTGCTAAAGCACTGCAACACAGTTTATATTCATTTTTATTTGTAATCCTTGTTTGACCAAATTAAGGGCTCAGTGTAAACTTGTATTTCCTTTTAGGGGAGCAAATCTCTGCCATATGAACCCCTTATATTCTCAGTTGTATTCATTTGCTGTCATATTTTTCAGTTCTGGTTGAAAGCATTGCAGCAGAGGGATATAATGAGACCTGATGCTTGTATGAGTCTATATCTCTTCGGCAGGACAGTCTTCCTGGAGGAATCCATGGTGTCCGCACTTTTGGCCTCCCTCCATTTCCCATCTGATGAGCATCGTCTGTCCTATTCTGCAGGGGGGGAGGAAGCAAGAATTTCACATACAACGAGAAAAGATACAAGGTCCTGAATAAAAGCAAACAAATTAGTGCATGTGATGATTTTCACACTTTAGCTTCAACACAAAAGTATGGACTACATATTTGGAAAATGTAGACGTATATTTAAACTTCAAACTGCATTTTCAGTTTTGTAGAGTAATTAGTAGTTTAAAAACCTGTGGGGTCTTGCTGGGACTCCTCCTCATATGTACATGTACCGGAGTGGTCTCAGGTACATGTACATGAACTGGCGGCGGCGAATCCCGGGTTTTCATTCTATCGAGACGTTACAAAGACATCCACTCGGCGATAAGGATCAACAAAGACCCCAAAAAACGTATATCAAAAAGCAGTATTTCATTATAACGAGGGAAGTCTCGTTTTCCAAGACAAATCTCGACTTGTGTCTGTGGAGCAGACGATTTTCAGTATGGACAAACGCGCCCCGCTGATTGGCTCGTTTGCAGTATCTCCTTCTGTGATTGGTGGAGGGAATGTTCCATATGCGTTGCCCGTGGTAACCATAGGAAGTAGTGGGTGCTATTTTAACAAACATACTAGCATGAGAACACTGAATTTAAAAAAAATAAATAAAAAAATGAATAAAAAAAATAAAAAATAAAAAATAAAAAAGGAGAACACTGAATATTCCAGTCATGTGAACACTGAACATTCTTCTATGCAGAAATAATTCATTTCATTCATAAAGCAACTCTGGCACACCGCCACCCCCATTTACTTTTGGCGCTCTTGTTTTGTAGCCAGATGACGGCATCCGGTATTTGAAAACGAAAACAGATCATTTTTTGTTTGTTTTCTAGTGATTTTATTCTTTTTTTTTCAAAACAGAAATTGAAAATCAAATCCTTTTATTTATTTCACTCCTCGCTTTTTTGGCTACGAAAATGAAAGCGCCCTGTATTTCAATTCTGGCTTTTGTATGTCTAATAACCACTCGTTTTTCGATCATTTCTGAAATGAAAATCGAAATACCAAACGATACACGAACCATACAGGTATAGCTTAGTTAGTGAAATCGTTTCCCCGCTATAACATTAGCCAAAGCAAAAATTTGAATAGTTGTGCATGTGGTGTGGGATTGTAAGCATGCTTTAGGGTGGAATGTGCGCAGTAGGAAATAGTTAAGATGACTGCATTTCCTGTTTCTCCCGTATAACTTCCGAACCTGAAGTATGGGCAAATGCCATCACGCCACATTACTAGCCAGTTTCTTTTTAAGTTCACTAATCACAATGTGTATTTGTTGCCGAATTAACATAAAAAGCGATGAATTTGATGTACTTTAGACTGCAAAACAATCGACACATCAATGTTCGCTCGATGCACCGCCTTCGCTATAAAAGTGGTGCTGCTAGGAGTTTCAGCTAGCTAGTTTGATGGGTGTGCGAGGAAGCAATGGTATACAAAAGGAGCCTGGTACTGCTAGCAAAGCAGCTGGAGAGGTTAATAATGCTTTTCATTTACTTTGTACCCCTATTTTATCCCACTGTGTACCAGCCCAGTGAGGCATGTGTCGCCGTGGAGGAGGGGGGAACCAGCACCGCCACCCTGATACTGTGCAGGTCATGCGGACATGAGTTGGCGTACGGGACGGACATTCATTTCGTCCCGAGTCGACTGGCGCTGTCCAGCCGCAACGACACGTTGATCGGTGGACGAAGGGTTAACGTTCAGCTCTTCGAAAATCCCCAGGGACACAAGTTTGAGGTGATTACGTTCAGAAAGGCTGACGTTGCCCAGCACTGGCCGGCTGACAAACACTTCTCCTGGTTCCCGGGGTTCTCATGGACGGTGGCCACCTGTCCTCGGTGTAGAACTCATTTAGGTGGGTACAAACCAGCAGTGGGCCTGAATGTTCAAACCTTCAGTTTAAAACCAATTAGTATATTCTGGGAGAAGTTACCTCGTCTCCTGTGAAGAGATGGACATCTCCTTACCTCCAAGAATTACACCTTGTTTCTTGATGCATCTCTCAGACGCTCGACTGGACACTTAAAGCAATTTTCATTCCAATGTCAAAGCGTGAGATGGTTTTACTAATAAACATAGAATATATTAAATCCTGAAATGTACATTACGCCATAAATTCTGTGTCATAATGACCATTTTATAAGTCAAAATACGCAAAAAAGGTTACTCAAACATTAACAAAGAATGTTACAAGTTTTAAGACTTGCTCTCTCGATTGTGATACAAAAATCGTATCAGGATGTCAAAATTAAACAATTCTTTAAGTTTTGAAGACTTAAGTAACTTTAGAGAAATGTTTTAACTAAGGTCATTGGCACCGTCAGAATTTATCAAATATTATAGAGCAATAACTCAATTTTAAGTCAAAGTACAATTTAAGTAAAATACCCCTGGCAACAAATGCTTGTGTTTAAAGCTTGGCTTCTCATTTGGAAGTGAAAACAGTTAAAATCTTAATAAAAGAAACACAAATTGAGCAAGATGTAGGATAATGACTTTCATATTCATCTCATCCTATACTGGCAAACTTTCCACTTGTTTGAATTAATGTGCCATTTTAGAGAATATGAAATCAAGTGTAGTGTCGCATTATAAATACCCAAACAAGTAACTATTCAAGTTTCAGGTAACAGTTGTTTTTTCTCTCTCCAGGTTGGGCCTTTCAGCCCAGTGTCTGGCCAGACATGATCACAAAACCCAAGTTTGAGGAGTCCGACCATACCTTCTTGGCTTTAATCACCAATCGTCTTTTAACAGAGGACTTTGCTTCAAGTCTGCTAATGACTCCAAAATCCTTTGTGAGCTAATAGACTGACTGTACAATTATCCCTGTTGCCTTTGCTGCTGCAAAAATCTATTTTAAAATAAATGTCTATGCACCCACTTGAAAACTCCCACACATGTAAACACATTGTTTTATTATTGTAACAAAGCAAGTTGTACACCTCAAATTTGAAACAGTTCTCTCCCCCCAGCGCAAAAAGAAATTGTGATTAAATGGTAATTCTGAGATAACAAGTTTGTTTTACCCATGATGCAGTGGGGGTCAAAATTTACAAGTTTTTTTTTCCATTTTGTTCTTTATTAAAAATGTCATTTCAAATCTCATGGATATCTGTAAAACAATACAATGAAAAAAAAAGTCCCATAGAAATGGTGTCAAAATAACCACTCTCCCCAATAACCAACATACTCCTGCCCCTGCCCCTAAACATTACAAGTCAAAGGAATGAGCTGGTACTCGTTAACCACATAGGGGAAAAAAATAAGTTTACGCAAGAGATCAACACCCTCACTGGTAACAAAAAAAATATATGGTGAAGATATTGAGGTAAACTAGCTGGTCACTACACCATGGCCTTAGTCAATTTACCACATAACCTTTAACAGGAGGAATTCTGTGTGAATTGTCTTCAAATTCTACTCAGGATGCCGTGCTGATATTATTTTTTATACTTTTTTATTATTTTTGAGATTACTTTGGGGATGGTACTCACAATTCAGGAAAAAGTGCCATTGGCTTAAGATGAGTCAAAGGAGAACACAAGATGGCACCAACAGGTGAACAGGCCTCAGAATGGAAAATGAAGCACACTGATAAAAAAAATTAAAACCTTTGCTCCTGAATGTGAGTGGAAAAACCAAACAGGGAATAGAAGGTTGAGGGTCTGGGTAGATGTCATTTTAGTCGTCGTCTCCCTCATCATCCTGAATGAATGACAAATCAGTCAGTGAATGTTGAAAACGATTTTAAGAACATACATTTGACTTGTAGTGCTTTACCTCTCCATCTTCTCCGTCGTCCTCTTCATCCTCCTCTCCATCTTCATCTCCCTCCTCATCTATGTCCTCAAGACCTTCTTCATCCTCTTCATCTTCCTCACCTTCACCCTCCTCGTCATCCATGTCAGGAACCTAGGGTAAGAGTCACTTTCAGCACTTCTTTGTCTTTCAATTTTATCAGCCTAAATAGAAAGTTTTCTGGCCTGGTTGATGGAATACAATCTATCAGCAAGATACAGTGCCTGGAACACCCACACAGATAAAATCAAAGTAAATAAACAGATAAAAGATGTCTTCTTATTGTGAATTATGGCCGCTTAGGAAATCAATATGCCACAAGTATGCATATATTAACCTGGTCATAAACATACCAGGTAGTACTGCAAAGGGTTTGGCCAGATGTCATCCTTGATGACCTCTCCAAGCTCATCAGCGCCGGCATCAGCGTGATCAGTGAACCAAGTGAAGAAGCTCTCTGGCTCTTCATGTTGCCTCTTCCTTCCTGCTTTGTTCTGTGTCTGGCTGGAGCGCTTGGTCAGGTCCTTCAAATACATGGAGAAAAATGTAAACAAATAGAGAAAATAGACAAATAGAGAAAACAAACATTCAGAATGAGGATTATGTTACCCAACTGCTTGTAGGTAAAATGAAAAGCCTAAAATCGTATCATGCCT
Organism: Chaunax sp. Z400; assembly: GCA_037577475.1. NCBI lineage: Eukaryota > Metazoa > Chordata > Actinopteri > Lophiiformes > Chaunacidae > Chaunax > Chaunax sp. Z400. The sequence goes on along the minus strand of CM075187.1, from coordinate 22,011,569 downwards.
CTGGGTTACAAAGTCAGAAAGATACCGATAAAGATGCATACCTTTCCTGATTTCCATTTGATTTCTGTTGACTTTGAAGATGGGTCTCCACTCTCATTCAAATGGAACTCTTTGGAAAGTACTTTGTTTTCGAAGTACGGGTTTTCGTCAAAGTACTAGAAGATAGAATACACCCAGGTAAGAAAATGAGAAGACCCGCATCTCTATCTTGTGTGTGCATACAACATTACAATACTTACAAAATCTATTCTGTAGCCTGATTTGATGTCTTCAAACTCTGTCACCTCCACTCGGCTCAGGTAATGAAGTGCTTCTTCATCTTCCTCTCCCAGTAGGGCAGAGACTGTGGAGTAAACACATTATACATACCAGACTTCAACTTGAGCCACTTTCCAAATCATGCAAACTGTTGCCATTGTGATTTCATTACTTCCATAAGACACCATATGGTCCCAATCACAGAGACTCATTGCGACAGGTGCAGCTGCTTCAAAAACGCCTTGGAAAAGCAGGGCAGCAAAACAATGTGGAGCGCTTGTGGAGTGGGGCTGCATGTGCAACTGGCGATTCAAATGTAATTACTAGAGACTGTAGTGTGACTTTCATGCCTTGCCCCGCAAATTTTAGCAATTGTGTGCATCTATAAGCTACGAGAAAAATCTAATGTGCAGCGCAAGAGAGAGGCATGCCACCTGGCATGCCATATGCCTGTGTGATCGGCCCCATAGAATTGCTAAATTGCTCACCCTGTGGATGGTTGACAAACGTGGTGACCCAGAAGTTCGGGATTTTGGCGATCAGTTCTGACCTCCTCTGAAAGAATGGCTGGCGGAGTTTGTTGTATTTCTGTTCTACTTTGAGGATCTCCTCACTGGCTTGCTCATTCAACCTGAAAGAAAGAAGGTAAACAAAAATCAGTTTCAACCAGTTATGTTTTGTTTGTGTAATAAGATCTTTATTAATTTCAGTTCTAAATTGGTCAATTAGAATTTAATTGGACAAGCTGTGTCAAAAAAAATCACCCAGATGGGCAGAGGTTCTGCCAATCACAGATTGCAGCATGTGATATTAGTTTCTCCTCCTTTTAGAAATGTACTCAACTGATTTGATTTTACTGCTGGACAGAAAATCTCAAAATATTTATTACCTGTCAATTTCATTTTGAACTTCATCAATGTGTTCAATTGCTTCTTGCTGCTCTTTCTCTGTGGAAAAAAAATAAAATTAATGATAAATATATGGAATTTATTTCACATGGAGATTAAGCACAGCAATAGCCAGGACCTGGCCCCAAAACCCATTGACATGAATATAATAGTTTGTTTTTTTAGATCCCCAAACAAACCTTTGCGTTTTTAAGTTCTAACCAATTTATAGTTATTTCTGTAATCGCCGCTGAGTTTGCTTTATTTCTGAAAACTACAGGTTTCAACGAGCGACATTTCGCTATTCCAATAATTTCGACGTTTACTTTAACTAATTAAGTTCAGTACGCTTTGGGAAACGATAGATGTCTGGTTATCTAGAGGATAAAAACCCGGGCGCCTCCGGAGGTTAAAGCAATATGACCGGCCAATAGCTGCAGCAGAAGGGCTCCGACACTCGGCGCTTTCAAGCGGCTGCTACCGACAAGGCCGCGTGGTTTAAATGTGGGACATCTGACTGCACACACAGGGCAGAGATAACGTGAGACTAAGCCAGGACAGTGCCAGTATAAACCCATTTTAAAGATCTGTTATTTATACGGTAGTCATGTACAGCTTCTCAGTTGCAAACATAATAATGACCCAAATAAACTGATTGCGGGGTCAATGGATTTAAATCCATTTTGATCAGTAATAAAACATATCAGCTAACATTAGCGTTGAGTAACATTACAACAACAACACTAGCTTGCTAACTGCTAACGACCAAATGAAATTGTGAATTTTTCCGAATATTAAGCACCACAATAACGACGTAAAGATTTAATTTTTAATTTGAAGTAATTCTGCAAGCGCACACAGAACAACGATTCTCCAGCACTGCTATGAACACTCAGTCAGTACCGAGCGACATAACTGGCCACGCTGGTGATGCTAAATCAACTATCCTAGCTAACATGGCCTCTCAACATCGGACTAAACAGAACAACAGCAGGCTGGAGTAGCGGCATGCTAATAACGCGTTAGCTGGTGAGCTACCTGCTGTTCACAAAATGTGAATACACGCAGGAACGGCTGTGGTCAATCGCAAAGAAGGTCCCGATGAGTTAAGAAAAATCAAAGCAATTCACACAAATACAAGCAATATTGCACCCTTTGGCAATACAAATTATATTAGGGAAGAAAGTGAAAATGGCGGTGAACAGGAGGCCGCCATTCCCCTTACCGGAGGTTTCGTCCGCTCCGTCATGGTTAGAGTTCAGGTCCTTTTTACTGACTTTTGCCGCCGAGGCCGACATATTTTCGCAAGCTGGGGTAACTCACAAGAGTCTGACAAAAAAGCTGATAGCTTTGAATCTAGTTTCTCCTTGAACAGGAGAACGTTAATTCAGCGTAAAGTTCAGCGTGCAGAAGCCAACAACGTGCTGCTTTGCACACAATGTAGCTGCCGATGAGCGAGGAAGTCACAGCAAGCGCTGCTCACGCGCTCCTTTCATTACGAACGCGCCTCACCGAGTGGAGAAGAGACGAGCTCCGCCTCTCAAAATAGGTCTCACTACTCGACTCTAATTTGCTGATTTACTGTTGTCTTTTCTCTTAAAATTACACCCAAATGAACGAAACATCAAATTATTAGTTATCTGTTTTTCTAAGAAGAGATTTAAAACTCAATTGTGGCCACAAATTACATTTACTCATACCAGGCCAAACCTTTCGTTGGACCTATTCGCACTTGCGCACTTTAAAAAAGATGCTGAATATCATTTGAGCAGGAGCGTCATTCTGGTGGTCTGTGCTAATTAGCCCGCTAGGCACCGTTTGTCCCGAGCAAATTGTTTTTCTTTTTAGACAATAAAAGGTCAAATTAAGTGGATACTTTAGGTTATGTCAATAGCTTGCAAACTCATTCACTGTGTCTATAACCGAAGCCGAGTCTCAATAATAGATGTACAGTCTCCTCATTATCGAGGAAAACCTTTAAGCTAGTGGACGTGTAACGTGAATGGCCTAATTATGACATGGTTATGGTGAGGACTGACAGACTATTCAATTGTGTCCTGTCATGTCTAGACGTAGCTCATGTTAATGCCTTTCAACCAGTTGCCTGTCTCCTTGAGTCCGCCTCACTTGACAGGACAACAAGACAGCTGAGAGGAGGACAGGAGCTGCCATGTATGCGTGTACGTACATGCAGGTGTCTAGATCATTCACATCGGGAATTCTCGATGCTGTCATAAGCCTAGCTGTAGCCTATATCCAGGATCGTGTTCAGCAGCTGCTCCTTCAGTTCTGACCCCCTGCATGTATGTTGACTACTGTCAGTGTGGCTACTAATGTCTCTCACACCCCCTTCTTGTCAGAGCAGGTAAACAGATCTGCTAAACACTGGCAGGCTGATCTCTGCCTTGTCCCGAAGAGAGAAGCAGTAGCTCTGTGTTTCTCTTTTGGTTGGTGACAGCACAGGAGCATGTGGTCATGCAACGGCCAATGCTGAGCCCAGAGCAGACGATCAACACTGTCAGACTAGCAGCAGCAGCCGCGCTGGCATGAGAATCCTCCGTAAAGAGACCTGAAGAGAGAAAGGGATTTGGTTACAGAGCAGACCGTGAGGATGCAGAGGGAAGGGGATGTTGCAGAGGAGTCTGCCAGGAGGCAAAAACAAGCAGGAGGACAGGCTGTGTGATCATGGTCTCAAGATGTATGAGCCGCATCAGGAGAGCCCTCAGCCAGAGTGTGTGTGTGTGAACGCACCATAACATCAAGGGGCTTGTGTTTCAAGGATACTGAAGGTGGAGGGACACAATCGGAGAGGTCCACCCTCCATCTCTACAGAGGATGACAATTTAGTACTTATTCAGCAAGAAGTGAGAGCCTCACCCTGAGGTTAGTAAAGTGCAAAGTCATACTGTCATACATACACCTGACTTGAAAATGTTGTTCTCCTCCGTTTTCCTTTACGTCCTTTGTGTTTTTTTTGTTGTCCTGTATGGATATGAGTTACATGTGCAGCTCTGCTGTTGGTAATTTCCCCATCTTCTGCTCCTTGTTATGGTAAGTCATGCTTGTATTCAGTCAGTGTGTTGTTTATGAGTGTGTCCCCATCCCAGCTGACCCGTGTGGGAATAAGCATGGTGATGAAGTTGGCCTTGTTGTCTCTTGATGTGATGTCGTTATCTAGGATCAGATGTTGTCCACAGCTCAGCAGATGCTTCAGGATAGCCGCTCCAAGATCGAGCTGATCCGACTGCAGATTATCAAAGTCACCCAGGCAGGCGGCAGCAGTGGTGGTGGCAATGCTGGCGGTGGCAACCTGGACAGCTTTACACATGGAGGTCAGAGTCCTGGGCCATGACCCGCTTAAAGGGTCATTGCATATTAAGAGAGCATTTTCTATATATAACATTTGTTTAATTTTAAAGACATGTCCTCTTTATGTAAAATTAGAGATATAACCAGCCTCTAAGCTAATCTAGGATGTAAACTACTGGCATGAAATCATGTAATACAACATATCATCAACACATCCGAGTCATTGGTATTGATAACCAATTCAATCACTCCCTGCAGATAGTCTTTGTCAATGGTTATGTGTTTAGTTACATGACAGGAAATGTTTTATTTGTTTGTTTGTTTTTAATTGTAATTTAGTATCAGACGTCTATGTCCATCTGTTTTGGGGGGTTCACAACTTACGAAGACTTTAATTTTTGGGAGTCAAAAGGTAAAAGAGAGGGTTATGGGTTTGAATACTTTGTGTAGCTGTTAGACATCTTAAGATTCTAAGATGTTTCTCAGGCATCTAGTTTGATTCTTGCTGTTGTTAATCAAGATGTGTGGTTTGGAAATGTTCTGCTTCAATGAATGATTCAAGGTTAAAGGCAGTAATGTATGCCAGAGCTTCCATTTCATTTAAGAGGGTTCGGAAGCTGCAGAAAAGTATCATTTTAGTTTCAGTATGTTTTTAGTGACCCCCAACACTACAAAGATGTGTTAAAAGCATTTCCTGGCAGAAAATGTGGCTTTTTGCTTTAGAAAAGTTCAGAAAATAACAGTAGAAAATATTGCATGTTAGAAACTTCAGTTCAGAAATATCAATGCTGGTATTAACAACCCATATTCGCTGAAGCATGCTTCCTGCCAGCTGTCATCTTTGTGGGTGTTATTTGTAAAATCCAGAAAGTGAAACGGCTATGACAGCGTTAATAGAGACAGAGAGTAAATGTAGCATTTCAGTCTAAATTGGAGATGTGTGCCATTTCAAAACCCTAAAACTAACACGAACACGCAAAATGATTCCTGGCCTGACAGTGAAAGAATATGCAATATGAGACAGGTAATGTCTTCCTCATGTTTCCTCAGATCATGTTTCCTTTCCCTGACCCTTGACATCCTTATCTCTCATTGACTCCTTACAACGTTGTAATCTACTGGAAATTGAAGTCCTCTATACAACTGTAGATAGTTAAATTCAACTAGATAGATAGATACATAGATAGATAGATAGATGTTTGATAGATAGATAGATAGATAGATAGATGAGTGAAAGATAGATAGATAGATAGATACAGAGATAGATAGATAGATGATTGATAGATAGATGATTGATAGATAGATGATTGATAGATAGATAGATGATTGATAGATAGATAGATAGATGATTGATAGATAGATGATTGATAGATAGATGATTGAAAGATAGATAGATAGATGATTGATAGATAGATGATTGAAAGATGGGTGATAGATAGATAGATAGATAGATAGATAGATAGATAGATGATTGATAGATAGATGATTGATAGATAGATGATTGAAAGATAGATAGATGATTGATAGATAGATGATTGATAGATAGATAGATAGATGATTGATAGATAGATAGATAGATAGATGATTGATAGATAGATAGATAGATAGATGATGAAAGATAGATATATAGATAGATAGATAGATAGATAGATGATGAAAGATAGATAGATATATAGATAGATAGATAGATAGATAGATAGATGGATAGATGATGAAAGATAGATAGATAGATAGATAGATAGATAGATAGATTGATAGATGATGAAAGATAGATAGATAGATAGATAGATAGATAGATAGATAGATAGATAGATAGATAGATAGATAGATAGATAGATAGATAGGTGGATAGATAGATAGATAGATAGATAGATAGATAGATAGATAGATAGGTGGATAGATAGATAGATAGATAGATAGATAGATAGATAGATAGATAGATAGATAGATAGATAGATAGATAGATAGATAGATAGATAGATAGATAGGTGGATAGATAGATAGATAGATAGATAGATAGATAGATGGATAGATAGATAGATAGATAGATAGATAGATAGATAGATAGATAGATAATTGATAGATAGATAGATGGATAGATAATTGATAGATAGATAGATAGATAGAAAGATAGATAGATAATTGATAGATAGATAGATAGAAAGATAGATAGATAATTTATAGATAGATGATTGATACATAGATAGATAGGCTCACTTCAGCTTTATAAACTTTATAAATATGGATTGAAAGAATGAAAAGAGTTTCATTGAGGATCTATGAGCATGCATTGCTCATCTGAAATGATTTCCTTCATAGTGAAATGCTTTGTCCCTCCCTCTCCCTCTCAGGGATGTCTCCAGTCGCTGTCAGTCTTGTGGATGCTCGTGTGGCAGAGTTGCAGCATTACATTCAGAGAGAGACAGATGCGTTGTTGCTGGCCAAAGATGTGGTGAAGCAGCTGGAGGGAATCTCATCGCTGGACCAGAAGGCATTGACTGAGGTAGAGCTCCCGATCAATTTCATTTTAAAGTAACTCCAGTTTAGGACAGCAAGAATGTTTATCTTAATGTGTAAAATCTGAACAAGGGGGAAATAGATACGGGGTAGCAGTAGTGTCCTCAGGTGTGCACAATTACCGTAAATTGTCGTTGACAAGTTTGGAGAATTGTGTACAATAAAAATTGGATATTGGCTTTGAAGGGCACATTTCATGTAACTTAATATTTACCCTTTAACAGCAATGTTTGTTTATGTTGGAAGTGGAGCGTCATTAACCATATCCCAAAATATCTAACAGCAGCCTGTTAAAAAAATACAACGCACTGTTTGTCTCCCTGTCAGGCTGAGACCCGGGTGCAGGAGTACTCCCAGAAGCTGGACCTTCTGCAACTGTCTCTGGAGAAATGTCTGAAAGAAAGCAACCAGGAGCCTCTAAAGCAGCCAGCAGGGGCAGTCGACCCCTCAGAGGGACCTCCGTCCCCCCATAGCTCCAGACCTGGATGTCCCCTGTCCCCCTCCCCATCCATCTTGTCTATCAGACCTGCGTCCTTGACTGGTATGTATCATCGCAAATTGAGCTGTTTCCAGGCAATACTGACAAAAAAAAAGATCAACCTGAAAATATGTTTTTGCATGATTGATTTCCAGGCACAAAGTTTGTGTGAGTGTGTAACTGTGTTTACATCAGAAAGATGGCCACTCTAATACTTCAGGTTTGCAAGCATTTTCCCTCATATGTAGCCTGATTTGTAGGTTGTGGATCCTGCACAGAATCAATATACTTTTCTCAAGCAGTCATTCCCAACCTTTTAGGCTTGTGACCACATAAAATAAAGGAAAGAGTCTATTGGTGACCCCTGGTTACAGATTACGGACATGAACTGTGAGCAGTTCAACCAACAGTTTCTTTCTCAGATTATTTAATTTTTAGGAATTTTAGAGGCAGCAGACGGCAGAGCCTCAGCAGCAGCAGCACACAGACTACAGTGCAATGTTTTCTTTTGTTTTTCAATTATTTCTAAGAAATTAATTGCAAGCTGAATGCCTTTGTTTTTTTTTAACTCAAATATGCAGCCATTTTCATTGGCTGGGCACCTGGTGTTTGAACATGGTTTACCATACGCTGACCTCTGGAAAATCAGGACATGTAATCTGTTGGTTTTGGACGGTACAGTTGTAAGCCAGTCTCTCCCTGCACGAGGTTAAAGGGTCAAAAAAACAGTGTTTTGATGATGTAATGAGTTGACAAATCCTGGAGTTGCTCTGTTGGCAGTGAATAATGAGACAGAGTCCCAAGCCTGTGATTTTCTGCTCCACAAAGTAGCACTACAGTGTGACATGAAGGTGATGCGGATGTGAATGCTCAGTGTGCAGCTCTAGATTGCACTGATTCAAGGCTTCAGTCTGAGAGATTCATTCATGCAGACAAATGAAAGGTTTCGTTTTGAATTACTGTTCGTTTTAGTCAACTATATTGACTGAGATTCAATACCAGGCTAGTATGTAGTAAGTAGCAGTGCTCAAAATCACTTCCAACTAGTGCGTAGTTACCTTTACACTTGATTGCAACAATCATTTCATTTAATAGATGCTCTGATTGTAAATTTTGAGCGGAATCTACCAATATAAACTATCTAACTTCGATTTTTTTTTTTCAGGAAAACTTGAAGTCAGACTTCTTGGATGTGAGGATTTACTTAAACCTCTGAAAAACTCAGAGCAGGAAACCCATCTGAGTCTCAGTGACGACAGTTCGCCCGCTGCTCACAGGACGGACGGACCCTTTAGTAAGTGGACACTGCATTTTAAAGCATTTAGTTCTATTTCTTTATGTTTAGCTTGTTTCTCGGCTTGATCTCCTGTCGCATCACATTGAATTATTGCAGCAACAACAAACAACAATGAAATGCATAATACAATAACAAGTCTGTTTATTTTACAGACTGGTCATTTCTGAATAACTTCCAAACTTCCTTAGTACCCAACAGTGTCTTTTACTCGGTGCACACCTGAACATGAAAAGATATTTTAACATTGTTTACAGGCAATTTTGTAGTTGTACCAAAATTTCTGAATTATTCACAGAAAATTACAAACAAATAACATTAAACCCCATAAACTAAAGCGTCACAAAGTGCAATTATCATTTTGTTGTTTTGGTTCCGTGGATTTACAGTCGTGACTTAAAGATATCAAAAGCATCTATGAAAAACATGCTTGTTGTAAAGTCTGCAATACTTGTATAAAGGTTAATCTTATCTCACTGTCCTTGAGCATATTGCATTGTACATTCTATCCTCTGCCAAGGTTACTGGGAGGAATGTCATCTCAATTTATTATTCATTATTTCCTTAAGGTCATGACATTTACTTGCTGATCTTCAAAACAGAAAAGAAAGACGATACCCTAATATTAACTGAAGCTTTCAGTTTTGGGACCAAGAGAATTATTTATTCACCGCTGAGTTGTCCTATATAAGTCAGTGGAAATTGCATGACATTAAAAGGATTGGCGTTCCGGTTTGATTCCAGCTGGGATGAGCCACACTAATGTGATTTTATTACACTAATTTGATATATAACTGGTGCTCTTAGTTTTAGTTTCTACATTGAGTCTTTTACATGAACAAAAAGCCCAGGCATTCAGAGTAAAGTCATTAAAGTGTGCAGTAGTAATGTCTTTAATCAATATTTTTATATGAACACTGAATCAAATGACTGAAATGTCATCTGTAGTGAGTGAACACTGAACATTCTCATCAATTCTTCTCTGGTTCATCACTGATTCACTCATCATTTAGCTGCTGTTCCTCCATCTGCCTGCCGGTACCTGCCCCTCTCTGCTCTAATCAGTCAGTGATGAGTGTCCACGTATACCTGGTCCTGCTTTCTTGTTACCTATTCCTGTGTCTTCACCTGATGCCTGTCCCTGACCAGCTCACCTGTTGTGTTCTTTGACTTTTCATAGAAAGACTTATAAGCCTCTTACTCCTACTTCCCTTGTGTATGTTTGTCTGCATTTCTTCCACTGCTGTCATCAGAAAGCAGCAGACAAGTACAGTAAGAGCTTAGCTGATGAAGAAAGTGGAACATGTAGCTGCTCAAGAGTCAGATATTCTTCTCTGCAGCAAAGGGGAGAGTGAATATTACACTTACTTTTCATCAGGCGGATGCAAACATGCTTTGATGGGATGATAATGTGTTGCCTGGAGCAGCTTCTTTAAATGGCATCTTAAAGTTGTGAGTCTGCCGACTTGCTGACCAAAAAACAATTAATGCAGCTTTAAGCTAATTCAACAGCAAACAAACAAACAAATGTATTATTAATACTCAGGTTTTTATGTTTTCTCTGAAGAAAAAACAAGAAACATTTAGTTTGAACTGTTGAGGCAAAGTTAAAATGTTTGACATGTGCAAATAACAGCAAAAGAAACAAGACTACGGTGAACATACTGTTGTAAGCTAATAAAATAATCCATTTATGAATAGTCAGCTGTTACAGATGTTGAGTGGATAGTTGTAATATAGAGTCTTTAATTTTGGCTTTCCGTGACACATCGTCTTCTGTCCCTCAGTGGAGATCAGCGCGGTGCTCAGGCTGGACACCAGAGTGGTCGGCCGGACAAACTGGGCAGCCGTCAGCAAGCTGAGCTGGGATCAGACGTTCTTCATCCAGCTGGAGCGGGTGAGTCCAGTCCCAGACATGCTGTCAGTCCATCAGTCAGTGAGTATGTTCACACTAACAGAAGACTAGCATCTCTACTGTGATATACCCTAACCCTGATTTTCATCATTGAGTGTCTAACGTTTACATTGTCATTCACCTTCTTGTATACAGTATGTACATTCTAACATGATCCAGGACTTGGTTCATCTGCTTCATTGCCCTTCATTGTCCTCTTCTCAACTCAGCAGTTGAGAGGCTACTTTGGTTTGTGGACATAATAAAACATTAGAGCAACAATTAGACCATCATCGTTGTTTTATTTATCACAGTATCTTAACAGCATGGAACTTCATTCTGGACTATTGACAACATTAATGGTATCTGACAAGATAATGTAAGTCTAAAAATATACTCACTAAATTTTCAGGCAATTCGAAATGCCTCTCACGGTCTTCAGCAAAGCAGGATGACGCTTGATCCAGTGTCATTTGAGTTGAAATGACGTTGGTACGCATTATGTCCTTAGTTTTATCGGTACACTTTACTGTAACTCCAGTGGACTATACGCCTGCAGACAAAAATCAGAGATCTTGATCAAGTGTTTACATGCCACAGTATCCTGTTTTCTCTCATAACGTACTACAGCTAACATATTCAGGTTTCTCAACAACAGGATAAAAGTGTGTCCAGTGCCTTGTATCACAAACCAAATCCAGTTTAGTGAGACTTTCTTTGGATTAACTGAACATGAAGCTGGTTATGAGTTAACTAGTTAATCTCATGAGGGTGAGAGGAGTAATTAACATGGATTGAGATTAAAATAACCCTGTTAAAGGTGAGCTCAGGTGAGTTAAAGGTGAGTGCTTTTGATGCTGTGGTAAGATCTTTATGCAGAAAATAAAAGCTCCTTAACTGCCTTTACTGCAGGCCAGCTTACAGTATCGGTGAGTCATTTTTCTCGTTCATTCTGATCCACACCACCACCCACGTTCAAGCGGTCTCTCTTTTAGTTTTACTTCCCTCCTGATCTTGCTGTTTCAACCTATAATAAGATGAAAGACATGCACAAGACACCAGTGAAATACTGAAGACCAAATATGTTCTCTAAATTAACCTTACCTCTGTGACATTGGTGCAGATACAAACAGCATAAAGTTGTATGTGCTGACACATACATACACACACACACACACTGTAAAAAGGTACCATGCAGCACATACAGTAATATATAAAATAAAACTGACCCTCCGAAAAAGTAAAAAAATTTGTGTGCAAAGATATGTTTTTTAATAACAAATTAATTTACTCAAGTATGGTTTCATTTTTCGGTCCTTGTACTTCAGTGTATTTCCAGTTTATGCTGGAAATACACTGAAGTTTTATTGTTCTACTGCTCCACATTTTCATAGGGAAATATTGTTCATTTTAACTCCACAACATTCACTTCATAGCCATATGTATTACTTACGTTGAAGAATTATGTTATGATTATGTATTTAGTTACCCAGCATATTGTCGTTTAGTCTAACTGTTTTGACAGTTAGACTGTTGATGTTCTCAGTCTTATTACTGTGATTACAATGTCTGTAAGTCTCTTTTTCTATCACCTAAAATTAGCTGCAATATTAAAATCATATTAATTTGCACTGTTACATGGCTAGTTTTACTTGATTAAAACATCTGAATATTTCCACTGTCTTTACACATACTTTTAATATTTAGACCTAGTGTGTTTTCACTTATATGAAGTCACTTCACTCTCTTGTACAGATTATCGTGCTTGTCCACCCACTCACTGGATTTGTAGCAGCTTGACTGAACTGGTTTTTGTACTTGTTATAGGTGTTGTAGTTCTGCCTTTGACCAGCAGGGGTCTCCCTAATACCTGCAAATATCCATTCATTTCAGAATCTTAATCCTTAAGTACACAGGAAGGTTAAAAGTACAGGAAGGTAAGAACTCCAAGCATGTTTAGGGCTATAGTGCCAGTCATTCAAAGTTTTATTTACTTGTTGTAAATATTCAGACAGAAGTAAAATAAATCAGACTTCAGATTCTGCTGTATAGCTCTGATTTGAACAAAAAGGCCTTTTTCAGGTTCAATTTTAAGGTTGCACGCCTACAGAACCATACAAGTCTGAAAAGAGCAATCACTTTTCTGATTAGAAATATTACTGTCAAAAACACAAAATTCATGCTGAACTCCAACTGAAACCATCAAAATGATCCAACACTCAAGGTCCAAATACATCACCCACCGCCTGAATAAAATTCATAACCCCAGTCAAATCCTTTGTCAAAATCTGTTCACATTTGTGTGTTTGTGTGCTTGTTGTGTCTGCTGTCACATTGCTGATAGTCTCGTGAGCTGGAGGTTGGTGTTTTCTCACGGGACCAGGGGGTGATGTGTGCAATCACGTTCCTGCGACTGGAGGAAATGATGGACAACCCAAACCAAAACCTGGACTTGAGTCTGGAGCCACAGGGCATCCTCTATGCCAAGGTACACACAATGACCGGCCAAGTGTGCGGTGGCAAAGGTCCCATAGTGCCTGGTTTTGTATTGATCTTATTTCTGGGCAAGAGTATCTGATACAAGGCATTAAATGTTTGGGCCAAGAACTATTTAAACATGGAAAATGATGAAAAACTGCAGGTTATTTGTTAACATATTGACCAGAAGGTACTGGAGAGGAGAGTCCGTCCGTTAGTCGAATCTCGGATTCAGGAGGAACAATTCGGTTTTCGTCCTGGTCGTGGAACGCTAGATCAGCTCTTCAATCTTGCTAGAGTGCTGGAGGGTGCATGGGAGTTTGCCCAACAAGTCTACATGTGCTTTGTGGACTTGGAAAAGGCATACGACTGTGTCCCTTGTGGTGCTCTGTGGGGGGTGCTCCGGGAATATGGGGTATCGGGCCCGTTGTTACGGGCCATTCGGTCCCTGTATGACCGGAGCGAGAGTTTGGTTCGCATTGCCAGCAATAAGTCAGACTTGTTTCCGGTGAGAGCTGGACTCCGTCAGGGCTGCCCTTTGTCACCGATTCTGATCATAATCTTTATGGACAGAATTTCTCGGCGCAGCCAGGTGATGGAGGGTGTCCGGTTTGGTGGACTCAGGATCGCTTCTCTGCTTTTTGCAGATGATGTGGTCCTGTTTGCTCCACCATGCTGTGACTCCCAGCTGTCATTGGGACAGTTTGCAGCTGAGTGTGAAACGGCCGGGATGAGAATCAGCACCTCCAAGTCTGAGGCCATGGTTCTCAGTCGGAAAAGGGTGGATTGCTCACTCCAGGTCAGGGATGAGTTGCTGCCCCAAGTGGAGGAGTTCAAGTATCTCAGGGTCTTGTTCACGAGTGAGGGAAGAATGGAACAGGAGATTGATAGATGGATCAGGGCAGTGTCTGCAGTGATGCGGACTCTGTATCGGTCTGTATGGTGAAAAGGGAGCTAAGCTACAAGGCAAAGCTCTCGATTTACCGGTCAATCTACGTTCCTACGCTCACCTATGGTCATGAGCTTTGGGTAATGACCGAAAGAACAAGATCGCAGATACAAGCGGCTGAAATGAGCTTTCTCCGTAGGGTGTCTGTGCTCACCCTTAGAGATAGGGTGAGGAGCTCAGTCATTCGGGAGGGGCTCAGTGTGGAGCCGCTTCTCCTCCACATCGAGAGGAGTCAGCTGAGGTGGTTCGGGCATTTGGTAAGGATGCCCCACGGACGCCTCTCTGGGGAGGTATTTCGGGCATGTCCCACTGGGAGGAGACCCCGGGGTAGACCCAGGACACGCTGGAGGGATTATAACTCTCGGCTGGCTTGGGAACGCCTCGGTATCAGAAGAGCTGGAGGAGTTGGCTGGGGAGAGGGAGGTTTGGGCTTCTCTGCTGACACTGCTGCCCCCGCGACCCGGACCTGGATAAGCGGAAGAAAATGGATGGATGGATTGACCAGAAGCTGTGATTATAAATAATATGACAAAAATATTATTCAACAAAGAAATTGTGACAAATGCATCAGTATATGACATATTCTCCATTGCCTAGAGTTGTGTATATTGTGTGGATGTATGTGATTGAGAAGATCACCAACCTTTGGAGACATCTTGAAATCATCTTTCCATGGTTATTGCAGAAAATTAAATTTTCAAAATATCAAAAGGTACAACTGCTTCTAAGTATCTTATGATACACATGGTATCAATTTTGTTATTTAACAATTAAAATATTTATAATCTGTTCAATAGCTCTTAATCTTGGCGTGAAAACAAGTGAATGACCCAAAACGAATTCTTTTGTATTTTACAGTTTGGATTCATTGACAATGTTGTTGAGCGCCAGCCGAAGCTGAGACGTCAGCGATGTATCTTCACTAAAGAGAGAGGTACAAACAAACAACCTGCATACAGATACAGATTTCATGTGTCTTCATTTGTTGTTTCTGTTTCTGCAGTGTTCCTCGGTTCTATGAGACATATCAGAATTAAAATTATTCACTTTCTTTACTTTTCTTTTGCTGGTTGATATGTGTTTCTATGATTATATTTGTTTGTTCCTCAGGGAAGAACTTCCTCAGAGCGGCCCAGATGAACATGAATTTTGCCACGTGGGGTCATCTGATGATGAACATCCTCCCTCGTTACAGCTCCTTCACCACGTTCAGCTCGTCCCTTTCTACGTCCCCTGACCTCCTGGCCAACAGCGCCCCACATTCAACTGAGGAGGAGCCTCAAACCACCACTCCACTGCCAAGGTAAAAAATGATCTAAATATCGTAGCGTTATAGTTAGCAATCAGTAGAGTATAAAGTGTGACAAGACCGCTGTGTTAATTCCTAACTTGCATCCTCTGCAATGTTTGGGGTTTTATTTTTTGACAAAGCAGTACAGTTTAGAAGCCAAGATGAACACCCAAGATGTCAAACCTTCACATCATCACTATAGAACTGTGGACCAACACATTTTAGTGTGGATGGATCCTGTTGGAATCAGGTTAATGGGCCATGACTGTTGACTTTTCATGTCACATTTGATTGTTTTGTCTTTGTACATCTCCAGCGAAGCTCCAATAATTAGGCTCAGCTTCACTAAGGATCAAACCTCTCCCACCAGCCAGGAGGACAACACCTCCACCATCATCACTACAGAAGACAAAACCTCATCTGTGCCTGCAATGCAAGACAAAGTGGTGAATGAGTATTGATAAACCCGCCACAAAGGATAGATATCATCACCTTTTGCTTAAGCCTGAAATCTTAGATCTCTTTTATCAAAGCTAAGAGTCAAAAGGGTGGCAGATCTCTAAGGCTGCACTAATGCACAGCAGTGCTTTCAGCTGAACGCTTATATCCCTGCTAGTCTGTCCAGAGACATAAATGTCCCTGTGGGAGTATTTTTGTCTTTATATGATGAATCTCTACATGTAAAACAAATACTTTCAATAGTCTTGTGTCCCTTTGTTTGATCAAAGAATGCTTAATGTTTGGGAAATGAGGTTTTTCTGGTACACGTAAGAGATATAACATCAACAACATATTGCTAAAGCTCCATATATAAGTAGATTTTAGATTAATAGACTAATGTGGGTTTAGGAACTTATTCAATTCCTTTATTATGGAAGTTCCATTGAAAAAAACTAAATGTATAGTCATGGAATGCTCTCTTTGACAACACTAATAATAATAATAATAATAATAATAATAAAGTAATAAAAGCAGTGAATCAGTAGGAAAACACAAAAAAATTGTAACTGAATGGTTCAAACTTTGTGTGTATTTGCAGTCATCCATAAACCACCGAGAGGGGAGTGAAGATCAGCCTGTATCTCCATCAAAGTACGTACTCATACACTTCTTGTCTAATATACTGTAAAAGTTAAGAATGAAGCATGGCCTCATTTTCTATTTTTGTACTTTTACTCAAGGATGCAGATGGAAGATTACAAATATATTTCAGTTCTTGGCAGAGGACACTTTGGGAAGGTAACAGCTAAACGTTTTTCACTTAAGATCATCGTGTTTGACCAAAACGTATCGTGTTTGTCCTTAGTGTGTTGGCTGTGAATGTTTCTCTCTAGGTCCTGCTGGCAGAGTTTAAGAAGACAGGAAAACTGTACGCCATCAAGGCCTTGAAGAAAAAAGACATTGTGACCCGTGATGAAGTGGACAGGTGCCTGTGAAATGACCGGGGAAGGTTTTAGAGAGTCACGTGATCCAAATTACAAAAAACTAGACCCACAAATGGCTCTATCAGGATTTACCCCAGGGTAGAGAACCCTTTAAAACTCTTTAAAGGGTTCATCTACCCAAATACAATAGCTACAATTGAATTTCTAAATTTCTTTGGCATTTAGTTTGGCACACTGGAACAATATGTATGTATTTACTTATAGACTAAAAAGCAATTCTATGATACTAAGTGACGGCTTCTCAATATAAGCTAAATCTTTACGAGAAACAGGAATACAACCTTCAAGACATTCAATCAAGGTCCAAAGATGGCAATTTGTTATACAGGTCAAGGAAGAATATGAAGTAATTTGTGTTAATCTGAGGAATCATTCTGCAGCCTTATGAGTGAGAAGAGGATCTTTGAGATGATCAATGCATCCAGACATCCGTTCTTGGTGAACCTCCATGGCTGCTTCCAGACCAGCGACCATGTCTGCTTTGTCATGGAGTATTTACCAGGTGGCGACCTCATGATCCACATCCACAACAATGTCTTCACCGAGGCCCAGACCAGGTTTGAATATTCTCCTGTCATTTAAAGACTCTGTTAACAAGCAGTATATATGAGCATTTATATCTTAGCAAGTATGCACTGTAAGAGCTTCACACTCTAAAATCCATCAGGGTGTCCCATTATAATCAATGGAAAGTCAGCAAATGTAGTAAAAGAATGTTTTTCCAATTGAAATGACTTGGTAGTTGTTGTTTTATAAGATTTAAATTTATTTATAAAAAGGGTCCATCCTCTGTGGTTGGAAAACAGTTTATTTCTCTTTCTTCAGATATGTATGTGGTGTAGTGAGTGTGCTCATATTCAGTATTATAATCCATCATCTAAAATCTACTGTTGTTGTTGTGTGCAGGTTTTATTCAGCATGTGTCCTGCTGGGTTTAGAGTTCCTGCATCTCAATAAAATCATCTACCGGTAAGTCATTATACAATTATTCGTTTTACACGGGACAATAACACAATAATTACATGCACTGTTTATTTTCCTGCAGAGATCTGAAGCTGGACAACCTGTTAATGGACGCAGATGGATTTGTGAAAATCACAGACTTTGGCCTCTGTAAAGAAGGTGAATTTCTTCAGAGATTTATGAAAAATCTTCCTGTGTTGAGTTTTTATGTGGTGACTTCTTTCCCTTGGAACATTTTGTTTACAGAAAAGAAAATTAGTTTATGTGTTGTTTTTTTGATGCTACTACCAAAGTCTAAATGGTTGAATCCTACATATAGACCTATAGGCTTTAACTACTTATGCTTATGATTTTTGATTCAAACCTTTTATAAACTTTTCTGAAGTCAATCTATGATGATTCTGTTGTCACTATTTCGGCAGGGATGGGTCACGGAGATCGGACTTCGACTTTCTGTGGGACTCCTGAGTTTCTGGCTCCTGAGGTCCTTACAGACGACGACTACACCCGAGCAGTGGATTGGTGGGGGATGGGCGTCCTCATCTACGAGATGCTTGTGGGGGAGGTTGTTACTGTAACATGTATTCAGCTCTCTATGTGGATTGAAAGTTACTCCCTCTCATTACTTCCTCTTGCATTTGTAACCCTGTGTTTTTCACATAGAGGGTTTTTCTTCTTTTTCTTTCAATTTTTCTGACCATAATCAAAGCTTTGAATGAAAGCGCGTCACTCAACTAACTCAGAATCTCTCTGCCTTGCTTTTAGTCTCCATTCCCCGGTGAGGATGAGGAGGAGGTGTTCGACAGCATCGTCAATGATGATGTGCAGTACCCAGGATCTCTTCCTCCTGGTGCTGTATCCATCATCCAGAAGGTAAAAGTCTCTCATCTGCAGCTTTACTACTTTTACTACTATGCTATTAGATATTTAGACCTCACATTATACCCATGTCTTTCATTACTTGTGGTATATTTGAAACTTAAAGAAAAATAATGAATAAATAAAATAATGCTAATGGCTGATCAAAAGGTAACAATAAGAAAGATGTGTATGTTATAATTTCATATAGAACCTATAGGCACTAAAATATGATTAGAATCATTGCAGTAGAGATACAGTCAACCAGAGATCTGGCTGGTTAATGGAATTTCTGTAATACATTTGAATATACAGTACACTTGGTAGAGATTATTGTAAAGTGAGAATGAACACAGACACACGTTGACAAAGTCTGGTGAACTCTGCAAATATCAGTCAGAGGTTCTGGTAGAAGTCATACTGGCCTATGAGAAAAACATTAACAAAGCTCAAATCCGTTTGTAGCTGTTGAAGAAGAATCCTCTGAAAAGACTTGGAGCTGGAGAGAGGGATGCAAATGAGGTGAAAGGAGAGAAATTCTATGAGGTAAATCACTTTACCCTCTTTCTTTAACATTATTTACTTTCTAAACAAATATTTAGCCGCTAAAGTTCTAAACCTATTCAAAAATCTGCAGATCTTTGATGTATTTGTTAAAATCCATGTCCACTACTTCTCATTCACGGCCTAATGAGTTGTTGATTAGGCATTGATTGAAGCTGCCTGTGGTAAACACTTTGCACCTCGACACTAAATTACTGCAGAAGCATTTATGACAGAATCTTATATTAGTCACTTATTTGTGGGCATAGGATATGATTTGTTCAATATGTCCAAATAGATTGTGGACAGCAGTTAATACTGATTCAATACGAAAAGATAACTTCATTGATCACTTTGTGAACCTCTTCTTTCAGACCATTGACTGGGAAGCCCTGATGACCAAGAAAGTAAAACCACCGTTCCTGCCGTCAATCAAAGAGTCCATGGATGTCAGCAACTTTGACAGTGAGTTCACTCGACTCCAGCCAATCCTGTCGCCTCCCTCCAAACCATTCAGCCTCTCTGCAGAGCAGCAGGAAGCCTTTGCAGACTTTGACTTCTGTGCTTTGCATGGATGAATAATGAGCTGCAAAGACCAGGGGTTGGAAATCCCCACCGCACGTAGGTTTGTTTTGTGACAGGGAAGTTTGTCCACTTCAGAAGATAAATTAGCAGGTAACCAACACCGTCAGCCCCGCCCCACCCCAGGTAAATAACATAATACAAGTAAACAACTACTTTCTCTATAGTCGTTTGGATAAAAACATTAAAGGGACAAAAAGTAATCAATGAATCCTGTTTGAGTAAACAGTGAGAAACTTAATTCTAGTATGTATTAGTTGATTAATTAATCAGTCGATTGACAAAATAAATCAGTGACAATTTTCGGAATGGATTAACATCCTTTATCAAGTATAATACTAAACATTTGCTGATAACACCAAACAAATGTGATTATTTGGCTCTTTTTACTGTTTTTTTAATCATTTCCATTAACAATTTTTAAGACTGTAGGTCAGCCAATAAACACTATTCATGACCTCACTTCAATCTATGGTAACTTTTAATCACCACTGGTTCTCATAGCTAATTGATAATCAATTACTTATATGCATTTATCAACAAAACGTCAAACCTCTGTATTGTCACTTTATTCTCTGGAGCATGAAAAAATTTCATTCAATTATCCTTTAAAGACAATTTCCCACCCTGGTCTTGATACCAGATGATCACTCTGGATATTTTCTGCAGCTCAACCATCTCAACAGGACGGTACAAACAATCCCATGGCTGATTTTGCTGACTGTTCTCACTGTCATCCAGTTGACAGCCAATCATCAATCAGGCATCTTTTTTCCCCCCCTTTTAACAGAGCAGGCAGCGATTGTAGCCCTATGTAATATCCATGGAGAGTCAAGCCTTGTTCTGACTGTTCTATAGTCATACAACTCTAACCTCACCTGCTCCTGCAACGAGAGTTTATTCCTTAGATTTGGTCTGATGAAATGTTGTACAAACAGATGAAACAAATTTGATAAATAATGCTTGAAGAGTTTGTTTGAGCTCAGCCACTGTAGAAACATGGTGGACTCCTGGAAGAAGACTTCATCCCTACTCATTCTAAGGGACCACAAACACAATGATTCTTATTCTCCAGTGATTATTCAGTAATGAAAACATAATTATGAATATTATATTCATTTTCTGGACTTTTAAATAAAATAAAGTTTGCTTTGTTCCACTCAAATACAGGGGTCTACAAAATAGTTCAAACAAATTCTTAAAATTACAGAAGCAAGCAGTACGTGTTCTAAAGCTACGTTGCCTCAGAAATGTATAAAACAATGGTTGTTATGCATCTCCGAAAGGTAACATGTAATTCTGACTCAGCTTCACTTGTGAAACAATGCTGGCTGTCTCAGTTGTTTGTGCATCAGTCACAAATGGTATAATTATATAATCTGGTATGAGGAAATGTCACAATGTGACATAACATGGCAAAAAGATGAACATAAAATTGCCACAGTGAAGAACAATGACTCAAAGACGGTTGATGGAAAACTGTCTTCATGACACAAAAAGGTTCTGATAGTCTCATCAATAACCAAATAAATATTTACAGGTTTGGCTTCACCAGATTAGGACCTACCAGAGTTATCGTCTTGAACTATAACAGTGTGCAGATGAGCAGATATATCAGTATTGACATTTAAGTCAGCTAATATGTCAAATGTCAGATGCTGTACATATCTTGTTTACAATTCTTTAAACAACAAATTCATATGTTGTTAAAAAGATATTCTCAGATGTCTTGACTCTAATATGGAATATTAAAAACCCAGGATTGGTCAGGTTACACAAGTCACTTCTAGAAAACCTTTACAGCTCCAGCTCAGTTAAACAAACATTAAAGCTCGCTAAACTTGCTTGGTAGCTAACCAGCTAAGCTAGCTCCTTAAGCAAAGCCGCTGCTGAAGTTAATCCTCTAATGCTAACTGCTAGTTTCATGCTAAACAAGTTCAAGTTTATTATTCCTACCGTGATAAATGTATCTGAAATAAAAATGTGTTTCTTCAATACTATGTTCGAGAAGCATTTGATGGAGTGTCACATAAAGAATGAAGACATTTATCATCAATATAGTGATCAATATAGCTAATCAGAAACACCTGTGTGCTAATTATTAAATAATATGGTAGGATCAACTAAAATCATTCTTCAAAACTGACAAAGTGCCACTAATAATGACCTGTTCTAGCCTCCTCATGCATCCTGTGTGCTGAAGACATGTTCACCTTGCTTTGTGGCCTTTGCTTATTTTTACGTAGGCCTACAACATTTATCCCTCAGAAGTACAGTATGTGCTGCCGTTTCTATGCATCACTGTGACAGGCTTTGCCCACTGCCTTGACCAAACAGATGAAACAAGCTAACCCATTTTGTGGTTACGAGCCTTTTTAAAAAGACGTTAAATCCAACATGGAAATGTTTCATGTATTTGTCAAGTCATTCCCTCGAAGCTAAGACTTGTGCATTCACATCAGTCTCCTCATGAACCAACCGTTTTCTGTTAGAATGTAGAAGTGCATGGCACTGGTGAACTCGTGCACTAAAAATCCTGTAATTGCTAGTGGTATAAAGAAGCCATAGAGAAACTAATATAGCCATAATAGTGAGGAAAATGTGTATTTTGAATATAGCAAATCATATTCTGTGATACTGAGCTTTATAATGCAATAAAAGAGGAGGAAGATGAGGGGCAGCAGGGATTAAACTTTAAGATGTATGCCTTGATTTTGTTGAACTACACCCAAAAGTCCCAGTATTTCATTCTACTTCATTTTCAATACAGTATTTTCAAACTCACACCTGAGTTTAAAAAAAAACATCCGAACACACCCAGAAAGCTGGAGGATCTATTGGGCAATATCTAAAAATGAATGTCTCAGAGCTGTGAGGAGGGTGCGTGGTTGGCTGTACTTTATTTGAAAGCATTTTTAATATGTGAAGGTGTGTTCAATCTGTAACATGGAATTAAGTTGCTCTTGAAACAAATCAGACCCCTGTCCTGAGACTTAAAGGTTACAAGTTTCAATCTCCTGAAAAGTCAATATGAGCATATATGGCCAAATGTTCTGCAGAGGTGTCTCTGAGTATACGACTGACCCTCCACCTGCTTGGATAGCATTGTCAGCTGAATTAGTAACAGCTAATAACCAGCATTGATGTAGCTGCTGTAGCACTTTAAGTTTATGCTGCTTAATATTACATGTTACTTATGTGTCAGTACTGTATTTATGTATGTATAAGAAGCATCCGGATTAAGAATGTCAGTCTGTACAGATGTACTCTATAAGCAACATCCATATCATCAGTGTTTTAATATAATCTTATTGTCAATAAATACAAAAAGAACAAACAGTAAAAAAAAAAAATGTCAATTTGTGATGATTATCTCATTAAATTCATCTTTCAAACCAAAGGCACAAGACATTAATTGCAAAAGACATAACTGCAAATTGTGGCGAATAGTGTTGTACCGTGGGGTCATCACTCTCACAAGGAATCAACATTTAAGAAAAAGTGGTAAGCAGACCTGAAAAAACAATGTGTTTCAATCGGACGAATTTCTACAACGAAACAGCCAGGAAATGATTTTCATCCTGTTCATTTCAAATTGTCACTGTAAAAGGCAACACACAGCGGGAGAGTACGACACACCAAGAAGTTTGGATGACTTTGTTGAATGAAAACAAGACTAAAGTCATGCTAGAGTTTCTGTAAGGGTAAGCTAAATGCTAAAGTTAGCAGGCTAACATGTTGATGTTTAGCAGGTGCATCGTTTACCTTGTTCTCCATCAGAGTATGTTGTTTTTGTAAGTTAGCATGCTAGCATTTTCTAATTAGCATTGAATTCAAAGTACACCTGAGGATGAGAGCAGTTAGTTTTCTAGGTACTTGGTGATCAACGTTTTACATCTTAGCCTGATGAAAAGTCAGAGGATGACCAGAATGATTCAAATTCATCCTGAGAGGAAACTAAGACTTTTCATTTAAAACCACAAATGTTGTCCAAACGCTGGTAGAATTTCCTCTGCCGTGGGACTCCTTGGCTGACAGTGCTGTTAACCCAGCATGAGGGACGCTCCTGGTGTGCTAAGATTTTATAACTAAACTATGGCCAAAAAGAACACTTTTCATTCCTCTGACTGTGTGGCAATCTGATGTTTGCACATAAAAAATGATGAACTACAGCATTAAAACATTCGGGTAAAACGTGCAGGCTGTGATCTGAGATGAGTTTGAGGCAAAGGTGAACTGAAGACAAATATCAGCAATGATGAGTGTTTACAAAAATCAAAAACAAATCTATAAATTATGATAATTTTCTTCTGAGTATTAGATGAACTATATTAACAGAGGAATAATGTTAAGAACTCTGCCATCTGATGCCACCATGGACGTATAGCAGGGCCTGGGCATGGCTTCTCAGCATTGTTTCCATTTTTGTCCAGTGGCCACTCTCTGTGTTGCAGCAAAAAAAAAAAATTCCAAAAAGTACAAACGTTTCCCACATAGACCACCATTATAAAGGTGACATCTGTAAAACTGCTGACTGGACATATTGAGCTTAATTATTAATGTTTCTATCAGAAACTCTTTTTTTTTTTAAATCCATGGAAGTTTCATATTTGTAAAAATTTCCACAAGCCGTGAAATGCTATTTAACATTCTAAGAGCTATATGTCTGTTCTACCCACCAACAACATGTGTAGGTAGTTAGGCACCGTTTTATGGTCCAATGTAAAATCTCTGCTTTCGAGGTTGAGAAATGATCCCCAGATAGTGTCAGGCTCCTGCGTGAACAGTGATGTGCCATCTGGTTGGAGGTCAGACTGAATTGGTGGTGTTTTTGTGGTACATTTGCTCCCACACCACCGTCCTGCAGATGCAGAAGAAATCCCACAGGTTGCAGAAGATGCCGCGGTCAAAAGGGTTCTCCTCGTTTCCGCAGTTCTTCAGGTACGAGATCCTGTGACGGGACATGAACTCCCAGGTGGTGCAGTTGATGGAGATCAGGTAGAGGTGGCAGCCCAGCAGCAGCAAAACCACCACAGAGAAGACGCCAACAACAGCCAGCGCCGCCAACAGGAACCCATTCACTGTGAACCACAGCTTCCATGTGTCACAGGGTGAGATTCCAGACCTGAAAAATGAACACTAATGTTTAGACGAAATAGCATCGGTGATGGCTTTTATTGTCAGGTTATTATACAAGCATTAAATCCCAGCAAAATGTGTCGACAGATTGATCATTCTCATTCTTGGCATTTAGAGATACAAATACTCTAAAACTGCAACAACATAAAAAAGGAAGAATGACTCTTTTCTCACAGGTAGAAATAATCTCATTGGTTGGGCTAAACATTAGTGAGCAAAGCTGAGGTTTTCTGGTTACATCATATCTGGAAAAATTGGGTCAGAGAACAGGAAAGTAAACTCTCAGAAGATAAACTCTGTTATCTGCAAATAATCAATTTATCTTCAGTTAGCTGTTAGCCCAATGAAGCTTTGAAGTTCAAACATACTGGACTAGTCTACTGTATTTGTCCTTAACTAACTTGGCTGCCGACTTCTCATTCACTTATATTTATATTAATGTAAGTGCCCTGATTTATATCCCGTCATTCCAACATTTGGAGAAAGTTAGCGTATGATTATTTCTTGTCACTCAGACTACTTGTTCTCGTACCCCATAAAACAAAGTCTATACGTTGTCTATCAGGTGTTCAACCAGTGAGTAACTTATTCCTTGATTGATCTGAAAAACATTTCCTGGAGAAGTAAAATGATTGAGTAATTTACAAGAAACATAGGATAAAGATGAAAGGAAGGTCTGAAACAATTCAAATTCAATTCAATTCAAAAAGTTACTTTAAGTTCATTTTGATACCTGTCATTTTTTATGTTAGCAGTTCCCAAAGAGTTCTTTTGTTGTCCTTCGGCTCTACTCATTGATGTTTAAGAGTAGTGTGAGATGTATGTGTAACTAAATTGCACTTGAGCAACACATGAAAAACCTGCTTACCAAATGCAAACAGAGATTAATCTATTACATAAATCTCATGTGTTTCGTAATGTAGAGATAAACCTGCAGAACAGAGAACGCCGTCACCATGTGAGAATTTTTCACTGAGTCATACTTAGAATGCAAACTGGGGCTGCAAATGTTTGACCAGATCAAGAGATTTGTCTTGAAGGGCACAGATGTAGTGTTGAGCAGACGTACAGGGCGATTTGAAGGGCCCACAGCAGAGCAAGCAGCTGTACCAGCAGGTAGACAATGAACCAGCGGTGGTTCCTCTCTCCCACACAGTTCTCGATCCACGGGCAGTGGTGGTCGAAACGACGTACGCAGCGTTTACAGGTCTGACAGTGCTTCGCTCTCATTGGCTGCTGCTTGGGGGGAAAAAGAGAGAGAGAGAGAGAGAGAGGTGCTATTCTAATTTGCCAAAGCTGGATAGTTTAAATTTTACACACAGTGGCTTTAAAATTGTGTCTACAATTGCTGCGTTTTTGTTTTTTTTAATCCCCTGCACAGCATCAGCAAGATAATGCTGTTATTATGTCTGCAGTGGCCTTTTTAGGGAAGAATCATATTTTGTTTAGCATTTTCGCTGATGTTGAATTCACAGCAGGACAGTGATGCTCATTTGTACACTTTGCCAGAGGATAAAGACATGGAATGAAAACATGCTTTAGGTCATGTTTACATGTTTTAAGTGCAATTGAAATGCAAACGTTTTTCAGACCTGAGTAAAGAGCAGTATTCATGCAAAGAAATCAGTGTTGGACGTAGGGTTGCAAAGGGGCGGGAAATTTCCAGAAAGCTTTCGGAAATTTTCCACGGGAAGTTTAGCTCGGGAATTTTGGAAATTTTGGGGAAAAAAATGTAATGCTATTTTCTCCCCAAAAAACATTGTATGTGTCCTTGTGGTCTAATAAACATGTTGAATGTATTTCCTACCTCATAAGTCATTCGCAAAGTGTTCTTTTGGGAATATGTTATATGTTTACAATGTAAACTGATTTCTTTAGTTATTACTAATTGTTTTTGCATATTGAAATGCCTGTAAGTCTCGGCGACATTGTAAATGAGGGTAACCTCAACTGTCTATTCGAGAATAAATAAAGGTTTGAATGAATGAATGAATGAATGTTTTGAATGCTACAAATCAGTACAATGTTTACATCCTGCTTCAGTGTCTAGTGGGGGGTCTATGAGTGGGGGGTTTAGGTTTTGGTTTCCTTATCAGCTGTCCAATGATAAGGAAACTGAAACCTAAGGAAACGAAACTGAAACCTAAATCCCCCAAGGCCCAACGACTACATCAGGACTACATCCACTACATCCAGTCAGGTAAGTTTTGATGATATTACTGCGGTAAATATATTTGATCTATGGTATTTAAGTTTAACTAGCAAATACTAAATCAACATGGTTTTATATAGTTTCTAGCTTGCCAGTTTTCTGTTTATCTATTCATCTAGCCTATTTCTATTCATTTATCCATCAATTGTAAAATATTTTTAAAGACTATTCCAATTGTTTAGCTAACTATTTATATCTCTGTGCATGGCATTGGGCATTAGTGTTTTTCACAAGTTTTTTCTCAACTTATTCTACAGAACAACGCCACGTGCACTATCTGACGTGTGGAGACATTTCACCCCAGCCAATGCTGAAGGAAATAAATGCTTTCATTTTACATTTTGAATTGGACTCATTTGGGGGGAATGAATAAATTAATTTTATTCAACATTCATGTTTTTTGTTGTTCCAGAATCCATTAAAGTTCTACTCACAAATAGACTTGAGTCAAAAATGTCATGACAAGGTAAATACAGTAGTATAAATTACCCCAAAATTCCCAGTTTATTCCCGTTAATTCCCATTGAAAGTTTCCAACGTTGAATATTCCTGGAATTTTGCAACCCTAATTGGACGGATGACTGAAAACCATGAGATGTGGTTGACCTTGAGCTGAGAGTATTTTGTTAAATTAACATGACATTCTTATTAAGTACTACACAAACATTCAAAAACCTTATTTTAGATAATACATGTCAAGGAAGGAGCAGAGAATATAAGCAGTATAAATGTCAATATACTACACTTCTTTAGACCACCTTTACAGCCTGACTGATTGCACTGATCTGAATCGTCCTGCAACAGAGTGACGAGATGTTCCACCACTATGAACACGTCTGATTGCAATTTTCCCAAGATTTAGTATATTTAAACATGCTTCAAAAGAATATCACACATGTCGCAGGTGTTTTAAACAAGGCAAGGAGCAAAAAAAAATTGGAAATAAAATGTTTGAGTTGGAAATAGCACTGTGTGCTCAAATACAATCGATGACAAACAAACACAGAGTGAGTGTTAGGTTGGCAGCTGGTAGCAGCTGGTTACCTGCAGCAGGCAGTATCCACAGCGCCGCAGCCGAGGGGTTGAAGACTGAGGAATCATCGACTCCATGTCCTCATTTGAACATTGAACACCCTGTGCAATACAAACCGATGTGGGTCACAGATGTACACACACACACACACACACACACACACACACAGGTGACCTGGACTTGAAGGGCTACATCTGCATGTGTCTTTGCATGTTTTATTCTGTCACTAAATACTTATCATCACTGCTGATCATTTTCTATTGTACAGTAAATGTTTCTAAATGAATTCCTTCCCTCTATTTGTTAACATTCATTGCAGTTCTCTCAGAAAAATCAACTTCAAACCATACGGTGGGGTGAATATTTTGTCTGGTATTCCTGTCCAAATTGCATTATCATTGCCACATCATGTACTACTGGAAAGATCCAGAATTGGAGGCCTATGAGCCACCTGCAGAACAGTAACCACTCCAGGACAATAAACAGGAGTATAGATTCACTTTTACGGACATTTGAGCCTGCTTGGTTTTTGTCATGTGGGTTTTGTTAGTTAATCTCACCTTGACATCGTCAGTGAGGATGAAGCCAGGGTCCATTAAAGAAACAGCAAAGTATAACAGCACTGACAGCACAACCAGGAGGAAGAACAGTACCGGCAGCAACAGCTCCCCTCGCTCCTCACACTTTCGCAAATCTGCAAACGCACAGTAAAATGACTGTAACTAGTCTAGTCGTGTATATCACTGTCTCTTGATACTGAGACGGTGATATGTTAGATATGATTATAGGTGCTCCCATTAAACTTTAAATCTAACATACAACTGGATGATATGGTCTAGATAGAACACTCAGATTTCAGAAAATTGTGTTTAACTGTAATATAGGCTGTCAGGCCAGATATATACATCATTAAAGCTGCATCATCCCAATAATACAATAACCAAACCATAGGATATAATGGATATATATTATGGATATGGATATTATACTATAGGACATATTCTTTCTAACAAAATGACAGTGAAGGGGTTTGAAACCATTTATTATTTTAAAGTGTATAATATTTTCTGATGGAGATTTTAGTTTTAAGTCTGAAATATTAACCCTGATGGCATCTAATGCAAGACACTATTGGAATATGCAAAATGAGGGATTGTTTTTTAAGCCTGCTACTAGACACCAAAATTGTGATGTCTTGGTCTCTATTGCCATATAGATCTTTTTTCAAGTACCCCCAAATCAATCACTAAATAATTTGAGTGCCATTCTAATAATAAAGTCTCTGATAGTCGCTCTATAATAAGCAAACTCATAAACCTGGAGATGGATTGCATGTCCCAATTTGTCTTTCTTTCTCTTCCTTAAGTTCAAATAGATGCATTTGAGTTTTCATAACTATGCAAACGAAGCTAAATCACTTCTTTATGAATTTGACCGACATCAGTGGGGCACTTTCGTGGATCAGGGAACCTGAGGCTGGACAGGGACTGACTGTCCTTGCCAAGAGTGCTGTGTGTAGTGAGTGTAGTCCCATGTGATCTGTTCAGGTTCAGGGGTTTGTCAGTGGTTCCAGTGACGTGAACATAGCCTCATTGTTAATTTTCATCATTAAACAAAGTTGTTCGATATTGAATGTACTTACCGGTGTTGTGCAAGAACAGTACGAGGGTTACGATCCAGGTTAGCAGGGTGTGTGTTGCCCGAACCAGAAACCCGGCCCGAAACATGTTCTGAGTCATTCTAATAGCTTTCATTAGCACCGTCGCTAACTAGTTAGCACTGTTTAGCCTCGTCAGCTGGGTTTTAACAACATAGCTTGGATGGTTAACGTCACCAAAATAAAACAAACATCGTTACATAGAAATACATTTTATAAAGTAGTCACGTATCTCATTATGTTAATAAATGTGAATTTAATCAGTTGTCTTCTGTCTTCCCTAGTGTCAGGGCTTCCTTGTTTTCATACGGAAGCCTGCGTAGGACAAAATACAGGGAATAAATTGAAACCGATACGAAAAAGTCGAGCTCCACTGAAAATAACCCTACTTAAACCCAAGCTGTGTAAACATTCTGCTGTTACCTCTGCCACATTAATGCTTGGCTTGGTATAATCTTCAAAATGTAAGGCCACAAAAATAATCATGCAAATGTAATACATGAAATGTCGACAACACTCAACCGAGTTACACAGTGTAAGAAGTTGGACATCCATCAATCCATCCATCCATACATGCATTTCTACTTACCCTGTGCAGGGTTGCGGGGCCCTGGCGCCCAAGTCGCCAGTTCATCACATGGCAAGTAGGATATTCATTTTCATTATTTGTTCTTTAATTATGATTTCTTTTTTCATTTTTTCCCTGAAGAGAAACTGATTTGAACAACTGATTTGCTGAAAGAAGTATTACTCTCCAGAAAATTAATATTTAACTTATTTTTAGTAAGTAAGTAAGAAAGTAAAACTGTATTTATATATAAACACAGGTTACAAAGTGCTTTACATAAAATGTGAAAACAAGAACTTATGATTCAAGCATCTGTATATTATTTACAGATGATTTGATTTAAATTGTATTAATGTAACACCATTATTCAAGTACATACACTAGTATTACTGTGAAATAACTTTGAGGTATAGTAGGACTATTGTTAATCTGTTGTATTAATCCTAAATCCCCTCCTTACTGTTTGCATATGAAGGTTAGACCATCATCAGAGGTTCAGTTCACCAAAAAGAAACAAACAAAATTTCTCTCTACCTCTGCAGTGTGAGAATAATTCACAGAACTGATGGTCATAAAACATGCTTCTGGAGAAATAGATCCGATTTTAACTGTTCTGTGGTTTATCCAGAATAACACAGGCACTAAATGTGTCGTAAAATGTAATATTTCAATGCTGTGCACCACAAGCTAAATTCCATTCACCTCCATTGTGTTGGATATAGGTGGCAGATATATCAAAATCATATCTGCATGGCTCACAATCACTAATGGGGGAAGAAGAAAATGTCTTTTTGTCATTTGGTTCAGGTGAACTGAGGCTTTTGAATGCAGCACTACCAATAATTGAATATTAACTACTTCTAAATACAAGATAGAAGGGCAATCAGTAGAGTGCATACCTCTGCCAATGCCCAACAGCCCTTTTTAATTACATTAAACTCTAATCCAAATCGCACTTATTAACCTAACCTAATAACACTATACCTATAATAACTGGCTTACCAGAACACTGTGTATTGGCTCTGTAACTGCAATATCAGCCGAGCAACATGACAAACGGATATTGAAGAAAACATATTTTCCCTGTGCAGCATACCCCATCTTCCACCCATTTTCATGGTAATCTGTTAAGTAGTTTATGCACAATTGACTAAAATGCTCCAAAAAAAAACCAATCTCTCAATGTTTAAGAATGTTTTAAAAAATCTGGAGCTGCCCTTTTATCTGGATCCTCTTTATATATGGATCCCCCTCCTTTATAGTATTGTATTTTTTATATTATTTCCCCTCCCCTACTGTGCTTCTGTACACTGTGCTGCAATACTGTGAATTTCCCCACTGTGGGATTAATAAAGGGATATCTTATCTTATCTCTCTTAACTTAAAATGTTGATAAATACTGTACTCATCAAGAAACACTTTTCTCATTTCAGTCCATGTCAAAAGTTATTTTGTTCAATAAAAAAAAACAAAAAACAAATGGCCAAAATATCAAAAGGCACCTCTTCAGTACATGGGAGATGTGTGTATAATAAACTATCACTAAAATCTATTCAGCATTAAGAATTATGCTCTACAAACAAAAGTTTGACTGATGACACCCTCATCTGAGAGTAAGTTCAAACTGTTTTTACCAATGAAGGAAAAAGTACAATTTTGAAAACATGAAAAGGCACATCCTAAGTGTACAAATGGTGTGTGCAAGGCTTCAATAAAAAAAATATAGAATGGTTTTTGAGATGTGCAATGGAAACAAACCCTGCCCTCATCTGAGATTTATTTTGACCTTTTAAAGTAGAAAAAAAAGTTATTTATCAAATTAAAAATAATTAAGAATCCCAAAATGTCAAACAGACCTCTTTGCTTCATTTGAGGCATATATAAAGTTTATTTAAAATATGTTCAATGGTTTGAGTTGTGCTCCACAAATGAAATGATTACACTCTAGGATAAAAAGCCAGTCACATGCTGTCTCCTGACCTGTATGAGGGAAAGGAAATACTCCCTTAAACATTAATATTTCAAATCTTTCAGTGCAACAGAGAGCTTAGGATATTGTGACAATGACCTGCTGTGTACAGTATTGGATAAAAATGCTCTTTGACGTACTTTTCAGTTGAAAAGACAGAAATCAGAGACTCAACATTACAAGAATTTGCATTTATTTGCATCAAAGTGGTCCATTAAAACAATACTAAAAGCATTCTTTACAAAAGAATTAAATCTTAATACCTGCATTACTGTTGACATTCAGAGGTTGTTGCAGCATTGATTAAAGTGCATGATATTACTCATCTTTTTTCAAGCCCTTGTTTTTCCGAGTATAAATGTTGTGAAAGAGAAAAATGTATCATCTTTGAATTGAACAATTGAACTGCCCTTAAACCTGAGATGAACATTAACACATTTATACTGCAAGAAAGGCAAAACCACACCTACAGACATAATCGGAAGCTGTTTGCACAGACAATAAGTTATTTTCAGTTTACACCAGCCACATTGACTCGTGAGCGCAAATTCCAACTCTCAACATTTCAGACAAGTACATTTAGTGTTTGATAGCCACATGTTAAGGCTGTTGCCTGGTGTTCATTTCCCATCCTGAATATGGTAACACTGCATTATAAAACTGTTAGCAATCCCACATTTGGCCCTTCATACAAGACACATGCAGCATTATACCTCCTCATTCTTTTAGACTATAAAAAACAATAAATACTGGATGGATGAAAATAAATACTCTATAATCATTCACTCATTCAGGATAGGGGTGGAGAGAGATCAAATTCACATGTGCAAAATCCTTCCATATCCACAATCATTTCTTCCTACAGGCAGAACTGATAAAGAACTTAAACTAAACTTAATAAACTTAATAAACTTAATGCTATTTCTATCACGTAAAAACTTTTCTGTAGGTGAGTTGTTTAAGTCAAGAGTGCTGGTAATGCACATCTTACTGATCAATGTCTGCAATGTCGCACCAACATAAAAAAATGAGGACGTACGTTCAGGTACCAAAACACGTGAGACAGGAAGAGCAAAACATTTGGTCCTTGATTTACAGTCTCACGTTCCTCGTGGTTCTTGTTTAAGCCCTCGACACAACCTCTTTACAACATAAATAGCAGCAGTCATGAGCTCACAGAGTCCATTATCCTCTGCACCGTGGTTTTTCTGACTTTCGGTGTCCTTTCTCGTCTTTCATCAGCTGACATTCACAGAATGAGAGGTTTTCACGAACCCCCAGGGCCTAAAGGTCCCTGGGATTCCCTAGTATTAACCCTGGGAGAGAGGGTGGTGGTGGTGGTGGGGGGATTGGTGTAGTGTTTGGGTGGGAGGGGGAGGGTCACTAGTCACATTCAATCTTCAAAGTCATGCGACAATGACAGAGTGAGTGAGTGAGCTTCATCGTGATGTTACTCCCAGCTGCGTCTTCAGGTGCTCATACACCACGTAGCTGATGCTGACAGCGGGGATGACTTTGAGGAAGTTGGGGGCCAGGCCTCTGTAGAGTCCCGACGGGCCCTCTGTCTGCAAGATCTGCTTGAAAAGACTGGTCATGGTCACCTGCCGGCTGCCCCCGGTCGCAGCTGTAAAGATCAAAAAAAGAAAAAAGGTTACACTTTGATGTGAGAAATGTTACTGTGACAACATTTCTTCTTTCAGAACATTAAAAGTCTTCTTTAATAAGACCCTTAAACTTCTCTACTATCATTTCAGTATTATAGCAGCAGAGGCCTCACCTTGTGCTTGCATGCGGGTGCGGATCAGAGCCAGAGGATAACTGGAGAGCTGACCGCAGGTGCTGGACACGGTACCACAGGCCAGCAGGACCAACACTCCGGGGTTGGTGCTGTTGTTGCTGTACTGCTGCAGGTAGCAGTTCTTCAGCGTCTGACGGAAAAGTATGAGACCAGATGAGGAGCAATTCTCTCCAAATATATGTGCACTATCGTTTAACCTCAGTATCTCCTCGTCACACAGATTCTGTCATCTACCTCAGTCGTGTGTTTAGGGTCATTTATGTTGCTGAGGTAACATGTTTTATTATAACCTCTTGACATTTTTAAATATCACCTGAACAAATGGTCATTTTCCTTTCCAAATATACAGTGTTTGCCTTTACACTTGAATTTTATCAGTGTAAATGTGATGAATTTATAGCTTGTCTTTACAGCATTCTCACTCTGATTAGAAGGTGGGGAACCGAGAAAGTTTTGTGTCAAGGTTATTATCAGGGTGATAAAACATGCATTAACTGGTAAGGCTGAAGAAAGCAAGAAAAGTAAAAAGCCCAACGAGGTTTTACCCTCTGCGTTGTAGCGACTGCTCACCTCATACACTGCCAGGTCGATCCCTGCGTAGGGGATGATGCCCAACATGTTGGGGACATAGCCTTTATAAAATGCTCGAAGACCTTCTCTCCTGAAAATCTGCTTGGCACAGTCAGAGATGCCAGAATACTGCCCGGTTGTCCTCAGAGCAAGACGAGTTTTCAGGACCTGTGGACAGATTCAATAAAGAAAATGTTTAATTTAGCTGCAAAGTCTTGCAATGCCACAATGCCTTTTTAAAAAAATTTTTTTTAGAAGTTATTTAACTGATAATCACCTCCATAGGGTAGATTGTGCTCTGGGCGATCACTCCAGCCAGAGATCCAGCTATGAATCGCTCCAAGATGCTCAGAGTCTCCTTATCACTGCCAATTAAACATTTAATCTGGAGAGAGAAAACACCATTTAGGGAATTAACACCAAGTGCCATAAACTTTACATTAGAGCTACAGATCAAGAGCCACTTTGTCTTACCTGCTCATATGCCATGAACTTGAGGGCCGATTCGGGAGCGATTTTGATGATGTTCACACCATTGCCTCGCCACAATGACCTCATACCACCCTCTTTGATCATCTGCATCATACCGGTCATGATGCACATGTTGTTGGTTCGGGACCCATAAACCTGAGAAGGGAGAAGAAGTTAATTAGATATAAATATTTGACAAAGAACAGCTCTCAACTTCTGTCTGCACCGGCAGGGAACCAACAACAATTTAGAGTTCTGACATTATTCTAATGGCAGCTGAACTTTGGGATGAATAAGACTCCTGCCAGGATTTATCCTCACCTATAAACAATCAGAGTCTGTTTAAATAGTTAATGGAAAAATAACCAGAGCATATAATTGCTAAGCAATAGGGTTTAAAGTCGACGAGACTGTTGTAACGTTGACTGTCCACCTGGCAAATGACGCAAATCAGGTTCATTGACACAGATCCTGAATCTGTACTTAGACCTGCATACCGATGGCTGACGATTACACTGTGGAAGGTGTGACAATCACATGCGAGCCATCATTGGTCAGCGGCATAACCTGTGTTTGACACACAATCTTCCCCTAGACTCTTGCCCCCGACTCTCACACACAGTCTATTGAACATTAACCTGTTTGTGACTCTTGGGTAAACCTGTCTTGAGCAATTTCTTCCAAGTTCCTTCTCGACCAAATGATGACATTGTGGCTTCAAGGAGAATGTCATTAACACACCTTCATTCAGAATGGGATTTCTAGAGCCTCGATCTCTTGATTCCACATAAGAATTGAATAAGTGTAGCCATGATGTACATTATGTCATTGTGGCTGAGTGAAACAGCTGACCTGGGTCATATCACCCACCACCTTTGCAAATAGTAGATAAGTATCGGTAACTTCTTCCACACACGGCCTAGTTCTCACCCTTCCCAAGGCCTGGCAAAACAAATTACGCCATACTTCTGTGGTCTTACCTGCATCATGACTTTGAGTCTGTCCAGGGGGGCGGTGAAGGTCCTAGAAACAGCTCCCGCTACTCCACCTGCGACCAGGTGTCTCCACAACATCCCAGTCTGCTTCTCCTCAATGGTGAACTCATCAGGTACCATAAGGTTTTCACCCACATCAAATATCTGCAAGACGGAGAGAGACATGAATTATTAGATAGAGAGCGGACCTTGAAAAATTACCGAAATGACTTTTAGCTTAAGAAAGACATGACAAAGAGAAAAGACCAGATGAATATAATGGGGACAACGTGGAAGTTTTTTTTTGTTTCTTTGGTCGCTATTCGTTTGTCTTCATGACCACCAGCAGCTGTCAAATAGAATTCCCGTACTTGACACAACATCCGGTTAAGGCACCAAGATTGCTCTTACGGACACTGCAATGCAGGTCAATAGTTAATCGATTGCAACAGTTAACCAGGGACACACTGCACTGCTTTGCCTGTGGAGGCTCATTAAAATTATGGCTCAGATTTCAAAGGGCAAAATGCGCAAGTCGGAGGAGATATGTTACACAATGATCCTGGTCAGGAACAGAAAGAGGACCCAGGCTACCACTGGATGTCTAAACCTACAGCTTCGCCAAACGTTGTCCCTGTAACATGTCTCTGAATTTAAAATACTTCTTTAAAAGCAGTTTTAGAGGTAGAATTTCACAATATTAAAAAAGTGCCAGTAACCTGAATGACTATCTCGTCCTATTTTTTGTTTTGTATATTTTGATTTTGATGTAATTTTCTTCGTCTCTTTGAAGGGGTAACTCTAGCCCTTGTCAAACATACCAGTGTTTCTGCTGTGCCAAGTCAAGGCTGCTGGACTCACTACAAGGCACAGCGTTGAAATGATTTGTACAGCTCCCAAGATGGCCTTGGCCTCCTGCAGTAGCTGTTCTATATTACTTCAGTCTCCACCTGCTTTGACTGACTGCTGCTGCCTTTTACATAACAACCGGACAGACAAATCCTCTGACATAATCCTCCCAGAGTGGGACAGTGGAATCAGTCACTGCCTAATAGAGCTCAATTGCTGACGCAGAACTTGTTCCAATTGAGCCTTTTCATAATTTGCTTTTCAATGGACCAGTTTTCAAGATCAGAGGAAGGTGACACACCCTGAGCACTTTGATAAGTTTCACCTTGAGTGATATAAGAATGGGTGAAAATAGGACATTTGAAAGCTTATGCAATACCAACTTCTGATACCAACAGTGGCATTTTCTAGTTCTCCACTGACCGTAGAGTGTTTCCAGTAAAGGATAATCTCGGGAATGTTCTCCGTCTTCTCCACCATGGGGTGGTTGCTCCAGTCTTTACTGCTGATAGTTATTATTCCATTTGTATCCATGCTTTAAAAAAAGAAGATAAAAACTAAGTAAGATTTTGAGCCCCTTAATTAATCAACCAAATATGGCAGGGGATGAAATGGATGGATGAATGAATTACCTCTCCAGGGCTTTTTCAGCATGCTGTGAGGAAATATGCACACCGAGGTCCCTAAGAGACTGCATGAACTCCTTCAGGTCAACACGGCCTTAAAAGGAAACAAAGATCATTTGTAAGAAAATGTATCCCACACTTTAGAGGAACTGACAATCAATCGAAAGATGAAACTACAGGAACAAAGATACACCAACAATAAAGTGAAAACACCAACAGCCTCATACCCGTATTCTTCCTGTCGATATTTTTCACCACAAGTTTCAGGTCTTTCTCATAGTCTTGCAGATAATGAACAAACTCCTCAAAGTCCAGCTGTCCATCGGAGTCATTTTCTTCCCTCTGTAAGGTTTTCTGAAAAGATAAAGTTCAGAAACATAGATAAGAGGGTACACCAGAGTTTGGAGAATAAGGCCTGGGGCTTACACATTGTGATGCAACACTGGCTTTACATAATTTGGAGAAACTAGTTTCAACTGCAGGTGATATCCTGCGGGAGACATCGTGACACACTAAATCCCTACATGCGAATCTGTAGACCTGAGTATGACCGAAGTTTTAAAAGGTCACCCAGCTTGTGTTTCAGGGGCCCACAGGACAGAATCACGACCCAAGGCAATCTCAGAAGACCAGTATGACGTACGTTTCTGCAGGACCAAGGAGGGGGAGGAATTAGGAAGTATCACTCTGCTATATCTTTGACCTAAACTGTGGTATGAGCCGCGAACGGCTTTAAGCCAGTCCAATCTCCAGGGCTAAAAGAAGATGAGGACACCGGCAGTCGTCCAGCCTGCTGGCCAGCACTGGTATCTGACTCCCACGTCCACAGTGCAGGCATATGACTGTAACCCAATACTGATACATTCTACTGTCACTTGCAGGTCACATTAAAAAAACTACGTGCACAAGTGCATTAATGACTTATGGCTTGGTTAAAAGGGCAATGTTGTGTCACACGGTTTAAGAATTCACATTAACCTATTTCTGTACTGAATAGCATGTTTGGTTTATGCTTGTGTGCTTGTACCACCCTTTTCCTTGAAGAGTGAAATCAGAGAGAGAAAGCCATACCCCGTTGGAGCAGTTGTGCTGCCAACAAATAGGGCAGCTGAGTTTGCTGGTGGCATTGCCGTCAGTTCATAAATACAAGAGTGCAACAACTTATATAATTTATAACTCTAACAGAGCAGCAATAGGTCAGTGTCCAAGTGACTGCAGATGGTGCATGAGTCACAATTCGGTGAAACATTTTAGCACAAAATCAAAGTTCAGTTCACTATTATTGCAGTTTCTGGAAGGTGCATGTGTGAATAAAATGACGAAATTATGATAAATGAAGACTTTACTAATATCCAGAAATGTGCACGGTACAGCAGAACAGTGTAAAAACGTGAAGAAATAAAATTACAAATAAAAAGTAAGAAATTAGTCATAGCCAAAAGTTATATAGTTCAATGTGCGCATTTTGCAATGATACACTACATGTGCAAAGTAATGAGCCTAATTCTAATGCCCCAACATTGAGTTTCATTTGCATTTCACAACTTTTTACAATGTCTGGTTTTAAACATACATTAAAAAATTGGACCTTTCAGTTTAAAGAGGCGATTGAATGAAACAACAGACACCGACATCAGCTACTTTAGTAAATTGATTGGAATCGCACAGCAGAAATTCCTTTTTAGGGTGGATTTTCTCGGTAAAATGAATGACACTGTAGTACAACCCGCGCCGGTTCAGTTCAGTCTGTAAAAATCATGGCAATACGATTGAATGGACAAAATGAATATAAATTTAAATAAAATGAATAAACCGTTATTACTGTATCAGTAATCAGACCCAAATTATACAACAAATATT
The DNA here is from genome assembly GCA_037577475.1 of Chaunax sp. Z400. NCBI lineage: Eukaryota > Metazoa > Chordata > Actinopteri > Lophiiformes > Chaunacidae > Chaunax > Chaunax sp. Z400. Next base: position 21,972,097 of record CM075187.1, on the reverse strand, counting down.
CGAAATGCTATCCAGGCGACTTTCATGTAAGGTCAGCTTTGCGGCCTAGTCGTAAGGCTTTTTAAAACACCATGCTAATATTTCCGGCGCCCGCAAAGAAGGGATTTAGTGACAGTCAAGGCAATGGGATTTTAAAGTAGGTTATTGTAAGTGCTAAACAGACAGTGTATTTACATATTAAGCAATAAAAGTTCAGATTCAGGGATTGTTTCTCCTTACCTTTCGCCATTTTTGGTAAGTTGAAAACTCCTGGGACGGTAGGAACACACTCAATTTATTAAAGAGAGACTTCAACTCCGTCGGAAGTCCGTTAGATTCAAAATATTCCACTTCAATTGGATCTGAGTTAGACACAGGTACGTAAAGGCACAGGCCGAGCATGTTTGGGTCAGGAAACTTGAAAAGAAACTACGATAAATAAATAAATAAGACACCAACGTGTCTTTCCCTCAAATTTGACACTGAAATGCCGGTACGGAAGCGCCGGGTTGTAAAGAATGGCAAGTGGCCACGCCCATTCCAGGAATAGCTAGACGTCATTGGTTGTTCAATATATCCCGCCTGTAAGACGTCATTTTACTATTGACCAATCTTTAAGGCTGCCCATTGAAGGACTCGGCTCGGCTCGATCCCGCTTTCTACTACGAAAAGAAACGGACATCGTTGAACCAATCCTGTTCCTCCTTTAATCTCTCTTGTTAAAGATTGACCATTCCCGTGTTTTATTTCATTCAAACTGTTACAGGAGCGGACAAAGCTGCTGCGAGGCGGTTCATGTCTCAAAAAACATCAAGCTATACGGACACACTAATATCGTTGGAATAATGTAATGACGTTCTTCCACGGATAGTACTGCAGCTACTGAAAAATAACCAGAATATTAATAATGAGTTCGTTAATTTCATTCTATTATAAAAGAACCTGACTGCAATCTAGGCTACAAACAAGACACGCACAACCCAAAAACATATCAAGATTCTCAAAACCAAAAAAGGAGAAATCCAATTTAATATGAAACATAAACATGAAATTAAAACAAGCTTGAAATTGTATGATTAACGAAAAGAAAAAGTATTTGTTTATATTGCAACTTTTAAAACAAACTTAGCAGAGGTAAGCTAAATATATATTTAAATTTATTTTTTTTAAATCGTAAAACAAGGTAGCTTCATGACTTACTGGTCTAAGACAGTAAAACACTATCTTACCAAAGATAGACAGTAATCCCAAAAGCATTTAAGTAATGGCATTTACCACAAGAGAAGGCAAAGTTAATGAGAATTTTCATGAAATTTGTGTGTCTACATATGTACATTTCCAAAATATGCAGTTTTAAGACATCCCTTTCTGTCTCATTTAGTCCCGGGGCAAAAAATGTACTGCCAGCAAATTACTGCCTCAACATTCAATGCAGGGTCTGTCTTTGTTTATTTTTAAGTTAGAGCAAGAATAGCACAAGATCCCTATAGATGTACAATTGATAAAATGATCAACCAGCAATTGATACAATGATACATTCAAACAAGCTCAAATTTTAGGAAATCAAAATGCATTTGTGATATCAGCATCAAAAATGTGTTTTCAGCTTAAATACCTAAACAATTTTACATCACATGAGCCAGCTTCTACTTCATCATTATCCAAAAGAAAATACAGCCAGGTAGTAAACAAACAAAAAAAAAATGTACTGATGACAGCTGACTTTCATCATTAATACTTTATGGAAGTTTCAGTTCAGTTTCCATTCTAGTACATTTGGGTCTTCAGCATGGCAAATACAAATAGCATACATCAAAACAGACTCATCCATCACTGAAACACAGAAAGAAAGAGATATGAATCAGAAAATATAACACACAATGTGTTTTGACTTTGACAAAAAGTGAGTTTCTCCATCTCCATGCCATTTTTTTTGCCTTATGAGTTTTTTGGTGTGATTTTGACATGCTGAAATAGTCCTGTTCTGTCTATGCAGCACACTTTATTTTGTTTCATGCTGCAGACAGTATTGAATACTTTTCACTTGACTCTGCAGTATTTCGATGTGAGCCTGTTCACTCTGTAAACCTCCCTTGAGGCAGACGGAGGGATGAAGGCTGTAGAAATAAACTGGGATAAATGATTGGTGCCCAAAGCCAAAAAAGGAACTGAAGGAGCGCCAAGAGCTATCAGTTGAACCCAGAGGCTGTCAGCTGATCCTGTCAGGGTTTACATACAGCACATACAGACACACACACATCTCTGCATGTGGATGGACTTAAATATTCATCAGATATGTGTTTATATATAAATACATGTTCTCACTACTTTCTCTCATAGCTTTTTTTCTTCTAATTTGATTCAGAATTTTTTCTTATAAGGACAGGCCAGTAGGCCTTCTTCATCTCTGTTCTAGAAAAACAAACCTCACCATTCCCTCAAATACAACACTGTACAGGGCTGGAGATTTCTGCAGTTTGCAACCTCAGCAGTCCATTAACACCAGTTAAAGTCCAGAGTGAAATGAAAACATGTTGGTGTAGCTGCTGTTGTTGTTACGTGTTGAATCATCTGCGTCACACAGCAGAGGGTAAACGATAATTCACGGCAGACACAGGTCTGTTTGAGACAAACAGGGTTCAACAGCACTTTAACCTGCAGGATCAGACAAATATAGGTGAGAGGTGAGGGTCCATTGTCTCATCAATAATGTCAACATCTCAGAGTGTGACACCATAATGTATTCTATACTTTGTTGTCTTCCCTAGATAAAGGGACAGTTTTACAGTTAGGTTATGGTGTTTTTAAGGTTGTTAATGTGAGGGTTTTGGGACAAACAGGTAACAGGATGTCTCTTATCACTAAAAAGTGCACTTTGTCATTGAATCACAGCATTTACAACTATGGTTCAGCTCACCTCCAAATCACCTCCATCTCCATAAATCATGCAGAAGTCTAGATAGATAGATAGATAGATTTCTCACTTTTACTTTTATTTCTGTTTCCCTTTGCTTATACCAACTCATTTTGTTCAAATGAAAAAGATATTTCTCTTACTCCATAATATTATCTACTGACATGGCAACTGCCTTTTACTACACAATATACTGCCTGCAGTTGCGTAATCGGGTAACACAGTATCTCCTGTCACATACAGACTTTTTATAGATAGATCCTGGCTATCTCTCCTTTGGTACTCTGCTGCTCTCTGTTGGCTGAACTTGAGCTTGACGTTTGCTGAAAACTAGCCTAATGACAAAGAAAATGAAAAGTCTCAGAGATGTTTTTATTCAGTCAGACAGAGTATTTGAAGGCAATAGTAACAAATGCGGGTACAATGATCAACTAAGAGTACTGAAATGATATGAGAGAATTTACCTCCCTTTTCATCATCAGCACAAAGCAGACCAAATGTTTTGTTATTTCTGAAATAAAAGAGCAACTTTGCTAAACAATGAATGAAGTCTTACATTTTATATAATTTGTCCCATTTGTCCGATAAAAATCATTTTGATATTCCTGAATCAAGAAAACTATGTGTCACGTGTATCTTTGGTACAGAGAAGTTAGAACTTACATGGCGTCCCTGAAGGAAACAATAATGAACTCTGAGGCGCGGCGCTGACTGTTGCCACACGGTGGTGCTGTTTGTGGTGCTGTTTCAACACTGAGGCTGTAGGATGGCTGGCAGCAAGTGAGTGGAGTTAAAAGAGGTGTGTCAAGTTAACAGGGGTGTGTTAAGAAGTCACCAGAAGTTAGACCATTTATCCTTTAAAATCAAATCCACATTAAATCAGTGTTTGGAAAGTCTGGTTTAAAGTTACCAGTCTAAATGACTGATAATGAAGAACTAACACCATAGAAAACATATTTTAATACCAAGGAGAGAGACGAAAATTACTTTCTTTTGGTTACTTATAAAAATTATAAATTATGACTTAACCATTTTAACACAAGTTAATATGCATTAATAGAGAATAAATTTAATACTGACATTAATTTTATTTACTTTCTGCACAAAAAGGTCACATTTTTGTCCCCTCTGCACGAGCAATTAATTCCCAGCAACAAAACAGAATATCTAACAGAAACAGATGAGTTTTTTTTTAATGTGAAAAGTCAGATTTAGATTTTATTATTATTTATTTAGCACACATTATACAGAATTTCAGAATAATGCACAATGTATTATTGTTCTTTTATCATTGATAGATTGATGAATGTGTAGCCAAATATAATCATTTAATTACTTTTATTTCATATATTCCTGGGTAGCTTGATTTCTAATAATATAGGTCAATCACTTTAATACATTTAATGCAATGCCTTCTGAAATATAATGCATTACTATATAAAATAATATCAAATGGAAACATTTAAGTACAAGTACCTCATACTTTCTTGAGTAAATGAACTTAGTTTCTGTCACTGGGTATTTGTTGTCACATTTGACTCAATATAGATTTTGTGACTTCATATAAAGTTTGATTTTATTTTGAAAGGTGTAAATCGGAAGTCAGATGATGCGTTTGCTAGTTTATCGCTAATGGCGCAAAGTTCCTCCTCTCCTTACCGAAAGAAACAGGAGGGGAAAAGCGTCTTTTCTGTCATGTTATTTGGTCGAACCGCTAGTGGTGAACCCCGCACTGTCCGAAATGTCTCCAGGTAAGCTGTTTGTCACTTTGAAACCATAAACGCAACATTTTTTTCTATATTTCTACATGCAATTGATGGAAATACCTGATTTGTTTTCAGATATTTGCGCTGAATCATCTCTGAAGAAGCGGAGTTCGCATGAAAACACATACTGAAATATCAACAGTAGCAGAGACATTCCACTTAAATTAGTTACATTTGTTTTGTACTGTTTCGTTCATTTGTTAGATTTAGTTGTGTTTTATGCGAGTGAAGATACTCAAACAATGGCCTTCTTCGTGAAAAAGAAGAAATTCAAGTTCCAGACCCATCTGACCCTGGAGGAGCTGACTGCCGTGCCTTTTGTCAACGGAGTTTTGTTCTGCAAGCTGCGGCTCCTGGATGGAGATTTTGTCGCTACTTCTTCCAGGTAAAATCACAGGAAAACACAATTGCACATTACCTCATACATTCACAGCTGATATAAATGGCATTTGGCACAATGTAGCATAATTTGGAAATTATTTTCCCCTCATCAAATTCACTTTATTACACTTATAGAACCTATTAGTGCTTTTATGGAGCTACATAGTGAATTTATTGACTCTTTTAATACTAGGTGGAGATTTTCCAACTCATGCGGTGTGGCTATAACAATTTATATAGCTTCTGAACTTGTTTTCAATTTGTTTATATTAAATGTAGTGGTTTACAGTGATTAATAGTGTTTATGCTTCAGAAGGTTTGTTTGTTTTTTGTCCCACCTCTTTAGATCATAAAAACCCTACATATATAGAATAAATGCTTTGCTGTTGCAACTATAAGAATGCATTATATTTCAAATTTACACTTAAACATGTTTTGCAGCTCAACTCGGGCTGGTTGATGAAACACGGTTTTCCTCTGAGTCAGATTTAAACACAGGGTGTTGTCATGTGAAGTGGCCTCTGTGTATCGCAACTGGCACTTCAGTTGGACCAGACTAAACACAACAGAACCTTTCAAACCAGTTCACACTGGTCAGATTATCTTGTCTACAAGCTCTTAACCTCCTAGAATAACTTTCCACTCCAAATCTCAGCTGTTTCACACTGTGGATTCTTGTTAAATGACGTTATGAGGTGAAGATGGTTTTTATTTGGTTTGTGGGCTTTTCATCTCCCCATTCACGTCACATAAATCCATATTCGCTCCTTGAACTTTGATAACATCTACAACGTTCATCTCTTCCCTCCCTGTCTTTGATTTACAAGACACAGCCTTGAAAGTCTCGTCACATGTCTGCTCCAGTGTGTCACACTTGTCAAAGCGCAAAGGCAGGAGACAAGGCTGTTTGATCGTCGCTCACTATTCCAGGGAATAATCTGCTAGAAGAGTCAGTCGTTTGAGGGAGGCATCGAAAACCTGCAACTGGTTTTCCCTCACATCACTGAGAGTTGGTGCTCTTGTGGTACTAATTAATTTGCCATGTTAAGCCCTCATACATGGAGATTGAAAGTACAGTTTGTGTTAAACGGTTTTCCCATTTCCATGACATATTGGCTGGTGTTAAATGGGCCTGTGGACACTCTTGATATGTTTTATTGCTCCATCTTTTCAAACCCAACCTGAAGCACAAAGACGTCCTCACAGACAGTCGCTGGTCTCTGTTCTGTTATTGTCTGATCCGCTTAACTAACCTCAACTTGTAAAACACAGTGAGCGGTTGTGTTGTTAGCTGGCTAAGTGTTTTATTGGCGGAGAATCTCTGAACTTCAGATGAAAGGGTGGACCTGATTTTCCAGGTCTGGCTTGTGATCTGAGCTCTATTAAGTAAAGGATGACCCACATTCAGTAATCTCAGGGTGTATGATGATAAAAAAAAGGAGGGAAGGCAGTTTTTTCTATCATTTATTGAGGCTTCTCCCTGTTTGTGTCTGTTTAAACAGGACTGTCAGACTTCAAAACCCAGAGCCGACTGATGCATATTTTCTCTGCGTCCTCAGTAAAAGTAAAACTCCCCCTCTTTGCTCGACCTCCCTGTCGTCACGTAGCGTCTTCCCGCTGTGGAATGTGTGTATATGCATGTTTGATGGAGACGTAAACATAGTCGTAGATCAGATCTTCTTGATCAGCTGTCTTTCAGTGGTTGTTTCCATTTTCCTACCTTTTATCAGTGAGGAAAGAGCAAACTTTTCCAAACACTTGTGTGTGAGGAAGCGATCATGTCATTGGTTGAGTTCGTAAAGCTCAGTGGGCAGAACCGCCGTTTTTGAGGACCACATTCTTATGGATTATCCTTTTTATTAATTGATTAGTCCATAAAAAGATAGAAATAAAGAACAAATTGACCTTTTCAAGTTCCCAGGTGTTGTTTTTTTCCTTAATTTGTGTGATCAACAGCGAAATAACCTAAAAAGATTCAGTCTGAAAATCATCACAAGAGAGAAGCTGGATCCTAAAAATGTTTGAGATATTTTTTGATAAATTGCTTAGAATGTTAAAAAAAAAAATTGGGATTTGTACATTTTCTGTTAGTTGACCAATTAATTAGTTGCAAACCTGATGATCAGGGGTCAGAAAGTAGAAAATTAACGTTTCTGCTTCACAAACACTATTTATTTTGTTCTAATCAGTAGTTTAACCTTAACAAGGCTCAAATGACAATATGTAATGTGAAAGAAGTAAGTGAACTTGCCTTGCTTGTTGTTTCTGAACAAGTCAGGTTATGCTAACAGTTTAACAATTATTTTAACACAACCTCTCATGTTGTGGATTTGTGTGCGTACTGTGAAATATGTAGCGCTGCGGCGCTATGTATGTCAATTTGGTTGGATTGGTCAGTCCACCAGTTTGGTCAAGAGTGAACAATTGCTCCAACTATTGGATGGATTTCCATTGAAAGTTAGTGCAGATGTTCTTGTTCCTCTGCAGGAAGAATCCGACTGACCTTTGGACCTTCACACTGATGTTGCTGATGCACCACTAGGCCTATATGTGCAGCCTCACAGAGCAGCGAGCATGGCTGGAGACTGAAGTCTTATTTTAATCACAGCTGTCCTCCTCATGTTTAACAGAAAAACAGGAAAACGACAGACCACACACATACAGCCAGTAACTCCAAGCAATGTTCTTCTGAATATCTGCAGCTAACATGCAAAGTCACATATTCATGATGTGGTAACATCACACTCAACAACGGGGTACAAAAAAACTGCGTATTTCAGTATAATGCAAAATGTGTTTCAGATTTCATTTCGTAGATTTCTTAAAACAAAGCTCTTTATGTTGAAAACACGTTGCATTATTTTGTAAGTGTAAAGTTTCTCCTTTAACCTCAAAGTTTACCAATTTGTTATGTTGTAATATGAAGACATCGCGTTCCTTAGGTTCATAGTCCAGTGAGATTATTTCTCTCTGCCTCTAAAAGTTTGCAAACTCGTAAAAAAAAAAGTTTGTTGGGTTAAAGCTTTCTTAGAAATAACAAACTGAATTGTTTTGGAATCCCTTTCCATCCCTCTGAGCTGCTGTCATCAGCAGTGAGGACTGCAATGTCTGGCCTCAGAGGTCATTCTCTTCTGTGGAGGTTATATAACAACCCAGATCCCCTCCCTCCCTCCCTCCCTCCCATCTCAGTTATCATCTCTGTGACTGTGAACAAGGCCCTCTCAGAGGAGGAGGCGATGGCCCAGGGAGGCGATGGCTCAGGGAGGCTCCCTCCGCGGTGGACACAGATTAGCATTATGTCACAGATCTGACAAACACGGTCTTTGTACGTGGCTCATTCCGGCCTCGCTGTGTTGTGGGTCAGGAACAGTGGTGGAATTAACAGCAAGCCTACCCAGCGGGCTGTTCTGTGCCACATAAACCCCCCCCAGAGTCACTGGTCGGAAGCCAGTATCACATGCTGGGAATGTGAGCGTCCGGATCTCAGACCAATACATTAGGACGATTTTATTTTTAGGCCTGTTTGATATCTGTCATTCACTAACACTCTGGAAAGCATATGAATATTTTACACAATGGTTTTGACAGTCATTGACAGTAACACATGCTAGTGTTTCTCATTTTACGGATACTGTGGGTCAAGACCTCACACGACGACTGAGATTAGCGTCAGTCAGCAGACCAATGACAGAAAAATTAGGGAGAAGATGAGCAGAAAAACAGATTTAAAATCATGTGGTGGCTGCTTTCTCTGCTAACGTTAACCATACGGTAACCTCAGTGTGACTATGCTTAGTTACATTTGCAAAATCAGAAGTTCTCAAGGACAGTTTTCTGGCTGTGTGTCTGTGTTTTGTCTGGCCTGCTGCCCAGACCCCAAACATCCTTAGAGAAAAGCAGCAAATCCTCAAATATGAAAATCATGAAACTGTAGAGGTTTAGCATTTCTCCTTGATAAATGATTTGAACACTTAAAAAAGCCATAGCAAGTGTTTGATGAGCTCTGCTTCAACATCTCACGTTGATTTAATGATGTGTCAGAGGTTGTCTCGGTTGACCTCGTGTTGGATGGGAAGAGTAAAATGAAGATTGAAGATCGACATAAACGCAACACAAAATGAAGCACAGAAACAAACCTTTCCATGTAAACTGTTGTAAATAAAATTAATAGTGTGTACAGTATCACAAAAGAAAATAGTCCGATGCTCAAGCGTATTGATATTTTCACACATATCTACTGATATCTTGTCATTTTTTGGGCATTTAAAGCAACAAACGCACAAACATGGAGCATAATACTGGTTTTTGAAGAAGACCCCCAGGAAGATTCTGTTGTCCTGTTTTTGATGACATAATGCAATGACTGACGTGCCAGCAGACAGAGGACCTTTGTGTTTTGTCCCCTTGATTCATCTTGCTGTACAGTTTTAATGACATAACATGAAACAGTGCTGCACATTTATAATACGTGGCAGACGCAGAGTAGCCAGAGGCAAAACATGACTTATGTAAATCCTTCATGCATGTTGCGCATTTTTCTCAGAACTTCAATGAGTTTAACACAGGAAAGACGAAAATAGAAAATCTTTTTATTCTCTTAATATCTCTGTTTTTATTTAGTTCTTTATAGTCTTCTTCTTTTTAATGTTTACTATTCGACCTACTTTTGTCTTCTTCTTGCTTAAAAAGTGGTGAAGACTGAGCTATGAAAGTGAAAACCTTTCTTCAGTGAACAGCCATCCCACTTCATGTAACAATCCCAGGCATTTATAAGCAAAGATATATCAAACATTTATGCACCCAGTCTGCAAAGTCTCACTCAAACTATATTAGTTATTTAATCAGTTCTGACTTTTAAAAAAAACCTCTTCCAGTAATATTTTAAATTTCCTTCTCCTGCTTGTGATGCATTGCATGGTAACAATTCACAAATTATATTTCACTCAGCAAGTTAAGATATCTAAAAAGTATACTTTTAGAACTGGTGTTGAATTGAAAACACTGGGAGCGGCCCACTAAATGCAGCCAGTCAGATTTTTTTTTTTTTTCCATTCTTAGACACCACATGGTTTCCATCTTGATTTGGCAGAAAAGCAATGGTGCATCAGCTCAGGCTACATCAGATGTGTCTCGATTGTTCATTTAAAGTTGACATTTTAGACATTTAACCAGTTTTCCCTGTTCTTGTGCATCTGCACTGTTTAAAAGCCAGTGGAAAATACTATGAAGAAGTGCCGACAGCAGCCAGACACTGGGTGTGATGAAACATTTCTTTGAATGTGCAGTAATCATGTCTGATAGAGAAGTCTGCTAGGAGCGGAAATACGATTTAAGATAGAAGAAAATAGAAGGATTTGTTTTGTATTAAGGATAAGACAAATGGAGCCTAAAGACATCAGAGGTGTGATCGAGTTCACAGATGTGGGACTTTTCCTCAACGTTCACATGAAGGCAAAGAAGTTGTTTGTGTTGAAACACGGAGTTTGAGAAGCTGCAGCGAGAGGTTCTGATGTGGCAACGTGGACAGATTGTGTTAATTTCCTGTTCAGAGGCAGGCACGCACACATCCAGTTAAGAGGCTTTAACAACACAACACACGCTCACTCATGTTTGAGTACATAATGTCGTGGATATTCCAAGGTCAAATGAGGTTCCAAAGAGTTATGCAATGCGGCGGAGTCCAAGGTTTTGACTTCATTGCTAACAGCTGTTTTCTGATGTGCCTTTTTTTTTTAAAATTCACAGCTAAAAATTGAGCTGTTGATTCTTAACAAACACATTTATACTGATTCAAACTTAACATCTTGAGGTTTTATCATGTGGGACTCTTTTTTTTGTTTCGTCAAACAATGTTTGTTCAGTTTTTTATGTATACTTACACACACAGTTTCAACAACAACAACACAGTTCAGTGCCTCGTCAACCAAAGCACACGCTGAGGCACAGATGGACAAACATCACATACAGTATAACAAGTTCTCAGACTTAAGGCCGTCTATTGTACAGACATGGTCCGAATCCAGTCTTTCATGGAAATCATACTGTGGGGTTTGGTCAGGTAGAGCTCATTCCTCCCCTTCATCATCTGACAGATTCATACTTTTCACAAAAACAGTCAACTGGAGTAATGTATGTTCTCATCAGCCGTTTATATACTATAACAATCTTAATCGAATATTAATTGATCGAGGCATTGATCTTTATCTTGATCTTGATCTATCTTATTGATAAATCTGTTTCTAGGTCTTCCCTCCACACGGTTTGTTTGAAATCAGAGCTCTCAGGTGATTTGAACAATAATAAATTATATCATTCTGATATGGCACCTTTGCTCAAGCTGTCCTTTGACATAATTCTTTCCATGTTAGATTAATCGTGACACTCTTGTAACGATTACATTGTCCTAATTTGCATTTTTGCTATTGATTTTAGTTCTTCAAACAGGGAAAACTGATTCCAGTGAAAACTTGATTTTTTTTTTTGTAAACCATACGTGTCAAAACAATTTCAAATTAAAGTCCAATTAGTAGCAAAAAGTATGATTTCCCATCAATGTGATCCATATAAGTATCTTAAATAGGTGAAGTCTCTCTGTAGGCTTGTTAAACTATTGTAAAGCTGTTTTCTAGTGGTGCCACCTTTTTCTCTCTGTGTCCATAATGATGAACAGTGACTAACACTTCAAACGTTACTACATGTCAGGTTGTAAAACACCAGAATTTCCCGTAAACATGGCTTGAGCTCCTCCTTTGTGTGTCGCTGAAATCTGACACTGATTCTGATGCTGTCCAGTGTTGTCGGACTGTTTCACAGCAGGCTCGTTCAGGATGTAGTTCCTAGAACCTTCAAAAGTACCAGGAACATTTGGGTGGAGTTGGCAGAGCTTCCTGACTGTCAGTTGTTCAGCGTCACCAGCACTTGTTGTGGGACTCGGATGAATTCTTCAGCCCCGACTACACTCCCAAATAGCTTTGCATGCCATTCTGTACATACTATACTGGGTGCTCCACATACAGTTGGCAGACATGAAGATATGTGGTGATGAGCAGGAGAAGATATTTATATCATGTGAACTTGCATGCCTGCAGAATGTATATATATTTGGGATTCAAGAAAGGAATATATACTAGCTGGACTGTCAGTGCTTCAGATCTAGAGCACACCTGAAAGTCTGAACCAAGCTTTTGTCCTCTCTCTCATCGTCCCAGAGAATTAAACCCAACATGACCCCACCAAAGGGTTACCATTGTCCATCCATCCACATGTCTAAACGTACATCTGTGCGATGCGGGGAATAGTCTGTCTACGTCTCCTCAAAACCCGCTGTACAGAATTCACAAGCTTTGTCCTCGAAGGTTCTCGAAGGTGTGAATCTCATAATTTCTTCAATTAGTTCATTTTTACATTTTCTGGTATTTTCAGGGGATCTGTGTCCTTTGACACAAATTTTCTAGTTTCAAGTTGACTTTTGATTTTTTTCGTCAGCCTATATCACTATTAAATGCTTTGTCTCTTCCTCTCCCCATGCGCTACCTTGGCTCATTTTTTAACTTCTTTCTACCTCTGTTTGTTTTACTTCTTCTTTTGTTTATTAATGACGGTAGCCTGCTGTAACTTCCCGTAGTTGCTCCGAATGTCTGAAACATCCAGTAAGTGCTTCCACACTGTAAACGATCTGAACCGTGGTTCAGTTTGATCAGGACCGAGACTACCTCTTTTTGTCGGACCAAAGTCTGGCTGTTTGATCCTGACTTTGGTTTAGTGGAGATTTCACACCTGCAGTTTTGGTCTGGAACAAACTCAGTATTCTGAAAGTCCAGACCAAATAAGGTTGAAAGAGCTTTTAGAATCACAATCAAATTTATTGCCAAGTAGGGTTTCACATGAGCGGTATTTAAGTTTCACTGTACACATGTTGATGACACAAAGGAGCCACCTGTTTACCTGTGTCCTCAGGTCTGTGTAAGGCTGTGGAGGACTGGTGCTCCCTTTGGTTTTAGTCTCAACGCTCTGCCCTGCCAACTGTTTACAGTGCCATGTTCTCATGGGATACAGTATGTTCTGAGCCAGCCTGAATGCAACTAGATTCTTCTCAGCTTTGTGCAAGAATCATGGTTCCCCTGTAGCGATGGAAGACAAGAACAATAGTCATCAACTTCATCGACGGTAGACCGGCCAGTCAGTTTACCTCAGCTCATTGATGGTGATGTTGAAGCACACTTTGTTTTCCTCTCCACTGTCTACATAGTGGGCTGTGATGAACAAACGAGCCTGTTAAATGAATGTTTGAAATAATACAGACACACGTCTCCACTTATGCTTCTTCCAAACTGCTATATCTGACACAAAATCTGAAATCCTTTGAGTTGTTCAGCAGGAAAAACGATATAAATATTGAGTTTCAGCTTCTCAAATGTGAGGATTTGTCATTTTTAACTCGTTTGTCTCTGAAAATTATCATCATTTGGTTTGGTTTTGGTCTGTTCAATAGAAACAGACCGATCGATAATGAAAGCAGCAAATAATTGCATCACCACAAATCACACAGGCAGACAAATAAGTGTGTCTGCCTTATTAGTAATGCCACTCATCTGTACCAACACTCCATTAGATCTACAGTACGGGTCAAAACTGTGTCCAAACATTTGACTGGTACTGTACATTCTGAGAATCCAATGAGAGAATTGGGTTTGTGTCGTTTTAGGAACAAAATAAAAAGAGTGGAGGCCTAGCAGCCTTATGATGGTTGGCCTGAGTGAAGCAACCAGAGGGTTCAGTGGGGGCACCTAGCAGGAAGTCATCACTGGAACCATTTCTGGTTTGAGGCTTTGTCAACCAAATGTTCCTGCATTGCTTTTGGGCTCAAGAGTTTTCTTGTGAGAGAGAATGTGTCGCTGCTTTCACCTGGTGGAAAAACTCTTGATGTAAGCGAGGCATGCAGGACATTTGGCATGTGAGAGAAGGGAAGAGAAAAGGAAGGAAGAAGTCCACAGAGAAGTTTGTGAGGAGAACTTGAAATCGACTGGGACGAGTGGCTTCTCAACAGCTGCTTCCTGTTTTCACCTCACTTTCCCACCCGTTAGCATTTTGATGGTATGTAAGGGGAGGTGTGTTTGTGTCTATTGGGTGTGAGGGTGTTATGGATATTATTCCTCTGGTATCTAGCCAGGTAATCAAAAGTTCTCTTCCTTCATACCTGTACAATTGATTGTTAGAGCCTCTGTCCTTTTATAAGGTTGGCTTTTTAAAAAAAATCTTATGTTTCCAAGAGTAAAATTCTTTCCCACAGCGGTGGATACATCCAGGCTGTGGCTGGAGGGTTTGGGTTTTTGTTTTACTTAACTTTGATTTGTCACAGACTGAAGACAAAAAACAAATCGGTGAGATAATTGCGTTGTGTTTCTAAACGAATGAAACCAGTAAATGAACCCTAAGTTATTCCTTCAAAGGTTTGGTTGATTACATTTAGATTATGGATTGTTTGTCAATGATCAGCAAAATTACAAAAACATATACTGCTTCCAGCTTATTAGGCATTATGAATTAATTAAAAAAATAAATTCATTACTTCATTACGGCATTTTAAATTGTAAATCTTCAGGTTCCCTAACTTTTAAATTGATGTTTAAACTTCAAATTAACTTGAGCATTGTCTGGTAAAATGTTACCTTTATTACATCGTAGATGCAATGGTTAACCAATATTCTTAATATAGAAACAGATCTTGAGTGTTTTTTTTAACAAGGAACACAAGTCATTCATGTGCAAATGACGTGAATATGTAATTTCAATGTGCATATTAATAAACTAATAATAATGGCTAGTAGTGTGCCAAGTAGTGAGGCTAGCGACTTTTAATTGAGTTGTGGACCAATCATGCACAGTCATACATTTAACATTTGAAGTCTCCAAGCTTAAGCTGAGATAAGCCTGATGACATCACTATGACATCAGAGCTCTCCTAGAGCCACAGACAATATGTCGCAACTGTTTTCAAAGGCCCAATAGTACTTTCCCGTGAGTTAGTTGACCTCTATGTATAAACTTAGTGGACCCGCCCTTTATAAAATATTTATTCAGTTCATTCCGTAAAAAGTTACACCAGTATAAGAGTGAAGGTCCCACCTGTTGTTTAAATAAATAAATGAAATACTGACTGGAGAGAAAGGGGTGGTCTATCAAGGTTCTCCTCAGGAGAACACGTGGTTGTTTAAAGGTTGTTGGCGTCAGAGAGGACGGTGATCTTTAGGGTACAGGAACATCCTCTGTGACTCCTCCCCCCTCGTGCTGTCTGCTGGTCCGTCCTTACGTCACCATCCCTCCTGCAGGATCTGTCTGCTTCCTCAGCACTCTGCTCTCCGGTCTGTTTATCTGAGCCCTCGATGCGACCCGACCTGGCACGGCCACTGTTTGTGTTTCTGCTGTGGTTGGGGCCCCCAAGAGCCACGCAGCCAGGATGAGAGATAAGGATCCCATACTGTCATCACATGCTGGTGTCCTGTTGGGGGAAGCTCAAATCAGGGACTGCATGTTTACATTTGAGACTTTCTGATGACTTTATGGGAGCTGGGACGATACTCCGTCATGCTTTATCTTCCAATGAGGAAATGGAACATTTGCAGCTTACATAGTCGTGTTGAAATTCGTACACGTATTTTTGAGCGTTCGAAGATCCAATCACTACCAAGGTCTATGTCATGCAAGAAGCCAGTAAAAACAGATGGAATGGTTTAAACATTTCAAAACCAGCCTGTTAAACATGACCAGCTTGTGATGCATCCACAATCCAAAGTTTCATAGCCTAGCCCATAAAATGAGCTCGACCTCTGCCTGTGCTGCAACTGCAGAATAAGTGTTTTGAGTGTGGATGATGACTGTGGTCAGCACAAGTAACTAAATTAAATACATTCAAAACACAAACTGCTTGTGTTCATTTACCTCTTTTGTTTAATACCATGCTCATTACAAACTATAAACATCCAGAGTATCGCCTGTGGCCTCATTCAGACCAAGTCAAGGATCGGGGGATTATCACAGGGAGAACACAGCTGTCCATAAACTCTGTCTGGAGAGCACATAGATCCTGGCTCCTTGCTTAGGAGCAGCAAGTCTTCCAGAGAGCCTTTCTCCATCTGCTACAAGTTTGCAGAGTATTATATATATACTTCAACCTATCTGACAGTGTATATTTTGCCGTGACACCGATCGTGTCATGTCAACCAGCGCTTACAATAACACGAGCCAGCGCTTAACATGAAATAACTTCCATTATGATTATAGAAAGAAAGTGTTGGTTATAGCGTCAGTTTATGCATTTCATGTAGAATAGCACTATTGTTGAGCAGTCGGTCTGATCACTTGCTTTTGAGTTTGTCCACTACGGTGCGACGTTGGGTTGTGTTTCTCTAAAAGATTCTATTTCAGCTGTTTACATTTTTTTAGGCATCACAAGTCAGAATGAGAATCATTTCACCCGGACAAAGAAAGTCATCGCAAAATGGAAATTTTGACTATAATAAAAACTCAAAAATCCAAGAAAAAAATGCTTGTCAGCCAATATTGATTATTAGTAATGAAAGAGATAACTGATACATTTGCTGTAGAAAAAAAGAAAAGAAAATCTTAGTAATGTAACTAATTACAAGTAACTCCACCCCACAACATTTTGGAAGCAAATATTGTACTTTTTACTCCACTACATTTACTTGATAGCCTAAGTTACCAGTTACTTTGCAGGTTCAAATCATTCAGCGATGATAGGTAAATTACTCATGCTGTGTTGACAGGATATTTAGTGATGCCACAAAGCAGTAACTACAGACAGAGACGGTGGCTTCATCAGAGCCAAAGCAGCTCATTAATTTATTAATTTATATTTATTAATTTATCCGCCATCCGTCAAAAATATGGATTGTGATAATCAGAAAAATGCTGAATATCCCTAAAACAGATAACACAACACAAAATCATGTGTATATAAAAAATCTAAACATGGAGATCATATAATGATAACTATACATGTAGAGAAACTACACAGCAGCTTAAAGACAACCAGAAAGCTGACTGAAGTGTTAAGTATGACCAATATTAAACCACTATTAAATAATGTACAGAACATCAGCAGTCAGAGGAGAAAGCAGTGATCTATATTCTCAGAGGAGACCAAACGTGTTTCATTTTAAATCTGTGTGAAAACTCATTTCTCCCATAAGTACTACATGTCTGGGGAGTTTTGGTTGCCTCTGGATTTTCATACTGTAAAGTCTCAGTGTCCCTGTTTCACTTCCAGCTCGTTAGGTTGTTGCGTGTCATTCCTCTCTTTCTCTTTCTCTTCCCTTGTTTCCTTCTTCTTCCTTCTTCTTATGTTTTCATAACTTTATTTCCTTTATTACTCATACCAATTAAACCTTGTCTCCCAGTTCTTCCTTCTCTGCGTGGTCCGGTGTTTGCTTTTCTGAGGTTTTTTTGAAGTAATAAATCCTCTTCCTCAGCACCCCCCCCCAGCTCTTGATTTGTTTTTCTACCCCTTCCTAATCTCATCTGGATATTATTATGAAGTCACAGGAATGTTCCATCTCTCTTTGGCTTATTCTGCCTTTGACTCTTGGCCTATACGTGCTTTAATATGAGTATAATTATTGATGATGGACGAATTTGAGCCTTTCTCTACTGTCCTTCACTGAACATCATTAAATGTACATGCATTTCATTATTCTTCAAGCTGGGGTGTGGGGGGTGTGGGGGGTGAGGAGGTTGAGGTTCAGAGACCAAGCCTCCTTATGGATCATGATATTATCCTCTCTTTTTAGCATTATTTTTCAACGTGGGACAGCATCTTTTCTTTTTAGTGAACATGTAACGTAGATTGTGTGTTACTGACGTCGCCATTCTGAAAGGCCTGTTGTTGTTTTTCCCCATCTGCTACTCCACCATTTTCAGGATGAATGTACTCTGAGTGTGTGTGAAACATCATGTCTGGCTCTATTTTCAGCTGTTGGAGGTTCTGTTTGCTTGAGGGAGACAACAGAAATACACAACATGATCAAATTAGGCCACGCAGGACAAATGCATGGAAGAGGACACGCACAATGACGGCCTTTGTATTCGTTTTTCTTTGCCTGCGTTATCGTGTCCGCCCTCAGTGCTGTGTTTATGTCAGTTCTGCTCAGCTGGAGTGGGACCAGCTCCAATCTGTCTACATCACTGTGGCCTGCTGCAGGGCTGCGTTCACAGCACAACGCTGAAGTGCTGCTTGTATCTGGCCTTTAATGTTTGTATGAGTCATGTGTCTTTGTGAAGTGTTTTATTCAGGGCTACGTTCTCAAACAGAAATCCTCCATGTCCAAAACATACAAATGATGCAAACTGAAAAAAAGTCTACTTCCACTAAGGCTGTTTGTTGTTCTAGCAACATGTAACAAGTTCTTGCACACCACAAGTCTTTATTCGGATCAAATACTCCTGACAGAGGAAAACCCAATGAACCTAATGTAACAGATTTCTGTTACATGTCACTCTCCTCCTGCACGAAAAATTAAATTGTGTGAAATGTTGCAGGTGAGATAAAAACCAAAAGGCGGAGGAGGGCTTGTAAAAATGTCAGAGGCTGAAGGAGAGCGTTTCGCTGTGAGCGTCTCCTCCTCTGAGCTGTTGGCAGAGCGTCTGTGGATTTGAGGAGTGTGAGGTTTCCATGGAGTCTGAACAAAGCCATCTGGAGTGAGGAATGTGGTTTGGGAACGCTCTCCGTTACACACTGGAGAACCAATAGTGTGGAGATCCTGATAAGAGCTGTGGGGAGAGAGTGTGTGTGTGTGTGTGTGTGTGTGTGTGTGTGTGTGTGTGTGTGTGTGTGTGTGTGTGTGTGTGTGTGTGTGTGTGTGTGTGTGTGTGTGTGTGTGTGTGTGTGTGTGTGTGTGTGTGTGTGTGTGTGTGTGTGTGTGTGTGTGTGTGTGTGTGTATACCTCTATGCTTTGGAGAACCTCACTTGTTTCCAGGCATAGATAGAAGAGTGAGGTAAATTCTCCATATGAGGAGAGTTTCACCTCCCTTCCCCTCATCTAAGGGTTAGTTTAGAATGGATAGATTTAGGATGGATGGATGGTGTTGATGTCTGTGGTTTCTGTGATATGAATCCTTTGTGCTTTACTTGCTGCAGTGTTTGCTTAATTAAGCCCTGACCTTTTATTTGGGTGGATCGATATTACTAGACATTTTAGCTTAAATGTGGCCTTTTGGACCTTTCTTGTAAACAAATATGTTTACATTCTGTGTAACTCACCTAAACACACCGTATATACAAGGAAACATGCTCAGTGTGTTTCCCTCCCCAGTGATTGTACTTCCCTGCAATCTTCCTGTTCTTTATATTTGCTGGCTATAATAATTATTCTATATTATTATCATATAAATATCAATAATGTTAAAGCTCCAGTGTGACTTTTTCAAAATACAAATGTTTATCGACAAACATCAGAAAACCCTAAATACTCTATTTGTTATGATTTTAAATGGAGAAAATGAATAAAAGTGAGAAGCCAGCAAGTTTGAAATTTACGAGAACTGTCATCAATCAATTAATCGAAAATGAAATAAGTACATTTAATACCTAAACAAACCTGTGGCCGATCAATACATTGCATTCATTGTCAGGCTGGGATTATTTTTAACACAATACCACAAATAACACACAGTGTCCTCAATGAATGTTGTTTAATTTGATGTCAAAGTCATAAATATACAAGATTTTAGTTGCAAAACTCTTCACTGTTACTGAGGCTGCTCAGAGTTTTTCATTGTACAAGTAAATACAAAATGGGAGCAGCTCAGCTGTGGCGGATAACGTTTATTAGAAATGTTTGTTAAGAATACTGTCAGAAATGTTCAGACGTTGTTCAAGACAGAGAGAATAACAGAAGGCAGAAATCACGCTGCTCATTGTCGAGAAATGGTGAATAAGATGAAGGGGGAGGGGGAGTGTGAGGAGCAGCTGCTGCTAGTTTGCACTAGTGTGTGTGTGTGTGTGTGTCTGTGTGTGTGTGTGTGTGTGTGTGTGTGTCTGTGTGTGTGTGTGTGTCTGTGTGTGTGTGTGTGTGTGTGTGTGTGTGTGTGTGTGTGTGTCTGTGTGTGTGTGTCTGTGTGTGTCTGTGTGTGTCTGTGTGTGTCTGTGTGTGTGTGTGTGTGTGTCTGTGTGTGTGTGTGTGTGTGTGTGTGTCTGTGTGTCTGTGTGTGTGTGTGTGTGTGTGGTGTGTGTGGTTTTTGCTGTAATCAAGATTAGTGTGGAAAAAAACCCTGTAATGAAATAAAAACCATGAAAGTAATTGTAATTCAAACAGAAGAGGTGAGTAATTGATGAATCACCTAACTGATGCCAGGATGACTCGATCAGGTGATTGATCTTTGTACCAGAGCTTTAGGTCAGATTGCCTTTAAATTCTCTGTGTGAATTCATGTTCGTCAGAGGATGCATCCTAATGTGTCTGCTGATCCCACAACCTCGCCTCAGCACTAGCACAGAAGAAATACCTAAATGTAATGGGCAGATGAACCCACAGCTCTCAGAACAAGTAATTGTCTACATGAATCACATAGAGGATCAATTAGCCTGTTTCTGTGTTGGTAATCCAGACTTGCTGGAGACAATGTCTCATGATTGTAGCATGAATTTCGTCAATATTTCTTCCAACAATTTGAACTAAACCTTAAAGCCATCACCTTTATTACAGGTCTTTAAAGTCTTGTTCCTGTACTTTTGATATTCATTTCACTTTGTTACTGCTGCTACAGCTGTTACTGAATCAGAGAGGACCATGTTTTGTGCTCCCTCAACCTCCTTATTGCCCGCTTTAAATAATCCATAAATATCAAGTCTGTCAAATAATCAAACTTTATATTTTGCCATAACTTTGGAGGCACCTTGATTAGATGGTAACTTTCATTATTAGATCATCAGTGTTAGTATTTCTCTTTCACCTTCGATTTGAAATACAGTCACACCTTGAAACAGTGTGTCTGTGATTTATATGTGCTGGAATGAAGGAGGCATCATGGAGTTTAAGTGACCCAGAAACATTTGGCTGCTCAGTAGATCTTCTGCTCAGCATGTTGTTGGACAGAATCCAATGAATGTTCCTAAATCAGATGCTTACAATTCAAGAGGAGAGAGACAGGACCTTTTAGCTTTCACTGGTCATTGACAGATCATTCACATACTTTATCATCCTCTTCAACACAAAGGTATTTAACTTAAATGTTTGGTTGTTCTCATAACAAGTAATTAATACCTGCGTGGATTTTGTAGTGATTTCCTTTTCTTTATGATGAGGGCGTGACATTTTTAGTACAACTTCAAATATCCTGACTTTGTGTTCTTTTTGGACACCTCCCTGTTTTGACACCAGGAACACTTGTAATTAACTACAAATAACACAGTAGAATACCTTCTGCTTATAGTGGAAAAATAATTTTTAGCCAAGTTAGCATTGTGGCTTTTTGATGGCAGTGTCCACCACTTTTGTACAAGCTAAAATATGAAAAAAACATCTTTTCAACTGAGTTGATGCAAAGGGTCAATGGGATTCCTGCCACACATATCCACAGTGTAGATCTTGATTTATAGTAGACATCTTCTCTCCAGTTGCACTTGACCCAAGTCTTATTATATTTGTTGTTATGATTAAACTTTAGAAGATAAGAATAGTTAAAAGAATAAAAGTTACCATAAATGATTGTGTCACAATGTGTCACAGTTGACTTAATGGACTGTGATGCTACACTCCCATTTATGTGCTCAGTGAAAGTGATCGCTGTGTCAAGTGAGACACTTATCAGTCAAATTTGGTTGTCTGTTGTTTGACTTAATATCAAACCAGTTTGAAATTGTTCAACTTTTAAAAATATTTAAGATATTTTTTCTCATATTTTTCATATCTTTTTATTTATTATTTTTTATTTATTGTGCCACTACTTTGTTTAGTTCAACCAATAGTTTAGATCCCAAAAGCAAGCAGTTAACTATCTCATGAGACAAAGAAAATAGGTAATATTTGGCATTTGTCCTTAAAATAATAAAAACGACTTATCAGTTTCCAAAATAGTTAAATGTTATTTTTCTGTTGAACCACCGACTTATTAATTGGCAAATTGTTTCAGCTCTAAACATGAGTGATGCCTTATTTTACAGATGACTTGTAAGGCTCCCAAAAAATCAGATTATGATTGAAATCTCGTGTAGGCAACACAATGCACATGTCAAGTAAACAAATTAGTCTCTATTTCAGTCCAGGGCACACAAATCTACGTTCTTCTCTCGCTGCATGCTGCTGTGTTTCTGGGATATTTCTTTGGAATCTGTTGAAGTGCCACCAGTCACATCAGTCTTTGTTCTCGGAAACAAACAGATCTATTTGTACACCTACTGCTGTGTTCCCACCCATTAGCCAGGATGTATGGATACTTAAATGTTTTCCATCTGCATTTCTGACAAGGCAAGCTGTGTTTTCACAGACGTCTGTTGACCATTGTGCCCTGTTTCCTTGGTAGGTTTTCTTGTCAGTAAAGCAGAAGGGAAAACCAGTTTATGTATTAGTAATGCCGTTCCATCATTCCCTGTGAGGTCACTTAGTAGCTTGAGGGACTGTCTTGTTGACAAAATGTCACCAGTTTAAAAAAAATGCTGCATCTACCTCCAGAATCATTGACAGGATCATGGGAATCAGCTGTGGAATTCAGTCAGTTTTGGAAAAACTTGCTCACAGCTTGTTTTGTCAGTGCTGCTCTGATGAATCTGATCCTCATACACTGGTCATGAGGCTGTGAGAAATTGAATGATACAACTGGAAAGAACGTCTTGTTCTGAGTCATGATCCGGGAATATAGAGAAGTAATTTGTAAGTTGCCAAGTCTTGAGATCATTTGGGATTGACCTCATCGTCAGGAAGGGTTTGGGGGTAAAAGTTCTTGTTTCTTCCTTATATTCCAATTTATCTAATATGTTTCAGTGTCATTATCAGTTCGACTGCCTCAGTCGATGGAGTCTCATCATCATTACACTCTGCAACTCAAGAAGTGAATAGTAAGCAGAAATAGAAAGGCACTTAGAGATGAATAATGAATGCAGAATAACAACTGATCATCCCAGAGATTTATTTTTGCTCATGCTGTTTTTTCCCCCCTCCTTTACAGAGAGGAGGTTCAAGAGAACTGTGTTCGATGGAGGAAGAGGTTTACCTTTGTGTCCAAAATGAGTGCCAACCCCCACACTGGAGTTCTGGATCCTTCTGTCTGCAGGGTGTCAGTCAGGAAGGTACGACTTTCAAACCGTCCTCCTCAAGTCTGGAGTCAAACTAGATCAATACCATGTCTTTAAAAAGTTTGGGATTGGAAAGAATAGAAAACTCCTTTCAGAACAGGCAGTTATGTGGTTGAAGACTTCTTTTACCTGCATGCTGTCATTAGATGCTGTGAAGATGTTTACCCTTGTATTTGACTGACCCTCTTGGAAGATGTAGGCACTTTAGTAACAAATGAGCTATAATGGGTAATGAGGTGTCTGGATACTGGAAAACAATGGATGATACAGGGGTGGAGATCACCATAAAGTCAGTGGGTGGAGCATTTCCTCCATCATGTTATCATATTAGGACACCTATGATTGCTTTTATCACATTATATCATGTCTAAAAGATGTAATCAATTGAACTCATGGATTATTCTCCATGCAGCAGCACTGCTATGGTTAATGCCATCCAATAGCCAAGGGGATTTTCAGGCCAAAAAACATCACGATGTCAAAGGTCATTGACAACATCATCATATTAGTTATTGATGAAACCACATCATACACACCGCATCATTTGAAGGGAAACAATGCAGATGTTGCAAAGATGCCCACCGCTCTGCTCTTTAAGGACACCATGTGGTTTGTGGTAGTACATCCTGCCCGGTTATGCATAGATCACCTGGAGCAGACTTCTACTTAAGAGACTATACTCAACTACACATAAACACATATTTCTCCAGGTAAAGTATTACATTAATATAATTTTGGTTTTATAATTGACTGTTTTAAATGATACGCAGTGCAGACTGCATCAGGTTGGGAGGCATTCTCAGAAAAATGTATGCAGGGTATTTCAGTGCAGACTCGATGCTAAATACCCCATGTGAATGCTGTCTCAGGGCCAGGCTCTGAGGAACCAACCGTGAATGTGGTCTCAGCCTGTAATTTCTACTCTCTAGTTGGATCCCTGTAATTGGAGGTCTCTGTAAAACAAAGTTGGATCAGATGGATCACTGGCTTCATTATTGTTTTCCTGTTTTCCCTGCAGGAACTCAAAGGAGGAAAAACGTATACGAAGGTAAGAGCTTGCGTCTCCTTCTCGGTCACCTCACCTCTTACCGTTCATAAACACATAAAAACAGTTACGGATTAGTTTGTGTCAGTTTCTGTCAACCTTCGAGCTCTGACCTTTTAAATATTAGCATTCCTCGCAGCACTTTGATGAGCATACCACCTGAAGGCCATGAACTAAATCAAAAACTTGTCCTCCTTACAGTTGCATTTCCCGGAATCTGTAAAACATCCTGCCAGCACCTCTCTAACCGTAACTTTAAGAGCCCCTGACAAATGAGTCATGTCTCATGAATGAAATCACAAGTTCGAACACCTGATGAAGATAAACATTTGTTGATCCCTGGTTTTTGCTGCCTGACAGGAACCGTTTCCTCTGTTTTTACTCATTCTCCATTTAGATATCCTTTGGTTAAATATACCCTGCTTCCCTCCTTAGAAGTTGGCTTCCTTAATTACACACCTATGAAAACAGAAGCTCCTAAAGAAAGGGAAACTTGGAGAATGAAGAATAGGCAGCTTTAGCTTGAGAAAGCTGCAGAGTTCATTTACAATAACATGACAGATTTAGTTCAGACAAAGGCAGTTTTCACTGTGGTCAGGGATGTTAGTCCAGCAAATACTCAGAACATCACAAGTTTTGTCGGTACTAAGAATAATAGTGACTTTAAATGAAACTTATTAAGTCATATTTTACACACGATATGTTTGATTGTCAAGATGCTTAAGGAAAAAATGGATTAAAAAGTGCTTCCCTAGTTTACCACCTAAGTTTATTCAGAGTGTTCCATAAGCGCCGGCAGAACGGCCGACTACTCGCCCAGGAAGTGCCGGCGTTATCCACCATATTTCTGACATCCCAGATCGTATATAGAGGAAAATACAGCGTTAAGTTTCACATCAAGTAAAATGCATCCACATTTTGTCTTCCTGCTTTGTTGACCACATGATCTTATTGGACCAATGAGAGCATAGAAGGCAACTAGGTCAACCTCGTGAGCTGATCTGGCCAATCGCTGAGCAGAATTTGGAGTTTGTTTTTGCAAAACAAAAGTTGTTCTTCACCAAAAGACAATATTAAAAGGTTAAAATGCAATGGAGATCTGTTAATTATAAAATGTCCATAGATCAATATATGCTCAGAGATTTTGACTGTGTCTTAGAAAAACAAAATAGGAATCTAAACCCTATATAAATACAGGATTCATACTATTCTTCTATTCTTTCTATTCCTTGACTTTTCCATGGCAGATTTAAGAAATAGCCTGACCAAACATCACCATGAAACAATGAAAAACAGTCCATTTTAAAGCCTTCCCAAAACCTAATAGATCATCCATATGGCTGTGTTATTCAAAATACTGGCACTTATATTAGAAATATTGTAAAATCTATGTTTTCAGTTTTTGATAAAGGACCCTGACTTTTCATAAATTTTACAAATTTTCCATCCAAATTTAAGACTCCCTGATGTTTTCCAGACCTGGATTTTTTAATTTTCTCCCTGACTTTTCCCTGACCAGTATTAGGGATGTATATTATTTTTCAATCTTGTCCCAGCTAGTGTGAACCCTGGAATATGACTATTGGATGACTGTTGTAGATTCATCTACATATTTAGTTTGTTGTTATTTGTATTAATTTGATCTGATAATCTGTGATTAACATATTATTTTTTATATTTTGTAAAGATTCTCAGTTTATATTGATTGACTTATCATTTTTATAATTATTTTGTAACAACCAGGTTTATAAATAAAGATTAAAATGATGGCTGACATATGATTATCCTTAAAGATCCTATGACGTGCGGCTTTAAAATGCTTTGAACAAAACTATTTCTTTAGTCGTGTTTCCAGCTGTAACTCAAACATACACAAACAACCTGTTTCATTTACAGACATTAATAGATGATTAAGGTTTCTATCATATTCACTTCTTACAGTTTTCTATATTTTGTAAAGATTCTCAGTTTATATTGATTGTAAGTATAATATGCTGGATTTTTCAGTGCAATTTTATTTTGATAATTTATAATATTTTTAATTTAGGAGAGATTTTGAAAGAGCAATGAATAATAAATATTCGGTATCTCATGACATTATTTTTCTGATAAATGTTCATTTATACATGGAGAATATATTCAATTTTTGTCCTTCAGAATGTACCAGATGTCACCAAATCACACCGGAGCACGCCCCTGGACCCCCTAGTTGACGTGCTCCTACGGCGCTGCGTAACTCACGCCTACAGTGCTCAAAATAGGGTGCCAAAAGCGCCCATCTAGGTGGCATTGCTGGCTACTCAAAAACTTGTGGAATACTCTGATGACTGCATGTAATGTAACTTTAGATACTCAAAAAAACAACCAAACAACAAACATCAGTTTTTGTTTTTAAAAATTTCTTATTTAGTTTAATGTCCAGAAGTTGAAAGAGAACATTTGTGTAGCAGTTGGCCTGACTGTTCTGGTGTCTCCAAGTCTTGAAGCTCAAACAGGTTTTTTTCAAAGGACTGTTTGAGGATTAAGATTAAGATTGTCCACCTGATTAATCCAAGATCTAATGTGTTTCTGGTCCTGACTCTGGTCAGCAGAAGAACAGCCTCCTGTACCACTTTTTCTTTTTCTTTTTCTTCTGGATCTGGCTCTCCAGATCCTCCAGCTGGGACCTCAAGGCTCTCTCCCTCTCCTCTGACTCCTGCTCCTTTTGCAGCAGAGTCCTCTTGAGAGCTTCTGTGTCCTGCAGGAGAGACGACTTCTCCTCCTGCCACTGATTCTGATTGGTCTCCAGATGATTCTCAGCCACGTTCAGAGCAGCTTTCAGGGTGTTAACCTCCTTCTTCTGCTCTTCAAGCTGAGCCTCATAGGAGGCTCTGGATTCTTCTGTCTCTTCCAGCAGGGAGGTTTTCTCCTGCTGGAGGTGGAGGGACAGGTCCTTAGACTTGTTCCAGACGGACTGCAATTTTGCAATCTCTGCCATGGAGTCTTCCAGCTGGGCTTGATGGGAAGCCTGTGTTGTTTCCACAGCCTTCATAGCATCTTCCTTTTGTTTCAGAAGAGCGTCGTCCATCGTGGTCAGTTTCTCCTGCAGCGTCTTGACTTCGGCCCTCTCCTGCTGCAGGTCCTTCTCCAGCTGTCCAGTCACTGCATTCCTCCTCTCCAGTTGGACTTGGAGGTCAGAGCAGTTGGTCTGAACAGTCAGCAGCGTCTCACTGACGGTCTCCAGCTGGGATTTCAGACCCTCCACTTCCTCTGAGGAGTTGTTCTGATTGGTCTCAGCCAGCCGGGCCTTGAGACCACAGATCTCCTTCTCCATCTGCTCCTTCTCTTGGAGCCACACGGTGCCGTTTTTCTGTTGTTGGACCTTGTCAAGGAAAACAGTCAGCATCTCCGCTTCAACATCAAGGTGGATTCTTCCCACTAGTTTACCTTCGGAGAGCCTCAGTGAACCGTCGGTCAGCTCCCCCCTCAGTTGTTGTTGCATGTTGCTGAGGTTTTTCTTCATGTCTTTATTCATCGTCGCTGGTTTATCTCAGTTAGAGTGTTTTCTGACCAAACCTGGGTCTGCATATATATATAATCCCAACATCCTAGGAAGACATGACATCATAACGCCTCTATTGCATTCTATGCTGTCATCTTGTTGTTGCTAGGACACATAATCCCAACATTCTAGGGAGACGTTATGACATCATTACGCCTCTATTGCATTCTGTGCTTTGATCTTGTTGTTGCTAGGACACATAATCCCAACATTCTACGAAGATTTATGACATCATAACCACTATATTGCATTCTCCGCTCTCATCTTGTTGCTAGGACACCAGCTTGCACCTGTTGTGCAAAAGTAGCAAACACACTGAATATTATTCCTCTTATTATTTTTATAATTATTTTGTAACAACCAGGTTTATAAATAAAGATTAAAATGATGGCTGACATATGATTATCCTTAAAGATCCTATGACGTGCGGCTTTAAAATGCTTTGAACAAAACTATTTCTTTAGTCGTGTTTCCAGCTGTAACTCAAACATACACAAACAACCTGTTTCATTTACAGACATTAATAGATGATTAAGGTTTCTATCATATTCACTTCTTACAGTTTTCTATATTTTGTAAAGATTCTCAGTTTATATTGATTGTAAGTATAATATGCTGGATTTTTCAGTGCAATTTTATTTTGATAATTTATAGTATTTTTAATTTAGGAGAGATTTTGAAAGATCAATGAATAATAAATATTCGGTATCTCATGACATTATTTTTCTGATAAATGTTCATTTATACATGGAGAATATATTCAATTTTTGTCCTTCAGAATGTACCAGATGTCACCAAATCACACCGGAGCACGCCCCTGGACCCCCTAGTTGACGTGCTCCTACGGCGCTGCGTAACTCACGCCTACAGTGCTCAAAATAGGGTGCCAAAAGCGCCCATCTAGGTGGCATTGCTGGCTACTTTCTTTGAAAATCCGGCTACTCAAAAACTTGTGGAGAACTCTGTTTATTTTCCCTGATTTGTATCATCTGTTGCATTTATTATAAATACCATTCTTGTGTCTTCTGTAAGTTTTCCTGTATTTGAAAATAATGCTTGGTGTTATTGAGTTTGCAACTCTTTTTTATTGCCAGTCTGCGAGCCAACACCTGATTAGAATAGATGCATTTTCCCCCTCTCTTTAGTGGTATTGTTAATTTTTTTTTAAATACAAGTGTCATAGTTCAGAGCAGAACTTATTTATGTGGCCCTCTCACTAGCTGATCCTGTCCCAGAGGCTGTGCCTTGTTATAACCTGCTGTGAGGTGATCGACAGCCTGATGGTCTGAATAATGCGTCTCGATCTGGAGAGAATAACCCAAAAAATCAAAACAAGCTTGATATCAGACAGAATCATTTCAACACTTAGCAGTACATGATATCTGTTCTTTGTCCTAATGGCTCTTTGTTGATGACTATCTTTTTATGTATTTTTAGTCATCATTAGTCAATGAAATACGAAGTCATGTTTTTTGTTTCTTTTTGTTTTTGTTTTATACTTATCCATCGATATCTGTTGCTCTATTTATCTTTCTTCCTCGCTATTTAATATTTAGTAATCACAATGAAATACAGACCAATTAAAGTTGTCTTTCTTTCCATTTAGTTTGACTATTTGTACTTTTTTACACTCACCCTACTCGCTTTTTCTCTCTCACTCTTACCTTCACTATTGTCTCTTGCTTTTCTCCCAAAGCACCCGTGAGGCTTTGGATTGTATTCTGGGAGGTTGACGGAGAAACCACAGAGATGTGAACGTGCAACCATGCTGCATCTTTTTAGTGTCTTACCATCTTTCCAGCATTAATTGGGTGTGAGGAGGGCCATTCTACGTGTTAGGTGTGCCATAGACTTGAGTCTCTCCCATGTGAAAGAAAGAAATTCATTTTGCTCTGGTCCTCCTTCCAGTTTCAATTCATTGAGGTCACAGAGACTTTAACAAGTTAAGCAACAACACTGCTAACTCTAACTACACCTGCTCACTCAGTTGACCTTATCTAGCTACTTAAAATGTAAAATGTAATCATAAAAAGCTACCTGAAAAAGCTTTTAGCTGTCATCGTAGCCACTTTTAGCTCACTCTCTGTCTGGCCTTGGTGTCTTTGGATTGATTGACGTGTGGTTTTTGCTCTGCCATATATTAAAACTCGGGACGTCAACGATGTGAGGTTGCCTGATGTGCTAAATGATGGGTGTTGCTGGAATCTCTTTTTTTTCTAAACAAGTGCTAAAAATAAATGCTAGTAAACCCCTCCATTAGCGAATCTAGAATTAACTCGTTACTCGTCTTCATCCTCAGCTGGGCTTCACAGACCTCAACATGGCGGAGTTTGCGGGTTCTGGCTCCACTGTACGCTGCTGTCTGCTGGAGGGATATGACACCAAGAACACACGGCAGGACAACTCCATACTGAAGGCAAGGAGATACGGGTGTTCAAGGGACAAAAATATGAGAGGAGAAAGGCAAATTGATGTGAATAGAGAGAAAAGAAAAAGAAATAAAGTATCTCTGTATGTTAAGTCTTTGCTTGACCATTATTATATACAGATTCATTATTGACCGTTTCATTTGAAACGTCTGTGCCCTCTTGGTATGAACAAGAATTTTAATGTGTCATTAATTTTATAGGTTCGAATGCCTGAAGCAAGCTTGAATATTAACGCTGACACTTTGACCTTTGACCTTCTTATTGATTGCTGCCACTCAAAATATTTAGCCAGAAGCAGCAGAGTGGAAACGCAAAGGATCAGGTGTCCCTTTGTCATGTAAATCTAGTGAATGACTTTTGTTTTTTTTTAGTTGCAGCTAAAAGAATTCTATTTATTTAGAGCTGAGTGTAAAGCTGCTAATTCCACATACACCTGAATTAGTTCAATGTCAGGTTCTGGTTTATTCACTGAGGAGTTGTTGAGCTCTGCAGCGTCAGTGAGTTTATTGAGAATCTTCTCCAGTTCATTTTTATCACAGTTTCCTCAAAACATCTCCAGTACTACAACTTCATAAAAAAAACATGTAAGATAATGAATTTAATTGAATTTGACTGATCGGTGATAATGTTCAGGTTTTGAGTGTCCTCCTGTGATGATAGTGCGGTGATAAACAGTACGTTGATTAACTGCTGTGCAGGAATGAGATCAGTTGTAAAGGAAAATGGAAAAAAGGGAGGAAAAAGGCAGCAATTCATGGAAAACATTTGAATCATTTTTCAGTGTTAGATCAGAGTTTAGCAACAGGATTATCTTGACTTGATAATAAAACAAGACATTTCTTTCCTGTTGCTGCCATTCATGCTTATGGTAACACTGTGTGGTAAATTTTATTTAAATTTTTTCTCTAAAGGTGATCATTGGGATGACCCTCCTGTCTGGAGATCCGTGTTTTAAAACGTGAGTATTTCAAATTGTGACATTTAGATGATTTGTAATCATCTTGTCATCAGTGAGTCTGCATCACAGGAGCTCACTGGTTTTAATATGATGGTGGAAACTGTGTTCAAACATTAATACATGACGAAGATCCAACTCCAACTTTATTTAAATAAATGTGTTGTGTGGCGTTAGTGTGTAGGTGTTGTGATGTTTTTATACACTTGTTGGGTTCAGTCTCATCCTTTTAAACTTGACATCACTTGTCTGTACTTTTCTGTCACTTTTCTTCTGTCCTTTAGCAAAGTTAAAGCTAAAACCACTGAATCTTCTGGACATAAATCTGGTTGATATAAACCAAACCTCACGTTTCTGTATGGATAAACTTCAGATAGCTTCTACAGGATATCGATTCAATTCAGTATTGATTGAAATGAAAATTCCTACCATTTAATGAGACAAATTAGAAAAGGCAAAGCATATTACCTCTGTGTTACTGCAGTCCCAACATGCACTCCCAAGAGTTTGACCTGTATGGACTAATGAACAAATACACTGTTTATCAGAATGTTGGGAAAATAACACGTCTCACCAGTGTGCTCCAAATGTTTTAAAGTGAATGTTGTGTGTCCTGAATATGTGAACTTGTTTGTCAAAACAAATCAGTATATTTGTTAAGGGAACTCTGCATTATGTGTGTCCGCAGGTATTTGTTGGTGTCTTGGTCATTTTAACCTTTTAACTGGATTCTTAAACACATATTTGTGCTCTGTGTTCTTCGTTGCCGCGGTGACTCAGTTTCCCCGCGGTCAATAAAATAAGCCTTATCTGAGTGTGCCAAGTCAAGCAGAACTGCAGCTCTGTGCTCATTTAATCTGTTCCAGACTGATAAGTTTTGTTTTTCCTGCAGGCCTCCCAGCACAGCAAAGTCCATCTCCATCTCGGGACGAGAACACACCCTGCAGCTGGACTGTAAAGGGGAGGGAACAGCCGAGCCTGGGCCGGCTGGAGGGATTTCTCTGGGTCGAGCAGCCAAGCCTCGATCCTCCATCGTCAGCTCAGGTACAACTCCTGCCTGTGCAGTGCTGCATTGTTCTCTGACAGCAGATTAAGTTTTGTGTCTTGTCCTGAGATGACAAAATACCCAGGTTCCAAAAGCCCGTGGTTCCCATACTGGTGCATGCTTATTTGAATACATGAATTACTTTTGGATTTCAAAGGTGGGGCAATCTGAATCTTTATTTAGAATGACTAAAATTGTATTGAATCTCAGGCCTTTTTCCAAGAACAGTGAAGTTGACGTCCAAACGAATTTAAGACTGAGAACAGATTAAATAATGTCTGATTTGCCTTATTTGTCACGATTGTCCTACACTGATTAAGTTCATTTAAAATTACTATTGAGCTCCTCAGCATCAAATAAACCAACTTGTTGAACTTTTAAATCGGTTTACCTGTTGCTATGCCCGATTTTAAAAAAACAAAAACAAAAAAAGTCATTGGAATGATGCCCAAAAGAAATGAGATCAAGATTAATATGAATCATCAAATAATGTTTACTTGAGACTAAATTCCTCTCTTTTATGTCTTCGCCTGACCTGACTCGACCCAAATGTGTTTCATTGTGTTTCAAAACGTCTTTTAATTGGTTCTAAAACATATTTTCGAGAACATTTTACTCGCATGGAAAAGTACCTGGCAATGATAAGAGTTTGTTCATTTCAGTTTAAAATGAAAAATGAAGCCTGTTCTTGTTCCAACATGGAAAAGAAACGTGATAAGCTGAGGCTGTTCACAATGTGTCAGGTTCAGGGATCCGTTTAAAACACCTATTCCATGCGTGGGTTGGGCCATCATCAGTGAATGTGTAAGAGTATGCAAGGTCTCATTACAAAAATCAATTGGTTGGAATGAAAACCTTAAAACTCTTTGACTTGACGAGAAAAGAAGAAGGAGAAATGGCTGCTATCACCGAGGTCTACATCTCTACTGTGAAATGAAATTATGACCTGTTGCTCTGATTCATCTTGCAGGTGAATTTTGACTCAAAATAGATAAATAAATATGAGGTGGTAACGGTTCTGGTGTTTTCAGGTCTCCTTGAAGAATCAGATGGAAACCAGCCCAGTCCTGCAGAAGCCTTCCAGTCTGGTCACTCTCGCAATTCCAGCTATGCCAGCCAGCAGAGCAAAATCTCAGGTACAAGATTCACCAACAGTTGTTCTTTGATATCATGAAGCTAAACACTTCTTATGGGTCCTGTAATTTCCTAATAATGCTTTTAATTGATAACACTTATATGGAACAATAGGTTACACATCAGGTCCTTTCAAATCAGGAAACTATGGAATTGTAAACTATTGTAAACTAAAATGTAAACTAAAAAACTAAAACCCCTCTCAAAATCACCATCTTATTGTGAAGGAGGGGTTTATGTTCCGAACCCCTTTGACCCTGGAAGCTGAGTTGTCGGGGGCAACAGGTCATGGTAGTTTTTTCCTAAGGCAAACTGATCCCAGGTCAGGGGCCAGACAAAAGATCAGTCCGCAGCAACAACAACATTTCAACTAAAGTATTTAGAGAACCTTTTGGATGAAGACCCTTCTCTTTGTTAGGCTCAATCCAAGTGTTTGAATGGAGCATTGATCCCATTGGCACCTATTTAAATGACACATACCCTATTTTCTATATATGAAATATATTAACATTGCTAATTTTACCATAAGCTGTCTGGTCTCTCAGAACAACTCCATTCTTTCCTTAGACTTGCATGTGAGCGCGGAACTGTTCTTTTTGTGCCATTTCTAATATTCCTTCTTTCATGCCTCTTTGGTCCTATTTTATGATGATTTGTGTGTGTTTTACTCTCTCTTGTAAAAGGAATGGTATGTCTTTTAAAACACTGGTTCCACCCAGAGCGACACACTTCAGTTCCTCTGCCCTCTGGTATCTCCTAATATCTCCTCTGACACCCTCTCGTGTCCCTGCCATCCTTCAGGCTACAGCACTGAGCACTCCTGCTCCTCCAGCCTGTCAGACCTCACACATCGCAGAAACACCTCGACAGGAAGTAGCACCTCTGGGGGTTTGGGCTTCAATGCTGACACGTCTACAGAGGGCGACAAGGACGCTGGACGTCCAGAAAGACCCCCCAGACCCCCACGGCCTGTCTTACCCCCTAACAGGCCCCCCAGGTACAGACACGCTCTGGTCATGGGAAGGCTAGGATTTACACTCATCTTACATTATATTTACAAGATTAAAACAATAAAGTTTAAGATTCTAATTCTATTTTGCCTTTTTTCCTTCTTCTTCTCATTGTATTTCAGGAGGAAGCAGGACTCCGTGGAGAGTCACCCCTCTTGGGTAAACGACACTCGCATGGATGCTGACGACATAGTGGAGAAAATTGTCCGAAGCCAAAACTTTGCAGATATCAACAACACTGAAGGTACAGTGGGGACATAGATCCCTCCAGAAGAATCACCTCTGGGGTTTCTCTATACACATGATCTGGCATGGCTTTACTTGCCCATGTGTGGCTGGGGTTTGCATCTCCACTACAACAGGGCTACCCTCTTGTTTTATTTTATACGCTTCCTCCCTGTGGTGTTATTGAAGGTGTCACCCATTATTTCCTTTTTTAATCTCCTAGAGCGAATACGAATGCGATGAAGCTGTCAAATAAAGCAGACATCTGCTGCAGGAGAGAACTAACTTAAAACCACAGAGTCAGTTAGAAGCTACGAAAGTACTGAGCACCGAACACACAGCTCTCTATTCTTCCTCCTCTCTGGGAGGGCACAGGGAGGTCGTCATGGGTTGGCCATGGATCACAGGACGTCACCACAACCATCTAGACAGTAGGATGGGTGGGATTCGGCCCCACTCCTCAGCTCATTTTCTTTTTTCTTTTTTTTTTTTTTTACAGTGAATCTCGTCATGTGAAGGTTTTACTGTTAATGTGATTTTGTATTCTTGAAGTATATAAGAGGTGAAAACAGCATCTGCTGCACCATCTTTGGACCCAACTCTGACTCAGGTTTCCAGCCCTGTGTTTTGTCGCCTTTTATTGTCCGCATGCTGAGGCCTTCTGGTTTCAGTCAGCGGCTGCTAACTCAGTTTCCGTGTTTCTGCCTTCCAGACAGCAACCTGCGTCTGTTTGTCAGCAGAGATGGAAGCACTGCACTCAGTGGCATCAGGCTTGGAAACAGGTGAGAGGCCTGATGCTGACTCTCTGTTTCTCTATCACTTCCTCCTCTTCGCTCTTCTTGTTTCTGTGTCTGTGTGTCACTCTCTCTTCCTCTATTGGTTTTGTCGGGTACACTTAACTTTCAGAATATTTGGGTTTCAGTTAGAAGAGCATGTCCGCTAGATAACAGAAATAATTCCACTTTATGACACGTGGTCATAGATAGATTTTGTAAATGTGAGTTAGTGATGTTGAGGGAATGAAAAAACGCGGAGAGCTTATTTGTGAGGGTAGTGCAGCACCCGGAAAAATGAGACTTGCTGACCAAGACACACCACAGTAGTAAAAAACTTAAATAAATCTAGACAATAAGTCTATGCTCAGGCTGTTTCTGCACCTGTTCACACTTTGGAAAGCGATGGCTTTCCCCGGAGCTAATGGTGCAGCAGAGCACCAGCTTACCACTGCTGAAGGCATCGGTTAATAACACAGTGGAGCTCTCTGCCTCCCCCTCATTTGTTATTATCAAACAGGAAGTAGAATGTCCAAGTAATTTATTACTAAATTAATGCTGTTTTTTTTATTTAATAAACATGCTGCAGACCGTTTATCTTATCTTGTGTTTAATATTTTATTACTGTGGACAAACGTCATTCAGTCATCTTAAATCAAATCAGCATCCAAGAATTGTGATGGTATCGAATCAAGAGATAAGTGTATAATCCCACCACTAATTTAAGTTGTTTTTTAAACTACAGTTATAGTCGGAAAGCCCAAAACGGTTGCAAAGTTCACACACACCTGTCAGTGAAATATTAAATTATTCAGTAGGAATATTTGTTTGGGACTAATATTGTAATACCCAGCCTCACTATGGAAACATAGTCCAGTATAATTCGATAGCCAATTTGTGCCCCCTCAACAAAATACTTAAGTTTAAAGCATTTGTTTTTGTTTCTTTCTATAGACCTAAAAACATAATCCACCTGCCTACACAAAAATCCATTTACCAAAAAGCCTTAAACTCTTAATTTCACTCCCTTTTTGTACGATTAAAATCAGTTTGACACGACACAATGACCTGTTGATGAATTGAATCGTAACGTTCCACTGTATCACACAATAAATCCACTAATTGACTTGTTCACACACTCTGACTCATGCCGCTGTATTTATGGTTTCCTGTAGGGTGTCTGCAGGTGGATACGAGCCTGTGGTGATAGAGAGCCATTGAACCAGCAGGAGACGGGACGTCCTGACCTGTGGATCGTCTCACCGTTTGTCTCGATGGTTTTCCTGGAGCCTCAGCTGGTCTGATGCCATGAGGGGGAAACCTTGTTAGTTTGCACTTTATGTGAAATGTGTGGCAGTCTGCTTGTCTGCACAATGTTCAGCCGTTTTTGTTATGTTGAGAGCGACTCAGAGTGAATGCACCAATGCACAAAACATTTCCAAGACTGCCTTGTGGTGTGTTTACCTGCATCTGTGTTGCAGTAACAACATTTTGGTTGGGGATGTAGATTTAAACAAGTCCAGAGATTTCAAGAGCTCACACTATTTATAGAAAACTTACCTGTTCATAAAGATACAGACACCAAAATCATCCATGTGTTCCCAGTTTACTCTCATACCTGATGCTCTATGCTAACTCTACTGGTTATAGATGACTAACATCCACAAGAAGAGGAAGAAAACAGTATTTCGACTTACTTTACTCTCATTCTTCTCAGTTTGAGATAATAGACTGCTGTCGGTGGACATAATCTGTGTCCTACCTCCATACTTTTTCCAGTTCTGACCAGCTTTTCCTTTCTTCCTTTGCATAAACCTAATTTGGTCTCC
This sequence comes from Chaunax sp. Z400, assembly GCA_037577475.1. Taxonomy (NCBI): domain Eukaryota; kingdom Metazoa; phylum Chordata; class Actinopteri; order Lophiiformes; family Chaunacidae; genus Chaunax; species Chaunax sp. Z400. Next base: position 21,934,764 of record CM075187.1, on the reverse strand, counting down.
CAACAGTGAAAACTCGCTTCAAATTTATAACCCAATTAGACCAGTATCTAACGTTGAACTGGGACACAAAGTAATTTAATAGTAAAAAAAACAAACATAGATTGATATATTATTTTTGAACATGTCTGTAAAATACACAACTTCACCAAAATTCTTCTGACACATTTTTGTTTCTCCAAACTTCCTGAAGTGGTCATCAGGAATCCTCCTGCCGTGTGTTGTGAATGTGATGTGACTCAGCTGGGAAACATTTCCACCTTTACATCTTCTAAACTGAGGCCCAACAGCAAAACATGACAAAGTAGCTTCTTAATGTTTACATATGCATTGCTTAGCAAAAAGGCCTAAATTTGAAGCGTGTTAACTTCCAGTGACCGTCAACACATTCAACACTGAGTGTGATCAAGAGTTTAGAAAACCACTGAGCTGCCGTGGCGATGCAGAAACTCTGAGTCGCTTCATTTTTCTTTTCATTTGAAGTTGTTCCCTGTTGATCGGGGAAATGCAGAACCGCTTCGTGCCTGTAAAGTCTCTCTTGAATGATCCTAAAGCAACACAAAAACTGTATCGACAGAGTGCTTGTAATGGTGAAAAGAGAAATATGTTTCCTATGTTTTCTTTCTCTCTTTTCTTTTTGCATCAGTCACCTTGCAGGTGAAGCCTTTTTTGGAAGTCTCCCTGCATGTATACTACTGCTTCATTGTTGCTCCATTAAGGATTAATTGTATGAGATTTAGTCCTCCTCTCTTTTCAGCCATCACAAGTGAAACAAAATGTGTGGACAGTTGAAAGCACTAGTTGTGTGGTACAAATTGTTCTGGTTTTATTTTATCCAGCTGAACAAGGAGCTCACTCCATGAGGGATTTCTGCAGCAGATGCAACTTTAAAAGCTTTGTTGCCCCCTGGTGGAGCAACGGCCTGCTGTCAGTTTTTTTTTTTGCATGAGCCCATGGCCTTTGTTGGTGTGATAGTTGGAGTTAGGCTGGTTTGTTTACACCAAAGAGGCAGAAAAAAGGTTTAGCAGTTTTTATAAAGGAGGCAATCAGCTGGCTGGTTGCTTCTTTTTGTTGGTTTTAGAAGCAAATTTCCTGATTAGAGTTTCCACTCCATCATGTCCACTTCAAGAACGTCATACTGAGTCTTAAAATCCTATTTTTCTCTTAGTAAAAAAGGTGGGGGAAAAAATGTCAGTCTGAGAAATAATGCTCCCATTTCCAGATGAAGGTCTTATCACTAATCTCTTAAACAAAGCAAAATGACATGGATGTTTACCTTCCAAGGTTGTCCAGGGAAAACCAAATCTACAGTCCAGCGTGAAACGTTGTGAGTCCAAAAAAAAACAAATGTAAAATGACATTTATGCTTAATTTTCTTTTAAGCAACTAATCAACAAGTCATTTTTGGCCGAGTTTAATTGCACCAGAAACAAAAAAACAACAGCTCTTTTGACAGAATATTGTTCCCTTTTTTTACAGTCAAAATCTGATTTTAAGAGTAAATTTATTTGTGAGACTTTTTTTTCCAGAGAAGTTGTGGTTTTGCCACTTGTCGTTCCACATGTTCATGACACTACGCTGGTTGAATCCAGCTCACTATACAAGTGAAGTCACTTTACCCTGCCTATTTGTTTTCTGCATCTTTATGTTTATTAATCACATTACTCTCACATTTGGGGATGAACCACTGTCCTTCTAGTTTGGATTTGGGTGTACATCACTGCAGCCTTTAGTATTCTTTTAAAGCATTTATTTATATATTTTTTATTTTTTATTCTTTTCAATTTTTGGTGTCTGGAGGTTGGTTATAAGCTATGCACACAACTCACCCCCTGAGCTTTTTTTCTTTTTCTTTTAGTACTTCTAACAAATTATTCTATAATAACAAAGCTAGTATAACCTAAATTTATAGAGCATCAAGATGGAACTGTTCTTCCAATCACCACATAGTTACTACAATTTATTTGTTGGTTTTTTGGTGATATTTCTGCAGAAATGATAATAAAAAGCTAATCTGAGTTTGCTTTGTGATGTGTTTTTAATCTTCGGTGTGAAGTTAATGCTCTTTCATGCAGCCTCGAACCTCAAATCACAAAGACCCTAAGACCCCCGATTTGAGTGAGGAAAAACTCCCCCAAAAAAATAAACAGAAGAAATGTCAGGAGGAGCCACATAAAATGGATCCATCTCTCTGACATGCAAAACTAGTGTCAATCTGTTACCACATAGCTAGGACATTAATAAATATACCAGACTTTCAACGCACTAAAGAGAATGCTCCTGCTGTCCACAGTGTTGCTTATACTGCTGTAACATCTGATGCTTGTGTTTTATCCATGATTCGTCTTGGAGTAATAAAAACAGACAAAAAGGCTCTTCAAAAAATGACATGTTTATTGCCTACAGGAGGTGAGGACAGTAGGGCTTCATGGAGACACATGATACAAATACTGTTGAGCATGTTTGATTTCAACTGAGGTGTACCTGCTCACATATTAGATACAGCTGTAGCCTTTGTAGAGGTCCTCCATTCCTTCATGGAAATATCGTTGCTTCAATACAAGAATAAATTCCCTCTATACATACAAGAATATTGTTTGTGCGAAAGCTGGCCCAGCCTAAAAAAAACCTCCCATACACCAAATGTCAGCTTTCTGGGGAATTGTATTTATAGTGCATTAACTTTTAAGCACCTTACAGCTTCAGTAAAGTCACACTCCATCCACCTCCATAAAGATGGAGGACCCACAAGAGACATATTATAGGATGGTCAAAATCTCAGCAGGAGAGGCTGAAATATCCTGATTTTTAAGCCCTAGTATGGATCAATGCCCCTGCTCTCTTCTAATGCCACCACTTCTACTCTCTGTTTAAGTCTCAGAACACAAGATGAGACGACTACTGCATGATCAGGAGTATTTATTATTTCAAACTTTAGAGAGCTCCCTCTGAAGGAGTACATGACATTATCAGCTGTTTTCACAGGCAGTGGTTCTCCTCCTACTGGGTAAATTGAAGTTAACGTATAAAACCGGAGTTCAGGTTTGGATTCACAGAGGAGCATCAACTTTCAACTTATATGAAAGCATGAAGAGCCCAAAAATAAGAGCAGGTGGTGAAACACTGATGAAAGGTCCTGCAGTCACTGATATTTTTATGTTACATTTATGTCATCCATTTTTTTAAAGTTGAATTGAAACGCACAAGGCAACTAAGCACCTTTCACTGATTTTTTTTAAAATCCGATCTTTTTATCTTTTCATAGATCAGTGTATTCATAAATGCTTGGCCAGGCCCCCAATGACTTTAGAGACCAAAATGCATAGCTGTAACTCTGCTTTCGTAACATCAGTAAACAGGATATCTACAAAGGATAGATCCGTATCCATCGTTATCTGATCTGTTGTTTTGTCGGAGGAAAACATCAAATAAGCACCGTCACCTACGTTGTACCAACTTTTCAGTCATCATCAGAGGTGAGGAGCAGCTCTCCATCACAAGGTCTTCCCTCCAACAACTGCTCACTTGCTGCTTCCTCCTGCGTGGAGGCCGCTTGGATTAAAAACAATGTGGTGAGGAGCTGCTCGTCAACAGAAACTTAACATTGTTCTTACATATGCCAGGTTTAGAGCAGTTTTATTTTAAACCCCTGGAGATGTACTGTAGCACCTTTGTTGGTGACTGCTGGTGGCTGAGGATCCTCACCCACTTTCACTTTGCTTATTATACACGACTAAAACAAATCTGCTGAATGTTGCTGAAAGGCAGCAGATTATTAAAAACACTTTTCCCAAGGAATGTTCCAATTAAATACTTTGTTTCCAGACATAACAGTCTTGTATTTCCTATTCTTATCACTGACATTTTCCAAATTAAAAACAGGAAACGGAAAGATTTTTTTCAACTATCAAACCAACAGACAGGTTGAGGCTGATTATACACTGAAGTTGCTGCCTTTCCTCTTTATAGTCCGAATCTATGGTATGGTATATGGTACCACTTGACTGTTTAATGGCCTAATTCTACATTCACCTGTGGTCAGTATTGTAAATTAAAAGTATCCAAATGTAGTGAAAATATTCATGATACACCATGCATTTTAAAGGATTCAATTCAAATTGATATTAATCTTATCCGACTTATGTGTTTTTCTTTTTCCACATCATTACCTTCAGGTTAACACTGCAACACATGCAGCTTCCTTTAAATTCATGTTTCCTGCTTTGGATCCCTGCCTTAGTTGGAGGCTGTCAAATTCAACATGTAAAACAAATTAAGGAACACAACGCCTTTGTTGAAATGCTCGATGATTTGTAAACACATCCTCATTTCCCCTCTGCAAACATTGGTGGATGTCTTATTGGCCACCAAAGACTAATAACCTCATGTAAAATCAGGCAGAATTAACTCAACAGTGGAGTCAGATATTGAACAACAATGATATTTACATTCAGGAAATGCATGTGATGACGGTTGTGATAATTCTGGGCAACTTTTTGCACAGAAAAATTGCAAAACAACTAATGAGTGTACATTTGAGGTATCTGGTAAATGACTGAATGGATGGATGCATGGATGATGATGATGGCGGCGGTGGGTTAATCTCTGTGCGTCTTGGTCTCATGGGCAGTGCTGCTGTTGAAGAAATTGTACAAACTAGGCACGTTGTTTGTAGGCAGAAGGATGATTTGCGCTCTACAGAGACAGAATTAGCAGGTCAAATGTGTATAGGTAATGTTATTGGACATTAAAGATGAGGCTGTGGATGTTGGATGATTTGTGTGAAGAGAGACATGAAAAGGAAAATGGAAAAACAAGTTTGGGGGAAAAAAAACAACCAAAAAAACAAAATAATTTTACTTAAGCATGATCTCAGTGTTAAAAACATTGAATGGTGCACTGGAGAAATAAAAGCCTTTGAGACAAATTGCTTTTAAACCTAGAACATTTATCTTTTTTTGTCAAAAACTTGGTAATACTGACAAAGTACCAATTGAAAGACTGCATGTTAGAGACAAAAAATGCCCGTAGTTCAAAAACAAAGTTGGACAAGAGTGTCAGAGACAGGTGGAGGTTGTATGTAGTGCATCAGAGAAAACAAAACAAAACATTAGTACATCTTTGATTTGTGAGAAAAAGTACGCCCCGTTATTGGAGAATGGTACATTCCCCTCACAGAAGTGAAAGACGCCCCGTCATCAAAGGTCATTTAATTTATGTACAGCTGTCGTTTAAACTCAGAAAACCCAGCAAGGTGAATGCAGGAGTGAAGTATAGGCCTCAAAATGCTCACAAAGATAGACTTCATCAACTCCACAACAACTGGAGGTGTAATTCATTGGTGTTAGGGTCAAATCGTGCAAATGAAGCAAAGCAGATACCGCCTGTCCAGGTCGGTAAAACTGATCTGTGATTTAAAGCTAAGGTCATCGGGTATCATGTTATGCCGACACCATTCATCCCCAAATTATGGCTTTTTGAACAGAGCAAAAGCTTTTTACTTAATTCAATCACAAACAGGCAGGGTTAACTTGCCACCACAGCGGAGAATGTGCCAGATATGTTCAACACCGTGTGAATGTGAAGGCAGCAGAGACAGGGCTGGGTATCAAACCATTTTTTCTGCCCATCAAAAGTCAGTAAGTATAGAAAACAGGACTGAAAAGCTGGCATCAAAAGTCTAATCAGATGCTGATATGTCTTCAACTATTGCTTCTGTCTTATATTTAAATCAATACATTTTTGATTTTCATTCTACAAAAAGCAGTCACTGTTATAACTGTGGTTCCTAACTCTCTCCTCTTGCCGCCTGTCGCAGGTTGTGTGTCTGAACTTGGAGAAAAGTCGCCGAAAACAAATTTTTTTTATAGATTTTTCTTGTTTTCTGCTCTGTTAATTGTTTGGGTTTGGAATGACTGCTTTAGACAACATTAGCTATTGTCAGGACCGTTTTGTACAGGGAAAAAGGCTTTTTGTACACAAATCACTTATTCAATTCTTATTTCACAATATTCAAAAACATTGAGAAGGTGTATAATGTTTGTATTGGTACTGAAACTACTGTAACATAATCATGAAAGTATTGATACCCAGTCCGTATCCTGCATTGGTTTATTCTGTCGATCCCACATTGATGCTTGAGCTTCTCTTAAAAGCCATAAAACAAAATCAAATGACAATGTTTAAAAACTCCAGAGTGTCTCTAAACCAAATTTATCTGAACAATTCCGGCATCCTCTGACGACTCAAAAAAGAGACCAATGTGATGATCCGTAGTTATTCTTTTTTGGAAATGGAGCAAAAGTGCAGTAGCAGTTTTGTAAAAGAAAAATATGCAGAAAAACATGGGAATTCTACAACAACAACATATATGTATCTAATTACATAGATCACCTGTGCTTATAATAGATTTTCAGAATAGCTTCCTGTTTGGTTTTTTGCTTGTACGATCTGACTCCGAGAGCCTGTCATTTTAGAGGTACTGCTGGATGCATAGCATAGCCCTGAGTTACAACTTGGATAAAGGGCTATTAGCTCTATTCAACGGAAACAAATATACTAAGTTTAGAGTCCACAGGAGTCTTGCATTAAGAGGCTCCAACAAGCGCTTCACAGTGAGCCTTTGGTAAATACATTCAGCTCCATGTTGCAAATTAGCAGATTTTTCTCAGGAAGTTTTTTCTCTGGCCAGTGAATAAATATTATGGTGTTATCGACCGAGCATGTGTCACTCATTCTGGGGAAATTCTTGGTCCAGTCAGGACAGTTCTCATAAAGGGGAAGCTTGTAAAATATGTTCAGAATTCAAAGGTAGCTACAACACTGTAGGTGGCAGCATATGATCGGAGTAACTGCAAACTGCTGCTCACTATACTGTTTGCTGTAGTTGTATTTGGTTGTAGCTGAAGGTACCATTAACTCAGTTAGCAGTGGAACTAGAAGCCCCATAGTTGACTGGACTGTGCCTGGATTGAGATCTTACATCATGTGTGGAGCCACCGCGGTCAACAGGGCTCAGCACAACCAGGCTCCCAGTAATCACAGCTGGACAGACTGGGACCACAGCCTCTGAGACTGGTGGAAGCCAACGACACAGACAACACGGGATACAGTACAGAGGTGATTTAAAGCGGCTCCGACAAGCACTATAAGGAATGAGGTGATGCGACATAGGAGCGAGTGAGTCGGGCATCAGCAGGGGCGGAAACGGCGTATAACACCGGAATATTTTCACATCTTACTCGGTGAAACTATTTATTCAGATCCCTAGAGGTGATTGTTGAAACACAGGCCATTTTAGTGAGCTTTATTTTATTCATGTCCGAACGAAAAGTGTGTTTTACGACGAGTTAAAAAGGCAACTAAGCTCATCTTAGTTTGGTAAAAGAGAAAAACTTGAATTCTAGAAGACGTACGATTGTGTTTTTTTGTTTACTCAGGGAAGAAGCTGCAGGAATATTTCCTTTCTTGAAATTTTGCTTCCTTCACTTCCTGGACCAAACGCTAAAAGAACTCGTGGGTCTTTTCAAACTTGCTGCTCGTACACATCTCTCAGCTCAAACTACCACAAAGTGGTATCATGAGACAGGACGGGCCGGGGGCCTGCTGGTTCAGTCGATATCTCTGCAACAAAATACACAACACCTTTGACATAACGATGACACGGTTCTGTCCTCACATTCTGTTTGAAAGCTTTAAATTCAAAATTTCTCCATATCTTCCAAATCCCACCTTTAAGCCCTTGAGCGTTCAAAAAGCAGAAATTCATAAGTTAAAAGTGTAAAAGCTCATTGTTGGTCAATGTCAGGTTTGCGTCATGAATATACTTCATGTCTTAAAATATTCTTTGCAAAGCAAGTCACGGACTGGGGGCTAATGTGGCTGCAAAGTTTACAAAAACGTGGGATTTGATCGCTCGGCCTAAGTTGACTATTCTATCGCTTCATAGTCCTTCTGAAAACAAGTTGCATCTATTAAACTACAGAGAGCTTGAATTGGCTAAGATTCAAATGAATACCTTTAAAATAGTAAGTGATGATAGAAGAGAGGTACGAGACCCGTATTACAGAAGGAGAAATTCATAGAGGTGATCGTAGTAGCTCAGTAACGACCATGCAGCACAGTGAGGCAGCTTTTGAGTTTCCACTGAGTTACACAGGATACTAAGTGTTGGATCTGAACGCCTCCCTAAACAATCTGTCATCAATATTATCAGTGCTGTTATGTGACAAAAGATTCAGAAGGCCTGCAGCATGAGATGCTTTCATATTCGAGTTACCATATAAAACACAACAATTTAGTGTTACAATGCAATACATAACTTTTTAAAACACCCAAATCCGTACTTTTTAACCTAAAAATCACAGGTATTTCTCACATGTAGTTGAATGAAGTATTTTGGTGTTTCCAAATTGAAATATGGACCTGTGTTTACAAAAGTAAAACTCACTTTTCAAATCCTCTAACAACATTCCTGACTTAGATTCTGTTTAGTGTTCCTCCTTTGAATAAAATACCTGTCACTTAACGTGAGTGCAATACCAGGTTCCAGTTCTATAGACTTTAACACAACGCACATGTTGCGGTGCAGGATTAATTTGATCATGCTGTGTTTTCACTCTAGAGATTTGGTTTTTTTTTTTAAAGCTGTGCAAAATGAGAAAAGAATTGAAGATGAAATTCGGCTGAACTGCTGACATTTGTGAATTTGATTTATCTTTAAAAAGTTGACAATATCAGTTAAGGTTTGTTGTTGTCGGAGCAGAATCTACAAGTGGTCTCGATCATGTCTAAAAACAAAAACACCAGCTGACAGTGGGGGGTTACCGTAACAAACTTCAACCTATGCACAACATTTGGTAACAAGCCTTTCAAGGGGAGTAAGAAAATGTCAAATGAAACATTTACAGTGTGCAAAAACACAAAGAGGAGCAACAAACAAGCGAATACTTCACTCCTTTAGGGTGGGTGTGTCTTAGGGTTGGAGGGGTCGGATGGTGTCTGAGTTTTTGTATGATTGGTAAACTGTACAGGGTCCTGTATAAAGCTGAAGGGGGAGGACAGTGTTTGAAGGTGGGGTAAGAAGGGTGGATGGGACTCTTTTGGGCTGCACTACCTGTGGACCGGCAGGTGCAGCCCGTTGAGGGGGTTGAGGGGGTGGGGCAGGTGAGGCTGCAGCTCCAGCTGGGCTAGCAGGGAGAAGTGGTCCGAGGGGATGTGAGGGTGGGGGCAGCCGGTGATGTTGTTGTCGATGAGCCACTGGCTATCCAACGGTCCCAGGAGGCCCAGGACACTCATGTGGGTCTTAGAGAAGAAGATGTAGTCGATCACGCCCTGAGGACAGAAAAACGTGATGTCAAATCTATTTAGTGATGTTCTGGGTTGTCATGGAAACGTGTTTGTATCAGCGAGCTTTAAAAAGTGACACTGAATACTCACATTTTTAATCAGATCATGCATTTCCTCGCGCAAAATAAAAAAGACTCATTTTTCCATGTAACAAAACATGATTGCTATTTTTTTCTCAATGCATTTCTTGTATTTTCTATTAAAGGAGAAGTTTGACATTTTAGGAAATGTGCTTATTCATTGTCAGGCCAAGATGAGAGAATTGATACAGCATGAAGCTACAGCCAGGAGACTGTTAGCCATCTTCACTTCTAACCTTTGGCAAGAAAGCAAAAAGTTTATTTCCCATCATGTCAAACTTTACCGCAATACAGTTTTGGGCAACGGGAGATGAAAAAGCTATTTGCATGAATATAGTGCTTCTCAAAGTGCTTTTTAACACTTGCCACATTCACCCATTCACATGCACAGTCATTCACGGCACTTCCTATCCAAAGCGCCCTGAGATATCTGTTTGTTTCAGCCACTGATAGATACACTCACATGCCAATGGGGAGCAATCTGTGGCTTAGTGCCTTAGGACACTTCTACATGCAGAAGGAGGCGGGGATCTAACCAGCAACCTTCCAATTAGCAGACAACCAGCTGTACAACTGCCCCAATGTCCTGGCATACATAAAGTCATATTGACATTTTATCTTAAGGCCAAAGACCGATTTTAAAATAAGACACTGAAGAGGGCAAAGAAGATTAAAATGTTCTGCTTCAGTGCTTTTATCAAAGACCGTCTTGCAAAGACACAATTTTTAGAACCACACTTTAGTCTCAGTTAGATGTCTTTAGCACTACTGGCCAAATCTGGAGGGTCGCGTGTGTCAGAAAATCTACCACAGTACAATCGCAGTCTTCATAGTCAGGATCTTATACTGGGGACAAAATGTAGACAGTGAGACTTGAGGGAAAACATGTTTGATAAAACGCTCTGGTTTATGAACCTCAGACAGGATGGAAACGTTTACGGTATTGATCTGGAACACATTCAGTGAGAGAAGACGAAGCTTTTTAGTCAAACACAGTAAATAATTTAGACCTGGGAGAAATCGATCTAACATAAATCTTTATTCTGCTACTGCATTTTTATCTGAAAAGGATTGTTTTCGATAATTTTGACATGTCATGGAACAGCCCCCATGACTGTCTGGTATGTGTTTGTCAGTCTGCTATAGGAGGGGTTCATGTTGTCTCAAACGTTATCCAAAGCCTTATCCTTATCCTCATTTTAATGTAGGCCCACTGATAATGCCGCTGACTAAAGCACAGACCAACTGACTATCAGAGAAGTCCATTAATACTTAATACTACAATCGTAAGTCTGTGTGACAAAGTGCAACCCTTTTTTCTTTTTCTTTTTTTACCTTGAAGTCATATGTGTAGTTGGTGTAAGGCATCAGATTGCTGTCATAGGCGCTCTTCAGCTGGAAGCTGTGTGTGATGCTTCCGTCTGAGTTGCCGTTTTTGCCGTTGCAGCTGAAGTTGGTCAGACATTCATTGTAGCGTAGCTCCTTGAAGTCCTTGTGGTTCTCAGCCACTCCTCCGTTGCTCAGATATTCCACCACACCTGGATCATACAAGGGTAACATTTTATTGTGAAGGCGCACCGCATAACATCCCTAATTATTCTTTATAAAACCCTAAAAATGGCCCCAAAGTTTATTATATTATTTTTGAAGACTGAAATGATCCTGAAAAGTGAGACGGCCCTACCAGAGTCGGGCAGCGAGTTGAGGTCAGCACACAGGACGATGGGAATGGAGGACGGGTCGGAGGTTGGCGAACCGGTCGCCATGGAGCCCGAGGCCCTCTCAGCGATGCTCTTCAGCTCTGACAGGAACATCATGGTTTGGATCAACTTGACGTCCGAGTACTCGGGGTCCCAGTGCATGTGGGCGTTGGCCACCAAGATCAGCTGCCTTTCCTGTGGTGGTTTTATGCCTGGAAACAGAGAAGAATCTGGATTATGCCACAAATATACATATATATATGGGATTATAAACACGTTAACACATGACACACAAAAATAAACCCCTAAAAATCACAAGAAAACTCCTAGGAGCTTGCGTTTATAACAACTAAATTGCCTTTATTGTCATGGCGCGGTCATGTTCGGTCTTCATCAGGGAGTCAAACGAACTCTGACCCTGGCTAAATAAACCCAGACTTGGACTTATTTTTGTGAGAGAAAAGCTGATTGCTGTGGTGCAACTTTAAAAACTAAAGTAGTGCTGTGACAGTAAAATAAAATAATCAAATGGAAAAGATAGATTTAAATTAAAAGACTAAAAAAGGAAATAAATCAACCACAACAGTTAAGTTATACTGTATTTGTGCGGTTACTGTAAAATAGATGCAGCGAAAACTTTTCTGCACGTCACTCACTGCAAAGCTTATTGAAAGAAGCGCTAAAAATGCATTGTATGATATATTCAACCAACAAAAGAAACAGATGGCATCCTTCTCGTCTAACAGATCACTCTTACATCCTTTTTCACTTTGAACATTTGAACAAAATGTAGAGGATTCTGTTCAATTCTATTCAAAGTCACTAATTAGACATTTTGGCATAAATACATAATTTCTTTCACTCGTTTATTTATTTGGTAAATAGGTCATTTTGAATTTCTTCTTACAGGTGTACTGCTACGTCAGCGATTTATTTCTGGCCACAATTTCTAGGTACAGTGCATCCATGGGTCCATGCATACATTATGCATTATCAATTATCAATTATTTAATTACCTGTTTAAAGTAAAACCTGTCCTGGATCTACTAGTAGATTAATTGTTCAACAGAAAAAAAATAATATGAGGGTTTGGTGCTGTTTTCTGACTGGACAAAAACCTGTATGTTTCTGAGAAGATGAAAAAAGAAAGAAAGAAATATGTCACCTTGGATAACAGCACATAACAAGACGAGGTATATGTTCTGTAAAAGGCCCACAGATTGACTGTTCTTACCACTGGAGAACATTTCCTTGTTGACCTCAAGCAGAACGGCCACTCCGATGTTGTCTTTGGTCATCACTCTGTTCAGCATGACCTCGGAGCCCTCAGAGTTGGCCATGGCCACCTGGTTGAACTCCACAGTGTGGTTCTGGACCAAAGTAAACCTGCAGAAGTGTCCACAGAGCAGAAGAAATACCCATGAAACAGTTTGAAAACTCACACTTAAATTTCAGATCACTTTACATCAATAAAGTGTATTGAACAAATCATGTTCTGTACTGTATGTTCTGTAAATATATATCTCTGGAACTCACTTCTCAGTCTTGAAGAACACTGCGCAGCCGTCCACGTGTTTCCTCTCCTGCTCAGAAACAAGTTTGGCACGAGACTTTGGACAGAAGTAGCCGTCGTAGCCGCGCTGCTTTAGTGTTTCCAGAAACAAAGTGTAGTACTGCTCTGTCTCCACCTCCTGCAGATACACAGGACAAGAACAAAAAGATCAAAAAGACTCCTTTAAATGCATGTATACAAAATAATGTTCGTTCAGGTCAGTCTTTATTTTGATGAATAAATAAAAACCATACGGAGAGTATGTGGAAACAGAGCCTACACAAGAGTGTTGCCATGGAGTTAAGTTATACCACTGAAGAAAACAAGGTCAAAAAGAGAGGCGTGTGAGGTTCTTTTTAGTTATCTGAACAACAGAATCCAATTTCCATCTATCAAGTCAACAGATAAAGGCACCCTTAGGGCTTAAACTCTTTCAAAAAAAAGTGGAACCATTCAAATGCATTCAAATGCACGGTGTAGTAGGTTAAACATTTTAATACAATTTCTCCTTTTTTTTTTTACATTGATCACTTTCCAAGTCTGGTGAAGAATCCATAACTTTCCTAACTTTACGTTTCAAACATAGATTTTGGGTTTTGTATATAACCGTTAAGAGTTGTTCATTTTTATATTGTTTTTCTGAACTCCTAAATAACGTGATTTCCAACAAATCTGGCCCAACAATATTAATTATAATATAATTATATTTTTCCCCCTGATTTTCTGAGCTTCTCAGCCTCTGAAAATTAAACAAATGTTCCTTAATTTACTTGACAAGATGATCTTGAAACGTGTAGTTATTATGTAAAGCAAAGGGACTGGTGAACTTGTGACATTATATTTGTGTTAAAAAGGGACATTTCAGGTAAACAAATATACTGTAGTTTAATTCGCTAAAGACAGGAATCTAAAGTGACTCCAGTTAATCAGTAATGTTGAACTCTTTATCTATTAGACAAAGACTTGGTTGTGTTGATGTGATGAGTTTATAGCAGCTGTGCAGCTCCACACAGAAGACACTGGTAATTAAAGCACTGATGAGAATGACTCAATAAATCAGTTTCATGCTCTACTAAAACTGAAATTGTGCTAAGTGAATCATTTGAAGTCAGTGGTTGGGCAGATGGTGGGTGGATAACTTTGCATTTAATGATCAAAAGCTAACTCAAGCAAGACTGAACTGCTGCAACGCCAGCCCTTCAAAAGCAGGTACATTTTATATGTGCATATTAAGTTAGCCCTTTATTGCAGATGCTGATGGAAAGCCTTCTGCTCTAAAAAGTTACTAAACAAGTATGGATTCTGAGTGGTCCTCCGATACATGCATTTTTAGTGCTATGCTAGTAGAACGCTAATGTCAGCTGGTTGGTCCAAACAACATGTTAAAAACAGGTATCAAAACACATATTAAATATGAATAAAAACAGCTAAAATAACAAGTAACAAATCACATCACACATCATATCCAACACAATAGTCAAACATTAAACGCTGATCTGAAAAGATGAGTCTTGAGTAATGATTTAAATATGGAAAGTATGGAGGGCTTTATGGGTGAGGAGAAGGAGTTTAAACTGGACGCGTTGTGGGACAGGGAGCCTGTGGAGATTCTGGATCACAGGGGTGATGTGGTCAAGGGAGGCGAGTGTGGGTGAGGAGGCGAGCAGCGGAGTTCTGAGTGTACTGAAGTTTATTGAGGACTTTGGATGTTGTGCCAAAAAAGGATGCTGTTGCAGTAGTCAAGTCGGAATGTAATGAAGGAGTGAAGGGTGCAGACGAGCTACTGTTTGTTTCTGAGGTGGAAAAAGGCAGATGCGGTGATTTGTTTGATGTGGTGTTCAAAGGAGAGGGTGTTATCAAGGATGACTCCCAAGGTTATGGGTGTGAGGGGAGGGAGACAGAGCGGAGTTGTCAATGCTGAGGGGAAAAATGAAACATTAGATGGACTTCCATAAATCCTAATTACTTTAGTGAAAACGTGGTAACATGAATCAGGGTGGTAAATATGATCAGAAATCATTATAAATTCATACTGTGCAAGGAGGATTGTGAATGAGTGAAGATTCTCAAAACACTGGTCATGACAAAAAAGGGAGATGATTTGTGGGAAACTGTACAGTAAAGTAAAGCAAATAAGCTTGGATAGAGGAGAGGAGTGTCTGAAGCCCTTTACAAATAGTGAGAGAAGGATTTAGTAGTAACATCTGAATAAAGCATATCTTCCTTCTTCCTGCTCTGATTACTGTCTGATTTGGTGCTTTTTCCCTGTGAAAGAACGTGAGTTTAAAGTTGAAAACGTAACAGAGGAAATACAAGGAAACATGTGCTTCACTCAGGGGGTCCCTCGTTTACCTGCAGGCTGATGATGTCAGCGTCACAGTTGGTGATTTCCTCCATGATACCTTTCTTCCGGTACTCCCAGTTGAGGGCCCAGGATGGACAGTAGCCGTACAGCTGTCGCGTGGCGTACTTGTCGCACAGCACGTTGTAGCACATGACCGTGAACACGGCTGCAAGAGAGGACGACGTGGAGAAGTTACAAAATGACTGAAGATCCGTGTAGTTTTAAATTTCATTCCTCTGGTGTTTTCTGGCCCACGAATCTGACATTGGGAGGGTAGCAAGACAAACTTTTATCATTATGCAAATGTTGCAGGTTATTACTTTCAGACAGATATTCCACATCCAACATAATGAATCGTCTTTACTCCAAAAGGAAGTTGAGGCTGTTGTATGCATTACGTTTGAGCCTGATGAACTTACCTGTGGGAATCATTGGGTCTCGCTCTTTCAGAGTGATCCAAGGTCTTTGGGGGAGCTGCTCTGGGTGCACTGCAAACAGGGCAGGGGGAAATTAGGGACAAGCGCTCACTTGTCTGGGACAAACACAATAGTATACCTGCTATGAAATGGTTGCTGCTGGTTAAATATGCATGAGTTCCAATAAACGGTTGTGTGGTGAGGTGAAGCAGCTGAGCCATTTACCCGCTAGATTGTCAAGCATGTAGTTCAAAAGCTTTCTGGTTCCGTCTGGCTCCTGGTACAGATTGAGGATGTCTTGAGACAAAGGGTTTCCTGCAAAATAACCATTTAATAAATAGCAACTATGCAAAGCAACTCTTTAATCTTAATTCACCAGCAATTTAAAAAAAAAACTGTCAGAAGTTCATTTACACTATAGAATTGAGTCTGTGGTCCAAGATAATAGTAATAAAAGACAAGACTCACCTTTCAGGCCCAAGGTTTGTAACTGGAAAAGCCTTCCAAGTTCATAAGGCAGAACTCGTAAAAGATTGTTGTTTAAAAGCAATTCCCTGCAAGAAATGGTGCAGAATTATCAGTATTCTCGTGTCTTTTCTTTTTCTTTCACAAACTCTCTTTTACAAAAGTGGAAAATTCCTGTCACTGACATATTTTTTACTGGTGTCAAAACAGTTGTTTGCTTGTCACCTTCGTTTTTCTTTGTTTCGTCACTTGTGAGGTGAGATGCTTTTCTGAGCGCCGTGGGATTTCTATTCCCACCCAGAATCCTCCTCTTTCTTCTGAGTGTTTGATCACTGTGTTTTAATCATCACCACTGTTCTTCCATACTCTGGGATTGTTTGGCACATTAATTCTTAAATGAATCCAAAGAATAAATTCTTCTATTTTTTTGTGTAATCTTCAAACAAGCGGACAAACGTTGGTAATTATACTAAGTGGAAGCAGTTTGAGTTTGTTTGCTTCCATTTTCAAAAAAATAAAAGCAGAGAAAATGGCCCTCAGTCATTTAGTTGTTACGTTTTCGTTCTATCATACACACATTAGATGTTAAATTCATATCTGGTCTAAATAGTTCTATACTACAGTCAGTATTTACAGTTTGAGTTGGATCTTTATCATTATTACCACCATCAAAACCACAAGCATTCATTTCTAATAAATGTTCATATTTGCTCTGTCAAACTAAATTAACAGAATAGTTAGAGAATAGGATTACTTTATGTGATGCTCTACATCACAGAGCCTCATACCTCAATGAGTTTTAAGTAGTAAGGAGTCCGTCTTAAAACAATGATTTCTTTCTTTCTGCTCATTCATTTGCGTTTTTTAGCAAATGTGTGTGTAACCGTCTGTAGCGTCTCCCAGGAGCTCTAAATGACCATTATAGCATATATGGTCAGAGGTCAGAGATTATTACCTCCACTTACTAATTTCCTAGGAGTGACCCTGCACTGTTGACACAGGCAGTTATTACTTAAAAATCTGTGATTGTATTTGTCCGCTCTGTTAGAAAAGATCCATGATCTGAGATCAGACTAGGATGATGACACAGTGGATTTCTATGCAGGCTTCTCCTGTTATGAAGCTCTGTGTTGCAGTGAATTCAGTATTCCCATGTTTTCACTACACTGTGTGTGGTACTTGCCTGAAATCCCTACAAGTACCTCAGGACTCTCCTACAGTAAAATGGACCAACCACACTGACGGCCTACCTGAGAGAGACCATGTTGCCCAGTTCGGCGGGCAGGCTGCGGAGCTTATTGGACGACAGGTTCAGGTAGACCAGGTTGGGCAGCTTGGAGATATCCGGTGGGATGCGGGTTAGATTGTTGTCGTTGATGTGTAGTGCCGTCAGGTGAGTGAGTGTCCATAACGAGCTGCTCAGACTCCTCACTCGTCCTGTGTCAGAACAAACACGGGTACAACGGATGGTCTTTAAAACGACACGGCTTTCAGATCTCATATGAAAAACACAGATTTTACATCTAAGATTTGTGAATAAGGAAACAATACAGACTGTAACTCAAGACTTAAGATAGTCTTATTGAAAACTAATGTCCATATTGATTTTTTTTTAAATCGTGTGGTAAATATCTATTTCCTTTGAAAACATTTTAGACCTTCTTCGTGCCAAAACAAGAGCTACATTCAGTTTGTAAGAAAGAATATAATTCTTTTCAGAGCGAACAACAGCACAGAACAGCATTTAGACCACGGCTATTCAATTAGTTTGGAATGGGGGGCGGTTCATGAAAAAGGATCCCAAATCAGGGGCCTGAGAAATATGAGTAATCACATTAACAGCTACAGATGGATTGTCGGGTCTCTCCATAATGAAGAGTCGGTCTAGACCTGCTCTTTTTGTAAAGTGCCTCGATATAACTTTTGTTGTGATTTGGCGCTATATAAATAAATTGAATTGAATTGAATAGATACAGTAAAGCACAACAGCGACAACATAGGATTGCATCTTGTACTTTGTAAATGCATGACAACAACATAAATGCATTGTATTGTATCGAGACACATATGCCCACGATATTTCTACATTCAAATGACAAAATACACCATATTCATAAATCAGTCCAGGTGAGCCACATCAGACGTTTAGAATTTCACTCATTTAACTAACAGACAATATAGCCCACACTTAACACACAACTGCACCAACAAAACAAAACATGAGTGCAAAGAATGAATATGATTATACCTAAGTATCAGTAATCAGTCCGTATGAGTCATACCACACCAATAGCAACATAAAGTGCTTAATATGGCATTATTAAGTAAATATCAAAACACATATGTAATATTCAAACTGCAACATACAATCTGCTCAAAAATCAATCCTAGATTAACATACATGTGTGCTTGGGAAACATTTGCCATCTAATGAGAGAAATGACCTTTTTGTCAGGTGTATACGTTGTCAGAGCAATACGCATACAGAGCTGCAGATGCTGAGCAGTGAGGGATGCGCCATTATTAGTTTTAATGGCATTCATGTGTGAGAATGCCGATTCACACATCCAATGACGTTACCAGCTCCTTAGCTCTCAATGCAAACTCTCCCACAACGTTCACACAGAAAGGGTCCTTCACAAATCTTATCACTTCAGTGGGGATGCTGAAATTATCAAACCGAGTGGCAAAGTTGCTTTTCAATGCGTCAATAAATCCCGTCATCATCTCTGTGATTTGTATGAGTGTCTGTGATTTGCGCAACGTGGGGAAGTGGAGCATATTGCCTGGACATGGATCAGCAGAAAAAAGTGTGAGCTCTCTTTGAAATGCATGGAGTTTCTCCACAAGTTGCGCGACTGTTTTATGTCTGCCCTGCAGCTCCGTGTTGAGTTGGTTCAAGTGATGAAAAATGTCACTCAAAGAGCAAACGGTAGCGGAAAACTCGTCATTCTCCATTGGAGACAGAAAACTATGTAAGCTGGAGGTACATTAATAATCTTTTTTTTTTGCGGTTTCACTTGAGGTTTTGGGGTCAAAAGAATTCAAATTAAGTGATTTACATATTTTCTCTACCTTCAAAAAACTTTATCTTGGCTTTTTTTCCCGATAGGGCTTTAATGTACATATGTGTAATATTTTAATATTTAATATGTGTAATATATTACATATTCATATGTAATATTTTATATTTTATTTATTAATCAACAATTTTTAACTGCTTATCCTTTGCAGGGTTGCGGGGGGGCTTGAGCCTATCCCAAGCTTATATTGGCCGAGCGGCGGGCTACAGCCTGGACAGGTCACCAGCTCATCACAGGGCCAACACATGGAAAGACAAACAACCATTCACACTCACATTCACATCTATGGGCAATTTAGAGTCACCAGTTCACCTATATTACATATAATGTACAATACATAAACAGTCCAAAGACATGGTTTAGGACCGAGGAAGGAAGCCAGAGAATGCAGAAGGAATCCACACAGACATGGGGAGAACAGGCAAACACCACACAGAAAGACAGACAGTTTGAACCGAACCTCACTGCTGTGAGGCGACGGTGCTTAACCACCACATCACCATGCCGCTCCACCTTTTTCTTTATGTTCTAATATTGTAGAAAATGTATGGCAGTGATTTTCAATCCCGAGACCAAGGGCTTCCCTGTTTTTCACTTCCATCTTTTGATTTACAACAGAGCTTCAAGGCCTCAGTTGGGATGTTTTCATGGGAGCAGACCAACAATGAGCAAGTTAGACTGACCAGATATCTCAAGCTCGGCCCAGTAAGACTTCTTTCCATTGGCCGCCTCCTCTGCTGACATGATGGTGTAACATCTACGGGGATCTGGAGGATCATATTTTTCCTTTGGCATACCTGTTAATCTGAAAAATACAGTGAGAACACAGAGATTTTAGTTTAAATTCTGAGGCCAAGAAACATTTTTTTTAGCTGGCACTGTGAGAGCAACCAAACTAGAAAGTGTGTGTCCGCTATTGGAAAAACTCAATTTGTGCTGATGTGGCGAGACCATATCCTCTATTATAGCAGAGAAAAAAAGCAGAATGACATAAAAATCGGCTAAGCTCAAAATTTGCCTAGAAACGTAAAAATAAACAAAACGAAAACACAAAACAATATGAGATGCACACTCGTAGGCTCAAATAAAGCATGTGTGAAATTTCAATGACTTCTGTCCAGCAGTTTTTGAGGAGAGGTGGATAGACCATACCCGTTCCATACGGTACGTCCGTACGGATGATCAAAGGTAACGCTATATGCCCACTTTGGCTGGAGCATAAAAACAAATAACATTAATAATTTTAAAAGGTGATTAAAAAGCTTTGCAGCTCTTAAAGTTACAGATTTCCTGTGGCCATTTAGACCTCTAGTATCAGGAAAGAAATGTACAAGACAGATTTGTTACAACTCAAGGATACACACAATGTGTCTAGATGAGTAACGCGGAATGTAAAAATAACTTCTCTTTGAAGACAATTAAGATGTAACTAAAATGTAATACTAAATTATTAAAAAAATTTTTTTTTAATTTTGGCAAGAATAAAATATTTTTTGGTTCTGTATGTATTTTTTTTTCTCTTTTCAACTGTTCAAGCGTTTTGTCAGGCACCAAGAGTATTGATTGAAAGCAGCGTTCACGTACAAGAGTCAAGTTAAACATCACACCTGCTCTATTAGCAACTATGCAGTGCTGGCCTTTAGAAGCAGCAGGTGGTCTTCTTAGAAACCACCCAGTCTGCAGGAGGAGGTTTCAGGTTATTTGAACTCCCTTGCTGTCAGCCTGCTGCCCATGCATGGGTAGGGTTCACATACTGTATAATAAATGTGTATTTTTGCATGATTTTGTTATAATCAAATGTCCTCTGAGCACCATACATATGAGCAGACGAAGAGTGGAAAGGCAAAAGGAACAGGGTGTATGATATCTTGCATGAAGTTGGTTGGTTTGGGGTGACAACGTTTAGAGACTTATATAATCTGTTTACATACGCCTGGGTCACAAAGTAAGGGGCCACAGCGCCTAAATACTGATAGTACTTGACAGAAACATTGGCTCATATGACAACCATACTGAAGTTACAGTTACTTGAGATGATATTAACATATTTAATTCCAGAGGCTGTCACAGATAGACTAAATATTATGACAAACTCTATATATGTTGTTTGGCAACTGGGAGACTTATTATTTCAACAGGCAGGAGTTTTGTTAATGGAAAATATGTAGAGATTGCAGCTGCGCCAACAGCTGAGTGTCCAAACATAGCTCTAATGTCAAAAGTGACAAGTACCTATGGATGGGCCCGTCCAAGAGAAATTCGGCTCACCGATCACCAGCTGTCACACATGACAAAGAGGTAAACACGTCCTTTGGATATGTCTATTTGTATATATCAAGGAGTCAAAACTATTGAAAAATCGTCGAAACAGACTGTGAATAAGCTACGAGTCAAGCGAGCTCAAAGCACGGCGCTGGATTTGTTTGGCTAGCGGCTGCAAAGCGCACGTCGCCCGTGCTCACCGAGGCAGACTGCGGGTTAGACGGAGTTGGTCCAAATGAAAACGGATTTAACTGTGAAATTTTACCCGGGACAGTCTGGATAACGTGTGCACCGCAAGAGGACAATGTCAGAATTTACATTACCTTCATTCGGGGGCAGTAGAAGACGATTTATAGAGGGAATTGGTAGAGACATGCAGACACGGCTGTTGAACCCGTTTAGACCCTGAACGTCTCGGAAACAGAAGGAAGAACAACAAACGCGGCTTCCGCTAGTACCCGCCCGCGCGTCCACACAGTCCGCATATAGCACGCGCCCCTTAATTTATTTGTCGGTGTTTCTAAATATAGTTTTAGCTTTAATAATAAAAAATGCAGGAGGCTATTTGGAAGCCGTATTTAATATTCACTATTTGAAAGAGTCCTATGTGAATAGAGCATTTTCTGTCTTAGTTAAAGTCACCAAACTATATCGTAGTTTAAAGATCCATAAAGATCGATAAATAGCAAATACTCCATTCACCAGTCACCGGAAAATTCCTCATGCAGCTTGTATGGCAAGAACACATTCTTCTTAGGTCAAATTTAATGTAAGTTTAGTCAATTTATCTGTGGATTTGACTACAGTAGATGTTTTTGTCAATGTATATCAAACGGATGCCAAATCTGAACCAGATCCTAATTATTCAATTTACTGACTTAATGTTTATGTAGATTTTTAGCACTCACTAATAATTGTGCTAATTGTAAAATTAAATGTTTTTGGATGGAAATATTGTTTTATTTCCTAGGTGGAACTATTCAGTACGTGTCGTTGTTTTCACACGGACCAACTATATTCCCCAGAAATGGCGACTTGCACGCGGACTGTGTGGAAAGGTCAGCTGTTTTGTGTGATTTATTTTCTTCTAAGTGACAGTAAAAGAACAGGTCATGTTTCTAAAAGAGGTGCACACCTATTCATTCAGGTCTCGGCTTTGGTTCCTCCTTTCAGTCTGTATAGGCTGCTAGCTTGCATGTTGTTCTGTCTGCTAACGTTAAACTAGCCCCATGACGAGTACAGACTACAAAACATGTAATCACAATACATTACATTTTACTGTGACCTTTGTGTGTGCATGAATTGAACACATATGGCAACAGTACCTAAAATTATATCTAATCGAATTTTGGAGTTTGAGCGAGTATTAATCTAATTATCAAGGCAATTTTGAATGAAACAGTTCAGCGATTGATTCACTTGGATTTCCTGTGCGTCCTCGTACCAGAACACTTAGCTGTAGCGATTAGTTAATACAAATTATTAAATCAAGCTGTTAAATAATGATATTTTGAATTATTCTTTGCTTGCTAGAAACAGGCTGTTTAGGTTTATGAACGTAGTTTTGGCCACCGAAATAGATGAAACTACGGCTACCGTGAGAGACAGCTGAATAGCTGTCAGTCGAGATCCGTTCTGTTGACTACGGAAGTTAAGGTACCGAAAATAGTTAATATAGAAAATAGAATCTTCATATTAGTTTGTCTCAAACTTTGCACACATGCCATCTGTCTCTGCCAGGGCTGACACAACGCCTCTATTTTTGTATTAACGTGATTTAAAAATCATCTGCATCCTGGACATAGTCACTAAAGCTGTAACAGGACATAGATGTACAACCACACAAACCTGGGTATATCCCAGCACTGGTCCCCGCATACAGAGATTTATTACTTATAATTAACAGAAATATGTAGATTCTTGACTTTGGGGGAAAGTACTCTTGTGTTAAACTTGAGAGTAGCACTGGGGGCATGTTAATTAGTGTAGTTCACGCCTTTATATTTGCAAGTCAATGAGCTTTATACAACAATGATAGCACACACGTGGAAATATTGGCAACTTATGACCATTTCATGGAACTAACAGATACGCTGGATGCAGTCTGCTTCAGTTGCACAAGAATGAGCCTTCGTGTCTATGCTTTTTATTGGCGATAAACTCCTATCAAATGTTGCAGTTGTTTTTAGAGAGATAGAGAGGACATATTTTATATTTTTTATAAACGTTTCTCTTCATCATTTGAGCCATATCCACTATCAAATACACAAAGCATATTTTAATTATTTTATCTTCAGCTCATTGTAATATTTGCCATCAGTCCACATGGCATTGTCTGCTGGAATTAAACAGATAACCTCTCGGTGCACTTGTATTAAACAAGATTAGACTGTATTTCATAATGTCACAGAAAACGACCCAAAATCTGATCTGTAGTTTCCTGTTATGTCACACAGAAAGACCAAAACAACAGCATCTGTCTGTATGAAATGAGGTGTTGGTTCGTACCCTGTGTTCGTTTTGTTTTCATTACTTCTATCAAGGAGGTTATAGTTTCATCTCTGCTTCTAATTAGTTGCAGTATATTTCATTAAGTTCTTAACAGATTTTAATGAAGTTTTGTACAGAGATGGACCTCGGAATGAGGAAGAGGTGTAAAGGTGTCAATATCCAGATCCAGAAAATGTTTTGCAGGCTTGGTGGAGACATACAGTATGCTCACTAGTTGTCCTTGCAGTGTCTTACATAGCTTCTTTTTTTTTCTTTCTCCTTCCTAGTTTTAGCAGGATGTCAGAGGCAGCTGCTGAGAGCTGGTGGTCCTGTCTACACAGGCGTCTCACAGACTGCACCAAGGAATCTACCTGTCAGGACTTTTGCTGCTGTCAAGTGAGTTTACAAAGCTTGTGTTCACTTCAACCAACTTCTTTAATGAGCGTCATCCAGAGAGGCTGGTCTGACTTTGAAACTGTTTTTCTAAACCGTTTTGCTTCATCTGCCAAACGTTTTGCAAAATTAGTTGATGAACTGTGCACTAGAGCGATTACGTTCACATAAAGCCGTAAAATCGAGAGGACATAGAAGTAGGCCTGATGACCCAAATCTTAATATCTCCCCTCTTCTTTTTTTTATCAGAGCACTAAAGAAAGACAAGAAAAACGACACAGAAAAGGAGGAGAAGAAACCAAAAACGGTCATCGATGACAAAGACAGACACAAGCCCTACGGCAGGACTGCGTGGACACCTGTGGATGATGTGTACATTATGAGGTACTACCCCAGGACTCTCTATGATGCAGCAGATGCCATCGACATGCTGAAAAGCTTTCAAGCCTTGGACTTCACTCCCCACAATCAACCGATTTGCATCGATTTGAGGCTAAACATGAAACTGGAGAAAAAGGTAATGGCAACGAAACTGCAGTTGTGTTCCTTTCGTGTGCTGAGTGAGTTGAATTCTTCATTAAGAGATTTTAAGTGTTTTGTAGTTTTGTGGGTCAGTTTTGCCTTTTTTTTAGGCAGGAGTGCTGAAAGGAAATGATGATATCTAATCATGTTAAAAATCACAAGTATTTATGCCTGCTCTGAACTGTCGGACTGGAAGACAGAGAGAATAGCTGGTCGGCGTAGAGACCATTAAAGGGGAGACGTTATATCACAAAGCAAAGAGATGACATTTTCAGACAGTCTGTCCTAGTAGACAGTCATAGTGTTGCACTCGGTTGTTCACAAGAAAAGTGACAGAAACAGTTGTAAGAAATAGAATGATTGGAGTTGTGGTGGGAAGCTCGAACCCTGGGTCGTTTCTCATCTCTGCACAGCCAGCCAATCACAGTGGAAAGAAGGCATGGATGTTGGATTGTTGGTTTTATAATGTTACAGAAATTGTAGGATGCAGCTCCTGCTGGAGGTGGCGGGGTTAGGGAGTTTCTAAAACTACTCAACCCTTAAACAGTCAGCTCTGTTGCAACATACTGGTTACTCTAGGTGTCCCTAGGCCTCAGATCCATTAATGTGATTTATACCAAAATTATGACCCTGTAAACCATCACATAGTATTTTTTTTTTACAACAGTTCTCATTGGTGTTCACTTTGGTGCTTGTGTTTATTTTATTTTATTTATTTTATTTTTAGATGGTCTAATAGACTGGAGAGTTAAACCTTTGAATAGCTTTTTCACTGCTAATTTTCCATCTTGTATCAAATCCTCAGTTGAGGATTTCCACACGTGTATCAGCAAAAACACAACACGAGTGAAGTGAATAACATTGATCATCTCTTTACAGCGCAAAACTCTCCTGGAAAATCTTGGCTGTTTTGCATGCATGTGGATGTTTAATGACACGTTAAACGCCCACCTAAACCACAGATCAGGTACACCCCTGATGGGCAATGGCTATGGTATTTCCTGATAGCAGTGCCCTTTTAGAAGGACAATGCATCCCACCATACCACAAAAAATGTTTCGGAAGAGCTTCATGAACATGACCAAGAGTTCAAGGTGCCAACATGGCCCCAAACTGCACAGACCTCAATCTGACTGATTGTTAGTGGGACTCAGGTTGAATCCATAGAGGCCCTACCTCGCATCAGACGGGACCTGATTTTAAAATGTTGTTGTAGTTGATGTGTGTCAACAGTTTGAATGTTTTGGCTGAATAAATAAATTGGCCAGGCTGATATATACTTAGTTGGCAGTTTGTTTGTTACATCTAGCTAAAGTGTTTGTAGCGTTATGAAGTTCAGTCTTTGTTGGAGCTGTTTATTAAAACTATTGATTCATCTACAGTAACTGGGCTTTTTGAGGCTGTAGTTTATATTACTGTTGAACTGTACAGTTAAATGCATCTGCTATTTAACCTCTCCTCATTGATATACACAATGTGGACAATTAGAAAACTCTGTCAGGTCAACGCTGTAATTGTATTATGCAAAATATTATAATGTTATTGAAATGAAAAAATCAAGCTCAAATGCATCAATCAAGATACACTAAACATTAGAAGTAACAAAATGGATTATCAGATTAAAGTCTAACACAGATGCTCTATCGCTAAAAGGCCGAATCTGTGCTGCTATAAATTGTGTGAAACCTTCTCTGCAGAACAAAGTCTGGTCAAAATCTGCAACCAGAGGTGACTGTCTGCAGGTCCACATGAGGAGACTTGATTTTATATTTTAAACTCCTCTCAGCTCTTCTGACTACACAGGTAAACCACCCCTGAAATCCACCAATTGCAGTCCAATCTGGGGGAAAAGTCTGGATATTTGGATTCAGCTTAATGCTTTTAGTCACTGTTGAGTCCCACTCTGGCTGTTACAGTCATGCTTCACACATCTGAGTGATATTTACTGCATCAGCCTTTTGCAACATGAGCAGTTTTGGTTCACCAGCAAAAAACTGTGCGGCACTGAGGAATAAATACCTCATGAGTTTGTTTCCACATCACAGGACTGTGGAGTCGCTGTGAAGCCCAGACAGTCCACATGAGACAGCCTTACTCTCATCTGTTTCTGCTCAGCTGCACAGAACTATGTGGTCTTATGCATAATGAGTTAAGAACACTCCAGAGAAATGAAAGATTAATGCAGCAAAATAGATGTAAACTTGATCATCTAAGCTTAGTCTATGGTTGTCATCCCTCCAATATTCCCCGATCCTTGACTTTTTGGAGTGATTGTTGAAAACTTAATAATCTTTTTTTTTCTCCTTGCAGAAAAAAGTGGACCCCTTCGTCAGCACACTGCACTTGCCGCACCCCTTCAAGACAGAGATGAATAAAGTTTTAGTTTTTACTGAGGTGAAAACTTTTAAAAAAAAAATCTTCCCCCTCAGCCTCACTGTGTAAATGTTAATTTCATGGCCGATAGGTTGCCTGCTGTTGATGAATTGCTTTAATATTGTTTGAACATGATTCAGATGTGTAGCAGCACCTTTTCTTTGCCACCCCATTCGTCTTCAATGAATGGGGCTCATGTAGCAACTCTTTAGATCACGGAAACCTACAGGCAGGATTTGATTAATATTCCTGTCAGGCACCACGGGTTGTGGGTTATCGCTTAGATTTGCATGTTAACGACCATAATGAGCACCACTGATAATGAATGACACTGGTGGGGTCTGACACATTTATACACACCTAAATCAGGTTGAAATGGGTACAGTTGCCTCTGTTTTTCCTCACAGGATGCCAATCAAGCTAAGGTTGCCCTGGAGAATGGAGCCGTGTTTGCTGGAGGAGCAGAGCTCATACAGCAGGTAGGTTAGTAATCCATCACATACTGTAGGTTCAGACCAACTTGATTTTTTCCCCCTCAAAGGAAAGCTTTGTTTTTCTTTTGAATTTTCTTTTGAATATTTTGTAATAATGTGATTGTGTTAGCTTTCTTTTTTTAAATTTAGAACTTTTTTGTGATGAAATACATAACAGTGGAGCATCATTCATTCATTACATTGAACATCGGTTTGATTATTCTTATAAGATACCTTGCAAATGGTTGCAATATCATGATATAGATCGATAACGGAAAAATGTAAATATTGTGATACTGATGTCCTGTTTTCCCTTGTTATGTCAGATCTGCTGAGAGTTAATGCTCTGCCTTAAGACCACACAGTTAAACCTCTGAGCTGTGCAATCAAACTACCACAGTCACAAGTTTGGTCATGGTTTGTAATGCCTTGATTTGACTTGACTACACCAGACTGTGGCGGGATAGAGCCACTGTTGACACTGACAGATGAATGCAGCTGCTGCTGCTGTTCTGCTGGTTTGCTGCTTTTATTATGCAGACAAAGTGGGTGTCATGCTGGTCGTGTTGACTTGAATGAACCACTCAGTCACTTTATTTGTCCCCCACATCATAAAGAATACAAAACAGGAAAAAATATAACGTTTAAAAATAAAACGTGAAAGACTCAGTAGAGTGCATACCTCTGCCAAGGCCCAGCAGTCCACTTTAATTCATCGAAACATTGAAACCCATCTGAATCCCCATTATCTCAGCTACACATTGGTGGTAGTTCCAGGTTTCTTGCCCTATTTGTTAGTGCACGGCATCTGGTAAAAGACTGGCACCTATGAAAACATATTTAAATCTGGTGGGTCTGGATTTGTATTTAGATTTGCACTAAACTGCACACACTCATAGATCCTAATCCCCTAAATATGCCCGATTTTGTTTTTCTTTTTAATGTTTTGTCCAGACCATACCTTGCAGACAATACATACTAGTTTCACCAACCATTGCACATATTTTTAACCATTATAAGTAGCTGTGCTGTTTGATGTTTTGAATTTTCTACTAATCTTATTTTTGAGTTCTCCAGATCCACACCGAAGTGTAGTGTAATCTATTCTGACTCGCGACCCATCCTCCCATAAGTCCCACAATCCTCTCAGTAGTTTTTGCATTATCCTGTTGACAAACCAACAAACAAACAATTGAAAAAAACTGAAAATATGAAGAATAGTGCTACTTCCTATGTGCTGTACAGCAGGCGGATAAATGATAGAAGCGTCTTACATCATTTTGTAAAGTAAATTTTCTATTTCTGTCGTCTTTGACATTTTAGCTGATGCTACACATTCATCTAGAGTCGATTGCATTTACAAAGGCTTCACACTTTAGCATATGGGGCTATAAAATTGGCAGTTTGCTTTAATAAAGGTCTGATAGCACCATTTATAGTGAAGGACTGTTAGCAGCTGAAATGGGCACAAAGAAGCCTGACGGCTATTTTTTTCATATTCATTTATTTATTGGCTTCTAAAATCATTAACATGAGCTGACCATTCATGAGAAAAGAGGAAAAACAGATTGACTGGCTGCACACTTTACCCATCAGCTTCAACCTTTTCATCTGTCAACAGCTTTGCTCCTTTCATTGTGTGCCGTTCAGACTCGATCTGAATTTGTGTGTAAATGTCAC
Organism: Chaunax sp. Z400; assembly: GCA_037577475.1. Taxonomy (NCBI): domain Eukaryota; kingdom Metazoa; phylum Chordata; class Actinopteri; order Lophiiformes; family Chaunacidae; genus Chaunax; species Chaunax sp. Z400. The sequence goes on along the minus strand of CM075187.1, from coordinate 21,905,586 downwards.
TTAAAACTCATCAGATTTTATTCCCTCCCAGATCTTAGATGATGAGATTTCAGCTGATTTCTATGTAGCAGTGCCAGATATGCTGCCAAAGCTTGTGCCACTGAAAAACAAGCTGAGGAAGAAGTTTCCAAAAACCAGTAGAGGTAAGTATAGAGTCTAAATAATATGTCTCCCTGCTGTGTTTTGCCAAATTGAAGCTTAACTTGCAGATGATTGAACTGATGCGAAGCGGTTTTAGGATGCTAAACCTGTTTTCTTTCACACAGGAGAACTTAAAGCCTTTTAAGATAACAAAGATAATAAAATATCTAAAGTGTAAATATAGTCCTGGCTAGTGTGATCATTTCTTTTCTCTCTCTCTCTCTCTTTCTGTTGATGCTCAGGCTCAGTCAGCATCCACATCCCCAAGATGTTGAACTTGTTTAAAACCGGTCATGAGTACATGGTGGAGAGCGACTGCTATGTCAGAACCCAGATAGCCACGGTACGTTTCAACAAACTGCTGCAGAGCGTTGCAATCGGAGGGCATAACATCACATCATGACTGTAGTTGTTTGAACTCACGTAGAAAAACGTTGACAAACAGAAATCGGACAGGTTTCAGATACAGAAATGGTACAGATGAGACAAATAAACATATAAAACAAGGAAAAACAGGATATTTTTGTATAAAACAATTATTTAGTGACAGAAGTGTTATTTTATTTCATATCATTTCCTCTCCACAGCTCGACATGCCCAAAGAACACATCTTTGCCAACCTGCAAACCATCCTGATTGATGTTTGCTCCCAACGACCAGCTGATATGGGTATGTTGACCAAAACCAACCAGTCGTTAGAGCCCAAAACTGACACAAAATAAAATGAGTTCAGGGCTGCTCTTCTTTTCTCAGCATCTGCAGATGAACTGGTTCAGTTAACACTGAACTACAGGGAACAGGTCCGCTCTCTGTCAGCCAGGTGTCCTCTGTGATTTGTCCAGGCTCACTGTGTTTTACACCTTTTTACCTCAAGGCATTTTATTGAAATGTAATGATTTCATCCAAGTTTTGCTGTAAGGAAGGAATAAAATACAGTCAATGAAATTATTATTAACTTCATACAACATATTTCCAATTTCAGATTGAATGCACAGGCCTGGACCTTTCTTTTCAATTTATTTTTAATTAAAGTGTGTTTATTTGTAGCATTTAAAAGAACATGTTTTATTCCACTCAATATATCTCTTTTTGCTGCACTTTGGCTGTTTCTAGACATCCACTGCACCAGTTTCCATTTCATTCATTCTACATTAATTCTATTCATTCTTGTCAAATATTAATCAATCTGCGTTCAGACTGCATGACCACACAACACAAATGTAATACTGGCAAAAGTAATGCGAACTGAATGTTCCCTGTGACGGATCGCACAGGTGATGCATGTGTCAGGAGTCTGCTAATTGATTTTCATTATGTGTAAGAATAAATGGACACTAAGGGCTTCCTGCAGTGGTAGGAAAAAATAAATTGAAAAATCTGAAACCGTCTAAGATCGTCAGCAGAAATATAGAACGTTTGATTTGTATTCAGAGAAAGTGAAACTAAAACCTGAAGAGAACTCTTCAAACACTGACCCCAGCTGGCCTTGCTGAGGCAGTGGGTGCTCCTCACAGGACGGGTATCGAGTAAACAGAGAAGTTAGAAATTCAGCCTTTTCACTCAGTTGGAGTTAATTCATTTCTCATCTTCTGCACAACCGCTTCACTTTCAGTTTGATAATAAGATGCAAAGTGCAATCCTCAGCTAATGGACCGTTGTTAAAAGGAGAGCCTTAAATGATCTTCGGTATAATTGATTCTGAGCTCGCTAAATAAAATGTCATTAACAATAACCCCTCTGAAATAAACTGCAGAGCTGTCAGAACTGCTGATGAGGAAACTTTGTGACCTGGAACTTCTCATATCAAGAACTCTTGACGTTCCCGTTTATCTCGGATCGCTATTTTGAGGTCCGCTTTTCCATTGCTGGTGTTTTCAGACGTGGCTGACTGCTGTTTTCTTCTATGGCCCACTTGCATACCTCCTGGCTGTTCACCTCTGTTGCCTGGAATAAAAATTGGTTCCCATTTTGATGAATACAGGAAAATTGTGTTGACCAATGCATGGAGTTACAGTTAAGTCTGACTAAACAGCCATAGAAGGAAAATATCAAGGCTTGAAGTTGACTGAGTGAAACTTCCGACTCAGTCCTCCAGTCCAGCTTAGTCCTCTTAGTCCTAACATCCAGCAATTCAGCTTCCTGACAAGAGGTGCACAAGCCCTCTGACCAGAATTTAATTACTTCTGCACACAGAAGTCAAGGACTAAAATATGTGAATATTTACAGTTAACTAGACTATGACTTTTTCTTTCCCTTCATTTCCATTAATGTTTTTTAAAGTGTCATTTGGACAGACGCTAATGGCAGCAGCGTGGGCTGAAACGAGAAGAAACTTAACGGATAAATGCTTAAACCTGAGAATAGAGCACAGAAATTCAGCGTGTGTGGGTGAAAGAAAGAAAAAAAAAACCCAAGGGGCTTATGAGCATTATTCATGAGAAAAGCAGAACCAAATACTGATAAATAAAGACCTGAACGCAGGGAATGTGAGACAACAGGGGGAAGGATGCTGAAATAACTATTCATAAATAAATGAATTTGTGAGAGAAGTAGAATACTGCGGGGAGTGTGTGCACATTTTGAAATAAAAGACATGCGGAGGATGAGTGGGTGACAGAAGGCAGCTGTTTAGCATAATCTCATGCAAACTGATATTCAGCCTCATATGTATTAAAAGTTTTAGCCTTGTTATCCAGGGAGTCTAACTTTTTTGTTGTATTAGCCAACATGAGGTTTTGTGCATTTTGTCTTCATGTTAGTCTCATGCCTGTGTCTTTTCCTTTGTGTCTGTCTTTCCTGTCTTGCAGCATCTACTTGTAATTGTTAAGTTGTTTTTAAAGTGTTTAGGAAAATTCATTTTGACATCACACCTCGTCTTGAAACAAGCTTTTAATGATGACGGTGTTTTTTTTTGTTGTTGTTTTGTCTGCTCCTCTTCCTCCCTTCAGGGCCTTTCATCGAGCGTGCGATCATTGCCAGTCACACCAGTGAAGCTCTGTGGTTTAAGAGCGAAGACGTTTTACCAAAACCAGCAGAGGAGAAGAAGCAATGATCTGTGTCAGATTGTATAAATTCACTTTACTGAATAAAGTATTTGTTCTGAGTTTGGCTTCTGAATAATTATAAATATGGCTATAAAAATTCCCAGGAGGGTAATTGTTTTAGTGGATATCAGGTGGCCATTCACTTCAATGAGAGCTTTCTGAATTCGTCCTTATAAAAGTGATTAAATCTTTTAAAATGATTTCCATTCATTGTTAAAGTACCCCATGTAAAATCAAGTGTACCTTCATGTTGACAAGGTTATATTTCTGAGCTAAAACCTTCAAACACATTGCAAAATATAAATATATGTACTCCGATTGAATGTGATTTTCCAGATATAAGACTCCAAATGTGCTTGAATAGGATAAAGCACAGTCTTAATGTACCAATCAGTTTTCAAGGAAAAACACAGAGTGCTCCAAAAAGAAAAGTGATTTCTTTGTATGGATTTAGGTGTTAAATCGTTACCCTCCATCTCGGATGAATCATCACATACAAAGAAGCCAAATTTACCACAGATATGAGGATTTCTCTACTGAACTTGCAAAAGGCATCAAACCTTGGGATCATCCTAAATGAACGTTAGTCCTTACGTCCATTATTACTGAATAATCCTCACATCTCTGCTATTCAGGAAAAGACCTTTCCACATACTGTTGTGCACATTTAGTCTAGTGCTGTTTATCTTGGTTCGGGGTGTTAGTTCCAATAAAGGGGAATACTGCTTTCTGTCAACAGCCAGCTCCATAAAGAACAGCTTTTTATAGTTTAGTGAGGAAGAACTCGATTAGTCTGCACAGAGCCCTGACTTCAACCAACATATCGTGTAAGTAGTGTTGGACCTACCAGATGCTCTCATGTCTGAAGGGGAGTAAATCCCTGCTGCCAATTTAAAAAAAATTCTGAAAACTGTCAGAGTGGAGGCTGTTAACAGCATATTGATGCCCAGGGTGCTGGAATGACTGCAGTATTTGTGTGTCCACATACTTTGGGCCATTCGATCATCTTACAAGTTGTATAACTCAGATTGTAGTACTGCAATCTAACACTAGGGGGCAGCATTGATTATTGCCTGTGCTGCTGGCCCCCCTATAGAAATGACTTCTGGGCTTCATCCAACCTATTGCGGCAAAAATCATAAGATATATGAATATTGCCAACATAGGAAAAGTTTTAAAAAAAAATTCTTCACAGAATATTCAACTCAATAATTCATAAAGACATATGGCTCCACCAACACTTGATTTACTCCATCATAATTCATTGAATATCTTGCAACTTTCATAGTGGCAGGCTGAGTGGCTCCTGCTGGTATTATTGAAGGAATCATATCAGGGCCTTAAAAGTTGCTGAAGATGACTGAAAAGCCTTGAAAAGTTTTCATCGATTCATCGCTCTCCCCCGGCTCTCTCAGTCAATATTCACTTCTTGGAGGAAGAAGCCAGTGATGGAAAATAATGTTGATTTAAGAGCAAGTCTAAATGGATTTCACCGGGCAGCTTCCTCGCAAATAAAAATGATCCTGTGTGAAGTCTTAACAAACTTTGGGTCAGTTTTTCATCGATTTTAGTCCTTGAGTTAAAGCTCTGTTTAGGATTAGAGGCCTGAAGTTAGACATGCACTGAACTTTTTTTTTTGGTTTATGTTAGCTCGATGTTCTTGTAACTTCCTCCACCCCCTGCCACCCTCCACCCCCCTGTGTGTGTTGAATTAGTGCAGGCGATTACACATCCATGCTTTGATGATTTGCAGGTTGATATTCTGTGTGAGACGGAGATAAGTTACAACTTTTATTGGTCCCTGTGGGGAAACCCGGCTGTTGCAGCAGCTATTGAAATATGATTTGGCAGTGAGGAGGAGAGAAATGAGACAATAAGGAAGAGGCAATGAAAATAGCTGAAATAGAAACAATGATGAAATCACCTTCAATGAGTTGGCTGTTAACAAGTAAGAGCTCCATAAAAGTTGTTTGTTGTGTTGCCATTTAGACTCTTATTGTTCATATATGTTTACGATCTGTGATGTGGTATTTTTCATCTCTGTCGATCCTGAATGATCCTCACCTCCTCTGTTACTCAGAGTCTCTTCCTGTTTTTCCTGGTGAATCCAAAAAGGGGATCTAAAGAGAGAGGCTGTGTTGTACATCCTGTAGAGCCCCTTAGCTACATTTTCTGTTTTTATATGTTCAATATGTATTTTTTTGACTCTTCTTATTCACTTTGTGTGATAGGAGACTTCCAAAGTAAGCATTTCACTGTATGATACAACTGTGTATTTACTGAGCATAACAATAAATGTCTTGAATCTTGCAATTCATGCGTAGTGATTGATTGATTAGTTAATCAACAGAAAAGTGATTCCCAGCCATGTTGACAATTTATCAATCATTTGAGTCATTTTCCAAGAGAAATGACAAAACATTTGCTTGTTCCAGCTTCGAGTGTGAGCATTTGCTGCTTTTCTGTGTTTTATGTCTCTATTAAAATGAAAGCTTTGGGGTTTTGAGTGTTTTTCAGACAAACAAGACATTTAAAGGTGTCTTTCATTTCATAACCAAAAACATTATCAGCAGATCAATGGAGAACCTGTGAAAAATGCAAATGTGAATTAGTATATAAAGTGTTATTCCTTTCCTAAACAACATTGGTGTATACTGTGACCAGTATCTTCCTTTTTCCTATTTACCAATGTTCACCATAACTTTATGCTCAATCTCCCCCAGTATCTGAAACACATTGTTAACACAACAACACAACTTTTAATGTACCACTAAAAAAACACAATAGGTATGCAGCATAAAAACAAAACAGTACAAAAGTAGTATCCTCTATCTGACTGATGAGTGCTTGTGTGAATAACTAAAATTCATAGTTTCTGTTATTTATCTTTTTGTCATTAGAAAATGCTTTTATGGTGTGTGAAACTTTCCTCAATTTAACTTTCTTATTAAATCTGACCTCAATGTGAGAATGAAATGTTTGATTTAAATTATCAGCAGGCTCAACATGAAATGTCAAAAATAATGAGGGTTAAAGAGTTTCTAACGGGGTAAATATGAATTATTCTGACCGGTTAATGGTCATGTTGTCAGGATGACAGACTGGAGGTCAAGGTTTACCCACAGTTTTTAAATCTTTGGTTGTGTTAGTGGCTTCCTGTTATAAATAGCTGCAGGGTGCAGACAGCAGCAGCATTAAAGCAGAAGAAAGAAAGCCTGTTCAAAGGCAAAACTGATTCTGATCCCTGGTTTTGGCAGAGGACAAAAGGCCTGAGTGGAGATCAAGTTACCGCCATGTGACGCTGAGGAATCTCAGTCCTACACTCCCTCTGATTAAACATTATACCCACAGACAGAAAGAGCAGCAGACATCCCATTCTAAAGTGTAGAGGGGGGTAGTCAACAGCTGAATTAAAGACCCTTCAACTATGAATAAAAAATAAGTCCACCAAATGTCATATTGTAATACTTGATGAAGGCAATATGCTATTAATATACAACAAGTTCATTGGACAAGCTCTACAAAGTCCCTGCAGGGTCGGCACCTTCAAAGAAAAGTAACAAACACAACACATGTGAATAAAGTTCCACTTAAAGCTGTATAATTCTTCATGGAAACATAGGAATGTTAATTACTGATGGAAAAGTTAAGTAAGATAAAGTAAGCTAATAATAAGGTGGCACCTAGAGGTCTGATCAGGATGTTAAAGGGATAAAACTACCATAAAGTATGCTAGTTATTAAGTATTAAAACATTTTGAAGTGATGCAAATAAGACAATGTAACACATTAAGTAATAAAAATAGGTTTATATTCAATCAAATCTCAGTAAAAGCCCTTTATCGGTTCAGTATTTTATCACTTTGTCAAAGACTTGATCACTTTCTACTATACTTTCACACTAAAACAGACACAGTACCATCACTACTAACAAAATGATTATCCAGGAAAGCTTAAACTGATAGCTCTTAGAACAAAAACTACCACAGCATCACTAAAAACCCTAATGTCTAGATAAAGGTACGTATGTCTATGAGATGTATGTACAGTTATTATCATTGTAGAGGAAATTAAACTGTCCAGTGTTGAGATTAAAGAACAAATATTGCAAAGAAAGTCTACAAACTAGACTGGTAATTATATCTTGAGCCTTTACATTCCTCTTGAAGAATCCTGACCCCTGATTTGAAACTATGTCTCATCATTTAATATAATAATAATATATGACCTTATATCTACTGTATTTAGGACTAGGATGAGACTATAATAAGGTACATTTTTATGAATAAAATGCTATTAAGTGAGATAAAGTCACCAACAACTCCCCGCGAGACTAATAATGACACAACAGGAGTTACAAACACATTAAAATCAGTTTAGGTCACTCAAAACAAAACATTGAAAGCCAGTGTGAGTACCACAGACTGTCCCAGGGCTGTAATAACAGGAGCATTAAGGACACCACAGGTGTGATTAAATTGTGTTAAGCTCGGATAAAGTGAACCCCACAGAGCACAACAGACACACGCTGACAATCATCAGTAATAATTATCTTTGTAAACCCCACATTTCCATCTTTATATGGGATTATCAAAACGATCAGTCGCTATGGTGATTCATTCATCACCGAAACTCTCCTCCAAAAACAAAAAACGAGCTCTCTCTCCCACATGTTTTAATCCTCAGTGAGCTCAGTCCCCCATTATGTGAGATTATGATATCTGCGAGGTGGGTGGTGGAGGTGTAGCGGGGGGGCAGCTGAAGAGAGGTGGGACGTCCTCCTGGAGAGAGGAGGGGAGGACGAACAAGAAAGAGAAGAAGAAGAAGAAGAAGAGGGAGTTGGGGGGGTTCGGGGAAGACAAGAAGACCGCCGCACTGCGAGGAGTGACCTCGAGCACCGCTGCGCCCAAAGTACGACCGCTTAACTCCGTCTCGCGTCGTCATGCGTCTCGGCTTTTAAAAGCGTCCCGGCTGCTGATTCTGCTGCTGGGCAGAGGATAAATCACCTTGCATTTGGTGATTTTTTTTGTTTGTTGTTGACAGAGTTTGTGCCGACTGGCAGAGCAGTCAGCAGACGGAGAAGGAGGAGGTGGATACTTGTCCAGGTTTCGGAGCTGCGCCGCATTCCAGCCCGGAGCGCAGCGCTCAGGAGTCGGACCCGGTGCGCTCCGTCTCTGCCCTCCCGCTCCTTCTAAAGACTCCTGGATCTTTCCAGGTTGTTTTCTTGTACACCGGGATGTAAATAATGTATACTGAGTACTGCCTTCATTTGAACTAGAGAGATAAACACAAACACATCCCGCGTTTCCTCCTCGGGTTGGATTTGGACTTAATTTGGACTCTCGGCTGCGACCATGAGTGCATGGTGGATGTTTGTTGGCGCTCTGGCCGGGATCCTTACCGTCCCCCGTGGAATACATGGTTGGTATTTTTTTTTGTTTTCTAACACAAAATCAGTTCTTCTGGTCGTAATTGAGAGGAGTGCTGCCACCTTAGAGACGATGACACAAAATTTGATCAGATTTACCTCCATATTAACACTAATATCACTGAATCACACATCTGTCCAGGCAGCACATGGAAATGTTGTAGCGGGTGAAAGTTGTCGTTTACCCTCTCTGTGTCGAACAACTTCCATTGATCCAGACAACAGTGAATGTAACTTACTCCTCAAGTTGTCAAGGGTCTTGGAACTCAGTCATGGACTCCTGAAGGTGGCCCAGGATTCTGATGAGGGCAGAGATTTAAATTTGTGCCATTCCAACTTCAGGATTTGTTTTAGACTAATCATGTAATCTCTGATGTATCACACAAATTTGATAGGATTTCTGAATGAGCAAAAGTCAGTTTGAGAAAGACCAATTCATAGAACGTACAGTAAGGAATATGTCAGGAGCCAGATTGAGATATAAAGCAGCCGATCCAAGCTGTCATTACCAGCCAACATAATAATAAATGAGTCTTTAATCTGCTACATGGATGATAATTCTGAAGATGTTCACAGCTACATTGAACAAACTGTAAAGGAATCTGAATAGATTGTCCGATTCCTGAGATCTCTTAGGTGTGCATTTTCACTTTTCCTAACTCTCCATGTCTTTTAATGTGATCCTGCTCATATCCTCTGTCCCATCTAAATATTCAAAACGCTGCTCCAAAACTAAAAAGTCTGCCCTTGCACCGCTAGTACTCCTATTAGAGGAGTTATAATGCATAACACTGTCAGGAGCAGAATCTAAAGCAGGCCAGCACAGCTCTTTCTCAACTGACCCATTCAAGCCTTCATGGAGGAACCAGAATGCATTCTGAAACCTAGACAGTGAAAGACTCTCTATCAACATTTAACAGCAGTATTTGACTTCAGTTTTATTTTTTTATACACAACACAATATCATCAGCATCCTGTCTACATCTCGGCATGCGTCCAATGTGCTTGGCACCACTTGCATCAATAAAAATCTAACTTTCAAAAGCAAGATAGATAGTCCTCCGCCTCCTTCTGCTGAGAATAGAGCATGTTGCCGTTGGCAAGACGAGCAAGATAGTTGAACTGCAAAGTTGAACTGTTTATACGCTAACTTCTACTCGGTGGATCGGATGAACCCAGACTCCACTGGGTGGAGATGAATTATGGGACAAAAGTTTGGAGTTGACCTAACATTTTGCTTTTCAATTCAGATTCCTATTTGCAGTGTGTTGCATGTGACTGTGATTATCTTGCAAAATTATTATTCTAGATCAAACCAGATTATAGTCTCGCTAAGAGATTTGTTTGTGGTGATAATGACAGCATGAATAGTGTGGGTCAACTTTTGACTGCAACTTCAAATCTATGAAGCATTGATTTATTGATTTATAGGTTCAAAGATATCAAGACATCCAGCTAAACGTGAACCAAACATTGCGATTAACATGTCTATGTTAAACTGTTGTTATAACTTAATTTAAATGACTTTATTTAGAGCATGCCCTATTCCTACAAGTTCAAATATAATCACTAAAACAGCCACAAAGCAAATCACCCTCCGCCAAAATGAAGCCAAGCTTTACCTTTGGATGTCTTTTCTTCTGCAAATCATCAAATCAGTGCTTTCTTGGATATAAATACAATGATTGGATAAATGTGGCCAGTCAGAGATATAGCAGTTTTCCACTTATCAGAGGATTGGTGAATCCGATTCCGAGCCCCTGCACTCTGCATGTGGAAGTGTCCTTGGACAAGACGTTGAACCCCAAATTGCTCCCGGTGGCTGTTCCATTGGTGTGTGAGTGATTGCATGAATGGTTATCTCTGCTAATGAGCAGCTGGCGCCTTGCATGGTAGCCTCTGCAATCACTGAATGTATGTTTGTGTGAATGGGTGAATGCTGGCTTGTGTTGTAAGGCACTTTGAGTGGTCAGTCAGACTAGAAAAAGGCACTATAAGTACAGTCCATTTACCATTTAGGTGATGTTTTCCCAAGCATTACAAACAACTGTAGAAAAAAATCCCCTCCATCAGGCTACAAACAGCAGCAGTCATGTGTGATTGTATAGATAAATGGTTCAAGTCTGGGGTTTGCTAAGAGTGGAAGCTTTCTGTTCCATTTCTCTGCAGCAGCTGAGAGCTGCCATGGTTGATGAGAATTTCATGTGGCAGGTTCATCTTCAGGTCTGATGACTTAATGTCTTGCCATCTTGAGATATTTTTCGTAAGGTTTGTAATTGTCTTTATGCTTATTTTTTTTTTACAAGGCTGAGAGGAACACCTAATTTAGATTACCCTGACACAGTGAAGGCTTGATCTCAACAAAACAGTGTTTGATCAGCTTGAGATTCTTTTAATTGTGAATCTTGGGATACTCCTAAGTGAGCAACAACATATCTTATCCCCGGTTTCTGTAATCTTCCATAATATTCCACCATATATCTTCCACTCAGACCTTATACATTCTTCTGAAGCTCTTTTCTCCCCCGAAATGTCATAACCAAAGTATGAAGGAATGTATCTGTCCTACAAAGTCAAAGTGCAGTATCCGCAAAAATGCCAAACTGAGAAAACCATGTGTCGGGATTCACAGCCAGAATTGTGAGGACCCAAATGCAGACGTACGACAGAGACACTGGGAGCACAGTTCAGAGATTTAATAATTAAAAAAGACAAACAGTTCAGGTTCAAAAACAAAAAGGCAGTCCAAAGCAAAAATCCAACAAACAGGCAAAAACCAAAAAAACAAGAAAACTTACAATGAACACTGGGAACACTAGGGTAAGCCTGGTACATGTGATCCAAACAACAACGACGACGAACTGGCAACTAACCGAGAGAATCACACAGACTAAATACACTGGGATAAGGAGGGAATGGAGGGATAAGGAGGTGGCACAGGGAGGATGAGACAATCAGACAATCACACACTGGAGGGAAAATATTAAAGGTGAAGACACAAGGAGGATATAAAGAAAAACTCACAAAAGACAGGAATACAAAGACACAGAGGGAGAGGGAACCAGAACTAGAAATGAGACAGGGGGAACAAAAGGTCAAAACAGTTCACTAGAGAAGACAACAGGAAGTGTAAAGCAAAAACACATGGCATGGAAATAGACTTACAAAATAAAACAGGAAACAGTGGCACAGAATCATGACATAACCCTACAAAATAAGAGGAACAAACAGACTAGGATCAGATCCATGACAATATGCTCATGTTTTTCTTTCAGTAAGTACAAACAAACAAACAAACACCTCTGGAAAATGTGGCAGTAGAACAACAACACTAACAGGTTGAAGAGAAGATTTGCACTTTCAATTGGAGCAAAAAAGTAAATTTAGCAAAAATTGCAGATACTGCACTTTGCCTTTGCAGGGCTGATACTCAAAAAAAGGAGCATTGTTTTGTTTCCAGTTCACCTTGTAATTTTAGTCACTGATGTTAGTTTAGTAACTCTTAAAAACATGTAGGTTGAATGAAGCTTTATACTCTTTAAATACAGCAGCTGTTTCACAGAATATCACCACAACATTTGACCATTAATGTCAATTTCAAACACAATATGTTCAAAACTCCAGTAAGCCTTGTTGCACACACACACAAAAAAATTAATGGAGAGGTTGAGAGGCTAACATGTTTCAGTCAAAGCTGAAACACGTTGCAGTAGCTTAAACATGCTGCTCTCAGAATGAAATTGCTCATTCAAACTTCCAAATATTTTCATTTGACTTGAAGGTAAAGTTGTGCCAGAAATCCTTCCTGCAATACTTTTGTGAACAAAATGGAAATATAATCCCTGGTTTTTCTAAATCTGCAACCTCAATCAAAAAACACAACACATTGTTAATGTGTGAACACATGCCTCAGAGTCAAACGGTGTGTTAATAATTGTTTCAAATTGTTGGACTGATATGCGACATGAAACCACTTCTGTGTATCTGCCTGAAACTGATTAACTGATGCAGTGCACCCTTTCTCCCACACAGAGGGATAAAGAGACAACAGCATGAGGCAGCAACATACTGTATAGCCTATAGACTCACTCCTGGGCACCTTGTGTGAGAAATACAATCGTACTGTTGTTTTGCGGAAGTGGACCATTATGGTAAATGTTTTTTTTTCTCGCTGTTCTTCCCCCTGAGACATCTCAGATTTCCCTAGTCTGGTTTTGTCAGGCTCAGGCCGGGCTGAGGCGCGTGTCCAACCATCTGTCTGTATTTTCTTTACATTCAGCCTCAGACTGAGCAGAGATAGACTCATCATCAGCACTCAGTTCAGTCTAAAGGTTGCATATTTCCTGGCTTTGAAACTTCTCGAAGTCTAAATGATAACTCTTCATGATTAGTGGGGGTAAGTGGTCAGTTTAAGGAGACGGAAGAGTCAACACTGATTTCTGATTGGAAGTGATTTCAGGTGTTCACGTACCACAGGTGAAAGTAATTGTTTTTTTTGTTATGTCTTTACTATGCTATTAATCCATTAAAGTGGGTGTTTTCAGATAAATCACTCATATTTTTATTAGAGCATTTGCATTGCTACTAGTTTTAGCAAAATGCTACTCGAGATTGATAGATGGAAAGCCTTAAGCCTCCTTTTTTGATGCAAAGTTTGGTTGACGTGATAATTAGCAATGCTCTAGCACTGACTGACAATTAGCAAAGCTTTACAGACTTTTGCTAGTCCAATAGTGCTACCTAGTTTTACCATTATTGGCTGGGATGTACTCTTGTGTCCTTATTGTGAAAATGATTTAAAGGAATCTGCTTCAATAAATTTGTGTTGTGGCTGCATTTCCCTTGCATATTCATAGTTCTCGTAAAAAATGAACATCCGGGTCACTAAAACTGGAAGTCGGCCATTTGTTTAGACAAACATCTTGGCGTTTGTAGCGTAGAAGCGTGAAATTACAAAATGGAGAGATTTATAGGTTTTGCCGAGCCTCAAAGGAAAACCAGACAGCTTTACCTGGTCTACACACTTAGCCATTACACTGAGGATAAGAGGACAGCTTACAAGAGCCTTGATTCTTATAACTACTTTGTACTTGCTCGCTTGCTTTCGGCGTAGTATTGAAATTATATGTATTTAATTTTATGTATTAAACACTTAAGTTTTTCTTCTCATTTCTGCCAGCCAGGCAGTCCTTCTCACAAGTTCTTGCATCACGATCATTGAAATTACATGAAAAGAAAGTTTACCCCTGTTTTTATGACGTCATGTGAGAACTAAATAAGTGTAAGGAGCTCATTATTCAATCTCTGCATATGTATGGTGGTTTGGGTCGTGTGTGTGCATTTTTATTTCTCAAGGCTCATAGTAGTGTGTGATTTTATTGGATGGGTTTAGACTACACAGATGTAAAGGCTGGGCATCTGAGCAGGCAGTGGCACTTAAGTAAAAATAAGTTAGAGCTAAGTATAGCTTAACTTTAACTGTCTAAATGTGTTGAGCTGAGCTTGATAAACTGAGTATGAGATGCCTTGGATAGGGTGATAAATCTCACACCCAAAATTAGACAAACAGAACAGTGTTTATTAGACTTTAATGTTTTAAAGTGGCAAAGATTATTTTTATTAGCATCCCCTTTTTATTAGCATCCCTCTTTAAACTTGTTGAACTCATGGATATGAGATATTACTGCATCAAGTTTAACAACAGAGTTAGCAAATGGGATCCCCAAGTGAAAATGAAAGTTTTGAAATTAAGCATATGTTGAGAGGACAGTAAGGTGAATTGGCTCAGTGGGGGAAATTCAACTGGGATGCAGGAGATGAACCTGATTGACATAGAGTAAGTCATTGAATATTGAATGGGTAGAGACAATCAGGATTGTCCAACAGGGATGTGTTTCCTGTTAGTCTACAGCTGCAGTAAAAGTAAAAGTGATGCCTTAATGATGAATGAATATGTTTCATTTAAAATCTAACATCTTCACTCGACATACGTGATCACATGTATCAGTGACATCTGAATTCCTGTTAACATGAGACCTTCATGGCTTAGCTTCAAGTAAGGGAGCTTTTGCATATTTGTTCTTGGATTATTCTCCCACTGGGATTTAGAATCTAATTCGCCTCTGATTTCTCTGTGTTGCAGAAACGTATTGACCACTTTCACAGTTTAAGAGTTGACAGCAGCCCACTTGAGGGATTTCAGGAACTTACATCCTAGAGTGTGAAGGGAATTGATTCCCCGTCTTTCATGAGGCTGATCTACTGTCTGACCTGCATGTATACAGGAATTATAATGACACATTTACATAATTCCTGACAAAAATCCATCTATTTGATCCATATCCCTAAGAAAGGTTCAATCAGGACTGAAGTCTAATGCTAATGCTGTCTTTCTTTCTCTCCCTCTGTCATTCCAGGAGCTTGTATCTACATGGGATCATTGTATGCGGTAGGTGCACCCACTCTTATCCTATCTTATTCTATCTCTTAATCGTTTCGCTCACAGAATCAGGATCTTGCGTCCGTTTGTAAAGTCTAATGGGTGTTCGCTCATGCATTATTCACAGCGGACATTACCAGGTTAGTATGACTGGCAGCTGAAGCCGTTAAGTGTGTATGTACACAGATAGGTGGTTAAAGGCATTTGCATTATCAGTAGGGATTGCATCACCTCCTCTGTTGTCTGCGATGTAGCTGAGGAAATGTGTCTCATCTATAATGCATGCCTCATACTGACTTTGTGGATGATAATGGCGATGAGAGAGCATGATGAAGCTCAGTGGCGGAAGAGGAGCAGCTGACTCCTGCTGCTCTGCACAAGGTTAGGCTCTCTTCAAAGTTAGATAGATGTTTGTGATGTGCTTTATTCCAGCGGTTCTGCTCTGCAGGTTTTGAGATGAGATGTGCTTTTGCTTTATATTCTTTAAACCCCTTTTGCAGGATCCTCATATCCTTGTGTGGGACTTAATTCAGTGCTTTAAGTTGTCGTGTTTGACTAGAGGCATCGACAGATGAGAAGCTGCTTTGTTCTTTCGCACAGACAGCCGAGACTTGCCCATCCTCACACTTTCAAGTATTTACACTTTATATTATAAGTTTCAGCTGTAAAAACTTTGAGAAAGAGATAACAGTCAACACTGAAATCCAATTCCTTTTTTAATATAATTTTATTACAGAGAACAAGGGGTGAGGCTTCTGATGATTTTAGATTGTGATCGATTTTGAAGGCATCTACAATCTATTGTTCAGCTGAATCACACATGTCCTCTTAGGAAGGCAAGTTTGTTTGTACGTCACATTTCAACAACAAAGTAGTTGAAAGAGCTTTGCATAAAATCTACTGTAAAAGGCATCAGGAAAGCACAGAAAAACAACTTAAAACAATATTAAAAACACTTGGATGGAAATGAAAGGAACATAAAAGTTTTTTTTAATTACTAATGCACTGATTGAATAAAAGGCAGTGGCAAAAAGACAGGCCTCCAGCCTTGATTAACAAGAGCTTAGAGTCGTAGCAGAGCTGCAGGTCTCTGGGAGTTTGTTGCACATATGTAGGGCATAAAAACTGAATGGTGCTTCTCTATGTTTAATTTGGATTTAGGGGACAGAAATCATCCCTGTTCCTGATGACCTGAGGGGTCCGGATTGGTTCATAGCAGCAGATCAGAAATGTGTATTAGCTCTTACGTCTGTTCCCAAAATTAACATAACGTCATTGACTCGGAGATCTGATTGCACAAGTTACAGTACTTTGCAAGGCTCCTCCTTGTGTGACATATTGCAAACAATACAACATGAGTTAAAGCTGGTAACATGGTGGATGAGGAGCTTGTGCCAAAAAACAACTGTCTATAATGCCATATTGTGTTTAGATAGTGAAAATGGAGGAAGTCAAAGGCCGTTTCAAATCTGCATACAATATATAGTCTGCGGGGCATTTCAAAACTGAAGAAAAGGTCAGAATGAAGATCTTGGACTGTGATTGTGATTAAATAGATTGTTATGATATTGTGTTGCTCAGATCGCCCTCCCACAGACAGAATAAATGAAAACTGCTGTAACATTGCTATGACTAGGCAATAACATCCTCACCTCACCAGTAGAGTTTGTTTACCGTGTGCTCAGCCAATAGGGTGAAAGCCTATTGAAAAGGCTATCTTCATGTGTAAAAAATATATATTTAGCTACTTGTCCCGTTCATTTTTTCCCCCATAAATAATAAAAACTTCCCTACTAAAGAGGAGGTGTCACCTTGCCTCAAGGAGGTGCTCATCCTATAAGAAATATAAAAGCCAGCTACTTTATAAGGGGAGTGCCTTTGTGTCTAGTGATGGTGTGAATGTCGTTTCTGAGGACATAAGGAGGGTAAAAGACAAAACAGAGAGCAGTTTAAGACATTCACACCAGCATAAGTTGTACTTGAAGGGAATTCAGCCATAAGATTTCTCTTTCTCCTTTCATTGGATGAACCTAAGTTAAAAAGAATAAAGCTCTCTGTTGAGCACTTCACAAAAACACCACTTGTGTCCTGCAACAACTTGAATTCTCTCTTAAAAAGCCTTAAACATGGTTCTCAGTGGTGGAGTTGTGGTTCCCAGGCGGAATAATGATGAACTCCTGCTATCAGTATAATTACAGTAAAGCTTAAAAGAGTGAGCAATAACATACCTACAACCACCTTCAATCTTGTAAATGCATGAGAACACATCCTGTTTCCCCATGTTACTTTTCCCAAGTTTTGAAAGGGTATAATTGTTGGAGTGAGGATGTAAAGACAGAAATGGTTCAGTCAGTGTTTAAGGCGGGAAGAAGGGGAGGAGGAGTGGGAGTGGAGAAGATGGGAAAGGAGGGGTTAGTGGGAAAAAGGAGAGGGCTGGGAGACAGGTGAGGCGTCCCAGCATGTTTGAACAACGTCGGGAAAAGGCCCTTCTGGAGTTCAAAGTGAAGAACTTCCCCCCACACCTGGACTGGTAGCCAGATAGGAACAAATGGAAAATAAAGAAACACGTAGATTAAAGCACGTTTGATTAGAAGCCCTGAGGCCTGTCTGTGTGGTTTAGGTCTGCGGTGAGTGTAATCATAAGAGCAAAACAACCCTCTCACACATAATCAGCTTCCGCTGTCTTCTTTTTGTCAGACTTGAATTTGTTTATGAGCATACATTTTGTGTTCAGCTTGATTTATGTGAAAAATAATTGTGTCGATCAACGAAGAAAGACGATTCTTATCAGTTTACAGAGCTAAATAATAAAAGAAATAAAGGCATAATCATATATGTGAGATTACAGACATTTAAAAACACAGTTTATACACATATTACAACATTAAAACAGTATTTGTCCACATTTGAAGGTTTCTAAAACTGAAAATAGCCAAATTATTCTTTTATGAGCACTTACTGCAGTTTGGATCAGTTTCTCCAGTAAGCCGATTTCTTTAAATGTCAGGAAGCTGGGTTGAAAGCAATGCAAAGTCAGGGAGCTCCTTACCCTTAGACATGATCACCTCCCATATAACATTGCCAGTGAATGATTCTTATTGCCATTTTATGCATATTCTTAAGAAAATGATGCCACATATGTGAAACATGTCACTATACGCTGATGATGTGTTACACAGCACGTCTCTTTTGCTAATGGAATGCAGGCATGATATGCAAAAATACCCACTTGGCTGCACTTATAATGCATCATGTTCTGGCCTTTTTGACGGTAGTGTCTGCACCGCATGCTGTATGAAAGGCTTTATCGCAATTACACGGAGATTAAAACAGAATTGATTGATTATATTCTCTAAAAAGCTGCTAATCACCCCTGATATTTGTCAGTGTGGGTTTTAATGGATATTTGTTTTTGCATCAGTCTCTGCCAAGACTAAAATTTTGTGGGTTATGCTCATCCGTTTATGAGACTCTAGGTCTTCAAAAACCCATATCCTTCAAATGAATCGTGCCCTCTACATATGGCATAATGAATGAGATGGATTAAAAGCTGTCGACACATTTTCCCACAGAGAGGAGCCTAGTTCCCATGACTGAAGTGGTTTGGATTGATCACACCTTCTCGTCAATTCACTTCCTACTGACAAGAGGTAGAGGCCAGGGGAGAGGTTGTTTTGCTGTTGTTCCACATCTGCACTAAATCATTCACCATTAAGCTGTCTCCCAGCTCTTCGTAATGACTCAGATCAGAACCACAGAAGGTGGAGCTCAGAGGACACCGTACCTTCTGTGTATGAACTGAGATCTGAGTGACATCACCCTCAGGCCATCCTGAACATCTAGGATGTTTACATCATATACTAAACATGGCTGCCAGTGGAGGTAGAAGCTCTTTAGTTCTTTTCTTGGAGGCAGGTATTAGAGAAACAGTTATAGTCTGAAATTGGAAATTCAAAATTAAAGATAACTGCAGTTCAGCAAACGGATGCCCCTCATTGGCACATTGATGGCTGATAGTCGCTGATGGAGCTGTTGTCACCAAAAGACATCTGGCTTCTTTTAGAGAAGAAAAATCTGCAGCACTTTATATCTCATGTTTTTGTAAAATCTTTATCTGTTAAGCACAGTAGCAAGTTCAGAAATTGCCATCAGGTACATGGAGTGGAAAATGATCTTTCTAAACGGTGATGATGGAAAAGTATAAAGTATCAATACCTCAAACATGGCTGAAGTACATGAGTTTAAATGAAAGCCATCCTGCCCACTGTTTTTACCCAACTGCTGTACAGTAAGAATCTGAACGGATTGTGAATAACATGTTCTACATGTTTGCTGGCAGATTCCGATAGCTCAAGACTTATTGCTGTGAAGTGTGCCACCAGG
Source organism: Chaunax sp. Z400 (assembly GCA_037577475.1). Lineage (NCBI taxonomy): Eukaryota > Metazoa > Chordata > Actinopteri > Lophiiformes > Chaunacidae > Chaunax > Chaunax sp. Z400. The sequence continues at coordinate 21,886,152 of CM075187.1, read as the reverse complement.
CCTGACATGCTTCTGAAATACAGCATATAGCCCGCAGTGAAGGACAGCAGGCCTCGGCAACATGCAGCACCATGTCCAAATATATCACCTGCCCCTCAAGGCTTGAATTCCTGGCATTGCAAGTTGCCATTTCTGTAGGAATCAAATGTAGGGCACCTCGAGAATAGCCCCATCACATAGAGGGTCCAGGCAGCGATGCCAAGGTTTGCAAAGAGGCAAAGCTGTGATTAAACAAAGCTTTAACCCCAACAGTCCTGAAGCAGTTTTTATATGCGTTGGTATCAGTCCAAAGCTCTCGATCACACTGGCTCTTAGTTGTTATAAGACGAACCAGTTTGTTGATATGATGTCATTCAGGGTAATTAGATGTACAGTAACTGCTCTGTGTGTCATAGAGGATTTCTGTTCATTTCTCCTAGTCTAGTTTTTTTAATTTTCATTTCGTATTGTTTATTTAGCAGGGATACAATACATATATGGTACCAGATATAGCTAAGAGCTAATTTTCATCTGTAGTCCCTAGGCGGAGGCCACATGATGCACAGGTTACAGCAATTATAATAAATCAGCACAAACACAATCAAAACTATACAAAAGGTCTAAAATACAGAGCAAACCTGAACCTCCCCGCACAAACAACATACAGAATACTTCTAGTTTCCAGCTAGAGAGTACACCATGAACAATTCATTAAAACCAGACACTTCCAATCCGACCACTTTTACCGCTGATTCAGTTTCAGCTCTGAGTTGTTTTGTTTCCCCGTGATGAACACTGAGCAGCTCAAGGTCAAAGACCTAGCCTATAATAACATTTCCAATCATACATGCATCAGTGCACATGTAAAATGTTTACAATATGAGGCACCACAGGTGATAATGGATTTTGCTGCTGTAGTGTCTCCGGGATGTACATCACAGTTGTGGTTATTGTAAGTCTCGTATTTGAATGATACATTTTTCCACTGAGCAAAGAATCATGCAGGCCTATCATTTCCATCATGAACAGGGCTTCAGCATATAAATCAACAGCCATATGACAATATTCATTCATTCAGTTTCTGAGCATGCAAACTCCACACAGAAAAGTCCCAGGTCCTCAGGTGGATTCGAACTCAGAACCCTCTTGCTGTGAGGCAACAGCACTACCCCCTTGTGATAATAGAACATGGAAATTTTTCTTGGTACCCGTGCACTATAGACAGCAAAAAGTAACCCCACTCCCCCACAAATCAGTTCAACTTCTGGTTTTAAATGTGTAAATGATTCTACGTGAAGAGGTGTCCCAATCATAAAAAGCAATGGACCATGGGAATCATGGCGGTCTATGGGTTTAAGACGCCGTCAATGGAATCTCAACATCAACACTTGTCCTCCATCTCTCTCTCTCTGTCTTTTCTTGTTTGCTTTCAGCACTTGATGGGCCTCCAAGCCATTAAAACTAAAATGCCTCAAAAATATTTTCCATGATGGCCGAATTTCACTCCACTTTTGAATGTGTGGCCACTCAGAACAGCTGCAAACACTTCGCTTTACTTTTATTTAGGTATAACTCCACCCCTTAAACCATGACCACTATGTTTCTTAAGTGTTTGCAGTCAGTTCAACACATGATTAGTTTAGTTTCATTAGTGAGAATTTACTGTTAACGTTAATGTGAAGCTTTAGTAGTGTTGCTATAGTTAACAGCATTAGCATACCTTGAGGCCTGAACTAGAACGGGGGTTAAATATTTGACTGAAGCTCTGTTTGAGGTGTCCTGATAAACATGTTACCAGACACCCACCATCCAATCAGAAACAAATATTGTTTTACTTGAACTTATCTTGAACTTAATCACTATATGATTATACAATAAAACACTTAAAATTAAAGTTGTAAAGAAAAATCAACAAAACAGTTTTAAGTCATGTTTTATGTTAATATCTTAATAATTCAAGGAGCTCTTTTCATTTTTTTTCATCATAGTCTTTTGTAAACTTTTAGATATGATTTTGGCATGAGTTTCAATATGCTTGCTGTGTACCAATGAGATCTCTCAAATGTGATTTTGCAGGGGCGCAGATAGCGCTGTGGTTAGAGCACGCTCCCCATGTACCAAGGCTATAGTCCTCTAGCGGTCGGCGTGGGTTAGATTCCCACCTGTGGCCATTTGCTGCATGTCATCCCCCCCCACTCCCTGTCACGTCTTCGGCTGTCCTATACAATAAAGGCATGAAATGCCCCCCAAAAAAGAAGAGTTTTTGTGGAACATTTCTAGTCACTATGAGAAAAACAATCCCAGCAGTATGTCTGATGGCACTGCTGCCTGACAGGCTTCATAACTTGAGTTTGATAACTGAAAAAGTTTGCTGACTGAAAAAAAATCAGCTCAAACTTAAATGAGTGTGACTGCAGTGAAGGCACAGACAGTGAGCACTTTAAAGCACTATCTCTAACTTCCTCGGGTATTCATATCATCAACACCATGCCCATTGGGGTTCGGCGGTGAAATATAACATTAACAGCACTAATAGGATCTGGCTGTTGTTGGACAGAATATGTACAGTATATTAGTGGAAACTGCCTTTTCCAAGGCCCCAGGGTGGATTAACGCTCAAGCTGTAGACGGGGGTCACCGCAGTTCATGCTGCTGTCTCCTCTGCAGAGCTCTAAACAACTCATGTGATCACAGGAAAAGCCAAATCAGACCTCATGTCCCCCTGAGGGATGATAAAAGCTCCTCAGGCACACTTCAAGGCTGTAGGAGGTAGCCGAGGGGAGGAAAACAGCAAAATACTGGAACTGGGATAAAGTAATAAAGAGGCAAAACCGAAAGAAGGGTTAAGGTGAGACATCATGTGAGGGATGACAGCCTGTGATGAAGTAAAGGCAGGAGGGAAGCTGTCTGATATGAGTGACTTCATCATCAGTCCTATGTGGCAGAAAGTCTGTGTAAGCATTTTCCCTTTCTCAAGCTTGACAAGAAATTCTGGGATTTGGTCAAAGAAAGCTCCTGTTCTCTGTCAGCAATAACATCATCATGCATGATGTTGAGGTTTATCGAAATGTTTTTTTGTCCTACACGTGTCTACTAGGCGTGTGTTACACCTAACTTAATTTGTCATTATTTGTCAGAGCCTCAGAGTCTTTGGCCTCAGTATTCCAAACTTCTTACTTGATGGGGTTTGTGTTTGTTGCGCAGCATCAATGTGACATCAAAACACCTTTATCCTGTGACGTGCAGTGCTGCATCTTCAAGTCAGGTCAAGGATAAAGGCTTGTTTAGGGCGGCCGAAACAGGCTCATTTGAGTTTCATTTGCTAGAATCTAAATCCTGATTTCACCAAATTAACCTCCACTCCAAACCCAGCACACAGTGCTCCTACTGTGATGTGTAAAGTTCCCTACACAATGAAGTGAGCGCCACCCGCACCGCCGTCGGGAGAATAGGCACTTTTGAGAAGCGCTGTGGCCCAGGACAAACAGAAATAGATCATTTGAGGACTTACCAGTCGCAGCTCCACCACATCTGAATTATTAAATGGCCTGAGGCTGTGAAGTGCCTATACACTGCCTGGTCTTTTCAAGATGCTTTTAAAGCTAAACTGCATCTTGCATCTTGAATCCCTTCATACTTTTGAGCCAGAGCAGCAGTTTCCCATTTGTTTTGCTCAAGGGAATAACTCAAAGCGCAATAAAGAAGCTGTGATATTTATTTTCATGTCCATCACTGGAGTGGTTTAGAATGGATAGGAGCATTAAAGTTGCAAGACACCCTGAGACTTATTCAGTAAGTCACTACAGATTATCTCAAAACAATAAAACAAAGTGACTTACCTTCAAAAGATCGTGGCATTAACACGTCAGTTGCAGATGCAGATGAACATGAACCAATGTACTCTTTCTCTTAAGTTTGCCCTTCCTTTCACAATAAAGCAACATTTGCTCCCTTCAAAATTGAATGAAAAACAAAGTAGCATGTCTTCACAGATGTGTGAAGACATTTGTGTGTGTCTGAAAAATTGTAGTAGTTGTAATTTCAAGTTTTTTGACATTGGCCCACCGATCTACTTCCATTAAAAATGAAAGTGTACAATGTGTACAGTTTAACAAAGTGAAAGTAGCACTTTGTTACAGTTACAGATGAAGTGATGAAGGAAGGAGCGCATTGTCAGATTGGGCTGATGGGTAATTGAGTCCAGGAAAAAAGGTAAAAGATGTTGTGTCATCTGAGCCTATGAGAGGCTGATACCTGGAGAATGTGCACAAACTGAATGCAAGAGGGAACAAGTGTATCAATGGAAGGCCGTGTTAAAAAAATACAACGGGCGTTGTTGGTGTGGACATGTTTCTTCAGGCAGAGGTGAGAAGATGAAGTATGATCCAGGAAGTCCACTTTGTGCAATACAATCCGTGCATTTGCTCGTGGGTTATTAGATACAAAAACATTGCACAGTTGTTTATAATACTACGAGGAAGGGTTTTACATTTTATTTAATATTTAAAGGTTTGATATAAATGCTACAGAGACTGTAGTCCAATACATGCCCTTCCTACTTGTGCCTCTTGATCGTGCACTTGCATGTTGCTGGATTTTTTTGAAGCCAGGTTCAGTTTTGTGTTTGCCAAAGCCCTTTGTTTTTGTACCCTTGCTGTGCCAGTGCAGTGCATAATAAAATACATGTAAAGAGGATAAGACAAAGGAAAAAGAGAAAAGGGATGGGTTTATGATCTATGAGTGTGCTTTATTTAATTAAATTAAAGGTGTTTTTTTTATTTATTATTTTTTCCATTTTAAATGTAATGATCTGTAGGCCTTCCTTTTGACATAATTGTCCCACGCCTCAGCAGTGCTGCTGGGGCTAAATGAGTTCTCGCCATGCTCCCGCGACTGGAACTAAGCCTTTTTTCCCCCCACCATCCCTCAGCAGACATGCAGAACTGTGGAGGATCGGAGTGAAGCGTTGCAAACCTTTGGCAAACACCCAGTTCCTGGGCTAATGGACAAACAAACATGCTAGCTGCTCCTCTTTCTCATCACGCCCCCACGCCACCTCTGACCCCTCTGACCCCCCCAGGCCATCCGGTGGTGGCTTTGACAGTTTCATCGTGTAAGGTCTTGGAGGTCGTCGGCCTTTTGTTTCTCACTTCATTCAGAGTTTCCGATTCCCAGCTTGCCATTCAAGTTTGTTTCTTATCTGTAAATACCAGCATGCAGCTCCTGAGCCCTGGTTTTCCCTGCTCTACTTGTCCTTCTATCTGTGCCTACAGGCTCTCGGAGCTACAAGTGTTTATACAGAGACGTGCTAGTCTGAGCCAAGCCTTTGTGCCTATCGGCTCAGATGACCGTGTTCGCACACGCTGCAGATCGCAATCCCTCCAACCACAGGGCTCGTTTTTTCAGCCTTATCCTTGGGTTTCCCACCTTCTCTCTATCCTTAATACAAGAGGAGGAAGGAGAGTGTCTTCAGGGACAACTGCTTAAAAATGTATGCTTTTGTCTGCAAGATTAAAGAAATTCAATATAAGAGGACATTTGGGGAGATTTTCTTTAAAAAAAAAATATTTACAGATTTTTCTTTAGTCACAAAATTATTTCATTATAAATGCTCCAACATTCTGCAAGGCCGTAAATCGGCCTCTTGTGCATCTCTTAAGAAGCACCTTGAGATGAAAGTTGAATGAATGCAAACATTTTATACCAGTTTTCCTTGGAAGGCAATATATTCAAATAATTTTTGGCTCATCTGCAAAATGAAAGTAAAACAACTGAAAATACCCCCAAATCATCTCGTGGCCCGTCTGGGACGTCTGAGCTGCAGGTTGAAAACCAGCGCTGATTTAAAAGAGCTCTGATGTCGTGATCAGAGTGACACTGATGTTCTGGTGAAGGTGGGTCTACTCTCCTCATCATCTGCCCTATTCTTTCTCTACCCTCTACTTTTGGGTGGGAGTCAATTGCAGTGATTCATGCTCAGTCCGGCCCTCCTTCTCCTCCCCCAACTAGAAAGTCGATATCTGGTCAGCAACATTTTCCTTTGTTTCTGTCTGGATTATTGATGAAACAGGTGAGGCAAAACCAAAGAGACTGCAGGCACAGTGAAGAGTCAGGGAGTAGACAGAATTACACAAGTCATCACGTACAAACAGCTCATATTATTTTAGCTCGGATTATTTTCATAATGACTTTTTTAAAATATTTTCAGTAATGAAATAATCATTGTAATGTGTACAGTTTTGGAAATGCTAAATAAAAAAAATGCCACTATTGCTTAAAACCTAAGTTGACTTCTTCATATTACTTGTTTTATCTGACAGCAGTTGAGAAACCAAAGATATTCACTTCACAATGACATTAGCTATTGATTAATTGTCAAAATTGGAACAAATGAATATATATCACATGTAAATTACTAATAAAACCAGTTTCAATAACTGGCATCTAGCCAGTTTTCCTCACTCTGCCTTAATTAAAGGTTACGCCTTTAAAGGTTATGCCTTAATGAAAGGTTCAATAAGCATGATCATAATCTGAACCATACATGTACTCGAGCTGTAATCTTGGAATGCTGCTCTCCACTGCCAAGGCATTTTTTCTGAATTCATTAAACGTGTTATGTTTGCTCAGACTGTTCCTCTTGACATCTAGACACCAACCTCTGTTCCTTTAGGTGTATTTATAGCCTCACTCATGAAAGTGATAATTGCAACACCTGCTCTAATGCGGACAACAGCTGCTAATTGACGGATAGCCTACTGTGATTCATTGCTGCAGCAGTGTGCATTACTGAGATTTTAAACCCCCTTCATTGGGCGTTTACATTATTTCTAATCCTAATTAAGTCTATCATTGAGTTTTTGAAAACTTGGATCACCAAGCAATCAAACGTTTTAAAATCAATCAAATCGTCGTTTAAGGTGATTAAAACAGACACTCGTTTTTATGGAAATTACTCGTCCTCTTCCTGGCGGGAATAGACAACCAGATTTCATCTCACACTCTTTTGCGTATGATTGACAAGAATCTCCAAATCACGACGGGCCGTATATAATAGTGGCTCAGTCTGTCAGAGACAGTTTTATGGGTACAGTATGATTATCTTTGTGTCTGTGCTCATTACCTTGCATTGTTAACCTTTTACTAAGAGGAGTCCAATGGATTCACAGCCTGTGAGATAAAGCTGATGATGACAGCTTGAGATGGATGTTTGCCTCAGGTAACATGTTGGAAGACAGACACGGCCTGTCGATGACTTCATTTCCCCTCCTTACCCGAACGCCGCTGCCTCCCTCAGCAGAAAACAAAGCCCATTCCCTCTCTGTGTGACCCCATAGGATTCTGGGATTACTCCAGCGCACAAATCCTGGCTCCCTGCCTGACAGATAAGAAAGCGAGAAAATATAAAGACTGTTGGATTGTCAAGGAGAGGATTGATCTCTCTCACATCCTGGCTCTTATTCGAAGCTGTAAATGAGATTTGTGTTTATTTATGATTGGCAAGTAAATTTGATTTCATCTCTCCTGGCCTTCTGCTGACTTTTTGTTTACACCCTCTCATGGATTTAGAGTATTGAGGTTTTTTGAGTCACAGTGGCTGTATTTGCATGTCCTATCCCTCCTTGCACACTCAGAGTTGTCCAACAGTCCAACATGAAATCATGAAACAAAAACCTTTATTTATTGAAGAGAGATGGACGTGGTGTGGAGACTCTATCATAAACAAATAATTCAACCTATAGTGAGCAGTAGTAGGAGACTTCAGATTTGTTTTAGGCATTTTTGATTAAGGGAACTTTTGAGACCAAGATGTCTTTGCTGAATTTTAGACTGAGATTTCAGACACTGAAGGAGAATTTGGGCAAGAAATAGTGCACTATGGATAAATAAGGAGTCATTCCAGACTCAGCATTAAAGTTTAAAAAGTTCAGAACTAGGCACCACAATGTTTATTCCCAAGAGTTTTTAAGGGAACCAACAAGATTCAGAAGTTTGTTTTCTATTCTTATAGAGCCTCACCAGAAGTAAAGTTAGCAAAGTAAACTTTGTCCTGACATCATCCTGAAGGAAAGCTCATGGAAAGTCAAAAAAGAGCAAGGAGGGGTTCATTATGGTAGGTGTATCTTTTGGTAATTTGATTTTCGTTTCAGAAATGGATATCAAAAAAAGGAAAATGAACGGTTATTTGATTTTTAAAATACGAAAGCCAAAATTGAAATGTACATATATATTTCCTTTTTGTAGCCAAAAAAGGAGGAGTGAAATAAAAAAACCAATTTGATTTATCTGTTTTGAATTTTAAAAAAACACCCGCTAGAAAACAGACACAAAAAAACAAACAAGTATGCTAAATGCCAATTAATGTAGCCAGTGTGCCAGAGTTGCTTGATGAATGAAATAAAACATTTCTCCATAGTAGAATGTCCAGTGTTCTCATAGTAGAATGTCCAGTGTTCTCATAGTAGAATGTCCAGTGTTCTCATAGTAGAATGTCCAGTGTTCTCATAGTAGAATGTCCAGTGTTCTCATAGTAGAATGTCCAGTGTTCTCATAGTAGAATGTCCAGTGTTCTCATAATAGAATGTTCAGTGTTCTCATAGTAGAATGTCCAGTGTTCTCATAATAGAATGTTCAATGTTCTTAGCCGTATTGCACTTTTAAAAAAAAATTCACTCCTCCCTTTTTGGCTGCAAAAAGGAAAACGCCTTGTATTTCAGTTTTGGTTTTTGTCTTCTAAAATGACAAATCAAATAATCACTCATTTTCCATATTTTGATATTCGTTTATGAAACGTAAATCGAATTACCAAGCATAAATTTGCTCTAAAGATTTTCCTCACTGGCCTTTGATTGTGACATTTCCCGTCAAATAAATGAAAATGTTGACTAGGGGCTCCTAAATTTAACAGAAATCTTGTTGATTTATCTTCTAACCTGCGAACCAACCCAGTTAGTATGGTTTTAGTAATTTAAAGACCAGAGGGCTTGTAGACATAAAGGTAAAAACGGCATGAATTTAGTTTGAAAAGTGACCATTTTCTAGATGTACATGTTGTGTAAATCCATTTTTAATGACCACATGGTTAAATACCTTTGAAACAACAGTTGCATGTATCTTAGACACCACCTTTATTTTTTAAAATAAAACAAAAAAGAAGTATTCTGACCTGCATATAAATGTTATCCACTCTATAAGAACAACATGGCCTTCCTCAGTCCTACTGCTGAAAGCAGTTTGCATTCACTCCAGGCATCAGTGTTCTTGATTTATTTGTTGTTGAATTACAGATGAACTATCATTCACTTTTCTTGGGCAGAGTTTCAAACAAGCAAGCTTTTGATTTCTTTCACAGCTACAGTATAAAATGAGTTTTAGAAATGTTTGCTGTTTGTAAATCAGCTCCTCTTGATCTTGGTTTGCCCTTTCAGAATAGTTATTTAATAAAATGGAGCTTTTATTTTTCCAACTAGAACTGCTAGATTTTCAAGAAATGAGAAAACATTAAATCTTGACATTTTCTCACATTCATACTTGCATTTACATCTTGAGCCGGTCCAGTTAAAACTGGCTGTGCACTCTCTGGCCTGTTTGAATGATCTTTGCCCTGGAGTTAGAGAGGGGACATGCCTCGACTGGTTTCATTACAGGCCAGTCTGAGGTAAAGACCAAAAGCTTGTGTTCCTGTGTTTTGCCTCTGAAAGGACCTCTGTTGACAGAATTTAATGAGGAATAATGTGAGGCCTTGAGCATTTTTAAGTGTTCTGACACCCTTGTAGTTCTGTCCTCAGGGGGTAGACAAGATATTTAAGGATACATTTTCAAGTCCAGTGAGAACTTTTTTCAAGTAGACATGACTCCAGCAAACAATTACAACCTGAGTTTCTGAGAGAACAAGAGCTGACACTGTGTTTGACCCCGTTTTGACCCCCGTTTTATTGTGGGTGTGAGAGAACGACCGATGTGTGACTGAATGAGGACGTTAAATGTTTACTTTAACAGTCGCCTCATTGTCCGGACAACGTGGCTCTTTTGTCTTGGTCATTATTTCGGGCTGTAAAGAGCGTGAGATTTGTCTGACAGCGTCTGCAACCAAAAAAAAGGACATTTTTTAAATTCCTTCCAAACAGACAAGTTGTCTGAGCGTCATTCTGGAAGCTTGCTGTGGAAACGTCGAGTTCATCCCTTTCGTTTGAGTACGGTGCTGTGAAACAATACGCCCGGCTCAGGTATACGCTCTAATATGATAACCGGTTACTCCGAAGCAGGAGGAAAGCATGAACATTTGTCTCGGTGCCAGAACGTGGGATGAATTTTTGATGAGCTGCTTTGCACAAGGGGGACACTCAGATTTGTTTGCTCTGATTTTCAGATGGAACATCAAATGATTTCACTGAAATTAGACAGTGGTGTGAAGCTGCACGGCTCTTATCGCAGCATTTATGTAATAGGGGAAAATTACATTTACATGTCCCATTTTTCCTGCTTTGTTCACTTGGCTGAGTCAGCTGTCCTGCTTGGTGACACCCTCTGGGTGTTTGACAGCTCTGTCTTTGGTGGGCTGTCAGGGCTTTATTGAAGGTTTGTACCCCTGTGAAGCTGCTGCTCGGTGGGGTTTCCGTCGTGTCAGGGCCAGAGAGACGTGCAAACAAAGCCTTGACTGGAAGACGGGGTTGGGAATTAGTTTTAAGAGTTAAGTAAAGGGATTATAGTTTAGTGGACTGGTCTTGCATCAAGGTTTTAATTTCATGGCACCCCAGGAAGATGCTTTAAGAATGGCAACTGACATGTTTGTCATGCCATAGCCCACTTATGAAGCTTTTTTCTTTCTTTTTTTAGTATGTGTATGTGCACTTCTAGTGAGAGTAAAGGCCCATTTAATGCTCCCTCTACGTGCTTCCATACGTCCTTTATGTCGACATTGAGAGGTGGTGTGAAAATGTACCTTGTAAATACAAAGCGGCAAAAGCGGAGGTAACAATATACTCTGTGAGGCCATCAGGAACATCCAGACTTGAGGGCTTCACTTTTTTCTTCTTCGTTGTTTACAACACACACATTTGTCAGGCCTTGCTTGAATTGTAGCCACACAGTCCTCAACCATTTCCTGTGGTATTTTCCATTTGGTCCGTCTCGTCCGTATCTGTAAGCTCACTGCTCACGAATGGAATGAAGGCAGAAGACATACGGAAAGCTTCTTTCGTCTCCGTATTCGTCTTTAACGTAGACCATAAACGGGCCTTATAATATTAAATAATAGTTTTCACATCTTTACATCATTCATGCAGAGATTCATTTGATGCTCTGTTTTGACATTGGAAGTAAATAGGAGCCTGCTTTCATGTCTTCTTTTTCTTCCTCTTCTTCTTAGAGTTGTGATTGTGCTTGGAATTTTGGAATTTTTTTCCCCCGTCCAATTTCTATCTGTTCTAACCAGATGATCTTGTCAATGTTTTAAATAAAATAATGAAATATCGAGTCCTGAATAATAATGAAATTGAATTCCTCTAACTTTTTCTGAAGGTCTTTCAGTTCTTCAATGACGCCTTAGTCCCCATGGTGCTCTGTTTGGGAACCGCTTTGTTGCTCCTTCATGCAGAAGTGCATGTGATGGAGCACAAACAGCCAAAATGACCTGAGTGGTTGCATTGGTTCTGTTTTTTTTTCTTGGTGAATGAATATAGAGGGTGTATTTTTTCCCCACAATGACGATGAAGTTCTGCAGTTTGCAGAAGCTCCGTTAGCTCCTGGGAACATCTGTAGCCACACAGAGAGCATTAAACAAACCTCACAAGGAGAAACCATGCTGGGGGCGGACGTCTGAAGAGATGGAACTGCAGTAACAACTTTCAACCCAATGAATGATGGCATGCAGTCATGTCATGATGACACCTTCCCCAAATGACAGCTTAACAGTTAAATGTTCCACACATGCATCACCTGCACTGTAAAAATATTTCCCCTCTCAATAGGCATCTTGTAAATTTTATGGCCTCTCCCTCTGTAGCATCATAAAGTAAAGAAACCATTTGACTACAGTTGTGCTTTCCACTGAACCATCAATTAATTCTCCCCTCTGTCAGCTTTACATGAGCGTGGGTGCAGACTGTTTGGTACAATATGCATGGAGAAGCTGTGGCGAGCTCTTTGAGTTTAAGTTGAATGCTGGAGTAAGAGCAAAGAAAACCGAGGAAGGCACTATTCTTGTCTCAATAGGGTTAAAATGCCACCAATAAGCTTGGAAGGACAATAATAGAAGGCAATTACTGGCACCCAGCATCCCCTGCCTCTCACATCTAAGCGCAGCATCGCAGCCATCCTTTATCTCTTTCAATGGAAATAGCACTGGGTTCACCATGCCTCCTGCTCACTGTTCAGCCTCAGTGGGCCCTCAAGCCTGGCGTTGGATATGGAAAGGTAAACACAGTCTCGCTGCTCCCCATCGCCTCCTTGCAGCCTCTTACCTTTCCTTCCAGGCACACTTATTTACAGCATAATCAGTGGCACAGCATCGACTAGCAAGTTCCGTTCATGCAGGAGCTGCAGTATTCCATCTTCTTCCTCTTGTCCTCCTCCACCGCATTTCCCTCCTCCCCCTTTCCTGCTCCATGTGCCTTTTCTTCTCTACTCCCCTTCTGACTTTATTTTTGTCTCTCCAGTAATCTTTTGACAGACAAAATATTTTATCTATAGACTATAGTAATCATTCGATCTTTTGTGGGCGACAGGGCCATGGGGGTCTGGTAAAGTACTTCGCTCAATTACTCATTATGTACCTGCTTTGAACACAATTAAACACAATCCTCAAGTGCTTAATCAGCACAGAGCCCTACTAGGAGGAATGTAAGTTGTTCCCACAGATATTTCACAGCGAGAGAGCTGCTCCACTAACAGCCACTTAAACTTACAATACTACAATTAGCGTTCAGAGTGCTGCAGTGGAGCGGCGGTGATATAACGTCAGGCGTCGTAGATGCGGCCATGCAACATCTGGACCTGTGCAATGCTGAAGTTGTCTCCACTATAATTTGTGAGGGAATGGCAGTAAAATACAAGGTGAGGTGCACAGCCTGGGAAAAGAAAGGAGGCTTCTCGGTATCTGTCATTAGTCGGCCAAGCCATTCATCTCTCTGGTATGTGTGGCTGAAAAATACAGGTCGGCAGTACCTCAGAGATGCCCTGTGGAGCTCGAACAATGAAGTGATAGTCCAAGGGCAAATTAGCCATAGGGACCTGAGACACTGCTTTAAGTTCTCAGATGTATCGTCAGAACAGCTGCGATCGATGCAAGAGAGGTATTGATCCTGCTGATAATAGTCTGTATGAGAGGCCTTATACAGGCTGCTTCAGGACTGAATGAAGGGCATGCGTAGCGGCAGCAGTCCTCATGTTGGTTTTGGTGACTGACTATGAATAGCAGAAATAAGAGCTTCTCATGGAGATCATTATTTCTAAGGCAGTGGACGGAGGCAGCCACTTACATGGCTGCTTTTCTGTCAGCAGGGACCTATTCTGAGCCTTCATAAACATATCTGTCTTCACTCCACAGCCCAGCAGAGACCCCTGTGTGAAATTTGAAAGAAAGCTTTAGGTTGATTCCTACATTTTACACGGTAGCGGATCTAGGATTTTTATAAACCAGGAGCCATAAAGGGGCCACATTTTTCACAGAGGGGCCAAGTATATGTCCAACATTAACATTTCCTTATTCAGTAAGATGTATATATATTTAACAGGCATTCCTTGTTTACCATTGGCTCTATAGCCTTGAGCAAAAACACACATAATTGAATATATTTTGCAAATTGTGCCTTGTTCAGGCACATTGTGTACGTCAAAAAAGCTTAGCAATAAAAATTATATTTCATATTAATTGAATATTAAACTGGGGTGCACAGAAAACATAATAAGGCACTTTTTTTCCAATTATGTAAGTATATAATACATAAAATAAAAAAAAACACTTAAAAAATCCTTTTAAGTATATTATTAAAGCATTTAGAACAGAAAAACTTGACAGTGTCAAGTTGTAAAAACAAAAAAAGGAAAAAAAAAAGACATGTGACAGGACAGGGGCACTTAAGGGGCCAATCAGATTTCACCTGGCCCGTCTGGCCCCGCCCCTGGATCTGCCCATGATTTTCCAAGTCTGATGAAGATCTTGTTGGTTGAGTGGAATAAAATGCTGCAGCCCTTAAGCAGCGATGAGTGTGTTACAAAACTCACCTCTTTAGAAGTCTTTTGTGAGAGTGTTTAAACTCAAACGGATATAAATATGTTTTTGTCATTAATATATATAATATAAAGTCACAACTATGCACACTTGCTTGTTTTTTTCTATATGCAGCTACACACATGGTGTTCTCTCTACACACTGCTGTATGGCAAGTGTTAATGTGTCAGGATGTGCGTCACTGTCCTATTTCCCAGCATGCACACAGAGCACGAGGAGTCACACTCTTAAAACCATGCCCAGTGGAGCGGAAAACTAGCTGTACCACAATTTTCAACCAAGGGCTGAAAGGTAACAAAATAGCTCTAAAAGTGTGCTAAATGTTCTATTGCAGTTGTGTACTCTCTCTCTCTCCTTGTGTGTGCAAAGTACACCACAGAGATTTCTTATAAAGCTACAGGTTAGCAGAGTCAGTGGTGTATTCAACCAATTACAACAAACCATATCAAAAGCATTTGATATTAGACATGCCAAGTGCGTAACGCTTTTGCCGACATAAATGAGCTTATGAAAGTATTTCAGCAGGGGTTATTACGAATCAATATGGTTCTGTGGCTGTGGCTCTGGAGGTAGTCCACTTATTTGGAGGTCAGTGGTTCAGTCCCAAAGAGTAGCAACATGATAAACCTCGATTTGCTTTCAGACTAGAAAAGCGCTCTATAAGTACAGTACAGTGATTTCGCATCACACATACTGAGCGTCAGAATCCCCCAGCCTGTGTCCACTTTCTTCTTCTTTCAAGGCTCAGTTTTTCCATTTGGCAAGTTTAGGGTTCTTTAGCCTGTTGGTAGTGCAACACACTAACTTTAAGGCATTTTGCCTGGAAAAGGAGGCACCTTCAAGCAATACAAAGTAAACACATCTGTTTTCACCTCTGGGGTGGGCGGGCCTTAATCACACCCTGCATCTTGCAGGGTGTGCACCATGCATTGACTGATCAACTCTTCAAACAAAGTCGTCTGATAGAAATTAAGCTCATCTATGTTTAACTTTTTTTTTTTTTAATGTCTGCATTATTTTGATTGGCAGCACTTTATCCACATGAGATAATGTTGTGCTTTTGTACTGCTGCTAGTATAAAGTACCCACAATCCTTCTCTAACCCTAAACAAATCCTGTGAGTGCCTGAACATCCCCATCTGGATGAAGGTCCAGGACAAAAAAAACACGAACAAAGGAGGAAGAAAAGTTGTCTGCACTTCGAAGTGTGAAAGCTTTCAAAGGCTTTTGTCAATGCAACTTTTCATCTTACAAGGTCTTCATCGCTTTTCTAGTGTCTAGCGTCTTTGTGACTTGACAGAAAGGTTAATAAAAAATGGAACAGGTGGTGTTCTGTATTTTCTTTTCTAAATTGGGGGTATATAAACCGAGACCAGTGTTTTCCGGAAAGCACAAGTTTTACCTTTTCCACATCCTGGCTACTGAACCTACTCTACTTACTCCAAGTTTTCTGAAGTTTGGTTCAATATCCGTGCAGAGTTTTACCCCTTTTTTTTTTTTTTCCAAACTGCTGAAAATTCCTGGGAAACAAACCCTTAGTTTGCCTCTCTCTGGTTTAAAGCACTTCTTGCTTGGCTCTTCATTTGTCTCCTGATATGCCCTCATTCTTTTTATAAGTCTCAAATGGATCATTAAGGAGAAGTCTATCGAGAGTCTGTGAGTGCACCCACTTACAGAAGAAAAATGCATTTATATCAACCTACAGTACTTTCACGTCTTTGTTTCTCCTGAGGGAGTTGAGAAGAATTCAAATGTAATGATCCCAAATTAAAGAGAAGAGATAAAGAAAAGGTGATGTGGAGCAACAGATTCCCCAGTGTCGTCTTTTAAATCACCTCCTTGAAACTAATCTGCATACACAGATTTGAATGTGTTCTACCTGCTTCATTCTGAGTGCTGAATTTTCAGTTTTCTCCTTAACACCTCTGTGAGATATGCAATAAAAAATCCATTCATGACTTTTATTGTTTATCTTATGACCTTTCACTCACTTTGTTTTGCTGTCTGTATAAGGCTCCTCTGGAAAGTTCACCATAAAGGAGGTTTATCCTTAAACTAGTGTGCTTGCACAAGGGCTTTAACGAAAACAGATATTCTGATTTTGGATTAGTCTTTAACTGAGTAAAAATGCACTTAGCATTAATATAATTCATGCACCGGATTTAGTTTGATGCTTGTCTCGACAGATTTCCACACAGGAAGTCTGACGGGAGTCGAACGTCACTCTGGATTCTCGCGGCACGTTTCAGCTGTGCAACAGAGCTCTC
Organism: Chaunax sp. Z400; assembly: GCA_037577475.1. Taxonomy (NCBI): domain Eukaryota; kingdom Metazoa; phylum Chordata; class Actinopteri; order Lophiiformes; family Chaunacidae; genus Chaunax; species Chaunax sp. Z400. The sequence goes on along the minus strand of CM075187.1, from coordinate 21,869,676 downwards.
AGTTCAGGGCTTTAAAACCTCACATTAAGACAACTGGCCTCTGTGACCCCCGGAAAGGCCAGCATTGACACAGTTCGGCTCACACAAAAGACCAGTTGAGTGGAACAGGTGAAAATGGGGCAGCTTTGGGTTTTATTGAGTGCAGCGAGAAGGAGGAGAGGGGAGAGGCCACTTGTTGTTTTCTTTTCACGGGACTGGGGTCTTGTCAGGGCAGTAATGCTTTAACTGTCAGATTAGGATGTCCAACTTGTGGACCAAAGCCTCTTAAGGAGCAAAGTGCAATAGTTTGTCACGTATTCGTCCATACCGATGATGGTCATTTGGGACGATTAGTGAGTGAGGCAGCAGAGGGATTTAAGAAAAAGATCACAGAAAAAGAGACTGTCCTGCAGGTGGAAAGGATGCAGAGTCATCCCTCACATCAGACTACAGGATACATCTGTAATATTCTATACTCTTCTTGGTTTGAACAAATTTGATGAAAAGACCAACACCAAAATGTACCGTGTGTATCAAGACCAGATATATCTTATTCCTCTGTGCCATATAGCTTGAAAACATATCAATGAGCCTCACTGTTGCACTGAGTGACATGTTCCTTTGTTACCATGAACACACACTCTAGTCTATTTTGACTCAGTCCCACATAGGCTGCACCATCCTGCTGCCAGAGATACTCGTTAAGGCATTAAATATGGATAAATCCGCCCCTGAAAATAGTCCCTCTTTCCTGCCGTTTGAGGAATGTTTGACAAAACCTACATTAACGCGTTTGTGTTACAAAGTTACTGGACTATCTCTGTTATGACGCTGTGATTTATGCCTTTAGTAGGAACCAATGGACTTGTAGTTGAGAGTCATAGACAGGAAGTTAGGAGGTATTGAAAGACTTACACGTGGTTGGTTTTGGTCTTTTTATGGAATTTGTTTACAATAATCAATAGTAATAGCATAACCCTCAGCTTTTAAGTGTAAAGCTAAAACAAAAAATATTCAACAACCACTTTGATATTTCATTAATGCTTTATCAAACAACTTCTGGTTCCAGCTTCTAAATGTCTTTTATGTCATATTTTATGTCTAACTTGATGACTTCACCTCGGGTGTACGGAAACCTTTAATGGTGTCTGACACTAATTTATGACACGAGACCAACTAGATCAAACTAGACCAAACCCAATGAAATAATAGATTAGTAGAGCAAACAACAATTGTTTAATTAAATGATGTGTGAAGCAATATTCTCAAATATACTGCTGTTCTATTCTATATCACTGCAAATGGACTATTTTGTTTTGGGCTGTTTGTCTGACAAAGCAAGGACTTTGAAGATGTTGAGAATTTTATCAGCTTTTGGACAAAATCCCTGAAGCTTTTGAAAAAAATGACAAGACCGTATCTTGAATTGTATTTGTGTCTTATATTGTGTTTCAGGTTGTCTCTCTGCGGCTATATGTGTTTGTTAACACCCACCAGCCGGTGGGTCTGATTCAGCTTAATAAGGTATTGATCAGGTATTGATGAAGCATGCCAGGAGGACGTATCAAAGCTGTCATGAGGAATCGCTGTTATTCCACCGAATATTGATTGTTCAGCTCCTCTGGTAGCAGCTGGAGATATTATTGTTATTATGATTTATTAAGGGGAATAAACCTCATTCATTTGCATCGTTCAGTGTGCAAATGGATTGTGTTGTTTCCACAAAAGTGTACACTAGATGCGTTTTTTTTTGTTGCATAAGGATACAAAAAGTTAGCTTCTACACAGGTACTAAAACCTCTGTTCTAGGCTGTATTTGCATCGTTAAGGTCTGCGGTCTCTTCATGCTATGTAAAGTAGAGGAGCTGGTTTGCAGGCAGTCATTAGGCACCAGTGTTTGCATTCTGTGTTTACTTCCTATCTGAAGAGGGAAGTCTTTTATTATTTAGTTACAGGAAGCAGCAACGATGGATTGTTGATGAACAAAGGTTGCAGTTGCTGTGAAATCCACTTCAATGAATCAGTGTGTATATATGATGGGGAAGAACTGAAGCCTGTATGTAATAACCTGTGTCGGACAAAAGTTCTTGTATATTTGAGCAAATAACTTTGAACACTGATGCATTCAAGACATTTCCATCCATGTGATTTACCCTCTTAGGTCAACTTTGAAAGGAGGGTGTAAAAAAAGGTATATGCTCAGCTGAAGCTCTTTGCTAACTCACTTTAAGTGATCCTGATCATGAGCATCTATCAGCTGAATGCTTAACATGAAAATGTGAAAAAAAAATCATCTTCTTTGTAGCTGTGCAGTATGAGAATGCAGGCCTGTGGTTTTGAATTATTCATGTTTCATACCAATTTGAGTACTTTAAAAAACTGACGATCTCTTTTCTCTTTAGTCATATATCACTTTGATTCTGACTCGACCAGTCTTTAGTTTCAGCTGTAAAACCTACAGTCTTTTTTAGTATTCTTGTGAAGATCAACCAACCCTCTTGAAGATCAGCGAATGCCTATCAAATTAGTTTTTCAAGCGTTTGGCCAGATTGAAGTCGACACATGTTCTTTATGATAGCTGATCCTCATGGGGTATTTTCTCTTCAACTCTTTAATTACACAGCACCCATAGCAAGTCCTGTGCTCCAATGAGAATCAAAGCACTGGAGGCCAGGACGTTTGGAAGCACAAAGTATAGACCAGGCTCTGATGAGTCAGTCAAGACCTTGGCTGCCACTTCTCTTGTAAATCAGTCTTAAGAGGCCTGAGCAGCTTGAGCCTCCCTTCATGAGCCTGATGACGATGGTACATTAATGAGTACAGGGGTGCCTGAGGGCTCAACCTCATACAAAAGACTCTACATTAGCAGGGGCAAAAAAAGTCTCGCTTTTCAGTTCTTGAGTACTCAACTTAAGAGAACACGTCATTACCATCGCTTCTCTGTTTCCCAGCAGTGGTGTGACAAACACTGAATTCTAAAAGAATAAAAATATGTCGGTGTGAGAAAATATTCCCTTACAAGTTAAAGTTGTGAATACTTATTTTTGCAGCAGAGGAAGTGAACAGATGTTTGCACTTAAAGTTTAAAAGTACTCGCAGTGCAAAAAGCTAAGTTTCTCCAGTTTTCATGCATTTTGCAAGAACTTTCACCTCTTTGCAAAAACAAAGAGGTCAGGAAGAATGATAGGACACAGAACACTCAGTACAAGTACTGCTAAATGTACAAATATTAAGTAAACATACTCACAGAGAAGAGTTTGGAGTGAAATCTTTGTATCATCAAATTGGGAATTTTTCATCCTGTTGGATCATCTTAAGAAAGAAAGAAATTAATCAATGGGGGTAAAAGTACTACAGTACATCCAGTAAAGGTGTTACTACAACAATAAAAAATACTTAAGATATAGTAGTAGCTGGTTTTAGGATTTCAGTGCTTTCAGATTAGTTGAAGAAGGATGTAAGGAAATAAACAAGGAAAGTGGGAGGGATAGAAGAAAAGAATGAAAGAAAAAACCCAGAACCATGAACTTGAACCATGTCTAAAGCTAGAGGTAGCAGTTCATTGGCTTTCCTCTCTCATCTACCCGAAAACCCCTGAAGGGAGGGAAAGGATTAGGGAAGTCAGCACCACTAGGACACCTGGATGGAGCGTTGGGAGGAGGAGAGGGGGATCTTGATGCAGTTTTGGCCTTCAGCTGTACTTTAAGTGTGTCTAAAGTCAAGTGAATGAGACAGGAGGAGCTTTTTTCCCTCTCTTTGTGCTCTCTGTGCTTGAGCTGTCTGTGACTACAGGAGCTGAGAGGGAAGATGCTGGCAAATGAAAGACCCCACACATCCTTTTTGTCCTCTTCAGACAAGACTCTGGTTCTCTTCCATCCATTACCTGCAATTGCCTTTTTTGTAATGACACTCTAACTCTTGTCGATGGGAAGTTGTTGCTTTAGAAAGACACAAATGCAGATTGTTGTTGGTGTTTGTGAAAGTGACAGACTCCTCCAAATACAACCCAAATCTGGTGTACAAGTTGTTAGTCGAATAAATAGAAGAGACCAAGTGTTCATTTTCCAAAATACTAATGATAAATTAACAGAAGAAATTATTATGAGTAAGTGTAGAGGTTTCTTTTGTTTTTATATCTGTTAAAGAATAAAAATGGAGGAAGGAAAGAAGTGAAAGAAGGAAAGAAAAATGTTGACAGAAAAAGGGAAGGAAAGATGGAAAAGAATAAAAGAAATATAGAAAAAAGAGAAATGGAAAGGGAATCAGGAGAGAAAGAAAGCAAGAAATGGAGGATGCAAGGAGGAAGTAAAAGAGGCAGGGAAAAAAGAAGAGGAAGGAAGAAGGGAAGCAAAAGAAAAATATGGAAAGATGGATGTTAAAAAGAGAAGAAGTGAAATAAGGAAAGAAAATAGGAGAGACGTGGGTAGAGAAGAACATTATTTGTAAGAAAAAAAGAAAATAAAAGGAAAGAAAAACATTTGAAGGAAACAGATGAAAGGAGAGAAGTCAGAAAACAATGAAGTGAAAGAGGAGAAGGAAATTATGGTAAAAAAAAAAGAAACATGCATAGAAAAGACTGAAAGATGGAAAGAGACGAAATAGGAAAAAGGAAACAAGAAAATGGAAATTAGAAGAAATTAGGATTTAAGCAAGGGTGAAATGTTGCAAAGACTAGATGTAGTTAAAAGAAGCATGGAAAGAAGGGGATATAGAAAGTAACTAAGTACTAAGTAATGTAATGTAAGTAATGTTCAGAATTTCTAATGAGATATTTCTGTCTGACATAGAGGGAAATACTACTCTTCAAATACACCTCTACTACTTAGTAGTAATGGAGTCTCGTCTCTAAAGTTAGACTACTATGAACAGAGTTTGTTTTTGTTGACGGTCTTTGAAGGACTGCAGAGAACTTTCCCGTGGAGGTTTGGGTCTCTTTGTGTCTCCGATGCCACCGTCTCTCTGCAGGTTGGTCTTTGTGTGACGATGATTCACAGCTATAACTGTCAGAGCTCTTGAATAACTCGACAGTGACCTTCACAAACCATGTCAGGCTGAAACAGTGGAGCTCCATTAGTGCTGTACATCAACAGAGTGTCAGGAAGGAACAGGAGGCGGAGGAGAACTGGAGTGCTGATTGGGAAAATCACTGGATGGAAAGATATAATATGTCTGATTCTGTTTCGAGGTCCAGATGGGTTCACTGAAACATCAAGGATGCAGTTTTTTAAAGGACAGACGTCAAAAATGTCCTGCAGTAATATGATCCAAAATAGCTCTAAATGACAACTTTGAATGACGTCCCTTTAAAGTTAAAGGGGCAGACAGTGAACTAAATTAATTAGAAGTCAAAGTCAGCGTTCACTGAAGCTTTAAATCTCAATCTGTGGTGTCAGATTTTATGAGAGAAGATCATAAATTATGGCAATTATCTTTTCGTCTTCATTCTGTTCTTTCTTCTCTCATATTTCATTCAAATTTCCTGCTTTCCTTTCATTTTATTTTATTTTTCCTATCTTCTCTATTTCCCTCTGTTCTCCTAACTCTTTCTTTCTTTCTCTTCTCTTCTCTTCTACACTCTATTGACTTATAACAGTTGCTAATAGAATATTTTCACTCCCTCCACCACTGTGTAACATTATTTAATGACGCCTGGCTGACAGTCCCTCTCATCAGGTAAATGAACAGCTTTGTGTGTCGTTAACACTTATTTTCCTCAAGATGATAGTCACGCTGCATCGGCTCCGATCCAAGCACCAGCCGCTCTTCTGTCTGAAGAATTAGCAACATCAGAGAAGACACAATCGAAGAAGACGCTCCTTCATTTCACCTTGTATTCATTGCACACTTGGGAGGACAAAGGGATGTTCACGGATGAGCTCCGACCCAAAAACCTGGCTGTCGTAGAGCAGAGGCCATGAATGAGCCCTTTGTGCTTTCTGAATCCTCCCTGTGCCTCCAAAGCAACCAAAAAGCCTCCAAAAACACACTTTTGTCCAGCCTCATTTGTTCCCCTTTTGGCTTCAGAGTGACTCGGCTTTCCCTGTAAGAGGTTTACAGTGACGGCCTGCTCTGAGCCAACCTGCAGCTCTGTTTACAGGGATGCAGTACCTACACCAACCCCTCCACACACCCCGACACCCTGCCTACACACAAGCACAACTGTATAATGAAATTCAAGGGTGGCTGATCCGCAAGGCTTCAGCTTTGTGAGGAGGCTTTGAACTTGCACTGATCGACAGAAGGAATTCACTTTGTTGTTTAAACCCACAACACAGCCTCATCTTTGGAGTCCAGTCACCCACCCCCATCACCAGCACCTCTCTCCTTACAGCATGAGAGGGGGGGGGGGGGGGGAATTGGAGGAGAGGGAGAAAGCAGAAAGGGGGATTTGTGCAAACATGGTCCTGTCTGAGCCCATATCAGCGTCACAGCTTTGATTTTGGTTCTTAAACTGGAGATGTTTTTCCTGCTGACCCTCAACCCTGCAGAGTTCATCACAGAGTCAATATGTCAGAGCCAGCAGCATGAAATCAGCTACCAATTAATTTGATTTGTTTTATAAATATTGACAGAATTGCAGTGTTGTTCTTAGTGAGTTAGGGTTTGTTATGGTGTTTGTGTTTAAGCTATAAAACATTCTCATCTAAATTACATTGTGTTTTCGAAATGTCTAGTGCAAAAAAAAAAAAAAACAATTTCAATGAATTGCTCGTCAATTAATAATGATTTTGAGATAGTTTTTAATTGACAATGAATCAGTGACTTTCTGCAATGTGTCAGGTCACTTGCGGTGACAAAGCCACGGAGACAGTTATCACAAATTCTGCAGCATTAAGGAGCTTTTGCTATTTACAACAACTGAATGGCAGGTATTGAAGAAAGTTGAACATCAGGCAGCTAAATAGCTGGATGTATTTTCTTTTGATGAATATCGGATGTACATTTAGCACGTGAACGCAGGTAGATAGGTTTTATGTGTCCATCAGTTTTGCTACAGAGCTACAGCTAGTGAGCCTGAACCAACTGTAGCTTCTCTTGTTGCTCTTTTATTCAATGATGTTTTCTTCACACGAAAGCAGAGCATTTTGCTGTGGGCCCATGTGTTTGGCCTTTACAAATCAAGACCATGTAAGCCCCTCATGTAGTTTAACATGTTCTTTGAATTCTGCACAGCTTGTGGGCTTTCACTCAGCATTTAATTTCTTTCCATAACTGCTAGAGACTCAGCTATTTGGGTGACTTCCAGTGAAGTTTTGCCCTATATGGATGAGATGAGGACTGCAGTAGCAGCTCTGTGCTTGGCAGGGATGCTCTAAGTTCATCCTGAGTGTTGCCATATGGAGAAGATTTTTAACCTTTGTTTCACAGATTTGCAGATCACATAGGCTCTGCTTCACACTAGCACTTAAAGTCAGTTACAGACAGTCATATCTGGCTGCCAGAGGCCTACTGGCCATCTGGTGTGATGGGACGTTTCTCCTCGAGGGACAGCAGTGATGTGTATGAGAAAATATAAAAAAGCCTGAAGCTCTTTGGCCTGTTAGCTAGTGCTGTAGACTGATCTGCTCCAGCGATCAGGAGATGTAAGTGCATTTTATGCCATTGGCATGGAGTATTCTTATTTCTGATTGGCTGGTTGGACCTATATAGACCTGTTTAAGTGTTAAGTCACCATTCTCAATAAGTACATAAGATTTATGAAACAGATTTAAGCTGGAGTTAAGTTGATAGAAACATCTGAAATCAAGGTCTACATCATAGTTTTTTTTCCAGAACTTTCAACTACTTGTCTTTATCAGCATAAGGAATATGAGACTTCATGGTCTGTGAAATCAGATTTGAAAACAGAAAAAGTTTAGAAGTGGGCCTTGAGTTAATATCGCAATATAAAGCTAATATAGCAAGAACAAAAGGACTATTATTATATTAATATAACCATTATTATATTATTTTTATAAGGACTAATATTTCACATTAGTTGCTGTTCATGTAAACTCCAATACATTTGACCAACATCTCTACTACAATGAATAAGATCATTTGTGCTTGTGCTGTGATAAGCGATACAAAAAAGAAAAAGAAAAAAAGTAATGCTGCAAGTGGAGTCGAGTTCAGTTTCACATCTTCGTCCATCGCCCCAACTGCCCCCTGGGACTTTGGGTGTGAGGCAGGGTTCACCCTGGACAAGTCACCAGTTCGTCACAGGGCCCCTTAGAAAGACAAACAACCATTCCCACTCACATTCAGACCTACGGTCAATTTAGAGTCACCAATTCACCTATATTACATGTTTTTGGTGGTGGGAGGAAGCAGGAGAAGAAGTTCTCCTGGAGAGAACCCACGCAGACAAGGGGAGAACATGTAAACTCCACACAGAAAAGCCCCAGATCCTCAGGTGGATTTGAACCCAGGACCTTCTTGCTGTGAGGCAACAGTGCTACCTACTGTGCCACCTTGCCGCCCTATTTTTTTTTTCAAATTTGTTAATATATTTGATTTTTATGTTTTGATTTACGTGTTAATTAAATGTGACTTTAGAGGAAATATCTCTTGGCTGAATCCAAACCACAGAAAACAGGTACTAGTTCTACGTTTGGAATTAGACAATAAAGACACTATGTTTTGTTATTTTAGACCCAAAAACAATAGGGAATATTTGGCTATAGTTTTTCTTTGGTAACTCCTAAGTTACACTTGAACTTGAATCCCCTCCAGCCTTTCACATTTACCTGCTGCACCTTCTCACTAGCTGTTTATCCCCCAGCAGTACCTGAGGCCTGAGAAATGTGATGCAGTCACTTGTCAGGTGGCCTCTGGTGATTTGTGCCGACCTGCTTGGCTGCTTCCTCCAACTTTGAATTTCCATCCATCATTCTGTTTTACTCCCACAGAGAGGTCAGTGTCGCTGCTGTTTCAGCCACCTCTCCTGTCACCACTCAAAATGTAAGATGTGGCGAAGGACAACAGGTGGACATTAGCCTCTGTCCAACAGCAGGAAATGATGCGAGCGGTTGACAGATACATGCCTCTAGGATGGAAGCACCATCCTTATCCTGTATTTCTGACTTCAAGTGTCATGTATTGAGGTGGCACAGCAGTAGAAGAAGAAGCGATATCGTTCACAATCATCTTCACAGTCATCGGACTCCAGTGACTAGTGATTTAGTGCTAATATCGTTTCCAGCTAAAACCTGTAAAGCACACTGGGTGCCACCTGCTCCAATCAACAAACTTTGTTACTAGCTGGTAAAATATGTGCACTGTAAATTGTAATAAGTAGAAGTCAGTAAACTAATTTAACTGACTCAAAATTTAAAGCAGATCATTTTAAGATTCATTTTAAGTTATTAAAGATGAAAAAACTGTATTTAGTTTTACTAAATTAAAATTAATGAAATATTTTCCTGAGAAATTTTGAGGTAATCAGTTTCCTGACTTTCTATAATTAAAATCAACTTATTACAATTTACAGTGTGGAACATCTTGCAGATAAAAAGCGAGACATTTTAACCTCATTGCCACATGTCCTGAAACATGGCTGCAAATTGATATGAATGTTGATGGACTCGTAAAAAAGGAAAGTGTTTGATAACTCATTAAAAACACAAAATATAAATACTAACTAAAATATAAATGGGGTGTTTATAACTTTATCACATGGCCCCCCAAGTAAAATAGAAAATGAAATAATGTCAGGTAATGATACCGCAGGAAAACCTTCAGGTGCAATCCAGCAATCAAAACTTTAAAATAAAGAATAATTAACAGGACTCTATTAACAAAGTAGAACTGAAGAGGAAATCTTGTTTGTCATGTTTGGAGATTTTCATGCTTTCAGATCAGCTGTAATAGTAAAAAGAAGGAAAGTAGTAAAAAAAGAAATAGGAAAGGAATGAGGAATAAGAGGGGTGGATAGTTTGGGAGGAAGGCGAATTGAAAGGACAGAGGAAAAAGGAAAGATGCAATAAGGAAAAGAAAAAAGAGAGATGGACACAAGTAAACTGGCCCTTTTCAAAACAAACTCTTTCCAGGAAGGAAAGGAAGGAAAAGAAAAGGGAAGCCAATGTATGAAAGTAAAGAGGGAAAAAGTCCAAACCATGAAATATGAAGTTTTAAATCAAGATAAGACCAAGGAAAACAAATGAGATTTTTTAGATGAGCAGTGATTTGATGATAAGCCCTGGCCTCTCCGTGTTTGTTTGAAATGACTGATGAAAGGATAACGATATGAAGAAAGTTAAGAGAGAGAATTGAGGAGTCGGTGGTTCATGAGGTAGAGCTGAATATCCAAGACCTGCAGGGCTGACGGTGCGATTCCTGCTTCCTCCACATGCTAAAGTGTTCTTGAGCAAAACACTGAGTGATGTTTGTGTGAATGACACACTGATTGGTCTTTCTCACCACACACGTACAAACAAACTCCTCCATGAAGGATTAGGTATAAGCCAGCGGGTGGACTGGGATTATCGCAGGGATAGCTATCCCTCCTTCACTTTATCCTTTCTTCTTGCCTCTCCACCTCCATCTCCCCTCCCCCTCTCCCTCCCCACTCCTCTCACTGGATGATCGTGGGAACTCTAGGGTCAGGACGAACCCTTAGCTTCAGGTGAACCACTGAGCAGCAATGCTTATACATTAATAAATAATGTCCTTAGACATAACCCTAGATTTGGGTTATTAGTGTAATTACAGTAAACACACGAGACACAACTGAGCAGATTGTCAGCCTCCAGAGGCCTCTACTCTGCATCTATTGCTATAAGACACATGGTTTAATTCTGAGGGTGTCGCTTTATGGCACTGAGCAGGAAGAGAGTTGTGCCTGATCACAGTTTCCAGTTCATGTTTGTCGTCTACAGGGAAGTCAAGGAAGGGTAGAGACGAGGTTGATGGTAAATGTGGTCTCTTCCTTCCAGGGTTCATGCTGCGGCATTTTTAACAAAACTTTTCTTTTTTTCAAAGGTAGTCATGAAAACTAGATTTTAGTATCAGTGAAGCTGTTGTCTTCAAATCTGAGGCGTAAGAGTGTTTTCAGGTTTCACCATTTTAAGGTCCTGTTTGGTGTTTAACCTGGACAGGTAACCTGAAGGATCTGAATCCCTGTAACCCGAGTCACAAACAAGAAACATGTGCACTGTAGTATCCTGCCCCAGCCAATATAATAAATATAAATATAATAATGTGGTTTCAGAAAACTGACAAGACCATCTCCCCGTTTCGAGAAACCTGGAAATACAGGAGTGCTCTCATAGAAACCAGGATACTGTGGCATATTATTCTTTGTCGGTCCAAAATAAAGTGAGATTATGTTATGCATATGATGGAGATGTATTCAGGGATTAGAATAATGGCTTCTTATGTTCCATTTAAACATCATGTCCAGAATATTACAGGGTAAGACTCAAAGCCAGGGGACTAATGCACATGTAAAGACTGTGTTCCAAGTGTTCCTAATCTCCTTGGTAAATATCTTCCTGTTTGCAACAAAATCATTCATTCCAGCACTCGGAGAGTCGGCTTTCATCAAGACTGTGGCAAGAAATGTCTTAAATGTTGCCCATTTCTCTAACCTCAGGATGTGGAACTGATCTTCATCCTTGACATGTGGCCACAGAGTGCATGCTAGAAACATGACATTGTTTTCATTAATAATTTCACTCGTTTCTGGCTTCTGTGTAGCCCTGTATGGAAAGATGGTGTTTCTCCGATTGGCCCGGGAGCCTGTGTTGAATTTTTAAATATTTTTGTACTCGTGCCATCCAGCTCCTCATCCATGATGAGTTGGTTATATCCTTCTGGAAGGGACGTGGTTGGAATTCAGCGATGGATGCCAGATGCAAGGAATTGTGCCCTGCTTCTCAGCCTAGATTAAATGCTCGTGGTGGAGGAGTAGCTGTCAAAAATGTTTTAAATGTTGTCCCGTAGCAGCGACAGAGTGGTTTGGAGATCATAACGTGCATTAAGTGTGTCAAGTGTCAAGTGTGTGTTTATTTAAGGAAACACAAGTAATTTAATCATCTCCACCATGCTGTCATTTATTATACTTATGTTCAGATGTTTGGTCACATTTAAAATGTAAAACCTTTAACTGCATCAGAAGGAGTCAGCTGATGCTTTGGAGAAGCACCCTCCTGCTAAGGAACAGGAGAGAGGCCCAGACAGATACCTTCCTCCTTCCTCCCTGAACTTCACCACATCCTGCCAGATGAGAACATTTCCACTCGCGCCTCTTTGATTCCCCCCCCATCTTTTTGAATTCAAGGCCGTTCTGCTCATCTAAAAGCCCAATTTATTCCTCAGCCGAAGTTGAAAGAAGACCTTCCCCCCTCAGAGCTCTTTCTCCCACTGTGAGAGTGGTTTTTCTGAAGGGGGGGGTTTCATGAAAGAAAGACAAATCTCAGCTCGTCAGCTTGATTATGGTGACACTCGCCCGGGGTCGAGAGTTAGGATTTCTCTAAGAGTTGGATCTTGTACACCTACGCATGCTGAGGTGCAGGGTTGTGAGGTTGTAAGAAATGATACACGGTGTGGAGAGAATGGTTCGGCAGAGGGATAGGATGATGAATCTGGCTTTGTCGGAGATGTTTAAGGAATATATATGGTGTTATTTGTCTGGTAGAATAAATGCGAGTGCTGGCTCAGAGATGTAGTTCTGTTTAAAAGTCGGTACAGCCCACGCTGTTGGCAGATCACTTTTTCTTCCAAAAGGCACACAACAAATTGTCATGTACTCCAGCACCCCTGAAAAATGAGTGGTCATCAAAAGCTGCTGGCATGTGGCACAGCTTTAAATGATGATTTTCCCCAAAACTCTGGAGCAGGACTCTAAAGATGTGTTTGCCTTTGAGTAACCAGGTCAGGTAGACATAGAAAAGCCCCATCAGGGAGTCAGAGAGCTGTGACTGGAATCTGCCCAGGTCCAACCACAGGAATGCACGATGGGCTGAACAGATGTTTTGGATGCAGACTTTGCATCAGCTCTCCTACGTGAAACACGTTACATTATCTTTAATCTCCGACAGTGCAGTTTGACATGATCTCTGCAGCTCCTCTGTGACCGGACTGTTAATGTATTGATGCTGTGAAACATTTTCACCTGCTGAGAAAAACACAGAAAATGAACCTGTTTCAAAACACTTCAGGTCTCCTCATTGCACACAAGTGACGCATTTTATATGATTTTATGACTTAGTTTATTAAAGAAAGCAGCTGGTAATGAGCCTGATCAGTGCAGTGGTCCCATTTAAGTGTACACAACAGAAAATACATCAAATATATTCCTGTTAGACAACATTAGCTCAAACATTACTGTCCATTTTTGGTAGAATGTCATGAGATTTCCATTACTATGCTTCATTCCATAGCTGTGAATGCAAAAATTATATTTTCAATTTAAAGGAATGTAGAAAGGTATCATTTTAAAAGTAAAAATCATCTATCATCCATATAAAAATATACAGAATATAGCAGAAATCTTTCAAAGTAACTAGAAACAAAGATTGTTCGTCTGATCTGCCAACTCCATTTTGGGTTTGGGGACATTTAGGGACAAAACTTCTTGGCTAAAGTAAAAAAAAAAAAAGTTAAAGTTAAAGGAATAACTCACTGTTCATTGGAAAAGGGAAGCAAACGGCGACCAATGGTGTCAAAGTCACATGTTTGTTTTGTTGGCCCAACCATCCACACCCTGCTCCTAAGAGGTTTTGCAGCAGTGTAATGGCCTCACACTTCTTTCACTTGTTGTTCCTATAAGAGACATTATCACAAGAACAGAAGGAGCTGGTTGTCAAGTAAGCTTAAAACAATTTTTAAGCTGTAAATAACCATACCGTTGTTTTTTTGGGGTCCGAAAAGTCAGGAAAATCAATCTAATACAAGTCCTCCACACTAAATGTTAGTAGAAGTATTTGGGGGTGATGCTTGTAGTATAAACCCCCCCCCCCAAAAGAAAAATATTATACAAACAAACAAACAAACAAAAAAACTTCTCAAACTCTTCAGTCACCAACATATTAAACTTCCTGATTGTTCCTCAGTATCTGAAATGAGTCAAGTCAGTCTGACAGTGTGAAAGTTAGAAACCTGAAACTTGAAGATACATGCATTGAGTCGTGTGTGCAGAGTTTTTATACCACACTGGTGCGTGGTAGCTACACTGAACTTTTGATCCCTTCACTGCTTTTCTCCTTTATTGGCCATTCCTTTTAGTATGTGCATTTTTTTTAAATTTATGTGGGAGTTTTTAAGTGTTTTGTATCCTCTGCATACAAAATAGTTTGATATGAGTTCAGGGTATTTATATTGTCTTTGCGGTGGAGATGATGGTCTTCTATTGATTTTTTCTCTCTTAGTCTAAAGTGTAGTTTTTGGCCTCAGAGGCTGCAGAGGCAGAGACCAACATGACTCTGCTAAGTCAGCCTGCCAGTTGTTTACATATTTCACATAACTTCTGCTGTTGTGCCTCCCGGCACCTGCTGCACCTCTCAAAACGCCTCACCCACGGCAAAATATCCCCTAGCTGCTCTGACCGTCTACATCTGTTTGGTAACACAAGAAATTACAGCTTTCTACCTTTCTGCCATCCGGAGTGAGATTTCTCTTTGTTGACAGGCTGTGGACAGAGCTGTGCTGCTGCTCTGTGTTTATAGTGTCTCATTGGCAGGAGGAACTTGTCTCTCCTTGTTCTGAACCTCCTCTTCATCTTTGAACCTTCACTGATTTGCTGACAAATCCGCAGCTAACATTTTCCACTTAAAAGGACCGTATATCAGTTACTTGGACAGGTAAATGTTAAAAATAGCCTCGTCAATTGTCACATTACATTTAATGCAATGATAATGCAGACGAATAAACAAAAAATGATAATTTGACAAATGTTGTAGGAATGAAGTAAGGATGAAGAATATTGAGAACTGATTCGATATTACATTCATGATATTATAAGGTATTGTGTGCAAAAAAGTTAAAATCCCAAAGATAATAGTTTTACATTTATAGTCATAGTATTTCTATATGGAATAGATATATATACAGTATATGTTACAATTAAAAGTTGTTTTACTGCAGTACTAATTTTCTAGAACAATGTTTTATACCATATTACCATACTATTTGTGGAAAAGGGTTATTTTTATATCATGATTACTTTAGGCTGATATTATTTTTTGTAATTAAAAACATATATATTTAAAATGATGGTTAATATTTGACATTATGACTTTGTTCCTTAAAATATTATATATATTATATTCTTCCACATTTTTCTTTAAACAATGGAAAAACAGAAGGCAAACATAAATCCTCATATACATGCATTCTTTATTATACCTGTGGAGAGTTTTAGATTGTTTTCCTTCACCCCAGACAGCCACTGGTGTCAGTGGAGTCGAGCTCACTCAGAGTGGAGATGTCCAACTTCATCTCAAAGTTATTGTTGTGCTGTAACTCAGCTGAAGACACTCACCCCTTGGTGCATTCAGTGACACTCCGGCACAGCTTGAGAATCCGCTGCCTAACATAGTATTTGCAGTAAAGGAATATTCGCATCATCCTTCTCATTGTACAACATTCATTTTCTTATTCTTTGACTTTGATTTTCTGTTCACTTCATTGACAGACTGTTTAAAACAACCTTTGCATGAGTGGACAGAATGGATTCTCTTTCATCCAAGATGAAACAAATATTTGCAAGGGTTAGTGCCATACATCGATAAGATAGACAGCTGGTGTGATGTGTTCTGAGAAGTATCCAAAGGCACATGCATGTTTCCTGTTGATTGTTCCTGAAGTGCAGACTAATGCCACTTTTCATCACGATGTCTGTTCTCTCCCCGTCGTCCTCACTGTGGCATTTGGAGTATGTATGTCACCAGAGTCTGCAGGGAGTTCCACCAATCAGAGTGACTTCAAAGAGTCAATTGTGGTCCAGCTGTCTGGTCCAGGCCTTGTTTATGGTGACCGTTGTCTGCTAATCACAACAAGTTAATTAATGAACAGACATAATGAAATATAAAACCTGTAGTATCATCAAATGTAACTTCACAACTTCTTAGATGCGGCATCTTTAAATAGCTTTTTATTTGCCTGACCAACAGTTAAAATCCAAAGTCATTCACTGTACAATGATGTCAAACTCAGAAACGCTCAAAAGCTCAAAAATAAAAGACACAAAATAGCAAATTAAAGTTATTTTTAGTTTTTTAGTAGTTATAAGTTTTATCACATGATTAATTATATGATCAAGTGTTTAACTCATTTGAGGTACAGGCTTACATATTAAAATAATATTCAGTCATTCATTCATACATTCAGTTTGTGTCTTCCTCCTCTGATGGGATTGTGCTTGCTATACTTAACATTACTGTAGCTCCAGAAAGTGACGCTTTTGTTTATTGTTCATTTTAAGACAACAGACTTAATGAAAAGTGAGTGGATCTATAGATGTAGTTGGATGGTCTCGGATGGCTTCAAAGTTTTGAAATTGGAGCGTTAATATGAAGGATCTTTGGTTGGTATTGTTGGCTGAAAGCATATGAACAAACTTGTCCATCACTTTTGTGTAGTTTCGGCTACTTTTCTGTTCTATGCCCCTTAGTTCAAATGAAGGGAAAATCTTATACTCGAGGATTTATATTTATGCTTTCTACATAGAAGCAACAGTTCATCTGTCTTTTATCAAGATGATGATGCCTCGGTGCGCAAAGCCAGCTCCATAATGTCTTTCTGTTTGGTGTGAAGGACTTGACTGGTGGAACAAATCCCTGCAGCCAAAACCATTTCAATCAGGCGGGACTATAGTGGTTGAAGTAAATAATGTTTATTACATCAATGATAGGTGATAACAAGTCTGTCAGAAAGTCTTTGCCGCTTAGACTTACGAATGATGAATGATGAAGTTGGTGAATCTTTGAAGACTGGGAGGTGATGAGGAGGTGGAGGGTGTGCAAAACAGCAGCATGAAACAACCAGAGGAGGGGAGAGAGTCATTTTGAAAAAGACAGCAGCAAGATGATTGGCTGACAATGACGGTGTGTCGCTGATACAGCTGACAACTCAATTAACGGCTCCAGACCCTGATAGCAGGAGAATATGATTGAGCACGCATGAGAGGTGTGAGTACCACAATAGTATGAGTATAGTATTTTGTGTTCTTTCTCATTCTTGTGCCTCAGTGCTCCTTGTGGGACACTTTTGCGTTTATGCTTTACAGATGTCGCCTTCACAGCTTACATGTTTTATGATGTTGCCACTTTTTTTTGTGCTTTCTAAATTATTGCTGCTCCATCTCCAAGAGAAACTGCAAAGACAAATTGTGTTGTCGTTTATTTTCATCTGTCAAAAACTGAACACTCTACTAATGAGACTGTGGAAGGACAATGTGGAGTCTCTCTCCAGCATTAAGATTTTACTAACAGTACTAATGCTGGATGGACAAAAGAGGCGAGAGACTGGATAGATATTAATATAGTAGATTTAAATCCCCTTACTCTAAATCGAGAAAAAAATAAAAGGTTGCATGATGGAACTAAACCTACTCTAAGAGCATTAATGCTTAAATGATATTTAATATGCTCCCATTCCTTTTCAAACTGGTTCATCACATTTCTTTTCAGTGTTAGTCAGATTTAAACATTATAATTAAAGCTATACACTTCAGTTAATGCTACGCTGGTTACAGTATCCACCTACACTACTAATATAAGGATGAAAATCATCATCAAGAGTGAATAACAGGATGAAAGCATGACATCCTGCAAAAGGTAAAAACCCTCAAATGACTGAATGTGTATAAAACAAACTCAAGTGAACTTTGCATCGTATTTCAATGTGAAAGGAAATGAGTAATTATAGATTCACATTTATGAAGTGCTCTTATCCAAAGGGCTTTGCAGCTTTGCCTCTCATTCACTCACTCATGCACAGAAACTATTACACACCGATGGCACCATCTATCTTGTAATTTGGGCAGTTATTCAGTGTTCAGTGTTTTGCCCAAGGACACCTCTTCTCCTCTTTTGGACAGGAGGATCTGGGAACTGAACCACTAACCCTGTAATTAGTGGATGACTGACATCTGCTGTATGACAGATTCCAACAAAGTCTTCAATGCTTCGTTAAACCTTTAGCTTTCAAATGTAAAACAAACCTGTTTTTCTTTAAATGTTGCATTTCATTTAAAGAAATCGTTAAAATCAGAGGAGATTAAGGGGTTTAAATAGAGATTTGATTCACTTATTTTACATAGTTCACAACAGAAAAATTGAATAAAGTCTTTCATGTCATTGCTGATTAGAACCCATTGTGAAATCATTATTTTGTGTGGGTGGGTAGGTGGGTGGTGTTGGCACAGTGTGAACAGGAATATCCCTTATGGAGTTTTACCATTGGTGGAGGAAGTGGTGAGGTGAAGAGTCATGTTTGATGATAATTGACAGACTTCTGATGAGCTCCATGGAAGGACCCATTGGTTTAAGGTGAAGAAAACTATGTTTTGGCTAAATATTCATCTGCAAAGTAGCAACAGTTAGCAAATAAATGTAGTGTATTAGAAAATGCAATACTTCCTTCTGAGACGTAGTGGAGGAAAGCTTCATATATATATATACCAAATATTCAGTCTTGACTGACAATGGAATTTAAACCATATTCCTCCCTTTTCCCTTAATGGCTTCCTTCGTTTGGCAGGAAAACATTTGAGCCAAGACACAAATACAACACATTCCCAGTTTCCTTCATGAGGCCACAAATAGTTGGCTTGCAATGTAGGCCACACCATTAGCAGCAATCATCTGATTCATAATGGCTGCCTGCCTGATAATCGGCGTCATAAATATTTTAGTCCATTGACATCTGCTATTAATAAATTTTTTTGTGAGTACATTTCAAAAATTATAAATACGGGAATACACATTTTAATCCATGTGCCCAACTAACTCAATGACTGGTGACTGTATTCCTACCCGGATATTCAGTTACAAAGTGAAAGTTAAAATAGCTGTCGTGTTTTCCTGATGGCGCCCGGCTGCAGCTGTTTTTTTTTCTTTTTCTTTTTTTTTCTTTTTCGCCGGGGCCAGGAAAGACTTAGCCACCAAAATAATCTGGGTTGGAGGCAGAGGGATAGTATGTGGAGTCATCACAGAGCTTTACTAAATCTGGACGGGGCTGTCATAGATTCACACGAGCACCTGCTCATGCCAGCAGCAGCCGACGCTGCAGCGGGATGAAGAGTTCAGCTAACCACATTAGCACACTACACAGCTCCACTACGCAAAGAGGAAGGTGTGCAAGAAGAAATGGGAAAACATATGAAGTATGTCAAAGACAACACAGCACAGATGGGAAAAAGACAACAGTGAATCCACTAAACTCCCAGGTCACAGCAGAAAGAGCAGGATGACAAAACATGACAGAACAAGCAGCTGTCATTTCAGGACAACAGAAATGCATCCTGTCTGCAACCCAAACCTTCATCTTTTGAACAACTACCTCATGCTGCCCTGTCCCACCCAAGTCACAAAGCCTTCTCCCATGTCTTTCTCCTTCTAATACGCTCTAATTTGTCTCATGTCTTGAGGTAAAAATATCTCTTCTGCCTTCTCTCCTCAGCTCTTTACTTCCTTAGCCAGCACTTTTCTGCTTTCCTCAAGGGTCACAGGAGTATTGTGTTTCACCTATTGTCGGGATACAATGATGTTGACTCGCGTCCTCCTTCCTATTGATTGGATGTAAAGTGGTAGAGAACTTTCTTAACGCTCCGTAGCACTTTTGTCCTCTGGATTGTCATTCACAAGAAAGCTTCAGGCTTTGCTGAGTAATTCGTCGGCTGCATATCAGACATTCTTACATGCAACAGGATACTAACAGATTTATTGAAGTATTGAATTATTGTTGCATTCCATTTTGAAAAATGCTATTGTGCATGCTAGTTCACTGTCAGTGTTAAGGGCCACATGGAACTGAGCCTTTGTTATCAAGTCAAAATGTCTGCTGGCAACTAGTAGTTGCTTAAAACTATATTTACTGTGTTTTTTTGGATCACTAGAGGACAGAAAAACTTTCCAACAACCTGAAAAGCACAATCCTTCGACATAATGCCTTTGATTGGATGGACCTGCTAATCTGATAAAGGTTAGACAGAAATGTTACATCAATCTTAACACTTGTGTTTGCAGTGGGATGTTGGCATGTTGGCTTAAAATATTTCATGTCCATATTCATCTTGTCTGCTGTCAGACCAAAAACAGAAGTGACACGTGTCAAAACTAGAGAAATTATGTTGTGAAGAAGGGCTACCTTCCAATCACATCCAAAGCCAAAAATACCACAGAAGAAGACTCTGCACTCAATGCCAACTCCTTACTTTCAAGACTTTTTAAAATAGTATACTCGCTATAGAAAATTCGATGCACAATGTATTATTGCTTCGAGCTTTGCCCTGATTGTTGAGCTCGTCTCTTGTACGTTGGAGTTATATGGAGTGAAATAAAATTCCACTGCTGCTAAAATATCCAGAATTGATTGACATTTACTCGTAGAGTTAAAGATTCATGGAAGGATTCCTCTAGACAGAGGGTGCTTATGTAACCCCCTCACTGTTCTCTGATTTTTGATTCTCTTTATTGCTCAGAGATTGCATGTTTAGGTTGAACATACAGTGTGATGTAGCATCAACGTGCTGTTTCACTTTGCATGGAGATGAAAGATGAATGGGCTCCAACTGAGTTTTACCTCTGACAAAGTTCATGACTTTATCATGGTTTTCTTCATCAAGTCTAAGATCTAAAGGGAGACAATCACAATAATGAACACACAAAAGTCCAGTTAGACTTTCAAAATAAAGCATGTTGAGAAACTTATCACAGATTATGGGTTTTGGTTAGATGTAGGTACAAAAAACTTATTTGATAATTTTGGGAAGAGTGATTTGGGTTCAAATAAGTACACTTCTTAAGTTCACTCATGGCACTTACGATTTATTCTACCACCGAAAATAGTCCCAAACAAATACTTACAGTATTTACTCCTATTTGAGTTGCAAAAAAACTACAGTAGCCAGCTGTTTAAGAAGTTACCAGCCTTTTTGAAAAATGAATGTATGTATTTGTGAGTGTTGATCAGATGATGATCAGATGATCAGATTCAATAGGAACCAGTGGGCTTTGGGCTGATAGCCACAGACAGGGTATGTCGGAATATATTGAGCGATAGACTGACGCATTTGTTTCTTTCATTGGATTTAGTGATAATAAGAAAAATGTAGAATAACACCACTTTACCCTTTCAATCTTCTAGATGCTCAGAAAAGACTGACTGAACTTTGGTGCTGTTTGAGTAGCATCTGTTGCAGGATTTGGTTAGAAATGATAGAAATGATGAGAACAGACTGTTGAAAGAATTAAGTGAAAGCTGTACTGTAACACTACTGGGAAGATATATGATAAATTTGTCGAAGTACCTCCATTAACCCTGAACACTTATTCAAGAAATCTTTGCTGATCCTCTTGGGGTCCGAAGCCTGAAGGACCCCTGGAGGTTCCTTGAAGCTCTTGTACTTTCTCGACAAGAATCTCAGAGTAACTTCATGTCGTCTTCGCTTCCTGATTTGCCCTGTGGGCTGGATGTTGTCTTGACTTGACAGGTGATGACTGCAAATTGCTCCCTGAGGGGTATTGATTGGAGGGAATGACCTTAAGGGTGATTGGACTGATGCAGACAGTGGATGTTTTCTATGTGTCTTTTGGGGCTGGTGCACTGAAAGTCAACATGTCAATCATTTCTAATGCTGGTGTAAAGATTTGTCTGCTTCAACCAGAAGTGCAGAGGGTTTGACACACATCCCCATACACACTCACTCCCCCAGAAACATGAACTTGTATTTAGGTTTAGTTCTCTGCAGGTTAGTGAAATTTCTAAGAAACTTTTAGAACCGTTTGCCCACAGTAAAATGACGAAACATTATTCTATTTAGCACCATCATCAGAATTTGAACTTGTCCATAGCTTTGGTGACCATATGTTTGTAATGGCAATCCCATCATCCCAGTTAGTGTACTATGTTTAGTATTAGGAATTGTTAGAAAAGATAAACAGTTATAGAAAATTGATGGATGGATGGATGTGCTGGCACTTCTAGCAATGAGGTCTAAAAGGTGAAGACCTTTCACCTGTGGTATGGCATGAGGAGATGTCTGCCCTGAATAAGTTTCTCTACATGATTTGTGGACATGTGTAAATCACCTCTGATTTAATTCACAACACAATACACAGTGGGCATCTCATAGTATAACACCACAACCACGGGGTCTTCAACATTCAACCTATGCCAGCACAATTTCTCGTTGGTCGATATGTGAATGTCTGAAGGCGTACCTAGCATTTGCACCTGTGGTCTCGGAGCCAAGGGTCAAGTCATAGAGGAATCCCAGCAACTAAAATAATGATATTCTCCTTTCATCTGTTTTTTTCTCATAAATATGGGATGTTGGTTGTCAGTTCTTGCCAAAAAATTGGTCCAGAGCCAGATTTAGTTTCTAATACATGCACATAAATACATTTTCAAAGCTATTCCATTTCTTCTTATTTGTAATTCCCTCAGTTTGCATTCTTTCCATACTAGACACTGTTTGAACATCTGTGAAACATCTCATATTTCAACTTATTTTCATCACCCCAAATCAGGAGGACAAGGACCGATCGACCACGGACCAATCGACTGAACTTACCCTCACCCTGATTCTCTCTACTGCACCCAAATCCATAGTGGCGTAACGGCCTGCGATAGAAATTACTGGGCCGGCACAGCAGTCATGCCTCGTCCTGGTCATAATTGCAGCTGTCAGATCTGTTTCACAATATCTTCTACCAAATAATTGCCCTGGTGCTGTGCTGACTGTGCGAGCTAAGCCATTCAATACAGCACAGTTTGTTGTCCAGCTTCCCTCCATACAGACTATTGGAGCCAGTTCTTATGACTGAAAAGGCTGGCAGAGAGACGTTCAGGTACAATGTCTTGGATGGATGCTGCAAAAGTCCTTTTTACTGTGAGCTGCACCTTTTCCCAATCTACAGAGGGCAATAAAACAAGCGCTCAATACTCTTAATGCCATCACACACAAATGAATCCATACATTTTTCATTTCCCTATTCTGACAGCTAGATATGAGTGCATAGGTCAGTAGAGACTGTCGTGGAGACTATCCCAGCTGACATTCGGCAAAAAGGGAGAACTTGCCAGTTCGTGACAAGACCACATAGAAAGACAAACAACCGTTCACAGTAACATTCACACCCAATTTAGAGTCAAAATTCACTTATACTGCATGATTTTGGACTGTGTGAGGACCCACGCAGACATTGAGAGAACATACATCCTCCACACAGAAAAGTCCCACTTTGTCAGGTGGATTTGAACCCAGAACCTTCTTGCTGTGAGGCAACGGTGCTTCCCACTACGCCATCGTTAGAGGAAAGTAACAACAGCAAACAGACATATTAGAATTATACTAATATACTAAATATGAAGAAAAAAATAAGTTTGGTAAATATGTGTTAAAAAAGTGTGGGGGGGGGGGGAACAGGCCTGATGCAGAAAGTGAGTGAACAAGAAGATGTTGAAACAGTTGTATCAAAGTATTTTTTATTTAATCCATGGGGTGTATGAGAGTGTATTGAAGCATCTCTAACCATCATATGGTGGTTTTTACTTCATGCTTCAATACTATTTTGTTCTAGAGAGTGACACATGAATCCCTAGCTTTTGCTCTCTTTTTGAAACGAGATAAGATAAGACAGGATGAGAGGGGGATATCAGATCAGCTGAGCTTTATTGATCCCTGAGGGTAAACTGTCATTACAGCAACAAAGCACAGAGGTGTAGCTTTGAGAGCAAAGTCAATAAGTGAAAAGGGGATGGAGGAGAGGAAAATAATATAATATAATATAATATGATATAATATAATAAATCAAAAATATCTCATAATAATATCGTAATATCTCTCTTCTCTCTACTCTATCATGTCCCCAGGACATCTAGAAAAAAGGTTCTTGGATGGCTGAGTCAGGTTTTGACACATTTGCAGGAGTCATTTTGCAGGTTAAGAATATTTGTCATAATTCAAGGTAAAACAAGTAAGAATACAAACAATTACTGATACAGCCATTGCAATTTATATATAAATTGCAATTATATATTCAAGTTGCTTATTTGTCTGAAAAAAATAAAAAATTTATATATATATATATATATATTTTTTTTTTATATTTACACCTTGGGTTGTGGTAAGTTTAATGGTCATTTTTCCTTTTATGACATTTTAAGGCTAAATAATTCCCTAATAATCAGGAATTTGTTGTTGATTCAATCTCGTGGTGAATGTTTATGCACTTAACAAAATCATGGGGACAAAATTGGTCACATAGTTTGGACTCTTGGGGACAAAAAAACTGCTCCTGACAAGGTCTTTCATTGCATCTTATAGGGTTCAGCATTGGGTGTTAGGGAGGTTTAAGCTAAAATTATGTCATAATTAGAGGTACAGGTACTGTAAAAACAATCATATCAAATGACTGGCATAAATGGCTGCCAAACAAAAACTGTGACATTAAAGTAAAATATCCTAATTTAAATAAAGTGCATTTACTGAAAATGTCATTACAGGTTTTATTATTTTATAGATTTTTTTCATCCACCAAATTTTGATTTCAAACACCTTCAATAAAGCGGCAGCACTAAATGTTCAGCAGAGAAATGCTTATTTTACCTAAAAGTATTATAACCTGGCAATTTTAGATCAAAATTTACAGATAGTGTGAGTTTCATATACATTAAAACAAAACAAAAAACAAAACCAACAACAGAAAACTACTGAGAAAATGTAGTCTTTTTTTTGTGTGCAAAATTGTGATTTTATTCTACAGTGTAGCACATAGGCAGCATATAGAAGCTACTGTACTGTGCTTATGGTTTGGATTTCCCTGCTAGCAAAACCCTGCAAGTGTTCAGGTCTGATAACATGTAATATCAGTCAGCCAGGGTGCAACGCTGCATCTCTGTTTATAACACTCTCCCTCTCTCACACACACACCTGCACAAAATACAGTACCCTCCAGCACTCTTGTTAACACCAGTACACAGCGTGATGCTTGGTAACATCATGTCTTGTACAAACTGCAGAAGTATCTATGATAGCAGGGGGTGTTTGGAGTCTCTCTGTGTTCTGGTTTGAGTGTTTGTGACAAATGCAGACAGAGGATTCTACAACGTGTTCTCGCTCTCAAAAAACCCCACAAAAAAACAACAATTCCCTTTAAAGAAAATCCTGCTTGGGTGTGAGCTGTCGAGCACAAAACCCAATTATAGAGCATAGAGAAAGGAGATTGGATTATAGGCTACACAAGCACACACACAACACACACACTCATGAATAACTGCACATGTTGGGTCATTTAACTTCTTTAACTGTCCACCACTTATCCTATAATCAAAACACTAACAGCCCACAGAATGGAGGAGCATCAGGGTGTGTGAGTGTGTTTATGGAGTTGTGGCAAAATTGACTTCTGTGAATGGTTAAGCCCTCACAGCCGACAACCACAAACACACACACACACACACACGCACACACACACACACACACACACACACACACACACACACACACACACACACTTGATGCAAGCTGTCTGGTGGTTTGAAAAGTGAAATGTATGGTAATGTGGCAATGTCGAGCAAATGTAGTTAATCCTCTTAGTGGCTTCCTGTGAAGACTCCTGCCCTCTCTCTCGCTGCCTCGCTGTACGTCTCTCTTTCTCATTCCAGAAACTGGAGCAGCTCTGGCTCTCCATCAATCAGTGGAGTAAAGACTCTGCATTTATATGAAAGCATGTAAGAGCACTAGTGTCTACATTAAAGGTACTCTCTTCCACCCTCATTAGGAGGACGGCGACGCAGTGAGCTAAACACACATCCAGTTAATGGTGGGATAAGTGTCTTGACCATCTTTGATTGAGACTCAACAGACCATTTTACACAGAGATCACGCAATAGCGATCCAACGATGACCCCTCTTTTTGCCATATTTTGTTTACATTTATTTACAGTGACCAACACAACGCAGCCCCAGGGTCTGATGTTAGATAGCGTGCAGGAATTTCACCAACAAAAGAGGTTTGGCATATGAAATAGCAGCATTTTTACGTTATCGTTTAGCAGCGCTTTATAAACAACAATTTTTTTTTATGTCTTTGTTAAATTCCCTGTTATTTAAATTCCCTGTTACATGGCGGTTGAACAGATACCCTCCTGTCCGGAGGGTAAGGAGCTCCCGGACTTTGCACTGTCTCCACAATTGAAAGACATTTGATTTTCTTCTTCTTTGAGTTGGCTGCTAACTACTTAGTTCTTTTTTTTTTTTTAAATCTCTCGTCACACTCATAAAACACCATCAAAATGTCACAGCATTGATTTGGCCGTGTAAAAGGGGCTAACAATGAACAAAACATGGCTTGGTTGGAACTGCCATCCCAATGCATGAGACTCAACAGTCTACTATCGTTATCCAGACTCACTCAATCCACCTCTCAGGTTGAAGACAGGAGCTTTATTTGAATGAGAACAAGCATAAACAATAATCTAAACAACATTCAGACCAAATGTAATATAGAGTTAAGTTAATTATCACAGTAAAGACCTGGACAGACGAGAAATTTGAACTTCAAATTTTCAAGGCAATTTCAATAGAATCCGTTGGATTATCTTTTCTCGTGACATGAAGACTTTGCACTATTGATACATTCAAACGTCACATAACCTCAGAAGATCCATGGTATTATAGAGTGATGTTGCCAACTAGATGGTAATACTGATTGACTTGGGTGTTGTATTAAACAATGCAACTGAGTTGTAGCACGGAATAGCAGATGAGGAGCTTGTGCCAAAGAATGTAACATTTTTATGGTGTAAATGGAGAAATTCATCGGCTATTTCTTGCTATTATTTGTAGTCTACTGGGCATTACAAAACTGAGAAAAGAAACAGCAAATTGGATTGTGACTTGTAATAGTGATTACATATA
Organism: Chaunax sp. Z400; assembly: GCA_037577475.1. Lineage (NCBI taxonomy): Eukaryota > Metazoa > Chordata > Actinopteri > Lophiiformes > Chaunacidae > Chaunax > Chaunax sp. Z400. The sequence goes on along the minus strand of CM075187.1, from coordinate 21,842,627 downwards.
GTGTGATATTATTTTTTACTCACATTACCCACCCCCTTTTAGAGACAGAGATAGCCAATAGATCATGATATACAGTAAAGGGAAACATGAAAGAATGAGAACCAGAGAGATCGTACTTATGATGAATGCTGAGTGTCTTCATTTCAGTGTGTGTTTACTGACCCACAGCGGGTGTTGATGAACATGTGCGTATTTATGTCCCTGCATCCACACAGCTAGTGCATTTGCAGTGTGTGTGTGTGTGTGTTTGCCACCCATCAGCTTAACTCTGCTCTCATTTCCTTCTCCTGCCCTGCACGTACACACACACACACACACACACACACACACACACACACACACACGATGACATATGTTATTTTTGTTGTGTAGCTCAGAGGGCTGATGCTGGTGCTTAACCAGATGATGGTACACACACACACACACACACACACACACACACACACACACACACACACACACACACACACACACACACACACACACACACACACACACACACACACACACACACACACACAGCTGCTGCTCTTCTCGTTCACACATCAGTACGTCTTGTTTCCCGTGTCAGGTTCCCTTTAGCTGCTAAAGCTGTCAGGGAGCTGTTGCCCCTCTGGTAATCCATACATCCTCATCTGTATGTGTGTGTTTGCTTGTGTGTATCTGTGCGCATCAGTGTGTAGCTGGTCCGTCTTTGTCATTTTTCACCCATGAACAGTGATGTGCAAACTTCCCACCCTTCTGTTACAAACTTAAGAATTTTATCATCATACTTCTGGAGCTGGTTGCATCATATTTATGGGTTGCTACTGTGGATGTTTTTTATTTTTTTTAATTATTGCATACTGCTGGCTAAATTACTGCTGCGTTGTAGCACCCTAAAAGCAAAGTTTTGCTTCTACTTACAACCTGCCCGGAGGTACAAGGGGCAGACTGGTGTCTACTTAGTTGAGATGCAGAATTTTGTCCAAATAGTGCACTTAAAAACGCATTACACACTGGTTCAGCCTGTTTGAGCATATTCAGCCCATTCACTGAATAAGTGTATTAAAGGAATCAATGAGTGGATGTGGCAGTATGTTGTACAAGTGAACAGGGAAAAAAAAGGTAATTATCTTTGGCCCTAAAGAAGAAAAATGTCAACACTTACCTCGACTCCATGACACTAAAATCTACAAATCAAGACAGAAATCTTGGTGTAATTATAGACTCAGACCTCGGGTTCAACAGCCACATTAAGACACTTACTAAATCAGCCTGTTAGCACCTTGAAAATATAGCAGGGGTTAAAGGATTTCTGGTTCAACAGGATACAGAAACTTGTTCATGCATTTATTTTTAGCAGGCTTTTATTTTAATAGCGTCTTTACAGTTCTTATTAAAAAATCAATCAGACAGCTGCAGCTCATCCAGAACGCTGCAGCCAGAGTCCTCATCAACACCGAGAAAGTAGAGCACATTACACCAATCCTCAGACCACTACACTGGCTTCATGCATGTCAAAGGATAGATTTTGAAATCACACTATGTCTCTATAAAGCACTAAATGGTCCAGGGCCAAAATACATATCTGATTTACTTGTACGTTACGAGGCACCCAGACCCCTCAGGTCCTGAGGTACAGTATTACTGACTGTGGAACAAACTACCTGAGGTCTGCTCAAACGGTCAGCTCATGTAATTTATGTTCTTATTCAATCTACTTCTTTTAAAATATATTAATTCATTAATTTTAATATGTTAATTATTTATAGCTGTTCTTAATGACTTATTTTTTAATTCATTCTGTGTGTCTCTAAAGCATTTTGAGTTGCCATATGTCTTAATGGTGCTACAGAAATAAGCTTGCCTTGCCTTACACAATGACCTGTGGTGAGCAAAGCATCAAAGGTGGGACATGTGCATCCTCAGGCTGTACTTCTATTTGTTTTATAGCAGGGAGATTTCAGAACAAATCTAGAAGGCTCTATGACATCATAAGTTAAAGTGAAACTAGAGCAGAAACCACAGTGACAATTTCAAACACTACAGAGCTGTGACTATGTGACACATTGTTGTTTCTTTAAGCATGTGATTGTGTTCTAGTGTTTCACATGTCATGGGAGAATATGTTTTATATCTAAAGGACGCCAAGATACATTTAAAGCTTTGGAGTGTGCTCTTTAAAACTGGAAATAACGACTTGAAGGAAACTCTGTTATGAAATCTCAATATGAAAACTCAAATTTGATTTGATTTTTGAACATCTATTTTAATCAGGGCGTCCGTGAAAATAGCTTTCTCTCAATGGCCCCCTTTCTTTTAGAATTAGGGTTTGAATGATAGTGAGTGGCTTTGACTTCTTGCATTTTTCCAATCTCTCCACTTTTCAGCATGGCTGAGTTGTAAACAGGAGAAATTACATTGTTAATTGTTTTTCCAATGCTTGAATCACTGCTATTTCTCCATGCTTAGGAAACAATAACAAGACAACTCAGTGTGTTTTTTGTAGAATGGGCCTGTCGAGTGTGAGCAACATTTACATTGAGCTTTTTCATATGAGATTTGTTTGTGTGAAAGTCAAAAAGCTCCCTCAGATAGATCAACCAAACTGTCTCATGTGACAGTTTTCATATCTAAAAAGGTGAAAAAATGAGAAGTAGAATTAAACAAAGGGTTTTATACAGTATGGAAAAATGATGTTTGATGCCTGGACATGATACGTTAACTGCAAAGAGCAGCCTGTGTTTAAAGTTAAATTTTGGCTGGGAATGTGCAACATGACTCTGGTTAGTAGTCAGTATGAATGTAAGCTAGAGTGCCAGTCAGTAATCCTGCCAACAGGACATCCTCTGACCCTTCCCCTTTGGTTGGATGGGGTCTGAAGTTACAGGAGCAGTTTCATGAAACATCATCCAGCTGGTATTTCTCCTGACATGATTGCAGTCTTGTTGCAGTGCAAGGTTCTAGCTCTGCTCACAGCTGCCCCAAATTACAATATGCTTACATAAGCGCCCCACAGGATATCAGAGGCATCAAAATAGGTCACAAATCAGTCGTTGTTCATTTTTTAATCAAGTTGCATTTTCTACATTCCTCCAAGGTGGAAAACAGTGATTCAGAAACTCAATTCTCTGGTTACAGAGAATTCATAGAGAGTGAGTACCGCTATCTGAAAATCCTAACATGTCTCTCACTGTGTCATGAATGGGGGAGCTGATGCATTATTGAAAACTATGCTCATGTGCACATGGATGTGAGGGCAGAGTTAGACCTGCAGGTGAATCCCTGCGGTGCGAGCTTCATTTAATGCATCTTTTCATGTACAGGAATATGAGATAAAAGAATAAAAGAGGCACTTTAAAGGCTTGATTAATTATTTACCCTTTGTTTGCTTAGCCTAAAAGCTATTGTTCTATAAGACTATAGGTGTTTGGAGGTGAAGCGTGCGAGCCGGTGATGCTTCAGCTGAACAGAGAGCTGGCAGGAGAAACTAAACAGGAACAGATTAGATAGATTTGTCAAACAGATAGAATAACATGGCTTCAACATGAAATCTTTTTGATTGAATGCAAATGACATTTGTCAGTTGTGAAAATCCTCTAAAGTGCATAATGAATGATTCTCCCTAAAGTCATGCAATCAGAAGAAACAAGCTTGTCAGATTGAATGCCAGCAGCATGCATTATGTATCACAGTGGGCCTGAGAGAGGAAATACAGTACGAGATTTACTTTCTGTGCTTTCTGTTCACCTACATCTCGGTCGCTGTCTTATTTTTCTCTTTTCTTTTGTGCTCCTCACACTGAATCCTGATGAGACGCATAGAAAATAGTTCCTGGCATTTTTTATCCTTACAATGTTGAAATGTCTAAACTCAAACTGAAGTGCAGCACCGACTGTCAGAGAAGCCTAAAAACTTTTGGCTGGACTTGTGACGTGGATTTTTCATTAGAACTAATGGGTGCTGAGACGGAGGAGGAGGGGACTTAAGCCCCATTTCCACTGCGTAGTACCAGCTCTACTTGACTTGACTCTACTCGCCTTATTTGCTTTTCCATTAGGTAAAAAGTACCTGGTACCTGGTCCTACTGACAGACCACTGATTGGTCAATGCTCGGCATGCACGGAGTATCCTCCACAGCACAAATCAATGGTCGCCACACTCAAAACAGTCAAGCTACTTTAGCGATCGTAACTTTTTAAAAATTGCAACACTTTTGTTTGTGGTCTCATATTTGCAGCGCTGCAAAGGAACAGAGCCTTGCCTTCACATCACACCTGTCCTTTTCATGCACCGTCTGGTAGCAGTTAGTGCATCTCTGACAGCTACATGATGTGAAATTCCATCATTCTCTGTGTGGTTCTCTCTTCAAGTAATTCCTGCTTGGTGTCTTGAATGTTGAAAGTTATTAACCAGCATGTGCATTTCTGTTCCTGACCCTGCTAAATGGATCATGACTGTTACTGCAGTCTGGAATAAACCAAGCAGAACGGCCCAAAGTTACGGTTTAGTTCCTTCTGCAATGAGCCATTTTTATAAAAAATGCTTTGCTATCATGCAAGTGTTTCTATTGCATCAAATCATCTCTTTGAAATATACAAATGATGCAATCCCAACATCTTTTAATGAAGCAACTCCATCTCAAAAAAATTATGTTTTCCTTTTTCTATCATCATCCTCACCATGGCCCCAGTGCTAATCATTCTCTTAGTGGTGGACTCTCACTCTTGCCATCTGTTTGATGATCCATAACCCATTACATGCTCGATGCTGATATTTGGCCATGGGAGCGATAGCAACGACGGCAGGATGAGAGCAGACAGCTGGATTTATGGGCACTGGGAAGCCAATGATCAGCCAGTCATTTGTCATGTCTCACCAGCAGGTTCTCTAATTGGACCGCAGGCACTGGGGGAAAGTTGAATCAATAAGTTAAGTCACAACTTTCAAATTCAGCCTTTCCCCCAGATGAATATGTGCCGGTATTAGCATAACAATGCTAACCCCATGGCAGAGCACACAGCCTCCTACTTAATATTCACGCTCTTCAGCTCCTATAGCTTGTGTTGGTGGTCAGATGAAGGATGAAACACAGGACAGCCATGGAAATGCATGATTAGGCCATTAAGGAGTCAGACTAATCTCTGTGCTGTTTGTCCCCGCCTTGAGTACTTGCCAAAGCTTCTGATTAAATCAAGCGTTTTTGGCAGACACTGTGACAATCTTAGATGTCCTTCAGCAAGGCGACGCTATAGCTTTGCATGTCCTCACAGCTTTCCTTGCAAGGAATTAGCATATAATCTATCTATATTTGACGGATGACAAGAAATTAAACAGCAGCAAATGAGTATGTTTGAATTAATTTTGGCAGGGCAGTTGGGATTGACCCTTATTTCCAAGATCATAAATTCAATTTCACACCTAAGTGACCAAAGATCTATCAGACTGCATTTAAATGCTATTCAAACATTGTTGCTGGTGTTTTCCTGAATTAGTAAACACAGATTTAAGGTGATGTTGACCAAAATATTGCCATTTTTTTTGCCTGTAGGTTTGTCATCTTGCAATGTTATTGATTTGGCGTCATCTTACTCTGCTTTGCGGTGAGCATGTATTACCTTATTGAAACCAGGGTGATCAGCTGTAAATGTAAAGCAGTGGTGACAGAACCATGTTTCCCTCAAGGAGAAGCTCATGTGTTTTTGCACCCGTCTGGAGCGTCTTGGTCGGCAGCAGAGCTGCTTGGGGTCTGTAAGCCATCACATCCCCAGATTGAATTTGCCTCAGTAATAGCTTTGGTTTCTATCAGCTCCTTGGCCAATTTGAGCCCAATTATGTTTTGCTAGCCTGGCAGGCTGCCTTTCTTCACCCTTCCCTATGTCTTCAATGAGTCCAAGTAGTGCAACTGACAGCTGCACAAAACTGAGCCCTGTTAAAGTTTGACTCAGCCTTTTGTTCTTGATTGGATTTTAATTGAATCTGCTATTTAAACCCAGTGTAGGGGCAAATGAGCCCTTCCCTCCCTTTGTATTTATCCAGGGAGAATTGACTCGAAGATGCAGGCCGTTTTTCAGCCTCGTCCTGCTTGGTTCTCATACAGGAAGACACATTCCTCACTGGGAGCCTCCCATTGTGACCCCAGTCTTCCGATGCTGGCTGCTGCACAAAGTAATGGAGGTTAAAGCTGCACTTTTTCCCACCATGTAGCTTCCCAGTTAACTAAAGGGACACAAGATCCTCTGTGCTCCTTCTGCTTGATGTTAAGTAGGTAGCATACATGAGAGAAGGTCCTAAACAAATAGTTGTATTTAGTAACTATTTTGATATTGATAAAACATGTTATTCATATTTTATGCAGAGATACCAATCTTTTGTGAGTTTTAGTATTTTAAATGTGAGAATTTGATGCTTGTTTTTGTCAAAAGAGGACATTTGTAGTAGGCACATAGTTCAAGCCATACTTTTTAGGGCGTATAGTATATGGCCTTTTGTTTGTTGGTTTGGTTTTTAAAATAATTTGTCTTTATATAAATGTTGATAAATTCAAATTAGATGCCTCCTAAGTTTGGCATTCAGGCGGTTGAAGGAGAAAATTAAAACAAGAACTGGGAAAATTGGAATTGGATGTTCAGCATCCTCCAGAACTTGAAGCTACCAGTTGCACTGCTTCAATAATTAGTTGATTGCTTCTTGTATTGGGTTTTGCACTGTTTGTCAAAATAAGCAATTAAAAGATGGCAGCGTTAGGAAATAGGAAATATAAATAGATAGGGACCATTTCTTATTTTTATTTTTTTAATTTATGATGAATTGATTTAATTTAAAATGAAAATATATGAAAAAGTCCTCAACTACAGTCCTATCATGTTTTTAATACCCCAAAAGTAATAATAAAAGTAATCCATATGGACTCTTCTTAAAAAAATAACAACACATAACTCCAAATAAAGGCACCCTATTATTTCAAGTGAGCATATGCTTTCTAGCGTTCTTTAAATTTACAATGTCCAACTGCTAGAAAAAAAAATTCAATAGACATTTTGTGTACATTTTCGTAATATACTTTGTAAAATATGAAAATATTTTTCAATATGATTTATGATTATTTTCCTAAGATTTAGTGCACAACCACTGGTTGAAGATCGACTTAGAAATACACTGTCTTCATTCATTTTTCCATTCACATAATTCATTTTGTTAGAGATTCAAACTGACAACTTACCAGCCAAAGGTCCAAGATTAAAGAAACCAAACTCAGCTCTGCTCCATATAATATCCTGTTCCAGGAAGAGCTCTGTGAAAGATATGGATTTATTTTTTTCTTTATAAAATGAGAGATGTGCAGCCGCATTGGCTGAGCTGGTTCTGTCCTAAATCACATCAGAGCCAGATATCTTTCTCCAGGGGGGCATGAAATAAGCCCTCAACTCCTTAGATATTTAATCAACCAACCACAGGTATCGGTCCCCGGAGAGGACAATGTGGTAGGGAGGAGGGGAGGGATTGCCACTACCTGCTGTCTGCTGTATAGCTCCCCTGGCTCAGACTCGTCAGAGCAGGAGGGAGCAGGTCAGGTAATAGTGAGTTCAGCTTTAATGTGAAATGTTTGCTCCTCTGCCCCAGCCACTTTAAGAGGTCCGTGTTTACAGCGAACCAGGGGTCAATCCTATTTCGTTCTGTGTCTATTCGGGAGGCAAACAGGACAAGGATTTGGAATTGAGTTCAACCTCTGAGACCTCAGCTGAAATGGACTTGCCCTGTGAGCCGTGGTGCTCATTCCTGTCAGAGCTGAAGTCCCCTACATTGTTAGCTGCTCTGCTAATTTTACACAACGCTAGTAGGAAAGACTTACCAACATGAATGGCAGCCTCAGAGCCATAACAGGAAGCTGATGGCATACCTACACACAGATTTCTTATTAACCCCAATGACCTCTTTACCCAATTTAAGTGATGCATGCATGATCTTGTTTTATAAACAACAAATAAACACATAGATGTTATTGATACACACACATACTGTATTCAGTGCAACATACACCCACTCAGAGTCAGAATCAGAAAAATCTGTAAAACTGGTAGAATTTGAGGAAAATGTCTTTAAATTTCACTGAAAGCCGATTCATAAAACAAATGTGCCCGTTTCTTTTTTTCTTACCCTTGTATTTATACAGTAATTTTCCTGTAAATAGCTTTTTCACTTTTTTCCTGTTTTCACTTGAGTTTATTTTTGATCCGTCTTATACTCTCAAGATGAGAATAACTTAGTAACCTTGAGTTCTGCTGTTCTGGTCTAGTTGGAAATGATCACCCATTTCTTAGTTTGCTTTGAACCTCTTTTCTCCTCGTAGAAATCCATCTGTTAAAAAAAAGATTGCCACCAGTCAGAGCATGACTGACTTGTAATCAAATCGGTTGGTGTGGTGGGTCCTTGCTGAAATGTTGATGATCAGGATGTAATGCTGGCCCTTACACAGCAACTTTATGAAAGACTTTTTTCTTTTTTTTTTTACCAGAGGCAGGTATGACTGGCCTTTTCTTAATTCAAACAGACTGAGAGGGATTGGTGTACTCAGTATGACAAACTGCTCTCACTTTATCCTGTGAAGCTCTCTTTGCAGTCAGAACACATGACCTAAGACACAGTTCCTCTGGCTGTCATGGATGGTTAGAGTGGTGCACCTCTGAGTGCCTGTCACAGTCAATCTACTCTTATATCTCAACTGAATAGCTTAATATTTTTTATTTGTATATTTTAATAACTGCAAAGCGAGAAAATCAGAGTAAACACCTTCCTTTGTGTTAAATGTTTGCAGAAGAGCTATTGCATGGTCTCCTGTACCTGAGCTTGAAGTTCTTCTAGGACTTTGTGTCACTGACTTTGAAACGTTTTCAACTGTCCATAAATCTGAGTCAGATCTCTAATGTGAAACGTTATATTTTTCTTGCTGCTGTGACTTAAAACTCAGGAGCAGTTCCGATTGGCTCGTTCATATCATACAACAGCCCATCTAGGGACATGCTTTGCAAATAATGTAAATGCTGAGATATGCAGTCTATTACTTGTCTGTAGATAAATAGACATTAAATATGTAAAAAATATCATCATGTAAAATAATAGTCCACCATCCACTTCAATAACACAACCAAATCCACCAAATCCTCCAAGAATGGATACACATCTTTTTTTTTGTCCTTCTTTAAGGTGTTTCACAGGGAACCTTTCTGTTTGCAGTTGGAATAGATGTTAAAGACTCGGGGAAACCATCTAAAACCATCTCTTATGGAATTTATTATGGTCTCTTCTTCATAAACCCAAGTTAGAATAATAGAAATGATAAAGAGAGGAAATTTTTTTAATTTTTGCATTTTTAATAACATGCAGTAGTGTTCATTTAAAATGTACGTAGACTACCTTCTTTTCCCTGACTAAGATGAAATGATGACGAGACAATAAACACTCATTGGGACTAAATCAACATGTAATATTGTTAACGATAGTAGTAGTAGTTTAAAAAATATACTGTAAACTTTACAAAAATCTCTCTATTTTTGTCCACAAAAAGAGGAAACTAAATATTATAGATCCTTTTTTTTCCTTCTAAATTACAATACAAATATTGTATTCATTGGATGGCGTGTGCAGCAGTTTAATTTCCTATGCTGTGGCTGAGGTGGGATCCCGGCCCCTCGGGCTCAGGCACACCAACAGCCTGTCTCGCAGCTCCGTCTGGCAGGTGGAGTGTGAGTGAAAGATGGGTGAACCCTGGTGGAGATCAACGTCTGTTCTGACGTGCAAATCGGCTCCTGACCTGGGTATGGGGGCGATAATTTAAGTGGAAAATTTTATGTCAAGAGTGTAAGATGTTAATTTGATTCTAGTCCATGACCTGCTTGTGCATTAACTAGTTTTGCTTTATTCGACAAACAGTCCTCGTCAGTATTGTACATCTCAGATTGTGGGTGCCTGTTGTGATGTTTTCAGTCACAGGGGACAAAAGACCACTTGGGAAAAATGCAGCGCTCGGATGACACCCACATTCTCATTACTTGTGAAGGTCAAACCTCCTCCTCCTCTCTCGCTCTGAGCTGGAACATAAATGTGTGCTGAGATTGCCCATGACACGTTTGCCCTTACATAAAACTCATCATGCATCTGGCCACAGCTGTGCAGAGATGCAAACCCACGAACTTGCAATTAAACATACACATACACACATAGCTCAAACAACATTATTGGGAAAAAGATCAACTCATATGTTCTCTCCAGGAGTGCTTTCCCCCTCAGCTGTCTACTTTCCCAAATTACATTTTCATTCTGTGGCGTTCTCCTCTCAGTCTGTGTCTTTCAGTATGACCTATAACTGCTCCCTTATATTTCTGCATGCTCACTGCATTGTTTTCATGTATACCTTAACACAATTACCAAGAGGAGCTGTCTTAAGAATTATGTTTGGTTCTTCTTTTTTTCTTCTCCTAATGTGTAAGCCCTCCATGTGCATTACAGTGGTTATGCAAATGAAAATGCATATGTTGGATGTGTGTAAAATAAGACGTTATACATCAGTTATAGACGTTATACATTCTGAGGAAGGCTTTGATTTTACTTGAATTTGAATAGAATGTATTTTCTTACATTGCAATCCACCTGAAAAACATGTTATTTTGTTTATCATTTGTTTATCCTATTTTCTTATTTGTTATAAATTTCATAAAACAAATGAAACAGTATTGGCTGTGGTTCTTAGGTCTGGAATGTTGAATTTGAGATTGCCATGTTACAGGCTCTGAAGTTCTGGTGTGATTTTAGCATCTTTAAAGTTGATTGGATAGAGTCATTTTATTTATGTAAACCCTATGAACAGTATTAATTTATCTTTGTAACCCTGGCTTGTTCAGATTCTTGGTGGAGGTGCTCTGTATGTTCGTTGCTCTCTATGCCAGTGGCATTTTGTCTTTTATTTTACTACCACTAGTTGTCACCATTGTCAATAAATCGTTATATCGACCCCTTGAGGTTTTTAACTTCAATGTTTTTTTCAGTGCACCAATAAAATATATACAAATTGCCATTTGCACACATTAATATTGGGACCATTGAGATTAAAATTCAATTTTTCTTTTGTACATTCAGGAATAGCACAACCAGGACACTTGTACTGTAGATAGGTGCGGCCAAAATGTGATACTTACTACTGCGTATTCTCTTACATCCCGTCTTATCAGGACATGTTGAGCATTAGCGCTCTGGTTGTTACCTAAAGTTAAGATTTCTGACTTTCTGTGTCTAATGGAGCAAAGTTTCCTCATTTGCGAGTCATCCCCTCCCACAATGTGTCCCCTCCTTTAGTGCAGCTGCCAATGGATATCCCCATCATGAGTGAGCTATTAATCATTCGGCTAAGTCGGATTTATGGACTGTAAGATGGTATATCTGAGCATATGCAGCCACAGGAATATTGATTTTGTTTTGGCTTTAAGCTAGCCATAAGACGTTGTCAGCTCAGTTTTATGAGCTATTGACAAATAACAGACATGCTATAGGGTGCAGCTTAACTGGTAGAAGTGATCTTAAGCCTTTCTGCCTTTTTTTTGCCCCAAGTCATTGTATAGTTGGCCGTGATGCTCAAGGCTTTTTATCAACACTTAAATGGTTTTCCTTCACATGCAGCAGAAATTCTTTTGTGTTTTACAGCCTTAATAATAGAGGATGATAAGAGCTCAGTGTGTGAGATGATTTTCTTATGGGGTAAACTGGAACATTAAAACCTCACTTAGCTATTATGGACCTCAAGAGACCATAAAAACTGCTACTGTACAATGTATGGAAACAGTTCTGATCCCCCTGTATATGAAACTAATTTATATATGTCTCTAAAATCAGTTATGTTGCAATCTATTTCATGTAGCTGTTCTATATTTATGATATATAATGTCTGCAGGAGAAAATTCAATTTGCAAAGCAAGACTGCAGAACCACATGATGTTTTGCAAATAGAAATGCTGATCGCTCATTACCTGCAAATCTCCAAGCAAGAAAAAAAAAACTCTCAACACTTCCTGAATTGTACAAATGCAGCACTTCATCCAGATAAAATACACTTTGTCAGTAGCATTAATATGCACAGATGCATATATGTTTATTGTCATTTGTCACAGCTGTCAACATTAATGATGACATGTGGATGTGTAGGTTGTCATAATTAGGCTCAGAGAGTGATTATTATTTTTTTGCAGAGATAAATCAAGGCTGGCCTCAACAGCGTTTCATATCCTGTTGTTTGTTTTGTGTTGACAGAACAACACATCATGGAGGCCGCAGTCATGTCAGGAGTGTACCTGCTACAGCGACGTGGCCATCTGCAGGCCCACCCTCTGCCCCAACCCACAGTGTGACTTCCAGAAGGTAAGACATTTAGCATTTCACAGGAGAAGTTTGGGTCTTCTAAAAAAATATTAGGATAGAATCCTACAGTAGGAAATTCATAGTTAGAGAAACAGGAATTCTATTTCAAGCCAGATGAGGCTTGTGAAATTCTGTATTTCTCCTATTGTCAACAAAGTCCTTAAAAAACCAACATTATGTCTGTTTTTCTCAAATAAATCGCCCTGGCTTTGTCTGTGGCACTCAGCCTTAAGCTTGTTGGTTTTTATTGAGCTTATAAATATTGAAAAACAAAGATAACTAAAATGTATTTGTGCCTCTTTTTTTTGTTGCCTTTTAGCCTTCAGCATTTTATGTCTTGAACTGCTGTGCAAACTTTACTCCAACAAGATCATTGTACATTTAATTTATTGTAGATTTAAGTGCACACATTCATTGTGCTAATGAGTTTGGTCTTTTCAATGAATTCATTGACAATAGTATTGCACATTGTCAGCATTATTAAATTCCTTGGAAAAAGAATTGTTGAATGGAGTTTTAGTTGTAAAAACATTCAAAGAAGTTTGATATTATGTTACTGTAGTATTCATGATATTAAAAGGTCAGTAGTATGCATGTCAGTAGACATGTGACAGCTAACCCTGCATGACAAGAACTACTCAGATCATTACGCTGCTAACGTTAGCGTTTCCTAATGGTATGATTTCGCAACTAAATGTCAATTAGGCTATTAAGCTAACTAGCTAACCTACTGTAGGTATCACAGTTTGACAGTTTATTCAATACCTAAATCTTAATGTTTTATTATTTTTTGTTGTTGTTGTTTTTGTTTGTAGTAGTAGTAAAAGAACATACGGTTTAGGCAATTGGATTTGAACAATTTAGATATTTAACCAGAGTAAAACTACAAATACCATTACTCATTTGTAGGGGATATAGCCAAAATGTTCTATAATGAAACATGTCATTTTATATCTATATCTGTCGCATACCTAATTGTTTTGAAAATTCAGTACCACGCTTCATCACATTTGATTATTATAATTTTTTATTGGAACATCCATACAAGCTTTAATGCCTCTTGTTCTGTATTCACCTTTCATTTCTTGTGACTGTGATGTTGCATTTCAAAGCAGCTGCATTCCTGTATTCATACGAGTATCAGGAGATCATGAATGCTGACACATTTCTGCCACTGTACGGTATAGACTGTCATATCGTCCAATCTGATACTACGATGTAATATAAAGTAATGTTAAAATAATGTCGATGTTGTGGAGGACATGTTTAGCTACAGACTGTGACATGGTGAGCGTTGCTTTTTATCAAAATACCCCACAAAGCAACAACACAGCAAACAGAAGCCTTTTGTGACAGTAAATACAAAACATGTATGGTGTTAAACATGCAAGTTTGTCTTTTTCTGAGCATTTATTTTCTCTTTCTTGCCCAATTTCACCTTGAATTTCAGATCGTCTTTCAAGGACGTAATTAATCACTCATCGTTGTGAGTTTCCTTTTAAAGTATGATAAATGATTGCGCGGGGAAGTCTGCCGATTGCACCACAGAATGACAAGTATTCAGAGACTCTCGATTCCTGCCTACCTTTTTCGCTCATTTGAATTCACAGGGAGTGGGACGCATTTTCTAAGCTCTTTTCACTCCGTCTATCTGGCTGTTCCTCCCAGTGCTTCTCCTTGAATGGGATTTAAACATCAAACCTGCGGTGACGGCATCAAATCCAATCCAGACCCTGTGCTGAGGCAACAATCAATGTCTAATGAGTTCCACTCTGATGGCTTGCAATCCAATGCTAATTAAAAATTAGTGGTCATGTTCACCAAGCTGTGAGCTCCCACCAATTAGATAGCTCTTAAAAAGTGACTCCTTCTCACCTACACAGAGATAAAGTGTCATGTTTTTTATCATCTGCCTCCATCTAATTATAAGGCTCTCTTTTGAAACCCAGTGCCATCATCTACAAGCTTCAATTTCCTTTCCCACCCTCATTTTTCTATCTGGTGGTCTTTTTCATCTCTAACTATCACAGGAGTGTTTCTTAATATGTCTGATATCAAAAACTCTCATCATGACCCAAAGTGTTGTCCTTTAATTGCTTGTTTTGTTTGAGCCCAAAATCATATTTGTCAAACACAAACAGCAAATGTTCCAATTAGAGATGCAGAACCTGCAAATACACACGTGGCATTTCAATCAATCAATACCTGATTTTTTAAATTGTCTTTCATGGACTAATTGGCTCATGGTTGCAGCTCCACTTTTTTTCTTCTTCTATTAATTATAAGAATAAAACAATAAAAATGTAGAGAATACTTCTGTTGCATGTCTTCCAGGCTTTCAGTCATACTTTATTGGTCTTCTCTTTCTCCATTCTTTCAATTTGACAATTTCATTTTGCAGTGCTCTTTGAAATGTATAAGTCCTGTAAGCACTAACTAATTAAAGCACATATATGGCTTTAATATCAAACCAAATGATATCACAGAGGTGACAATGTGCCAAATCAGAAATGGCATCAGCAAGAAAAACTTTATTGTTATTGTCCTGCAAAAGTAACTGCAAGAGTAGAAAACCTTACGAATATAAGAGTGCAGCACTCCAGTGATGAATGAACCCTCTTCTTCCTGAGTCTGAACCTTCTCTCTTTATTTGTTGCAATAAAATCTCACATTGGATCACATTTCTTGTTCTGCAGCCACAGTTTGGTGATTACATTTCAAATAAAGCTATAGGGACTGAATAGAAATGAAGGGATGAAAACGTTAGCAGAGGAGACAGCAGAACAAGAGCAGAACAATAGCCTAAATGAATGAAAACACTTTCAGGTTCAGATTATTAGTGTTTCATCTATAAGCATAAAGTGGCTGCTGGGATAGATTAATTTGTCAGATGCTGTCAGAAATCAGTTGGTGGTCTTCTTTCTACTTTGAAACCGTTATTAAAATGTTTAAAGTGTCTTCTACATGATTAATGATGAGTTGAGAGTAATGGAAAGCCTCTATGAATTCATGACAAACTACTAACTGCTTGCTTCAAAGCTCACTTTCCATCTTATTTCCCATATCCATTGCTGTTTATACATTTATTTATCACTCCATTGCCTGCTCACTTATAATTTGTCTTCTGCTGCTGCTTCGGTGTACCTCTAGTCAGTTTCTCTTTTTGAATTGGCACAAAACATTTTCTGAAAATCCTCGGGGCTTGTTTTCGCTTACTTTATACAAATAGTATTTTTCCCCTCCTTCATTTCCCATTCCATTTCTTTTTAAAAAAAAATTTACAAATAAACAACACCTAAACAGTTTCCCTGCTCTGTGTCGCACACTTGCTGCTTTCCTATTTGGAACCTTGGAGACGTTCAAACGCTCAATATATGGGACTATGTTGAATCTCTAATATAGTATGTATTTGAATACACCCACTGAACTCCCAACACATTCTACAAATAGATACCTGGTATTTTCATTCTTGTCTGTCTGGATTTGTGTCACATGTCAGTTCATTTCCATTGAAATGGACAGACTCATTTTGTATTCATGCTGGTTGGAGAGACTCTTTCTGTCTCCTGCTGTGTGTATTTTGGTTGTGTTTGGTGTTTATGTGGTAAGCCCTTTTAACATTTAATCAGTTGGGCTATTCAATAGTGAGGATTATACATCGACATGGAATTTTGTCAAGTTAAAATACTATTTAAAAAAATATCTATAAAATGATTTTGACATGTTACAAATATATTTCAGTCAGGAGAGGCTAGTGGTTGAAGTAAATAAGAATGTTTATTACATCAAATGATGATGTGATAATTAGTATGTTGGAAAGCCTTTGGTGTCAGAAAGTCTTTGGCTCTAAGACTCTTCTGGGAGATTGAGATCGAAGAGCATCTGTCCTGAGCAGCAACAAGATATATATCCCCCCTTGGAGTCAACACTCTGGTGGTGGTGGCTGATGACCCTGGTGAAGCTGATGAATGATGAAGTTGGTGAATCTTTGGAGACTGGGTGGTGATGGGAGGAGGGTGTGCAAAACAGCAGCATGAAAGAACTATAGGAACAGAGAGAGTCATATTTAAAAAGACAGCAGCGAGATGATTGGCTGACAATGAAGGTGTGTCGCTGTGCTATTGGATAGATGTAATCGGCTGATGAAAACAGCTAGCAACTCAATTGATGGCCCAGACCGTGATGCAGGAAAATAAAATTGAGTATGCCAGAGAGGTGTGAATAACAGAATAACATGAGAAATCAAGTTTAAAGTATCGCCCGAGTGTGCCAGGGTTTAGTCTTCCTGACTGAAGTTACACCAGAGCTTAATTTTTACCCCTATAAATTATGTTTTGACAGCGTAAAATTGATTTACACGTCTGTAATTTAATCATAGATATAGCAGTAAATACTTTTTCAGTCACCAACAAACCATTTCAGATATGCCACCATTTCATATTTCATCACATATGATGATTCCAAGATATCAAGAAACCATCTCAGACATGTCAACACTTTAACTTGTGGAAATTCCCTTTTCCAGATATCTGAAATTAGATTCTCTCTAGTTACAATGTTAAGCCAACAATGATTTAATATTGACCTGTCACAACTGAGGTAGAAATTTGATAAAATGTCATATATGAGACCTGTAATTATTGAAATGATGGATATCTACAATGAACATTTCCACTGGTAAGAAATTAGATGTTGATATAGGGCATTGAATACATTTGAATAGTAAGAAATGCTACTAGTGTAATTGCTACTTGTCAAACTTACATTATGGATATGTTTTCTTGGAATTCCAGCTTAACTGCTACGGATTAAAAGGTCTTGCTGTAATATGTGTGTTCAAAAGGTTTTTCCATAGTTTATGTGTATATTCATGGTTGTGTGTCTCCTCCAAAGGGTGAGCGTTTGAGGATCCCTGCTAACAAGTGCTGCCCAGAGTGCGTCTCCTCGTCCCAGGGCTCCTGCAAGCATGAAGGAGTCATTTATGGAGTAAGTGAAAGTGGTGTATTGGTGTTTGTTGCCATTTGCCACCCCTAACGTTTTATATTTGCAAGTCACTTATACACCACTTTATAAATCCTAATATGATGACATTAGGTAGACAACACTCCACAAGACAGAGCAAGATCACCTATACTGCTTACTAGTCCAACATCATGAAGGGCAGCTCAGCATCTTGCAGCCTTATATTTCCTGAAGCTCTCGCCAATATCCAAAAGCCAATCTGAGATTTACTCCTCTCTCTTGCCTTTGGGCCTAGAAACTTCGTACTCTCTGTGATCCACAGCTGATGTTCTAGCAGCATAAAGAGCAATATTACCATGTGCTGGGCTAATTTGATAGAGACAGGCAAACACAGACAGGATAGACTGGAGAGAGAGGATGACATACATCTAAGAGCCCAGGCTGAAATCAACCCTGGCCACCGCAGTGGGGGATTCAGCTTTACATGGTGTTGGACCAGGGCAGCTCAAATAAAACATGGCCATAGCTTGGAGATTCCACTGGCATCACTTCACTGGTGAAACGGCTTTACTGCATCTTCACTTCTGCTGCTTTCCCAGGAGGAACTGTTTTTGAAGTCCACACACAAAAAGTCCACATCACAAAAATCATCATCCCAGATCTCAAAGACCTGGGATGATGATTTTTGTGATGTGGTGGAAGATGCCTTTAAAACATGTTCAACCAATGCTTTTTGGAAGACTTGCAGTAGTTGGTAGTTTTGAATCTACTTGCAGCCAATATGCTACTATTGTGTAGATCAAAGTATTTCAGATTATTAGTTAAAACTTATTTTGCCTCTTTTACCAAAAACAGCTCCAGAGTCAGCTCCCTGGACATTTTGTCATTAGCCACAATTTGACATATCATTTTTCACCACAGTGGAAGAGAAATCATATTCGCTTTATGCCCAAAGCATTTAAGACTTGCTTTTTGCCACAGAAATCAACATCAATTCTCCATTAAAAATCTAACTGATGACACATTTTATTTCATGCAGGCTAAAGAAGGTATTGCTGCAGGTTTCACAGCCTGATGCCTCAGATAATGAGTGAAGCCAGCTGCTCACCTCTATCATTTTAACTCTGGGCAACATTGACATGCTGATATCTCATTTAGAGTCAAAGGACTTCATTGAACTCATTTATCCACAAACGGATGTTTAAGAGATGCATATCGAACTCTGTTTAACACCCCAGATGATTGTGTAACTATGGGTTCCATTAATCCAGTTCTGTCAATCAGAAAGTAGAAACATCTTTTCAAGCTCACCGTTCGCCTCAAGCTGGCATTGCAGTTAAGTCAAAACCCATCTTTTAATTGTGCAGTCTGCTCTGCTGAAACGACTTAATGTATCAGTCTCCACATTTGAAGATAATGTCCTCTCAGTCACATTCACTTACACGCCCTTTTTTTTAAATCCGTTTTCCCCCCTCTCTCCTCCTATGGTGTCTTTTTGACACATCTTTCCTCCACTGTGACTCTATTCTGTGATAAAGGCTTATACATTTCAGCTTTCACATCACGCTGTCTCTCTGTTTCTTACTCTCTATTTTCCCAGCTGATTGTATTTCTGTATGCAATCATCTGTTCCTCTGGTTCCCACAGCATGACAGCCAGTGGAGTCCCTCGCCCTGCAACGTGTGCGTTTGCTCCAGAGGGACTGTATCCTGCGATGCTCGTCCCTGCCCCCCTCTCACCTGCGCTGCGGACCAGAGCCCGTTTACCTCAGCTGGAGAGTGTTGCCCCAAGTGTGGCCGCAGTGGAGGTGAGGCCAGTATTTCTTTCTTTCCTTTCCTTTCAAGGACCATACCAAAATGTATAGTTTTTACCAATTAACTACCTAACCCATACCTTTTTTTTTGTTTATCTTATTAGGCTAAATTAACCCCACCGTAGATAATGTTTGGCCCCCTTTGTTATTTTAACATGATTTCAAGGTATTGTTGCATAATATCACAATAGAAAGTAAGGGCTGTTTTGAAAATGTTTTGCTGCATTCAAGTGCATTTAAAGCTTGCATTCAGGAGAATACATAAAGCTTTGGCAGTTGCATATGAACCATACAGCAATCTAAACACCTAAATGGTTACATTCATGAATTGTTTTAGTTTTGCTTTGAAGACAGGAAACCAGATTGATTCTGGTTAGCTCAAAAGCCTTTTACTGTGAATGGTCATGCACTCAGAGGACACATGGTGGCACATAAAAATCCAAGACTGTTTGTCACTGATGATGACGATGATGATCTTACTTTCTACTTGTGTGTTCTTGCCGACTGAAGAAAGGCATGCATGGGAAGAAAAAAATGTCACAAATACATAATATAGCACAAAATGCATAAACGCCTCTATGAAACAGTGGCACTCATTTTACTGGCACTCTCAGACATGCATGTACATCAACCACATTGCTGGTGTACGACAATACTTTCACACTATTTTCATACCGATACCATGTACTAGCACCCATCTGCGCACCCATGGGTGTGTTGCTCATAAAGTAAGGTGTGGTCAAGTTATGGAATTAATTAGATCATTAGATAAGATATGTTGTTTTACCCACCTGCATCCCATCCTCCAATAATCAGAATAACAATTTTTATAACCCGGCCTGTCCTATCTGACTAAGATTCATGCTTAGCTGCACGCACAAGGATGCACAGGAGCACTGCTCCTCTTCCTCAGTTAAATATTGATGCATTTGCTCGTATGCAGTCAAATGGAATT
This sequence comes from Chaunax sp. Z400, assembly GCA_037577475.1. NCBI lineage: Eukaryota > Metazoa > Chordata > Actinopteri > Lophiiformes > Chaunacidae > Chaunax > Chaunax sp. Z400. The sequence continues at coordinate 21,822,510 of CM075187.1, read as the reverse complement.
GTTGATGGGGCAGAGGATTAGAAGAAGGCGGTGACAGAGGGTCCAACTCCTGTCCCTCAGCAAAGAAGGGTGTATGCTGTAATAGCATTGTGCCATTTATATGTGCACCCGACCCATGGCTGCAAAACTCACATCAAGAGACTAAATGCAACCCCTTTACACTTTGCATCTTACTTTACATCCAGATTATGTGCCGTTTATCTAGCAAAAGGGAATTACATGCTCTAAATGCACATACGACTTTAGACCATGCACTGTATCAACCGTTTAAATAGGGCCGTAATGTGTTTGTGCTAGAGCTGACAATCCTGAGAGCACGACGCTGCCTCAGGTTAGCTCACTTCCTCCTCTTTCAGTGAATTTGAGCTCCGCTTCTGCTCTCTTCAAGTCGTTAATGGGTTTTGGTGATAGTTCCGCTTTTATCCAACCACTCCTGACTGACTGACAGATCGAAGCAACTATGGCATTGGTGCAGCAAGAGACTGAATGACTTCAAATTATAGACACAAGGGAAGCCTACCTCTTAAATAAATAAAAGTAATTCTGTTCAATTAAACATTTTTCTCTTGAGACGAACCCTGCGATGCATGCTGTTCTGCCTCGCAGAAACGAATTCACATCCCTGAACCTCCAACGTACAGCATGGTCATCACATTTAGCAAGTCCTGGTGTGAGATCACGCAGGTGCTTGAGTCCCACAAGTCACAGTGTGTGGCATCTTGTATTCTATCAGAGAGTATGTTGTCGTGACAAACCCTGAGCTTTTAGAGCGCACAGAGCTGCAGGGGCAGACCTGAAAAGTTAATCACGACTGTAATGATGTCTTGGAGCTGCTATGATGCGTCCCAGTGGTTAGCAACTAATTAGTTACTGCATTTCTCCCCCCCCCCCTCACTGTAAATCAATGAATGTGAGGGCAAATAATGCATGACTAGTCAGCTCATTACCTGCTTCCCATTTTCACAGTTTTCTCATTCTGTGTTAATCTATGTGTGTATCAGAGTCTTGCTCCTGGCAAGGGGCTGAGTACAGAGACGGTGAGGAGTGGAAACCCAGCCTCTGTTCCAGATGTGTCTGCAGCAGTGGGGAGGTCCAGTGTTCAGTTGCGGAGTGTCAGCAAGTGGCCTGCAAACCAGTGAGTTTCTGGAAATATAGAACACACTTTCTCATTATGTTCACACTGACAGCTGGAATGGCTCCGTGTCTGTTACTCTCTGTTTCCTTTGTTCAAATTCGATAAGCCTAATCAATTATCGGACTCTTCTTTCAATATTCATGACAATAGGCCCTTTCTGCATGAATATTGAAAAAAAAAATGTATTTATCTCATACCTATACCCCTCTCCATACACTGAAGCTATCCATATAGAAATACTAGACAATGCTGACCTGGTTCATCCGTTAGGTTAATTTATTGCTAGATTGCTCTGAGCAATATTTCAAAAATAGAGTCACACCTCTGGATTAGTTTTCATTCCAAATCACTTATCACCATTTAATAAAGTGGAGTGTGATAATAAACATTGTGGCTCCAACAGGAATGTGACTTGAGTGACTTGAAGGAACACCACCCAAAGGAAGGCACATGCTCATCTTTCACAACCCTGTATGTTTAGTCTGACACAAAAATGTAAAGCAAGGGCAAACTGCTAGCCTTAAAAGTATGAAACACACACCGTCCAACGACTCCAACACGGTCTCATTTATACCTGTGTCTTTATATGTTGATAGCTATCCATCAAAAATTCACACACACACACACACACACACACACACACACTTGGTCTGACCATTCTTTTTTCTTTCAGCATGAGAACTTAGTGATCCAGCCGGGCCAGTGCTGTCCTCAGTGTATGTCCAACCCCTGTCTGTCTGCTGGTAAACAATACCAGGTAAGTAACCTGTGTGTGTGTGTGTGTGTGTGTGTGTGTGTGTGTGTGTGTGTGTGTGTGTGTGTGTGTGCGCAGCCTGAAGATGGTCTAAGTGTGTTTGTAAATCTGTTTATATCTTGGCAGCATGGCGAGCAGTGGCAGAAGAATGCCTGCACCACATGTGTGTGTGACCGGGGACAGTCTAAATGCCACACACACACCTGTCGGCCCTTCACCTGTGAAAAGGTAGGTTGTCTTACACACACGCGCACACACACACGCGCGCACATGCGCGCACACACGCGCGCGCGCACACACACACACATTCATTGATATTCTGTCTTATTCACTATTCCCCTCTGACCTCTGGTTCTGAGTTGAAATGAGTTGATGCAGAGACATTTAATCATGCATGACAACACAGAAATATATTCTGCTCTCTATCTGATCCCCCCCACACACACACACACAGGCTGGCATTTCTTTTTTAACTGCATTCAAATTTCAGCTAGATTCTCTTGTGCTCAGTGAACTACATAATAATGCCAGTGCAAGTTACTGATTAAAGGATTAAATAAAAATCAAATCATCAAATATGTACATCAAATAATCAATAGACAGGAAATATGCAGTGACATTTCAGTAATTAATGGAGACCCAGGAACAGTTATATATATAGAACAAAAGTTTGGGCCTATTTAAAGTGGAAACAGTCATTTTTCCACCACTAGCATTTCCATACGGTGATATTGTTGGTGCCACCGTGGCAAAGACAACCACATTGCTTTTCCTAGTAGCAACTACTGTACCAACACCAGAGAAAAAGTGTGAGTTTATGCATTTATTCAATCTATAATGGAGACATGAAATAAGATGAAATGATGACAGGATGCCATCCTGGTTGTGTCACCAGTCAGCCTTTATTTTATGCCCAGTGGCACACGAAATTGCAAAGGGGAACCAATCTAAACGCTGGTATCATTATTCTATTACATTTTGCATTTACTTCATAATGATAAGTTAAAGAAGAAGAAAAAATTGCCAACTTGAGCTACTTTGAAAGTTCATCAGAGAAACTAATACAGCTTCACTGTGTTTGGTTCTGACAGGAAGTGAACAGCTGACCAAGGGTCTATGGGTGACATAATATGATGTAAAATAAGTAATCCATCTGAGAAGCCCTTTATGATATATATTTTAAAAAGGTGTCTTTGTTGCATTATAAAAATAAAAATGTGAATGTTTTTCATCTGATTCTGTTGGTTAAATACAGTCAGTTTGATCATAGGGGAGAATGTGAGATTCCTTAAAAGGAGCACATCAAGCCAAAATTGTTTTAATCCTGATTTCATTTTTTTTTTATCATAAAAAACACCTACTTCCAACAAGTCTTGTAAAATACTGAATGCACAAATGAATCAAAAGTGCAGAATTCAGACTTCATTTTCTCACATTAAAACTATAAAGACGAAACGCTTGGGGGAAACAGCTTATCGGCTCCTGTTGTAAAGCCAGTAGAAACCTTTCTGAAGCATTTTGCTTTGTCACACAAAGTTCCTATCCTCTTTTAAACCTTAAACTCAAACTTAAAGTGAAAATATTCACAGCTCTCAGCATGGCTGTGGGTGTTTTAACAACCCATTCCCTCCACTGAAGATAGCAAAAAGAAAAAGAAAAAAAAGAAAAAAATGAAACAGCAATGCAAAGAGAGGATCCCAGTGGACTCCGTGCCTTTAAACCACCACTCAGAAATTCAAGGAGAAAAAATGATTCGCTAATTATTTCCTCACAATTCTATTGATTAATGTGGACATGATTTGAATAGACCTTGAACACACTGCCTTAAATATAACATTTAGAGCTAAAAAGAAGTTTTCAGTAATAATATGAATTGTCTTTATGTGATACAGAGGATCTGAAATTCTCATATGTGGAAGAAACGTCTGGTCCAAAGTGTTTTCCCTTGGAATAATAATAATGGAACACACACTCTGTCCTTTGTCCTCTTATCTCTCTCTGTGCATTCATTCCCATCATTTGTCCTGTAAACCAAACTAAACTCACCGTGCCGCTTCCTCGCAGGGTCAGACCAAAGTGAAGCGTGCTGGTCAGTGCTGTGATGAATGTGCCACTGCTAAGGGAAGCTGCCTGTATGAGGGAGTGGTGCGTTATCACGGTGACATGTGGAACGGTACGGGCTGTGAGTTCTGCACCTGCAACCGTGGTCAGGTCGTCTGCCAGAGGGCGGAGTGTGGTCGTCTTGAATGTCCACAGGTGAGCCTGAACGAAAAGAGAAGAAGCCAATCTGGCCTCATCTTACTGTCAAATCCAGTTATTGTCTTTTGTCGTCATTTCCTGGGGCCGTGACCCGCTCAAAGTGTTATTGGTTTAATTGAACTTTATTTAGTTGATCCTGGGTAAACTTTTGCCACAATACAACCAGCAACAGTGCTGTGGTTACAACCCAGCTCGGGGGAAAGGGAAGCAACACAAAAACCAGTTGTTATAGGTGTTATAGGGTTGTTTAAAAATGATTAACATAAGGAAAATCAAATCAAGTGAGGCTGACTAACACAGTGGACTGGGAAGGGCAACTGGATGCTGTTAAAATAAATGCAAGCAATATAACAAAAAGAGGAACTTAACATTATCACTGACTATTACCAAAAGAATTATGAAAACTAGGTGGGGTGCAGAGAAAACCAAAGTACAAAAAACAGCACCCCTAAATCTAGTGTGACTAACAAATAGCTTTTATATGTGGGGAAAAGAATGAGTACCTATAATTAAAGCCTAGCCCAAACCCTAAAATAATACAAACTAAAGCCTCACAGATACAATTATTTCACTATCACAAGCACAGTTTATAATGGCGCAAAACGAGGGTGAGGTGAGCTGCACAGCTAACCAGCCGCCCTGAGCACCTGTCTGGCCAAGCTTCTGTCTTCTCCCCTTCGGGCTGCGTTGACCGGATTCGTTGGTTGATCGTGGTACCGCACCAATCAGGAGACAGCAGCCACGAACGAGGAGGGATGGACCAGCGGCGTCAGTTGCAGGAGCCAATCGCCGAAGGGGGACCACACAAAATTATAAGACACACACACACGGGGAAACAGCTGCAGCCGTAACAGCTGGCCAATGCAATATGTGCAAACGGACATCCCCGGAAAGAATACCTTGTATGCGAATGGAATTCGTCTTTTGCTTACTTTCAATTAGTAAGGTAGAGAGTTGAATGTTTTCTGGCATGACAACTTGCCAGTGGTATAATCTTACACATTACATATTGGCAATGAGCCTCAAACTAATGAATATGTTCCTGCCCTGTCGTCCATGAACAAGGACTAAACATGCATCTAGACTGACGCCTAGTGAAAAACTCAAGAGGTCATACTTGCTGCACTTAGCCTATGTGCTTCCTCATAAAGTTTCCTCTAATGTTTTAAAAAATAGTGTGGAGCAGGTTTCTTTGCCATCATGTGTGCTGGCTTTTCATGCAGCTTTCACCTGCTTTAACCTTTTCTACCCCATCTTCTTTGTCCCCAAAATGCAACATGTCCAGAAAACCTATTTCTTTGCTTCCAGATGTTAACAGAAGATGTCACAGTTACTTCGTTCACAGTTTACTACAGTCTGAGTTATTTGCTGCAGCAAAGTTTACCAGTTCCCAAGGTCTGATGTTATTATCTTCATCAGTATTTTAAGAGGAAATCAACACTGGGTGGAATTGGAGAAGGGGTGATCACTTGACGTTGTGAGGTTGGCTGCTTCCATCACGGATAATTCACTCAGTTTCGATGAAGTAAATCGAAATACAAGATGAAACCGTAATGATCTCTGTGGAAGCCGAGCACAGCAGCAAGGAGTAAATAGAAATAAGACTGCAGAAAACATTAAACTTGTAGGTACGCTTGCACTAAAATTAACGAGCCATAAGTCTTAGAATCACCCGTTAGATCCTTTGACTCAATGTATCACACATTTTCATTTAATAATGGTAACATCAAAATTACCCTCATGTGAGATGCTTATCAGACTTTGCCTAATTAGAGATGTAGGATGTTGGAAGTGGTATTTATTTATTTATTTTTAACAAACAAAGGGTTTGTTAAGGCTATTAGCCAGTGTTCCCATAGTTACCTTCATCCCCTAATACGACCAACTTTGGGCTTGGTGCCACATCTACAGTATTCAACACCTTTTGAAATGTTGTCTGATGTAAATCAGATTTAAAATGACCTCAATATTACCTGCCATGACCAAATAAGCCCTCATTTATCATGTGTAATGGGACTAATTACAGCTGGTGAGTGTCATTAGCTGTAAGTAGCATTATTGGCATTTATCCAGCTCTGACTTGACAAAGGTCACCCTGCTAAGAAGATCCAAGACACACAGTTTTTAGCCTGTGTGTGTCAGTGTGTAGAAAAATAAAGGGACGTCATTGGTTTATTGACATGTGTGGGTCAATGGGCTGATGAAGAGGCTGCGGTTATGATTCCTTATGGTGACACCTGGGCTGAAAATGTATCGTAAATGTAGTGGCAATCGTTCTCATTAGTGGTATGTTGTCTTTGTAATGTGCAAAATACCTCAGTTTAGATATTTTTAATCTTTTAATTCTACATCCTGTGTTTTTAATGGCTGTAAACTGTAATCCTGTGATCTTAAACCTTGTATAAAATTGGGTTCTTAATGGCTTCATAGAATTTCTTGACTAAAATCACATGTGAAATAGTTTAATGCTGAAGGTTCTTTCGCAATCATTTGTCCGACGTTTGTCCAAAATCCACCCTCTCAGACTTATTCTTACTAACTGTCCCTAAAGCCCGTACAGAGCTTGGAAAAAGGTCATTTCAGTTTGCTGCTCCCTCTGCCTGGAATCAGTTGCAGAATGATCTTCATCTCAAAGAGCTGGTCTCACTGAATGCATTCAAGGCCATCTTAAAAGACTTGGATGAAGAGACATCAGGCTGTAGATGTTTTGACTGATACAGATGTCTTTGACCAATACGGATGTTTCATCTCAATTTATGACGTTTTTATTTAATTCTGTGTAAATTGCTATCTGTATGTATTCTGTATGTTTGTAACTCCGTTTGTGTGCTGCTGCCCGTCTTGGCCAGGACGCTCTTGCGAAAGAGATGTTTAATCTCAATGAGACTTTCCTGGTAAAATCAAAAAATCTAAATTTATTTAGCAAAATACAATTGAAGCATTTGAAAATAATCAGTGAATAATGGATGCACATTTTCAGTAAAGTTTTTCAAATAAAATTTCTTTACTTAAATTGAACTGAACAGAATTTGACTGAAGATTTTAACTAGATTATCTGCAGATAACTGTACTTCAGTTGAGTGTGATGGACAGGCATAGAAAAATACTTTAAAAAAAACAACAGAAATGTTACAGAATTGCTGTTTTATTGTGATCGATATATTAGCTAGAAGTGTTCCTACAACTTCTGGAGACTGGAGTACTACAGTATACTGTTGACTCTCAGGTTCTCTTGTGCTGTGATATCTTATGATGGTTTTCCAAGTAGTTTGTATTGTTAAAACAGTCTACATGTCATTGAATACCAGAAAATCAAATTCTAATCTATGTTTTTCTACTTTTTAGGGATCAGAGCTCATTCACCTGCCGGGGAAGTGCTGCCCAGAGTGTTCATCTGTGAAACCTTCCTGTATATCTGAAGGGAAATCCTACAAGGTACTTCTGTCATAGATCAGGATTTTACTTTTACTTAGAGAGAAAATCATACAATCAAGAAATCCAAACTGTGTGAGTAAGTCAAAGATACCACAGGGCTTCTGTAGGCCTTCTTTCTGAGGAAGGAACAGGGAAGAAGTGGCACAAAGTGCACTCGGCTGCAGAGGAGGCTGCTACACAAACAAACAAATATATCAGTGTTAAGCTGGATGTAAATATATGAGTACAAACTTGGCCTTTAACAAGAATCTATTACTTATTATTCTGCTTCAGCTTCATTATTTATAGGCTAGTCCTTGAATCCACAAAACCAAGGCTTTAATTTTTTACATTCTCAGCCTGAAGGGAAATGCTGCAGGATGGTCAGCCAAGCCTGAGGCTGCGAGCGGTTGTTGAGAACACTATTATCCTTTTCCAATAGACTTTTCTTGAGGAATTAATGTCACCAGTAGATAGATACTGCATTCTTATCACACACCTACACAAATCAATACAGGCGTTTCTCTCAATTCCTGTGTTTTCTAAGGCTTGTCTAAAAGGTTCAAGGGCAGGTGCGTCACCAGATGATTCCTCATTTCAATTCCCCTCTCAAGAAATACAGAAATAGATCCATATGTTTATTACATTTCTGGTTTACATATACATTAAACACATATTACAATTTACATTTAGCTTTAGATTGCATAGAGGTAAAGGGTAGATATCATATGATGGTAGATGATGAGAACAGTCCCGTTAAATGACCTCCTGTTCCTCAGCTTTTACACAACCATACAGGTGAACCATTATATACAAACAGTATGAGATAAGAAGCAGTTCGGGCTGCAGATTAACTTTCCTCTATCACTCAAGGCTGCAAGTTTTGTACTCGTAAGATTTTTGTCCTTGAAATACAAATGCTTTGTGAATACTAGTCCTGCGATAAAAAAAGCTTTTGACACTGCTATCATATTGTTTGGAAAAAGACTTTGTGATTTATAAAACCGGGTCACTTTCTGGAGTAAAATCAATTTTTATGTGATGTTCCTACTGTTTGACTGACTGTCCGTCCTTGTCCTCGGTCAGTTCACTCATTCTGCTTTGAAAGTGTATATAAAATTCATGACTGTCAGGCTTCTTTTATAACTGACACATACATTCATCTTATAGAGCCCGATCTGTGTGGCTTTCTCTTTAATAATGATACACCTCTAACAAAGTGTGTTAAATTCTGTCTATTCTGTGTCATTTTATTTGGCATTATCACACTGTGCATAATAAGGACTTAAAGGTATATTCCCACTCAATATTTTCCTGCTCAAGGCGTGTGAAGAATTTTGAAAGTAACCACGATTTTTTTATTCAGTAGGAGGAATGCTATTCTACAGCCTGAAATAACAGTCATATTTTTAGCACAGCATAATACAGAGAACAATTCGGATTTTAAGCCAATGAAGAGCGAAAAATATGAAGTAAACAAAGGGCCATTTTGAAATTCGGTGACGTCACACGGAAATATGTCTTCCTCAAGCGCTTCTCCAGATTTCCAGGCCACACAAGGCCCCACGCGCATGCGCGGAACTTTCAAATCTGCGAGAACATGGAGAAGAGAGAGCGTGGACGACCTAAAATAACAGATAGTGCGAGGAAAAGGCGTCGAGTATCTGAACAAAAGAAACGGAGAGCAAAAGTGATAAATACTGGAGAGCAGAATGATCAATGGGAGCTACTGAAATCGAAATCTGGACACACACGGCTGTCTTGCGCATGCGCATAAACAACGGGAAGCTGCAGGGAAACAGTGGCCTGTAGGTAGGGGAATCCAAAACAAATCTACCCATGGAATTCCCTTTCGTTTGGGATGTTTTTGTTTGAATTATGCATTGAAACTTGACCAAATAATAAAATGATATTTATGAATTGATATGCCGCATTTTGGTTGGAATGCATTTTGTACGTCTAGGCTGTTAGTTGAGTGGGAGTCTACCTTTAAACCTCTGCATTCCCTCCATCTAGGTCTGAGAAACTGTTTTCCCTCTCTCTCCTCGACTTACATTCCCTGTCTCTGGACTTTTCCTCTCTTCTTTCAGGACTTGGCTCAATGGACTGACAGCGCTTGCCGGGAGTGTGAGTGCCAAGATGCCCAGGTGACTTGTTATCTGCGTTCGTGTCCCACCTGCCCGCCGGGCACCCTGGCTGTCACCCAGGAGGGCAGATGCTGCCCCGAGTGTCTTCAAGGTAGATTGTTGATGCTGTTGAGTACAACTGTGTGTGTATGTGTGTTTCTGCTGTGTCTGTGTGAAGCAAACCTCTGTCAAACCTCGTTCCTTTCTTAAATCTCACATCCTTGACAACACATTCATCGTAAATTATTCAATGTGCTGGTCTCTAAGGTTTTCATTTGTCTTCTCATTATTAGACCCTGAAAAGAAACATTCTGTGACTGAAGGTCTTTCAGCTGTCATACAGTCTCACACACTATTAAATCTGTGATATTCAGTGTCTTCAAGAGTTATTTTGGAATGAAATTAGCTTTTGATTGTACAAATATTTTCATTTCTGACATTTAAGACAATGTCTTGTAAATGTCTTACTAAAGGAAATGTTTACTATCATAAGAAGTCAACTACCACATGAAAAAGTAAGTGAGTGTCTCACTGTATATTGGCTTACTGCCAGAGCCCTTAGGTTTTTTTTTGGTTTTCAAACACTGTAGAAATTGAATGAAGAATGAAGTCCTCATTTTTAATGGACACAAATAAGAAAAATACACCAACAAACATGTAAAAAGGTGTAAAATATTCTTCTTTCTTCTTGTCCAGTTTTCTCCATTTGAAACTCTATCAAAACGAAGCTATCATCTGCTCATTTGAATCCCCTTAATAGAGACACGAAGGTGTTTAAATCATTAGCGATATGCCTTCTCCAACTTTTACAGCTAAAACAATCTTGGTAAATATACAGAAACTATAAATTAGAAGCTGGAAGGAAGTTAGGGAAATTTGGGGGAAAACAGCTCACAGAGTTTTTTTCAAATTCAAATTGTCCTTGGGGATGAGAGAAGTATTGGCCTAGCTGCTCTGTGTGTTGAAGCGTTCTGAGGACAGAGACAGGAAGAGTCAGACAGAATCAAAAAAACCTACCCAGTTTATCACTGCTTAGAACTTTGGCTTTAGTTTACTTTAAACCCTATTTTAATTTCATTCAATGTGTAATCTTGTCCTTTTAATGCCCTTCTTCATATTTATGTTCAGTTCTAACATTAATATCGGCTTCAAATAGAAATATGGGCAGTGATGTTGATGTGGTTTGAATTTCTGGTTCGGTTTAGCTGTTTAATTGAGCGTTTTTTCTGTATTTTTCATTTTAAGTTGAGATAAATCTTGTGTAGTTTTAACAGAGTCAAATGGTACAGTAGTTTACCAATTTTAAAACTCTGAAAACAGAGTTGCTCCTCACCTCCCTGGGCCTTTAAAGTTACATGAGATGAAAAACGACTTTCCCTTTGTTGGCAAATTGGCCTTGGTGGAATATACACCTATTTAAAAAGTAATGAGTGCAGACGAAAGCTTTTACTATTATTCTTTATAATTGTAATGGTGACTTTATTCCCAATTGGAGCAAATAAAAATTCCAAGCACAGATTTTTTTTTCTCATCCCTCCCCTGTCGCTTCAACCTGTTTCAGTATAAATACGGAAAATTAAGACAGGACAAATTGTCTCAATAGATTAACTACAGCTTTAAACTAAGTTAGAATTGATAAGATTATTATTATTATTATTATTTTCATATTTAGCGAACAGATTTTACTGTTTAGAACATTTTTGAGTGGCAGCATATTGGAAAAAGAAAACTAAAAAACACAATATATTCTCGGACAAATACACCGTTTAGTCCAAGAAAAAACAAGCGACACCTGAAAAATGTAATCGTGAACAGCTGTTTTGCCTATTTTTTTTTTTTTTTTGTAGATTTCACAAAAAATAAACAGCATCTTGGTTATTAATGATGTCCACCTTAAACTGTAGCATTTCTGTCATATTCACTTAATTTGCCAGTCATTCAACTCAGTCTCTTAAGACTTACTGTATGTTGTAGGTATTTTGTGATAGCAATTCAATTTTTTTGGGTGCAGGGCTGGACGTTTAGCTTTGATACAATAATGTATCTTGTGTACATCACATTACATTTCTGATATTTAACCATAAATGTTCCTCTTATCATAACCAAGTGGTTTTTCTTTCAAGAAGGGTTATCAGTGAAAATAATCTTAACACAGCTCAAGCTGTGTTAAATTTCCCAGCCAAATAATTAAGCTGATTCAAAATAGCTTCATATGAATTGAAAATACATATATAGGAGATTGGATGTGTGGGATGCCAATCTGTGTAGAATTTCTCACAAAGTATTTGGACTACATGCAAGCAGGGAAGGTAAAGAGTGATGGAAGAAAAACTCTTTGTGATAAGAGTTCGACTGACTCCAACACAAAATCATAGCATAATCTCACCACTAAAAGTAATCAATGGCAAAATGTCAGCCCTTCACATGTTTCAAAATCCAGTGCTTAAAATAGCTGTTAGTTGTTATGTTAGCGATACAAGACTAACAGTAAATGTCATCATGTTATTTCATAGAAATTCTGATTTGTTTTTGCAGAAGATGAATGAAAGTAACCTTGAAATGATGATGACATACACTTGCAACTGTCTGCTATGCTCTGCTCCCTACCTTGTGAACAAAGAGAAGATTTCTCATCAAGTGATGACAGCTTGAATACTCTATTCAGACAGTTCTTGTTTTATCTGGTTGTCCACAACTAAAGACAGCTGCCGTATCATTTGTTGTGTCAGAGTAGAGTGGTAATATTATAATGTACAACTCATTGTAGATTATACAATGATCATATTGATGGCTCTTTGAAAGCAGTGTCTCACAGCCTGTTGTCACCTTTCAGAGGCCCGTGAGTTGTTAACCATAGAGGGTATATTGAAGTACCTACCTTCATGTTTTTTAATCTTTACTTCATCCTTGAAGCCAGTGTATGAAGTGGTAGTGGATGGAGTCATAGCAGACAATGCTGAGTGAAGATGAATGAAATGGAAAGTTCTTCACTCAGACTTATTTGTCTCCAAAGATTCATTTCTGAGAACTGCTGGCGCAAAACACACTTCAGAATCTTATTCCGAACTATTGGAATACAGATGGATTCACATCAACCAATCACCTTTCTCTGTTCACCTTCTTACTTTTCTCCTCTTTCAGTCTTCGTCAGCCACCTCTCCTCTGTTTTTTCTTGATACGACACACTTTGTCCCCTATAGAAGTTATAATGTTGGAGAGAAAAATGTCAGGGCTGGATGGTGAAGGCGGCATTTACCCTCTCTTTTCACACACTGCACATGCTGTACGTGTGATAATGTCAGGGCGCGTGTGTCTTTCTGTGTGAATACATGGTCTGATTTGGTCATGTGTGTTATCATGTGTGCCTGAGTGAATAAATTAAATGTGTTTGTGTGCCTTCTGTATTTGCACTCACATTACACTTGCGCTTGCATCTGTCACCACCTCACAGCCTTTGTGTTAATGTATGTGTGTGTGCGGTAATGCTTTTAGTGCCCCCATAATGCACCATAATGCATGTATGCATGTCTGAACAAAGTCATTTAAACATGGTTTACCCGCTTCACTTTACATGTACATGCTGATGCAGGAGACAGACACATGTTTTCACTCGTTAACACCGTATTAGTGTGACTGTCTGGCCGTGAATCAGATTTCCCAATCCAATGTCTAAAAAAAAGCGTTTTATTCTCTCTGTCTCTCTTTATTCCCAAACTGTAAATCTTCCTCTCAGCCTATTCATCACAACTGTCTGTAGGCCCAGAGGTCAGCAGCCTCTGCTCTCATTGGACAGTTCACACCTGAGGACTGTAACCAGGAGCCGTGCTGCATTCAGGTGTCATGTACTGTACCTCTAAGTAGGGAATCAATGCTAACTGGTTTTACAATAAGGTTTAATGACGTTTCTTAATATCTGACATGATTCCAGGCGTTTCCAGCTTGTTAGATTATTTTTTGACATATTTATTATTCATTATTGACAATATTTTTTGCCATTCTGCAGGATGCAATCACTCCTTCAACAAAGACTCCATAAGCTCATGCTTTTTGGCAACAGGGAATATTTTGCTATGTGATTATTTGTGTCTCGCAAAAAACATTTCCAGTAATAATACATGAAGTTTAATAATAAATCATTTAATTTATCCCCAACACTTCGGAAATCATGGAATAACAACTGTACCCAGTATTTTTACACTGATAAACTAGACCCTCACTTGAAGAGGGCAAACCTCAGCTGCTCAGTTTCCCTAAAAGCAAAAGAAGAGATCACGTAGGTATCATTATTAGTTTGATAGTTATTCAAGAAAAATAATATTTCACTAATAGCAGTTTTCTTCAGGATCTATAATACATCAAATTTGACACCAAACTGAATCAGCACAATTTCAGCTACAATTCGATCTTAGTTTCAAGTTTCTATCAGTATCATTTGTTAGTTCACAGTCGTAAATTTCCCATGATCCTTATAAATTTAACCATTCTGAATCACTAGATCTGGTATATTACACTGTTTTTTGTCTAGCACACATTCATTTCATCACCCCACTATAATATCAGCAATTTTAATCAACAAAGTTTGGATAGATTAAAGGGGTTTTGATGGTATTTTGGCTTTATTGGCTCAAATACAGAGCCTTCATGATTGAATATTTCGCAGCAACCTGCATTGGTAGTGCAGTGCCTTTTTAGTGGGAATCAGGTTGTGAAATCATCCTAAATCACCAGCCAAGTCCAGGTAAATGTTGACTGTAGATGGTTGGCTCACTTATTCTCCAAAGTACTGTGGCAGGTAGCATTCCTGGAGGTCAAGCTTGTGCTAACGTTCAAATTGGATGGTTTTCCTTATACGTTTCTATTGACATTGGGTGCAAAAATAACATCCCTGTCAAATGTCAACACATCTGCGGTTTCTCATCAGGCGTTTGTCTTAATCAGGCGGAGCTGTGCAGTTAATCAAACCTGGATCCACACCTCAGGATCAGTTATCCTCTTCCAACTTTGCTGATAAGCGCTGCTGCAGTTTTTAATTTTGTGCTTCAGGGATTCTCACTTGTTTTGCACGCGAGGAAATTAAAATGCAGTGTTCGAGCCTCGAGGCAGCCTTCTGTAAACATTGGCTTGTATCAAAGCGTGGGAATACTCAACTTGTGCTGTAATGTGGCTTTATCCTCAAGAGGAAGAAAAAAAATCCAATTATGATTCACACTCAGCTGTCAAAGCGAACAAAATGATCTTGTAACTATAGTCAGGTGGAGTTCTGTATTGAAATATACTCATTTGCTTTTGCAGTGGAACATTCAGGAATGAATTGTTTGCAGGGAGACGTCAGATTCAATGCAGGATGAATGCATGAAGGAAGACGTCTACAATGGACCCAAATGTTGCAAGGATTGGTACATCACTGTTAGCTGAACCGTTGGCCACAGCTGAATAGAAAGATAAACTCTTTGACTGATATTCGCATTATTCAATAAGCGTAGTGAGTAAGTGAGTACTAAGTATCTCAATATCCCACTTTTCTCACTAGTTTCTCCTTCTCACACTCTTATTGTCACTTTTTCTCTCCCTGCCTTCCCGTCAGGGAAAAAAACAAGGTGATGGTGGGATTAAAAGTATGGTAAAAAGTGAGGGTTAGGATGGCGGAGAGAAAATAAAGCTGTAAAGGAGAAAGAAGACAGATAAATGGAATAACGGGAGGTAGCAGGGTGAGAGAAAAAGAGGAATGGAGATACTTAGAACAGTATGTTCTGGCTTACTGACTGTCTTATTTGCCGTTAAGGTTGAGGTCTCGTCCGTGACTTCTCTTATCTTCCGTGTGCTGCAGTTGTCACATTTAGCAGAGCCCTCCGTCACATTTTTACAAGCAGCTAGCACTTCATTTACTCACTGCACTCACATAATGAATGGAGCAATCACAGTGAGATCAAGAGGAAGCAGACTCTCATATTGTTTGACAAAGATGCTGCCTGCGTTCGCTTGTTTCGCAATCCAGCTCGTCATCCACCACGTCTGAAACATGTATTCCAAATTTTGAAAAGTCAGGCAATCTTCAAAAACTCCCCACAAGGATATCAGAGACTCTAAGTAGTTCGCTCTGAACCATTGTGATGTTTTTCCTCCATATTGTTTCATGCATTAAATGTATCTAAGGATGGATTTTAGCTGCTTCTCTATAATAAACTAGAGGAAAAAGAGACTGTTTACGCCTTCCGAACTCTCCTTATTTAAAAAATAAAAAAAACAACTTCAACAAACTCAGAAGGAGTAAAGTTTTTTGTAAGTTCTCAAACTCAGTCATGGAAAAGTTCAAGAACAATCTCAACACTTTTATTGATATTTCTTTGCTTGTTCTGAACCCAGTAGACCTGATGTTCACATATGTTACAAGATAGAGAACCGTGTTAGAAAACGTTCCTTCTTTTGTTTTTGCGTCGTTTTTTTGATTGGATCCTCGTTGAGCTTCTACATCTGACATACGTTTACAAACCAGCTGATGACGTGTTGGTGATATTTTCCACTGCTGTTCTCCATCAAAAATGTTTTTTTTTTTTTTTTTGCCATTCGGGGAGATATAATGTTAACACACTACACTGCAAATTGTTCTGTGCTTACCAAGATTTAAAATCTTACATCTGGAAACGTGACATTAATTATCTTGCTATAAAATGTATTAATTAGTTTTCAGCTTACTTATTTCTAGACTGAACCAACTTATTGTAAGATTTCTTAATGGATAAAATGATCTCGCTGCATTGACAGATGACACTCTTCACAGGACAGATTTCACTAGTATGAGTCCACATATCCACATATTCAGACTTTATTTCATGTATTTTAATTACTAATTTTTGCAGTTTAGTATCTGTTGTAACAGTAACTTTGCATTAACAGTGAGCTTTTGAAGACCATCACATTTTCTCTTGCTATTTTGTCAGGAGAGCGGCATTAGCGGCTCATTGTAAAGCCCATGTTACACATCAACTTGTGCTGACTTTTCTTTAAATTTAGGAAACTTTATTCAGGTTCCAAACCTCTGAATCACAGGTTGTACATGTTTTTGTTTTTTTTTGCTCATTAACAACTATTTTTTCCATGAATATAAACAACAGCCCAATCAGAGCTTTGTATGCAGTTTAAAGTATCATGATGATATCAATAATTGAATTAATGGTTACTGTGCCCAGTCGGTCACTGTGAAACAAGCATGAAGATGTTTTCTACATGCGCAACTTGGCTTTTTCAATCAAGAATGACTTTTAAGTGCAGATGGTGGACAAATGGTGTTGGGAAAATGTCCGACCAACTGGGAACCAGTGTGGGGCAGGGAAAGCACTTCACGACACTTCATTCATGGAAAAAATGCACCAGTGGAGCTGTTGGCTGACAGTAGAAGAGTGTGGATGTACTCAGATCTCCCAGGAGGGAAACTTTTTTTTTTTATCATAGAACTTCTCCAGTGTCACGAACACAGTCTGACTGTGGAATCAAATGTACTGGATGGAATGTGTTGGAAAATTTAATTATATGTGAATGTGCGTGTGTGTGTGTGTGTGTGTGGTTTTGCAAAGTTAAATCTCTCTGCCTCCTCTAAATGAGTTTCACAACCAAATCTGTTTAGCATTTGCATAAAATTAAATGTCAAAATGTGTTTGTCACTGAGGGAGTAAGTGAGAATGACTTCAAGTTTTCAAGTGGCCTTGTATCAACCAACAGTGTGCGTGTGTGTGTGTCTGTGTACATGTGTGTTTCCATTTCCATCATCCAGCTTTTTACCTCGGAAGCAAACATTTAAGAAGTACTGAATTTGAGTAAAATAATATTTCAATCTAATTTATATTTTTCAGTCCAGTGCCATGTTGACTGCTTGGCATGCTCCGGGACTCCTAACCACTGTGATAGCTGCAGGGACCCAAAGGCTTTCCTCCATATTGGCCGCTGTTTGTCCATCTGTCCAGCTGGCTTCTACGCCGAAAGACGAGTATGTGCAGGTAGGACTGTCTTTTAAATATATATATATATATATATATATAAAAAATTCTACAAAATCCTTAATCTTGCAACTATATCACATTCATTTTGCAGACATTGCTCTGCAAATAAACGTGCATGCTGTTACAGTACACTTATGCAGGGATTTTAACAATTAAGGTGAAACACACAAAGCGTATGGTTCCACAGTTAAGAGGCAATACTTGGAAGTCAACACACAGCAGCAGGCATGCATAAAAATTTGGGACTGTGTCTCCATCTTTACTGATTGCCTGTGTGTAATTTTGTGTGCCTCTATTTGTATTGACTTTATGTGTGTGTTTTTCTCCTCATTCTTTATTCATGTATGCATGTGTGTGTGTGTTTGTGTGCCCAGTCATGGTCACGTTTGCCTGACTGGAAACCAGCCTCACCACTCTGACCGAGCGTTGACCCGTGGCAGACATAGACTTCTTAGCATTTTACTGCATTGAATTTCTACCATCACGTTGACCTTTTTCTGTTGGTGAGCCAGACATTTACTGCCCACAGCTATTCATGAAGCTGTAAACACCAAACACCCCCCGACAAAGCTATTGTAAAGCTATCAGTCACAGATAGAGGTAATAACCTTGGAAGTCCAGCTGCTAATGCTACTACTGCTGAACAGGCCCTGCCTGTGTGGACTGTGGATAAACGCAGCCAGTGTTATAAAAGCTTTATTCAACAGGATAATGCCTCACTATCTGTCTAATCCTCACGCAGCCTGATATACCTGTGTTTTTTCTAAGTGCATGTGGGTGACTGAAAATGAAGCTGCAAGCCTGATCTCACATTGTCGATAAGATCATATTTTCCTCCCCCTTTCTCTCTCCTCCTTTTCGCTCACACTTCTTTTCATCTTTCTTGACATATTTTCTCCAACAGCTTGCCGATCTGCAATCTCACTTTTTCTAAGCTTTTTTTTTTTGTCCTTCACTCCATCCTCATCGTTTTTGTCTTGATCACGATCCTGATCTTTACTTGTTGTGTCTTCACATCTCCACTTCCTCTCCTGTCTTCCTCCGTCTTTCTGCTGTTTCTCCCTGAGTGGGTGGTTGTGAGTTTCTGAGGGGACAATCTTGAGATTTCTCACTCAAGAACATCTAAAGTCTCCTCATTGCATTTTCTCCCCTCTTCTATATCCGCTGGTTTCATGATTCTGTTTCTGGAGATGTCTGTAAGTGCACAGACCAGAGAACCTATTCCTTATTTCTCTGTGTGATATAGTTCATCTCAACAAGGACATTACTTTTTTTTTTTTTAAAGAAAATTTAATCTGGTCGGATTTCTTTGCTGCTGTGTTTTAGATTACATTTTTACCACCGTTGTCTCATAACTTTTAAATACATTTTGCAGTTTTCAAATAAGTCTGTATGGTAACTTTTGGATGGTGACATGATAAATCAATAAAAACTTCATTTGAGTTTTGTTGCTGACAGCACTTTTGGCCACATACAGAAGGTGCAGACAAACCAGATATAATCCAATTTTAAATAGCAAAAAGTTTCATCAAAACTCAGAATTGTTGATGATGATGATAAAGATAAAATCTAGAGTCCTACTCTGCTTTGCAGCAATCTGTGTTTGGTGCCACCCTGCAGCCTAAAAAGTTGTTGTTTCACCAGGAACTCTAAAATATATCAATTTAAAGGGCTTCTGACAAAAAAAACCCCACAACGTGTGCGTGGACAGGCAAGAAAACTTTGAAGAAAATGAGTGCCATCTGTCTCACGTGGGCAGCAGCATTGGCCTACCGTGATGTACCACTGTTAGAAGAACTACAGAAAAATCCTTCTTAGCCCAGGAGGGAACTCTACTGCCTCTTTAGTCACAATCTTGTGATTCTCCCCTGACAATATTTGCATTGCAATTAGTTGATCAGATATAGTTTATTCCCTTTTTCATATATTTACTTAAAATGTATGCAACATTTGGGTTGAAATATGCTTTTGGCTCCACAAGAACATCCCAGCCAGCACAACTAGAAACTTAAAATCAGTCACAGGTTTGAATGTGAGTGTTACTTTAACCAGGTTCACCTTTGATGAGCTGCAATGCCAGGTTCTTTTGTCTTGTAACTACTGTACGAAGAAAGCCCAGATCGGAGGAGAAAATTAATATTCGAACTTTTCATTTCTCCTTCTCCACACAGCCTGCCCGTCATCCTGTGCGACCTGTTCTAGCAGGCTGGGCTGCCAGTCCTGTGGCTCCGAGCTGCCCCTACTGAGCGCTGATAGCGGCCAGTGCCTGGCTTCCTGTCCTCCTGGTTCCTACCAGCACGACCACACACACTGTCGCAGTGAGTATCACCGCAAGCCATGTGACTTGATGTGCCCTCTGGATGCCGAGGTCAAATAAGAAATTCTGGAGGTTTTTTTTCCGTCAAATTCACCCTCTACAAAAATATGACAGCGACTCATAAAGTTGAGCTTCCAGCTGACCTGATGTGTATAAACACAGGCAGATGAGCTTGTGTCTGCTCCTCCGATGCTTTTCTCCTCTTGCCTTTTACCTCTCCTTCTGTCCTTTCCTTGTCCTTTCTATCTTTTCTATGCTTTGTGTCTCTGAATGTTTTTGTTTTCTCTGCTTCCCTAATATCTGTCAGTCAGCTGGTTTCACGTCACCCTCAAGGAAGTGGGTAGAAAGCACGTTCATAGTTTAACAGTTCGTAGTTTCTCTGACTAAATATTTTACAAAGTGTCAAAGGAGAGAGAGCTCTCTTTTGGGTCCAGTATCATTGCTTCCGTATTGTGGTTTTGCTGTGATGTCCTTGAAAAAAGCTGAAGAAAATCACTTCTAGAAACAAAGCGGCAGCCATATGTGCTCACTTATGATAGAGATCATAGAATCGTTGCTTTTTGTAACTCTCTGCCTCCACATCACGCGACACACACAGGAAAATACATAAAGTCTCTCCCAGGAAATAAACAAATCCATTTGATTTATTTAGAGCATCTTTAGTCCCGGTGACTAAAGGCACCCTGTGAGGTAAATTTCAAACACATGTACTTCTGTGTACAGGTGACATTGAAGCCAAAATGGAACCAAATGGGTGAATGAACTCTTCCAAATAACGAAACAACAGGCTGTATTTGCAGTACCAAGTCTTATGGGCTGGTCAGGATTGGGAACTTCCCTGCTCTGAATATAGTGGATTAATATTTAGCTTTTTTTGTGTGAAATAAAGAAAGACACTGGAAATGGAAAGATGGACAACATTTAGCAAAGGACCATGAGCTGGAATAAAACCCATGTTGCTGCTGAGGACTCATTACATGGGGTGCATGCTCTGTGAGGTGCCTAGGAGACCCAGTTAAGTCCTTACATTTTAATTAGTTACTGCTTACACACTCAATCGATCAGCTATTTCTCACCAGTCCTCCTCTTTGGTTCTGTTTATGGCAGCTGCCTGGCCTTTTTTGGTTACAAGACGTTTTAATTCTTTTTAAAGTTTTTTTTGTCTTTGTTGTCGGCCTTTATTATGATTTGGAACAGCAGAAGAGGAGACAGGAAATGGGAGAGGGGGGGGGGAAGACATGTGGCGAAGGGCCTCTAGAGGACTGCAGCCTCTGTATATGGGGCGCACGCTCTACCAACTGAGCTAACGGGCACTGCTTCGGTTCTAGTTCTGTTCAGTGAGGTGAACTTAGCTGCTTTATTAATGCTGTTTGTGCATGGTGGATTGACTAATTCAATCCTGTCTCACATTAATCTGATTGCTTGAGATTCACCTTCATGGGTCGATTTTAGTCCCAAGTGATTTGCTGAATTTATTCAAGTCAGGTGTTGCGACTTTAGTCCCCATTTTTCTTAGCGCCTTTTATAGAACAGGCCCGAGCTTATATAGGTTAGGAGTCCTGCAACATTACGGCTATTCATTTGTTTCACATTTTAAAATATGACTGAAAAAGTGCTAAACATTCCATATAAGTTTATATTTTATCATATTAAAAGTCCAAAATCCAGGTAGGCATGACAGCAGTTATGTATGTACTGTGTATGTGTATATTATGTTTGAAGAGATCTTCACGAATGATGTTTTAGCCATTAAGGATGTTGTAATGTATGTACAAGTTTGTTTTGAAGATAGGTATGTTTGACAGAAGAGTAAAGATACAGTAGCTGCCACTTGTCTTCACTCGTCTTCACCCCTCTTTCCTTTCCAAACCACCCCATCTCAAAGAATAATGGAGTCAGGGTAACACCACACATATAATCCATTTTCTCTGACTGCTTTTAATCAAAACATATCAAATGGATGAGGAGACAATTTGTCCAATGCATTCTTTTACATTGATAGAGTTTGTGTTTTCTTTTCCTCATCCATACCACCTTATAGATGTTGGAGTTAAAAAGTGACAACAGTTTTGAGCATGCGGTTACATGTGAGGTGACAGCAGAATAATCCACCTTGCTCACATGAGTCACAAAACCCGTTACAGAAATTGTCTGTAACATGTAAGCAAAAAGAAAGCAAGCGGGCAGGCTCATTTTACACAGTGAACATGCAGAATAAATTCACAAGGGTCATCTGCATTGATTGCTACTCAACCAAACTACCTCAAAGGTCTCCGAGCGCTCTGAAGCCAGGAATAGTAGAAAGAACTGTGGCTCGGTGAGCTGAACCCCTGTGGGCCTGCTTATATACTGTACACTGAGCACTTTGGCTGAGCGCCTCTGTCGGGTGGGGAAGACCTGCTGTGACTCCTGGGGATGATGGGTAGAAATAGAAAGAGAAAGAGAAGGCGGGTGGATGAGGGAGCAGAGAGTAATCAGAGTGTGATTACAGCCAAGTTCTGCTGCTCAATTTCACATCTTCATGAATTTTGTCAGGAGGACTGGAACACCAGACCTCCCGGTGCACAGGCTCCTTAAATGGCCTTAAATAGGCTACACAGCAGCAACTATTGTAAAAACCTGGCTATGTTTCATCCTGCTTCCTTCCACCTATCTTTATGTGCTGCACACAGTTTCTGTAGGAACCCATTGTGGAAATCCCACTGCTTTGGTTCCATATATAATGGTGTCATCAGTTGTAGAATTCCCTTCTCATGCATTAATACAACATCTACCCCGCATTAATACTGTATATATTTCATTCTCAATTGTTGCACAGTGAAAACAAATTATTACAGTGGCAGCTGCTGAGAAAGAAGTCCCCCGTCATGCATTTGTTTTGCATCTATGCAGGTTTCATACCGTAGAAAATATCTATCTTCTATCAGGCCAGATTCACTTCACTCAAACCTCTGGTATGTCTCAGCTAACTCGTCAGTAGATCATTTCTTTTAACCTCCAACTGGTTTTAATGAGAGCAAACCGTCCTTGGCTTTTCCCAAGCAGTTTTGCCTGGGCATGGTCAAAAAGAGAAGGAGTGGAAAGTTGGACTGACATTCACTATGATTGGAAATTGTTGGGTTCTTTGGTCGAGGCTATTAGGGTGGATTCCTATTCTAAGATATGGGAAAAAAGAAGGGAGGAATGAGGGGAGGGATAGAAGAACGTTAGAGGAGATGAGAGCAGTAATGAGTGTGTGAGGTGTGTGGAAGGTGCTGGAAACATTAACGCCGGATTATAGCATTTCTTGGCAGAGGACCAGGACCACCAAGAGCCAAGATTGTCGCTGCAGGCCTCCATGGAGCTTTTGTTAATGTCTCTGGCTCATGACTGAGGCCTTTTCACAGCGTTTACTCATGCGTTCATTCAGTGTCAACTTGTTAATAATTATGGTGGGCGTCCTCCTGAAGATATTATTCTCTCTTTGTTCCTCTTTATCCTTTTTTTTCTGTCCTCTTCAACCTATTTCTTTTTTCTCTTTGGCTATTTGAGAAAGTCACAGTTGGCTTGTTGCTTTAACTGTGCAGTTCCTGACTCGATTTAAAGGATAAGAATAAGGATATGTCTTGTCCAGTACATCCCACTGTTACTTATCTCTTCATTTTCAATCACACTGAATATGCTCACTATTTTTACAGACATAGACTCTGTAAGAAACACATCTAACCAGGTGCTGAGCCCATAAACTGCAACTGTGATTTGCTTCTCCCAAAGGACTTGTAACAGTTATTGGCTCCCTGTAAAATGTCTTCTTTATTACATCATTTCAAACTCAAATTGGCTCTTCATCAGGTAAAACTAAACCATGGAATAAAAAGAAATCTTAAAGTAAAGTTAGAGTAAAATGAAAGTCCTTTCTTTTGGACATAGACACACAGTATATCTATGTGGCACACATGGACTTCAAGTTTAATTAAGTCCTCAACATCTTCTAAAAATAATGTTGTATTCTGATCAGCCACCGTATAGGTCTGGTTAAGTTAATGTATCTTGATGTACAGGTTAGTGTTCATGGTGATGGTTACTGGAAGAAATTGCTTTTATTAGGTAAAAAAAAAAAATGGATTTGAGTGATAAACATGCCAAACTTTCTCCATCAGGTTTTTTCAGTCATAGAATATGAAAAATTACACTGTGTAATTCCAGCCTTTCCAGATGAGGCAAGGGAAACTGAATTGTTTCTTTTCAATCATAAATCGTGGTTTAACTGGAGATGATCACACTGTTGTACGTCTTCACCAAGAGCCGATTTAGAACTTCAACGACCAAAGATAGTATCAGTTTAAAAAAATAACTTGACATAGTGCTGTAAAATTTGTCCAGAGTGTGGACCGAGTCATGGAGCTATTGTTGAAGATCAGACTGTTCTCCTGCTTGCCTGCTGACCTCTTTCTGTAGCTCAGCTTCACCAATGGGAGGAGACATTCAGAGGTTCAAAATCAGTCCTGTCTTCATGCTGTTCACAAGTTCAGTTGAAAGAAACAGTGTTCTAGCTCTGTTGTTCATATTATAGACATGGCCATGTGTCTGTACTGGTTTTGACTTGCAGCTTCTCAAATAAAAAGTAGAGATATACTTCAGGCTTACTAGTGTTCAGGTGTCAGAATAAGAGAAAAACACTCATATGCAAATCTGTTTTCATTTTCATTTCATTTCATTTTTTTTTATTGAATTTTTTGCATTTGTTTCACTTTTTCCCTCTTCACAAAGCTGCTTTCTACCTGCTTAGTTTCATCACTGAATCTCTCACCCCCATCTCATTTTATTATTTGAGGTGTGGATGGCTGCAGACATTGCAGTAATCTCGTGTCCCTGGCCATCCCAGGACAGAGAGCGAAGATTAAAGATTATCCGCTACACTGTGTGACTGTGCATTCATCTCAACCTCCCCTGGTTTATGCAGAGTAGGCTTTAGAGGAGGTTCCTGGCAACTGGCCTGCTAGGATTACATTTTCGGGCTGCACAGAAAAATAAATTGCTTTCCTGCAAGGGGCAAGGTAAAGGACATGTAATCCCCTTGTTGGCCATAGCCATTTTTGGAGAGGGAGTTTGTATGTACTTTATGCGAGGGTGGGGTAACCCAATCATATGACTGTAATCCATCTCATGCAGAATGCTTGTAGATGTGTGTTTCATCCATCTGCTCCATCTACTTGAAGAATACTGAAGAAACTTCCAGCATAGCTCTTGCATATTTGAACTTGTTTTTCATGTCAGTTTTCTCACATTCACCTATGATAGGAAGTATGGTGCATCCACATCAGCATAACATGAGTTTGTACAGTGACAGAGGCACATTTTTCCTTGGACGCACATTTTCCAGTGCTGAATCAGTCATCTCTGAAGGCAGAGGGTATCTTGGATTTTATGCAAACTGAGAAGAAGAAGGAGAGGACAGATAAAAAACAGAGACATTAAAATTGAACATTTGAGTGAACAGATGAAAAATAAAGAAACAGTCCAATGTGAAATTCAAGAGAGTCCAGAGGACTGAAGTGGGAAAAAGCCTGGGACAGAGAGGAGAGAGTGTGATGGTAGGTAGAAGGAGAGAAAGAGCAGCGCAGCTTCAGAAACTGAAGGAGAGAAAGAAGATAGACAGGGAGATGATGTCAAGGCAACAGGAAGAGGTGAGGAGCATAGAAATTGAGAAGTGGGCCAAGTAACCATCTCACTTGTCAGTCAACCGGTTATATCGTAGGGTAAGTTCCAAAGTTTACTTTAACCCCCCTCACTCAAAACTGAACAAGAAACTTTACTCCTCTGTAAGATTGTGAAATGTTTCATTTAATAATTTACATTTGACTGAATCTTAAAGGAACTGAGCTTTGCTTTTACAGACTTTGTTTATTTGTTTCCATGCACTAAAGTTGTTTGAAGCTGTTTTAAAAACTTCTGGTTGTTTCAAGTTCTTTGAATGCAGACATTCGAGAGTCCTCTGCCAAGCTGCTGCATCTTAAATGCAAGAAATTACAGATTCATAACTATTTTTTATGGTAACCATGCTTGCTCAGTCTTTGCCTTCAAGTTTTTATTCATTCAGATGACAGCCCAGGAGTGCAATGGTTTTCAAATGCCGATTTTCATAAGGTGGAGTTTCTCACGAGTGCTTGACGCACCAAGAAAGAACACATTATTACATCTCACACGCTGGATGTGACCATAAATAAAGAGAAAATATATTCACTGTAATGAATGTATCGTAAAGAAGCATTTTTTAAATCTCTTAATGATGCTGACATGAGCTGCAAAAGCCCTGCCTCATTCTCAGGATGTTAAAAACCACTGTTTCAACATGTCCCTGGCTTCTCATCCAGATGCAGAAGGTACCCTTTAGTGTCTGCATGAGACGGCTTTAATGGACCTCCAATTCAACCGCATTTGCATCAATATAAGATGTCACACACCATACATACTGCATTTTACATATCAAGAAAATTCCCATGAGTGGTTGGGGTTGACTGCTTTTTCACACACACCCAGGAGATTTTACATCCCCTTTTTCCCAAACCTGAACCTTTTTTTTTTTTTTTTTGAGATACTGAATTCATCCCACAAGGGGAAATTCTTTCTCTGCATTTGACCCATCCCTGAGGAGCAGTGGGCTGCCACTACATGTGGCGCCCGGGGAATAAATTGGGTTCAGTATCTTGCTCTACCTCCTGAGCCACAGCTGCCCAAGTTTGTGCCTAATCTTAACCAATGGGCTGTTTGATGCTAACTACAGGTTAGAGAGGCATTGTGGCAGAAAGGCTTGGATCATTGCTCACAGATGCTAAAGGGTATTGTGCATCTGGATGCGTGACAGAGTGGCGGTATCTTATGACCTGGCATGTAAATGTGTTGGCTGAAACTAGTGGCTGTTCAGAAGATAGAAAATCAGTGACGGTATATCCTCACTTATATAAAGTGTGTGTGATTTGTAATTATTGTGTTATAACATGCAAAACCACCAGTTTGGTCCCATAAATGGGGTATTTAAATCTCATGCTGATATAATAGACTGATTTATCCATCCGCAGCAAAAACTGTGAAAAGCTGATAATTCTTCACCCTAAATATGAAGAGAAAGAAAGAGGAAAGGAAAGTTGGGAGTGAATGAGAGACCAACAAACAGAGAGTACAGAGTGAAAAGTGCTGATTCTATAGAGAGAATTACATTTTATTTTCCTAAATGGTGTGACAAAACACACAATAATGAATACTCTATTGACTGTATCGGATATGCACAATGCACCATGTGCAGAGTGAGTACACTTGGGGTTATGATGCATTGTATAATGCACATCTCCCTCCTTATATACAGGCTTCCATTCACTTTGTTTGTAGCCCTTTTGTGAAGAAGAATACATAGAAGAGATGGGGTGAGGTGGAGTGAATGGAGATGTGGTCAGTGTAATTAATAAAAAAGGAGAAACTAAATCTCAGATGAACAGTTTCACTAGAACGTTAAGAGAACACGTATCTTTCTAAGTAGCACAGTTCTTCAGAATGGTTATTTTGTGTCATGATTTTTGGAGGATCCAAAAATCCTCTCTGCTTCCCGAGGGATTCAAAACAGACAGTATTGGTGGACTCTGGGTTGTCAATCCTGTGCATTCCTCTTATTGTTGCATTGCAGTGGGGAGGTGCCAGGATGCTGTTTGGAAGTGGAATGTCAGACTGTTGTGCATCTAGTGTTTGCGTCCATATGGCTGAACAGGTGGGAAGTTGTCACAATGAACAGCTTCTCTATTTAGTATGGTAGAACTTTAATGATCTACCTTAACTTGAAAACCATGCAGCTCACAAAATGAACTGCTTTGTTGTGCACCAGTGAAGTGATAATGGGAGGAAAGAATTCCCCAGTAAGAACCGAGTTTGTAAATTATGTCCTTAATGTCTTGGTTGTGGGTTTTAGTTTAATTACCTCCGCCAAGGAGGTAATGTTTTTGCCACTGTTGGTGTGTCTGTCTGTCTGTGTGTCTGTCTGTCTCTCTGTCTGTCTGGCATGTTATGAGTGAATTTTGATCAGCAGTCCATTACAACATGGATTTTTGTGGTAATTTGGATCATCATTTGGATCTAAAACGTTTTTGAAAGGATTCTTTACCATTTGGATCCAAGTAATATTCCAGATCTGATAATCCAGAATGTTTATATTTATAGAATTCACAGAAAATTCACCACTGTGAGATAACAAATAATAATGCCATAGATATGCAACTAAAATCAAATTGTCGCCAACGCTATGCTGATTCAGTTACGTGTTAAATTTGAAGCATCTTCAAAAGTCTTTGACGTAGAGCCAGAAGAAAACCACCATTACTGAATAACTATCAAATTAAGAATGATATCAATATGATTCTAAATTCTAGGGTTAGGTTTCATTGTCATGGAGTCATAATAAGAAGGTCAAACTCTTTTTAGGCACCATAACATAACGGGGAAACTGAGCTACCTCGGTGGAGGTTTGCACTCTCTGAGTGTTGTCTAGTTAAAGTTATCTTTTCTTTATCTTAGTTTATCTTTATCTTATCCTAGTTTTGCATTCGCATTTTGGTCCTTTGCTTTGAACTGAATGCGACACTTAACACTAAACACATCCACAAACTTCAGTCTTGTGAGAAGTTAGACCAGCCTGCTACTTTTGTGTCTGCAGGTGAGGGAGCCAGGTAGGAGGTCATATGTTCACGTATCATCTAAACTTGGTACATTTACAATTTTAAGTTTTGTAAGAGTTTCACAGTTAACAGTTTTGCTTCTACTTTCATCATCTCAAATAGGCCACTCTTTTCAAAAGTTGAATTCTATGAAGTTTAGATCAAATTTGAAAAGGTGAAAATATTAATTATCAATGAAAACATCTGCTCTAAAGTGCCTTTTACTAAGAACTTTGTGAAGGCCGGTATGCCCTTTATTAAAGGCCTCATGGTATTGTTTTTACTATTCATACCAAAATTAATCAGTTCCTCTTTGATACATGTCCCGACTTTACACCAATTTTTATAAAATGAAAAGTGGTCTTCTTGTCAGAGTTGAAGTATTAAATCCAGAGAGTCTGGTAAATTGCACCAAAGCTCAGCATGGAATAGAGTAAAAGAGATAAATCACAAATGACATAACATTTATTAAATTTGCATCAAATTGCTTAACCTTGTTGGAAGTGAAGTGTTTGTGGTAAGTGAGGGACGTGAGTTGTGAGCTTGTTTGATTAAACAGAAGAAGTATATCGTGTTCATAGGTGTTTTCAATATGATGAAGACAAGGACGCTGTGAGAATATGTGAGTGTTGTTATGTATCATAGAGTGGGAGGGAGAAGTAGATTTATCTCACGCTGCTTTCCAACAACTTTTGCAATAACACATTCGGTTCACTTCTGTGTGCCATTAATTGAGTGGGATTTTCATCAGCATTTCTTGAATTAATTTCTCTCACCCAGGGTGGACATCGCCTTACTTTGATGTGTTTCTTCCACTTCTTATGCTTTCTGAATTCTTCCCACTGCTCTTCATCAGCCTCTCTTCACCTCTGTCTTTCACCTTTTCTCTAGTTGTTAACCTTATACCTCATTCACTGTGCAGCCTTCTTCTCCTCACATCTCCAGGACCTGTATTTATAGGAGATGATGAATGAGTTGGAGGTTGTGTAGGGTCCAACTAATTTTCAGAGGAATATTTCACACTCTAATAACTGAAACTAAAACTACGGGCCTTATTTATTACCACCTTTTAGTACAATCAAACTTAACTACAGGTTTTATGAGACGTGACGAGATCCACTAAGAATGTTGAGGGGCTCTCAGAGGAATTATTGTTTTGAATTCATTTTTGCACTTTGCAGAACTTTGCTGAACTCAGGAGAATCACCTCTGGTGATTTGGCTGGAGAGTGAGAGTCATTCCCCCCCCCCCACAAAAAACAACTAATTGGGATTCCTTTTTTGGATTGCCAATTTTCGTGCGCAGCCTCCACAAATGTTCCCTAATTCATGCAAAACCTTTGGAACAAAACAGCACCAGCTTGTGAATGAATGCAGAAATCAGTAATCTGGTGTAAAATAAACAGTGTTGTCACTGCCAAAAGTTAGTTTTGTCAGAGCCATAGTTTTAACAGCACTCCTATGCTTTCCTTATACTTTGATTTTGTCTTTTGTTTTTTCCCAGTGTTTGCTGTGGCATCTGGCTTTAGTCTGTGGGCCACTGGGAAATCATGTGTAATCATACCAGTTGGTGCTGAAATAGGATTCTGGAGCTTCTATTTGTTCACACAGGCGCACACAGAGAGATAGAGAGAGAGATGAGTGTGCAGCTGTATGAAGACGTACAATTTCATCACAAACAAAACAAGATTAATTCACTTATGACATTGAGTGTCTATGTATGTGTGTGTGTGTGTTCCTGGTTTGTTTCACTCTGCTCTTCTTGCTCACACCCTCACACACACACATCCAGTTAGATCTTTAAATGGACTCCCCACATAGACCACTTTATTGCCTGCACTGGTGTGAGTGTTTTTAGTGCTGGTTTTGTCAGCTCTCATAAAATACCACTGGTATGGAGACCACACACACACACACACACACACACACACACACACATACAGAGCTATTTAAGCTTCTAGTCTTAATAATCTTGGTTGTTTCACTCATATTCCAGGCAGAGATTTGAAACTATGGTCAGAGGAATCCCAGCTTTCATTCACGCTTTGCTCGTCAAGAGCTATCGGATGCACCTGTGATGTTCTCCCTCAGCTGATGGCAATCAGCCTGGCTGGGAGGTTATATAAGGAGGATGGTGTTTCCCTGCTCAGTTGGTTGAGGAGTCTCCACAGAGTGAGCAACATCAGTTGGCTTTGTGCTTCTGTTTGAGTGGGAATTTGAATTGCCTGTGTGTTGGAAGTGATTTTCCTTTCTTTATTTAAAACTGTGTGGAGGGATTCCTCTTTTGGCCAGCCTCCATTACGTATTATTTTATGCCCCCCATAATAAACATTATGTACACTGGAAAAACAGAAAAATGACTGGCTACCTGGAGGTTGGAGAATATTTAAATAATCCAACACACATTGGTGACCTTAGGAAAGTTTTGTCTGCAGTTTAGTAAGTAGGGCATTCACATAATGTACACATGGGACATACATATTTAGGACCTTTCCTTTTTACGCTGATAATATACAACAAATGGATACCTGGAGTAAATATTTTTCTCTTCTTTCCACCAGGCTGTCACGAGTCATGCTCAGAGTGCCATGGGCCGGGCCAGCAGGAGTGTGTGGCATGTTCAGACCCGGCTGCTTTGCTCAAAGATGGAGAATGTGTTCCTGACTGTGGCCTTGGTTTCTACAGTCAAGAGGGCAGCTGCTACGGTAAAGTTGACACACACACACTTGACCAGGAAAAACAGCGGGTGGGTCTGTGATGCTAATTTGGATGTAGCAGGTTTACCTATTTGAGGTTCACTCCCACTGTTTACCTTGACGAAGCTGGAGTGGGTCCTAAAGTCATAATAAGATCAGGATCAGATGCTGAGGACATTTAGTCATTAAAAAGGTAACACTTAACCAAGACCCAACTCACACTCATCTAAACCCACAGTGTGGCTAACTTGTGTTATTTATTTATTTACTTTTTGTTGAACCAATTTCCTTGAAGCTGAATTGTTTGCATCAATTATTAATTTTCTGGCTCCAGAATTCCCAGAAATTTGACATTGTATTATATTCAGCTGTATAGAAAACAAAATTCTGTATTGGTTGTAAATTGAATTCTATTTTCTGCTGCTGTGAACTTTCTGATTCTTTTATAAAAGATTTTATCAAGTAAAATTAATTTATTTTAGTTATTATTAATTAATCAAGTATAATTGTTACATGTTTGGGCAGAACGGCATAAATCTTCACTTTTTCTTTTAAAATTGACAATCTTCAAATTGAAGAACAAAAATCTGATGACAGGTCATTTCTGCAACAATGAAAATGTGACTGGATGTTGTCTGCATGTCTGGAGATTATCCACACCAAACAGGAAAAATAGAGCACTAAACAACCTTGTCCAAAGATATAAGCAAGGCTACATGTTTGGGAATATTTGCAAAGATGCACAATTCATATAGTCTAAATAAGACTTAAACAAGCACATACAGAATATATCAAATATTTGATACCATAAATTGGTGTTTTTTTCCCCTAAATTCAAGAAATTATAAAGGAAATTTGAGTAGAAAAAGCAGGAACTGACAAACAGACAATGTAGATTTCAGAGAATGTGCCAATGCAGTATAAAATGAACAGGAAACACCATCTGAGGCAGCGAGAGGTTTATTATTGGCGGCAGTGAACTGGTGATTTGTTATTAGCATCCCTGTGGAGCCTCTTGCCAGAATCCACTCCTTGTTGTTCCAAAGTAATAAGTCAGCAGAAGCAAGAGTTAGCAAACAAACAATGTAAAAAAATACAATAATTAGCAGTTCTTTCTAGCCCTAATGAGGATTCAGAAGCTGTATGAATAAAGAGATCCTGTATGAATATGGATAGCTTCTATTTTGGAGTAGTAAGATGAAGAGGAGAAAGATTAGGCCTCCCTCAGGGCGATGGTGAACTTAGCAGCACATAGCTAAGCTCTTTTTTTCCTGTTAAAACCACCTGCAGGGATTGCAAAGAGTTAAAGCACTCAGTGAGGAGCCGTCTTTTAGAAAATGTCAAAACCTTGAGAACTTTAAGAGAAAATACATTAGACTGTGCCAGTTTGTGCTGCGAGGTTTGGTTTAAAATCTCAACCTAAGAGCCGAAGGGTTTTTAACTTGTCCATCTTTCTCTTTAGGGCTTCTTGGGTTAGATTTGATTTGATGGGCTTCCTGTTTAGTCCCCTCCAGCATGCTGAAGGGATACCTTTTTTCAGCATCTGTTCAGATAGAGGCAAAGATCTGCCTGAGCATGTGTGCATGTCAAAAGTAGACACACAGACCTGAAATTAGGGATATGGCTGAAGTTTACTTTTTTCCCTAACTTTTTTTTTTATCATTGTTTAAACTGTAAATACATCACGAAGACAAGACAAAGGGAAATTCTGTATATCTGGTTTATTGTCTCACTTGTTTAATTCATTCAGTTTTAAATGGAACACAATTCATTGTATCATGACGACAAGAAGCCGTTAACTTTTACATGCTGCTGTCCACAGCCTGTGATTCGTCCTGTGCCTCCTGTTTCCCTGACAATCCCAAGTGCATGAGCTGTCTGCCAGGGACTGCCTTGCATCATGGGAAATGTATTTCCCAGTGTCCACCTCAGCATTACCTTGATGCCCACAGTAGATGTAGAGGTAGGCTAAATATGCAACCTCTGTTTTGGAATCTTATAATAATTAAGATGTTTTTAAGAATATTGCTCCTGTTGCTCCTGTTGCTCCTGTTGCTGCTGCTACCCCTACTTTCATCATTGAATTAGTTTCATCTGGTCACACATACTGTGTCATGTGGTGTTTTTATTTACTGCTGTACTTAGAACTTCACCAGTCATCTTAGTCAAGTATCATAAAACACTTTTACAATATTGTTGTATCTGTGGGGATTATTTGATTTAGGTCTCTGATCATGTACATATTTCAAGTATGTAACAGGTGAAGTAATTTAATTATAAAGTAAAACTTCTTGGATTAAAAACCTCTGTTAAACAAGCTCCTTTCTCGTTTTTAAAAGAACATTAATTGCGTGAGGTACAAATGGCACTCGGCTGCATATGCTTATAATCTACTTAAAGCATCACGGTGCTCTTTAAGTAACATCTTTAAACAGACATTTCCGCTTTAGTTCTCCCTTTTCTTTTGTTGTCAGCCTGCCACATCTCCTGTTCATCCTGTTGGGGTCCCTCTGTATCCCAGTGCACCTTGTGTCCGGGTGGGCTCCTCCTCCACCAAGGTCAGTGTGTGGAGGCCTGTGGGGAGGGGCTCTACTCCCAGGACAACACCTGCCACAGTAAGATTTATATCTTGTTGATCTACAGGCTGTTTTTTTTTTTTAATTATGCATGCCTGCAAAAGTTCTTCATAATTTCCCATCACTGTTAATCTGCCCTTTTGACCTCTCACCTCTCCTTCATTTAGATTGTCACCCCTCTTGTCGTTCCTGTGTGGGACCCTTGGCATCAGACTGCCTTCGCTGCCTCAAACCCGAGGAAGCCCTCCTGCCGCAGTCCAGTCACCTCCAACATGGCGTCTGCACAGCAGGATGCCCTGCACACAGCTTCTTGGATCATATGCAGACATGCAGAGGTGAGTACATAAGGGCTTTGGTTTGATTTCTATCAGTAGGATCTGTTCAGGACTATAGTTTAGCTTGGAACCAGTTGCAGAGACACACATTGTGGAGCCTGGTTTTTGAGGTGAATTTATTACAAGGATTTCTTGGTGCAGGAATGGGGCAAACTGTTGAAGGCAGAGGACACAATATGTTCTGCTTTTTCATTTGACTAAAAACGAATGATTTAATGCGCTCCCTGTTTCATGTGAAATGTTTTTTCATAGGTATTTACATTTTTATGTTGCACTGCTCTCAGTCGCAACCATCACCTCCTCAGCCAAGTCTCATAAGCCCCTCCCTCTGCTATATAGGCAATATAATAATTCAACAACAGTGCCAAATATTTGGAGCTTTACCTCTCTCCCATGTGTGGATTTACACGTTCTGGACTTTTAACTGATTTCAGATGATATTTTAGGCTTTAGAAGCTTGGGATGAGCAGCTCTTTTTATGTCTGGACTCTCTGCAGGTGAAACAATTAGTTTCTTAATTAAGAAAGTAAATTTAGTAAATACCGATCATTAGTTGCTGCAAATGTTAATCAGATTTTGGGTTGGGTCCTACCTTTTTTAAGTGGTCAGCCTTGCCTCCAGTGCAGAGGATGCACAGAGAGGAATCGATCAGATATAGTAAGACGATTGTTCTGTGAAACCTCACAAAGTGAACGTAGTCTTCATTGCCTAAACTATAAGTAGACTTTACTGTAGATGTACACAAGTCAGACTAAACATACAAGACTTCCTCAGTACAAAGAATTAGTTCAAGTGTTCCTTCCTCTCTTGAAAACTGAGGCACAATGCTAAAAGTTCTGAAAGAAATTCAGACTTGGTCGTTGGAAGCTGTTTAGAATAGTGTGTGTGTTTCAATGTATTTTCGTTTTGAAGAGGTGCGTAGTGTGTGAGCGTTTGTGTGCATGTGTGTGTATGTGAGGACACGCCAGATTAGGCTGTTTGTTAGTGTGAAATTGTGCATATAATGGGCTAATTTCTGAGGTGGTTTTTAGATTTGAGGGATCGACTGTCAGTGAGTGTAATTATCAGCTGGCTACAAATACACACACTGAAACTAACACCTCCTGACAAGAACACCAGGGGGTACAACATGTTTTTTTTTAATGAAGTGAGACAACAATGAAGAAGAAAAGGCAGATGGAAAGACTGTAATCAACTTTCTTTACCTCTGTCATACCTCCAATTGTGTGCTGTCCAGCCCCATCCATTTACCACAATCACCTCATCCTCTTAGGTCCCTGTACTGTCTTTGTGCAGACTGCCCCTACTGCGATCAGTAATTGGTAGGGTGTTTGTTCTACCTGCTGTCTGCTTCACAAGTGCAGCCAAGTCATTCGCCAACGCTGGCATTTTGTTCAGCTCTACTTTCCTCTAAGCTCGAATTTGATCTGCAGCAGCTGCTGCTATCTGAAATGAGATAAAGCTCTTTTAAGATGCTGTTCACATTAAGGTTGTTTTTTAGGTATTTAGTTGGTGAGAGTGGTTTAAATATCAAAAGACACTGAAGTGATTCTGATTTCAAAGAAGAAAGATGTATCACTTTTTTCCTCCTGTTTATGATAAACTCTTTTAAAGCACTTTCATACTGCAGTATTTTTCTTTTTTCTTTTTTTAAGCAGTTATTGTCGAACATTTTTAGTCATGCTGTCTTTTTGTACTAGTGTGTGATTTTGGCATCATTATATCCAACAAAACTGTGTTGTGTTCCTATCGGCAGGAGGACATTGTGTGTCAGTGTTCTCAGATTTTTGTTTTGCAAGTCACAGACAAGTCCTATAGTAAGTTTAGCATTATTTTCTTTTTAAACAAAGTTACTGTACATTTTGTGAATCAGCAGATATATCCGATGATTTTAAAAGCTGTATTTATTACTTTAAAATCAACATAATATTAAAAAAATTAAGATTAAAATAAAAACGTTTAAGTCAGCCTTGCTTGATGTGTTACTTCTTGATGCCGTTCTAGTCACTTGTAATTTTTTGACCATAATATTGTGCATGTTATCATCTGTGTTTGAGCACAGCAGAGTTTTGAAAACTGAGGTTGTTTCTCTGAGGTTGTTTCTCTGCTAATCTGCCAAAGTTACATTTCCCTCCAGCTCACACAATGTGATTGGCTCCTGCTAAATTCATTTAAATTATATCTGTTGTTTGGAAAGTAACAGTGTTTCACTGCATTATATTTACCGGGAAAGAAGTTCAGTCAGTAAAAACCCTGGCAGTAAAGTCAAGATGCAAATCTTTTGATTTTGTCATGTGGATCTAAAGTTATATTTGAGTCTGACTGAGGGTCACACCTCTGACATTCACATATACATCACATGTATTGGTAAAGGTTAAGGGAAGTTGGGAACAGGATGTAGAGATCTCTGTGAGGAGTGAATGTAAAGGCACATGACTTGTTGCAGCTTTCAGATGATACATTAAAATGTGATCCTGCATTCCCTGCTGAATTGCATGAGCTTCCAGTGGAGACAGAAATGAGTGACATACTGTATGAGGATATGAAGTGCCTGAAGATGAGTTACGTCTTGGATGTGTTTGATTGGATTCCAATGGAGCTGCAGAACAGTCCTTTTTACAGTCACTCAGCAGCTGTGTTTCAAGGTGCTAAACAGTTTCAAGATCATGTTAGTTACGGGGTGCTCTGAGGAATGTTGTTAAATTTTCCTGTTAGCTGATGGTTCCTGGATTCCTAAAGCTGGGAAACATTTTAATTTCTTGCTTCTGTTGTTAGTGTTTTTCCCCAATTCCTGCTTTGCTTTAGAAAGTGAGTGACCTGCTGGCAGTGTTTCTCAGATTCTTATCTCTAAGAGAAACAACAGGATTCTCCAACTTATTTGTTATGTTTTTTTTACTTTTGAGTAATGGATATTCGCAATGTCTGTGCTTCTTATGATAATAAATATAACATTTATGATCATAACTAGAATATAGAAAATACGATTCTTAATTTTTCATCACTCTTGATCAATTTCCGCCAAACCTCAAAGGGGTTGAGAGTCTTCTTCACTTTGATTTTAGAGATCTTTAGTTTGAAGCCATTTAGGTAATAGCATGTTTTAAAAAACAGTTTATTTTTTATCTTCAAATTGAACCAAGCACTAGGGAATTTTTTGTTTACTTTACCTAAATTGAAAAAGTCATTAGCAGTATTGAATTCCCTTAATCATCCTAGAAGAGACAATTACAAATCAATAAGTGGTATTTGTATAGGAGCGTTCTCTTAACACCCATCTATCTCTGAGTTCACATAGGAACAACTATGAGCCAATGCACAGGCTGGAGCAGGTATAAAACCACTATGGGTATACAGCTAACTCTTCATCTCTGAACAAACAAAAGTGCGACACTCACAGTTTTTCCTCTTATTTATTGTGGGCAGAAATAAACACATTTCAGCTACAGGCCATCAATAACACTTCATAGCTCACTTCGACACTACTTCACCCTCTCCTGCTATTGGCCCACGGTCTCTTGTGCTCTCAAATATGATCACCTGCTTTGAGGCCTCTGACAGTGACGTGAAGTGTAATGATGTCAGGAAACGTGTACCGCCTACTCAGTTCCACATGCAGCTGCCATGTGAAGGTTATATGAACATGGTGTGCCCAATTGGGAAATTCAGTGTCGATAATCAAACTTGAGTTGATTATCAAAGTGAGTGCAATTGTAGTCAATATGATGTGTAATATATGATTTAATCATGGCCTAGTGTTCTAGACCAATGTGATCAAGATTAAAATGAGATTAAAATTTCTTTCAAAAGACAACATTTATGATCATCGTGTAACGTTCAGGATCTCTCTCTGTATCTGTTTTTCTATGCTCCACTTTCAGGAATGATTTAAGTCTATGTGTTTGGAGGGAACAGGGAAATTAAACCACCTGAACATGTCTTGAACTGCTCCTCTTCACACTTAAGAAACGTTTGTTATGCAGAACTCTGGATTAGAGCTGCTTGTCTCAGCATAGTTGATACATCAACTATTTTGAGAGACACTTATCTAGTTTTTTCTTCACTCAGCGCTTCATATCAACTGGATGAATGACGTGTCGTTAAAGCTCTATTCGTAAATGCTCTAATACTCTATTCACTCTGTCTCAGCAACAAAGCTTTCCCTCAGTGGAGAGTCAGTGGGTTCAGGTGTGTGGCTGTGAACAATGGAGACTATTGTAGAAATGTGTGTGTGCACTGATAGGCAGCTATTGCCTCAGCAGCTACTGTCCTAAAGCAGAGGAGGGCCTAGGTCAGGAGGCTCACAGACTCGAGTGGGCTGGAGCTGACAAGCTACCCGATGTCTGAGGGCAAATTCCAGGCTGTAAATCCCTCTCCTCTACCCCGTCAGCAGCCTCCCTGCACACAGAGAGTTGGTGCGTGGGAGGTTTAATGCTGCTCGATAGACAGGTGGGGCACTGGAAGGGTTTAACCTGAATGTGTGGATGACTTATTTTATACAGAATTAGAGACATTGTGTTTGTTGTTTATATAGGGTATGTGGGAGTAAGGATTGGCAAACTAGTGCTCAAATCATGCAGGTGCAATTACGGTTGGAGTATGCAATGATATATTTTACTGTTGTTGAACACTTAGACTGTATTGGACGGTATTGAGTGTCATAAATTAAACGTTTTGAATTCCAACTTCTATCAACAGTATATTCAGAATTTAATTTTTCTTTTTCTTTTTATTTAGGCCATTTACAGTATGTCTTGTTTCTGTCACCATTGCCACAAATTATAGTAAAATATCACCTGCTGCTTTATTGTATGATGGACATAGCATATTATAATAGATAATTGAGTTGATGAATGTGTAGCAATGCCAATAATCCTTGAAGGTTGATTCAGAAGCAACTGGACTTATTTTCAAGCTGACTGAGAATCTACACAAACATATTGCCTTGCATTTTGGGATGGACACCCCTACGTTTTTCAAGCTAAGAAAAGAAGTCCAGTTGCTTCTGAATCAACCTTCAAGGATTACCATGACCTGGATGACTGAGAATCTGCACAAACATAATGCCAATAATCTTTGTGACTGGATATTTGCTTACCAGTTTTTACTGCAGTCCTTAATTCTGCTCTGAACTAGTTTCTTCTGCGGGTGAGAAGTTGACCCTTTTGCAAACGTTGAACAGAAAAAGCAATGCTCTGGTGTCGTTTGTCCATTAGCTCCTCTAACAGTGCTGTCTTTTTCACTGTTAGTCCTTCCAAGCCCCCTGAATCGGAGTCATTTTGGCTTGTGTGTATCAATTTTCTGGTTCCTAAGACTGGTTTGGTTTGATGAGCCAAAGCAAAGTCTCAAAGACTAATAACATTTCAATCAGGAGAGGCTAGTGGTTGAAGTAAATTAGAATGTTTATTACATCAAATGACATGTGATAATTAGTATGTTGGAAAGTCTTTGGTGTCAGAAAGTTGTTGTAACTTAGACTCTTCAGGGAGATATATATTCCCCCTTGGAGTCAAGACACTGGTGGTGGTGGCTGATGACCCTGGTGAACCTGATGAATGATGAAGTTAGTGAATCTCTGAAGACTGGGCAGTCATGGGCAGGTGGAGGGCGTGCAAAACAGCAGCATCAAAGAACTAGAGGAACAGAGAGAGTCATATTTAAAAAGAAACAGCAACATGATAGGCTGACAATGAAGGTGTGTCGCTGTGCTATTGGATAGATGTGACCAGCTGATGAGAACAGCTGATAATTCAATTGATGCACTGGACCGTGATTGCAGGAAAATAAGATTAAGCATGCATGAGAGGTGTGAATAACAGAATAGTAAGAGGAAATTATAGCCAGAGTGTGCAGAGGCTTAGTCTTCCTGACTGAACTAACACTAGAGCTTCATTACACCACGTGTCACTGAGCTAAAGGATTACCTCTGACATGTTAAGCTGACCCATTGAGGAGTTGTCTCTTAATTTATTTTTTAACTTTGGCCACACATTTACTTTAGTGAAGAATGAGACTACAGATAAAAGCAGAATAGATTAGGGTTCCCTGCAGGGTGGCAGAGTGACACCACGCTTAAAGAGCTCAGCAAATTCAGGAGGATCTTGAAAGTCAAAGTAGGACTGCTCCTTTGCATTATAAAAGAATGGTTATGGCACTTGAAGCCCCCAGTAAGGTGACCTCTTCACCTCCTCGCCACCTCCTTCTGGAGGATTTCCCAGCATAGTTAGCGTACCGTAACAGAGCAGAATCAATGTGAATGGTAGACACTTCAGAGGGATGAGCTAAAACCCTCCACTTGTTTTTTTCTGCTGTTTAGCAGACAGAACTCTCTGCTACGCTATTGTAATGATCAGGCCCGTATTGTACCAGGAGGATCATTTGTGGAAGGCATCAAGGAGCACTCACCTTGATGCCAAACCCAATCACAATCTCATCGACTGCATCCACCTTAAATTATGACCCTATCAGCACAAAACAAAGTAATGAATCCGATTCTCTGAACGCGTGCACCAAACAATGGTTGATGAAAATGCCTGCGCGCACGAACTCGTGTATTACCGGAATCAATATGCGCCTTCCGCCTCACAACAAATTAGATAACCAAGCTGCAATAAAACAAAGAGAGGCAGCCTATTGTTCTTATTCTCTCCAGTCATTAATGAAATAAGTATGACAGGAAGCCTATTTGGTATGCCCCTGAGTGTGTGTTTGTTATTTGACGGTTGAAATTACAGGTTTATGTGGTGTGAATGTGTTAAGTCCCGCACAGCGTGATGAAGATGTCATTGTTGGAGGCGGGTTCATAGATGAACAAACATGTCAGTGGGTGGTAAACTTAGCTATGGAAACATGTAGTCTGTCCTCTGTCAGCCAACCAATTAGGTTGCAATATTTGACAGAGAATAAGGGCATTATGGGTCGGCGACAGGAAGAAGGTAGGCAGTGATGGAACGTCAAATTGGTGGTTTCGGCTGCTGACACTTCTTCTTTTCAAGTTCCATGCTCTGTTCCCAAAGGGTAAGGTTTTGGGTTGAGACACGCACACACACACACACACACACACACATACAAATGAACCAGTCTGCTCCTGCCAGTAGCTGTCATGCACAGTGTTTACAAGACTTGGATACAGCTGACAGCCTTCTGTAAGAATCTGAAAGAGAGGAGTAATTATAGATACATGCATACTTGTGCACAGACTGTCTACTTGTAAGTCACACACACAGACACTTGATGCTCCTGGCCAGTCGGTGACAGGCATTTTTTTTCCTTTCCCACCACCAGCATCAGCAGCTACCCGGTTTTGTGGCTCGGCTCAGGTGCCAGAGCTTAAGTATTTGTCTGCACACTGCCAAAGCAGACATCAAAGGTTGCAGCAGTGATGTGCAGTGAAGTATAATGGGCCATGTAGGGGAAGGGTAAATAATCCAGGGACAGTGTGGTTGGATGCATTTGAAGCCAAGTGTAAAAAAAAAAAAAAAGAAAAAGACAACAAGCACAGGAATGTTACCCTTTGCACTTAATGCTGAATTTAACACTGGTTAAAAATCCAACGGTTAAAGCTGCAATGGGAAACCTGAAATGAGACTGCAGAACAACAGAAAACTAAAAATCATAAATCAAGTCGGAACATTTAAGAAATAATTCAAAACCTACAAACAGCGATAAATCAGGTATTTAGTCTCCTATGCCTATTT
Source organism: Chaunax sp. Z400 (assembly GCA_037577475.1). NCBI lineage: Eukaryota > Metazoa > Chordata > Actinopteri > Lophiiformes > Chaunacidae > Chaunax > Chaunax sp. Z400. The sequence continues at coordinate 21,780,533 of CM075187.1, read as the reverse complement.
CATTTCATTTAGTTAAGCATCATATATTACTACTCTGTGCTCTCAAGCTGTATTCAATTCATCCTTTCAGCCATTTGAAGCCACATTACCTTGTCTAACTTTCACCATCCTTCCTGCAACATCAAATCCAATACTCCCTCAGATATAAATTATCCTAAAATTATCCATGTGTAGTATTATGTTAAGCCAAATAGTCCCAACTAAGCAGTAAAGTATATTTCAGAAGTCTTTGTTGGCTTGTGGCCCTTTTGGCTCTGCCTCTCTGAGCTGGCACCGACTCTGATGTTAATGCATGACTTCTGATTTGTGAAGCTCGCTGTTGGCCTCCTCTGAGTGTTACACTTCGAACTGGCAGAGCTGACTAAAAGCTCTTGACATTCAGACTCAACAGGATACAGTAGAATAGCTGCAGGTTAATAAAATAGTGGTGAAATTTGGCTGACAGGCTAACCCTAACCCTAACCCAGACATACATAAACTGCAACTACTATAGATGCATAGCTCTATATCAATAAGAGGATGATTTAGATGCATTAGTTTAGCATTTTGTTCTAACGTCGGCAGTAAGAAAGTTGAGAGGAGATACAGCTTGGAGCATCCTCTGTCTCTGGTCGTGGCTTGCCATGAATATAAAAAGTTTTCTCTGTGTCCTTTTCAGAGTGTCACCCCTCCTGCTGGCTCTGTACTGGGCCATCTGCAGACAACTGCACATCCTGTCCCTCCCCGTCCAGCCTATATGAGGGCCGCTGTGTCCCCAGCTGCCCACAAGGCTTCTTCAGTCAGGAAAATCAGTGCCAAGGTGAGAGCACACACTCTCTCACACACATTTTTAACACCACTAAGACAGTTTGCTTGAAGGAACACAGAAAAGAAATGACTTGTACATGCTAATTGGAAAGTCTAATGCCACAAAAAAAGTTAAATAATAATGATAATTGGGGGAAAGTTGTGATTAATGAGTGAAACGTTTTTCATGAAGGTAAGCTTGAAATGACAAGTGTAATAACCCCCTAACAGTTTTCACATTTTTCTTCTAATGCACATGAAAGTAAATACTTTTCTTTTTTTAAGAATAAGAGAGACTTTGAATGAAGCACATTGTAATTTTAGAGATTTAGAAAGGTTGTTTTTTTTTTTTTTTCTCTTCAGAAGCACTTTGAAGGGACTTCAGAGTTGTTATCTGTTTGGGGATCTTTGCATGATGTTTCCTGGTGTTCTTAGCTCCAGACTACACAGGTTTTATTTTAGTGTAGAAGAAAAGTATTCATTTGATGAGCGCATGAAATATGTGTTAAAAAGGCTCATTGTGTTCTCCACAGACTTTGCTTTTGTGTATGTAATTTCAGGTAAGGTCATTGGTGAAAGCTTTTACTTGTTCCTAAACTGGGATCAGCAGGTGGTTCTGTATAAAGCACCAGTATACCAATTTCACAGGTTTATTTCAAAAGCTCTACACGGCACCAAATTCCATACCGTAGATAAAGTATAATTGTGTGGTGATTAATGTGCAATTGCTACCACAGTATGTGGACCACTAAAAAGAGCTTAGCAGGGCTCCTCTGCCCCCCTCTATAAGCCACCTCTTTAATGAAAATCCATTTGCTCCTTCATTCATTATGTTGCCTCAGTTTACAGTCTTTGACCTAAGCGAACCTCTCAGATCATTTTAAGCATACCGAATTTTACTTTGTATCTTGAGGGGAAACCTGTGGTAAACATCAGTGTATGTCTTAAGAAGTAATCACCAAACTATGCTTGAATAATTGAAGCGACAGACAGATACGTAGAAGAATGATGGGCTCAACCTACATTTCCCCTTGGGATGCCAAAATAAATGGTGTCTGTTTCCTTACTTCCTCCTCACGTCTCCTTTATGAAGTTTTGTAAGAGTCAAATTTTACTGAAATATATCGTTGGTAATAACATTCGGTGTTTAGTTAGCTCAATAAATTGATGTTCTTTTTTCACATGAAAACATAGAATATAGCCATCACTGTACCAAATTTATTTTTGCAATGATATGCTTCATGAATGGTATAGAATAGAATAGAAAAGAGTAGAATAGAATGGAATACAAACCTTTTATTGCCATTGTACAAAGACATACAACAAAATTAGGAGTGCTACGTCTGATTCCGTGCAAATTATTGGAAATAGTTAATATTTGGGCTTTCACTTTCCTCACCACTTAAAATGATATTTTTTTGCTTGATTTTGTCCCTTCTCTCCCATACCTTCCCTTTGTCTCTCTCTCTCGTCCCCATTTCATCCATCTCCCCAGCATGCCATCCATCCTGCGAGACTTGCAATGGCCCCTCCCAGGCTGACTGTGCCTCCTGCCCTCCGCTGGCCTCCCTGCAGAGCGGCTACTGCAGGACAAGCTGCCAAGATGGGCATTTCCTCAACGCTATTACTGGAGAGTGCCTCAGTAAGTCAGCCTGTGTTGTGTGTGTGTTTGGGTACATGGATGGTGTCATGCATATTTGTATGCAGTTTTCGCAAAGCTTCCATCCAACACACTGCCACGAGTGCTTACATTTATAGTCTGAGTTGCCCTAGTGGGAATAGAACCACTAACTATGGCAGGGTTTAGTGCCTTACCCTGCCGACTGACCAAGGAAGGCTTAAAAGTCTTGCATGTGTCTGCTCAAATAACCTGCATCATTCATGAGAAAAGAACAACCATTTAAAATACATGTTATTCAATTTCTACTTTTTACTTCAAAGCTCTGCAGTTTGTTTCTTTTGAATTTTTAGGTCTTAAGTGATCCGCAGAGCTGCAAGTCAATTCAGTTTTTCCTGCTGCTGAAATAATTCTGCATTTTTGCATCATTTCCACAAGAAACTCCTCCTAAATTGCACACAAAGCAGATTATGTTGTCTCTGTGGAAAAGAAGAAAGCGAGGTTAAGTAATTAAAGCGAATGAGCAAAACACTCTAGATTTGTTCAAGAGATCCCTTATTAAAAAACAATCCCTATTGTTCCCTTATTTCTGCTTGAGTAGCCTCAGATTCTAAGAGTTTAAATGGCTTGTTTGTTTGGTTAGGTATTGAATTTGAGATGATTGCAAATTAATTCTTCATTTCTTGTACTTTCAAAATAATTTAAAAAAATCACAGCTTCAAAAGACATTCATCACACCTGACGTGGTCTTGTTCCCTCTCCTACCTAAAAGAAATCACTTAAATCAGTCTAATCAGACCAACTGGCAAGATTTCAGCCTTACTGCTTTCATCAGCAGGTTTGTCTACTATTATTTTAATCATACCTGACTCCCAAAATGTATTTCAGTAACATGCGTGTAATCATTAAGCCTTATATTCTGTTTTGTGCATCGCTAATAGTGATCTTAAGTATGATGCTTCATTTAGTAGATGCCTGGTAAAACAATAGTTCAAATCGGAAAGTCGATGGTTCGATCCTTGAGCAAGATACTGAACTCCAATTTGCTCCCCAAATGTCATCCCCAAAGATATCTTAACTTCTGGGTACAATAACAAAACAAAACAAATAAACAAACAAAAAACTAGACTTGTGATGAGTTTATCTCTCACGGTTACATTTTTGAGAGAGACTTACTTGACATGAACATCCACAGGGATAAGAAGAGCTTTCTTTAGATCTTTGCTAATAAAGCCTAAGATACCTCCCCACCCTGCTACTCTTTTTCATCATCACAAAAGATGCTATTTGTTATTGGCAGGCAAAATATGATACATAACCAGAAAGAAGATAAATAGAAGATTGCAGTGGTCCTCCTCCTCCTTGTCTCTGGGTAATGAAATGAGTTTTTACCTATCTGCATGACTGGCAATAGATTAAAAACAGACCTATTTACATGGTGGAAAGCCAGCATGGAAGAGATAGCAGGGGGTAAACAGAGCAGGCGGGGAAACATTGACACATTGACTTTTAATTAGAATTTCTGATGACATGCACCGTTCGAGCTCTCACACAGACACACTCAACCAAACCTGGTAGTTAATAAAAGATGCCTTTTGGGCCAAAGAAATCCAGGGGTCATCATTTCTGCCTGGCCAGTGAACACACACACACACACACACACACACACACGCGCACACACACACACACACACACACACACACACACACACACACACACACACACACACACAGAGGATCAGATTCTTCCCCTCGGACTACCTCTGCCCACCCAGCGGTACCCTTGCTGTTACCTAACCTCTTAAGGTGATGAGGCTGTCGCTCTTCATCTCAGGTTCACAATGCAGCAGCGATCGGAGGCAGATGCCTTTCTGTTGGTTGTCTCCTCTTACTCTCCTGTGGCCCGGCTGGCTCTCACACTCACTCTCGCTCCCCCCCTCTGTCTCTTCCTCTCCGTGTCTCTCCACAGGAGCTCCCATTTGATACGTATTTGACAGCAGCAGTGTTCTCTAGCTCATTATAGAGCATGTCTATACTTCTTATGTAAAACATTTTAGTATTGGCTGAACGTCTCATTTCTATTAGTGTCAGTTTGTTGGCTCTGCCACCTTTCTTTCCATTTTCATGTCATTATTCTCCATGTTGACTGAGAAAACACTGACTCAGCCAGCTGCTAAAATTATGACAGCTGTACAAGGTGAATGATGGGAAATAGTGATGTGACAGAGCTGCACATCTAATGTGTGTTGACACGCAAAGAGCCATTAGAGTATGTAGGTTGGATTTACTGTGTTAGAGTTTAATTACTTGCAGCCTCAAGTGAAAGAGATTTGATTCTGTTTGTTATGCTTCTGTGGACAATTCACAATCCATAATTCAACATCCTGTTGGGAAGGATGACATTTTCTGGCCATAAATTTCAACATAATACTGCTACAACACATATTTCTCACAGAGTGTGGGGAAAGAAAATCATCCGTACGTGTTGGTAAACCCAAATTGATTATCTATTTCCTGAATTTGTCTCAAAATTGTTAGAAAATTTGTAAATCCTCATGGTCTCCAGTGAGCAATGAAAAATCTAAATGCTATGACCATCATGCCAATAAATCTGACCAAAATGTTAGCTTTGCAAGATATTATTTGACAAAATTTGTAGATTGTCATGGATTCCTGCTCCCCAGTAGAAACCTTAGTCCATCATTACTGAGATGTTCCACCTAACATCTGAGCCCTGAGCTCTAAAAGTACAGAAGAAAGAGTTTCTGGAACAACTCAGTTCAAACCTTACACCTACAAGACATTATTTAGCATCGTAATTATGTTGGAGGCATTATTTAACAACATATGAAGCTTAAAATTAACCTACAACAGGGATGCATTATCATAGAAACAAGATGTAGTCCTGTAACATTGATATAAAAGACACAGGATCCCGTTTCTTCTGATGAATAGAGAAAAATAACCTCCAGAGAAGGACATTTAAGACAAGTTTTAGGCTACAGCAACAACTGCTGTTGATTGTGATTGATGCTTGCAAGACGAACAAGATTTGAATGAAAGAAAAATGTTACTCTGCTATGATTTATGATCATTATAACTCAATTTCGCTGAATAAGTGAGCAGAAAATGAGCCTTTGGCACCTTTGTTTGCTTTTAAATCTTGTTGATCAGACAAAAAGAGGCAAAATGTCTAAAACAGAGAAAACAGTATTTGAACTGATGGTGGCCTTGTTTAATATTTAAAGTGGTTAAAATATCCAATCGTTTATCTTCCATCTACCCTGCAGGCACTTCTTTTATCAAAATTATTAAATTGAAGCAATTCCAAGCACATCTGGCTGTAAAGCGAATAAAGAAAATGTTAACTCTTTTGAAATAGTTATTTTTAGGCACTGAACAGGAGTTAATTGACCAAATCTGCTAAAGATGGGGCCATAAATTGGGATGATACTGTATTCATCACTGCATCTTTGAAAGAGTTAAATCTTTTATCGTCCCTTGTCCTTCCTAAGGAAAGACTCGGGCATAGAGCTAATAACAGCTCAAAATAATATGATGCACTGCTCTTTGCACCTTAACACTATGATTAATGTGAGCTTCATTTCTAAAGCCGATGTTCCGGATGTCATGAGAAACTAATTTCTCACCAGCTCTTTTACAAATGTCAACTGCCTATAAATACATCCACAAAGTACAAGTTATTCTGTGCTCTTGTCCCTTATTTGTAGTCAATAAATTAGGATAATGTAAAAAACAAGTGTCTCCCAACCAATATCCACACCAGTCTCTATCCTGATACTGACATAAAACAAGAGCAGATGTTTGTGGTTACCCAGCTGTAGTGATTCAGCTCTGAGCATAAAGAGAAAAGTAGGACTTCATGGCTGCATCTATAAATCTGTTCTTTGTTGGGGTGACATGTCGAGACAGGGTGAAGTCAGCATCAGGGGACCACACATCTCTTCTGCCTGAAACTTCAAATAAAGATGATGTCCCACTTTTGTTCATCATTTCTGAACTGCTACAGGCTCTGTCCCTACTGAGAGAAACACGGGATCCCAGGGAAGCAACTAGTTGAGAGGAATTAGAATCCTAATTTTCCTAGATGACTCATTAAAGAAAGTTTCTGCTTTATATATTTCAGGAGATGCAGAAAAAGACATGATATAAGATACTGTCTGGTGTAAATCTGGCCCACAAGAGAATGTGGTCATCCAGAATGCGTCCTGTGCATTTATGGCGCCAGCATAAATTTTTGTGTGATTCGAAAATGGTAACTACCCCATAAAGAATGGTTCTGAGGAACCCAAATCAATACCGTTTTAGTTTTATATTCAGTTTCACTCTCCACAGTCAATAATCCCTGATGCCGCAGTTGTCTTATATTCATGATGGAGCGATTTGTTTAACACCTGGAGCCAGATCACCTGCAAACGGGCAGGAGAAACGCTGAACGCAATGTAATATGAAAGGAGTGATGAGAGATGACAGGAAGTAATTCATCCTCTTTTACTCTGTGATTATCGTTTCTGAAGGAGAGCAGGACTTCTCTGGGCAGATGCCATGTTCAGGAGATTGGAGTTTGAATTCTACAAGCATTTGTCAAAGGCAAAGCTGCTCTGAAGGCAGAAATAATGCAACTATCTGAGTTAAATGTCAACCATTTAGAGATATGCAAGAAGACAAAAAATCATATTGATATATCATTGACCCAAAGCCATTACCAGAAATAACTAATCGGACCAAATCTAAAATTCCCCAAATCTGATGATACAAGTCTCACAGCAAGTCTGTAGTAACGTGACAACAGTAGAGACACAATAGAGTCAAATTCCAAATTGTATGTCATGTAGCTCAATTCGACTGAGCTTGACCACATAGAAACCAAAAGGAAAGATGTAGAACTTTGAAATCAGGCCACAGAACAACATGTAAAGAGGAGTAAGATAAGATGTTCCTTTATTAGTCCCACAATGGTTACAGTAGCACAGTAGATAGCAAAAATAGAATAAGCAAAAATAGGAACAATATATAAACAGTGGAGAAAAATATTTGAAATTCAATCAAATATACACACAAAATATAAAAAATATAAAATACATACAAACAAGAAGAGATATAAAAATATATCAGAATATAGCACAGGGACTGGTGTGTGTGGTCTACTGGGAGCAGTGCTGGTTGTCCAGTCTGACAGCTGCAGGAAGGAAAGACCTCCACTCTCCAGTGCTGCTCTAGTCTCCTGCATGGGGTTGGAGTCATTGTCCATCTTGGATGACAGTTTTGCTATCATCCTCCTTTCTCCCACCACCTCCACCGGATGGAGGGGGCATCCCAGGACAGAGCTGGCTTTCTTTATCAGTTTGTCGAGTCGTTTCCTGTGCGCCACCGAGATCCCGCTGCCCCAGCAGACCACTCAATAGAAGATGGCTGATGACACCACAGTGTCGAAAAATGTGTTAAAGGAGTGCCCCCTGCACTCCAAAAGACCTCAGTCTCCTGAGCAGATAGAGTCTGCTCTGGCCTTTCTTATAAAGTGCAGTTGTGTTATCAGGGAGTGTGTGTGCGCCTGCGGAAAATCCATCACCAGTTCTTTGGTTTTCACCGTGTTGATCTGAAGCTGGTTCTGCTGGCACCAGTCCACAAAGTCCTGCACCAGTTCTCTGTACTCCCTGTCGGCCCCATCTGTGATGAGACCGACGATGGCTGACAGGTGGGTGAGTTATGGGAGAAATCTGCAGAGTAGAGGGTGACGAGGCTCGGAGCCAGGACCGTTCCCTGCGGGGCCCCCGTACTGCAGACAACCATGTCGGACACACAGTCCTGTGTCCTCACATACTGTGGATGGTTGGTGAGGTAGTCCAGTATCCAGCATGTGGGGTGGTGGCCTACACCGGTGTGCTCCAGCTTGTCCCTCAGAAGTGCAGGCGGTATCCTGTTGAAAGCACTGGAGAAATTAAAGAACATGATTCTCACAGTGCTTGCCGGCTTCTCCAGGTGAGAGAGGGCTCGGTGTTGGAGGAAGATGAAGGCATTGTCCACCCCGATGCCAGGTTGGTAGGCGAACTGAAGTGAGTCCATTACTGGGCTCACCAGGGGGTGGAGATGAACAAGGACCAGCCGCCTTTACAGAGGAGAAATAAAAATATAACCACTCATTAATAATCAGCATTTTCTATCAGTAAGTTTAGTTGTGTTGAATAAACATTGGGTCCATTTTTTAAGACGAGGTAATAAAGTTAAACAGGTTTTTGCACCAGGGCCCAGAGGCTGACTCTGCTGATTTTAGTCTCTATCGTCTCCTTAAATTTCTAAGCCTGAACATTTTTACAGAAAATGAATCAAGGGAAAAAGTATTAATCAAAAGAAAGTGCTGTGTATTAGTAAATGTATTTATCCAAGTCATGGGAAGAGTGAATAAACATTAAGTATAAGGAGAATATGTGTTCTATGCGTTTACAGGGTAAAGACGTTTATGTCAGAAAATAGAAACGGTGACAGTAGGAGTACTTTTCTGTATTTTGGTTTTTATTTTTCTTTAAGGTTCAGGTTGCTTTAAGTGCACTTCTTGTGTTACTGTACTCTGATTTACTTGTCTGTTATTTCCTTTTTTTTCCTCCTTTTTTGTCCTTGTATTTGAATGTTAAAGCACTGCATAACTATATTTTAAAAGTGTCCCCTTCCTAGTCGTCCTCTCATTTAGTCTCAAGAGTAAAGCCACTGAAATAGTAGTTTTTACTTGCATTTACCACCATTAAACTCATTTACCCATGAAAGTAACCAGTTATCAGCCAACAAAACCTGGAGAGAAGATCACATTTCACATTTTCTGATTAAATCCAGATCTTGTTGCCAATGGTTTAATAACAGTCTGTTTCAATTTGTAATCCCTCCAAACTTTTTCTCATTTACTTTAATCCCTGACTGCTTTCATGGTTTTAACACTTCTTTTCTTTCAAATATTCTCTCTTATCTGTAATCCTCACCTGGCCAACACACAGCTCTTCACCTGCAGAGCCCCGTTGTTCTGCTGTTCACTGTAGATTGTTATCTTGGCACGGGCAGATTACTTTATGGTGCCTGCCACTGTGCCACCTGGACCCAGATAGCATCAGATATAAAACGCCACGAGCTGTTCTTCATGGTTTCCCTCTGGGTGACCCTGGTGTGATAAGGTCTGTGGTATACGAGTCTATAGGTGGTAGGTGAGAGATGGTGTGTGGAACATTTAAATGACTGAGGGAGATAGTTAACAGATGAGGGAACTTGCAGAAGGGAAAATGGCAAAGACACCTTATGTCGCCTCCCTGTTGTATTTAGATATCAGTTCTTTTCCAGTTGTTTCTCACTTAAGAATCATTACTTAGGTTGAATTGTATTATTCCAGAACTTGTAGTTGAGTTGTTTATTATAATCTTGTGTTTAACTGCTGTATTTCTTTAATAAATGCTCATAAGAGGTTCCCTCTAAATAAATAATAAAGGAAAATAAGGAAAGGTATGATAAAAAACAAAAAGCTGTTTTCATTTTGGTGACAGAACTAAAGGAGGGCTGCAGTAACGTGTTGAAGAGTGTGACGATGGTGACTTGATATTATCTGTGTTCAGCACTTTGATATATTCCGTCTTGTTTGTGTCCTTCTTGCAGAGTGCAGTTCAGACTGTCACCGCTGTACAGGAGACCTCCAGACGGGCATTGGCAGTGTTTGTCTGTGGTGTAAAGCACCAAGGAACTGGCTGCTGGGTGATCACTGTGTCTCCCACTGTCCCCAGGGTCACTATGGCTGGCATGGCGCCTGCTTCAGTAAGGACTTTTACTCTCCTGCCTACAACAGCTTTTAGTCAGTTAGTTACTTCTTTGTGTGTTTCATCTTTTGTTCATAAACTGGACATACTATATATCTAATATAGTGGTGTATTTATGTTGCACTTACATGTTGTACCCTCCCTGGTTCAGTAGTACGCTCTCTATGTACCTCAGTCATAAATTCTAAGCAGTCGGTCGAATTGTTGATTTTTTACACTGAATTATTCTATTTTTATTGTATTCCTTGAACTATACACTGTTTCCATGACTTAATTTCTCCACATTGAGTCTTTTTAAGTCTCATCTTATGTTATTGAAATAAAACATTTTTTTCTCCCAGGATGCCATCCATCATGTGAGGCCTGCAGCGGGGCAGGGCCTCTCTCCTGCACATCCTGCCCTGCGAACAGTGCTCTGTTGCCCTCTGGTCTTTGTGCTCCCAAATGTCCCCTTGGTTACTATGACAACGGTCACAGGATCTGTCAACGTAAGTACCGCTGCTGCGTCGCACCTGAGAGATAACATTTGACACATCTAGAAAACAGAGCCGTGGCCACATGCATTATAGTCACACCTCTGTGATTACGTCACATGTCACATGATGCTACTAGAAAACTTCAGCACCTCACAGGAGGAAGTTAAAATAGTAAAAACACCAGACTGTATAATGTTATATAGTATATATCATCTCATGTTTTATAAGGTTCACTGAGGTCCTCTATTGATAAGTGATTTTTATGTGATTCTAATGTGATTCACTAATATCCTTTCCTGCTAATCTGCATTAGCTTTATGTATGTTTGCAGAGTGTGTAAATGACAAGTGAGCTGCAAGTCTCTGTATTGTTTGCTCATCTGTAAGTTGCCTTTTGTTCCCTTGAAAACATTTATAGCAGTGATTGCAAGGCATTAAATCAAACTGCTGCCTGGTATTCAAAAGTATTTAATTCAACTTTGGCAACAACGTTAGTGACTAAAAAGCAATCAGATCGTGCTGTCCATGCTTCTTAACCCTTAATCAGAAAAGAACATAGTGATACACAATCAGGGAATACATCTTCCAGAGTTTTTCATTCAAGTAATTGCAGTTACTTGAGAAGAACATTGTGCAGATGTTTGTAAATGCGTTAACTTGACTTGTTAAAAAAAAATCCTCTAAAAGATTCCTCGATCTCAACTCAAATTCACCACTTTAGCTTTTGTCCATCACCTGATTTTCTACCAAACGGGCTGTAAATATCTGGAGTAATTTTTTTTGATATCCTGTTAATTAGCAAAATCATAAATAAAATAAAATCACCATAATCTAGTTGAATGTTAATAAATCCTACAATGTTAAAACCACATTTTCAAAGTCTTCAGTCGGTTATTTTGAGCATCTCACATTAAGTCAGTATTCTGTGATGGCTGACGTAATCAGATCCCGTCGCTGATCCCTGACCTCATATCAAACTAGACCTCCATGTCAACCTTTTTGTTTTCGGCAGCATGTGACAGCCAGTGCCTGACGTGCGACATGACCGGGGTTTGTACGTCTTGCCGTGACCCGGCCAGGGTCCTTTTGTTCGGGGAATGCCAATACGACAGCTGCGCCCATCAGTACTACCTCAACACCACGACCCGGGCCTGCAGAGGTACACCGCCATTACCATGACAACGCAACACACACTGCAGTGGTACAGGGAGGCTGAGGGGAAGCACTGGATTAATAATGATGATGTGTAGTACGTCTTTTATCATATTCATAAATTAGTCTCCATCCAAATTGCATGTGGGGTAGTGAGTTACATTTAGTTTATGGGGTCCATTGATCAAGTAATAAACTATTGGACCATATATGCAAATTTTGTATGCGTTTTAAATCAATATTATGTCTTCCAGTGTGGAGGGAAGTTGACGAATGAGCCTCATATTGGATCCACATCCAGACTGTATAACATATCCTGTTGTAAAATTATGCAGACAATAACTCTGTTCATATATTTAATTAACCACTAACCAGCCAAGACCACATCCTGTCAGAATGAATCTGACTCCTTTTATGGCAGCTCACAAATAAGACGTGAAATATGTTTTGCCTCTTTTCTACTTTGTGTTTATCTCAGTGGATAAAGATGGGACTTAGGTCCAGAATGTGAACAACCCACCTGTGTTGTCATGCTGTCAAATCACAGATATCCACTTTAATTTACATAAAGCCTGCTTCCCACAAATGACACCTTGCAGACTGCCCTTTATCAGGGATTTGGTTCAATTGTCAAAGCAACTGACCCCTGAAACCACTGCTGTCTGTTTGTTGTTTGATTAGCAGCTAAGCTAAATGTCAGTGGCTAGAGTTTGATTTCCTGTGAGGCAGGTAGGCATGCCTCACATTTCAACAGGTTGTTTTAGCTGCACAGCCTGTGACACTGTGTTTATGCCCCAAGCTAGCTGTAGCCACCATCTGGGTAATCCAGCAAACCTTGGATGAGCCTAGACTGTTAGAAAGCAGCACTCCTTGCTACTCTCTGAAAATTGAAGGGCTTTGAGGAACCTCTGGGAGCATTCAGCTTCCTTTTAAAGTTCCCTCAGAGAATCTCTTATAAAATCCTCAACAGTCTACTTTACAAACCCCTAATTTACCTCTTGACTCCTTTTGCAAGGCCCCACTTTTTTATTTTACACTGTAGCTTCTTTTTTCTTCTCCCTTGTCACGTAAGAGGATTTAAAGATGTTTTATGAATGTTATGTCCTTTTAAAGGTGCAATATGTGAGAATTGGCCACCAAACAAGTTGAGGGCAGCATATCACCGTAGTTACCATTAACTACTGCTAGAGAAAAGGAGGGTTTTTAGAGTCATGGTGGTGGGACTCACTGGGGAGTGGTACCACAATTGGCACCAGAGCTGGAGCTCAGCAAGAGGGCAACAGAACCAGGTTCAGCAGCCTCCCAGTGAGTGAACTGAGATCAAACACATCCTACAAATTCTAATGAGGTCAGTTTGATGACAGGAATAGTCAGGACTCGTGTCTGCAGTGATGACAAAGACATGCAGGTTCAGCCAGGCAACGGAGAGACAAGCAAGAGAGAGGTTGGGCTCAGCTGACTTTGGGCGTGAGGCAATTGGTATGCATTACCCCACAGACGGTCATGGTTCCAAGACAGTTTAACCTAATGGCTTTGCAGTCCTCTGATTTACTTTTAGAACACCCCCAGCACGTTGACAGTTCATGTTCTTTAGTGAAATTTCTTGGGAGGTATTAACAGATTGTCTTGAGATTTGATGCATTCATGTTCCCACAGAATAAATGAGTCATTTGTTGTTAATAAAACAAAATATTACCACCAATTACCACCAATTTTGTGCTCATAGCTTGTTAAATTAGACATTTACTGTGACCAGTCCCCTCAAGCGACTTTATTATTTCATTTCACCATGTCCTCTCAGGTGAAAAAACTTTTTGACCAACAATTACAGCCTTATTATTTCAACTTGGTTTTCCTTATAATGACCATTTCAGTCCCTCAGAGCAACTAATGTGGTTTTACTTACTTTCCAGTGTCATAATTATACATTTTGCATTAGATATAATCACCCCAGTTTTATTTGTCCTAATTGTGTTAAATTTTCTTGTTAATATTAATGGGGCAGAGCACCAACACAGCAGATGTCGAGAAACAAATAACACAAATGGGCTTAAATAAACCTCCTGTTGAAAAAAGTTTATTCATCTTCCTCTTCTCCCTCCCTCTCTTCTGCTGCTATGCTATGCTGCTGCCCTCCATCCTATTTCTAGAGTGCGACTGGAGCTGTAACGCCTGTAATGGCCCTCTGCGGACAGACTGCCTGCTGTGCATGGAGGGATACGTGTTGCAGGATGGAGTGTGCACCCAGGGGTGCTCTCTTGGATTCTATCAGGATGGAGACAAATGCCTCAGTCAGTCCACCAAATAGCAGATAGGCTGAGCCACATCACACAAATGAAGGATAAATATGTGTAAACATTAACATCAGTTGCAAGAATATATGTTTTTTTCTCTTTTACGTTTGTGCATTAGTTACCACTTGCTCTATTTTCTTATTTAAACAGATCCAAAATGTTCCTTAAAAGACCTCTTTTCAAATACAGTAGTTGTCAAAATAGTTGTCAAATCCCTCTGGTAAAAATCCTTAAAGTACATTTAATGTAATAATAATAATAATAATAATAATAATAATAATAATAATAATACAATATCTTTAACATATGCAATTTTTTCTTCCAATCATCATCGGAATATAATTCATAGAACCCTACAAATAAAGTAAAAGTGCATTAAAAGTCTTATTAAAAAAAAGCCACAACTTTGTGTCACCTGAGTGTAATTTTTGTTTCATCATAGAGTTTAATGCTCTGTGTGTGTCTGTCTCTGTCTGCCAGGCTGTGATGATCACTGTATGAAGTGTTGGGGTCCTGGACAGTGCCAGCAATGTCAGCCTCCCTACGCCACCCTGCAGGGTCAGTGTGTGCTCGAATGTGGCAGAAACTACTTCCTGGACGCGTCCTCCCAAGTCTGCAAACGTAAGAGTTGAGACTTTGTTGAACACAATGGAATCCTTCATGTTTTAACCTATTTAAGGAGTCCAGGACATGGTTTCATGAGTGGGAATCTGTGCAAGGTAAATGGAATGGGAAATGACACTTTGTTTGATATAATTCATGTTATACCCAAAACACACCTATGACTGCTTAATTAACTGTTTGTGTCTTATTTTGCCACCAGATTATGTGCTATTAACTAGCAAAAGGGAGTCCATGTCCTTTTATATTATAATAGAAACATAGTGTCCGACATGTAAAGGATTTAATAGTTACTACAAATAGAAATGTGACAATGAAAGTTTGAAAATTGCTTTGCTTGCAAAATAACTGCAGAATAAATACCAGCACAAAGGAAAACCAATTAGTGAACAAATGTAAAAACTTTCAAAACATTTCTTCTTTAGCTTGCTCCTCAGACTGTGTGCTGTGTGATGAGATTGGACACTGCAGAGCTTGTCATGACCAAACCTACCTCATGGAAGGATACTGCACACCCAACTGTGGACATGGATATTATGCAGACCAGAAGACCAGGACTTGCCATGGTAATAAAGGGGTGTCTGTCTGTTTTATGCTTACACAGTACTGTGAAAAATGGTCATTGCCCCATTGCACAAAATGACCCCAATTACTAAGAGAGGATCGACAAATTGAGCTGTATTTTATTTAAGTCAAGATTGCCTGCTCTCAAGGAATTAACACGTATACTGTCAATCATCCTACCTCTAGGCACACCTGGTTGAAAATCCTCAGGTAAAATCATCACATCACAGCAGTTCAGTAATTAGCAGCATGAGGTTTTTATATGGTTCGTCATAAGCTCTGTTGGGCTTCTCCACTAATTAATGAGGTGTAAGCTCTTATTTTGAAAGTATTGGTTCACTGTGTTACAGGTCTGCATCAGTGACAGGTCACATGCAGTAGCCATGTTTTTAGAAAAATATACCTTCTAATAAAGCTAAACAAAGAAACATTACATTAATTTAAATCTTACAGTCTGTCTTATCCAAGTCAAAATACCACAGTGCAGAGTATTCTAATTATATGCAAATTAAATCAAGAAAGCCACATAAATAATGCAAATGACCTCAAGACGTCACATAAAAACAAATCCACGAAGCTGATCCACATGGCTGGTTGCTTGGCAACTGGCTATTAACCAAGGCATACAGCAGTGAAGCCAACAGAAAAATCCCACAACCTAATGCTGTGGGACTGAGCCAGGCTGTTAAATGTTAATGTCCATCCAATGCAACAGCTCATAAAATATGTGGTCCTCACTGTCTAATTAATCTAACAGCGACAAATATGCAGTCTTTACCAACTCACAAATTATCTAGAGAAGTGACCTGATGCTGACAGCCACTTAGTGCTTATACTGGAACCAGAATAGGCCAACAAATACCAATTTTTGTTTTCTAACTGGGATGAAGGAGTTTTTATGAGCAGAAATTTTGGACAAAAACAGAAGTAAAACTTAAAGGTATATTCCCACTCAGTATTTTCCTGCTCAAGGCGTGTGAAGAATTTTGAAAGTAACCACGATATTTTTATTCAGTAGGACGAATGCTATTCTACAGCCTGATATAGAGCTGCCTTACATACAGCCTCATATTTTTAGCACAGCGGAATACAGAGAACAATTCCGATTTTAAGCCAGTGAAGGGCAAAAAATATGAAGTAAACAAAGGGCCATTTTGAAATTCGGTGACGACACACGGAAGTACGTCTTCCCCAAGGGCTTCCCAAGATTTCCAGGCCAAGCAAGGCGCCACGCGCATCTGCGGAAGTTTCAAATCTGCAACAACATGGAGAAGAGAAAGCATGGACGACCTAAAGTAACAGTATCTGTATCGGTTGAGTACCTGAACAAAAGAAACGGAGAGAAGGATCGATGGGAGCTACTGAAATCGAAATCTGGACACGGACAGCTGGCTTTTGCATGTGCATAAGTGACGGGGAAGCTGCAGGGAAATGGCTGCCAGGTAGGAAATCCAAAACAAATCTACCCACGGAAGTCCCTTTCGTTTGGCATGTTTTTGTTTGAATTATGGATTGAAACTTGACCAAATAATAAAATGATATTTATTAATTGATATGCCGCATTTTGGGTGGAATGCATTTTGTACGCCTAGGCTGTTAGTTGAGTGGGAGTATACCTTTAAACACTTGAAGGTTAGGTGTTTAGATAATTCATAAAAGACCCACATGACAGAAATGCAATTACTGAAGGTCACTGATGGTCGTGTTTCTGTCTCCACTTTCAACCAATGTGCTTAAAGTGAGGTTCTGCTGTCTTGTCACTTCAGTTGCAATTACCAACTACAACATTGAGAGCCCCACAAGAGGAATTTCTTATTAGTGTTGTACTAATTAGTTCTCCTGAACTTTAAAAAGAGCTTTGTCTGCAGAGTCGGGTCATGAGAGGAGTGTTGTACTTTCATGTTCAAACAATGGCTGTCAACCTGCAGGCAGAGAGGCCCGAGGCCTTCAGGAGCAGACTGATTCATGAGGAATGAGAAAGTACAATTCTAGTAGAAAAATATCTTATCATGTGTCTTTATGGTTGCTTTATTTCTGTGAAATAATCAACATTTTTCAGCCTCTGGGCTTCCACTAATCCACAAGTTAATCACATGTAATAGTCTGGAGATAAACTGCATTTTTCTTTTCCTTTTTGCCAGCCAAGACAAAAAGTTTAGAAACGAGTGTTTTAAATTATGAACTTATTCTCATTTCAGAATATAATGACATTGCCAGAGGTGTGATATTTTAGAATGCCCACTAACATCATTACAGGAGATATAATGTGATTACAATGTGGCTTCTCAAGAGAGCTGATCTTTAAAAAGTTGCTTAAACGAAGTCACATCCAATTAAAGCCGACTCCTAAAATGCCACGTCAAAACCGCTCATGCTGCTCATGATTTCACTGCCCCCCACCCACCCACACACACCCACACACACACACCCACACACACCCACCCACATACACCCACACACACACGCACACACACACGCACACACACACACACTTCCATTTTCTTTCAGTATTTCTCTTCATTCTTAATTTCCTACTTTTCTTGAATTTATTTCCTTTTGCTATTTATTTATAATAGCTATATATAGTATTAGTATTATAGTATAGTTGTACTGTATATATTGTCAGTCAGTATTACTTTAGAACTACTATTTCCTTTGATAATTCTTCTGATTATTTGTGCCAGACTTCTCTCCCTTCAAGAATCAGTCTGTTATTTTGTGTCTGATTCGCCTCAGAGATAAAAAAAAAAAAAGGAGACCTTTTTCATCTGAGATTTCTTCAGCTTGTCTTTGATAAAAGCAACAAAGATCATCCATTTCAGTTTTCCCCTCTCTCTGCCCTCTCTCCTCCTCTCAGTGAACATCCACCAACCTGCCCTACAAGTAAACGGTTCCCTGCTGGTTCCCCTTGGCAGTTTTGCCCCACTACCCCCCACCTTGCTGCAGGTGAAGGACCCTGACAGTCCGTCTGAGCAGCTGATCTTCCAACTCGTTCATGGCCCGAGTAACGGACGGCTGGTCCTGGTGAGAGGGGAGGAAGGAGAAGAGACTGGAGGCCGAGGGAAGTCAGGTCGAGAACTGAGCGGGGACGACACTTTTACCTGGGCAGAGCTGAGAAGTGGCCGTGTCCAGTTCAGACACCAAAAAGACAAAGCCAGGTCAGTGGATCTGATTTGGTGCTCTTACGAAGGAGGATAATGATGTAAAGAAAAAAAATAAAACATAATTTCCTGCAGCTACAGTGAAATCTTAAAGCAGAAAAAGTGCTTTATTAAACATCAGTGTCAAATGTCAGTCATTGGTGTCAGTTCTTCAGAATCAAGATTGAACTATTTCTTTTACAGTTCCCATTTTATAGTGACAATAGTGAAACAGGAAAAATCAATAGTTGTCAGGAAGAAAGATCGATTTCTACAGCCATAGGAGGAAGACGTAAAATGGAAAATAAGGCAGCCCCAAGCATAAATGATAAATATTATTCTCTTAAGAAGCTTATTGTTGTTGGACATGTTAAAGGTCCAGTCAGTGTGTTTCCATGCATATGGTGCAAAATTCGATATGTCAATCCATTGATTCCTAAGATAACCACATGTACTTCAATACCACTGTAGTGCCATTCATAAATTGAAAACTGGGTCCATGTTCTGCACATTTTTTGTCTTTTTTTCCATTTCTCACCAATTTAAAAATACATATGTAATTGTTGACAATCTGGGAATGCAATAGCCCACTCTTGCTTCTTGATCCAGGTAATGAGTCATAAACAAAAAGGACAGTCTTTTGTTTTTGGGAACACTAGCATAGAATTTAACCTCAACAATCTTAATCGCATTATGTTGCTCATCACAACCATGTGCCTACCTGTATGAATGCATGCAGAATACAAAGCAGGAACTAACATTCCTCAAGGAGTCATTAGCAGAGAGAGATGTTTTTAAATTCATCTCTGATTTTCCATGGACCTGTGTGAAGTGTTTGCTGTTAATTTGCACTACTGGTGAAACTGTTGAATAATTAATGTGTGCATAGTGTTGTGTGTAGTTGTTGTTTGACCTTGATCAACATCACTACTACTAGAGATGGAATTAGATACCTGCTGCTACTGGATGAGTATAATGAGCCTCCGTAGTAAAGGAAAGACCATCAGCATGCTATGCTGGAAAATAAGCAAAACATAAATGAAAGGGTATGTTTGATTTCCGAGAGTTTGATGTCCATGAGAGGGCGGCATGGTAGCCCTGCTGCCTGGGTTCAAATCCAGCTGAGGACCTGGGACTTTTCTGTGTGGAGTTTGTATGTTCTCCCCCATGTCTGCGTGGGTTCTCCATGCTCTTTGAGTTCCGCCCACAGTCCTGAGACATGACAAAGACAGTGTTGGCTCAGCTGGTGACTCTAAAGTGTCTGAAGACTGGATTTTTTTAACAGAAGGCAATAAGTGACAAAATGAACACTATGAAAAATACACTTTATCAATGCAACACAGCCTGCTGTGTTAACATGAAAATAGAAAAAAACAAAAACCTTCAAAGACAGGAAGAAAAACAGCACATGACAAAAGATAAAGGGTGTATGTATGGAGAGAATCGGAACGCTGTGGTTTATCATCAAAGTGCCCTATAACAGTGTGACAGTGTCTCCTATGAATGGGTCTATCACTGGTTAAATGCATTTCATTAGATCCATTGTTGATAGGTGTAGGGGGAATAACAGGTTGCATGAAGCTTGCAGTAAATGATTCACATAAACGTCATACCCGTCAATGAGCTCTCCTTCCCTATGGAGGCAAATGGATTCATTATGTTTCTCCACATATTTACACTGTCAGTAGCAGTGTGGAGCACTGCATGGCCTTTCTCAGACAGTCCAGTTTACACCCAACACTTCAAATGTGTACTTCTTTATTTTTTGGAACTTCTTTATTTTTTGCTTCTCTTATTATCACCCACTCTGCCTACCTTCCATTTGATTTATGCAGCCTCTTGGTTAGAGTTTATTTCCATTAAGCTGCACATGGATTGGAGATGCATTACATTGACACTTTTTAGCTAATATGGCCGCATTTGCATGTGCACAAGACAGTGTGATTTCCCAGTTTGTGCCAGTGACGTGCCAGGGAGGAAGGGAATGTATAGAAGAATACATGTCTGTCTGTCTCTGGAGCACAGTTTGTAGCCAATTTTCCTGAAAAGTCTGGCAGTTTGGGGTTGAGCCCATTGTCTGTTCAGCCAATTAGAATCAACTTATTTAAGACATTAGTCGATACTGACTCAGCCTGTCTGACCTCGAATGGCAGCATGCCAGTGAATGAGCAAACTATGGTTCACTGCCCAGTTTTGAGCCATTAGATTAATGGAAACAACAAAACTCCAAATAGGATTATCTGCATATTATGGCCATATTTTTCAAATTATGTGGAGTAGGCAATAATAGCTGCAGATGGAGAGCGACAAACAAATGCTCTCATGCTTGATTCCCTTAGTAGTAAAGGTTTTTCCCTAGTAAAGGGAAGAACATTAAAAATGCCACAGGCCTTCTCTAGAGCTGTTTTTTCCATTCTTTAGAAGCGTAGCAGACTCTCAGACTGCTGAACAGTACATGTTACCTCTATAAAAAGCTGATTCTTCAGTAACAAAACACAACTTTTATAATACTTTTCTACCCCTAAAATCCTAAATGCACTGGGCCTTATCATATATTACCTCATGTAGTGTTTTAATTATCATTTTTATAATATATTCTTGCCGGCATTTTTGGGACATATTGATATTAAAAGAACAGAAAGTTACGTGATTTGTGGGAAATCAATAATAAAGTTAAATAAATAATAAAGTCTCAATTGTTAAAAAAAAGTATTTCATTTTATAAAAAAAAAACAAAATTGTTCAGCTTGTAGCCATAATTCCCTTTCAGTCTTCACTAAACCAACAACCTGTTAAATCATTTGATGTTCAGCCACAGTTGGATGTGTTCCAATCCAAGCCCCAGGGAGTTGTGGGTTATGTGTCTCATCTTTGATGATGCTGAGTTGACGTGTGGAGAGGAGATATTGATGATGACGAGTGAGTGTGAGCAGGCTGTTTTGAGTGAGTGCATGCTTAGGTTACCATCCTCCACTCATCGAGATAGCACATGATTAGGTCTAATGACTACACACTAGCTTAGCCTCACAGGCCTAATTTTCCCAGAAACCTCCTGGGTTGACTAAAGGCTGTTTCTAAGTCATGAAAGAGAGAGAACAAACTTAACCTGTTCAATTCAAGGCTGTTTCGTAAATGATCTGCTTTCAAGTGATTTAAAAATATCCTGTTTTTCTTTTCATCTCCTTTCTTTTTTCTTTTCTTTTCTTTTCTGTAGGACCGGTGAGTTCACCTTGCGTGTTGCTGACCCCCAGCTGTTTTCTCAAGCCGAAACAGTTCAGGTTCAAGCTGTGTCAATGCAGGTAACATATAAAAACACACTTTCTTTGACTCTCCTTTATTTAATCGGCTACTGTCAATGACACTGACAACCTTGTTTTAATAAGGCGATGTAAAGTGACTTTAATGGATGTATTCTCCTGGCAGAAATGTCATGGGGATATCAATAAAGATTGCTGTTTTATAGCTATGAAGGTCAATTCAATAGGTAATAGAGAAGAGCAGTGTGCCAACACACATTTGTTCTGAAGTGAGTTTATTGTGAAGTAGACTGTCTTGGTCGGTGCGCTGAGGCTCAAATGTCAAGTACTTACAAGATACTTAGTTAATACTTGTGTCCTTGTTCAGAAAGTTCACCTCAGAGAGAAACACTTAACAAGCAGCTTGCGTCCCCGATAAAGTGTACCGCTGTGCCACAGGTGACCTCATGCTGTTTACTGTTGGAATTAGATTGCATGATGTGATGCTTTTGCATTGATACTTCAAATTTCCTATTTTTCCTCTTCGTTAAATCAATATCTGATGGACGGAAATGACACAGTCAACGGCTAAGTGGTTGAAGAACAACACCAACTCACTTTTTATGATCAAAACAAAAAGCTACAATTTAGCACTAGCATTTAATATTTTAGACAATCAAATAAACGCCACAATCTAATTTGATCTTTTTAAAAATATTTTCTATAATATTTTCTATACTGTTCTCTGAGTGAAGAGATCATTTATCGACCCAGCTACATATTCCATATGTATGAGGTGTCCGTCCCCAGCTCACAGATGATGTGTATAATTTTAACACACACTGGTAACACACACCAGCTGCTTTGGCAACCACACATAGTCTATGTAAGGATGTACAACACAAATGCAATAGAAAGTGGGGACCGTCTCTGCTTCCGATCTTCTCTGCTTGGCAGGAGAGGGGGGAATGAAACCCAACTGTTCAATTGAGTTGGGCAACCGAGAAAATCTTGGGGAGAGAGGCTGGATTGGAACGCCCAGAGAGTCTTGGATCTACTCCAGGTCCCAAGGTGGCACAGCCGGGGCTCTCACTTAGCCCTGAGTCTCCGGGCATCTCTCTAAAATTGTGCAATATTGGATATCACAATCCTCCCAAAGCATGCACTGCCCCACATGGGCTGCATTAATGGCAGTCACCATACTATACCATACCCTGACTCAAACATCCTCCAACACTATGAGTATGTGAGTCTTTACCACTTGTCAACATAGTGTTAAGTAGTGCTTTTTGTGTTACTGTGGTTTTCACGACTTGATGCTACACAGGCAAACGCCAACGTGGAAGCAAGAACTCCGCTGCGACAACGCTGATTGTCAACAGGATTGTAGGCTTTATTTTTTTGGACACAGTCCCTGAGCACACTCTGTAGTTTCCCCAACACACACTTTTCACTGCAGATCTACACTGACGATACGTAAGATGATACAGCATTACACCTCCAATGTGCATTCCACCTTGCTTAGAACCCACAAACAAGACAAGCAACAGACGCCGGCTCTCTTCTGCACATGGCAGCTGATATAAGATAGAAGTACATTGCTAATTCTTGTTGCTTTTGTCTTTCTCTGTCTCTTGTTTCAACACCACGTCTTGACTGCTCAGTGTGGAGATCTGAAAGTCAGTGTAATGAGACACAGCCTTATATAGACTGTGTGTGCGTGCCAGCCCATGCTGGCGTGTCTTACAAAATTATCCCAGTCTTCTGTCATCAGGGGATGAATCTCTGTACATATGGAGTATGTAGCTGGGTGGAGGGATGGTCTCAATATGAGAACAAGCAGCACACAGCCACTGTTAATCTGGTCAATCTGACAGCTCATCTTTTAGAGTGTAACCATTTTTCATTTTTCTGCATCATTCCACCTGATCTGCATTCCTCACTGTTTGGAGGCTCTGTCCCCACTGAGTGACACCAGGGCTGTATTTGCCCAGTGTCAGACTGACAACGGGCCATAAGTGGTGGGTGTCAAGTTGACCTCTGATTTTGGCACAAATATGGAAAATAATGAGGAATGAGGGGATAAAAGGTTCTCCCTGAGATTTTCTTGATGGGTCACACTGACAGCTGTGTTTCTCTACTGTGTGTGGGGGGTGTGCGAGTGTGTGTGTGTGTGTGTGTGTGTGTGTGTGTGTGTGTGTGTGTGTGTGTGTGTGTGTGTTCGAGAGAGCGAGAGTCGTACGGAGGTTGTGACACATATAGAGACTGCGTACCTCAGGGGTCAAAGTGATGGATGGGTGATAAAGAACTGAGTGTGTGTGCAATGAAACTAAGTAATGATGTAATTACCAGAGTGGGAAATGATTCATTTGTTTTTTACCAGGAAAAAGAAAATCATTCATATCTGTCACTAAGCACAGACTTCCAAAAAGCAGCTTTAGAGGTGTTAAGTAGATTTGAATAATGATAAAACTAATTGGAATCACAGATTATTAAAATCCACAACAATTAGCATATGCATGTGACAAATCTTTTCTTGACACTGAGGGGCTGCAAAACTTTAAATGAGAAAAAATTGAACTCAAGTCAAGTCAATTTATTTATACAGTGCCAAATCACAACAAACGTTATCTCAAGGCACCTTCCAAGAGAGCAGGTCTAGATTGAACTGTTTATTTTACATGTACAGCAATAACAATAATAACGACTATAATAATCGGCTATAATAAATTTGAGTTTTCCCTGAGTACATCATCTTTGCAGGTGGAGAGAGTGCTGCTTAGAAATGATTGAGTGGAGCGACAGCATTTTGGTCTGTTTGGGGTATCTGCTCAATTACACCATCATTTGATGTGCTCAAATTTATCAGGCAATATGAGCAGAAGCAGCTGATAAGAACAGTATTAATGCACATAATTCAACCTCTG
Source organism: Chaunax sp. Z400 (assembly GCA_037577475.1). Taxonomy (NCBI): domain Eukaryota; kingdom Metazoa; phylum Chordata; class Actinopteri; order Lophiiformes; family Chaunacidae; genus Chaunax; species Chaunax sp. Z400. Next base: position 21,755,913 of record CM075187.1, on the reverse strand, counting down.
TGATTGTCTTTTGACTGACAGTTGATCATCCTTTTTTTTTTTTTTTTTACAGCAGCTTTCTGCTAGCATTCGTGTTTATTAGCAGTTCGTTTCCAACATGTAACACTAGCCTTTTCATACATACACTAATTCACAAAAGTTATGTTGAACGAGTTCAAGAATTCCTCCCAGTTCTGACAGAAAGTATGAAATAAATGTGTTTAGTGTGTTCATAACATCTGAGGATACTGAGGTGAGGCCCGATAAGTTTTGCAAAGAAGTAGTCTTTAAGCTACAGTATGAGAAATTGCTGGGTCTTCCAAGATGAGACTGAAAACAAACATTGTTTTGCAATGTTGTTTTTTCTGTCTTTAAAATTATTTTTCCCAAAATGGAAAAAAACAAAATTGCAGCAACAAACATATCACAAAGAGAAATAAAAGAAAAAGAGAGAATAGCATCAGAAATACTGACATAGGTTACAGTGTTCTTTGTTGTTCTTCGCTCTTTGAGAGAAAAATATTGATGTTTTCTGTATTCGTTATTTGGAAAATGGGAAGGTTTGTAGAGTAGCATTGAAAAGAAACCATTCATTCTTCTCAAACCACATTTAAAATGAATTCTAGCTATGTCTGAGTAAATGTGAATGCTCACATAATGTACAGGTAATATAAGAGAGAGCTGGCACAAGTAAACTACATTGTATATTGGGCCAAAATGCAAAAGCCACGATTGACTGTGAAGCAGCATTCAGAAAAAGACCATTTGTGCTTATGCAACCCTTCCAGTATGAGTAAAGGCTGAAAAATGGAAATTGCTGTTAGTTCCCCAGCCAGCGGGCACCTCAGATTGTAATGGCCTCACGAATGAAAGATCTCAGACGCAGATACCCTTTACCCCTTCTGACAGGAGTGGCTGCCTCTTCTGAAAAAAAAAAAAAAAAGTCTAGTATCTACTGTCATTTCTACAGAGGTGGTCTCACAGACAAATCATACCTTGTGTTGCTGAGTCTTCTCTGAAGGTTTTTAAGTTTCTGAGACCGTCTGCTTTGCTTTCGTGACATAATCTGAACTAAGCTCTCTTTGCTGTTTGTCTGCAGTGCCTTCAGCTGTCAATCAATACCAAAGCATCTTCTGCATGGATTTTTTTCTTGATGATATTCAGAGTGGTGTCTTAAAGTAAAAACAGTGTAAAGTACGAAATATTATATATGGCATATACAACCATGATGATTATAATTCAGTGCATCATTGTTGTTGAGTTCATGTTAACAGCAGTACAACAATACAGCCCGTGTATTACACTGTGTTGTGACAGCTTGACACAAACACAGGAGAGGATAGCTGCAGATAAAAGGCTTTGTTACAAACAAAGAGGCTTACAAGCAGACAGGGAGATGAAATGGACTTGGGAAATGCTTCCACTCTTCTCATCATACCTCTGAATTCCATCCAGTATGAAAACAGCATGAAGAAAAAAACAAAACAAAAAGCACATGAATGAAGTAGCACAAAGACAGGCAGCACAAAAAAAAGAAGTTTTTTTCATCTTCTTAAATTACTGAAGAGCCTTTGGCCCCATGGGTGATGACAAGTCTTTCCCAAATATGAACCTCACCTCTCCCTCACCTGTAAGGTGAGGATTAAAGTTTAGCCCTCCCATAGTGCGCCTTTGTTTGTTTCTGTCTGCCTCGGGGCAGAGATTCTGCTGCTCACATTTAGCGAGATAGCATGTCTCAGCACGACGTAAAAGCAGCACACTTCAGCCCCCATCAACAAATCCTAAACCTTTTGTTTTCTTCCTGCGACTTGCAGACGTGATGGCACAGGATTTGGGATGGGTGGCCTAGGAGTCAAGTCAGCTTTCACCTGTATAGTATTCCTCTGATGTAAAAATTAATCACCAAACAACCCCCAACACAACACAAAGTCTAAGTCTGTTCCAATGATTTTAAGCTGGGTCAGCTCTGTGTATAGAAATATTATCTAGAGGTCACTTTGGCTTGAAGACTCACAGAGGGAGTGTGTGCGTTCTACTTCCCACAAGTCATTTTCTCTGTAGCACCAGCTTGTTTTAAACATCCCTTTGTTTAAGCTGCTGCTTTAAAGGCAAAGAGCTGGAGCGCAGCCACCAGCCATTCCAGGCAACGAATTAGCATGCGCCTGAGCGGTTCGGAGCTCCCTGCCTCACGAATGGTTTGATATAGGGCCATGGAATAGCGGCATCTCTTTGGGGACAGACCATCCATCTCTACCTGTCGCTCGATTGCTGCTAAAACACCCTGTTACACCTTGTGGCGTTGTGTGGTCTTAAAATAGAATCCAGCAGTGCTGTTTTTATTTGGCCTCTGGCTACCTTTTGTCTTTTTTGTTGTTTTCTGTTAGATACCCAAACACAGACACACACAGAAATACAAATACATGTCAATCCTCATGGAAATGTTTCATTGACTGCTTATAAAATTAACATGAAACTCAAAAGATTATGGCAGTAGTAGTGGGGAAACCCTCTGGGACATACATGGGAAGTGTGGACAAATAGTACCCATCACAATATGTAAAGAATTGTTGAAATGCATCCTCACTTAATGAACTTTTTGAGTTTAACACTGTAAATGCTCAAATATTTTTATATATAGCGATGTAACAAATCATAACTGTGGTATATATAAAACTGTATCAAGTTATTTGATTTTTTTATCATTTTTTGAATGGTAGCAGGCAGAAAGACTCCAAGACAAACACAGAGAAATACAGCTCTGATATCCCAGTGCCAACTGTTAGGTAACTTTTTGCTAAAATGTTTTCCATATCTAGTGACTCTTAGTAACCCTCAAGCAGGGGTTAATAAGCATTTGGATGACTCAACCACACATTCTGTGTAGCTTGGGAACAAAAACAATGAGTCAAATGAGGCTAAAAGCTACATAGAGTTGCTAAAAGTTGAGTTGTTAAAGTTCTAATTATCCACACTCTACATTACTTTTCACACAGGCATAGAAGTTACAAACACAGACGGAGGCAGACACACAGTGAGAGATGGGTAAAGTCCTACCTTTGCTCACAATAGGTGGCTTCCGATGCTCTTAAAATTACTTTATTATAGAGACGAAGCTATTCTGCCTCTATGGTGAAGCTTCAGTATGCCTGACTGCAACTTAATTAGATGACCTGCTTAACTCCTCCATCACCTTCATCGTCTTCATCTCCCTCGGTGACCGGACACGACAGCCCCAATGCCCTGACACTCCCTGAAAAATCTTCATCTGACATTTCAGATGTATTCGGGGGAAATGTCTGCGTCTTCTTGCTGTACTCTCTGCCTGCCTTTAGAAGTTACAAATTTTTTCTTAATGCTGAAACTTTGCTTGTTTCCATAAAAATTAGTCTTGTGAATGGTGTGTCTCTCTGTTTACATCTATTCTAGTCTTGTCTGCTCAGTAAATAACAGTTATAATCCCATTCTCTCTTCCTTTTTCTTTTAATCCTCTCTAGCCACCGAAGGTTGTGACTCTCGCTCCATTACTCGTGGAGGGCCGTGGTGCCCTGGCAACCATCACCAAATCGGTCCTGCAGGTTGACGACCCCGACAACCCAGCCGATGTCCTGGTTATGGTCCTTGAGCCGCCCCGTTTCGGTCAGCTAACCCATCTCCACAGTGACCGAACGCTCAGTCGATTCAAGCTGGAGGAGCTGTCACGGGAACAGATCCAGTACGTTCATGACGGCTCAGAGGGGACGGAGGATGGGGTGGTGCTGCAGATCAACGACGGCCACAGCTACATGAATGTTCTCCTCCAGGTCAACATTAATCAGAAGGTAGGATGAGCAAAGACAAAGTTTAATAGGTCAGGGCTGATGTTTAATATTTATATAGCAACTACATCCTCATTTCATCCACTGATCCTGCATTCAACTTGCAGAGAGGAATTTATTTTAGCATATTAGTTTATTGTAAGACAAGACTAGAACCAACTAGTTCCTCGACTAGAAAGCCTCGTATTAAGTCTCTTATAAAAGAAGCCACCGCTGGTTCGAAAACTGTTGGTTGCAACCAAGGCTGACACTCAGCACACAGAATACTGCAAAGGTCAACACATTTTTAATTATAACAAATACACATTTAGATTTAAAAAAATGTTTTAAAGGCTCTCTGGTGTTTAATTTAGAGTTGCCCTGGTCTTCCCTTGCTCAATTCAAAAGTCTCTGCAGAATTAAAAGACCTGCATTGGTTCTTTATTAATACTGGATGAAGTTAGTTTATTGCACCTCAGTGCTCCAAAATCTCTTCAGGAACTTTAGTTTCTAAAATCAGTCACTCGGTCAACAAAGAAGAGCGATTGATCCAAACAGATCATATGTTGTATTGAGGAACTGCACATAGAATGTGGTAAAGGTGAGACTATAATAAATATATCAGCTGACAAGTCCACGCAAAATTCATTCCTACTGTGATACAATGGTAGAATCAAATGCAACATCTGTTACATCCTCTACATGCTTTATATATGCAGTACTTTGTGTCGTGTTAATGTTGTGGTTTACATAAGTCTCATTTATACAAATAGGATTAATGGGTTTAGTGTGTTCATAACATCTGAGGTTGGTGAGGTGAGGTCAGATATGTCTTTCAAAGAAGAACGGCTCTTGTATTTATCAAAAGATTGCCTTCACCAGGAAAACAGCAGGACTTTTTATATATTTAACGCCTTATGTGGTCTTTGAAAGTGGTGGACATTGTATCCTCCCCTTTTTGACCAACCCTCAATGTTTGTCTCTTCAGAACATTGGAACAAATCCATCCTTAAACATTACTTGATTGATTGATTGATTGATTGAAGGCACTCTAATAGACAATAGTCTTGTAGTTTCAGTATAAAGAATCGCAGGGTTCTCCTAGATGAGACTTTGAAAACAAACATTGTTTTGCAATGCTGTTTCTTCAATCTTTTAAATTCTTCTTCCCCCCCCAAACATATCACAAAGAGAAATGAAAGAGAAAAGAGCTTCAGAAATATTGATTGTAAGTTAAAGTGTATGTTGTTCTTACTAGTGTCATAAAGAAAGAATCCCTCTTAAATAAAGAATCACCTTCCCTCTTTGAGGGAAAAATATTGATGTTTTCTGTATTTGTAATTTTGAAAATGTGAAGGTTTGTATTGTACCTTGAAAAGAAACCATTCATTCTACTCAAACCACATTTAAAATGAATTCTAGCTATGTCTGAGTAAATGTGAATGCTCACATACTGTACAGGTAGTAGAAGAGAGAGCTGGCACAAATAAACTACATTGTATATTGGGCCAAAATGCAAAAACTACGATTGACTGTGAAGCAGCATTCAGAAAAAGACCATTTGTGCTTATGCAACCCCTCCAGTATAAGTAAAGGCTGAAAAATGGAAATTGCTTATTTAAATCCCTGCTAGTTCCCCAGCCAGCGGGTGCATTAAAACCATTCAGACATTAGCGTTAAAACCAAGTGAAAATGCTTTTAGTTGTATTCAGTTTGAAATGGGATAAATGCCAAGCCCTGTGCGTGAGTTATTGAAATAAGCTCAAGGATCATTTTCTGTTTATTTGCTTCCTCCAGCAGTTCAGGCTTCAGTAGTTAATAAGATAAAGATATACAATTAGTACACTTACAAGATCAAAGTGGTTACATAAAAGGTAACTAGTTTTCTGTCTCAGCTGGTTGTGAAAAATGTTATTCACGTGGAGCAGTTGTAAGAAGTGGATAAAAATGTTCCTTTTGTTTTTAGTTAAACTATATTTATTCTCTGACTTTCTGAATTATTGCCATCCAAACATTTCTTGACATCCACTGTATTCCTCCGAACTCCTTTAAATGCCTCGACTTAAGCATTCATCACATTGACTCTGTGCGACATGTCCACACAGTGTGTTCTGTTGACTTTATCGCTGATAATAGTTTGCTAGAGGCACAGACTGATCCTCACATACTTAAACACTGTTACACAAACAGACCAGTGTGTGTGTGTGTGTGTGTGTGTGCGTGTGTGTGTGTGTGTGTGTGTGTGTGTGTGTGTGTGTGTGTGTGTGTGTGTGTGTGTGTGTGTGTGTGTGTGTGTGTGTGTGTGTGTGTGTGTGCTGATCAGTTTTACTTCTCTCACCATGAGAGTGAGGACACGTGGTTGTTTCCTCACGTCTTCAAGGTTCAAGCTATAAGGTTAAAATAGGTTTAAGGTTTATGTGGGACACTGTTGTGTCATTGAGACAATATGAATGTAATAAACAGATTTCAGTGAGAGTAAATCATGCCCACACACACAATGGCACATACAAAGTTGCTACAGGTTGTATTCAGGACAGAAACCTTCACTGCATTTTAATCAGGTTTTTGATAAAGACCTACTTGTTTCATGCTCCGATATAAAGATAAAGATACGTAAATATTAAGTGTTGGAGTCAACATTCCTCAACATATACTGAGCATGATGAAAATACACTAATTAACTTATTTTATGTTCTTTTAATTCAGCCACACTCCGGGTTATAGGATTAATAATTGATTTGATGTATAAAGGTTTTTACTTTCAAATCACAAGTCTCCCTAAAGTCATATTTCAAAATAAGTAAAGTCTCAGAACATTAGGTTCAACTCAGTCCTTGAGTCTTGATTCTTTAACACTGTTTGACTTTAAAGTGTAAACTGTAATGAAAAACAAAAAAAAGTTTTTAACCCTTTTTGATCACGTCCATGGTCATGTTGTGTTCCTATTTAACAATAGATGCAAAAGCAAAAACACAATCAATTTCTTGATATTTTTATATCAAAATCTGATCGTTTTCTTCTGGTAAGAAAAAACACAAGATGCTCTTACACGAGCCTTAAGCAATCAGGTTCATCTGATCTTATCATGGCATCCACACATCAGCTTTCAGCGGCACAGCGTCTCGGTGTCTCCGTTCCGGGTTTACTGTACAAAAACACAACACTATACTTTATTCACTGATGTTGGTGAAACAGGATCATGTTTTATTGAGACAATGTTTTTTTTTTCCTCTGGCTACTCTGCTTTGTGATTCATGGAGTTTTGTGATTTATGGAGTTTTTGATTTATGGAGTTTTGTGATTGTGTTTCTGATTTATGGAGTTTTGTGATTTATGTTGTTTCTGATTTATGGAGTTTGTGATTTATGGAGTTTCGTGATGGACAAATGACTTTTGTTGCTGAAGTAACAAGTAAAGTCTGAGGTGAATAGAGGTCAGTTTGATGACTGGGAATCCAGTACTAAAGTTTCCTGATGGACAGATGTTACTTTAAGACAGTTACCACAAGCTCGGTTAGCCATTCAGCTAATAGCAAAACACTATTGGCTTTTATGAACGCCAATTAATATCTATCACAAATCTCTACCTAATTGACAGGAAACATCTAAATTTAACAAAATGTAGCAGTTTACCTTCTGTTTCATGCAGACTTAAAGTCTCAAGTCCAATGTGTACAAAAAGACACAAAAATACTACAGTGTATTTGATTTAGACATAGATTTATAATGTTCGTCCAAATACTAACTATACAGCACATGGGTTAACCTGCCAAATTAAACCTTTTAATGATAACACTAACATCCCACCTTGTTGTCTTGTTATACTTTTGTTCAGGAAGCAGAGAAACTTTTCAGTGACATGTTTTCGAACAGTCTCTACAGTTTGGGTTTGGAGGGCAGCTCTGTCTGTCTGGCTGCATGCAGATGATGTGCTTCAGGCTCACCTCCTCTGCTTTTTCCCCTTCTGTGAATCAATAGCATCCTACACATGCTCTCTCTCTCTCACACACACACTCTCACACACACACATGCATACCAGTATCCATTTACTGTAAAATGCCCTGATGCTGCATTCTCTCATGCATTAGACAGAGCATGATGGAAAGCTGAGAGAATGCCCTTGATTTATGTGCCAGGCCATTTGACGAGTCCCAGCAGTGACAGCGTTCACATTTCATCCTTGTTGCCCCTCTTTTGATCTATGCAGGTAGAGATTAGTGAGGAAATGTAGCTGGAAGGAGTATCGTCAGTAATGTCGTCTTCTACAACCTGAAAATAGGATGTGCACTATTAAATGTGCACTACCTTCTAAACAGCAGCAAGAGAGAACTCCACCTACTGCAGTGTAGTGGAGGCGTTACTCGCCAAAATGACACCTCTTGTGTTTTCATAGTTTTCTTTAATGCATCACAGCAGCTGTGTTTGGTAAACATAAACATACTACGTGCAATTTACTCAACTTACCTGACTGGATTTTGGGTTTTTGAATTCAAACTTCCCATTGCTCAACTTGGCACATTAGTCAACTTGCCAATGTGCCAGGTTGACTAATGAAGTTGTAACACTGCAGGCGTCCAGCTGAGGAAGCTATTATTGAAAGAGCAGAAGAGTAAGCGGGAAACATAGATCACAAATCTGGAGGGGTATAGTATGGGAGAAGAAAGAATAAGGAAAAAGAAGAGGAAAAAATCAAATCTATCATCAAAGGTGAACCCTGGCTGCATCCTCAAAGCTTTAAAGACTAAGCCTTGAGTGATTATTGGCTCTCTGGATTTAAATGGACCTGAGCTAATGGATCCTTAGTTTTCAGAACATGGAAGTCTTTGTATTTCCAGGCCCACCATCCAGGCTGCAGTGGTGGCTGTCGATGCCAGGCTGTGTCGGACAACAGCCTCTGTGAAAGTTGGATTACTGCGCTCTAAAGCAGGAGACTAATCAGGCCAGTAATGACCCTCTGATGGATGGACTTTCTTTCTACTCAGCCTGAGCCCTGAGCTGAGCTGGAACTCAGCTGAAAAGGTGCAGGACCCTTGGCTTTCAATTACTGTCTCGGGGAGAACACTCAGAGCTTCTGAGAAACCCTCGGGCTTTTCTGCTCCCCAGCAGAAATGGAATTAGATATGTTTTCTGATCAGCCGTCCAGCTTTTGAAGGCTAATAGCTCTTTTGTCAAGCAGATGAAAGAGGCTGAGTGCTTTGAGTTGAGCCCTTTACCACTTGTCATCATCATTGTTAAGAATTTGTTTTGATTTTTTTTTTTTGCAACACTTTATATCCCAAACTGGCGCCCTATGTCGCCTCATGTGTTTACTTTTGCACATGCTCTGTCATTTTGGACACCATGTCTCATCGAGATGAAACGACTGTTTGATGCCGATAAGGATTTATTCTTCATTCTGTGGCTTTCGCTTATTGTTAAACAAGTCCATCAGCTCATCCTGTTAACTCCAGTGGGTTTATGGAAATGTGAGAGACGACTATGTCATTATCTATATAGCAGCCTGACCATCACACCTGGCAGCTAGATAGTCAATGTTTTATGTATGACTCTGTCTCTGCAAAGTCATTTATTTCTCTTTTCGTTGACTGCAACCAAAACCTCTCATCCACCATCAGCTGTATTTACGGTATATTCACCATGTCAGACCTGCTGCCTCACAGACCTTTGAACATGGCTGATTATTCACCTTTTCATGTATTTCTTCTCAAAGTACTGTGGCTAAGAAAAAGAATAAAGTTGTTGGTGTTGTTGGGACTTAAATCTTTATATAGTTCTTCTCTCCTACAATTTTTTTTTTCATCACTCATTCAGTGAATCAGTCAGTCCTCATTTAGACTCAAGGAGCACTCAAGTCCAAATCTCACGCTTCATTCTTGTATCTCGTAAATCTGAAATGACATCAAGCAAATTTGGGTTCTTGCTTTCCCATAGGTCAAAAAGCAGAGAAAGATTAATTAGCCTTTCAGTTTCTTGATACGTGACTGAGGGAGATAAGCATCAGTCGGTCTGGAGAAACACAATTCTCTCTCAGAAAAAAAGCAAAACAACTAATTATAGTTTTGTGTTATTCAAGCAAGAAAATGACCAAGTTGCCAAATGAGGCTGCAGCTGCTGGACAAAATCAGGAACAACGGCAAACTTGTGCATCCTAAAAGTTTCCTCTGGTCTCTTTTATTTTGTAGAGTGTGCCGTTTCTGTGTCCTTCAGAGACTTTGGTGGTCATCAGGGGAGGCTGATAATCTCCTGGTTGTTGTAGTTCTCTGAGTTAAAAGTCTGTCATGCTGACTTATGTGTTTTCCCTTCCCGGGCCATCCGCTGCATGTCTTGCCGTTCTTTGCCTGCTGTCACTGAAATAGTTTGATTTGGATCAGCCGGGCAGGCAGGAAGAGGAGCCACAGATGGTGTGCTGGTTGTTATCTGCAAACACAGCCTCACATGCACACACACTCATTCTCACACACCTGTGCACACTATTATCTATTACTACCTACTGACACACTGTTTATGCCATTACACTGATCGTGTGTGTGTGTGTGTGTGTGTGTGTGTGTGTGTGTGTGTGTGTGTGTGTGTGTGTGTGTGTGTGTGTGTGTGTGTGTGTGTGTGTGTGTGCAGCTTAAAAGATGGACCTGATGTGAATATTTTATTCAAGTGTTTGTACTTCTTTTAAATTAAACATTAATGCGTTACAACTCATTAAAAAGCCATTAACAAGTTTTTGGTTTCCAAATTCCGTCAGGCAGATATTTAGCCTCTCCACTTTTAAATGTTTGACTGTTTGTCAATAAACTCTCAGGGGTTTCTAACTTTCTAATGCAGCGTCAAGTTTGCATTAATTAATGTTGTTGTTAGTATACAGTATTTCTTTTGGTCTCAATACACCACAAGCATCCCCAGTAGCTAAGTGATTTGACAGTTCATTACTTATTGATTAGGTTAAAAGACACCCCACTGGTTTATAACCAATGTAAGGATCTATTTAAGGGTATCTGTTTACAATATGGTGTCAAAATGATTCCTTTTAAAGTGAATTTCGGCTAAACTTTTTGGTTTATGGAGTGTTTTAACACTATTTTTATTCTAACATGTTGTGTTCTTGTAAATGCACTTTGGCCATGAATTTAACTTTGACTTCTTTTACTAGTTGATTGTTATGACTTGTTACTATATTGATTTTTATGGCACATTTATGCCTGTCATAGGATGCATTTTCTCTCTCCATTGCTATACATGTCATTTCTGTTTGAAGTTGGTGCTTTCTTGTCCATGGGGTAAATTGGATTTTAGGCAGATGTTCAGCCATTCCCAATTTAAGATGGCTTCTCATTGTCACCAATCATTCGCCTGATGAATGTCTAGAAGCAAAATGTCACAAAAAATGTAAGTTAGACAGTGCAGGAATTCCCTTTGATAGTTCCGATCGATTCATCCCTGTCCGCCGCACCTGCCTTAATAATAGATGTGCGAAATATTCTTTTGTAACGTGTTGTGTTCCCCAAAGGTTATATTGAACTTGGACTTGCAGCAACATCTCTTGATAAGTGGCCAGGTTTACGTTAAGGTATTTGCCCCCACAGTATAAGGAGAGAACAATGGAAATAAAAGCAAATAAATAAAACCAGTTCCTGTTGTGAAAATGGTCATTGATTGGAATTGTGGAATTATTTACAATTGTATTATAATAGCTGCCGTTACTTGTTGAGCTAATGATGACTTGGTTTCAGTGTCTATCAATATTTGTGGTAAAATAGGAATATAATTGTTTGTCGTTCATCCTCTTACAATGTATTTTCAAGAGTTACCCAGGCAATATCTGTCAGCATAAACAGTTTTTATATAAACTGTTTCTGACTACATATGACCTTGAATTCTTTATTCATCCAGCTGTAAAGTATGGAGGTTCTGTTTACAGAGAAAAATATCAGGTTGGGTTTATAGATGCACAAGAAGGACGTCACACTTGTTTTTATTTAGGCAGCAGGGTGGCACAGTGAGTAAGAGGTCTAGTTTCAAAAGCTCCCAGACAGCAGGTATCTTCCCTGCTGGAATGTCCTCCAGCTACACTGAATCATCCACCAGGCTGTGGTCTCTGGGGCTGGTCCTGCTTTTTCTTCTTTGCTTCGAAGGCAGGCCCCGCAAAACGACGAGTTACTTTATCACAGATCAATACAATATCGTAACCCTTCTCAGACAGAGAGTGAGCCGATTGAGTCTTTTGTTGATACTTTACCTCTGTTTGATGGAGCTAACTCACTCAGGTGTCACTGCTGCCGATTGGCAGAGCTCTGTGACTCCTTGGTTTCACAAGCCTTTAGGTTACAACAGGTGTGGAATAAAACAAGCTGCACAAGCTGTGACAACACAAAATGAAAATGGCATCAGGCTGCACCCGGGGAGCAAACGACTGAGTCTGCTTTTATTTCTAAAAGTTTAAAAAGTAAATCTAACGCAGATAACTCTTGATTATGCTACTGCACCTGTGGCTTTTATATTTGATCTAAATTCCTCACATCTGTTAAACTCTTCCCAGAAAAAAATCATGTGGCGCATATTTTTTATTTTTTTACTTTGATTGGATAATCTCATAGTCCTGTGGTGAAAATCACAGACAGGTGGTGGATATAAAAGGGTAATGACCCCCTTTTTGTTTTAGTATTAGAGAATAGCTTTGAAGAGATGGCAAGCTGGGTACTTGGCATGAACACTGACAGGTGAACTAATGTAAAACTAGTGTAGAAAAACACTCCAGTAATTAGCAGTAGTACCAAAGCTGGCAAAGCGAAATGATGATGAAGTATCATGAGTGTTAAAACATGTATTTGTGTGTGTGTGTTTTCTTTTCAGGCTGCTGGCTCTCCTCACATGCTGTCTGTGCCGATGACCTGGGTAAAGCAAGGAGGCATGGTGCGATTAGATAAAAAATATCTGCAGACGGACTACAAGGGAGTCGGCTCTGATGACATTGTCTACATCATCCATGCCTCAGATGGACAACCTAAATACGGTACAAACTCTCTCATGCTCGCTCATATGTAATGCCAAGTGGCTTTATGTTGGCTTCAGTTTGACTAAAATACATTTTTAAAAGTTTTCTAAATGTCCTCTACACAGCATATCATAGTGAATGTCCCAAATCTCATTAGCCAATTAGTTCAACTAATGTATGACTGTATGAAACTGTAATGACCAGAAACATACTTGAACCCAGAAGTATGACAGAATAGAGGCAAGGTCAAGAAACACTTCTAACACTCAGGGAAATAAGGATCAGTCCCAGAAGGTCAGTCCATGAGAATGCATTGTGTGGAAGGCTGGCAGGGTGGCTTGAAACAGACAGGCAAGCAAGAATACAGGGTGGCTGGAAAGAAACACACCAGATAATCTTGCCAAGTGTGGCCGATTATCGATCAGTAGATGTACTGAGGGACGCATGAGAGAATGGGATGCAGGTGAGGAGACTGGTAAGGAGTCCCAAAGGAGGTGAATGGCCGGACAGGGTCATAGAGTATAGGGCAGGAGAGAGTGGCTGGATCTGCAACGACAGAAGAGTTACAGATGTAATAGGAGAAGCAGAGCACATTGGAAATAAGTATGTTATACTTGATTGTGTTATTCATTCGTATTTATATGTATTATACATATGTACATTTTTACTAAATAAATTCAATCAATCAATCAGCAGGAAATATAAAAACATGACTGATGCTGGGACTTTTACAGATCCTGTCATGGTTATGGATCAACAGTGAAGCTAGTCATGTATTATTATTATTATTATTATTGTTGTTGTTGGTATTAATCTTTCACCTACATTTTATTTTATTTTATTTTATTATTCTATTATACTTTTATTCTATTATACTTCTTACTACATGCTGCTACCTCCTCCCTTACTGCTGTATCAAATTGAATTTCCCCCACGGGGGATGAATAAATCTACATCTTATCTACATCTTATCTCACCAAAGTACATCAAACTCTAACATATCATGTCTAAACTTAATATAAACACAGAATATTTTTTTCATGTGTGCCTCACCTCATCCTCCTTAGGTTATATATATCTCATAACAATTTTTAATGTACATCCTGACCCTCTGTTTAGGTGGGGTAATCACAAGCAGTTTTGCCCCTAATTCGGACCAGATACTGTATGTTGTGGGGATTTCTAGTTTCTCTGATGTATAATAACTATGAGAAGCAGTTAACCACCTTCACCTTCTCTGTCCAGGAGAGGTGGTGCTGGTGTCCATGCCAGCTGACGGCCCCGCAGAGGGCTGGAGCCCCTCGCTAACGGAAGACCAAGGCTTCACACCGACCACTTCCTTCACCCAGCAGGATGTCAACGACGGCACCGTCTGGTACCGCCACTTTGGAAGAGGGTCAAACAGCGACTCCTTCCAGTTCCAGGTCAGTGCTGGTACTTTTATGCTGTTTACACTGGGAGTGTTTCAGCCATGTTTTCAAGTCATCCATCTCACTGGTGTCTGAATGTTTCCCTTCAGTTTTATCCTCACAGCAGTCACCATAAGGTCGAGCTTCAAGTCTATTTTTCTGATCTTTTCCATGTCTAATTACACTACTTCTTTATTCAGGCTCTCTTACATAATCCTATCCATCCATGCCAAAGCTACATGGTAAAAAACTTAAATAATATATCAATAATATAAATATATAATAATATAACATGTATTTGTTGAGCGTGTGAGCTCAAAAGTTAATATATGCTAAATGAATTATGGGTTCACATACAGTAGAGAATAATACGAAATAGCAAAAATACATGACACGGTTGTTTTTTTTTTACTCTCTGCTGAGTGTGTTGCTGAGTGTGTAGTACCACCACTGTATGTATAAATATTTTCAAAAACCTGATAAAAGAAAATAAATATGCTGTGAGACGAGGAATCCTCAGGGGGCCGATGAAAACGTCTTTCCCGCAAAGAAAAAGAGGAGGAGACGGTGACAGAGATGCATGTCGCCGTCCTTGTTGTTTGTTCTCTTGTGTCCTCATCCTCTCTCTGGAGTGTTGTTTGAAATTCACACTCATGTTCCCTCGTGTTTACCTCCTCTCTCCTTCACTCTTCAACCTCTCTAACTTTTCTCCCTCCGGCTTGATTTAATTCTCACCCCCTCCTCTTTTTCTCATGCATCTCTTTGTTTCTCTCCTGCTCTCTTCCATCCTCCTCCACCGTTTCTTCTATTGTGTTTCCCTATAACCACAACATTATACCGCTGTACATCTATAAAAGTGTGCAGATTATAGATATCTATGAAAAATGTCCATCCGTCTTTGTTCTTTATTTTAAAAGTTGAAGTCTACTCATCACTCAGGACTTTTAACCACCAACCACATACTGATGTATTAATGCAACGTCGCTCCTCTTCGTTTATTTCCTTTTATTTCCAACTCTTCTTTAAGTGTAGCCACTATGAATTTCCTTGGCACCAAACTTCCTTTGTGATTCATTGGCACTCCAGATCAACCCATTGTGACTTATCTTGATTGGCATAAATAGCACTAAATTACCTGGAAATTGGCTCCGAGTCTAAGACAAGTAAAAGTGATGTAACATTCGTCACGCTGCAGTTAGATGCTTTCAAGCCAGTCTCTGCTTCACTTTGACTTCATTAGAAAAACAAGAGCCAGCCGAGATATTGTGGCCACAACCAATCTCTCTCTCCCACCATCCTTCTACATTTTGGTTCCATCCATTAAGGCAATTGCCTTTCAATTACTAAGTGCTGGAGTCAAATTAAATTCTCAAGTGTCTAATCTTTTTGACAGGATGTGGGAAAGCAATGGCAAAGAAAAGTGAACCGCTGGAAGCATTTGTGTCATTATCAGAGGTAGTGATTCAACTTGATGGTTTGTCAAGATGGTATTATTGTCCTCTGCTGGCTTTTACCAGTGTGAGGGCCCTTGTTAGAAATGCTCATGCTTCTGCAACCTGGACATCAGGGGCTGAATGGAAGTAGGCTACACTGCACTCAACACGACATCTTGTGATTTTGCACATCAAAACTGTGTTGGTGATGGGGATGATGGGGATTTGGAGTACGTGTAGTTTTGTCTGGAATGAAAAAATTTCCTTTCCAATTTTTTTTTCTATATAAAAGACAAAAGAAAGAACATCATGGTATAGATTTATCCTACTAATCAAAATTATTATTATATTATTACATCGATTTTTAAAAAAAGTATGAAAAATGAAAAATCTAAGGTGTAGTTTATAACTTACTATATATATATATATATATATACACACACACACAAAATATTTATATATCATATTTATATATTTATTTATAAAAACAGGCGTTTTTTGTTGAATGTTGTACCCACAGTGTAAAGAATATAATTTCCATTAATTTAAAGGTATACTTGCAGTATAAAAACTATAAGTATCTGAATATATGAGTTAGAGTTAGCTAGGTATATTAGAGTTAGCTTTTTAAACTATAATGCCTCCTTGGCACACATGAAAATGCAAGCACAAGCCAGTGGACCCAACATGTTGAAATGGAAATATAATAATAATAATTCACAAGCTGTGTATTAATAAACGGTTTGTATGTGAGTTATAGTTAATTTAGGAGAAGAGGTGTGAGTCTCTGATTTCTGTTGATAAAACCTTTTCTCTCATGCTGTTGGAACGTAAATTAGTTTTGTATTTCTGATGATACATCATTTATGTTGAACTGAGTCAATTGAATAATTATCATTTACCTATTACCTTTACCACATCACCTTCAATAAATCCAGCTAACTCCTCCCTGACCTTCATTTCTTGTGGTTGGTGGCACTGACTCCAGGCTTCACATCACTGACTGTCAGAGCTGACTACAGCTTCCTGAACTCTTATTTCCCAAATGCCACTGATGCGATAGGAACAAGCAGCAGCAGGATAAGTAAGTGGTGACACAAGTTGTCTCTTGGAATGAACAACCACAGTCGCTGCCTTTGCTTATGTAAATCATGAGACAAAACAAGTTAAGGCTGCATATTTTGGAGATCTTGAGTTAGGGAAATAGAGCTCCCACCACACAGTTATTATATAAAAGTGACAGAGAGAAAAAGGTAATTAAAGTAGTGTGGGTGGAAAAGAGCAGAAATTCTAATGAAATTCTATTTTCTTTTCAGACTGGAAGGGAGAGGAGATTAGACTGATCCACCAGCTTTTCCACCACTTATCAGCAATTCAACTCAACTTAATCTTTAATTCTAATTTAATCTCAGTTTCTAATTCAAATCATGATGTGCATGGTAAGCAAACAAAAGTACAGAGGTCTGCAAAGACAGAAGAGCTTGTGCTCATTCACACTGTCCCTGGGAAGAATAGAACTGCATTTAATGTTTGTGTAAAACAATCCATGTGTGTGAATGTTTACACCTGACTGGAGCCTCTGTCAGGAACAAAATGAAAGTTGTAAAAGTTTGTTACAGCTGGACAAGACCTCTTGGAGAATACAGTTCATTTCCTGTTTCCTACCTGTTTACTACAGTAAAGATGAATTTACCTTCAACATAATCAAGTAATTCCTCCTTTAGCCGTTATCATGTTCATTCCTGAAAATGAAATAATGTAACATGAAACCTCTGACTAGAGCGGGCAGTAAAATTCTTCTCTCCAGCCTCTCAAACCTTTCCTGACTGCCTCTTTTTCTTACCCAGACCATAACATTTTCCTGTTCATAACCAAATGGTTTAAGGTGCCTTAACAAAACCAAACGTAAAACATAGCTTTCATATCCTTATGTTTTTTACAAGTCACTGACAAACGATGATCTCCTACTGATAGCTGTGTGGGATCAGAAAACAATCAAATTGGTCATTCTTGGACATAATGAGAAATGACTTGCTGTATTTAATTGCTTAGTTTGGACGACTTGCCGGCTCATCCTAGCATTTCATCTGTTTATTCCAAATCAACCTCACATGCATCACTTCATATGTGGCAGGTAAACGCTTCCAGGCAGCAAATGTTCAAATAGCAAATTAATGAGCCGTTTATTCTTGAGCACACCTCCTTCACACACACACACACACACAAAAAATACGTTTGAACCCATATGCACAGATTTTTGGGGAGATGGAAGAGAGATTACAGAGTCCCCTCCAGAAAACAGAAAATTAACTTCTGTTGTAATGAACACTATAAAATGGAACCAGGACTAGTGGGAAGTGCAATAAAATGACTATACATGTAGTTTAAAAATGCAAAAATCAGATGTATTGTTAAATTACACTTAAAAACAAAAAGGGGCAATCGAACAGTAACTGAATACTGACCGAAGGATGATTATAGATAATACTATTATATCATTATTTTATGATTTAAACTATTGTTTGACCATTGATTATTATCTTTTCTATCTAAAAATAACATTTTCATGGCAGAAATATTGCCTGACAATGACTGCAGGTTATGAATATATATTTATTTATATATATATATATATATATATATATATATATATATATATATATATATATATATATATGAAGCTTAATGGAAGATATGATTTCAGACAGATGGTGCTGTGTGTTTGAAAAGGAGGGGAATTATCATTATTTTCAATTTACATCACAGAAAGACCAGAACATCAGCAGAAGGTGTGCTATTAAAGTGTCCAAATTCATCAACAGCTGCCTGACAAAACTCCCTCTCCTTTATGCATTTCACACTCTGAAATGTTTTTATGGATTTTAGAAAGTCATATAAAAGTAATCAGTGTGTTTTTGCTCCAGTGAGTACAATAAGTCCCCTGAAACTGGACACAGATTTGTACATAAACAATGGTCAGCTGAACAACGAGATCACTACCTTGAGTTTCATTCCCAGCCTGTCATCACCTCCGTCACTCAGACAAAATGTGTAATACATGAGCCAGAGTGCAGAGGAACAGAAATGTATTCACATAATGTGCTGCATATTGAGATCTCAAACTTCAAGGTAAGAGAAGTTTAGAGGGTGTAGAGGACGGAAGTGAGGGAGAAGGGATATGTAAGGGATATATAATAGGTGCATTCAGTGTGTATTTATCAAGAGGTTTTCAATCTCTAGTATAAGATTGGATGTTTTTACTTGTCTGCAGGTTTCCACAGAGGCAGCGCCAGTCATACAGAGCAATGCCCAGACCTTTACCATAGGAGTCTTACCTCAGATCCCAGGATTCCCTCAGCTGGCTCCTGATTGTGACCTACAGATCACGGTAGGGGCTGGGAAATGGCAAACTTAGCCAACTTCTGTATAGTAAGTTTTTAGAATTATTATTATTAAGGTATTCATAATAGTAAAAGGCTATAAAAGCTAAGGTAAAATGAATTTATATACTGTAACACTGTTTACATTTATAATACGCGCATTTAAGCATTGTATCATGATTCTAGTGGGTCACACGTTCAGAGCTCTTCTGATCAAAAGTCAACACAGACATTCAGAATTCATTCAGCTGTTTGTCTTCTGCATCTGTCATTAACATTTTATGCTGTTTTTTACTTGTTGAAAACCTAACATAAATCCTCATGCGCTACTTCTGGCTCACTAAAGTCAGACTTATCTTAGCTTACTGTATTTCAGACTCCCCTGCTTTCCATGTTACCATTAAGTTACACTTAATTTTATTTCTTAAGATAAGAAATTAGCATTTAAGAATTGCCTGTAATGTCCTGGAAAATGTTTTTTTTTTAATTAGAAATAAAGTAGGAACCCTTGAACTACTATAGCTGCAGTGAAGAGAAGAGAAACAGCTGTTTGTGTGGCTTGTTTTCTGTGTCTTTGTCCTGTCCTCAGTTCTAAACACATGAGGTGTCTCAGAGTTGGCGGATCAAGTAGTTGTTGTTTTACCGCCGTTCCCTCCTCAGCATGTGTGTATATAATGTGTGTGTGTGTGTGTGTGTGTGTCTGTGTGTGTAAATTGGTCTGTTTGTGCATGTGTGCAGGCTCTGGAGGACAGAGTGACAGAGATTACACCTGCAGCTCTGTCCTTCATCGACACTGAGACTCCCAACGAGAAGCTCATCTACAATATCACCAAAGCCCTACCGCCAGGACAAGGTCTCACACACACAGACGCACACACACAATTAGGTTTCCCACATAATGATGGTGTATATTATTATATATAATATGCTGTTTCTCATTATTAGGCGCCCATGAGCAAGGCAGTCTGATTTTCTGCGTATTGATCCAAAGTTTTTCTTTGCAACTTCCTGGTATCAAAGTGGAAAATGATAATAAAAAAAAAATAGTTTTACAACTACATAATCTTCTCTGGATAAATAAAATTGAGTGTTAGATTAGATTATTTTAAATTCTCGTATCAACAATACAGAATTTTTGCCTCAATACCCGGAGGAAGGATTCAGGTTTTCCCAGCTGGGAGTACAAGCCAGACACTAACAATGTGTTTTTTATAAAGCAGCTATGTGCCGTTTCCATCCTCCAAAATTATTTAATTACTCTTTTTAAGTCTGAACATTTTCATGCAAATTAGTGTTGATTTCATTTATGCTGGTTTTAGAGCCATTCATTTCTGCATTTGCACCATCTGACAGACTGGTGTGTCATTTTCAGCTCTCTGCCTCATTAAAGGGAAACATGATTTACAATGAGTCATATTCGTCTAACTAATGAACTGATGAAAAAAAGTGAGAAAATCATTTTAAACAGAGCCAGCGAGAAGGCGGGGGAACACATTCATAATAAACAGCAGCATTTGTCATGAACATTTAATTTTCTGTAATTAGATTTATTCCCCTGTAAGAGAAATATTTTTCAGATGTGCAGAAGCTGAGTAGACATAGCCTAATAAAACTTAAATCTAAGCAGGAACACTGTTTAAGTTAACAGCGTTTTTTTTCATAGCTGTACATAGTTGTACATATACAGGACATATTAAGTACATATAAACTGTCATGCTAATTACCCCCACTTTATTGAAATTTGGCCTCTTCTTCTCTTCCCTTCTGCTTTTTTCACCAGTATGTTATCTATTAAAGAAACTGTTGTTCTTTGTCTCTGTTAGCAGAGCAACGCAGTTCATTTGTGCCCTGAGAACAGCCAGCTGAGGAACAATTCTGAATCTAATACCCCAGCATGAGACACAAGATGAATGTCTGAAGAATTTCCCCCTCTCCTGCTTGTCCTCAGGTGCGATGGAGCATCGGGACAGACCGTACACACCGGTGACATATTTCACTCAGGCTGACGTCAATGAGGGGAAAATCATCTACAGACCACCGCAGGCCCCTTCACACCTGCAGGAGCTCTACCAGTACTCCTTTATTGGTGAGATACAAACATGCACACACTCGTTAACAAGTCACATAAGGATTTAATCTGATAGACAATTTTCAGCTGTGTCGATACGAGAACATCGTCTATTGTGTCGTGACAAGAACATCCACTATTGCCCCAAATGAAACAGTGTTTTAACTGTGTAATTGTTGCCTCCAGGATGTATTAAAAATGTTTTTTGTTTAGTAATGCATGGTTAAATTTCCTGGAGATGTACAATATATGGACAAAAGTATTGGGACACTTGGCCCTTACACCTACAGGAGCTTATATAACATCCCGTCTAAATTCATAGGCATTAATATGGAGTTTATGGACCTTGCTTTGACCACTGGGGCACAGTCATGCTAGAACTGGAAAGGGCCTTCCCCAAACTGGTCCCACAAAGTTGGAAGCCTAGAATTGTCCAAAATGTCTTGGTCTGCTGAAGCATTAAGTTTTCCCTTCACTAGAACTAAGGGGCCTAACCCAACAACCCCATACAATTATTCTTCCTCCATATTAAGAGGTGTGTCCGAATACTTTCATACATATAATGTATGTATGAATGAATTATTCACCCTCCTTCGCCCTGGGAATGTTTATCTCAGGAGTTCACTTGAGTTTTCAGAGGATGTGATGTCACTTCAGGTGGCAACAACAACTCATGGGAAATGACCACCTTCTAAAGTTTGATAACAGCCCTACTATTGCTGTATAAATTCTCTATGACCTAACACTACTAAGCAAGACTACTGCAATACATTTGTTTATCAGTTTAGCCAAAAACTCTCTTGATGATGACTCAGCACAGAGAATAATCTTACTACAGGCGTCGGTCGGTCGACACCCTTCATATTGATTTTAAGGTTTGGTTCACTTTTCACAGTCCGTCAATTTGTGAAACTCATCATTTTTTTTATGCCCTGGATTGTTAAATCCATAACGCCAAGATATAAACAGTAACTGATGAATACAATACATGATGAATTGAGTGGATTTAACTGTTTAAAAAAACAAACTATGCGTGGGCTTGTAAGACATTTTCAAAGTAAATCTCAGCTGTCTCTAAGATGCATGCATTCCAAAAGATAACCCATAATCCAAGATCAAGAATGATTTAGATTTCTCTTAATCTGGGTTTGTGGCGCTCCAACAGAAAGCTTTGCAGCACTAAATTATCATCATTGCCTCCTGGGTTTAATGTATGATGGCATCATCCGTTCAGTTTTTATGTTCGCTGCAGCACCCTGTCAAGTATGCCTGAACCCACTGTTTTTCACTTTTATCACCTCACCGCAATAAAAGTTTTCTTTTCCTTAATCCTGACAGGTCTGCCAGAGTCACTGAGCATCTATTTCACAGGTAAATGCTTCACCTTCCTCAGTTTAGAGAGGATGAGGAGGAGGAGGAGGAGGAGGATTATTTCCTCTCTACCCTTCATTCTCTCCTCTTTAGTGCTTCCAAACATCCGGCGTATGTTTCTTCCACCTCCTCTCGTCTTTTCATGCTGAATCCTCTCCGTCTCATTTTTCCATCCTCACCTCCGCCTCCACCCTCATATTCTCCTCCTGGCTACTCCCCTGAACCCTTTCATCTTTGACTAAAATATTTGTTTTCTCTTTCCTCACCATCACTTCTTCTCTCTCCCCTCTCCTTTTTTTTATTCAGTGACTCCTCCCATTGTCCTCCCCCTTCACCTCTACTTTTATTGTGTTTTCTTTTTTGTTTTGACATTTTTGCTAACGTAATGCTCTAAATTCTTCTCGTTGCTCTTCTCTGACGTCAATTTCTCCTCTTTTTTTCCCTTTCTCTGCATTTCCCACCTTTGCTTTCTTCATATTCTCATTTGCTGCCCTCCATCGATCTCTCCTTTCTCTTCCTGTCCGGTTTCCATCCTCCTTCTTTCAATCTTCATAGATCATTCTCATGCTCCTTCCTTCACTCCTTCACATTATCTTTTTTCTCCTCTCGTCCCCATTTTTCTCCATGCACTAAATCTGTCCCCTCCATCCCTCTTCTCTACTCCTATACTTTGCTCCTCCTCCATCTCACCTCTGCCACTTTGCTCTTTGTTAAATTTGCTTTGGCACAAATCTGGCTTCACATCCGCAGTGATTTCCTGGTCTGGCTCATTGACCTTTAGCCTGATCAGATCAAGTCTCCTTTGTTTACTGTGTGTTGTTTGAAGGGGCCCTGCTGTTTACCTCTATCCCCAGCAGGAGCTGTGTGGAAAATATGTGTTTACGATTGTTCAGAGGCGTCGCTAAAGTTTTGTTTTCACTTTAGTGTAGACCTTGAGGCACACACACACACACACACACACACACACACACACACACACACACACACACACACACACACACACACACACACACACACACATACAGACACACACACAGTGAGGCCTCTGATACTTCTATCCTCCATCCATCTAACTAGGTACTTGGTACTGAAAAGTTGTTTTTTGGTGGCCAGTAGAAAATGCAACAGTTTTTATTATTTGTTTCTGGTACAAAGTATATATAGACATATATACCTGTAGCATATATAGTATAAATAGTAAATATAAGTTGTTTGACTCTCTAAAATGGGCCATTTTTGTGTCAGAATCAAATCTATTGGTCATTTCAAGCAAGTTCACATAGATAAATAAAATGACTAATTGTCTGCATGCATTAAAACAGATATGTTGAACCTGTTTTATACTCTGTATACAGGTCAGCAGCTCTTACACAACAGTGTGGGCTGTCTCATCAATTATATAGCAATAGCCATAATTGAGTATAATTTGATACATGCATAATTTAGAATTTAATTTGCATGTAATGGAGCATTGGACTATACTACACTTATATGTACTACTGATATCCACATTAGAATAAAGTTAACTAATTATGTTAACATAAAGCTAGGCAGGAACGACCTCCCAGTTTAAACCATGTGAACTATACTATTTGCATGAGGTTAATAGGCGGTTTGTTTCTGCTGCATTACAGGCCAGAAATCCGCCATCTGATCACTCAATTGTTGAGTCACTGTAATTAATCAGCAGCCTCAATCAAAAGGAAATTCTTCCAAGCATCAAATTTATGAGCATCAAATACTCACCCTTTGTAGGTTGAAAAGGAATCTGTACAAAGCCCGTTTGTTTCCTTTGCAGAGAACAGCGGAGTGGTTTGATCCGCTTGAATTCATGTCCTTTAAAGGATTTTAGTAACAAGACTCGAGGGTGTAGAGCAAGTATCAAAACATCCATACAAACAACTCCTGCAAAATATCCCACTGTCTGTGTGTCCAATATGTTCCAAACAGAACAAGTAATATATTGCTGTGCTGTAATTGATTGTGTCCTGATTCATGGAGACTTTTAATCACAGCTCTTGTGATTGTATGTTTTTTTTCTCTTTCTCATATTAATAATCTTAACAGAGGAGCTCACTCAAGGAACCTGATTAGATTTTTTGATTTTTTTTTTACCAATTTCAATTATTATCAGATGTGTTTGTGTTTCAGAAAGTCTTTGCTTGTCTGATTAATTTCATGACTTTTTTCATGTATCGAGCATTTTCATCGTTCTCAGTGTCATTTCTGTAATCTGTGTGTGTGTGTGTCTTAGTGTCAGACGGCGAACACACCACTCCTGAGCTGGACTTTGCAATCCTGCTGCTGTCGAACCATCAGCAGCCGCCGGTGTTTCAGGTTCTAGACCCGCTGCTGGAGGTCAGCGTGGGAGGACAGGCTCCCATAGGTAAACACACACACACACACACACAAATAGACAGCACTAATACTAATTTCCACAAAGACAGCCTGTGGTGTAGAGGGTCCAGGAAGTGATGTAGTGATCTGTGTGAGGTAATGAGCCCTGAATTGTGGCCCTGATGATTTACAACGCTGGTTAAAGAGTTATGTGTACGTGAGCGCATGCATCTGATACAGACAGTTAAGTTTCTCCTTCTCCCCTTCTTTCTTCTTGTTTGTGTGTGTAGGCGGTCAGCAGTTGGCAGTGAGCGACGCTGACACGGCTCCAGATGAGCTGGAGTTTGAGCTGGTGGAGGCTCCCATCCATGGAGAGCTGATTAAGACAGATGGCAGCACTCGTACCAGTATGACCAACGGTGAGATGAGGCACACACACACACACACACACACACACACACACACACACACACACACACACACACACACACACACACACACACACACACACAGGTGTAATACAGATACAGAATACACAAATGTCCTCAGGTGTCAACTGTATCAGTAAACTATAAACTTTAGTCAGTCAGATATTATGCAGGTAGATATTTCCACCAAATGTTCTCATCTGATTTCGTTTTAGCCGACATAAACTGAAAGCATGATATCAAATAGATGTGTTAATATGGACTGATCTACTCTTGTCAGTTTCTGGTTCACTGCCTTAACCTCACTTCAACAACATCAGTTGCGGTTGACTATCTATGCCAGTAGTTATCAATCCTGTAAGGGCTAATTAACAATGTCTTACTTGAATATTGATGTTGATTAGTGTTCAGTTGATATCATTACAAAAAGCATTTCATTGAATTCCAAATAACAGAATTCCAGTTATCCTTAGGACTAGAGAACCATGTGAAAAGGGTCCCAAGTTAAGCTTTTTGTGGCAGATCACTGAGCATAACTAAAAGCCACTCCAATTTTCAATTATTTTAATGTCACACATTAGAAATCTATGTAGAAACATGATGATTAGTAAACACTAAGTCACTGGTAACAAAGCAGCAGAAATATTAGACATATGGATTAAACATAAATGCATAATGTCACCTTAATCCCTGATTTTACTGTGTATTAGACAGGTACTACTTTCATTCCCTCCATGTGAGTAGATGATTATATTCATGAGTGATTAACAATTGCAACACTTGAAATTTGACATTCACACTTGACTTTAATGTTGTTACTGATCACAAACAGATTGATCAGAATTGTTAAAACAAGAAAGATTGTCATACTTTTGTTTTGGGCAACAAGAGCAAACTATAAGGAAGAAATCTGATGCTACTGGATTTTCAAAGCAGAAACAATTATTTTCAAAGCAGGTTTCTGAAATACTTATTTAATTGTTAATTCGTCTACTAATATATGTTTCTTTTTTTAAAATTTATAATGCATATACAGGCATAAACTTAAAAAACAGACCCACTTTGCAGGTGAGACTGTGGATGATTTGCACTTCACCAGAGTTCATTTTTATCAGTAAAGCTATTACATTCAAAGTGTGAGTTGAATTGAAAAGGATATGAAATGAGAGTGAGCATGGAGAAGACAACTCTCAAGTGCAGAGAAATGTCATCTGTTGTTACTCTTGGGGTTTTGTAAACACTCACAAAACATACTTGCTCTTATTCTATAGTTGTAAAGCTTCCTTATACACTGTTCAGTCTTAACTTACACATTTAGTTAGTTTTCTTAGAAATACAGTCTATAGAAAAAAAACAGAAACACACACCTCTATTCACCCCTTTGTCATCCCATCAGGTGACACCTTCACTTTCAGCGATGTCACCCGCAACGTTCTGCTCTACCAACACACTGGCCTCTCCACCCTGGACGATGCCATCACCTTCTCCGTTAGCGATGGCATGTCCATGGCAACCACAGCCGTGCAAGTGGTGATACTTGGTGCCGGGCACGACGGGCCGCAACGAGACCCAGCAGCCACGCTGTCGCTGGAAGTGGGCGAGAAAAGCAGCACCGTCATCAAACGCTCACATCTGGCTTACACTGTGAGTGAATGGAGATAAACGCTAACTAATTAGTGTTTGAAAATCAGAAGATGTATTTATTCCCTTTACATTTCTCATGTTGTTCAATACATTGAGCCAGTAAAGGTGGTATTTCAGGCAGAATAAGATGGTAAAGGTCTCTGTGGAGCATCCTTTGACCTGATTTAGGGTCTGTTCTGCTGTTCAGATGAAACAGTAGCAGTGACTGTACCCGTCACTACTAGAGTCCAAGGTTTTTCTCTCTCGCAGGACAACACATCCCCAGATGACCAGATTCAGATCCAGTTGGTGTCAGTGCCGATGTACGGCATCCTGACCAGGAGCCAGTCCCAGCAGGAGCACCAGGAGCTGAGGGAGTACTCCTCCTTCACCATGGAGGACATCAACAATCACATGATCAGGTGGGAGTTAAATGCAACCGAACAATGAAGAATGACTTCAAGCAAATTGTGACTTTTGGACAACATTTCCATCAAGCTATATATGATTTTTTTTTTTACTTCATACTTCTTGATCACACCTTAGATTGTTTATTATCTTTTTTCTTTAGCTGTCCAAAGAAATTATTGTATTGTAATTTTGAAGAAACTAAAACTAGCAATGAAAAGCACCCATAAGAATATTCTAGGTTTTAACACTGGGTTTTAGTTTCCTATGATGGTTTGAATGCTGCCTCTGAGGCATATAAAAACAGAATATCCAGATAAAATATGCAACTATTAACCAAAAATGACTTTGAAAAACCCTCAATTATTACACAGAAGCAATAAAGGTGCATGAGGGTCCATGTGAGAAAAGAGTGAATTAGCTCCTTTTTAGTTCTCCAATAAATAAAAAATGCGTAGAGTTCAGTTAACTGCTCAGTTAGCAAGTATTCAGGACCCTACATACAGATTGAGTTTATCCAGTGCATTTTAAAGAAGGTTCAAAAAGGTTCCGTGGTATCAGAAATCTGTAGAAGAGAGTAGAATCATTCAACAAAAGTTCAAACCACTTGAATTGAAGTCAAGAGGTTTTTGCAGGACAAGAGTGTTATGGTTAGATACTGAGAGCATTTATGATCCTTGAATAAAGCTGCTGTTGATTTTACTTTGTAAGAGATAAAAAAAAAAAGGATTGGAGGGTTCTTCACGCTGTCAAAGTCATGGTCAGCCTCTCTGATTGCAGCGTGAGTCATCGGGGAGACAATGTTTTCCCCTCAGCGTCACAGCAGAAGAGGATCTGGTAATAACTCATAGAGACATGTTGTTTTCCTTCAATCTAACATTTGTTCTCACGAGATGAGAGCTCTTCAAACATTGACGTTACCAAAACCTAGTCAGGAAACAAATGAATCATCAGGGAATAATTTAGTCGCCTTTTCCCCATTACATTCAATGACTTTTGGCACGAGCTACTTCAATTAGCATCACTGTGATATTACCTGCCAGAGGTATTCAGGCCCCCAATGAGCGGAGCTAAGATGAAATATAAATATTCAGATACAAACTGCTTCATTTCCATAATGCGGGCCTGATTAGCTTTAATGTAGCGCAATCTCCGGGGGCAATCTTCAAATCGGCTGTATTAGTTCTTTCTCTGTGGCGTTTACTCAGACAAACAAGAGCCAGGAATTGTTTTATGAGAATTAAATGGGATTAGAGGGGATTATACCAGTATGTATTTAGTGTTTTGCTAAGATTAGTATCGTTTTGGAAGGGCTAATGCAAAGCTAGTCCGCTATCATTTTAGGATTTGACACATTAACACATATTTATTAATTATTCTATCAAACAAAATAGCTATTAAACAACATGCAATATATTTAAAAAATATCTTTTTAGAAAATAAATCTTATCAATGTCTCCACCTACAGGTACATCACTTCCTTAGAGACGGGCAGTCAGCCAGTCACAGACATCTTCCACTTTGTCGTTTATGACGGAGACAGCAATCGCCTTGACAACCAGATGTGCACCATCACCATCACCTCCACGCCCAGACAGCCGCCGGTGGTCACAGTCCGCAGCGGCATCAAGGTAGTCGCACATCTGCACACAGCATACGTGAAAACTACTAAAAGACCCTAATAAATAGAAGATGACAATTTTATGGATGGTGCGGTGCATAAACGGTCCTTTACACACAAACAGCACATTGTTATTTCCTCTCCATTACCCTGCCTACTCATACAAGAATGAAACCCTAAAACAGTCTTTTGAGTTGTTTAAAGCAGCTGCTGTGTTTAGAAACAGTCATTAACGTGACTAATGAAGCAGAGGAAAGCCATGATACACTGTCACCTGTTGTCTATCAGATACCGAGGGACCAACCTGCTAATTCATATCTCTGTGATTCAGCATGTGTGTCTTTTAAAACAGGCACCTGTTCGTTCATGTGTTATTATCAATCAAGATACATATGCTCATCCTCTCAGCTCAATCTTGGGACTTCTGTTTCCTAATCGCTTAGAAAATATCCACTGTGTGCTTCAGTTAACCTCCCACTGAAACGTATCTGTCCTCCATCATTGCATCTTTTGTCTTTGAGGGTTGAAAATATGAAGTGACCTCCCTCAGGGATGAATCCTGTATTAGCACTGCAGAACTAAAAGATATAAAAGTGAAATTCCAAAGGTTTCTCTTTTAAAATCTCTCCTTTACTTTGCTTGGAGGCATTTGTTTTTTTAGCCGTGGACAGAGCAAATGGGAAAAGTTCCTTTTTTTAAGCAAGAACAATCTCAAAATACAGTACAAATGTTAACAGTTTGATTTGTTTTAGGACAATGAAACAAATATAGTAAAGACTGATCACGAACCTTAAGAACAGTTTGACATTGTGTATGTATTTCTGAAAAAATAGATACATTTGAGATTTTTGACAGTTTTTTCTAAGGAGGTTGCTGAAATATTTATGCTATCCAAACTTATGACTATCGAGGGTCTAACCCTTTTATCTATAAACCCCCATCAACTTCTGGACTAACCAGACTTATTTTACTATTCCGTCATTTAGGTAAAGGAAGGTAGCCGAGTGCAGCTGTCTACCAATCATATTACAGTGTCAGACCTGGACACACCCAGGAAGGACCTGCTGGTTTGGCTCATCAGTCCTCCAAAGTATGGTTTCATCGAAAACACAAACAGAGGTGAGATCTTATGTGTTTTATTGGGATTGTGAGGTTAAGAGTTGTAGACCTTCGAAGTGTGGACATGGTTGCAGGCAGGTGGCTTTGTTAAGGCCAACGTGTGCGTCTTCCCGAGGCCTACAAATCCAAACATGAACACACAAAACATACTGTATACACGTATGACACGGTACTACTTCTGTGCGTCTGTGTGAGGTCATGCCTGCATTACTCTGAACAATTTCCACATTTCTATTTATGTCACACTCATATGCTCACTATGCGAGTTGAATTCTCTGCGGTGCTTTTGCCATCTGTCACAGCTTGATAATGTTGTGCATAAGCCCTGCTAGATGGCTGACTACAGATGGGGCCATGTTTGAAGTCCCAATTTTGACTGCATGTTTGCTCAACCGATACTCTCTTTTGAACCTGAATGGAACTGTTTGGAAAGATGAAAAAGATTAGATGCATTGGAAAGGAATACAACAAATACAACACTTGAATATATATAAATGGCAAAAAGAATACAAAATACATACAATGTAATTTAATAACATATAGAGTACATTACTAATTTTCCAGAATTGATGAATGTTTGCAATTTTTTTGATTCCCTTACAGTATTGCATACAGTATAATCACCTATATGGGGTACATGCAGTATGTAGAATTACAAAACTGCACCTTAAATTGTAAATATTGCAGAGCAATAACAAAAAACATTTTAAAAGATGCTTTGCATTAAAGGCACACTCCAATTTTAAGCAAGTGCAATGGAGGGTAGGGATAGTTTAGCAAAAGATATTAAGTAATTGCATCATGGGAAACATGTAATCCAGGGCTTTGCCTTTTCGTGACACTGAAAGTCAATATATCCTAAGCTCTGCAGGTTCGATATTGACCATTTTTAAAAATCTGTCTCTTGTACAGTAAGTCTAACCCAACTTTATGGAAGTGTGATACTAATTTGCTTCACAAAAAGTCATTTTAATCTTTCACACAAAAAGATTAACTTAAGGTTTACTCGCTTGCTCTTCGTGCTCATCATATAACCAAAGTATGGAATTACAGCCGTTACATGTTAGGGAGTCTGATGTGATTGCAACTGAACTTCGTGACATCTGAGCAATCTCCAGTAGCATGATGAAGATGTGAGATGCAGTTAGAGGAAGTTAGTGAGAGGACATGAAGTTAAGTTAAGCAACCCCCCTCAAAAATGCATTAAAACTCAGACACACACCACCACCAGTCACCGTTAAATTACTATAACACTATTTGTTAGTCTGCACAAGATAAAAAAAATAACATTCTTGCTCATACAAATTCAAACTCATGTCTGCAGCAGAATAAAATTACATTAAAACAAGTTAATTCATTACTGAAAGAAAATTGCCATATAATATTGATATGCAAAGCAGTACTTTCAATAATAAATGTGAAGCATTTACAAATGAGGCTCTGCCATATTACACGCAACAACGAGTTATCTGCAGATGCAATGAAGGATGCATGGACCTGGATATTTATATTGTCTGCTGTTGTAGATAAGCCGCTGGCACCATAATTCTCTCCGCATGTCCCAGCTGAATGTCCTGGATGGCTGCAGGAGCAGAGGGACAGTCACTGGTATTCAGTCAGTCTGAAGAGTGAGGAGACTGAATTGCTTCTGTCACTCTCAATATGTCGGTTATTTTCCTCAACAAAACCAGCGTGCACAGATGTGGTGTTGATGTGCAAATGCATGGATTACATTGCAGTTATCCAAACATACACAGGAAAATACAGAATAGAATACACACCTACATACATATCCTGTATTTTTATGCAAAACAGCTTCTTCCGAGACATTAGCATTCCCAGTAGTGTGGTTTGCACAGAAACAGGCACAAATAGAGACATACTGACATTCTCTAATATTATGGATTTTAATTTCAGAATCTGACATTTGATAATAGACCTTTTCCTGTAGTGCCACTTTTTCTATTTGCATCCCCACAATAAATAAGGCTCTATAAGGCAGTCTGAGGAGAAACCAGTGGGTTTTTAAATGATCATCAATAATTCCTTTGATAATTTCATTCAGAAGTAGAATTTGCACATTTTGCATAAAGGTACTCTCACATAACTAGTGCATACATTCATACAGACTTGATTATCGTCAGGGGCGGATCTATGATTTTTCTAACTCAAGGGCCACAAAGGGGCCACATTCTACACAGAGGGGGAAGTATATGTCCAACATAGATGCACATTTACTTATTCAGGAAGATCTATTTACATTTCATTCCTTGTTTGCCATTGGTGCGACAGCTTTGGGAAAAGACACACATCATTAGATGTATTTTTCAAATTGTACCTTGTACCGCATTAAAAAAAAAGGAAAAAAAGTTCTTAATTTTCATATTTATTTAATTGTAAACCGGAGTGCAGAAAACATAACATTTCATTTCATTTTTTAACACATTAACTTAAAACAGGTCATGTATATTATTACAGCATATAGAACAGTTTAGAACAGAAAAACTGGCAGTTAGCTTAGCTTGTTTACAAACAAGGACAAATCCTACTTATGACTTTAAGCAAAGTCCAGACATAATGTGCATTGTGTTCCTTTCAAAATAGAACAATTGTGTGGTTTTTTTTTTATGTCTGGAACTGAATCACCTCACAAATTCATTCATATCCAATGTCTTTGCCATCTATAGACTCAAATCAGAAGTCTAAGAAAATGTTTATTGTTTTTAAAGTCAGGAAGAAAAGTCAGAATTCTGACTTTACTCTCAGAATAAATGGCCAGTGACCCTCTGGCCCCCATCCCTGGATACGCCCACGATTATAGTTATTTTTATTGCATTTGGGTACACTGTCTGTAACAGACATTATATTCCTCAACAAAACAACGAAGCATCTGGTGGAAATTTTAAGGTTACAGATATATTGAAAGGTGTGAGAGAAGTTATTCTACTGTGAAATGATTAATATAACAGCATGCTCCATAACTATTTTATTCACCACATCTGTTCTGTATTTTCCTGAAAAACTCATTTCCTGTTTTCTACCCATGGTTTCAATTAGCTTAAATTAGAGATAGTCTAAGATATCAGCAGAGTCGCTTTTCTATTTCACTTCTAAAATCAGCAGATGCCATGTTTCAGAATGCAATAAAAATGACTGCAGGTGATTTTTCATGTTGGTTGTGATTCTGTCAGAGCTACCACTCAGATAAGAGACTCCTTTCCCTCACCTTATAACAGTCAGATGATGGAGATATGATGTGATTTACTGTTGTGCCTGCAACACACACACAAATACACACATCAAGTATTCCCTGCAGAATCCTGACTCAGCTCACCGAGGAATCATCCATCTTCTCTGCCGAACACTCTCACAGTTTCTCTCACACTACACAGATTTCAAGGTTGATTTTGCACTTTCCCCACGACTCTCCTTCAATGACAGGAGTGACAGCATTGTAGGGAACTGTAAAAGTGTCTTGGTGCATCCATCCTGCATCCACACAGCCACATAATTCTGATGAAAATTAAATATTTAAAAAATGTTTTGGGAAAAACACATGTTTTGCTGTGATTACAGCTGTTACATGCAATAAGTGATAGTATGGTCACTCAGCTGAGAGGCTCAGCAGGAGATAAAAATGAATATTAAATGAGTTTCATAAAAAACAGTAAAAGGTAAGTGACATAACCTGTGTAAAACGAGAACAAAAAGCATGGAGCTGCAACGATTTGTAGATTATTAGTTTTGAAATTTCAGAAAATTAGTTACCAATTATTTTAATAATCAAATCTTCATTTCAGCCATATTTCAAGCATATATATCAAATGTTCGCCAGTTATAGCTCTTTAAATCTAACTATTTGCTGTTTGTCTTTTCCACTGATGATAGTAAATGAAGAGTCTTTTGGTTTTTAAGTCTTGGTCAAATAAAACGAGTAATTTGAAGACATCAGGGAAATTGTGATGCACATTTTTTTACAAATTCTTTTCATATGCTCTTAAATTTAATTAAACATGAAAATAATTGGCACATGAATTGATAAGGAAATAAAACATTAGCTGCAGAAATATTAAAAAGCAACCAACAGAAATGTCATTGGAGGCAGAGACGTTAAGGAGACAGTAACTTATGTTATCTCTTCATGTTGTTTCTCCATCTTCTTTTCCACCAGGAGGCTCAGTTGGTGGCTCACGGGTCATTACCCCTGATGTGCCCTTCTCTGTGGAGGACCTGACGTCGGACCGAATCTTCTACGTGCAAGACAGCCAACACAAAGCTCAGGCCAAACAGGACGTCTTCAGCTTCTACATCAGCGATGGACAGAGCCAGACGGAGGCTTTCAACATCGAAATTGACATCCAGGTAGCGGAGCATGTTGTGGTGACTCCGATTAACCTGTAGAAAATAGTCATATTTGCTGTTTATGGTAGTTTAATCTAATAAATATCTCTAAATCTGCTGCACAGAAGTTCTGACACACCTTCCTATTCACTCGGATGAGGAAGTGTGTCCAAACTTCTGACTGGTGCTGCATATTTTGGCATCACTTGATTGCAAGTAGTAGATTTGCAGCACCACCATCCGACCAGTCTTTTAAATCAATACCCATCTCATTTCACATCAGATCTCATGGACACATTTTCTGCACACAGTCGTGCTTCTAACAGGCACAAAACACTTCCTCCAGCATCTCCCTCAGCCCCAATTATCACAATGATCCTCCTCATGTTACATAGGTAATTCTGGCATTTTTACTGTGGAATCCCAGAAGCACAATGAACAGTCTAAACAGTTAGAATGAGAGATTAGTAGGTGGACGGCTGCACTCTGGAGAAATGTCCTATTGTTAATAGAAGATATAAAAGCATAGTAGAAATTAAAGATTTAAAATTTGCTCATTTACTTGACTGCTTCATATTAACTACCTCTGCAGATTGTTTCTGGTCCTCAAAAGAACTCAATTAAGCTTCTTGATTTGGTAATAAATTATGTCAACGTTCACCCTGAGGAGCAAAACACACCGACGATTACAGCTGCTCCGTGTCATCAGTAAAATATTGAGCTGTTGAAGTTGAGCTGGGATGGTACTGGTGGGGACTTCACTGCTGCAGGCTCCATCAGTCATGTTTAAATGGACCATCCCATATAGCAGCTCTTTTAAACCGCAATCCTTGATCGGATGATAACTTCATCTAGGAAAAAAGAAAACAGCTCTGTCCTTCAGCCTAAACAAACTCAGCCATCCATCATGCAAGCCTGTTTTATGTCTTCAGTTTATTGATGGGGCTGTCAGTGAGCGCTGTGAGTGTGTGTGAGCTGTACACATGCAGTAAGTCTTTGAGTACATGTATGACAATGGGTGTGTTTGTATGTGATAGTATAGATTGCTTTTGATTGTTTTTATGTAGATACTTAAATTCATAGCTGGCTTTTCTGCACCGCAATATTTGAAGGACCTTCAACAGCGGTGTATTTTTTCTGTCTCAGCAGAGTAAAGAGGACAGCGAGCCTGTGGTGTCAGTCAGCAGCATCCATGTGGAGGAAAACTCTGGTGTCGTCATCACCAACTCGTCCCTCAGCGTCCTCGACCAGGATACCCCAGAAAACGAGATCCTCTTCACCATCATTAGAAAGCCTTCCTACGGTGAGCACTGATAACACCACACACACACACACACACACACACACACACACACACACACACACACACACACACACACACACACACACACACACACACACACACACACACACACTACTGTAAAATATCCAATCTAAGAAAACATGCCTGCTATAAATCTACCTTTCATTATACTGAGAGGATTTAATCTACTCTCAGGATTATGAATGGGTTTGGCCAAGTACAAGAGACGTCTCTGTATAATGCAATTCAACGGCACCACAGCCTTCAAGCTGAATCAACAAAAACTGAACAGTACGACTGTGATGAAGGGAGTATTTATTCCAAGGTTGTTGTGTAATTTGTTCTGGTAGATGTGTATAACCAGTTTCTATGGAAAGCAGCAACCAGTAATACCACAGGCCAAACAAATGGTCCAGACTGAATTATGTGGTGCTCTGTAAGCTCTGCAAACTGGACATGTCTTATCACAGCAGTACAACTGCACACTTGTATGAGCACTTGAAGTGAAAAACCCCTGAGCGCTTTGTCAAGATGGCAGAAAGACTTTTTGGAAATGTTTGTTCATCACCAGTAACTTTTGCTCCATTGAAAGAGCTCAACACCGGCCCAGGCCCATTAGGCCCACCTGCAATGCTGCGCCTGGTCTGGGGACAGGCTAATAAAAACAACTTTCCCTTTTACAAATTTTTTCATTAAATAAATTAAGTTGCATTTTAGTCTACTTTCAGATTAGGTGTACCATTAACACAAAGTGAACAGTAAAGGAGACTAGACAGAAGTTCCTTCTTGTGGAACCCTTTTGATTGGACAAGCCTTTCATATTTCTAACTTTTATATATATATATTACTGCTGCACACTCAGCACTGGACCTAAACTCAAATGACTGTACAGAGCTAATTTAATCCTGGAATTTTTCTGCTGCAGCTATGGGACACAAATCTCTGGTCTCCTCTGGGCTAAATGGAGAAGCTCTTCGTTCTTCTCACATGGGATGAGCTTCCATCCTCACAGGCCGGCTTCATTTAACCCGCTGACCACGTCATTAAAACTTTATGATTGTTTAAATAATATCAGTGCTACGGCCAGTGTTATCAAAGTGTTATCAAAAATCCTCAAACTGGATTTTTTACAATAAAATCTGTGAGGTACAACATACATTCTTTCTGAGTCTAAACTGTGCATGAAAAACAAGCTTTTTGGAATGCAATAACTCATTATAAATTGAAATATAGGAATATAATAAAATATGAAATATGAACAAATATTAAATACCCCAAAATTATGCAAATATACATTTGTCAGTCATTATTTTAACTGCATTCTCCAGTTAAGATATGAATCGGTTTGAGTTTTAAGTCAAATGATAAAGTAAAAGTACTGATTCTCCAGTTCAAGGTTCTGTAGAATCCGGCATGTCCTTACTGCCGTACATAGCCGCTCTCATCGACTACAGGTCACTTTTGCTGTTGGATGCTGGAAACAACGTTACTAATGTTTCAATCCACCGACTGCAGCTCACCTTTGCTGTCAGCTTTTGCACCGACATCACATTTACAGTAGACTCTTGCATTGCTACATAATGCAATTATATCATGGCAGGTATATTGTTGAGGGTCCACGGAAGCACAAAGTGCGATGTAGTAGAAGTCTCAAGGAAGCTGCAACCGTTATTACCTTTACCACATCCATCACATTCATCATTATCACAGGCCAAGCAAACGGCCCATTCTGAACAGGCATGTTTAGAACAGGCACTGCACTCGTAATTAAAATGTACGGATGACGATTGAACGAAGACCTTCAAACATGTGCATCCTATGTTGTATTGAATTGCGCAATCTTTAGACCAAGGTCTCTCATTCATAAGGCAGCACAGAGGAAAGCATTCACAAGAAATCAAAACAGTCAAATACAGCATGCAGATCGATCCATAAAAACTAAGCAATGTCATTTCTAAGGATTTTCATTCTCATCTTTTCATACGGTTCATTCATTTAGGTATGGAGGTGTTTTTATTATCTCTGCTAGGCGTAAATCTGGAGGAGATGGTGTTTAAGGACCTCTCGTGGTTGAAAAGATTCACATTTTTGAAAAACTTATTTTAAGTGATCTGATTTTATATCACTGTTGACTTCTAACTTCTCACTCCTCTTAGTCCGCTGCTAGGAGCCAGAAGCGATCAACAACTGCTTCACCCTCATGATCCCAGTTACACCATGGCAAAGATCTGCACTCCACTGAGTGCACTCTTCTAGTTAGTGGTTATTATGGTTTTGCTTTTAAGATATAATGGAGATGTCAGCAAGAGTTGTTTGAAAATTAGGCTCTCATTTATATTTACATACACTAGAAAGCAGGATACTCTGCAGATAAACACTGGAAAATTATGCAAACAAATGTGCAGTCTGCATATTATCATATACATGCTTTCCTACAACACCTAGGCTATACTATCAGATATTACATCTACACACAAACACACACCACAGAGCAATAAACAGCCCAGCACAGAGTAATGCTAAGAATCCCACATGTTGATAATAAATTGTTCTGAAGGTGACAGAGATGAACACAAACACACACACACACACACACACACACACACACCCTCGTAAACACATAACTCTCACTCCCAACACCCAAACAGTTTAAAAGAAGACAAATAACCACAAGCTGTCCGCTGCAATACCGCTGCAGCCATTCGTCACACACTCGCCTCACAAGACACACAGACACACACTCTCACACAGACACTCTGTTTCCCTGACATCCCAAATAGAGTTTTCTCTCCTGCCTGTAAGAGCAGGGTAAACTAGGAAGAAATTTCTCCTCAAAAAAAAGTTGTTTTTATGGGGCAAAAATATATCAAATCGATTTCAGGAAAGTGTACAGAATCGGGAGCTGGTTGAAAAAGTCAATAGAGAAAGTGAAGGGCAATAATAAGTGATCAGTCACATTGGAATCATGTTAAAGGATGGAAAATAAAAATAAAATTAAGATATTTTAGTATGACTGGAATTCTATGAAGTAACATTTCGTCATTGGGGTTCTGATGTCAGCTGATGTACAATTTAATTTCTTGTTGAGTAAAATTGCTCCATTTCTACCTCCTAGAATCAGTCAACAAGTAGGACTACTGGGAACCAGTTTCAGATGTTGACTATGTTGCTTTCAATATCCTAGTGACGGCCTGTCTATTAAAATCTCATTTTTTTTAACTCATCCAATCTGCAATAATGAAACAGTTTTTTGTTTGAACATAATTTTTTCACAATGGTATAATTTTTTGGCCCTGTTGACAGCACTCAAAAGACTGGTTTAGTAAAAAAGATCCAACCACCTCAGTAAAAGCACCATAAAGCAGTTGATGAAACTGAGTGGGACAGAGAGCAGAAGAGGAGGGATTTCTTCATAAAGAGATGATGAGTCCCAGGCAGCTCTTCTATTTTAGCTCCCTCTCATATCCCTCTCACACATGCACAATTCCACAATACTAGCCCAATTAATAAAAAAATCTATTAAAAAAATCATTATCTGCTTTATAGATATTTTTATTAATAGCCTCAAAATATAAAATTGGACCAAATGCAGAAAAATTTACTGCAAATATTCTAAATGGGAGGACAAAGACCGTGTGTGTGTGTGTGTGTGTGTGTGTGTGTGTGTGTGTGTGTGTGTGTGTGTGTGTGTGTGTGTGTGTGTATCCTCTCATTATCCTCCAAGATTTGATTCAAAGAGGGGTGTAATTTAGTGCAATCTCAAAAGTTTCATTAGTTTCTACAAAGAGCGTCCGTGTCTTTTGTGTCTTTTTGCATGAAAGGAGACGATCACAGTACTTTACCAGATGCACCCCACTGCTGCCTCATCCATCTACAATTAGAATGTGCATACATGCACGCCCCTGCAGCCAATTCAAAATCAAATGTTCATCAATCTCTCGTTCCAACAGGCAAACTCCGCAGACGGCAGTTCTACTCTCAGCCACTGGAGAATGGCCGAGTCCTCACGCAGGGCTCTACCTTCACCTACCAAGACGTCCTGGACCAGTTGCTGGTCTACACCCCTGAGATAGTCAGCGGGGGTGCAGATGAAATGGGGTTCACCCTCACCGATGGCACCCACACACACACAGGCCGATTGGAGTTTACCATGGATGTCAGGAGGAGTGAAGGACCCCGAATGACCGTCAACAGAGGCCTGCAGCTCCCAGCAGGTAAGAGAGGAAGGAAGGGGAGAAGGGAAGTCGATAGGGTCTTTATTGAATGAGGGAGAGGGGTGAAAAAACGTTGCATGTGTCACGTTTTATGTCCACGCAAGGTTTCAGCAGATTCTTTGAAAGTGTGAGAAAAGTCTTTAATTAAGGCCCTGAAAATGTTTCAAATCATGAAAGAACATTTCACTACCTCCTGGGTGTATGCAGCTAATGTAGAGCTGTCTTTACTTTTACACATATCAGATACAGTTAGTGAGAGCTCTGAATTATTTCAGGATCCTCGTCCAAGATCACAGAGCAGAATCTGAAGGGTACAGACATCGACTCCGACAGCCTGAAGCTCAGGTATGTGCTGACCAAAGACCCTCCATCCGGCAAACTCCAGCTGAGCAGGAGCGATCGCCAGGAGAAGATTTCTGTCAAAGGTCCCGTTCAGAGCTTCACTCAAGACGACGTCAACAAAGGTGCTGCCCTCTTTTTAATATGTTGTCTTCTGTCCCGTTTTTCTTCAGTGAAATCCGTGTAATGGCTGAAGTTCTTGCTGTATCAACGCAAATTCATATTTGGGAAGAGTTTTTCCATCTGTTGTAGGTTACAAGAAGTTTTCTGACACAAACAGTTGTGAAACAATTGGTGTTATAAAAGACTTGAACAGTTCTTGTACTAGCATCCTCAGATTAGCTACTGATTTTCTCAGATTTCGACCTGCCCTCTTCTTCCACAAACATCAGTGGCCATTACATACGTTCAAAGTATCTCTGTGCATATGACACGTGTCAAAAAAGTACCAAAGGTTACAGTTAGTGTGCAAACCTTTCATTATCAAAAAAGTCTTTGACCATCTGCCACCATCAGTTACTGTAAAATAATTTGCATTCTTTGTTTAGGAGGAGCTTTATTATCTGTAATGTGACTTAAAGAAGTTCAGCAGATGTAAACAATCCTGGTACCAATGCTAACCTACTGATGTTTTAATATTTAAAATTTCCCACCATTCATGCTATGTATGGAGCTGAAACGCAGCATCAAGTTATCATTGAGTCCTCGCCTCCGTCTTGTAGGCCTGCTGCAGTACAGCCACGAGAAAGGGGAGAAGGGAGGCAGCCTGTCTTTCAAGTTCAACCTGGTTGATCCAGAAGGCAACA
This sequence comes from Chaunax sp. Z400, assembly GCA_037577475.1. Taxonomy (NCBI): domain Eukaryota; kingdom Metazoa; phylum Chordata; class Actinopteri; order Lophiiformes; family Chaunacidae; genus Chaunax; species Chaunax sp. Z400. The sequence continues at coordinate 21,714,955 of CM075187.1, read as the reverse complement.
AACTGATCGACCAGTCCTTCTTCATCAGTGTGCTCGGTAAGGTTTCATCCATCCTCTGTTACGTGCAGCGCTAAAATAAAGGCTAAAGTGGTTTTTCATTTAATGGAGAGAAGAAGATTGCAGATTCATCCCTTTGCCCTGCATGCTTACTGATGTGCCTCTGCATCCTGGACAGATCCTGAATATGAATGGTGTAGAGCCACCTTCTGTGTAAGTCACTGCTGTTAGATTTACTAAATCACCCAACAGCATTGTAGTGATATTTACCAATTATTTTTATGCATCAATCCACTTTGACAGCTTGTCATTTTTCACTGTAAAAATAATTTCTGAATAAAGTTGACTTTTTTCAATTTTTTTCAACTTTTTTCAAATTTTGTGTATTAGAGCCAAGAATCGTAGTGGATTATCATCCATGCTGCATCATGCACTGTCGATTTTTGAAATTGGATTTCCTTTTTAAGTTTATGAATGATGGTTGTGGACAGGTTTTCCACTTGTTTGTTTCTGGGTAGTCTCCCAAAACTTTATACCCGTAAGAATCTCAAATTCACATTGTAAAATTAGAACTTTATTTAAGAGACTATTGAAAATTGGTATAGATAATTAATACTTTGTTCTAAATATGTACACACTTAGAAAATATCACAGCTTTTTTTTGTGGAGACGTTCATGCAATTGTAGTCACGTATTTCATAAAACGTCAGTGTCTCTCAGTCGGCTGGAGAGATTCTGTTGCTTTGACAGCTGAAAACACCAAAACCTTATTTTTTCCATTCACTTCTTTTTGGGGACTCAGCCAAACTGTTGCAGTTAACATTCAGACTGCATTACAAGCTGCTGGAGACTGAAGGATTATCTGTCCTTTATGGCTGAGCAACGTCCTGATCCCCTCATGTCTTTTCCAGGTCACTTTTTTATCCTTTTCTTTATGATTCCTTCTTTTTTCTGTCTCTGCTCTTTCAGATGTGACAACAGTGAAGATCTCTGTTCATACCTCTTCCTACCACAATGCCCTCTGATTACTTTCCTGCCCTTCTCTCAATCAGACCTAATCCAGTCTCTCAAACCAATATCACTCTTTCACAACTCCTGATATGCCATACTTTGCCTTTTCCGTCACCCAAATTAATCTTTACTGGTTTTGTAGCAGTTGTAGTTCTGTCATTTATCCATTTATCCATTTCATAATATATCCTGCTGCCCCTCTTATCTTCTATCCGTCCTCTCTCTCTCTCTCTCTCTCTCAAAATCAATTTCAGCTTCATTCTCCTCCTGCTTCAGTCCATCTTTTTCATTTTTTTCCAGGGTTAGAAATTGACTCTTGATATTTTTATCTGCTTTTGGATGAATTGTTTCCATAAACTCAGGAAAAGCCTCCATGGTTTTACGATTCTTTTCAAAGGGCTCTCTTCTTCTTTTGTTTCCTTCTTTTTCTCTTCACCAGAGGACCGCCTTCCTCCATCTGTAATGGTGAACAAAGGCCTGGTGTTGAATGAAAACTCAGTGAAGAAGCTGACCACGCTGCAGCTGTCGGCCAGCGACCAGGACAGCGAACCGGGCGAGCTCATCTACCGCATCACCAAACAGCCGAGCCTGGGTCACCTGGAGCACGCCGTCAGCCCAGGTAACAACACCAGAGCTGTGTTTCAGCTAAATGTTACAGATTAACTGGGTCTGATCCCTTTGAACACCACATTGTTTACAACATGTGACACATATTAAAGGTGTTGTACAGCAATTTACTCAAAAAACATACTCCATACAATAATTAAGGTGTTCGTATGATTGCAGAAAGATAAATATTGTCATTATAAACTCCTTCAAAATCTCTACTGTATTTTGCAGAAGTGGATTATTCACATACCTTGGTGCATCGAAAACATTCTTCATTGGGACCTAACTTGTTATATAAAGATAATTTGTATGAACAGACAGCAATTTAATTATGTAAAAACATCTCTAACTTGTGTCTATATGAAAATATCTCAGAGACGTGATGAAATTTGTGCCACTGAGGCACATTTCTAATGCATCTGAAGGCCCGTTTACAATATGTAGAAATAAGAAAGAAATGCAGCAATGCCTGCCTCTACCTCCACAGGGGCTTGTAGTTTTTCTTGGTAAAATATAATATTCAGTTAAAATTGTATTTACTCACAACTGAAGTCACATCTTTGAAATATGAAGGATAACCAAATGGATTACTTTATAACATAAAACAGAAAGTGATTGACATTCAAAGCACTTTTTTTACCTTGGAAACAGAAGCTGACAAAAGAGAACCTCCAAAACAGTTATTAAATGAGGAGTGCTACAACTATTTTCTTTGTAGTTCACACACATACTTATTTTTCATTCTAGCTGTTTTAAATCTACATGTTTAGAATTGCATTTGTTAATACAATAATGATAATATAATGTAATAATGATGATAATAATATCAGACTACAATATAAACATATGCTAAGTGAAAGGCATCATATGCATAATTTGGCGTTTGTTGTTTATATGTAAATATACCATTCAGTATTGGTCTCTTCTCACCAGCTCAGCGGGAGAGAAACTGAGTGAGAGAGAGCAAGATAGAGAGAGAGAGAGAGAGTAGTTGTGTTCAAGTGAGTGAGAGAGTGAAAAAAGGGAGGCAGCGGTCTTGGCAAAAACAAAACAGTGAATCTAACAAGCAAGCTAACAAGCTCAAGGACATTATTATGGACCAAAGACAAGGCCCAATGGTTTTGTGTACTGTTTAGTGAGTAAAATCAATTTCTTACAAGAAACACTTAAGATCTTTTACAACAATCCATTGAAGATACTACAGAGTGTATTGTTCATTTAAAGAAAACAAACTATCTGTGGATGTGAGAAATTAGAAATAAGAAATCTCATTAGCAGAAATAACATTATGATAATTAACTGTACACGCAGATATTGAATGACTGCAGCCTTTATGACATCTCTTGTTTCAATGTGTGGGTTCAGTATATTCCCCAACAGCCTCTAAGCATGGCATCTGCTTCTCAGCACTATCATATCACTGTTTTTCCTTCCATTAGGATATAAAACATCTTCTCTTACATTATATGACCTTAAACTGTTTCATTATGACAACAAAATAAAAAGAAGACATTGATGCATCTTCTAACCACAACTAGGTGATTATTCGCTCCTGTGCTATTGAACAATTCCTTCTCAGCTGAATGGATTCCCCACGTCACTAAACGCTCTTGCATGCTAATTGGCTGTCTGATCTCCAAGCATCAGCTCAACTCAGAGCCACAGAACAGCCCCGGATAGTTACTGCTAGCCGTTGAGCTAATCTGTCATTCCGTACTAACATGAACAGCTGCTCCTTTGGGATAGTTTTTTGGCCTATGAATGAAGGTCAAGGTAACAGCACAGAGAAATGAATACTCTTTCCATGCCCACTTTCAAAGCCAATGTCTTCAAAAGGCTTATTGACTGGCTACAGTTGTTACACCCCCCATTTTTCAAAAGGAACCTGTTGCACAAATCAATAATTGCTCTGCCTCACCTTAAATTATTTTGTATACAGCAACCTTCTTTGGAGAAAAGTTTTGGATAAGGTGGGTAGCTCCAACTTTCACAAAAGTGCAAAGGATTACAAAACAATGATATTAATGGCAAGAAATAAGTGCTATGCATGAATACATGAATACTAAACACATGAAGAATAAATGAATTAAAGGCAGTTATGTCTGCAAATTGAACCTACAAAAAAAAACAACAACTGGCTTTTTGTCTCCACCCACAGAAGTTTAAATAATTCATAAGGAGCTGTTCCTTACCAGAGCTGCTCTTAGGCATTTATTATGTCCCAGTGTCTTACTGCATACTCATTATGCACAATTTATATCATATGCTAAGGTTTATAGAATATGGTTTTGCTTTTTACACAGAAATCAATATAATTTACAGTTTAATAACAGGACTAAAAAAAATATGTTTATCATTTTGCATATTGATTTTGAATAAACATACATGTTAGCACACTGCGTACTCAAACCATGTTTAGAATTAGTCTGTAGTATGGAATTGGGCCACAGCTCTTTAAGGCACCATCCCTTTATATTCAGTCACTGTAAGATATCTGTCAGTGAGCTCCAAGTCAGTTACCAATCTCTTTTGGTCGAAACCAATGTATAACAAGTGCTTAAACTGACAAGACATCAAAACCGGTGAGGCTGCTGTGTGACTGTTGAGACATTATTTTGTTCTGAAGAAAACAATGATGCCCCACCAAGTGGTGTGTGTAGCTACCAATGGGGATGTTTTGTCAGATCATATCAAGACAAGTTTTCTCTCAGCTGCCAAAGTATCTTCAGAGGAAAAAGGCAGAAATCACTCTCTTAAGACTGCACTTGTTTTTTCCCTCATACCAAGCAGTATTTTACTCGTGGAAATGCATAGTTTGAAAAAACATGCAGACTTGTTTTGGCACAAACAACCTTAAAGCCACTTAAAGCACATTCCTTCTTCTTTTCTCTGACTATAAATGACTATTAAAACCTTTTTTATCTCTTGACATTATGTGTGAATATGAGAAACTGTGACCATATCGTAGAATTAAATCAGACTTGTATGCACAGCATTCAGTCTGTTTAGACTAAATACCAAACATATATTTCCTGCTGATTCCTCTAAACACAAAAGATTTCCATTTAGGATCATGCCACAAATAATTAGATATTTTCATTATTAATTGAGAATGTTGCCTCTGTCCTTGTGTGCCTCTCTCGATTATGATGATATGTAGAACTTCATCTGCTTCACTGTCAAAAGCTATGTTTCCATTTCCAAAAGGCTGTCATTGATATATTTAAAGCGTTATTACAATATTCGACCTGCTTTGTTGTTTTTTTTATTTCTTTACTTTTATTTTGGAAGGTTTCCTCCATTTGCTCAGAAAAATAACTTTTCACTCATCCCTGTCTGATACCTTCACATCAGCAACATGATTGGTCCATCTATGGATCATTCAGTTATCATTAATACTGAGCCTGTAACAAAGTGTAACTGCCTAATATAAAGTAGAACACCAGGAAAAGGTAAGATTCTGTTTGTTTTGAACTATATGACTCACATGCTTTCAAAAGTGATTACCATTCCTACTGAGTTTTAATCAGCGGACCAGTCAGAGAATGAAGAGGAGTGGGAGCATTGTTAAATAAGTTTTGATTAGTTTTGTTTATTTGCTCATTAAAATGATGACAGCCAAAAGCGAAAAGGGAAAAGAAAACCGTGTGTGCTCTGACACAACCGACGAGGGGGGTTTATGAAACCTGGCTTTTAAACTGCCTGCTGTTAAATTGGAAAAAATTAAAACAAAAACAAAAAAACACCAGAAAGAGAAGATAATTAACACTGAAATTCAATACAGGAACGTTTGATTGACATTAAAATGCAGTAATAACAAGAACAAACTAACTGTTGCAGTAAGTGTTCAAACAGAAATAGGAAAAGAATGGAAGTCTTAATGATGTTTTTGTTGTTGTCTGCATCAGTGTGTTTGTGTATAGCTCGTGTGTGTGTGTGCCAGGATGTCTCACTGAGGCTGTAGGTTTTCAAATAGAGAGGAAGTAAATTAATATTTGTTGGTTGTTCCAACTCGATGTGCAACTTTTCTTCTTCCCTGTCCAGGCACCAGAATCAGCACTTTCACACAGGCTGATGTTACATCACGTAACATCCAGTACATTCACACCAGTGAAGAAGAGAAACACGCCGACCAGTTCTCCTTCATCGTGTCGGATGGGACAAATGAGGTGAGTGAAGGGGTCAGCTGTAAAGAATAACAATGATAGATATACTGTACCACGAAGAATGTTTTGATGACACCTAGTGGTAAACTGGTAAGTTAAGGAGCTTTGGCTATAGAGACAATCTTATCCTTTGTCTCTGCACCCCTCACTTTAAGAGATATTTACAATGGAAACAGTAGGAGACCCAGTGAGGTTCCTTGAGGAACACCTTTACATTAGTTCATTAGCACCTACTACACTCCCAATGGCATTAAATTTTATTTTTTGAATAAAAATAACAATAAGCATACTGTTAGTCCCTCCACTACCACACCCACCCACAAGTGGCAATAATGTCTATTTTTACATACTCAATGTTGGTTCCAAAAAAAAAAAGAACACTTTCTTTTAAAGGCGAAACAGCAGGGGCCAAATTCATTCCTGTGTGTTTTCCTGTATATTATTTTACCAAGACTATGTTAAAGAGGGCTGTGTTCAGGGCTGTAGGATATCTTATAGATGTTATAGGCCACAACAAAAATAAATAACAAATTGTAGCTCTTTCTTCTTTAAGAGCTACAGACCTCATAGCCGTACGCAAAGTTCAGCCGAGTTTAGACATTTCCCACCACATAATGGAGATTAGGGTAAGACAACCCTGTTCAAAGAGGCAGGCAGACATGTATGTGGTTCATGCTTGAGCACCTTTTAACAATAAAAAGCCTCATTTGGCAATTCCTCGTCTCTCAGTTTTCATATGTTAATGAATTTAAGTGTTCCTTCTCCACATAAAAAGCTCTTCAGGCTGCTTTTTTCACTGTGCCTGAAATATTTAGCTACAATCTTTTATTAAAAGGGTCAGTAAAAGTTTTCAGACCCATAGGATGGTAATTACCTTTCAATATAAGGCATAGAGGGTTTTTTGAACTATACAGTTTTAAATAAATACATATGACAACTAATGGCTCCAAAGCTTTTAGAGGCCCCCTGTCACCATCCCATTTCGCCTCATGCATAAATATACCATACTAATCCAAACTAATGAGGACCTCGAGGACTTGAGTAAACATGTGAAAAAGGTCATTTGGCCTTCACGCTCGGCCAATTGCAGTGTGTGGAGGCTTTTGTGGCAACTGTAGAGCTTAGTGTGTGTGAAGTGGTTTGGTGCTTTTACTTTTGTTAAGTCTAATCTCTCTAGTTGGGAGGCCTGTTCGGATTTCTGTTACGAAAGCATTACATTTTTATATACAGGACTTTGCATTCAAATATTATTTTTTTTCCATTCTGAGTGATACTGAAGCAAAAATATTTTACTCAGTGAATGATGAGATGAGATTGTTCAATGGTATATCAGTGCCCAGGTTCTGTTATAACTGCAGTTTGTGTTATTTAGATTGTGTCTTTTGGATTTTACAGATACACTGTAATGTTCCATATGTAACATTACCACCAGGGCATACAGTATAGAAAGTTATGGCATATAGTTTTCTCAGTTCACTCTCAGTTACAAGTCTTTGATGCACAAGAATAATTTTTCCTGTGAACTGAATGTTGCCTTTGAAAGATGGAAGAAGAATAACTTGGAAATGTATAGAAAATGAAAGTAACCCAAACCCAAATAAGATCTGTTTGGAAATAGTTGTGCATCTCTATTGTTTCAGCATGGATTCATATTATCCCGTGCATGTTGTCTCCAGGTTGCACAGACGTTCTACATTACCATTAAACCAGTGGACGACTCCCTGCCTCTGCTCCAGGTTCCTGGCATGAGAGTCCAGGAAGGAGTGAGGAAGACCATCACTGAGTTTGAGCTGAAAGCCACTGATGCAGACACAGAGGTAGGACAGTGGCTACACAAATTCCTGAAAATATTCAGCCACACATTTATTTATTTATTCACTTACTTACTTACTTGCTTCCTTACCAGTTAGGAAAAGAGCAGGACCTCCAAATAATAGTCAGTGATCAGCAGCTAAACTGGCCAAAAGCTGCATAAGAAATTTTTGTTATTATTTTATTTTTATTTATTTTTTATTATTATTGTTATTATTATTTTTTATTGTTACTATTTTTCTTTTGTATCCAACTATGTAAAGCGTCCTTGGGTCTCTTGAAAGACGCTATCAAATTGAAGTTATTATATTATTATTATTAAGATGCTTCTGTTGTTTAGGAAGCAACTGTTCTCTACAGCATTATTTTCTCTTGCAACATTACAAACATTCTTTCCTATTGTGCGAAGAAAACCCCGGCCTCTGACACTCCTACACTATTAATACCATCAATCTGCACTACAAGAGTAGTTTTGTGATTATTTTTCAGCAACTCCTCTGAAAAGCCTTGTCTACCTCTACTGCAATAACAGATTTCACCGTTTGACAGGATGTGTTTAAAAGTGTTCCCACAGGGTTGTTGAACTTATAAAATATTCATCATAAACTAAATTTTCAAAAACCCTAATTTGTCCCTGTTTTTCTGTTTTCTTTTCTTTGATTCTGACAAACTCCCATCTAAAATGAATGTACTATAATTGTGACATCCTCACCACTCATTCAAATTTTCAATTTCTCTCTGTCGCCTCTCATATGTTCCTCTACCTCCATCTTCCTCACTCATACGTAACTCTCTCCAGGCAGAGTCCATTGTCTTCACTGTTGTCCAGGCTCCTCGTCACGGCACCATCGAGCGCACAAGCAATGGCCAACACTACCGGCAGACTAGCAGCTTTACCATGGACGACATCTACCAGAACCGCATCAGCTACAACCATGACGGCTCCAACTCGCTCAAAGACCGTTTTACCTTCACCGTGGCTGACGGCACTAACCTGCTCTTCATGGTGGAGGAGAGCGGCAAGGAGGTGCCGTAGCATGTGTGTGTGTGTGTGAGTGTATGAACTGTGTATGTATTCATTCGTGCACAGTTACTGTTTAGCAGGAAGTCTACATTTGTCATTAGATTGTGTGTTAGTGTGTCTAAGAGGCAGCCTCCGGAAAAATTTATTACAGCTAGATGATTGAATTAGCAGAGTTAGGTCATATCTGTGTGTGTATGTGTGTGTGTATGTGTGTGTGTGTGTGTTCTGACCTTTTTATGATGGAATGGGTGGATCAGCAGTTTGTGTTGTACTGTACTTGCATCTTTGTGAGGACCTTGAGTTGAAAACCTGGAGAGAGACACTTTTGAAAAGTGAGAACATATTTGTAGAGTAAGACCGTTTTTAGAAAGTGTCGACATCTTTGCATAATATTAAAAACGTAGGACATTTTTGGAAAGCTGGAAATTAATTTTAAAGTTTGGACACGGAAAGCACATTCATAAAATTGGAAAAGTGAGATGTATTTTTTTAAAGACGATGACGTTCAACAAAATTCGGAGAGTATGCTTATTTTGAAAAGTGAGGACTTGTTTGGAAGATGAGGACAGTTTTGAAGATGAGTGGTCACATAATACAGGGAAGTCTTCATCTGGGTAGTTTTCTATGCTAAATGAGCTCCACAGAAGTATAGAAGTACAAAGTCATGTCTGTGTGTGTGTGTGTGTGTGTGTGTGTGTGTGTGTGTGTGTGTGTGTGTGTGTGTGTGTGTGTGTGTGTGTATGTGTGTGTGTGTGTGTGTGTGTGTGTGTGTGTGTGTGTGTGTGTGTGTGTGTGTGTGTGTGTGTGTATGTTGTAAATGTTTGTTATGTGGTGGTTGTTCTCAGTCCAAATAGACCACATGATTAATCTGATCAACAGTAGGCAGGTATTGATACCCTTAATCACACCCACACACTTCTTAGGTTTGTGTTTATTATCTTTTGATTGCTTTGGGACATTTGGCTCGATGGTCACATGTGTTGTGCGGCTCTGAATTCGATTTGTGGCCCTTATGGTACCAGTGTTAATTTGCTCCTGCTGGAGCTGCCGTGCTGATAAATAATGCATGAGCTCCTATAACACCTTTTGCATGAATGCATTCTTTAAATGGCATGTGTCAAAAGTTGACCAGTTGATTAGTATCTGTGTGATGGCATTCTTCTTTAATATTCCCCCTTGCACCTTGGATGTAATAAAGTAAATAGCAACATAATGCTTTTTTTTTGCTTCTATGATATGAACCTATATCCAGTTCATGAGAAAGTTTCCATTTCCTGTTTAACAGCCTGTTCTAATAACTAAGTTGTTCAAATTTGGGGAGTAATTCAAGTGAAACTTAAGACTGTACGTTATCCTATGTACTCAGGACACTCGTTCTGCTACCAGACGTTGTGCTGATTTGTTGAAATGTATTTTTATAGCACCACAAAAGATGTTTTATTCACTTCTGTTGAATATTGATCAAGGCAGAAATCTTAAACCCTGAGCTGGTAAAATCAAAACCATTTTAGAGACCACCGTGAATAACTGAGTAATTGTGTTTTTGGATTAAAAGAGTTTCTAAAGGGAATGTAGGAAATAACTCTGCTCTCACAGTTATATCATCTTTTTTTCTGACTGTGTATTAAATGAGTGTAAGAAGCATCTCCACCATTTTCCAAAAAATCCGTTTTGATTTTCCAGATAGTGACAGCAGCTCCGCAGAAGTTCAAGATTGATATTCTGCCAGTTGATGATGGCACGCCGCGTATTGTCACCAACCTGGGACTGCAGTGGCTGGAGTACATGGAGAACAAGGTACAAGTCTCCCTCTTGCTGTATTATCTCATGAATGCCCGTGGAAACACACTCTATTGCCTTTACTATTTCGTGGTGATGTTTAATAGCTGTAAAGGGAGTAATAGACCCAGTGATGGAGAACGTCTTCTAATGAACTACCCTTTCAAATTTCCATTGCTAACTTGCAATTGCAAGACTTCCTGCTCATTAGTCTGAAAGTGAAGGCTGTGGTTTCACTTGTCACTACAGACAAACAAAAGTTTGAATGAGCAGGAAGCTGGGTTGTAGCAGAGTGATCTGCATGCTCAGCAAACTTGAGTAAGTACAGTTTTTATGAATGACTTTGACTGCGCACACACAGTGCTGTGTCTTTTCCTGCTGGCTCTATCATTATGAATTAAATGTGTCTTTGTGACTCACAGAAATGCAAACAGAAGCTGTTTTCTCACAATGTTTAATTTACTTGCTCCCCCTGGTGGTTTAATTACCAAACCACAATGTAACAAATAGTTTCTATTATAAAAAATATATCATTTTGTTCACACATCATGAGTCTGTGTTTTTTTTTGCACTGCAGGTAATTAAGTCTTGGATGTTTTATCAATCAGGAAAGTAGACATACAATGCTGAAATCATGCTTCTGCGTCAAACAGCTGGAAAGAAAGCAGAAAAACAAAACAAAACAAAAAATTCATTAAAATCTCTTTTCTAGTGGACATTGGCTCGTTCAACTGCAGAATGAACATATTTTGTAAGACATCATAATATGCATTTGTCCTCTGGGATAGATGAAAAAATCTGTGCTCGTCTGCGGCATTTTTCAAAACTTAACAAGGGTTTGGGTCCCTGTAAATTATACATTTTTAAGGAATAAATGGTTTCAACATAGGTGTTGTATGCACATTTTTAGCTTTGAAAGAAATCCCATCAAATGTAAAAGGGAACTATTACAGTTTAATCAAACTTGAGAATTACTTAAAGCTGCTCCCAGCAGGTCAGGCAGCAGCAGTGATGTACCAAGTCTGTCTTTAGTTAAGTAGTGTTTGAGTGGAGTCATCAAGAAGAACAGAAAAAGATGCTATCATGCAGCCTCATTTCAGTCATTTCTGTTTAATGTCCGTCAGGCCACTAACCTGATCACCAAGAAGGAACTGCTGACCATGGATCCAGACACAGATGACGGACAGCTGGTTTATGAAATCACCACAGAGCCAAAGCACGGCTTCTTGGAGAGCAAACTGAAACCTGGCAACCCCATCACAACCTTCACACAAGGTATACAGGCTCCAGTGCTAACTCTTCTTCTAATGTTGGACCTAATGTTTAATTTTACAACATATGCATATAGTAATATAGTATGATACTTAAAAATGTATTTAGTTTGTTTTATACTTCACTTTTGGACACTTTTGTGGATGTGTACAACAATATTAGCTTCAGTTATTTTTATTTTTAAGTTGTTGAAGTGAAGAGAGCTTGCTAATATTTTGAAAAGGTCCGAGGTTTTTCTTAATGTCATTACAGCTTGTTGTAATTGTTTATACACATTGATTGGATCCTCCTTTTCACTATCAATTCAATTCAACTCAATTTATTTATATAGCGCCAAATCACAACAAAAGTTCAATCAAGGCACTTTACAAAAAGAGCAGGTCTAGACCGACTCTTCATTATGGAGAGACCCAACAATCCATTGTTATCACACTTGTGTTTTATGTTTGGTTGTAATTTCACTTTTGGTTTGAAATGAAGCCATGTCTGCCTGTTATCTCTGATCATAAGTTCCAGTTTGTTTCTTAGATTATACCATTTGAAGGATTTTTTTCTCAATTCATCCAGAGGGAAAAGTAATATTTCACCAAAGAAAGGCAGAAATTCAGATTTATTTACTTAATTAGCAGTCATAGTGTTTTCCTGCTGTTTTCCCAGCTAATGTGCCATTTGAATTAGCAGTGTTCTCATCATAAGCCTGCTTATCTTCACCTCTAGGCTGTAGCCAGGGATCAATGTCAGTGTGCTTTTGTGAAATGTTGATCCTCAAGGCTGGAGAGCAACTCGAAACAGTTACTTTGATGTGTTGTATCCTCAATTTGGAGCATGCAAACACTATTTTCTTAATGATAACAAATATCCAATAGTTAGAATAAGCCCTCATCCCGAGAGAAGGATTTACTAGCACAAGCTGTCTGTCAACATTATTCCATCTGGTAACATTTACCCTCATATTCTGGCATTTCCTGGGCTCAGTCTGAAACCTAATTTTGAGATTTTTCTTAATACACACATTTTCTTGTGTGTATTAATACATTCTTTTTTTTCATTACTTTCTTACCCTTTGTGGCCTCATTTGGTATTATTTTCAGCTCATCACTAGTGTTTACTGAACTACCTGAAGGTCATTTGTTCATCTTTCTAGAACAGGCACTCTCATCCTTATTGTGGCTTTCTGTCCTCTTTTACAAAGTATTTCCTTTTGTCAAACATTCTCTGGAAGGTATAAATGAGCACAAATTGTAAATCAGTGATGACTTTCATCTTCGTGTTATTTTATTTCTCTACAGAAATGGAAAAAAGGCTTGAGGCTACAAATTATGGAATTATTATTTCACAGATATTATATTCTTCGCAACGAGTTTTAATATTTAGATTCGATCCCTGTAGGGACAGATTCTTTTTGCTCCTTCCTCACAGTAAGGTCAGAGTAATTCGCTAGCTGAAAATCAGTGCTAATTATCTGTTATGCCCCTATACTTAAGTGAGATACTGACCCAAATTAACCACGGAAAGACACCTTCATAAAAACCAAATGCATGGGATTTATGGGGATAAACAAATTAGACATCAAACTAAGATAATCAAAGGGACTCTAAATAACAATAAAAATCTCTGGCTGAAAGGCATCATAACCAGCAGACTCCACTTTCTGATGCTGAACACCTGGGCAGAGCTAGAAAGGAAGGAGGGGAAAGGGACAAACAGCACAGGGAACAGATACAGCCATAACATTATTATATAGAACAATTCAAATCTGGCTCTTCCTGCGAACCACTTACTAAAATGTCCTGTGACATTTTTTGCAACAATATTATTAATGTTAAGTTAAATAACATTAATAATAATGTTAATGTTAAAATAATTATTATTGTAACATTATTTAAAACATTATTTTGATACAATAAACATCTTTTTACAGTCAGTAATGAACATGACCAACAACATGGTGCCCCATTGCTCTTCCATATAATGTGTGATTTATAATAGACTCCTATCCCATTTGTAACCTGAAAGAATGCAAAAGTTGAGATCAGTAACTGAATCAGAGAAATAAATGAATTCACTGTTTGATCATTAATAAGATGACCTGGTTCCTTTCCAGCCGATATCAACCTTGGTCTGATCCGGTATGTGCTGCATCACGAAAACGCTCAGGAAACTATGGACAACTTCAAGTTCCTGGTCAAAGACAGCAAACCCAATGTGGTCAGCGACAACGTCTTCCACATTCAGTGGTCGCTCATCAGCTTTGAGCACAAAAGGTCCGTATTATGTACGAGGCGTTTACTTACACCAGCATCTGGGAGATTTTACTCCTAAAAAGTAGTCATGATGAAAAGTATCCAGCATCCTTCACTGCTCCTCTCAGCTCATGAAAGTGAAATAACCTCTCACCTCCTCTGATGGTTCCATAGCTACAATGTGAGTGAGAAGGCTGGCACAGTGGCGGTGACGGTGAAGCGAACAGGCAATCTCAACCAGTACGCCATTGTGCTCTGCCGCACCGAACAGGGCAGTGCCACCTCCACCAGCAGCACTGGATCCCGTCCAGGCCAGCAGGACTATGTGGAATATGCTGGACAGGTTAGCAATGTCAAACTTTTCCATACTGGTGACTTATTATAAATATGTAAAAATATTTTAAGACATTTTCAAGACAATCAATTTAATGGAGGTTTACCCTCAATGAAGACATCAGGGCCCTTGGCCCTCCAGACATCAGTAGCCTTTCACCATTAGATTATACACTGTTGCAGAGAATAGTGCTCTTGGTTTCATGCATTTGCCATAAGACATCAGGTCCAATCAGAAACAAAACACATGTTGACCAACACTGTTACTGTTCCATTAATTCACAGGTACAGTTCGATGAGCGCGAGGACACCAAGGTGTGCACCATCGTCATTAGTGACGACAAGGTCTTTGAAGGAACAGAGAGATTCCATGTTGAGCTGAGCATGCCTGTGTACGCGCTGCTGGGCAGAAACACGAGAGCCATCGTCAACATCAACGACACAGAGGACGAACCGACTCTGCAGTTTGATAAGAAGACCTACCACGTCAACGAGAGCACTGGCTTCATCCACGTACCCATCGAGAGGAAAGGTAAAGAACTCTCTACAGGCTTAAACAGGGACCTCTAACATCCTTGTAAACCTATTCAATTGCACGAATTAATCTAATCAATCATTGATTTATTTGTTTGATCTCTTAGGAAGCAAAAACATAAAACATTGCCATGTTCCAATTTTGGAGGGGGGTTTGCATGGAAAGTTTATAGTAAGCATGTTTAGGATTAAGTATGGCTCACAAAAAATCCAGACCAAACTTTGATGGTGCCACATAAATCCAAGCAAACATGCAATGAATAAATCCGCCAAAACAAAACAAAGATACATTAATTACCCTCATATTTTAGAGGAAATCAGCGAAAAGCATGTCTGGAGAAATTGCATTAAGTGTGTGCTCTGCTGTTTGCCTTAAGTTGTGAATTGTAACTTCACAATTGTAACTGGAAATTGTTATTTCCACTCAGGTGACGCCTCCAGCACCGTGTCGGCACTCTGCTACACCGTGGCCAAGTCGGCTCAGGGCAGCAGCCTCCACGCTCTGGAGTCCGGCTCCGACTACAAGAGCCGCGGCATGACCAATGACAACCGTGTCATCTTTGGCCCCGGCGTCAGCATGTCCACCTGCGACATAAAGCTCATTGACGACAGCGAGTACGAGCTGTCTGAGGAGTTCGAGCTGGTGCTGTCAGATGCCTCCGATAACGCCCGCATGGGGGATGTGACACTGGCCAAAGTCGTCATCGACGGACCCAACGATGCATCCACTGTTTCTCTCGGGAATGCTACCTTTACCTTCAGTGAAGATGCTGGTATGAGCTGTTCTTTTACATCCACCAGTAAACAGACTAGTTCGCTTTTCTTTTCATTTTCATGCAATTGCTATTTCAGCAAGAGAAACTCAAGTTCCACTCTCTTTTCCAATGTCACAGCATACTCTTTAGGAGATATGTGAAAATGTAATGATGTCCTTTGGGAAATTAGCGAGTTGCCAAGGAGAGTTACAAATTGTGTTGGAAATGGAAGTCTTCTAATGGCTACATCCAAGGGTGTTGCATTAATTTCTTGCCAGTAATGTGGCACACCCTGTCCGTCCCTAAATCGATGCAAAATTACTACACATTAAAACAGAATATAAACATGCTCCCTGAATACACATCTCAAAATTATTAAAGGATGTTTGTGTCAGATAATCTATTAATTCAGTTTTTTTTAATACAGAGAACATGCTGTGAAGCAGGAAATGGGATTGATAGTTGCATTTTGTAATAATTAGCATAACAAGCTTTCAGTGTTTTCACAGTTTTTCAAAGTGTCTCCCTCGGAGGGAAGGATCCCTTTCAGGGAAGGATCAGTGACTGGAAGTGAAAAAAAAAATATATATCAGATTAGTTATTACAATAGTTATTTAAAGAAGATCACATAGAAATCACACATACAAACATGAGTGTCTGCAATTTGATTAAAGACATAGTTCAGATATACAGTAGTTTGGGGCATTTTTGCTGTTATAGTATTAATCTATCTTGCTAAATGGTTGAGTTTTGATCAAATAACAAAGTCGTGATCCTTTAGCATCCAGGGATTGATTGAAATAAGCAAGTAAACCAGGGGAGCCTTTTTCTTCAGCCAAGAAAAAGAGCATCACAGTGTCAGACTTTGAAAACACCAGCTTTAGAGTCACGTGCAGCAACATTTTAACTACTATGATAGAGTCATGCTATAAATACACCCAGCACCATCATCTTTCTGCCAAGCCTCCTCTGCTTTTTTTTCTCACTCTCCTTCTTTTTACCACCGCCTAAGCTTAAGGGATCAGTTTGCTTTGTTTGTCTGTTTGCGCATCTGTTTTTACTCTGAAGGCAGCGATTTAACTCAAAGCTCGGCATTGGGGATGGGAACTGGTAATAAAACTTGGAAAGTTCTAGGTGTTGATTTTCTTGGTTGAAGAATCTAAATACAAGTATTGCATAGAAGTAGGAATGTAACTATTGTGTGGGGAGAAAGGAAGGAATGCCCTTTGGAAGGAAGGGCATTCCTTCCAAAGGGCAAGGAAGGGCCCTTTGCTCAGTCCTGGCAGAGTTTTTACAGTCTCCAAACACTCTTGTTTCTTTTTGTGGTGTTTTGACATCGCACAAAACTTAAATAAAGGCATTGGCCATGCAGTAATGACCAGTTAGTGTGATTAGTCTCAGCAAATGAGCTATAAATTTAGTTTCTCTGTCAGTTCATTCTGCTGCAGTTTGTCCATGACTGAAATTATTTCAAAATTGTAGACCAGAGCAGGAACAACTGATCTTCAATAGCCATGTAAAAAAATGGCCTGTGAAGATCACATTTTGTTTACCCTAACAAAACACCATAGAGTACATCTAAAGCCATGAGATACAGAAATCCCAGTGTTTTCTAAAAGCACATTTCATTCTCATCTCTACACTCCAGGAACAATTGAAATACCAGTGCTGCGCCATGGCAGTGACCTGTCCTCTGTGACCTCAGTGTGGTGTGCCACCCGAACCTCAGACCCCCCCACAGCTAGCCCGGGGGTCGACTACATCCCCAGTTCAAAGAAGGTGGAGTTCAAACCTGGAAAAACTGAGGAGGTAAGAACAGAGGGCTACCATTTAATGTTGGTCAAGGCATCTTTACAGTAATACCTGAAAGTGTTGAGTCAAAGGCAGCTAGAATAGAAATAAAGAAGCATCTTCATTATTTCTTTAATACTAACATCTTTACATGGATCAGTTTCCAAGGATCTCAGTTATTGAAAGGCTGTCTCAGAAGAATGGATAATGACATAATTTTTAATATGACTCAGGCAGAACTTCTCCAAGCCACTTACTCATTTACCAGAGCAACACAGATGACTGAGAATGCCTTTAGAAACCTTCCTAATGCTCTGGACTCCTTTTGTACAGACCTGTAGTTTGACCATCATGGACGACATCCAGAACCCGTCCATCGAAGGACCTGAGTCTTTTGTGGTGTTCCTCAGTTCCCCTCAGGGTGCTGTCCTCCAAGAGCCCTACGAAGCCAACGTCATCATCACCGACACCTTCCAGGACAGTATGTAGAAGTCACAGACTTTAAAACCCTATCAAAATCAAATATGCATTGAATTTGATTTATTCAAGGCCTCCCCAAGTTCCCCCATTTAGATAAAAAAAGAATAAGCTGGCTCACCATCAACATATCCTCTCTCAGTTCCCAGCATGCAGTTTGAGAAGAGCACCTACACTGTGAAGGAGAAAGACAGTGTCCTCCACATCCCCATCATCCGCACAGGTGACCTGTCCTTTAAGTCGTCAGCGCGCTGTTTCACTCGGACCATGTCCGCCATGGTGATGGACGACTTCGAGGAGAGGAGGAACATAGACGAGTCACGCATCACTTTCCTCAAAGGGGAAAAGGTATAATTTGGTACAAAATATTTATGTCTAGCGGTCAGCGCAGGTTCGATTCCACCCGTAGCCATTTACTGTATGTCTTCCCCCCACTCTCTCCCCCATGTTTCCTGTCATCTCTTCAGTTTTCCCTATCAAATAAAGGCAAAAATATCTTTCAAAAAAAGTCTGTTTATCTGTTTGTATCTTTTCTTGTCTCTGACCTACTCATTTAAATGATTTGTGTTTTTTCACAGGTCAAAAACTGCACAGTTCACATCAATGATGACTCTGTTTTTGAGCCAGAAGAGGAGTTCCAAGTGCATCTGGGAACGCCGCTGGGTGACCACTGGAGTGGTGCCATGGTGGGAGCTAGCGACATTGTCACCATCACCATCACCAACGATGAAGATGGTAAGTCGGCTGATGAACTGGTGTATAGACGCTGCCTCCTGAACCAATGTGGCACCTCTGTTTTAGAGAAGTTAAGAAGAATTTGGTTTGTCTTCTGTCTCCAGAAGACGAGTCTAAAAAAGTCTAAATCATTATCTCTTTTTATTTTTCTAAGAGATTAGAATCTTTTTAAAGTTAAAAACAAAACAAATCAATCTCTTGAAATGTCAGATTTGCACAGTTTTTGTTCAACTCACATAGTTCTGTTCTGATCAATACACCCTTTTCCATATGTATCAGATCCATAGGTCCTTAGGTGTTGGTAGAGATGTAGGTTCCTCCCTTCCTGCATTTGTTTAAAAATCAATCAACTGTTTAACATTTAGTTTTATTCAATATAACCATTTAGTATAAAACATTTTTAATATTGTTTAGTAAATAACTTTTTTTAAATTGTTATTGCATTTTAGCAAATTTCTCCATGTTAATCCTCCTTGATGATGATGTAATTATGATCCAATTATTAAACATCTCTGAATGCTTTTAGGGTTTCCCATACATCTTTTACTCTTTAGATACACCAAGTAAAAAATAATTTGTTGTCCGACAACCAGCCTCACAAAGTCTGCTATTATTAAGAAAAATGTGGTAGATGAAATATCAGAAACACGTCACACAATAAAACCACACATTACAGCCTACAAAAATTGTCGCACAGTTGAATCAATACATTTCTAGAACATAAACTTCACAGGGATGATTTGTCTATTGTAAACATCTTATTATAGTATTATATGCACCTAATAAACTGGCAACAGAGTATATCTGTGAATGTGCAAAAAATTATAAAAGGGACATTTCATCCTCTCCTATTCCTCCAGCTCCTACTATTGAGTTTGAGCAGGCTTCCTACCAGGTCAGAGAGCCTCCTGGTCCCGATGGCATCGAGGTGCTCAACATTAAGGTGATTCGTCGGGGGGATCTGGACCGGACCTCCAAGATCCGCTGCAGCACCCGTGATGGATCGGCTCAGTCTGGAATCGACTACAATCCAAAGAGCCGAGTGCTTAAATTCACCCCTGGTCAGAGCTCAGAATTAAAAAGAAACAGCTCATTTCCAGACATGTTAACATCTTTCCCATTAGATTAATTTTTGCATGTTTGTAAATCTCAGGCTGGAATTTATGGACTGTAGAGGAAACCTTACGTTTGGCTTAATCATCTCCCTTTGTTTCACTCTGAAGGGATGGACCACATTCTGTTCAAAGTGGAGATTCTGTCCAATGAGGACAGGGAGTGGCACGAGTCCTTCTCATTGGTCCTTGGTCCTGACGACCCGGTGGAGGCAGTGCTCGGGGAGATCACTATGGCAACAGTGACCATTTTGGACCAGGAGGCTTCAGGCAGCCTCATCCTCCCTGCTACACCTATTGTAAGAAATGTTAACTGTACCATCTAACTTTTTTCAGTGGGCTTTAATTAAACAATCTCAACTATGACATAACTAATTTATCCAATTTGTCTTTTTTTATAATAATACACAAATAAAACATGAAAGAGGAGCAGCACAAAATTACAGCATGTGTTTTATACAGCTTTTTGAAGGATTTTAGTCTCTTGCTTGTTTATTCTCATGTTTTTAGCACTTCCTGGAACCAGAAACCAGTAACATCCCAACTCAATAGCAATAGCACCCCTCTCCCCTCATTCATATTCAATAACTCCGAAATAGCAGCAGGAAACATAGGCAGCATTTTCCTTCAGTTGTTTGTCTACAGGTTTTTTTTAAATTACTTATACATCTAAGCAGAACCACTTAACAATCAGCACATCAGCTCAACTACTTTCATAACCCACTGCCTTTTAGTACCTCAGCAAAAATCTCATCCCATCCAGTGTTTTTGCTCTGCCCAGTGAAATGAATGAAATAAAGAAGAAAAAGTTGATTTCCTATAAAAAAAAAAAAATGTCATCATTACCCATTCTTCTTCTTCAGGTGGTGTCTCTCGCTGACTATGATCACGTTCAGGAGGTGACCAAGGAAGGCAGCAAGAAGATGCCGTCCCCAGGTTACCCTCTGGTGTGCGTCACCCCCTGTGACCCTCACTACCCCAAGTACTCTGTGATGAAGGAGCGCTGCGAGGAGGCGGGCATCAACCAAACCCAAGTTCACTTCTCCTGGGAAGTGGCAGCACCCACTGACACCAGCGGGGCCCGGTCCCCCTTCGAGACGGTCACAGACACCACCCCATACACCAGAGTCAACCATATGGTCAGTTGGGATTTCTAATAAAGTAATGAAAGGAGCCAAGTGCCAAAACATCACCTTAAGACTGTACTGCGTTTATATAAACTCATAAGGATAAATTTGCCAGTTTTAACAGTTCAATAAAACTTTAAGAATTGAGTATGATGTAAATAAAAAAGAGCAACTTAACAGAACCTTAAAATCTTTTGGTCTAACGTGCTTACAGTGGTGTAGAGATCGAGGGTGTGTCAGTGCATCATGACATCACTGTTGGGTGTGGTCACAGGTATAAAAGACCACACCCGAACACAACCAGTAGTGAAACACAGCATTTCAGCCTCATGTTAAATTTAAAGAGCAGAGAATCATTTTCTCATGGACATAACATGATTTTACAGCCTTCCTCACTGTCCTTTAGTAATGTCAATCCTAAAGAAATTTAAAATGTAGCTTAACTTGTTAAGCAATAGTAAATGTCTCAATAGAAAGACTGAAAAAGATGTAGGTTGGTTGTATAAATTAAAAAATCCCCCGGTAAAAATATATTAGACACACTATTTTAGAATTGGAATACTGGAACAAAGCTCTGAATAGCCAATATCCTGTGCCATCTCTCGCAGGTCCTGGACAGTATTTATTTCAGCCGCCGCTTCCATGTTCGCTGCGTTGCTCAGGCCAGGGACAAGGCGGGGCACCTTGGCACGCCACTGAGAAGCAACATCGCCACCATCGGCACAGAGGGCTCCATCTGCCACACGCCCGTCACCACGGGAACAGCTAGAGGCTTCCAGGCTCAATCCTTTATCGCCACGCTCAAGTACCTGGACGTCAAGCACAAGGAACACCCCAACCGGTGAGCAGGGATGGCTGGATGGTGGCTTTTTAAATTGGCTGAAAGTGTTGACCTAAACTTTCCCACCTGCTCTGTGTGTCCTTTTCTAGTATCCATATCTCGGTGCAGATCCCCCATCAGGACGGCATGCTCCCTCTGGTGTCCACCATGCCGCTGCACAACCTGCACTTTCTGCTGTCAGAATCCATCTATAGGCAGCAGCACGTCTGCTCCAACCTTGTCACTCTTAAAGACCTGCAGGGTCTCTCCGGTCAGTCACACACACACACACACACACACACACACACACACACACACACACACACACACACACACACACACACACACACACACACACACACACAGACTTCCTGTGAATCCTCTTCTCATCAAAGATTCCCTCAGAGCTCAAACAGGAATGAGACACCTTTTTTTTGGACATTTTACATTTATCACCATCTAGCTCGGTAACTTTTGAAGATGTGTCAATTATGACACCAGACTGAATCAGCAGTTTCTTCTTACTATTTAATCTTCGTTGCAAGCCTGTAGTATTAGTATATGATATCTCCCAGTAGTGAGCCTTATACATTTAAATATTGTGGATCAGCAGTTCTGAAATATTACTTGGATCCAGATCAGACTGTGATGTGTGGTAGATTTTATGGGGATGTCATTGTGTCATTTTTTGTCCAAGCATTGTAGGCCTTATCCATGAGGTTAGAAGCAAAAATTTTGTAATTGCTCCTATCCTGCAACAAAAAATTCTGGATCCAGATGATGATCAAGATCACCACCAAAATCTAATGGATTATTCCTTGAGCCAGGCTGTACCTCTGGAAAAAAATATAAAATACATGGACTCTTCAGAGTGTTTCATTCATGTCTGAGCCACATACCATGGAAAACAGGGTGGTTATAAATTTGTCTTCACTATAACTCAAAGTGAGCTTTGATTTGAAGACTACTATCATCTAGTACTTTGATATTGAGCAGAAATATTTGTTTAAATAGTTACAATGTAATATAGTTTGGTCAATGGATTAGAATGGTGTCCAACTTTATGAGATCTTCTGTGACCTTGGCAGAAAGATTTTTTTACAATATATATCTGATCTCAAATATAACAAACTTTGGCATCATTCTTTCACAGAGTCAGGTTTCCTGGACGATGTATCCTATGACAGCATCTCTCTGGGGCCGGGTTATGACCGTCCCTACCAGTTCAACCCCAACGTCCGGGAGTCCAAGAGCATCCAGCTCTACAAGCACCTCAACCTGAAGAGCTGCATCTGGACCTTTGACGCCTACTACGACATGACCGAGCTCATCGATGTCTGCGGGGGCTCCGTCACCGCTGATTTCCAGGTGCATAGGACAGTCAGTCAGTCAGTCAGTGGGGCCAGATATGAGTCATATACATAATTACACTGCACTTTAAACTGGCCAAAATGATCAATTAGAACTACTAAACTCTGTGGTAGACACCTCAACTGAGTAACTTTCCATCCTGATCTTAAAAGCTTATATTTCAAGACACAATAACATTTATCTTCAGATGAAAGTTTAAATCTGGATCACGACTGAAATCTATTCCGTCATTGATAAAACTCTATTCCAGGTCAACTATTCACTTGTTCAGGGGCTTTTGACTATCTTATTTCTTCATCAGATGTTTTTTCACATGTCATACTGTAGAACTATAGTTGGAACATTATTCTGAGCACGTTAGGACTTGTTTGCTTAAAAAATGAATTTCACAGTCCACTCTTGGCCTTGAAAATAACATGCTACATGCAACGCCATTGAAATGTACAGAAAGAGTGAATAAAATGGACTGTGAGTGGATTGTATTGATTTTTTTGTCAGCTGCTGTTTCCAAAAAAGCCTAATCAGTTGTTATTTAGCTCAACAAACATAAAGAAATGTTTACAGGTTTAAAAAAAATTACCCCTTGGGTGTGATATTCATAGTGGAGATAAAACGTTAACATTTTCGTCTGTGACCTCTCATCATGATGCACAACAAATCTAAATTGGATACTTTGCATAAAATACTCAGTAAAGACCACAAATCTGCAGGAAAAAGTACCCGCAGGTGGAGAGCCATCATTTTTAATGCATGGCTATTGTTCTTCCAGGTTCGGGACTCGGCTCAGTCCTTCCTGACGGTGCAGGTTCCCCTCTACGTGTCCTACATCTACGTGACGGCACCGAGAGGCTGGGCCTCTCTGGAGCATCACACAGAGATGGAGTTCTCTTTCTTCTATGACACCGTGCTCTGGAGGACAGGTCAGGGATAAACACAGCAGAGACCTGATCAACTGAGTCTATAGACATTTCACAATACACAAGTACCAAGTTCTGTTTAACCAAATCTGTGTACTCCAAAACAAAATCTCAACCTAGTGATTATTCATTGCAGCTTTTGAAAGCTAAATGGCATCAATGAAATGCCAGTCTGACCTTTGACCTCCTTGGCTGGTGTTTCTTGTCTGCAGGTATCCAGACTGACAGCGTCCTCTCAGCCAGATTGCAGATCATCAGGATCTACATCAGGGAAGACGGGCGGCTCGTGATTGAGTTCAAAACCCACGCCAAATTCAGAGGTCAGTTCATAACATCCACCACAACATTTCAGATGTCCTGAAAAGTCCTGTCGTCTTGTTAGAGCATCAAATATACTTGTTGTATAATTATAGACAAGAAGCAACAGGGAGTCTTTTGGTATGATGTTCTCAGCCTGTCCACTTCAACTTCAGTGCAAAAAAAAAATCTAATTGTTCTTCCATTTTTCCTACCTCCAGGTCAGTTTGTCCTTGAACACCACACTCTGCCCGGCCACAAGTCCCACCTCATGCCTCCCGACCACCTCGGAGGCATCGAGTTTGACATTCAGCTGCTGTGGAGCGCTCAAACTTTTGACTCTCCATACCAGCTGTGGAGGGCCACCAGCTCCTACAGCAGGTCAGTCAGATCACCCACACAAATAATCAGAGGGATTGAAGGAAGAACGATATTCATGTTGGCTGAAATCTTACCATCATTGTAACATTTTTGCAGGATGGGTATGATGATCTTGGATCACTTGTTAATATTTGGGAAATTGTAACATTTGCAAGATAAAAACAAGTAAAGTTTTACCATAAAGATGCTTTAAAATGTAGGAAAACTTCAACTGACATATATATGAAATTTTCAGATTGGCACTAATGATACAGAACACTGTCAATCATGTTTTTCTATTAAATGAATCTCATCAAAGTTTTTTATCTTTGTTCACCCAGCTAAGATGTGCAGTAGCCTGTCAAATTTAAAACTAAATAAGAAGATAGTAGTTGGAGGTCCATCATGCATAGTAGGTCTGACCTATGTAGAAACCCACTAGATTTCAGAAGTATCCTAGAACCTCTTGAATCTTCAGTTTACCTTTGTAATTATCCTTTTGTTTTGACTTAATGTGTTTCCTCCAACAGAAAGGACTATTCTGGAGAATACACCGTCTTCTTGATTCCCTGCACAGTCCAGCCTACTCAGCCCTGGATTGACCCCGGCGACAAACCTCTGTCCTGCACGGCTCACGCTCCAGAGAAGTACGTCCCTGCTCAAGACCCACTTGAGTCCAAACAGTCTTCCTAATGACATATTTTATGGAGTCTGGTGCATTGATATGTCACTGTAATCCTGACCTGTCTTGTTATTCTCCGACAGGTTCCTGGTGCCGATTGCCTTCCAGCAGACCAACCGGCCTGTTCCTGTGGTTTACTCCCTCAACACGGAGTTCCAGCTGTGTAACAACGAGAAGGTGTTCATGATGGACCCCGCCACGGCTGATGTCTCTATGGCTGAGATGGACTACAAGGGAGCGTTCTCCATGGGTATGACTGAAGGGAAAGAAAACTAAACCTAAAACAACCTTTGAGAAATCTTTGCTGAAGAGCAATGAGCCGCTTTTTGGGTTAAATTAATTTCAGGAGTTTCCTCACTGACCCTATTATTTTCACAGTACACTGAGCTGATATTTTTGTTTTTGCAAAAATTTCATTAAAAAATCCTGAACATGAATCATGTTTTTTTAAGTAAAGAAATTTTATAAATCATGTGACCTGCAAAACAATGTGCATGTATATTAAATGCTTTTATTTTCTTAAGATTTCTGAAGCATGTTGGTATTGCTCTATGGGTATGTTATGAGTTGCTAAGAAGTTTTAACCAATGCACCAATATATTAATATAATGTAATTGTCACCTCATTTAAGCCACAGATCAAGAAGGTTTGAGGCTATAGGCAGCACAAACATTTTTCATTTATCAAAACTGTCCCTCTGCCAACCCCTGCAGGTCAGACTCTGTATGGCAGGGTGCTGTGGAACCCTGAACAGAACCTGAATGCAGCTTACAAACTGCAGCTGGAGAAGGTTTACCTCTGCACCGGCAGGGACGGATATGTTCCCTTCTTTGACCCCACAGGGACGCTGTACAACGAGGGGCCGCAGTACGGCTGCATCCAGCCCAACAAGCAGCTCAAACATCGCTTCCTGCTGCTGGTACAAATATTTATGTTTTCTTCAGTTTCTTCTGTTTTGTCTTACATTGTAAAGAGTTTCATTTCAATTCTAACAAACTGAGGACTCAGACTGGGTGACCACTTGGCCACCCAAGGACTCTAGTGATCGACTGTTATGTAAAACCTGTTCATTACCCGAAGCTTTTTATAAACAAGTAAAACATGAGAGGAAATAATATTGTAATAGTTGTCATCATTAAAATAGCATAATTTACATCTCATCTCATCTCATTAATACAGTAAAAGAACAGTACTGTTGTTCTTGTGTGTGAAAATTACTCACCCATCCTGCATTTTAATGTGATACTGATACAGTAAATGTTGACTTAATAAAAATTATTAAAATGTTCACTTCAAGTAGCACAAAGAAACAGTAAAACATTTTTTAAAAACATGATTAAAAGGAGAACATTTAAAAATAGATCTACAAAAATATGATCATATATATGCTATAAAACAGAACATTAGAAAACAGGTTTATTATAAACAATTGGCAAATTGCTTTATTAAATGTCTGCTTTTGTTTTTAGTTGGAGCTAAAAGCTCTGCCCACAACTGGAGAATCTATGGTGTTCCCTGTCCTTTAGGCAAAGTGTTGCTCAGCGACAAACCAGCCTGCAGCAGCTGCTGCAGCAAAGACTGAACCACAATATTTTCATGAAAAGGACAGACATTCTCCCCATTCATTTTAAAGATAGACGCTTCACATTCTGGTGGTGAAAGATGATGATTGATTAAAGCCTGCATGTAATTTCTCTGTCCTTTAAGCATTTTATTTATGTTTCGATAAATAAGTTTTGATTCCATGAAGCAATTTGCATAATCTCTGTCCAAGTGAAGAGTGTTGGTGTCTGTCTATCTCTGGCCAGTTGCTGATATGTTTTATTTCTGTTCAAGTGTCTCGTATCTGTGGAGAAAATAGCTTTAATTATAGCTTATTGTCAGAAACCATCTACTGAATTTTACGTTTACATAAGACACACACACACACACACACACACACACACACACACACACACACACACACACACACACACACACACACACACACCACAGATCTGTCTTTTTACCTGCCACACCAGTTTGACCAGTCCTACTTCTGAGTGGGATGACACCAGATTTTTTTTGAAGACATTCAAAGCCTGCAGGTTATTTCATCACTGACATTGTTCTCCTTGTAAATTCTGGTTGCTGTTGCTGTAAAAAAAAACAACAACATGATTATTTGTAGCAGAAATACTGCACTAGATCAGCAGCTGTTTACACATCAATGCATTTATCCTGTAAATGCACTTTTTAAATTTCTTCTTGTCACCATAATTTTTAACTTCCTAGTGATGGAAACAGAATCAACCTCACTTTTTTCTAAAGAAAACTTTGTGCCACAGAAACATAAGTTGCATTTGAAGTGCTCTTTTTAGTTTCTCTCTCTGTTTCCTCTGCAGGACCGTAAACAGCCTGACGTATGTGACAAATTTTTCCACGATGTTCCCTTCGAGGCTCACTTTGCCTCAGACATCCCAGAGCTGCAGTCCATGACAGCCATGCCTGGAGTTGACGGCTTTACAATGAAGGTCGATGCACTCTACAAGGTGTGTGGCACCACCTGCACTTCACCTGTGTCTTGTATCACAAGTCAAGTCAACTTTATATGACATCACAGACTTTAAAGTAGCAGACTGGAGCTCAGTTCTCCAGAAATATTGAGTTCATTTGTTTAACACCTTTAATTACTAAGCTTTTATGAGCGAACACCAATCCAAGAGATTGCTGTTGCCATGAAAACGTTACATGATTTTAAGTTTCATGGGAGTCAGATCAGAGCAAATAACACAAGTCTCATTCCCGAAGGTTGAAATTTAAAAGGGAACCTTGGCCGTTTTCACTGAAAGTTGTATGGCAGAAAACATTTAGTCATCTGTAAATAAAAACTTCTTGTCAGTATCTGAACCTCCTCTGTCATCAGATCTTAAATTTTAAGGGCCCAGTGCGTAGGATTTACTGTAGTGGCATCTAGCAGAGTGGTTGCAATTGCAACCAACTTACCACCCCTCGTCTCACCCTTCCCTCGGTGGCCGTTAAAAAATGTAAAAGGCTCTCTTCAGCCAATGTTTGGTTTGGTTATGTTGGGCTACTGTAGCAACATGGCGGTGCAACATGGCGACTCCATGGATATAAAGTGCTCATTAATCGTTTCAGGTAATTATAGATTAATGGAAACACAATTAGGAATATTAAAATCCATTTCTGCCCCTAAATCCTACACACTGGACCTTTAATTCTAAAGTCTGATAAATGATGAGCGTCCTCCAGTGATGTCACTTGAGCCCGTGTTGGCTGGATCTGAAGACTACAAGTTTGAAAATGAAAAGAATCTGGGCGTGTGGAGTTAGAAAGAATTTAACTTACTAGACATGAGTATCCTCCTCCTCATGCTCCTCCTCTGCTGCAGGCTAGTGTGTGTGGCATAACACACTCATTGTGAGTCTGACAGTATTACAATAAAGTTCTCTTTGTAGTATTAAATGTTGTTAAACATGGGTGTGGGTCTTAAACATAAAGTCTTTACAAAGTGATTTTTAAAAGTGACATCAATGGGAGTAAAAGTGGAATCAATTTGAATAGTAGCTAACCCCCTTCGTTCTTTCCTATTGTGATAAACAGGTGGAGGCAGGACACCAATGGTACCTGCAGGTAATTTATGTGATCAGCCCGGAGTCACGGTCCAGCCCCAGGATTCAGCGCTCGGTGACCTATGAGCTGAGCCGCTCCAAACGCGACCTGGTGGACCGAAGCGGGCGCCTGACACTGGACGAGTCGCTGATCTACGACAACGAGGGTGATCAGGTGAAGAACGGCACCAACATGAAGTCGCTCCATCTGGAGGCGGGGCCCTCTGCCACTTTTAACGCACACGTGGGAAGCTCGGTTGGCGGGGGAGTGGCCGCCGTGACCCTTCTGGTCCTGGTCCTCCTGGCCTCCTGCTTCCTGTTCCGTCGCTGCCGACGATCAGCTAAGAAGAAGAGCAAGAAGGCTCAGAAAGTCTATGAGGAGTATCCCCTCAACACCAAGGTGGAGGTGTGCATGGACAAATGTGTGGAGAAGAACTTCAGCACCAAGCACTGCACCGTGAGGAACATCAACATCCTCAACCGCAACCAGGAGCCCAACGGCAAGGCCAAAGTCAAACAGGTCAACCTGAAGGTCAAAGTCCACAACAATCTGAATGACGGCACAGAGGTCTGAAACACTCACAGGGAAGAGGAGAGGAAGAGGAGAGAAAGAGGGAGAGGAGGAAGTCAAATCAAAAATGGTATTTTATAAAAGAAAGTTTGTACTTAAGGAACAAGATGTTTGTTAATGTATTTTTATACCACTTTGAAAAAAGGGAAGAGTGTGACATGCAGCCGTTGCAGCGTTTTAATAATTTCGCAACTGGGCTACCTCAGGAATCCACAAACCACTCAGCTGCATGGAACAGTCAAAACACCTGCTTCTAACCATCCAGCCTCCATCTGAAACTATTGTTAATTTCATCACTGTTTAACTTGACATGTACGTCCTTTGTAGCATCAAAATGGTGAGTGGTAGCTCAGACACTGGTGATTGTTTAGACAAAAACGTTCTCTGCTGCATTGAGTCATTTCACTGCTACCAAATGTCACGACTGTAGAGCAGTAGCCAGTGTAGAAGTCGTCCTTTTCTGCATTTCTCCCTATCATACACTGTTTCTGCAGATGAATTAATTTTAATAATTTAATAACTGATTAAACAGAACAAAGTGCAGTTTTCCTGCTGATCGACTTGTACATCGGCTACAGTTGTTTTTGACTACTGTCAAAGTGTTAAGCACATAGTGTGCTGCTATCGCCTGAGGTTGAATGAGTGCAGAGTGTAAGTGATAATTAAGATGAATGATACCTATTCAAGTGCAATTATGTCAAAACTTTTGTTAATGTTTCTCTCATGAACAGGAACATCATTTGCATTAAAAGAAAATTTGTACTTCAAGCCTTACTTAAACATTTGTACTGTCACATTAAACAGATAATTATTGTTTCATCACAAATTCTATTTTTTGTCGTTTGTACTGTATTTTGACAGCTGCCAAGATTAAGTGCCATGCAGTATTTTCCATCATTCATTTCAAATAGAATCATCCAAAGTGTTTTTTTCCCCCTCAAGAGTTAGAAAATGTAACTTTATTTGTAATCATAATAAATCAGATGCCACCGTTAGGACAGCAAAGGTTTCGATCCCGTCCACGACTGAATGCTTTTGCCTTACTACTGTTCTAATGGAAATAATCACTTCTGACAATGATGTATTTTATAAGAGATGTGTGTCTACCTGCCTTTTTCCCACCCAAAGACACAAAATCCCTCATTTATTTATCCCCATCTCAAATCTCACTCAAATGTTGTTTTATTCCTCATTTATGTATTATTATGTTATGATGTATTATGTTATGCTCAGCTACTGATGTACACATGTTAAAGTTATTGTAATTTTCTGAATGACACTGGTTGGTTGGACAACACATTTTTTTCTCATCATGATTTGTAGACATGTCTTTCTCTCCATTCGTCTCTAATCCCACGTCCTGTTTTCTTTTAACTGTGTGCCTATCAAAAACATGGGAACATGGGATTATGGGAAATAACTATATTTTTGGTGCTATAATTTTTGTGGAAAATAACTATGATGCTATCAACATGATGCCTGTATTTGGTGCCTTTTTAGTAATAAAAATGAATTTTAAATCCATACTTGTCCTGTATTTCATTTTAACATTTTGAACATGTAAATGTGAAATGTATTTGTTGTTTTTTGCGATGTAAAATGGTATATTTCTGTCAAAAGTTCTTTGAAGTGACAAAAAGTGACAAGTGATGTCTTAAAAAATCCTTGCAGTTTCCTTCCTGGCACTAGGTTATTTAAAATAAATTTGTTGTTCACTCAGTTTCGTTCTTGACAGGGTAGAAATTCTGTAAATCAACATCAATACTTTAAAAACATCACTAGATTGAGTCCACAGCCATGTTAGCAGCTATATGAGACAGCAATTAGATGTAAATGATGAATGACAGTGATTCAAACTTGTAGGCCAATAGATTCAGCTTCATATGAAGACCAATGTAATTTCTCATTACTGTCAGAAGGGGGCTAAATATATATTGTATCTGTTCGTGAAATGTACGAGCCATTCCTGAACGCGGCATTTACAGTACCTGTAAAGAGTGGGCGTGGTTACCTGACGCTTCGGCCAGCTTACGCAGCGACTGAAGGTGTGGCAGAACACTTTTCCGGTTTAGCCAAAAATCCAGGTGAGCTTTTCCGTACTTTCATCAACTCTCATTGATACATTTTCTGAGCATTTATTTTGTGTTTGACTCTTGTTGTGTATTATTCGCTAGAGTTAAAGCGTCTTATCAGAAATCTATAAGGTACAAAGATGATAAATTTTCTCATTAATTCATCATTACCTGCGCAAAACGTAGGTCCTACATACTTTCATATTCTTTATACTCTTGTATTCACGTAAGGAAGTCTTACGGTGAAATTGTCGCTTATTAACAACAATCTGATTGTATTCAATCATAGTTTTATTTCCTGTTTTAGGCCTAACACCTTTCAAACACCAATATTGTTCCTTCTACTCTTATAATCATTAGTTACTTAATTATCACCAGTCACGATAGTAGAAGTCAAATTATGATTTTATTGTGACTCCTTTTCTCTTTCATGCCATTTATTTTCACAGGAACAATATAAGGTATCCCACAGAATTAAAAGTTGAATGTACTATAACATAATTGTAATGAAACCATAACACAATAATAAGTCATATGAACACTTTTGAATTTGTGTTATTATTTGTGTTGTTACACTTATGAATGCTGTGTTATCACTGCAGTTTGGTGCACATAAGAATAGTTGTGCTGAAATGTAGAGCTTTTCACCATAAGTCATGAAATAACAAGAAGGCTTAACTATGAATGTGTTTTTCTCTCCAGACGAACCTCCTGCTGTCATCATGGCAACTTTATGGGTAAGTTTTGTATTTTTATTTCATACTAATGTTTTGACTGATCATCCATTTTGAACACAAGTGGTAAACACTCTGCAGGACGACTTGGAAAATCTTGTGAATTCTCCATCGTCCTTCTCAGCAAAAGTATTCCCAACTCAAACACTGATCAACACTGATTTCACAATTTTTCTTTTACTTTGACATTTATTATTGCACAAATGACAAAAGAGAAGGAAAACAAAAACTGACTGATGATGATGTCACCGTATTCTTCAGACTGGAGAGAGAGGAACCATTAAGCCCAAATCTCACTTTGATGCAGGAAACGATGCTGTGGAACTGAGGAAGGCCATCGAAGGACTTGGTACAATACACACACACACACACACACACATGCACACAGGTTTGCACAGCTGTCCTTGTTAGGACATTGTATTGACTTCCGTTCATCTGTACAAAATCTCTTAACATCCTGACAGCAGTTCATAAATCAAATGATCTGACAAGAAAAGAAAACAATTTGGTCTCTCTGGACTATAATAAACCCATCCAATATTTTCCTTCAACCTGAATGAAATGATTGGATGGCCTACCTGCATGTCTACCTACGTACCTGCCTACCCCCAGGCTCTTGTGCCCTCAATACGTATGACACTAAGCTAGGTGGATATACTATATTACTTAAGCTACTAATGAGCTAGTTAGACAAGAATGAGAAAGTCCAGCCAAAATTTCTCAATGCAAACATGGTAGCTCAATAGCTACAAGTACTAACAATAACCATATTTGTTGTTTACATTCATTATGATCATTTTAGCTGCTTTCTTACATGCAAAATTGTTGTAGATAGTTGAAAAAAACTTTTTATAATAACTTTATTTCAGATAGCACTTTTAAAAAACACACACACAAAAAAACAAAGTGCTTTGACAGAGCAGGATATCCAGTCCAGGCCAAAAGGGAACAATAAAAAAAAACAACATGACATGATTGGAAATAAATATAGATAAAAAGAATAAGAGCAATAAAATAAATTAGAAGAATTAAAAAAGACAACATCAAATAATAGCAACTCTATAAAAATGGTATTTAAGGAGTAGTTTAGTTATAGGTTGGATGTACGAAAGTCTAAATGTCTGCTGATGAACAATAGGTAACAAAAACCAACACACACAAATTAAAGTTTGCATTAATTTAAGTTTGAGTTAAAAGTAGGAAAGAAATTCACATTTTCAAAAAATATATCAATTTGTTTTCTGTTTGCTATACTAGTATGGCATTAAAAGTATTATTATTATCATTATTATTATTATTATTATTATTGTTAATAAATTTCTTTTTTTGGTGTCACTCTTTCCATGCTTATTGATGTATTTCTCCATGTTTCTTTTTGAAAATATTTCAGGCACAAGGGAGAAAACTCTGATTGACATCTTGACCCATAGAAGCAGCGCTCAGAGGCAGCTCATCTGTGAAGCTTATCAGGCAGCCACAGGCAAAGTAAGATGCCTGCCCTCATGTTTTTACTTATCCACAGTTAAAAAGTCCTTGAAGAATGTAAAAAAAAAAATGACCCTCTCGATGCTTCAATATCAGCTTTTTATGCATGGAAACCAGAGCTTGTTCTAATGGCATATAAGTGGCTATTAACAAGTCATGTCTGTTTTTATACAAAATCAAACCGAACATTTGAACCTAATTCTGTTCTCGGTGAAAGTTCTTTTATTTCATTTAACCCTGACGTTTAGAGTTTCTGTCCACACTGCTGTCATTGAAGTCACTTGAGGCCTTTGACTATTTGCATGGGTGTGGTTGTGTGTTGCACGAATATGCTTCTGTTGGCCAGCTGACTTATTGTGTTTCCTCCATACTGTAGACATTACTGGACGGCCTGAAAGGGGACACCAGTGGTGAGTTCAGGGACCTCCTGGTGGCGCTCGTCACTCCCCCTGCAGCGTACGATTGCCATGAAGTAATGCGGGCCATGAAGGTTTGTTGTCTCACCTAAACCATTTTGTTTCTGAGGGGTTTTATTTTATTTAATGCCTGTGCATAAGGGGGCATATGGGGTTACCCTTGTTGTCTGTCAGTACATTTGTACGTTGCAGGTTTAATAGCGGGTATGGACTATCCACATATCCTCAAAACTGATGGACAGAATTCAGTGACATTTCACACATTGTAAGGGCCCTAAAGGTGTGCATCTCATAATTGGTTTCTTAATTTTTTGCTTATTTTTACATTTTACAATGCAAATTGTTCTGTACTTGCCAATATTTAAAATCTTAGAACTGGAAACATGACATTTATTATCTTATTTTAAAAGTTATTTACTATTTTTATTTTTTAAATCTTATGCTACTTATTTCTACACAGAACCTTACTTATTTTACAGATAATTACACTAGTATAAAGCCATTTTCTCCTCAAATTCAGCTGTTTTTTGCAGCATGCCTACACATTTCAACTTTGGCAATTTTGTCATTCTTCTGCTGGGATTGCAGTCCCACATTTTCACAAGTTGAGTTTTTCCAGTAGCGGTCGCAGCTGTGTCCTTGGACACAAATTTTCTAGTTTTACAAATAAATGCCAAAATGAGGAAAGAAAGACATTCCAAACAATATATATGGATACATTCAGTTTGTAGACCACATAACCAAAGCATTAAGAAAGACGAGTGCTTAATTCTGTACCTGAAACACTCTTGAATTAGAATTAAATATGTTTCTCAGCTGACCTATGTGAAGCCCTAAATCTTATTAATGCTTTTCAATTTGACCTTGTACTAATGGTTAAGGGATTTAGTCTGATAAATTGAATTATATATATGCAAAGAAAACTTAAATTAAGCCATGTAAAACCCTGTGAGGTATATGCACCGTGTATGAACAGATCGATTGACAATAAAGTCTATTTATAAGGGGTATCTGCTCCTTGATGATTCATTATTTATTATAATGAATTGAAAAGATCGTGGTTATCAATGCAGAATGTACTGTATGTTTCATATCCAGGCACACAAAACTCAATTGATGTACAAATTAAACAATCCATAGCTGTAATTAGTAGAATTGGATCATAGCATCTCCATTCAGCATTTATTTGGTCAGAGTTGTTGCCAGTGTTATTTCTTCAAGCTGTGTTATCTTGGAGTGAAGCAGTGCTCTTTCAGTATATTTAAATCTTTGCTCATGTTAATCCTCCGTATCTCTCGTGATGTAAATGCGGTTGATCCATGTGGTAAAGTGACCGTGTGACGTTGCAGGGAGCTGGGACAAAAGACGACATCTTGATTGAGATCTTTGCCTCCAGAACGACTGAACAAATCGCAGCTCTCAATGATGTCTATTTGAAAGGTAAAGAATACAGCCATAATTCCCTAAGACTCATCAAATTCATCGGACTGAATTATCTTTAGTATGAACTGAATGTGATTCATTGTGATTAGGAATTTGTTTTCTTTTTAGAAACGGAGAAGAAGTTGACCTTTGACCTTAAGAAGGAAGTTTCTGGAGACTTCTCCAAAGCGTTGCTCCTCCTGGCTGAGGTTCGTCATTCCAATACAAAAGAAAACTATGAACAGTTTTTCCATAAACAGAATTGTATCTTTTATAGTAATATAACACTGGTGACGTGCGAGACCATGTGGACACAAGGGTGCACTAAACCTGTAATGCTGAAACTTAAACTCCTCCCTCTGGCAATGACAGTAATTACACCAACTCTTATTAACTTTTATTTTCTGTGGTTTACTCTGTCGCTATGATTCATGCTCCCTTCAGTTCTGACAAACCAGTATTTCCTGGTTGATATAAGACACATCACTACCGGTGCAGGAAAGTCTCAACAGACTCAAAATCTGAGAACTCTGGTATACTGCAAAACACAAAGAGATTTATGTGGTGTTGATAATCTTAATCAGTATTGTGTGAACTTGTTTGGCAAATGCTGAATATCTAAAATATTTAAAATTCATGCACTGCAAGTTTGAGTGTTTTTTGTTTTTTATTTCAGGGCAAGAGGGATGGGAGCTCCAAGGTAGATACAGGGAAGGCAAGAGAAGACGCCAAGGTGCAGTGTAACGTGTTTAAACTTGTTTCATGAGGGAAATATTTATATGCATATTCTGTCTCTCTTTATATTGAGTATTTTTAACCATTTCCTTTTTTCCCACCCAGACCCTTTATAATGCTGGGGAGAAGAAGTGGGGCACAGATGAATCTAAATTTATTGACATTCTCTGCGAAAGAAGTATACCTCAGCTGAGACAAAGTATGTCATGCTTGACCCTTATTACCTTTAATCTAGGGTAAATAAAGTTAGCTCTGGCAATGTACGGTCAGTTTGGACTAATTGGAAATGTAAAGTGACACTTTTTTTTTTTTTTTGTGTAGCTCTTGTTGAATACAAGAACATCAGTGGAAAGACTTTGCAAGAAAGCATCGATGGAGAGATGTCAGGGGAGCTGAGGGAGCTGCTGTTGGCTATCGGTAAGTTAATGTGCTGTATAGGACTCTGAATGTCAACATATTATAGACTATATGGCCAAACGTATGTGGACAAGATCTGGTGGAAAGTCCTCGCAGAACAGAAGCAGATCAGTGTTGTATGTTTTTGGATGACATGCATTTAGGAGTAATGGTATGACATCCACACACTTTTGGCCATGTGGTGTATATCCCAATGTAAAAGGGGAATTAACTTTCTGATATTTAAAAAGTGCTTGCTATGACTTTATAGAAATTTGTCTAAGAAATATTTAGCAACAAAACTGTAAATGTTTAAATATTTTATTTATTTCTCCGTTAGAAAAACATTTACCTTTATGTTTATATAAATGCAGTTTTTAACTATAATGCTGAGTAAAACCTTTGTTACTCCTCCAGTGAAATGTGTGAAGAGCGTACCGATCTACTTTGCAGAACTTCTATATGCGAGCATGAAGGTGAATATGCTGTTTTTAATGCATGAGTTCACAATCAAACCTTATTGTAAAATCACAGAGAGAGCACAGACCTCCGCCAAGGCCCTTTAAAAAATTCCTGGATCCAGATCCTGATCCGGATCATCACCAAAATTTAATCTAGGATATGCTAGGGGTCCATCATCTCTGTCCATTAGTTTTTGTGTATTCCTGCTAACAACAAACAAACAAACAAACAGACAAACAAACCAAACACTATCCAGTTCATAGCAACATAGTTGTTTTAAGCTCATAAAATGAAGCAGTTTTGCAGAGAGAATTAGGAGATTTAAGTGTTTTACTCTCATAGTTGAGAAATATTATGACTGTCTTACCTTTTACTACATGGTTTCTGAATTATTGTTGCACATGGACTAAATCCAAAAAAGGAATTATTAGTCAATTTTAAGCTTCAACACTTTTCGTCACCCCGAATGGCCTCCGATGATAGTATCAAAGAAGACTTTCACTGTGTCCCAAATCAAAGTCAGTCGGCTTCACTGACCAAGTATTTGTATACACATACAAGCAATATGGCTCTTTTTTTTTATTACTCAGGA
Source organism: Chaunax sp. Z400 (assembly GCA_037577475.1). Classification (NCBI taxonomy): domain Eukaryota; kingdom Metazoa; phylum Chordata; class Actinopteri; order Lophiiformes; family Chaunacidae; genus Chaunax; species Chaunax sp. Z400. Next base: position 21,677,235 of record CM075187.1, on the reverse strand, counting down.
AACAACATAACAGCTAAAAACAAGGACAACAAAAGCTGAATAATTGAGTTAAATAATAAAGAACTGTTTGGACTGTGATGTACAGAAGTATGTGAAATATAAGTTGTCATTTTTCCAGATATCTATTCCCTTTGTGCTCTGCATTATGAGTGAAGAGTGTCAATCAACAGCACACATTAACATCAGCCTTATTCCATATGCATATACTATAATCAGTTTTAATTATACTTCATTTTACTTTTCCTGTATGAACACACTGCACACTAAAAACCTGTTTAGAATTAGGGATTAGGGACAATCCAACCAGCCACCCCACAGATCCTAAGCAGGACTGAAAAACAGCTTTTACCAGGATCGTCTCATTTTGTACAAATACAGATGTATATAATCAGAAATAAATCCTCTACATGGTGGTGTCTTCCTCTACTGACCTTTTGGAATGATCCAATATGCGATAACAGAGTTCAGTTTGTTACGATCGGCCAGTTTAATTATATTTACTGGAGAGAACAGTCACCAGTATTAAAATAAAATAGATGGAGGATAAATACACTACATTAGCGTAAGTGTACAAATAGGTGTTTGCGTTTTCACTACCAGGGTGCAGGAACTGACGAGTGGACTCTGAACCGGATCATGGTGAGTCGGTCTGAGATCGATCTGCTGGACATCAGAGCTGAGTTCAAGAAACTCTATGAGTACTCGCTACACTCTGCCATTGAGGTGAGGAACCTTTGACTGAACTTTGCATCACAATTTAACCGAAGAGAAAGAAAAGAAAGAATTCTGATACGCTCATCTGGGTTTATTCAAATGAATAACCAGGTGTACTTGCTTCACTGCAGTACATCTCACTATTCGATCCTTTCATATTTGGCATATGTGTCTACACACAGTTTTTAGTGACATACATTCACTATACAAACTAAGTGTGATTTGAAGATTTGACTGGATTCTGGAGCCTGATCCGCTCTGTATTACTTAGTTATCAGAGTTTGGAGAATGAATCTCACCGACCAAAATTTCCAACAGCTTGATTTCAGTGGCGAGACACTTTATTATCTGTGTATGTAAGAATACCACAAAAGTCAAGTGATCCTCTGAGACATACAAAAATGTGTTGGAGAAAAATGATAATATGATAGCTTTGTGAAATGGGAAGCTAATCTTTACTAACATTTGGTGGTAAATCTTTCGAAACACAACACACATCTATTCTTTTGGTGAGGGATGCTCTGTGGCAAAGGTTGTCTAGGTGTTTTCTATCTGTTACTTTATTTGGCACCTTGTGCCTTCCCAGCTGGGTTTGGTATCTTGATCAGATTATTTAGAGCTTTTAAAGATAGCATCATGCTAACGCTATTAATAAAAGAAAAATAATTCAAGGGAAACCTTTATGGAAAAATTCCAAAAAGATCTTTCTACTTCATGAAATAACTGCTGTATTACTGATCGGTGTGTTGGGAAGACCCTTTTCTCCTTGATTGTGTTGCTGTGTTCTCCAGTCAGATCTGGGGGGGAACCACTGTGACTGTGTGAAGGCCATCTGTGGAGGAGACGACTAACTAACACCTGAGGTCTACCTGAGGGCAAGGAAAATCTTGACTCACACTACAGGCCCTTTCTCATCTTCTGATACTTTACTTTCATCTTCAAATGACTAACTAATGGCTTCGAGTAGCACATGAACACAATAACTGATAGCTTTGAAACATAGACATAACACATGAAATCAGAAAAGGTATGAAGGTTGTTAAATTTGATTGATTTTAAACATGGAAACATTAACTGAAGGTTTGATTGTATTTTTTTCTTTTTAGTCTGATTGTGGAGGGAATTACAGAAAGACTCTGCTAAAAATCTGTGGAGGAGATGATGAGTCCTAACATCGGCATCGTTTCCACTCTCACTGTCTACATCTTTGTTTCCACCTCTGTCATCCTTTTTTTTCATCACAGAAATAGCTATATAGCTAAAGTTACTTTAAATTAGAGTTTTACATACAAAACATGATATGTTGATGAAATACGATTGTGTTATTTCTACAGATTAAACTACCAAATGTTCCGGTTTGTGAAGTTAAAATTCTGCATTGTAAGTACTTGTACTTTTGAGATCTACATGAAGTCCTTTTTTTTTTATTTGCTAATTCTTTTAAGTCAATGAAATTTTGTAATGAAGTATTTTTCACGTCCTTATACCAAATACTAGAGGAAACAACTTCTTAAACTTTCACACGGTCTCTTAATCTTGATCTATTTATTGTGAAATGAAATGGCCACCAAAAAAAAAAAACAACAGCATGCGTTATTGCTCTTATTTATCTTCTGCCTGTTGATATTTCAATAAATGGAGAAGATGTTACAGCAAAAATGTTACAGAAAAATGGGAAAATCTGCACTACATAGCAACATGAGTAATTTCACAGTGAAAAGTGAATTCTGTATGATAAAAATCATAAGTTAATCACTGCTAAAAGATCTTCATGATATAAGAGACACTTCCCTGACTCTTCATGTTTGTTCATTGTGTTGTTAAATCAATGTAATTGTGTTCAATTGTATCAGAAGGCATAAAATCATAAACTGTGATGTCTGTGCTGTCAGTAAGCAGATGAGTTACTATGTTTGATCTTGTGTTTTTCTTCTTTATCATCAGTTCTTTACTATTTTGTCTCCCATCTTGTATCTCTGTAACTTAAAAATAAACACATAAATTATACACCGCTGGTAATATTGTTTACCTTTAGCTTTACCTTCACTGTTTTACCAAGAGTCTGGTAGTTCCTCAATATCACTAACAGGGTGTTGTTTTTAAATGGCTGCAGGTCTCCTTATCCCAGAGGTCCTATTTAATATTGGCTTTAAAGCTTAGATTAGAGATTAATGGGAGAGTTTTAACCAAACCCCATAATTAAAGGAGATGAACATAAACATGAAGGTTTGAAACACTTAATCTATTATTTAGTCTCATTGAAATCAGGAGGATGATTAAAATTAATGTCTTTATCATTCATTCTTTGCATCTGTGTAAGTTTTGCATGAAAGTTGATGAATTTCACTTACTGTATAATTATTCTTTCATGTCACATATACAGTATTTACTGGTAACTATGGGAATTTGGAAAGGCAAACCGGTTTTCACACCAATTCTTCCTGCAGATGGAGACAAAGTGCTGACTGACTGGAATGAAAATGCAGCCAAATGTGACAGCTCATTAGTTAGAACTCTACACTGTGTTGCATACTTTACTACATAGTGGTATACCCACACATAATGATAAATACCCTGAATGTGCAGCCTCCAAATGAAAATCTACACACATGTTCGTCGTCTTTCTGCAGATCCTCTATTATCTACTCCATTCCCGCAGAGAGCTGACAGTTAAACTCAGGCCAGACACACTCACAGACTATTGAGGTTGATGAGAGCCTCAGGGCAAAGACGTTTTCCTCATTAAAGCCGACATAATCACCCAGAGACCTTCACTCTGCACCCCCTCCCAACAACCCACAACTCCCCTCTTTATCTGAACTAAAAGGAAAACAGGAAGAGAGGTAGCAGGTCTTCTTCTGCACATCTTTATATCATCATTTATCGGTCCCTTTTGTTGTGTGTCTGAGTGTCCAAGCAGTAGAGAAGGGGGTTATCAGCAAAAAAAAGATATTTGAAAATTTTTTATTGCAAGCCATCTTTTGTGACCTATTTGAAATCAGAACTTCTAACATGTTTTGGCTTCATAATAATCCATTATTCACGCAGATAAAAATGATTTATAAGTCATTAAAAGAGGGGAAGGAGAGGATTAAACTGTGGTTCACCATTGTTCTTGATTAGCATCACAAAACATCAGTGATCGCTTCGCTTTAGGGAAACTAAACACTGCTGACACTTTTTCCCCCGACACAGTCCACATGCCTCTGAAACACAATGGAGAACTTGTATTCTACTCTCAGACAGATATGCTGTACTAGTACTTTTTTAAATTATTATTATTTTGTGTATTTTATCCCCCTATTAAACAGCATTAGTAGATGAAAATGAAGGAGAAAAAGGCACAACACAGGTGGAGGATGTAGATATCTGTAAAGGCAATGACTATAGTGACACAACACAGAAAATCCATTCACCATTCCATTCACAGAATAGGCATGACGTCTTGTGACTTAGAATATACCATGCCTGTGATGGGGGAATCCTACACTTCCCACAAGTCAACTCATTTGTGCACTTTTACCTCCGTCAAGCTGGTTAAGTTTTCACCCATATCTGTTTGTTTGTTGGATTATCAGCACGATAATACAGAAACTGCCACATGGATCTCGAGGAAACATGTTGGGAGGATCGGTCCTGGGCCAGAATTGACCCCATTAAATGTTGCTGCAGATCCGGATAAAGGGGCGGATCCAAGATTTGATTTTGAGTTTAACATTGCGAGACAGTGCCTTTTCTTTTTTCTTCCTTTTACATTTTCTTTGATTTCTCAGGGAATAATGTATGGATCTTGATGGAGAAAACCAAACACAGGGGGTTAGTATCTATGAGTGTGTGCAATTTGGTGCTAATCAAGTAAAAATCCAGATCCACCAGATTTAAATGGTTGACGGTTACAGATCCAGTAACCATAAATTATGTTTGAAAGACTATGAGTTTGATTTTGGATAAAGCTTGATTGAATTAAAGGGGACTGTTGGGCCTTTTATAGCATAACTAGTATGTGTGCTTTATCAAACATTATTATCCTGTGGGATTGTGAACTACTCCACAGAGTACACTCATCACTGTAAGTCTCTTTTGACTTACTTCATATGGTAATCATGTTTTTTGTGTAATTATTGTATATCTGTATTTCAAATCAAATTCCCTCAGACATTCCCACATGAACTGATGGCTTTGTTATTACACCAATACAACCTTGTGACTAGTATTACAGTAGTTCTTTGTATAAAAATGCATGAGGCTTGCATTTTGTGACTGTATCTTCTGTGACTTGTGCTCTCAGAACTGTGTAAAGACACAGCAGCGCTCCAGTGAAGAAAATGAAACCCACAGCGGAAAACTACGAAATGTAGGCCAAGTTCATTCATCCTCGATAAGCTTCACGCTCCAGACTGATGTGTGATGCCAAGTGTAAAGTGAAAAAGACCAGAATTCAAGAGCAGCACTTTTTATCCCTCCGTAAATCCAGGAAATGTAAGCTTGCCCATGAATTTCCCCAGTTATATTGTTCCCACTCAAACCATCTCCATTCATAAACTGGACTGTCATTCAGGGGTAGAACTACAGTCTGCAGCCAGGCCAGTAGCCAGACGGACGCAGGGATTTCAACAACCACTTATTTGATTTCCCTTTATGTTTCTCTGAAGCTGCAAAAAATACCTTGTGTCCACAAAAAGGTGCTTGAAATTCTCTATATTTTGTTAAATATATTTAGATTCTATTTCTGTTTGTTTGTTTTATGATTTTTGCTTAATTCTTTCTGACAGTGTCACCTTTCTGCAGGCCCATCCACAGAAATGGCTGGGCCCCTTAAAAGTGAATGTTATATGCTTTACTCCTGTCAACTAATGCACATACTCTCTCTCTGTTACATAAACATGGAAAATATCTTTGCTGTTATTGACATCATCCTCTTTCTCATAGGTGTTGGCGATTCCTTGATGCTAACTACCTCTTGGCTAGTAAGGTTAGCTCTAGGCCTCCTGGCTATCGTTTGCCTCTTCAGCTTAGCTTGGAGCAGCTTTCTAAACAGACCCCCCCCCCCAAAAAAAATAGGTCCTTTTCTTCTCCTCTATTTTCTGGCATCCTGGTATATGTAGTTCCTGACATAGCAAGGAAATTCACTCCAGCATTAGTCAGTAGTGGTTTTAGATCAGTAAATTGAATATGTGGCTGGTTGTTGCCCTTTTGACATATTACCTTGTGTTCTAAAAAATGACTCACACCATTTTTAGGATAAGGGGGGTTTCATTATGAAACAGGCATTATTTTCCGAAACCAACAAGAACATTTTTTTGTTTTTTTTCACAAGTAATGGTGAGTATTTTGGTTAGAAATAAATATAATAAATTGCTTATTTTTAGGATGAACATGATTAGTGCTGACCTCCTATAGGAGCCTTGTTCCAGCTCTTTCATCTAAGCTGGAACAGCTTAATCAAATGGAATCACACTGACATGTTTTGTGCAGACACAGTGGTGTTGTGGTTAGCGCTGTCGCTCTATCCAGACCTGGGGCCTTTCTGTGTGGAATTTGCATGCTCTCCCTGTGTCTGCATGGCTTCCCATCGGGTGCTCCGGCCTCCTTCCTCCCAAAAACATGCAACTGCCCATATATGTGAATTTGAGCATGAACGGTTTTCTCTTTATGTGTCGGCCCCATGATGAACTGGCAACCCTTCCTCTCACCCAGTGTCAGCTGAGATAGGCTCCAGTGACCCTGCAAAGAATAAATGGTAATAGAAAATGAATGGATGGATGTTTTGTGCTTCATTTTAACACATTGTGCTAAAATTCACCTTAACATTTACACTTTTATGGAAAACTTAAGTTTGTAACTTAAGAAATTAAATATGGAAAAAGGCAATGGTTTTCGACCATATAAAATGAATCGACTTCCAGTTAACTCTGCGACACTTTGTCTTAGATAGCTTAGGTTTTAGTATGGACATGAGTTGTAAGCAGTGAACAATAGTTAAAGTGATTAAGTAATTTGAAAGATTTTTAGTGTGCAAAATGGTTGCCTCTTTTGAAGCCAGTATGACAAGAAGTCAGAATAATCACAAGAATAACAAACATACTTTTATAACAGCTTTGCCTTTCTTATCCCTGTAATTATCTGTTGATTCCCAACCAACAGGTTGACAAGTCAACGTCTAGTAAACTTTTCCTCATCTTATTTCAACTGGTGTTTCCGGTCAGATCAGTTCATCACTCTCAGTTATCATCCGTATCAAAGCCTCTAAAAACTTCAACTCTTAAGTATTTCTCTACTATTAAAACCTATTCAGTTTAGCAGCTAAAATCTGAGCTAAACTTTGTCAAAACATCAACTTGCTGATTGATGATCCATCTGTGATATACCGTATATTTCTGTGTACAGTTGTGCAGCCAAACACCATCAGGTGGCAGCATGCACCTCACACATGGCCAGACAACAATAAGTGTGTCAGAGAGGAAAGATTCCCCCCTGCAGAAGCAGGATGTGTCCAGACATGGGGGTTTACACAGTCATGTGATCCTGCTCTGCTCCTCCTCGCCTCTTATGTAATCCCATTCTCAACCATGTGCTCCCCCCATAACCACTGACCTGAATATGGTAATTGAGACCAGTTACCCACAGAAACAGACATTTTCCACCTCTGGCAACTGATGTTTGGATGGCAGAGGTGGCTTTGGGTGGTGTTGCACATGAGTTACATCACAAAGAGATGAGAGTCTGCAGTATTATGAGCTCAGTTCTCCAGCCTACACACATGCTATTGTTCATAAAGCCTGTAGTTCTCATCTATACAGCTGTCAAACCACTTCCTCATTGGTAGTGTCTGGTGACAAATTACATACCTTTTTCCACTGTGAATGGTAATTAAAATTGACAGGTAGGACATGAGATCATTTTATTCATAATAAGGAAGTGACAGCATAACCCATCCCTTAAAAACAACCAGTAATGATTAATGCAGGTTAATGGGCAGAACAAAGACACACATGATGATAGAGCTTTCATTAGCAGTAATCATCATCAATAGGATGATAAATGTGACTGAGACTAACACATTACATTACATTATTTGGTGAAGCCTGAGGTTTGTTTATTTCTCCATATGCTGCATTCTTTCCAGACTGTTTTGAGCTCTTTCCTCAACCAGAACGTCCAGCTATAGATCACCATTGTCGAGGCACTTCTTATGGAACCCCAATGTCACCAAGAAAAGAAAAAAAAAACCCCCGTTTACGTTAGGCATGAAAAAATGCTCTCATTTCTGACATACTATATCTTAATTTTAACTCAGTGATTTCAATGTTTGACTCACTATCTCACATTTTTTTGCCTCAGGCCTTTATCTGTGTTCTTGTCTGTACTTGTGTTCTTGTGAATCATGTAACATTACCAGTTCTTGCTTTGCCAATTGTATCTAGGATGTATTGCAAGCTGACTCGTAAAGACTTAGGAAGTGTACCAACACACATCTTGTAATAACTAGATGTGATGCCGGAAAATATGAACTAAACTCCAACCTGTTGTAATTTTTGTTTTTAAAAACACATGACATGTCACCAAATTAAAATGATTGTTATTATTTAAAAAAAAACATTTTTTTAGTTTTCTTTATGTGGTTTATTCGCCCACCAGTAATGACTGACCAGTCATACTGGCCGTTAGCAGCCCAGCTCCTGACATGATTGACTGCACAACATTCATCTTCATCCTTGGGAGAACAGTCATTTTGGTCTCAGACTTCATTCATTTTCTGTAACTGCTTATCTTGTATAGGGTCGTGGGGGGCTGGAGCCTATCCCAGCTGACTTTGGGCGAGAGGCCAGTTCATCACAGGGCTACATAGAAAGACGAACAGCTATTCACACTCACATTCACACCTATATAACATGTTTTTGGTGGTGGGAGGAAGCCATAGAACCTGGAGAGAACCCACACAGACAAGGGGAGAACATGCAAACTCCACACAGAAAAGTCCCAGGCCCACAGTGGGATTTGAACCCAGGACCTTCTCGCTGTGAGGCAACACCACTACCCACTGCGTCACCGTGCCGCCGGTCTCTAGTCTCAGACGGACTTCTAGTCTCAGACTTCTAATCTCATATTTGCTATTTCCAAATCTGTTTGTCTGTGTATAAAATAAAGTTGATGTTTTTTTTATTTGATAGTCTGCAGCACTGCCTCTGTGGACTTTTGGGTCCGTATCATATACAGATCACATCAAACTAAATGAAAAAATACACAAATAAAACAGACCAAACAGGTGTAGATTTTTGCCTAATTTGAATCCAAAGGATGCGAGTACTCTGAAGCATGCATCAGAGGTTATAAAATCTTATTGAAACTGTAATGAATCACCACCGGTGTGCAGCCATGCACATTGGAATCAAAGAGTTAGTATGTCCTCGTGTTGACAACGCATACACAAATTATATCTTTGTATCTCATAATTTCCATTCACTGTGAGTATTTTTGTATATGTGGTGCATAATTTCATTCATTTATTTTTCTCTCTACCTGGCGCTAACAGGCCTCCATACTCTCTCCACTTCCACCAATCATAACAATAGGAAGGGGGCGGGGACACGTTAAGTTAGGTTGTCATTCTCATTGGGTAAATAACAAACCACCCACTTAATTTGTAGCCTACCTTTGGGAGTCACGAGAAGTTTAACATTAGCGAAGCGCTATTAAAATGACACAGAGGTGAGTGGAGATGACAAAGACAAACCTGCGGAAAACGGCCACGCTGTACGGTTTTCTGATGTGAGATTCAGGCTCCTACTTTGTCAGCCCACCTGCAGTCGGAGTGGCTCGGCTTGTGGAGGCTAGCGAAGATCGTTAGCTGCTAACTACTGCAGCAAGTGAGCTAACTAGCCGCTTCGTCCAAGTGACGTGAACAAGTCACGGCGTGTGATGCTAACGACGTTGAGGCTACTGTTGTAGGGCTACTGACTTGGAAATACTCCCAGGAGGGATTGGTTGCCATCGGAGCTGGCGTTATCAGCACCAGTGCCAGCTGCATTGTTGTGCTCTGCCCTCTTCTCATTGTTGGCGGAGGATCCTGACAGCACACCACTGAGTGCATGCTAGCAACCGCTGCAGTCAGCTAGGGTGATGTATCATATTAGCTAACAAGCCTATCACATTTTCTTACTCTTTGTGAGTGGAAGCTGTCGCTGATACAAGCTTTGGGAGACCGACGGAGTACCATCATCCCATACTGGGAGGCCAGTTGTTAACTGTACTTTCATGTCGTATCATCCGACAGCGAGTAGTCCCTCCAGAAGAACCAGACGCGGAGTATGCAGGAGAAGAAAAGCTTTCAGATAAGTAGATAGGGGACGTTGGACACAACCGAGTTAAATTGTACTGTGTGGTTAATTTACCACCGATCAGGGACTGCATTTGTTGACAGAGAAAGTAAAGGATGAAGAAGTTTTCCAGAATGCCAAAGTCCGAGAGCGGCGGAGTCGGAGGGGCGTCAGGGTCCGGCTCCAGCTCCGGAGTCAACAGCTACTTCGGGAAAGTGTTTGCAGTCGGTCGGTATCAAGTCACCGTGGAGGAGCTTGTCGCAGAGGGTATGTACAGTAGCTTTAGCTCACAGTGTGGTGTTCACTAACACTTTCCTCACAAAAAGCACCATATCTTCTGGGACACACCCGTCATCCCCTATTTGGAGAGAATAACTCACTCAGACACCAGTGTAGCAATCCCTACAGTCTGGTTCCTTTTATGGGTTGGTAATTAGTTTGCAACTTCACAGGAAAAGCTCTCTTTTTCCCCCAAAACATCCACTTATTTCTAAAAAATGTATCTGCAAATGAATTTGAAATTGGTCGCTCTTTACTGTGCATGCATTGGTACTTCAGTGGGACACTGGGGATTTGGTACATAGCTGGAATTAAAGTTGGTAACCTCTCCCCATACAGCTGTAGTTTACATCCTGTTTCAGCTGCTCCACTGGGGGGGGGGGGGGGGGTTGCCTCCAGGATAGCAACAGTTCAAGCCTCCTGTGTCAACATAATGGCATGTAAAGATCCAACCATTAAAAATCCCCCTCTCACAAATACTTCTGCAGTTCGTCCCATGAGGATTTGGGTAATATGTAAAGTTTTGCTCTCCTTGCAGCTGTTAAAGATGAGTTTGTCCTTAGGCTGACTTAGAGACACACACATCACTTTGTGTTAGGATGTAACTAATTTGATTACATTGCATAACTTTGAAACAAGTAACAACAGTTCTCTCTGGATAAAGTCATACAGGATGTCTTTTGCAAAAGCTGTGTCTTCCTAGTACAGCTTTTGAAAGTCATAAACCTCCTTAAAGGGTGACAAAGCCCTGTTTTCAAAAATGTTGAAATGACAACATCCTTAAGACAGGCATGAAATGAGGAAGTGCACAAACACGTTTAACAAAAGACAGTTCACAAATGGTTCAGTACTCATCACAGTGTGATTTATAGGGCTATCCCAGCTTAGCCAATTAGGCGACTAATTATTGCAAGTGTAGTGTTCTTTACCAGGAGGTAGTTAGTCATAGTTTATGTGTTTTATAGCAGAATTAGGTGATACTAATTAGACATTACAGCAAAAATGAAGACAGTTTTCACCCATCAGAGCAATAGTCACATTTATGCTTTAGTCTGTATCAAACACTAGATCTTAAAAGATCCCTCTGCAGAACTGGGTTCTTCTGTGGACGGATGGGGGCATTGGACATATTTGACATAAATCTACGAATTGATTACTCAAACTCTGCTTCTACTGTCAAACGATTTACTAAATCAAGGTCAGCATAGATTATATAAACTTGTAAGAGTACAGGTGGGTGAAAAGTCATGTGTGCTCACAGGCAAAAACAGGCAGAGCTACTCCAACTTGACTTCAATCTGAAAATGAAACCTATATAATGAAGTTAAGAGAACTTATTGAGTATGGTTTGCATGTGTAGTTTCATTATGGAAACCCATAATCATTCTTTGTGACTCAATATAAATAAAGAACGATAAATAAAGCTTCCAGGCTTGACAGGGTCTCTTTAAACGTAACACTTTAAACATGCTAAGAGTACAATTATAAACCTGATCTCACGCAACCCCACAAATAAATCAAATCAAACTCAAAAACCAACCAACCAAACAAACAAAACAACGAGTCACGAGTCTGTGTTGACATCATATAATCATGTGAAGTTGCACTGCTTGGTTTTGTTTTTACCAGAATCACAAGTTTACATTGTGACCTTTGCTCATCATTCTGTCCTAAGAGCTGGGTGTCTATGCCTGTCTGAGTTTCACAGTTCATCATATAATTGTCTATTTGTTTCACTTGCAGCGTCTGCTGCATTTAGAAACAGACCAAATTTTTAGTGAGACTCCAAAAGTAAAATGTTACCCTACAGTTGGGAAGTAAGTTGGAGTAAAACAGTCTGCTTATAGCCATTTGAAGACTTATTCAGAGTGAAACAAAGCCTATCAGAAACAAAAAGCAATTGATATGATATCAAAGTGCCAAAAGGTGGAAAGGGTTGATATCTGTAAGCTTAATAATAAGAAAGTACAAAATAAAGCACATGAAGTTGAACCACATTAGTCTTTAGTTTAGTTTTCTTTAAATTACACTTTTGATTTTATTGGCTGACAACATTTGTGGTCTACTTGAAGTGATTTAAAATAAATTCAATTTCTCACCACAGTAACACACATTATGTAGTTTCTGCAAGGGATCCCAATAAAAGCAAAACAAAGGCGTTAGTCATGGTAGTTGTTGTCTTCATTGATACACAACCACCATCAGAAATGTCCCTGATCGAGGTCATGGTTTAAAGTTATATTCACATTAAGTTTAGTCAGGTTTGCTGACTTCATTCCCCGCTCTCTGACTTTCTCCCACAAGTTATAGCATCATGTAGCCAAATGAAACACTATTGCCTTGAAAGAAATTACAGATTTTTCTGGGTTTGAACTATTGCTTGGCAGGCAGTCGAAAATGTATCGAAACCGACTTAATCTTTCTCATGTCAAATAATTTCATGAGCACTTTACTCAATGCGTGCAATCATGAACTGTCCTTAAAAAAATACTACATCTTGTTCAGTCACGTGCCTCTGTCCTGTCCGGCTAACATTTGTCCCCGTCTATTCGTGCAAAGTGCCATGGATGACATGAGCGCAAAGATTGAGCCAACAAGTAGGTCTTAACCAGAGGAGCTTCTACCTGAGAAGAATGTTGTGTCCATCATCTGGGCACATTTTGTCTCCAATGAAGATGACGTCGATAGCTCGGCAAATTTGCAGTACGGACCTTGTTAGAGAGCTGTGCACGCAATGTAAAAATAGCATATAAAATAAACAGTTGTTCATTAATTGTATTGGAAGTAAAGTTTCAAATAATTGTGATGCTGATTTGAAATAGCATCACCCAACCCTAGTTTGAACTCAGTTGGAAACATTTGGAATAATGAAAGTGCACAACTCAACAAAATCAAAAAAGGTGTAGTTATGATGAAATCTGACACATCTTTATATAGAAATAAATGACTCTATTAAATACACAAAACAGAAATACTTACAGTAACCATACTAAATCAACTAATTGCTTCTATTCTACCAAAGCGTTACTTGCATTCATCATTTAGATACAGACTTGCACCAAAAATTTGAGGATACGTCCATATAATTACAGCACTTCACTGTGGATCAGAGCACTAGCCCCTTTTCCTCTGCATAATACCAGCTCGACTCGGCTCGACTCGCCTTGCTTGTTTTGCGTTCCCCCTTGGTAAAAAGTACCCTGCACCTGGTACTACTTTTTAGTACCTGCTCGGCTCGCTTGGAACCGCTAAAAGACCACTGATTGGTCAATGCCCGGCACACACTTACACGCACAGCACAAATCAGTGGCCGCCACACTCAAACAGCGAAGCTACTTTTGCAGCAGTTTCACGCAGCCCCAATCCACCCTTAGGAGGTACCATTGGCCATGGAAAACAAGCAGAAAACCAAGCCGAGTCGAGTACAGCTGGTACTACGCAGTGGAAAAGTCCCATTAGTGCTGGTCCCATGTGCTGCCCATTCATCAGCACAGGATCTCTAATCATCAACCAACTGCTGCAGATTGTTTACTAAAGTTTGGGGTTTTGAGGTCACAACCAACAACAAAGCAGTGAATCAGAGAAATTGAGCTGTTTTTTTTTTGCTTTTCTATTGCACAAATAAAAATGCCCACATCTACACAAAACCCTGCTGAAAAGTGCCACATTGCTGGATTAAAAAAAAATGTCTTCAAATTTAGACACAGTGCACATCCGACAACAGATCTGCAGGTCTTTGGGCATCCACGACACTGACAGAAGAGAAGAGCGATGTGCTACGCTTTTAGCTCATAGCCTGACCTCATACCCTCTGCATTGTTATTGGCTGGGTTTACAAGTACACTACCCAAAGGCTGCTGCACAGAAACATCCTCAACACAGCAAAATATTAACAAGGATGAGGAGAAACCACAGGCACATGCAGGGTCTCTGCAGGTGCTGCCAAACATTTCAATTGATAATTGAGAGATGGCCTTGGCAGAGGAAAGCACTCTCCAAGTGCTCTTCTAGTTTATTTTTTGTTTTTGGCCAGATGTGAAAAAAGACATTCATCACTGCCTCATCTGATTAGGGTCACCTCCATCTTTGCGCAGTGAGCAACTTCATTAATAACCCAAATGATGCACATTACAATTGTATTGAACCGTGTTACTGTTACTGTTAGGTTAGTCAGTTTACACAGGTTCAACCAGGCCAACAGACCTCCTGCTGGACAGTGTGTGGCACTGGGTCACTTATGGATGTGCATCATTTGATATTTTTAGAGGCTCATCTCCACCACCTTTTTCAATTGTTATCAAGCAGCTGTCCCACTTTAATGAAGAGCATGAGACTCCAGTAAAACCAAACACACACACACACACACACACAATGTGATAAGCTATTTTTTCCGGTGTCATATCTTCAGGGCTGGACTGTTCCTACATTTGGGTCGGAACTAGTCATTTCCCTCCTCTCCCCTTTAGCCTCTGTGGTTTCTCTTGAGCTGTATCTATGATCCTGTCTCCGAGTGGAACAGTGAAATGACATGTAGGAACAGGATGCATCTGTGAGCATGTCACCCTTCTCCACTAGCTCTTCTCTTTTGGGGTTCTTTGTTGAATTCTGTAATTTTCAGAAATGTGCAGAAAGCAATTTGATCATGTATGAGTTTGGGAAGTTTGGTAAAGCGTGACAAAGTTTGTGGATGTCGTCATACAAGACAAAAATTAACAGTTGCTGCTTTGAAAAATCAATTCATTGTATATAAATTAGTGGTGCCAATCGATTTATTATTAATCTCAATAATAGGCTGGGATAAATCATGATTAATTGCAAGTTTGAAATACTACCATTTACTTTTAATTTAAAAATCAAATTAATATTTAATTAGACGTAGAATTGGCTCAGTAAAATGTTTCGGGGGGTGCTTGGCACAAAGCTACTATTTTACCTGCTTGGATCCCCGCAGCGTTTCTAACTTTGCCAGCCCATCATATTCAGCTGAGGTTAACATGACTAAGTTGTGCTTCTGCTATGCCAGCGTTGACTTCAGTGGGTTGTGAGTTGAATTCCAATGCGTGGGTACGTCCTGAACGAGTGACTCCTCTTCTTGACCATGAGAGGCTTGTTGAACCTTCAGATCTGTTGTGTTTGAAGGGCTGTATTTGAAATGTCCCACTATGTCACTGTACAGGGCTACAACACCAAGAAAGCCGCGTTATGTCACCTAATTTAAATATATAGTGACGTGTTTTTCAAAATACAAGATACTCTCTTTCATCAAAGTGCCATGGATGAAATAATAACTATAACTTCTATGAAGGTGGGCATTATTGCAGGACTTCTGTAATGGATTACATTAGTCATAGATAGGTATACCTTAATAGACTGGATTATGTGCCTACCTCTCCGTTGACTAACCCTTGAATTTTTTATTTCATCAATTAAAAAGGCATCATAGGAAACAGTCTTTTTCCTCCCGAACAAATAAACCTGTGTTGTTTTTACTTGGGATGTTCAAACTGTTTCTAGATGGCAGACAAACTGCTCTTAAACTGATCACTCTGTCCTGTCAAGAGAATATTTAATTCCAAATATTTAATTAAGCTATTTGCTAGCCCCTAAGCATTGAATGGATAATCGCATCCGGAACATGTTTTATTGTCAGCTTAACATGCATAATAGCCCTCATATGTCAGTGTTATTTATTTACCAGCCCCCCATTTATTTCATTAATGTTGAACCTACCTCCAACCGTATGGGCACAAGGCAAGTAGTTCATTTTTGCATGTGGTGTTCGATTCTTGTAAAGCTGTCGCTGCTTCTTTATAATTAACAGGAAGACCTTGGCTCAGTGGTTTCACTTCCTATGTTTGCAGTTTTACAAGTACTTTAACAGCAAGGTTATAATTCATCACTGCCTCATCTGATTAGGGTCACCTCCATCTTCCTAAGCGTCTGAGATTTGCTGACTTTATGCTTGATAGCGATTTCCCTGTGTATTTCATGCACCATTTTAACATCCCTCAGATAGAAACCTTCAAAAGAAGCTTGACTCCCAGCTCACTGGTTCTCTCAGTATTTATTGTGCATTTTAAGTCGCATGTGCTGGTCGCAAAACAAAAAAACTCTTCTCAAAACATGCTGATCCTACACAAATTTTCCCTGTTTGCTTGCTGTCAGCAGAATCTTGAAACGTTTGCTCTCGGGTTTATAATGGCTCTCTGTTAATGACAGGCTGAAGAGATAACAGCAGTGTTTAAGCCTTGGTCACAGGGACTCCCTGACCACGACCAGCCGTAGACCATGTAAACGGGAGAAACACAAACACTACTTCTATGCAATCAGCTGCTGTGTTCTCAGTGAACATGTGGCTTTTTCACCTTGTACTTTGCCACATTTGGACAGATGCCATACATTCACCAAACAGGTTTTGGTCTCTACACTAAAAGAACTTTGCAGAACAAATGTACCAATGCAAATGCAGTTGTTTTTTCACATGTGATACGAGAAATATCAAATCATATCCAATTTTTTTCACTGCATCTTAGCCTGTCTCACCTTCAGGTGTACATAAACTACATATCATTTCTTTTTGTAATACGGAAATATGAGATCATCAGTTATCTTGTCGACCATGAGAGAAGCAGGTAATTGTCAGTCATCGCATTAGCTTAGAAAAATCCAATATTGTGCATCCCTAACTGTTACTATTGCGTCCACTTGTACGTATTTGATTGGTCAACAGTCTGCATCACTCTTTAGGGAAGCATGTTCTGCAATTATTGTTCTCTCCTTTACTCAGGTTTTTCCTGTTTGTCACCTTTCTGTATAACGTATGCAGTGAGAGTTATGCAAATAAGTGTTTTTCCCTGCTTTTCAATTCTTCTGACGGTACAATTTACCATATCTTGTATAAAGCAATGAACTGAGTGAACTGATGTTTTTTGCTAGGTTTTAACATGGCTGTAGAAATAGTAATTTGGGTTTATGTGCCAGTCCATCACTTAGATCCATACCGCAAGGTCCCAACAACTATTGGGTGTATTGCCCTGAAATTTGATCCACGCCTTCTTGCCCCCTCCCAGGATGAATTGTGAAAAAACTTTGGTGATGTGCTGCCTTTTCCTTTAATGTCCTTACTTTTGTGACAAGATAAGTGCAAATCTTTCCCACCGGCCTCGGCTACGAATTGTGTTTTGTGCTAAGTAGCAAATGACAAAACATATTTTGTTTGAAACCAGTGCCTGTCTAATTGCTTTGTTCATCGCCCTTATGGCTTAAGAGGGTCTTCATCTGTTATTAGTGCACGTCAGAGAGACCCTTTTGATAATTTTTTTTTTTAAATGACCTATTTGATGCTCCCTCTCTGCAAGGGGAGGATGGTGAGAATGCATCCCATCTACATTATTAGCATACTGTACTGCTGATGAATAGGCACATTGTGTGCTTTCGTTGTCTCATTCTAGCACCGTAGAAAGAATGCTGGTACGATGCAGCACTTTGTCCCGTGATGTGTGATCGCTGCCTTTGTGCTTGCTCATGGAGGCCTTCTGTATTTGCCTCTCTGCTTCGCCGTCTCTCCCCTCTTTGTGAGACTGCAAATTAATTATTTTCTACCAATTCATCATTCCCCGATCTGAGGAGGGTGCTAAGCCAAATGTGGGCGTGAATTCTTGTCATGGAAACACCAAAGAGAAGGACATTGATTTGCAAGTCCACTACAACAACTAAGGTTTTATGTTTTTGGTCAGTGTTTTACAAAGTGTGATTTAATCAGTCACTCATATCTGAGACACATTTATGCGATTGGAATGAAAGTTTCCTTTGACAGACAATGAATGCAGCATAAAATTCAAATCGTACTCAGCCGTGGAGCTTAAATACCGTATTGCCTCTTGTGTATTTTATGAAAGAAATTCTTTGATTTTACTGACCTTGAATGACAACTTTGTATGAATGTACGTCCAGATGAGGGTTTGTAAGAAGTTCAGAGATGACCTGACTCCTCATCTTTAAGTTTGGTTGGTTCAGATGTTTGTTTGAGAATCAAGAATACTTCAGAATTGTAGTATTTGTAAATATGCTAAACCTTACATTATCAAGGACTGTAGTCCTCTAATTCTGCAGTACACTGTAAATGGTTACTAAGAGTGTCTGTTGGCCAAACAGGACTCCTCATTTATGTCCATCCGGCTACTTTATTAGACTCTAATTTGATTATTATAATAAAATAGTTTTTATGAACAAGTTGTGATTCATTATGTGTGTACAAGCAGACTTAGAAGTTGTTTTTTTTAATGTTTGCGTAGCTTCTTTGTGCAACTAAGTATTGAATGTAGAGCTCTTGGCACATTCCACTTCTTACCTACACAGCCTTTAGAGACCTGTTGTTACCTCTGCCAAGGAGTTTGTTTTCATCAGCATTAGATTGGTTTTCTGTTTGTTGATTAGAAGAATTTCACAAAAGCTATACAACTGGTTTTAAATAAAATTTGGTGGAAGTGCCGGACGTTGGCAGTGGAAGACCCTGTAAATATTGTTTGTCTGACTTTGGTTTAATATTTGGATTTTGTTTTTTAAATTACCTGCACCAGAGAGGTTTAGTGACTTTTTTTTTTGGTCTGATTTTTTATGATTGGTCTGATTTTATTTTTTTATTAATTACATAGCCCATAAAAATTTAGGGCAGAAGGTGTAGACCCATGAAACCATTGAAATGTCTAATTTAGTCCCTCTTTATTTCCTAGTTTCTTTTGTATGCATTAACCCTGGACTTGTCTATCTCACAACTGAACCCTGTTTTTGTAATGTTTTTACCTTCACGTATCCTTTTCATCCAGCAGCACCTCTTCCTCTTTCCCAATTTCCTCCATAATGCCTCCAGCAAGCAGCCACTTGCGTCTGTCGGAACAGTTGTAAACACTGTTGAGGTAAGATATATATAATAGCTGACTGCCAGAACCTTTCAGCTCACTAAGCCCAGAATGGAAAAAAACAACATACTCACCGCTGCATATTACCTTTTATGGACTTGCTTCTTAGAAATACTTCTTCGCACACTTAGACCTGTCTTTCTAAGTGTTTTGCATCATTCACCTGAGTCGGGCTACAACTTGGATTGAGTGCAGTCGAGGCTCCCGTGCTTAACACATGGGCCAAAGTGTAAGAATGAAAAATTGGTAAAGAGGGGGGATTTGTGCTCTAGGTTGACAGCTTTGTGAGGCATACCACAGAGTGTCTGCAATGGTGTATGCAGTTCTCATTTGCCAGTTAGTGTGCACATCAGACTTGAGGTGTGTGTTATGGAGCAGAGGCATGTTACATTTGTTGTGGTTAAAATTAATTTGACAAGGCATTGCTCAAAGTTAGTTTTAATTTGCTTTTTAATAACCCAGATTTCCGTCACCGTCACTGATGGTTTGCTGTTTGTTTTTTTTTCTGTTGCTTTTCCTGCTTCATGTGTTTCTCATCAGACAGGATTGTTTGTGGGTTTGGGTTGTGCAGTGACTTTTCATATTGTGATGTATTGCAATATTTTGTGGCGTATTGCTATGTATTTCAATATATTTAAAAAATGGAGGAAACACATTGTGCATTTACTATTAAGCATATTTTTTGTTATGCTTTATGATTACTTTGTCCTAAATAACAATGATTTTTTCCCCCCATGATTTTCACTTCAAAGAAAAAAAAAATGGCGAATGTAAAAATACATTGTTCCTGAAATGAACGTACTAACGTGCAAGTAATTTGCTTATAACCTTGTAAGCTTTAAATCAACCCAATAGTAGCTGTGCTTTCAACACAGTAAGACAGAAACATAAGAGGATATCCTACTGCTGTGAACGGAAACACCGTTTCTGATCTCTTCTGCTGATACTATTCTAAATATTGGTGTCAGTTGGTTTACACAAGTAAACAAAGTTAGTCAGTGTACAAGTAAATGAGGAGTAGCTAGGAAGTTGCGACTCAACCCAATGGTAACTATTTAGCATTATAAGGTATGTTTAATTTAACATTTAGGGTCTGATATTGGTTTATTTTTTTCTGCAAATCTTGTGATAACTTCTGTTTTGGTCTCATTGTATATACGTGGTATTATTTCTTCGGAGAATTTTTTTCTGCTCTGCATTACATATTTTTGGTCCAGTGCATTAATAAGATCTCGAAATTCAACAGAGTCAAATATCCAGTAAGCCCGGACATCTTTAATTCTAAACTTTGCAACTTTATTCGAGATATTCCGTGCCTGTGGCGAGTTTGATTTGTATTTTCTACCAAAGTATCCCATCAGCATAACCATGTTTGACCCATGACCTGTTAACTGTGCTTTTCCTCTCAGTTGAAGACAAACTTGGAAAATAAAACAGATTTTTTTTTACAAAAATATCTTGTATCCACCATTGTTTACGTCCATGTTTACTCGCTTGCGTTCTTTCCCTTCTCTTCCTTTGTGGATGCATCGCTACATTTACTGGAAACCATTGGCAAGAGTTTCCAATACGCCAACTGCATAAGTGTTTGTGCGTCATTGTAAAAAACCACTTCATGTCACTACCAGAAGTCAGGACCTTCCCAGGGAAGCTTCAGCGCCCAGGACAAACAGCTTTACATGTTTCAAACAGTCCCTCATCATAGGGAAGAAATAGATGCAGAGGTTCCTCATGCATTTCTGTCACGTTCATACTCTGCACTGGTACTAAGTACATGTACAGGACAAAAAAAGTGTCCTCTCCATTGTGAGGAAGAGCACTGTGGCACTGAATACAGAGGAGATGAACCTGTAAGTGTGATGAAGAGAATCAGAGACACGACTTTAAAACCTTTGAGAGAAAAAAATGTTGTTGAAATTTTAATTAAGCAATATTTGCACAACAGAGGTTCATATGATGGATATGATTAATGAGCCCTTTTCCACACGGGCTTCATTCCTCATAATCTACCTTTCAGTGAAGATTTTGAATAAATCTTTACACTCACACACAACTTTTTTTGGACTTCTTTTATTGACCATATATACATCTTCTACTGACAAGCCAAACTCAATTCATATTTGAGATACATACTGGATTCTATTTAAACATTTAAATGAAAGTAGCCTGCTCATGCTGCTTATAACGATATGCAGTCCCAGGTGTCAGGAAATCAATCTTCTGGTTTGAGGTTTTCAGCGGTTTCGCTCCCTGAATGCACCTTTCAGTTCAGTCCAGTATGCTTGTAGCGTCCTGATCTCCCCTCTGTGTTTTGGCAGAGTGCCACCCTCACCTCCAACAGCTTAAAAATAGCTGACCTTCAACAACCTTGGTTATCTTCTTGCGATGGTCACGCATACCTGAGTTGGCAGGAAGAAGGAAGTTAAGTGACAGCGTTTGCCGCTTGTGTCATGTGCTTCCTAACTGTGTTAAAGGGATGAGAGAGTATGCATGTTTAATACAGAAACACTAAAAATGATTAACTTGGGAATAGATTTAGAAACTATCAATTTTCAAAGCTCTTCCTCTGTCCAAAAGTTAAAGTAGAATTTGTACCTTGAGAGGTTCAGTAAAGATGAGGTAATTGTGTGGTGATCTGTCAGGAAAAAGCTCAGAGTGCAGAATCTCCCAACTGCCCGTGAAAAGCTATTTTTTGCTATTTTTTTTAGGCAGACAACCTATGTCACTGATGCTTCTCTGACTGTTGCTACGGTCTAACTTTTGAAGACTTGTTCTTCTCAGATATTTGTTAGTTTTAAAGTAGGTTACAAGGGCTTGATGTTTGCAAAGTGATCCGTCTGTCACTGCCTGAAGAACATGAAAGATCTCAGTGTATGGTCTTGGCTGCAGATGAAATTGAGGCATCCTTATACCTTCATATCAATTCCGAGTCTGAAACTAAAAGACATCTTTGACATTTTGAACCACATGTTTTTACGCTGCCTTTACTCTCTGTGTCACAGGGTTGTTTTAACTCTAGTTTCAGCTACCAAATAAGAGGCTTTGGTCACTACATTATCCAGCCAAAGAACAAAAGTCCACCCCACATTAGTCTGTATAATACCAAATCTCAAAGGATTTGCTCAAGCGCTGTGGATCATAAAGTCATTATTGTTGGTAATTAGCAGGAGCAGCTGGCACAGCATGACAAACCTGCGAAAACCTTGAAGCATGTTAATGGAAATCAATCCCCTACATTTACTGTAGAAAAATGGCATCTGCTAGACTGCATGTTGAAGGATGGTAATGACTTCTGGTCTTCTGTAATACAGTAATTGTAACACTTGTTTGAGTTAATCAAAGTTGAAGTTTACAGCCAGAGAAAAGGTTCTTTTGTACATTTAGAATTTTAGCAATTAAGGGTCAGAAACAAGACGTAGTCGTGGAGAGCTCAGTACTACAGTATATCGTTTCAACGTAAAGAAATTCATCCAACTTGTATCTTGCCTGTCTTTCCATAAGCACAGCACCGGTGTACGGTAGTCAGGCTCTAAGTGCATCATGCCTCAGGCCTCATGCCAAAGGAGCCATGGAAAACGATGAAAAGCTTTGCAACCTTCAACCCTTACGTTCCACTGTTTGATCATTTATCATTTCAAGTAGAACAGTTCCATATGAGAACTATACAGGTATTCAGATGACCAATTAAACTTATTTTGAAGCTATGAAGGCAAGATACCCTTCACAGTTAATGTGATATAATACAAACCCAGGCTACTTTGAATTGTTTTAAGCTAATTACTCTTATCTTGCAGCTTTACAACTGTGAAGACCTGTAGGGGAGGATGTGTTGTGGGCTCATGCCTTGGGATGGGGGGGACCTCCAGGAGGAAATAAACTAAGACTGCTCCAAATGTTCTCCAAAAGAAATGGCTCTTATGAGCAGCTCTACAGCGGAGCGAAGCTCTCTGAATCGAACTGAATTCTTACATGTAGCCAAGCTAACAAGTTAAGATGTAACATTAACCTGAGTATAAATCCGTGGGTTGACACGAGTGACGGAGAAAGAGGGAGAGATGAACTTAACTTTTGGTCAGAGAGTCTGTTATCACAGATGACGTCATGCTTAAGAGGAAGAACATCGGCTCCTAAGCAGTAACTGTAAACGCATCATGTCTGTTGTCTGCATGTTACTTGATCCTCTAATCCCTCTGAGACATTCCTCACCACTTGTCAAGTTTTCTTTTTTCACTTGCCTTTATCACAAGACGTGCTGAGCGTGTTTCGCAAAGGCTGTTGAGATTCTCTTTCAAGCCTCTTCCACAGGCTGTCATGTGGGTTGCCTGTGACTGTTGTCGTTAGTCAGGTTTTGGAGTGATGTCAGGGTCCCTAGTGCTGGATGTAGGGCTGGGGAAAATTCTCCGGCAGCAACAGCCCTCCCACAGTACCAAACCTCAATGCCACCACCCCCTCCGTTCTTCTTGGCCTGATGGATCTGGGGTTTTCCTCCCAACTGCTGGTGACTGCTGGGAAGAAAACCAACTGTTAACAAATTCATGTGTGTGCATCCAAACTCTTTGTGCCTCAGTGAGATAAGAGATGTGAGCATATGGGAGGGCAGATAAAAAGATGTATTTTGCCAATGTTTTTCGGTCTTCTTTAAAAGATGAGCTACATTTTGGCTCTTAAAAATCTGCTCATCATATTCTCTCGTAACCCTAATCTCCAATCTTATCTGTGGTTTTAGTTTTACGATCATAAAGTAATTTGATATTGAAGAAGATGTGGCTGTCACTGATAGTGACATAATAATCATATCATATAATAATCATAATGTTGTGGTCAGAGTTCACCTTATTACATCAGTTTGTTTTTGCTGCTAGGAGTTGTACGTAGGCATCACGTCTCTTCTTAGGTTTTAGCCCAAATAGGTTAAGAACCACGTGTTATGTATTGAGAATATTTTAATGGTATTAAGATTTTCATTTAAGGAATCGTATTAAGGGGGATGAAACCTCCTCTGTTTTATTATAGACTGTATGTATGAATGTTTGATTGTTGCGTTGTTTCCGTTTCGTTGTCGTGATCAGAAAACCAGTTGTATAATTAACTTTTGTCTGAGTCTGTACTCATAATAGTATTTGCATTTGTCACTCAAGTTCATTGTTTGACGTGGCATTTCAGCGTTCGCATCTGTCAGATAGTTACAGACAGCTTTGTCGTTGTCATTGGTTGAAGTCGGTCCCTTGCACAGTGAGGAATCCATTGTGTTGTTTAGTGCTCTCTTATTTGTCCAGGTAGTTGGTATGCTGGGCAGAAAAGCCCCTCTAAAACAAATGATTCCATCCAGAGCCACTCAGGAGAATAGTCCACTCAACAGCGTCCCACTTCTGTGGCTGGCATAGTCATGGAATGTAACAAAAGCCCCCGGGGTGGTGATTTAGTGAGAATCTGATCCTTGAGCATGTGGCCCCAGTCCGTCCCAGAGCAGGCCAACAGACAGACATGAAGGCCTTGGTTGGGTGGCTTGGGCAGTGGCCTCTGTTTTGACTTTCCAAAAGCCACCTCCCCCCCAGAGATACCGTACAACACTTGCTGCAGGGTCGGCGAAATCGTTGTTTTTTTAATGACAGACGGGTAACAGCTGGTGACGGAATCTCACGACGGATGTCACCTTGTCTTGAGCCGTTGCAGACTTTGACACCCGGGAGTTTTCACGATGCTTGCCGGAGTACCTTTGAGAGATGAGGAGAATTTTCACTCCCATTGTGGATCATCTCTCTGACTGGAATAATCTTGTTATCACTACAGCTCACTTGTGCCATTTGCACACCTCCGAGCCAACATGACACTAGTCTCAGACAAAATCCACTTCTATTCTGCTTATAAGTGTAGCGCTCAAGTTTGTTCAGTTTTTGAGTGAAGGTAAATTGTTCTTTTCTATCTTGTCTAAGCGTACTTTTACAGCCTGTTCTTTTCAGCCTCTTGGCCCGTTGCCCGAGCAGATGGATTTTCCCTTGTAAAATCTGTCATCCAGCCCATACAACCCCCATATTTTCTTGACTCCATTCTTGCCTCAAGTTTGACCTTTACTATCTATGCATCCTACATATTTTACATCGTAGTAATACATGAAGCTTTAGATTTGCGAAACACTGCTCGCAGGTAGCTTTTCTTCAACGACGGGGCCATAAAGTAGGCTCTTTAGTTACACATGATTGGGTTTCAGCTCGCAGAAATTCTTTACAAATGACTGCATACTGCTGTTTTAGAAGTATCTCTTTCACAAGGAGTTCACTCCCACTCCCACAAGCCTCTGGATGGCTCTGCACTCAACTGTCTTGTCAAAGGAAATCAATGTAAGCCCAGCCCGGAGTTTGGAGAGACCATCGGCTAACCTTAGCACACAGGTCAGACCCAGGCTGATCAATGAACATGATAGAACAGGTGTAAAAAGCTCCGGCTGTTGTACTTTGTCTCGGTAGCATTTCTGTCTCATCATTTTGTGATGCTACAGGTCTGCGGATGCAACTGTTCGGTAGCTCTAGTCACAAATACTGCAAATATCATCTTTTTGTTTTTTAACTATTATAATTGAGCCTTCTGTCTTTTAGATTGAGTCAGCTATGGACTAATTTCTCTTCTGGTATTTTGTTTGCCTTGTTTTGTTGTTTTTTTGTGTGTCTTTTTTGTCGTCTTTTTGTAGCATCTGTAGATTATAGTTTTTTTTAATCATTTTTGGTCAAGTTGGTGTCACTCAGTGGTAAAAGTGCTTATATACGATCCAGGTCATTTTAATGTCACTGATCCAAAAATATATTTGGAATAAGGCAAACAGCGAGATGAGAGGGAATAGACAGAACCAGTCTCTGTCAAACTGTTCTGTCACTTTGTTGATGGTTCATGGCAGCTTCTCATTTACACCACAGTCTACTTCCACACCAGAAAACCTCGCTTTCCACCAAAAATCTTCTCACCCAATGCAATTCTTGTAAAACCTTGATATATTTTAGCAAGCAAATAGGTTAATTTATCTATCATTACACCTAGTTGAATAGTAGAGCCTACCTACGCATTAAAAGGTCAGTTAGCACGTGTTGAAATGTCATTTCCTGGAGACCTCTTATAAATTCTGACTTGATTACCCCTCATCTGACTGACAAAAATGTCTAAGTTAGCTTTTAAAAAAGGCACATGGGGAGCTCAAGAGAAATTAGAAATCTGTGTGAGAAAATAAATGTTTGGGGGAAAAGGAGTTTGTATAGAAAGATGTGAAGAACCATGCATGTAAAGTTAGCTTCCAGCATGGACGTTAACCTTATAATGTCCTGAAGGAACATCAGATAAATCCTGAGACTCAATTCTTGTGTGAGCATTACCTCACCATAGAACCTCTCTTATGGGTTGAGCCATCACCCTTTATGCATGAAAAAGACTTAAATATTCTGATGTAATGCTAATTTGCTCATCTGTTGTTTTTCCAGGAGGCTTCTCAGTGGTGTTTCTGGCTCGTACGCACAGCGGTGTTCGCTGCGCTCTCAAAAGAATGTATGTCAACAATGTCCCGGACCTAAATGTCTACAAGAGAGAGATCACTATCATGGTGAGAGCAGCATCATCTCAAATACTTGTTCATTGCGCACGAGTTTGACTGACACAAATATTGCTCATTGAACAGGAAGTTATGGTTATTGGAAGCTCGGTGTCCTTTGAAAAATTATGATAGCAGTAAACTAAACTAAAACTACTGACCCATCTTTTTGCTGTTCTGATGTGTCAGATTTTGGTCGGCTCAAAAAAACAATTTTCTCACTTCTTGTGCACTGAAGGCTTAATTTGCACCTGAGGACACGGTGCTTTTTATCTAATGATTTCATGAGGGCACTCTCAGTTTTCAGGTATTTAAGTTGAGCACATTATTCCTGTTCAAACGGGACACAAGCACTCGTAAAGATGAATGCCCTCATAAAGCAAGGTGCATATAAACGACTTCATCACATCTACCTAACACATCCAATTTTTCTAGCATTTCCTGTTTGGCAAGAGCAAAATGTTTCTGGCTGTGTGCTGGCTGACATTGTATTAATGCACCTGGTCCACTGACATCACACACAGCTGGCACTGGCAATCATTACAGCAGATAATTCAAGACGTTTTATGTCATTCAAAGTTAAATATTCTCATTTATTTTTCTAATCTAACAGGCCTATACAACTTTGACAGTGGTCTCGAATGTTTGACCCCAGTATGTTCAGCCAGCTTTGTGTGTCTGTTCACTGCCTCATCAACTGTGCAATTCTCGCCCACATACACATAGTCCACCTTAAACACACAGTCCTGGTCTGTTGGGACGCTGCCTTAGGTGTGTCGGTTTCCACAACACACAGCGCTCTCTCTCTTCATGGTGCTTGACAACCAACAAACGCTGACGCTTTAATCCAGTGAATGTATCAAATGAAGAAAGATCATGATGGCGCAAGAACATGCAAGAATACAAAAAGCATTGTTGCCACACACAGTAGCTTTTGACTGCTAAGACTGAACTCTGCTGGATGTTGAACAGCTTCTGGTTTTGTCTTCTCTCATCACCTGCGTTTGTATTTCTTTTGTCTTTTGCAAATTTGGTAGTGGGTTCCATTCATTGTACACTGCTTATATATACATAGTACAGTCAGGAGGCGCAGGCACTTGTCTCAGGGACTCACAAGTAGCTTGTTTAAGAGGCAGAATTTGAGTTTATTAAAAGGTAGACGTTGAAGTGGTTCAAATTCAATTGTCTGCAACTCACTGAATCTATCTGTAACTTATAGAGCATGATTGGTTTGCCTGCCCTCTTTCATGCAGTTTATATGCGTTGTTGTTATACCATTTCTAAAGACGCAGCAGAGCATTATCCCAGGCTGCAGTTTTTTGTCCTGCTTCATTTAAATAGTACATTGAGCAACAGCGTCCTACTGCTGAACAAATATAGCAGAACCGCTACACAAGTCCAAACATGAATACTCGTACTGAAATGGGTAAACGTGTGTGTTCACTATCCACATTCATCTTTTGTAATCGCCTCAATTTCTACATCCTATTTCTTTCTTTTTTCTTTAAAAAAAATTTATAGTCTGTGTAACTGGAACAGTGTTTTTAACATTTAAATTCCAGGGATACACGTCTTCCATATTTAGTGGGATCTTCATTCCTTCCTGCTCAGTACTCGTCGAATACTTGTGTGTTTTCTGTCCTGATCGGTTCCATCTTTTCATCCCATATGTAGAAGGAGCTGTCAGGCCATAAGAACATTGTCTGCTACCTGGACTCCACAATCAATGCAGTGTCGGACAGCGTCTGGGAGGTCCTGATCCTCATGGAATACTGTAAAGGTACAGCCTCTCTGTTTGTCAATGCACACATGTTCTGAAACCATAACATGACAACCATATTTTTATTCACTGTCATAATATGGCTTCATTGAAGTTGAAGCAAAGCTTAGATAATTGTTTGAAGTTATTTTATGTTTGTTCTTGCACATTTGGTTTTCATATGTTTTTGATCCCTCTGGTACACTGTAATGATTCATGTGAGTCATGTTTGGTCTTTTGGAAATGAAAACAATGCTTGTCTTTAAAAGTCAGCATTATTTTATACACATTTAGTATTCGTATTATTATTGTCCAATGTAGCATTTAAAAAGGTCTACATTTAGTTTTTTTAAGGCCATGTAGCTAAAATGACTTGTGGACAAAAGTCGAAAAGTATCTTTTAAATGTGTCTAGTTAAAATGCTTTCTGCTGCCTCTCTCCTGTGTGTGGCCCCTCCATTGATTGTGGCAGCCAGCTGCTACAGCTTGGCTTTTTGGAAGCTATTTTTAACAGTTTTTGTCCTCAGTGGACCATTTAACATCCAACAACAACTTGACTCCGGTTACTGAGAATAATCAGATAGTTAGATGAAGACTTAAAATAGTTACATATTTAGGTTACATAGGAATGGATTGAAATATTTATACTGCACACATAATGGTGAGTGTAAACTAATACATGGTTTTTCCTTTTTTTTATGTTAGTGGCTTATTGCTAATTGTTACGTTGAAGCAAAAACATCACTTATGCCAACTTATACTGATCATAGCAACAACAAAAAAAGGTAGAGATTTAGATACCATTTCTAGACATTGGATATCAGTAAGAAAATTCAACTTGAACATGTGAATGTGAACATACTTAATAAGGACAACTGAAAACTGTTCCAGCTGGAAAATTTAGTTTTAGTTTTCTAGATGAACTGGCGACCTGTCAGTCCTTAAACTCTGCTTCCACCTCTCCTTCAGCGGGTCAGGTGGTGAAGCAGATGAACCAGCGGTTGAATGTGGGCTTCAGTGAGGCTGAGGTCCTCCACATCTTCTGTGACACCTGCGACGCCGTGGCCCGTCTGCATCAATGCAAGACGCCCATCATCCACCGAGACCTCAAGGTAAAGAAGGCATTACTTCTCCCCCAGATACCACACTTTAAATAAAATCATCAGTATTCACGATTACTTAAGATTTCCTAAAAAGACCTGTGGAAAACTCTAAAAGACAAACTCCTGGCTTGCTTTGAGTTACTATGCATATGATCATGAAAAACAGTGCAATTTTTTTTTATTCTGGCCAGGTTCTCTAGTTGCTACATTCACTGTACTCAGTCGGTCTGAAAGGTCTTGAAAAAGGAAAAACAAAACAAAAAACAAACCCGGAAGCAGGAACAGAAGCGGTAAAGGAATAACTGGGTCGTTACCGTGAGCGGTTAAAGAAACATTTAACCTACAAATTTCCTCAAATAAAAGCTCTCAAAAAAACCCATTTTGTCAAGTTTCTGAAGCATGGTGCTCTGCTCAAAATATACAATGTTAGATTTCTAAAGATTCTAACAAAATCAAAAGAGGAACTTGTATAATGAACGGTTATTTATTACATATGTTGTCAGATGATGTTTAGAAACTTAAGCGAAGTAAATCTACTCGGTCAGCAGAAGAAAGAATCGTTTCACTTCACGTTTTGGTTGAAACTCCTCTGCTTCCTCTTACTCTCCCCCACTTCCTTTGCCAGCTTGTTCTCCTATTTCCCCTCCTTCATGCCTGTTATCCTCTGTTAGTTTTTCATCCTCATCCTTTTCCTCTTTCCTCCACCTCACTCCTGCCAGACCACTAAAATTACTTCTTTTTTTTCAGTCCACAGTAGCTGGTATGTCTTGAAACTCCTCACTAATTTGTTTAACTTGATTTTTAGAAAGGATTTTCTAATCAAGGCTTCCTCCGAGCCAGATTTACCCTCATTTTACTGATGATCGGAGACTGCTGGCAATTGCCCACCCTGGCTGAATTCTCCTCAGTGCTCCATCAGTGGGCCGCTGTACTCTGTCCAGTTGGACAAGCCTCTAAACAGTGCAGTCCCTTGAGCTCCACAGGCCTGTCCTCTGTTCACTGTCTGTATCTATCTGTTCAGCCTACACAACTTACATAATATCACAGGGACACAAAAGACCAACGGAGGCCCAGTCACGCATTGCCAGGGGAAGTGAGAGTGCAGAAAAAGCCCCTTCACCGTGAGCTGTCGACAGCACGTAGACACTGTGTTGCTTTCATTAGCTCAGTTTTCATTGGACAGTTAAAAATATTTTTCTCTTGATCCTCTTTTTGGTCACCTCTTTTGTGTCAATGCTCCTACAAATGACTCTCTTAACATTTTACAGTACATGTTATGCCTTTGTTGGAGTGTCAGCCAATCTTTATCTCTTTGTCTGTCTTGGCTTACTTTCATTTTTTCTTCTTATCTTTACCACACACCCTTCGATCCGTTTTTGTTTATGTTGGTCCTCAGGCCTGTAATCTCCTTGCTGAGGCCCTAGAATAAAAGTATTATTTAAAAACCAAGACCCGAACCTCAAAAAGAAACCCGTGTAGTTACATACAAATAAGAAACAGGTCTCTTTTCAGACTGTTATTGAAATTAGCCTTCTTTCTAGCAGGAAACAGTCTATGATGAGACTCTTGTGGCAGAATTACTGTAATGAGGACTTGTCTCACTACTCCATCACTGTGTATTAAATCCGTTTTGTGTGTGGGATTTGAATTTTTAGAATCAACTTCATCCTCTAATTGTCATCCATGCCCATTGTGATTTAATTAGAGATTAAATTCTGCTTGTTTGTTTGTTCATCTGTGTGCCAATTATTTCAGTCATAGTGGATGTGATTTTTCATGGGGTGGTGCATCTAACTGCATATTGCCCATTGGAAAAGAGCTGTTTGATTGACCAGTGTTTCACATGAAAAACCCTATGATAAAACACATAATATCACATATTGATATGCTGTTTGTGCAACTAACAAAGAAAGTTACCGCTTCTGCCTTTTGCAGGCAGCGTGTGAGTAACAGAAACGCCCTCTTTGTTTTGGAGATCCAATTTTGTTTGTATTTTTTAAGATTGGCATGAAACATTTATCTCTTATACTGATGTAGATGAACTAAAATCATGTAATCATGCATGCACAATATTGCAGTTTTGCTGATATCAGACATGCCAATATTTGATTCATTTCAGATGATTCTTGATTCTGATTATGCACATCATTTTTTCCACCAGATGTCAGAGAGCATCAAGCCTCTTATGTAATTGAATTACCATATTATTATACCTTCTGTAATTGTGATGGCCCACTTGCACGTGCAGACATCAAATGTTTTTCAAAATGTACACACTGAATACTTTGAAAATAGCAGAGGTTAGTACTTTTCTTTCTTATGCGAGTTGCACACTCAGATGTTTGTATATCCAGTTGTAACCTGTCGCTGTTATGTTTCTTTCCCGGATTGCAAATCAAGATCCTAAAATTGTGGGGTTGCAACTCTGTTCTTAAATGATCAGTAACAGTGTTCAAATCATCCAGTCAAGACAAAGTTACATTGAGATCCATCTCTCTCTCCTCATATACAAAAGCTTTAGATATGTTTTCCTTCTGTGTTATTTTCATGAAAAAGTCCTAAGACCTCTGTCTGCTCCTTTACCAGGTTGAAAATATCCTGCTAAATGACCAGGGAAATTATGTGCTATGCGACTTCGGCAGTGCCACTCACAAGATTTTGCTGCCACACAAAGATGGAGTGACCGCCGTGGAGGACGAGATTAAGAAGTGAGTTTTCTGTCGTCAGTGAAGGACTTGGTACTCATGATGGTTCGTAATGATACCTCTGGATCTATCAAGGATGAGTTTGTGCTACTGACTATCACTGACTGGTCAAACTAATGCCTTAAGATTATTACAACACAATAACTTGGCCTTCTGAAACAAAGCTGTGGCCTTTTAATCGATCGAATCGTCTCATCTTCATGGATGTTCGGATGCAGCGGAAAAGCATGCTACAAAAGGCATGAAGTTTTTGATTTAGTTCCTGGTATCCTCAGTTCCTGGGATTACCTGGTCACAAATTACCACTAATACTGTAGGCGTATTTATGGGTAAGGTGTCGTCTTTGTGTAACAAGGTAATGTTGTGATGTTGGACATCCCAGCCCAACAAATCAGCCATCAGAAATCATATTCAACTCCAACCACTGTTGATTTTAGTTGATTGCTCAAGTGCAACACTCATTATTTGTGTTAACAAAACTGAGCTTGCAAGTTACACTGGGAGCAGATGAGGTCATAGAGTTGCACTAGCACACACTCGCATAACTCTGAGAGTAAACCAAAAATATGCCCAAGACAGGGCACAACATTAAGGATTGCCAATTGCCCGGAGGCCAGTAAAATGCCTCCTTAGTCAAGGAATTCTAGCAAGTTACTTGCCTGATAGGGCTGATGAATGAAGTACCTACGGAGTGAGCCATCTTGCTTCCTTATCGTCTCTGTTGAGATGTGTGTATTTGCAGTACTGAGCAGACACTCCTGAGAAATTGATGGCAGGTAAACACGTTTATGCGGTGAAGTGCAAGCCAACATTTCAGCTATCCTGCAAAACGGGATCATTAAAACGTTTAGTAAGGTCTTCTTAGAGGATGTGGACAAACTCCAAATATGTATGGCATACTTTTCTGTAACTTTGAGAGCAAGGAAGATAAAAAAAAAAAAAAAAAAGACAATTATCTCTAATCTTGTTGTTATTTCATCACCACTAATAAATACAATTTCTGATAGATTTCTGACCCACTTTCCTGACCTGTCAAATAAAATAAACATTTAAAAAGTGCTTACTTATTTAGACCACTGTTGATCCCTTTGCGGATGATGGTGTGGTTGGACTTGCCGCGCCTCTTCATAGTCACCTCTGCACTTTGCTGTGACTTGTGTGGTGTCATTGTATGTATTTGTGTTGCGCTAAATCATAGCAGCCCATTCACATCTAGCCTGGTAACTTTTCCCACATTCATACCTACAATAAACTGCAACTTGTGGTGCTTATCAGCAGTATATGGCCATGTGTAAACTCCCCTTCCTCATGAAACTGGTCAAACAGAAAACTTCAGTCCTCTGAACTGTGGTGACTCACACAATCTTAGCATTTTCAGAAGTCAGCGGGGTTTATTCCAAACCCAACCAGCTTGTTTGATTGCTGTCATTGTAAGCACTCTGTATAGGCTGCAACACTACTTTTTTTGCTACACTCACAATTGTTTTCAGCAAAATACGGATGTAAACACTACCTGCTCAACACTGAACAGCAGACAGACACATTGTGAGAAAGTAGCTGGGAAACATAGCTCAGTAATTATCAGCCAAAGAACCAGACATTCCCTCGGCTGGAAGAGAGAATGAATATTGGTCTTGCATTCATACGATGGACGCAACTCCAAATGAATTATAACGCTGCTGCAAAACTTCCTGCGAACAAGTTTGCCATACAAACTTGTCAGGTGAATGTGTTCACAGCTGCCGCTCCACCCCAACCAAAAAAATGTGCTTAAGTTGAGTACTCAAAGTAAATGAAGGAATTCCTTTTAAACCTTTGTTGCTTAATCATTTTAACATTGACCTGCCATTGACTTCTTCTTCTTGTACTTCCCAGGTACACAACCCTTTCATATCGTGCGCCAGAGATGATTAACTTATATGCAGGGAAAGCCATCACCACTAAGGCTGATATATGGGTATGGTCCCCTTTTTGAATGTGTGGTATGTGTTACAGAATGCACCTTGCCGAGCTGGTTTGTCCTGCCAGTGTCCTGGGCGTTCCTCTGCCCTGGCAGTTTCCTCCTCCTGTGTTCTCTCTCCATCTCTCTCCCCGTGTGTTTCTATCCTTGCTCGCCCTGGGCTGTTGGCCTCCACCAGCTCTCCACCAGTGTTTTTCCCTCATAAAACATTAAGCAACAAACCAGGTCTCTGCCTCATCATAGTCCTCCCTCCTCGCTGCCCGTCTCCTACTATTTTCCTTTAGTTTCAGATAATTTGGCCCAGTTATAGACCTTGATATGTTTGTGTGAAATAGGCCTTGGGCATTTTAAAGGTGCAATGAAGAGAGACAGGACCAAGGGCTCCACATTTAGGAGTGTTGTAAATTGATGCACTAAAACTCAGGGAGTTATAGCAGCCAGGATATAAAGATGTGACACTTCCTGCATGTAAACATGTGCCGTTCACGTGTACATGTTCCGTTTTGTTAGTTTTAATCAACTTAAAAAGATAAGTGTTGCAGAAATGAACAGTTCTTGGAGACGTTTTTTGCAAACTGTATGTAAATCAGTGCAAATTAAAATATAGATTAAACAACCTAACGAAAAGCAGACAATAAGAAGCACTGATCTCTATCAAAACCTGTAGGCACCAGGATGTAACGGTATGTATACAAATAGTATTATATATTATTTTGAAACCAGACAAGTTAAATGAAATTAGTATAATCACACATTAAAACACATACATGTCCACTGATAAACTGTAGCTCTGAATAACCAGTCATATGTATTTATTATGAGCCTGTCACTGTGAGTAAAGATGGTCATGTATGTGTGCACTTTAACAGATAACTAGACAGAAGTTTAAGTGTGAAGACAGTTCCTGTTGGACCTTCAAAAAAAACAGCAACTTCCTGTGGAATACCCCCTGCGTTCTCTCTTCCTGTTCTATGTTTAGCCACATCTTTAACTCTGCTGTTTTATGCAGTGTTTCTAACACAAATGTCATATGCATTTTGAGCTTGTTGCCATATATGCTGTCCAAATGGGTTAGGAATTTAGAATCGGACTGGATTAGTGGAAAACTGTGAAGAATATCAGTCTACAGATAGAACTCTTAAAAGAAAACTTCCTTTAAACACTGATTCCAAAGTCTCTTTCATCTTCAGCTGCGTTGTCAACAAAAAGATTCTCTGGCCCAATTTAGCACCAACTGAATATGCGATGTGGGAGATAAATGTAATCAATTACTACAAGAGCCTAGTATTAAACCCAGTACTTTCCAAACAGTATCTGTCTGTAGCATCAGAAACTGTAAAGCTTTCAAAGTTGGTATCAGATGCTTTGTCAGATGTTGTATTTTGTATATTGTATTTGTCAGATGTTGTATTTTATCTAGGGCAGCTTCCTTTATAGCTCCTTTGTGTCTGTGATGCAGGTTAAACTTTTTTTTAAATGGTTTGACTTTCGTTTAAAATTTAAAAAAAATGGTTTTATAGAAAAAATATCTGATACAATACAGTTCGATACCAAATCTCAAATGGTACCTCATCGGCATTGGCATTGAAATTTGTCAAGCAGTGCCCAGCCATAAAAGCTAACCTGGTTAAGTTTTTTATTTTTATTTTTTAACACTTTCTGTTTTCTCCACAGGCACTTGGATGCTTGTTGTACAAGCTGTGTTTCTTCACACTTCCATTTGGGGAGAGTCAAGTTGCCATATGTGACGGAAGCTTTATCGTTCCAGATAACTCCAAATTCTCCTTCAAGTTGCACTGTTTAATCCGTAAGTTTATTGACCGACATGGATTAATGCCATAATGGGTATTCTAATGAAGCAGGAGCATTTAATTACCAGTCAGAATCACTTAATCCCTGTACTGCTATTCAGCATAAATTCCACTTCTACTTTTTAACCAGTATGTTTTTATTCTGATGAATTAGGAGTTAATTATCATAGCTGTTCTGTACTAGTGCTACCATTTCTTTCCACTATATGCCGTTATGGAAAACTAAAACATATGGCTGATGGTATATGGCTGAGGTGGAAAGTTTTCTCCACACAGCACAACTTGCCAGTTGGCTCGACTGTGTCATATCATAGTTACTGTCTTAGTTACATAGAATGTAGCACAAAGTTTAAGTATTTGTACAGTGAGCTTTTCCAGAAGTTCATTTTTTAGTTTGTCACTTTGTTTTTTCTGTCATCAGCTAGACTGTAATTTGCACCCACAGTCTTGTATTGCTTAGACAATGTTGAACCACAGGGTCATCTTTTTTTAGTTTTGTTGTTATGCATTTACTCAACTTCACCCTGTTTGAACCAGTCATGGACAGTCAGTCATGACAGCCTTGTCTAGTGTCCTTAAATCCATCCTGTAATGATACAGGGGATCTGCTTTTCAGTAATTTGTCCAATAGCTCCACCAGGTGGCCAAAGAGGGATGATGCACATTAAGCACATCAAATCAGCCTTTTCTGCACATCTTGCACAAAGTGACCTCTCTGTCTTTTCCAGGGTATATGCTCGAACCAGACCAGGAGAAGAGACCAGACATTTACCAAGTGTCCTACTTTGCCTTCAAATTAGCTGGAAAGGACTGTCCAGTGCCAAATCTCTTTGTAAGTCACCAGAATGAAGCGGTTAACGTGTCGTTAGTTGACGCAGTCATTTGGTTATTAACATTAATCCTCCTGCTCTTTTTTCCCCCCCTAGAACTCTCCCATCCCCACGTCGCTCCCAGAGCCTCTAACAGCTAGTGAGGTTGCTGCTAAGAAAAGTATGACAAAAGCCAGGTACTGCTCAGTGATAGGAAAAGATACAAACTAACAGTGGTTCTGATCCTCTCTTATGAATCCTCTTAATACATACTGTCAAGAAATGACTGTTCAAGACGTCTCATCCACATTAAGTACTTATTATTTTTCTCGTAAAAAGACGCAGTGAGATTTTATAAAGAAATGTATTACATTTAAAGCATATTTTTCTTTTATTGCTACCAACCAGTGGTTCAGCAGAAAAGCTTTAAAGAATATTACTTTGAGGAAACGTCTAGTTTGTGCCATAAAACATAAACATACATCATTAACAAACAAACAAAAAATTATTTTAAGAGAATTTGGTTGTAATGTTTAACAAATAATTAACATCATCAGGCTAATAAAAATGAATAATTAAAAATCACTGTTTTGGTTTGTTCCTCAATTTACATATCAAGGCAAAACAACGCATCAGACATCCAGATGGCGCCCAGTGCAAACCTTGCTGTACATACGTATCTACATGTTGAGAGATGCATGTCATTGGTATTGGTCAAGGAAAATCAAACTACAACTTTTAAATCCTTCTTTCTAGGATAACGGACTCTGTTGGACCGACTGAAACATCAATAGCTCCCAGACAGAGGCCGAAAGCAGCAAACAGTAATGTCCTGCCCCTCGCGACCGTCACTCCTGTCAAGATGACTGTGCCTTCAGCACCCGTCAGCAACGGCCAGAAAGGTATGTCGATCGTCACTGAGAGCAGTTTTTTTTACATCTGTAGAC
This sequence comes from Chaunax sp. Z400, assembly GCA_037577475.1. Taxonomy (NCBI): domain Eukaryota; kingdom Metazoa; phylum Chordata; class Actinopteri; order Lophiiformes; family Chaunacidae; genus Chaunax; species Chaunax sp. Z400. The sequence continues at coordinate 21,639,344 of CM075187.1, read as the reverse complement.
ATTTCCATCGTGTGGGATTGCACAGAATTGAGAAATTACACGTACTCCATATGATTACACATACATTCTGAAACCACGTGAATGGAGTACAGCAGGAATATGTATTAGACAAGTGTTTTAAGTTTAAACATGGACAAACCAAGTTAAAGAAATTACATTTCTTCAAAGTTATTATGGAATACTCACAAAGAGGTACTCTGAAGAAAAAACAAATACTATAAACAAAAACATTAATATATTTAGTCACATATCAACAGTCAGCTTATGTGATTTCAGTATCTACGAATTGTCCTTGAACCTACTTTTTCATTTATCACAAGTCTTACAGTTGTGTTGATTTGTGCGTCCAATGCTGTTCTCAAAGTAATAAATCCATCAATCTATTCCATGAGTCGCAACTAAAAGCCCCTCGCGGCTAAATGTGACATGTGATACCGCTAAAATATAAATAGAATTGTCATGGCCTGTCCACTCAGCTCCCACCCCTGGCTCGGGGCAGCCGTCCATGCAGCCCCAGCACAGCAGTCAGCAGCCCCAGCCCAGCAGTCAGCAGCACCGAGTCCTGCAGCAGCTACAGCCTGGTGACCTGCGTCTACAGCAGCTACAACAGCATCACCACCAACAACACTTAAATGCACAGCAACTCCAATACCTCCAGGTACATCCCACCATGCTAAGCTTAACAAATACTGCTAGATCCAGCATTGAAGTCAGCCATCACTCAACTGCTTTCCTAGCACTGAGTAATTCTTCATGTCACTAAGAGAAAACATCCCTCCTCAGTACCAACAGGCTGTGCAGCAGTCCCTCCAGCTTCAGCAGCAACAAGCCCTCCTCCAGCAGCAGCAGCAGCAGATGATGATGCAGCCAATGTACCAGCAGCAGGTTGCTCAGGCTCAGTACGCAGCCATGGTGAGTTCCATCAGAGTTCTGGACCTGGCACTAAAGCTGCCAAGGCTTACATTTGATTTGCTGTCTACACTAAAATTGATATCAATCAAACTTTATTCACATTCAAGCCCATTCGAGCACTTAAGTGGAAATCATGACAGAATTTGAGCGCAGAAGTTTTTATCCAAAACTGTAATAAATAGTTTGAGCAAATGACAGCGAAACACATGGAGACACAGCGTGAAAAAAGAAGAAGACAGAACTGAACATTTTATTTAATGTCAGAATGCCCTAAAATTGCTCTCTCTGCTCCAAACACTGGCAGCCTGTCGTCTTCAGTCGAATTGCTTCATATCTGTGCCAAGCAGCATTGGAAGCAGACGCTCAAACTTCCAACTGACTCTGTCCAAATATTCAGAAAACTAGTATTTACACAGCTACTGAATCAAACACACAAACACAGGTCCTCCAAATGTGTACTGTTAGCACGGCGCAATTTTTAGACTGTTTCCCACCGAACACGCACCATCTGTTTTATTTCATAGGCAATCTGGTCTGAGCGAAACCACGGGGGGATAGAACAGAGGGTGAAATCAAGCCGTTTCCTCTGTGTTGCATTCTGACATATGAAGGAGTTCACAGGCAGGAGAAGAGAGCACCTCTCAAAATTACTGTTCTTATTCCCAAGATGCATGTTAACAGCATTTACTCTGTGATCTTAGACCCGCTCCGTATTGTGGTGAGCAAGCTTTGTGAGTACACAATTGTAATGTGTTTTTCAGATATGGTTTGTTAAGAAAACACATTAAAAGGAAGCAGAGGATGGAGCTACGGCAGCTGAAAAATGGGCAACAAAATCATGGAATGTATTGAAATATTTTCAAGTGAAGAAAATTCACATAGAAAATAATAATTTGTGTTTAAAGACTGGGCTTTTCACTTGTATATCTAAGCTTTAGAATCTGAATGGTAAGGCTTGAAGCCAAGTCAGATCCTCATCCATCAGAAGAAATCAAATGTTTCTCTAGTGAAGAAAGTGGAACATTTAACAGTGAAGGAGTCAGATCAAACTATAGCTAAAAAATATTGTAATTCAACGTAATTGTTAAATGAATGTCTATCTTACTTTGCCTCTGTTGTGTGTGGAAGTAGGTGACCAACATGTTACTCACAACAACTGATAATATACAATAATAAGTGTATTTTACCGCTTGTTTTGTTGTTTCTTAAAAAAGAAAGTCATGCAGGTTCAAGATTGTCAGCCAATGTTTGAGGCGATCCTTCAGTTACTTTGCTCAGCTGGGTGTCCTACATGCTGTTTGACTTTGATTCCTTCATCCCTCCCCTCCACTTTTTCCCCAGCTTTCCAAATCCAGAACTGGTTTCTAACAACATTTCATCATCTTGTTGCCGTCATTGTGCGCCATGAAATCAAAGGTCCGTCCCTCATTCCCTTCCCCTTCTTCTCCCTCTCTTCCTTCCCTAACAGCTGCACCAGTACCAACAGGCTTTTGTTCAGCAGCAGCAACAACAACAACAACAACAACAACAACAGCAGCAGCAGCAGCATCATCAGCATCATCAACAGCAGCAGCAGCAGCATCATCAGCATCATCAACAGCAGCAGCAGCAGCAGCATCATCATCATCAACATCAGCAGCAGCAGCATCATCAACATCAGCAGCCTCTCCCCTATATGTCCTCCCCTCTTGAGTTCCAGATTCCACTGAATTCCTATAACGTGACCACACCCACTGCTGGGATTGGAGCTGGACCTGTGCCGATGGGGGGGCCGTCACCTGTGGACCCCTCATACACTAACCCCAGGTAATGTCACCTGAACCTACCATATGTTGTGTTCATCTGTTTTTATTCTCATTCTACATAGAAGTATTTTTTGTAAATGTCAGTTCAGCAGAAATGGTCATTGTAGAACACGCTGGACAAAAGCTCAGATCAATGTTTTTTTCATTCCACTAGGATGTAATTAACTTTATCTACATAGGCAGATAATTCAACATAACCATAGCTTATTTTTTAAAGTCTAGGTCGGATGTGATTTCGGCACTGTGTCACAGAGATTTTACATTTGCATCACATGACTATAATGGTGGTTTCAACATCTCACGCACACGTCCACTTTCTTTACCCTCTTTACCTTCTATAAAACACCTGTCTACTATACAGCATACTACATACACACATACACATTTTCTTACTTGCCACAAAAAACGTCAATTAAAATAGGTGGGAGCATCAAATTAGGCTGCATTTATTTGCACGACATGCAAAAAGTATGTTTAAAATAAAAAAAGCACATGTTCTGTGTTTTCTGCTTGTTGTCTATAGATGGGATTTGTGAGCTTAGAGATGTCAGTTCTCCCTCGGAGATTTGGTTTTACATACTGTATTACGTAAAAGAAATGTGTGCCAGAGGTGAATCCAACCCATAGGTTATCATTGTCGTACTGTTTCCACAGCAGAAACCCTCTGCTTGCTTCGGATGGGATCACGCCACCCTCTCAGAGCAGCAACAGTACAGTCAGTAACCCCCCCGACATGTCGGGCTGGAATCCCTTTGGAGAGGACAACTTCTCCAGGTTGACAGAGGAGGAGCTGATCGACCGGGAGTTTGACATGCTGAGAGCAAGCAAGTGACCCTTCAATGATTTTCTTCCACATTTGATGCATTTGACAATTTGACACACATCTTTTAATTTATTAATGATTTTATGAAATCATCGGAAATTAGTTTAAACATTTTTTTTTCTTATCAGCCAGTGACATGGAGAAAGAAAATTTGACACATACATGATTTTTCTATCTAATGTTAATTTTTCAACATAACCTGATAAAGAGCTAAAGATTAAAAAGTTCTAAAGCTTTTCCAATTTTCAGTCTTGAACAGAACTAATCTGTGCTGGTGTACATTATCATAACCTTGTGAGTTTGTACAAAGAGAATGGTGACCTAAGTGTCTTCCTTTCTGTGTCCTCCTCCATGCAGAAAAGCCAGTGGAGAGAACAGCTAGCGTGGAAACGGACAGACCGCAGCCGGCTGCCTCCTCTGCCAAGCCCCTTCCACCAGAGGACCTGTTCGGCTCAGTCCCATTCGTGGCCAGCGCAGGCAAGTCTTAGAAGAGTCACTACCGTGAGGACCCAACACTGTGGAGCCACCTGCCCCCTCTTTGCCCTCTCCTGATCCCTCCTCTCCTCCTCCCTGTCCAACTCTTCTGTTCCCACTTCACCTCCAGCCAGGAAGCTCCTATGCCACACAGATCCCACAGCAGGGCATTAAAACCCAATGATCAGTCAGATTGTTGGTTTTGTTTCCACATGTCAGACAGCAGTTTATCTCATTTGTCAGTATAAAAACAAAATACAATGAAAAGGGGAGCGAAAGGCTCCTGCTCTTCTCTGACTAAATTAGAGGGAGAAGAGTATGCAGGAAAAGCATCCGTGAAATAACAAACCTGTGTCCTCCTGTGTCAAGCAAGGCACCAACTGTGCCTGGGTTTGGGGTTACATTCCCTATCTAGATCAAAATGGCTGGAGCAAGGCACTAACACGATGGGATCATTCACTCACCATCACTCTATACGCTCATACTGAGGTACTTTGCATAAAATTACAGCTTTTTAAATTTTTTGTGCATAAAAAAAAAGAGCAAATACTTCCAGTTCACTGTGTCCATGAAGGAACACGGCAGGATTAAGCTGCTGCTGTTCCCTCGGCACTAAAAGCAATATGAACACAACGAGGCTGAACAGTCGACCTGTCGGTGTGGAGAACACAACATATGGCTGCTACTAATTAGGGCTGAGTGATGTTCAAATTTCACAATCATACACCGTAGAATGTTGTCGTCCCTTATGGTTAAAACATGTATACATGCTAAGGCCATCTACTTAAAAGCTATGACTCTGAACAGATGTCAGGAATCATTAGTACATGCTGTTGGACTTTTATGGAGGTGTAATATTTGACAGTAGAATCAGAGCGCCACCTGGAGAACGTTGTGCCACTGGATTGCTTCAATGAGTTGTACATCTCCTCCTCCAGCACTGAACACTTCATAAAGATGGTTGCCTTTGTGTCAGCAAAAGTTTTGCTTTGCTGTTTGGAGAGAGTTCATTAATTAATTAATGGATATATATATATACTGGATATTTGCCCCCCTGCTCTTTGGAGTAATTACGTACTTTGTCTAATAGCTATGACAAACCTGCTGTCAGTGCTGATGTTGCAGGTGATCAGGCTCCAAGGTGCACAAATGTGTGTGGAGGAAATGGTCCTACATGCGGAATAACTGTTAGGTTGTCTGATTCTTTTGGTTTTGTAATAATCCTGGTGAACCCTCTCAAACCCTATTCCTCCCCCGTCACTACTTTATATGTCCTTAATTGTAAGATCTAGTTAATTTGGTACATCTCTCACATGCGTGTTGTCTATCAAAAACCAATTAAACACCAAACACTGCTCAGCGTTGGTACTAATAACTTATATCGGAGGGAGGGGGGGGAGACACTTTTACTTCCAAAGCTGCTGTTCTTTGCTGTTTGTTTACATTAGAACACCTTCGACCCTCGTCAGCCATTAAAACTGCAATGCAAAGATTCCCTATAAATGGTTATTTTCTAGTTGTTGTGACGACGCCTCAAAAGTTCTCGTGTGTGTTCTGTGCACTTTACTGTGGAGGCCGATGTTAACATGCACCCTAATATAACCTGATAGTTAGTTCTCATTTGGCTTAACTAACCATGTGGTTCAACCTGGACACAGATCATTACCTTGGTGTGACAATGTGAATATCAAAGTGCAGTATTTCTACATCGGTGGCAGCAATAAGCGTCTGTGCCTCTGTGCTCTTCCTGCTCCTTAAATGTGAATTGGTTATGTTTTGATAGGCAATTTAGAAACGCTGTTTGTTACTAATAGTCTATATTTAACGATAAACGGTATCAACGCTAAAACACTTAGAGATTTCTTAGAGGAGAGTGAGAGTAGATTGTTCTTTTTTTATGTCAGTGATTTCATCTCCTGTCCTGAAACATACAATGCAAGTCCTGTGGCTCCAGTTTAGAGTAGATTAAGACAAGATAATGATGCAATATAACCCTCTTAAGCACTTGAATGTAGGTGTGGGAATATTTTATCGTCTTTACGTGTTACTAAATGAATATGAAATTCAATTTGACTTCAAATTGGATCAAATGTAAAAACCAAAAAAGAAAAGAAAAAAGAAACCAAACAGATCGAAGGGACGTTTGTATTGAATTAAAAAAACCATAGATCAATTCAAGTATAATTCCTGCAGGCTGGTATGAAGAAATGTCCTATTTTTGATCAGCCTTTTACTTTCCTGTGTTTGTGCCGTCACGGCGTGTCAGTCGGGTTATTTATATTCCAGGTGATTCTTTAGTCACAGGTGTCAAATATTCCTGTGCTAACACACCGCCGGCAACTTTTAAAAACGCCTCCTCCTGAACATAAGGCAGTCAGGATTTATTTTCAGTGGTTGTGCTCCTATATGGGCGAACTGTGGTTGACGTCGCATCATCATTGTTGTTTCTGATTTAAATTTCTCAGAGGTAGAGCGACTGTAACGGGAGCCTCATCCATCCTCTCAAATCATTTCACCTTTTTTTTTTTTACTACGTTTCTGTCTATAAAATAATTATGTGCTTTTACACTCGCTGTACAGTGTTTAACCATACTGTGGTGACCAAAGACGGCCTGCGCCAATTTTCTGACAGAAGTAAAAGTTTCCAATGAAATCCACCCCCCACACACATATACACACACGTACACACACATGCACACACACATATACACGCAAGCATTGCCAACAACATGATAAATCTAAGAGAGAGCAGCAAAGATGCATTTTGCACCATGAAGACTTGTCTCTTATTTTTTTTCTTCCTATTTACATGGTAGTACTCTGAATTACCTGACACTCATCAGATTGTCGGAGACTCAAAAATATATATATATGTAGTAATGTTTGACAATGTGATATGAAATTATCCTGCAAGATTCCTGAAGATGCAGAATGTTTAGGGCTCTAGTGACTGAAACGTTTTCTGACCTTGTCTCTACTGGTCGCATCAAACAGTCCTGCATCTCCAAGATTGACTCATTTTCTGCAGACTGAATGATATGAGGAGAAACGTTTTCCATTTTGGTAATGGAAGTACAATTATCAACTCGCTAACATGCAAACCAGGACAGACAATATGACGGCAGTAGAAGTTGCTGGCGGTGTTAAAGCACATTTTGATCATTTGTTTCTTTCTATTCCGGTCATAAACCATTAATTGTTTTTAGAAATGCAAGGGTTTCTTTCATTCACTCAGTCATTCAGTTTCCATTTGTAGATACCAAGTGCCTCTTATGTGGCATTTTTATTTACCTGACCAATGAGGCAAACGGATCTATTTATTTTCTGCAGCTATTGCAAAAGAATTTCATTCTTGTCTTTAGTTAAGTTAGTTTAGTTAAGACATGAAACCAGCTGGCAGGTGAACCAAATAGCATTGATTGCTTATCTGGCAGAAATAAATTAGTGTAATTCTTTACTCTTTCTGGTCACCAGCCAACAGTCAGACGTGTTCACTGGTAAAATACTGGAGGCAGGTGAACAAGTTATTCTGCCCTGTTAGGAGTGTTATTCCCACATAATGTCGATCTGCTTACTTCCATGAGAGCTGACGCAACTGGGATGTTTTCTGTCTGTTCGTCATTATCTGGCTGATGGGACGTACAGTAGTGTAAATGTGAACTGAAAGGAGTTCTTGATGACTGTGCTGATGAGAATCATGAAGACGGTGCACATGTTATTTTAAACCATACAATCCTGAAGGGCTGTATGTTCGTTAATCCTCACCGTGCTTGCTGTTACTCCGCCTTAGAGCAGCAAGTGACAAAAGTGACTCATCTTACTCATCCATGCACATACATGAATCATGCAGTTCTGTACAAATGTAATAACTGGTCAAGTTGAATTAATGTGTTTTACTGAAGGTAAGTTTGGAGAAGAGTTAATGTTACTTCATGTATCCACTCATCACCGCCTACTTCTGTTGGGCCTTGACTTCATTTCATTGCTTTGTTTCTTTTTTTATTTTTCATGTAGTAAGACAGCCATACTCAGAAACATCTTGTTCATGTGTATTGGTGGATGGATCTATAGTTTGAAAAGGCTAACCATCAAAGCTAATAAAAAAAAAAAAGGTGAAAGGGATGACCAGAGCCATTAACTGCACTTAACTTTGTTTTTTTAAAGTGCAAGGAAATGTGAAATATTATCCCAGGATTTATGGGAGCATCTAAACATAGTTATTGAATAAGTTGTGTATTGTTTACATTTGCAGGTTTTCTGTGCTTTTGCCTTTCTGTCTCGGGGTCTGGTTTCCCCCTTTTTTATTTGAAGTCATTCTCATTAGACGTGTTGGAAAAAAAAAATGCTACAAGTCTTCAGTTTTAGTTCTGCTTGATATCAGCAGCTCCTGGTACTTTTCCTGCAGATAGAGTAAAACCTAGAGATCAATACATTGTCTCATACGTTATCTTGTTTTTGCAACAGACTATGTGAAAGATCCTGTACCATACTGTGTGAATGTATTTCTTTATAGAATGTTACTGATAAATAAAAAACATTCAAAATCAATATTCACTTTGGTTCCTTTTTTATAGATATTAAATATTGGAAAGTTCAGAGTCTCCACCACTACACCACGTACAAGATGTTCCTGTTGTTAGCATGGCTGTCTTTGTTTGAGCTCCTGTCGTCCAATCAGACGGTAACAAAACCAGATTTAATGTAGGGAAGGTAATGGTCGAATTAAATGTTAATGCACTAAAAGAATATGGACAAGCAGGGGTGTTTAACATTAAAGCATTAGCAGATTCCTCTCTGAGACGTGTGGCCTGCATTTTTAAAGGGCTGGTAATGGTAAACCAATCAGTGTTGGTAGAGTTACTCCAAATCCTTTTTAACAAAGGCCCAGTTTCAGGCTTCATTACCATAGTTGAATTACCTCATTGTCTTCATTTTACCTGTAACACGTCATTGTTTCCTTCTGTCTATATAGTGTTAACTAACTTCACCTGTGCGTAATTTATAAGACATAATCCAGCAGATGGCTAATTCAAGTCGAGGCATCAGAATGTCTTTTAGATGGTGAAGACGTCAGTAGCTGCAACTGAAACGTTTCTCATCACACTAAACCTTCACTAAACATCAGACTCTCAACCACTTCACATGTACAGTACCTTTTATGAAATAATTTCACACTGGGATTATATAATCCAATAGATCATCTGCCGACTGTTTAACATTCCAATCTTTCCTTTCAAAAGAACAAATCCTTCGCTGTGTCAAAGTAAAAACAAGTTCAACTCAATTTAAAATTATTTTGTGATTTTCCCAGTGTTGATGTATACATAAAAAAAACAGCTTTTGTATTCAGTGCAGATGCTATAAGGACTGTATGATACTGTATTAATTTAAATGTTGCATTACAATAGAGAACATAAATGATTGATTTCTTTTTTTTTAATCAAAGGAATTGATCGATTGAACCTCTTAAATGTCCAAAACAGATCTCAACATTTTTTAATGTGACCTTCGTAACGACACCTTCAGGTATTTAATGATACAATTTCACAATGATTGGCCAACATTAAAGAGAAAAAAAAAAGACACATTAGCATTTGTGAAGCTGATACAAGTGGCATTCAGCATTTTCAGCATGATTAATGTCTTCAATTAATTATTATTCTTTATATCTTGATTCATCAAATACTGATCATTCAGCTCTCGTAATACATTTTGACTGGAAACTTTGTTCTCTAACTATTTTGAGAAGTCATTGTTATCAGTATTTCATTGTGAAAGAGAATTTTATGTGATAAGATGAGCATCATTTGCATCAGTAACCTCTTGGATCTGAGTCGCTCAGTCTTGTAAATGTTCCCCTCTGCTATCAGCTTCATCAAATCAATCAAGGATCAGCAGCAGTAGTTACGTGAGAGAACAGACCTTCTCTGAGCTCCTGCCTGCTGTCAGACATCTCTAATTGATTTTATCTTCCATCAGACAAGAGAACATTAACATGCATTTTTTTCACCATCTATTTGTATCTTTAAGAGATCAGACGCAGCGAGTAAGAACAGATGCAGAGCACCTTGTGTTTCCTGCATTAATGTTTTATTCAAGAGACTTTAAAAAAAAAAACTTTTATCGCTGCCTCGTTTCATTTATCAAAAACAAAGATTTTGGCTAATCTGACACCAAGCCCTGCCAGTTTGGACGGTTGAAGACGTGAAGAGATTTCCATTTTCATGTTCACAGCGGGGGGCCTTTCTCTGGTATCTACTGCAGCGCTTTTGATTAACAATAAATTGGCTCGTTGTGTATGGCGCAAATTTTTTCAATATAATTGGAGGCTATCCACTCGCTAATTAGGCTAATTTCTAAGTTTCCATTATGCACATCTCTTGGAAATAGATTTACACGAAGAACTAAGTTTTCACATCTTGGAATTTATAGAAATGTAGAAGCAAGGAGTAGCAATTGCACAACAAAGCTTTATTTAACATTTTGTTTGTCTAAAAGGTGATTGACAGCTTAAATTTAAAAGCAACTTCATGAATCTTGGAAAGCGGGGCGTCTGATTTCTTCTGCCTCTAAGCTTGATCTTATTGTAGGGTCAGAGTAGAGAAGTCGTAGCAGCTTTAATAGCATATTGAGTTTTGTGATTTTTACTTTGCTCCTTCCTTCTGCTCCAATATTGGACAAACTGTTGGGATTTGTATTTGTGGACTTCCAAACAAAAGTCTAGTAATCCTTATTTCAATAATATAAATAATATTACAGAAGTCAAAGAGGCCAAATGATCTTTTGGAAATGAAACTTGTTCTTCTGGCATCAAGATTATCTTTCCATCATTCATCTTGTTATATCTAACATCAAACTTAACATCTGGAAGGGTCTGAGGTTAAAGCATGAAATCCCATCCAAGAGAATATTAAACATAGAAGAAGACTGGTAACTTCATTAACTTTTGCATTTGTGTCTTGTTTCTGAAGGTCCCACTGTGATAAAGACTGAGCAGACCAATGAAGAAGTGAGCGTTCCTGCCACCATCTCAACCACTCCGGAGGATCTGCAGCTGGCAGTGGCCAAGGAGCACAAACCAGGCAAAAAGAGCAACTGCAGACCAGGTGAAGAGTCTGACAGCGACTTTGAGTCTGATCCTCCTTCGCCAAAAAGTAGCGAGGACGAAGAGCCAGAAGAGGAAGAAGGCCTGAACAGTGAGCACGGTGAAGACACAGAGCCAGAGAATTTAGGTCAGAGGCCTCTGCTTATGGACTCTGAAGAAGATGGAGAGGACGATGAAGACAAGCACAGCTCCGACTCGGACTACGATCCCAGCAGGGTCAAGAGCCGCTCAAAGAAAGCTCCAGTCATAAAAGCGGCTTCAGCCACCGCCAGGAGGAGTCCTCTGAAGGATTCCGGCATGACTCTGATCACCCCTCCTGAGTCGCCCAGCAGAGCAAGAGCTGCTACAGCTGTTGATGTTTTTGGTGCTGCTCCTTTCCTTGGAGGAGCCACACCTGTCGGGCCTCCAGAAAGCTTGGACATCTTTGCCAAAGCGCCTTTCAGGCAAGTCAGCCATGAACAGAAAGCTGCTGATGAGTTTGATGTTTTTACCAAAGCTCCTTTCAACCGGAACCTCTCCAAGTCGGGCAAGAGTGGCAGTGATGTTCCCATGGGCCAAACGCCGCCCATTTCCCCTGAGGGCATTGACATTTTTGGCTTCTCTCCTTTCCACCCAGGCTCCACTGAACCACCTCCCACCACCTCCAGAAGTGCAGAAGATATCTTCCACACATCTTTTGAGGAGTCAGCCAGCCCTCAGCAACAGAGGCTGAAGCAGCGCAGCCTCCAAAAGCTGTCGTCACGCCAGAGAAAAACCAAGCAGGAGGCCACAGCAGGTGGCAGTAACGGCAAACGCCACCATGGTACACCGACTGGAGGTCGCAAGACGAACAAGCCAACTTACCGCACGCCTGAGCGCGTCCGCAGACACAAGAAGGTTGGCCGGAGAGACTCACAGAGCAGCAACGAGTTCCTTAGCACCTCAGACTCCAAAGAGAACATCAGTGTTGATATAACCATGGCTGAAGGGAAAGACAAAGGAGCTTCTCGGCCAGTAGACGAGGCCCTTTTAGACCCATTTGGGGCCAAACCTTTCCATCCTCAGGATGGCAGCTGGCATGGCCAGTATCAAGGGCTCACTGACAGCAAGGGTGACATGAGCACAGCCAATGGCAAGTCCTGGACTGGTTCTCTTCACAGTGGTCTTGGTGAAAGCAAAACTATGGATGATTTCGGGGCAGTGCCCTTCACGGAAATGGTTGTCCACAGTGGATGTCAGCAGCAGCAGCAGCAGCAGCAGGCACCACCGCCCTCACAGCCAGGAGAACTTGACCCATTTGGCGCTGCACCATTTCCTTCAAAGCAGTAACTTTTCTTGCATCTCCCCTACTCTGCCAGTTGCTGTTTAATAACCCCTGAGCTTTTCTTGGCTTGGGACCAATCATGAAACAACAAGTTAACAAAGTAATTTCTCATAATTTTTTTAAGAATATTTTAATATACCTAAATCCTGTGGAGTGTGAGTGATGTTTCCACATATCTTTCAGCTGTATCTGTTTGCTGAGAAGCCTGTAATGCTGCATCCTAATGCTTGTAAAGACATTTGACCTGGGAGAAAGAGGAACCTGCTCGAAAAATGTACTGTTATTATAAGCTTAGTGTTTGACTGCTTGACTCGCTGCAAGAAGCTCCATGGCCTTTTGATCTACCAACATGTTTTTAGCACCACAAAGCCTTACTTGAGCTGGGCTCTGCCTTGCTGCACAGTACCTCGGAACTACAACATCGGCAAAGCCTTGGCCTGTCCTGTCTTTTGGGAGTTGACCTTCACCACTTTGTTTTGTCCTTATTAGACCTTTCTCTATGCATAATTTCACAGTAGTCTTTACACAGCCAGATGTGGCTGTCATTTGTGTTGCATTACACTTTGAATACTAGAAGGGATCGAATTTTATTTGTACTTCCTTAAAAAAAGTTGAATTTGTTGATTTGGTCAGGTTTAAATCTGGGTTCTTAACTGTCTTCTTTTTCTAGCGGTAAACTTCTGTGTAAGTACAACTTTCTTTTGTATGAAATTACAACACATTCTGTTAGAAATTAGAAATAAATAAAACAAAACCACATTAGATTGTTAGCCAAGGTTTGCTTTTTACGAACTTTGACAGATGTACAGCTATTTTCTCAGCAATGTACATGCTCCTAACATTAGATTTCAGATTTTCAAATTATTTTATGTGTAAAAATAAATGGGTTTAAGGATGGTGGTATTCTACATGTTGTCAACAAATCCCATGAAAAGACCAAAACAAAATGTGTTTGTCCACTGAATGCTTCCTGTTCACCTATACTGTCAGTGGCTCTTAGCCCCAAGCCCATTGGTTTCTAGTGAAAATTTAATCTTTAAAGGAACAGATTGTTTTTTTGAAATGCCTTTATCCTCTTTCTTGCCAAGAGATATTTTAGAAGACTGGCAGCTTTAGCTTATTATAAAGCCTGGAAATGGGGACCTGCCTGTGTTCGACATCTGTTGGAGCTGCCGCAACAACCGAATTTCCCTATGGGGATTAATAAAGTCTCTATCTATCTAATAAGGTTATTATTAAGAAGTATTTCTAGCTTTTCCCCCTGCTTCCAGTCTCTATGCTAAGTTGTGCTAACTAGCTGCTGTGAGACCGGAGTCGATTTTCTCATCTCTCAGTAAGAAAGTGAATAAGTTCCTTTCTCAAAATGTCTACAAAAAACTACAAAATATTGTGTATCAAACACACTTTGATACACATGCCATACATGTCAGCAGGATCAGTTCATTATAGGTTTTGGTCTTTTCATGTTTGTTTGTAAAGAATTCTTCTTATTCACAATGTGATTTGAAGTAGTCAAAACCATTCAAGATTGATGGGGAAATCTGTGATTTTAAATCTTTGTTCATGAATGTACTTTTAAGCACTAAATTCTATCGACGGCCTTAAGCACTGCATTTATCTACACGACCCTCGGATTATTGATTAAATTTAAATGTGCACATTCTTGTGTATTCACCCATTATTTGATACAACCGCTTTCCATCTTTTTTAACAATGGTAAATCTTGTATTTATCATGCTATACTGCTGTTTGTTTGTTGCAATAAAGAGTCATCTCAGTGCAGTTTGAGGTTGATACTGTTAAGGGAAATTTGAAACAAAGCAGATTTTTAAACACGGTTAATTTTATTTAAAGTTTAAAGTCTAGTTCATCATTTTGATTTCTCAGATATGAAAAGTCAAGATACAAAATTGCGGCTGCTACAAAATGAGATGTGGACACACAGGTGATCTTTCTCAGAGTTTATCAAACATGACATGTTCGAGAGAAATTATTACAAACTACAGAGCAGTTTCATAATGAATAATTTAAGAATAACAAAAAGAATTCAAAACAACACCAGAGAACATTTGTTTCCATCTAAAACATAAAATATCACACAGGAAACAAATGATGTTCATTCCAAAATGAGACAGCTACCATTGAACTGGACATAAATTGTAATTACATGATGACTAACAAACACTATTTGGATATGCATGAATGTTTTGTGCATTAAGACTCTGGTCTTACAAAATTAATATTTAACATGATTTAAACTTTAAACCATATTTTCAAAATTTTGAGCGATTCTATTAAGAATTCTCTCCAACATAGATGTGTTATTTTGGAATGAAGACATTAAAACACAAAACAACAGTTGACCTTTAACATTGCACATCACCCTACATGAGATGGAGAAAAGAGTACTGGGGATTATCGTGTCAGAAGTCACCGAGTTTTACTGACAGCTACAGATTCTCCTGGTAGTTCACACAGAAAAAGCAGTTTTCAAAAGTCTAACGTAGTTCCACCTATTTTACCCACAAGAGAAAAAGTAAAGTAGTGAAGTCGACTTAATGTACAGTAGATAACAGGGCAGCAGAGCACAGAGAAAAGTTACAGTTTTAATACATGCTAATACAGATTTTTAAAAACCTTAATTCAGTGCTTGAATCTGTAAAAAAAACAATTGTGTCCCAATTTCAAACTTATTTTTACTTGACAGTAATAATAGTAATTTAAAAAATGCCCACTGAATCAATCAATTATTGAGCATGTGGTTATGATGTAGTAACTCTTTGGAATAAAAAAAAAAAAGAAGCCATTTGAAATTGGCAAAAGTTCTCTAAGTTTATTTCCCGTCCATCGCTGCTCACCTTGTATCATTTGAGTCAACGTGGATTTTACTCTGATATATGTATCATCCACCTGACATAGAGCTGAAGCTGCCAGCCTGGCTCCAAAACTCCCCAGAGCTTTGAGCGTCTGTGGGATGTGCTGGAACAAATCAGGTCAATAAGAGACCCTTTCTCACAACCCAGAATCAGATACAACATTAAGACGCTGTGGCACCTGAAAAGTCTGCATACGGATATTTCCTCGACTTTCACTTGCACGTATGCATCTTTCCTGTACAAGAACTGAATGTACTTTTTGTACAAGCTTTAAAGTAATGCACCATTACAGTAGGTAAGATTAGAGTTCAGAATTGGGACACAGTTTTAAGGCCTTAAAGTCTCACTAGCAGCCCCCAGAGGCCAAGCTGCTTTTTTACACCCCAAAATTACGACAACACTCAACATTGTAGTGAACCTCAACTTTCACTGACTAGGGCGGAAAAATAATACAATAAGGATGTGAGGAGGATCCTGTATAATAAAACAATAGTTTTATCTGGTAGGGAGTGGGGGCTTCTGCACAGTTTTTAATAAACTGTACTTAGCTCTAAAAATGTGTGTCAGTGTGAGCACAGAGTCTGCTGGCCCAACACATGGAAAAAAAACATTCAATCCTGGAGCATCAGTTACTAACATATCTGTAGTTCACAAGTCTTTGTAGCACCTATATGCAGAGTAACTGCAGTTCACCATCCTTTAACCAGAGTGAATGATGGTTCATTAACAGGCACTTATAGAAAGAAAATGCTACTTAACTTGTCCCTCTCGATGAGTTTAGCTTGTGTTTTTTTGTTTTTTTTCTGTGATGAATGCCACCACTTTTAAAATCATGTAGATCCAAATGCAGTACAGTTTCCTCGTATTCTGAAGATTGTGAACTTTGCACAGTTGCCGTGTTTTGTTGAGGAAAATGCACAAAAAGAAGTCCTGCTTTATCTTCAGGATGTACACACATCACCTCGCGCCTGAAGGTCACAGGTTTGATTCCTGTTCAGAGAGACTCACGGGTCGTCAGGTGGACAGAAGACAATTGTGGGTAAGAATGTGTCAATCTGTGGCGACACCGGGATAGACTCAAGGCCCGTCCACGGCGTCTCCCTGCTGTCCACCTGTGCGTGCTGGAATACGCAGCAGCCATTCATCAACCTGAAGAGACAAAACATGTTAAAACAGTGAAGGAGCTAATAAACTAGAAGGCATTCCATCAAGGCCCAATAGTCCCAAGATATGTGTGCCATCAAATGATTCTCGCAATAGTAAAGAAAGAGGGGGAAAAAAGAAAAGAATACCCTTTATTCTTTGGCACATGCCCCACCCTTCCACCCAGTTTCTTGTTAATCTGTCAAATAGTTTAAGAAGAATACATTTTTTTTTTTTTTAAAAGACAGACAAACAGACCCTGGTGAAAACAACCTTCTTGGTGGAGGACAAAAAAACAGAACAAAAGCTGAATAACAAACCTCAGTACTGTTGATACCAACCTAAATGTGTTTTTTTTTCTCTTCTCATTTTCTATCCCCTTTATTTTATTTGTGACAGTCACCCAAACGAATGGTTTGAAACCTCTCAGTCTTCCTTAAATCTAAACAGCCTAGAAAACAACTGGAAAGCTGATGTTTTAAATCAGAGAGGATCACAGTGAACGAGAACCAGTACAATAATACCAACACTAAAAACCTTCATATTTGTAATTTTTGCTTCTTGTTTCATAAATATACATAGTAGGACCCAAAGTGAGACATTACTGTAACTCCTAATTTTCATATTTTTATCTCGGTAATCTTTTCTTTTTTTTTTTAAGTCATGCAAGACTTCCTGTCAGATACATCCCAGACTAAGTACCGGACAATCCATATATCAATACAGCTGATAAGAAAATAAAACCTGATCTCACCTACAGCACGAGTAACTATAACATTTAGACAAAGTTTGTCCCACTATAGTTGAGAAACAGTACAAAGAAATGTGAGATATCTTGTTAAAGTGTCAAAGTCATGAAAAGAATAGTGCTTACAGTTTAACAGAGTCTGGCGTCCCAGCCTGCACAGCAGTGTCCCTAGGCATGTTGGGGGGCCTCAGGGCAGGGCTGGCTGTGTCTGTACGCCATGATGAAGCCCGATGACTGGTGCCACCAGTAAAACATCAGCACCAGCAGCAGGTGCCACACCTGGTGACTGGAGCCCAGGTAGTTCAGCTGACCTGCAGCAACAACAGGGAGGAGGATAAAAAAAAAAAAAAAGAGAAGGAAAAAAAACACGAGTGAGGGAGTTACACACACTCAAAGATCATTTGTGATTAGGCATACAACATACTAACGTCTGTACTGTCAGTAAAGGGTTATGATGATGAGGATGTGTATCTTAGGTAATCTATGGTGCACAAAGATATTTTATTCAACTTTAAGATTTTAAAATAAATATTTATTTATAAATATTTCTGTTAATATCAAAAAGGGGTCTCACCTGGGAAGTAGCGCTCAGGAACTTTTGAAACGTAGAAAATGATAGCCAACGCAGCGATGAGGTACATCCCCAGGACCCGAGGAACAAACGCCTTGAGGGATGAAATATTTGTTTTACTGATGTGTGTACAAAACTAGTAACTAACAACAGGGTATCAAAATATCATGGGTGTGTACAACAGTAAAAACGTTATTAGTATAAAGAAAATAAACCATGAGAGAATCATTCAGTTACTTATCCTTATACTTATCCTTTAGAGGCTGCCAAGTTATGTACTTGGGAAGAAAATTTAAGAAAAGCAATTCCACAAATGCACTAATATTAAGACAGCAACAATTTACCACCACGATGAAGACAAGATGGACGAAAACATGACACACTTCTCTCAGCTGACGTCAGCCAATAGAAATAATACAACATACAGAGCATTTTTTCCACCTTTTCTGAAACAATTCCTCCATATTTCAGCTTTCAGGTTAACTTGAGTTATAGGTTCACGCGTCTCAACATCAGTTCGTGACACTCACAAACACGATCACTCAAAAAGGCAGTGTGTACGACGGTCGTGGTGACAACATGCCCACCTGGACGAGCTCGGAGGAAAAGCCTCCTGTGATGCAGATCCAGTGGACGGTGGGGATGAGGCCGTATCCGGCCACCGAGCAGAAGATGAGCGAGCGCATCTGCTTCCACTGCTTGCTGAGGTAATGGGGGTGGATCTGAGCGAAGAAGACAGCCAGGATCATGGCCAACACCATCACCAGGTACACCTGCCGCCAGTACTGCACATACAGGAGGGTCAGAGGTTAAATCACACCATCTGCACAGAAACTAAACAATTTGGTGTTATACATATACGTACACAGATAAAAGATAAAAAGATAGAAGATATGCAAGAACAGTCATTCAAACCCTTAAAACAAATGAACGCATTAATTGTATAAACTTGAAGCTGAAGAAAATTAAGGCGCACCAGGATGATTTTAAGTCAAGTTAAATGATAGATACAGCATAATACAATATATATGTGTATGTTTTGTATTCTATTGTGTATTAATTTGTGAGAGAACATGCTCAGAAAAAACCCTACATCATTAGAAAAAAAAGTTACATTTTATATTTTTATAATTCTCTCCTCTGGTCTGGATCTTGATTTCAGCTTTTTTTTGTTCTCAGATCATTAGTCGGTTAATCAATCGACATGTTTGCACACTCAAGTTTCTCAAATATGAGGATTTACTCACTTTCACTGTTTCATATCACTGTAAACATTTTTGGTTTTAGATTGTTGGTCTGATAAAATAGAAAATAAAATACTTTAGTCTGATCTTTGGGAACTTGCGATCAACTTTTTTTGTAATTTAAGTTTTTTTTATTGTTTTCATCCTTGATGTATGACATCGTGAGACACTTTTAATTTCATATTTAATTTCAATTCATATGGTATAATTGGTATAAGTAATATACATTTAAAAATGTATATTAAAAAAAGGCCTAAAAACTATGATGAACATGAATATTTGTGACATTTCTGCTGTTTAACTGATTAAAAACAATAAAAAGAAATTGTTGGGTCAGGCCACCACTGCTTTCTGTGATCCAAATCAGTCAAGGTCTGATTGTCATTTTCCCACTTCTTTTAATGAATACATCAGATCTTCTGATGGCTGCCATTTCAGGAACAGGATTATACATAACAAACACGACATAACAAACCTCCTTGATAAAACAGTGAAGATCCACACGTGTCCGTAAAAGGGGTCGGGTTTTTAAAAACGTTCTTATGATCATAAACTAAACCTACAGTCCTCGCTGCTACTTAAACTTCTATAAGTCACTGTGCACAGTCTGGACAGTCTGGTCTCAGTCCCTTCTGTCCATTTGTGTGGATGCAGGCCTCCGTCCAGTCACACGTCCTCGTGTAATGAGTCCTGCTGAATTTCACAGTGAATAAATTTGCACCAGAAACAAGGCCTCGCTTTGCTCCAGCCAATTTTCTAAGCTCTCCTCCTAACAGACACCATGTTCTCTTCCTCTAAATCATTCCTACAACACTCTGACGAGACAAGGCTAAATATAAAAATCAGTTTTTCTTTATGGACTTGGCTTGCCATAAGAGTGGAGCCACCCTGAAGCGGAGCACTAGTCTTGGCAAGAACAGGGGGGGGGCCCCTTCGCTGAGACAGCTCCACAGACTTGCGAACGTCATATGGTGGGGAACAGGAGTGACGGACCGCTTAGAGAACACAGCCATCTGGTTTGGGCTGGAGCAGATTTGAGCTGCGTTCTGGGGGCAAAATAACCCAGCGCTTCCAATATGTGGGAGAAAGCGAACAGTAAGGAGCACAGCCAAATACTGTACTTCAGGAGTAAAGAAAAAAAATTATTAAATAAAAGATGAAAAGAGAAGCAACCACAAGAGGAAAAAAAAAAAATAACATGCTGGTGGGCGGCTTGAATAAGGAAATGAACAGGCTTGTGTCATCAGTGCCGGTTTCGAAACGGCAAGCGCAGCAAAGGTGTCATGTTGCTTATTCACCAGGAACAATGAGTCAATCAGCAGAGCCACACCGTGGGCTCCACTTCAGCTTTATTCAATTACAGCTGAAGATCTGAGATGGAAGTCTGCAGGGAGGACAGTCGTGATACGTACAAAGCAGCTCACACTAGCATATCTATAATGTGCTTGAGGGTGCCTTTTCATATATATGGAAGTGAGGAAACATACAGTATTGTGCAGCAGCCAGTCTGAGATCAAGGAAGAGTTAGGAAAAGAAATAGAAACTGTTTTTGTCAAAATGCAATTTCTATATTTACTTATTGATTCTAACTTCCTTGTCTCCTTGTATCATTTTTGATTATTTTTGGCTAAACATTGTGCAAAAAAAAAATCTATCCTTTGTAGTTAAGTATCTCTCATTTGATCTGGTGTGATGAAGGGTGGAGCAGCCAGTGAATGTTACCACCTACGCTGTCAACATAAAGGAAACAAAATCCATATTTGGGAGTGCAGATCGTAAACTAATCATAGAAGTGAGATGCAGGCTGAAGATGAACTTACATTATTGCAGTAGAAGGTGTAGAAGACTCCGGGGACGTAGCAGCCCAGGATGCCGATGGAAACCCCTGCATAGTCCAGCGCCATCCAGCGGCGGCCGGTTTTCTCAGAGCGGTGGCAACAGAACAGGTGATAACCCACCGAACACAGCATACACAGCTGAAGAAGCAGAGATCCAGAGGAGACAGTGAGGCAAAAGATGTGATCGCCTCCAGCAAGAAGACAATATCTATATATTATAACAAGATCTTTGATTTTTAAGAAGTGTCCATCTCATGGAAAAAAAATCAGCTTCTTTTAAGAGACTCATTTTTTATTGGATTGATTTTTTTTGACAATAACTTGCCAATATTTTGGATAAGATCTGATGTCCTTCTGTAGACACTCAGATTAAGGTAACACCATGCATAATCAGTTTTCAAGATATTTGACTAATTTGAAATCAGCAGACTGCTCAACACAAGATGAAACCTTGTTATAATTCAGTCTGGAATGGATTACAATGTAAAATGAACCCTGCCTAAGTTAACTTTATTAAACAAAAAGATTACAGAAACAAACCTGAAACATATCTGGAATAAATCCTCATTATTTTCTATTACTTTAACAATTTTTTTTTAAAATTTGGCCTCAAGGAGTGACCATGTATAACTTCATGTTTTGTCATCAAATAGATTCACTTAAACATGACATTTGCAACTCTGACAAAAAACAAAACAAAAAAACAACTGTAATCTGTACTTTCCCACACAACTTCCACCAGTGAGTGCTGTCATTTTTTTTAGATAACATCAAATATGCCATTTATTGGCAGTATGAAAAGATCTGACTCAACAAGATGATCAACATTCAAGAATAGCTGATGAGGGAATGGCATCGTTACTGAGGTGGTTTCAACATTTCAGTAGTTGTAAGGGAAATTCTTCCTTGTCAAATTTTGAGAGTTGCTGATTCTCTGAAGAGTTACAGACTCGGTGTGATGAACCAGATCTCTTTGATACATGCAGCATGGAGGGAAAGACCTGAGGAGTGTTCCCTCCCTCCCACTTCATTACAGCTGTAAATCATGCCTTCCACAAAACAATAAAGCCACCAAGTGTCCTCTGATCTGAACACCTGACCACCTTAGGCACAGAGAACTGCCCTCATCTGAACCTTCTGATAAGAGAATTGCCCTCATCTCCTGATCACCCCGCGCCTTCCAGGCAAAGAGAATCGCCCCTCTCCTGAACTCCTGTGCAGACATGCAGAAATGTTCTAATTCATACACAGATTTCTTCCACATAGTCCAACATACAAAGCCATTTATTAATAGTATATGAACATAAAAAAACCTATATGGTTGCCATTGATAATCTTATCAACAGCAAAGCTTTACTGTTATATCAACCTATCAATGGGTTTGACAAACTCACCAATTAGTCAAAATGTTCTGACCTGTGACCACCTCACCTTTTAGCCGGCTGTCACAGCTGAAGTAAACTAGAAAACTAATCCTGTACCTGGAAGCAGAAGAGTCCGATGGAGTAGATTACGTAGTCCTCTTTGGAGGCGCCGACGGCTGGCAAAACCGAGGCCATGTTGTACACCCCGACACAGAAGAAGAGTAGGAAGCCCAACAGATGGCTCCAGATATTCACCGTCTCGTTGGACAGAATGAAGAGGCTGCACAGAGAAGTTTGAAACTTTACTACAATCGCTCAGATAAAAATATGCCATTGTCCTTTTTCAGCACTTAAACATTGTCATGAAGTAGGCAAATGGGAAACTCAATCTGTACAGTAATTGCTTGGATGACCCTGTTTTTAGGAAGTATTTATTAAAGAAAGACAACTGAAAGAAATGAGGAACCCACCAGACACAGTGGTCCACAAAGAAAAGAAAATGTTTTCCCTGCACTGTTGTAAAAGTCTCTGCTGATTATAACAG
Organism: Chaunax sp. Z400; assembly: GCA_037577475.1. Taxonomy (NCBI): domain Eukaryota; kingdom Metazoa; phylum Chordata; class Actinopteri; order Lophiiformes; family Chaunacidae; genus Chaunax; species Chaunax sp. Z400. Next base: position 21,616,594 of record CM075187.1, on the reverse strand, counting down.
TGTTGTGCAGTTTGTCTGCAACTACTAATCCCAAAAAAAAGTCCTGGGTTGACTCTGCACTCTTGACTTACCCGAGGAGTGGTCAACATAAACGTGGGAATGAATAGAGTAACTACAGATATTTCTGATAATCACAAAGTATCAAGCAGCATGAACGTTCATAGTCTTAGCCACATATATGCATTCCTGAACCAACATTTGATTCCTAGCTCCCTTGTCTGCTTCTCACCTTTTGATGCACAGTCTGGAGGGCAGATAGGCTCTGTATCCATCTGTGATGTAGGGGTTCTCCCTCAGATACAGTGGGATCTGCTCGTAGGTGTACAGTCTGATACCTCGGGGGACCAGCACAGGCCAGTACTGATACCCTCCCAGCTCAATGTAGTGAGATGTTTGAGCGCTCTTCTGGAGTTTCTGAGGCATGGCTGAGCCAGAGGAGTCTGCTTTAGCCAGACTTGAGGCTGAGAAGAAAAAGCCAGAGCCAAATGAGGCCTCAAGTAGAACATGATGGCTGTGTTTTGTCAGTCTGTCTGAACCACCAGTCAATGTGCATGAGTGAAGAGTTTGTTTTTACTATCAAGAGGAGCAGGTATACAACTGACCCACTAAGTGAAACTGTCTTAAATGATTTAATGAATTCAAGAAGTGAAGATTGAACATAGCAAACAGTAACATCAGACGAAAGCCACATTTTCTGCGTAAAAGAAACTCGAGCTGCTGATATCTGTCAGCTAGCATTAGCTGGTAGCTTTAAAGGTGCAGCCATTGCATGTACTTTCGTTATCTATATCCAGCTTAACGAATACCAAACTCCTTTCAGTAATATTGCTATTTTGGGCCTTGATGCTTGTTAACATACATGCTTCCATAACAGGGCTCAAAAGTTTTTTAGAAGCCCCTAGATCAAGATTTAAGCTCACCATAGATCAAGTAACACTTATCGATATTTTACAGATCTAGAAACGATCCTACTCCCAATATTTCCCTACCAATACACTATTGGAAAATGTTAACAGCTAGCATTAGGCAACATTGCAGGGCGGCAGGCATTTTTATCAGTTTGTGGACGTGAAAATGTTGTTTTTGTTGATATAACGTGCTTTCTGTGTAAATCATGGTGAGCCGACTACACAAAAAGAACCAACCGCACCACAAACCATTCTAAGTTAAATCCTACTATGTAAATACGACTATGTTTAACCAAATTAATCTTAAAACCACACAATTTCAAAGCGGTTTGGCAGATAATTACTGCTTGCGCTCCTGTCTGAACAGGCTAGTACAGGGTAGCTAACACGCTGCTTTGGTTTAAGTCAACAAATTACATAAAAGAAAAACTCACCTTTCAACTTTGCATCTGTGAAATATGAGCCATTTAGGGGCTTATGATACGTATTTCGCATTTGTAAACATATAATACAACGCAGTGATTATCAAGTTTCGGCTATAACATCTTCCAAGTCATCACATACGTCATTAATAATGGACCCCTCCACTGTGACCAAGGACTGCCTGATTAAAAAAAAAAGAAAAAGCAGTACGAGCCAGATTTGGTTAATAAAGGCCAGCTGAACAAACGCATTGAAGAAAAAAAAACCCAACTTGTTAGAGGACACAAAATAATTAGCTATTAGTGAATTTGTATTTTTTCCTGTTTCTAAGATAAAGACTGAACTCTAAGATTCTACTTTTTTCTGACAAAATATAATCAGTATTTTAATTGTGAAGTACCACATAAATCATTATCAGACACTCAAAATCTTGATTTTTCTCTCTCTCCTAATTCTGTCTGAATTGGTAAAGTTGTACATTATTGGTGTTATCTCAATTTACTTTTTTGTTCGCTAATATTTAATACCATGTTCCTTTAACTTACTGTATTTTGCCACCTCTGTGGTAAAAAGCACAACATCGGCACACTGTATTGTTTTTATTTCCAATATTAAGGTGGTCGGATTTCTCCTATTTGTAACCTATGAATTTTTTTTCACAGAAGACAGCATATAGAAGAGATTTACGAGGTGGTCTTGTTGCAAAGGTGACTAGCTTGACTTGAATTTTGGACACTGCGATTAAAGTACATAGTTTTAATATTTATTAAGCTTACTTGTCACATGGAGTACTACTCGACCTGTGAAAACAGCTATATAATTATGGATTTCTATCCTTGTAGTCTTCTTGCAACGTCTCCCCATTCACAAAACATAAAACCTAAAAGTATGAAGGGATATGCTGGTGTGGACAGTGTTGACCAATAATGAAGGCATTTCATGCAGCTCCCCTAGCTGTCATCCTGTTGGCCTGTGCCACTGTGTTACATCCTCCTGTTGCTAACTGTCATCGGGAATCCTCATCAGAGCGAGCAATCTCCACAGACCTCTCAGGTGTGAGAGATGTTGGAGGATTCCCTCAGGAGGGAAGTCACACCCAGTTCTCTGCTGTTTACACCCCACTTTAATTGCCTCATTCTCAACTACAAGTGTGTTCTTCATTATCACTTCTAATACACCTCTCAGCACATCCACTCTTGCAAAGTGTCAGCTGCCAAGTTAAGATGGTAACTCGTGCATGCAAGGGCAAACAACAAGAATCTCCTGCTGCTGCAGCCTCTGCTTAGAGTTATTAATTGATTTTGTAGTTGGTAGGGATTTGCTACAAGTGATTTTGGTAGTAAGTGAAGCTGAGAACAGTCAACACAGAAAGGACAATGTGATATGTCCTTTTGTTTACTTTACTTTCCCCTGAATTTTGAATCTATTATAAAACACCGAACGAATTTTCCACTTGCCATAAAATCCAAATCTTGTCAGTGGAAGACAGAAGCAGCAACCAAGATTGTATTAGATAGGCTGAGTACCCTGTGAGACAAGCTAATACACATTGAAACAATATATTGTTTTGTTATCTTGTCAATATTATCTAACTGGGACAGCAATTCTAAAAATCTCCACCATGACAAAAAAAAAGGTTCTGGGACAATGGTGACATCCTTATAAAGATTCATGGGCGAACAAACATGAAGAAATGATCAGATAGTTTTGTTGATCCATATTTTTTGGCAATAAAACCCCAAAAATAGGAAACCCAAAGATCTCAATGCACATGAAAAACATGTACACATGTTAAGTACGGTCAAACTGCTGAACCAGGACATCAGTCTATAAACTATGATGGATTACCACAGACGTGTGTCATCTCATCACTGTCATCACTTTATGGATACAATAGTATTATTTACAGATAGGCATGATGGCTTAAAGTGCAAAATTTAAATCCAAATTTGAATAAATTTGAAATTTCATTCTAATATTAAGACTTTAGAGTTTTAATTCAAGTCAAGTCAATAATTATTTTTATTATATATAGCACATTTAAAAACAACCAACAGCTGACCAAAATGCTGAACATGCTTGAAATAATAAATACAATATATATAAATAAATAATATAATAATATATACAATATAGAATTAAATATAAATAGTAACACAAATACAATAAATGCAATAATAATACAGAAATGGAGCTCAATAAAAGATAAAATCAAGATGAAATCAAGATGTCAAGTTCAATTTGAATTAAAAGCCAGTGAGAAGAGATGGGTCTTCAGCATTGATTTAAATATTTCTAGGGTCTGTGCAGCTTTGATATTAATCGGTAAACTGTTCCATTGGGAGCAGCTACCGCAAAAAATCCCGGTCACCTCTGTTTTTAAGGCTGGATCAAGGCACATCCAGGAGCAGCTGGTTGGTAGACCTCAGTGCTCTATCTGGAAAATGAGGGTGCGAGAGATCTGATGAATAAGAAGGAGCCAGCCCATTTAAACCCTTAAAAACATGCAATAAAATCTTAAAATCAATCCTGAAATGCACAGGAAGCTAATGATGATAATAAATAATAATTAAATGCAGTTTATTACACTGACAGAATTGACTGACATTTATTTTAGGAACTGTTCTACATATGAGAATTATTCCCTTTCATTCTTAGAGTAACAGCAAAGAGCACGAAAATTCATTAGTCTACCACTCTTATATCTTTGTGTTAAGTGTAGAGTCACAGCCAGGAAGCCATTAGACTAGTTTAGCATAACACCAAGAGAAAAAAAAAAATACAACACCAGCACCAGGTCTCTAAAGGTGCTTTCAGGGTGCTTCCACAGCCACCACACGCTTTCACTGTAAATACATGCCATGTTTGCCAAGCAATTCCTTGCACTAATACCTAAATTACAGCAACCTGTGTTGTAGAATTAGAGATATCAGGGAGACTGCAATCTGAAAATGCCTTATTTGATATGTTGTATGTTCCTTGTTACAAACAGAAATATTAAAATTAAAATTTCTGAGAGGGGTTACAAATTGGAACTATCCATTCTACCAGTATTTCTATGCAGCATATTGAGCATTGAGTTTAGTGAGTTTAATGAGTTTTTATCTGTTTCCTTTAAGATAGCGCAGTGGATTATTGCCATCACTCCAGCTGTTGACCCCAAAAGGACTTGAGATCAGACCCTGGTACATTCATGATAGAGGACACACCTCTCACATCCTTTGAACTCTGATGGAGGTTTTTAATAAGAATGTCTCCCTTTCTACGGCCTCGCCAACCTTCCTCCTGAGTCCTCACTGATTCACTGTGACAACCTGTCCTCGGCCTTTTTTAATGAATCTTTATCTTTTATTTCTGTCCTCCATTTTTCTGTCAGAAGTAACACAGAGAAATGTGCCACAGTGTAATTGTGTGCTTTGGCGGCGTGTAATGGAACATGAAATTAAAGTGCTCCTACTTATACTCTGAATGTTTCTTATAAAAGCACCAGTTGATTTGTGTATTGGCCATTTGATCAGTGTTGAAATATCACATTTGTGATTATCATCACAGGGGTACTGTAAGTGTTCCATGTTAAGGGTGACTTGGGATATTTGCTTCCATAAAGCGCTAACTGGGGATGCATCCTACGATGAAATTTACAATAAAATGCACTGCATTACATCTTAATTGAAGGTGTCTACACTATCTTGGCAAGTTGAAGTCTCTCCTTTCCAAACAAGGTACTGTTAGACTGCTTTAAATCGAGACAGACAGGCCCCTGGGCTACCAATGTCCTTTGGGATTGTCAGGGTCATCAATGAAACACATGACTACACTGGTGCGCTCCTCTCTGTCTCTACATTAAATGACACATTATGTTATGGTAAATACATCACTTGAAATGCTTTTTCTCACCTTATGTTAAACGCATGCTAAATTGCCTATATGTTACTGCACAGAGGAGAAAATAACAATGTATGACATGTTTTCCACTGCGTCCATGTTTTTTTATTTCCTCAGGTGCCTCGCTATACCGAGCATCCTTTGTGCACCTCAGCTTCCACCGTTTCCCCTGCCACTTGCCCCACACGGTAAACAACTTTGATTAAACCTCAAATCTAGGGGCTAGAATCTTTATTTTTCTCTCAAACCCTGAACACAAAGCTTACAGGCATCACAGGCTTCGACACAGGGCCCGCCAAATGTTAGCCCGCCTGCCGTGCCAAGACTAGACAGGCCCTTTGCAAAGCTAACACGGCCTTGCGGCGGCTTGTGCTCGTCAGCAGCCGGCTGGTCTCATTGGCTTTATTTATAGTCGGCGCCACAAGACATCTGCTGGAGACAAGACTCCGTCCTCTGTGTCCACACAGCACCACACAGAGGGAGCTTGTCAACATTTTTTCGAAGGCAAAGTGTTTGCGAGGACCTCGGTCAGAGGAGGGGAGAGACGGCTGCAGCCTCCTCTAATAGGATGGGTGTCCCCTTCGATTGTTTTCTCCGCAGCTCTGATTAATGAGACCGGAAGACAGAGGGAGGATTCACAGTGTGTCACTTCTTGTGTGTTAGCCGATGTTTACTTGAACTGAGAGCTGTTGTTTGTTTGGTGTCTTCAGTCTGATCGTTGCTCTCCACTATTTTGGGACAGTGACACTTGGATGCAGCTCGGCAGTCGTCTGATGAGGCCTCGCCTTCTCCTCCCCCTCTTCCTCCTCCTTTTCAGTGTCACACAGAGTTTCTCTTCTTCTCCCAATCTCTTCTCTTCACATCGAGGACATCTGGATGTCTCTGGCTGACCGTGCTTCAGGCCTTGACACAAAATGCTAGGGACAGCTCTTTGCTCTTCCCAGAGAGCGGGGGGTAAAGTCAGACTGCCGCAGAGGGAGGGAGTGTGAAAATACTCTGCTGACATGTTCCTGAAAAGAACCAACCCTTCATGTGGAAACAATACCAAACCTCATGCAAAACCTGGTTCATGTCTGCTGCAGTCGACACTAAATGTGAAATTTGTATTCATACTGACCCAATAAGCAACGATTTGCAATTCAGGGATTGTAAACTTGGCTAAAATTGAGCTGAGTTTGGTGAAAAGCAAAATATTTTTAGTTACACATGACAACATTTCAATGTCTATATTTAACACATGGTTAGGACCTGTTTTATCAAGACAAAATCACTAAATTAATACTTCATGGGGAGGAATCTAGCAGGTTACTTCTGATCGAAACTATAATTGGGCCCAGTTAGTCTCCCTGTGGAACCCCTTCATAAAGTTCTCAGAGGGCTATGACGGCTCATCCATGACACACCCAAGTTAAGCAATATTTTTTGGGCATGTTTTTGCTTAAAGGGATGATTTTACTGACCCATCAGGAACTTTATGACATTTCTATATTGGTTTTCTTTTAAAAATCAGTGTGAAGAGAAACTTTTCTCAAAGTGCTGCTGATTCACAATGTAAAGAAGAGCAAACTACTCATGTAAGTTTTTAAAAAAGGCATGATTTTGCAACTACCAGCTCTTTCTACTGGTATTTGGTTGCTTATTTAAATTATTTTGATGATATTACTCACCCCCACCTTAATCTTCTTAACCTATTTTTCAAACTTTGAGGCCTTGCTCCTCAATCACAATATGGAGGTACTCACAAATCTTAGGAGAAATTACATCTCGCACGTTTTTCCACATCGAACATTGTTTAACGAGACTATACTGTATCTGTGTTGTCCAATCATGTCAGCGTCTGAGTGATGTAATACCTTTGTGTTTTGCTATTTTTTGGTTATGCTGGGACTTTGGGTGCAAATGAGCTGCTGATCTGAAACATTAACACTGATGTTTCCCAAAGCCTCCCCTCTGAATAATGTGTATTGTTTATGTAAATAATTTAACAATCAACAGAACAAATATAAACCAGAAATATTGCACAACAATCATTACCCCGCTTGGATGCCATATGGAGAGCAGTCCATCACAAAGTGGAAAAAAAGAAGTAAAAATGAAATGAAATGTTGCATTAACAAATGTTCCAGCCTAATGTCTCTATCAATGCTTGTAGCATCTGGGCCTCTGAGCTCTTTCTGGGAATGAAATGACATTGCTGCTTAGTCTTCTTGTACATTTTTTCTGAAAGTTTCATCTGTATAACAATATTGAAAGGCATTAGTCTTAATCTCAGCACTTCCTTTTACTTTTTTTTTTTTTTTTTTTAGTCTCAGAAGATACATCTGCTTCCCTATCATGTAATTCCTGTCGGGATTCAAAAGAAAAGCGAAAACAATTTTAAAAACATTGGAGGGATTAAGGAGGGGGGCAGGGCGGTTGTTTTAGGACATTTAGCTGCTGCTGGGAATTAGATGAATGATTTAGAAGATGTGTTGCACTTTTTGCCGCTAGAGGAAACTTCTTGTAATCCTTAATGGATCTGAAATTGTGAGCCCATCCTCATCTCTCAGACAAACTGTTTAATCGTTTGACACTAAGAGCATATACGCAGGATACTTTATTTTTTATTTTAGAACAATACTAAAATAAGGCATTTAATACAACCGACTGTATTAGACCTGCATATGCGCTATTGCAGTTATCCTCTTTCTGCAGGGTTACATGGGATACAGATTGCTTTGCTTGAGTTTTCCAAAGAAGATTATGATTTAAAAAATGATGTAATTGTGTATTTTTCATAATCAAAAGTGTTTTATGTGTTTGTTACTTGTACTATGTACCTCTTAACCTTTCATAACAGCTCACCTAAAACTCCTTTTTCCTTTTTTATGCCTTACAGGTACAGTAGGTCACATTACCTGGGGCTCAAAAACATTTGACAAAAGCTCTGGAAATGGCAGGTTATTGACATAATGTGGGATCTCAGTTTCTGGATTTGTATTAGAATTTTTGCAGACACTTTTTTTCACATTACAAGATGCATATTTGCTGCCTTTCCCTGATGCTCAGACAGGGATAGGATAGAAAGTTTTCATGTTTTCTGCTCCTCCTGCTGTGACCTTGAGTTGTCTGCAGAAAGAAATTGAATTGAATCGCCTAAACACACAGTATGTGTAAGTCTGCTCCGGGTCCCTCAATAACAAAAAGACGTAAGTAGCATGGGATCTTTCGAGTTGCCCTCGTTGTTAAGCAAAAAACATTGCCGGTGAAAATCTATCTGAGGTGACTCAGGCAGAATGGATTGAGGTGATATTTCAAAGTTTTATTTGGGTATGTCACATTCTCAGACGTCATCACTCTTTCACTTTCCTGGAAGCTCTACCGACTGGCTGACAAATGAAACACACCTCTAGCTTGAATAAAATTAAAACTTTCTCTCTGTTAAACATTGGAAAATTTGGGATAATGAAAAGTACACAACTCGACATTATATATAACAAAGATCTCATCTTTTTTTTAATACATTTAACTACGGAAATGGTTTTATTGATTGATTTAAATTCCATTAATTGTCTCTGTTGTTCACTCTCATTGGCTTGTTTTGTATTGTTTTGTCAACTTTAGTATTCTGTCTGTTTTTTTAGTTTCCTTTAGCCTGGTTTGAAAAAGTTAGCTCTGATTTTTAGGTATTGTTTTGACTCTGACGTCCGTTGGACTTACCTGGATCAATGAAAGTTCAGTGAAAATAAATGTAAAGCTTTCTTCTTCTATAGCTTATCTTCTGGCATATGCACAGCACAAAAATCTGATGCAGAACAGACACATTGTCAGTGAGCAGGAGGAACACAGAAGTCATGTCCTAATAGGCCTTTTGGTTTTGTAATCCAGCATTTTACAAACTGATATTATTAGATTTAATATGCTGGTAACAATTTCAAGTCTTACTGACAGGTGTGTGGAATAAAAAAAAAAAAATCTGACGGAGATGTATTACAGTCTGTCACCACATTTGTGCATCTCAGCTCCATCACTACAGTATCAAACCACCACTTATAAAAGTATTCAGTAGCTATTTAGTTAATCTATACAAGAAGATTCATGAGGAAATACTGCAGTAATTTGTAATGTCTGTCATTTATCACTCAGCTGAAGAGAGAAGAGAAGAAGAGAAGAATTAATTCAGATATTACTTATGAGCATGAAAATCAAACTTTCTGAGTGTGGGCAATAAACATCAGCCTCTTCAGTAAAATTTATCAAAGTTTTGGACGTTAATTGCTGTGTAAATCTAACTTGGATGGAAAATTAAACTGATGAATCTGAAAGAGAGAAACTTGTTCAACTCGACAGACTCTCATTTACTGCCACTCCATCTTATCCACTAAATACATAGGATATATTCTGAATATTAACTCTTTGACAATTATGATTTTGTTGCTTAATTAAATAAAAAGTAAAAATTTAAAAAGAGCTGCTGTTGGAAATCATCGCTGATACTTCCGCTGCAGTTAAGTTTGCGTCCTGTGGAGGTCACTCTGTACCCGCTGTGGGCATCATTACAGCGGCAGAAGGCCACACACTGAACAGGAGCTGCCTCACATATAACAACTGATGAATGCAATCAGTCTGTCAGTGAGGAGACAGTGACTGTAAAGTGTGTGGCCCCGTCCGATCTAATGCTAAATATTATCATCATTAGAATTCATATTTCAAAGGGATTCTGCTCATTTGACTCAGTTCTCACCTATTTCAGTGTATAATACACAAAATCACTGATAAAATGAAAATGTCAACGATTAAAAACAAAATTTGTAAATCTCTTTTTTTGATTTTTTTTCTAGTTAGATTATAGACAAGCTATATAAAAGACTAGAATGAAAAACATGCAAAAGTTTAAATAATGTTAACCACAACTTTTTTCCATCAGCCATCCAAATCAACCTTGTATTATATAGCATGAATAATTACAACATTTAGATTTATTTTAACGTATGCAATCATTTTTTATTATTGGTTTTATATGCTATTTTTTTCTTTCTTCAAACATTTTTTGCCTTTGCTTATCGGTAGACAGCAGAAGATGACAGAGAACAGAAAAGGGGAATAACTTTTAACATGATTTGAACACTAGTTATTACATTTTGAACCTCTAGACACATGGATTTTCCCAATTTTGTCTTATAATTGCATTCATTCTGTGACTTTTACATTAAACAACATGCAAAATAACACCAAAACCACCTCAACAATGTCCACCTCAACAAGAATAAATGTCTGAATGAATAGTTAAGTGGCCTTCCTCTAGTAAATCACCATTAAACCAAGTTGTTCTTGTTCTTTCACTTTGTGGTTACAACAGAGGTCTCACAGCTGCAGAGCAATGAATGAGACAGATAATTAAAATGACTACTGATTCCCTCTACATGCAGCAGGTGGTGCTATGGTGTTTCTGTCTAGGTCCTCCATAGCGACATCAACTCCCTGCATGAGTTCAAGTGTATATGAGACCCCCAAAACTGGCTCCTGCATCAGACCAGTAATAAATAACACACACAAAGCAATTGGGGCTGTTTCAACTGGTATGATTTATTAAACGTGCATTAGATCAGGGGAATAATTGAAGTTATGATTAAGAAAATGACAGGATTGGGACCTGTGGACGATGAAAAATGGATGTGTTGATGGACAGACACACAAGCAGACAGATCAGGTTGGATGTATTATTCACAGTTGGATTAAACCAGATTGAGACACAAGCCGAGCCTTTTTGCAAGTGTTCTTTTAAGAGCTTCCTCGTGGGATTTGCTCCAAAGCTGCCACCAGGAAGCTCTCGAGCTGGTGGCATGTTGCTCTGAGGATCATCATTGTCATCATATGCAGTCCACTATTAAGACGGATGCTGCCTGATCCCATCAAGATAATGGGTTTCATGTCTCCTGGCGTTGGAGGGGGAGGTGGTTGGTGGGACAGAAAAGATCTCTGCTGCTGATTTCTTTTGTTTCCTCATTCATCTCTGCAGGCATCTCTAGCCTCTGAGTCTGCAGCACATGCTGCCATGCAGAGAACATTGCAGCTCATCATAATGCAAAATAAATACCTCAGCAGTTAAGTATGTGTTTTCAGAATGGAGGCTGACAAGAGATTTTGGGTTTCCAGCCAGCGGGACAAAATAGAGCCACTTTGTTCACAGCAGACTGTTTGTTCTGTCCTCCGTAATGGGAGGACAGTGGGACGGTTAGCCCTCAACCTGTCACTCCAGGACAGGTCATGTTGGATCTGTGTCAGGCACTCTGGCTATACTCATGCCAAAGACATATATCCATGATCCTTTTTGGTTATATCTGACAGACGATATCTAAGGACATTTAATATATTATTGTTTCTAACTCAGTCTTGTTACACTATTTGGCTTCAGGTTTAGCATGTAAAAATGAATCTGCAAAGAGGCCAGTGACTTCAAATTAATTTGATTTAGTGGAATAAAGAGGATATTTACATCTGAAAAATTGGAGTATGAGTATATGGAGTACATAAAATGAAACATTTCAGGTGAATGATCTTGTTTTGTATCGATGTATATTTATAGCTGTCATATTATCTCTATAAAATGCAGATCAGAGATTGAATATGTGCGTCACATAGTTTTTTTAATTTTTAGTGTTCACAAAAACTTGCTGTAAAAATTTTTTTTTTTTATATCCATTACTTTCTGTACTTATCCTCAGCAAAAGATCTTCAGATCACTTGAATATTCCAGCTTTTTCACAAACAGATCTTATTGTAAGTTATTTTCAGCCACATTTTCATCAGTAAATAAACTCTATTCAGTTGCTAAAATCACATGACCATGATTTCTGCTCACGTAACAGGTGGTAAATCATCCATGACAGCAGAGTAAACTATAGGAAATCTCTGAAATGAGGCTGAAAGCTTTCAAAAAAGCAAGGACTTTATGGTACGATCAACAGCTATCTCTGAGGTCAAGAACTCACCTTAATCCTTCAGCTTGGTTCAAATAAATTCATTTCAAGTACTATTAGTAGTCGGCCTGCTCTATTTTAGGACACAGACGATGATTTCTCGAAATGTTTTGAAACAAGTTATATTTGCGTGAAACTGGATGAGATATTCTGCAGTGAGGAGGAATCCTCATTCAGCTCCTGTCATTCGATGACCTCCCCTTACTCTCATTCAAACCTGTAGTGTCATTCACCTAAAATAGGAGACATGGGGTGAGGATGGGGGAGTGGATGGTGGGGGTGAGTGGGCAGGGCACAGAGGATGAGTGGATGTCTCAAGGTCAAAGTCAGAGTGGTGGATTGGGGTGGAAGCGAACTAATGAGTTTTTCCGTTCTCTCCCTGCCCCCGGACCACTGGCATCACCTCGCCATCCTGTCAATCCACCTCCGCACCCCCCATCCAACCAACCATAGTCATCCCCTTCCTCTCCCTCCCTCCCATTTTTCTCTCTTCCCACCTTCATCACAGAGAGAAGAAAGCAGAAAAAAAACTGTTTATTTCTGAACAGGACTCTTAATCTATTTGGACTGGGCGTAATAGGACATTTGCATCGCAAGCACAGCGAGGTGTCAGCGATAACCACGGGGTTGTGACATCCCTTCCGAAATATGCTGAGCTTTCGCTAACCTCTCATCAAACACGCTGATCTTTATGGACTGTATCATATTGTGCCGTAATGTGCTTTATTGTCCACAGAATAAGCTTTTCTTTAAGGTAATTGGAAAGCGGGAAATGGCCGCTATCGGCGGACTTTTTAAATACATTATTCCTGAAATGTGGCTTGTGTAATGACCCTGTCGGTGTAAAACGTGAGATTTATCTTGGCAGCAGAAATTGATCCATTTCACCTTTGTCTAATGGAAATTTTTATCAAGTATTATCTGTTTATGTAAATGAGCGTGGCCCCTGGAACGGAGGGGATAAAAAAGTCTGGAGGGGGAAGCAGTTAATCTAGGGCCTCTTTATGTGTCAGTCTGGACATAATGCATACAGGATTCATCTCTGTGGGGGTGGTGTGTGTGTGTGTGTGTGTGTGTGTGTGTGTGTGTGTGTGTGTGTGTGTGTGTGTGTGTGTCTTCTTGTGCTGCTATCTCTATGAGAACCATGGTTGACTTTTAGACCTTCATAATGAAGACATTTCTGCTTGAAGAGGATATTTTGGATGGTCTTCAGGTCTTTAAAGGGCCATTTGAGGGTTATTGATTAGTGAATATAGAGAAGATGTAGTGTTGATCTTTAGAGAGAGGAGACTTCAACATCCTGGAACAATGCCACCTCGAGTCACAGGAGTACGCCTATGTAATACAGGCATTAGACATTTTTAAGCCATTTGGTTCCTCTTCTTCTTCAAAACAAACAGTATTTTTCCCTGCAACTGATATCTTATTACTTTTCTATTTTGCTATTGAGAAACGCTTTTATGAATAGATCCCTTTTTTTGTTTGTACCTCATACATACAAGGATGCTGCTAATGGTTTTATATTATTTTACCAATCAACAGTTGGTGGTAGTAAAGTGCCTAGAAAAATAGTAATGAGGCAGAAGAGGGGAGGACGAAGAGGACTGTTAGCTTGTGAGTTGCAGAGAAAATAGGTTTCAAAAAAATATTGAAATGCGTCCGTCTTTTGGTGAGAAAAACTTAATGTGAACATTTTTGCATTATTTAAATAAAAGCTATGACTTGCAAATTTGCAAAAATGAGTTTCAAATGTTTGACACACAAATTAAAGATTTATTTCATTTATCAGCGCATGCTGGCCAAATATTAGAGTAATGTAAAAAAGGCTTTAGACGTCCACAACAAAGCATCCACTGGTGTTTGTGCTATTTCTGGCCCCATAATGGCCATTCATCACAGAGGCTCTTAACATATTTCCATATCATAAAACTTTTCACAGACAGCTCCGTTATGTGCCGCATTATATGGTGAGTCAGACATTTGGACATGTCAGTCGTAGAATAGATGGCACATTGTGGATGGCCGACTATGCAGCATGAAAAATGAATGAATAGCGTGGAGGCTGTGTGTCGTGGCGGTGGGCTGCAGTCACTTAGAAGAAGAGCTGTAAAGATTGACAAGGCCCCCCTCACTTGTGTTTTCATTGCAGCGGACGCTTTTGATGTTTTATGGGAGATGGCCTCGCCTTGTTGCCAAAGTCTTTGCCGTGACAGCAGTGCGACGGTTTTTGAAATACTGCTGGTAGGGGGGATTCTCCACGGAGGGCAGCAAATGGAGCTTCACCGGGAGCAAGCGATCCCCCATTGGCCCCCGCTGTCATCTGCCATCCTGACAGGCAGACAGAGAGAGAGATAGAGAGGGGAGAGTTAGCCGGGCTAAGTGACAGACACGCCAATGTGACCCAATCCACCAGAGGGAAGACTTCATCACTGTCTTAAACGCCCTGATGTTCTCAGAGGCCAAAGCCTGAGAAGACGGGGTCTGAGCCCAGGCTAACCTCTCCCCGCGACCCCCCTGTTGATCAAACAGTGGCCGTGATGCATCGTAGCGACCAGAGTTCAGCTACAGCAGGCTGAGGGGAGGGAGCAGACAAACAGAGAGACAGTGTAGTACAGAGGATGATGTATGGCATCGAGCATAATGCTGCTGAACAGACTGCACTCAAAGGTCTTCTGGCGACAGCAAAAACATTTACTATCACACACTGAAGAAGTCTCTAGCCTTAGTCATCTTTTGGTGGGGCTTATTTTCTTCAAGCATACTTGAATTTGATCACATTCAGTATTATATTTACTGAGATCTGTACAGCACAGACTTAGGGTACAGTGGGGTGACAAATGATCAAACAAATATGTTCACAAAAGATGATTTTGCCAATAAATCTAACTTTTATGTTAAAAAAATAAGTGGTTTTGATGATGTTGCTCAATGTACTGGTTCCATGTCCACAAGTCTCAGCAATTCATTGATCAAGTCATACCTGAGAGTTTGTTTTATGTATTACTCATTTTACAGCAGTCCTTTTTGTAATGATTGTGTATGGGGATTTTAGGATGAGGGATGATCTCATGATCCTGCAATACCTGCAATAATAAGTGTGGCCACTATGTCTAAATCACTGCTGCTGAGGGCTTATCATACCTAAAATGTAAGTGCTTTTTACCTGGAGGCAGAATTTCATCTGTTCGCATGTTGATACTTCAGATGATACTTGCAAAGAAAAGAAAAAAAGTGATGTATGTAAGTGCAGAGGTTGCCCTACAGGGTTTGTAGCCAGTTTTGTGAAATATTTTGTAAAAACAACACCTGTATGCATGTACTCTATATGTTGCATGCTACTAATGCTCGCTAAATATGCCATTGAACAGCAAATACACAACTGTCAACATAGTCAAGCTACTAACTTGAAAGAAATATACATTAACATTTTGTAGCCCACTGTACGTACATACAGTCTGTCTGAAATCTACTCCAAAACTGGAAATGAGGCGTTACTGTTTACTACTGAACAGTTCCACTGGATCAATCTGAAGTGCCCTGCTCAAGTACACAACAAAAGGGTCACTTAAAAGCTGGTTCTTCTGAGTTTGAAGTCATCCCTGCTTTATTTTCCACTTTGAGTTACTTGTTTGGAAGCATCAGCATGTCTGCAGCTCTATATGTGGCTTCACTGCAGCCTGATGCCTTCACATGAACACCTGAGGAGTAAAAATCCACCAATGTCAGCATCTCTTAACGTCTGCAGTCATGGTGATCCACCGGCGGGGCATATGTGAGATGTTCTTCCTCTGTAACGGTAGGAAAGTGCTTTTCCAGCCAATTCAGTCCTGTATCCTTCCCTTAGAGAGACCAGTGGAGACCATTTCATCCTCTGCTTTGGCACTTCTGGGACTTTCAACCACCTAAAGAACTCTCAGAGCCAAGGTCAACCGTCAGCTTCAGCATCTCACTGAGGTCCCCAGACCAGAACCAAAGCACCCATGAGGCCACTGGACCCTCAGACACTTCCCATCTCCACCATCAATGACTCCTGGTATACTGGGACCTATGTGTAAGTAAAAGGGAGCTTAAAAGTACACCCAAGCATTAAAAATGGATCCTGTTGAAAGCAAATGGAGCATCTCCCTGTTCACCTCCAACCATCTTGTCTAGTCCTTGAGGGCTAGAGGCTCAGATGCTCCTCCAGGAGGTGAGGCTGGTACGTTCGTGTCTCAGGAGGAGTGAATGTCTGTAATCAGCTGGAGGCTTTTTTGTATATGAATATTATAACTGAGAGATGAAACAGCAAGTTTGTTAGTTAATGAAAACTTTATCAAAAAACATTACTAATAGTCTTTATTGATGCAAGAAGTCCAATTAAGGTCAAGACAGTGTTATGGATTGGAGAACTGTTGTTAAGAGGTAGAATTAAGCCAGTTTTAAAAGATGTATAACAAAAACAAATGAATGAAAAGTGAAATAATGAAACACACACTTGCTCAAATACACTTGTGTTTTGCAGCTGCAGCCATATATCATCTGGAATGAAATGTAACTCATGTTACTGAAGGTTGGCAAACTTTTACATGAGGATATTGTATAACAGACATTACTGAGGCATTACTGACTTTCATTACTCACATTATGACTACAATGACTGTTAAGACTAAAGCAAATAACACAAGAGAAACATGGGAAATTAAAGGCTAATTTAATGTTTATAATGTTCCACTATCTGGCACAGAGGCTGCTCTTCTGCAGAAGTTAGAAGTCATGCTTTAAGTTTACAGAAGAAGAATAAAAGAGGTGTATTAATGTCCTTGTTGTTTTTCTTGGTATTTTGTTGTTTGCACTTTGTGTATTTCATTTTAAATTCTTATCTTGTCTTCCTCTGTCCCCTCTGTAAAGTACACTCTATTTTGAAGGGTGCTGTATGAAAACTCTTTTTTGCTAATAGGATTCTCCAACAGTTTTTGCTTTTCTCTTTGCACATGCAGAGCTGAGCAGAGACACGGTTACAAAGTAAAACCAGTGTCTGGGTACATTTTTCAAATCCAAGACAAATTTTGCAACTTTGGTTCAAGGACATTGGTTAATAAACCTAAAAGCCTGTATGTATGATCAATGTTAACTGTTTTTAAGATAAATCAGGTTGAGTGGGATCTTTTTGCAATATAATGAACCTTAAAATGTTAAAGAGCTTCAAGGAATTAGGTCATCAATAAACGTGAACCGCAGGGAACAACACAAGGCTCCTTGAGGAACACCATCACAAAGAATTATAGAAATGTGATCCACCCAAAGGCATTTTAGTCTGTGTTGTTGCGCTCAGTGGTGAACCTTCATTTTCTAGTGTGTCTTTATAGATCAACGACATCAGCCCGAAACAGAAACCCCAAACCTCTGCACCAATGAGGAGCAGCTGCTTGTGTACTCTTGTGTTGTCACACACACACACACACACACACACACACACACACACACACACACACACACACACACACACACACACACACACACACACACACACACACACACACACACACACACACACACTTATTACATTAACATGAGCTTAGTGGTGAGGGCACTGCTGCATCATAGACACGGCTATTATGTGTGTGTGTGTGTGTGTGTGTGTGTGTGTGTGTGTGTGTGTGTGTGTGAGGAGGAGGTGGCCCCTGACTCCTTGGCAACCCCCCTTCCACCTCTTTATGAACACACACACACACACACATACACACACACACATTCTCCTGTCAGTAATTTGTTGCTAATCAGCTGTCAGCTCAGAAGCGATGATGAGGTGATCATCGTGGGCGGTGGAAGGTAATGGCCTTAAAAGTCACAGAGTCAATGTCAATGGGATCACTCGGATTCAATCAGGGGCGGCCCGATGAAGGATGGCGCCCGCTGACATTACCACTCATTTTGAGACCAAGCATCTGGGCCCTAGTAAATAACCATCAGTGGGTGGGTCCGGGGGACAGGTCATTAGCCCTGAGAAAAATAAATATCTCCTCTCTTGTGAAGGCTGCAAGTCATTTAGCACAGACTAGGAAATTTCACCCTAGATTAAGTATGATGAGCCAATATCAGTCAGAGGAGAGGCCATGCTGAGCATGGGGCCCTGATGATACGCAGAGAAAATTTATACGCTAGCCTCAGCAAATGTAATATGATTTTAAAGGAGAGGAAGTGTGTTGGCACAGGCTGGAAAGAGGGACACTTGAAACAAGAGTTTGACTGATTGGGGCTTTTAAGGGCTGAAGTCTTTGGATTGAAGCTGCTGATATCTGACACTTTCTGCTGATATTGTACATTTACAAGTTTGCCCAGTTTAGTGGCAAATATTGATAAAGATTAATAGTGTCCAGTAGATGTATATTTGTAGGAACACCCTCTAAACACAACCTCTGGGATATTTTTTTTTCTCTTTTGCAAAAATGATTTCACAAATTAGCAGACTGAAACTGTAAGTTTAAAGGTTGTGACATAGCTAAGAAACAGGAAGCAATGACACCCTGGACAAGTCACCAGTTCATCACAGGGCCACATAGAAAGACAAACAACCATTCTCACTCATATTCATACCTACGGTCAATTTAGAGTCACCAATTCACCTATATTGCATGTTTTTGTTGGTGGGAGGAAGCTGGAGAACCCGGAGGGAACCCACACAGACTTGGGGAGAACATGCAAACTCCACACAGAAAAGTCCCAGGTCCTCAAGTTGGATTTGAACCCAGGACCTTCTTGCTGTGAGGCAATAGTGCTAATCACTGTGCCACTGTGCTGCCCATGGGCAATATCAATAAACCAATTTAACTGTCTAACCATGCTTTAAACAAATAAATGAAGACCCAAGTACAATGTTTACAAAGTCTATAACCCTCTGAATGCAGTTCATAAAAGCAAATATAGAATGCACAAAAGGAAAGGTTTCAACATATCAAAAGAATTGGAACAATATGAGAATTAGAGTCAACAAGTGTGAAAATCTATGCAACAAAAAGCAATTGTACGAATGAGGTTAATTAAAATATCCAAAATAAATAATAAAACATGCTCACCTCTAAGTGGTGTGTCTCCTCATCATGGGTGCTCCCGGGTTTCTTCACCTGTCCTCCTGCAGGTCAGGAACTCAAAACATGAACCACAGCTTGGAGGATGTTGCTAAGATCTTACATCACACAAGGAAAACACACACACACATGCACGCACACACATGCACAAACAGAAACCATCCCAATTGATGCCACTGCTGCTCATAGGTATTTTAAATTACACTTCCTTCTTGTGTCTTCCTTTCTGTGGGCATGTTTGCAAATAGTCAGCCTAGAAGTTACGTTAACATACAAATAATCTGCAACAGCAAACATAATTATAAGGGCAATGTAAGGCCAAAAATGATATTTTCTATTTCAACATGTTTAAGATAGGTCTATTTAGATTTTAAAAAAGCACCAATGACCAACAATATATGGAAAAATGTATGTAGATTGTGCGCAAATACAAATATTGAAAAGAAATAGAAAGAGAAACATTATAGTGCTTGGTTACAAAAGCTGTCTGTATGTTAAAAAATGACATTAAGCTAATTTAAGGTATTGCTTGACACTTCAGTAGTAAGAGACTCTATCTGGCATCTCCTCTTTTAAGTCATGCACTTCATCCAACTTGACTAATGCAAAACCTTGATGATGCACAAATGACCCTGGCGGTTTTGAACTGTCATCAATCCAATTAATAGGAGATGGCTCAGAATCCATTACAGCAAATATAATATAAACATTATTATATTAACCTCCAAATCTAGTCTAATTATATCAACATAATTAATTTAATCCATTTGCAAAGTGCCGGTTTTATGAATAATTAATATAAACACTTAAATATTAAATATTCATATTTGTTCATGTATCTCAATTGTGTTGGAGCACTGCTGAGCTGCTCTTGTCAGCTGTGGATATGTGTGTGTAAGTGGAAACAACACTGACCTCTCTAAAATATGGCAGCATCAGTCACTACATCTAATGCCTAAAGATGACATTGATGTGACAAAGCCCTCCAGGATTTAGAGTATGATGTCTGGTAAAAGCAAAGATGAAAACACTGTGACATTGTTATGGAGCCACAAGTCTGACAAAGCAGACTGCTGTTGGCTTCCTGTTCCCACAGTTAATGTTGGATTCTTATAACCATGACCACATTCTTTCCCCAAGTCTAATTATATTGTTTTTGTTCCAAAACTTACCAAACTTTGACCACAGTGGTGTCAGACTATTGTATATACTATATACTATATTGTGTGTATATATACAGTACCAGTCAATAGTTTGGACACAGCTACCCATCCACTTGAATGGGAAACTGTGTCTAAATTTTTGACTGGTAGTGTATATATATATATATATATATATATATATATATATATATATATATATATATATATATATATATATATATATATATATATACATGGCTAGCTGCATTCACAGTATGTGTTTTAACAAATGTATTGAGCTGATATTGGTTTTTAATTAAACATAATACAACAGCAAACCGATACAGCAGCTACAGCAAAGAGCCTAGAAAACATGCAATGCATACAATTAACATGTTACGGACTAGTTGACTTAAAAATTCTTAATTATACTTGATTCTTGTGAAGTTGTCTGATAGAGAAAGAGAAAAAAACACTTAGATCACATGATCACTTCTGAGTCAGCTCCATGGCAAGTGGTTGAAAGCTCTGAGAGCCGATAAATGGACCTCTGAGCGTAAAATTTACTCTTCCCTGAGGTTGAGAATAAATTTTCCTTTTTAAAAGAAAAAAAGCCCTTAAAAACTTAAAAAGTGTGTCATTTTAACATATTACAAAAAAAGTTTTTTTTCAGAAAAAACAAGCAAATGTATGAAACATTCAGACACCAGACTATAAACCATGAGATCTCTTTGTCATAGTTTGGTCGGAACATTATTCTATGTTTATTTACAGTTTAGCTCCAATCGTCCAGGTTGTAAAAAGCCCACTTACAGTATGTTTGGTCTAATGTATCCACATCAATGTCTACATATAAAATATAATATATATATTATTCAACAACCAATCTCTGGTGTGTTTGGAAGTACAGACTGACCAGTCAGACTGACTTTCGTGGAGAAGAGTCTTTACAGTTCACTAACTCTCCCCGCCATCCCCCACCCCTCTCTCTCACCTCCTGGGTCCTGGCCATATATCCCCCCCGGTCTCTTGCCCGATGGCTAATACTCAGCAACTCTTGGCGAGGCATCATTAGGTATAATGTACTCCCCCCTCTCTCTCCCAGGGATATTTTGGAGTGGGGTGAGAGAGCTGACCTCACTGAAGGACTCAGACGGTGCTGCCAACTCTGTCTGTCTCCTCTCCATTTATGGCCCCGAACACACTCCCCTCATCTCCACAGTGTGAACATAACACAGTGAAAGAAAGGCAACAAATTCCAACCTTTTTAACTTTTGTTGCCATCATGAAGAACCAGCTTGAATGTGAACTAATGACTTTGGTGTGATCAGCTTCTTCATCTGTTTTAAATATAGAACAATAGCTTTCTGTTCTCACACTATGCTAGCGCAAATGGGATTATCCTTTCTTAGTACTGCTACTGTGAGTAGAATTATGGGAAAACTATCACTGCTGTTGTTTGGTTTATTTGATCTTTCATAAAAGTATCTGAGATGCAGCGATGTGGTTGGTGGAGTTCAATCTTAGCAGGTGTGTCCAAAGGTTTACTTACACTATAAAAGCTAGAGGTAACACAGGAGAATGTCCAAACCAAACCCAGATTTGGTTGCAGTTGTGTTTCTTGCTATTAAACTCCTCAAAAGTGCACCCCAAAATTCCCGAGGAGAAGATTAACCAATATCAAAACTACAAATGAGTGACATGAAATATAAACCATTCCTACAACTGATTCAAACTAGTTCAAATGCATCACTAGCTGCCCTCTTGTTTGTTTCAGGTATTTAAAAATAAATCAAATCATACTGTATCTTATACAAATTATCCAGCATGACAAATTTGGAAAGATTTGACTGAGATTTACACGAAGAATATTCCCAAGGTTTGATTTTGAGAAGTGCTGAATTGGCAAAATCATCATACAGTGAACAGAAATGTTTTTAGAGCTTTAGAGAGTTTGGAGACTAAAACAGAGTCAAGACAAGAGTGAATATTCCTCTTGGCCAGAAATGTAACTCCAAATAACAATGATGCTAAATCATTTAAATCAATTAATGCTGCTTGAAGTTAAGATGCCTTTGTGAAGCTATTAGTTTGCCAATTTAATTAGCTAAACTACCTAACTATGCTAGTTAGGTGGGATGCAGACATTGCTATTGTAATAAAGACTGGGAAAAAGTTCCTTTCCATCATTTATCATTTTCATATCTTGACCGGGTTCCTTTCTTGCCAAAGATCGATTGTTCTCTGAGAAAGTTTGGTTCGTTGGCTCCATCCATTGAATTTATCTCCTCAAAATATATGTGTGCAACCGAATACAAGTTTTTGGTATTAATTGATTTAATACAGTTTTATTCTCACAAAGACTTTTCCCTGTGCAGCTTAAGTTGTTAGTGATTTATTCCTAAATCAGATAAACAAATCCCAGCCCTCCAGTGACAGAAGCAGGTGCTCTGTCCAGTTGGGCCTGCCAACACACGAGGCTGGCACGGACCAGCAGGGGGTCCAACTGGGCCAAGAGTCCAACAGGACTGATACCATATCTCCAACACGCAAAACCTGTTGACAAACTCCCTCTGCAAAACAGATAAAACAGACACTGCTGAATGTTTTAAAGGCAAACCAGGAGGGTGTGCATTTTGTGGATGAGCTCATTTTTATGCTGAAATGATCAACTAGAGGGATAAATTAGCCCCAAGTTTGAATCTCAGAGAGAGCATGTGTATATGTCTGTGCTGAAGCTGATGAACCCTGCCTGGAAGATGATCATTAGTGAGTCAAATACCAGCACAAATGGTCGCCCGTGATAATGGCTGACATTCATCTACGTCTGAGTCTTGTCCAACTTGCCGCTTAACGCTCACACAACGAGGGAGCTGAAGTCTGACGGGCAAAAAAAAGGAAAAGAGTCCAAACTCATCTCATAGATTTAATGCATTTCACACATTAACGTTTACATATTGAGCTGATGTTGCTCTTTAAAGTGAGAGGAATCACCTCCGATTAAACCCAAATGACTTCATAGAACGTGACTGCGAGCAAATAAGCATGGAAAATGTTAAGATTTGAGCTGCAGCATTCTGAAAATAGACGAATTTAAGTGTTCCTCTCACCATAGAATAATCATGTATGAAGAGGTAGTGCAAGGGAAGGAAATAAAAGCTTGTTGCGTAACATTTTAACACTCACCCACTTCGGTGTGATCAATCAGGCGCCCGTGCACAGTCCATCCCTCTGCCCCCCATCTGTTATTGCCAGTGCTGTCCATATAACAGGCGCCTGTCAATTTCGCCTGCTTTTTATTGACTCATCCTCTGAGCCATGGAGGGGTTTCGATCACAATTATCATTTTTTATGAATACATTTTCATGAATATATTAGCGTCCTCCCCACCACTGCCACCCACCACACACATACACATACACATTTGGTGGAGTGTTGTTTTCTCACAGTTAATCAGTGGCCAGATAAATCAGAGGCCATATTTGCAGTCCATCTGCTGGGAAGGTACAGTGGGCTCCAGACGCCATTCAAACATGCTGGACAATAACAGGAAGTGGAAAGACAGGACGCAGACGTTGCAGGCATCACACTTCACTGTTCACTATGTTCTGTCAATACAGATGTCAGGCCAAGAGGAGTTCTTCTGTTCTGGAACAGCACACAAAGAACTTTTGTGGTTCTGGTAGCAGCAACTATTGATTCTCTCACCAGTAAAGACTTTCAAATCTGAAAGTAAAGAGACTGAACCACTGGTAAGCAGTGTGACTGGCTGGTACTACACTCCTTGATGCTTTTGCTTCACACATCGGTTTCCTAGAATCATTAAGTTTACTCTTAGCCCACAGTCGATGTTTAATTTTCTTTCAAATGAGAACTCATGAGCATTAAATCATACTTGTTGTGGCCTGACCAGTATGGAGACTAATGTTAGCTAATTTAGGATATATGTATAACTTATGTATCAGTTTGCTGAGTTTAGAGATTGTTCTCTATTTGAGATACTCTTTCACTTTTGACAGTGGATCCTTTTCAGCAGCAGTTAAATAGTCTTGATTTAAAACTTATATTAATTGTAACTTGTGTTTAATTTAAAAAACCCCATGAAATGGCCTCTTACTCACAACCTCAGTCATGTTGAGCTGTTTAATAGTAACAACAAGAGGGAGCTGTTCAATTTTTGTTGCATCTTTTCAATATCTGGCAACCTGGTCCCCGAATTGAAAAGGAAAATTAATAGCAGCAGCAGTTACAGCTGTAGACATGCTAATGTCACCATCCAGAAGCACAGATATTAATGGATGCTCCTCTTATAATGCTTAAGTCTTACAGCTGCATTTTTTCATAGTGGTCATATTAAACATGTTTAGGCTATATTTACAAATTCAGCACCAAAGATAGAACTTTAACTTTTATTGTTTTCTCTTGACCCCTGCTGCCCGTCATACTTTTTTTTCCATTAAATTTTGGACAAATAAAATCCATGGAAATGACAGATATCAGATATATTAAATTGTAGGTCCCAGAATCTCGCAGTTATAATGATATTTTGCTAATAGCCCAAAGTAAAAACATGACTTTTTAAAAAATCCTTATTCACAGATATATGACAAGACACTTTAGAAAGACACTGTAGTATTAGAAAAATACACACACAAAAAAGAATAACTCCGTTGATAAAGCTCTAAAAAACTCTGAATAAAGACCCAAACGGGAGCAGGGTGCTTTGTTATTCCAGATGGCTTTATGGGTCATGAAAGAGTGATTCACGCGTCACTTTAAAAGTGCTCGTCGCTGGCCTGCCGTCTAACTGCTCCTCTCCTTAAAAACCGGGAAGCACCCCATCAATTATTTGCTAAGCAGCCATACTGAAGATCTCACTTTGAACAGTGTGTGGGGACGGCAGCCCTGTCAGCGTGATGATAGATGCACTGGAGGCTCACGCTGGCCCCAGCA
Organism: Chaunax sp. Z400; assembly: GCA_037577475.1. Taxonomy (NCBI): domain Eukaryota; kingdom Metazoa; phylum Chordata; class Actinopteri; order Lophiiformes; family Chaunacidae; genus Chaunax; species Chaunax sp. Z400. The sequence goes on along the minus strand of CM075187.1, from coordinate 21,591,260 downwards.
CGCCTCTCTGAGGGTCGGCAGCTGTACACACCCTGAGCTGTGTGTGTGTGTGTGTGTGTGTGTGTGTTTGCAGAAAAGCAACACACACATACTCATGCACGGCCTCAAGTCCCAGGGATGTGTGCACAAATTTCACCTGCACACTTGCATATAAACTCAAAAGGTGGTGGAATGAACATTTGCAAGTACAATTTAGTAGTACAATTTACAATTAGTAGTAGAGGTAGAAGAACAATGTGCAATTAGATAATTACACTTTACTTAAAAATCTCCATTTTATGCTCCTCTATGGTTCCACTACATTTCAGATGGACCTCCACGTGCTCACGCATAGGAAGGCCCTAAAAAGACATGAATAAATGCAGACAATGTTTACACAGTACAAGTTCATTAAACACGCAAACATTGGACAGAGGAACAAAGTTTACGACCAGAAGAACGCCACAATGAGCAATTTGGTTTTGATTTGTAAATCATCTTAACTGCACAGCTGCAAATCCGCCAGAGTCTGGGCTACTAATTACAGCATTTGCCACTTTAATGATCAACGTAGCCATTGAGGATTCAATTGGGTCAGAGGAGAATTAATAGAGCATTAATCACATGTGTTAATTAGCTAATAACATGTTAATTAAATCAGGTATTTAAAGTTCAGAGACATGTAATGCCCATTCTACCGTATATGTGTCATTTACTGGAGGGAGAGACAGAGATGTGTGTATGCATGTTGTAGCAGAAGGTCATGGTGTTAAATCCAACCTTCATTTCTCCATTGGGGCTTCTCTATTTGCATTATTGTTATCCCCTCCATCTGACCTCTGACCCCGCCCACCTCAACCCATAATAAGTCTCATTTCTTCTCCCTTGAGACCAGCCGTGACAAATTTCAACACCAGAACCATTTCGGATCAATGTCACCATATAAGCCAGCATATGCCGCATACTGCAGCTGATGTTCATAGATTCTGCTGAGTCCGATTGAGAAAGGCAGAAAGCCAATAGCTGAGCTTGTCTTTGAGGTCCAGATCAGTGAATTACGTTGATAGTGTCGAGCCCATCCTGGTGCTCTTTATGTGAAATCAATACACCCTCTTCTACGAACCAGTGTAAAACACTTGACCTTAGACTATTCTGTTTTTCTCCCCCTCTGTCTTCTAAGGAATGGGTCCATAAGTTTGAGGACAGCTTTCAGTTCGAAGCGATTCACATATCGGTGAAGCTTCCACTGAGTTTTTGTCAAGCTTTCAAAGTTAACAGAAGAGCCCCATTCAATTATTAAAAAAAAATAACAATGAGCCCTCAATTTCTATTTTGATTAAATGTCTAAAACCAAATCCAAGAGAAAACATGAAGCTGGTTGTTTGGTTGGAAGTAAAATCTCGTACAAGGTGTGCTGTGAATAGGTTCCTCAAAGATCTTAGAGACATAACAACTCCATGTGATATGAAAAAGCTACTTAAAATGATTCTCCTGGTGGATCATGTTTTAATAAACCTCCCGCACATCCTCTGGACCCCATCATGTCTGTCTCCTCCTCCTGTCTGTCCCGATGCTCCAAGTCACCTCACCTTAAAGGAGGAGGCCACAGATCAATACGTTTGATGGGGAGGCAATAAGCAGCCCTATTAAGTGACAAAGGTTTACTCTGTAACAGCTGGGCTGGCGCGAGAGCCGAGCTTGTCTGACTAATGAATCGTGAAACAATCAGGCAGTAGCCATTTGTGTTTAGATCTGTAAATATGGCGCGGTACAAGTGCCAGACCATCGCTGGCACTCCAGCTGGGGCCACAGATGGTCTGGATTGGAGGCGAGGCGCAGGCAAACCGTTAGCTCCTCCAGCCCACACTGCACTGCGCCTCCTCTGTCTCTGAGTGACAACTTCACTTTCGCGCTAACTTAGCCCGCCTGCTCCACATTGGGAGCCAGGATTTGGAAAAAAAACCCAACAAAAAAAAAAACCCTGACAGCTTTTGAATGGGAGCCGACCGATGAATAGTCTTGCTGCAATCCAGTAGAGGGAACCAGGGGGAGTAGGAAGAGAGGAAGAGCAATGATGATCGTGCTATTTAAAGACATGATCAACCTAATTAACCTTGGGATGCCAATGACTAATTCTGAGGTGGCTGGTCCTCCACAAGAGTGGCGACGGGGAGGCCTCGTAAATCTCACTAATAAGAAGCACTTTCTCAAATAGGAGGAACGTGAGCACACAGGCTTGTCATTATTTGGAAGAGGATTGAAAATACTGTATGTGGTGTTCTTATTAGTCACGCTGGGGGATGAGGTGGCTGGGAATGTGGCGGAGATGGACTACATTTCATCCGGTGACAGCTGAGTAAATACAGACACATTCAAATTGAAAAATAAGAATTCATTCGAAACCCTTTTTGTCATTTGCCTGCACAAATGATTGAAATAGAGGCAGAATATATTCTGCAGTTGCAGTGAGGAGGGAAGAGGGTGGAGGGAGGTTAGCGGGGGGAGGGGGGGGGGGCGTCCTTGAAGATGGTGCTATGAATGAGATGAAAGGCTTATTTAATCCATTTTCAAGGTAAAATGATCTTCCAGCACTTTACTCTACACATTTGGTGCAGTGACTGTGAACGCGGTACAAAGCCATTACAATGCCCCCAAGTCTATTAAACTGAATGACAGACGTTGTTTACAACCCCAACTGCTTCTGCAACTAAACCATTATCGCTGCATACTGATGTGAGCATCAACAGCCGAATTGGCTGTCATTACAGAAGGACAGCAGAACGTCTTAAGGCAACATTTATCAGCGTTTATAAAGGATTTGTACCCTGCTAATCACTATACAGCAGGTATACTTTCATTACTTCCACCAGCATCTCGGCCTGTGATCAATACACATTCGGACACGGTGTGTCCATTGCATGCAAAGATGGTGTTTACCTCAATTCAGTTTCTTTTAACAAAACCTTTATCTATCTTGAAAGTTAGGTCATGGGCTGAAAAAATAGTTGAAATAGTGAAAAAAAAGTGATTTGTCTTTGGTGCTGATGCAGGAATTTTTCTTTTTTTTTGTAATCCGTGGTCTTTTTTTCATTGGAGTTTTCAATAAGCAGAGAGTCATGTAAATTCAGGAAATTCAGAAAAAAACATGAGACAAAATAAAGTATAATATATACAAATATACAGTATATGCATACCTATACACAAATACACAAATACACATGCATGTAAGTGCACATATACAGATATTGAGACAGGGCCTGTAACATATGGTGACATTCAGGAACCTGCAATGGTTTCTTTTTAACCTCATAAAATATGTCCAGTACATTTTGTGAGAGGGGGATCAGAATTCTTCCATTGAAGCATTTATTGAAGATTTCTTAACAAGGTGACACTGAACATTTATTTGAATTTTAAGGTCTGCTTTTTGTTGCATGTTACTTTAAAACTAACAAATGAAAGCAGTGATTGCCAGGACTGTGGCGGATGTGTCCGTTCAGCAAACGTGACTGATATTTGTAGGACTGTTAAAAATTGGTTCCTGCTTAAATTTGTTTAAATTATTTTAAAAATAAACCAAACCAATGTACCTCTTATGCAAGTACAGCTTTTATAATCATGTCATCCAATTGACATTCAGATGTTCTCCTTAAACACAACAGCCAGTCTGCTCCAGTGTCTGGGTGTTCTGCTCTGCCATGTGCTGGGAGGATATTTATGGGCAACTAAATGTGCATGAGCAGGTCTGCAGAGCCTTTGTTTCACAGTGGTAATAATGCCAGTGCCCAGACCCACCGCCCTTGCCCCTTCAGCCCAGTGAATACAATCCTAGGCAATGGAACTTTTTGCGCAACGTTAACTGTCACGACCCACGGCGGTGGCTGGAAATGGCTTAACTAAACTGTCAGATCTAATAAAGCCAATAAAGGATCAGATAAATGTTTATTACATAGTGGGAAAAGATCATTTCTGGACAGAAATTGAGGATGACCTTTCAGGATAATTCCCCAGCCCCCCTTCTTCTGCTGGATAAATTGCTGGGTCCCTTTTGTTTCATGGCTGATGGAGCCTTGCTGACGTGGGGTTGTTAAAACCATGCTCACACTTCTTTCTTTGTCTCCCCAATTTCAACAACCCTCTGAGCCTTAATGCCCCAAGCAGACAGGGGCAGGCTGCTGTGCTCCTGCTGTTACAACACTCAGATAAAAATATATGTGATTCTAAATAATCTTAATTGAATACTTCTTCTGTCTTGGAAGGACGGTAAATTATTTTTTGTTTTTTTGCTCTGACAAACTATCAAAGCTCTCAGAGATTGAATACCTCCACGAATGCCATTTTCATCAAAACCCAAGCATACGTTAAATAGTTTCCAGACTTCTATTGCCAGAGCTTCCCAATACTAACATGCTAACTTGGCAGCTGTGAGACACAAGACAGTTGAATAAGGTAAGCAATGACAGTGATACACAGAAGTGAGAAAATAAATCCTATATATATTTATGATGTATCCGTCTGCGTCCACATATTTCCATGCATCCTTTATGGTGGCCTACATCCACAAGAGGACAGTGAAGAGTCCAGAGTTCAGACAACAATGAAAACGGCGACGCTTGAGATTGTGATAATGTACTCATAAATAAATGGGGGACAAGACTTTTTCAGAAGAAATGTCTTTGTCATGTTTGTAGATATTTGCCGTGCCTTGCTTGAATTTTGGCTACACTGCTCTCAACGATGTCCGGTGGTAATGCTCCGTTTCATCTTTCAGAAAACTTGCACAAATGCAGACAAAATGAACTTAAAGTACAGACGGAGACTTTCATCCCTCTGTGTATCTTTCTGCTTATCCGTTTCCGTCTTCTACGATGAGCATAAATAAGCCTTCAGATTGCCTGAGAAGATCCACTGAGCTTCTCATATCATCAATGTACAGCTTACCCTTGTTTTAGGTAATTTGACTTCCTCTGATGTCATCCATTTGTTTTTAACCACAATATTTAATGCCTGTTGTTTTATTTTCTATTTTTTACCCTACACTGTCATTGTCTGTTGTGATTTTTCATTGTTCTGCATGATGCAATCTTTGCTTGCATGTTCTCAATGCTCTCTAAATACATTTTATTATCATTAGAACAGCAGCTTCAAGCATCAGCTTCAGTAATCAGGCTTTGTGTTTACCTCTATGACACCGTTTTGTCAGTATTACCAAACCTGCAAAGTAAAGACCAAGTTAACAAAGTTAAAGGTATATCATTGTTCATTGTTAATGTAGAGTTAATAGATAAACCCAATGCAAAATCCAAGCCTTACACAGAACTTAACTCTCATCAAATATGGATGACAACACCACGAGCACCTGCACCTCATGGGTTCAATGCTGAACAGATGTGGCGTGATGAGATCAGGTTAGGAGGTGCTCAGAGATGCTTTCTTACTGCCGATCTCCCTCATTTTCCTCTCAGACGCCCCCTTCCTCCCCCATCCTGCCCCCCGCCCCTCCTTGGCCTGTCCTCTGAGCTACATGTGGCATGGCTGCCCACTGCTTCCTGTGACAAGCCAAGCTGTCCGCTGACCACTTCATTTTTGATGTTGGCAGGGAAAACTTGAACTGTAGCAGCCAGTGTGTGTGTGTGTGTGTGTGTGTGTGTGTGTGTGTGTGTGTACACGCACCAACACGCACCAACAGACACACACATGCACTGGGTTCAAGGGAACATCATCCAAGAAGGAGAAGAGTTTCCAAACGGCCAAACACAGACTGCTTTATGAGTGTTTGCTTCTCCTCTATCTTTGTTTTCTCTCCACCTCTATCTCACAAGTCCATCATTGTATCTTTGTTTATCTTTCATTCCCTTTCTTTCTTTTTCTTTCTATTGATATTTATATTTCTGTCTGTCTTGGCTGGTATTTTTTCTCTTTTCTTTGTTTAACAAGTATTTCTTTGTGTTTTTTTTCTCCAGCTAGTTTTTTCCCCCACCTGGTCAAAATAAGAGGCTTTTAATGCTGTTATATGCTGTGTGTGTGTGTGTGTGTGTGTGTGTGTGTGTGTGTGTGTGTGTGTGTGTGTGTGTGTGTGCGCTCATAGCTATAGAGTGAGAGTGTATAAGGAAAGAGGGCCTCACCCAGCCCATTAGATGTGCGCACTGGCCTGTGAGATGTTGTATCACTTTAATTAGCGGGGGGCTGTGGGCCACAACAGCATGAGGAGATAGGGAGAAGGTTGATTGTGTTTTAGTCATTGCCTAAAGCCACAGATCCCCACCACCACCCCCTCTTCAAACTCACCCTTATCCTCCTCACCCGACCCCTCCAACCCCCTTCCCACCACCCTAAAATGTTGAGTCAAGACTGGCTCTCTCTGCTCCTCTCTGGGCCTTTTGCTGCTCATGACAGGATGACTATCGTTTCATTTTTATGGCCTAATGTTTTGTTCTTTTTTTTAAACATTTTTTTAGTCTTGTTGTTCTATTTAAATATTTTAATTTGCACTGCCATTAAAATATCCCCTTTCCCTTGTAACCTTGCTGCATCTTCTTTAATTGCCACATTTCCATATTAGCCAATCTGTGAGATCATTCATTTAGCTATTCTGCCTCTGGCCTCATCTGAATTTGAGAAAACTGGCAAAACTTAAATGCTGCCACACCGTCTGAATAAATTGCAAAATAATGAACATTTTAGATAAGTATGGCGAATTAGAGCATGCTGAATGCACCCTGGCAGCGAGCCAGCCCCTGCAGACGGTCAGAAATGGAGCCATAGAGAGCGGGAATGGGGATTCTGGGTAATTGGACTCATTGTCCTATTGTAGAAGCTAATGAAGTGATGCAATTGAAAGGATGATTCTTTGGAATTGTCTTAGAAGTAATTCCGCAGCTTGCAGCATTAGTCAGTTTATATGAATAACAATAATTATGTGACATTTAAGAAAACAACAAGACAGTTGTTGCGAAATGGCACACCCCCCAGTTTAGAGAAGGAAATCAAGAGGAAAATGAAGACAAATTCTCATAATAATGATGAATGATATTAAAGGTTCAGATTCAAGGCATGCTGAATGGAACCTGGCACTTACTTGCATTTACTTGCCTAACTGGTTTATAAAATGTATGTTCTGATAATAATCAAAGAAACAATAATTATAGAATAATTTCTTCTCCTTTACTTAAATACTATAGCCTAGATTAAGGATAGTGAACTACTTCCACTGAAAAATAAGTCTTCACCATGCAGTAACACGCTGTGGTACACGTTACAATGGTTTCCTGTCAGAGGTCACGTTTAAGAAACACAAGTACAAACCACGAAACAGTGAAGATTGATGTCAGATGTGAAAATCATTGGACACTAGTCTCCTAATGGCCACTGTCATATCCCATGTTTTTTTCTGTTAAGGCTGGGGGGGTGCAGGGATGTGGGATTGGATAGGAAATGGGGGTTGGGATGGATGTTGATGGTGGGCGGTGCTGCAGTTCTTTATTGCTATCATAAAAGTTTACACGACCGCCATCTCTCACAATCAGTATTGACAGGAGATTTCAGAAAAGAAGCTTCCTAAAGCACAGGAATATAAAAACGAGGGCCCTACCATCTTTGAGCCTTAGGTGCAACATACCCTTGTAATAGACCAAGGAAAATATAGACTTATGGAAAATGAAATGAGGCATGAATGACCATAAGCGTGAAGACAATTACACCCTTCGGAAATCGTATATTTGTGAAGATAATTTCTGTTGGAGTCTGCATGCTCGGACCTGGTCCGGTTACACTATCTTCTCTATGCTTGAACTCTCCTTGAACTTGGGCTAACCGTCACTGGAGTGGCACGTGGCTATCTGCCCCTGCATCTGGTTATTTTAGCTCCAATTTTCAGCCTAATGCCACAATTACCCTGATCTATGGCTCAAGTCACCCCTTTAATGGTTCACTGTCAAAATCAGCACATTTGCAGAAGCAGGGGCCTGAGAGGAAGTCTCTGACTTTGCTCCACTGATGGCTTGATTGATTCAGGAAGTACTTTTTTGCTCCATGAATGACCTGAAGTTAAGGGCAAACCAAATAACCTGACGTATCATACTGAATTAAGACTGAAATAAAGACTCTACAGTGTCCTTTAGAAACTTCATAATGTTTGTAATAATGTTCCAGTATATGAGACTAACTACAGTTAATAAAACTATGAAACAAAGTGGACGAATGTGATAAAAAAAAAACCTGTATCACTTTATTTTCTCCCCCTGGATTTCCTTCATACTCATTCTCTTGGGTATTTTTACTGTTTTATTTTATATGGAGCTCCATTACAATTCAAATTATCCTTCTATTGATCCTCAGACAGAGCTACTGTGCAGCGGCTGTTAATCTACAGTGCTCGCTGTTGGTTATCTCCAAAAAAATATCAAGACTAACCTGCAACTTGACCAAGTGGGCCTAAAAAGCTGTAATGCATACCAGAAGACAAAATTGGATACACATATAAAAGAAAGAGACAACTGCGTTACTATTCAATATGGTAGCATGCTAACAACATGCATTAATGTACTTACAATGACACGTTTGCAGGGACTGACAGGGAGACCGGCATATTGTGTATAGAGATATATAAATAAATAAAATTATCTAGTCCGTTTTGCAAATCCTACAAACCCATTTATTAGTAATGGTTACATGAAAATCTGATTTTATTTAAAATAGGATGCATTTTTCTTTTCACTGTCTCCTCGCCCCCCCCCCTCGTAACCTCCCTTTTCCGGTCTAGTCGCCTCGTCTAATTCAATAATAAATAAAATGCAGATTACGCAACAAGAGGAGTGTGATAGACTCCTCCTTTGCAGAGCAAAATCTGCCTGGCACTGTAAGGCACCCAGATCTTCATACTTCATGCCAAGAAAATGTAATGGGATGCATTTGACTTTTGCTCCAAAGAAAAAATTTGACCTTTGGTGGTCACCTCATAGGTAAAATTGGCCCATTAATGAAACGAGCAAAGGTTTTGACACAACCAAGCCATCTGCCTTTTTAAAAAAAATTAAACCACTTTGTTTTCTCTCACTTTTTGCACCTCAACATGATGAATTAAAAGGAAATACATCACGTTTAAAAAAAAATCCAGAGGACAAGTATGTCCCAGACTACAGACCAGACTATAAAGTGAGTTTTATTAGTCAGAAATTCAGAGACATGTAATTATGGAGTGACTCACTATCTCTAAAATTGTTAACACTCTGCAAATATGTATAAAGGTATATCATACAATTGAGATATAACTTATCACTCCTTCATTTATTAGTTGAATTGCAATGCCATGGGATTTTTGTTGTTTGAGTCATTGTGGGTTGAAATGACATCTGAGAGTGAAACTGAGCTATGTTGAAAACTTTCTGAATAAAGTATGTTTATATGATGAAAGATTACGTTATCATTGTTTCACCACATTTAAATCATCACAGAAACGCACCACACAAGGAAGATATTACTTAAAGGAGCTACTTGTAAAATATGTAGAAAATCTGAAGGCAGCTCCAAAGATATGGGGGGGGGCAGCATTTCACCATTTCAACTGCTGCTCCCTACACTATTACTACTATTTTTGGCTGTAACTACAGATACTGTTAGCTCAGAATTTGATGAAGACTGGACTACCATCTTTAGAGGTACAATGCATTTACAAGTCTGGACAGACTGGGGCAAGCTGTTAAACTTCAGAGGATATCTCTGCATCGTACTATAGAGGCATCTGGCATAACATCAACACTGTTGTTTCTTCACGTTTAGTTGTTAGTTAATTTTTTTCATGTTTTAGGGTAAACTTCTGGCCATATGTTACAAATTGCACCTTTGGAAAACATAGCTTAGCCAGATGCATGGATGTATTTACACATCAGTCTAAAACTCATCAAAAGCAGTGTTAATTTAGTTAATTTATGACTCTCTGAAATTCTGACTGAATATGTTTCTTTGGATATAAGTCTGCTGATGAGACCCCAAAATGTTACATTATAAGGTAATGCAGCTCCAATAACGTGATATGGAGAAGAGATACTGCAGATACTATTTGGAGAGAATGACTCCACTTTGTGTGCCCAGAATTCTCTCAGAGTGATGAAAAGCAACCCCCTAAAGTCCACTCCATCGCGCCATGGCTCTCTGCCCTCACTGTGGCATGACTGGGACAAGGATGAGTGGCGGTAAAGGACAAACTCATGGACACCAGTTGGGCTCCCAGAACCAGCACACATTATTACCCCCAACAGAAACTGAGTGAAGACGGGAGCCAGGAGCCCGTCCCCGGCACAGCTTCGGTGGGAGATGCAAAAACAGATGGCCACCCCCAGCAAGACATTAGCAGCAGAGATTTGAAAACATCTTGAAGCCCCTGTCGCCATGCAGAGACTGTGGTCAGGAGGCTAATGTGAGAATAGTAAACCATTGGCGTAAATGGTAAAATGAGCTGCAATAAGAACAACAGCTGTCCAAAATTACAAGGAACTGCATGCTACAGTGAATTTATTTGGGTCTGCAGTGTAACATTAAAAAGGCCATTGTCTGCCACAGCCTGAGTCCAGGCATTTGAATAACAAGTTGACAATTCTGTCTGATATCAGGCAAAGTGTAGCAAATGGCTGAGACTTTACTTTGGACCAAAGGTGATGTTACTGATATGTCAAAACAAGCTTATAAAAATAGAGATTTACCCTTGTCTACTATTATGGCGGTTAGTTATTAAGGTCGAGCAACATCGGTCTTTAAAACTTGTACATTTAGAGTGCCTTCATTACAAGTATTATAGTGTTTATCAATTAATGGTACAGCAAGGTAAATAAGTTTCATTATTATTATTCATTCGACAATGTTCCTATACATAAGACTTTAATCATATGTCCCTAAAATGTCAAGATACAAGAATATGTATAGAGAAAAAACTAAATCTTAACTCAAGATCCACATCCAGCTCTTTTTTCCCCCAGTGCTTTGAACCACATCTCAGGCTGTAAATTGTTCTGGACTTGCCAAGATTTAAAATTTAAATGAAATATTAAAAAGACATTATCCTGGTCTACTTATTTCTAGACTGTAATCAACTAATTTTAATATTTCTTGACAAGTAAAATTATCTTGCTGCATGGACAGATAATTTCATTAGTATTAAGCATTTTCTCCTCAGATTCAGTCTTTATTTCTTGTATTTTAGCTACGTATGGAGTGCTCGATTATATGATTGGGTTGAAACGATCAGAAAGAAAGAGAGGTCTACTTATCAATAAAAGGCCTATAAGTGGACCTTGAGTTGAAATTATTTCATCACGCTACCGTTTCCAGTGTAGAATGTAAAATTTCACACTCAAGTTGATTGAGAGAATTCCTCTTAATTCAGTCTTTTCTGCTTTATGATTATTAACAATGGTGCTTTGTACTTCTTTGTGCGTCTATTAATCTATATTTGACTATTTGAGCTTTTTTCTCTGTCAATATCTTCTACTGTTTTTCTTCATTCTTTGTATGAACAGCGCCATACAAAGCTATCACGTCAGTATTTACCAATATTTTAGTAAACGTAGGGCAGTCACTTAGTAAAACATTATTCACAAGGAAAAGGCAATTATCATTCACCGTGTAATAAGAAACTTAAAAGGTCTAAAACCTAATCCTCAACCTGTTTCAGTTTTTCCACTCCAACATGGATAGAATCCTGAGAGAAGCAGTGAATATGTTGAATTAGGGGCTGGGCTTTTATAATATAAATATCAATATACTTGTGCCCTTTTCTGAATGCCATGATTACACCCACCTCTTAGATGAGGTCCTACCATTAAAGGTGAACACATCACTACTTGCCTGATGCAAACATCCAAAGGCTGCAGCAGGAAACACACAAAGAAGACACAAACCCAAGGTGACACATATCATTGTCTCCAGTCCGGCGGGCGTTCAGCAGGGGAGATATTTGTCGCCGTGGAGTCATGAGACTTGTGAACAGAGGGTTTGGCTATTCTTGGACATTTTTCTCCACACCTGCGCTGGAGTGCACTGGGCTGGCATTTCAAACTTTATCACCTGTCACAAGAGAGACACCAATTGCTCTAGAGAGCACTGCTCCCTGCCGCCGTCACCCCACCTCCACCCATCCACTCGCAAGGCATCACACCCGTCCTTGGAAGTTGTGCTTGGAAAGAGAAGATGCAGATTTCCCCAGTGGGAGGCTGCAGTCGTTCATATTATTGTCTTCTGGATCCTAATTGATTTGAGGGCTGTGAAATCATCTTGATCAAGGAAAGCTCGACACTGCCTTTTCATATATCCAGTCATTTATAAACCCACTGTTGGATGCAATACACAGATATATGCTGTCATGGAAATAATAAAATATATTTTCATGACAACGAATATCTGAGTAGGATGTTTTTAGAAAAGATTTTCCCTCTGTCATACATGTAAAAATGTAAAACTATTCTGTGATAAATGTGTAGTTTCTCCCATTGTGTCTTTTAATGACCCCTCTCAATACTGTGCTTTCTTAGCCTCTCACTAAATCAGTTATTATGGCATAAAAAAACTATATGTGATCATTTTTGAATTAGAAAATATAGTTTCAGCCATTAAAATTCAATTTCTGCTTCACGGTACGACTGAAGATGTGAGTAAATACAATCCAGGTGAAGTGAGTGAACTGGTAGTCAGTAGATTTAGTGCTTAGAGCAGTTATGTTATCATTATTAGCAACAGGTTAGTGTCCAAATAGAGGGGGGGGGGGGGAATAAATAAAATAAATGTAGTCCTCAAAACTGAAGTCATTGAAATTTGAGCGTGAGTGTGAATGTGTGTGTTTGTGTATGTGAGTATGCAGTGGGGCAGTCTACCAGTGACACAGTGATCAAGGTGACATGTCTCTCTGGTCTCCACAGGAGGTGTCTGGGCTCCAGAAGGCCATGGGTGTCACAGCAACAAAGCTCCACATTGGATGATGTCATAACACACACACACACACACACACACACACACACACACACACACACACACACACACACACACACACACACACACACACACACACACACACACACACACACATTACTGGATATTGTGAATAAGTCTGCATTTTAGTTTTAAATGGAAGTCTTTGTAACATGTAACACAGTGTACATGTGTTGATATGAATGTCTTCACTTTCTAGATCTCACACCTGCACAATGAGAGATTAGCTGGTGAACATAGTGGAATGTTTAGCAGATTAAGAGTCAAATATTTCCTTCAGGAGTTGGTGGAGACCAAAAACAGCGATAAAAGAGAGTGAAGTTTGGACTTACATTCATTAGGTTGACATAAACAAGACTCCAAATTTTGTCATGTTTGTCTTTCCATAAAAACAAAATAGCACTTTGTCAGGTCAAACTGAACCTTTGAGAGATCACTGACACTGCAATCTGTATTTTTTACAATAAAATACGATTTAAAAGAACGAAATACGAAAATAAAGAGTAAATCCATGTTCCACATGGACTTCAAAATGAGTGACAAAAAGATTATTTTCTCTTTTAAGATGAGGACAAGTACAAATACAAGTTATGGTTAATATCTGTCCTACCTCACTACACCTAGTTGGTGTCTGTGTGTACTGTATGATCATCAATATTGCAAGCCAGGAGGGATTAGAGAATGAAACATAATGTCATCAAAGGACCATGGTTAATATTTCAGCTGGTATGTCTGTGCTGCAGCCCAGAGCAGAACCAACACTGGCCTGTGACACTCTGACCCACCCATCCACAGGCTCTGCTTCACCATCTGAGGTTTGGAAATGTGTCTGCTTCACATGCACACAAAAATTCACTATGTGTACTTCTTCATGAGTGATTAGGAAATAGATAATTAAATAAAAAGTTAGATTTTTTTATTCTATATAACCAACAAGAAGAAGACATATGGATAGGATTACACTTATGTAATTTTATGTACAGTTTCTTCAGTTTAATGAGTCTCATTAAACCTGATTACAGTTACTCTCACACCCACTGCGCCGGAATCTAAACCACCAATCAGAGTCAAGAGGAGTGTCTGATGGAGTCCAAAGCCCCTCCCTGCAGAGGAGGCTGCTGTGCTGGACCTAGTGAGAGCATGTGGAGGAAGAGTGGGACTGCCCACAGAGTGAGCACAAGAGTGATTGACACTACGTCCGACACTCTGATTGGTGGTTTGGATTCAGGCGTGGTGGATTCTTGCAAATGGTATTAGGAGCACTAGATGGGGTTATAGGAGTCAGATGTTTTCACAGATCATCCGCTTCATGGACTACTGTGAGGACATAGCGCCGATTTTCAAACCAGCTACCTGCTGGTGAAAAAAGTACTTTTTAAATTTTTTTTTTTACTGTATTTCAGGCCTTAAAGTAGCTTATTTAAAACATTTTCAGATTTTATAGGGGCCCACAGTCCCCGGCACACACACATACATACATACATACATACATGTATACAGTCAAACATACATATGCTACAGTGCACACGTGCAAACACACACATACTGAAAAGCCATCTTTTTCTCATCTTCACAGTTCTCAGTCATAAGACCCTCCCCTCCAAAGACTCCAACACCCACACATTTTCAGCCTCTGCTTTTCCAAGTTCCTAGCCCTCTCTCACCCCCCCCCCCCCCCCCCCACACACACACACACAGACACACACACACACACACACACACACACACACATCCTAAACCAAACTGCTTGAGCCACTTGCCTGCCAGGGAGGCAAGATGGCCCTCTAGCCCTCCAGCCAATCAGACAGCTTGGCTCACACTGGAGATCACAGGCCAGCTGATCCAGCCTCCCGACTTCTTTCTTCGTCTGCTCTTCTGGAAATATTTGGACATGAGTGCAACATTGCTGATTGAGTTTCATGGGTCTGCTGGAAAGAGAGAGAGAGAGAGAGAGACATGTTTGTGACCATCTATGTGGTGTGATTTGTGATGATGTCAGACTAATAACACTTTAAGAGATGGAGTATATTTATATACCAAGTATATAAATATATTTGGTATATTTATATACCAAATATATAATAAAGGAACATTTGGGCAAGAAGGTATGTTTTTTTTTTGTCCTAGTTTAATGAAGAGATCAATACCAGATTCATCTCTGTGATTTCTTGTTTATGTGGCATTTTAGTGAGCACAAAGACTGGAAAATGTGAAAACAACAAGCCAAGCTCCAAAAAACTACTCCAAAGCTGTCTGATTTCTATGTTGTATCTGCATCTTTAGAACCAAACTCTTGACATTTGAAGATCAATATTGATTGCTCTGAAAAGAAAAATCATTTCATTTGTCTTGAATGAAATGACTGAATGGCCTACCTGCCTGTCTACCTACATATTTGGATGGGAATTAACAACTTAAAATGAGAATTCACCAGCTAATTAACAGCAAGGCATGCTCCACCCTCGGAGGAGAATATGCAGCCCTGATCGTCACTAAACTGAGATGGATCTTGAATGTGTTGGTGGCTAGCTTGGCTGCTAACAAGATATAGCATGTAAATATGGTCATTCCTGAAAGATTTGTGCTTCTCTTTTAGTGGAGGAATCCACTCTTAGTACAGCCGTTTTGCAAGTCTTGGATACATTTGCTGCGGAAACTAAAACTAACAGACATAACATAAAACAGTCATATTGCAAATTAACTAAATTATTGGAAATAAACACGGTGATGTCTGTCTGTCTACAGAATGTTAAGAAACTTTGAGAATATCATTAAAATAAACTTTAATACGGTCCTTTTCTCTTCTCTTGTTCTAATGTGGCCCCTGCTCTGTATGCATGTATCTATCTATATTAGGTGAAATGAAATGGGTCAGGGCTGTCGTTCATTTGCAATTTCATTTGGACTTTTCTCTATAATATCCTGCTTTTATTACTTTATTTTGAGGATACAGGGTAAGGGGTGGTGGTTGCGTAATGTCACCACAGCAGAAACAGGGTTGGAGATGGTGGTGTGGGGACACAATAAATACAGTGAAGTATGTTATTCTTGTTGTTGTTGTAATATTCCTGGTTACATTATGTTTTCTTGCTGTGCACGTACAGTGTACATGCTTAAAAGATGTAGTAAAAGAAATGAAGCTTTGATCAGAAAACAGAAAACCCCAAATTTTGAAATAGCAACTTAAAGTGGTGAAAATATTTTGCAAACAAGCAACTCTGCCCAATTTCCTGACTGTGATGATGATCTCAAAGTGAATAAACACCAGAACTCTTATAATAAACTATGTTACTTGCTGAACATCATGACACATGTGTTTTCATCAGTCATTGAAATGAAATAGTGATTTAAACCATGACTTAACTGAGGAGTATCACTGTAACCAGTCACTGTAGATTAAATATAGCCACACACACACACACACGCACACGCACACGCACACACACACGCACACACACACGCACACACACACACACACACACACACACACACACACACACACACACACACACACACACACCTGTCTCAAAATAGCATCTCTACACACAAGCACACATCATGGCAAACAATGTGAAGTGAAAAAAATCACATCCCTGTTCTACTGGGAGAGAAACTGTTGTGTGATTATGATGAACTGGTTAAGCTGCAATTACGCCAGCGAGCGATGGGAGAGGAGACGACAGCAGTTTAGACTACAATTTGGGAGGCGGCTGCCGTGGCTTCTGCAGCTGGGGCCTGTTTTAATGCAGTAATTGATAGACTCTGTCAGTCACTACTGGGTTCAGAATTAAAACTCAAATTATCATCATTAGCAACCCCCCTAATTGCTGCATCAAATGCACATCAGTGTTTTTGTTTTTCATTATAAAATTACACTTGTGTTATCTAATTTCATCAGCTGCATTGACAGCGTCCACTAAGGCCTTTGTAAGTGATTTAAGGATGTGTTTTGTACCTCGCCTGCCTATTTACACACTCCCAGATCATTGGACAGCCAGTTAATGAACATGTTATAGACGTCTGTCAGATGGGCCCCTCCAAAATTACTGGTGTTGATGCAAACCATAAACACAATGCAGTGCTACGTCACATAAATACAGCACACCCAAGCTGAAAACATGCCCTGGATGACTTATGTATCACTGGGTCTGATAGCTGTGACCATTTAATGTCAAATTAAGTCCACTCAGTGGTAACATCTGCATTCATTGTGGTGATGCTGCTGAATCTTTCCAGATCACGCAGAAAAAAAATTGAATGAATCCATTTTCAGAATCATTATTTATATTTTTCTTTTAAAGACAAACATTGAATCAATAGAATCCACTGAAGCAGTTCTTCCAAGGGTCAGACAATATAATATAGGTATATTTGATCCCCTAAACTTGTGTGGGAATAAAGTTCAGCAGGCAAGGGAGAGAAAGAAAGTGAATGCAAAATCACGCAAAAGAAATTGTGTGACAAGGCTCAAACAAAAAGAAAGACATAAAAGTTACATAATAGATTAACAGGTGTGATAACATTTGACACAACAAGCAGTAACTGTGAGACAGTCCAAAACAACAGTTTAACATTCTGCTGTCTAGTGAGCACAAGGTTACATGTCACTGTGAAAATATAGCTAAACAGTTGTGAAAGCCTACTTTATCCTATCGCCAGAGTCACCTTGCCCCCAGAAAAGTCTGTGTCTTTGTCTGTATGAATGTGAAAAGCAACTACATAGAACATACATACTGTGGGCACATGCTGAGCAAGCCAATCTTCTCCCAGACAGACAAGAAATGAGGGCATACACATTATTGTGGGTTTGTCTGTGTGTCTGCCCTTGACAGCATGACCTGCTGTTATCCAGACGCGGTCAAACACTGAACAATCGGCCTTTGCAGTGCTGCCAGGCAGTTAGCAAAATGTAAATGGGCATACCGCACACACACAGTAGAAGTAAATTGGTAAACACAACCACAACGCAACCGCTGCGTTTCACTGCAAACAAATTGGTAGTTGGCACAAACTAAAAATACATTTCATAGAGCTGAGTGCCAACCAGGTCCATCATATTAAAGAGAAGGGAGAGATGTCTAAAAGTCTGCACCACCGTAAATGTCACTGCAGGTAAGAGGAAAATGTTTTATTTTGGGGCGAAATGTCGCTTTAAGTTGCACATATAAAACTGTGATCCCTTATATTTTTTGTTTTTAGGTCTGTTGCAGAACTCTTGACTTCAACTCCAACCACATTATGTTCCCTGACTCCCCACTATAGAATGTAAAAGACTGGACTTTTGAGCGTACAGTGTGACCTTCATTGTGTAATAAGCACTAATTAAAGAAACAAAAGATATCTTGGTTAAGGATACAAAATATTTTTGGAATTTGGTGATCAAGGAAAAACGTTGCAATGTTATTTTGTTGTCTGTACCGTATATTTGAATTTCCACCTATTATCATAGTCTGCAGTTTAAAAGCTATATCTTACAGGAGCTTACAGTAAGTTGTGGTGTGTTCATGGTACTGCAGTTCTATACCAGTAACACAGACCCATATTTACAAGTATTATAAAGAGTCCTTCAAGAGTATTTTCTTTACTAAAATCTGGCCCAATTAGAGAATATTAATGATTGTTAAATGTGCATATGCTGGAGCTGGAAAATGGGAAGGTTAATAGACAGGCAGCATCACACAATCACATTTATCAGTTTCTATTTATCTCTCCTTGGGAGGTGGCAGGTTTACAGTAAATACCTTCTGTCCCCCTAATTTCCTAATGATGGTGATAATGATGGAGAATGGCGCAGTCATTAGCAAGGACAGGCTCTGTGCATCACTCTGTCAGCTACGTCTCTCCCAGACCAACAATGAGAAGTGATGGGGCCCAGCTGTTCCCTGCATCCTCTCCCCAAACTGAACCTCTCTCACTGACTGAGAGAGAGAGAGAGAAAGGGAGAGGGGAGGGGAGGGGAGGGGGTGGGGTGGGGTGGTAAGGACAGAAAGATAAAGAAAAAGTACAATCGTGAAGAGACAAAGAGGAGAAAGGACACCTGAAGAGCGGCCAACCAAGAGAGGACATAAAATCTGACTGGACTGTTACCAAGAATGATCCCTTCAGCCAACTTAGCTCTTAATGAGAACATAGGCAGCAAAACCATCCATGTTTTCATAGCAAACACCTTGTTCTCTGATAGTATTCTACATGCTAACACTTTAAAATACACTGTGTCTCCACATGTTTGAGGACTTGCAGTGGCAGCAACTTATTAATCAGAACGTAGTTTTATACAGTCGATACACTCTAACCAAAATGCAAATTAATCACACACTCCAAATTTATTGTCTAAAACCTAACATTTTGGTAGAATACGATAATGTGATTGTTTATGATTAATTATCAGACTATAAGCCTGCTAACATGATTATAGCATGATAGCAGGCCATTACAACACTTGAGCCAGTTCCACTTCCATGTGGCTACAAACTTACTTGATTTTAGCTGCAGGGCCTGCCCGACCCATTGATCCATGCGGATATCTGTATCAACAACCATATGCCACCCAAAAAATACGACCGAATTGACCGCAACATACCAACATCCTCCAACTGGTCATGCATATGCACAGACACTGAAGCAGGGAAAGAAATGCTTGTGCAATTGTTTTGGAATATATCAGGGATATAGTCTGCATACTAAACCATTAGCATGCTGCGTGACATAAGCTTCATATCAACACAATTTAGAGTAACTTCTGATATCTCTCTGACACTCTCTGCCTGTTACTGTAGCCTCAATGGTAAGACTTTAGCACACCTCATGTTTGGAGGTGTTTTTGCAATGCTTCAAGTTCTGAAAAGTTTAATTTGACCACCACTTTGGGCTTCATACTAACACTTCAGCATGCATTGTATTGAGTAAAGTTTGCGGCTGGGTTACCACTGAGTACTCCGGCTTCCTGCCTCTACCAAAAACATGCAATATAGGTGAATTGATGACTCTAAACTGCCTGTCGGGGTGAATGTGGATGTGGATGGTTGTTTGTCTTTCTATGTGGCCTATGTGATGAACTGGTGACTTGTCCAGGGTGTACTCCACCATTTGCTCAGTGTTAGCTGGGATAGGCTCCAGCCCCCCCTGCAACCCTGCACAGAGTAAGTGGTGACAGAAGATAGATGGATGGATGTATTGAGTAATAATAGTGTGCATGCCTTTGCTTTAATATGCTGAGTGAGTTGCCTCCTTCATGCAATTGCTGGCTGTTTCATTAGTACGCTTTGTTTAGGATGCACATGAAGTGATGGTCAGCACCAGCATTTTTTTCACAGGTGAAATTGTAGCCTATCCATTATGTAAGTACGCAAGCCAGTCTACTGTACAGTACATTATAAGTGTGCTTTAAAATATGTGAAAATAACAATTAAAACACAGCAGTAAGATTTACAGCTAAAAGCAAGGTCAAACTCCTTACGCCAGAAAATTCTCATGGCCAAATATCATTGAAGGTAGTGTAGCCTACTTTATACGAAATTACTCACAAGGACACGTGGAACAGCTCAATAACTTTGCTGTGTAATTATCTAAGTTAATCTTTGAAAAAGCATCACAAAAACGTACGTGTAGTGTCACAGCCAGTACTTGTCCTGTCTTTTATTCATTTTCCACCTAACCTTCTCCACCATCCTTCCTCTTGTTCTATGACCCTTAATCACCAACTGTCGTCATACTTTTAACATCTCCTTCTGGAGGTGGAGACTCTGGCTCTCTCTCCCTTCTCTCTCATTGTACTTCTTTCTATTGTTTGTGCTCCCTTTGTCCCCACCATCTGAATTAGTAGTCTATACCACATGCATTACTATCAGCCTTGTGGAACATTTTACAATTAGCACTGATAGCCAAATATTAAACCTTTTCCAATAGATTCATTTGAGAGTGAGGCTTATCGGGCAGGCCTTGCTTGTTCTGTGTAGCGATAGCTTTCAGTAAAAAGAACGCTGGGATTAAGTCATCTGAAAGGAAGAATGAAACTGAGTGCACTCTATAAATTCAGTGGAGACTAAAATGAACATTTTCATTTGTCTTTCTTCTTCTTAATCTTTGTGTGCACAGCATCCTTCAGAGGTACATATTGGCAAACCGACGCCAAAGCCGGGGTGACAATGCACTGTCTGCACCTCTATATTAAATAAATATGCCTTCAGATATCAGTCTGGCTGTTTTAAAAGTGGCGATGTTCAAAATTTCAAAGTCACCTCTGATGAATAGCACAGGGTGATTAATTCATGATGGGATATGCCACCTTGTCAGGCCGAGCTCTTCACTGGGTAATGGCAACACATACATAATAGAACAGTGGTTTTCTGCCTTCCCTCGTCGTCTGAGTGGCTTCAAAGGAATTAAAAATGGAGCCATCAAATTACATCTGTTGTGGTACTTTGTTACCGTTCTTTTGGAATGAGAAGGTTTATCATATCACTAGGAGTGTCTCACTAATGCAGTGAACGATTGAGATGAATCAAGTTTGTGAAAAAGGCAGTAAAGGGTACGAAGTTGGGGGTATTTGATTTGGTTTCTGTAATGAGCTTGAATAGATATGAAGTCTCCCTCCATTACATCCCATTGAGACAGTTTCTGACAATATGCAATACATATTTCCTTCTAAAGTAATGTGAAAACTACTCTTTGATAATTGATAATTAAAGTTTTGCATCCAACATCTACTCAGCATGTCTGATAGGTGTTAAAAGAGCTTAAAATGGATTTTTCAAAATACTTTTTCAATGAGTTCAAACTGCAGCTGTAGTGCTGCAGCAGATACAGTCATGATTATACCCCTTTTGCGCATCTCCCCTTCACTACAAGAGTGAACAGTCAGTTCAGTAGTGGAGTGACCTTTTCTCTAAACCCTCTAATAACTCTCCGGCTGACAGGCCGAATGAGCAGATGATCCCGGACTCCTTCATGGTGTGTTACAACCGCACTTGTGCAAAATGACAAGTGATTCAAGGTCCTATTATTACCTCCGGGTAAAGAACTTGTGTCACTCTCGACCACTACACTCAAGAAAATCAGCCATGAAGTTTGGTTTTGGGCAATCTGACCGCTGACACCACAGAGCTGTCACTGCGATGCCCTTCCCCTCCATCAACCAATCCCCCGCCTCAACCTCGCACCACTCCTCACACCTGACTGGCACCAGGGGTAGCGTGCCAGGCCTAAAGCATGATTGACACCTCGTCCGATCTTCTGTAAACACCTTGAGATCTTGGCACCTCCAGCAGGGAAGATCAGTGACTTGTGTGAAAGAGGCCTCTCCTCCTGGCCTCGGCTCAAGTCTGCTGGCACTCGCTATGAGGCAGCCTGGCTTGTCAGAGGGAGTAACAAGATGCTGAGTGACTTAGCACCTCTGGAAATGTCAGGCCCCGAGCCGGCGAACGCCAGGCTGAGTGGAGTGGGGTGTGCACAGAGCCCACTGCGACCGGCTCAGCTGTTGCCTGTAAGAAGCAGGAAGGACGACACATACGCTCGACGAGACAAGACAAGCAGCAGAGAAGGACCAGGCCCTGACGATGCATTCTCGCCCCATTCCCTCCGATTTCTGCCACATGTCTTACGCTTGCTTCTCTTTATGGAGAAGTGCATCTGCTACGGCTGAGACGGACTTTTGCTGCCCTAGTACCCAATGTGCAGGGGGTACGACAAAGTCCATACGCGACGATAATGTGAGAAAAAGCAGAAACTGGAGCACGCTCAAGTGACCTATTATTACTCTGGTGAGAGGAGACAAGGCGGTAAAGAGACACCCAACAAGGAGGGGAACACAGTCACGGCACAGTCTGTCAGACTGCAGTTATTTACCATACTGACAAACACATTTTTTCTCTCCCGAGGAAACTCTGGGATGCATGCTGCAACATATTTGGTGGTACATATTTATAGAAGTCAAGCAGAAAGTCGGTTTGGTGAAGCATTAAGGAATCAGGAGATGAAGAAAAGAGTGTTTTTGCAAAAAGAGAGAGACTTTGGAGCGTGATGATGCCCGGGAAAATCTAATGGGCTGTTTACTCACCGCCTGCCGAGATCTACACTGCTACATTGACTCTTGATTTATATTTTCTGATTCATAGAAGCGCATGCATCTTCCTTTAATCAAGGTTTTCTCTATCATCCCCCCTCATCCCCTCCATCTCACTGGCTGCCATCCTTTTTTCCCCCACGATGCACATTAACAGCAAAAACTATAATCAGTTTTATGACAGACTATGTTTTTAGCACATGATGGGTGAATATAGCATTTTGAAAATGGGCTGTCCGTATCCTCAATCTTCAAACAGATCCACTGGGATGGAAGGCAGTATTAGCTGAGAGGACAGTCTCAAGGGTGTGCGTAAGTGAATGGATGCAATCTGATGCCTGCTATTTTTCATGTTTGTTAACAAAATACAATTTGAGGGAGGAACTGGGTACACGGATAAGAATAACAGCACATCATTCGCCTCAGTTGACAAATCAAGTAAGTCAGGGACCAAAAAAGACAAACTTTTAAGCAAATGTACAGAAATGATCTCGACATCCTTTGGGGGAGTTTACAGTAAGTGCTTAATGTTTTCATGTGTCTTTTTTAAATTCAGTGTGGGTGTCATACACTTACTTTCAAAATGTTTGACACATTCGATTCAGTTGTAAAGAAGCACTGACAACTTTGAAAAAAGAACACCATTCCACAAGTCACTGATCCAAAAATTAATCAGCCATTCAAGATCACAATGCCTTTGACATGAAGACAAACGAAAGAAAGCAAAGTTCGGCGTCTCTCTGTCCGGGTTCAGTTTAATTTCTAGCTGGCTGCTATTACCTTATGCCCAGGGCTAGAAGGCACAGGTTCGGCATATTAAGGCTGGGGATTTCTCTTGACCTTTCAGCCAAATGCCATGCTGTTTGAGGTGTACAAGCTTAATTAGATCTGATCGCCCTGTTGCTTTCTAATCTTTGCCTGGACATTTTTTTTGAAAGGCAAATCGCTGTTGTTCATTAGTGGCGTTTAAGATGTGGAGGGCACAGGCTAATGACAAGAGCCAGTGAAGCCAAAATAATCCTGTTGTTTCTGACAATTCCACATGATGCCCACAACTGTTGCATAGCTTGCTTTCAAGGAAGCCCCCCATTAATGAGGAGGATGGCCTTCCAAAGGTTTCGGTGATGTACATTCATCATCTGGAAAAAAAATAAATATACACATTCTCCCAGCTAATGCAGCCGCCGGTTAAAGTGACATTTGCCATTATCCCCATGCTGAATTCAACTGGCAACAAAAGCCGAAGAAACAGCTCAAATCATGCCCAATTAACGGAGGCATCAAACAGTGTAAATCCTAGCAGGAGATTTTACGGGCAGTGCATGGAGAAAGGTCAGGCTCCAGTGGAACAAGGCAAAGTCACAGGATTTATTAGAACTAATGAGCGCTTTTGTTAGACTGAATTAACGCTGGTACACAAGCAAAAATAAATAAAGAAATGCATAGCGGAGGGTGAGCATAACATTAATTCAGTGACACATACAGACACACACACTCGACTGGCTGACAGCCTGACCCAGACACAGACCTAAAATTAATAATGTCCCTTCAAATATGTTAGTCTGTCAAAGTGAGCAGTTAGACCTGTTTTCAAACATGCCAATTTGAGCCCTGCAGCAGAGGCAACACCAATATATGTGAAATTAAAACCCGATCTGAAAATGTACAGATATATATAATTAATACATCTAATTCAATGATGTTTTTGAATTTAAATGATACATTAATCACAATTTTCAAACCTTTTAGATCAATGTTCTGAAAGGAAATTGGATGGGCCTGCTACCAACATATATCACTTTAACATGGAGCTACAGCTCTGCGTTTAAGACGACTAACACCAGACAAAACCAAAATCAAGGTTTAATTTTTACAGATGCTGTAAATACTATATTTATATCAATAATGTTGGGAAACATTGGTTGTGGTCTTATTTTTAGGTATATAAAAACGTCCTCACACTGTCTCCAAATACTCAAACCACCTGAGTCTCCTTCAACATTAGCATTCTTCTCATGAACCCTCAGCCCTTGAATAGAAGAGAAAGTATTTACCGAGATATTTGGATAGGTTCTCGTACCCCTTGTCTTTCTCCGTCTCTGAAACGATTGAGGTGGAGCGATGTAACAGAGATTGGCTGTGACAGCGTCCAAATGAGGCCAACGAATATCCTAATGAGGAAATGCCAGCCATGTTCCCTCATTCCAGTCACACCAGATAGCAGGCCCTGAGCGAGATGTACCCAAGCTGCAGCAAAAAATCAGATTAAAACACCAGCATTGTTATTACGAAACTTCATAGGTTCTATGTGTCTTTTTCTGGGTCAAGAATTTGTTCACATGTAAAACTGCTGAAAACAGCCTCAACTTTGTACATCTGTGATGTGGATTTACATTTCAGTGTCACACTGGGTTTATTTGTTACATAGGTCTAAAGGTGAGATTCATCCACTAAACCACTGCAACATTGTTGTTTGTTGTTTTTTTAAAATTAATCTCAGTCAATTATCATTCAGTGCAATATTTCTGGTGCACAATGATTTATTTACTTATGTTATTTTATAATTTATTTGATTTTTTTAATATTCAGATGTAGGTAGCAGTCCCTCAGAAAGAAATAAGATAGATTGTGTGTTGAGTTGAGGGCAAAACAAAGCAAAAGGAAATGTTAAACGATCTGAAACTCTAACATTGCCAGGAAAAACCGTGTAAAAGTCAGTGCCAGAATAATCTGGAAATAATAAATGACATTGTAAATAATCATAATAATAATGAAAGCATCTGTATGAGTCTAGAATAAACATATCTCAGACACAAACTCACATATTTGTGCCAAATCCTCCACATAATGAGGATGAAACTAGACATTTTAAATTCACAGGTTCTGTTTGGTAGCAAGAACACAATGGGAACGCATTAACAACCCACATAAACCAAGCCCACAAAGGTTTAAGACGGTTTGGAGCAGAATGGAAACTCAGTTGTCAGTGTAGTCACGCCTTAATACTTTCTTAAAGTTACAACATTTCTAATGAGATTCTCTCCCACTCCTCTATTTACTGGGATCCTCAGGAGTCACTTCAGGTAAGTCACCTGCCAATCCCCATGATGACAAATCCCCACTCTCCTCATATCATTCTAACAACACTTTGTGCACTCAAGACAAGGCCCAATGGTGACCAATGGATACCATTGCACAGACTGGATTCCATTAGAGAACAACAGGAATGGGCCCCTCAGTCCCCCAGGTCCTAAAGCAGCATATGACACAGAGCCTGAGGGCAGAGGAAGTAACTCAGCTTTACATAATCCACTGGGCGAGCTTCACAGGAGACAGACTCACTTAATGTGGGGGGAGATATTAATGCCAGTCCACTGCAGCAGTGATACCATAATGATAAGGACTTAATAAGTGACTTCTAAAGACGAACGGAAAATCAGGTTAATTATTAGACTTACTGTTCAAGAGAAAATAAATGGATAAGAGTAATAATTATTGATTAAGTTGTTAAAGCCTCATAACTTTACCATTTTGTAAGGCATTTTGTCTGTTAATCACACAAAATAGGTTATTTTTAATGGAATTCATCATTTTTGCTAAATTTTACTGTTGATTAATCATGAAAATAGTTGAAAACGGTTGCATCTCTGAACAAAATTATGTACTGGTCAACAACGTCAAGCAAAAATCTACAAAAATGTCTTATTTTCCTTTTTTCCCCATCAGTCTTAGAACAGGTCTACTTAAGTACCACATCCAGAATGTTTTAAAAAAAAAGAAAAAAAGAAAGTACAACAGTCGAAATGTAATGCATGACGCAAAGCCTGTGAACTAGGTTCAGGCAGACAACTCAAGCTGCGTGGCGAACACACAATACTCACATGACAGGCCTCATTCTTCACAAACGTCATTTGACACACACTCACAAATGGCGGACTATTTAAGCTGCAACAATTTTTTATTTTATTTTTTTGAGATACTGTCTACATCCCACAAGGGGAAATTATTTCTCTGCATTTGACCCATCCCTGAGGAGCAGTGGGCTGCCTCTACATTGCGGCACCCGGGGAGCAGATTGGGGTTCAGAATCTTGCTCAAGGATACTTCAACTTGTAGACTTGCAGGGGCTGGGGATCGAACCACCGACCTTTTGTTCCGTGAACAGCCAATCATCCAGTTCCCATCACCCCCTCTGCCTGTCAGTGCTGCTGCTGCCCTGCATGCACACCGCTGCCTGCGCTTTAGGGTTAGGACTGGGGTTTGGCATATGGTCACATGAGAGGCACGATCATGAGTTCTAGAGCCAAAGCCTTCCTTGTGTATGATATGCATTGTGGCAACAAACATGTATCGCGTGTTTCTGAAGCGTGGAGGTTGTATGCACGGATGGTGGATGGGTGGGGGGTTGAGGGTTGGCGGGGTGGGGGTGGGGTTACAATTTGGGGATGTGTGACGATGGCCTGAATTGAAAAGAGCCACCTTTTGATTTTGGACGGGCCGTGTTCCTGGCAGGCTGGCCGTCCATAAGGCGGGGTGGGGCCTGAGGATAATGGCAGCAGAAGGGAGAGGAGGCCGACAGCTGGCGAATTCTGCCCCAATATGTTTCCATGAAAGAGGCGAGGAAATTTCAGAAGACGCACTACCCGAACGACACGCTCAGTGGCAAAAGGGAAGATTAAAAATAAAATTAGTTAACATCTTGCCTGTTTCACTCCATGATGCACATTTGAGCTGAGGAGGGGGGAGAGGGGGGAAGTCTGCGACCGTCATTCACATTACAAAAAAAAAAAAAAAAATCAAACCTCACAGATAATTAGTAGAAGTCATGTGTCACCTCCTGAAGCTCGTTCAGCACACACAGATGTGGCCTGGAGTGTTTTAAGCTACTTTCCATTATCTCTTCTTCTCTCTCCTCCCTGCATGCACATCCTGTTTTCCCATCCTAAGCATATTGTGAATCTAAAATGCAAATGACTCCTCTGCCCCCCCCCGCCTCTCCTTTCTTTTTTTTTTTCTACCTCCAATCACCGTGCCTCTAATGAGGTGTAAAATATGTGCATTAATGACAGAAAAGTTATTTAGATCTGGGGGAGAGTTAATTGGTTTTAATCACAGCCTACATCCATCTGGTTATGCGAGACAACAAACTACTTCATCCTGATGCCTCATTAGACATATTGTGAGTCGCTACGACTAAAGGAGACACTCGTCCTAAACTAGCTTCTCTTTTAGACGAGCAGTGTTCAGCTGTAAAGTGTCTATGATCAGGATGTGCAGATAAAACACAGCCAATGTTCTGTTTGACCAAAAGAGGACAGACTGGTGTCATTTTAATGTTTTATATAGTGAAGCACTTGTCATTTATTGAACTACCCTTTATTTCTCTTAAGCTGAATATAACCATATCCTTCTTTTTGTTTACTGACTGTTATTTGCAGCTAATTGACAAACTGTATCATGTTTTGGTATTAAACTGTTGTTCCCGTGATCTGTTGGAAACATCTGAGAAATCAAGGAAAGTTAGAAAAAAAATCTTGAGGGAGAAGCAAAGCCTCTGTCCTTCTGGTGGGCCCACATGGGACCTTGTTTAAAAAAATATACTGTATGTATAGTTACAGGTGAGACATAAATAATTTGAACCCATTTGAATTGAATTGTGCCACATATTGTGTGTGTTAATTCAAAAGATAATTTTGCAACTGAAATTGCACAAAACTGTTGGAATAATAGACCAGAGCACACACTCACAGCCGAGTAAGTGATGTCATCTCGTTTAACACTCACCCAAACCCATGGGAAAAACTCCAATATGTGCTGATGTGAATAGAGTATAACCTCTACCATAGGTGAATGTGAGCAAACTGACAAACCAATTATAAGATGCAGAACTTTAGGGTCCCTACAAAGCATGTGTGAAATTTAATTTAATTCTGTCAAGTAGCTTTAGAGGAGGAGATGTGGACACCTCGTTATATACAGACATATGTACAAACATAAGTACATAAATACGGATGAACAGGTGTAACCCTACATGCCCCCTTTGGTGGGGACATAAAAACCGTTGCACATTAGCTGTACGTGACCAGTTTGTGCCTAGTCTTTTTGGAGAAAGGGTTATAAATAGGTTGACAATAACTGTGAAATGTGATGACTTACACAAAATCTAATTTATTAAAACCAATAGGAATTTGTACCTTCTTATATTGTAGCTTAATCCAATTAACAACACTACAGTGCTTATTTTAATACTAACCTGATTTAGATAAACTCCAAAACAACGTTTTCTAGTCTCTTACGTTCAAGTCTTCAGCTAAACCTCATATTAACTAAGTCTGCCTTCCGTTTTCCTTTCTTTAGTGATGGAAGCTTCATCTCCACATCATCCCCGATTGGTCACATAAGTTTAAAAACATTAAGTATGCCTCAAGGGAGCATTCATTTTGTGTCAGTGTCTTGAAGAGTTTCTGTTAGTAGGGAAGGGTCTCTTTAACCAAAGCACTCATTTATCTGCTGTCTGTCTCCATCCGCTGAGCCTTAAGATGCTCTCACCATCTGTTGGCAGTGTGGCCATGTCCAAAGGACCATGTTTGTGAGTATCCGAACAGGCCGAGAACTAAAATGTGTGAACTGCAGGCCTGCTAGTCTGGAGTGTTGATAAGAGGCATGAAAACATACCACGTGTGAATTTCACCATTAAAACTAGAGTTCACTGGGGATTCAGCCAAGATCCACAGGGACTCAATAAGCACCTTAGGGTTCTTTAAAAACAGCCCGAAAGAATTTGTCTTAATTTAACAAGTAGGGATTGAAAGTTTTCCTCATTCTTCCACATTCCGAGCGCCTGCTCTTTAGACCTGACACAGAGGGAATCATGTCATACTTAATGTTTTTTGAAGTTTTAAGGAGCTAACTTTTTTTGCAGATGACAGCTGCACGGGGAGAAGAGGGAATCTGCAGCTAGGTACACCCACGTGCATCATTATTCATAAGAATTTGGCTGAGAGGCTGCTTTATATGCCCGTCTGATTCACACTGTCACTTAATGTTAGTCCATTTTCATTTTACACAGCAGGCTCCTCTGTTCACATGTGTCAGCTGAAATTGTTTAGGTGTTGTCTCTCCTGCATGGATATTTGCTTCTCTCCAAACCACTGTGAAAGTTGTGCTAAGTTTTGTGTATGTTTCATTTGGGATCAAATCATTAATGCAACAACTAGTTGCATTAATGAGCAAGACACTAATTTATTGAAGAATTTGTGTAATCTAATATTCCACCAGGGTGACAGAAGAGAGTCAGAAAACATTTCCCTCCAGTTAACTATTATGTGGGACTGCACTTAAATTACTTCCTGTCTGACTTGGTAAATCCATCCGTCCATTTTCTGTAACTGCTTATCCTGTGCAGGGTTGAGGGGGGACTGGAGCATATCCCAGCTGACATTCGGCAAGAGGCGAGGTACACCATGTACAAGTTGCCAGTTCATCACTAGGCAAACACTGAGAGAGAAAGATCATTCATGCTCACATTCACGCCTATGGGCACAAATGTTGGATGTTTTTTTGGACTGTGGGAGGAAGCATTTAGGGAAACCCACACAGACTTAGGAGACCATGCAGCTCCACACAGAAAGTGCCCAGGCAAAGATGAATAACCTTTGTGTTTGGGTCTGTATCCTTATGGTAGTGAGAAATGTTTTGTAGTAAACCAGATTTCATTCTTATTGTTTCTTTCCCTGTAGAGGCTTTAAAGATGAAGGAAGGTATGATAGTAAAAAAAAACTCAAAAACTCTTTATAAATATAATGGAAAATTCAATTAAAATATTTCATGACAATTAACCCAACTCCACAAATATAATTATTGTCCTGAAAAAGTAACAAATACCTCTCTTGGTGTGTATGCTCCTTTGTCATCTCTTGTGTCAAACATTAGCATGTGTTCAGCTGAGGTGATCAGAACTCTAGTGTTATGTGTAATAGTAAAGAATAATCCATTTGTTAATCACAGCAAATGATAGAACCAATAAGAAAAGCATCATGTATCCACAAGCATTCAGTATGAAGACAAAATGAAAGCTAAGAGGATGAAGAGCAAGACTTTGTTTTTCTACATATTTTTGTTTAATGCTTGTTACAAGGCCTTCTGTTTGTTGTTGTCCAAGACATTCTGTCTGATTAGTAAAACATACATGTTAATTATAGAAATCAATATAGTTGCAGGCTTGTGTGGGATATGAAAAGTTGTGCAATTTACTGATTTGCAAGATTTGGCAGTTGAACCAGGCGCAGCAGTGATGGAAATTGCTGTGTTAATAATTACGAAGACCTTAGCATATTTAGCTTAATTAAGCAGGCTCCGTATTTACAGCGTTGCTTCATGGCTAATTTGCCTCGTGTCTTTATGTGTGGTGTCAAAAAAATACTCTCTCACTGTTTACATTTGGTTGCAACATCCCTGCTCGTTCATCCTGATTGACATTTCTAAATGTATAGGTGTTAAATCTATTCTAAACTAACCACAAACTGTACAGCTACATGTAGGAAATGATATGTGCTGACAATCATTAAGGAATACTGAACTTTGACACCTAATCATGAAAACAGTGTGCAAGTGGTACTGATAATTATCTGTGGGAGTGTCAGAGTGTGTGTGTGTGTGTGTGTGTGTGTATGGGGTGTATTTCATTCTCTAATTCATGTTAGTGCAGATTCCATTCTAATCATCCTTGACTGGAAAAGGCAACTCTGGTTTCATGAAGCATCATTAATCACATCTACAATCATTTTTGTATAGGAAGTAAATAGTGTCTGAATGCTACATTTCCTTTCTAAGAAAACTACAAATCTCCTCCATTATTGGTAGTAAATACAAGCAAATACTTCTTAACATGAACACTTTAAGAGTCACAGACACAATCCTAATCTGGGGAGTTTTAATTATCACTAATTCTTTTAGCCTCTGTTAGTTTCATTGATTTGTTCCAATGTTTGAGTCTCACATAACACCAACATCAACAACCCACAAAAAGATTATGTGAAAGTACAGAAAACTCCCACCCACTATGTTGCTCTCTGCAGCTCTTTAGCCTCATTTTGAACTTGGTTTCATGTCAAATGAACCCTTATGGTTCAGAGTTGCTGTTCTCAACAACCCCATATCTAGTAGAAGAAAGCAGCTGCTTTTTTTCTTTAGAGTAGGTGGAGACTAAAAGGTGTCATTTGTTCAGTGTCTGCTGGAAGCAGCTGTTTGATATATTGTAATAACTAAGTAGGATTGTTAAAGAGGCTCTTAGTCTCTTGAAAGGGGTAAACAGTTGTGTTTTTGAATGCTTGTTTTGAATTGGTGGTTGTGAATAGGTCCTCGAATGTTCAGTGTAATGTAAAAATAGTAAGGCAAGACTGTCAGTCCCTCATTTATGTAAAAGAACAATTAAAATTGGACTTAAAATGAAAATAAAAACACATTTTTTAAATTGTTTCATTTTTTTAATACATTTTTCCTTAAAATAAGAATTCATGAAACACAAATTATAATTTAGTTGTGTCTGGTTTTCACAAAGATATTGTTCTGATGAGCTGTTTCCACAAATTCTGTGGTTCATGGTGAAGGCCTTCATTTAAAGATAGATGTGTCCTTGTAACAGTGTTGCATCATGGGAATGCATGTGTTCAAAAGGTTGGTGGGGAGGATCCAGGCAAATGCACAGAGAGAGCACTGAGGCTGTAAAACAACACTGGGTTTTTACATCTGTCTGGCCTCATTGCTATGCATAGAGCCCCAAGCCACATTTCTCTGCTTCCACTTAGGGGTAGAGCACATTGGCTATGCTACTGCCCTGACAGATTACTGCCCTGAACAGTGGTGCCGCCGCCAGTGAGAAAGAGGCCTGCCAGCAACAGCTGTCCTTTAGCATTGGAAATGCTAAGTTCCCCTTTGACGAAAACTGAATGGGAAAGAGTGTCAACAATGCTTCGTCCTGGAGTGGTTGCTAACATCTTGTAACTTTCTGAGCAAACCACTTCTGTTACAAACTTTAGGATCAACAGAGCAGTTGAGATGTAATATGAATGTTAATTCTTTTTGGCCCCTGTGCTGCCCATTGTAGAGTAGGAAGAAATAAACAAAAAAATACAGCATCAACAACGCTTTTGAGCTTGAGTGGCGGGTTTGCAGGCAGCTATGCAAATGAAGCTGGAGGAGAGGAAAGCAAACAAATCTGTTAATTGATACATCCCGTCAGTGAAGGGCTTCAAGGATTACCTGGAAGAGCTGGAGAGTCATCATCTGATGGCTGGAACACACTGCAGGAGTTTAAAGTGCATCTAATGGGGATGTTAGCTGCCGTCCTCTACAGGCTAATGGCAGCCATTTGTTGGCTGTGTAGAGGATGCCCAAGCTGTCGAGGGCCAGGCATTCGGAGTGACCGCGGGTGACCTGCGGTGACCCCGACTTACAAGTGAGCGGGTAAGTTCAACAGCCTCTCGTGCAAAAGCCGTCCGTGGCAAGAAGACACTAATTAAGGTAACACATGCAGCTAAGTCCCACAAGTGTAGCACACAGTTGGAGTGTATACTGAACCTTGTCATGTAGGTCACTTTGGAGCTTTTAGCAAAGCTATGCATGTTAATGGCCTCTGCCGCAGTAGTCACTGCCTCTGCGCTCATGGGGGGTTTTGTGTACTAACTGTGGGGCTCTTTTCTGAAACATATGCATTGCAAATTGAGATTATGGCTGGTTCCATTTAGTGCAGGTCCCTGTGGCGTTATTTTACCACAACAAAAATCAGAGTACATGATGCTGGAAGAATTATGACTGTGGATGAAATTGTTACAGTAAAAGGGAGTGGAGAGAGATGACCATCTGCTTAGTAAATATGAAAGTACATCTGACATTTGATTGAAACCCAGATGGATTCAGGTAAATAAGCAGCTATATGTAGGCCTACCTTAACGTCAGGTGGGACATTGCATGCTAAAAAAACAGAACAATATTCCATATAGTTTCACATTCAAAGGCTTATTGTGCTTTTGTGTGTTTTAAAAATCATGTATCATGAACACAGAAGGCTGTGAGTGAGCCAGTAAACAATAATAGTTTGAACATCTATATATTTGTTCCACTCAAAACACCAGTATAAGAGCTTTGTAACAGCCAGATTGCACATTTATTAGTGCAAATTCAACTGATATGAAGCCTCCCTAAGCTCTTTGAGAGTTAGATGAAGTTTGGCAGCTGCCATGCTGACATTGAGACGACAAGGACCCAAACCAGGATTGTTGGAGCTATAAGGTGTTTATCATAGACCATCAGGTCATCTGGATGTCTCCAATTTTTCACATTCTGGTCTTTCTGGAGGTGGAGATACACTATGTACTGTAGCCAAACATATGCAAACAGGAGCATGTACTTAGGTGTGAGGCTGGTTTTTGTGGTTCAGGCTAGGCCACTTCATTAACATTAAATTCAAGCTACAGAATACAATAATATTTTAGACCAGTGGCTCTCAAAACATTTTCACATCAAGGACCCCTGCACTGACACAAATTAGACCTCATATTTGTTAAGATTTTGCCCGAGGGTCCCCCATTTGATTGCTTTTACATGTTTTATTACAGAAATGTAAGGAACTCATGACGGAAATAGTCCTACATTCTGTCATTGTGTTTCTTATAGATGGAATTATAGTGAAAATAAATTCCACTTTTTGCTGAGGAGGCAGTGGGACCCCCTCAAGGACCCCTGGTGGTCTCCAGACCCCAGTTTGAAAACCACTGTGTTAGATGTGATTCTATCTTTGTGTCAACAGTTTGTGTTTGTTGCTTTCCTGTTTCAATATTAGAAATCCTGAGCACAAAGCCAGATAAAGAAATGGTTTTCCAGTTCGCTGTGTGAAAGCATGACTGGTCTGCATTGTACCATGAACCCAACCCCATCCAACACCTTAGGGATTAACTGGAACGCCTGTAAGCAAGACCTTATCGTGCAACATTAGTGGTGGACCTCACTGATGCTCTTGTTCCTGAATGGAGCAAATTCCTGCAGCCAGATTATTTCCAAGAAATGCAGATGCACTTATAGCAGCATGCCCATTGTTTCTGAATGAGAAGTCCAATTACATGTGCTTTGCTGATCAAATAGGCATGCAATTACATGTTGCACATACATGTTAAATCAGTATTAATCAAGACTCATTACTAATAAATACGAGGGAGGGAGCAGTCAGGAATGTGCCATAAAGCCGCACATGAAACTGTTCATCAGGTGACTGCCCACCAGTGTCTTGTTGTGCGCCTGCCTTTACTGTGATACCCTCAGAGCAGTGGCATGCATGTGGCAGAGATCTTCAGCTGAGCCTCACAAATTGTCTGCCGCCACGTCAGTCAAGCCTTGTTTACAGATATCCAACATCCTTTCCTTCTCGCTTGGCTGTCTCGTTGCAAAGTCAGTCGGGGATGTGTGATGTACATCATCGGTAATCAGATAAGTTGGGTACCATCCTCCTGCTTTCTCTCCAAAACAACATGTCCACTGAACTGAAAGCCAGAGTGCAACTGTCACATTAGCTGCCAGAGAGTACTCACTCTGCTATGCCTGGTAAACAAACCCCGAAAGATGCTTTGCATGACAGATAGACTGAGGGCGCTTTCAGGCGAGGCCAGAGAATCGCCAGAAAGAACCACCATCCTTCTCCTCTCTGTTGAAAGTTGAAACTCAACAATTAAAATGGCAGCGCAGGGCATTATTTGAATATGCATGGCAGACTGTTCCATCCATGAAAAAACTAATTATGTGGTCAACAGTCTATCTATGTTTTAGCTTCTATTTAATTTGCACATTAAATCATGGCAACCTACATTTTGATCTTGCACAGAGTTGCGCATGCTTTTAAGTGAGCTGCTTTAATGAGGCATATCATATTCACTGAGAGGCGTTCTGTCAAAAAAACAAACTAACTGTTGTGTGTCACTTTTCATAATGAGCCTCTGCCTTGTTATTTTTCCTTTTCCTGTGGATCATGATGGAGCCATCACAGATTTTCATCTCCCCATAGCTATGTTCTCCTGTGGAGGCAATACTAGTTGGTTAAAGTTATCGCTTCATGAGTTTTGCTCTGAGCACTCTGGCAAAGTTGGACAATTAGTTTGGAATCCCTGGGCTCTCAGAGGGGCGAACATGAGGGAAACGGCCAATTATGGAATGTGATTTATTGAAATGTGAAAAAAAACAAACAGTGTTTGTGATGTTGTTGGAAATGTCATTAGTACAAATAGGAAATGTTTATGAATGTGTGACAGAATGACTCATGTGGTTAAGGTCATAAAAACACTTTGCAAGCACTGAACACCAATGTTAATATGTAATTTATTCAACTAAATACATAAAATACAGCCATTCAAAAGATTTCTGACTAGCAAGTCAACACTGACAGAAACAAACCAGCAGTCCAAACCAGCACAAACACTATGTATTTACACAATGTTAATTCCTCAACCACAGGGCATCCCATGGTCCAGCTGGGACACTCAAAGCTTTCTTCCCTGTCTCTGAGTTACGGAAAAAAAATTCAGACCCTGCGCCGCTTGCCAAAAACACTGTTCATCCAAAGTAATTTGCAGCAAAGTCCATTATCATCATCACTTGTGGTGATGAATTCCCTATGATGGTGGCAGGCCCGCAGCAGCCTCTACTCATAATGACATTCTGCTCTTGTTGGCAGTCACTCCCCGTCAGATGGCTGATTCCCAACAGCCACCGTGTCAGACAGAGCACACACACAATACTGGGTTGGGCCCCGCCGCCAGAAACGGGGACAACAGGACTGGAGCTTGAAAGACTTCATTTGTGGGAAGGCTGCAGTCTAGTCAGCATGTTATTTTTAAATAATCATCTGTGACATTCTAAGTATTTTTGTCCAGCTGTATGTCAAGTTTTTCCTCAGCTTTTCTAAGAGTTCGTGTTCTAAACATACGTGTTTTTCCAGGGGAAAATTCTCTGCTACACAGGAAGTGACGCAAATTCTATCACACACTGACCTCCAGTTGTTTATACAGTATGAGCCACAAAAGCGTCCGTGCTGTTTGACTGACAGCGACTTCACACTGTCAATCCCTAAGATTACAACACCACAGATGATGATGAATTTAAATGAAAGAGAGAATACAAAAATCATTACCACTTGACACACAGCATATTGCTGTGCGTTCAATTTGCCTGGTCAATTTATTGAAATCCTTGATGGACAAAATGATAATAATAATAATAATAACTTTGATGTAATTCCACATAGAGGGCTGACATTGGATTGGTCCATAAAACCACAAATGACTTTAGCAATACACTTGTTTTTTAAATGTTTTTAAAACTATTTATTTCAACAATATCTACACACGGCAACTGTATGGTTATGGTTAGAAATAGAACGCCTTTACAGAGTTCTCCACAAGTTTTTGAGTAGCCGGATTTTCAAAGAAAGAAGCAAGCAATGCCATCTAGATGGGTGCCTTCGGTGACCTATTTTGAGCGCCGTAGAGTCAAGCAGCGCCATAGGCGCACGTCAACTAGGGGGTCCAGGGGCGTGCTCCGGTGTGATTTGGTGACATCTGGTACATTCTGAAGGACAAAAATTGAATATATTCTCCATGTATAAATGAACATTTATCAGAAAAATAATGTCATGAGATA
Source organism: Chaunax sp. Z400 (assembly GCA_037577475.1). Taxonomy (NCBI): domain Eukaryota; kingdom Metazoa; phylum Chordata; class Actinopteri; order Lophiiformes; family Chaunacidae; genus Chaunax; species Chaunax sp. Z400. The sequence goes on along the minus strand of CM075187.1, from coordinate 21,553,564 downwards.
CCGAATATTTATTATTCATTGCTCTTTCAAAATCTCTCCTAAATTAAAAATACTATAAATTATCAAAATAAAATTGCACTGAAAAATCCAGCATATTATACTTACAATCAATATAAACTGAGAATCTTTACAAAATATAGAAAACTGTAAGAAGTGAATACGATAGAAACCTTAATCATCTATTAATGTCTGTAAATGAAACAGGTTATTTGTGTATGTTTGAGTTACAGCTGGAAACACGACTAAAGAAATAGTTTTGTTCAAAGCATTTTAAAGCCGCACGTCATAGGATCTTTAAGGATAATCATATGTCAGCCATCATTTTAATCTTTATTTATAAACCTGGTTGTTACAAAATAATTATAAAAATAATAAGTATGAGGAATAATATTCAGTGTGTTTGCTATTTTTGCACAACAGGTGCAAGCTGGTGTCCTAGCAACAAGATGAGAGCAGAAAATGCAATACAGTGGTTATGATGTCATAAATCTTCGTAGAATGTTGGGATTATGTGTCCTAGCAACAACAAGATGACAGCATAGAATGCAATAGAGGCGTTATGATGTCATGTCTTCCTAGGATGTTGGGATTATATAAATATGCAGACCCAGGTTTGGTCTAACTGAGATAAACCAGCGACGATGAATAAAGACATGAAGAAAAACCTCAGCAACAAGCAACAACAACTGAGGGGGGAGCTGACCGACGGTTCACTGAGGCTCTCCGAAGGTAAACTAGTGGGAAGAATCCACCTTGATGTTGAAGCGGAGATGCTGACTGTTTTCCTTGACAAGGTCCAACAACAGAAAAACGGCACTGTGTGGCTCCAAGAGAAGGAGCAGATGGAGAAGGAGATCTGTGGTCTCAAGGCCCGGCTGGCTGAGACCAATCAGAACAACTCCTCAGGGGAAGTGGAGGGTCTGAAATCCCAGCTGGAGACCGTCAGTGAGACGCTGCTGACTGTTCAGACCAACTGCTCTGACCTCCAAGTCCAACTGGAGAGGAGGAATGCAGTGACTGGACAGCTGGAGAAGGACCTGCAGCAGGAGAGGGCCGAAGTCAAGACGCTGCAGGAGAAACTGACCACGATGGACGACGCTCTTCTGAAACAAAAGGAAGATGCTATGAAGGCTGTGGAAACAACACAGGCTTCCCATCAAGCCCAGCTGGAAGACTCCATGGCAGAGATTGCAAAATTGCAGTCTGCCTCGAACAAGTCTAAGGACCTGTCCCTCCACCTCCAGCAGGAGAAAACCTCCCTGCTGGAAGAGACAGAAGAAACCAAAGCCTCCTATGAGGCTCAGCTTGAAGAGCAGAAGAAGGAGGTTAACACCCTGAAAGCTGCTCTGAACGTGGCTGAGAATCATCTGGAGACCAATCAGAATCAGTGGCAGGAGGAGAAGTCGTCTCTCCTGCAGGACACAGAAGCTCTCAAGAGGACTCTGCTGCAAAAGGAGCAGGAGTCAGAGGAGAGGGAGAGAGCCTTGAGGTCCCAGCTGGAGGATCTGGAGAGCCAGATCCAGAAGAAAAAGAAAAAGAAAAAGTGGTACAGGAAGCTGTTCTTCTGCTGACCAGAGTCAGGACCAGAAACTCATTAGATCTTGGATTAATCAGGTGGACAATCTTAATCTTAATCCTCAAACAGTCCTTTGAAAAAAACCTGTTTGAGCTTCAAGACTTGGAGACACCAGAACAGTCAGGCCAACTGCTACACAAATGTTCTCTTTTAACTTCTGGACATTAAACTAAATAAGAAATTTTAAAAAACAAAAACTGATGTATGTTGTTTGGTTGTTTTTTTGAGTATCTAAAGTTACATTACATGCAGTCATCAGAGTATTCCACAAGTTTTTGAGTAGCCAGCAATGCCACCTAGATGGGCGCTTTTGGCACCCTATTTTGAGCACTGTAGGCGTGAGTTACGCAGCGCCGTAGGAGCACGTCAACTAGGGGGTCCAGGGGCGTGCTCCGGTGTGATTTGGTGACATCTGGTACATTCTGAAGGACAAAAATTGAATATATTCTCCATGTATAAATGAACATTTATCAGAAAAATAATGTCATGAGATACCGAATATTTATTATTCATTGCTCTTTCAAAATCTCTCCTAAATTAAAAATACTATAAATTATCAAAATAAAATTGCACTGAAAAATCCAGCATATTATATTTACAATCAATATAAACTGAGAATCTTTACAAAATATAGAAAACTGTAAGAAGTGAATATGATAGAAACCTTAATCATCTATTAATGTCTGTAAATGAAACAGGTTGTTTGTGTATGTTTGAGTTACAGCTGGAAACACGACTAAAGAAATAGTTTTGTTCAAAGCATTTTAAAGCCGCACGTCATAGGATCTTTAAGGATAATCATATGTCAGCCATCATTTTAATCTTTATTTATAAACCTGGTTGTTACAAAATAATTATAAAAATAATAAGTATGAGGAATAATATTCAGTGTGTTTGCTACTTTTGCACAACAGGTGCAAGCTGGTGTCCTAGCAACAAGATGAGAGCAGAGAATGCAATACAGTGGTTATGATGTCATAAATCTTCGTAGAATGTTGGGATTATGTGTCCTAGCAACAACAAGATGACAGCATAGAATGCAATAGAGGCGTTATGATGTCATGTCTTCCTAGGATGTTGGGATTATATAAATATGCAGACCCAGGTTTGGTCAGAAAACACTCTAACTGAGATAAACCAGCGACGATGAATAAAGACATGAAGAAAAACCTCAGCAACATGCAACAACAACTGAGGGGGGAGCTGACCGACGGTTCACTGAGGCTCTCCGAGGGTAAACTTGTGGGAAGAATCCACCTTGATGTTGAAGCGGAGATGCTGACTGTTTTCCTTGACAAGGTCCAACAACAGAAAAACGGCACCGTGTGGCTCCAAGAAAAGGAGCAGATGGAGAAGGAGATCTGTGGTCTCAAGGCCCGGCTGGCTGAGACCAATCAGAACAACTCCTCAGGGGAAGTGGAGGGTCTGAAATCCCAGCTGGAGACCGTCAGTGAGACGCTGCTGACTGTTCAGACCAACTGCTCTGACCTCCAAGTCCAACTGGAGAGGAGGAATGCAGTGACTGGACAGCTGGAGAAGGACCTGCAGCAGGAGAGGGCCGAAGTCAAGACGCTGCAGGAGAAACTGACCACGATGGACGACGCTCTTCTGAAACAAAAGGAAGATGCTATGAAGGCTGTGGAAACAACAGAGGCTTCCCATCAAGCCCAGCTGGAAGACTCCATGGCAGAGATTGCAAAATTGCAGTCCGTCTGGAACAAGTCTAAGGACCTGTCCCTCCACCTCCAGCAGGAGAAAACCTCCCTGCTGGAAGAGACAGAAGAATCCAGAGCCTCCTATGAGGCTCAGCTTGAAGAGCAGAAGAAGGAGGTTAACACCCTGAAAGCTGCTCTGAACGTGGCTGAGAATCATCTGGAGACCAATCAGAATCAGTGGCAGGAGGAGAAGTCGTCTCTCCTGCAGGACACAGAAGCTCTCAAGAGGACTCTGCTGCAAAAGGAGCAGGAGTCAGAGGAGAGGGAGAGAGCGTTGAGGTCCCAGCTGGAGGATCTGGAGAGCCAGATCCAGAAGAAAAAGAAAAAGAAAAAGTGGTACAGGAGGCTGTTCTTCTGCTGACCAGAGTCAGGACCAGAAACTCATTAGATCTCGGATTAATCAGGTGGACAATCTTAATCTTAATCCTCAAACAGTCCTTTGAAAAAAACCTGTTTGAGCTTCAAGACTTGGAGACACCAGAACAGTCAGGCCAACTGCTACACAAATGTTCTCTTTCAACTTCTGGACATTACACAATGTATTTTATTAATTTATATGTTTTGATGGATACAACAGGGAACGAGCAGAAATTCTGAATACATGAAATAAATGAAAATGTTGAGAAGTTTGAGACCAAAAATCAGTGAATTTATCTACCAGATCAGATTTCTGATGGAGGCTTCAGAAAAGTGTCAAATCTCTTCAGATCAGAGTCAAACACTCATTCCAAACACTTGTCCAGTAAAATAGACTCAAAACCAGCTCATCAATTCTTTTCTCAGTATTTATTTCTTAGTCTGAGTGGAAAATCTTCACACCGGAGTACAGGTGATTCTTCTGAACCCTCTGAGGTCTGTGGACGGCTGAGTTTAGCAGGGTTTTATGCATTTGAAAAAGTAGCCGGCACTTCCTGAGCGAGTAGTCGGCCATTCTGCCGGCTGCCGGCGCTTGTGGAACACCCTGCCTTTATTGTCATTGTAGAAATACATACAACAAAATGCTATGAGTGCTATGATTATAAAACTTTTATAAAACAAGAAAAGACAGACATGTAGAGAGATGAGAGCTGCTGTGTCCATGAGCGCCATCATCTTGCCAAGTAGTTCGGGAAATAATACAGTAATGGCCGATAAAATATGCTCATGAATGCATTATAGGCAGGCAGCTAAAGTCAAAATTAGGAAGACATTGGTGTTGATTTAAAAAAGCAAACATAAACTGTTCACGGGTGAGAACTCCAGTGTCCACCGCACACTGTAATTAGCTCTTCATCGAATTCACAGCAGTGCATACAATTCACATTCAATTCCCAATCCTGAATGCACAACAAATATAGGCAAGAGAATAGAAGCATAGACATAGATCTTATGTTCTTGCAGTTACGTGAAAGGGCGGGACAATGATGAGCTTATACCTGATTTCACTGCTGGACCACATTATGGTTGATGCCCCTTGAAAAGAAATGTAAGAGGCTGCGAGGCCACTAATATTAGGGAAAGTCATGGAACCAGATGCCTACTTTTCCCTTTTAAGAAGACCTCTAGATGCTCATTCATAAGGTGAGGTCAGGTTGGATATTTTAACATCTGCTTCTTTGCAGCCACATACTAAACTACAGCACACTGTTTTGACAAAAATGGTATTGTGAGTTCCAACATATGTCAGTACATGAAATTGTATTGTTGATTGTGTTCAAAACAAACACGTTTAACCTTGAAATGCTTCTACGTAAAGTTAAAGACAAGGTGTGTGCACTTTGGTATTATCAACAGGGGAAAACGTAAAACCAAAAAAATCCTGGTCCTGAAAAGCACACCATGACAATAGTTTCATAGCCACAGTACTTTTATTTTGGCTGAGACACACACAACCTTGATATTTTATCTCCCTATGAAACTGCTTTGGCTGACATTCAGCATAGAGTTACATAACCCATCCAGCAGACACAGAGTAACATTAGCATTCATTTGGAGCTGCCCACCTGATCAATGCAAGTCCAATATTCACTGTCCTCTTTGCTCTGGTTCAGTCTCCTCTAACTCCTATGAAAATATCTGCTACTTGCTAAATGCCTCCTTTTCGGTAGCAAGCCACACTGTGTGTGTGTGAGTGGGGGGGCTAGCATACTACAGATGATAGATTTATTTTTAGTTATTTTACCTTTATTTTAAAATCTCTTTTACAAGAGTGTAAAGGACTGTGAGTGGCACTGATAGATAGGGTTACAACATAAGAGGATGTAAATAACAATTTACAATGGGGAAAAAACATGAAGTGTCAGAAATATTCATCAATATTCATCACAAGTCATCAATGTCAAGGGTCGAGCAAGTGCTATGTGAGTCATACAAAACATTTACAGCCAGATGTGCCTGCATCCAAGTCATTCAAGATAGCTTTGAATGCATCTAGAGAGATCAAGTCATTTTCAACTGATTCCAAGCAGCAGGAGCAGTATACCAAAACGCACAGAAACAGACAGAAAGTAAGAATAAGTCCTGGGAGCCAAGACAATAACTTCCCATGCTTTTTGGAATGATGTAAATCAGGAGATAAGATGGAAGAACAGCCTTATACTGTACATAAGAATATGCCAGTAGTTAAATCTACGAGTGGATGAGGCAGACCATCCAACTCTGGCACACAGCGAGCAATGCTGAGTAAGGGCTTAAGAATTTGAAATAAATCTCAGGGCTGCATGGTAGACAGCAAAGATGCATGCATGTATAAGACTGTAGTCCAGCACAGACATAAAGGTAGTAGCAACAAGTCTCCTTTTGGCCTCCAAGGAAAGGCAAGACATGATTCTAAAATAAAAACCCAATTTCACTTTTTCACCAGTTGCTGAATGTGAAGCATAAAAGAGAATTGTCAATTACTGTACCTAGGTATTTTTTGTTGAGATACAGATTTGATATCTGATGTCAGAGCCCTGAAAAGTGATGATAACTGGAAGGTTCAGTGGCATTTTGAATTTCATTTTACATTTGAAAACAGCATGACTTTTGTTTTTTCAGCATTTGCCTTTTTTTTTACAAACTCACACAAGGTATATTGTGCAGTATTTTAAGTTATGTGTAGCTGACTAAGAGCCTGGCTTGGTGTGCATGCAGTGCAGTATCTCACAGTAACATCAGTATGTAAATGGAGGTTTGCATTGGAAACATTTTGATCAAGGTTGTTGATATACAGTATATGATGAATGTAGGTCCCAGGACAGATCCCTGGGGTATGCCCTTGGGTATATTAAGGGAGCTAGGAGTAATACCTTCTACCTGCACGCGCTAAGAGCTAACTGATAGGTAATTCTCAAACCAACAGACAGTCCTATACTAATGAATGTTTGCTTCATTATTGCATGATCCATGTTGCTTGTTGACTAAAAAGTCTATAAAATCAATTACTAGAAAAAAAGGCAGATTTCTATATCAGAGGGACGAGAGAGATTAAAAAAATTGTCAAAGGTGGGGTAATAAAAACAGCTGACAGCTTTAAGAAATAAGGCTCCAAATGATCAGGACCTGCTTATCTTTTGTGAGTCCCTGACAATGCATGGAGGAAGCTCTGTGCTATTTGCCTTTCCAGCTAAGGACTTAACAATCTTCCAGAAATTTCAGGGGATTGTTTACGTTGTTTGATTTCGGTGAGGAAGTGCTTGGATTGAGCTTTTCTGATTGCTACTGTGCATGAAGCCTGAAAAGCAGCCAGTCTGAACTGAGATTTGTTTTTGTGGCTTTAGCCCATGCCACATTGCACTCATGGAGTGAGTTTGATAAAACAGGCATTATTTCTGCCTTTGACTCTGTACCTTTTAGAAAAGAGTGCTTGTAAACAATTTTAGTAAAACCATCATAAAAGAATTTATAGAAACTGTAAAATTGTCCTGTTAGGCCGTGATATTGGTCAGACAGGCCAAGAACACAGAGTCAGAGGGGAAGAACGAAGGGAGGGGTGACAAACTGATACACATATTCAGCGGTGCAAATTCCCCGGCAAATTGTAGCACTGTTTGAGAGCATTTCATAGGAGTCTTGCAGGAGTCCCATGAACGCGTCCTCCTGGGCTGCACAAAGTGGGAAAAACAAAACAAAACACACAGTATAACAGTGCATCATTTCCTTGACCTGCTGTTCTGAAGAAATCATGCTACTAGGCATGTGACGGAAAGCAAGTAAACAGACAGAATCCAGGTCAGTGGTGTGATAATTCAGTGTTCCACCCTTCTGAGTTGGAGGATGCTCTTGCGAGACGTCACATGCAAACAGGAAATCATGTTTACCAGAACAGCTAAGAGTGCACTATGATAAATGTGCCATAAAACCAAAGCAATACTCTAAAAAGACTAAAAAAAACTTGGTAATATTTTCCAAGGTTGCTTCAATACTTTCAGTGTGTAGTCATGTGATTCAATGGTACAAGTAATATGACAAACATATACTCGTGCGTTTACTATAAAACGTAAAGTACCTGACTTTTTGATAGCAGAGGGCATAATGACAACGAAAAATGAAGAAATTGGAAATTTCCTTCCGTCTTTGGGATGATATAACCCTGACTTGTAAGATAACACGGGAAACCTTGGGAAGCAAATCAAGATGGCTGAAGGTGACTCTAAGCACAAGCTTACCGGGGGATTCGGTAAACAAGAGGCCTGGCAAGCACAGTGCTCGGCTGTTGACAACTGGTGATGGTGACCAGGTGGGATATGTTATCCTAACAGTCTGGAACTCTTGTGAATTATTTGCTGATAGATATAAACAGCTGTTATTCTTGGTAATGGAAAGCAATTAGAAACATCTGCATACTTGGCTGTGAGCGATGCCTCCGAATGGCGGCCATGGCTCCCAGGTGCCAGTGGGAAATAATTACATCATCAGAACGGGGGCTGGGGCTGGAGGACCGCTAGTGATCTGTGAAGAGCAAGGAGGAGAGCCCAAAAAGGGACACAAACACACACATAGACACACACAAACTGCATTTGTCAAACATTTGAAGACTTTCTTCTGATTTCAGTCATTACAACCTCCAACCTTCACTGTTTCCTTTCATCCTAGTTCAAACACTGTAACCCAACAATTAATCGATGTTCTTGGGTTTAAAGGTTCAACCAATCATTGTGTCTTCAACCCTCACCCTTACTCTTCTCTTTTCCTATTTAATCTTTTCTTTAGCTGCAACTGATGGATATTCTATGAAAGACTTTCTACCAAAATCTTACACCATACGCCACAGTATTATTATTATTATTATTATTATTATTATTAATCACCTGAAAGTGTCAGGGGCATAGGTGCATGCCAGGGCTCTGAACACAACTAAAAGTCAGTTGTGTTTTGCTCAGGTTGAAAACTTTTAAAATTGGGTGCGTCCTTGCATCACATTGTGCCACACCGTGTGAATTTACATTTACTGTAATCGCACCTCTCCATTTATTCCCTCCACCAACAAGACTTCGAGGAAGTTATGTGATACATACTATTTGTTTGTCTGTTTGCGTGTCTCTGTGTGTGTTTGTAAGCAGGATAATTCCAAAAGTTTTGTAAAAATTTCCATTAGTTGGAGGTTAGTGAGGTGAACTGCAAAGCAACCAAGGCCCCAAAGTCAGACCTTAAAACTAGATCTTGTTTCTATCCTTATCTAAAACTCTAATGCTAATTTATAGCTTTGAATATAAGTATTTTTTGTACAAATACACTGCAACAAAGATGATAGAGCATCTGAAGTGTTTGTGAAGTGGTGATATTCTCAATAGATCTTCTGATTTAAGCGTATTATTTAGTGAAGAGATGAAGTTAGACAGCGGTGATGCAGTCAATGGGACAGGTGCGACATTACAAACTCCATCTGCATTTCTCAGGAGTAGATATCTGCAGTATGTCCACAAAATGTGTGCCGTTTCACTACATTTAACCACACAGATACAATAATCACACATTAATTCAAGTTATACATTTAAGCTGTACAGAAGTGAAAAGGATTCGAAAAGCCTCACTTTGAAAATCTGTCCTCTCACCAAATGTCTGAAACTCAAACTGCTTCTCACAGGCGAACAAGTACAAGAACACACTTCTAAACACATACACCCACAGATGAGGACAGCAGACATTTGTTATGGTGATAATTAATTCTGTTTTCCAAGCAGTATAAAAGATCTGTGTATGTCTCTCTGATGTCTGGAGTATGAATTCCCTCTGAACGCTGTTAACTCCAACTATTTAACCATTTCAGCGAGACATTCTTACATAAAGATATTAGGAATCAAGCTTATAATGGAGTATTAGTGTTGTGAATGTAGTGAGTTTGTCTCGTCCCAGAGCGACAAAGATTTTCTTTTAAAACGTTTTCCATTAATTGACCAACATCAATGTTGTGACTGGTTAGAGGGTTTGAAAGACGACATTGGTGCCGACATAATCTCCAACCACATTTCCACGAACAAAGCCAATAGTGTCCAATAAGGCCACAGCCAGAAGAAATGGTAGCAAGGGTTAAACCCTAAAACTGGAAAGCATAAAATAATTCTGCTTGCCAATATACCGCCAATAGCCTTGAGAACCGTAATACTGTAGCCATGCCACAGATGTTGACTATTTTGTCATATTTTATGCCTAAACATATGTGGACAGACACACAGACTGTTGGCCGACTGAAATGAAACTTCATTACACTGCTCACTATAAACAAAACAACAAATCTGAGGTCACCTGTGTGCTCGTCACTCAAGTGACACAACAGAGGCAACATAAACAAACCAAAATTCAATTCTAAATGGTTGCAGCCATGCATTAGGCCAGATCAATGGTCGATCAATAAACGTTTTTCTCAAAAAATTCAGTTTTCAGTTCAAAAATATACTTTTACCCTTTTTCATTGTTGGATCGGCTGCCCTTACTTTTACTCAGTCCTTTACTGGAAATTTCCTCTGTGATATTTGATATGCAGCAAGTCGCAGCATAATTTGTTTCCCTCTAATTGTGTTGTGTATGGAGCTGCTGACCTTCTGCCCCAGCCTCTTCTCCCTCTAAACAATGCCGCGGCTGTGAGAGCCCCGACTGTGCAATGCCTCTGAATTTACCCCTGCTAAAGCATGACTGTGACTCTCCACATACATCAAGGCACGGGCCCCTACTGAGTGTGCTCATCAGCTGTAAATACCAACAGTCTGCGCTGCTGGGGTGAAATGAGCAGTCTGGGGGATCTGACCATGTCGTGAGATGGCAGGTGAGGCCTGATGGTTAGAGTGTCCTGTCGGCAGAAGGTCATGGGCCTGATCCCATCTGCAGGAAAAGAGTTCTGACTAGATGTCCTTGACAAAAGTTTAAGAAAATATATGATTAGTTTGAAAGCTGTATGTGGAGTTATTTTGACATACATAAACGGAAATGCTGTTCTGGTTAAATAATGGATAGCAGTTAGCCTTGATTAGGAGAAAATATGTGATGGTTGACAAATTTTTGACTTTTTGTGATGTGATATTAGGTGCAGTAAGACGATGGTTTAGATATACGGTTTTAATAAAATGTCCAGTCTGTTGGGGAAACATCACTTTGCAAAAACAATGCACAATAAACAGATGGTAGAAAAAAATCAGACTACAGCACAGTCTCTGCAGCAGACAGGAGATACAAGCAACTTCAACACAAAACATTATGTTTGTGCCTTTGTTTCATCGGGCCTGTAATCCCCCGGGCAACAAACAGAAAATATCCGTCAGAACACATGAACCTCCGGGCCGTGATCTGCGGCTGTTGTGGCTGGATATGTTGATGCCGACTGGCGTACCTGTCATAGAAAGCTGCAAGCGCAGTTCAAAAACGAGGTGGCTGGTGTCACATGAGTCTGCACAGGGAGTCGTTGATGAATATGAGCACAGCAGCTCAGCACACAGTAAGTCTGTATCCGTCAGCACGTCCTTATCCTGGCTTTTCCCTGCTTTGTGGAGTGTTTGGGGTTGTTTTACATCAGGGATAAATGTGTGTGTCTCTGCCTCAGGTATAATCTATGGATTTTTTATGCTTTAAATGTGTATTTGTTGATGATCTTGCAATGTGAGCTCTCCTGTAATGTATCTTATTTTATCCTATCCTATCCTATCCTTACATTGATTTTCCTCAAAGATTGGTTGGACTAAAATTGGAGAAACTAATTATTGGATATTTTGGATAGGTTTAATCCCTATTGAGATTAATCAGTCGGCCTATGGAGTAGCAAAGAGCAAAATGATAAAACAATAGCAATGTGTTCCGGCGGTAAACAATCAACTGCAATAAGAAAAATTGTTCGATAGAAGATTTAATGATCTCTCCTAAATGTATTATATGGAATGAAAGAACAGAACGATATGTCTGGCTCATAAACAGCCGATCCCTTGATAATGGAGGGTGCTACAACTCAAACCCAAATGACCAATCATTTAACAGGTGTCTGGTTCAGCTGCATTATCGACATGTGACAAAACAACAACAGATAAAGCGTGGAGTGAACGAATGGTGCAGACAGTGAGAAAATGTTCATTAAAAGGACAGGTCGGCACACTAAAACCAAGTCTGGGATATATCTATGCCAGACTAGTTTACCAGAGGGGCGTTTTTATTTATTTATTGTTTTTTCGTTGATTGTAAACATAATCAACTGAAAAGTTTTGGCCACCACTGACATCGAGTGACAGTAGTTAATACCTTCATAACATTGTGTTAGAAGCAAGAATAACATAAATATGCTCACAGTCAACAAAGAAGTGCACATTGAGGACAAATAGACAGAAAAACCTTTTTTTCTCCTGAGCTTAATTTTAAGAATGTCATTAAAATGATTAATAATCATCAATATCGAAAACAAACATGTTATTGGCAACATTGCCCAACCCTAAAACATTATTATTATTATACTACTACTATTCAGAGCACCTGGTTTAATTTCATGACAGGAACTTATTTTTGATGACTATGACCAAAAACGAGTCTCGTCACATTTAGTAAATTCAATGTTTATGGATCTTTTCAGAGAAAGGGTCCACACACACACACACACACACACACACACACACACACACACACACACACACACACACACACAATGATTTGCATTGCTGATAAGATATGTAAAATCCAGGTTAAACCAATACTAGTGGTACCGCTCAGTCCGTATCCTGGTGTTTGTACCCGTGTGCCCTTTTTCCAGGTTAAGCCGCTCACTCCTCCTGTAAAACCATTGTACACGGTAAATGAAGTGATTCTGAAAAACTCAGACTACCACAGTCTGTTAATCTATTCATAGTGACTGCGGTGTCCTCAGACTACAAGTCAAGTACATGATCAGTTATGCTTTTATAAATGCTTTTCATTTAAACTGATGCTGGTCTGGGCTGATGAAAAACAATAATAATAATTGGTGTATGGAGGTACAGTAAAGCACAGCACAGTAGATGAAACCAAAGTACTTTTCTCCTCCCAGATGGTCCGTTCAGCCTTTTAATAATGAAATCTGCTTTTGTGTTATTTAAAAAATTACAATAACCTTTCTGCTAATCCCCCGACTTATGACCCAGTACACCTGGATTTCTGCACTGCACGTACGTCCAAAATCCCCCCGGCTCTTGATAACATATTAGGATTATAGCTCGGATATGGTTCTTTAATAAATAGTTTAGATAAGCATATCTGTTTAATTTCATCCACCCGCCCTCCCTGCATGCAGGATTACAGTGAAAGGGTTGGTTTTGTTGAGCGCGTGTACTGCAGTCTGCAGACAGAACATGCAAACATCTGTACAACAATTCATCAGAAAGAATTATGTATGGCAGACTGGAGGGCTCTAAGCTGTGTGTATTTCAACATCCCAGTGTCCTCAATGACTAAGACAGATCATAAATAATGGAAAGAGAATTAATTGGTTTATGCTATGAGCATGTGTTATATATATATTGATGACACAACGCTGGGCTGCTGTTGCTCTGTACTAAACTAGACATTGATGCTGCAGCTTCCAATCTGATGAATGATCTTGATCTGGTGACTTGATTTATATGGTTGAGATTCAGCTCATATTGATCCATAAAAGTGACGGCAGAAAATAAACATATCAAGAAACAATAAAGAGAAAATAAAATCGGAGAAAACAAGGTACAAGGACTATTGAAAATAACAACACAAAAAAAAAAAAAAGGATGATGGCAAACAGTGAATTTGACAACAAATTTACTTACACTATTTAACCAAACATGCAACATACAACTATATTACAAACAACAGTTTGCTTCCAATATTGTAACAAAAGTTTGGAAAAGAGCCCTTTCATATTTAACTATGACAATTTCCCTGCATACACAAACAAGTCCAACAAGTACTGGTTGCCCAGTTTGGTGTGGAAGCACTTGACTGGCCTGAACAGAACCCTGACCTCAACTGTATCCAACACCGTTGAGATGAAATGGAACGCTTACAGTGAGCCGGGCCTCCTACCGCTGATTGGGAGCCAATCCCTGAGGCCAGGTTCCAAATTCTGGCGGACATTTCTGAAGAGTGGAGGCTGTTACAGGGGCAGAATGAGGCTCATGGTTTTAGAATGACATTTCCTTCTGTGTCACATATCATATATGGGTGCAACAGGCTCCTCTTGTCTTTTTGCCTCATGGGGCATTTATTTATCCTGTGCTTGAACTTATCTGAAGCTGTCAGACACACCAAAGTGAACTGATCAGATCCTATTTTAGCTATTTAAATGACTACTTGGCCAACACTAGTCTTTTTGTGGCCCTAAGCACAATTAGCTTCATTCCCAGCTCCCAGAACAGAGCCATGTACAAGTCAGAGGGAACTATATATCCTTGTGTCTATTGGTTGGTGTGATGCATGTAATGTGGTTGTGTAGTGTGGTGCTTGTGCTCGTCACTCTCACTTTCACCAACCACTCCTGACTTGCAGCTCTGTCAAAATGAGAGCTGAGTACATAAGTCTCTCTCTGCCAGTACGTACCCCAATGTAGTGTCTCCTCGTGACGATGACTGAGCACTCCAAGGCCTCAGGCTGAACTACAGGGGTCTTGGAGGAGGTTTGGCCCCCAGACAAACAGTATTGAGGCCCACTGGCAGATGGATAGGCACTGATACCCATAGCTGGGTGTTTGGTTAAATAGTACGACTGTCTTGTGGTCGGCCTCAGGAGAAGTTGAGACTTAAGGAGTAAACTCCCAACAGAAGATCAGATCTGGTTGCTTTCTGACTGGTATTGGTTGATCTTTCCACCTGACTGGAAAGACATAACTTTCTGTGGGCGAGAGATTTTACTCCAGGAAAAATATTCTTTACAAAAATAATTGAGAACAGCAAATGCAGAGTCTGTCTGAAGAACTGGCTAGTGATTGAACTATATGTGTTTTCAGCATCAGTGATTGACAGCTGTAAAATGGCCATTTATTTTTATGGATGAATTATCGATTGAATATAGATTTAATGTTTTACCACCTTTGAAAGTAATAGCATATTGTTTCATGGTCAAACTAAAAAAACAAAACAAAAAACAAACAAAACAAAACACGTGACAGACCTTTAAATCATGCATACTGCACTTGACCATGAGGTCTAAATTTTCTAGGCCAAACACCCCTCTCTCTGTGGGTTGTGACCCCTCCACCCCCTGCTTTGTTTTTTCACCTTGCGTGCTGGGGTAAATACCTCAGCACCTGCATGTTGCACTGATTTCACCCAGCCCTGGCAGATGGTCCTCACCCTTCACTGAACACACACTCTGGCACCTGGGACGCTGGGGAAATCCTTCCGTGCTCTTGCCACTCTGTCAGAGAGCACATGCACATATTATAAACACAGATGCAACGGCATGTGTGCAGGCATGCGCATCCACAAGCATGTACAGGAAAACATAAATGCAACCATGAGTGGGTGTCTTACTAAAATAAACACGTAGAGCAGCTTTATGGTTGAAGTACAACACACACGACAGGAAAGAGATTTTATAGACTCATCCACACACACCATATCTCCTGCAAAAGTGGATCCACAAACTTGCATTAACTGTTTTTTTTTTTTGCACAGTACAGTTAAAAATATGTCAAAAATTACATTGTGACTCTTTAATGATGCTGTATGACATTTAATTTTTGTGTCGTCTTAGCACATCTTAGCTTTACTCTGTTGTTCTATTGTAAAAAACTCTGTTGCAGAAGACTTTGTTTAGAAAAGTGCTATAAATACCATTTGTTTAATACTCTACATTTTAAATGTAAAATCAAACATTACAGATAAAACACTTCGGGTCGTGAGACAAGGGAAGTTAGACACATAGTACTTAGACACTAGCCAGCAGCTCAGCTCCAGAGATGCAGGCTGTGTGAAAAATACTGTTGTTCTCCTCTCACAAAGAATCACACAGTAAACAAGCAGCTGCGCTCAGATCCGTTGCGATAAGGAGGAGCTGTTCTTTCCTTGAGCTTAATGTGAAAATATGCCCCACAACCCCATGACTGCGTGCCTGGACGAACGCGACCGCAGGCACAACGTATACAAATAAAGGCCTTATGGCGGCTGTAGTTGCACTCCTCACTGATTTAATTAAAGGAGCCTTCTGTGCAAGCAGTGCAACACAAAGAAACGTTAATGGAATGTTTTCCACTCTGGGCACCACACCAGCCTCACATTTTGATTACATTTCATGTTACAGTACATTTACTTACTTTACTTTTACTTGTAACAAACACTTCTCTAATTATATGAATTAACATATTTTTGGTTTGAGCACACCCACAGTCAAACTGCTCATATGTGTTGCTGGTGAAGGCGTCTCTTTAAAATCAGGTGGCCTTGTGGGTAACGTGTGTATGTGATGTAGTCCAGCAGGTTTGTTTGGAGGCGAGTTTCGTGTGAGAGAAGTATCAGCCTGTTGCAGCAGTGACACAAAAGCACTTCATACTATAAAGGTTACAAAGGTTGATCTCATTTATTTGTATTTGCTAACATAAATCTTTACTCGCATTTGGCAAGTGGCTAGTGCTAATTTAGAAGTTTCTTTCTCTGCATTAGACCCATCCCTGAGGAGCAGCGGGCTGCCATTAGCGCCCGGGGAGCAAATTGGGGTTCAGCATCTTTGCTCAAGGATACTTCGACATGTAGACTTGCAGGGGATGGGGATCGAACCAAATATTAGGTAAAGATCATGGTTGTCAAATGGAACACTTCACCTACGCTGACCTATGGTGGTTTATCTGTGGTGTTTCCTTCTTTCTTTTCTTTTTCTTCTTTTTTGCTTCTTTCAGACAACTGTTTTTTTCAACGCTTGGTTGAAGCGGTTGCCTGTCACAGATATGGGGAAAGAAACAGGGTAATTTAGGTTATAGCTGCAGCTTCTTGGGGCCCTATGGTCTTGGAGAGATGCTTGCGAATTGCACAGAAAGTGCAAATGTAACTATCAGATGCTGACCAGCCACCGACCCAGATTCAGCTACATTTAATGGGTAAATAGTGATGATTTCCCAGCATGAATACATCATTAGTGTAACCAAACAATTTCCTCCAAACTGACATTGCTGTCAAACAATACCATTTTTTTTTTTTTATCCCTCCATGTACCCTTGGCCTGTCTGAGATATTTATGCCCAAAGTAGTGCAGAACTTCATTTCAGCACAGGTATCATTTCTGTTTGCTTTTGGGGTCTTAATGAAACTTCTGACAATGTTTATTCAAGAACTTAAATGAATCAGAAGCAATACGTGACGCCCACATATCTGCAGCCACAGTCAAGGGAACTGGGTGATAAATCTCCGGAAGAAAAGGTAATGTGGCCTTATACTTCAAAGTTTAATCGGCACGCAAAGAATCACTCTCTCCACACAGACACCAGAGTCAAAGGTACTCTGAGGTCCAGACCTTCACTCCTGTCCCACATCAATCACATCTGGGCGTTTTTAATTTTCTTATCGTAGATCTCTCTCCTGCTCAAGATATTAAGGAGCAAGTTATTTTTTGACATTAGCTTGACACTTATCAGGGCAGCTGTTTCATGCACGGCATCACAGTGCTGTAAAAAGTACTGCGGTGCTTTGTGCCCTGCAGGTGACAGGTGATAGGATAAAGGCATGTATGTCCTCCTATGAATCCTAATTTTGAGCTTTGAGACAGGAGAGTTTGTAGTTTCAGAGTTTTTTTTTGTAGGAGACTCACATCTATTCGCTTTTCAATTATTCAACCCTGGGTCGTCTCTCTCCAAACCTTTCTCTACTACAACTGTATGAAATTATAAAATGATGACAATCACAAGGAATCAGTGGCGTATTTAATCAATATAGCTCCGTATGCATTTGGCTCATACTCAGCATTTAAATCAGGTATTTCCCTGGTGTCTTTTTCTCCTGATATTTTCATTTGGGTAATCGTTGTTTCCTCACCAGACTTGATTCTTCAAAGACTCATGAACTCATTAAATACTTTACTCTAAGTAATTTGATTACCGTTTAATCTGTCAAATATGCATTGGTTAAAAATATATTATCACAAGTCAAACCTGTCGCGATACACTTTAAATGTTGTTGTGCACTTTTTGCTCTGTGGCAAAAGTAAATACTGAAAGTTGAAAGCATGAGAATTGAAGAACGTGTAGAAAATCCCAGCATCTCAGTGGAAATGGCCAAAAATTAGAGGGTATATCTGTTCCTTTCTGAATGTGAAACACAGAAAGCTTATGACATAACATCATCAAACTGCAGGTTTTATCCAATGATCGCAGAAGAGAACCAAATAATTACTTTACTGCTGTTTTCAAAGATAGTTTTGACTTCACCTTTGAGTTTTGATTCCTAATCTCTTCTATGTTTGTCATTTTTTACATAGCTGACACTAGAATCTGATGAATCCACAATCTGTGAATGAGACAAAGCGGTTTTTATTTTAGCGGTATGACGATAAGATGACTGTGTTTTATGTAGGGATGTCCTCTGTTGGTTTCTACACGTCTTCTGCTTGGTTCCCCTTGTTATTCAATATTGAAATATTTTTATTGACTTTTGACCTTCTAGAATTGTCATTTAGAAAAAGTCTTAAATCTGTTCTTAATCATATCTGTCCAGTGTGGTTCTTAGATTGGATTATCTGGTTCACTATGCATCCAATCATGTTTTTTTTTGTTGTAAGCTAAAGTCCCTGCAGTAATTGAAGATGAACGCACAGGTGAGAGAACATCATACAGATTTCTGGAATTCTCCAGAAAATCAGAAATGTCAACTATCAGGGAAATAACATCTTTAACACAGATTAACTGGGTAACATTTATTAGTAATCACAGACTCCTGTTCTGCCTGAAGCTCAGAATACAACATCTCTTTCATTTTTTAACCCAACTATTACAACTTAGTTATTTGTTCTTCCTTAATGTTCTTTATCTCCCTGTCCTGTTTATGTATTTCACATTGTTGATTATATTTATTATATTCTTAATATAAATGATTAAGGCCATCTTATTCTTATTCTTATTATTACAAATTGTTTAGTGCAAACTGGCTACAGATGGGAGCTGGGACATCGAGTGAAAACAAATAGGCCGCCAAGCGTTAGATCAGTGGATAATATGTCTCCAAGTCTATGTTAATTTCACACGAACATTTTGTGTTGCCTTACACATGACAGAGTGACAGTTTGGGCTTCTTCTCAGTGAAAGTTTCTCTGTATCTTTGTAGTGTTCATGCTTTTTGATTATTTCTCTGCACCCTAAAGATTAGCCATCTGTGTTTTGATCCCCTTGATGATGTTGATGATGATGACAATGGTGCGGTTTGGGGGGCAGTGGATTAAAACCCTAAGCTACTGACCCATAACTAAAGTGATGTTTGAGCTCATAATCTTTTCATCTCATGGTAAGTGAAACCCGCTTTGTTAGATTTTGACCGTCAGCAGACAATAGGGAAGATCATTTTAACATGGATCCATGCTGAGCAGGTGGGAGGAGGGTTACAAAGGGGAAGTAGGGGGAGGCAGCAGAAGATACTAATATTCACCAAATTGTATCCATGAGTCTTTCCATATTTTTATGCATACCCACTAATCCATCACAGCAAACTGTCACATCTCATTTCAAAATGTTCAGAAAAAAAACTGCAGGTGTTGGGAAACATCTTCAGCATCGTCTTTGGCTTTTCCCTTTGTATCTGTCACCGTGATTGTTCCAGTACAGCGATGCAGAAAGGAGGATGCACTTGGGATCCAGGCAATTTCATTACATCGAGTCAAGCTGTTTCAGTTCAGGATCCAGGCCTTTGTGCTTGTTGCCCAGCACTGAGAACTGGAAACATGGCACAAACAACATTATGTGTTATAGCAACTTTGCGCTGGGCCTTGTGATATGTCCATCTGCCGTGACTAGTGTTGCAGATCGCGCTGATGTCCCTGCCTCCCTGCCTGTGTTCCCTCGCCTCCTCTCACTGAGGCTCTCCAGGATGCACGACCACTCAGCCATAGTTGCCCTCAGTGTAAACTACTTTTCTCATAAAGAAAGAAATAAGATTTTGTCAGTGCTGTTATCCTTTGGTGCAGATGTGTTCATTTGGCTTCCATGTGTGCTCTATCATTCTACCACGATCGTGTAATAATTACAATTTGTTCTGCAGTACACATTGTGTCCCATTTGCATCACACAAATGTATGTGTGCATGATAGGACACAGTGTAGATATGGAAATTTGTTTTTGTTTTTTCCAAGTCTTGCATTTTTAAATCATCAGAAGATAGACAGAAGGTTTACAGACATCGGAAACTGAGGTTATCGTCTTAAAAAAAGATTCGTTCAAATGCTTTCCAACATCTTTAAAGTCAAAGATATCCAATAAAACGTGTTTTTTTTTAAAGAAAATTTCTTCATCAGACGTCACTAAATGATCCCAGATTCAACCAATAGAATGCACTGACTGCCAAGATACAAATGAAAAATATATCCCAAGTTATTGTCAACAAATACCAAAGAGCAAATCTACAGCTCTTGACCTTCCAACTCGACTTTGATCTGATTTCATGACGTCCCCCAAGATTACAACACCGAAGGCTACACAGAGCATATTGATGCACTGTAAAAGATGTGTTTTACAGATGCTTGATCCTTAAATCCAAAAACGGGGGTGATGCATGATGCATATGATGCATTTAGGAGTACTTTGGGGGCTGGGGGGGTGTTTGGGTGGGGTTGGGGCAAAGGGGTCGATGTGGGTAACTTTTTGGGTCGAGCTGCAGCGCTTTGCAGGCTAAGCTCATACTGAGACATATTGAGACACGTTTTCATCTTGTGGATTATTCTTTCTTGGGGAGGGATGGACAGACGTTTGTGGGCAGATGATGGTTCAAAATATAAATAAACACATGTCATCGAGTGGAATGGGAGTGAGGGGTGGGGGATGGAGGACGGTGGTGGGGGAGGAGTGAGGGAAGGGGAGGGTTCCTGAAGAGCCTCCAGCGATCTGCAGAAAGCTGATTATGCTGAAGTTGATGATACAACTAGACAAGTTTATGTCTGTATTAATCAAGGAAGAATATTATAAAAATCTCAGGCACAGCCTCTGTTCTATGACCACTCGGTGCATTATCAGAGAGTTATCTACAGTATTACTGATGAGAGCAGTAGGGGATGTTCTGGCTGAGCAAATACAACAGTGTTATGATATCACTGATGCTGTTTTATGGGTTTTACTTGGTCCATGCAGCCCCAACCACTGTGAAATTAGTCATCCTTCAATACTACAGGCAGTATATCGCTTTTTAAAATCATATAGCTGAACCACCTTAGCATAAGAAGAAATCCAAAATGTCATCAGACGTTTTCTTACAGCCTTTGATAACTGGAATTCTACTTGGGGAGACGTACTGTAGAGCAGCAATAATGTTGTAAATCATGAAAGACTCAGTAGTGAACATGGCTGTATCGTTTCACCATTAATTGCTATCTACAAGTCATAGTGCCATGAAGGTAGAAGAAACTGACCATTTTAAGCCTATGTTATTGCTGTGTGCATCAGTGTGACGATTAAGTGCAGTTCATGCACACTTGGTCAATTTTTAGGTCCTGCGCTCAGTTATACTGTAGCATTTAGAAAATACATTGTAAAAAAAGCTGATGATTTAGTGATAGCGTTTGTAATATTATTTATAATAAAAGTTTAAAAAGATGAAACCAGCGCATTGTATATTTTTGAAAGAAATTGCATGTGTCAGGTAAGCAGCCCACAATAATGAGGTAGGTCTTCATTGCTCCCGATACTTTCATGTTTTTGTATAGTTCCTACACATTTTTGCTTGATTTCAAAGCAAGGCACAGATACTTTATTGCGAGGGGTTCATCACTGCCATCACATGAATTGACTTACAGTAAGTGGCATCATCAACCTTAAGCCCATTTCCACTGCGTAGTACTGGCTCGACTCGACTCTACTGGCCTTTTTCGCATTTCCATTAGGTAAAAAGTACCTGGTACTTTACGTTTTTAGTACCTCCAACATTGTGGTTCCAAGTGAGCAGAGCAGGGACTAAAAAGTCACATGAAACATTACAGACCACTGATTGGTCAATGCCCGGCACGCACAAAAAACCCTGCACAGCACAAATCAATGGCTGCCACACTCAAAACAGTCAAGCTACTGTTACAGTCAAGACCGTAACTTTTTTTTAAATTGCAGCTGCTATATTGAGGAGGTGCAGACGTTCCTGTCTTGAACAGCTGATGAGAGGCTCAGGAGAGGTGGACGAGAGGTGTGCGTCGCATTGAAGACCACGCCACGGCAGTTTCATGCGGCATCCATCTACCCTGAGGAGGTACTATCCCGTAATGCAAGATGACTGGCAGAAAAGTACCTGATACCAAGGCTAGTCCGAGTCAAGTCGAGCCAGTACTATGCAGTGGAAATGGGTTTTAGATGCCTCATTGGGCACTGGATTGTACGTCAACGTTGCCTCCATATTGGAAAGAGCAAGTCTGGCCTGTGAATGGGGGAGCTGCTATTTTATGGAAGTAGTGTGAAAGTGTTGAGATGCAAATGCCACTCAGAGTATTATATTATTAGAATATTATAATTTAAACATTATTGTCAGAAGAATATAACACAGATTGTTATGCATTAATACTTTTTTGTATTGATGTATGTTTTATTGCCAATTTTCTTTATAAAAAAGAGCATCTTAATGTATGGGGACAGCAGATATAGGCATGGGTATTGCAGTTCTAGACAGTATTGACCACTATCAACCCCAAGACGGAAGTAAGTCCACGATATAACAGCAGCAGGTAACATAGCTTCACCCAGACTGTCACCTCGACTCCACTCTATCTCCAATGTCAACAATGGATGAAGCTCATTTCTCCTTTATGTTGGAGTAAGAGAGGAGAGGGGAACATTTCATTCACTGCTGTAATGACATAAACATCAATCTGTCTGAACTGCTGCTTAAATGACTGTGTAACCTTTACAGCACTGTTAAAGAAAGATGTATAATTTCTGCATATAAAAGAGAAGCCAAGGTAATAAAAAAGAGAAGTCTAGCTGATGCACTTTCACTTTACTAGACTTGCAGTCTTTTTTTATGCCCAGCCGAAAAGTCGCGCCCCGAGAGTGACTTTGTAAAAGACTCACTGATATTTCCTGCTTTTAACACGCACATGAAGGTATTCTCTGAGTTTTAACGGATTTAAAAATTGCTGGGAACAACAACAGATTGAGAGCCATAAAAAGTAGAATAAAGCCTTTATTACCCACTGACATTCCCCACATAATCGAAATATTTTACAATGCAGCCCATTTATGGACCTCTATCCACTATAAATTATATTATGCAAGAAACACCATCATGACTTATGACATTAACTACCTTATATTAAATAGGTTTCCAGAGAAAGGATTGACTTGCTATATGTAGCCTGGAACAAAATTCAATCTGCCGCCATGTTTAATGCCACATTTTTTTATTAGCGCGCAAGCATATGCTGGAATGGCTACAGATGATGAAGCTAGCTGCTGGGCAAAGTCATCATCAGTGCAGTTTTTTTCTTTCGTTCCCTCTTTCATGTTTTTTTATGCCCTCTTAATAACAGGATATGAACAAATTCATTGTGACCTTTGTCAAGGTTTTTTGCTGGAAACACAGAAGCTAGCAGCAGCAATTGTGCTAGCCTGCGGCATGTGTGAATATGCAAAGTTTTTTTTTTTTGTTGTCCTGTTTTTTTTCATGCAAGGTTTCAATATGAAAACGTGAAATTGTTTGGAAACCTTTTGCCTCGCAGGGCCTTCATGAGGGGAAGCCACATAGAGCTGAGCTCTGCAAGAATGTTTGATGTTGCTTCCTTAGTTGAGCATATGCCACATTCTGTTTTAGGGAGACTGAGTTTGTGTGGTGGCCTTTTTCACAGAGCTGCAACTCTGACCATGGAGGAGGAAGGGCTGGTCAGGGACAACAGCTGTCCAGCCCTCTGTGAGCATTATGACATGCATGACCTGGCAGAATACACAAGATCAGCAAAAACATACCACACAGATTTACCTCATGATACCTCTCTGTGTGCATTACAAGTCTTTGACTAATACAACTGTGTCATTCATGTCATTATACTAGAAATGACAATGCAGGAGAAACATGGGTCGAAAAGGTCAAAGAGAAATGTATAAGCAGTTAAACATAGAGTAGCCAGGAGGGGAGAGGATTAATGGAGAGATCATGAGAAAAGACAGCAGCTCATGCAGGAAGGAGTCTGGCTATAGGAGGAGGGAGGAAGAGGGTGAAGGAAGGAGGGATGGGGGTGCAGGTGGTAGGCAGGGGCAGGGGTATGCTGGTGCATCTGCCTGCGGCGATGGCATTGAGGGACATATTTCCCACAGCTCTGTGTCACAGCGGGATCATCGCACATGATTACGTGGGGGATCAGCAAGATCGGCTGTCGCTGATTTCACTGACATCTGTTGGTGAGGTGATACAAGCTGTGACAAGGATTGCCCCAGACATGAAATCTTGAGGATTCTGTTGAGCCGCAGTGGCCGAGGATCCTTGTAATCTAAGCTACAGTGACAGAGAATCATCGTGCAATTTTTTATTTATTTTTTTTAACAACGGGAGTGAAATGAGAAAGAGATTCTCCATCTGTTTGCATAAGTCTCCACATTTGTTGCAAAAAAGTTTGTAAAGCCTCTTTGTTTAGCAGCACTTAGAAGAAATTCTTTATAACAAAGTTAATGATTAGTAAGTAAATTACATTAAAATGTCATTTTTGGTCATGAAATGAATTTTACGTGTCAAAAGAAAAGTATAAACATGAACTTAGTAGAATATTCAATAACCATTCTCTCAATAAAGGTCTTTTCATCAGCTTTTATTTAGAGCTTCGAAACACATCTCATCGTCGTCATAGCAGATGCCATTTGCTCTGGAAAAAGCATCTTTAGCAATGTCATTAAAAAAATTTATTATGGTCAGTGATGTTTTATTTTTGTTTTGACAAGAAGTAATTGATGTTTGCAGAAAAATGAACTCTGTGCCGGCACTGTTACACATAACAAGAGTTTTATGTAGACTGTATCAAAAAAAAGAAAAACTTTCTTTAAGTTAGCAGAATCATATGTAAATAATGATTTTAGGGCTATTTTTCTAGCAAGAAGGTGTTCCTGAGCAGCAGCAACACGTCACCTTCTGTGACTGGATTGGTGAGAGTGAAACATTATAGTGAAAGCATTTCACACGTAAAGCCTCCTTTACTAAAACCAATACCGTATCAGTCCAGCTTCAAAAGATGGATTATTTATCACCGGCTAAGTAATTGCACGGTTCATAACAATGAGATTCGGATTAAGGAATTCATCACGGATTTGTGCAGCACAGCTTGTATACACAACTGTCTTAAAGTCCAGCCCTAGAGATAAAAGTCATTTCCTCAATATGGAACTCTGGGACCAATTTCATTTGACCTTCATCACAGAGAAGAGGCACAGGAAATTATCCCCCTGCTAAATCCTTTCTCTGTTTCATCTTGAAGATTGACGGAAAAATCTTAAACATATGGATTAAATTGTTGGTAATGACCAGGCAGCGAGTCATCTGGGGTAAATGTCTGAGTCCTGTCTTATTTTTAAGCAAACTTTTGATGAAATATGCTGTAAGAAAACTCCCTTTTTTTACCTCAGAGGTTGAAAAAGAGATCTAATCTGTGTCCTGACCATGATGAAGACATCAGATGACATGCTGCCATCCTTGCAATGAATCAGTTTAGAGGTTGCATTCAACAACCGATGGACAGAAAAGCTCATTAGTACAAGGAAAAAGCTCTCAAAGTGATTGACCTTTTTTCCTGACTATAATTCAAACTTGTTTGTGTACAGGAAAGGGTTTTGTTGTCACTTTTAATGCACCATAATTATCTTCATCTTTGTATTCAGTTGCAGAGGCTTTTCCATCCTGACATGAAAAAAACACTCTAAAGAAAAGTTTAGTTGAAAGTTTAGCAGAGAAAACTTTTGAAGGTACCGAATCCTAGTCATATCAAAATTCAATCTACAAATGCGGCTGTCCAAAATCAATGATTTCATTTATTTCTGGTCAGGGGATAAATAAGGTATAAAAGCTGTGCAGCATTTGTCGAGAAATAAAGAATAAAGATGGTTTAACAACAAACAACAGACTCAACTGCAATTAAAAATGCCACCACAGACATTAATATTTGTTGAGAAGAGAAATATTTATATAGGATTCAGGAAAGTTTGAAAAAAAATACATATATGTAAAACATGTCTATATGAATTTAATTGTTAAAGATGCTGGTTTTTCACTTTAGTATGTTCTCTGTGAGAACTCCACAGCTAGCGGTGAAATGAAGGCTTGTTTGGGGTTGTTTATTGTGTATGTGACCAGTCATTTATATGAATAATGTCACCTCGCTTTACCACCAGAAGTGTTTATGACAGATTAGAGGCCAGCATCCAACTGCATTTTCATTCCAGTTATTTTTGTTTTAATGCATGTGTGAATCAATTAATTCTGTCATAAAAGACCACCATAAACTGTGTGCAGAAGTTAATGAGTCCGGCATTACCACATCATTACACCAGCTGGCATAATAGAGCATGTGTTGTTTGTCATAATATATGCTGCCACGCTTAACAGTCATAAATTGTTCAAATTGGTAAGTTTTGTTTTTTTGTTTGATGGAAAAGACAAAAGGCTTGTGCACTAAGATTACAGATAAGATTACAATACTAACAAGGGGTCTGTACTTACATACATGTGTCCATACTGGTGACTTTAAAGCTGAATGGACTTATCAGGGTGTCTCAGATCCAAAACATCTTAGGGTTCCATATAAAGTTGTTGAGATTTATGGAGGTATCAACAAGGCTCAAAACCTAAGATGACGTCATTCAGGGGTTTTTCTAGTATGAGGGGAAACAATATGAGGCCATGGTGCAGAGCTTTTGAAAATTTGAGGTGAAAAAAGAGCATTCCGAGGCTCCATGAAGAGGGAAATTATTGCATCTGCTTGTATTCTTAGTCGATCGATCCTTGATGGTCCTGATCCTGCTTTCAGTATCGTCTTTATCAGCTTTGTGACATCAGGAAAACATTATCTTTGTCATCCCCGGACAGTTCCTGGCTTTCTTCCACTTGTGCCCCTGATGAAAGATCGTTCTAAATCAGCTGATCCTCTGTTTAGGCTTTATGAAATCTCACGAGAGCATATGGAGCGTAAACAAAGATGGACCGTGCATGGAGCGATGACATCAGAGCTTTGTGAAATCAAAGCTGTTTAAGGCTGTATGATGTATGATGGTCTATTTGCCACAATTTTGATATTTTTAGAGTAATTGTATCATTTGCAATGACCAGACATTGTTTTCTGGTATTACTTTGATCCATTTAGCAATAAATGAAAAAGCCACTGAGTAACCACTACTGATAAATAGTCAGAATTTCTCTACATATACCCAGAAACACTTGTGTTTTGGGGTAATTTCCTGTAGTTCAATTGCATAATTCTCTCATGCCTGCAACACTGTACTCATCTGACCTTTCAAATGGTAATAATCTAAATAAGAAAAGATGCAAGACTGAACATAAGGACAAAATCCTCCAGAATTCAAAATGTCTTCAGGCATGCCTGTTGAACTGTAAACGTGTCCTGAGTGATCTGCTAAAGGTGGGTGTTGCCTGATGAAGAGCATATTCAGCGCACTACCAGTTTTACTGCATGCTCAGTCAACCTTCCCACAATAAAGACAGGTTAAAAATGCATCACAGTGAGTTCCACTCATGCAGCACATGTTTCGTTCAGTCACAAGGCATGCAAAATGTGCTTCCATCCATCCTCTCATAAACAGTTTGCAGCACAGCAAGGGGGTGGAGCCTGGCCTGTCTCAAGGTCACTGAGCCCTTCACCACTGTGGCATGATGGGTAACTCCTGCTCGTGCCAGGCAACCAGTCAGCCAGGAACTGCCCAGGTTCACGTGAGCAGCATTACCTTGACTGAAAGGAGGGAGGAAGGTACTGATGCCCCCCTGCCGCTCGGTAACTGGTACCAAATGGTGCCTCCCCTCTGGGGTCCTGACCTGCGAGCAGGCAGAGTCCCAGGACACCTCAGAGCCGATCTGGAGGATGGGCAGACAGCTGTCTTCTGTCACTGGGCTTGTGGACTTCGAAGATCATCTTTCTCTGCACACACAGTTGTTAGGAGACTTGGTCTAAAACCATGGATGTACAGACCTGTACAAAAAAATATTTAAAAAATGTTTCTGCTGTGATCTTTACACCCTCACATGTGATGCAGATCGTTACTTAATAAGAGTGACAGCCAAAAATAAAATCTGTTAAGGCAGAATTAAGATCACCTTGATCGTTATTAGACATATTAAAACATATTTCTTTTAACAGAGTTCTTTCCTGCTAGAAGGGACATCCTAATAGGTGTCTTCAACATCATATTGTTTTGAGATAAAGGCTCCATGTCATCATAATTATGGGAACTAAACCTTCCTTCAGAATTGAGGAGGCCTACTGTACAGTGACCAAATCCATCATGTGTGACTTCAGATGTAAAAATTATAAATACACAAAGCCCACACTATTTCTAAGCATAAGCTTGTACTTATAGAGGAAGAATGAATGTAAGGAATCTGCACACCTCACACATACTTATTGTGTAATTGTCAAGTGACAGCATGCCTCCTAAATGAAGGTACAATTCCACTTCCTGTCTGCTTTCCTGTCATAGGAAACAGGAGACATAGGTAGCCTCTTCACATGAAAACCAATTATTCAAGAGTGTTTACGTCCTTCTCTGTGGGAGGAAACCGAGCAAAGGCTTAAAAACAGACATTTAAATTTCCAGTTTTATGCATGTCAAAAAGAGTTCGGAACTGGAATGAATAAAAATTATTCAATGTGTTGCAAAACATAGCAATAGATCAAGTGAACTGTTTCAAGTTGAACCAGTAACCGTTTGAAACAGTAATCATACTGAGCTCTCTGAGTCTTTTGAATCTCTTAAAATTTGTCTCTACAGTAAATATAAAAGGCTTTAGTTAAACAGCAGTAAATTCTCTTTTAATTCTCTTCACGCAAGTCTCATATCAGAAGGGATGAAAAGACATAAACGGTCTTACTTCCTGTTCTGCTACCTCTACCTCATGAAGCCAGCGTGGCTCTGAGGAACAATGTTATATGGGTCTTGATGGGGAGAAGCTGCATAATTAATTTGTATATTCTAGCATGACAGATGTTTGATTTTGGCTGTAAAAGTAATTAATAAGAGAGTGGAGGGAGAGGCAGATTGCTGGAAGATTATTTATGAAGACTCCTCACCGAGCATGTTGGAGGTGTGTGTGTGTGTGTGTGTGTGTGTGTGTGTGTGTGTGTGTGTAATGGGACTATGAACCCTTGCTCATGCTCCAAAATCACCTGCTCCCATGGCCGTCCCAGCTGTTAACCTGGCTGATACCATTATCATTGACAAACATTTGTTTTACGAATCTTAAGTGAAATGACTAATGTATTTGGAGAATTGCACCTGTGTCCCTTGAAATTTTAATACCACAGAGGTTGAGGACTTGCTAGTAGCCATGGAAAAGTAAAAAAAAACCCAAAAAAGAACAGATGCAGAACATACAAATGTAAAACATACTACCCTGATTGTTCCAAAGGGACACTCAGGACACCTGCCTATGCATTGAAGAGGGAGATGAATGATTGAGAGAATTCACCTCAGACAGATGTTGACATCTGATTCACATA
Organism: Chaunax sp. Z400; assembly: GCA_037577475.1. Classification (NCBI taxonomy): domain Eukaryota; kingdom Metazoa; phylum Chordata; class Actinopteri; order Lophiiformes; family Chaunacidae; genus Chaunax; species Chaunax sp. Z400. The sequence continues at coordinate 21,524,032 of CM075187.1, read as the reverse complement.
GCCGTAGGAGAGAAACGATTTGTGGAGGCCTAGGTGTAGGGCATAGGTCATGAGTAACACGTTTGCCTCTGCAGACAAAGTCTGCTTACTCTGTAGGCTTACTTCAGGAACACTAACATCGAGCCAAAGGTGCAGTTAAAATGTCTTTATTGATTAGGGCATATCATAGTTAAAAATCTCACAAAGTATCACAAAAAGAGGAAAATGCAGACCGGTTTTGACCCACAATGGATCTTATTCAGGCCATGACTGGAAAGTGGAATGTAGTGATTCTTTATACGGGCAATTAATGGTCAATTACGGTAAATCAGCATGTCACATAATAGATATACAATAATATAATAATATAATATTATAATTATGATAACTCACATCACTTATTATCACTTCCTGGTTACACTGGAGCCACAGTGACACCAGTAACAATGACAGGAGTACACCAGTTTACAGAAAAGGTCTAAAATCTATGTCTTTAATATAAACTCCTGGATACATCAAAGCATTGAATTTAAACATCCAATAAGCCTGTATCTGGAGTAATTTATTTAGTGGATCACACCTTCTGACTTATGCTTGCTTCTGTGTTTGAGGCTGTGAAGTTCTGTGAATACCTTAAGTTTGGTCTCTTTGGTCTGAACTACAACAGAAATGTTAAATGACACAGTTTATTTTAGTTCAAATGCTGCAGAACAACAAATGTTGCATGGACAAAATAAATCCACTTGTTTTGGAAAACCATCCTTAATTGCAGGTAAAACTTGGGTATTGACTTTCCTGCAATCTTCTCCTGTGGTATTTATTTCTTTGAATGGGACAGGAACATGTAGCTGAGTATAAGCATCTATGCAGACGACACTGTATTTGTTATTAGTCCATTTTTTTGGAAGAGGACTATGAGACTTTTATTTCAGGTTTCTTTCATTTAAATTTCAAATTATTCCAGACTTTGTGTTTATCATACATACTTCAAACATATTTGAGTGACTGGTCCCTTATTTAGGATACTCAGCGTGTTTTCCATGTATCCTATCCTGCTGCATTTAGACTCAATTACATTACAGCGGTTGCGAAAATATATTAATACAATATGTTACATTTTTACATGTTTGGGCTACGTTTAGAATTTTGATATGCTGAAAATTGCGTCTCAGCATGCCAAAGGTAGCATGCTAATTCTCATAGAGATGAAAGCATTGTTGACAGTACAAGTGTATAAAGTGACAGTCAAAAAATGGGGACCATGAATGTGTAAATCAAATTTCATGGCCACCCATTCAGAAGTTGTACAGTAGATGTTTCACACTTGGACACTTTTTTACCAACGGACTGATGGACAAACCACAGCTGTATACTCTAGCTGCAAACCGCTAGCATGGCAAAAAAAAAAAAAGTCCAATATGAAGCCAAGCTGCATAACTTTAGTCAACAAGTATGCATGAGAGAGAAGAGAGAGGAAACAATTAGATACGGCCAAGTGTTTTCCAACAGCAGGGACGGGACAATTTATGCCTCAATCTCGGCGCAAACTTCCGCTTTTCTTTTTTTCCCCTTTTTATTACAGAGCTGTACAGCTTCAGAAGATAATAATGAACTGTAATGGATGCCAAACAGTGAGGACAGGGAGTGAATGTAATTTTCTCAATGAGGGCATAAATCTCACGCCGTGGCTGCTACTGGAAAGTCTTGTGGATATTCAAATCTGCTGCTCTGATTGAAGCAGTCACAGCACATAACAGGCATTGTAACTCGACAGAAGGTTAGCGCAGGTGATCTGCCACAATGTGATCTTGTTCATTGCGGGCCCGGATGCTCTGTGGGATCTTATTAGTCGGCAATGATTAAAAAAAAAACAAAGCATTGATAGCAATGCAGAGGAAGGAGGCGATTTAATCAACCCCCTCCTCCTTGCTGTAATATATATATACATGTTGTTGTGACAACAATAGGGTCTTGTTTCATTTAGCTGTGAAGTCTATGGGCTTACATTAATTCAGAACATAGCCAGGGTCGTGGATTATGGGAATTAAACATTATCTGAATAAGAATAGAGGTGGAGAGGAAGGCATGCATGGGCAGTTATGGAGAGATTAAGTTCTGACTGATCTCTCTGTTAAACCTCATAGCTGCAACGTGATGAGAACCTCTGTACTGGTTTCTGCAGGTGTCACTGGTGATGTTTAACTGGAAACTGCATCAACAGCTCTTGATCTTTTGTACTTCAATGGTGTTTTTGTAATGGGTATACATTTTGTTACATTTCTTCAGTCACCATGTTACTCACTCTGGTAAATGATAATGTTTGACCTCAGGCTTCTTAAATCCCAGTTTTATTTACCAGTAAATTCATGCTGTAGCTGCTTTCCCAATTCTATAATGCTATAAAAGATTCTGATTCTAGGAAGTAGTGTATGCTTATACCAAAAATGCTTTAGCCAAGTAAAATATCCCTTCAAGTACTTGTTTGACCTCCACTAAGTTGTCAAATTTAATTTCCTTGATGGTAATTGAGAGATTGCAGAATGGACAGGTAAGTTCAGCCATTGGAAAAGAAATTATGTCCAGATGTGTCTGATTAATGGTTAATATATTTGAAATTAATTACAGGGCAATAAATTAGCACTCTAACAGAAGACAAAGTGAATTGAATCTTTTCTTTCTTGAAGGATAAATAGAGATGATGAAATATAATGAAGAAAGGAAGAAAGTGATCATAAAGAAATACATTTGCATACTAATTAAACTAGTGTAATAATCTCTACCAATATTCTTCAAAGGAGTGTACTAAATAGAAGCCATTTCCATAACGCACTGAATTATAGTTCTACTGATCTGCAGTTCTGTGTCCGTTTCTACTGGGTAAGCGTTTCTCGTCATTTTAAACTTTCTTGCTACTAAACTAAATTTAAATTCATTTTAATTCTCAAAACAGGGTTGTATATTCTTTCAATCTGGTAATTGCAAGACTATAATTCAAAAGGATGGGATCCGAGACCTGCGATAAATCAAACAAATACTCACAGGATTTTAATGCATTCCTCCCCATGACATTGCAGGTACTATGCTTGTTAAAAAAAATGATCCACACTTATAGATCCTTTACAAAGTCAGGAGTCTCCTCTGCAGCACAGTGGAAGGTTTAAAAAAGAGAGGGACCGGCAATGATACTAAAACTGACCTGATGGACAGAAAAAAATAGCAAAACATGTTCCCACATTAATGCACACAGGACTTGGTGTTGCTGTTTATTTTGTTCATATTGTACATGTTTTCCCATCTCGTGCTGCATGTTAATATGATATAGACTTCATGGGATTCTGTTCTATCTACTCCAAGCAAACAGGAAACATGAAGCGCATCACTCGCCCTGCAACAGAGCAGACGACACATGATCACTTGAGTGGAAATGTGCTGCTGTGAATAGTTTTGCTCCCTCTTCCACATTGTAATCCTGCAGAGCAAGAAAATAAACAACATTTATCAAATGACCCAACAAATAGAATACACTTTCAACTCAGTTTTCTTTCCGATATACAGTATATTTCTTGATTTTGATTTAACTGAAAAAAAGAAAGAAAACACCATGCATGGTCACATGAAAACAATCAATCCACAAAAACAACAATGAAAACAAGAGGAAAAAGCAACAAAAAGCTATGAAGCCATAGAACACAAACCCTCTTGCAAAAATGACAGAGATATCTGAGCCAATATATGATATAAAGGCTCCCATATTTTGTGAAATGCATTCTCTGCTATTTAACATGCATGTCAGATAGTCCAATGACACATATTCAAGTATGATCTCATGCCAAAATGTTTTAGATAGGACTTTGAATGACTAAATGTGCAAGAATGTATTTTCTTGCACAGACTCAGTTTTCAATTAATCCTAAAATCTAAATCCCATTGAACAGAGAATAGCTCCAACAAGCCATTATGAACCATCTGACGAGACTTTCAACCAACTGGTCAGCCCACAGATTAGTTCAGAATCTTTAAATGGTCTCATTGGGACAGATGAACGAAAAAGGAAACTAAGCAGTTTATTAAAAAGATATATTAATTGTCTGAGATAAATTACAACTCTGATCCAAATTGTACACAATATTTCCCATCCTTATGATAATGCATCTTAAAACACTGTAAAATGTAAAACACTGAGATGAAAACTTGAAGCCAGTGCTGTAATGTCCAGCAGTGAGCAGCTTTTAATATCTTTTGTTCTTATAAATGATGAGAAAGTAGTGTCAAAAAATGTTATGAATGGTTAGTACTCAGTAAATCTACAGCTTTTACGGCAACTTGAGGTGGTGGGACCGACATGTTTGCTTGTGCTTGCTGTATGTCTGACTCTAGAAGATACTGTGTATTGGGCTGTTCTTACCCTAACTCTATCCACATGGCAGCGAACATGGATACATTAATGCAGAAAAACTTTCACTAGTTGAGATTAAATAAATCCTTCTGTTAATTTTCTGGCCGTCTGTCCCTCATCTGCAGTCACCAGGAGCGGCTGTGTGCCTCTCCATCCCAGTGGGGTAAACCTCTCAGAAGCAATATGTAATTAAACTCAGCGAGCATATTCTTTAATCCTAAAGGCTATTATAGATTTATGGTCAGTGCATTGTCTGAGCTCCACAATGGCTTTTCCTCACTGCACTCTTGTGGATACCGTGAGCCCATATATGTTCTTAAATGAGTAGATAAAGGTTTTGTAACCCTTTTAAATCTGGCTCCGTAATGGGAGTGCTACAATGGCTTACTGGCCTCGCAGGGTGATACAGTGGCTTTTGTATGTGGCCCAGGATGGATAGAAAAGCTTTGAAAGGATAGAAGAATATGTAATTATAATGCACCAACCGTCATCAATGACATATTTTTGAACCCATTTCCAGTCACATTAGAAACAAGCAGAGCTCTACATGTGAAATTGTAATTATGTTGTATTCATTTTAGCTCTGAGGGATTAAAGTATTGAGTATGTTTAATTGTAAGTGTTCTACATTTTAGAACAGTGGAGCTCTGATTAAGAGTGACCCATCCCCATGACAGGATGCTTTGAAATGCCATTAATACTTAACTTAATTGCTACTTTTATTTGCAATATTTGACTCAATCTAAATTCTCTACCTCTGTGGGGATTTGCTGACATAATACTTCCCTTGTGTCTTAATAAGCACTGATGGAGAAGGGTTTTTATTCTCTTCTTTTTGGTGCAAGATTTCCTCTTTAAATTTACTTTCTTTGGCCAAGTCTGAAGATCATTTTTTTTAAAGCATTTTTTTCATCATTGTTTGGTTTATATTCTGCAATCAGCATGTCTTTGGAGTGCTGAAGGACATGAGTGTACAAGGAGGAAATAAACTGTATGATGGGAGAGAACATGAAACCTCCGCACAGAAAGTCAAAAACAAAGGCCACAAAAAATAATTGACAGCCAAAGTCAAGACTATGTTTGGGCATCATTTGGATTTTAACGATTCTGGTTCCAGTTCCGATTCTGCTTTCTACATTCTTGATTCCGGTTCTATGAGGGGCAGGGTCCAAACCGGCCACATGCTTATTTCAGAGAAGAAAAATGCATTAAAAAAACTATTATAGAAGTCATTCTGTATAAAGATTGTATCATTCATTATGAATAACTCTTTCATATATTCGGGTCATGTCGTGGGATCACTACCGCTGGCTTAGCAGCAGTAAACTGGCTACCAGTGTTAGCAATCTGCGGACACTGACCTACGAAAAAAGATATTTTCACATAACCGTTTCCGACAAGGTGCTGCTGGCTGTTGGCTCAGGGTTTACTGAGAAGGAGGCTGAGGCAGGTGCAGGAGACCAGCGCAACACATCAAACAAACAAACACTCTGATTTGTTCACTGTTTAGGCGAAGGTGTTTAGTCATGTTAGCAAATTAAATTCAGCACAGGTGTCGCACTGTGCTGACCCAGCATTTTTCAGGGCAAAATAAAGCCACACTTTTGAGCACCGCTTGCTGTGGTTCATTGTAGTGCCCGGATCAAAGTACCCATCCAACCTGTGAGGCAGAAACTGCAATCGGAGTTTTGGAACCGGTTCCAATTTGGAGCTGGTTCTTGATGCCCTACCCTAATCAAGACAAAAGTTGATATCTACAGCAAAGGCAGGCGCACAAGCCATGATCCGAGGTCTTGTCTGTATTCTTATCTAAAGGCGTTTTTTTGCAGGACACTGACAAACCACATGCCTTTTACATGTAGACCTAACCTGGATTTCTTTTGTCTGCTACCTGGCTGTAAAGTGTTCGATGAAACCGCTTTTCTTCACAAACTCTAGTTTTCTTACAGCAGGTATTTGTGAGCCTTTACAGACCAAATTCAATAGTTCAATGGAGTTAACTTCTCCTCTGTGAAATGGACACAACATAAAATACCAGGTGTGATCACACCCTTTATGTGCCACAAACACTAGTGACTTTGGTTTCCATGCAACAGTTGGATGCCATCGCCCTTCTCTGTCACACACAACCTGAAATCATCCGGTCTTGGTGCCTCAATGATAATGTATGCTCTCTTATTTGACTTTTTAATGGGCTTTCACCTAATTATCATCACATGGTTCCTCAGATGTGTGCTGAAAAGGGAACTCTGGAGTGGGGGAACAAAAGGAGGTCAGAATTGGAGGTGTTGGCACATGGCCTGATCCGCTCTGGTACCCCCCTCCGCCCGCTTCTGCGTGATGATAAATTTTCCCCTTGAACATGATGTCAATATGTTGATGTGCCTTCCTTTATTAAGATACCATCCAACTGATAACAAGTCCTGCTGTGTGTTACCAACATAAATAATTAGAACAGAGACCAAGGAACGGCAGGTGGCTTTTGGCACAAAGAAATAATCATACTTGATGTGGAAAATAAAGTAAAAGGACCCATCTGTTCACGGCGGGGGGAGGCGAAAAAACACGTTAACATATTGTCAGTAACATTATGAAATACACAGTTAATAATTTAGTCATGGCACATGGCTCTGGACACTTGTTTAATCTAACAGAAGTAAGCCAGGGTCTGCATCACGGCTTCAAATTAACGACAGATTTGCACAATCACGACTTGTCCACCGGCCATTTTGTCACACGCTCTGGCAATTATTTACCCAAAGGGTTGATGAAGAGCCATGTAATACTGGAATAATCATTGCTGATGTAAGATCAGCCAAGAAACGGCAACAGAAGGAAGCCGTTGAACCCTGAACTCTCTTCAAGTCGACGCAAGATCTTTGTCCCCATGAGCCTGAGTGCAATTTACTCAGTTTATGTTAGAAGAAGAACTTGATAAAGTATTTGCTTCACTTTTGATTGATGTGAAGTATATTTGGGAAAACTAAACTCTTTTTTTCTTGTGACGAAAGTGTCAAGAAATGGTAACAGCTTTGAGAAAGCATGGATGGATGATGAGACACACACTAAGGGTGTCACCATGTCATAATACTTACAAAAAATACATACATGATACATAAAGAGGATTTTAAAACCATAATTTACAAGGTTATATCTGTATCATAGATATCCAGTGGATTCACACAATTTGTGACACACTGAAAGACCATCTTGCATTGCAAATCGAGTCAATCAAAGTTCAAGAGGCTCTTATGAGGAAGCTCTGGTGTATTAAGGCCAAAACAGGCGCCTGAAATGATATAATTTTCTCATATTCTGTTGTGTAGCAACAGGTTTATCTGTAGAGGGCTTCTCTGCAAATGAGATACATTTACCTCCTTGTTTGAGATGATCAGCTTAATGTTCACTGGTGTGTGGAACCATCCTTGGTATAAGAATGAGATGATTAGGACCGCAGGGCTTCCCTGCTAAGGGAGTTGAACAGCATCCAAACACAGCAGTGCCTCCACTGTGAGACCAAACTTCAACACACATTGTGTGCTCTTCAGCTGGTGTTTACTCACAGGGCGGTCTGTATGAATGAAAACAGTCGCTCACAGCCGGACCACTGATGGACAAACGCTACAGGTTATAAGAACTGTTTGGATTGAAGGTATAATCCACTCCTCAGGATCCAAGCAATAAGACAAAAAAGAAAACAAAACCTTTGAAATCAAAAGCAGCTGCTCCACTGGATGTGTTGGGTCCATCTTGGAATAAAAATGGGCGCCTGCACTTTGCACCAGTGGATTTCAAAGGCATCTGTAGTTTCTTTATTTTCACCTGTAAGATATTGTAGTTGCTGAAAGATGTTAGTCAAAAAATTATTAAAAGCTGCTAATAAAAGTATGACAAAAGAATTCAACCTCCATTGTCTAATAGGTTTATTGGAAAATAAACAATTTATCAGTTGTTTGCTATCACCAAGTCAAAAAAGAACAGTTTAAATAGCTCAATACAACAGATCTTACAACACAAAATGCTACTTTTAATGACTACTGTGTTCTCAAAGTTATTCAAGGCCTCTTAATATCATCCCTCATGAGGGCACACATTTGTGAATCAGCTGTTGTTAAATCATTGAGCCAACCTTCATAGACTTACATTAGCAGTAGAGTCCAAGAGTTCTTTTTCTGTTAAGGCCTAACTTTACATAAGGACACCGTGTCTGAACTCCAAGACGTTTCACCACTGCTGACCCAAAAGCACAAGGAAAGTCGGCTCCAGTAGCTCAAAATCATCCACATAAGACAGAAGTTTTGGGAGGCTGTTCTGAGAGGCGATGAAACACGACTGTCACTTTTAGGGCCTTTGGATCATCGGTATGTCTGGAGGACGAAGAATGACGCACGTGTTGAAAAGAACACCCCACCTACAGAGGAGCATGGTGGTGGCTCATGATGCTCTGGGCCTGCTTTGGTTCTTCAGACACTGGAAAGCTGCAGCGTGTAGAGGGTGAGATTGGTTCCATCAAGTATCAGGAAATCCTAGAAGAAAACGTCTCACCATCTGTGAGGAAGCTGAAGTTTGGACATCACTGGACATTTTAAATGGGCAATGATGCCAAGCAGACCTCAAAGTCCACCAAGGCTTGGTTTCAGAAGAAGTCCTGGATCATTCTAGAGTGACCGTCAATCATGAATCCCATAGAAAATCATAAACCCAGGAATATTACAGAACTGGAGGCCTTTGTCCATGAGGAAATGTTATTTACCAAGAGATGTGCATCCATATTGACTGGTACTCCCAGCAAATCAACATTTTATTTTCAATATTTAATCTGTAGTCAATGTCCATCCATTACTTTCCACCTTGCACTAGTCCGGAGGTATATCTAATTCTTGGATGGGAGACAAGATATCATAATCTTATGCGCACCAATGAAGAGTAGGGTCTCACCCATATGTTGTCTGAACTGGGTTGTCAGGTAAGTCGGAGTTTCATTTCTTGGATGCACATACTGTATGAACACATAAAGGTTATCTATTTGATGCTGCAGTTATAAACACTATATTATATTGATAATATTACTTGATTCATTTGTGTTTTAAGGACTTTCTAAAAGGGGCTATTTTCCAGGTCTTCCAGTACTTGATATCTAATTCAGACACACAGTGAAAAGCATCCCAGTGAGAAGTGCCGCAGGACGTGTTTAATAGCTACATCTGTAACAAGTTATATTCTCATCTAACTCCTTTTCATTCATTATTTCAATTTAACAAAACATCCAACTCAAGGCTCTTTCCAATCTCGTTTCAATTAAGGGAGACACGTTCAGACAAGATGCTGAGGTGCAACAGCAGCTAGAGAAAAAAAGAGAAAAAGAAAAAACACCCACACATCTTTTCTAAAATGGCTGCTCCTGTATCCCTCGCAGGGAAACATTATTCCTAATAAAACTCTTTAATAAATACTTCAGGTCCTTGGAGAGTTCCTTGAACCTGAAAGGAAACACTGTCTATACCCAGGAGCAAAGAAGACCATTACAGCTTGTAGTCGAAGATTTAATAGGTGTCATAATTTATCATGTAAACCGAAAAGTGTTTCTTAATTAAGTGCACACGTTAATGAATTTTTTAATTTGATCCTTGAAAGTACTTTGCCATGCTAATTGCAATATTCCACACATTAGTTATCGGCTATTGCCCTTGGCTATTTGCTGTCGTGAGGAAGGAAGCCCCCTTTTCCCCTCAGTTTAAGTTCATTAACAGAGTCTAAACCCAAACTACAGAGGCTGTGTTGAGTGTGTGTGTGTGTGTGTGTGTGTTGAGAGTGTGTATGCATGTATTTGTCCCTCACACTCTGGTCAGCAAACACACACTGATTCTTTTCACACTGACTGAACTGACTGATGAGAATATTTTTGTATTAACAAAGTACTTCCTAGTAGTTTGAGCATCTGTTAGCTCATATCAACACATCTCTGTACCACACACTGAAATGTGCCTGAGAGTAATAACTGAGTGAGCTATTTAAAATGACTAATGCGATGCGTGTTCAGTCTTGATGACTGCCTTTGTATCCAAAGTCTCGCTATCACTGGTGGCAGGCTCATATTGTTCAGTGCAATTAATCTGTTTGAGAAACATAATAATGGAGTTGCCAACTGCTGCCTGCGCTAGTATTTTATTAATCAACTGCAATTAGGCGGTGTCGCCATGTCCTTAGGATGACTTTTCATTCACTTGCAAGGGAAAACAGAGCACCAACAAAACAGTGAGCAACACTCAGCGAGAGATACTGTCTGCTGCTACAGAGATCACAGATGGGCTCAGACAGACATAAAGTAGCAACAGTGTCAGGAAATGGAAATCATTAGCCGCGAATCAAAGGCTAGTGTGTTTTGGCTGCAACTTTTAAGTTTGTCTCCTTTACCAGTGACTTAAGCAAATCACAAAAGACATTCTGAGGCTGACTCCCACGATGAAATTCCAAATGATGTATGAGTTTTGGAAAATGCCAGTGATACTGTCGGCTGCAGATTACATGGATTTAGATCAGAGACTACAGACTAACAAAGCAAAACATCTTATAAACACGGTAGAATGGTAGGATCATAATATGAAGGAGTGCTTGGTGAACACCCACCCCTCCCTTTTTAAGCACACTGATGGGCCCACATTGCATTCTGTCAATACTGAAACTAAACTTAATTAGATGTAAACATCCTGCACAAAACCTAAGGGAATAATTGCAATGATATATAATAGATTATTTCCGACGATCCGATGGCCCGCGGACGGGCCGTCTGACGTCACAGCGCATGAACTGTAACTAACTGTTTACTGTAACAACAATATGTTTCGGTGGGGCTCATGCCGCACACCATTTGAAAGTTAAGATTCTTGTGATTTGATTTATGCAAACCATTTCAAGATACAACTACCGCAGCGGGTACAATCAAAGCCAGCAAAAAAAACAACACACATGACGTCACTCACCTATGGAGTCTTCCAACAATCCTTACAAGTCCATAGAGTCCATATTTCCACATCATTGCCCACAAAAACAACCCTGTTACATTGGTAGAGGTTCAGAAAATCGAATCCAGTAAAATGTTTAGTACACAAAACGTTATCACATCCATAAATCGATCCATAAATCCAAACAGGCTGCTGTTTCACACACGTGGTCTGGGTCTCAAAATGGCTGCCACACGCTGCCTTTTTGATTGACACCATGCTTGACCTATAATGTGCTTCCAATCTCGGGACATAAGACCAAATAGCCAACCAGCGTCAGCGTTGAGAGAAGTGACTCCCTTTGATTTTGCCTATGGACTGGACAAATCATAGCTGACGCTGAATGTGATTGACAGTTCACGTAGCCAATGAAATTCTGTAAAAAATCAACTTTGGACCTGAACTAGGTAAGACTTCAGGCTATGGCCCCATTGTGTTCTCCAGCTAATAACTGCCAGCTGCAGTCATCTGCAGGCGTCGGTTTGCAAAATAATTCAGGCGATAATAAAAACTTTTTTTTATTTCAGTGTGTTCAAACCTCTGTAACTCTATGACAGTAGCACTCAGAGTGATTCTGACTGTTTGGGGAAGAAATTCAGAGTGTTTCCTTTCAAAAGATACCAAACCTATGCATGTGCTACAAATGGTTCAAGAATAGCTTTCAATTTACTTTGGGTACGCACTGGATAGGTGTTTTAGGCTAATTTAGCCGGAATGCTAACAGAGGCTCAAAATGATTTTCTAGGCTATGTCTTAGTTTTTATTAAGACCAGAGAGGGTTGAGGATAAAGGCCGAAACACTCAGTGAAGGTCGGGCACCTCCTGAAGACCTCAACGCATCCAGATGGGGAAAACAACTACAACCAGGCCCTTATCGCCAGCTGTCCCACCACCTACACAACCGGCTCCACCGTCACCCACAAGTCTCCCACAAAGTCTGCCACAAACCAAGATGCCATCAGGATAGTGTAACTACCAAGGGATTGAATCATCTATTCCTAGGAATAACTAAATCTCTTGGAGATGGAGAAGCTAATATGTACAGTACGGCTACATTTAATATTAAAGTAATAAAGTAATAATGAACTTTCATTTTTAAACACAACTGTTGTTCTCTGATACATTTGAGATTATTTACATCGATTTTGACAACAAACAACTAAAAACCTTTTTATATAAAGTTCTGTTCTGCTTTTGAGTCATGTTGGTTCAAGATAGTTTGGCTCATCAGTTTCATAAATAATAAACAATAAAAAATAATGCAAAAGTTATTCAGACAAAATGAATTTAATTTAATTGTTTGATGCAGCAACCTGAATTGGAGCTTCTGAGTGACCCTATTTATAATGTTCTGCACAATACTGGAGTGAGTTTCTCCTCCCTTCTAGCCCTTGCAGTACAGTCACGGTTAAGATGGATTTGCTAGGCTTTTTAATTTAGCCAAAGCCAAAGGAACACAAGGCCATTAACACTAATTTTACCCTCAAACCCCGTCCCCTTTGTGTCATGACATTCAAGCATAATGGAGAACTCAGCAAAGGCAAACGCTTCCCATAAATGTTTCATGAAGTAATTCCACCCATATGAAGAAACTCAGAAAAAAATCTGTTGACATTATCCTGCCGATGTTGTCGGAGCATCTGCCGAGGAAATGTATTTAATATTCACAGGCCATCTTACACTCTGACATCAGCCGAGGAAGATAATCCCTCAAAGATTAAATTAAATGTAGGCTGGAGTGTTTAGTGCTGCTATTGTTTTCATTATTGCAAAAAGGAATTGTACTCGCTGCAATGATATTAAATCGCTCTGCTGGGCGAGCACTCCCCCACTCCTGTGATAAAACATAATATCATTCAGGGTCCGTAATCTTCAAGCAGCAGGTTAGCATTATAGTTTTTAACTACATTTAGCGATTACTAACTATGCATTTGTGGTATTAAAATAAATCTCCTGTAGGGATAAAAGCAGACGGTGCACTACACTCCCTGCCTGCTTCCAACCATTTGTTCATCTTCACTTTGTGAGGTGAAGAGAGGTTGACGCTGGGTTGAAAGGATGATAATGCAACACTTTACTATTTATTCATGTAGTCAGATGTTCTTTGTTGCAAGGGGCTTTTTGAGGAAATGTCAACAGGTTGCAGGAAAGTAACATCTGTGAATGTTGATTAATTATGGTTTGACAGATGTTACTAAATGTCTGCAGAGTCTGGGATTTCAGAACATAGTAGAAAGCCTTGTCCAATCCTGTTATCAACAATCAACATGTAGGGTCATACAGTACATGGACATCAAGCACAACTTTGGTAGAATAGAAACTTCTCTTACTGTGGATTTCTATGGAGAGTTTACACATGATACAATCCATTATTTGATTAAATATGCAGGTATGAAATTGACAATAAAACATTATCATATAGTTATATAAAGTTGCATATATTCCAATACAGTTTAGTATATAAATTAAAATGTGAAATAATATAATTTCAGTTAACATTAAAGTTGTAATAGTAGTTCCAAAAACGTAAAAGTTCAAAGTTGTTGGAAATGACTAAATTTGATTAAAAATAATATGGATATATTTGACAATGTAAAGAAGGTGAAAATGTAGTACGTGTTAAGTTACACATAACTGTTGTGACATATAACTTTCTAAACACCCTGGTTTTCATGTTTATTTCAAAGACCATGATGAAGGAGTGAATTAGGCTTTGAGTTCATAACCAAACGGCTCCCCAAAGAAAAAGAAACCCACATAAAACAATGATTGCAGTGAATTTGCACTATAAAACAGCCCAGAAATCATGTCCTTCCCTTCTTCTTGAAGATGCTCACTAAAGGGTGTCTCTGGAGCCGAAGAATATTTTGACTGACATCTGTGACAAGGCTCAAGGTGCTGCACAGCAGGCCAGTTTCAAGGTGATGTTCAGGCAGAGCTTTGATAGTTTCTCTCTAACCTGATCCCAGCAGGTCAGAGCATGTGGAGAGCACGACTGACTGCATGTCATTTCACTTGATTGATTTCTTATTGATACCTTTGTGTCCGCGTGTCATGCCACTGGTTTAATCATTTAAGACACAGGAGGCACTTCAAAAAGTTAACAACACATTGTTTTTACAATCACAACTACCAACTTTATCCCACATCTAACATTTAGTTCTTTACTTCTGCATATGAATGTCAGCCGGAGGTTTTACTAGAGTATGCTTAACCCACCTGTTGTGTTTGTTTCCTGTTGACTAGTTTGGTGTCCCAAGTCAAAAATTACTGCACCATTCTAGCTTATTATAAATCCATAATAATACATCTGTTATCGCCTAATGATGTGTTTCATCTTTTTATCAACTCAAGTTCTTGTGAACATTACAAGTTTTCAATTTCCATTTGCTGTATATGGCCTGTGGGCCTCATTGACCTGAGCTCATATCACTTGGCCATTGTGCTGCTACAGAATGAACTGTGAGCAAGGCCTCAAAAAGCTTTATAAACCAGAGCTGTGAGAAAGATGTGTATCATTGAAACAATGCTGTGGTTGTTTTTGACCTGCCAACAGGTGCGGTTCCCATGGGGTCAAAATTCTATTGCCGAGGGGTTGCCATGGAAGCCAAAAAGGTTTATTTCTAATGACCAGTCATTTTTGACCGGGAACACCAAGGGTGTACCCAAGTTCAATTAAACACCCACAATTTTATAAAACTTCTCAAAATGTATTATGTGTGTTCAGATGCCATGTGTGAACAAAGTCATGGAACCTCATGACAAACAGATGAAATTAACTATATTTTCTTATAGGGAGAAAACTCCAAATCAGTCAGATTTGACCAGAACACAACAGAAGGGTTAAAAATGTAATGTAAAAATGGGAACTCCAGTGCTTTTGTCTCAGTCCAGTCAAACAGTTTTATTAGGATACTAATGAGTGACTAAGCTTCAAAGTGGCTGGAACAAGAGATAAGCAAAAGTATACAAGTATACCCAAAGCAGATATACTGTTCCCCGTGTAAGAATGATATCTGGCAGCTTCAGGGAGTCAGTTCAAAGCTAAAAAAAAAATCAAACTTATCCATCGTGTTTTGATACTTTTATCTACTTTATACTGATCTTCATATCTCAGTGGTAATTCTTATTAATGGACTGTTGTGTTAGACTGCACAGGTTTTAGCTGGTTGCACCTAATAAACTGACAACCAAGTGTCTTGAAAATTACGATCAATTCCATTTTACCATCATAGGTGCATCCTTTGTACCTTGACCTTGAAAATGGGGGCCAAACTCCTGTGTCCCCTCCCGTTTCAGACAAACACTGTGCCTTAACATTTTTCTCATAGAAAGAGGAGGGTACCCTCGCTTTGTGTTAGTCCACCCCCACACCAGGGTCAGCCTCTGTCACTCAGGATCCCTGATACGGAAGGCCGCCTCCTCTGTCACCCTGGTGTGGCTGATCAAGCTGTTCCAACAACTGGAAGACATCACAAGTTAAACACTCATTATTTTAATTTGATGCTAATCATGTGTTAATGAGACTAATCCTCGCAATGATTCAGGTAATTTGCTTAATGGCTTCAGTCCAGATTACGGCAATCAGTCACATTTGATAAGACGTCTATTGAGGGGCAGGGGGGGGGAAAAGTCGGTGGAGGAGAGGAGGACAGAGAACAGGTGAAGGCCAGCAGGCCTCCGGGAGAGAGAAGACATGCCAGTTCACCAACCCGCTCACCTTTGAGCCATTGATGTCTCAGCTCTGCATCGAGGGGGGAGCTTTTTTTTTAAAAATTTCCTCTTCATATAACCCATAAGTCATCAGGGGTAAGGGAGGCAACCAAATCTAGAGCTGCTAAAGGTGTTCCTCTGTGAGTTAACAATTCACAAATGCTTCAGTCAATCGAAGTTAATCAAAGTTTATCACTCCACATGCCACTCACCATTCCCACCAGCTGGATGCTGAACATATGGCAAACAGCTAGGAGGAGCCTCCTCCTCAGAGCAGTGCACAAGTCATCTAAAGAAATGTATATAAAAGTCCTAGCATATCATTTTAATATTAATTTACTATATCATTGCCCTATTTATCATTAAAAATATTCTGTACTCTAAAGTCGTATTGACTGTTGTCATACTGTGAAAACATTCAAACTTTCTTAACTTGCTTATTTTTTCTTTTTGTGGTGATGAAGACAAATAAAGGTAATGTTTTGAAGATGTATTTAGCCAGTATTGATTATTTAATATGTTACTTTCATCACCGTTGACAGGACGATCGTAACGCAGGACTTTTAAAGTTTACATTATGCCTTTTTGTACCCAGTTGGGAAAACAATGCTGAGACAAATGATTTGCACATTATTCACTAACTACTTATTAACTAATTCAACTTCACTATCAGGAGTTTTTCTAAACAGGGTAACAGGTGTGCCGTACCTGATACTTTAGGCATGCGCTGTCTCATCAAGTTGCCAATTTAGCCTAAAATGCCATACACCATGCTATTACACAAGATGTAGCCTTTTTACTCTACAAATATCAAAGTACTGCCAGTAAACAATATGTCTGCGACATAATTACTCCAAAACTACCAAAATCATGGCAAATAGACCTTCAGATGACTTAAATAATTTTTATTTCAAATAGCACTCAAGATGGTGTCACAAAAAGGCGCAGCACCACTGATTATTATTATTATTATTATTATTATTATTATTATTATTATTATTATTATTATTATTATGTCTCTCTCTCTTTCTCAACCCAACTGGTCAAGGCAGATGGTCACCCACCTAAAGTTGGGGTCTTAAAAGGCTGATTTTTTTCTGTCACCTAGCCAGGGGCTCAATCTTGGGGCAATGTGGGTCTCTGCAAAATAGATGAAAATGAATTGACTTGACTTAAATGTAACATCAATCAATCAATCAATCACCATTCATTATTATTTGTTCCAGAATGTGGTCCCTCCTCTTTCAGAATGACATAATCATATCAAAAATATTGATCAGAAAATAGTAAAAAGTAAAATGATTCTACACGTGACAAGGTAAGAGCTTCAAAAGAAATTTGGAAACCATGAAATAATGCTTTTGTAAAATAAATAAATAAATAAACCCTCAGCCTCTCAGAATTACAGATGGAGCCCTGGTGGGAAGACACATTGTTGGACAGATCAGTCCATTGTGAGAGGAGGAGCGAATGAGTGAGCTCTCTTACCGACTCAGATCAAGCAGGGGATGCTACGCCCCTGACAAATGGCTGCATCATAATGACCTGTGAGTGCTAACAAATATAAATCGTTTTCTCTTGCATTTTTACTGTCGACAAAACAAATGCTCATTAGCCTTTTATGAGGGATTATGTGAATAATAAATAGATCCTAATTACCACCTATCACAAATGCAAATGTGTGAATTACAAGCAACGGGTAGTAAAACAATGAGCTTCTGTCCCAGCTTAATATTATATGTAGAGTTACTGAGTTATTGAGCAGTTAATGGTTTGAATTAATTTTTGTGCCCAGTTGCTAACTTTAAATTATTTTATCCAATGATTGATCTTAAATTCATCCTGTTCCTTTTAAGTTCCAACCATTCAAATTTCTCTAAGATTTATATACAAATAACATGAGTTAATATGTTAGTCATTGCCTTAACACATATTTATTTTATAAAAAAGTGGTTTATGATATGTAGGCTCACCCTATCCCACATATCAACCACTGCTATTTGCATATTGGTCACCAAACAAAGAAACAAACACCATTAGACAGCATTATGGATGGAGGAAAACAATGACACTTAGTCAAATCGCCATCCCATTTGCATGAAGTGCATTTGTCACCCAAATCAGAGGATAACCTATATTTTACACTCTAATCTGAGCTAAAGCATGTCAGATGCCTTTACAGGGGGCCCGATCCATTGTTCAGGCTGAGGGCTTATCCATGTTTCACGTGCTGAGTGACAATGGGCTTATGAGTCAGCCCAGTGGGCCTCTGCAGCCTCTGACCACACAGTCACCATGGGTTCTTTTCAAAGGCACTTAAAGCTGTGTTAATGCAAGCACACCGTCTGCTGATGCCTAGTCCTGCTCTGACAGACACACACACAGAGAGAGAGAGAGAGAGAGAGAGAGAGAGAGACACATGCATGCATTATCTAGTCCCTGATTGGAGCTTCAAGGACAAATAAAACATAGAATTATAGGTGCTTTACCAACTTTTCAACCTGATTTTATTTAATCATTGTTAGTTTGCTTACCCTTACTATATGTTTCTCACAAAGAAAGAAGGATGCAGATGAATTTAGTAAGAAATTGAAACGATCACCTTACATCTGACAATATTATTCTGTCGTATGATTTTTATCCCAACTGTTCACT
Organism: Chaunax sp. Z400; assembly: GCA_037577475.1. Taxonomy (NCBI): domain Eukaryota; kingdom Metazoa; phylum Chordata; class Actinopteri; order Lophiiformes; family Chaunacidae; genus Chaunax; species Chaunax sp. Z400. The sequence goes on along the minus strand of CM075187.1, from coordinate 21,505,288 downwards.
GAAATGAATGTTTAGACAGAATGAAACCCAAGACACAATGATATGCCTGCAGCAGTTCAACGTCAACATTTTTTGGTCAGTCTATATATCACACACATTCCCAAAATTCACCTTACATGACTTACTTTACATGACTTTACATCCCTGGAAACTCTGGGAACTCCTCTATAATTGAAAATTAGCTTCTGAAGGTGTGAGTAATGTTTGTCTGCAGAGCATGAGTCTGTGGTGTCTGGTCCTCTGATTGGTCAGAGAACTTTGATTGTTAAACGTGTAATGCGTGAAAATCTGCAACGGTTTAAAGGGACTTCGGTTTTCCATGTGATGATCATTCGTGCGTGGTGGACTACTTATGATCAGCATCTTAATATGATTAAAAATGTGTTGGGTGAAAGTAAAACCTCTTTGATTGAGGTGGAAAATGCTGGAGCCATAATGTGCTTTGAATTATACAACTGGTTCAAATTCCCTCTAAAATGACAGGAAATGGTGAAATGGGTTACCACCGCTGATTCACAGCAACCCCCACTGTCATGTAGATTACGCTCTGTCCTACAACAAAAAGCTTTCTCTTACACTTGAACCCATGATGGGGATAAAGGTAGCTCACCACAACTTCCATTTCGGTTATTGTTTGTCAGGAAGCTGCATGTGGATTTGGCAGCAACCAGCTCAACTCTAACTATGTGTGGATTAGATCTGCCTGAGCCATTAGATGGATTATGATTATTACCATGTCCCAATATCATTTCAGTTGTCACACTCCAATACTTTGGGGTACATATGGGCCCATGATTTATGGAATGGCAGAATTTCAATGATATAAATGTGCAGGACAGATGTGTCCATTCTACACATCTTACAGTTTAACTGCATTGTGCATCACTGATGCTTCACAAATAGAGGATCACTCCAACAATCTCACAAAACAAATTCAATGTACTCATCCTGTGAAAAAAGTTGTGCAATGTCTTCTGTGGCTCTGGAGGGAGATTTCTGGAGTCTCAATTATGAATAACGACCAATGACATCAGGGTTATTTTGGCTTGGAGATGAAAAAAATTGACTAAAAGTCAATGTTGCAACCTGGGACACTTGTTACAGTATGAGATATGGTCATTTACCTGGGAGGGGACGCTAATGAAAAATGCGATAGAGTTACATTATTTGAAATGAAGCAGCAACTTCTTCTGAGCTAAAAGTCGGGATATTTTAGCCTTTGCTGCTTTAATTTGGACCGTTTTCCAATCCATTTCTCACAAGTAATACAAGTTTAAAGAAGTAATAAATTGCTGAAGTTCCCCTTTAGTTATTGAGCTGTTTTCACTGCTCAGGGGTTGTGCGGATGTTTTTATTTCAGGAGGTGCACACACAGTGAAAAGAAAGCAATTAAATAAAGGTCATGTACGGTCTTGATGTAATGAGATGGATTCACATCTACTGTATAGTCTGGTGTCAAGCTTCTGACAGATTAAAGTATGGGAATAAACAAATATCTATGCCCACAGTTAAGTAGCCACAACAAAAACTTTTTTACATTTTACATTTTTGCATTTTCGCTAAACAGATAAAATAGAAACAAAGCCACCAGACAACAATCCTGTAAAACCTGATTTATGTCAATAGTAGGGATACGCGGGAGAGAAAATCTGTGCCAAACTATCTGTGCTAAAAGAAATTTTTAAGGACAATATAGTCCTAAAATAATGGTTTGTTAAATTTTGTGGCACAGAACTAACAACGCAGATAAAACCCAAATGATAAGAGGCAGAAAAAACCCCCATTCCCCTCAGAAATGATGTTCTTGTTGTGAATCTGACGCAGCTCCCTTCACAGGTCTCTGCAGGAAACGCTCTGTAGCGTCTGCCTCTCTGATCACTGGCCTGATTAATAGGGGACTGAATTGGAAATTTAATTGGATGTGGTTACAATTATAAAGCCATGCTTTCCCAGGAGCAGCAACTATGACTGTTGGACAGCGCTGACGGGGGAACAAGATATGAGCAAGGGAAACATGTTCTGTTACACCACCCCCACGTTATTCAAATAGAGAAGGATGTGAGGTGTGTCAGATGGGTGTCGCCCACAGTGGAGCAGTTTTAACACCCAGACTGCATTCATGGTGGCAGCCGTTGACCTCCTTGATAGTCTCCGCTGAATGGTCAATTTATTACAAACTACCGGTGTGGCGGTTTGATTTCAATGGCTTTACTACGGGTGATTTTTGCGGTTGTTGAGGCAGAAAGTTTTACAGGTTGGAAGCATGCTGAAGTAAATGTTCTTCAGCTTTACTTATCCAGAGAACACAAAATGCTCTTTTTTTCCAGCACACTTAAACTCATCACACCTGCAAGCTCCAAAGCAGAACACAGGGTTTTTATAGTGATCTATTGCTTCAGCCATATGCTATGCGTATACAGGACTCATCATGCTGAGCAGGGCTTATATAAACATGCACCATCTCTTCCTCTCTGCTTCATTTTCTCTCCCTCCACATTTCTTAAGCTATCAGTAAAATTTGATCCATCTACTCAAATTTTCCGACCTATAAACCCTGACAGAAATCACCCCTCTTATTTGCTCACATGGGCCCTCTCTCTGCAGTTCAGAACCCCTTAAAGGCCTCCAGAGGTTGAGAGAGCCCTCTTTTGGTCGGAGTCAGTATCACACCATCCCATGCCACCACAGTCAAATCTCATCAGTGGAATGAAAAGGTGTGCATCACACCACAGGGATCATTCCTTTTAGTGCTAAGCCATATGTGCTGTTCGTTCATCATACATTATAATCCCTGACATATGTAAATTCTGTGCCATGCATGCTTTCTAATAAGCCATAAAAAAAACTTGAGGATGAAACTGAAGCTTTCCCTTTAAGATAATTTAGCAGCCTAAAGCAGTAGTCACTACTGACAAATGAAAATTGAGTTATTATTTGGTTAAACCAAAAAGCAGATGTTGTGTATCATTGTCAATGTTGGGCTGGATCTCCAGCTTGTATTACTTTTCAACCAAGAAAGTAAAAGGAAACTGGAAAAGCTGCTCAGATCTTCAAGTGTAATTATTTAATGTTGAAGACCCAGAAGATTCTGTAATCCTGGATTTTTATATGTATATTCTTGTCTTATTTATTGCTCTTTTTATTTTGTTTCTATCTGTATATGTAAAATGTGAAGTAAGAATGATACTGAAAGGGAGGATCCTGCTGCACTGGCAAGTTTACAAGTTTGTAAACTAACCACATCAATCTGTGAATAAAGACAAATGCCCGTCACATCTTCCCCTAGCTCAGGGGCTAGGTCTTCCAATTGCTTATTATGTCTGTATCCAGGATAGGCAATGTGGGTTGGCCTTACAGGCCTGGGCCAACCTAGTTGTATAACTAGTCAATCCTAGATGACAGGGAGAAGATCAACCCTTAAATACGCAATAAAGACTAAAACAATTCTGAAAAATAAAAGGCAACATTCATAAGGCTACTATCATTTGTGAATTGACCAATCACATCAGCCCATTTTATGTTGACCCAAGCACGTCTCTGTACAGAGGATGTTCAGCAGCAGATGTCATCTCAAGAAGGGGTAATCTGGAGTCTCAGAGTACTACATGACACATCCCATGAGATCTTCTTTCTAACCCTTAACAAGTAGTTTAGGTGCTTCACCATTTCAAGGGTGGATCATGTAGCAGGCGGCAATCATTTCCAGACATACTGGAGATGACGGCCAAAAACTGGAAAACCTTTCTGATATTGTAGGTTATAGCTAAATTAATATTTTGTTCTATAACAACAGGCATTGATTTAAAAATACTTCAAAACGAAGGTGCCACAATCAATCATGTCGACATTTAAAATGTTTTAGAAAAAGTCATTAACCAGACACACATGTTAAACTCTACAGCGTGATATCAGTCAATTCTGTTTTAGTGAGAATAGTTGGAAACAGTAGTCTGACCAGTTGTTACAGAATCCAAAGGGAGTCAGGTGTTATTGACATGAGGCAGAGAAAAGCTGAATATATTTAGAAGCTTTGCCAATATAATATAGCATCTGTGGCATCATCATGATGAAATATAAGATAATAGCATACAGGAAGTCTTTAATCTTAGAGTATTTGTTTTTATCATTGTGGAAAAATGCAACCTCAAAGCAATCTTTTATCAATTAGTTAAGAAAAACACAATATAAGCATTTTTTCATAGATATTCACGTGGATTTATTGAAGCTGAGAGACACAGCTTTGACCTTTCTTCTTTTGTTATTATTATTATTAATAATAATAATATTATAAAGGCTTCCTCTCAATATAGGCAGAGAGAAGATTCGTTGCCAATCAGCAGGATATTAAGCTGAAGCGACAGTGTGAGTTGCAGTGTTGCAGTGCTTACATTCACGTGGATGCATGTGTGCAAATGCATTGTCAAGTGACTTCTCTGCACAAGCTCATGGCTTGTTAACCATGTGTGTTGATCTCTATCTGTAGACCCCTCCGTCTGTTGACATGCCAACTAGATAAAAAGAATGTTTCATTTCATGCCCGGCGTCGGAACCATGGCTGCTCTGCATGAGTGGGTCATTCATCAGAGCGTACATCAAGTGAGGAAGATCCTCGAGCAGCCAGAGCTGCAAAGCATCAAGTGAGATACAAAACAAACGGGCCAAATACAAAGAGAGAGAGAGGAAGACACACACAGGCACACACACACACACACACACACACACACAGAGAGAGGGAGAGAGAGAGCAGGAACCAAACATATGTGTGCATCAGAAAGTCATGTCCTATTTAAGAGACTATTATTAGAGCGGGTCACCATCTGTAAGTCTAGATAAAGCAAAAGGGGGAAGGGGGGGCGATGACTCTGTGCAAGATTGTGCTCCAAAACAAACAAACATATTAGCCAGTGCTAATGTTAGCTTGTTAGCAGACAAGCTGAAATCAAACATATGTGATACGTTGACTTTTCAGAGACAGCAGCGATCGTAGCAGAGGGTCTCTTCATGCATTTATCCTGCACACGTTATACATACAGTCTATGAAATATGCTTTTCTCTGAGATTAGAAATGTTTCACTTTATTTTAAATCTACCCTCTTCTGCTATAGGCTATACTGCGCTCTCTGTTCAGGCATTTCTTATATGTCCTATTTTTTTATTTTCTTACATTAATGTTTCTTTTTACTGCATTGTTGTATTTTGATTGTATTTTCAAGCATGTTGTATTGCAACTTTGCATGACAGGCACAATATAAATAAAATTAGATGGATTGACTGATTGATTGATTGGTTGATTGATTGATTGATTGATTGATTGATTGATTGATTGAGCCATTTGGTGTTCCTCACATTTAAATTGTAACCCCCCCACTTGTAGACACTCAAACATTTATCAAATTCCATGGCTACTCTGCAGGATTTCAGATAAAATTTCCCTAAGAGATAAGCCTGATGACATCACTATGACATGATTTGCTTAATTTTGGGGTGACATCAGGCAGTGAATCAAGGCTGAGTAGCATGTCTCATGACAAGTAAATTGATCTGCTGGTGTAAAATCAGTGTAGTGACCCTTTAAAGCTATTTGCTAGTAGCTGGTGTCAGTTTTTTTTTTTTTTAATTCCCCTTTGGATCTGAAATATATACACTACCAGTCAAAAATTTGGACACAGTTTCCCATTCAAGTGGATGGGAAACTGTGTCCAAACTATTGACTGGTACTGTATATATATATATATATATATATATATATATATATATATATATATATATATATATATATATAAAAAAAGAAATTAAACAGTTTTTCTCTTGGGAAGTCTAATCTCATGATAATATGTTATCCATTCTGTATCACTGCTGATATGTTCTGCTCTAAATATGTATGTTTTCTCCCAAGCAGCATCTCCCGGGCATGGAGTCAAAAGTGCAGCAGCAATTGAGCAACAGCAGCATTAAAAAGTCAGACCTCTGCAGTCGCTCCAGTGTGCAGCTAATCGGAGTGGGTATGTTGTTCTCTGAGCTAATGTCACCTTGCTATGAAGGCACATATTGCACAGTATGAGAGCAACTGCTTCTCAGCCCACACAAACAAAACAGATGTTGTGGGTGTCAGGGGTCGGTGTGCAAGCTGCACGGGCCTTAATCAACTATTTAAACAGCTGAGAGCTAATGACGTCATTACAAACACAGATTTACCGGCACTTTCAGCTCCCTCTGGGTTTGGCTGGGCACATTTTGATTTTCATTCATCTCATTATTTTTCTACACAGTGTGCTTTCTGTCGATGTTAACTGTTTATGTTGGTCGTCACACAGTGCATCTTATCTGAGTTCTTGTTCATATTAACCATATCGTATGATTTATTTGAAATGTTTTCAGCAACCTTTGACTGGGCACCAGGTCAACTTCTTGTACACCTATTTATTGCCTTCTGTAAAATATGTTTAGGATTTTTTTTTCCAGTTCAGGGATATTTTTCCCAAGTAAACCACACAATTATCAAGATGGAAATGAATAGATTTTAGCTAAAGACAAGATATCCAGATGTAAAACATTCAAGTTGAAAAGTGCCATGGATAAAAACACCCATAAATGGGACATGCTATATTTGAGAGAGCTGTGTTGATTTCAACATTTTTGGCCACTTACTGTAGGTTAGGGGCAGTGAAATTGTTAGCAAACATCTAGCAGATGTAGATTCATTTTGAATCATGTTTGTGTCCATCTGATGAATGTAAATCAATTAGCCACTCCGCTTTTTGGCTCACTTTTCCCCTGACATAACCTCCTGCACTGATAGAGTCTGTTTTTAACAGTCTGGAAATGACACCGGGGAAAGTTTGTGAGAGTGAACTAAAACAGTCAAATTGTATCCCAAAAGCCAAGACAGCACCCCAAGACAGTCTGTTGTTTATCCCACTGGTGGGTGTTTAAGCAGCAGCTCTGATATAATTATTATAAGTGGATCCGGTGAGACCGTCCATGTTAAAACCCCTTAAGGATGCTCCTAACCCGAACCTCCCTCTCCTTCTCCTGCCTCAACTGTTACTGTAACTGCACCCTCTTCCCCTCTTCAGACTAATAAGTGTTTTCACAGCATTCATGCACACGGAGCAGGTTGTGTTTTCCTGAGCATCCCACCGCAACCTCAGACAATTAAAGAGAAGATAGAGGAGGCAGACAGACCACTGTGTTCCCCCCCCCCAAAAGTCTCTCATTGGCTGGAACAACAATGATGTCGATGGCTTCCCATCTCAATGAATGACAAAACAGTGTGGCTGCGGCGGTGGGGATGTCAGCGAAGTGAGACGAATAGAGAGGAAGGGAGAGAGAAAAAGAGCCTGGGGGTGTTGCAGTCAGTTTGTCAGAGAAATTCAATGGCCACCAGAGCTCCAACCTGCGTCACTTTCAATTCCTGATCTCTCCACATAATGTCCCCCCTCCCAAACTGCCCCCTCATCCCATCCTGTCCGCCTGGAGATGGAGGATGGTTGCCCTGGCCGTGAAGCAAGGCTGGCTGTAACAACATGTAGGCCCCGACAAATGATTGATTCCCTCCTAATTCTCTCAAATGGGATGAGGAGGGTGGTGGAGGCTGAATGGGGGAGTTGAGGAGAGTGGTGGTGATGGTGGTGGATGCAATGGGTGGGGTTATAGAGGAAGAAGAGAGGCGAGAGGCAATAAGTAGGCCACCCTGTGTCAGGTAAACTTTGAGCTTGTAGCTAACTGGACATGTCAGCGTGGCTAAATGTCGAGCCTTGGAACAATGGGGTTAAAGACATGGCCTAAAATCTTCCTCTAGCATCACACAGAGAGAGTGGAGGGCAGCTGTAAGAGAATACAGGCCACACGTATTCTGAAATTTCCTGTTTCAGTATTGATGTCGTAACATATTTTTTAGATATTAAAAATGTTTTCATAACACTATTTATTACCTCCACCAAGGTAAGGTAAGGCTTTGTTTTCAGCTGTGTCCGTCTGTTGGTCTGCTGGTTTGTCAGCCGGATTTCACAAAAACTACTGAATGGATTTCCGTGAAACTTGGTAGGAGGATGGCTGTTGGGCCAGAATTAGACCCCGTTAATATTTGGTGTGGATCTTGCCAAAATAGTGGATTTTTTTTTTTTACCTTGCCGTAACCAATCAGTGAGTGACGAATTGTTCTTGTCAGTGTCAAACTTTAGTAGCTGTTGTTGGGAATTGGAAACTTAAAGTTTGTCTTGTTGGTGGAAGAAATGTGTTAATCTGGGAGTTGTTATTTATGTCTACCTATGTCTACCTATTTAATCTGTATATTGAATCCTATACCTATTAAATATTGATGACGTCATCATGAATGATCCTGCCTACAAAACTCTAATTGGCTCAGTTGACCACGGTCACTGAAAAAAATCAAAAGTGTGGGCAGCAAATCAGAGGTCTGGAAGAAATCTAAAGAGAACTAATGGACTCCTGTAAATGGGTAATGTGGCTTAAATATACCAGTAATACAAAAACAAATGGAGCCACTAAATAAGAGGGTTGTTGTTGTTATTCTGATAACATCTGGCAAACGGGGGTTGTCTGTGTATTTGTTAGCTACGTAATAAGACGGCATGCTAATTAAGCATAACACCAATAAGCCGTGCAACCAATTAACACTGCAAGCAAGCATATGAAAAATACAAGTCAACATGACTCTGTTCACTTGGAAAATACTGTGAAATTGACGTATTTCGTACAGACACAAATATTATTTATGTTTAGATCAACACGACCACTTAATTTAGTCTGTGGAACATATTGCATTGCTTTGCACTTAACATTGCTTTACACACACCTGCCAGATGTTTAATGAGCACATTAGACTGCTGAAGCATACATGTGTAGAATCAAGCATCTGCATTGATAGGCTGACTAACCAGACGTATTTAATGGCTGCAAGGTGAACAGGTAGCATTCATATGAGTAAAGCATGTTGAACACCCTTACAGTGCATCATATCTATGCATCGCTTATCAATAAGGTGGGAACGGGTGTCAAGTTCCCAGAGCTCAGAGTGATGTCATTAAATTACTTGTTTTATCCAATCCACACTCAAATAAACAAAATAAAACAGAGAAACCAGCTCATAGTCACATTTGAGATGTATGAGCTGGAGAATATTTGACATTACTGATTGATAAATGACTATGAAATTAATTTATCATCAATAATTATTTCAATCCTTTGACTATGACGGTATTTTCATGTTGCTCCTCCCTCCAGTCCGCAGTGTCTAGCTGTTCTAATAAGTCATGTAAACGTATGGGACAAACAGCAGTGATCCAGAGCTCCTCTACAGAGACTGGGCATCTGCCTTTGTTAATCAGCGGCCCCTTCCCCCTCCCTCGGTAGGAAGAGGAATAATGAGTCAATTAATGTGCTAAAGCACCAATGAGAGATAGCAGAGAGAGGGATGGGAGAGAGGAGGGGAGGGGAGCTGGAAAAGACAGTGACAAGAGAGACAGTGTGAATGGGAAGGTATTGACATGGAAATGGGAAAATTATGAATGTGTGTTTGCAGCATCCAGCAGTTGTTCTCAGTGCAGTGCTTTGTTTTTTGTTATCATATCCACAGAGCCACACCGTGGTATCGATTCGTGACTGATGGTCTCGGCTGACACCCGCCTCCCCTGGCCCGTCTGTCTTAAGTGAGGAAACCCTGGGTTTAATTGCAAAGGGCACATTGGAAATGAATCATGGTTGAAATGAAAGAGAGAGGGGTGTAGGGAGATGGAGTGCACATTAGACAGTGACAATAAAGTGAGCAGGAAAGAGACTCGTTGTGATTTCACTTTAACTTAACCAGCTCTGCAGTGTTTATTTTGGAGCATCCTGCATTTTTGTCAGTCACTTCTCTTTCTATCTCAAAAGGTGCAAATTGTGTTCAATTATGTTCAATTGCATGTACTGTAGGTAAGTTATTTCGTCAATGATGCATTTAATCTGTATCCTTACTGCATTAGCACTCCAAATACGAAGTTGATCATTTCTGAAATATTTAAAAAAGGGGATTAAACTGAAATATAACTGATGGGTTAAACCACGGCAGCAGGCAATGGAGCAAAAATGATTGTATCCGGTTTATATTAACATTCAGCTGACTCACTACAAGACTCTACAGTAGTACGTCAGAGAACTTTGTGTTCATCAGAATATAAAGTGTATAGCAAATAAAAAAAATAAAAAATTCTCTTGTATTTTGATTAAATCAGGCAAATACATGAGGTCCTCTGAGAAAAGGGTGGCGTTTGATGGGTTCCATCATCCTCTTTACTGTATCTAAGATTTTAAATATGTTTCATTTAATCAATAATTTCACCTCATTGAGCTGTATGTAGATTATATTAAGTTATGTGGTTGGTAAAATTCAGAGTACAGATCACATCAAGATTTGCTTTGTGTATTATCACACAATGGTGTCAGGACATACCAAAAACAATATTACCACTGGAATGACACTCAGTAGAGTGCATACTTACAATAAGGACCAACAGTTCCTTTTAATTCAATCAAGCCTTACATAAAGTCAAACTTTTAGCCCTCTAACCATAATTTAAGGTTAATGGATCTGTAGCAGCCAAACATTTAAATCTGGTGGATCCAGATTTGTATCTAGATCTGCATCAAATTACACACATTCATACATACAGTACCAACCTTCTAAGTATGCCTGGATCATAGTTTTCCAATGCATCTTATGCAACCTGGTATCTTGGACCCCTATGCCATGAAAAACTTTGATTTAAACTTTAATCTGAGTCTAAAAACCTCTAGCAAAACACAATGTGCAACGAAGGATCTCGCTTGGTAGGCTTTACCGTAGGAAAACAATGGTTTTGTTGACAAGGTGTTTCTGGCAAAGCGTCTCAGCTCCTAAGTGTTTTCTAGTATCTACTTATCATTATGGATCTCCAGACTGATACAGACTTACACAGGAAAATAAATCTGGTAGGAGAAGTGAGAATATTGAACTCAAATAGGCTGGTTAAGCCTAAATAGATATTTTTTTATTTTATTTTTGGCCACCATATTGTCTGCTTAGAAAGGTTCTGACCCTTGGACAAATGTTGATAGTTAGGTAGGTCTAAATAGTTGATGGCTTAGATCATACTTACACATGCTGACTATTACTACATTATGAAAAGTCGTCCCTGGATCAGGAATGAGTTGATTCGCATTAGTATGTAGTTAAATGCACTATTCACATATAAGCTGCTCAGTGAAACTAAATTCTCCTGCTGTTAGCCACTGAATACCTGATATAATCTATGTTTTTAAATGAGGAGCGATCACCACAACTCTCTTTAGCCTGGAACAAATAAATCTGTTGAAGCGTGACACTGCATACTGACACTAGCGTACACATGTAGTAAGAGACGCTGGTATTACAAATTGGCTGTAAGTGTAATTACCCTTGTTGCTAATTGCCCCCGTGAAAGTGGCACTGCCCGTGCCATTACAATCCACATCCACTTCAACCTCGCTGATCAATTATTTCCACTCTTGAATAATTAATAACAGCTTAATTGTTCACATCACTGACAAAGAGTCAGGGCTTCATTTACATCGGCGACGGCAGTGTGAGCTCTGCAAAAGGGTCGTTTGTTCATATTCTTGTTGCGCATGATATTTTTCGCTTTTTGAGACGTTGCTTTTCATTACGTCGAAACACACAGGTGGAAAACGGAGAGTGTTCCCATGGTTGGAATCCACAGCCACAGTGACCTGACTGATCAATTATTCAAAGCCATTTGCCTTTGAATCAGTCACTGACACGCTGCACGGACGACAGGAGCTTGTAGCTACCAGGAGAACATCAGGGGGTCCGGGCCCCAGTGGAGCTTCAGGTTCAGACGCCTGCACACTTACTTTCAACCTGTCACCAGTAGTCACCGACGACCTTTAATGCTCCCACCCCATCCTCTCCTGAGGCTAAAGTAAATTAGCATGTGTCTCCGAGGAGCCCCTTTACAAGGCGAGCGTGGTAAGATGCAGCATGTCTTATGAACGTGTGTTTGTAAAATGGAAGCAGAGTCGCTGTAGCATTCAGAGCGATTCAGGAGGAACAGGCAGGCGGGTGGTGATAGCTGCAACACCGAGGATGGGTTTGGAACGGGAGGTACCTGAATGTAACGTCAAGGAGAATCAGTGTACCATACAGTGAATCTCACTGTACAAGCAGGTTGAGAAATTAAAGGGTAAACCCGAACAAATGAGTGGAGAAACATAACAAATCTAGCAAAAGCATGCTAGCAACCAGAATCATTTTGCTGTCTCCCTTTCTACCAGCTTATTGCTTAAAGTAATATCTTACAGAATACACCACTGTCCACATCCTTTCAGTCTTTATTCGCTCTGTAAATAATGTTTTCTGTGTCATTTCCTCGATTGCATCCAAACACAGAGAAAACTACTGAATAGCAGGACAGACGGGCCTTGAAAGCACTTTTCCTCATCCAGATGTATGTGACATCTCCCAGGCCATTCCAGCCTCACACAGACAGGCTGAGTCAACCAGAGACCGCAGTCAGAAGGGAAATTACATGAGGAATAAGAGCTAGTTTGTGTGCTTTTCCATGCAGGCTTAAGGGAACAGTGGGGAGGGCACTTTAATAGACAGTGCGAGAGGTGGTGCGATGGCACTGGATCCATGGCAGCTGTTTCCTTCAATGTTTCATGCTCATAGCCACAGCTGCTCTCCAAATGAGAGTTAATATTGCAGGGGGGCCGTCCACCCTGGGTCGAGCCTTGTCGCATGGCCTGAATGTCAAACTCCACCCAGCAGGGTGACACAGGCTCAAAGGACACACTGTGTGATTTTTCGCCTCTCTCCTATTTTGCCCTATCCTCCCTGTTGATGTCTTTCTGCCTCACTGGATCTTTTCCCCCCAAATGGACAAGGGTGAAATCTGTATTTTTCATGGGTGCACCAATGTGGTTTCAGCTTTAAATGAAAAATAAATGAGGAAATGAAAGATGGCTGTGTAGTTGTATAGCCAGGAGAACTCTGTGTTGACATTGGGATTCGACTGGTGTTTGTTTCTGAAGGCTGTCATTGATACTTTTATAAGGAAGCCAGACATTTGCCTAAAGGTTTTATTGTTCTTATGAGATTCGCTGTTTCATACATACATCTGAGATTCCATATTTAATTGAAATCATTCATTGGGTGATGATGATTCTTATTTCCAATAATTACAATTTAGACCAATGATAAGGAGAATATCAATCTAAAATGACTATTTAATTATTCATAATTATACCTTCTGCCACTTTTTCAGATTAAACATAAAATCTTAATTCTCTATGTTAATTGAGCTTTATCTATTTTTTCCATTAGAAAGAGCATTTTAACATGAACAGTTCCAGTAGGAGTCACTCACTCTGACCTGGAAATGGCTGCAGTTACATGATAAATAATATCAGCCCTCTGTGCACCTATCCATCATGAAGTTAAAAACATCAAGCTACTTTTCTTTCCTTCTGAATAATAGAGATAGTTTTGATAAAAACTTTTCCAAATCTTCAATTTCCAAACATTAGCTTCTAACCAAGCCCCGGTAGCTATCAACCATTTCACATGGTGTTGATTAGTGAATAGATTTAGAGCTACATTGTGACAAAGATGGATCTGCTGGCATGAAATCAGAATCAGATCAATACTTTACTGATCCCTGAAGGGGAATTGTAGAAGGAGAGATATTATCTGTTCTTTGAAGCAGACGACATGCAGCGAAGCGCCACAGGTGGGAATCAAACCCAGGCCTTTTGTCCATCGGATGCACAATTTACCAGGTGAGCTACAAGGACGCCCCAAGAGCTCAGTAGCATGATTTCATTTTAAAATATTGTTTGACTAAAAAAAGTCAGACACATACATGTTTTTCATGAGCTAGTGTAAAAATCTCGTAAATCTTGAGTTGGGATTATTTATCAAACTACTATTTTTATTTCTGGAAAACATATGTGTACTGGTCACATCATGGGTTTGCTGCTTTACACTGTAGATTAATAAAAAGGGACAGAAGCATGTTCCTGCAAGAACGTCAGCCATAAAGCAATTCCAGTTATTTACAATCGTCAAATATCATTGAACTCAAATGGGCAAGTTATAATAAAGAATGATTCTTTTGAACTGATTTCTACATCTTCTATTCCATCTCTGTCGCACAGAGGAAAATGTCTGAATAGTCCAGGTTCTTTCACTGAGGAGGCTTCATGCTGCATTGTTTATGTGAGCTTTTATTCTGCATACATGTGGAAAAACAACATCATCACTAAACCATAGTGTCTCACTCCTCCTCATAGATGCATGCAGCAGACCTGTGTCTCCTGTGCTGACAATATCCATAGTGATGGATGTAGGGTGCACCTCGACCCTCTGTTGTGTTTCACTGCAACGTCGGGCACTAGATCCCTTTGGACTGCCACACACACACACACTGTGGTGGCAGCGATGAGCATAATTTGAAGTGTCCTGTCTGCGGCGGTGCAGCAGCATAAAGGAAACAGCTGCTGAAATATCACAGACGGCCTCCTCGTGTCTCCCAGTATCTATCACACACACAGTGGCCGTCTCAGCCCGGAGAGAGAGGATATAACAAAGACATCTGCAAGATGGCCTCGGACGCTCAACCCCACTGATGTGTGCACTGCTGTGATGTCGTCTTTGCTGGGCGGATGACAAGCACGCCTCTGTGATGTGCCCCCCCCTCCCACTCATGCTGTTTTCTTTTTGTGTTCTATGGTGAAACTGACACACAAACAGGAAGTGATGTTCAGAGTCTCTGTCTGAAGCACTAAGGGGCTTTTCAGATGCTGCATCTTCGTCTGGTTCAGGAACGGTCCAGGCCTTTGGTTGGTGACTCTGGTTCCTGTCCATGTCCTCTCTGATCGTAACTACCTCTGATGGTACTCTAGACCTCCTGGAGATGTCACTGCAGTTCATGTGTGTTTACATCATGAGTCTACATGCAGCCCTTTAAAGTCCTCTGAGCTAATCTTGATCACGCAGTGTGTAGCTAAAAGCAGATGGTTAAAGACCATCTTAATATTCTAAATGGATACGTGGAAATAATCAGCATTAAATCGACTTAAAACGTTACAAAAATCATAAACTTCAGACTCCACCTGTCCCCATACTGCGGGACTAATGTTTACATCTGTCTGCAATGGATGTGGATAAACCAGGAAGTCGTGATATTTACCAAACAAGAAGGAAACACCAAAAAATATACATTTTCAGAATAAAGCTGAAAAGAAGTAAACTACCTCCTGAGCTACTCTCAGAAATGAATATAACACCTTTCTTGACATTTGGCCGCCTTACTTGACCTATATTGACAGCTTACCAACACCTATATTAGATCTGATATGTCACCAGAATTGATACTCCATTAGTCGTATTGGTTGCTTACATCGCCTCCTCATATTATTATTATTTTATAACTATTATTATTTTTGACTTTTTTTTATTTTTTTTTACTCCTTTTTAGTAAGGTCATCTGTTAGCATAGTTGTATGTGGGTGGGTGAAGGAGGGGATCTGGAGCCATATTTTTGTGAATTTATATTTATGTTTTGTTAAACTGAAAATTTGAAAACAACATCTTCAAACAACACCTCTTGCTTTAAAACTTTTCATTTAATTTGTTGATAAAATAATAATTTCCTTCATCTTACAGGAAAATCAAGCAAAAGCATGCTAGCAAACAGAATAATGCTTTCTCCCTTTCTACCAGTTTATTGCTTAAAGTAATATCTTACAGAATACACCCATCTAGTTTGCATGATGTTACATCCATGACAATATTGTTTTGACCAAAGCTCAAAATTTAAGTTTTTTTTTCAAGACTGGTGACATTCAGTGGAAGTTGTGTTTTTTAATTTGATACACAATCTCCTGGATATTTCAATTAATCATTTAAAAAAAATGATTAGAAAGTGTACATGGCTATTTTGGCAGCAAAGTATCATACATTTTTTCCTACATATTTCAATCTTATAATCTCTCATTTATTGTGCTAATATGTTTAATTCAGGTAGTGTTAGGTGCATCGAATCACCCGGAGTGTTGCTAAATAAAACATGATATTTCAAAGTCCATCCATGTCTGTCAAATGAAAGACGTTTGTCATCCTCAGTTTAATTTGACTCCACATATGGACATTTGGTGGCATTAAAGCACTGTAACATTTATTTTCTACATAAAGAGACTAAATCTGTCAAGAGGAAATATTTACATTTACATTTAACATGTTTGTTAGGCCTCAATATACCTGAGTGAGAATTGAGGACTAAAAACAAACCCATATCTGATGACTGAAAACTGCTTTGGGAGTCTTTAATGAATCTATCCTTATCTGGTTGATACAGTCATGACCCCAGAGGAATAAGAATAAGATATAAGATATATCAATATATCACCAGACATGTGGTTATTGTTACATAATGATTCATCTGCCATTACACCATATCATAGACCAGATTAAAAAAAAAGATTATATTTCACAAGGAAACACTTTTTGTCACCTCATCAGCTTTTTAACTCTCAGTGGGAGTTTTAAGTTTCTGCTTTCACGATATCGTCTCATCACACTTTGACTGGAAACGGAAACCTCTGCCAAGTTATTTCTCATGGACGTCTCACACATCCCCACACCTGTTGTGTTACAGCTCCTCAGAGGGAAGTGCCATACTGCTCACAATTACAAGACATGAAAAAAGAATGTATAGAAAAGTCAATGGCATATGGATCCTATTTGAGCAGCTCTGGTGGAATTGAGCTCAACCAGATGTTCTGGAAATATAACATGGAGAAAGGTGGAGTCTGTTATTTGACAGATGACCCTATGGACCATACGATCTCTAAAAAAAATCTCTAAAAAACAAATACTCCATTGTTTTTCCATTGTTTTCCCCATTTCTGTTAATGGTATATGTGGTCATTCAAGCTGCTAATCTGCCCTGATTGCCTATTTTGACAGCAAACAAATTAAATATGTTAAACCTGTTATGGTAGTCAGTAAGTGTTTCCCTCAAAATGCATTTGCTGTTGCAAATTTGTTGTATATGAACATAATTTCTAGTAGACAGGGTTATTATAGTGTCTCTTTGAAAGATACGTTAGCAGTCTTAGGTTTGTGGTTTGTTGACCTGCAGACTTTTTTGCAGATGCTTTGAAAGCTAACTGTTTGTTTTGATTAAATGCTATTGGGATGCAATGGGATTTATCTGGCGTGTGTGTTTGTGTGTCTGCGCGTGTCTCCACCATGTCCATGTCTGGAGTATCTCAATTCCTGTCCTGCTCCTCTGTCTTTACATTCCTGGTGTATTTTTCCCAGAGGAATGTGTGCATCTGAAGTGTGAACGTATATAATTGCTTGTATTTGCATGTGCATTTCTAGTGATGCACTTCATTTATTTCTGACTTTGTCTTGACATATAAGAAAAAAGGATAAATTAACTTTTAATGAAATCCATACAGGCATTTTATTTAAAATGATGGCCTATTCATTAAAGTCAAAAATCATCTGTTTCTACATTTAAAACACATGTTTATATATATTTGCACCTATAAGGCCTGTAACTTTAGAATTCCCTCTGCTTGCACGGTTGCACAAACTAAATGAAGTTGTCTCTTTGGATAAATCACTTGAACCTCATTGTTGCAGTGCAGTTTATTACTGACAGACTTATTTAGATGATAAATAAACACAACAGACAAGTGGTTATACTCCATTATGAGAAAACAATGGACACCTGCCAGCTAATTAGAGCTGAGCTAATTAGAGTTGCATTATTTCTTATGTAATACCTTTTCACAGCTACACATATTTAGAACCTACTCAGCGACTCCACCCTTGGATGCTGTGATATATATTAATCTATACCTTGTCATTTACTTTATAGTACTGTACATTTATCAGTATCATATTCAGTATGTAAGAGATGTATCAGTGAGACCACGTATGTCTGTATCCCAGACAACCATTCGTCTCAGGTCTGGTTATCTCCTCTCCTCACATATGGCCTTCTTCAAAGAACGAGATCACTGCTGGAGCTGGTTTCCCATCTGGCAAAGTCATGTAGAGCCTATCAGATCAGAGCTCACAGGGTGACGCTGAGCTATATCAACAGTGACAAAAGTATATTGAATAATTATCTTTGGAATTAATACATTAGCCCAAACTTAAGTAAATGTCAGCAGATCAGTATATCTGGAAATGAGAGGGAGAGCGGGAGAGAAATGTGAAGGACGCTGCGCTTCATTAATCACATCCCCCAAACTAATGTAGGCAGAAGAAATGATTCTTACAAAGAGCTGTCATTACAATCACACTGGTCATTTTAGATATCTAATTCACCATTCACCATCACAGTCCTCTTAACTAGATCAGGGCAGGAAATTAACTCATTCACTGCTGATTTCAACCTGAATAATAGACAGGCATATGTGAAACTGGGAGTTTCGACCACACGGTTCCCAGTCATGGCAATCTGCATAAAACACAGCTAATCTCAGCTGAATGAACAGTACTATTTACAGTAACAGGAGGGTTCTTCGTTTTTTTTCTCCTTTTTTCTCTTTGTCCTTTTTTTTCAGACTGTCTGTCAGATCTGCTTAAAAGTTTGTCAGATTTCATTTAAACTTTGTAAAGTTAGACCACTGGCCAAAGAAAAACAGTTTTAACTGGTGGTGATAAACAAATTTCCTACACAATATATTTAGATGACAAACTTATTCATTGTTTTTCCGTGACATCAGGTTATTTTCTTTTAATTGGTTAAAAAATGTAGAGTATTTTGCTGTATTATCAGGTTTCTTCACTTTATGGAAGTTATTAACGTATAAGGTAACATACCGTAGGTTTGAGAATCAACGAAAAGACAACAGGGAGACTGTTGCTGTGTCCCAAATCACATACGTCCTTTGGTATACTCAAATGTAGTATAATGCATCTGAGTATACTTACTTGCGTATTGCGGGAATTTCAACAGTGTTGTGTTGTCTAAAATCAGATACTGCCACAGCACACTTACCGGAAATGACATTCCGCCGGCTTTTTAATTTGACTAATTTGACTCCATGTTTCATCCAAAATAGTACTTCCTTCATACTTTTATATTTATTTGTTGCTCTGCCGTAACCGTCCCTTCCTCGGCTGTAATTTTCACAAGTTAGACAAGTCTTGTAAGCCCCTCCCCTTCCGATTACGAAGCAAAGATGGTGATCATAGAGGGTGAGAAGTGTCCTTCAGTCCACACTCAAATCATGGGTTGTTGTGAGGCTGCCATCCTGGTACTTACAGTATACTGCATTTTTGGCATACTTAGTAGTTTGAACGCACTTATTCCCTCAAACTGGCCAGTTTGAGTATGGAAGGATGCGATTTGGGACACAGCATGTGGCTCAGGAGGAAGAGCGGTTCGATCCCCGGCTCCTCCTGTCCACCTGCTCAGGTGTCCTTGGGCACTTAATAGCAAACTGTTCCTGATGGTCAACTCAGACCCTTGCATGGAAGCTCGTAGCTATCATTGTGCGATGATGTGAGACGCACTTTGGAATAATTATGGCTGCTGTGCTTTTACAAAGATGGTCATGTACAGTATTTGATGTCCAGGTATTAATTAATTTACATTTGACAGCATTATTTTGAGAAACTTTTATAATGTTTTGTTCACTCCATTTATGAAAATGAGGAGGGAAGAAGTGTACATTAGACACATGTCATTATACTCCTAACACACATAGTTGAATTAACACCCCCCTGAGGGCCTTTCACAATTGACTCTCTATGAAAAGCAGTGAGAATGAAGAATGATTGAATGGGAATCGTTTTTCTTAAAATTCTGTCTTGACTTGGACCCATTCGGACCTGAACCTGAACCATGACGCTGTTTCAAAGGTTAGAAAATGCAGCTGAAAGAATAAACTTTCAAAAAGAGAGACCTGCTGTCTGCATCTGCACAATCATCCATAGTTAACCTCACAGTAAAACATGATTGATATTTCCTGTGACACGAACATCAGTTTGTCGTGAGTCGCACACACACCCAAACCAGACCCTGCTCGCTAAAATGTGTGTTTACATTATTCACTGGTATGAATAAATCACTCCCAACTCTTGATTGCGCAGCATATGTGAAGTCTAAGTTGTGTTCATCTGCCACTCCTAACATCTGTTAGCCACATCCCCTGCGGAGCGCTGCTCAGTAGTGACCGCGCCTGAGCCGCCGGGACATGAAGATGAAATATACATGACAAGTGCAGGAAAGGAAACGCAGAAGCGAGTTCAGGATGGTGGGATATGATCCTCTGTCCTGTCTCTTGAGCTGCTGTCTCTCTTATTGTGTTTCCCACAACTGCTCCATATTACATGATAGTTCATAGGGTCAGAGGGTCTTACAAACATTTGCAATTGCAGTTGCAATAGATGCTGAATATAAATACTGTATTTTGCAGAAGGGTAATATTAGAAATAATTAACCATTTCAATGAGGGAAATAATGTTTCACAGTTTACAGTACTGTAGTTCAAGTCTGTATCATTATTATTTGTTATCTCACAGTAGTGAATTTTCTGTGAGCACGATAAATTTAAACATTCTGGATTAGCAAATCTGGAATATTACTTGGATGGAGATTATACTCATACTGATGTGTGGTAGATCTTATGGTGATGTCATGGTGTCATATTTGTATAAGCATTGTAGACATTTATACATGAAATTACAAGCAAAAATGACAAAGAATTCTTTTCAAGAATTCTGGATCCAGATAATGATGCGGATCACCTCCAAAATCTGACGATTATCCTGCCAACACACAAACCAATGGGCACCAAAAAAATAACCTCCTCAGTGGAGGTAGATCACAAAAACTGCTGCACAACACAGGCTGGCTTGACTTTATTTACAAATAACCAATACCTCAGACTTTCCTTAACCTTAACTGAATTGCTTTTGTTGCCTAAATCTAAATCCATGTCTGACAATTTGTTTGGCTTCACTCTCCCCTGACCTGCTATCATTTGTGCATGGAGTGTTACACAATGAATATGTCAAAATGTGCTGCATTCATATGCAGAACACTGATACACACCATTTACGATATAAAGGTGGATTTGAACTCAGGACTTTTTTGCTCTGAGGCAACAGTTCTACCCACTGTGCCAACCATTTTTACATACAATTCATCATTTTAAAATCTCCTGTTGGGAACACGTGTTATTCATCGCTATCATTCCCTTTGCCTCAAATAAGAGCTGGATCCGAAAAACAAAACTATTCTTCACGCCTTCTTCTAAAATATACCTGCGGGAACGAGAAAGAACGTCGACCTGATCCCGCAAGATAAACCTCTGTATGAAACAGGCAGATACGATCAGGGTCATGCCAGACATCCTCCTGACACACACTGCAGCGTTAATCTATCTAGATTAAGTTGTCTGGATCCTGCTCAGAGTGTCACCTCCTCCATACAGTAACAGGTGCTGAGACGAGTCAAATGGCCCCTGATGATTGATGCCTTTTCAATTAGTCACAATGTGAGACCTTCACGTGTCACTCTGTGTTCTTTATTAATGACATGCTGTGTTAATACAGTACTTGGTGTGTTATAGAGCCTCTGTTTGTAGTTAATGTGCGCCGCCTAAAAGACACACGATGACTGAGGAATCATGATAAAAGCTTCAGTTGTTTTAGTAAGCTATTTCATTTAATGTACTTACATATCTATGTGTATTTATAATAGCAAAAACATACTCAAACATCTACCCAGTATTGACATGAACTACACACAATCTACATGTATTAATTAATGTGTGTGACGTGTGATTAAAAGTTCAATCTTATCTCTCCTTGAGGCTTCCTGTAACTGTGTGTACAAGAGAGATGTCACTGGTACATTGACATAAAGCCATTACTTATGAACATGTTTCAGCCAACAGCATCAATGTATTGTACTGTGTATGGGAGGTAATTTAAATTTATGTCATAAATGAAAGATATGAATGAACAAATGCCATGAATCAATGTGTCACACTAAATGCGAGTGTTGTCTGTGAAAACCTTGACATATTTAATTCCTTCTGTAACCTGTAACCTGTTGAGAAATAGACTTTCACATTGTTATTTTTGCCGTTATAAGGCTTTGCTGACAATAACAATAATACAAATCACTGTCTTTATCCTTAAGACAAGATACATGAAGTCCTGGATTTTTTGCTTTTTGATTTTGCCGTCTATACAACCACTAACAAACCTAAACACAACCAAATGGGATACCACTAAAATGGTACTAATAATGTATTTTGTGCAATGCATTATGATATTAAGTCCAATACAACAGTCCTAATATACCTTTATTAAGATCAGAATGTCATAGAGAGGGGTTGATTCAGCTCTACGGTCATTTTTGAGAATGCTGTTATATCAGGAGGCCTTTCTACCCTTAAAAAGAAAAGAAATTATTCAATTAATACAATTAAATATGTGAATGAAGAAGTTTACAAAGCAGCATGTGCATGCAAAAGACAAGCTGCTCCTCTCCACTCTCATGTAGAAAAGACATGTTCTACACCTTTAAATTTCATCTAATGTTCAATAGTGGAAAAAATTTGATGTATGTTTTCCAGGCATTACAGAATTAAGAATATCCTAGAAACAGGATAAGCTGCAGAGCTGCCCTCGCGTGACTTCCGATCGCCTCTCGCTGCCTTAAGAAGTGCATCATTTAAGCCGTGTAATAAGTCAGCAGATTCCCTGACCCATTTTCATTTGGTCCCACCGACAGCATCGGTGACCTGGTAGCCATTGATCCTCCAGTGTAAGTTTGGAGGTCACATAAGTTTGGTCACGCAATTAGAGATTACGACTATATCAAAGGATTAGATAATAACCCAGGACATGTACTTGATCTTTATAGAAGACCGGCTCATCTCTCTTAGGGGGGAAAGATGCCTTCTTATAGCAGTCAAGATCCTGGATGTTTCACTGATCCCATTGGCTACACTCCCCTTAGACAATGAGTATGTGTGTTAGCTTTAAATTTAATATATGCACAACATTTTTTACACTCTGCATGAAACCAAAGTGGAATCTTACTGACTAAAACCCATTCTCCAACATGAACATATCAGTGTGACGTCACCGCGTTGTGATTGCAGAACTCTATTAGAATCTTATGACAAAGAATTAAATGGTGTTATTTCCTTGGTGTGAATGGGTTTAAAAACTAATCCTAATATTTTGGATATCTGAGTAAATTGTTGCTGTTTGAGTTTGACTGTGAAATATCCATCAGGCAGTTATTTCATGAAAATGCACCTCAGTAAGACATCCCCTGTCTGACTTGATTCTTTTTAAGCCTTGTTGCTTACAGGGGTCTTGACCACCATCATGACCAGCATCAATGTGTAAATAGTGAGTCAATGAACTCAGGTCAGTAATACAGAGAATTTAGTTTTAAAGCATAGAATCAGGTTTAGGCCTACAAGTAACACAAATGTTATTATATGTAACATAGATGCTGACAGACAGTGATATTTAGTAGCTGCACTAACAACTAATGTGACGATTTCAGATATTATGCATGGTAGCTTTAACAGCAGTAACACGTACCATTTCCACTTGATGTCTGCTTCTGATTTGTTGGGTGCAAAATTAGAAAAAGTAAAACATTTTCTGTCTTTTTTACTTTCACTTGACGGCAGCATTAACGTCTCCACAATAAATAGAGACACGGTGATCCTGCTGGTGTCAGATCTGTACCCTGGAAGGCTTCATATCAGTGACTGTATTATTTCCCAGCAGAGATCTGAAGGTGAAGGTTGGTAGTGAAATGGGTATAGTGGGTTGTGGAGGAGGTCAACCTGGGCCCAGGGGCTTCCTCAGGTGAGAAGATGTCAAGGGACTCCAGTTCTGGAGACGGATCTCTTCAGTGCAGAGCGGTACGGGCCCCCGGGGGACACACTCACTTTATCTTAATGTCATTCTCTTTCATCCATCCAGGCGGATGAGATGATTGAGGCTGTCCCAGCCAATAGTCCAAAAAGGATTTGATAGAAGAGGAAGTCAATGAGCAGGAGAAATGCACTGTAATATACATGCAGGCTAAATTATGTGCTGTCACTGGGATTGTGATGGTTGGTTGGTGGTATAACATGTATTTGTTATACCACCAAATTTATTCTTTTGGAGATTTTGGCATCATGGATCTCATGTTGCATCTAAGAAGATTCTGATTTTATTGCGGAAAGCCTTTCATAATCTGAGGGAATACTTCAACATTTTTCTAAATATTCCTTATTTGCTTTGTGAGAGGGAGATGCTCTACATATCTGTGTATCTGTGTGCTAAGTACAAAGGTAAATCTGAACATGTTGCATTACATTTCTGTTTGCGTACAGATTAAGTGAGGAAGACCGATATTGACAGGTTAATTATTGAACTGGCTGTAGTGCCAGGCTAGCTGTTCCCCCCTGTTCCCAGTTTATCTTTAAAGCTAAGCTAAATGCCTCCTGGCATCAAAATCATGGGCAAACAGTGAGTGTCAGTACACTGTTAAACGTTTACTGTAAATTTACAGTAATTAACTGGTAAATATGTAGCTCATTACTGTATTTTTGTAAATGTGCACAATAAAAAAACACAGTAATGGTCACAGATTTGTCAGTTTCCATGTTTGCAGTATGTAAACACTATTTGAATGTTTGTCTTTAATGATAATTAAGTAAACAATGTTACTGTAATACTGCTACGAAAATGGTAGATTGACTTGTAGCGCCTTTCTAGTTTAGTCTTACTCTTACTCTTTACAACACAAGCCAACAGCAGCCACCATGCAAGGCATTGCCTGCTCATCAGGGGCGATACCCATTCACACGTTCGCTCATCAATGGATGACGTAGACTACAAGGCCCGGGGATCAAACCACCAACCTACTGTGAGTGGATTACAGCTCTACCTCCTGAACTACAGCTGCTACGACAAAACTACTACTACTAAAAATAAATATAATACTACTAATAAGAACTCACTGATATAAACTATAAATAATAGAAGAAATTACACAAAAATATTATTTCACCATGTCAAACAGAATATGATATGGTATATCATTTTATAACTTTTTATTATCTAGATATAATAAAGAAAATGGTACTTTTATTACTAAACTATGTCTTTTAAAGCAGCTCTGGACATCTATGTCAAAAGGATGAGCAAGTTGTGGTGTGTCTGTTTAATTTTCAAATTCAATCGCACTTTTCTTTGGATGTCCCATGATGCTCTGCTGTTTACATTTAAGTTTACAATACCTTCTTATAAATAATGGCGTTCTCTTAAAGTGCTGTAATCACATATTTCTGGTAATTTATGTAGTAATTGGTAAAATAATATAAATGTTAGTTACAGAAAATATGTTTTGATCTTTTTTTTCTTTTGTCTGATGAAGAAGAAGATGAAGAAATACCTAAAAAAAAAATATTTACCCATGTTTCTGATCATACCTAAGTCCTCTGTTACTATTTCCTCATAAGCTGGTCGTCTCAGGAGCTTGTCTGCAAAACAGGATAATCATGAGGATAATCTCAATTATTAATAGGATGGTACAAATATGATTCACTGACCGATTGTTTGAACACACAACAGAGCTGAGGCAAAACAAAAGCAGGCCAGCGGGGTTAGAGGAGGAGGCAGCCAGGGAATTATCATGTGTGTGTTGTACATGAACAATCTGGGATCAAAAGTGTGATTTGTTTGGGCATTTTTGGCTCTGAGACTCGCGTTCTATTGGTCGTTTGTTATGTTGTGGAGCTGGGAATTTGACCTTGACGTGATTGATTTAAGGTTCTCCCTGAGGATTTTAGGATCAGCAAAATGTTGGTTCAAATGTGGAATTAAACTATTCCATCTATAGATGCTAAAGAAATAATACATACAGCAAAACCAGAGTGAAATTCAGCATCAGCTCCCTTCACCACACACTTCAGATGGCAGCAACCAAAATCCTGCCAACCTCATGAATAAATCATTTTACTGCCCAGCGCCAAAGTGCGCTACAATGAGCTCGACTGTATTTTTTCCATTTAAATTCCTGAGCCCATTCTCATGCAAATGGGAAATTTATTGTCACAAACCGAGCAACGTTGGCAGTAACACCTTATCTTAATGAATATCAAGTACGGCTGTATTTCTTTGCTGCAATAGCTCACTAATCAAGTTTTAGTTGGAATGTGATTCATAAAGGTACGATTCATGGCCTCTTGACTTACACTCAACTACAGACTCTACGGCCTATATGGCTGTGGTGGAGGGATTGATGAAGTCATCTATCAGATTGATCGCCAGCATTCTACCAAATGAAAATGATTATCAAATTACTGAGGCCGAGCCGTTAAAAGACCCCGGACTCGTAAAACTTGGAAGTTAGAGCTTTTCTGAACCCACTCAATTAAAAAGTAGGAGGTAATCGCTTATACATGCTTTTAGTTTGAGTTATGGTGGTTAGCACAGTCTCCATTCACTGGTGCTCCTAAGTCTACTGTGTAATTACTTAAGCAATTATACATGAAACCTTTAAAAGTATCAAAGGTTTCACTTCTGATGACCTTTAAAAAGTGCAGTAAAGTTAAATAGAAAGTTGGACTGGGAGGGTATTTCTATTAAACTGGTCAGATGTTCCTGCGACACATAATCCTTAAGCCTCCCATCCCTGTCAGTGGCGTGACAAAAATCCTTAGTCCATGAGCCAAATATTGATATTAATCAAAACCTGAAAATGAATTAAGCCTCTTTACTTGTTTATCGATTTGTTTTTGACCTTTCACACCAGTATTAATATCCTGTATATTCAGCACACATGTTGTTTCCTATTGGCAGGGTTGATGTTTGAAATGCACTACGTACAGCAAATACTGTAAAATGCAATTTAAAGGGCGATATGTAATCCACTGGTAAACAAAACGACCCTGTTGTCAGACAGGAATGTTGATGTTTATAAATAATGAAATGTTGTTTGACATTTATTTATTTTTATTATTATCCTCTTATTCCTTTGTTTTATCTTTTTTAGCTGGCCTATGGGATGCCTTTTTTTTTTTTTTTTACTGTTTTATTCCTTCTGTTTTATTGGTCTTATTCTGGGACAGAGATGTCTTGTTTTATTTTAAATTGTATTTCTATTCTCTTTTAATTGTCCTATATTTTTCTTGAGTCTTGTCTGTCTTAATCCATTCTTCAAAATTACAAACACTCGTAGCAAAATACTAAACACAGGAATTTAATCTGAACATATTTTCTATATTATGAGAACCTTGTACAAAACAAATGCAAAAGCTGTAGACAGGAAGTGCCTTATTTTCAGACAGATTTCAGGTATTCTGTCATTTGGAAAAATAAATACATTCACCTCACGGATGCAAACTAAGCTTTTAATTCCTGTTTTTGGTTTACAATCAAAATGATCTTCTTGCATTGAGGAATTCCTCACCTTTTGTCAATAAACATGCTTTATCTGAAGTAAGAGCTTTAGAGCTATAACTGCAGTGGTGACTGTCCTATATGTAATACTCTCGATTTCAGAGAGGAGAACAACAACAACAGTAATTCCCTGAAAGCTTTGGTCCCTTTGTTTTTGACAGCTACTTCAATTACCACCATATGACCCTGGGGACAAGGTGACAAACATGTTGTTGTCTGTGTGCACATGAAATTGTTTGTTTGCTTTCACAAACTAGCAGGTTGAGCTAATACCTAACAGCCTTGGTAGATTAGACAATTTGGGAGGTGTCAATCAGAAGTCCTGCCATGTACCTTTCCACAGTCACTGACCTGTGGACCAATAGAAGAGGGGAGCGGCAGCATCACCATCCACCTTTCCTCCTTCACTCTCTCTGTGTCCCCGTCCCTCTCTCTTTTCATTCACTGAGGATCAGGCCTCCATAATCCCTGGATTTTATATCCACCAAAACAGCTTGGGCCCATCAGCAAATTGCGATGGCATATGGTATAGGTTTATGATTCATCTGGCACAGGCATAGCAATGAGAGCCTCGTCATCCGTGAGCAAACACCAGGAAAATATCGTTATGTTAAACGATGCCAGCCGTGGAGAGAAGGGGCACCGGGCGTGTGGGAGGGATGTGTTTGTTCGGCCCACCAAGCACAGCAGCTGAGGTTGTAAACAGCGTTTCGGATCTGTCGTCCCTCCTGCGGTCCGGACTGGATTAGGGACTGGTGCCGGGGAGTGGATGCTCCAAGAGGGAGGAGAGGATGGAGAGACAGGGGGAGAGAGAGAGAAAAAAGGCATGACATACTGTAAGACCCCGGATGTGAACCTTTTAGTGTGAGAAGGATAGAAAAGTTTTAGACCTTTAATGGACATAAACATGAAATGAATGGATGTATGAATTTCAGCAGGTCAGACTGCATTTGTGAAGAAAGATGGCAAAAATGACTCGAGTGTAATGAGATTACTTTACTGAACTACAGTAGGAAGCACTTATAGAGCACATATGTCCACAAACGCCATTGTAAAGTTACAAATCAATCCTGAAACAGTTCATAAATAGTTTTATTTTAAAACACCAAATTCATTGACATTAGAATCATGTGTTTATAATCAGTATTTTAAGAGTCGTCAAAACAATATCATTCTCCACTATGATGATCTTTCATCTAGATATAACTAATTTAATCCATTTGATTGTCTCTGCATTATCTCATATATCTCATATATGATCTCTTTTTAACCAATGGTCTGTGCAATACTGTATATGTGCAATAATGTGTTTTAAAATGAGTATTTTGTACAATTATGTGGTTGAACAAGTATTCAACTGGGTAGTGTGCAATACTGTAATTGGTGCAATACTTTGGTCAAATTTGTTGTTAGAAATTGTTTAAGATTTTGATTTGTGGGAGTCTGTAACGTGTTGATGTCGTGTCTTTTATCGTGTCATCCTTTGTGTATGTATGAATATGGCGACAATAAAGTAACTACCTACCTACATTTCTAAACATGTACTCTGTATGCCCAGCTTCACAGTTGGCTCCTGTGGACTGATGGGTTAGAAAGTATTCCAAGAAGTATTTTAGATAAATACATATCTTACTTACGCTTTCTCCTGCACGCATGAATGTGCCGAGGCCAAAGAATTCAATATGCTTGAGTATAACTCATTTAGACATGTTGCATCTACTAAATATAATTCATTTCTTGGCCAATTAGAGTTATTGAATTAAAGTCACATATAATGCATTACTGGAAAAGCCAATATAATAACAGCAACACTTCCATACTACTAGTAACAAGACGTATGTACTGTATGCGGACATACATTTCTGTTAAAAGCCCATTCGACCCAACTAAACTCAGCTGTCATTAGTATCAGAGTGTCTGGCTGCTTGTTCACCCGCAGACATAATCCTCAACATTAGCACCATTTCCAAACATCTGCTGGAGAAGTCAGAAGCGATCTGTTGCCTCCTCTGCCCGGCCCTCTTTGGAAATGTGACATGATTGCATTGAAACACCTCCAGCCAAAGTTTCCCTCTGCCTTCATTAAAGCACGACGCAGAGCCCGCTGGCAAGGTGACTCCACCCGGCTTTGCCACAGCTCCACACCCATCGGGCCGGCTCAGGCTCCCATATGATTGGCTCGGAAAGCCTTCCATCAGCCACTGGGTCGGTATGGGTCGGACGTGGAGCGGTAGTGACCGCAACTGCCTTCCTGGATCTGCTGCTCGGAGAAGGACCGCCATGAGCTGACAGTCAGTATGTTGGAGGTTTATCATTAGCAGGCTCCAGACGGCTCACCGACCCCTCCAGGCCGGACAGGTGATCTCACATGGCCGTCTGACTCAACATATGCCCCCGCTGAGCTTCAGCACACATATTGTGCCATCATTATTTCATACCTAGCAGGAGCATCTCTGAGCGTAGCCCAGATTTAGGTGCAAAAGCAGGTTGCTGTGGAAAGAGTTGTCTTTTTTTGAATAGCAAGAGGTGGGAGAAGGAAATAAAACTCCAAAATGGCATCTGCAGCCTTTTGCCTGTGCTGACCATCTGTTCATTTGAGAGCACATCCAGACAACACTTCAAAGAAAGTATAAGAGGGAAATTATTTTTTTTTTCACCTTAAAACTAGACATCTAGACAAACTAGACGTTCTTGCTTTTTGGAAGAGCTAACCAGATTGTCCACCTGCCAGCTTTGCTCTACAGCATCTCTCTGACCTGCTCATCAAATATGAAATCCCTCTAAAATATGGCAAAAAGGTCATATCAAAAGATGGAGAAGTGTTTTTTTTTTATGGTCCTAGCTGGTGGAACACTTCACCAGATTGTAATATAAGTCTTTCAATATTATCACTGTTTAAAAAACAACTTAAAATATCTTTTCTCTGCACATTTTATTTTGCCCCTCATTGTTTCACTTACATTTGTGTTAGATGTTGTTACTAATATTCATGTGCATAAGTGCTGTTATTCTTACTTTTCTCTGAGGCACACTACATCTATCCTGCATGGAAATAAATGAGCCCTATAGATTAGGTTTTACCTGCCTGCTACCTGGGAAATGTAACAATACCACCATGTGCAAATAGCCATTAAATTAGCATATGTGTGTGTACTGTAATGTGATTACACATTATCATCGTGTTGTACATAAATCAGTCGCACTTTAAGACTAATGTGTTCATCATGCATTGCAGCAGCTTTAACCGTTTATATTATATACAGTTTGTTAATCAATAAATATTACTAATGCATTAATACATAAGAAGAATTTTAATGTTTTAACTGGTCAGGGGTCTGGCCAAAGACCACTTAATAGACCGTTGGATACACACTATTGTTGGTGTAAAATCTTTCTCTGGCAAATTAGATGTATGTGAGAAGACACATTTAAATGATTACTCCTTTTCATCCCTTAAATGTAGTAAATTAGTGATAAAAGAAGCCAAATGAAGTTACCGTACTTGAATAAATGTACTTAGTTACCCAAGTCTGTTTTCTAAGTAGGTTTAAATCGTTTGAAAGGTAATTATTATCATCTTATGGTTCATTATGATCACATCGTTACCAAAGTCTCATGTGAAATATAACAGGACTTATATTACACATGTAGGTTCCCGCTTCCTTCCTCCTCTCTTGAAATAACTGTACACCGTCACTGACACACAGTCTAATCATCTTACAGGAGTCCTAAATCTTTATCAGCATATATAGTATATTGAGCTTTAAAATTCACAGCGAGCTCACAGAAAAGAGCATCAATATAAAGCTCTGAAATCCCAAACCGTCAAGCTCTCCTAATCCCCCCCACCTGCATATTCCACTGCCATCGCTGAACAGCAGTCCTCCATATCGCCTGAGAAGGGGATTTAGTTGTAATGCTCTCAGAAATACAATGCATAAAATCAAGTGTCAACTCTAACAAGCTGTTCTTAGGGTGCATGGGCCGCCCTCTCAATCCAACGGAGTCTGGGCTCAGGCTTTGGAAGGTTAGCGGCCATACATATTTGCAGCATTTGATCTCACAGTTACCCAAATTTCAGAGACAACTGTGCAAATCGGGATAACCTGGGAAGCCAGACGGGCTTTAAGGGGGCAACAGCTGCTTAAGTCCGTTCACTGCCTGCCAGGGAAACTTTATCAGGGGAAGTGGAGGTTGAAATTTTATGACAGCTAAGCCCCCTCCATCAAATTGCGAAAACAGAACCTTGTGGCACAGCTCAGGATGGATTTAGGAGTTTGTTCAGTGTTTTCTTAGCTGAATGTTAATATAAAAATAGAAGAATGCAAAGACCTTCGGATGCTGCTGTCCTCATGTGCCACTTTTATTCCAAAGAGTGTGTAATTAACCATTAGCTAACTCTTTCCTTCTCAGAAATGACAGAAAATCTTGATTGAAACCCACAAATTGTTGTGACGAGGCCACAGCAATCAACTTTATCATAAAAAATAATCTTCAAAATTCATTTCTATTGTTGTATTGGTGGTGTCTCCTTTGTGTCATATTTGTGAATTTAATTTCATTCGACATTCATGCTCCAAAAAAAGAATATTTGCAGCTTCTAAGCTTCAATAAACAGACAACATCTTTTGGGTAATTTAGCTGCTTTATTCTGCTCTCAGATGTCTTTTCATCTCCCAACTCTTTTGTTTGTTCAAGTATGGCAGTGTGTTGCTATGCACTGAGAACGTTTACATATCACATGATGTATAAGCTTGAATGGCAGCATGGTATATGGGCAGGCTCCAGAATGAAAAATAATGGCACTTCAGAACAGAACAAACTTATAGGGT
Source organism: Chaunax sp. Z400 (assembly GCA_037577475.1). Taxonomy (NCBI): domain Eukaryota; kingdom Metazoa; phylum Chordata; class Actinopteri; order Lophiiformes; family Chaunacidae; genus Chaunax; species Chaunax sp. Z400. The sequence continues at coordinate 21,472,951 of CM075187.1, read as the reverse complement.
TCATAGAAAGGAAAAAAAAATGTTTGTTATAATTTTTCCTTTTGTCAAATTGTTCGTTTTTACTCTCTTTTACTTGATTTTGTACGTCTTTTTCACCGACCGTTCACTCTTTTCCTTTGATATTTTTATTTGTCTCTCCTGTGTGCATCTTATTTACAATTACACATTTTCTTGTTCTCGCTCTGCAGAAAATTTTATTTTACCAACGTAAAGAGAAAGTAAAATGTTTTCAGCTGAAAGAGATGGGCAAATTTGAAACGGACAAATCCCACAGTTCAAAGAAATGTCAGCAATAATGAAGATGATACAGACTGGTGCTGATGCTCTCCCCTCAACTCCGGATCTTATCTGTGTGAGAGCTGATGTACGTCTACAGACTGAAAAGCAGTTCTTGTAATAGTGAAGTTGTGGCCTTCATTCTTCTGTTTAAGTATTAAAGTTGTCTCTTGTGCAAAAATAATTTGTGCATGCTGAATTACACTTCACATATAATGTTTCCATGCAAGATTTTTGTAAAACATTAAACATTTTTCTGCATGATATTTGATTAATTCTGATGATTTTAATTTATTTAAGTATATTTTTGACAGATTTACTTAATTCAGGGTTCATTTATTAATCTGTTTCTAAATTAATTTGTTTTAATAAAAATCAAAAGTTTCTTTATTTAAAAAAACAACAAATAACAACATCGCATTGACCTTTAACAGTGTTACAGCTTCTACAGGTGAACCTCTATTATTCATGAAGATTAACTTCTACAGCAACTAATAGTGTTGCATGCATAGACAGCAACAAAACTATTTTGAAAACAGGATACGTGCTGTCTGGTTGTGCACAGGACTTCAGTCTAGAACCGACATCTTTGCAGGAAGAATACTCAGATTACAAGTGCTTCCTGAAGCCAGCTGTGTTTGAAGCCTGTAGCTGCTGCAGCCTGTAGCTGGTGCTGCTAATGATGAACACAGAAGTAAGCAGAGCAGAAAATAAGATTTTTATTAAACTCTGTGATTTTAAACACTCCCGAATGTCTCCAATAGATGATTTTGTTGTGTGTGTTGATGACTCATGTAGTGTGGATCCACACTGTCTGAGGAGCAGAACGATACAAGGAGGATGTATTTAGTCCACTTTATGCAGTGAGTGATGGTTTTAAGGAGGTTTTTTTAGTTTCATGGAGCTGAGCGAAATGTTTGTAGTCAAGGCTTCAGTAAAGTGACAGACAGTAAACATTGAGCTGACGACTTGTTACTTCTCTGTCTATATTACTCATCAATGTCAATGCAGTATGCAGTAAGTATAAGGATACAACTAACAAGGGTTTTATTATACATTTGTAGTTTTTTTTTGTTTTTGAGAAATCTACTGTTTAGTCTATGTCAGGAAATGAGCACAGATGCTCAATACACCTCGTTTCAAACTGATAATTTTGTCTCAACAACAGTTTAAATGGCTCAGTTTGCTTGTTTCTTGCCATAAAAGTTTATGTCATCTTAAAAGCTCAACAAGATTCAGTTTATAATACCCAGGGCTCCGTTGAAAATGAGACTCCGGTCTCAATGGATTTCCCTGTCTAAATAAAGGTCAATATAATAATATAATATAAGTAGGAGTGCACTCTGAGAGCACAAGGCCAAAAGTCCATTCTTCACTGACAAGCCCATCTGCAAGCGTTAAACTCACCGTCAAGAATATTGCTTCTTCTTCTAAGACGAGAAAAGTTTGAACATTTTTCTCATGGAGTTTATCACAGAAGTTCACATTCACATGTATTATTAGTATCTCTGAGTCTGAATTAATATAAACATTAGAACAAGGTTGATTTGATTCATTTATAATCCTCATGTGATATAAATAAATTTAGTTCTGTTAGATTTCTCTGTCTTTATGTGAAACTAGTTGTTATAACTGTACTTAACCTAAATCTTTAAGTCTGCCCTGATGAAGACCAGGGATGGAATATAAGTACATGTAGTTACATAAAGGCTCATTACTCATAAGATTGTGCTACTTTATACTTCTACTCCACTACATGTGTGACATCAGCAGTTACAGAGTTATTAAAGGTTTTATTACAAATATTTTTATAATGATATAAATTATAGTCCTATTATTGTATAAAAGTAGTTTAAAGGAGCTCCAACCTATAAAAAAGGCTACAACAGTGTTTTTAACATGTGAAACTGATTGTGCACTTTGCTTTTGTACCTTGTTTCTCTTCAGCTGCAGAAAAAAAAAGTGTTCCTGTTCATCATGTAAGGTATGGAAACAAGGATAATTTTCATAACAAAACTCAGGCATGTCTGATCATTATCAAAGAAGTCCCGTTCTCCATTCCATGTCCACCACTACCAGCACACAGTTTATAAAACTGTCTATTATTGCTCAGACAGCTTATTCCTCACAGTAACATCTTTACATAATGATAATTTAAAACACAACTGTGTGTCCGGATCACACAATATGATTTTGTGAGACTTTCAGTGGCAGAGATGAGGTGAAATGTGATTAAACAACTGTCATGAAAGGAGAATTAAACCTACATCTGAACCTCAACAAGGAGGCATCATTTTCCCTCTCTCACTTCCAACATAAACTATCTACTATCTGTACATACACACACACACACACACACACACACATGGACACACACCTCAGCTGGCATCTTGTCACAGCATGCAAATGTGGATGAAGCAGAAAGTGTACGGGTGCATATTCTTACTAAATACAAGACCTCATTTTTGGGGCGTTGAAGACCTTGAAGGGATTTTGAGTGTATGGGAGTGTGTGTGTGTGTGTGTGGTGCCTCCGGTGACTGACTTCACAGGGGGAGAGGCTGCATACTGTCCACTCCTCTGTCCACACACACTCTGTATAATCACGTTCCCTGTCGGGCCCTATAAATCTGCAAGGGCCCAATTAAAGATTGCCTTTAGCATGTCCACCCCTACCAGCACACACACGTGTTAAAAAGAGAGAAAAAACAAAAACACTGTTCGCCTTTCAGTGAATGTATATTTGACACAACAGACTGCAGTGTAAAACAATGACAGAAAATGTTTGACTACAAATAGAAACAGTGTAAAACTCGTATAAAAAAATAACAATGCTCTGCTTAAAAGATGTTTTTTGGTATTTTGGTTGCAACGCACACACATGTGCAGCTCGTGTGACGTGAACCTGGACTTAAAGGAGCACTGTGAATTTAAAAAGGCAACACCAAGGACATGAAATGTACAATTTTAAAGAAAATAAAATGATAAATTAAAAAGCACCAAGCAGAAGTTAGTTTATACAAATCAGACGAAATCCAAATTTTGAAAAATGAAGCACAGATACAGCCACAAGTGTGGAGATCTAGCTATTTAAGCTTTAGTTGTGTTTGAAGCCCACAAACATTTAAATTGAATAAATGGCAGGAAAAAGTTAACAAAATAATACAATAAAAAAATACAAACAATAAAAAAAATACTTTTTTTTATCAAAAGCATCAATTCAAAGGAAATCACAAAGATACTCAACACTTTTCTTTTTTTTTCTGTATCACTAACAATAGGTGTTACAAATGAATACCATGGTGTGTGATGATGCGGGGGACATGTGAGCTGTTTCTAGCAGGGCGACTCGTGTTGTGACTGCTATGTAAATATGTCATTAGTTTGGGTTAATGACATTCCTGTGCTCTCGGTTGTAACATAAAGACAACATCTAGGTGCTAAAACTTCCTCATCCACCGTCCGTCCAGAAAGAGGCTGATGAGCCTATTAAATGTCAGCCTGCAAAATTATGCAAGAGGCTAAAAGCTTTTAGGTCAGACATGAGTATCAGCACACCCTGAGGACTTCATTTGGAATTATTTATGTTGCTGCGATCAGGAAGGGGAGAAAACAAAGCAATAATGAGACTGCCGTGTTGGCACCACCCATCTTGCGCGCTCCTGTGCCCACCGAATGTAAGACACGCACCCATTCCGCCTCAAACTTGATGGTTGTTGAACTTATTTTTAGTGTCATTTGATAAGCTTCCCTGCTTGCACAGAGACATCCCACTGACCCAGCCACTGGTCATTGTCTATACCGCTTCCCGTCAAAGCCGGTGCGTTTTGTCAGGTTTCGACTCGAATATCCATTTTGCATCTGAAGTACGGTATCCGAAGTGACTGGATCATTCGAGCCTTTTTCTTCAGCTGCTGCCCCCTTTCCTCCCCCACAGTGTTTCCACTCACACTAACATCATTTGGGATTGGCGTCATGACAGCGCGCTTGAGAAATCCACCAAATATATAAATATACATCCCTTGCTTTTTGGGGTGAGGGCGTTGGGGGTGGTGTGGGGGGACATAATTTCTGGAAATGAACAATACTTATCCGTCCATCGCATCCGTTGCTTTGGGTTTACGTTTTGGACTTGGAGCGCCATCAGCGTGGCACATTGTCCTCTTTTTTTTTCCTGTGAATAACACAGTAATAGGTCATTCAATGTCAAAAGGCATAAAAAAGAGACAGCCAAGGCTTCACAGGCTGCTGCTTGCTGTTGCCTTTAATTATTTTAATTAAACTTTGATATTCTGGTGCTGAGAGAACTAGTGAGTTGTGACGCAGCCAGGGAGTCCTCTGAGGATTGAGACAGTGGGCAGAGTTCTGTCGAGGCAGCGGCATCTATATCTTTAAAGTCTTACTGATAGGCCTGTTTATAGGCTGTGATGTGCTACGCCTTGCTGAGCAGGGAGCAGACTGCGCTGAAACAGGGGCAAAAAACACCAAGCGTCATGTCAAGGTCTTGAAGGCATCAATCCCTCAAACCTAGCTGGAGATCATCCTGGTCAGGGGGCTGTCCTGCGGTCGAATAACGCTCTATTAATTTTCTTGTGCCGAGTGCATAATGGAAGGAAGGTGTCTTTAAAAAAAAAAAAAAAACTAAAGGAAAAGTCTTGGTGCCTTTCAATACCTTGGGGCATGCTGTCTACAATTTGTCATGCGTGTGCAATTCTCAGTGTTAAAATGACAAGATAAGCCAGTCAAAGGGCAGCCGCCAGGCATCCAGCACTGCTGAAGTTGGAGAGGATTTGTGATGAGACATTGCCAAAAGGCAACGGACTTCTGCACTTGTGAGGCCCACTGGGATTATTCCGACTTCTATGCCAAAGGCAAAGAGCCCCTTTCTCCGTGTTTTTTTTAAATTTTTTTTAAGATAGCATCCGTCTGTGTCCATAAAATTAGGTTTTCTACAGAAGGCACAATATGGTCAGAATATGTTAAGCCTTTGGTGAGCACAAAAAGCTAACTGGCTCTGAGTGGTATTTTCTGGGGTGCCTTATTATTCTGCTTGACTTTTTCTTTCTTACTGTAAAAATTATTTTGTAATAGAAATAACTTAAAGAATAGAAGTTTATATTGACATTTCCCCCTGCGTGCTTCAAAGCTTTAAGAACAGAGAACCAGTAGAGAAACTTTGTGCACAGGGTAGAGCGGAGTGAACAGACAGTGGTTTTAGCTGCAGCGTTACTGATCTTCAAAAAAAAAGAAATCTGAAAATCTTCACTTGTCCACAGCAATCAGCACACGTTGGTTTCCACAGAGTCGTCCTACTGATGCTGCACACGGTTGAAATTAATACACCGACCCTAAAAAGCACAGAGAAAGAAAGAATGTTACACCTTTGATAATTAACAAACACTTCAGATTTTACTACAGTTTTTCAAGCACTGTAATTAAGATATTTTTTGACATTTGCGATTTACAATCATTAATTTTTTCCAAAATCATTGAATTCAAAACTTTAGTCACCATGATGTGATAATTGACTCTTTGATAAAAGATATTCATATTAAAACATACATGAACAAAACATACAAACATAAAAATTATATATATATATTATATATTAACTATATATTAATATAGTTAATATATAATAATAATATAATAAGGAGGACATATTCATTCATATATATATATATATATATATATATATATATATATATATATATACACACACACACACATACATACATACATACAAATAAATAAATAAATAAATAAATAAATAAATAAGAATGAATATGTCCTCTGATAAAAGCCAACACATGTAAAAATAGACCAAAGGTAGTGATATTCAATAAACAGATGTGTAATAATGAGACATCATACAGAAATAACATAGAGAGCATTGATTGTCACACACAAAATCATGAATGCATCATTTCAGGGCAAATAAGGTTCATCAATACTCCAATCAGCAGAAATGCTTTTAAATACAATTCAACTGGTTGAACTGGTGAACCAGCAAGAGATATTCCTGTATCCTCACCACCTCTCTGGGAGTACATACAGAAAACTCAACGACTCAGTCAAACTGTATTGTTATTGTGTATGGTCTCAACCAACATGTGAATTTGTGTGTGTGTGTGTGTGTGTGTGTGTGTGTGTGTGTGTGTGTGTGTGTGTGTGTGTGTGCGTGTCGGCAGCTGTCTGAGCTGCAACAGCAGCAGCCTGTTCACCAACAATAGGCCGACTGGCACCAAGAGGGAGCTCTCGCACAGCGAATCCTCATCAGCCAGCAAGTCTCTACATGATTCTCTGCACCTCCTCTTGTCTCTCTGTCATTGTGTTAATGTGTGCTTACTGTAGCCTCATTCCTGCATTCCAAAGGTAGAAAGCTTTGCTTTACTCATTAATCCTCATTGGGAAATGTCTTCTGTATCATTTGACAAGTTATAAATATTTATTGTGCAATATCAGGTCTAAGTCTATATAGGGGTTCAGTGTCCTCTTCACTAGTAACAATGGGGATATTCTTTAAGGATACCCACATTTCTCCCTTGCTTCTAGTCATATCTCTCCATGAAGATGATCAATGCAATGAAGGTGAATGAGATTTTAGTATTGCTGATCAAAACAGCAACAAACAAATAAAATACAAATGTAGTCTCTGCTATAATGCATAGTCCACACACCTCACTGTAAGCTGAGTTAAGAAAACATGACCTCACTTAAGAAATGAATTGTTAAGTTAGGTGATATTTTCTCGTCGTGCTGATGAACTGACCCTTTAATCTGCAAAAACCTAATGAGTTCGGTCATTGCACACTTAGGCCATAGTTTATTTTACTTATTTTGCATGCCATCCTGTCATTCACGCCTCTTATGCATGTTCAGTCTTGATTTCCTGCTTTCATCAGATTCGTCAGTGTTAACAGAGCCATCAGCCACCACCACCACCACCAGTGTCTTGACTCCATGGGGGGGATTTATTTTGCTGCTGTTCAGGACAGATGCCCCTCGATCACTATCTCCCAAAAAGAGTCTAAGCACCAAAAACTTTCTGACTAGTTATCACATATCATGTGCTGCAATAAACAATACCTTCATTTCATTCACCAACCAATGATCATGGGTAAAACTGCAAAGCAAAAAGCCTCTATTCAGCTTTGAGCAGATACACCATGCAGTTAGAAGGATTAAACACACAGAACCACATGTCTGCTGGAGAACCATGTTTCATTTGCCACGTAGACGTGTAACTGAATATCTACCTAACCGATACATGTGCATTAATGATTTGAAAGATGTAACAGGGAAGGGGGCTAACCAAGCAATAAGAGTTTATTTTGCTTGCTCAAGGGCATCTGAGCACCACCCAGAATCCCATACTACGGAAACTGTGTGGTTTGCAAGGTAACTTAAGGGTTATCTCTGGGTTTTCAGTGTTATGGCGCGATTCACTTCTTTCCAGGGTACAACTGTATTGTAACTTACAGTATGCTGCACAGACTCCAGAGCAGGTTATGTTCAAGATAAGAAATCAAAATGTATAAAAGCACTGCCTAATGACCAATAAATATTTCACTATCATTCATAGGACATCCCGTAGGCCTGCCAGTAGACTTGTCCATGTTGTGATTAGTCATAGGCTGCAAACACACGCAAATGGCTTCACTGGGAAAATCAGGGCTGACTTAACCAGTTGATAACCACCTTTTTAGAGAGATTGTGTTTGCTGGGTTATGTGCAACCAGATAACAAAAAGATTGCTTCATACTGCAAACCACAGGAGGTGAACTGGCAACTGCTACTAGTCCACACTGTGCTGACTGGTCTGTGCTGGTCTTGAACTGCCCACTGTCTGGTTCCGAAGCAAAGTCCCCATGGACTGAGGTATTGCCATCCCAACCTGAGCTTTAGGGTTATTTTGGTCGAGTTTTCAGAGGCATGACTAGAAACAGGAAAATTTGAAATTATCACAGAATTAGCTTTTAAAAGAACTGAATTTGCACTAAAACGTGCACATATTTGAGCTGCGCATCTCTTTCATTCTCTGTTCGAGAAAAATAAAAGCACATTCTTGCACATACAGGCCTCCCACAGTCCAGGTGGATGCTTCCTGCATCCTGCAACTACAGTCTGGCTCTGGAGCTGAAAGTGTGCAGGGACCAACTGTGATGCGGACCGAAGAAACTGGAGAATCTTCCATTTCTCATTATTTGGCAAGGCTGGTGGCTGTTTGGTAGAGGGGTGGGGGCTTCGCTCCATCTTTGCATAGTAAGCCCCTCGACGTGTACCCTCTGCAACTAATCTCACACAGTCAACAAATAAGGCACATCAGATGCTGTTTTGGCCGTGGCCATCAGAGCGGCTAAGTTCAGTGGATTTTACGGGTTTTACGGTGTGGGGGCTCTGTGAGGGAAGAAGTGCTCTCTGCGGCGGCAGAATGGCATACGAAGAAGGGGGATCTGGTGCGAGGGCGAAGCAGGTGCAGCACAATACGGTCAAACCCATTCCAGGTCCCCTGTTCCCGGATGAGCGGGGCCTGACTTGGCAGGAAGAGTCGCCTTGTAACTGGGCCATGTTGGAGAGATGGAGGCCCACCTGTGCCACCCGGAGCAGCAGAACAATAGTCTGAATATGTCAGCATGAAATGTCAGTGAAATCTCATCAGACGGATGAGAGCGTGACTGCAGATAGACGGGCGGATGAGTCAGGTGGAGAGATGGAGAGGTGAAGAGACAAGAGGAGGGGGTGAGGTGGAGGGGTCAGAGAGAGGCACTGACTTCCAAAGGAAGATTGTGATTAATAAGGTTCATTACAGACACTTCACTGACTTCCTATCCAAAGTGATGATAATATATTGAACGGTGCTATCAAACTAAACTGATTACAACATCCATTGTGGATATACTTGAGAGGTCCAACACATAGAGGAGGTCGTTGCATCGACTCTTTTATTATTTTGTATTCAGTCAAATGTGAGAATATAGAGTAAGGCCCATTGTAACTTACAAATATCATGATTTTGTCTATATTAAAGTTGAACAAAGCAACAAAAAAAAAAGATTAAGAATACTATGATGTGAGGTGGACAAAAAGCTGCAAGATGTAAGTATTTTATTTGATGAAATATATAAAATGGCAGCTGTGGATTCATGGGAGCTTAGTGCACCACTTATAAAAACATTTTAATTTAAAAAAAGGGTTAAAATGCTGCAAAAATATATTCCAAATTCCATTTTCTTGCCTGGAACAACCCTTCCAATCCTTTTGTCAATCCTAACTAAACTTAGAAACTATCTATTTTAGCCACCTACACTGAAATCTTCTTCATGGTCCCTCCCTGCAGAGGTCCACATTTTCCCAACATGTTAGTCTCCTGGACTGTAGGCTTGTAACTTGAGTGCTCCAAAAGTGAAATGGAGAGAGTGTCACTGTATGCGTTTGATTTTGATTCTCATCCCCCTCAGCGTTTTTGCATCCTTAACAGCTTGAGTCCCCTAGAGCAGCGACTCTCTCAGGAGCTCTGCTGCACGAGGTGATGGGATTCAGGAAACCGACAACAACAACTTGGAGCTCAGACCAAACTATGTGCCATTTTATGTGCTTTTGAGATCTTGCAACATGTCCTACTATGGCATAGTACAAGATACAAAATGATAACTAAAAATTATCATGCAATTTATAATACTGTTTGTAAAAGTTTCTGGGAAAGGATCATAATGGTGATGAACACTTTTGTTTCCAGTAGATAGGATTTGTGTCAAGCACCTCTAACAATGGTTGTAAAAAAGAAAAAGAAAAAGGTTTTTAATATCTTTAAGAAGAACTTGGATAACATCAACAATGACTCACTCCAGAATTTATTAAAAAAAAAGCTAACGAGGTGCAACTGTAGGTTGCATCTGGAAACATTTTCCACCAAATCAAAGAAATTGAACATTAGTCATATTTTCAATTCATTGCTGAATCCATTCATTGTGTGCAGGTTCAGACTCTGAGGACTTTTAGTACAGGGGCTCAATGGTGCATGGTGCCCAAACTGCAAGTTCACCTTAAAAGAATAACATTCAGCACATTCATAAAACTTACATAAAACATAAAACAGAACAAGTTTGAAACAAATCTACACAACACATTTTTGGGAGACAAATAACAGGAAATAAACACAGCTGATGGTGAGCTACATCCCTTTCAAATGTTTGTATTGGATTTTAATTAATTAAGTAATTGATTGTATAGTTTGTCCCATTTACAATATCAAAGAGAAAAAAGATGCACAAAAGAAGGCATCCACTTAGGTTACAGAATGAATCTCCCATCTGGACTGAAGTATGCAAACCCTTGCAAGCATGAGAGTTGTAATCCAGTTGCAAGATGCTAATTTTGCAGTGATAAGCTACAGGCTTTGAAAGATTTTATTACCAGAACAGAGACTTTTTCCACATTACAGATTTGCAGCCTATACAGTATCTTAGTTAATCTAGGGTTTACTTAATCCAACAACAACAAGGCGAACACAACACTCATCACATTATTCCAACATTATTCCAACAAATCAAATTTGTACTGTAAAGTATCTTATAGCTGTTGTTGGTGTTCATTTTTTTTTACTGTATGAACTACCTACTGTATGTACTGCTGCTATTTGTCCACTTTGGAAAAAGGTCTCTTTCCTTCATCTGTACAGAAAATCCTTCAATCTATTATCTGAACATTGAGTGCGAACAAGTATCATAAGTAAATGACAACATGCAGACACGCAAACCCTTGCACCAAACCCTAAACCGTCAGTTTCAACTCTGATCTCAGTTTGAACTTAATAGTTGATATAAATTTATTTTAACATTGGTTGAATATTTTAGACAGTCTGCCAGTTTCGGGAATAATAAATAACTAGTCTTAACTAGATGGCACAAGTAGAAGCAAACAGGAAATGGGGGAGAGAGGGATATGATATTCAATAAAGGTCCGAAGTTGTGAAGCCGTTGCAGCCATGCAGCAGTGTATCATAACCATTTGGCTACCAAGGCTCTCTGGTTCAACATTACTCCTATGAAGAATAATAGTTACAAACATAAAGTCCAAAAAGTTCTATTCATTTAAAAAAAAAAATACTCATGCTTTTGTCTTTATCTTGAGCTCATTCAGCCTGATTTATTTTATAATTGTGGTTTAAACTCTTTTTAAGACAAAGTTTAAATTAAACAGTTCTATTTTCTGCAGAATAATTATTTTATGGATCCCTGCTGGTACAATCCACCCTCAGAGAAAGAAATAAAAAAAAAAGAAGTGTGAACTGTCCCTGTCTGTCGAGCCTCAGCCACCAGACATGTGTTCTGTTTTACTCTGTGTCCTCTGCCACATATTGAACAAATTAAAAGTTCAAGTTGGAGGGAGAAGCACAGCTGCACGGGGACAGAGGAGGGAGCCAGGGTGTGAGCAATCGTCCCTCCACAAGGCTGCTGGCCCTCTTCTCACAGCCCCTCGTCCACACACACACACACACACACACACACACACACACACACACACACACACACACACACACACACACACACACACACACACACACACACACACACACACACACACACACACACACACACACACACACACACACACACACACACACACACACACACTGCCCACACAGCGCTGCCATCTGGCCTGCTGGGAAATCAGAGCCACCTGAGACTCGGCCAAATACATGATGCTCGCTGACAACTCTGGCATTTCTTTTCATTGTAAAGAGATGAATAAAGATGATACAAGCACATAAGGTACATGGGAGGACAGCATTTAATAGTTGCTTCTTTCATTACTGTGAAGTTTAGCATATATCCTGGAAGTGGCCGGAAAACATGATTTTTTTTTCTTCAATTTTTGAAACTTTTTCCAAAACAGGAAAAAGTTTCCATTATTCCATCTATTTAATATCCATGTCTCATGTACTTATGTATACACTACACATCTGTATTGTTGGCAAAAACCTATATACTACATGTCCAAAAGTATATGGACACTGATCAACAACATTACACCCATTTGTGATAGTTGGTACTTTCCAAACCATGGGCACTAATCTGCTGCTACAACAGCCTCCACTCTTCTAGTTTTATGCTTTCCAGCAGATTTTAAAACCTGGCTGCAGGGATTTGCTCCCATTCAGACACAAGAGCATCAGTGAGGTCCAACACTGCTGCTGGGCATTAAGGTCTGTCTGGCTCATAATCGGTGTTCCAGTTCATCCAAAGATTTTGGACTGGGATGAGGTCAGGGCTCTGTGCAGACCAGTGAGGTTCTTCCAGACAAACTTGGAAAACCATTTGTTTATAGTGTTGGCTTTATGCACAGGGAGATTGTCATATTGAGAAGGAAAAGAGACAAACACAAACTCTGGAAACAAAGTTGAAAGAAAAAAAACTATTGTCATAGTATCAGTGCATGTTAATCTTTTTAAATCTAAATCAGGGATGCAAAGGGGATGTGGATGCAATAAATAAAAGTGCTACACGGTATAATTTGCAGACAGAAAATTTGCATTAACTGTCACTTATGTAATGGAACACCTCGTGGTGTTCTAAGATGCACACTGCATTATGGTAACATCTCAAATCCAACTACAGACCAGGGTTTAGTTTTTTTGATGCATTACCCTACATTTACATAAAGTTTGAATGAACATGAGTTTACATGTGACTCCTGCTACTTTGGATGAGAGGTAGGGTCCAGAAAATGAGATTTCTACCCAGTTTCAACAGACTTTACCTAATAGGTGCTGCACAGTTGGCTGTGCACTGCAGCTGCCTTTTACCATCTAGACTTAGCATCATGCTATGCTACGTCAGTGTAACACAAATATATAATGTTAGTGCTGATTCAGACACAACAATAATCCTCATGACCCTCATCCAGAGCAAACAGCAATAACAAAACTTATAATGATATAAAAGTCCAACCTCCGGCACCATATTTAAATCTCAGGCCTAATTAAATGGCACCATTGCCTTGGATAGTTTCAGTGTGAATAAAGTGGTGGTTGAAGGGCAATCGGGCTCTAACGGCTACTTGACTGACCCGGGGAGCTGAGAGGGAGTGAGCGACAGCTTGCAGTAAAAAGTTATGCTAGCAAGCAGCAGCATATGTTCTGCAGAGTGTCAGAGCATCTGGCTCCCATTTCCTGCAGACAGGAGAACATTTTACTAAGTGGAGAAAAGAGGACTAGATGGGGAGGAAAAAGGTTGAGTTCTTTGGTCCAAAACATATCTTTTAGGATTCCTACATTTTTGGTTGATGTTTCTACTGCAGCTACACTTCCTGTAACTGATCTGCAAAACAGAATCAGGTGAAATACTAAAATCCAAGCCTAAAAAAAAATCTGATCTGACTGTCCAGTATGCTTTTGGATGAATCTAATAAAGGATTAGAACATATGGCCAATTCAGAATGGCAGCATTACATTGGAGACAGCAAGGTGACAACATATACTGCAAGTACAAACAGGTGCATTGCTTCTGTATTCTATAAGTTCATTTTCCGTTTGCTCCTGAAAGGCTAGGTTCAGCTACATAAAAATATCTTTGACGTTTTAGCGCTTCAGAGGGTTGCTCAAAGGCACGTCAGCAGGGGACATGCTTGCCAACAAGGTGCTGCCAACATCACATACTCCTAAAGAAGACAAGGCCACTTTGCTTCACCATATAATTTACAATTGTTCTATTCCTTTTCCTGCTAACCCGTGCCTGTTCACTCTTGCACCTCGTCACTATTAACAATACTGCCAGCTAAATGTCTGAAATGAAACAGCTCTTGACTGTATCAGCTGTCTATTGTTGCAGGGGAAGTGGTATCTCCTGAAGCTTGAAAATGGAAGCTACAGTACTGTTGGTGCAGCTGTTTCTTGCCAGGGCCTCCTGCTTGCTTCCACCCCCCCCCCAACCTCTCTGGTTTTGTCAGAGTAAGTGCACATCATTGGCAGCTAAAAGCTCTGGGCACCGTCCCTCTGGTTGTTCCAGAGAAATGCCAATCGTTTTGGCGACGAGAGGGCCTTCACAGACGGCGCAGGAAGGCACAGATGGCACTAATGGACGAGCAGAATCCAACTGAGGGACCGGGACAGAGCCACACCGGAGCGCCGTCCAAATAACTGTAGTGTGAATGTACTGTATGGCCAACGTGCTGCTCTGCTCTAGTGGGTATGATGCCACTGCAATGCAGCATAAAGAATTTAAAATGATAAAATAATCATAAGACAGGGAGATTGTGGGAGGATCAGTGTGGAGCGGTGCCAGGAGGATCAGACAGAGGAGAGATTGTTCTTGGGCTGATATGTGCTGAGGAGAGTTGTCTAATTCAACCCACTCTCTACCCAGACAACTGGGTTTACAGCTAATGGACTGAGTGAGACCAGATTAAAGGGTGCACCTTCCCATACAATGGTACTTTTATACAATGTGAGAGCTAACTGATAGCCTGCGAGGCAATAGACTTACATTTAGACTTTTTTTCCGCCAAATTTTTCCCCTCCATTTCCCACGTGCTGCAGATTTTCACATTTGTTGTGTAAAGCATTGACAAAACAAAAAGTACATCCCTGTACGCACCAATCTCTTTTTTAAGCAGATGCTTGTAGGAAGAACTAGTCACAGCTTTTAAGAGGTGCTAAAAGGCCACTGAAAACCTGTTTGGAGGTCTGTGTTCTTTTGAGAAAAGTTTGAATATTTCTGAAGGGTCACAGTACCTTAAGTTTGAGCCTTTTTCTGCCAACTGTGTGCTTTCTAAAAATGCAAGCGGCCTTCAGAGCTGAGAGGAAAAGCAGATAGGTGGCCAGATGGGAAAATTTGTAGTGTGACATTTTTAAATTCTTAAAAACAACGACGGAAAAAAAGCACTATGTACATAAAAGTTTTCCAGGCACTAGTTTGTAAAAACATAAAGTCTTCAAACCTTAAAAAAACGACACAAGTACAGTAAGACACTAAATTATAGACAACTTTGTATGAAAACATGCAATTCCATCAACCAAAAAACAAAGGCAGCTCTGCAATGGACATACAGCTGTTCAGTGTCCTAAAAGCTCAGATCTGCCATGTAACACACTCAGACAACATTGTGCAACCCCTCTGAACAAGGACTCCAAACACAAACCAAAAATGAAGAGAGGGCCATTTGTTAATTTTTTGTCTGCGTGCCACAGTGTATGAGCATCCACAGAGAGCCGGTGGGCTCATCTGTACTTTTAAATGATGTGTCATCACCACAGCCATCCTCTCGGAGAGGCCAGGAGAGCCACCAAAAACCTTCAGAACTGCACTCAAAACATAAGCTCACATCATGTCTCCGGGCCACGACCACATCTAAACGGCTCTTGTATTTGACTAGAGTCTGGGTAATATTTGCCTTTTAATTCTTCACCATGAAATTTGTCTGTTTTGCTAAATAGAATGAATCTTGCTGTTGCTCGAACCTCAGGGTGTTTAGATGCACACAGTTCACAACACCATGTGACTTGTTCACATACACACATGAGGACTATGACAACAACAACACCAACAATATGATGATAGTAATAATAATAATAATAATACAATTAAATAAACAACTTTATTTGTTCTTGAAAACAGCTAAGTTAAAATAGACTAAAATGAAAATTTAATACAAGTATTATAAAAAGAACATATAAGTTATGAACTATGTAAAGAAACTCCAGCAAAGTGGACAATAAGATACTAAAATAACAAAACAATAGGATTTAAAAATAACAAATAAATCAATTTCAGATATAACTGAAGGAGGTGTAGAGAATGGATGAAGAAGCTTATGTATATATAAAATGCCCACACCCCTATCTTCCTTACAGATGTAAGATCTCATTAGGGAAGGGTGCCACGAATGGGCAATAAACTAGCTCCACTTCAAAACTCTCTGAAATTTTGATAAGCTCCTGGTCAAACTGTGCCGATACTGGTATTTATGTTATGGCAATTCATTCTAACATAGCCGGCATTTTCAAATGGTTGGTGCTAAATTGAATCATTGGGAAACGGGAGGGGCAGTCTGCTGTGTGTGACGAAAGCACGCTTTTCTAATGGCAAACGGTTGATCTCCATGCTAGTCACCATGGCAGACAGGACAAGACGGTCAAAAGTGTGGCGACACACAAATTGAACGAAAAATGAATCCAAATGCATTCTATCGGTGTGAAAAGGCTGTTGCGGCTAAAGGGAGTAACACCAGCAACGCCATGAAACACTTGCAAATACAGAATTTGATGAGTCTGAAGACATGCAGCGCGTTTGACTGCTTTAGCAAAGAGTTACGTCCTCGGTGTAGCTTCAGATATGGATGCCAAAATGAAAAGGCGTCTGTCTTGCGAGACAAAGTAACACTCAGACACACTAAACATGCACACTAAAATAAAACTCTTGTCTGTAATTCAGTAAAATAACACTGACACACACTTAACGTTGGTTTGCTAACACAATAGCTAGCATAGTATAAAGTACAGGGAGTTTGGCCAGCTATGCACGTCAAAGTAAAGGGCTCACTTTTGCCAGTGACAGGCTCATAAATGTTACAAGTGTAAATGATGTGCTGGACAACATGTTACACCCTTGTATTTCTCAATAAAATTTGAAGATCAAGTCACACCAACGCTCACATTATGATTTAAAGGGATAGTTCAGACCTTTTGAAGTGGGGGTTGTATGAGGCACCAATCCATAGTCAGTGTATTACATATACTTGCATATACTTGCAATCGCAATGCTTTCAGTTTAAAGACACAAAACAGAAGACCAGCATGTGAGCTGAGCAATGCACTGTTGTGGAAAGGGGCAGCAATAAAACTTGCTTTTATGAGTCAATATAACAAAGCAAATCAGAGCAGCTGCTTTCAATTTCACTCCTGATTCCAGCATCGTGTGGGCTAAAGCAACTAATGTTGCTTCAATTATACTGTCTAATTTGTTACCACTGTACACCATAACAGCATCCTTTACTGTCTGCACACACTATTATATCAATTATTAATTTCTGTTTCAAGTCCAAAAGGAAGAAAAAAAACAAAACATTTTTTTTCTCCAAAAAACAACTACGCTTAAATTTATATGTCAATATTTAAAAACCACAGTCAATTCAATCTTTAAAAACCTAATTGTAAACAAAGGTTTTAAGATGATATATGACCATCAACACACTTTGATGCCAGTTGTGGGTTTTTTTGGGGTGGGTGGGGTGGGTGGGGCGTGGGGTGGTTGGGATTAAACACTTTTTGGTTGGCCGCAATTTTTGGAAAGTGTCACTATAATGTGTGTAAATGTGTGAGTCGGTGTGTGCTACCACTCCTGTTCCCTGCATGGTTCCCCCTCTTCCCCCTCCACCAGCGGCATGCTGGACAGGGTCACATGTGATCTGCTCTTAGTGGAGATGCAGGCCATGCGACAGGGAGGGCCAGTAATTGGAATAAGCTGTCAAGACAGGGCGGTGTTATTGTGTGTCTGTTGTGCACGTGCCAGGGAGGCTCCCCTCCTACAGGGTGGCACACATTAAAGTCCCTGATGAGACTAATGCAGGCGGAAATGGTTTTGGCAAAGTGCCTGGTCAAGAGGTGAAAAGGAAGGCTGGTCTAGGTCAACCATGACCTGAAATTAATCTGGAGAAAGTGTGAGAAAAAAATGCAGAAGATGAACATGATTTGTATGTTTTTCTCTTTCATGTGTGCAAATCTTAAGTGTTACATTTTTTTTTATTGTTTCTCTGGATTTAATTTGCAATGAATATTCATATTGTTTCCAAATGATTCTTAAAAACAAAGAAAAAAACTTTCTGCCACCAAACTCTAAAAGCCAACTTCTCATATTTGTGCCATCAATGAATCACTGAGCCTTCACACGCAATTAGCGAGAAGAAGAGAGAGAGAGATCACAGCCCTTGTTTCTCTTATAAGAGTTAATCAACTAATTAAAGATGCAGATTTGCAGCTAATAACGTGTCGCCACGAACTGCTGAAACCATGCAATACTTTCCTGCAGTTGACATGATTAACTACAATTAGAAAATAGGTAAAAGAAAATAATTAAAAGAAAATTGTATCTAATCAACGACACAAAGGCGATAATTGCATTGTGGGTTGATTAATTAGTTATTGGTAGTTTCTCTGAAAATTGTGGTTTATTGTATGCTTGCAAGCACATGAACATCTGTAGCTGCCGCATCACTGTTTGGGTTTGGCAGAAAAGTTACTTCTGAAACACATCATGAAATTGTTTAATCAATCAGTCCGCATCATTTTGGTTATTTAAAGTTGATTTAAACTTTATTAGTTTCTCCTTTGATAGTTATGGAAAACAATGTTTATTCTACTACTACAATAAACTTATGTTTTTTTATCAATAAAAGATTTTAATATTTGAAAGAATATGTTAATTTCTACTTAATTTTATGACCTTTTGGTATCAATTTGAACAGTGTTGAAAATAGCGTATTATCAGTGAAAACATCAGCTTAAAATGTACCTAATTCCTTAATTATATTACTTGTTTTTCACTGAGACTTTTGCACCTTAGCTGAAAAACTAAACAAAACAAAAAACAAACAAACAAAACAAAAAAAAGTTGAAACCAAAACAAACACATTTGACTGTACTACATAGATATTTGACAGATACATATTGTTTTTTTCCAGCATTCTGAATAATAACTTTGTGTCGTTGTGCTGCGCCATGTATTCCAAAGTTGTTTTGCTTATTTAGCAGAGCTCATAGTTGATTTAGTCTAAATGCTCAGGCTTCATAATTCACAACCAAAATCTGTCTTCATGATCAAAGTTAAATCAGATTTTACAGCAAAAACTCTAGCTTTAAATTTCAGCTGGAGAAAAGTTGTTATTTATGAGGCTGTAAACTAACTGGTGGAAAATCAAAGCAAGCGGCGGCGGCGGCCTGCTATGCCGGGTGAAAAGGCTCGGTGATAAAGCATCTTGTTAGCTCAACTGAGGAAAATATGCTTATCATGCCGCATGTTAATACAAGCAGTAAATAATGTGATCATCGGCCAGCGATGCTGGAAATATAACAGCGTGAAGGAGCCTGAAGCCACGCTGACTACGGGGAGGTGTTGTGTGTGTGTGTGTGTGTGTGTGTGTGTGTGTGTGTGTGTGTGTGTGTGTGTGTGTGTGTGTGTGTGTGTGTGTGTGTGGTTCTTTTTAAACATGGGCTACAAACTGTGAGAACTGGGTTAATGTGACCTGAGCAGTGGAGACATTAGCAGCAACACACACTAGGTGGACCGTCAACAGGCATTTTACCAATACACACTCAGACACAGAGCTAAAAAAAAAAAAAGAAATACTCACAAAATTGTGTAGAGGCAGGATACTTGAATAAAAATCCATATAATGTGATAAATCAATGCACAACACAGATTGGGAAGACTACGAATATGCAAACACACTTCCAGTGTTCTATTTCTAAGAACTGCATTATTTGATGCTCAGTTATGGGACACATTTAGGATATCTGCGTGTTCAGACTCGGCAATAATTCATAGTTACTGTTTCTCAGCAAAATCCTGAAAGGAAATGACAAAAAAAAAAGTATGTTGTTGAAATTACAGTCAATTAGATCGGTTTAATTTTAGCTTTAAACATAGAATTTGTTTTAATGATGGGTATGGCAGTAAAACACATTCAATTGCTTTAAAAATCAGTTAATGACTGTGTATATGAATTTGCATTTGTGTGCAATAGTGTGGTATACAGTACGTCCATCTTTAAATATATTTTAAATGATTTTATAATAAGAGAATAATGCACCCTTTTAAGTGGAATGAATCACAAGTGCTTTCAAATGTGTATGCATGAACACACTCTCACTTCACTCTCCATTTAACTCTGGTTTAATCTCATCCAACTCCTGAGGAAATTCTTTAGCAGCAAAAGTGGTTTACCTCTGCATGGAGCTGCTGATTAATGTTAATATGCTAAGATTCTGGCACCACAAGCCATTTTTTACAATTTATAATCGGAATTAAGGCAAAGTCTCTGTTTCTTTAACATGTCTCCTCTGGCCTCAGCGACAATCCTGCACTAAAAACTTTTCCCACTCCATTGTGTTCCAATGCCGTCTTCTTCTCAGCTTTCCTAAAGCCTCACTAAAGGGGAAATAACACATAGAATCACCGAATGGAAAGAACAGAAAACAAATGAACAGACTGGAGCTCTTCAATTTTGATTAAAACAAACCAACAAATTGAACACAGCAAGTAAATACTCCTTGAGAAGAACTGTCTGTCCTTGTGAGCTTTTTAAAAGCTTCTCATAAGTGCACATCAAATATTATGGCAAACAAGTGTGGAGTTTTCAATATCATCAGGCCCTGTATGTGTAGACAATGACACAATTCTGGTGTAATACATTATGTTTGCATTAAATCTTCTCATTTTTCCACACTCCAAACATACCCAGTGCACAGGAACACACAGGGCGACTCTTTGTGACTATAGGAACCTTTCTAGGAACATTTTAGGAACTCAGGAACTTGACCTGCGATCTTCCTTTCTGTCTCTACATGTCCCCGACAACCACCATTTAACAACATCTATTTAATTTGCTTAACATGTAATGGTGCCTGCCGCCGCTCTCTCCGGTTACAGATGGAGCTCCAGTTCCTGGTGTTTGGCATAAAAGGCCCACCACACTCCGTAATGTTTCAGTACCCAATAGTCCCTCTAAATCCTTTATTTTCCTTGCAGCTCACTGTTGATGTTTTGAGACAAAACTATGTAATCTTAAGACATCTTCAGGGTGCAAGACTCTTAACGGCGGTCTTTCGGGTTCACAACATGGCAACCAGTCGAGATAAAGACAACTGATGCGTAACTCTGTGGTACGTCTGCTTTTTAAGCAGCACCGCGGTTCTCAAGACTGCCCTTAACGTTCTTGGCTCTGATCGAGAACAAAATGACTGCGATCTGAAGTTAACTCTGGTTGACCTGGGAGTTGGTAGAAGCATGGGGGTGGGAGCCTTGATATGATGAATCACTGCAAAGCACGCTCAAACCTTCCCTGAGGCCCAGCAGTGAAATTAACAAGTTTGGCAGGCTGGTGCTGCCCTCTCAGGCGGGCGCCGAGTGTTGCTTTTGCGAGACGAATGTGGGTAATGCCTCTTTGTCTCAATGGAGACAAATCTTGAGCAGACTGTTTGTTTGGGGAACGGGTGTGAATGGTACACAAGTCCATCAAATCAATTAGAGTCTTAGGCAGAGATGGCCTGGCTTGGCCTGGGCTGAAGGAGCTTGGCCCGATCTTTTGTGAGGGGTTATGTGAGTCAGTGTTGCCACAGCCAACAATCATGACTCTTGTACACACAACACCAGTATGAGCAGAGGGAGGAGGGGTGAAAAGCTTGCATATGGCCAGAGCCAGTGTGTCACATTTGGGCTAGAGTTCCCATTGGCCTCAGATGCTCACACCAATGAACTTGTGAGGCTTGTCGAGCTGCGACACTGTGGTCGTGTTTGAGGGTGAGATTTACAAGCTCGGAAGTGCACTTCATGCACACTGATATCCAAAAGTCCAACTGCATATATTTATGTTATTCTGCATACTTTTATCCTCAGTGCTACAGACAGTGTATGTTCTGCGGTTCAGCTTACTCTGTAAAAACGTAACAAACACCAAGTATTTAAGGAGGATGACTGCAAGATACAAACATTTTCTGTGTGGATTTCACCGAATCACCATTGTTTGACAGAAAGTAGAGGAACTGAAACAGTATAAATTAAGTATAAATTATAGTACAGTCAAACCTGGTGGCCTGACTGCCTTTCCAAGACAAACTTCTGGACATGATGGAAGCTTTTTCACAGTCTTCTTGATATTTCCCATTGACATAAGCATATAGTGTCCTGTATAGGATGCCCACCCATCCAATGCAACCACGACCAGCGCTGCAGGAGACTGCACGTTACCAATCACTGTCGATAATGACCGGGTGGAAAATACTGTGCAAACGTATTGTTTTCAAACAGTAAACAGTGTTATAGCAAGCGGGTATGAAGTGAGACTGTTCCAGGAAACGTTCACTCATTTTTGATTTTGTTCAGACATGATGGAAAGTCTGGAGCTTCCCCAGATCAGTGTCAACTTAACAGCTCAAATAATACCATGTTATTACATTCTGACCTTTCAGTTTCAAATGGATGCAAATCTGTTCATACCAATGTGTATGATTTTTGTTTTCTCTTTAAAAATGTGCAATCAACACATAAGCAGTGTTCTGCTGAAGCAAATAGCTGGATTATTACTTACACTTACTATGCAGAATTGTGACTCAAAAGAAGACAACCTTTGGAATGTGACTATAGTACTACTATTACTTTCTCTTGGGTACAAACATCCAGCAGAGTTTGGTTGAAGAGTAGGCTGGGATGCTATTGAGTTTGTGCAGCTGATAATTAGTCATTCCTAATTAGCAACTCAAAAAAAAGGGGAAAAAAAGAAAAATTCCAAAAACCAACTTCCACACGTGAAAAAAAAGATATTTCTGTCACTGCTCTTTTCATGACTTAAATCCCTGCAGCACCCTGAATTGCACTGCTAAATTAAACAGGTTTTTAATTTCTGCAGTGGGTCAAGACTTGTCTCAACTGCTGCTGCTGCTATTTGCAATGTGCATGTCGTCAATTTATTTGCAAATGCTGGGAACTGCAGACACTTACAGTCGCCTGAAGCCTCATCTCAAGCACTCAGTATTATTTGTAATTATTCACCAGCGTGGGTTACTTCCAGTTTCTACTGCACGACATTAACAATGCTAATATAGCTGCTGTTTTCCTAATAGCGAGGTTGGTAGCCATGCAAAACATTACTATGTGCACACAGCAAGTGTCAGAGAATATTCACCAGGAGGACCATATATGATGTTACATTAACAGGCCAAGAGCATTTTGTTGCAAGTTTCCAAATTTTTGGGGGGAGTCAAGCTGTACTGTTAGGGTGACATGCATGCTAATCAGCAACGCCTCATTCTTTAGTCTATTATTATGCGCTTTTCAACACAGCGTGTCAAGATTATTTCAGCTGAAGGAAAAAGCCAGCTGCCATGTTTTATGCATTTGATTTTCAGTTACATTTTCGCTTTTAAGTTGCTGCTGAAAATGCAGCGTGACTTGTGCTTCAGCTTTTATATATTACAGCGTACAGGTTTCACAGATGCTTGGGCCTTGATCGCATGCCAACAGACTAGACTCCATACATGGTGATGGAATATGACACCAATGTAGCGTCTGGATGGGAGCGTGTAGGGATACAGTTTAATTTAATCTTCATCAAGCTGAAACGATCATGACACAACAGTTTTTTTTTTTCCCTGACTGAGTAAAGTCTGAATGCTTCGCAGGTCAATTAATGATTCAAAATGCCTTAAAAATAATACTAAGATAGAATACAGAATAAGAACAGGTGCATCTTAAATCCACATGTTAACTTGTTGTCTGCCAGTGGAAACGGAGTTACAGAAAAAATATTTTACACCCAAAGTTCTGAGAAAGACCCGATCAGTCACTTTTCTGAGTTAGCGAACTTTCAAGATTAAAAGATATGAGTTACATGTAGTTCCATAAAGTTTTGAAAAAGAAAGAAATAATCACACTAAGGGATTCAAGTATTCTTTTGATTTTTCTTGTATGGACATCAGTATCCACCGCCTCTGAACCTCAACTGTCTCTAATCAAATGGACAAGCGTTGTCTCCTCTTTGTCAGGTTGAAACATGTTTTCTTTTCTTTTTTTTCCATATAAGATAACACAAACAACTCAACACATCATTGTTAATCATCTACCCAAAAGTTAGAGAAGCTTCCTGAGATCAGGAAACGTCAGTTCAAAGTAAAGGTAAACAAGCTTAAGATTACGACCAAACATTTACAAGCAGCTTTCAGCACCTGATACTGGATCAATTCACAACTGAGTTGGATTATTATAACAGCATTAATATATACACTATATACATATTTCATGTAATGCATTGACCCAGACTAACTAAAACATTTTAGACGTATTTACGTCATGAATAATGACAACATATCATATAACATCTGATAACATCATCATGATATGATTCCACCTAAAGTCAGTAAATAAAAATATTGAATTATAACCACGCCATACTAACAATCTTACATACGGGCAGCAGGACTATCAGATATACTGTATGAGGAAAAAGGACCAATCAGTCTAAGTGCAGGGCAGCAACTCACGTACTCGATCTGTCTAATTGACTCAAATAGTCTGCCCTGATATCCCAAAGGCCTCTGGAGTAAAACACACACACACACACACACACACACACACACACACACACACACACACACACACACACACACACACACACACACACACACACACACACACACACACACACACACACACACACACACACACACACACACACACACACACACACAGGCCTCCTGTCCCCTTCGTTTTTTTCCTCCATAGCCCTGGCTTCATTAGCAGCGGTTTGCATCATCCCCGGTGAAAACGTCACATGTCATCAGTGACTCCATTCTTTATCACTTTCCGCGGTATAGACAGTGTAACCTTCAGAAACCTGCTGCCCACAGTTTTACGTCTTAATTAGGAGCACTGTCAGAGGCGCCCACTGCCCCTTGTCCCAATGTGAACGGACAGAGAGGGATGGAGACAGAGAGGGAGTGTGAAAGACGCAAAGGAGGACAAAGTCAGACACGTAGGCAGCAGACAAAGGCGGTAAAAGAGAAGGAAGTAAAAAGATGTAGAGTGGAGGAGAAGGAGAGAGGGGCAGGCAAGAGGAGGGGTTGGACTTCAACGGGGGGAAGAAGACGAGGATGGAAGTTGTGACAGGGTCCAATGAAAGAGACGAGAGAGGTTAAGAAGTAGCAAGTAGGTGAAGAATTTCATTCGAAGCAAAGTTTCCTCACATGAAACAAGAAGTACAGCTCAAGCTGCTGTGAATGGGAAGAGAAAGAAATATTGGTGCCAAAAGAAATACTCACAAAACATTCATGTGGGCAGCAAATAAACCAAAAATAAAGCATCCAAAAAAGCATCACCCAAATAAAAAAAAATGCAAGGACCAGGTGCTCATTCAGTCTCAAATGCAGCACAGGAACCAATCAAGTAAAAAAAAAAAAAAAAAAAATGGTGATGAAACCATGTGATGTTTTAAACCAGTACGCTCACCTAAATAAAGGCTTTGAATGTGATGTTTCTCTTCCCTCATTTCTGTTTTTTTTTAAATAAGGCACAAAAGAGAAAAAGGATTCTCATCTGGAGAAAAAGGAAATACTCATGTTTTGGTCAAAGCAGCAGTCAGCTGGAGAGCTCACAGAGAGAGGAGGAGGAGGATGGCTTTCAGTGGGACTTGTGTTGGCTGCTTCCACGGCGAGAAAGAGTGAAAATCCGGCTTAGCGGCAAAAACACTGGAGACTCTTGTGTCCTCAGTTTGGGGACAGCTGACGGGTTAACACTATTAAGACTGCACAGAACACAGGACTGAATGTACATCTGTGCTCCCAAACAGTGGGATTGAACAATCAATCAAAGCGTTCGCTCAGTCGCAGACAGACGGACCACAAAGGGACGACTCAGGAACACAGACTCTTGCTGTTTTTTGTTTTTTTTAGCTTTACGATGAATTAAGTTGCTCTGTTTTAATTCACCTAATATAGTTTTTCCATCTTTTAGCATTATTAGTTTTGTTTGATTTGCATTTCAACTACAAGCACAATCCTATTTCATGTTATTTGTGACATATACATCTCTAGGATAAAGGACACATTTCTTTATGACCCCTGAGTGAAAATCTGCTGTTGTGCGGTTCCCACAAACAGTATAAATAAACAACAAACAAGTCAAGGGAAACCCCACTGGAGCTGCGCTGGTGAGTTGCTGTACAGCCATGAAAAAAAAACTATTAGAGCACTTGAACATTAATTAAATCTATATCATCATCACTCAATATAATTGAAGGTGAGACAACCTATCAATTGTAAAAGATCACATTGTCATTAAGGTTAATAAGCTGTTTTATAAACTATTGTCATTAACATCAGATCCATCTATTATAATGATAAATGACATATTGATGAAATAGGTGGTAAAATTGGCATCTTCCTCCAAGATGGCGTACGACGGCGTGGACGAGGTGAGACAAATGGGATTTAGCCAATCATCGAGATGAGTTGTTAGTTCTACACATTAATTAAGGAGAAAAGAAACAACGACTACATCTGGAACCCCTTCAAGAACAGTTTCAATTAGCCACTGTGCCATTTTGCCAACTATTGTCACATCTACATTTTTTTCTCTCAATTAATTAGGGAACATTATAATTTATTCATAAGATACTCGGGCTCCAGTTGTGAGACTGTATAACAAATTTCACCCTTAGAGGAAAAAAAAAAGAAGCTTTCAGCAGCGTACCTAAAAGAAGACTTGCAAAAAGATTCTTTTCAGCAAATAAAACCTCCGTCGACTGTGTGACCACACAGCTGGTGATACATAACAACTGCACAAATGTCAGAAAAGTTAGATTTAGTATTAGATTAGATAGATTTAGTATTTTTCATGACAGTCTTTCCAGCCACAGACAAATAAATTGTATTCTTTTTTTTAAAAGTATAACATATAAATCTAGACAGAGGACATTTATACCTGCTGCAAATCATGTGTTGCGATAAAACACAGTTTGGGAGCAGAGAAATCTCTCTGAGGGTTTTTCCTCAGCTAAGGTCATTTAACACATGCAGGAAAAAAATTAATTAAGTGTCAAATACAAATTAAAACATCTTCAAATAAGTGTTAAGCCAACAGTAAAGGATTAAAGAGGTCGAGCCATTTGCATGCTGAAGCTCATTAGCATAATTAAGCTCATGTTTAAAGAAATGGCAAAAGACTGGCGTTGAAGGAGTTAACGAGGTGGAGCCAGTAATTGGACGAGGAGTGACCCTTTCACAGCTCGTGATGGGGATGCAGCTAATTCACTTAAATGGTCACTGGAGGCCGATCCAAATGGAGACAATTAGCATGTTGGGGTGCCTTACTGTTAATAAAACTCTCCTGGGGTGAGCGAGATATTGATCACTTTAGATTTGTTTTCTATTAACAAGTGATCTACAGCATTACTTATCAATTCTGAAACAATATTTACCTTTCTGAGCTGACTGTGTCCCCATATGCTATATGCACAAAGGAAAGCTAACAGAAAGGCTTTTATCTATTCATCTTTCCACCTTCTTTATTTGAGAGGCAGTGAATAAGAAAATGTATTTATTAATATGCATTTCGTGCAGTGCTTTAAAATGTAGGTGAGAGGTGTGTAAATAACAAAAATTAAAACAACATAAATATGATTTCATAAAAAACAAAATGTGTCCAAGGACACTGATGCCCTCGCTCCTGGAAAAACTCAATTTGCTGATGTAGATAGACCGTAAACTGAACAAAATGACACGTTCAAATGTACATAAAGATGTAAAAATAAGCAAATAGAAGAAATGTGGACTGTTACGTACTGTACAGACGTAATGGACATGCACGACGTAGGGATGGATGTACGATGGATGAAGGGTAATCCTATATGCCTTCTTGGGCGGATGCATAAAAATATTGCAGCAAACATGACTTTTGTATCATCTACTAAGTTAATGCAGCATAAGATGGGATGCATCAAGATACAGACGGCTTACCACCTCAGATTAATCATTCCATTGTGGAGACACTGTAAAGCTGTGCTGCACCGCACATTCAGTTACACAACTGAATTGTATAAGGCATGCTGGAACTGAATCCATGTAAATTTGCCATTATTGATATTTGTGAGAGTGTTGAGGATAAAGGCCGAAACACTCGGTGAAGGTTGGGTACCTCCTGATGACCTCGTCCTGGACCAACGCATTCAGAGGATGCAACCAGCTCCAACAAGGCCTCCACCCCACAGGCTCCACCGTCTCCCACCCACAAGCCCAGGTGGCATTAGGATAGTGCAACTACCAAGGGACTGAATCACCTAGTCCGAGGAAAGAACTGTCAAACATTTAAATGCAAGTTACAATTAAAAATTCCCAGTCTTTTTTTCTACATACTTTATATTTAGAGATTTATAGTTATAAAGTTATATTTAGTGAGAGTTTTTTGTCAGATATAATGCATGACAGTGAAAACATGCACCACTAGCTGCATTATTTCAATAATTGCACGTTTCATTTGGAATTTCAGAGTGATATAACAATATGGTCTTTTGCAGTCTGAGGTTATGGTTCACCTCTCAGAGAGCCAGTGACCTGTAGGAGTTTTATCATCCAGCAGCTTTAATGGAGCAACAGGAAAACATCAGAGAGAAAGAGATAGAGGAGCAAACAGGGGGAGGAGGAGGCGGCGTGTGTGGTGGGACGGTCATGAAGACTCGGGCCTGCAGACCAATGCACCAAACACTTGACTGCTCTATTCACAAAGGAGGAGAGAGGCTCAGTGAGGAGTTGTTCAGGGGGTTTACAGGAGGCCATTCAGTTTATTCTTTTAACCAAAATGGATCATGAGTTAGAATAATATAATTATAAGCCTGCATGACGTGTGTTTAATTTTATGCTACGAGGTAAAAGATAATACGATATACAACGACAGAAGCTTACCTATTAATCAAATACATCAAAACTGTCCTGCTGTACATGGAGGAAGAGAATTAGCATCTGAGGTTCAGTAGCACATGTTTACATGTTTATTCATGACATACGTCTGTCATCAGAGGCAAACATTTTAGATCATATAACATAGCTTCATGCGAGGGCCTTTCACTACATATTAGCCAGCACCGACACACCGTTACATTTATGTATACAAAATATGAGCAGGCTAATTGAATATTCACTGTGAACATATTCCCCACATAACATTACTCCCCGCTTCCATCTTTTTAAAAATTCAAATCGATGGGAGGAGAGGAGGGGAGCATTAGAATATATTACCGCAAGTATGTGTGATCCCCCCCCTCTATATGTCTGTCAGGAGGTGAGCCGTGGAGGAGGAGGAGGAGGAGGAGGAGGAGGGCAAAGTGCACACGACAGAGCCAGTCTCGGCAAAGCTGACGTTAACAATAATGTAATTTAATTAAAGCCAAGATCCCAGCGGTCCTTGCCAAACGACGGGGCTTTGATTTTAATAGGTGATGAAGAAAAGGCTCGGCACACTGTGACACCGCCACTGCTCCAACCAGTCTGAGGGGTTCTGGGAAAAAAGGCACCGGCGCGACATCAGTTCAGATCAGGAACAGGGGGCTGGAGGAGGAAGGGCAGTTGGTGCAGGTACCAGCCCCGGCCACCCAAACACAACAACAACAATCAGCTAATGGAGAAGAAAAAGGGAGACCTCCAGAGGTGGTGGGGGAGTTGGGGGGGTAGTCAGGACAGTCCCAAAAACAACATGAAAGACAACAACACGGGAAAATGCTTTATAGAATGAGAAAATAACTTTGAGGTCGAGTGTATGAAGCTGTTTTCAAAGTGGATTTCACAGCAGTATGAGGTTTAAAGAGAGGCGGAGAATTACAACAAACAAGAATTAATCCAAAACTGTTCGAGATGAGATCAGACACTGAATCTTCACATACAGATAAATGACATTAAATCTAGAAGGATATTAAAATATCTAAAAAAAAATAACAGGCTGTCATGTTTTTATTTATTTATTATTTAATTTCTCGAGAGAGTGTTTTGCTTGGTTGTTTTTGATGATGTTGGAAATACATCTACATTCTAAAAACAATCATTGAAGACAATTTCGGAAAGAACAGAATCATTTATTGTTATATTTATCTTTTTAATGACCTCAAAGACACTGAAAGCCTGGGCTTTAAGTATTTATAAGAGCAGATACATTATTGTTAGAGATCATAGTGTGTATGATTTCAACAAATACAGATTCAACAAGCCTTTAATTAAATACTTGCTGTTCTTTAAAATAAGACTCTTAACAAAAGTTAAACAAAAATTCAATTTACACAAATTTGAGTGCATTCTTGAATTAAAACGTTGGAAATTATTGGTACAGGAATTTTTTTTTTTTTTTAATGAAAAAAGACCTTTGATGCCACAAATCGGAGATTTACATTATGAGAAATTTGGGAAGAACTAGATGGGATTTGATCCTGATGTCTCTCTGATCATTTTCTCATTATTTCTCTCTTTTTCCCACATTAGGTTACTTTTCACTTTGCTCCTCCAACCAGCCGCCACCAACAACAATTAGCTTCTTTTTTCCTGATCCAAGAAACACGCACACGCAGACACACAGGAGGGTTCCCTCATTGGTAATCCTGTTACCAGCCAGGTCCCAGCCTGGATTCGCCGTGCTGGGGCATGGATGAGGAGGGGAGGGGAATGGGGCGGGGGGTGGGGATTAACATGGTGGTCATTATCAAATTTACAACCAGTCATACAGACATCTGCCCTACTTTTCCTCAGTTAATGTAAAAAGAACTAATCTGGTTTAAGAGAGCACGGGCACGGCTCATAAATCGGTGGCGCTCTCCGCCATAGTTAAAGCTGTCACTTCTCTTGTGGGGGAGCGGCGACTGAATGGAGTTGTCAGCTGGCTACTTGTTAGGGCTAACAAGGCCGTCCACTGATAGGACTAATGAGGCCCAAGGCTCGCCACTACCCCGCTCAACCCACCACCACCACTGCTGCCGCTGTATGTGCTACAAAATGCATAAAGAGCTCCAAAACGCAAGAAAAACAAAGACTGATTATTAGGTCAATCGATTATTATGAACACACACACGCACACGCACACACACACACACACACACACACACACACACACACACACAAAAGAAAAAAGAAAATGCAAAGCAGCAATGTCCATCTTAAGTCTTATGTTAAAAAGAAAGAAAAATCAAACCGGGGTAAAATATTGCGGCTTGCAGCAGTTTTCTTGAATTTTCTTTAAAAGCCTTTAATATCTTTAACACCTCAACATAGAGCAGATCACTGCACTACAAGTTATACCAACAAAATGACACCTGATGTTTGAGTTTGTAATTTTTGGTGGCAGAAGGGATGGAAATGTCTCCCTCCTGAGTTTGCTTTGATTTGAGAAAAAGAAGGATTTCATATTAAAAGACCTGTAGATTAAAGTGAGGAAATGCATGTTTTGCAGTGACCTACAAATATGTGCATTACATGACTTTAATAATAAAAAATAAAAAAACCAAGACACTAAGCTAATAATTGTTTCATAATTAAGAGGAACATGGCACTAATGACAAACTTTAATCATCATACTTTCCTGAGCCCTTAACACTTTGATATGATTTTAAATTGTTCCTTTTAATCACTGTTTTTATTTTACATCTTTACGCTGACATTGTCTGCAGAATGGCCCAACATATAACGCTGTACATTATATTAATGTCTCAAAATAATTAGAAATGTGTACGTTTTTAAAAAGAACTAAACTCTGCTGTTTAAGATAAATTGATTTTTGTAATGCTACTAACAATTAATGTTAAAATGACCACAAAATGACCTTTAACTTCTTGGAAGAGTATTATACCCTGCAGGCATCCCAGAATTGTTATACAGAGGTTATTACAGTGGTGGCCAGCCACTGTATCAACTGTGGTGATGGTGGTTGGAGGTTAAATGTCAAGCATGAGTAACGTCTGATCTGATCAGATTATATAGAGCTTTGTTTTTCAGATTGAACGCCAGCTTTTTCTAATGACGCCTTGTCTCTTCCTCCAACGCTTCATTATTTATGACGCTCTGGTTTAATTCCAATTACCGCTGTTAATTAGGAAATCTCACGCTCTCTGATCTAGAGGTTCGTTTCAACTTAATGACATTTGCCAGGTTGTTTACCTTCGATTAAAGCCTTTTATTGTGAAATTAAGTGTTACATTTGTTTCAACGAGGTACTTATCTGTGTGATGGTAAACTTCATGAACGATGTCAACATGTAAAATGCACTACCCTGCTTATTCTGCATGAGTGCTGCTGTCAGCTCTTTCTTTAGGCATTAGTACCACATTAGCGTACTGTCAAATCAGACGCTTAGGTACCAAATTATTCCTTTCAACCAGTGTAGAGAGAGAAAAATGTGGGCTTCCGGCGATGCCGAAATCCCTTCAAGGATGTGTCATCTCTTGGCTCTTCTCAGCCATTTATTTTAACACTGAACAATACAGTTTGGAGGCCTTTATTGGTTACAAGAAAGATGCTCTCACCATATTCAGTGTAGCATTGTAATGCAGCGAGATTAAGGCAGCAAATGGAAAGTGTGAAAAGATGAGTGTGTGTGTATCTGTTTTTTTTTTAGAACAATACCGAGCAAATGTTTGCTCCTGCTTTACATTCTGAGATCAAGTGGCAGAGAAAAGAAAAGAAAGAAGCTGCTAAACACATCCTTTACATAAAAGACTGAATAAACTGTTGAGCACAGTGTCACATGTTCAATATCGTCGATTTGTCTTTGTCTCTCTTTTTACAGCTGCATCCTATCTAAATGGGTCATTGTATATCTCTCAGGTCATAATTAGCCAGCCTGATTTCCTGTGAGGCAGCCATTTCCTGTCTTGGATCATTTCCATGTGACCAGTGTGCTCAGTCCATACTGGTACACCAGTATAACCAGTATGGAAGCCAGTTTATAACGGGCTCATAATGGGCTGCCCTACAGACATTCTGCATTTAAACCAAAAAGACAAATAATATCAAAATATGAAGGATGTAAATGGAAACAAAAAGACCTAATTTTTGCAAATGCATTAAAGGTAACATAACAAAAACAAACTTGTAAAAGCGAATTCTTGTTCAATGATGGATTAAAAGGCTACATAGAACTTAATGCATGAAGTCAGTGTCAATCGAAAATTTTTAAATTTTCAATTTGGAATAATGGTAGACATTAATTTAAGTATACATGCATTTAAAGGTATAAAACCAGTGGTATTGTACTAGAAGACTACATTTCCCATAATCTTTTTCAGTTCTAGTTACAAAGATGACGGTCTGATCAAAGCTTCTCTGTTTCACTTTTCCGAAAGATAATTAACATATTGGAAATTATTTTCCTACCATCAACTATTCTCTCCTCAAACATCCTCCATTGAGAGAAGCTCAGAGAAACTTCCCACAAATTGTGACCTGGTGTTTCACAATGTAAAAATGCAGTGCAGAGGCCAGAGAGAGGCCGCCAACCCTCTCAGATACGGTCTTGTTTGTTTACAGTAATTATACGCATGTCTCAAAATGCATGTGGTAATTACTGAAAACGTACTGATGTCAAACATGTAGTGCCTTCATGTCAAAAACTGAAAATGAAATGCAAATGTCTTTGGTCCGATTTCCAGTCTAATGTGTCACTTAGCTCTATTTCCATGCAAATAGTCACCTCCCAGCTTCCTAATTGAGCCCTGACAAACCAGCAGGCACCACACTAAGCTGCTAAGGATGAGCCCAAGCATGTATACCTGTGACCTCAAAGGACAGCTCTGCCATGCCATGCCGTGGCACACCAGGCTACGCCAAGTAAGCAGACTGTCACCTCTACCCTCGTGGACCTCAGCTTATGCCAGCCTTGTCCTTATTTTTCCAACACCTCCCTTTTACATCCGCCCCTTTCTCTCTCCTCCCTCCATCCGATGGGACTCTTGCAGAGCAGGTTTGTGGACTCCCTCTGCTCACACTCACTTAATTAAACGCTCCCACAGCACTATTGACAACGTGGCCGACGGCTGTTAAATTAAGACGCTGTCGCAGCCAGGGCACCGAGCGCTGGCAGGGTGAAGGAAAGATAAATCAGCTTGGAGAAGGGAGGAGGAAGAAGAGACGCAGAGAGTAGAGGCTGCCTCTACGACTTGTGTGTCGTTCGACTGCACAGTTTCTTAGAAGGATTTTTTTTGTGTTAATCTCTCCCGTCTTACTCCTAAATCTAATTTGCTTCATTGGTTACTTCTCAGAAGATAATGTACATTCAAATGTCAGTCAATCAATAAATCAATGCATTTATTGTCATTGCACAGCTGTACAATGAAGTAGGAGTCTCCAGTGATACAAAGAGTATAAAAAAAACTTCACAGACGATCAGACACATTAAAGGATAAACATATAATTATGAAAACAACATATGAATATAAAAAATTAAGTATTAAAGAAGAAGAATTTAGATAATATAGATAATACTGCATGTGGTCATGATATATTGCACATACGCTTGATAAATGTTAACAGCTTTTCCACTGTGTTGACTAATATTATTATGTTACGTCATAAAGAAAAAATAGACACTATACAAGACACTGAGTTACAGAGAGGTGAGAGGATTCCTTATGATTAAATTATTGAATTACTGTATTAAAATGACGTTTGAGACCTTGAGCAACATTCATGATACTGGTTGGAGGGGAGTAGGGATAGACCTGGCCAATTATCAGATCCAATAACTTGCATTTTTGCAATTATCAGCATCAGAATATTGTAGATTTTGTTGTTAGATTGGCAAAAAAATAATTTTAAAATAACCGCTCATAATAGCACAAATATATACTTACAATTGTATTTTGTATTAATAATTTGAATCTTTGAATTAGTTATTAATTAAAATGATCAAATAAATGAAGTGCGCTAAAAAGAAAAATATTAGCTTCCAAAATGTAGTGGAGCAGAAGTAAATTAAAATAGAAATACTCAAGTAAACTAAAAAAGTAACTTGAATACTTGAGTAAATTGAATATAGTTATTGATTGCATGACTGGTTATTCTAATATTTGACACTAAGAGTTGACACTTTCAGCAAATGTATATCAGATGCAAATATCTGTTATCAGTCTCCTCGACGACAAATCATCTATATCAGGAAGTCGATCCCTAGAGGAGACGTGTGCTTCTGTTTTTCATCATCCACTGGGGTCAGTAACTTATGCCTCAATACGGATTTTTATCCACAATTTCCAGACTTCCAAAAACTATGATAAAAACCTATTTCATAAGCTCTAACAGCCATGAAAAGATCCACCAGATAAAACTATTAACCTCCACCGGCACACTCAGCCCACACATCCCACTGGTGAGAGCAAGAGGGACAAATGAGCATCTAACTGGAGATCTGCACGGACTCAGAACAACTCTAATACCTGTTCTCTGTTTTTGGCATGGCTGCTCTTGTGTGTCTTTTTTCTTCAGGAGGACGCAGAGGGCTGAATGTATGGTGATGCATCATTCATTGCACAACTTGTTCGTGCATTTTGTGGACAGCTGCTTTCAGGAAACAATACCTAGAGTGTGAAAGCCGGGGTGGGGGAGTGAGTGAATGAGAAAAAAAGTTTTCTGAAAATAAAAAATGCACATGCCTCTTCAAAAAGAGCCTGAGTGAGCAGAATAGGGCCAAGCTCTCTCTCTCTCTCTCTGCCACCATCATCTACCTGCTGTCCCCAGTCGATCCCCAGCAAAACTTGGCGGCAGATGTTGCTGTGCTAAGTTGGCTCTGAAGTGCCTCCCCGGCTCCCCCGTCTCACCGACAACACAGTCAAACCACATTAGATCTCTTTATTTGTGCCTGGGGCAAGTTCAGCACTGCAGCTGTGTCCACCCCCGCTCTACCTTTGGTGTTGAAGGCCCACCGGCGCCAAATGTGAGACCACAAAAAAAAAAAAATACAAAAAAAAATACAAAAAAAAATGTTTCACTCTCATTTTCTGTCTCTCTTCTGCATCTGCTGACAATCCAGCAGTCTGGCTCCGGGCAGCAGCACTGAGGGAGAGAGGGAGGGTGAGGAAAGTAACTGCTGAGGGAGGGGGAGGAGAGGGGGATGGCATGGACACCAGGGTCCCCGTGCTGAACAGATGTCTGTGACAACCTGCTTCCTTACACCTGTACGAGTCCTTGTAACCCCACGGATGCAGCCCGCTGAAAAATTCATGACCCTTGAGGTTTCCTGTCCACCATCAAAGACTGCTGCCCTCCCTTGCCTTCTCCCTCACTCCCTTGCTGCCTCCCCTCTCTCCTACTACAACTCTCCCCTCCCTTCTCCACACCACTGCTGCCCAGTCTGCTGTATTCACCTAACCTCCCACCAGACAGTTCAGACTCCTCTCACTTTGATCAAATCAAAGCCCCTCAAAGAACCGGAATAGAGAGCCAACAAGAACCGGAACCAAAAAGCACACTAAGAATTGGAACCAGAACTTAAAATCCAAACGATGCCCATCCCTACACATGGACAAGAACTCCTGAAAGTGGAAAGATGCTAATTTGAATATGTAGAGATCAATGAGAACCAGCAAATTCCTTCTGCAGGTGAACATCATATGCCATGAATTGAATCCTCAAAACCAGCTGCTAAATGGACATCAACCTACAAACTGTCTTCTCGGACAGAGAGGACTATAGTGTGAGGTCTAAGTTTCACTGATGGACTAACTAATTTGTGGATGTAATTGTTCAAATCAACCTAAAAATGCTCCAAAAAATCACTCAGTGTTACAGAACATTTAACCTTTGCAGAACAACTCTAAATGGAATTATTGCTTTTTTCCCCCCATATTTCCATATTTTAAAAAGCATTTTCATCATTAATTGTGATGGTAGGAATTCATACATCATAACCCACTTAAAAAATTCCATTCAATGTCGACCACTGGTCCTTCAAGAACTTCAAACACAAACAGCCTTCGTGGCTTCCTGTTTCATTGTCTTCAGTGTCTGCTGTGTTTACTGTCTACTGTATATGGTCTTGATCAAAGACTAAAAAGTAGTGTTTGGCACAGTCATCAGATTGTGAACGACATGACCCAGAGGTGACGCTGACAGCTTTTCTTCCATGTCTTCTTCTATCCAACAAACTATGATACAAATGGATTACTCACCAATGGGCTTAAGTTTCTATTTTCTAAGCTTCTAAACTGTTTGCTCTGCCCTCTTGTGTGGTAACATCATCGTCTTTAACACAGTGATGTTTCCACATTCTGCCTGTTTCTGCTTAAGACTGAAAACCATGTAATTGATATTGGGCGGAGGAAGTGTTGCTAGTAAAACAAGAAAACAGCAACCTTTCCAACAAGCGTAATGCAGGAAAATATGTCCTTGCCTCATCCTTAAACTTCATAACACAACACAAGCAGTTCCAGCCCTTTTACCATCATGGCGGTGAAACAGCACACATCATACTTGAGTCCTTTTTGGCCTTGCAGAGAGAATATTCTTGTGCAAAGATAGCTCATCAGCACGCACAACTCTAAAGAAGACTTGAGACAGGCAGTAATGACTGGCCAGTGCAGGTACTGCTTGAGACTAACAAATGAAAAGGTCAAAGTTATTAATATTAATTTTTTAAGGTGCATCTTCTGGCATTCACAGGAGGCCGAAGGCTGGCTCACCAGTGTTTTCCATTATCTTCCAACCATTGAATGTTGTCAGACCAATATTTTTGGTTCCTGCTTGCATAAGGTCTGTGAAGTGGATGAGGATCAGTACATCTTCAGTGATATATTACTTCATTCACAGAAGGGAAACGTTTGGGTGACACCTTGGCCAGGTGTTGGTCTAGTTTCGGCTTCAAATGTGAGTTATTGCTTTAGATGGCCTGAATTCTGGTCAAGAAAAACAATTCAAATCTATTTTATTCATTTTGAAATCAGGCATATATCTCAGTGTCAATAGCAGATGTCATGGTTTGCTGGATTGACTGCTGCCTTAGATAGCTAAGAACATAATCATAATATCTGGTTAACTCTGACTTAGTGGCGGTTTGTATGCAGCATGCTCTCCTAACCGCCTGTGGGACTTTAGGGTTTTCGTCGGTTTGTGGAGCTGGTATGTTTCCTCTTCTGTGAGAGAGGTTGAGAAAAGTGTGACCATATTAGGATGCGTCTGTCATGCTCCCTTCAGCGGGCCTTTACAGCTGCAGCTCACATCGACACAGTTAGGTAAACACAACACAATGCTGAAGTCATGCCAGCAGCCTCCTCTTAATCCACCGATTCAGAAGGATAAAAATACTCAAATACTCACACTGGGTATTAGGACTTTTAACATAGCCAATAAAGAAGACCATCCACACCATCCACAGAAATTCTCTGTTTATATCACTGAATACAATAAACTGCACTGATGACTACTGATGAGACTGAATAACTCCCCTCAGGGATGTAGGTTTGTGCAACTAAAAGACCGACACTCTAATGCTGGAGTGTATCCCACACACACCCAACAGATAAACACTCACATGCACAATCTTGGATGTGTTTTAGGCCTCCCTATAAATAAACTTTCCACAGGGAACAAAGTGTCAAGAGCTGGAAACCATTAAGGTTCTTTCCACTAGCTTACCTTTTCTGCAGATGATGGTCGCATGAGGGAAACTCGGTCATACTGCCGCCTCAGCAGAGCCCACAAAGCATCGAGACGACCCTGACAAAAGAAAGAAAGGGTTTTAGGTCAGCAACGTGTTTGTTTACCTTATTTACAGAAATGGTAAGAAAACAAATATGTGGAAGGACATAAAAAAACAAAGACATTATTCTCTGAGTACTAAAGGTCAGTTTTTAACCTTTGTAGCAAAATAATATAAGCTCAAAGGATCATTTAATAGCTTTCAGGAGATTTTTTATAGAGATGGCTCTGGTATCATTACTGGACCTACATTCTCAATTCAAGAAAGATCTTTGGAGTTAGGATCCACGGATGCATTCGCATTAGTAACAGGTACGTTACAGTAGTACTCACCTTGATGGGAGTGTACCATTTGTTCTCATTTTGATGGTGGGTGGGGGCAGGCTTCGGGGTGGGCCGTTTGCTCATTGCCTCCTCTGGATCCTCCTCTGGTATGGAGACTATGGCATTCTTAGCTTTCTCCAGCCTGGCCCCCTCCTCTGTTGAGCCTTTCTCTCCCCAGCGCACCTGAACAAGTAAAGGAATGCACAGAGAGAATAATAGCTCATTCAGCTAAAAATTTCAAAACTGCGTTAGTGCTGAAAATTAGTTGAGTAATGGGTCAGTTGATCAAATGTCTGTGCATCATTTTCTCTACAATAGTCCCAAAACATATCTGAGCTTAATGCCAATCTAAATATCTAACTTTAGTATCAACAGCTCTAAAAGCACAGGATCCTACACTTCCCACAATGCAACTTGATAGCTTTGATGACATGAATGAGGATGATGTTTTTCAGACTCGAAATACACTACATGGACAGAAGTATTGGGGCACCTGGCCCTTACACCTACAGGAACATTTATGACATCCCATCTAAATTGTTAAGCATTTATATGGAGTTGGTCCCCCCCCCCCCACATTTTTACATATAGTGGACCTCTTTCAGAGCCACTGAAGACATTATCCAAGCACTTTCACACAATCAGTAGGAGTGATACTGGCTCTTGATTTGTATCGATAATAAAAATAAGACTCAATGGCGGCCCTTAATTGATAATCATTTGTGATACTCAGAAACTACTTAATACCCTCCATAGCAGCCAATAAGTGGGCAGGGGAGGATGAACATTTTCAGACATGGAGGAGCTTACCAGCACAGGAAGGAAAAACACAATGATAATAAAAAAGGAGTTGGATAACTGCTATTACTTAATATCCATAAGAACATGAAATAAACTGAAAACCAATTTTTGCTGTTATTAATTAATAAGCATGTTTACATATGGTATAATGTGTGTGTGTGTGTGTGTGAGTGTGTGTGAATGTAGGCCTGTGTGTTAGTTAAGCTGTCCTGCTTTTTAATTGAATTCATCACATCTGTTGCAAGGAGGAGATAAAAAAAAATCCACCGTCACATGATGGGGAGAGGTGATTAATTAGCGACACAGTTTTCAAGCTGTAGGTTAAGCCGTGACAATATAGAACAGCTTTTCAGAATCATCTCTGGGATACATCTCTGGCCTGCCGCATCAAGAAAAGAGAGGGCTGTGATGAATAAAAGATACGTTCTCACCTCAGCCGGCTCAATACGCGTTTGAAATATTGGCAGCGGCAAAGCGGTGGAGGTGGTTTTCTCAGCATGGCGTCTTAAATGTTGACGCAAAGGAGAGTGCAAGTTGATCTTAACAAGCACCTCGACTTCTTTCCGTGGGGGGCGAAGCTTCAGAAGTAGAGACGGGCCTGTCGGTGGGAATCAGCCTACTACAGAAAGAAGAGAGCTACGGAAAAACCGTGCTCGCAGCTCGCAAACACTCGTGGGGAAACAGTCAAAAGGTAGGGGCTCCCAGAGGATGCTGGGAAATCCCTACAATGCCACTAACTTCCTCGGGGCTGAGAAACGGTAGGGGGCACAACAGAGAAGCGGGAGGAGGGAGGAGGAGGGAACTCGCCTTTAAACCTGAATTCCCTTTGGAGGAGGCGGACAACAAAGGGACTGCCAAGGTTTGGGAGTTGAGAGGGGGGAGGGGGGAGGTAGAGATGAGAGGTGGGTGAGGTGGATATGTCAACTTGACAGAGGCACTCAATCCTTCATCCTGGCAATGACTTGATCCAATCAGGCCCGGACGGCCAAGGACGAGATGGCAGGACCTGTCATGTCGGAGGCATCAGTGGACTGACGAGGACAGCAGGCCGGCCAGTCAGTCAGTCAGTCAGTCAGTCAGTCAGTCAGTCAGTCAGTCAGTCAGTCAGTCAGTCAGAAGTCAGTCAGTCAGTCAGTCAGTCAGTCAGTCCCTCCTCCTGCTGCCTGTACTCGACAAACTTGTAGCTTCAGAGAAAAGACTGACTGTCAGCAGTTTTTTCTCAACCTGATGCTGCTTAGATAAGAGGGACTGACCTAATGTTCGAAAATGTGCTTCTCAAATCATTTCACAGAAACAACTTCAAGGAGATTCATGTGTCAAACATAATGGAGGTGACACGACTTTGTGAATGCGATGAGAGTGTTTTATGCTCCTGAAAGCAATATGTTGCGGTATGATAGTTAAGCTCTGACCTCCATGCGTTTGATCCCTCCAGCTCCTCTCCCTCCGTAGTAGGAGGCGTCCACGGTCTCCCATTTCTTCTTGACAAGAGGCTCTGGCTCCTTAAAAAGACAAGGAATTTAGGAGACTCACACTCATGTGCAGGATGTTTATAGTTAGAGCCATATGTAACTTAATTCTTGTAAACATCTACATCCAACATCCACTGCAAGGGAAAAAAAGGAATGCAGAACTGTGTTCACTATTGTTCTATTATTGTTCAATCCCATTTATCAAATGGTGAATTCATTTCCTGTCAACAGGAAAAGACTTGACAGGAAGGAAGAGACATTTACTTCCTTATTTCTGCAACAGACATCACCTCTTTCAACACGGTTAAATGAATTTTAACACTTTAATCAATTAAATAATCAGCTGATTTCCTCAAATTATGTCCTTTGGTATTTTTAATTATCTGCAGATGAATCAATTCCAGCAGAGGGAGGTATTAAAATCTAATAATTGTTTATGTCCAAATCTGTTTGTGCATATTGTGATGAGCGATATGAGTCAGATTACTATGATACAATATAATTTTCCATAAATAGTATGATATATATGGAACAGTATGGAGCATGGGCCGGGTGGTAATTAGCCTAGATTAGCATTTGGAATGAGAGCTTGGAGAAAAAGTTTACCGTCCAAATTAAAAATATCTACCAACCAGCACTTCTACAGCTAAAAAATAATACATAAGCACTTATCAATTTAATTTATAGACAAACAAAAATGTAAAAGTGACACATTTAAGTGCTGGTTACATCTTTAGTAGTCTTTATGCTAAGCGAGGGTATTAACACAAAAACATGACAGTGGGATCGATCTAATCATTATATTTCACATAAGTTATTTTCTTTCTGGTATAATGAAGTGCACTGTCTGTCTTGTGACTTTTCTTGATGATTTGCTGCAATAAAAAACACAATCTAAGTACTGGTGTATTGTGACAGCACTACGGTGATGTACTCACAGGTGGTGGAGGACGGGAAGGTGGCGGAGGTGGTGGAGGGTCTTTGATGACCTGGATAAACAGGAAAAAGCAAAAGAGCGTCAGCACAAAGTCTATCAGGGGATGCATACAGACACACACAAACACACACACCCTCAAACCTTGTCAAGACAAGTGCAGACAAGGCTGACGGAGGTGATTCGTGACAGGTGACTGAGTCAAACAGAGATGTCCCTTAGCTCGTCACACAGCAGAGACACTGCCGCTGCCAAGATGCTTTGTAACTGCAACTGGCACGCCATCGCCCCACTGACTACTGATTACAAGAATTCTACTTGTAAACCAACATCGGGGGCCCCCCGTGCAAAATAAAGAAAAGCAGAAAATCAACTTGTTGACAGGGGAGTCTTTGGGGCGAGCGCCGCTGCCCGTTTAGCTCTTAATTAATTGGATGGGGTTCAGTGCTCCCAAGCAATCCCCCCAATCATAAAGTCCTAAGGAGTTAATTAGCTCCAATGAGATACAGAGGAGGAGGCTCGGGCTCAGCTCCAAGCCCGTCTGCCTGGAAGATGAGTGGCGGCATACACACACAGAAAAAGAAAAAAATACAAAACACGAAACCGCGACACACCTCTCCCACAGCAGAGTGACCAGCTCGGCGGCATTGTTCATGACAACACTGAATGACATGGCACCTCGGGTGCAGGTTGTCCACAATGTGATTCCACTCAAGGACAAGATCCCTCTACTGGGTTTTTTTTTTAGATGTGCATTGCAAAGCAAAGAGCAGTCTGACAGTGACATTTGTCAGGTGTCAGTCACACGCTTTCACGACTGACGCCCAATTTTTGACTGCAGGATCACTGAAGACACCGCCGCCAATCACTCTGTCTGTGAGAGGGATCACTCTGGAAAGGTAGTTATCTCTGGTGTGTGTTCAGGTTTTAGGAGTTGTGAGTCATCTTCTGGTAAATAGTCACTATAGAGATTAGCTGGGCTGTTGCTTCAAAAACAAAGAGGTCCTGTCAGTGATTTCTGAAATTTGTGGGGTAACCATAGAGGCCTAGACTTCCGCAGCATGGAGGTGCCCCAATTTTAAATTATTAATCAATAGATTAATCAGTTAATTGTGACCAATTATATTAGGGTTATGGACTGTTACCACATTTACTGACAATATTTATTCAAGATTAAATGAGGTGCAGTACTCTTAAAGGCTCACTAGCCGAGGTTGATAAGAAAAAAGTTTCCTGTTCAATTCTTCACCATGATTTCCTCAGTGTTGGCGTGAGTGAAGGCCTCATTTCAAAGTCCACCTCTTACACAGTCGTGAACTTGTGCACTACACACAGAGCACAGTAACCGGTCTATAAATACTGTGCATATAATTACAGGGAGAACATATCTCAACTTGAGGTGTGCAGCAAAGTGGGAGGCAGACCTTTGTCCATTAGTCATCAAAGACAGATACTTCACTGTCATCACTGGTTATGCATTTGCTAAATTGGTTCTGGAGGGAAAAAAGGAGCAATGTAATTATGGCATATCATAGATCCTAACAGCTGTTTTATTCAGCGTTAAGAGCAAGCATACCATCACACACTCCACATACTGTTGTCATTAGAATAATGAAAAATAATCAATTAGGGTTAATTAATTGCTCTTTGACACACAACTGGCTGTAAGCAAATCCAGTAAAGGAGCATTGGTAGC
Organism: Chaunax sp. Z400; assembly: GCA_037577475.1. NCBI lineage: Eukaryota > Metazoa > Chordata > Actinopteri > Lophiiformes > Chaunacidae > Chaunax > Chaunax sp. Z400. The sequence goes on along the minus strand of CM075187.1, from coordinate 21,429,030 downwards.
CTCTCCATACGCTGATTAACGTCATTTCAGCCACACCTTACGCTGACAGGATTATCTCTTTTTATTAAGTAATTATGCAGCAGATTTCCTGGACATATTGTGGGATAAATACAACATTATAAAAATGACAGGGCTTTGCTGGCCTTTCCCAGCTACCTGATGGACAGATGTGAAGAGGACTGATCAGCGATGTAATTAAAAACTCAACCACATGATACTTAACCGGGATATCGGACCAATCAGAGGCATTGGGGGCATCATCCCCATATGGCTGTGTCTCTGTGACTGTCCAACTAGACGTCATAATCTGTTCGTTCCCAACCTCGAGCTACAACTGTGTTGTGTCAAGCTGTTTCAGGAGGTTATTATTATGGATCAGTGGCAGGTAGCATGTTTGGAAATTTATAAATGATTGTGCAAAAAAAAAAAAATAGACAAATTTAGCTGTTTGTATGAAATAAAAATGAGTCTAAAAGAAACACAAACAAGAAACTTGGAGAGCTACAATGACAACTTCTAAAATTAAACAGTCAGAGATTATTATTAAGTGCATCTACGCAGTGAATTATTTGTAAGCTCGATAAAATGACTAATTTGAAATTGCATCTCCAATCCTGAATCATTTGATTTGAACTTAAGACTGTGCCATTCTGAGTTTAATTTCCAAACAAATCATAAACAAAGAATTACCACTCCACAGCTTGTATGACCTATCTCCTGGCATCAATCCATGTGGGAGAGAGACAGAGAGAGGGATTTGTGTGTGTGTGTGTGTGTGTGTGTGTGTGTGTGTGTGTGTGTGTGTGTGTGTGTGTGTGTGTGTGTGTGTGTGTGTGTGTGTGTGTGTGTGTGGCCTCATCCCGATTGCTGAAACCTGGCAGACTGGGGGTTTAAATATTAACAAGCCACACATGGCCCTTATCTTCTGCCGCGTCCCTCGATGGAAGGCAACAGCAGCTCTCTCCACCAAGACAAACACATCCATGGCCAGACATGCTGCAGGGGGTTTACATTTTAATGCCTTTGTTGGTTTTCCAAAATATGCTTCCATCTCATCCTGGATGGGCTCCCTTCAGGTCCACAAAGCCAGGTGACGTCTATCATTTAAGGGGCGGAGTGGGTTGAGTGGGAACGGAGGTGTGGCGGAGAAAGGGGTTGACAGTAGTGGAGGGTAAATTTGCCTTTATCAGATCAGGAAAAAGAGACCAGGATTTACCATCTGTAGCCCCTCTCTCATGGCCCCAACCAATAATCTGTTATGGATTTTTGTAAGTGGTTTAGTGGGTGAGACAGTTTTTCTAAAAGGGGGGGGGAGTTTAGAACAGTAGTTTTGGTGAAATCCAGAACAAAGCAAAAGTTTAAACAGAAGATTCAAGGGAAAAAAAACCTTCCATCAAGTGCATTAAGTTGTTCGAAGATGTTAATTAAACACAACCTAAAGTTTCACCTTGACAAACACCGTGTTCACATGGGACCAGTAACATGTGAATCTATGGAAGGAATGAATAACTTCCAACCTTCATGTTTGAAACACATTTACACTTACTAATGGAATTCCCTTTAATTAATCACCAGAGCCTCTGAACTTGCAACAGGATGATTTTATACTGTACTCCTAAGACCCCCCCCCACACACACACACACTGTCAATTACTGATGGAATCAATATCACAACCTCTCAGTCTCAGATCTGTCATGATCAATACCAATACCAAGTATCAATACCAACATTGGTACTGTTTTATGGTTAATATAGCGGTGCTCCACTAAAATGTATAAGGCGGCACATGAGTGCAGTTAGCTCACAGCAGAGTACCATGACAAAGTCACACAACACTAATGAATGCATCATTAGCAGAAGGAGAAGCATAGGGAAGAAGTCGGCGAATTAAAAATGTTGCAAAAAAAAGAACAACTGTTCACAAAAACAAAATGAGTATTTTGCAGCATGGACCGATTCAACTGTGATTAAACCATAAAAATCTCTGATTATTAATAATAACTTTATTGAAAAGGTAAGCCTAATGTTAGTCGTGAGCAAACAGAGATTTTATTAACTTTAACACAATCTGTCCATCACATTCCTCTACTCATAATCCCTTGTTTTGTTTTTAACCATAGTTTTCTCACGTAAAGAAATGACTTCACCTCTTCTCAGTATGTGTGCATGATCACACGCAGTCCTGACCCACTAATCTGCAGGATGTGGGCTCTTCACTTCCTGTTTGAGGTTCTTCCTGTGGTGCTGCTAAGCCATCACTGATGAATGAGGTAAACTGGAGATAACGGGGTTGAACAAATGTTTCGCCCCACTTCTGTTCAGAGGCAGCTGGTTAACAACCCTGCTGTGCACGAATGGCCTTGAACACAGTTAAAACAGGCACTAACCTGCTGGTGATTGCTAGTTTACAGTTACAGCTTTGGGCATAAACATCACATGCCTTACACCTCTTATCCAACTAACATTTGATTTGCTGCATTTGCAACAACAGGATGTTTCGAGCTGTCTTCCACAAGATGTTTAGTGTTGTCACTGATGTGTTTATTTTATTTAAAAAATAAATATTTTATTTAAAAAAAATACACATTTAACATCCTGTGTTTCTTGTCTTTCTTTTTTTGACTGTAGGCAAAGCAAGCAATATCTGGAGTTATTTCACATGTTTTGCCAGCACAGAACCAGCTGATATTCTCCATTCATACCCAGAGTGAACAAATTATCAGCTCTAGTTACCCGAAGGTATGTTCATGTTGGTAATGAGCAGTCCAGTAACACTCACCACTGTGCAGCAAAGAGGCCAAAACCACCACATAAGGGCCAGGGCTAAGAGGATCAGCAGCACCAGGAAGACTATCGCCACCACCAAACCATCTGACTAGAGGAGAAAATTGCAATTAATCATTGTATTCATCTTAAAATGCATTTTTAATGTTAAATCCAAAGACAAAATAATGAAATAAGAGAACATAATCACTGCTTAATGCTACTAGATAGTAAAGAAAATGTCTGGTAATTAGCTGTTGGACAAATATCAGAAGGAAAAAATAACTAAAAACTAAAAATCATACTCTTTAATTTATGGGTGCAAAATTGTCATTATTATAATATAAATCCAATTTTTTATTGTGTACATTCAATTAATAGCAGGTGTTTTACCTTGTATTAACAATGTGACTAAAATTAATTTAAAGGAATTGTTCACCCCAAACAAAAAAAAACCAAACATATTCTTACTCTGACCAGTGAAGCTACAGTATTTATCAATCTGGATTGATCGATTGTTAGATAGTAGATGTATGTTTCCTTCTCTGTGCTGATCTGGTGTAGTTCAGAATAAAAATAATATTACATGAAATTCCTCACACCAAGATCTGTGGATTATTTTGAAATATATTTTTTTGGCATTTGTGCATCACAAGCAGAGAGCCATCGTGCCATTATAAATAAGAAGAAATCCAACATCTCTACAACCAATAGATGGATAATAGTAGTACAGGTAAGAGGAAAGTAATGAATATTTTTGATTTTTAGGTGAACAGTCCCTTTAAGCAAATAGTTTTGGTGCTTCCATATTGTTTGCATAACAATTAAACCCTCAGTGAGAAACTGTGGAACAATTTAACATTATTGATATCACTCCTGGAAAGAAAGACTGGTTTCATCACACGATGAACGTAGAAAAGAGAACGAGTGTGTTCCTCTCATCAGGACAGGAAAATTGCGACTATCACAGAATCAAACCACAGTATGAGCAACAGTAACTGAAACAACACTGAGGAAATCAGGCTGATGTTATGAAAGAGAGGTGTGAGGGAAAGTTGACGTTGAAGAGTTGTATAAATAGAAAATACAGCACAGATGATCAGAACCGAGTATCAATCCAGATGGTTTCAAACATGAAGGTCATTTCTACTCACACATGTGGAGGCAGTGATGGTGAAGGCACTGGAGATGAAGGACTTGCCATTGTTTAGACTGATGAGAACATCCATCGTCCTGTAAAGAAAAAAGATGAGTTTGTGTCTCAGTAATATGTTCAATAAACATTATGATACATACAAACTGAACAACTTGGACACCGGAGAGAAAACCACTGTCCTGCAGGCATCCCACATTAATAGTGCAAAATATAAAGGAAATATGACCAAAAAAAATCCAAAACATAAGCTGATTTGCCAGTAGGCTGAAATTATTTGCAAAGATAGATAGATAGAAGGGCAAAGATTTAGGACTATGCTATATTTCTATGTATTTCTGATCACAGGGTTGGCTTTTCCCAGCTGTTGTGGTCAATATATCCAAATCGCTACTAAATTAGCATCTAATATTCTTGTTCCAATGAAGCTTAATGTATTTTAATGTACTGTCATATTTTTTCTGTTACTGCCATCTGATAGTAAAGGTTACTGCTCAACTTTAAATGCTATTCCTCATTTGACATCTTTTCCATATCCAAGAGGAACATTATTTTATTTTTTTGCAGTTTAGGGATGTTTTTTTCAAAATCAGTAGACACAGCAGTTCAGTCCAGTGCCTGTTAATCATGTCTACATAGATTAAGACAAGCGGTAAGGACCAAGGAATGTCCAGGTTTTGTCTTTCAGTGTGTGTCTTTGCCACCATGTTTCTTTACTGACTAAATAAGAGGGATAATTACAAAAAAAGGAAATAAGCTATTGTGAATGTTGAAGTAAAAATGGTGTTTGATTTTACCTCTGTAAATATCAGTATTCAGGAAATCATAAGTTATTTTTTTTTGTTTTTTTTAAACATGTCTCATGAACTCCAGTGATAAAATAAATTATTATTGTGTATTTTTTCAACAGTGAATCCTGTTAAAAATGAGTAACAACTCGAGTGCTCATAGCGACACAACGCTCAGTAACAAACACAATAGGTACAAACTAAAAATGTTCACACTGAGGGAGGAAATCCTCTCATAATCACATCCATCAGCATGTGTGCATTAAGTACCTGACTAGCAGTAACTAGACTTGTGAACTGCCATGACTTATTTAGAAGAAAAGAAGAAAAAAAAATGCAAAGCCAAAATGGACACAATTAAAACCTTAATGATGAACGGCACCGCAATTTCCATATGTCTAATACGCCCAATCCAATTACTACAGGTTTAATGAGAACTCAGGATATGGAACGAGTGAAACGCTTGAAATTCTCCCTCCAAAACAAAAAAGGGCAGAGAAAGAGGAAGAAGTGCGCAGAGTGGTATTGTGTGTGTGAGGGGCCAGCTGTGAGTGTGTGGTAGCATACAGGGGAGGCCGGCATAAAAACTGGGGCTGCGGAATAATAACAAGAGCGCTCTTTGCTTTGCTTTGGATCTTGCCTGAGGCAGTGCCTTGGGCCACCAATTCTCCTGTGGTTCAGAACAGATGAGCAACCAGACCATGTGTTCATTACTATGCAGTGTATTCGAAATATTCTAAACTGACTCCTTTGCACCTTTCCTAATTTACCAACGCTGAATATTTAAAATACAACTCGTAGAACTTTAAAACCAGATGCACTTTGACACTTCACTCAACTTCTTAATGCCTCCACTTATCTTTTTTCTCTTTGTATTTGTTTATGCTATTCTGTCTTGTCTTATTTGATATGTGATGCTGATCCACTGTATTTAAATAAGATCTCTTAAGGCTTTTACATTTATACGATTTAATCTTTAACTGTGAAGGATGGTTTTACACTTCCAAGAAATAAAATAGAGGCTGAATTAACGCAGTAACAGACAGGGAGAGGATAATTATTCAGAACACTTTTGATGTTCTGCAAGATCCCGACGCATTAAATGAAACCTGAAAACAAAAACAAAAATTCTGAATTTGACAACGGCACAACCAATAAGAGACCAGAAGAAAGTCAGACATCCAACAGTCAAGCGATAAAAATATTAATAAAATGTTTTAGAGACGTAGCTTTAAAAAAAAAAACAGTGATCCAAGATCAATGTGTAAAATTTGGGCTAAGTTTTAAGTAGGATTGTATGATGTTGTTAAAAGGTTTGAATGAGAGAGGAGAGATGTGAGAACACTGATTACACCTTTTCATCAATAACAAATTCTTATCTTTGATAAAAGTGAAATTAATCATGAGTTGTGAAGACAAACAGATCCAAAAATGGAAAATGAGTCGATTTTAAAGCTTATGTTAAACGTTGGGTTTAAATATTTCTACAACAGGTGCTTGGTTTGTTTTGTGTTTGGACCGTATGGAACCTACTAAAACTTAATCATTAATCTACGCTGTGCACAAAAGATTTGAAAACTCCAGATTTTGAGTGCGAACCAGTTTGCTTCTGTTTGTGTCAGACGTGGATAAGTGAAAAGCAGCATGCCTCTGCACTTCAGCCAAGCCAGGTGCTTGCATGTTAAGTAAGTGCTTGTGCTGAATGGGTGAGGGGAGAGGCTAATTTAGCTGACACCCTCAATCCGTGATAATGTTGCGCAGGTTGTTAATCAAGCTGGAGGTGTGGACCCCAGCGTGTGAAGGAGGAAAAGCTCCCAAGCGAGTTACACTGACGAACGCCTCACTGCCCTCACGCGCCTGACATCACCGGACATCCCTAATGCACCACAACCCAACCATAGTCCACGAGGTGCTTTTCTTTTCCTCTCTGAGACACTGACACTAATTTACTGCGTTACTGTTGAATAGGAAGAATCTGCTCTGGCACAGGAGCATATAAGACATAAAAGCTCTTCTCTTGTTCATCCTTCACTTACAGGAATAATAAAAGAATGATTAGTAATCTGGTGACAACATCTGTTTAAGTATTTACACTGTGCATTACAGTTAGTTTTGAAATGAATAATAGTCATCTATGACTATTTTGTTGATCAACTAATTGCTTAAGTCATTTGTGAGGTAAAAAGCATAAGAATTAGATTTTTCCAGGATCTCAGATTCAATGATTTTCTGATTTTCTCTGTTTTATATCAATGTAAATCAAATCATTGGATTTTGAACAACCAGTGGGAGAGAACCAGAAATTGTAAGATGCCAACTTGTGATGTTTGGGTGTTTTTAATCAACTCCTAACATATAAGATCAATATTGATATTGATATGAAACCAATAATGAAATTGTAGTTTTTTATGAAGGCCTATAAAAAAAACCTGTGCATAACTGGCATCAAAGAAAGTATGCTCTAAATCACATTTTAATGGTGATCACTGTATGTTGAACAGTGAAACCCAAGTAAAACAGAATAGGAGACAAAAACTGTCAAAAATAAAGAAAAAAGTTAGATGAATATGGAAAACAATGCTCGCTGTCATTTAACATTTCCATGGTGAAAGCCAATGAGTGACACTGAGGAGAGTTGCAGCTGCTTGGTGGGCCGATACTTATGTTTGAATGAATGGATGATGAGAGGGACGATTGTCATGGGGTCCAGGGATGAGTCAAATTTTGGTAGAAAGCGACACAGGCCCTAAGGGACACCAGTTGAATGGCAGAAGGCTTCTTCATGATGAAAATCTCCGGCTCCACATCGGAAAGACATGTTGGAAAGTAAGCTCGCCATGACACTGAGCTTTGGTGATGCTGTACAGCTGGAGTGGCTGACAATGGTGACGCTAATGGCTTTCAAACTTCTCTTAAAGATGTGAAAAGTGAGGAGGCTGAATAATTAAAAGCAGAACATATGCACCGCCTGTCACTTGGCATCCAGGAGTTATCACTCTGCAGGAGTTTGTGTGGGATGGAAGGACAGGAAACTCGAATGATGACAGAAGTCGCATCATGAAGCCTGGGGACCAGATGAGAAGTTGTGGTCCAGAGTGAGACATTCACCATTTGGAAAGAGTGACATGCACTGACTGATTCTACAAGATTAAAATAAAGTGATTTTCTGGAGTGGCGGCTGGTGATGACATAAAGAGAACTACTGTATAAATAACAAATTCATACACTTTTAAATATGTTTCATATATACTATTTTCCCTATACATAAATACATGAATACAGTTTAAAATTTTTTGTTTTTTCTTAATCAATACAAACAGCCATTTCTCAATAAGATGACTTATGACTATGATTTGTATAATCCATTGAAGGGAACATTGAGTCTTAAATACTTTTTTTATGTTACATTGCTGTTTGATAACACTGTAAACAAATGTGATAATGTAATGACAAAAATTACATGATTATATTAAAAACCTATACTACAACATTGCGGGCGTAAAATTACACAATTTAAGCAATTTGTTAATACCAGATTATACAGAGATATCAATAGAAAATTGAGATGGAAGAACTTGTTTCTATTAAATCTGTATTGAAGGAGCGGTCTCAAGTAGGTGGGGCATTATTTATTTATTTTTTGATACTGTATTAATCCCACAGGGGTAAATTCCTTCTCTGCATTTGACCCATCCCTGAGGAGCAGTGGGCTGCCTCTACATTGCGGCGCCCGGTGAGCAAATTGGGGTTCAGTATCTTGCTCAAGGATACTTCAACTTATAGAGACGTGCAGGGGCTGGGGATCGAACCACCGACCTTTTGTTCCGTGAACAACCGCTCTACCTCCTGAGCCACAGAACACACACATTTAAAGAATGTTTGTCACTTAGGCTCAAGTCTAAGATGAGAATTAGTGAATTTTGTATTTCAGTTTAGTGCTTATTGTTCTTTTCCAGTGCCAAAGGGAGAAAAGCACGATACACATACTTTAATCGTGCAGAGTTAGCTCCAGCTTCATCATGTGACAGGAAATCACAGCCCATCCAACATGTCTGAATGGAGAACAGTCAAACAGCAGTACAGGTCTATCATAAACATATTCATGCCCCCACTAGAGCAGATGGAGTGATGTTGCTGCAAGCAGCAGCCCTGGGACAACCTGTTTAAATTATTGACAAGCATTAGCATTAGCTTCTGTACCTGCTTTGTAACGCAGGTGTCGACTCCCCACTCAGTTATTTTTTGTCCTCCACCGTTATTGTGAAAACACCAGGTGAGGACATGCTGCTGCAAGAGTGGAGCCACTTAACCCTAGATCGCTGGCCCAGCGGGGTGTGCTGGGTCTCCTAATGGGAATATACAGCGGGGAGAGGGGGAGGAGGAGGAGAGGGAAGGAAGGAAGAGCTTCACAGATGCCAGTGTTTCAAGCCTGATGTCGCAGCTGTCATCACAGATGATGCCTTCACTGTGAGTGCTCCCACACAGTCTGATGACCAACTGAGGACACTGTGATTCCTGGACATCGATGCTAGATGTAGAACTGCCTGCTCCGAGTTCCCGGTGGGACAGGAAGCTGCAGCTGAGCACTTCAACTCGGATGACTGCTGGATCTGAAATATGTTGCCTGGCAATCAAAGCAGCATTTGCTGAGGAGAAGGCCTCAAGTGTAACAAAACACGGTTGAAAAGGGGAAACGGGGAGAAAAAAACAATTCTTCTTCAGCTGGGTAGAGTCGTGTTAACGGAGTACCTTGTGCTCCGGGAGTAGTGGTGGAGCAGAAGTAGACAGATGGACGGAGACGGAAGTTTCTGGGCTCCGTTGCTCCATGCAGGTGGTCCTGGGTGCAGGGATTGTCAGTGCATGGTGAATTATTTAAATAGGGAGCGTGGAAAAGGGAATGGCTGCATCTGTCGCACATCCTTTTAGAGCCCCTCCAGCAGATGTGTTTACTCACCACCCGTACCAGCTAACTACTTAATGGGTCACTGTCGGCAGCCAAGAGTTAATTAAGCAGGCCTTTTGCAAATGGTGGGCACGTAGTATCAGCATCAGCTCCGGTCCTATCAGGTCATAGCAGGCGCTGCAGGCCTGTGTTTCACAGATGTAGTCAATCAGGTCGATCTTTTTACGACATCCTTGGTTAGCAGGTTGGAAGGTATCAGATTCTTGCCTGGTTTCTATTCGAAAGGCAAAATCTGGATAGAAGGAGAACTTCTACAGCAACAGCTACTGTAAGGCCAGCTGTATTTAAAATATTACACATTCTTCTCACTGATGAGTGAGAAAAATCAATTGCAATCTCACTCAGTGTGTGAATTTTCCATGATACTTAAAGCAACATGACCAGGAAGAAACGTTAATGAAAATACAGTTTTTCTAGTTAATTTGCATGTATGCATTCAGATGCAAATGTGCATCAAAATACAATAGTGAATGATATAATTGGAACACAAGTCAGACAAATAAAGAAAATTTTAAGTCTATCCAAATAAAATATATTTTATTTGAGAGATTGAATGGATTGCACATTTTTCTCCTTAAGCCATTTTTGGTTATGATGTCTGATGTTAGCGGTTTCTTTTATAAAATGGATCTATATGACACACAAATATGATATGTAACATAAAACAACAATATTATTACCTCTTTACAAAATATTTACTCTCAGTGATCATTTTCTGCGCCTAATAAAGTGCACATTGCCAATGTTGCCAAATGTTTTTGAAAATGCCAGTTTTTATAATATCAAATAATCCTCTAAAAATAGCTATTTTTGGCCTAATTTCCCATTTATGTATCCTATGTCTTTATCCAACAGGGGCAACACATGTGCACATGCAAAAAAAGTGTAACACAGATAAATTTAATATGAGATACAGGAGAGTTCATATGCGTGTGTCTATGTACTGCACAGGATCATGTACGCATCGCATGTATGCATTTTCTGGGTGAGAATGTACTGTATGCTGTAAATACAGAAGATACATCTATAGATGAGTATTATTTTTTGTCCAAGCCATTATTTAATTTTGTGCGTTAAAAGCTTAAAAACTAGAATTGCAGACATGAATGCACGTCTAACTTCATGTTTCGTATGCCTTCAAAAAGTCACATTCCTTTGTCAGCACTGCCAGCTTCTGACAGAAAAACAAGTCATCCTGAGCAGCAAGGGCGTTAACATGAGGGGATTATCTGAGGTGAGGTTCAAGTTGATTTGGAGTAGTTACAGCATCACCATCATTATATGATACATAATCTGTTTTAAAGCTAAAAGACCTTCAGGAGCCAGCGGCACTCGTAATCATACATTTTTGATTGGATTGCAGTCATGGAGGACATTAAAATCTGTTGTTGCATCTAGAATGCCTTAGTGATCATCTGTTATGGTTTGGGATTATGAGAGATGACGTTAAAATCAAACAATAGCTACACAGCCGGGAATAAATCCATATTTACACTGTTTTCACTTAAATCTTTGGGTTGTATGTATGGGGTGTTTTTCTGTCAGGCTCCGTCTACAGTGTTTACTGCGTCTTTAGGCAACGCCAAACTCTTCATCCCTTCATCTACTGCTTTAACATACAGCTGATCTAAAGATTAAAGAGTTGTTTATTTGCACAAAACCCAAGCAAAAAAAAAAAAAGGAACAGAAAGAACGAAGACTATAAATGTAGGAAGAAGAAATGCAAAGAGGATTCAAACATGGGGAATGTAAGAGAGATTTGTGTGATTTACATGAAAAACACAACACTAAAACTCAACATAAAGGAGAGCAGTCTATAAATAAAGAGTGCTGATGTTGAAAAAGTAAGAAAGAGGAAGTATCTGCGTGTGTGTGCATCTGTATGTGTGTGTGTGTGTGTGTGTGTGTGTGTGTGTGTGTGTGTGTGTGTGTGTGTGTGTGTGAGAGCTGGCATACAGACAAAAGGCATGACTCACTCGGCCAATTTCAACTAAAACACTTCTTTTCTTTTCTTCAGTATATTTTTGGCAACATAAGGATTGACAGGAGAACATATTCTATCCATCTATTCAGTCTATTTCGATCCCATTTATAGATGATGACAGATTGATAGAAGAGTTCACATACTGCATGCCTGTCGTTAAAACTTCACACATTTCCTGTTGTCCACATGCAGATCAAAACTTAAATCCATCCATCAGTTATTTTTGTAAAATAACTTGAGATCACTGCTATTTTTTTTTCTATTTCAGTTTTTTTTTGCCCTTTTTTTCATTGGTGTCAAATTTGCTTAATTTTTTTTAATGTTGATTAAAAACATTTAGAGGAAAACACATTTTCACATCATAAGAAAAACACTAGTACTTTCGCTACTGTTTCATCTTGGCATAAAATCTGGAGATAACAAGCATGCTTTATGTTCTATTGAAATTCTACATACAACTAGAATAATTCACGATACATTACTAGCCAATTGTTTAATCATGTCAGATGATTACTTCTGTATAAAAACGTTGGACTTCTCTTTACTTTGGGTGTTTGTCAAACGATTGTTTCCACATCATGACAAAAACTAAGAAAAAAAAGCATTTTAAATGCAGTGTGATCAAAATTCTGCAATATGTGAATGTGTGTAAATAAAGATTTGGTAACAGTGACACTTGCATCATATCAACAGTAGACTACATATTTGGCCATATCTGATAGCTAATATTGCATAAAGAGAGCATAAAAAGTCAGTCTTTGCACCACATGCAACACTAACATGCCCCACCAGCCCCTCCCATTAACAGAAACCCCACGGTCTTACTTACTGCCCGACTTCATAGAGCTTTGGTGCAGGACACATCATATAATCATTTTGCACGACACTCGGCTTATTATCTGTGAAAAACAAGAAAGAAGATGAAACACTGTTAAATTAGCTCCTTGGATGAATAAATGAATAAAAAGAATGATCACATGACATTAAAACAGATCATTTTCTCTTGCTGCTGTTACATATCTGTCTTTATATGTTTGTGTTCAGACAGTTAACACAATTTGCTTTTAAGTGAAATGAGTTCAGTCAGAATTTATTCTCAATAAGCATCAGATAAACCTGTAATAACAAAACCTGTGCAACACTGGAAAAAAATTTTTGGCAGCAACAAGAGAAAAAAAAAGACATATTGGATTACTAGTGTGTGTGTGTGTGTGTGTGTGTGTGTGTGTGTGTCTGTTCATCAGCACAGGCTGACAGAGGCCCGAACCATCCTGAACCGTCTCCAGCCATGGACGCTGTTCAGATTATTGATTTTTCTTTTCTGCTCATCTGCTCAGGGCTCTGAATGGTTTGATGATGGAGAAGACTGTAGCATCTGTTCCACATATGTGGTGTGTGTTTCATAGTTGCCATGATGCCTGTCCATAATTATAAGGTGCCCTACTGTTAAAAAGGTCTGGGCAGAACACATGCAAAAGCCAATAAGGGAATAAATAGCCCCAAGTGGGCGAATGTGAGACAGCCTAAACTGAGAAAGGACTAACAGGAAGACATCTGCTAACGACCACTTCCTGGTTCTGATGAAGTTCTTTTTTAAATCAAGAAAATATGCTTGCGTTTTAGTCAAGTTGAAATGTTGAAAATCAAAAATAACTTGTCATGGAGGGAAGTGTTTTCATTGGCAGTCATCGACAGATCCCATGGCCAAATGAGAGCTTGAAATGATTGGCTTTTGGTGCCAAATTGCATTTGCTGCCTGAAAAAGGATTTCTCAGCAGAACAGACTGCAAGCTCAAAATAAGAAGCACCGCGACCTACATACCCTCCTCTCCTCTGTTGTGTTTCAATCACATACAAAGGGAGCTGCTCTAAGATAACAGATATGTCAGGACAGGATTTTGTTTGGCCATGTTCTTTCTCTGAACACCTATCAAGGATGACAATAGTGTAGGATGTGTTGTATGTTCATATCCAATAATAAATTATAAAACATTATATATATATATATATATATATATATATATATATATATATATATATATATATATATATATATATAAATATTATGCTATATTACATTATATTTATTATATTATATTATATCAATATTGTTGCTTTGCAGATCTAGAGATAAATGTTTAAATACACATTATTATTATATTATACATACAATTATAAATACAACTTAATATGTCAATATGTAAGCTGTTTTTATTTCCTCTTCTTCTAAATTTAAATGAGCTCACATTTAAGGTTCAAAAGCAAAGAAAACAAACAAAATATAAATAAAAAATTGCAAACATTTTAATGGGACATATGACGCTTCTATATGTATCTATATGAAGAGAAACTGCAGGTCTAACTCCACTGACCGTTTCTTATCATGTCATCATTTGAGAGCCAAATCACACATAGATGAAATTGGTTAGTGCACAATAGCACACTAAATGTTCAATTAATGATGGATATCTGTCTTCCACTAGTAGTCAACACCTGTCCATTACGCCATTATTGGACTAGTGCTGATGCTAATTTTCATTTTAGCTCAGGTTTTGTCCTGTCAGACTGGGTTGTGTGATATTGCAGCATTTCTTTCAGCTCTGTTTGTTGTGTCCAATCTTTCCATCACTCCCTCTAACTGGGGGATCCTTAGGTGTTCCCAGGCTAGATGAGATATGCAATTTCTACCACAAGTTCAGGGCCTACCCCGGGGCTTCCTCCCAGTTGGACGTGCCCGGAAATGCTGCAAAGGGAAGCATTTTGGAGGCATCCACCTCACCTGGCTCATTTAGAAGGGAAAGAGCAGTGGCTCCACTGAGCTCCTTCCAGATATCGGAGCTCCGCAACCTATCTTTAAGACTAAGCCTGGCCACCATGTGAACGTAGCTCATTTCTTGTATCTGCGATTGACCAGTTGTCTTTTGAAGCCACAGACAGAGAGGCCAGAGGGGAAATTGAGTGAACATTTTAAGCTGCAGTTTGAGCCAAAGGAACCTGATCTTTGTCAGTCAAGCCTTGTGGTAAAGAGACGATGCTGTAAATATGACAAACTGAATGCAAGGTGTCCTTCAATCACCACTAGTTTAGATTTCTCTTACTGATGGTTTGCTGGTCCACCATGAAGCTGCAGACAACGCCTTCACTGCTGCGGCCAACTGTGAAGCCGTTCCCTCGGAGGACAATGTCAAAGGACTCTGTGGAATGTAAACACACGGGAGATAAGACTGGGAGGAGGAACATACATATAGTAAGGGAGTTTCTTCCTGTATTTATCTGCAAGAGGAATTACAGGGCTTCTGCATACAAACATTCCTGAAAAGACTCGTTCCAATGGGCCAACCAGCCTAAACCTTTAACACCTACTGTTTAAAAAATAGCAGTATGCATAGCTTTAAAGGACTGAAAGGTTTGATGTGAACAAAAACATGGGTATTTACAGATTAGTCTCTTGGTGCAGAATTATAAAACTTTACACGACATTTTACATGATGACATAGCAGTATCCACGATTTCAGATGGCTGGTATAATAAATGCTTACCGATCAAATTTTATTTTTTCTAAAATGATAACAAAAACATTTTAGCTTTGTGTTCTAACTTGGATATATTATGTTTATTTTGTTGCATTTAAACCAAACATACTCAATTTGGTTTTTTTTCACAGCTGCAGTTACATGTTTTAGGGCATGTTATTTTTTACACCAGTGGTTACCAAACCCCCCCGTTTGGTAACCCCCCCCGGTCACACACTCATGTTTTGAGCGTGCCGTAACCAGGGATGAAGGGTAAAGGAAGCACAAGCCAAAAAGGTTGAGAACCAATGAAATGAAATAAATTTAAATGAGGTTCTCTAGGGAGTTTGAGTGCTGGATTTCAAAAGTCCATATTGATCTGGTCCTCGTCTCTAAGCAGACTTGCTAAATCACCACTGAATGAAACTTGGACACCTTTACAATATCTCTTTGACTGATGTCATAAGTTCAGTGAGCAAGCAGTAAAAAGAGGGATTGAATCTCTCTGTGCAGACCTCCAGTGACTGACTGCAGAAGGAGGATCCACTCACCGTTTACACAGACACTTGAGGGCTCAACACTCAGGATCTCTGTGCACGATCGCTTTAATATCTGGAGGATGAGGGGAAAAAAAAAAATTAAATGGGTACATTATCACCTGAATGCCGAGAATAAATACATCAAGTCTCGGCCTTTATCAGCTCTGTCAAGTTTAGAAAACAGATTAGGGTGCAACACCTGAGAAACGTCTCACTCGTGAACGGGGCCTGGCGTCTAAAGGAGAGCGCAGAATATCCGAGGCGAGGAGAAACGGCAGCTGTGTTAGCCTTTATGGGAAAATTATGCAAGACTATTATATTTCTCAGTTCTATTAAAAACCACCGGGATCCTGCATTATCATATAAAGAGGCCTGTGCGAGCCCACTGTCATGGAGCCGCACTACCCGCTATGATTCAATAAATCAACAAAGGACAAACTATGCAAATCTCAGAACATAGCCGGTAAAAAGAAGCATATTAACTGCAATATAGGACACTTGAACCTTTCATTTGATGTTGGGTGAAACTTCAATCTGAGGAGTGGAAGAGAGAAGTGTTTACAGCAGTCTTATTAAATGTGATGGTTTGATATGGAGTCACTGGAAGGGGAAAGGTTTGTAAATGACAGCTGGCCCAAAAAAGGGTCTGCCGCTGTTCCTCTGTGCCACAATTTTCCCCATCTAATTACTTCCTTGGCAGTGCCCGAGAAAAAAAAAGGAAAGAAGAAAATAAAACAAAACTGATTGCTTAAAATGTTGGAGGGACCCGGTGAATGCAATTGCTGAAAATGTGAACTCTCCAAAGTGCCATCTAGAAAAGTAAGCACTTACTCTTAAATACAGCAAAATATATTACTCTATAATGAAACAAGGGTAAATTCAGTGAATTGTTGGGTCATAGGGTTAGAAAATCTACAAACCAGATCCTCGGTGATTTTGGAAATACAATATAAGCTTTGACAGCTGAGGCCTGAACTCAAGCAGCTATTCATTTCTGTGGGATCTCGTGACAAACATTTACAGGCTGCAGAGGGAAAAGGAGGCAGTCATCCAACTATCCAAAGTCATCCAAATATAATTGTAAGAGGTGGGGTTTCTGAAAGGATGAGGGTGGTTTAGTCATTTTGTGGAAATAATTAAGTAAAATGAGGGCATTTCTGTCTGTCAATAGGACCTCACAACATATGGAAAATACTGTGTTACTGTGTAGAGCTGAATAGGTACAGCAGTTTTAGGAAATTAATGATAGTGATTGCTACATTTGGGGTTTTCCCTGAAGTCCAACAGGTCAAACAACAAATAGATTTTTAAAAAAGAAAAGAAAAAAGAAACGTGGCCTCACAGGGTGCAGAAGCACAACTTCAGAATCTCTTTCTGTGAGTTTTGTCATGCTGGTCACAGAGGCAGCGTGAATCCTGCAGCAAAAGGCTGCACAGATGATCTCAAATCCTCAAAATCCGACGGAGCAGTGAGGAGGCCAACAACTCCAGTATTACTAATCAGAGAAGAATGCTCCGCATTTCATTTACATGCCGGAAGCATCACTGTGTTCAGCCCCACCACGGACCGAGGAGAGGAGCTTTTCAGTTGTAGTGTTGGGACATTCTAATTTGGGCATTTTGGAAAGTGTTGTATGAAAATATATACATGACTGTCATGGAGAGGATGACCTCATGCACAAGACCGTGTGAATGCTCATATCTAGATAACAGGTTTTCTTTGTTAAGCACAAACATATTTAAAGCATATTTTCAATCAACAATCAAAAGCACTTTTTCAGAGCCTTTAAGCAGATTTTAATATTAAGTATTACAAGCTGGGTTCACAGGCTCATTAGAGAGGATAATATTTAAGGATAGAACCAGTGCAGCATGTTCTTTTTACAGGGTGCTGGTCTTGGTTACTCATAATTTATAATTATTACACCCATTTTGAATGAACCATGGTTGCATTTTCTTATCACTTTTTAGTATTTTTTTCTGCAAAATGCATAAAAGATGTATCACCTTGACTTGTTTTAACCCCTGATGACGTCTCATGCAGTTCTTGAAATTTAAATAAATATAATACATATATTTCATTTTTTTTTAACCACAGTAATAATTGTTTAAATTATTCAAGATACATATTAGAAGAAATTTAAAAGGCATAATTGGCCTCCTGGATAGTCTGATATATGGGTGCAGATACTCTCTCAGCACCCACAGGCTTTGCTCCACGTCTACATTTTGTGACAACAGACGGGGAGAGCCTCGATTTTAGCCCCTCCTTTACTTGACATGTTAAAAGGAAACATGATCAGCCATAGTTGCTATACTTTGCATCACACAACAGAAACAAGACACACCCTTTGGCTTTTGCTTCTTTCCAGCTGCACATCTGAAAATGTCCCTAAACACTGCTGGCCTTGTCGACTCCGACACAGATGTATGTCCGGCTCCGGTCAGTGAGCTCCACACTGCTCCAGGCTCGGATTCATGTGAAAGTGTTGCCATACAAACCTCCGCCTTGGCTGACAGCACTCAGGCTAGAAGCTGCAGCAAATGGAAAGTATCACTAATTGGCTGGCAGACGATGAGGAGACTGCATGAGAAAGTTCATGCAAACACTGGTGAAGGGACTTTTCTTCGATAGATTTAGTTCGATATTCCAGTTGGCTTTATTTCTGAATTTGTCATTGAAAAAAAAATACAAAATCAAAGCATCAATTGTACTAAAGCGCTGCTGCAGCACCGAGTTTTGTCTTTTCGGCACAATAAAAACATTGTGTCATATGGACAGTGACTAACTGCCAAACTGCTCCCATGTCTAATTTATTACAGAGTGGTGAAGGCATTTCCTTCTCCATCTACAAACTGAGAACACAACAAGCAGTTTTGTTCCATAGACATTTTTTCATACAGCTTAACAGGATGTTCGCAGAGGTTTAATGCTTTACTTTGTGGCAAGCTTGAAAGAAGCCAAGGCAGGAAACATTTTTATTAACCTGACTCCCCAATTTACCAACAACCTGCACCGTGTTCATTTACATCTAAAACCAGGAAGAAGACATTTAAATAACTACCAGTAAGTGACCACTTACTCATCTTACACACCGAATCAAACTCCAACAACACACACGCTCACACACCGATACGAAGCAGGATTAAAACTCACGGAATTGATGATGCCTTTGAGTGCGTGGAAGCCATCTTTGACAGGAAAAACTTGGTCCTTGGTGTCCGCAATATCAGCAAGCTGTTGGCATCACGAAGGAGTTTAGCATAAAAGAAGTACCGCTCACTTAATGCTGCTTTCTTCTTTTCTGTTTTCCTCTTTATGACTGAGCACTGTCTTTTCCTTTCATATCATGGGCAGGAGGAGACATAGCAGATGGCATGACTGTGGCAAACACTTCCATTGCAGCACAAACTGGGACTCAATAATGCCTTTGGATTTTGACTTAATAAGAGCTCATTACAGGGTGGTAATAGCAATGGTTACAAAGGGACAGGCCACTATGTTTGACAATTAAAGCTACAGACATCACTGACATAAGAAGGAAAGACTGTGACTTTGGTGAAGCTCTGACATCACTTTATGAATCTACAGTACAGATTTTCTGATGTGGATACAAATAATAAAGCGGTGATCAAAGTTTTGCTGTGGTTAATTAAATTTACTGATTGCTAAACAGAGCCAACAGTACATGAAATAAAAGTAAATCTAATGAAATGATGCCTTTAATCTAACATTTATATGTGAAACAGCATGTATGCAAATGTTCACAGTAAGCTTTTATAGTCACACTACCCTGCACATCAGTGTTAAACAGATTTTTGCTTTCATGACCCTACTGGCTTGCCCAAGTGTGAATAATATCCCACACATAAACTACACTCTGTGTGTGTGTGCTGGAGACACTGCAATATTGTGATTTTTATCAGGAAACGTGTGGAGAATTGTCTGATAGAAGATACTTGACACTTTAAATATCAGAGCTCATTCATTTATCTTCTTAGTGAGAACTTAGAGGCCCAAAACCATCCTTTAAAAAACACACGATTCTTTACAGAGCTTCCACAAAACGCAACAAACCAAACAATATCGGAGAAATTACTCCCCAGACTAATGTAAAAGCACTAAATGAAGAACTATATGAACCTAAACTAATGTGTTTTTATGGTGATGTATTTTCTCTGTGTTTTTTTTATACACCCACTGTCTAATTTTGGTTCAGTTTATTTGGTCTTTATTTTGTGTGTGCAATTTAACACTGATGCCTCTTTATGACCTACACAGGCAAATGAGACCATCAGAGAAAACTGGCTATCTGTATAATTCTTCTTCTTCTTCTTCTAATCTGATTCCACACAAAAAATAAAATAAAATAAAACATTTGAGACCTCAGAATAGCAGGCAAGTATGTTAGGAAACAGTGTGTAGTGAATTATATTTTGTGGTTATGGTTTATATTGGAGGGATCAGCAAAGAGAAAAAATAGAACATTTGATGGAAGAAGAAAAAAAAAAAAGTTAAGAGGAACAGTGATGTAACACAGGCTAAGACATGAGTCAACCTTCTGTCATTCAGCAGAGGGAGAAAATTATGGGATTTGTGTGTGGATGGAAAAGTGTCCGTGTTGTATTGGTTCTCTTCCTCCTAGACACGTATGTAATATGTCTACTTAATTTGTGAAACACATTGTGAAATTTTGTGGTTTTACATCTATATATAAATTTACATTGGTAGAGGTCATACAACGGGTTCACTTGTCAGCTCTGTCTTTCTCATGGTTTATTATCATAAATAGGTATTCGAGTAAATGTAAACAATGTTTGCTCTATCAACAGAATTGCCATTAATGGGCAAGAAAAATGCTTCCTGTACTCAAAATGAGCTTGTTTGATGTCCTTTTTGGATAGAGATACATGTAGACTGGAAAATCACAAGGAACTCAAAGACAGGTGTATGAATGCTACTGAAACACTACCACTTCTGTCCACAGGGGCTGCCAAAATGAACACAAAATGGATGTGTTCATCTGCCTTACATTAGATTTGGATGTGTTGTAACTATTATTATAGCTCATGGGGTGTTTGGGGTGAATAAACACGATTTCTTTGTGAATGCGTCATTATTTGTTTGAACCCAGCCGATGAAATATTATGTTTTCATAAGTTTTCGGGAGTGATAGTTATTACAAAAACAATGTTGACATGCTTACGGGGCCACAGACTCTATCATACTCCTATTTGCTATAACCTATTCAATTGTTACAGCTTTGGTAAAACAGGTCATTGCTGTCCGATGTAAAATGCATCACTGGCAGTGCGTCAGCACGGGAAAGCCGCCACACACCATATTTAAAATTCTGGTATATTGTGAAACACAGAGAGATTCATCTTGAGGCTCAATCATAGTGAACTCATCAGGCAAGAACTTGAATGTAACAGACATTCTCTGTGAAATGAAAATAGTCCAGCACTCCAGATTTAAGATTTAGTTTAGTTTATTAATTATTTCATATTGTGTCATGAGGTGATTGTGAAGTACATCTTCAACAGCATGCGAGATTAGCAACCGCTAATCATGGAGCGACCAACAGCCAAACGGTTAAAACTCTTTTCTGCTTTCCAGCAAAGCTCAAAACATGGCAACTCTTTTCTTAAAAATATAAAAGCAACTGCTAATCACTGCAGTAAAGAACAAAACCAAGGCTCAGCCTTTATCCTGAGGGAAACATCCTAATATAAAGTTATTGTTGTGCTGAAAGCTCCAGATTCCATCCTACAAAAAGACTATTTGTGAAATCCTGAGCATTCATGAACATCTGAAATGTGGATGTTGCTGCAGGAGCTGATCCTAATTTATTTCTTTACCCCAGTGAGAGACTGTCATTTAAATTCAGTGTGTTCAGTGTTTGTGTTCTCTCAAAGAACTACTAACTTTAAGATTTTTAAGAGTAATACTACTTAAAGATATGGATTATCCACACAGATAAAGGCTCGTTACATGTTTAGCTTCCTTAACACCTTTCCAACAGAGCGACTCTTGTCGTAATACGTTATCATTCAGCACGTATTCAGTGAAGTTAAGCTCTTACCTGCTGCTCATCAAAGTCCTTAATACCCACACAGTAAACACGGGCACCATATTTCCTCGCCTCATCAGCCTGCAGAGCAAACAAGAGTGTATAGTAGATGATGTGCGACATGTTGAATGTACAGAGAAAACTGAGTTCATGCAGTTATGTGAAAAGGCATAATGAATATATATTCTACATTTTGACACTTATGATGATATATGAACCTGACCTCTTTCACTGTGAGTTCATGAATGTAAACTGCAAGCTTCCCGTCAGTCAGAGCCAGGATGATGCTCGAGGACTTGGTCCCTTGTGCACGAATCTGAGCTGAGGCCTACAGGTTAAAAATGAATGACAAACATTTACATTTCAATGATAATGTGAATGCTTTTAAAAAGCTCTGAGCTGTAAAATGGGATTAATTTGAGAGCGTTAAACTGACCTCCTTTATTCCCTCATGCATATACGTTTCTCCTGCTGGTTTCACGTCCCGCAACCGCGTCAGACCTTCTTCTATCTCGGATCTTCAAACGCACAAAATAAATGGTTGATATTTTGTTTCACTTGTTCTCTGCTGTGGTGAAAATGAATTCCTAACAGCATTTTAACAATTAGATGATCGTCCGAACAGCTTCTGTACTGCAGTTACATGATGTGCAGGAAATCTGCAGTAATGGTCGACCAGATGAAGAAGTTTCCAAAAAGAAATAAGTTGTTTTGTAATAAAGAAGAAGCTGTTCATGAATGAGTGTCTCGGGGTCTAATTTTGGCATTTAGAGAACCAGCGGGAATTTATCCTCTAACCTCAACTTAATGTCACCGTGTAAGCATTTTATCTACGGTGGCCTGAAAAAAAAGAGGCAAATAATATACAGTAATATGAATTATATTTTTAGAACAGGGTTGGAAAGTGTGTTGGTTTCATACAAAGTATTAGAGCATGCTTAGATTTTGATTTCAAGAAATAACATGTCTCATAGCTTTGCATTTGTAGTTAAGTGAAAATTTGTTGTGTACACAAAAAGCACATAACTTATTATTATTAATATTATATTATTAATTTCATTGTATGTAATGAAAATGAAGCATGGACTTTATCATTAATAGCAATTTGTATACTTTCTTTTTGAGGTGACTTTTTAATATAAGGAAGGCTGACTATGGTACGTTTACAGCAATGTTTATTAATGTACTCTCAGTAAACTAAGACATAACATAGATCTAAGGAGGAATCTTACCATCAGTACGGTTTTTTCCAGTTAATACGCCTGTATTAAGTCTTTCTTTGTTTTTTCAGAACTCCTGTTTGTACCATTATTGTATATATTTATTGTCATTTCCCTGTATACTCAGAACTGCTTATATGTTCTACCTTGACATTAAAGTTACTGGCTTCCTGCTCTTTTTCTTTTCAGATTTCTGAGATTGAATTAATTTCATAATATTTGTAGGTTCTCCAAGTAAGTGTCACAATAATACTAATATGGAAAAAAAACAAAAATATCTGATGTGTTCCTATTTTAACTTCATCTAATTAATTATGTATGTGAATTCAAGGGGTCTATTTCACACAAAAAAGAAAGGAAATAAAAACCAAGTATCACAGAACATGTTATTTCATCTCGTAATCTCATTATACACAATTCACTAAATACTTATACACTTTAATATGAATGTTTTCTTGAGTTTATTTAGAAGTTCGGTACCTGTCTCCTGTCAGAGGCAGAAGGACTGTTGCTCTGGCCGAGAAAACGATGAATGAGACTCTCATACTGGGGCTGAAGAGAAACAAAACACAAACATTAGGGGAAAAAAAAGAAAAGAAAAAAGATTTAAAGTATCTAATTCCTACAATGGAAAAGCACTATGCTATAGTATAATGTTTATTCAGGTTTTCTCCTCTCTTACGCCATAATAACTTCACATCTGTCCGATCCCTTTTATCAACCACCCACACACAACATGACATGTAAAATACTGAGCTGGCAATAAATGACACTTTTATATAAAGCATAAATAATTAGTCAAACAGACAGTGCTCTATTAATGCCAACTAATATTAGTATACGACTTGAAGCAGCTTCTGTGGGGCTGAAGGAAGTGATTAATCATTTTGCAGACAGGAAGCACATTATGGTGATGAGTCACACAAACACACACACACACACACATCCTGTTAAACAAATATATACTTTGTACCTGTGACTTTACAAGGGGTGTGAGGTGATACTGAACACTGATGTGTCTCTGACCACTGAGTGTGTCTCCACTGTACAGCCTGTCCTGTTTACATTCAGTGTCATGTTACAGCAGCCTGGCTGTCTCGTCAATATCAAAAGATGTTGGTTGTTAACAGCTGCTTTAGGAGTAAAATTACCAGTTGAAATTTGTTTGACTAAAAAGCACAAAGACGAGGAACATTTAAAGTTGCATTTGAAAATGTCGTCACTAATAAACTTTATTGATGATACCAATACAGCGAAATGTAGAAGAGGTAAAAATGAATGGTTAGCCACAAAACTAATGAACTAATGAACTAAAAAAAAAGTTAGGTTTTTTTCATGACATGACAATTTTAGAGACTTTCACCACTATCTTAGTTTGAACATTTACATGTTTTTTTAACAAAAGACTTTTGTATTTAACAAAACAATCAAAACTTCTCAAGGCAGGTAATAAAATTCCTTACATAAAGCTGTTACACAACAACTCTGACCAATGATACAAAGATACGTAATTAGGATTTAAATAATCAGGAAAAAACTTTGTGTAATTGGAACATTTCGATCAAAAAAAATGAACCTTTTCATTTCTTTTATCCTTCATGCATGTTTACAATATATCTACTATAACTTAAGTAAATACTCTTCTACAAATCAACAACATTTCCATTAGATAATCTCAAAGGTCGCAGATTTCAAGATGAAATAAGGCTGTTTTTTTAAGGCTCCTAAAATTAATATATTTTGATGTTTTCCCCAGATAACAGCCCCATTGTATCAACTTCTCTCACAATGATTATAAAACTAGTAATTGGTGAACTTATAGAACTGATTTGGATTAGTACACATTCCATATTTCTTACTTTCTTAGTCACCGCTGTTCTAAAAAGGTAAAACTGGAATTTGATGAATCTGTTGCAACAACATAATTCACATCTGCACAAGCCTAAAAAAAGTAAATGTTTGTATGTGAGGATCTCCTGCAGCTGAGGAGCTTTGTGTAAGCTTACATACACAAGAATAATAACAATCATCTCAGCACAGTGATGTTCACAGATTTTAGATGGAAAAAGAAAGAACAGCATCTGATTCGGTATATGGGGAGAATAAGGAGGACGTCAGCACCTCTCTTAGTGACCAGCGACTCCAGCAAATACTGAACTATGTGACAATGTAAAGTACTGAAGTGATGGACTTGAGTGAATGTACTCAGTTACTTCCCAGCCCTGTTACTAACACTAAGCACATGGATGCCATCCCACAAGGAGAGAATTAAACTTCAGATAATTAAGCACACAACTGTTTGCGTCGGAGATCTGAAGCCTCGGGAGCATAAGGAGAGGTGCTGATATTTCTCACCCACATGACACATGGCCCAGTCGAGATCCTCCCCCGCAAACATAGCACAATCTTTAAGCCACACGGCCAGATTTGGCAGGGAGCAGTAGCAGCCGTATACATCCACATCCTGTCTGCGAGTTTCAGAGTCATATGTGGACCCAAACTAACCACGTTTAAGTCACAGGAGATAAATCGTGGGAGGTTGACTTGCAGTCCAACTTGAGGATCTTCGTGGCGCTTTTGACTGCATGTGTTACCTCTCGAGATATTTCCTGCTTCTAAGAAAGATTGCGGACAAAGCGGCACTGATGCCAAGGACATTTCAGAGGGTGTTGGTGGGATTTTTTTTGTTCTTTCTTTTCTTTAGAGGGATGGGTGGGGGGGTTGATGAAGTGGTCCAGTTTGTTCCACATGGCGCAACAGAAGAGCTCTTGGTGAGTGAGCATTGTTAAGCAGATTGTAGTCGTAGCCTTCCAGTGTTCTTTTGCTTTACTGTACATTGTCTGCCTGTCAGCCGCTCTGTGGTGGAAGCAGGGGATAAGTGTGGAGCCGGACCCCCCGGTGCAAATGGCCATTCTCACAGCCCAGAAGACTGCTCCTCTCTGCCACCCACTCCCACCTGGTGCCTTTGCTATTTTCTTCAACCAACCACTTCATTCTGGCTGGGTCGCTGCCGTCTGTACTGTGCTGGCAGGCGCAGTTTGACTCAAACGTTATGCAAGCTGAACGTTTCAATCCAGTTTCTCTGGCTCCGTCTTTTTAATGAAATATGTGTAAAAAGGACGCTATTCAATTTTGCAATTTTGAGATATTGTTCAAGAGGTGGGAAGTGCCTCAAATTTTTTTTGCAACAAGCTGCAGCTAACCTAGTGTGATCTTAAATTATAGATATCTATCTATTATATCTATCTATTATAACATGCATTATAATGCTAAACAATCGGGAGAGAGTAGATATTATAGAAGAAATGCTAAATATCTTTTCTGGAAAAACATTCCTGTTAAAATGACTGTTTTTAACCCCATTTTAAATGTATTTTGATGTTGCTCCATGTTGGTTATATCATGGTTAAATCATTGCTTGTCCTTGCCTCATGGAATATGTGCAGGTCTGAAGTCTGGGGAGATTAATTTCACCTCATGTATTTTTCTTATTTTGAAATATGAGTGAAGTCCTGAAATTGTTTAAGGGTTTCCAAAAAAAAAAAGGCAACTTTGCACTCACCTCACAAATCTGTCCGTAAGGTTCTTCACAAACGAGTAAATCTCCAACCAGTCGGCAGAGACGCTTCCAGACCTGAAACAAGAAAACAAACAGCTCATCAGTGGCAGCAGATTTTGTGCTGGCAAGAAAAATACTGTCTAGTATTTGAGCTTTGTACTACGACCACAGTTGACAATTAACACCAGCCTAATGTCGGATAACTGGGTTGATAAGTCTGTATTATAGCAGCCACTTCGGCTGTTGCAGCCCTTAAATGTTCATGTGAACTTTGCCATTCGACAACCCTAGTTTACCAGAACATTTAGGATTTATTTTCCAAAATATAGGCAGAAAAATCAAAGTAACTACATGTGATGATCAGGAAGTCCTTAGATAAAGGTGGAGGTAACTAAGTACAATACTTCTAGTTACATTTTTTATTAATTTGTGCATAAGCCGGGAGAAAAATTGTCAGGTGTACAAACAAAGCACAAACAGCAATATATCAGACTTAAATATGTCTACTGCTAATGTACTGAATAAATATAGGACTTTCAAATAGGTCAATGGCTCTTCTTTCATTGCTTTCTTTGGCAAACATGTAACTGGAAATTTTTTCAGTTTTCCTATGAGGTATTACTGTACAGCTTAAACCAAAATCACTGACAGCTTCACCAACACCGTCTTTTGTCTAATTATTACGTTTTAATGAGTTTCGTTGAAAACAATGCACAGATTCCATGGGAGTCGACCTGTAGCTCTTGGTGCCTGTCAAACCCACGGTAAGTCAACCTGACCACAGTGAACACAGTGTGTGAAACGTGCCCTTGCTGTGCCGACAAAGAGGTAATTAAACCAATAATTGCTATTCAATGTATGTGCGGAGAACATAAAACAGAAGACGTTCCCCATTAGGAGGCTCATCTTTCATGCCGCCTCTCTCTTCCCTCATGCTGCCCACAGACAAGGTCACACAGCAGAGGGAAGACACCAGTGTACTGTAAGGGTAAAGGAAAGTTCCACTGCTCTTTGACAATAGTGGAGCGTCAAGCGATGGTTATCTGCCGTTAAATGTTGGTACGGCAGTTTAAATTTACTGCTCCAGTACATATCCCGGTGATCGGCACAGGCTCTCTAAGCATTCTGGCTTTTCAACTTCTGTATTTCTCTAACTTTACATCCCATAGGATCTCACTCTGTTAGACAAATTGCGGCTATCACTGCTAATGCTGAATCTCCAGATATTTACCTGTTGATTACATATACACCAGCATCTATAGAGGGGCAATGAACCAATAACGTTATATATTAAACGTGGTGACAAAAGATTTAATAATATCCGAGAAATGGCTGTGGTAACTTAAGATAAAGTTTAAACACAAGAAGAACTCAACTCTTTTCTCTGGGACTTAAAGGTTACGTTACCACAAGAGCATCGATCATCTCATCCACCCTCCAGCTCTCAGACGTTCTTGCTCACCTTTACGTCTGTCTTTACCCTCGACTTTTTATACTGATGCATTTCAACTGTTTTCATCCACATTAATCACGAGATATTCATCCAAAATTCAAACAAACACAACCATTACCCATCACTCCTACATATACAGTTCAACATAGAGGTCATGAAAAACATATCCAGAGGGCAACATATTGCTTCATTTCTTTAAGCCATTAGGATGTGAATAATATTTGGGTATAGCATTTAAGTGACTTTCAGGAGCGTTGATTCATATTCACTAATGTATTAATGTCAACATAACTCCAACTTCA
Organism: Chaunax sp. Z400; assembly: GCA_037577475.1. Classification (NCBI taxonomy): domain Eukaryota; kingdom Metazoa; phylum Chordata; class Actinopteri; order Lophiiformes; family Chaunacidae; genus Chaunax; species Chaunax sp. Z400. The sequence goes on along the minus strand of CM075187.1, from coordinate 21,400,720 downwards.
GCTACTCTTGAATTTTTTGGGCATATTTATATATCATTCATTCATTCATTCATTTGTTTGTTTGTTTGTTTATGCAGAAATAGACATTTTTTCACGTTATGCCTTTAGTTTGATTTCAATATCAATCTAAAGCAGAAGAGGTCAAGAATTCTACCCAGCAGCGCTTAACATTCCTGACTGGTCAAACATGAGCACAAGTGCTAGTTTTTAGATACAGACACTTGAAACACATAGTAGAAGACAGAGGAAGAAAGAGCTTAAATAAATACAAATATAGACACCAGACAGATGTCCTGATGTCAAGATTTAATGATTCATCAGTCAGCAGATCCAGACAATCATAAGAACCCCACCCCCACCCCCCCTGCCCAAAGAAATACCATAATAGATCATAAAATGAATGTAATGAAGAACACCACGACAATACCACTTCCTCCTTCGTGGCCTAATCGTCACAGTTTATGGGATGTGGTGTGGGAACAATCACAAAGTACACTTGAGTAGAATTCGAGTTGCTCAACTTGGGGGATCCAGAACTTTAAAGGTTCTCTGTGTCTTGGATCGTTTGGTAGAAATGAGCTCATGCTGGTCTGAGCGATATGATACCTCTGCATTTGTGTGCATTGCAAGGCTTTGGTGCTTGAAATATATGGAAACAACATATTGTAGAAATCAGTGCAATGAGGTCCCAGGAAAATAAATTGAAGCATCATTAAGTAATATACAATCTTATTATATTATTATGTTAACTATATTAATATATATACTGTATAGATGAGCTAACATTTCACTCCTTATCTTGTATTCTGAAGGTTTAGAGAATATAATCATTACATTTTTTCAGGGAAAAGGATAATAACCTCTGATGTCATCGACACTATAGACTCATATCAGGGTTAAATGATAGTGTAACAAAAATACATTATATTTACCAACTCATAAAAGTGAATTTTTTGTTAACTTACTTTTTGATAAGGTTTTAAAAGTTCCAGCTTAATAAGTGAATAGTGAATAATTCTGCTTGTTAGTTCATCATAACCACATGACATATTTCAAAAAAGTGTTTTCCAAAGTCACCAACAGTGATACCCTCATTTTACTGCTACACTGCATACTGATGTTGGGAAATACTTGAGTATTTGGGATTGTTGCTGCCAAGTGGCTCAGGGGGTAGAGCGGTCGTTCACGGAACAAAAGGTCGGTGGTTCGATCCTCAGCCCCTGCAAGTCCACAAGTTGAAGTATCCTTGAGCAAAGATACTGAACCCCAATTTGCTCCCCGGGCGGCGCCCGGGGAGCAAAGTGGCAGCCCACTGCTCCTCAGGGATGGGTCAAATGCAGAGAAAGAATTTCCCCATGTGGGACTAATAAAGGTATCATTAAAGTGCCGACTGTGAGCAGACTTGGGTTGTTCCAGGTGTGAATGAGCCTGATCATTGGGTTCCTGACGAGAGAACTTGGCTGAGCTCTGTGAAATGTCCTTGAATAATAACACTTAGTGATATTAAAATAATGTTGCCAAAAGTATCAAACTTCAATACTTTTTAGAGGCATTTAAAATGATGCGATATCCATATTTGACCATATCAAATGTACACAAGCATGAAACATACCACCGTCAAGCCGACCCCAACTTAAGAAGTTCAACTGCAGAGCATTTTACATTCTTATCTTTTATCTACAACTGTATACACTTGGTCAAACTTGTGTCAATAATCTCAGTCATCATCCTGTCATTTTGCAATTTAGATAAAGGTTTGAAAATAGGTCATGTGAGCAGTGTTTGAACTCAACGGCACTCCCTGAGTAAAGGCGCGTTTCCAAGACGGGGGATGACAGGATTACAAACAGTTCCTGTCAAAGCTGTAAACCTTTTTGCCTTTTTGCAAAGTTCTGCTGGCTGTGCAAAATCTCTAAGTGGGAGATTCTTCCCAGTTTGCAAAATTAACACACAACATTTCAGGACTTTTCAAAGATGATTAAGGACTTTGTTTTGGTGTTGATATGATGTAATGATGCCAACTTCACAAAAAGTAGTATTTTAGAGAAGTAAGCATTTTCTTTGTTATTGTGAAGGAGGAAGACGTGACTAACCTCCATTCTTCCTTTGTCACGCTCAATCCCCAACACGTGCAGGATGTCTAACAACAGATGTTCAAAACCCATGACATCATGTGATAAAAAAGATAGCGTGGTTAAGGCTTGGTTAACTTTAGGTGGATAAAACAACTTGGTAAGTGTTAGGGAAAGAGTGAAAAGTGTCATGGTTGAACTGGTTCTTTGAGGTTTATCAGAGCAGTCTCCTCCTCCAATACAACCACTGGGATTCACAGGACTCCAGCCAATCAGGGACAGACCTCAGTTATTTATCAGGTCTAAGATGTCATAATCCAGATTAAATGGGAACCAGATCCAGGAAGGTTTAACCTTAGGGGATTGATGGATTTGAAAGGTCTACACTGAATTACAACACAATGACATCATCATTTTCACATAATTGCGTTGAACAGTAAAATTAAATCAACTGAATCCAGTGGCTGTCTTGTTCTTTAGAAACCTAAAATATTGTGGTGGGAATGTTGTAGAAATAAGAAGACTTTTATACATTGTCATGTTAAGTTTCATGTAATTGATTGTCTTTTGTTGCATTGTGGTTTGTCATTGTATGTGCATAAGTCTGACTGTGTTAAACATGTCCTATATATGTATTGAGAATTGTGTATGTCTTTGCGACTGTGTGAATAAATGAAAACCACATGAAAACCTGGAAAACTGCAGTATGCTGATGGGCAATCAGCCACTGTAAGTGCTTCCATTCTTGTGCTTCCAAACTTTCCAGCAGATTGCATAACCTGGCAGTAGGGGTTTGCTCCCATTCAGCCTCGAAAGCATCAGTGAGGTCCAACACATATGTTGGTTGACAAGGTCTGGCTCACAGACAGTATCCAAGTTCATCCCAGTTCAGTTGAGGTCAGTAAAGTATCACACTAATATTTCTTATCATTTGGTATTTATCATACCATTTTTTATTGGGCCTAGCATTGTCATGTTGAATCAGGAAAGAACCTTCCCCAAACCATTGCCATCATTGTCTTTAATACTACTGTATACAGTAGCACTCAGATTTCACTTGGAAAGCACTCAGAGAGTGAATACCTCTGCCAAGGTCATAGCACACACTATGTAGTGTTGTCATATTGACACCGCTTTACTCAGGTCAAACCTTCATTGTCAGCCAATCATCTTCCTGCTGTCTTTTAAAATATGACTCTCTCTGTTCCTCTAGTTCTTTCGTGCTGCTGTTTTATACACCCTGCACCTCCCCATCACCTCCCAGTCTTCAAATACTCAACAACTTCATCATTCATCAGCTTCACCAGGGTCATCAGCCACCACCACCACCAGCGCCTGGACTCCAAGGGGGGATATATATATATCTTGCTCCTGCTAAGGATGGATGCTCTTCCATCTCAAACTACCTGAAGAGTACAAGTTTCAAAGACTTTCTCTCATACTAATTATCACATATCATTTGATGTAATAAACAATCTTATTTACAGTATTTCAACTGCTAGTCTCTCCAGACTGAAATTAAGTAATAACACCAAATTCCTTGGCCCTGGAAACCTTCTCCGAGCATTTTGAATCTTGTGTTTATCATCAGTGGTTTATGAGTTATATGACTAAAATATGATTTTCCATAATGAAGGATCTGGATAAATGTTATTGACTTGATATATTTTCCATTTGAAAGACTCTGAATCTGTATTATCTCACCTTCATATTGGTCACATATTGGGGTTCAGTATCTTGCGCAAGGATACTTTGACTTGTGGACTTGCAGGGGCTGGGAATCAAACCACCGACCTTTTCGTTCCGTGAGCGACTGCTCTAACTCCTGAGCCACAGCCGCCCCCATTTTGGGGGGTTTTTAGGTTCAAAAACACTTGTTTACGCCTTTCCTGTCACGTGAGAAAAACGACCTATGAGCTGTAACGACAACATTGACCACTTGTGATATGAACGATACCGTTGACCGTTTGTGATAAAATTGACCTGTTGTGTTCTTATTGACCTGTTGTTGGTGTCTGTTGTGTCAATCCTGAAAAAATAATGGAATGTACCATTGTCTTCATTATCACAAAAAGGACCATTTCAAAGATATGGTTACAGTTTAGCAAATGTTTTTTTCTATGGGAAATAAGGATTTTGGAGTTGGGTAATAGATGTGGAGCAGAAATTGGGTTGATATATATGGATGTTTAAATTGCGTTTAGTGGTGGAACATTATGAGTTATCCATGTCTGGACTTTTTTTTAAAAATATTGATTGGCCAATTAACTTTCATAATATTGTGACATATTTACAAAAGAGGCTCTATCTCACAATGTAGAAGGCAGTGAAAAAGTGTCCCAAAATCCACATCCATACCCAAATCAACACTTCACTGGCCCAAGATCAATAACTACACAAAATTTAATCAAAATTCATTGACATCTTTTAGAGATACTTGGACAAAACACACAAACAAAAACACATGGGTGATCACATGACCTCCATGCATGGAGGTCATGTGATCACCATGCATGGACCACCATGCAAAAACGTGCGCAGTGACAAAAATGTGCTAACCAGGTCACAGAAAAGGATGTCACGCGCCCCCCCGCCTTCCCTGCCCCAGGTCCCATCTCACCCTCCATAACAACAGTCAATAAGAAAAATAACCATGTTTCAAGGCTTCCAGACATTATTACAATCATGTTTGTTTTTTTTAGTGGTAGTCTGAAACAACATGTTTTATTTACTTACTTGTCTAAAACAAAGTAGAGGTCGTAGGCTCCGTGACAGGATGGTTCCTCTGCCCAGCAAGACGAAGCGAACAACCCTACGAAGATCACAGCGACCGCCGCCGAAGTCCACCATCTCTTCCCGTGAAAAAGTTCACCCTCTGCGGCGAAATAACGTGACAGCTTTCCCAACATTTTTGCCGCAAAGGCACCTCAGTGAAGTCTCGTATTCAAAAACAATAAATAACTTTAGGTTGTTCCACAGAGCGCAGATGAAGAGCGGTAGAAGTTGCTGGTCACAATGTGCACATCCCTCAGTGTGAGCAGCTACATGTCAAGTTGCTCCAAAAAACTGATTGACCTGCGAAATAAAGGAAATCACCGCGCCGACGTCACCATCTGTTTCTCCATCTTCTTGAATCACGGTTAACTCACGTCCTCAATAAAACCAGTGTGAGTCCTCTTTTGGAAGATAGTCTAAACCTCTGCTAACAGTAAACTTCACAGCACTGAAGTAAACACTCCCAGAAAAGTTAGGCTGCATTCAAGGACTCCTCTAAAGCTCGTACTTGTGAGCGCTAAGAGGCGCATGATTTACAAATGTACTGACACAGTGGCTGAAGGCTGCTGCATGTGACAGTAGAATGAAGTTGTTGTTGTTTTTTTTTATATATATATATATATATATAGTCATGCAACCAATATTTTATCAGGTTTTGGAAAACTGAAAAAGGTGGAGTTATTGTTATCGTTTGGTAAAAGAGTATAAGCAAAAATACTCAAGTTGCAGGAACTATTTCTTCTACCGAATCAACAAAAGCCAATATTAAACAAAACTAATATTAAAAGGTTAATAACATGCACTTAAGTATCAACATTAAAAGTATAGCTCATTATGAAGAGAAGCCTTTCTAAGAGTGTCAAATTACTGATGTGTTACCAGAATCTGTTTTTGTTTAGACTAAGTCAAACGACTGCATTTGATATATGCGAAGATAAATGGCTAATTGTGCAATATAAGCAGAATATATTCATAAATAAATTGCACAACATAAACACAGGCTACAAAGTACTTAAGTTGAATTAAGCACACCTGCGAAGTGCAAAACCCATGCTACTTATTTCTGCCTTTGATTTTATATATCTCATACAATTATGGAAGGGGCACACAGGGTCAGCCACCAAATGCAGCAACCTAGTTGGCTATCCTGCTGCCTCTCAATTCCTCATGTGGCTCAGAATCAGTACCTCATATGTCCTTAAACACCTCACCAAAGTAGAGACACAGCGTTTACAAAATATGTTGCCCTTCATGTAAACCTTTCCAATAAAATAAAGGCCTCATCAGTTTCCAATCCAGTGTGCATGCCTGAGGTGAAACCAGCTGTTGGACTCTTGAAGGGAGAGCTGGAGGTTCTAGTGCATTCACCCAACATCTGTATCGTCTTTTGCACAAGGGTAGCTTATATTGTGTTGACAGAGTTCACGGTTAGGACAGAGGTCAGATATGATGCGCTTTAGAGATTAGAGATTTTCTTCAGATTGCAGATTTAAAAGGGGTCTGCATAGTTCAAGAGCAAGAGCAGACGGGGGTATGATTCCCAATTTCCCTTCTGTGTGAACCACTTGTCTTTTCTTGAAATCCAGAGTGTTCTCGGCATGCAAACTAACACAGACAGGGAGCCTTTGACAGTACAGATGATTCCCATTTCACATTTTTCCAGCTGTTACGATTGATTACATTCTGGAGGGACCACACAAGCTGCATAGGCATTAGAATATGAAGACTTATCTTTTCCTTTTGTCATAATTTCAATATTCCACAAATAGGCCTCTTTTGGCATGCAGGTTGAGAACCTCTCATTAAACCATTGATTTCAGCTTGGCTTGACAAAAATTCATTTGAGACAGTATGAAGACACGTGGCAAACAAAGCAAGGCATCCAAAACTCTGTTCCCAATAGAGAAGCACCAGGCACTCTGAAGTAAAGAGAAACGTCTGTCAGCAAAATGAGAACAGGAAGAGGCTGCAGATGTGCTGTGATCTATGAAATCAGATGTTCAGAAAAATAAAGTTCTAAAGTTTAGCATTCAGGAATTTGTGGTAAATATTTTTGGTAACTGTGATGCGCTTTCATAAGCCCACCTTAATATTCATATCCAGTTTGTGTTTCATTATTTTACCAGTTAGTATAACTCACATGAGCAAAGAGGCTGACAATATACCAAGTATAACTTCTATATTATATAACAAAAACATACAAAAAGACAAAGAACTCCTTGAAAGCATCTATCATCCTGGATACCATATGTAAGCACATATGAGCATTGGGAATAACAATCAATTCCATTTGTGTCTTCAGCATGGATGTCTCTTTGTGTAATTTAAATCCCCAAACCTGGCAGAACTTAATGCCTTTCTCTACTCATTGATCAACGAGCCGAACCTCTAAACCTGGCAAAGCCTTCTCTCAGAGCTCCACAGCACAATATAACCAAGTGCAATATGAACATGTGGCCATTCTAAAACCAAAAGTCTTCCAGGGAATACCAAGAAGGATGATGTAAATGTTCTCATAGTTTTATAAACTGACTGTACAGTACATTGTAGATTACTAATTATGTTTCGTAACTCCTGTGTATCTAACAAGCCCCTCAGGTAAACACTAATCATACCTTTCTACAGGTGGTATTTTCCAAGACATACATGCACAGGAAATTCCAGGTATATCTGATCACTTGTTGGAACAAGGTGTGTTTAGGTGGTAAGAGATGTGTCTTCAGGCTATGGAATTCTTTACAAACACTGACAGAGACTCAACGTGAGAGAAAAACACAACAGATTGTACCTGGTTTACCTCTATCTGATGGAACATGTATTCTCAATAAACGTAGAGTTAAAGTGTTTTATATATTCATTGCAATTTCTGTAATTCATACTAGTTAGCAAACATACGTAGCAAATAAGTTGATCATAGAACAGCTGGTAGAAACATTGAAATCCATAAAACTAGCTGTAAATTCAAGGATTGTGCACCAAGTTGAATTTACATGTTGAGGAAATGTACACCTAATATAATGGAATTTGAACACGTCTCTAACTATTTTGCCTTTAATTATACAATGACTACTTGCAGTTTTACAAGTCACAAGCAAGTCTCAATTTTTTGAGATAAAGTCCAGAGTCTAATCCCAAGTCAGAACAAGTCGTTTTACCCTTCAGCAACTTTAGTTTTATTTTACTTTTTTAAACAGCAGGAGGTTTTAAAAATGTTTGATTATTGAACTAAAACTGAATAGGCACCTCAGGCCAAGATTCCTTTGTCATCCCAGTTCATTTAATTGCTCAACAAGTCATTATTTTTAAGCTTTTCTTGCCTTGACAGACGTCATATTAAAATTGCATGAATAAATTCATACAAAATTGAGAAATTTTGTGTACAATGGCTGTAGTAGAAACATTTACTGTGAGGGACATAGCCATCTTTTCTGTCAGTGAAAACCTAAGAATATAATAATGAATACTTTGATTATTGAGAAGTGTCATTAGACAACATGAACACAAAAACAGTGATGCCCACATCTGCCTCAGCATTTATTTAACACTGATTGCTTTCACCTCCTATTTTGCTCTTCCGTCATATCTCACTTTATTTATCAGACCACAACTTCTACTCGCACAAGGATTATATGACTGAACTATTTTATTTTCTTTAGTTTTGCCTCGCTGTCACACAACTCCATATTAACGGGGTAATTACCACTAACACACCTCATCAAATCTGAATAGTCCAGAGAACAGCGACACACGAGTATAATTATCTGGAAAATCAAAGTCTAATTGGATTTTAATGAGAATGTTAATTCTTTTGCACACCATTCGGTTTCAGTATATGCTACCCAACTTGGTGTATCCTGAGCTGGGCTCCATAAAACATAATAAGGAGAGAGAGAAAAAACAAATGTCTAATTCCCATAATTTGGCAAATGTACATGTTTATGAGAATCCAGTGGCTTGAGAAAATAGTTGTAGTACATGAATTTGTCACGGGACTTTTAAGCTGGAGGGGAAATAAAAAGTGACAGTTAAAAACAACGACACTAATTTATGGAAGCAGTGAAGTGTTGAAGCTAATCAAGAGGTAAACCCATGACAAAATGCAAAAGTGGAAGAACAAACAAATATTTCTAATAGTTAACAAAAAGTGTTGCTACATTTCTGTCAATCCTCAAAACTAACAGATCATAGAGAAAGCTATAAATCCACTAATAAATCTTTTACATGTTTCTTTAAAATTATTATTTTCTCATTTACATAAAGTTAAATTGGCTTTATCCAGCCCGATAATCAAAGACAGAAGGAATGACATTTAAATTGTATTTACGAGATAAAAGAAAATGGTTCATAAACTTTTCTCTCTGGATCTAAAAGTTCACGTAATAAAAATCAGACCTAACAAATGCCCATAAATCACCTCATCAAGGAATTCAGATGATCTCTGCACCGCCATCAATTACTGCTTAACACAAGGTAAGTCTTGACACCATGGACTATTAAATATTCAAGTGCTTCATGGTGCCATTCACAATCTATCATCTATAACCGCGTATCCTAGCAGGGTTACAGGGGGGCTGGAGTCTATCCCGGCTGGTAGTGGGTGAGAGGTAGGGTACACCCTGGACAGATCACATGTTTATCACAGGGGCAATAGAAAAACAAACCACAATTGATGGACAATTTAGAGTGAGATATATGCCCTGTTCTGTCAGAAGTACAGGCTACATTATGCATGGCTGTAATGAAAAGAGTAGAGGAAATAGAGTTTGCAAACAGGAAACAAAACCAGCTGTTTGGCAACCACCAGTAAAAATCAAAGGAGAAGAGGAAGAAGAGCAAGAAGAAGGTAAAGAAAAAGAGACAAGGTTGCCTTTACCATCTACAAGAGGAAAATGGAGACTCAAGAGAAGTCTTCATTTTTTTTAATTTAGGAAAGTTGTAATTATTCTTTCATTTCAGCTAGTAATGGTATTAATATCCAGGAAGACACTAACACTGGAAACAGCTTCTTCTTCTCTCAGAGTGGAAACAGCTGTGAGTTAAAAGTTTTTAAATCACAACTTTTTTGGAAAGGTTTTACCATCTCCAATTAAGTGCAATAGCTTAATAACTCTTTTTTTGAAAAAGGCCAGAATTACAGTATCTCAACCCCCTGTAACTTAAACCCTTTCTTTGTAAAACAGAATTTATTCTAACCTTTTTTGGTGCGTTTGACAAACTTCATAATGTGCTCACTGGGCTGTTCAGACAGCGTCCAGACGCAGAGCTCCACGGCTGGCAGGCAATGTGCAGCATTTATTTTGATGTCCGTTTTCATTGCATGCCATGATGGAATCTTGCAAGAAAAAGCACTGAAAATCTATTAGAAACTGTATCAATGCTGTTTGTGATTGTCTTTTTACATATCTATTTCACATATTTGTGACTAAACAAGTCATTTTGCAGAACGCCCCACTTATCAAGGGTCACATAAAAGGCTATATGATAGAAATTCATATAAACTCTTCTAATTAGAGATAGCTATATGTGTGATTAGAAAAGAGGATGAGGATTGCAGCAGAATTAATTAGATATTGTTGTGAACAGCCAGACAACTTGAGTGCAAATTGACCCATTCCACAGCTTTGCAGGCACTTCTGACTCTTGTGTGTCCATGGCTTGATTCTGAAACTAAGCATGCTGGGATATCTGCTAATTTGCTCATCATATTTCTGTAGAAACGTATTCTAATTAGTTGATTTACCCCTGTAGACTATATTGATCCAGCTCATCGTTTCAGTTCAGAAAGAATCCAGTCAAGTTAAAGAACTCATGTTTATACGTTCTGAAGTTTTCTGAAAATAAAAACTAGAAATCTTACGTTTAATTAACTTAAAATAATTTGCATATTACATTACATTAAGTGCACCTCAAATTTGTCCTGCAGTACTTGAGTAAACGTACTTAGATTTCTGATTACTGAATCAGTTTCCTGCTCTTTGTGTTTCACTGTGGCTTAGTGTAAAGTAAAAGTCTCTTTACAATGTGCAGCTTCTTCTTCTGAGGTTCCTTGAAGTTCAGAACTGCAGCCTGCTGATGATGCTTTGTCAAGAGAGAAAAACTTTGACTCTTAATCAATAATTGCAAAGGCATAAGAAAATCAAGGCACCTCAAGAAAACCTACCAAAGAAATATTAGTCACAATAACAAAAAACCTACTGAGCCCTAATAGCATCTATAACTCATAATTACCTTAATAACTGTTATTTGCCTTGTTTTTTCTCCTATGAGAAAGCATTGTTTGTCACTGATGGCATATTAAGTTGAAATTGAGTGCCTTGCCCACAAGTAAACAGCATCTATCAATCATGACTTGGGGCTAAATGTCACAACACAAAAGCCTCAACTCTGCAGGTGTTTGTAATGAGTGTAGTGTGTGTGCGGTTAAGTGCGAGTGGTATTACACACAAAGTGACATTTTTTTGTGTTTTTTTATTGCTGTTCTTAGTGACTCATTTTTCATTTCATAGCAACATGCAAACTCATCAGTTGCTCCTCATCACCTTCATCAGCGAGTGATATTACTGATATTACACCACATTGTTCACATTGTTCTATGTACATAATTAGATTTGTCCTTTAAGCATGGCCTGTGTCCACTACAGTGATGGGATGTTAAATCATCAAGGGGAAAACTCAGTTCCAACACCTTTAGATAATAAACAAAACCCACTGAGAACAATGATTGGTTATAATAAAAAAATGTTTTAAAAACATACAAGTTGCACAATGTAATTGCAGGTTTGCTATGTCAAATGACGTAGAGAAAAATCTTTGACGTGAACTTCCATACCAAGACGTCTCTTGTCTGGACATGAAGGGAATATATCTTAAATCTGTCTAAATGCTTGTTAGGATTCGTCCAAGTCAACTCTAAAGGCTCCATAAGCCATTTGGAAGTGAAGTTGCAAGATGTATGTATGATCAAAAAGCTAATGGGCATTGTAATATACTGGCCATGTAATTATCCTTTTGTAGCGTGTTTGTTTGTTTAAATCATAAGGAACAAAAATCCACAGTCCTGATTTAGCTGTAGCTAGTATGAGGATACAGTCCTAGCTGGGTGGCGGAGGGATACTTCTTGCCTGTTTATTGTTGGGACTTCACCACTCTAGCAGGACAAAGACACCGAATTGATCTGGCTAACTAAAACTAGCGTTGTCTCAGAACTGATCAAGGATAATTTTGTCCTTGCCCTTCTAGAAATTGCACTATGAAGGGCCTGCTGCATAAGATGTACAACCATCAATAACTCTATATCAGACAGAAAATATGAAAATGTCTAAATCTATCTTAAAAATCTATCTTAAAAATCTTTTATATTATATTTTGTTATAATTGTATATTACATGTAGAGTACACCATCAAACTGATTATTTATTTTCTAAAGTAATTTGAGCTATTTTTTCTAAGTGCTTTAACCAAACCATCTTTGTTGTAGTTCTTCCATTGTGGATAATTAGCCACCTGCAAAGCTATGATTTCTAAGTAGCTTCACCAGCACTGGTCATTACACACCTAACAGTTTAAGAAGGTACAAATTCACATTATATACATGTATGTTTTAACTGACCCCTTGTGGGTTCAACCTTCACTACATCCTTGCATAATGGGCCTCAGTCAAAGCACACTCCTGCACTGACTCCACGCTCCTCTTCAGAGGCAGACGTTAGCATTTAGAGAAGGACAGGCTGCAAGGAGTCGTCCAGATAATGAAACTAATCCATGTTTGATCCTCTCCTTGTCTCCATGTAATTGTTCTTTATTCTCCCTTTGTGTTTCACGCTTCACTCCCCACTTATATCAGGGCCCGTGTATGGAGACAAGATCGTCCCCCCTATCAGTGACAGCGGAGTTCAGTGATTAACAAATTAAGGATCTTCTTTGCCTTAATCTGTCTCGAGGCTTTTTTTCAGTTGGCTCCAGCAGAAACATGTTTGGCATTGACAGCACCTCTGCTTCCATGTTTAATTGGATTAGAAGGAAATCGGGATAAATACGCTCTCAGGCTGGGTGTAGGGGAGGGCTGGATGAGGGAAAAACAGGTGATGAAGTCATTTCAGAATTACCATTTCAACTTTTTTCACTGCACTGTTGAGACGTCAGTGATTTCATTGGCGTGGTGTATCATGGGAGATGAAAGCCAGTGTGAGGGCGTTTGGATTAATTTCTGGAAACATTAGGGCTAAATAGATTAATGTCACAGTAGGGGCATTCAATGGTTTCCTGATGATGAGCAAAGGGGATAGGGCAGTGTGAGGTTCTATTAATCCAAAGCACCGTGTCGTTACGCTAACAACAACAGTCACTTCCGGGTAGATAGCTGGCAAACTTGTCATTTTCAGCCATAACTGTAGCGCAAAAAGTAGCAATATACCGGTCAACCTATGGCCTGCAGGTTCTGTGGGTTCACCAGGGGTCGGGTGAGTGTGGCTTAGTTTATAAGAAAATATACAGGCTCAGGCAGGTTGATCAATAAGTAACAAAGCAGTGATTTGAGTGAGTTAATAATAATTCTTTGTGTGTGAAACCTTGAGACAGAGTTTTTGTCTCACTGTGACCTATGGAGATGACTCGTGATGACTCATAAGACAGCAGCATAGTTCCCCGTTCATGAGACAAAAGGGCCTAAAAGTTTCGGAACATTTTGCTTATTGAATGTAGACCTGGTTTCCAAGCATTCTTTATTGGTACAGAAGTGGCTGACGAATCAAGACACACCTGCAGACAGATGTACACAAATGTGATATGGCCATGGCCAAGACTCAAAATCAGAAAACTATTGTGTGCTTGTAAAGCAGTACAGATTTAGAGTCCCGAAAGGCTCTGAGAAATTTGTGCTGTACTGATCAGATGCTGAGAAAGAGTCGTGGGAAAAAAAACAGGTCAAAATGTTTCAAAACCTCAAACCACCACTCTTTCAAAATAATGTATTTCTCTTTTATCTGACCGTCAGTGATACAGTATGAGTAAGCCTGTAGAATGTACATACCATCCTGCATTGTCACTTTAATTAAATCCTGCACACTGCATACAATGCACTTATATACACAGATTACAACTCTATATATTCTGTACATATACACGGATTAAGTCTATGTAGTAGTCCTGCATATTTTCTTTAACTTATTGTCCAGTTTTCTATTCCTGTGCAAATTCCTTGAGTGTAATTCAAAAACTGGAGTCAAATTCCTTGTAGGTGTACATATACATGGCAAATAAAGCTGATTCTGATTCTCATTCTCATTCTCATTCTGATGTGCTCATTATGTTCCAAACGTCAATATTTTTGCCATAATATCACAGATATGCAAAAACCTCTGTTTGTGGCTATACTTATACTAATGGCTAGATGTAAAGTGATGAAAACTAATAGCTAAGCTATTTAAATATTCTGCACTGTTAAGGCAAGATAACTGGATCTGCTGTCCTCTGTGAAGTATTGTTCACTAATCACAGCTAGCCTAGCTCTGTTAGCATAGTGCATACCTAATGTAGAGATTCACACGGTGGAAACATAAATATAATAATATATCTCTTTGACTTTCAAAAAAGAGTATACTTAATTGTTACAGCTACTGTAATTGAAATGATATCATTGTATTTTTTTTTATTTTAATAGATACATACTATTACCTACAACACCTTGGATTCAAAACTGCTTCCTCAAAAACTGAAACAGTGAATCCATGGTTCCTCTCAGGTCAGACACCACGGCTTCTCTGTAAAATCACAACCACCAGTTTGCATACATTTTGCATCCATTTCATTCCTCTCTCTCATACTCCCAAAAGCCTCCCACTTTCTCCCCTCCCTCCTACCCGCCTCCGTGTTTTATTTACTTGGCTGACATACAGCCTTTGTGCTGGCAGCTTTGTCCATCGAATGGCACCTGCTCCTGGTGATTGTTTGCTCACCTTCCCGTCCAGAGCGCTGCAGATGAGTGTCAGCAGTGTTTCGCTCTCATCACCTTTCTTTTTTTTCTTTCGACTCTGATGAAATGTCTTCGAAGGCTGGCTGGCCGCCTGTGTAAACATCAGTTCAGCGTAACGTCCTGAGGCACGTTCCACTCTGGAAAAGTCACATAATTTCACCATTGCATTAGATTTACAACATTTTTGGAGGAGTATTTTGTTATGACTCTTTGCATGAGTGTGTAAGAGTTTGCTCAAGGACATTTCATAATGTATGACTGTTGATTGACACACAGGTCATTACTGCAGAGCTGATCCTGAGAACTCTGAGGTACAAAATGCTCCTTCTGAAATCAAACTTCAATGTTCAACAAAGAGGTCATGAAAAACATATCCAGAGGGCAACATATTGCTTCATTTCTTTAAGCCATTAGGATGTGAATAATATTTGGGTATAGTATTTAAGTGACTTTCAGGAGCGTTGATTCGTATTCACTAATTTATCAATGTCAACATAACTCCACCTTCAGCTACTCTTGAATTTTTTTGGCATATTTATATATCATTCATTCATTCATTCATTGGTTTGTTTGTTTGTTTGTTTGTTTATGCAGAAATAGACATTTTTTCATGTTATGCCTTTAGTTTTGATTTCAATATCAATCAAAGAAATACCATAATAGATCATAAAATGAATGTAATGAACAACACCACGACAATACCACTTCCTCCTTCGTGGCCTAATCGTCACAGTTTATGGGATGTGGTGTGGGAACAATCACAAAGTACACTTGAGTAGAATTCGAGTTGCTCAACTTGGGGGATCCAGAACTTTAAAGGTTCTCTGTGTCTTGGATCGTTTGGTAGAAATGAGCTCATGCTGGTCTGAGCGATATGATACCTCTGCATTTGTGTGCATTGCAAGGCTTTGGTGCTTGAAATATATGGAAACAACATATTGTAGAAATCAGTGCAATGAGGTCCCAGGAAAATAAATTGAAGCATCATTAAGTAATATACAATCTTATTATATTATTATGTTAACTATATTAATATATATATGAATATATTCTGTTACATCATCATATATTTTTGCATATCAACTGTGAATATGTCCTGAACCTTTTATCCTATTTTTATAATTATATATTACTATATTGGTATTTATGTTAAATCATAAATTAGTTTATAGCAGTGGCCCTTTAGCACTGTTTATTATCAACACGATGTTATCTGTTGCTGCTTTACATATCACACTCCTCACAACAATCACACGCACTGTTGCATGTTTGTCTGTTGTTTGGTATATGTGTTTGTTTGTGTATGTGTTTGTTCGTACAATTTCAGAATAATAAAAAAAGTAATATACAGTCTTTATCTATATCCATGGGCAAAGTGTTGCAAGTGCAAAAAGTGGATCTGATAGAAACCTTCTAATCCAAAGTTGAAGTTAGGAAAATCAATACTGAAAGGCTGAAATCAAATCACCTGGTGAACAAAGTAGTCCCTGTGGAGATCTGTCAACGCTGGTTTGTTACCAAAGGCAGCAAAGATCTTGCTACTGCCCCTTCAAGTTTGGATTCAAAGTCAGAGTGAGTTGAAGGTGTTTGTGAGAAATGTGTTGTTTAGGGTTACAATTGTGTGTGTGTGAGTTTAGAAAAAGTACTCAATGGGAAATTAGGGTTAGTTTGACTTGTATGTTTGACTGAATGAGTACATAAGAGACATGAGGAACAGTGAGTGGAACAAAGAAAGACAAAGAGAACGAACAGCAAGAACACAGGCGCTGATGTGAGGCCAGAGAGGACGAGGCATTCGATTAGCTGTTGCTTCACATGTCAGGCTGCGGCGCCTCTGAACACTGACGGGCCCTGATTGGTGAGGGCCATCCCTTTACAGCCTAATGATTGTTCCACAGCATCCTGTCCCCCGGGGGCAAAAACACTTTTTAAAGAAGAAGGAAGTGCATGAGCCTTGCTGTCGTTTAACGTGGCAGCAAATAATCCGTCCAACCTCATCACCTCCGATGCAAACCACAACCCTGTCCCCCATGTTCCACTAGCCCTGGATCAAACTGCCCTGGGCGCTTGGACCAAGACAGGGAAGAACAATTGTTGTGTTCACAGTTCATCTTGCCGATGTTTTTTTCCAGCCTGTCATGGGAGTCTTTGCACTTTTCCAGCTTTAGAAGAAAACTTGCTGGCACATTGTTGTTTTCTCATGGCTCAGGAGGGCGTTTGACCTGACATGACCTCGCAGGAGGACAGGTGCCTTGATGAATGGATTACAAGCACAACATGTTGTTTGAATGGTTATAATTAAACTTTAAAAGTCCACATGTACAGTAAGGATCACATGCATGACTGAAGTATGGATATACTGCAGTCCTTTTGATCATGCATAACCTTTCAGTGACTGTACACCACTCTGGTTCTCTTGGTTTTTCTTTTTGTTTTCAGGATTGTGCCATATTGTATCTGACAACCATGATCCTTTTGCATTGTTGCTAAATTATAAATCAAACATTATCATCCATTTTCCCTCTTTGCAAAGAGATTATATTTTCAGTGCTGTTTGTTTGTTTGGCAGCAGGAGATTGTGAATAACAGACTTTTGTTGAATTTGACTGAATGTTGGACTATTTGCCAAGAACATTGTTTTGGTGCTGATCCAGGAGTTTCCTCACTTTTATTCTGATAAACAAAAATACTTGGTTGGAAGTGCTGCATCTATGCAATTATTTTCTATCGCTATTTTTATTATTATTATTTAGATATTCTCTAGCTTCTTATTTTCTTTTGTTTGCATTAGTGTTGATGAATAGTGAATTTTTCCTTCATTCAGTTTATTTGGAAATCTAGTTTTAAATCTTGTTCATGTTCTTTTCTTTAAATGAAATTATTAATACTTAAGGCTTTTGACTAACATGATTAAGAAGCCCTGAAAGTCTTTCGACTTTGTCCGCTCATGACGATGTAATATGATTATATGATACAACTGAAAGCTCCAGAATAGCTATGAAATGGACTTTCTGATAAGACAAAGAAAAAGGGGTCTGATTTTGGTGTCAACCCCGAAATTGTGTATTCAAATAAGTTTTGTGAAAGGTGGATATATGCACTTTGTTTCTTTCAAGACTTTACCACATTGCATATTCTTCCAATCATATTTTTGTTGTTATTTGCATTGTTGTTGAGGTGGAAATGTTTTTTTGTTTTTTTTGTTTCCAACATTCCAATTGTCTCTGATGTTTTGAGATTGTATTTCAGATTTGAACCCACACACTTCCTTAAAAAAAAAATCTTTCAAACAGAAGTTATTTAAAAAATGAAACTCTTGGTGAGTCATCAACCTCAGAATTAATTTAATTTAATTTAATTGTAACCTTCATTATCTAAGGTGCAATGTGACGTTAAGTGTGATGAGATATTCATATCATCTGCTCCCCTTGTCTTTAGCTGAAACAATGCAGAGTCCCCCCTGTTCTCAGCGTTTTAATGGATTTACCTACGCAGTCACACTTGAGTTCATGCATGGACATACCTCCTCACTCAACTTGACAAGCTTGCCGGTCTGCATTTACTCTGACGACCAGGAGTATCAAACGCATGTGACAAAGTCCTCAGACAGACCAGGGTGGCAGTGGGAAGTGGGGGTCGGACCTCGCCTGCTTCCCCTTAGCGTCACATCTCTTGACAGCTGCCATTTTCAGTACCGTGCTTCACCCTCATAGCCCGCCGACTGCCAAGTCCCCATCAACTTAGCTTTTCTCACCGCCTTTTCCTGCTCAGGTTTCCAGAGCACAGACTGAAGACAGCGGAGGGATTTGCCTCAGTGTCACCAAATATTAGCAACATGGGCTTGAGGGCCAGCAGGCCTCTGCCCGACCCTGAGAGAGATAGCTGGAGAAGACAGAAAACTGGAAAAAAAAAGAAAAAAAACATCCTGAACTTCGTGCAGAGCTTGAGGCTGAGACGAGGAAGAGGATGTGCTGAAAGGAGGCTGATATGATGGCATGCACCAAGATCAAAAAGCGACAGAACCAAAATGCAACAGACATCCAGTGTGTGTCTTTTGTCGAATCTGGATCTGATGTTACAGCAGAGGAAAATTCAAAATTTTAGAATGATTTATATCAAGATGTGTCGCATGGGTGTGAAATGTATAGGGCTAGGTTACAATGACGTTGAACATGAAGCCATGCCTCCTCAAATTCAAAACAAAGACACAGACTCCCTTTAACACATGTTCAGGGGATGGAAGAAATGTTTTCAGATCAATAAAAGAGTCTTCTGATGGAGACAAATATCTGTGTGTCTATTTTCTGACTGGATTAACTATTTAAATGATGACTTTTTTTGGTATTTGGTGTGTTTCAAAAGTGTTTCAAATGAACTAAGGAACTCCAAATGAATGGAAAAGTGATGCAACAGATGTCTTGATAAATGTGCTGGAAACATTTGATTTTGGAAGGAGATTTATTATTTTTGCCTATATTTAATTTCTGAGTCTCAAAAGTAAAAGACCAAGCCCAGAATCGAGTGTAACACTGTGAAGAATTTGACAGAGAATTCTCCTGCTCTGACAAACTGACAGCGTTGATTATGAGAGTCACCACTCATATGAGTTAGGATGCATTGGCTGAAACCCATGTGTATCTCTGCTCCCTGCAGTTCTCAGAAGTTTAATCAATAACCTCAGAACATTCCCTCCTCGCCAAGCCTGAGTGAGAGAAAACACATGTTAGTTATCAGAGCATCATGATTAATCATGCCTAGAAAGGCTGGAAGTGAATTCAGCTGTTTTTTATTGTTTGGAGGACAGATAATATAAAGATTCAACCCATGTAACCTAGAAACAAAACAAACAGAAAACACAATAACAAACTGTTCCTTCCCTCACCCACAGCTTAAAATTTGGAGGAGGCAGCATGACAGGAATGACCATGTTTGTTTCTACTGGAAGCTTTTTGTTTTATTTTACCATAAAATTGTCATTCCTGTCTGGAATTCATCTCGGATTGTCTTCATCCTTAGGAAACCGCTCACAATCAGGTTTCACAGTTTATTGGGTTCTTCTGGTAAATAGTGTTCTGGCTGTTCCTTTTCATTTGATTATCTTAAATATGGGGCAGAGCTGTGATGGAATAGTTAGAGCTGTCACCTGACACCAAGAAGGTTCTGGGTTTGAATCCAGACTGGAGGCCCTGTCAGTGTGACGTTGTTCTACATGTTCTGCATGTTCTATGTGTCTGCATGGGTTCCCTCCAGGTGCTCCAGATGGATGGATGGATCTTAATTATACTGTATGTTGTGTTCAGTGTTACAAAGTGTAAGGTATTTCATGTGGACCTGATGATGACAACTGATGAATAGTCAGGAGGTCAAAAAGACATTACATGTATTCTTCTGGGGACCATGAATACACACACAAAAAACGCAATAAAACCTAACTTAGCCTTATGTTTAGCACAGTTAGAGCCACATGAAAGCTGATTTCATAAGTGAAAGTGGTCAATTTCAAACCTGTTTTTTATTTAAGGTTGGCTTATGTAGAGTTAAGGAGGTCGTCATATTTCGGGTTATCAGCATTCTACGAACTGAGTTCAAAACTCATTTGCCAAAAAGTGGAGCCTTTATATAAAGTCTGACGCAGACACATAAATGTTCGGTTCAGGCAGCTGTATGTTCTGTTAAAGTCCCCTCAGTGTCTTTACATCACTCTGTGAGAAGCTCCATCTCAGCCTGGAATCATGTCCCTGTAATGTACACCGGAGAGCGGAATCATCTCCCTTCACATGGGATCCTTTTGAGGACAGCCACAGCACAGCACTGTTTTTTCATCTCGGACTGCTGTGTGAACTTTTAATGCGATTACCAGCCACATAGGATGACATGAGTCCATTCCACGGCGTCCGTTTTCCCAAAGTGAACATAAGAAGTTTGGATGGATGGTGACCAAATAACCCCGTGTATCCCTCCTGGCAATCACTCCAGCCTCCTTCTCTGGTCATCCTCTAATTTCCAAAGGGTCACTAATCTAATATTAAAAGGCTGTGACAGTAATGAGCACTGCGGATGTGTGGTCCGGGGCTGCGGGATTAAATGGGCGCAGTTACAACGCCGCTACATTCGGGCCAATCTCAGCAATATTTAGCCGGACATTGAGCTGCAGCGCCTGAGCCCTAAGTCATGTTAGCTTAACACCAAACGCCACTCTGGCACAAGGGGGCAGGGAGCTGTGTGTACTTGTGTGTGTGATGCCCTTTTAACGGCATAGACTCGAACCGAGGCCAGACATTTCAATGGGTCACATAATTGGCTTAGCAATGGAACATTTGTTGCTTCCCAGTGTCTTTTACTACTTCTGACTCAGGCAGTTTGAGTAGATATTCCTGAGTGCTGCTTAGGTTCCCTTAGTGCTGGAGTCGAATCAGGGACCCATTCGTCCCTGCTGTTATTACAGCAGATTGCATAATTTGCAAGTGAAATTAGGAAGCTTTTTGTGCCTGTGTAAAAACTCTCCTGCAGGAAATTCATTTACCCGTATTGAGCGATGGACTCCTTCTATGATTTTAACATGTTTAGTTTGCAGTTAGCATTGTTTAGTTGTTTCATCTGATAATCTGATAATTCAAAACTCGTTATGATGCCAAATTTCTCTTAAAAACAATCAGGAATTGAAAGGAGTTGTGTCGCATCCCATTCCACACTGCCTTTTTCTTTCGCACCCTCCCTTTCAATCTCTGCACGCTTGAGGCCAAGAATATGAGACCAATTAAAACTCGGAGCAGGGTCCATGCTCTCTCCTGGCAAGCATCCTCTTAACACGTTTCATATTCTTTGCTCCAGTAAGCCTGGTGCTCCCCGCCCCATGTCCCACAACCACATAAGACAAACGTGGACTGGTGGCTCGGTGTGCGTGCCAGGTTCAGACATGCAACAACAAAGGAGATCATGGTGGGAATTAGGGGATTCCCCAGAGAGCAGAGGGGAGGATGATGGTGGTCATGAGGTAAATCTGCTGTGAAATCTCCCCCATAAGAAGTGCGGAGGACACCGCCGTCTGCTTTGTCCTGATGTGACAAGAATGAGGTCGATGTACCACGGGTGCATGACCCCTGAGTAAGTCCAGGGAATAAGGAGCCGGGGGGCAATGTGGTGCTTCGTTAAAACCAGGGGTCATTCATTAAGGGTGGGATCCTTCCCTCAGCTTAAATGTCTTGAAGGAGAGGGGAGCTTCAAAGTGATTATGGTCAGACATGGTTATCCATGTCAAGCAGGGTCAGAAGTTAAAGGGTCCCTGGTGACTGCTGGCATGTCCCAGGATGGTGCCCCCATCTCCCCCTACAGCTCCACGAGAGGCATCACTGGAAGTCCAGGGGGATTTCTTTTCTTTTCTCATTAATGCCACCACCGAAATCCTGCAAGTCATATGGCATTAAAACAATATGTAGGAAACAAGTGAGCTGTTACTCTGGCCCCTACCCTATGATTTAGGACCCTTGATATATTCCAGAGTTGTAAAATTAAATATAAGAGATGGAAAAATAATTATATATAAAATATTATGATTTAATAAAAAACTTTTTATTGTGTGATAACAACATATTTCGTCATCTAGGCTTCAAATAAAATGGCATATAAGCAAATAATGATACTTTTTTTTTCTTATAGGGTGTTTTTGGTGTTTGATAATTCATTGTCGATAATCCCTTTTTATCCTGCAAGGTCTATACAGTGATTACAACAGCTGAACAAATTATTATTGTTTAGTTTTTTCTCATCAGTCAGAAATCACACAGAAATTGTCCTACTGATTAATTTTTAAACTTTTTTTTCAAATCATATGACTTCCTTTTAGGAACGCAGCCAAAGCAGCAATGTGGGGAAAACACATTTGGATCTGGGCTGTACATCTCTGTGGCCATGTGATGCATTTTCACTGGTAATTTTGCATTTGCTGCTGATAAGTGACCATAATTGAAGTCCTTTTCACTCTTTCATAACCTGTCAAAACAACAGTCACTCTTTGAATGAATTGATTAATTGAATGACTTTTATAATTTGAATTTTCCTTTGGCTTCTCCCAATGTACAACTTAAGTACACGCATAGGCAAACGGGCAGGTAGCAGCAAACAGGTTGTATGGCTGGGATTTAAAGTAAAGTTCTTAAATGATTTCCACCTGAAGTGATGGTCGGACAGGAGTAGCTCTCACTCTGACTGGACTGGGTGTGAGGTTATATGTTTATTCTTCCTATGTGCATCACTGTCAGACGTATTGCAAAGTTGTTTTGGATCACTTTCTCTACATATTTACAATCAACCTTTCAAACCT
Organism: Chaunax sp. Z400; assembly: GCA_037577475.1. Taxonomy (NCBI): domain Eukaryota; kingdom Metazoa; phylum Chordata; class Actinopteri; order Lophiiformes; family Chaunacidae; genus Chaunax; species Chaunax sp. Z400. Next base: position 21,377,583 of record CM075187.1, on the reverse strand, counting down.
TTCTGACTGGACAGGTTCTGTAAAAAACAAAAAAAAACCTTCACCCTGATCGACTGTCTTCAGGGTCTGCATATTTTTGTTTTATTTAGTTTTTCAGTCTGCCAGCCAATCCTCTGCCCTCCTGAATTTTCATTCGCTTTGCTTTGTGTTTTTGTGTCTTTGAGATGAAACTTTGATGCACTTATGGAATGAAGAGCTCTCCCTGTGCAGGGAGTCTGAAAGAGGCCACAAACACAAATGCCCTCTACTGAGCAGCTGTGTCCCACTGTTTGCTTTAAAGGAAGCCCTCCCCTCCACACACACATGTGCGCACACACACACCCTGCTCTGCTTTGTGCACACCAGTGTCCGCCTGCCGATGCCCGTCGGGGCCCGGCTGTGTGTTTGCTGCTGCTGGCTTTGATTTGCTGTTTTGTGCCGCTGTCCTGCAGTCGTCCCAGGCCACCGCAGGTTTGGAGGGGTGGAGATGAGGGCGTGTTGGGGGGTTGGTGTTGGTGGTGCTGACAGAACCTCCTCAAGGCATTCCACATCATTTGTCATCATCTCAGATGTTTTTCTTTTTGTGCTCTCTGCAACATCAAAACATCCCCTGACCCTCCCTGCCCCCAGATTTTCAGAGGTTTGAATTAAAATTGCTAAAAGTGACATGAGCTTTATTCACTTAGAATGAGGATGGAGACCTAATGCAATTCACCCGTGATTCTGTGACACACAGAAATGTGCACAGAGTAATGATATTCACTGAAACACAATAGTGTAGATACAACAGAGTAGATGAAAGCAATCATTTTAGAGCATGTTAGTTAATGTTTTCTGGTTTTGATTTTTCAGGTGGTTTTCGTTATTCTCTCCAATTATCACTATGAAACAGAAAAAAATAACCATTTAGATCATATAATTCCAATTCTTACGGTATCAATGGACGTCAGTATATGAAACTGAGTAGGGACCACATCCAAAAATTGTGTGTAGAGGATGATTTCAAATCAAATCAAGATAATGAAATCAAAGTCAAGCTCAAAACTGATGCTAAAGTTCAGCAAATCCCAATTTAGCATCCATTTACACTTTTTAACTGTCTGTACACCAGAATATTTCAGATTTTTTCATAGTGTAAACTAAACAGAAGAAAATGTGACTCACTGTTTAAATCAAACAGTATTCAAAAACAGATTTTTATTCATTTTAATGAAGAAACAGAAATATGTTTGCATCATATGGAAGAAAGACTGCACCAGAATGACATCCTGACATCATTACTGGACACCTGAAGAGGGGATCTGGGTAATTTTCTTTAGAAAGATGAATTGGGAATGAGACCCCCTCTATCTTGTTGTCTGTTGTAAATCACTATATCCACTAGAAAAGTATTTCCTTATAATCACAACACTTACCTTTTGTTAAATACACCATTTTTTTGTGGTTGCACGAATACAATGCTTATATTGACTTTGTGCTTCTAGCAATGTTTTCTTCAATCATGAATTTACACACACATCGAATACAACAAGGATCACATTAGTGTTTGATCGACAAACTTTTTTAATTTTGGAATGCAGTCTGTTTGAATTACCCTAGTTATGGGGTTATGTGAGACAAGTAGAGCAAAGCAAAGTGGAGCATTTGAAGAGATATGAGGGCATTGCCCTGTCCAGACAGAGGCAGAGGTGCAGCTCTCATCCTGAAGTGTGTTTTTGTTTGTTAGGTTGTGTATGGGAGGATTCCCTGAGGGCAGAGGAACCTGGAACATTAAGCCTTGCCATAGTGGCTCAGCACATCTCTGAGCCTTGAGCTGCACTGGCAGCTTGCCCAGGGTAGAGGTGGCAGCAGGGGTGGCACAGGTTTGGAAAAGGCCCCTCAGACAAACAATCCCACTCTATGTCTGAGATGGTAGAAATGTTTATGCCACTTTATTTTTTGGAATCAAGGATGCTACAGAAGGTAAAGTTGGCTGTTGTTTGACGGCGTTCACCCAGAGAAACATTTTGAAAGAGGGAAACAAATGACCAGGTTGTGTTCAGTGGCTGGACAGTCTTTATGATGCAGACTGAAAATGTATCACAATCCATTTGAAAACATCTAAAAATAATCACCATTTGAAGAGATCAATGTAAGGTTGATTCCGGCCCCTGGGAATTGAGCTGAAATGCAATAAATAAACAGGATTTACATCAGAGAAAGTCGTCATAAGACAGTGAGGTTAAGGTTAGGTTTGCATTCTTCAGGGTCAGTTCAAACTGGAACTGTTAGAGAAAGCGGTTTAATTACTGAATTTGGCAGAGATAAGAAGAATGAACTCTCCATTGGCCAAGGTGTTTCTAAAGCCTCTGTCAATTTGTGTTTTCTATCCGCCTCTCATCAGCAGCTTTGAAACAATTTTCAGTTTAGGAGAGGTAGATCTGAGCATACAGATGCCCAGCATTATTATTTTACAGCTTTTTTTTTCTGGAGTTTCACATTGGTCGCTGTTCTTTCAAAATGTATAGGTGTCAACGTTATTACTCAGTCATCCTCACAGAAAACTCAAGGCTTTCAGTCTGTGTCTACTTACTCACCTCATTCTCACCTTGTGTATAAGTTGATGCAGGGCAATCAAGTCCAAAAACGGCTTTTTATTCATTTAGTTATAGAAACCAGTGACACACAGCATAAAAAAAGGCTGCACCTACACTGGAGTTATAATACATAACCAATGTTCTATTTCATGGCTCCACACTCTAAGGCAATCACCAGGGGAATACGGACGAAGCAGGAAGTAGTCCCTACCTCAATAGGTCGGTCTGTTACACAAATGCACCCACGTCACAAGAAATCAATCCCTAGCCCACACTTTGTCATTGTGTCACAGCATAGTTGAGCATGGAGCACGTCAAATGTACAGATATGGCACAGGGGGAGTATTCTGTAGTATACCTGATATTGACCATGAGGGAATGAAACTGGAAAACCACATAAAATCTACAACTGTGAAAAGTGGAGATGGTGGATACACTCTGTAACAGTCCAGCACAGAGCAGAGAAAGAGAGAAGACAGCTCTCAATGTACTGAGAGTCATGAAGGGAAGCACACAGTGGAAACACCCCAAATAACACTCAAAAAGTTCTTATCAAACTTGGGTGTTGATGGAAGAATCTGTTGAAAAAATGATGGTCTGAGGTTCCTCGTGTGAGCTCTGTTACAGCCCCATAGAGTCTCTATGGAGCCAATCATTCCATATATGGAAGCCAGGAGGGGGACACATCGTATATGAGATGTCCAGTGAGGAAAATATCACAACACATATGGTCGAAGGGAATTAAAATTCTGGGATTTTTCTAAGGAAACCATTCCTCTGGACCGTACCCAGGTGAGACAACAGCTTTCACACTTAAACAATGGTACCAAAGTCTCAGGGCGAACAGTCTCAGGTTCAGTCAGCCCGGGTGTGAAAACGCCTTTAGAGAGCGATCACACCTACATTCTATTGTCTTGGAATTGACTTTGTTACATTTGTGTATTTAATTCATTTAAGTTCTCACAAGGTAAACAGAGCTTTAGATACCAATGAGAGTTTTACTTGTCTGTTGTTCCACAAGGTTGGATGGTCCCTGTTCAATCAGTGCCATAGAACCTGAGTCTGACCAACAGCATTCCAGCTCTGCCTGCATGGAGACATGTCTTGTGCTGCTCCTTAGTTTAGAAAATGAGTCACAAAAAAAGAACCTATAAAACTTTTGCAGGGTAGGTTTGCTGGTTAGCATGACAGCTGCAAATGTTAAGATGTGATCATTATCCACCAATGTCAGTGCTTACAACATGATCTGTCTTTGTGAGTCATTTCAGGGAATCAGGGACCTTACCTGTGCTTTGACCCAAGTAACCAATGCTCAAACCAGGGTTTGAACCTTGGTAATATCATGAGAGAGTATGTTTCCATAGTTATGCAGCAGTCCAAACGATGCTGCAGTAACAGCTTCCATTACCACCAGATCTTTGGTAATTAATAAATGGATGAGTGATAATTTCTTAAACTCACAGGTGGATAAAACTGAAATACTTGTCAGGCCAAAAACAATAAGAGAAGTGCTGTTACGTAATACTGGTCCCCCTAAAAAAAAAAACCCACTGATACCTAATCTTATTAAAAACTCTGCAGCTCAGCTATTAACCAGAACCAAGAGGAGAGAGAACATTAGTCCAGTTTGAGCTGTCCTGCACTGGCTTCCTATTATGTCTAGATTGACTTTAAGGTCCTTCTCCTTACATACAAAGCTCTTAATGGCTTATATTAATAAGCTATATTGATAATTCCTGTGTTCACTATTTACCTTCAAGAACACTGAAATCATCTGCTGCTGGTTTGGCCGGGATGGTCCAAAGCTATGGACGACACTACTGATAGATATCAGGGAAGACAGTTTAAATATTTTTAAAAGAAAATGTGTCTACAGAAGGGGATGAGGGCCACATTAAATCTTTCTTTTAAGATTCTGATATTTAAGTCAGAATTCTGAGAATAAAGTCAGAAGTCTAATAAATATTTTTTAGTTTTTTAAGTCAGGGAAAAAAAACAGAATTCAGACTTTAAACTCAGATTTCTGTCTTTATTCTGAGACAGAATTCTGAGATTAAAGTACAAATTCTGACTTTTTGTCCTGACTTTAAAAACAAAAAACATTGTTTTGACCTCTGTCTTTAAAGTCATAATTCTAACTTTTTTTTTCTTGTTAATCTTTTTACACCTTATATGTGCAGATGATATTACAGTACCGTTCTCACTTATTACGATTAAGCCACTATTGCAGTAACAAATATGTAACAAATGTCAGTCTGTATTGTTTTACAACGCTGTTGATACATGTGATATTTTATTTATTTGCCTAAAAGGACAGGATAGCCCACCCATTCAGCACACTATCATCATCATCAGAATCAGGACTGGGAATGGATATTTCCTGTAATCTGTCAAAAACTGCTCCACTGTTCTCCCTCTAAGTTTCTATGTCATCCCTACAAATCTGCACAAATCTGTTTCAATGCAACCGTTATCAGACTTGATGAGGTGAAACGCAGAGGGGGGTGTACAAAAAGTGAATATAGGGTTCCTGATGTAGTTCCAGAGTTTATTTGGTCCAAAAGGTTACAACTGTGGCTCCCCGCCCTACTGGGCCAGCTGTCAATCACACACATACAAGCAAGTGCAAGCAAGTGGCATCGTTCACACTCGACCAACCGAACAGGGGTAGAAAATATTACTTGGTCTGAATGCAGTTTCTCTTCAAGAACCTCCCTCTTTCTCTCCCTGTTCTGTCTTTCTCTATCTCTCTCTCTTCCTCTCTTTCTCTTTGTAGTTAGAGCACCAGAAGCTGTGGAGAGGAGAGTCCATGCGAGCCAACAAAGCTATTGAAGCATTTCTCTCCTCTCCTCTCTTCTCCTCCCCTCACCCTCTCTCTCCATCCCTCTCTCCCTCTCCCTCTGTTCAGGCCTTGCTGTGTTTTTGGCAGTTACTACTGACCATCATGAACGTCATTGCCAATTTTTGTGAAAACTGGCACATATGGCAGCTGAAGTGCCATATGCCATACAGAATATTTTTTGGCTGTTTCCCCCATTTGTATAATCGCTGGATCCGGTATAAAAGTGGCTCATTATTAATTCATTCCTTCCCAGTTTTTTTCATTTCATTTTCCCTCTGTGTTTTTTCTCTTGTTTCATTTTCCTTCATTTTTTCCCCCGATATACTTGATGTCTGCGAGGACAGCAATGACATGTTAATTTAACGTGCAGTGTGGGGATTAAAGCATTTGGTTGATTCAAAGCTAACTGCGAGGACTGCTGCCAGGGTGGAAGTCCATCTACACAAATTAATATTGTTTGTATTCAAAGCTACTAAATTAGGTTTTAAATATTTTAATTCAGAACTAAATTGGTTTATTGTAACAACAAACCCAACTCTTATGGCTAGAAATAAAGTCATTTTATCTTTTTTTTTCTTGATGCAACTTCCTCTGCAGGTTGAGCCAACATGCAGAAGCACCAACCTCACAGTTTAAAATAATTCTTTGTAATATTCTTGCTCAATAGTTAGAGTTCATGTTTTTTTCATTTGGATTCTTGTGCATTCCACAAGAGCCAAAGGAAGAAAAAAAACAACACTTTCTGTGTGACAGAGAATTTAAACAGCTTATTTAAGAGCTATCCTGAACTGGCCAGAGGTTGACTGACTGTGAAATTATTGAGACTGAGCAGCAGGACTGACATCTATATAAACTTGTGATTAAATGAGACAAACCTCTTTTTACCGCTGCCTGTACTTCCTCCTCTGTCTCACATGAACAGCTCTCACATTCTTCTTCTACTATCACAGGAAATGTCTCCTCTTATAAGTCTCTCTTTCTTTCTTTGACACTCACACACAAACACCCCACACTTCCTCTTTGCTTTGCCTCAGAGTCGCTGCGCATCTCTTCCTTCTCCTCTTCTGCCCTCCATTGGAAAGAGACTGGAAGGTCTACGCTGACTCCCCGCGTTCACAGTCCTGTAACTCTTACATCTCAACTGTGTTCACAAAAACTCCACTCAGAGCCAGGGACGGGTCTTCTTCTTCATTCCTGAAACAAATGATGATGTCATTAATAGACAGAATATACAGAGGCTTGGTCCAAGATCACTCCCTTGATCAGTCATTCCTTTTAACAGTCAATAGATTGCAGTGAATTCCAGTCTTTAGTTTAAGTCGCATTAACTTAATAAGCAGACCACCCACAGTCATTTTTCCTATAAGAACATATATAAATTACACAGTTTTGTGTATTACTTTGCAAATAATTTCGCTTCCTCGAAAATTTGTCATCCATTTTTTAAGGTGGGTCTTCTTTTCTTTGTGCAGGGGCTGAGTCACTTACTGTCACATAGTGTAAACAGTTTTAAATTCAATCGATTTGTTAATGGATATAAAAACACATATTATCTTGTTATTTATCATGTGGTCCCAAAACATTAAAAGACATACACCAGACAAGTGACACATCTGTTTATAATAACATCACAAAACTCATTTTATATCAGTATGAACTAGACCAAAAAAAAATAAAAAAGATCGGATGGGCGACATGCAAAAAGAAAACAAACAAACGCTCAATTACAATTTTATTAATATGCTTTTGCCAGCACCATAACTCTTCTCTCATTTATTGAGAACTTGCTATTTAATTGTAGGCTGTTCCACAGTGTGGCACGAATGTATAAAAGGGAATATTCTCATTACATTTTTCACTTGAGGCTTTACATGAACGAGTTATAGCCATGCTGAGTATGGATGTGTCTATAGCTATGGCTGGGCCTAGAAGTGCTGTAGGTCGATTTAAGAGCATGTCCACTGAGGATGCTGGGCTATACAAGCAGCAGTCTAACACTTGTTTATTTAATTAGTCAAAGGCAAAGCATTGCATTAGTAAAAAGTCAAGCCCATACTATGGATGGCACACTTATGTCCTATTTTTGTGAATTTTGAGGGCACTAGTGCATTACAACAACAACAACTTAGAAATTTAGCATAAATATATAGTACACTATAACACATGATCTAAAATAAGGTATCATTTCTGAAAAAGTCTGGGAATAAATTTGCTCTCTCATGTTTTTCCTTCTAACATATTGATAAAGTAAAATAAGCATCAGCTGCTTTGGTGACATCATTACAAGCAGACAGTGGCCATCATAAAAAGATTTAACAAAACAGCAATTGCAGCAAGCACGCAAGACTCTACGTCTCTAGCATCAGGTAGAGACTATGATCGACACTGTCAGAAATAAAAAGAAATAAAAACAAAAATAAACAAATAAACAAAATAATGACAAGTAAATAAATATGGAAATGTATCCAGTTTGTATGTCAACATGCAAACAAAAACCTCCTTTAAATGCCACACCATACCTTACAAGACGTTAACTGGAATGAATGGCATGCTTACATAATTGGAATGTCCATAACTGAAGACAGCATATCAATAATAACAATTTTTGTTAATCATATACAGTTGTATGAAAATGTTCTGCTTTAAATGCATACAGATACACATATTTATAGTGGAGCTGCAAGGTACAACTACATACAGTATAAGTAGTAGTCTTTGTATTCTGACTGTTTTATAAAGGAAGAAAGTACCCTATCCTCTTTCTATTTTATGTGTGTGTGTGTGTGTGTGTGTGTGTGTGTGTGTGTGTGTGTGTGTGTGTGTGTGTGTGTGTGTGTGTGTGTGTGTGTGTGTGTATGTGTGTGTGTGTGTGTGTGTGTGTGTGTGTTGGACTATAAAAAACAACATATTCCACTCCACGTATCAAAGTAAAAGGAGATTTATTAAGCAGCTTTTTTGAAAACAATAACTGTCAACATGGCCACAGCTGAGGACTTTGACGTGTGGGTGAAGAACTGTTTTTCCTGTAATGTGTTTACCCATCAAAGATCAATGCATTAGTCTCCAGATTTGTTTGTTTTTTAACAAAGCATAAAACATGCATTGTATTTGGTGAGATGCGGTGACAGTATATCCCAGACGCAGCTCTGTGAGTCTGCTGAAGTCCATTTGTAAAAGCTTTTGTTGTCTTCTCTGGATGTGTTAATGAAACGTAGGGGGATTAGGTTATCATTGCCACAGAATTTTGCTTTAGAAGGAGAAGATTAAAGATGAAGTTTGGTTGAGAAATTGCTCACAAAATATTCAAGAATGTCTGTTGATCCATGATAAAAATATGATCCTGTCAGAAACTCTCTCTATAATTTATGGCTTTGCATTTATAAGCAAAGGATTGCTCCCAGAAGATGCCGCATGATAGAAGTGATTTAATCATGGTGAGGGCATCGGTCTGCATCCCTCATACAGTATTTGCTCAACAGGTAATTAGACCTGATAGGAACTTCAGTTGGTTAACACAGGAAAAGGTCACCAACTGTTCATGATGCCAGTCTTCATTTTTTTTTAAGCTTCATGCTAATTGTCCTTGTTGGTCTGTTGGTTCTGCACACAGTCATTTTCAGTTGTACCTAAGAGTTGCAACTTTTGTCATGTCAATTGATGAGAAATGACAATTTGACAAGTTGCTGCATGAAATACGTGGCTTATAAAATAATTTTAGTTTAAAACATTCAGAAATGTACTCAAATTATCAATAGAATGTAAAAAATTAACAACTTTGCTTGTTTCGTAATACCTCTTTGTACTTCAAAAGGTGGTAGTCCGATAGCCCTGCATAGTTTCAGATTGGAGATGTATGAATTTCTCAAATCTGATGGGAAAAAAAGTCAAGAAAGTGAATATTTTTACAGCTTTTACACATTAAATTGAAAAATACAACTGTACCTCTTCTGAATTCAAGTTTTTGTGTTCTTTGTGTTTGTGCCAAAGAAGAGCTTTATTGTCTTGTTGGCTAATCATAAATCATCCTTCATTCAAACTCGACAGAAACAATAAAATTCACCAAAACAGTCTTTATTTATCTTTCCACAGTTCCAACAATTGACATCTCTTGATGGGAAAACATTCTACAAGTAGCTTGTCCAAACTGGTGATGACTAATGTCCCTCGATCATCCTTCACTTCAGGCCTCTCCTCATCTACGCTGTTTTTGTCGTACCCAGAGTCTGATGGAGTTAGGTATAGGGCTATTAACTGCACTGCAATGAATTTACCAGCTAACAGCAGCTAGTAGCTACAGCCTAAGATAGCAGCAGCTGGTAATATGCAGCCCCCCATAAGTTTGAAGTGACCTTTGACAGGTGGCAAATGTATTACATATCACACCTTTTACAAATCACTATATAGTTAAACTATGGTCGTGGTTATAAAACTAATACACTTAGTTAAGTTCAGGAAAAGATAGTTGATTTTTTTTAAAGGTGAATGTTAATTACATGTTTGGAACAGGTTGCAGGATAATCACACATGCTATATGTCCGTCCACCACTCAACATCAGCCCCGTTTTTTCCTCACTAGCCTAATACAGTTTATTTAGAAATGAAGCTCTAGCAAAGGTCAAGCCAACAAAATTGCCCCTTGCACACTTAATCCCGTAGTTTACTTTTGATACCATCCTGCCCTTCACACCTCTCACGCATGCTCAGGCTTAATTTTCTACTGTCATCGTCTGGGGCTGTCAATTGAGATATTAGCTTATCTCATCAGCTGGTCACATCTGTCCAATAGCACGGTGAAACTCCTCCATTATTAGCCTATCATCTTGCTGCTATCTTTTTTAAATATGCTTGTCTGTGCCCCTTTAGTTCATCCATGCTGCTGCTAATACCCCCTACACCTCCCCGTTGCCGCAGTCTTTGCAGATTCACCAATTTGATTATTTCATCAGCCTCTTCAGTGTCAGCAGAATCATCAGCCACCACCACCACCAGTGTCTGCATTCCAATGGGGGATTTATTTGGTGCAGCTCAGGGCAGATGCTCTTCCATCGGAACCTCTCTGAAGATTCTACGTGCCAAAGACTTTCTGACAGACTAATTATGAGATATCATCTGCTGCCATAAACAATTATCTTTACTTTATTCCCTTGTCTTTCCGGTTTGAAATCAGGAAAATTCTCAGGAAAACTGGAGTGATATGTTTACCGATGATACCGTGTTGATCTCAACCACACTCACCAGTTTTGTTTCTTCAATTTTTCCATCCTCATGTCGTGCATTAGCACAGGATAATGAAGTTAAAACTCATGGTCCCGCCTTTAAATCTTGTATTGGCTTGGTTAGTTTTTAGAGCTAGGAAAAAGTTAGACATGTGGGCTGGAACCAGGCTGTGAAGCTGCAGATATCAAGACTCGAGCATGTACACCATTAACATGATAACACTGAAATGATAATGCTTATGTTAGCATCCGAAATGTTAGTATACCACAATAGTACTCTAAATTTTAAGTTTTTTAAAATCAATATAATTCTGCTAAAATGTTAAAAGGGACTATTCATCTGGCAATGACTGTAACATTTAGAGTAAGTAATGTGCTGAGAACTACAGCTGTGGGTTCAGCTATGATTAATGAAAGATTAAGTCTGAGACTTCATGTTACATGTTATCTCTGAACAGCTCTCAGTCCCTCCTTGTGCTGTTTCTCATTTTCATCTGAACAAATTCAACTCTTCATTAATGACAAATGAGAGTACCGACTTCATAGTCTTTGCCTGGAAATGACTGAAAGACTGAATGTGGACAGAAGGGAGTGGTGCTCAGGAAACTGTCAAATTATCCAGATGACTCACAGACACAATGCTCCCAAAACTGTGAATTTCTGTCTTAAGATTTGCACACACACACATAAACCCCTCCAGCAGCGTCACAGAATCCCTCTACTCTCCAGTACAACCATCTTCTCATTTCCTCACAATTCTTGCATGAAAGATAATTTAACTTGTTTGTTGAAGTTGCACAGCATGTCATTTTCTTCTCTTCTTTCTCAAGATTTCAAATCAGAAACTAAGTACAAAATCTAAAAAAAAAAAAAATCACAGAATCACAAATCACTATTAGAATGAAAACCCACAGATCGCACAGCACAGCAGCGTTCAAATTGCATGCTGGCAACCTGATTTCACTTTTTTCTATGAATGAAAAATGTATTTCTATGGCACACTGTCTCACGTTTCACATTACATGGATATTTATTTCTGGTAAAATTAGAATTATGTCAATAAGTAAACAAGAAAAAGCTTTGAAATACAGCAAACAACATTTTTGGTTAAAAAGTTTTATTTCATTTTAACCATGGTTACATGCAACAATGACTCAGGAGCCAATGTATGTTGCATAGCATCTTATCACTCCCTTGCTTTTGCATGAACATATGTACAAAAAATAATTTACTGAAAAATAAATATTATTTTACCAAACTAGTTGAAAATCATGAACAATTTCACAAACACAACAGTGCAAAGCCAGAAAGTGGAAACTCTCGTCAAGCTGTGACAACATTATTTTATCATTCATGGACTCGCCATTGTGAGTGTGTTTGTGTGTGAATTTATTACGTCTACTCTGATTTTTGGTGCATGTCCTGATCATTCAGTTCACTAGAGAATCCTTCAGCTGATCTGCACATTACCTCAAATGTACCTGTAACATACTGTAAACTCAATGCACCTGCAATATATTTATTTATTTAGTTAATTTTTGTAGGAGTGTAGGTAAGATCCTCTGTCTGTGGACGGAGTGTGAAAATAAAGGCAACACAAAAGAAGAAGTTCAAGAAAATGCAATTTAAGAAAATATCAAAACAAGGACAGCTCTTATACTGAATCTGCTCTTTGGACCTGAGCCCACATATACAGATTATATTAAATATCTCGTCTTAATTGTTGTCTTTTGGGATTTGGTGGTTCTTTTGAGTATCATCCCTTGGTGCCTTCATGATTCACCATTCTGGATGTTGTGTTACTTCCAGGAGGAAGTGAAGAGGAACTGATTGGTTTGATGGCCTGAGAACATCTACTTTCATTTCATGTCTCCTGCTGCTGCATCATTTTATGACTTCTAATGAATTCAGCTTCAGTGTCTGCTTCAGTGAAGCCTCACGATGAAGTACAGATCACAGTAGTGTAATTTGAATGGAGTTTGACCCTCATTTCCTCCCTTCTCTAGCAGGCCACTCTCTGCATCTCTGTTTTAGGGCTGCTGTTCTGTATCTGGCTCTGGCCTTTGACCCCTGTGGTTGGGTATTATGACTGATTAAGATGATTAAGACTTATGTCAAATTAATAAATTATCTTTGGAAACTAGATTTCGACATCATAGTAAATCCCAACTCCTCTTGTTCTGTCAGCTGCTATTTGTTTCTTGAAAATAACAAGTGTATTTTTGTGCCTCTAATTTGCAAAATTTGGCAGAAATTGTAGCCTAATGATGAATGATGAATAGTCCTTAGTTGAGCAGATTCCAATACACTTAGCACAATAAGTTCATTCAGATGAACAGTCATGTTGACAAGTAAAATATATAATAGAATATTGTTTGGAAGCCATTTCTGGGTTTTGTTAGTTCATTTGTCAAAACATAATTTTACACTTTTCAGTAATAAAAAGCTCAGTCTGCTCTAATGGAAGGTGAATACTACATTAATTATTATAAACTCTAAGCAATTTGTCATTGAGGACAGGTTATTGATAGCATAATGGAATTTCAGTTTTTATATAAAATAAAAAGTCCCAGTAATTATTTAATCAGTTATATATTAAAGAATTGATGTGTTTGTCCAGAAAAAGGTTTCAGTCTTTTTATTTTAAGAATTGTCTTATTGTTACTTGAATAACGGTCAGTTATTATAACCTATAGGGATCTTAAAATCTTCTCATTCAGGTTTTATATCAATCACTTTTTGTGACTACTACTACACCTTGTCATTTTAGTCTAAATCTACAAAACAAATACATGTAAGCTACAAATTTTACTTTTGACATATATTTAATTAAGCATATAGAGTGAAGAGTAGATTAAGAGGGCTACATCGTCTTTTAACTGCATTTCAGTGTGCAGAAAAGCCTCTTTGGAAAGACAAACGTAGTTTAAAAAACTGCCAAAATTACTGGGGCACCTGACCTGAAGATTTTCTCTCCTTTTCGTCAAAATAACAACCACTCACTCAATGCAAATTATACACTGGCGCCCCCTAAATGAGTCTGAACACAGTACAGACAGCAGCAGCAGCAGCGGCGTCGGCGGCGGCCCACAGTGAGACTACACGGGATGTAGAGCCGCTCTGGAGGGGAGGCGGCGGAGAGCGTCCAAGTCTAAGAAAGTGTCTCACTTCAGATGAAGGTTAAAACCACAAAGGAGGTCAGTTTATCTGAATTTCACGCCAATTTTTTAATTTTTTATTTATTTATTTGTGTGTGTGTGGGGGGGGGTTATTAAATCAATAATAATAATAATAATAATAATAATAATAATAATAAAAATAATTGTGTTTTAACTTCAACCTATCTGATATTTCACATAACATTATTTAAAAATCTTAACATGATACTTTATTTTAATAGAAGCACCAACTATTGTGATTAGAATTACAATCATAATGGGAGGGGGCTCTTCAGCCCGCTGCTCGTCCATAAATCGCATCAAATGACAGTCGGTCAGTGAAGAGTTAAAGGGAGGAGACGGAGAGTGACACGCCTCATTGGGTAGATTATGTGCCGCAAACAAAAAGTGTGTGTCGGTGTGCCAGTCAGCCAGAGCATCGGGCCCCATCTGCACGCCTCTCTCTCACTCTCTCTCTCTCTCTCTCTGTCCCTTTATCCGTCCAGCTCTCTCTACCCCGCCCGGTCACTTCCAGTGTCCGCGACTCTCTGCAACAGCAGCAGCAGCACAGTCGCTTTCACCTCACCGGGGGAAATGTACTGACACTACGGACTGGATCAGGAGCGCATCATCATCTCCATCACCTCCATCACCCTCACCTCATCCCCCTGCTTGTTTTTTTTTCTTCCCCCCGGGGGTACAAACGGGTTTTTGATTCGTTTGTGGATTACTGTTCTTCCTCCTCATCGACGGAAAGGTAGGTTTGTGAAGCGCGTGTGGTTTTGATAGTTTGTACGGGAGGAGGGGACGATTTGTGGGTTTGTTTTGCGCGGCACATGCAGCCACACATCCTGCATGCGCTGAAAGCGTCGCAGGAGGAAAGAAAAAAAAACGCAGATGTGCCGCGGACAAAACCCGCAATTCAACCTCAGCGTTGATTTAGGACAGTTTTCAGCCTGGCACGGCTTTAGCAGATGGGTTAAACACCCCCTCATCACTGCTCCCCCCCCTCCCCACCCGCACTGGGTTTGAATGGGAGGGTGGCTGATTTCCTCCAGTTTATGGATGTGCGAATATTCAGTTCTTTATATTTTTTTCTCTCTTACTTGAGCGTGGCCAGGGCTAGATATTATTCACCGAATATTTTGTATGTGCAGCGACCAGGCCTTCTTCAGTTCCTCTGAATATAATGGGGTTCTGTGTGGTACCGGAATCAAATTGTTTCAGCCAGCAGCGCAGCGTTCAAAGCCACTTTGGAAAGCTCCTCGATTACACCGTGCGCAAAATGTTCTACGAAGATCCTTTCTGTTGCCATTGATCCTCTTAGAAAGTTATAAATGCTCCAAATCAACAAGAATGAAAAAATACATTTAGTATTATTTGTTTATCAGATTTCCCTCGTGTTTATTTAACAAATGAGGAAAAATCTTAGCCAGAAGCAAGACCTCGCTTTTTTTCCGAGTACAGTCATTTAACAGTAGCCAATGTCGGGCATCTAGTCATCATTGTCATGAGTGCAGTTGTGTCTGAATTGGATCACTTACACGCGCAAACACTGAGTTGCCTCTCGATTACGCACAGAAGAAAACAAACTTTTAGCTCAACTGTGGATTTCTTTATTTTATTTTATTTTTTTCAGTCAGCTAACTTGATATTACACGAGCGGTGTAATGTTACAAATCGATTCGAAGTAATGCCATAACAGGAGAATTAAACATCTAAATAAATCACGCAATTGCTAAAAATCATTGTACCGTGAGTCAAATACGCATTTAAAGAGTAATGAATCATATTTTGTAATGTCCAGAGTCAACAAAATATTTGGTGCAACAATAATTTACCCCACAGTCAAGACCAGAATATGATTAGTTCACCGCTGGGAATTACTTTTTAAGGAGCAGGCCCTCTTATTTTTCTCCAGCGTAGCGTATCTTATTTTCTGACTGCATTAAAACCCCTTTTCTTCTTTTATTTTTATATTGTTCACGTGTCCCTTAATTTATGGCTGAACAAGTGTGTATCAGGTGCAGGGCTCCACGCGCAGTTTCTGCTGTGGGAGGAGAGGAGAGGAGGGAGGGAGAGAGCCGCAGCCGTCTAAACACACACATTCAGAGGTTAGAAAAGGGAGAAAAGAAATAATTAACTGGTCCTGCTGCTTTAATTACAGTCTCAGAGGGGAACGTGGTGGATTATGCTAATGAGGCGGCATACGATGCCGCTTGTAGAAAGGAGAGAAAGGTTGGCTCACATGAAATCACTGACTTTGACAGTCCACTTGAAACCCATTGGACATGCTCTCTCTCCACTGGACAGACACGGACGTCACCAGAGTTTTTCTTTGTTCATGGCAATAAACATTCTGTTTTCATTCTATAAAATGATTTTAGACAGACACAGGAAACCTATACTAACACTCAGCTATTATCAGAGGAATACTCCGGTTATATAGTATACAATAATAATAAAACATACCCTAAAGTAGTAGACGGCAATTAAATCACTCTTAAGGTCCGCAAAGACTTTTCAAGTCACTCAGGGAATATTTTAGGGATAGTATTTTTTTTTTTTCGTTCTGAGTTTCGTTAATAGCCTAATAATTACAGCTAATGAAACGAGAGCAATGAGAGCCCGTAGAGGCCTATAATGCTAATATTGTATAATATTGATTTTAATACTCGTCCTAATAATGAGCGCAGACAGGCAAATTCTATCACAATCAACAATATATCTCAAATAAATAAGAAAATAATATAAAATAGAAATAAGAAAAAATAAAAATTCTCGTATTTTTTAATATACACTATGTGATAATGATAGTTATAATGATGATGATGATAATAATAATAATAACGTTTTTTTATTGTTATTATCATTGCTCTGTTGTTATTTTGGCCTTACATTTTCTATTTTTTGTATAATTGACAACATTTGGACACCACATCATCAGGATGCTGAAGGTGATGCCGTCATGAACTTCTTACGGGGTTTGAATTAATTAGAGAGCCTGGCTAAAAAGGGGGGAAAGGAAAAAAGAAATGGGCCCCAAATGACGCCCTTGACAGCTGGTTTAGCCAATCTGTCTCGGAAGAGATTTATTTCCTATCAGCAGGGAGAGAGTGGAGGGTGAACCCTCTAAACAAACGGTTCAGGCTTTAGGAAATAAAGAATTTATTCATCGCTTTGGTATTTTTCTTGTTTGCCGACTGCTGCTGGTAGACTATTTATTTCCAACCACATATCATTGCCTGTCTCTGCAGTGTGAAATGGAGGAGTCCAGCTCCCAGAAGTTGGTGTGGGATGGGGACGCCAAAGCGGTCCAGCAGTGTCTGACGGACATTTTTACAAGCGTCTACACGACATGTGACATCCCAGAAAACGCCATTTTCGGGCCCTGTGTGTTGAGCCACACGTCGCTCTATGACAGCATCGCCTTCATCGCTCTGAAATCCACCGACAAACGCACAGCACCTTACATCTTCAGGGTAAGTAGGCCTTTAGTTTGTACTTTATTTCCTCACATTTTCTTTTTTTTCAAAACCCCTGTTTTTATTTTTAATAACCCCACGATACCATTTATTTTATATTGAATTTTCAAATACAAATTTATCACCTAACATCCAACAGGCCTGCAAAGTACCTTTTATTATTATTATATGCTTTTCTTGCTGTGCAGCTCCTAATAGCAAATACATTATTGTAGATTTAGGCCTTTGCCCTGTTTTGCACATCAATACTTGAGCAAGAGGCTGAAACTTGCAGCACTATTAAAACAATGTCATATTAGTAGATCATTTCAGTCTTATTTAAATAAAATCTATTAAATCAAGACTGCCATTAAAAAAAATCCAACTAAACAAGTCATTTAATTCTTTATTGAGTTTTGAAAATCACGTTTTAATTATTTCTGGAAGAAAGAAAGAATCTGCTCATGCATGTGTCATGTGTTAGTTAAGTGAAAATTAATTAATATCAAAAAGCTGCTTCATATTGTCCATTCTAGAGAAATGTGCACTGGCTTCTATCAAGATATTGATTTTTATAGAGTTAAATACTTGGTCTTAAGGGGTTGGGTGACATTTTTTTTTTTTTTTTAACTAAAAAAAAAAAAGAAGAGTTTGAGGCATAACAATGAATTTGTGCTGTTGTAGTAACTCAGTGGGTATATGTGTTGTCCAGGTGGACACATCAGCAGCCAACAGCACCTCAGAGGGTTTGATGTGGCTGCGGCTCGTCCAGTCTGCCCGGGACAAAGAGGAACAGAACCTAGAGGCCTACGTGAAGAACGGCCAGCTCCTCTACCGCTCCCTCCGCCGGATTGAGAAGGACGAGGAGCTGCTGGTCTGGTATGGCAAAGACCTCACTGACCTGCTGCTGCTCAGCTCCAGCAGAGCTCCCTCCAAGAGCAAAGGTGAGTCGACTGAAATCATATGCTCTCTAGACCGTAAACTGTGTTGTAGTCCATGTTGTGCCTGTTTCAGTCACCAAAGTAATGACGTTATCATTTGTTCTCTACAGTCTATCTTTTCGCAATAATGTAAATTCTAGCTCTGTAGCTTCTTTGGAAATACCTCTCACACTGGAATTGCTTTATTGGTGTTCATAATGTACATATTGGAGCTCCAAGGACAAATGTACACACTTTTTGTAGTACAGTACAGTAGAAAGCTTTTAGGATTGTCTCTTTATGTCATATCTAATTTCTGTGTGTCTTGTTCACAGGTTCTTCCCACCACTTATGTCCAGACTGCAGCCAGCGATTCCAGTATGAGTATCCATTCTTGGCACATCTGCGGTTCCGTTGTACCAAAAAGCTGCAAAGCATCACAGGAGTCGACGAGGAGCCCAGCAAAGAGAGCAGCACCGAGCGACCAAACACAACCCCAACAAGGACCAGTCCAAAGCTAGGCCGCTCCAAGGGCTTCAGCAGTCCTCAGGACAGCAGCAAACCCTCTACAGACTTTCACAACCTGGCCAGGGACCTAGAGAATAACCGCACCAGCCCGCCGAGTGACAAGGAGGCTGAAATCTGCAGCGAGAGCTCAGGAAAGAGGAAATTCTCGGAAATGGAAGACAGGGAGTGTCGAGGGCGAGGCCATCCGCAATCCAAGTCTAAAGATGAGCTTGTAACGTCTGCACAGAACTACAGAGGAGCATACGGCCTCGAGGAGAACCACAGGTCCTTCTCCCCACCGGCCTCCACACAGCTTGGTCAGGGCAAGCGAAGCGCCTTCACCGAGGTCAAGAAGTCATCCCAGAACCTCAAACACCATAGCGGCAACAAAAACCTCCAGAGCTCCAACTCTGAAAACAAAGATGGTGGGCGTCCCAGTAGCAATCCATCAGAGAAGCATCTCAGCATCAGGCAGGTGTTGTCGGAGACCCAGCCGCCCCAAACCTCACCCATGGGCAGCGCTTTCACCTCTGTTGGCCAACAAGGCGATGGCAATGGCGGAGAGAGAAAGAGTGCCTTTAGCCAGCCATCTCGCTCCTCTTTCTCCCAGATCTCACCACTGGTGATGCCGCCCAAGCTGCTGGACTGCCACCCAGCGGTGGGCGACACCATCTCCTCCACTAGACTCTACCAGGCCGACCACCTTGCTGCCAAATTACAGGGTGCAGAATTGGGCGCCAACTGCCCTGTGCCGGGTGGTATGGCCAAGCAGAATCCCTTCGTCTACGCCACTACCTTCTGGCCCAAGAACTCCGGGCCTATTCAGCTTCAGATGCCCTCAACACTCACCCTCCTGCCGCCCTCTTTCACCTCCCTGTGCCTGCCAGCCCAGAACTGGTGCGCCAAGTGTAACGCCTCCTTCCGTATGACCTCGGACTTGGTTTACCATATGAGATCCCACCACAAAAAGGAGTACGCTATGGAGCCTCTGGTCAAGCGGCGGCGCGAGGAGAAACTCAAGTGCCCCATTTGCAATGAGTCCTTCCGTGAGCGGCATCACCTGTCACGTCACATGACCTCCCACAACTGACTTTCACAGACTAAGATGGAGGGGACCTTTTTTTAACAAGGTGGGACTGTGGCCCTGCCTGGATTTAAGCAGTCGACCTGGCGATAGACAGCTAAAAAATACACAAACACTCCTTGCACTTGTTTTCACTTTGGACAACAGTCTTCTAATTCCTTTGGTTCGTTTTCTCTTGCTCCCCTGTACAAAATGTCATGTTTTGGGTGTATGCAAATGCATTTCAACTTCAAAATGAATCTATTTATGAAGCACTTAAACATTTGAGAAAAAGGGAAGATTTAAATATGTGTAATTGTACAGTAAGTTGTATTTTATATCATATAAATGCAAATATAGAGAAGAAATACAAATGTAGTCACAAGTCATGGTTTACAACGCAGCAATTTTTTTCATGTCTACGATGGATATGGACACAATGGGGATATTATGTCAGACTATATTTCAGAGTGCATGTAATATTAAATAATATTGATTTAAGATGCAGTCTATACATTACAATGTAAATAATTTGTTTTACTTGAAATACAAAGTGTAATATTTTGTGTCAGTGGGGAATAGTTACAGTGTTTCTTCCTTTTGCGGAAATTTACTACTTCATAGTTTATCTAATCATGTTGAATGCATTGACAATAAAATAGCTTTATTTTCAACTGTGGCCTTTCTGGGTTTCTTTTTTAATTGTAAATGAAATGCGATTTCTTGATTGTCTGGTCTTCATTTTGCATTCATAAAACAAGATCAACACTATTTTATTATTAGATACACTATCAGATTTTTCAACCTAAATTTAACAACTTTAATCATTTTTTTCATGTTGAACCAGTTTCATTTAACATAAAATCAACTTCTCGATCGTAATAGAAATACAATAACCACAGTGTATATGCTTTTTTTTTATTGTAAAAGTAAATACATTACAAAATATAGTATAAAGTGAATTTGTTTATATGGTTAATGTTTCCTATTAAGTTAATTTCCTATTGAAAATGAAAGCACGAACACTGGATGTCACTATTATTATCGCCATTATTGACCGACGTCGACCGGTTTAATTCTAAAGGAACTTTTCACCGAGAGGTCGCTTCAACTAGAGCATTGGAAAGAAAACATTTACATACCCACGAATTTGAGTTTCATGTTTAAAATATATAATGCGGGCCTATATTCTAATAAAAGGTTTAAAATCACGACGGAGTGATTTGTAATTCATGTGATTTGTATTTTTTTCTGCTGTAAATCTGAAAACAAAGAAATGACTTTCGATCATGTACAGACTGGACATCTGCATTTGGGGTTCATGTATAATTATCATACTGGATTAATTTTGCATCATAGCGGTTATGAAGTTATAAGACGAAAGATTGTGCTCGTGCAAAAACCACACAAGTTTACCTAAAATCGTTTTTTAATATAGTTTAGTGTTTGCAATTTTCAAAATTGCTTCACAAATTCCACTAACCTGTGGTGAGGTCCAATGAGGGGCCTCATCTGTACGTAAGCTGTGATGAATAAAAACATTATGACTCGACCAGCGGTCTGACATAATTTGTGATGAAATCATGAAAAAACAACCAGTACAAAATTCAAACTAAAGTTGTTTTTATGAACCATGAAATATCTGTGGATCAATAATCACCATTTAGTGCCGATAATGAAATGGCACGATACTATGGCTGAACCTCTCAGGATAGAAACCGAAGGTGAAAATGTAGAAAGTAGTTCTACAGCGCCATCAAGTGGTGACCATAAAAACTACAAGGAGCTCAGCGAGTGGCTCCACTTCTCTGGTCTGAGGGCGCAAGTTTCGAACAGGTGGGAAAAACTTAGAGCTGAAAAAAACAAATGCTAAAGTAACTTTGTAATAGGCCATAAAACTTTATTCAATCACGTTAACACTACAGCCTTTTCTCATGAAAATCATCATTTGGCTATGACTATTAATTATGATAAAGTGAATTTGAACGATACGTCAAACTTCACAAACACATATAAATAATTGGATTAAAAAGAAAAGAAATCCAATATATTAATAATAATAAATGAATCCCTTGTGCAGATGTACAATGTAAATAAAACCATAAATATGATATTACTGAGTACACTCTGACCAACAGGCTGACAACCATTTCTGTATTTTCAGCTTTGTCACAGAAAGTGAAGCTCTGAGTTAAAAAAAAAAAAAAAAAGAAGAAGGAAAAAAAAAAAGGCACAAAATACGTATTTTAAATAATAAACTGTGGAAACTGTAAACATTTAATTTGCAGGTAAATACATTTCATTTATAAATAATTATAAACATTTTCCATAAAAGAATTTCAGTGGTACATTTACATAAGCTACTATTAGAATCATCATGTGGCTTATATCAATAGTTATAATAACGTTAACTCATCTTCAAGGCCCACAGCCATAAATAACATAAATATCTATTGAAATCATATTCATCACAAGAAATGCTGGTTTGAATGTTTTGTGGGATTGACTCTAAGAGAATGAATGTCAGCCAAGCTCTTACTCAAAGTGGACATGGAATATAAATCAGTCATCAGATGTAACAAACCAAGAGGTCAAAGGTTAAAGCTGTGTTCACTCAATGTTGAGACCCTGTCTGCTTTAATCTTAAATGCAACACAGCTTGATATTAGTTTGAAAAAAAGAATCTCAACTAAAGTTCTATGTGCAACCATTTCACTTACTATATCAGACAATATTCATGTCAAATTTCAAAGCCATACATTCAGGCAATTTTTCTTATAGTAGCTTGTTGCAATTCAGATAGTTTTGGTTAAAGTGAGAAATTATACCTGAGACTATCTGTAGTCACTCAAAAAGAGGGAGGAGATTTACTGTATGTTTTGTTTGTGCATTCATAATACTGAAAAGTTCGACAACAGGATTTATTTTACATATATATACCCATGTTGCTCAGGATAATCTGCTGACCTTATTGTAAGCAATTTTTAAAAAAAATTCTCCCAAACATTGAAAAGAAAATGAAAGATATTGCCATTATAAAATGTCACTCACTTCCATTGCACAGGGTACCAAAGTGAGAGTTATTTCAGGCACAGATTATATTAGGTTACTGACGGTCTGAGCATTTCAAGACTTGGATGGGCATGAAACTCACCTGCTCTATCATCCAAAATAAGAACAAGTATGTGAGATCATTTAGATTACTAAATAAAAAGGTGAAGGTGTAAGCCTTAATCTCAAGGCAGCTCTGACCCATCCAATCGCAAAGCTTAACATTCATTTAAATGCTGCAACAGTAAACTGGAATTTAAAATAGCACTTTGTAGAAACCTGAGAAAGCAGCTGTAATCAGCTCACTTTCAGGTTCAGGGACAGGTTGGGATAAATCCAGCAGCTTTGGTGCCTAATTCATGTTATACTTTGGTGTTCTATGTTTAGTAACATGAGGATATTATTAAGAGAACACTTTGAATGGGAATTTTATTTGGGGAAAACACAAAGCTGTCTATAGATACTAAATATATGATAACACAAGGGATAAGGTGGTAAACTTTGTGGTTTTTTTAATTTGTGCGAACTGATTACTTGAGAACATCTAAATATTACTTCTCAGTTTTCTTATACTTCAAAGAGTATTTCATTTTAAAGCGTTGGGTTGATCTCTGTAGTAGTTTGGTCTAATCAGCAGTGTTGTGATGGACAGTTCTGTCAAGGATGGGGCACCACGATAAAAGTGATAACGGTGCGACTGATGAAGAAGTCTCCCTGCAACAAAATTCAACAGAAAGTATAGTTCCTGCGTTCCTGGCGGTGAAAACGTTGAGAGACATGGTAGCAGGACATAAAAACCACATAAAGTGATGAAGGTATTAAGATTAAGAGATATGTGGATCCAGTGCAGTGATGCTCACACGATGATGAATGACAGTCCAGGTGCACATGTCTGCACATTTCACCTCATCTCACATCAACAAACACCTCCCATGTCAGCAATCCAGACAAGTCAATCTGACCCCACGGAGACGTGATCGACGAGAGACGAGAACAAACACACACACACACACACACACACACACACACACACACACACTAGTGATATTTACTACCCTCATGCTTTGCTGCTTGTGTCATCGTCCCTTTTGTGCCCCCCCCAACCCCCATCCCGCACCCGTCCCCCTTAAAAAAAAAAGACATTTGTCAGTGCATCACTCAGCACAGAGCAGCGTTGGACAGTTTAGATCTCTGCTAACCTGGCACTTCCATTTGGCTCTCTGCACCAGTCATAAGACATTTGAACATTTCAGGCATTTAGCTGATGCTGTCATCTGCACCAAGGCAACAGGGAAGTGAGCAAGCAAGTAGAGAAACCTCAGACGGAAATAGGATCATTCTAAACTATACTTTGACTGGATGTATGTTGGTCACTGGATTCGAACCAGGAACCTTTTTTGGTTATGGTGCAGGCTCAGGAATTATTTCGCCAACTTTGATACTGTACATTTGCTGTGTCTAGAATAGACCCTATAAAGAAAGCTTCAATCAACGATAATTGATGATTAATCTGCAGGTTATCTTTATGAGGAGTCAATAACATGTCAAAAAAGGGTGAAAAAGGTTCATAATAATTTCAGAGAGCACAAACTGATGTCTTCAAAATGCTTCTTTTGTTCAACCAACAGCCTAAAACCAAAATACTCTTCATTTACCATCATACATGACAAAGAAAAGCAGCAAATCCCACCTTTAAGAGGCTGGAACCAACAGAGGTTTGATATTTTGTATTTAAAAAATGACTCAAATGATTAATCAATCATAAAAATGGTGTGTTTTGATCACCTAATGTATTCATCAACTAATTGTTGCAGCTATAACCATTATGCTCATATTGTCAATAGTCAAATTCAAGGAAGGAAATTCTACAAGATGTGAGTTAGAGAACATTAGAGGTTCCAGACAGCGAGCTAACAAGGCTGTGAAAGAAACGTTCTGATCAAAAGTATCAGTTTGTCACAGTGGGATGGTCCCTGCCTGCAGACCTCCTCACACACACACCACAATTTGTTTTAAAGTCCAGGGTTTATACACGGCCAGCTTCCCCTGCTGCTGTCTGATTAGGATATCGCTGCCACATCATTAGTTTTTGAGAGTCTAAATATATACAAACAGCATCGTCCTCTATGCACTTGCGCTATTTCTGACCCACAAAGCACTCAATCCACAGGTCCGCTGACAGGGACAAATTTACACATCATGTCCACTCTGAGATGATCGCTGTGCATCCACATGCCTGTGACCGAGTGTCTCTCCCTCTGGGCCTCTACCTGTCTGCAGGATATGTCTAAGTCTTGGATTCTTCGCATCGTGGAGATGGTGACAACTCCGGAGATTAGATATTTAGGTTACACCTGTTTGCCGGCCTCAGCCGCTTTACTGCCATGTACATGAGAGCATTAAACGGATTCAATTCAGTTCACTGAAACCTTCCTCAAAAGGATGACTGTGTTCATATTCAGTAAATAAACTGATGTAGATCATGTTATCATCCTGGGATCCTGTAATCAATCAGTAGTGTCTCTCACACACATCTACGACTACTAGACTGAAGTACACCTGTCAGTATATCACACTACAATTCAACAGCATGACAAATAATGGCCACTGAAATTACCAGTTTAATCACCACCTCTATAATGGTTTCACAAAACACTTCACTTATCACACTTTCTTTTCTTTCCTTCTTTTTTTCTACCTTTATTTAACCAGGTCTCTCTTTGCCGAGGTAGCAGCCAATCACACATATTAAAGTGCAACAAATACAATATGTTATACAAAAATTCACAATAAAACAACATAGATTAATCATACAGAGTGGCCACTCAAGAAAAACATGCTCATTTCTCTATCACCACATTCCTCATAATGCCTTTAAACTTGTCAATTGATACAATACACTCAGTATCATATTATCACATTTTATTTTTGTGTAATTTAATGACATTTTTTGAAAGAATCAAAATTGTATAAAATACTACATTATAATGAGTGTAATATTGCATAGTATTATTATGGTTGTAGTACTATTATCTTACATTAACTTTAGGTTACAGCCTCTAAATGGGCTAATGTCCCTCGCTAAAAAATTTGTGTACAAAAATATGTGCGACACGAGTTCAATTTAAGACTTGCGTCAAAAATTTTTAACCAAAACAGACTTTTTAAGTAATGAGTTGGGCTGCATAATATTTGAAAACCAACATTGCAATTTTCTTCTCTGTGATTTATATTGTGATAAAAAAAACTACAGGAACTTTCACCACATGACCTAAATAGCTCTACGTGGATAAAATTAAGCGTCCTGTAGGTAAGCCAAAAAGAGCTGATAGTTAGTCATGACGGAAAAATTAAATAGTACAATAAAAATGTTATAGCTCCATCAAACCAAACAAAACAATAAAGAAAATAGCAAGTTGCAGGGAAATATACGTCACCAAATACCAGCGCTGCAAAAACAAACAGTGTGTGTGTGTGTGTGTGTGTGTGTGTGTGTGTGTGTGTCAGTACTCTGTATTTACAGCAGGTCGGCTGCTGTTTGGCATCCATGATGTCGTGACTGTGTTTCACGCAGCAGGAGCTGATGACTCTGAATATGGTCGTATTACTTTGTTACACATTCCACTGCTGCTTTTGAAGTACTTCTCTATAACAGCCATGCCACACACACACACACACACACACACAAACACACACACACACACACACACACACACACCCTCCACCCCCCCCACCTTCCTGCTGTCATGAAAGTCAACCCAACTTTATCAGTAGCAGTAATGACTGGAGCGCAAGGCAGGCCTGAGATTGAGAGTCGGCCTGCCGTGTGCCCGACTCTCCGGACT
Organism: Chaunax sp. Z400; assembly: GCA_037577475.1. Taxonomy (NCBI): domain Eukaryota; kingdom Metazoa; phylum Chordata; class Actinopteri; order Lophiiformes; family Chaunacidae; genus Chaunax; species Chaunax sp. Z400. The sequence goes on along the minus strand of CM075187.1, from coordinate 21,350,962 downwards.
GACAGTTAAAACATCAGAGGACACCTTACTTAGTTACAACCAACAGTCGTCCAGTTGAAGCTCACAGACACACACACACACACACACACACACACACACACAAAACCATCTCCTCAGAGACCACAGAGGAAATGCTCGGTAAAACTAGACAGGCATTTTTTTTACACTACTGAGAGCACATGTCATTTCAAATCTGATTCCATTTCACTCCTGTTTAGAAAGTAGAGAATTATTATCAAAATAAAATAGACCTACTTTATTTCATGAGAAAAACATCAAGTGGGGTATGGACTTGATCCCATGTGTCTATTATCAAAGAGTTGTTATTAATTTGGAACAAGCAACATGTGTTTAATTAAAAGCTTCTCCAGGCATCAGACCTGGTGTCATTCTGTATAAGATGGAGCAAAACTAGGCTCAGACTACAAGAGTTTAAAAATCCTAAATGATTCGGGTTCATCATCACACAAATTTTCTTCTCTCTAGTCGCAGACATGCAAGCCTTATATAATAATGTTGCTTCATACAATAATATTAATGTAAGATGTTCATGTAAGAGAGAGTGTTGCACCACATCATGGGATTTCTCTCATTTGATCACATGGGGAAGCAGATGTAAACCAAATGGAGATCGATGCCCGGCTTCCTCCCACCACCAAAAACATGCAGTATAGGTGGATCGGTGACTCTAAATTGACCGTAGGCATGAGTGTGAATGGTTGTTTGTCTGTCTTTGTGTGGCCCTGCGATGATCTGGTGACTTGTCCTGGGTGTTCCCCGCCTCCCACCCAAAGTCAGAGAATTACATTTAACTACAGAAAATGAATGAATGAATGTAATACAGTATATCTGTCGATGGGCCTTGCATAAAGTGAAAAAACTCAAAAACTCAAAATTGTACATAATGAGTAGTATTTCAGTTTGTGTCCGCAATGAATTAATTTGTGAGAAATTGTACTACAGTGACTTTGGATGTGATGTCACATAAAGAAGGGCACCCAGGCAAGGTCAAATTTAACTTGAAAAATGATGGACCCTAATGCTAGTTGTCACAGTCATACGGTTGAAAATGCATATTCATGCATGTATTATGGACCATACTTTATAAGTTTAAGCTTATTTTTTGAGTTACCCATGTAGAGATGATTTTATGGCAACTCTGAGGGTTGATCTTCTTCTCTATAGCATTTATCCAACACCATACTAGACTTACCAAAGGAAATGAGGACATGTCATATGAAGCTGCTGTACAGGTTGTTTTTTTTATGTCATGTATACATGATCTTCAGATGACTTTCGTTAAATAGATACTCAGCAGTGAAATAATTTTTTCCTTTTGTCAAAATCAGGGATTAATCAACATAAAAGGGAAAGAAAAGGCTGCGTAATACGTGTGTGTGTGTGTGTTTGTGTGTTACAAGATTGTTTGGGAGTCCAAGTGTGTGATCAGGCCCAGTGAAAGGTCGAAACGAAGACGTATGGTGTCCCAGGGGGGGGCCAGATACAGAGGTGGGTAATGGATTAGTGAAGATCAGTGTTGCTCAGTCCGGCTGTTTCCTGTGAGGAAAAACAGACCAGATTTATCTTCGTATCCTCCGTCCCATGGCCACCCAGGGACCACTTAAGGTAAAAGATCTAAGTCTGATTTGTGAATATCTTCAGAAGGGATTTTCTGAGAGGAAAATGGATGCATCATCATTAGTTGACCAGAACAGAAGAAGAAGAAGAAATGTCTTTGTTAAACCTGTGTTCTGTAGATCTGTCAAAAAAGGTTAATGACAAGAGGAAAACGATTAAAACTACATAGAAGTGCCTTTGTTTCCTTAGAAGGTACGATCAGTAAAAAGTAAGAAAATCTGTATTCTCATATTAGATATATTATTTTAAGATGAAAAGAGTCTAGCCTTTATTTATGATTGATTTCTACTCATCTTGAAGTCTGTCCAATGAGATAGAGATATCTAATGTGAGACCAAAGAAGATCAAATCAAAACCACTCAGTAATTTGTAGACTTGAATGTTTGCTGCAAAAGAATTGAGAGCAAAAAAGAATCATCAAATCCCCTTCGGAAACTCAAACCACGCTTGCAGAATAACCCACTTCTGCAAAATCTTTTCACTGTGACGCGACCTTGACCGTGAATCTATTTTTAGCCAATGAAAACAAGGCACACACAGTGTGTGCGCAGCCTTGATTCTCTTTGCAGGGCAAAACTTAAACGTTTTTACAATTAAAGAAGATATGTGATGAGAAAAGAATTGCCTTATAAAGGGAAGCTTCACAATATTAGATGATCTGCATGGAGGCAAGAGACTGTTGAAAATATGGAGGCTATTACCTGCCATTCATATTCAAGTGGCTGCAAGTGATGACGGTGACCTAAAACCTGTCTACTTCATGCAGTGCAAAAGGCGGCATCAAGCAACATCTTCAGGTGCTCCTTTCAGAATCAGACCAAAGATTTTATGTGCACCCCTGAATAAGAGAGACACAACAAAAGACAACCTTATCTGGCCTAAATAGTGACCAATAGTGACTGTACCTCCATCGATGCCATTGTCAATAAAACTGGTCAGTCAGGAAATAGTTTTCAGACCAAGTCACAACAAAAGTTCATTATAAATGTTCATCATTGACTTTGAAATACAACTATAATACCATTAAATATTTATACAGATAAAATAGAATTATTTATATAAAAAGTAAATCTGCATTCGGATCCTGATCTACATCAAAATCTAACAAACCCTTCCTTTCTTATAACCTTATACAAACTCTGTTGGTGGACATAAGGTGAAAAGATGTGCCAAAATGTGTGGCTTCTTGTCTGCATCTACTAAAACATTTCCAGATAAAATAGTTAGGATTGAGAAAACAAGGAAGTTGGCTTTTCATCACATGACAGGCGCGTCACACCTACCTTGTTTAGTACAGACTTTTGGACTTTTCAGTTTGATAAGGTGTGAACCCTTCCCCGGACCAAGGACTGGGTTAAACAGCCTGACTTCTGTCCGATGAAAAGAAAAGTGACCTTGATTCGGATCAAACTGAACCATGGTTCAATTCGTTTATTATGTGAAAGCACTTTTTTGGATGGTTTGGACTTTCGGACTAATTATAGTGAGTTACAGGAGGGTATCGTTGCCAGTAAGCAAAAATGAGGAAAAACAAATGGAAGACGGAAGAAGTTAAAAATGAGCCACGATAGCAAATGGTACAATCTTCGCACAATGAGGAGATTCATTTGGCAAATGAAAAAAGTCAATCAGTCATCAAGTATAGGGAGACATAGTCCACATAGATGATGATGACAGTACTTTATCTTAATTTAATTTAGGACAACTTTAAATAATTGGTTTGCCCCACCTTCTGAAAAGAGTTTGCATTAAGTAGAGAAATATAGGTTAAACAGAATAAATTCTTTCCACTGAGTCAACATCACAAAGAATAGTATTTTGGATGTTTCAAATGTTCTCCAGCACAAGTGTCACAAATTCCAGCAGAAGCGCAGAAACATGCTGTCAGGCACAAGCTTCAGCTCCAAACCTCTCTGTTGGATGAGCTCCAGATTTTGGATTGCCATCAGCTGCCCTCAGCTGTTTTCACTGGGAACTGAGGACCTCCATCAAAGCCTTCACAGGGAACACTTCAACACCTGAAATCCTACTGGCATACTTGTCCACCTCGGTCTCACGGATCGGGCCTGAGCTTTACAGGAACCAGAACCTGGTCCAGAAGGAAGACTACTTGTGCATTCACACCTCAATTCTTGTCTATGTGAGGTCACAGAATACAGTTTTGAACACATGTGAAGTAATTCACTGTTCTTTTTTTGGTCAGCAATGAAGATATGGAGATGGTTTCAATAAGATTTTGGCTTACATCTGTCAGTATAACAGTTTCGATTTTAACTTAAAAGCAGAACTCAGAGACAGAGCACTCCAAAGCAATAAATAGTTTAATTGGTAAGAGTTCAAAAGAGATTTCAGCATCAGGTAATAAGTCAGGGAGGGCAAACTCTGCAGACAAGGGGCAGTAAGGAGAACCAGGGAACTGACTATGGTCAGGGACAGGCCTGCACGAAACAGGGAACAAAAACTGGAGTGTTAAGTTTAGTACATTAGATGATCTTGCAAAGGACTGGGGACAGAGAGCTGGTATTTAAGCAGTGGAGATAATGAGGGAATGGGGAACAGGTGTGCTGCTGGGCATCTGGTGACTGTGATTGGGGGGAAAAACAGAGGCCAAAAATTGGGCAGGTGGGAAATGGGGGTAAAAAAAAACAGGAATAAGAGCAAAAATGCATAAAATCACTTTGCAGAAGTAGGTGTTATGACAGTCATTACATTATCTCAGAAATGTACTATCATGAAACTTTAATGAAGTATGTTTTTGTTTATTAAAAAATAGAGATACAGGGCTTCCTCCAGACAGTAGCAGTTGTTATCAGAAGAACTTGTCGCTTTCTTCTTATTATATAACAGGGCTTTGTTGTCATATCTCAATCACATGTTGAATATCATCTTATTTTTCACGTTGCTGCAATGACTTTGATCTCAGTAAAGCCACATGTCCTCTTAAAATGAACTTATGGTGACTCGGTAAAAGAAGTCATAGAAGAAGATGGTGCATTTTTATTCAAGGCCCTTCATAAAGAGCTATACTTCTTAACAGTGGGTCAGAACCACATCACACGCACACACACACAAGGCCTTGTTTTTGTTGCATTGTGTGCCATGCAGATATACACATGCATTCTGGAAACCCCCCTTTCGGAAGGTTGTACAGCGCTGAAAAAAAATCAGGCAGTATACTGGAGGGGGCATAAACACACACACACACACACACACACACACACACACACACTTGTACCCTCCCTTCCTTCTCTGTGCTGGCAGGTGGTGTGTCTATAACTAGTAAACAGGTGTTGCTTTTTGGATCCACCAAGAGACAACATGCTAAATGAAAAAAAACACACACAAAAAAACCAAATAAGCTGCAGCATCCTCGTCCTGCTAACTACTGTGAGAGTTGATCACCTCAGTCTGGAGTTAAAATGTCATGTCCAGACTTTGCAAATGTATTTTGTCATTTTCCCTGCAACACTATTTTCTCCCAAACTTTGTCCTCTCATTTTGCTGATATGTTGTCATGAACTTTAAAAGAAGGAAGGCTGAGAAAAATGGGAATCTGGTCTAACTCAAAAAGGTCATCAGCAGAGTGGGAACAACATGGCCGGTGGCAAATGCTGAACACTGCAGACCACATGTCGGAGAGGCTCCAGAGGGGCTGGTAATGGTGGGAAGTGCTAACGGGGACGTCCCACAATATGTTTGTGGATTCTGTGACACTTTTGACGTAATTCTCCTTGAAATCAGTACAGAACACTGTCACTAATTTGTTTGTGTGTGTAGATGAAAATGGCCTTTTCACACTGTAGCCCATGTCTTTTCATTCTGGCACAAAGCATGATTATAAACATTGTAAATCATACATGAGGCGGGTTGATCTCGAATCTTGTATATGAAAGAAACTTGGCTGACCTCTGCAGCTTTTGCAGAAGTCTCAGCCAAGGCACCACAGACAAACCTGACGAACCATCTTAAAATATTGGGTGGCCAAAGAATATGTACACACAAAGTAAGGGGGCTCGAGTAATTCGACTCCCATGAAAGGGCTCAGAGAGCAAAATAATATACAACAATTTGAGGCACAGCTCATTAATTCTGACCCATACATGAAGAACAAGCAAATGCTGAAATGAATTCATTTGTTCACATGAGTGCAAACTGGAGAAGCATGCATGCATACTGTCAAAGATGACCTTTAAAGAACCCTTACATGCAGGTTTTCTCAAGACGTTTCTGCCATTTATGACCTTACAACATCCTGGGGACTGCAGTAACACGGAACAGTGTTCAGCTTTTTTAAAGTATGTGTATGTGTAAAGTAAAGCAATCTGTTTAGCCATTTTATGATAAAAATGCTTTTAAATCAATTATTTCCACCTGAGTTTTGTTATTAGACAAGCCTCTAAAACATGTTTTAGACCATATTTTTTTATGACATACAAAGTGCAATGTTGTAGTAGGTTAGCAGCTCTTCAATGACCTGGTACACCTGCCATTTGAGTATCAAGTACGAGCAATACTTCCCCAAAAAGCAAAGGACAGTTAGGAGAGTGTGTCTGTGTCTTCAGACCATCCACAGAGAGGACAAAAATGCTAACCTCTGTATTGTTGGTACATGTGTACATGTACGTCTGTGGCAAACACTTAATCATAGGGTAGTTAATGATGTTACTGAATAAATAGTGTAACAAAAGTTTTACTTTGAATAAATATGGCCCCACCATAAAACAGCTGCTATTAGAATGGAGTTTGTTTTAACAGTCTGTCCACTTGAGAGACTGACTATTTAATCTTAATAATCTATATACATTGTGCTGACCTACCCTCTGATAATGACCCTTGTAAACAGCAAATATTAATGTAGGAAGTGTGGCTAAAATCAACCCGTTTTCTACTTCTCTCTACTCTTAGTAAAAGGTTGCAGAAAAAGCACAAATGGCTATCAAAATAGAGACAGTGGTTCCACTTTGCCAGAGCAAAGTAACTAGTTTACAATAACATTACATTGGACGTGACTACTGAAACAGCAAAATAATATTTCTTAATGTCGGAAAGAAATGATAGATGTTGGAAATCCATTACCTGAGGTTTTGAATGTTTGGTGTATGTCAGATTCTTCCATTTTGATGGAGAAAGACAAGATACTGACACTGATCAACCCATTTTTCTTTAATTTTCTCTATATAATGTTGCCTATCATGGATCACCAATAACATAACGTGATTCCTTACCTGACTGGTCATAGGATAGGATTTTGTCTCCTAATAGCTAAAAAGCAATACAGCATACTTAAAAAAAAACTGGCAAAGACTAAGAAATTATATTTAGCTCCAGTCAAATTTGAAGGGCTGTCAGCAACAGCTACACCTGAGAGGAAGCCAGCTCCTCCTCCAGGTCAACAGGCACCACAGGGTGAGAAATATGAGTGAGACCTCCACCATACATACATATTTTTTTGCTTTCTACACCTAACCTTTTAGCTTCAGCCCCTGCCTATTGCACTGAACAATCAATCCCAGCTGGCTTTTATGAATATGAATATGAATAACTCCTTGTCTGAGACATTCCTCAAGAGCTTGTCTGATGGCTGGCTTCAGTTCCATGTTGAAAAGAGTTGTCTGGCAGCAAGTTAAGGGGCTGAAAATATTCTAAATACATCATGCACTTAGATGGATGTTTAATTTTTTTAGGTTGCTAAAATGCTGCTGTCCCCTCCACAAGAGTACAGTGAAAGAGGTCATGCATGTAGAATACATCCAACCTTCCATGGAGGAAAGGAGTTACATCTACTGCAGGCAGCTCTGCACTTCCTGGCAGAATGTCCAGTAAAAGGCTGGGCTCATCAACAAACAGAGGATTACTGGCAAGTCACTCTTCTACTTCTACTTCTTCTACTTCACGTCTTCCCCTCCCCAGCTCTGACTCTCTTTCCTTACCTGTTGTTTGAGCATCTCCAGTTTCCCCAGGTGGCCAGAGCCTTGGACTGCCACTTGCTCTGCCATGTGACCCGTGTGACATGTGCACGACAGTCTGAACACACCGTATTTCATGGCATAGACTCATCTCAGTTATTCTTGGTTATCCTTGGCTGAAGAAACAAAACCCACACATTAATGAGTCCACTGGGTTTATTTTGGGGAAGACTAATCAGTGTCACTCATCATGTTTCCCTGGGGAGGAGGTCAATGGAGTCGGGGCAGTCCTTTCTCTGTTTCCCTAAAAAGACAGCAACATCCAACATTTCTTTTCCAGAAAGTTGTCTCAGGCTGAGAGGAAATATGACATAGGCAACCAGGAGTTGATATCTCTCAATCTGGCAATGTTCCTGCCATGGGTAGATCACAAGAATCTGGGACTGCCAAGATGTTGAGATCATGACAAGTCTCGTTGCAGATGTTCTTCATCTTAAATTTTCATTGTTTTATTGCCCTAGCTCTGCCAACGTCAAGCCCTCTCATGTCAGTTTGATTCGAATGATACTAGGACACTCTCCATCCTCTCTCCTGTGTGTTGTTGAAGTTTTGACGTGGGTCATTGAGTGTGTAGATAATTGAGTGTTGGAGAGGATGCAGATTCCCAATGGTTGCTCTTCAAATAACCTTTTCACCCTTCTATTTGTGCTGCCACCCAGGGTGGTGGTGGACTGTCAGTCTCCACAGACAGTAATTCCGGTGACCTTCACAAGAGTAGGACCCCGGGGACAAAATTGCCACTTTCTAGTCTGTGCTTGCAACATGGCCTCCCACAAGATTCCTTCCAGATTGTTACTTCCTTTCCCTGTGTCGAGGGGTCCTTGGTCATACATTTCCTTGGATTTTCTTTGATTGTTATCATTCTCTTTCTTAAACGTCAGATTTTTTTCCCTCTGCCTAAACACTCCTTTGCCAAGGAGGCAGCAGAAGGTATGTGCTCTCATGTTTTTAGATGTGGTCTCCAACCCAATGGCCCAGTTTGCTTCTCAGTTTCGGAAGGGATTCTGCAAGCTGATTGGCGGCATGGTGACCCTCTCCTCCAGCCTTCATCCCTAGTCTAATGGAACAGGAAACAGGGCTCCATGACCTGGTATCACAGAACAAACCAAACTAAACTGTAAATGTACTGTACTCGTGTAGCACTTTTCTAATCTGATCGACCATTCAAAGTGCTTTACCACACAAACCAGCACTCACCCATTCACACAAACACATATTCATTCATATTCATGGTTGCAGAGGCTACCTTGTAAGGCACCACATGCTCATTAGGAGTGATAACCATCACACTAACACTCACAAATCAGTGGAACAGCCATTGGGAGAAAAGTAAGGTTCAGTATCTTTCTCTTCGTCATGTAGATGGCCGGGGCCTGAGATTGAACAACCAACCTTCCCATAAGTGAACAACTGCCACAGCCGCCCAAAAAAAGCAGTAAAGCAAATTGCAAGTAGCAATGGAATATACAGTACATCACCAAATATCAGCACTACAAAAACAAATAGATCATAACTAAATTCAGTCCCCACAGTCCCCACTCACCCCAAAGTCCCAGAGTTCACTCTACTTGATAAAGTCTGTTTTATTTTTCCCACAACCCTGAAACTGTTGAGTTCGAATGCAGGTCACAAACACAAGAAGAAAAGACAGCTCTACAGTCCACTCTGGATCCCCAACAAACAACTCAGACAAGACCGTCAACCCTGGTGAAACCCGGATTATTCCTCCTCCTGATCCAAACTCCAGAGACATTTTTGTTTTACCACAAGCTGGCTACAGTGACTGCATAATGCAATCTGATGCCAAGGGTATTGCCGCCGTATCTCTCCTCCCCTGATGAAACAACAATGGCGGATCTGAAGCACATGCATGTCACTCAAAAGCAACAAACTGAGTACCCAAGAACCCTCAAAGCGAGTAAATCATATCAGACAGCCTTCTCTTGTAGTCTAGAGAATGAGAATGAGAACTATGAGAGTTTTTCTTTGTATCGAGCAGCAAAAAAAAGTTGCAGAATGACAAATTTTAGTTAATTTTCCTTACTCGCGATGTCACATCCTGATTATTGCACATCCTGCAGCCCTTTTCACCAAAATGAAATTGCATTTTTAAAATTCACCTTGTGTCCTGCGTACTTTGTCTGTCTGTGCACACATTTTTTTTACTGCTGTAGTTTAACACTTTATATTCAAGAATGTGACCTAGTATTAAATATACAGCTCAAATGACTTTTCAACAATGATAGCTATGCAGACTATTTTAGCGCCACTGGACACTGGGGGAGTTTTGTCATTGTGTTGATGATTGAGGCCTTGGCTGGTCATATGCTCCCAAGCATTGCCTTCGACCCTCAGATTGATCACCATCTCTGGGCTCAGACGGTTTAGGGCCACAGCAGAACCTGCTGTCTGCTGTTTGCTTAGACTAAAAAGCTGCTAAAAGCTGGGATCAATCGGGCGGTAGAATCAATCAGGATCATCCGTGTTTATACGGCTCAGTGGGATTACCTCACTGTTACTGGAATGGCCTCACAGGAATGACTGGCCATTAGAACAGTGGGACTAAACACTGCCCTGCTGTTTACATAAAAGGTAATGCGGGCCCGGCCTCAGCTCTGTGTGCCAGAGACAATTAGGCCCCTAAACAGGCTATAATCCACTGCTGGGTGAGAGGTAATCAAATTCAAACACAGCAAGGTCCCCGCAAATAATGAGGGATGACATTACAATGAATACATTTAAAGACAGAAATGTAATAGAAATATAATAACCTTAAGCTTAAGTAGAGCTCATGGATAACTGAATTGCAAAGAAATAACAAAAACATGTGACAAGACAACTTCATGTTTCTCAAGTCTGAAATAGTACTACAGTAGAATTCCTACGGCCCCAACTGGCCATGAAATGACCCCTTTTAATGCTTTTAATTGTTACAATGTTTGAACCATCATTAGTCTTTTTCTATCCTCACCTCAACAATAAAATACACCAACCAACGAGATGTGCCTCACTGGCTGAGCTTTAATTAGGAAAGAACTCTATAGGTTTTGTTCCCCATCTCATACATTGTTACACTATATGATAGGAGGAGTGTTCAATAAGTCTTGCCGATATTGGATTGTGGGTTTTGTATGGTAGACCTGAAAAATTCTGAACTTATCTTGAGCATGCTAATGTAGACAATTAACAGTTGAATGACATGGACCAGTGGGGTCCATGACTGGACTAATCAGTTCATCTGCTAAATGACATCTTCGTGTTACCTATTACTAATATAGGTGAAACTCTTTTCTGGGGCATTCAGTGTTTTGCTCAAGAACACTATTGCAGGTCACATAAGTGTTGCAGGGACAGTAAACTCTCATCCCGACTATATTTCGATGGTTCTGAGGAGGTATAAATTATTGGTTAACAGGGGAGAAAAGATGTTTCAGAAAATAAAACAAATAAAATAGAAGATAAATAAAACTGAAGAATTGCGTGTTTAAATGAGTATTGCGCATAGCTTTATACACTCATCAGATTTTTAGTATTCCTCAATAATTCCTACAGTGTCTCCTCTGCCATGCACGGCTCAGAATACATTAGGAATCTTGACGTCTCCTGTAAGCATGTGGACGTATCAGATGATAAGGTGGACTAAAGCCTATAAATACGGCTGCCTGAGTCTCCCGGTGAACCAGTGTTGACACAGTACCTGCTGATCTCTGCCGTCTGAGCCCCACTGTCCTCCCGCATGACTTCAACGTCAACGTGTCATATATCGGTTCAACTCTACTTATACTGAAGAATGTGATGAGCCATTTGTATATGTTTATCTATTAGTTAATCGCATCCTCGATCTATTTAAACGATGTGTCACTGTGCGTAAAATGCCGCGCTTAGTGCGTCCTGGCGCGGACGATTCCTTGGAAACTGTGCTGTGTCTGATGCGCTTCCCTCACGCCCCGCTGTTGTGGATCGCTACTGAGCAGGAGTGGCATCTCGGCGACAAAATCTGTATGAAAGAGCGTCCTTTAGAGCTCGGGCATGCATCGAGTAGTGAGATCATTGGCGTTATAAATATCCCCGTGCCAGCAGAACAGCTCCAGCAACTACAGCCGGGGTAATGCCCAGAAGCGCTGCACGAGTATGTGCGCACGGTTTCTGGTGCACAGACCGCAGGAGCGACAGTAAAATGCTAGAAGTGGTCTAGCGAGTGTCTCCTTTTTGGAAGAATGAATGTTCCTCTTTACCTTTTGACCGTCGCTCATTTGATTTGCGCAGTCACCGGATCACAGCACGTCTCTTTGGAGCGCCAACTTCTGGAGGAGGAGATCAGTTCGGGACGCAGGACTTGCAGGCTCTACTGTAGGGTTGGCATCGGTTTCCATCTCCAGATTCATCTCGATGGCAGAGTCAACGGCAGCCATGAAGCCAACCAGCTGAGTAAGTCATTCACTCCGGCTGTATGGTGCACGGAGCAGCCTATAAGTGCTAAATTCTGAACGTCTGACGCGCAGATGAATCCAGCGCGTCCCGCTGAGAATGCGCACTTGGATCTACATTCCTGTATTTGCTCTAATTGATTCACCTCGATTTGCGGCTGTATCTGTTGTTAATGCCATCTCTGGAAGTTATAACAATAATGATTTACACGAGAAGAGTGAGTGTAAGGAACGCGCAACTAAACTTAGGCTGCCTGACCCTGTGAAATATCTGAGCAGCGGTCATCTGGTTGACGAGCCTTGTTTGTGTCTCCGGGATGTTGGCAGGTAGACTATTTGTGGAAGTAACAGGTGCAGCAGTGAGACTTCAGGATGTGTTGCATTGTCAATCAGCAGGACTGTCATCACAACAACACTACTCCATTCACTTAAAAATATCCACTCTCATAATTATCGTTACATTATTAATATCATTATTGTCTATTAATGAATCTTCAAACGGTTTACCTTCAAATTAGTTTACGTATCGCCTTTTTAAATGACTTTTCTATTTTCAAATTCGACAAGTCATGACTATAGAAATAAATACCAATAATAAGTTGATATACAAGTGCATATCTGTCCTCTGTGGAAATACCCTGTCAGTTTTTATGGAAATATGTTTTTTTGGAATAAATAACCACGTGGAGTTACTTGCTGAAATAAGCAATGTTAGAGTATCCAGATTAATTTAATATGTTTCTCCAGGATAGGATAGGATACTAATTTGGACACCGGGTTTTCGAGGCTGACACCAACAAGGATAATGAAATTAATAATAATAATAATATATTGCATGATATTTTACATTTACACACAACAGGATCATTTTTAAAATAGAAATGGGCCTCTGTGATCAGATTTATTAGACAATTTATCTGGTAAAAAGTTGAGAAACTTTATCTATAACTTTAGAATAAAAAAGATCAGAGGAGAATGGTCAGAAAATCCTTTTTTTTTCTTTAGATTTTTCTTACAACCAGTCTTCAGATAAGGCAGAGGAATGACAACAAAACGTTTAAACTGAAAATTTATTTTCTCAACTTCACATTATTTCTGGACTAAACTGAGTCACAAAGTCAAGATTTGAACTTGAACTCAACACAGTTTTCAGCTTCATGCAGAACAACGAAAAGTAGGACAGTATGACTGTAAATATTTATAAAACAACAACAACAACAAAAACAACAGTTTTCAAATACTGTCCTGTATGGGCCTCTTGTTCTGTTATCTTGGCAAGAAGACTGATGTCAGAAATCAGATTTTTAGTTTTTACTGCAAATCCCTCATTGCTCATCCCCTGACGAAAAAGCTGAAGCTGACCGTGAAAGTGCACTTGTGCCTCCATTTCATGGTCCCCTTTAGAAGAGTTGTCAGGTTACATGGATTTCAACATGACAGCCATGTGGCTTTGATTCCTGCACGACAACACTGGAGACCAGCAGGAGACTGGGTGTCTTAGATTGGTATCATGAAGATTCTTTTACCATTAAACTGCTTATGATATCAATACATCACATAAAACCTCAGGTAGTACACTCATAATATTAATCTGTGACAACACTTTTATTCAGATTTCTGTTTATTTTGACTTTTTATTCATCCCGGGACTTTACCTGAGCCAAGAGGATATTTTGGTTTGACAATATTGTCTCAATATCTGCATTTTATTAAAAGTTAGAGAACTCTATCTTTCTCAAGGCCATGATTAGTTTTTCCTTTGAATAAGTACATTTCTATCCTGCATGAAATAAGTGAATGCAGTGAATATAACAAGAGTTATGCTCATATGCACTTAAAAATAGGTTTTGGAACAATATTATGGCCAAAATATGTTTTTATGAGACTAAAAGCAGGGGAGCATCCAGACTTTTTGGACTGGAGTGGCCCAAGTGCTACACTGATTAAGCAAGGGTGGCGTGAAGTACAGTATGTGCATGCAGTTTAGCATTGATTAGCATTTACCATGGCTCATGTCTACTTTAACTACCAATATTGTCTTAAAGTTTCTAATATTCCTGTGTTGATTTTCTTTATATTACATTCACTTAGCTGACACTTTTATCCTAAGTGACAAATTGCTTTTGAAGGTTTAAAAGATGGATAAGTCAGCCAACAGAACCGAGTTGCACCACACAGATATAATCTAAAGCTTCCATACTCAATTCTTCAAGTCCTAAAAAGATTTTCTACCTCTTAAGTTACTCGTCAAAAGTTGGTTTGGACTGAGGTCCTGCCTCTCACTGGACAGATAATGAATATTACTTTGATAATGAGGCAGTCATTCAGATTTCAGGTCCCCCTTCTGTACATACCCCTGCTGGTTTGATAGTATAAAACCAACAAAATGCTAAAATGCTGTCAATGACTTTGAGTTTGAGTTCTCATACATATGCATATCCGCTTTAAGCAATACAGAAGCTTGATTCAGGAGTTATTTAGGTTAGGTGGCTGGGTTAAGACTGTGTAATTGTATTGGTTAAATGTAGAAACAAAACAAACAAACAAACAAATAAAACAAAACAAAAAATTCTATGACAAAACTTGTCCACTGAACAGTCTTCCTGAGGAATCTGGGTTCAGGGGCTTCGTTAAATAGCACAGTGGTTACTGCGGGATCCACCTGTTACTCATCTACAGCGTACTGACAATCCAGTTTGTGGGTTCAACCCAGTGACCCACAGGGTCAGACCCTGTCTCTGTGAACTCCAGGACGCCACCGTTAGTCCCACAAGCACTGTCACATTAACCATGCATGCAAGCATGTCAAATGATGTGCAGCGTACAGATTATCCCAGTATCTTCTGTCTTTTCAGGCAAAGGGTGGGCCACACTGTCCCTCAGCTCTCCCATCGCTGCAGCAAGAGTTGGGTTTGGGTTGATTTGTCGTAACAGTGAGAAAACATGCTGACCAAAAGCAACGATTGAATATGAAGTCAACACTGCCATGTTGAACTTTTTAATACTGCATATCAGCCAAAACGCCATAAAATAGAAATGTAACTCAGCATATCTTGAAACTTGTTCCTTGTTCCTTGTATTGCTGCTAAATTGGAAATATTTCTTTTTTGTTTTCCTTTTTAAATTCGCTCTGGTTGTCCAAAAACGCTGATAAAGATATAAATTGCTCATTGCCCTGTTAACTGTACTCACCTGCATACTGGAGATCTAAATGATCATCCTGTGAGATCAAGATAATCCCAAAGGTGCAGCTGTCCTGCATAACTGACCTGACATGACAGGGGAGCAGATCCTGTCCACTCTTTTCCAAACTGTAGAGGAGTGACAGGTTCCAGAAAATGACAAGACAAGTAAAAAATACACTTAGCTCATCCATCAATCACCAGAGCATGTCGTTTGTCCATCCAGGTGTCCTGGAGCTCTTTGCTGTTTCTCAGGGGGTCATCGGCATCAAAGGGGTCTACAGTAACAGATTCCTGGCCATGAATAAAAGAGGACGGCTCCATGCCACTGTAAGTATCCACACTCACTCTCACAGACTGTGTGTCAGCCGGTTCTCTCAGCACACACATCATTGTACTGATGTCAACACTCACAATTAAGCTAATGCTGAAGATTAATTTAAAGCTACACTAATTGATTCTTTTGGCTATTTGGGAGACTTCACAAAAATCGACCCGATTATGCCAATACTCAGTAGTCTCACTTCACTGTGAATGCTTGTAGACTGTGGTATTGCTACTTTACTTAAGTGAAATATTAGCCTACTTCCCCCACCACTGCCTACGGCTGCTGGAAGTGGAGTTGATGACGATAAAAAGGTCCAATTAAGCTGCTCTATCGGGTGTTTATTGGGTGATTATTAGAGTGCTCTGAACATTTTTTTTTACTGTGTGGTGGAATGAATGTACAAAATGGCATGATAGTGGACTGTCTTTACTGTCTTGGAAAACTGTCCGGTGCGTTTAGAGAAGTTTAAACTGTGTGTCTGTTTTCAAAATTTTGAAAAGCTGTTAGACACAATCAAGAAAATAAGGCAAGCACTTTGTTTGAAGCGTACTGAGCTCTCAACTGCTAGATTTTCCTGCCTCCTCACCAAAATGTAATATGTTCAAAATCTGTATATTTGCATCTCCTTTATCCTTGATGTAATGCCCCTTTCTGCTGCAGCTTCTTTTAGACTCATGAAATATATGTATTCTCCTTCAAAACCTTTTTAGTGCAGCCATATTTGTTTTATTTATTAGTTTGTGCGACTTTGCAT
This sequence comes from Chaunax sp. Z400, assembly GCA_037577475.1. Lineage (NCBI taxonomy): Eukaryota > Metazoa > Chordata > Actinopteri > Lophiiformes > Chaunacidae > Chaunax > Chaunax sp. Z400. The sequence goes on along the minus strand of CM075187.1, from coordinate 21,334,667 downwards.
CTGTGCTTTATAACGAAATCCCCAAATCTCTCATCAGCATGTCATGGCATACTGCTGTAATCTTTAGCCACAGTTTTAAAGACTCTCAAATCCTCCAAAACACACAATAAGCCCAAATCTGCCCACAGCAGCTTGGCCTCGCGGCCATCAGCGGGCCGGCCGGCCTGCGGCCAGCCTCACTGACGAGTCATCTGTGGCAGCCTTGGCAGGCGTATAGATAGACGCAGTTCCCTATCAGCATGGGTTAATGGGAAGAGCAGATTAAGTCCTGTCTGGGACAGCTGATAGTATACAGAGGAGTGACCCACAAAGTGAAGATCAATATGTTGAGTAAAAAAAATCATGCATGCAGCAGTGGGAGAGCCGAGAGTCTGTGATCCGCTCTGGGTGTGAATGCTGAACAGTGATGATTTACTCTCCCTCAGCTCCTGGTATTGTTTCAGGAAACCCTGTCAGGGAGTGATGTGATGTCTTTCCTCAAAGTGTATTCTCAGCCACAGCCTGCTTAAAACATCTATTAATATGACTGTGAGCTGTCGACCAGCTGATACATATTCAGTTGTTGTTGCAGGAGCACAGGAAAATTACAAACTTTTTCAGTCTTAGCACGCTGCAAACAAGATTTAGACATCAGCTGGGCAGACATGGATAATAAGTCAAATAATACAACACAGCAAAACTGCACTGCAGGACATTTCCTCAATCTAAAGCCTGATCGTAGCTTTTGTTCTGCTGGAAGCTTTTCATGCATAGACAGGGTCTGACTCATTTAGATTTTCTTGTTTGTGCTTCAGCATGTGTGCATCTGGTCTCATCTAACTCTTCTTCTTCTGTTCCAAACTGTTGAAATGTCCCAAATTAAAGTCTAGTTTTCTTCATGCACTCTTTCTGCACAAACTCAAGGGTTGATCATCTGTTGTTTGTGGCTGTTTTTGTTGTGTCTACATTATTATCCTAACCTTTCTACTATTTACATGCTCAACCCATCTATCAAATCTCATCAAAATCTGTTAAGAGCTGAAATCATTTCATAGATTCCATCCAGTTTTACAAGCATCCCATTTTTCTTCAAGTGCAAATCCTCTGCTATTTTCTATAATGGTGAAAAGATTGCATGCATACTGTAGTAGGCGGCTGTGGCTCAGTGGTAGAGCGGTCGTCCACTTAGAAGGTCGGCGGTTTGAACCCCAGCCCCTGTAACCTACATGTCGAAGTGTCCTTGGGCAAGATACTGAACCCCAAATTGCTCCCAATGGCTGTTCCATTGGTGTGAGTGTTTGCGTGAATGGTTACCGCTCCCAATGAGCAGGTGGTGCCTTGCATGGTACGAATGCCACCACTGTATGAATGTTGGTGTGAATGGGTGAATGCTGGCTTGTAGAAAGGCGCTATTGTAAATTTCCCCACTGTGGGACTAATAAAGGGATATCTTATCTTATCTTATCTTATCTTATATAACTACAATCCATTTACCAGTCCATTAGTGGTACCATAGTTGATCCTCCAGAGTTGTTTTACGAGTCTTTAGCTTTCTAACTTAAGAAAAATCATGTTAAACAGTTGTCATAATTGATGGAAAGTGGAAATGAATAGTAACATGTAGGTGCCAATAATGTCATTTACTAACAGACGAAGATTTTCTGTCAACTAATATAACCCTATTACAGTTAAATCCGGCATGGATACTCATGGCTTTTAATGATTGTGACTTTGTGAATCATAACGTTGTGGTGACCTGTTGACCTTTGTCGTCTCCGTCCTGAAAAAATACCCACATAGGAAATTGAACTTTTAATAGGCTGAAAGTTGCTTAATATAATGGTCCCCATAGGATGAACCCCTTTCATTGCACCTTCATCTTTCACTAGAACGATCTTCAGGACAAATTCTTCATGATCTGCACCATTACTGTGCAGTGCATGTATAAAGACATTACCAGTGTGTTGAGCATTACTTGAACATGATTTGTTACCTTGAATAACCTTAAAAAAATTGGAACCACTAACCTGGACACTGGTTAATAACTAGACATTTTTGTAAAGAAAAAATGTCAGCATGTTGTTTGTGCCATTTTAACAGCGATGATAAACTATAGACTTTTTAGACATAGCAAATTAAAGTTTTGGTATTCCACTTACTTTCTTCTCTGCAGTGCCTTACTACCTACTCTAAATATTCTTTACTCTGCAGTTGGGGCTTATATTTTCCTCCATAGCAGCTCTGCCTCAGAGAAATATTTGTATAACTAAAACTCCAATCTGTGGTTACAGCTGCACTCTGCTATTTAACCGCCTTGATGATTTGGGGTGGATGTAAACCTCTGGGGCCACAGACAGATTCGGGCCCCACGTCGGAGTGTCAGGTGACACTTTGAACCTTATCTTGTTGCACCGTCTGTCATATTTCATATTTAGATGTTTTCACAGTGGCAATTTATTGGCTGAATAATGGGTGAGGAGACAGATGCACATTACTCTGTGTAACCCTCTCAGCAAGCCACCATAAACATAATCTTTTGAAAGGTGAAAGGGTCACATGCATTTGTTGAACAAACAATGACAGAGCGAGGGAAAGGAATGGAGAGGGAGAGTCAGCAAGAGAAAGTAAGAAATACATGACTATGATTAACGAATGCTGATATTAAGGATTTCATTAGTGAAACCACCTGAATGAATTAATGATTTTGAATTATATCATTTGTTTCACATACGTCTCATCTACAGTTTCTTTTAATCTATGATGCATTTGTACTGAGGACACATTTGTTTTCTCAGATAATTTACTGTTTCCCTTTTCCAAACAGTTCATTATAAGGCCAGTTCCTTAAGCTAGTGTAAATAAGAGTATAATTATAATAAAGCTTTAGTGAATGATCTGTTAGCTGTGTGTCATATCCCAATAAATATATGCAGTGGAATATCCCAGCATCAAAGTTACGGATTCACACACACTTTGGTAAAGGCATTCGTGTTCACAGACTTTGCATCCTAATGATAATGTGATCTTCACCTTACTTTTTCTCTAGTGCCACCAGCAGGTAGACATTTGTTTTTGAGTGAAATGTCTCCAAAGCTATCGGGTTTCATTAACCCTGGTTAGAACTTAATTTTCCAATACATTGGTGTATTAACAAATATTTGTAAAACTGATGTCAGCCAGGATCAGTTGTACATATTGGTAAATGTGAGGATTCTAACACACCAAACTAACACTGTGAGAATGGTAAACATGATCTACTAATTATAGCATGTTAGCATGCTGACATGACAGAGTTTGGTTGGTTGGTTGATTGGTTGGTTGGTTGGTTGGTTTGTCAGCAGGATTACACAAAAACTACTGGATGCATTTTCACCAAACTTGATGGAAGGGGAAAAAACCCTAATTAAATTTTTGTGCATATCCAGATAAAGGGATGGATTCCGAATTTTTGTTCATATTTCTTTTACATTTTTTTAATTTTGTTTTTGACATTTTCGCTATTTACACGAAAACTACTGAACGGTTTAGCCAATGGTCTGGCAAGCTAAGCAGACGTGTAGGATTGGTGAAAGCCATTCTAATTTGTCTTATAATATGTTGTGTTGTTGTTGGTTTTATATATACATATATTTATATATATTTATATCACATGAGGAGTTTCCTTGAAAAGAACCTGAAAAATAACGTAAAATCATTCACTGGTAAATTTACAATTTTCCCGTGGAGCGAAAGAATCTCATTTTCGACAGTTACAAGCATAGTCCATACAGTTTGTGGGCCTATATAAAGTAAGAGTGTGGTTTTCAGTGTATAGTCTCAGATTTTAATAGAAAGAGAAATAGAAATTGGGAAAATTGTAGTAGTGATAAGAATAAAAAGGGAACGTTTTTGAAGAAACATTGTCTAGGTTAAGGGGAAAAAAAGTTAGTCATCAGGAACTTTCCTCCTCTGCCCCGATACAGCTTAACCTCGCGGATCATGGGAAAGGTCCCTTTAAAAGAGTGTGACCAATCCAGCAGGGCAAGAGCCAGGTTAAACAGCTGTACAAGCATTATGATTTTAACAATAAGATCTCTGGAATCTGGCTGCAGCCATTAAATCCTATGAAACACAGCAAGGGCCAAAGCTCTGTCCTGGTATGCATGCTTGTATGTGTGTGTACATGTGTGCGCACACGGCTGTGTGTGCGAGTACATTCATACATGCTCCAATGGATTTGTTTCTAAACGTGTAATTCCCTGACTGCCACCAGAGCTGGTATGTTGCTGAAATGTAGCGTTATGTTAAATCATTGCAATCCACCCATAGCAGTGACTCGGGAGGCCTGTACAGTTTTCTAATCATTTTTAAAAACAACAGCCAAAAGGAACAGTCGGTCACTTTGAATAACTTATGGGCTTGTACCATTCTGCTGTGGCTGCAGCACACTCTCTTGTGACTGGCATGTTTACCAAACGCTGTAATAGCATCATTTTCTGCTATGCTTGACTCTTCAGCAAAGCAGAACGGTTTGTTTTATTTCAGAATAGCGTGAGGTTATACAAGGATGTCATACTGCAGAAAAAAGCAGGGATCACATGTCAGAGTTTCCCACCCAAGATATTTTAAGCACAAAACAGGAACATTCAATGAATATTTGCATCTCTGCTCCTAAAATGTGGTATATCGCAGAATATAATATAGCATGACGGTGTTGTCTTACATTTTTAGTAGTACATTGTTCTGAACATTTTAATAGAGCATTTGGATTGTTGCGCAATTTATTCCCTGTTGGGTAGGTTTGGTTCAACCTTTGAGTCAAATGAAGGTCTGAGTTTGCGTACCTGTGGAACATAAAGTTAGAAATTCCACCTGGAAAGCTCTTGCATCTATTCCATTTATGATGTTGCACCAGTGGTGTGGGAAATATTTGGATCCTTCAGATTATTATGGCTGATTTTCTAAGTGAGCAGCATTTTAATCCAGCTTTGAAGGCCAGCCTTGATAACTAGTCTATCACTAGGATCATCTGCATTCCCCACACAAATGAGAAGTGAGAGCTGAAATCCCGTCACATATCCTGTTTGTCTTGTAGGTTTCTCAGTAAATTACAGAAACACAAGGTGCAATAGGCCAGATAAAATCTGTTGTGTTAACATTGTTCAACCCAAGTCAGAATCCATAATATTTATACATTAAATATGTTAATTCCTTCTAATAGTGTTGCCTAAGTGATGCATATGCCTAACCATTTTCTGAATTACCACATTGAGCTATTAAATAAGTCACAATTGTTTAAAAAAATTGTCTCTACTTTGCAGATACAGAACATTTTGAAATGCAACAATCCTGCTGATCAGTCTGTTGCTGTTGCAACGAATAACATGTCGGAAAAACAAAAGCCTTTCTGCCTTCATTTAGTTTTTCTTAGATGAAGTTACACCGACCAGAATGAGTTTCTGACCAGTACAAAGGAGGCTCTGCTGCTGTCAGTCAAAGCATCTCTGTGATAAGGAAAGTCATTTCTGAAGCCACCCCAAGATCAAAGCTAAATCTTCTCTTATTTTGGAGCAGCTACATTTAATCAAATCACAATCAGATGATATTATGCTGAACAGCAATGCGGCTGTGTGGTATGTCATGACAGGTTAAGATTATTCCAGTCTGAACTGGTTTGTGATAATAGTTTTACAAAAAGGACGAGGCCATGTGTGATTAGAAATTTGAGAATTTAAAAAAAAATTCCTTAAATTTAGGTCATTATAGCAAAGAGAGTAATAAGTCTAACATACAGCCAGCATATCCATTCTCACTTTGTTGTTATTGTGTGAGAAAACATCATTTGGTTATTTTGCATAATCTTCAGGTCCATTTAATTCCAATCACTTGTTTTTGTATGTATATGTAATTGTTATTTTAAAGAGAAAAATGTCATACCAATGATTATGTCTCCCTTTTAAACTCTATCTGAGAGTAAGAACAGTTTACCTTGAATATCACAAAACATTTCTCACAGTAGCCGTATATTATAATTGTATGAGTTTGTGTGTGTCCGGATCAGTATTAACAAGGAAATAAAATTTAATCAGCGGGGAGGGTCTGGCATGAGGTCAGCTCCAAGATATTTGTTGGTGGGGCCTTTACTTTTTCTTTCCCTGAATTAAAGACAATTATCTTAGCAGCAGTTAACAAGCGAACGCACGGAGTTAGGTTACATGCTAGCATGCAAGCAGAGGTCCCACATGTTGTGCAGCTGAGCACAGTTTACATGTGGACAGATCCAGTTTCATGAACTCAGAAGATGAACATGTGGAACAATTTACACATTTAGCAGATTTCAAGTTTTCTTAAATTGAAATGAATCACAAATAGAAGAACCAGTCTAACTGACTGACATGTCCCTTCTTTTGTAGGAATGGTTCACAGATGACTGTAAGTTCAGGGAACGTTTCCAGGAGAACAGCTACAACACCTACGCCTCAGTCATCCACAGGAACCACAGGACTGGTCGCGAGTGGTACGTGGCCCTCAATAAGAGAGGCAAAGCTAAAATGGGCTCCAGTCCGAGGGTCAAATCCCAGCATGTCTCCACCCATTTCTTGCCAAGGGTCGGCCTGCATGAGCAGAGCGAGCGGGGCTTCACCATCACAGACAGAAGCAAAGAGAGAAGGAAAGCCCCTCCGCCACCACCACCCAAACCTCCTCTGGCGAAGGCTTCTGTCCACGCAGGAACAGTTCCAAGACGTAGGCAGGTCAAGTACTGGCCTAAGTACCGGTTTGGATAGATGTCAGCGGGTTTGGCTCTATTTGGAAGATGTGAGGTTCATAGACATTGGACAAGTGAGATAAAGCGGACAAGTGGCATAAGTGATGGACATGCCCAAAAAGCTGACAATGGTCATTTATCATATTTAAAGCATTCCGGGTATCTGTGAAAAACCTCAAAGGGCTGCCAGGTAGAACTACTGAGCTTTTCCTTTCCTAAAGCTATGATCATAGCTGGGAGTCTTCTTTCCACTTGTGTTGATGATGCTCAGTCCTGTTTTGTGTTATGATTTGTGCACATGATGAACTTCAGCAGTGCCCCAGCTTAAAACAAAAATCTCCTTTAAAAGATGCTGGTAAAGCTGAAACTTTATGACTTTTAAAAAATATTATACAACACAGAGAAAAATCATCCATGTTGAATTAAAATGTCTTCTTTTCTTTTAGCTAAAAAGAGAGTTGTCTGAATTCCCTGGAGTAGCAGTGGAGGGAGGTTTATCCTCAACCCAGATCTACGCTTCATTTTCGCAATTCCTTCAAAGTTATTTTTAAAAAGTCTAAACAATAATAATAAATGTTTAACCATAATGACAGGGCAATAATCATATCATTGTATCAACAGAGAAACTATCACAGAACCAATATGTCAGAAAAACAGAATAATATGTTATTTTTTGGATAATCATAAATGATAAATGATGTGCATTATATCTAGAAAAGACGGTATCAGTTTTGACTAGCCATCAGTGGCCCTCATCTTAGTTTAATAGTAGGTGTTTTTCAAATTCAAAGCTTTTGCATTTGCAATTTTTGTACAGTTCCGTAAATGATAAAATTATACAACAAAGTAGAATTGGTCGGCGCAGATTTAGTTATTTCCGGGTTCAGAGTTATGTTGTGTCTGGTGGTTCAACGGCTCTGGTTTGAACAGACTTATTCATGAATCCTGTTTCTTTAAGAAATGCTGCTTAAAGTGAATTTAAAAAGAGGGTAATTTAAATATCTGTTGCAATTTAAAAATACGTTCAAAGCACAAAGCGCAAAGCATCATTGTAAGATTGCACCATTTTATTTACATTGACGGCTAGAAAGATTCACTCCATCATGCAGATGCTAAAAATATGATTAGTTAATCAAAAAACAGGCCATTGATTTAAGATATAAAGACTGAACACTATCACAAACATGTATGCTGTCCCTGTTGGTTAAACATTGAATTTTTATCCGAGGTATAGTTTTTTAACAACTTTTGGGACATGAATTTCCCTCTCAAACCTTGCTGGAGAGTATTTCAAACATGTCTCCCTCCTTAACATATACCCTGACAAACTGTCCCCTTCCCTAACACCAGTTTGGTGATAATCAACAAGAAAACATAGACCGGATCCCTTGAGACTTCCCCCTCCTCCTGGACAGCTGTGAAGGATCAAGAGGAAAACCGTTCATCGAAACTATCATTTTAGCAGCCGGCTGTCCCACTAAAAATCCAGAGTCATGACCTCAAGGCATTCCAGCCTGGAGGAGTGGGCACCGCCGTCACCAGGGATAAAGATGCAGAAAAAAAGTGGTCAATTGGTTTGGGGAAGGTTGAATCTTTAGGTGTATCAGATGGCAAACAGTCGTGGAGGGGCCATTCAGGAGCATTCATGTGTCTCTAGGGAAGAAGGCTATAGTTTGGCTGTATCCATATCTCCCCAATAGCCTGAACTATAAATGAATTTAATTAAGTGTTTCAATTAATTGAGCCTGGGGTACATTTTGCTATAGAGCATAAAAAGAAATCTGACAAACTGTTTTGATCATATTACACTGTCAGAACCTGTGTATTAACCTATGGGAAAATGTCATAATGTGTGTTACGTATAATTGACAAATGAGATGGATATCTAAAATATCTGTCTGATTTCCAATAAGCATGTTACAACAAAATGTCAAACATGTATCCGTACATTTGTATGTACATTGCATTCAAAAGAATTGCAAGTTTAAAGGGTTGTTTATGGTAACGGATATGGTTTTCTCATATCTTTACACTGAATTCTGGAACATTTTTCAAACCTTTTTATGCTGCAGTGTAACCTGAAAGGGTTCACAGATGTAGTTTAGATTGATGCAAGTTCAAGAAAAACAAGCAACCATACACCACAATGAGCTGGGGCTCTACCTGCCCTGAACCTAGTATGAGGCAATAAATTATTGTGTTTTCATGTCAGGTTCAGGGCGTGTGGTTGGATAAAGCTACATGTTTGGACTGGATTTAGGTCTGGGCATTTTCAAATGTAATTTATTACAATGTTTCTGTTTTTCTCTTTCATATTTTGTTAACAGTCTGGTCCCATGTGTGCCATGTGTTGCAGCTTTGTAACTCCATCTAGTAAGAGGGAATGAGCTGCATTAGTCTGGAAAGGTAGTTGCAAGAAATTGATTAAATAAAGCAAAAATATAGCTTCAGGTCTCAGAATCAGTGGTGTAGCCGTTGCCATCTGGATCGGACCTTAAGGGTGCAAGTATGTCCCAGGTTTGGGTCTCAGTTTTGAGCATGTGCCCAACTTTATTTAGTGCACAAACACAAACATCAAGTCTGCAATATTATCTGGTTTACAAGTTATAATAGAAAACAATAGAAATTTGTTCATCTGCATGTTGATCCAGGTCTGTTAAAAAATTCACAGAATGACCTATAAGTAAAATAAAATAGCAATGCATAAGAAAATATGGAAATTGTCAAAAATCTAATTATCTTTTAGGACTAAAAAACATACCAAAACTAAATTCCTTTATCCTTAAACAATAGCCTCCTTTTCCAGCATTTTTTAAATTAATTTAATTTTTACAATTTTGAAAACAAAACCTTGTTGCTGCAGAATATCATTGATACAGTATGTAAAATGGCTCTATTATAAGGTTAATTCATATTTTAACACAGTGGAAACGTATACATGCACTGAGCAAGTGTTACTCTGTGTTTTTGTCTTTGTCCAGCCACAGTGAAAAGCTACAGGCTCTGGGGTCCTCATACTGCAGATATCTTGATGCTGTTTGTTTGTTTGTTTCTATCTTCTGTGTTGTCATCTTGTCCTCGTCTAGGACACATCCCAAAGAAATATTTTTTGTATCAGAATTAAAAAAGAATAAAAACTAATGTATGAAGAAAAGTTTTTAAGTAATATGTCTATTAATAAGCAAATATATCAGCGGATATTCATAGTATTATGTTGCAGCAAGCGGTTACACGGCAAATGTTTTTATTGTGATCTCTGGTGTACTTATATGTGTGATGAGTTTTACAAGAATTCCTTCTTTTAGTGAAGGCCTGACCTCTCGCTGGAGGATGATACTGCCCCTCCCACTTCACTGAGACTGGGGGGCTAGACCAGCACCCTTTGTAGGCCTCGCTGGCTGAAGTGCAGCACGCTATAATAATAGAGGTATATCAGTGAAAGCTTACACAGGATGTGAGGCGGGGCCACAGTCCTCAACATTTTGAAAAGAGGGAGCTGAGGAAACTCTCCTTAATGCTCACTATGGATGATTGAATCCCACTGGATCGCAGGGGTAATCTAGTATGCATGTTAAATAACTGGTGCACCAGAGCCTTCTGGCGTATGGGCACACTCTACCCATGGAGTTGCGATTTCTTCGGAGCTGTAAAATCATATAAGAAGAAGAAGAAAATAGTAATCACCATGAAAATAGTGTTTAACAGAGTAAGAACAGCAGAGGTTTGGCATTAATTATTCATACTGGTGTTAAATAAGGAAGTGGCTCTTTATTTCTAGTTAGGATAACACTCGGCGACATGAGAAATGAGACGAGGCTTGCGAGGCTTTATTTAAAGATGATCTTGTAGGAGCAGATTCCCCCCTTGACCAAATTACATCTTCACTCCTCTGCCCACAGACCAGGTCTGCCATCTGCCTCCACTTCCTTTAGTCTTAATGGCCTGTCTGCGTATGCTTATATTTCCCATAACTTATGGGACTGTTGCATGAGAGCTCATTCATATGTTGCATGAGAGCTCATTCATATCAACATTTTTAATCATAACTTTGCTTTCCGTGGACATCATTGCAGAGCCAATAAAAATCATGCTGAATGAGAAAATCTAAATAAAATCATAATAAAAGATGATAATGAAAGCCAAGAATCACAGCATTTCTATAAATGGAGCAGAAAAAATTCCACTGAACATTTTATTCTGTATTTTAACTCAATAAAAAGCATTGGAAAGGACCTCTATCTGTTTTTCTCTTGATGGTGGCCAAGACAAATTGGTTTATTTCTTCTTCTTCTTTGAAGTTTATTGGAATCTGGCAAACAACTGTAGCCCGTTCAGCCAAGACAAAATGTTGCAATAGGTTTATTTAAACAGAAACAGTCATATGTCAAATACCCTGAGTAATGCCTGTGTTGCCTTGTCTGTCTTTTATTATTTAAAAAAAGGTATATAGCCTGCACGTTGCTGCTGACTGAGTGACACATTCACCAATGAGAAAACGGTTTCAGTCAAATGGTCTTTTTTTTTTTACTTAAGAAGGTTCCTAATTGAGTAAAATGACTCAAAAGTATCTAACTGGCAGCCATGATAAGAGCTGTTCATATTCTTAAATGCTAAGGAAAGGTGGTTCAGTTCCTTTATTATCTCCATTAGCAAAGGATACACTCCACCATCCTTTGCGAAGCCAAAGGAGATAATGCTGTCTCACAATCCCATGCAGCACCAACATTTAATCCCTGAACCACTCGGAAATTCATGAAAACAAATGATCGACTTGTCGCGTTACACATGCAAAGCCTTTATCAGCCATAACTTCTTAAATGCACAAGCAAGTTAACATTTCATGGTTTTTACCAAGTTGTGTGGTTTCTTGAGCTATAGGCTATTGATCTGATCATAATCACAAAGAAAAAGCAATATGAGATACTTTTATCCAGATGATGTTTTTTTAGAATTTAGTTTTAGAATTTAGAAATTTAGAATGAGGGCGCAATGGAGCAAAGGTTTTTTTTTCTCCCCTCGATGGTTTTTACAATGGCCAGTTTCAGGAGGTGCTGCATCCACCTCAGGACCACTAATGGAATCATATTTTTCACCAGGTTGTTCATGTTAACAGCATGCATGACTAACATGGTAGGAACAGACAAGGCGAAGCATCTAAATATATGCCTTTAGTTGTCCGTCTTCGGCAAATTGTAATTTCACCACAGCAGAATCACGTCAGTGACATCCACCCTCGCATTGTTAGGAGGCTTAGTGTTAGTGCAGTGGGATTCTCTTATCACCACTGAATGCATTGTTGTCTTTTTTTGAAGTCCTAATGTACACTCCTTCACATTCTTGACCTTGTCCACATTTTGAAATCTAAGTCAAAAAGTGACTTTAGTACAACCTCCAACTACCAAATCGTACCTAAAAGCCACTTCGAGGCAACGTGTCATTCAACATGAATGGAAACGGTAGCAAAATGATATACTCCATTTTCAAATTGGACATGCCTCTAGTCATGTTTACAGACATGTGTAACATAGCCGTCAATAACAGTCAACTTCTGACAAAAAGTAGGGTTTGCTTAGCTCAGTTCATTCACAAACCAGTTGATAAAAACATATATAATTTATATTTTCTTTTGTCATTTAAATGTTTGCTTCAAATTTACCTGACAAGATAGAAACACAGCTAATTTTGGCACCACTATTTCCATTGCCCTGCCAGTGAAACAATTGCCCTCTCGTCAATTTCACCCTTAAATGCCTGAAAAAACCTCTGTAAACTGAGGAAAAAAATATTTCCCAATCTATTTGTGCTTATGAAGGAACAATTATTTACCATTCAAACTATGCTAATAGTTAAAATAGTGATTTTTTTCCCCCCTCCTATCTGACAGAGCTGGAAGCCTACTCTTGTTGCACTTGAGGGCGTGACTTCCGCTTCCTGTGTCCTGCAGCCAAATACGTAAAGCAGTTGTCATAGCAGCGTCTAAACAACTTGGAGGACGTCATGACGGAGTACAGCACAGGTGCTCGTATCCACGATTCTATAACACAGTTTAAAGTGTACGAAGATTATCTCGACTCCAAGGTCACGCCAATGGATTTATTTTACTTGAAAGTGAGTTACTCTGGTGTAAACTAATGGCTTAAGTCCGTGTTGTGTCCTCCCTACGTAACCCCGGTTCCGCAGTTCCTCACGTCTGTCAGAACCGCTTGCACTAAAGTGTCACTTTAAGGTTATGTGTTACAATTTGCAACAGTGTACCTTGTGACATCCTAACTTTAATTTTTTCAAATTCACCAAGACTCATTCATCAATTCGGCCTAGAAAACAAACTGAGTTGCGGTAGCGCAAAGTGTCAAGCGGAAGAGTTAAACTAGTAGCATGGATGTGAAGATGCAACACAGCTAACACTGCACATTCTTTTTATCGAACAATGAACATTCTACTACGCGAACACTGAATATTCTATTACGAGAACGCTGAACATTCCATTATGAGAACACTGAACATTGTACTATGCAGAAATGTTTCATTTAATTCATCATGCAAATCTGGCACACCGGCAGTCCCACGTTAGCATTTGTCGCTCTTGCTCTCTAAAAACGAAAAAAACAGACTGACAGAAAATGATTTTTTTTTTAAATTTTATTTCACTCCTCCCTTTGTGGCCACGAAAAGGAAAACACCTTGTATTTCAATTTTGGCTTTTGTATTTTAAAACGAAAAATCAAATAACCACTCGTTTTTCGTTTTTTGATTCCTGTTTGTGAAACGAAACTCGAATTGCCAAAAGATACACGGACCATTAGTGCACTTTAAAGCAAGGTAGGACGTTTTGGAGTTGAATAAATGCTGCTTTACCATGGGGATAACTTCTGTTGGTGTCGTGTCTGTTGTCGTACGCTGGGTGGCAGTCATACATAGGTTTGGTTACATGGGTTTAAACTAAAAGCTTTCACCAAGTAGTTACGTATCACCAATCCAATATTTTAAAGTTTGCTCCATGGGAGAAAGTATTTCTATGAATCCCCTCACTCAGAAGACAACAAAAAAGACACCAAGAAATCGATGTGAAACTTTGTCCTTAGTGATATTGTTGTTTTGTAAACTAGATTTCTTAATAAGTCTTACTTCAGCCTAATTTTAAAATATGTTCTCCACCCCTGCACATGGAATTCACAAAAAGGTTTGACTTCATTTTGTCCTTAAGACCACAAAAGGGGCGATTTATGTATTCACTGGAATGCAAATCCTTTTAAATAGACTCGAATTGAACCTGCTCATCAGAAATGGACAGTGGTGATTTTGCCCAGCAGATGGCACACTTGCTAATGATACACGTAGCAGCTGCATTGGCCACTTTGTTTGAACACCTGTGTCCACACAGGGAAGAGAACAACTCATATCTGACCTGATAATCAGCTGCAGTCAATCACGATCAAACTCACTCACCTCTGAGCTGTGACACAACACAGGCTGCACAGGTCACCTAACCTGTGCAGCCGTGCCGTTAAGGCCTAAGTTCTGATAAATCAGCTAATTATAAATCTATTTTTTTCCTGGATGATGTTATTTGAGACTTGCAAACAAACTATGACAAAATGTGCTATGAAGTGAACAGAGGTTTTTATTACACAGTCAGTGTAATAAAAACACTGACAGTCTTGATGTGTTGACAGTAAGAAGCAGCTCATTCAAAAAGACTTATTCAATGAGCCTTGAAAATGAAGACAATGATTTTCAGGCCAATTTTAGGAATGGCAAATGTTTCTGGTGAGCCACATTAAAGTTGAAGGAAAATATAACTTTTCCTCTCGGGTGCGGACACAGGCCCGACTGCTGGGATTTTAGGTAGGAGGACATGTGGCTTAAGCTTTGATCTGACAAACCACAGGATCTGACAGAACAATTTTGTTTTTAGATGATGACTTTATGGCTTGGCTTTAATGAAGACAGGGGCTGTGATCGGTGATTGGTTAATATTGTTGCTAACAATCCCCGCAGAGGCACTGACACACGTATGCGCGCACAGACGAACACACACAGTACACACACATTCTCAGAAAATGAATTGGCCTGTGCGTAGGCATGAAATCACAGTAAACCCACAAGATGAAACTATATCTGAAACTTGTGGTGTTGCAGACTCGCCGGTCTTTTTCACATTTGGGGGAAGCAAGTGAAAACACAATTTTAAACTATGAGGCCGGAGTGGTGAGTAAATCCTAAATTCAACTGCCTGATAAATATTCAAATTTCAATTGTCAGAAGTTAGGGGTAATTTCTTAGCTGGATCAGAATGCAGGATGTTGCAGAAACTGGATATATGCTCCTTTCAAAATCGACACTGATTCATCCATTAGTGCATCGACAGAAAAGTAAGTGTTTAAAACTTTTGTCAAGCAAAAATGCCTAATATTCTCTTGTTCCAGCTTATAAAATGTGAGGATATGCTGCTGCTCGCTCTACATCATAGTAAATCAAATGCCTTAATGTTTTGGACTATTAAGCATCAGATTTAGCTCCAGCCAATTGATTTTTGCTCACATTTAAGAATAGTAAAACCACTACTTATGCTAGAGGAGCAGTGAAAAAATAAATCACAGTAATGACAGTTCACCATGCCAAGATTCAAGACTGACAACATCTGACAATCTCAGCCCTGCCTGCAGGCCCTATCCTCTCTCCTTGACTGACTCTTCTTCCTCTCTTTTCTTTTGCAGAGCAGGGAGTTGGCCCGTAAGCTGGTGGAGCACGGCCACAAGGGCACAGTCCTGAGCAGGGAGGAATTTGAGGAGAAGAAAGCAGCTGCACAGGCTGCAGAGGCTGCAAAGAGCAACGCTTTCTACAACAGAACCCAGCAAATGTGAGTTGAATTCTCACCAGTCCACCGTGCGCACTCAGATGTTCTCTGCATGACTACGGGAGATAAATTCACACCAACCACCATTCCAATGCTAGAATGTCAGGAGGCTGTGTTATATTCCGAAAATCAAATCGAGCTGTTTGGAAGAGTGAGTGTGGGCAGTGGATTTTAGAATAAGGGAGGCCCCTGTGCATCATCCTCTGCACTAGTCCTGTGATGCCTCAGCTCGAATTGTGTATTTGGATGGGTTTGATTTACCAATGCAGTGTTTTGCTGAATGCTACTGTAGTGCATTGCTACCAAAGCAGAGCCAGGTTCGACAGTTTGGTCGTCCGGCCTTGTGTTTTTATTTCTCATCCGGCTGTGCAGTGTTCTCATTACAGTGAATGAGAATGAGATGCAAAACATGCAACTGCATACAAAGTCAATGGAAAGACGCAGTAAGATGTGAACTGAAGGTGGTGCAAACTCAAACTCCAATGCTTTTGTCCAAACTCAACTTGGGCAAAAAAAATATATGCAATATTGTGGAAAACTCTGGAGTTTCTGGTTAGTTTTGAGTTCAGTCAGAGGCTGAACTGAATGCAAACAGACACCTTTGCTGGGCTACCTTACACCTACAGTGACATCTGTAGAGTTTACACTGGCAAAATAACCATTATTTTCCTCATGGATTAAACAAAATATTTATTTAATTATTTTCTTGATCAGCTAATTCATTGTTTAGTCTGTATGAAATGTTAAAAATAGTGAAACAACATAATTTACCATTTTTATGAGCTCACGGAGACCCTAAATGTTCTTGTTTGTACAACCAACAGACCAAAGCCTTCACTATATTAACACATGACAAAGAAAACAGCAAATACTCACATTTGACAAGCCCAGAATATTTGGCATTTTCCCTTTAAAAAAAATACTGAAATGATTAATCAAAAATCAGAAAAGTTACCAGTTCATTTTCTTTGATTGACTAATCGCTGTTTAAGCGCCACAAATAATAGCCTATATTTGACTGTCACCATTCTTGTGACCCTAAACACCATAGTGAACCAGCTCTGAGTGTGTGTTTTTGAGATCGGGTTTCCGTCTTCCTGCAGTGAGCGGCAGCAGCACTATCCAGAGGAAATTTTAAATGCATTTTTGGCTCAAGTTCTGTTCTGCTAATCAAAGCATGACAGATCATAAAATCTGAATCTTTTATAGTTGTATCCGGTGCGGTGGTGTGGTTTGAGCAGCTCATATAATCCTTTATGATTGCATTTTACAAAAGACAGGGCAAATGAGAGTAATTCATCAACTCCATGTCCTACATGAACAAGGCTTTTATTTGAACAGGGGCTGCCCATCTGTCTAAATTCAAACAAAAGCAGTTAACATAAACAAGTTGTATGACAACACTACAAACTAGAGTCCTCTATAAACTGCCCCTCGTGAGGAACTGATCACACAGATACTGTTCTCATTCTTGATTAAGCCATGTGGTTGTGGTAGCTCCTTTGATGACAAGCCAGAACAGACTCTAAGTAAGACCATACACCACACACACAGACACACACACTCACACACACACACACACACATGCTCAGTGTTTGGTATCCAAACATTTACCTGTGAGGTGTTGGATTTGATTGAATCTTCAGATGCTTATCCAAACGTGCAAATGTCTCGGTGTTGCCCCCCCCCTCTCCCCTCCCCCTCCTCCTCCATAGGCTTGTGAACATCAGTGACACTGGTGAAATGGGAGCCTGCACACCTGCAGTTACAGTGATATTAGTCCACAAAGCCTTTCATCTTGTCCCAACAGGATCCTGGGAAGTGATGAACAGGAACATTGGGTTGCTGTACACACAGTTGTCTGTTCCATCTCCAGGAACCGTATTCATGTAGAGACTGCATGAAAGGCTGCGACGCTCACATGTGTTTGTAAAGATATGCAGCAACAGAAAGTCCAGGTTGATTTTGAAGTGAATGCTCCATAAAAAAAAGCTCTATGTTGCTGTTATGCGGAGGACAGCAGCTAGTCGTTTTGGATTCACAACGAATTCCAGTTGTGACCCGGAGTCAGAGCAAAATAAAACATCTCAAGGTCCAGTGAGAGTAACCGCACAAGCATTGTCAGTGTCCTTGTGACACCACAGGCTCTGCCATAGTACTATTTACTGTAGCTCACTCCACGGCGATGGTTGCTCCTCACTTCAGCTCTGTGAAACCAATCTTTTCTGGTTGACATAACCCATCAATACTGGTGTGCCAGTGCCGTAAAAGCTGCCACAGACTCCAGATTGAAAACTTCAATATATTGCAAAATACAAAAATTTATTTTTGTATTTATCTTTATTTATCTGGCGGTGATAAGCTTAATCAGCATTGTGTGAAGTCATTTGGCAAATGTAATGCAATGGGCGTTGGTTTAAATGTGAAAGTACCACGCTGCAGCTTTAACTAATAATGATAATAAAGTCCTTTATAGTAATTAATTCGTGTCTGTACAAGTCTTGATGCTTTTTGATATGTTTGTTAACACTGGTTTCTTTCCATCGGCCGAGGTCATTTTAATGATTTGTGTTTAAACCTATTGGGGAAACTGAAAAGAGACTGTGAGAAGTGAAGTGAAGTGAGCTTTTTGGTTGAAATACAAAAATCGTCTCAAAATAGTCCTTCCTGGCTAAAGCTCCACTATGTAATTTTTGCCAGTATCATTCACAAAGTACCTTGTTTTTCATCTGTAATGGACAGATGAAATGCCCTGTTAATAATTGGACATTTCTGGGAGAGAGATCCTCATAGCAGTTTTACAATCTGTTGTTCTGAGCTGGCCAGACCACAGTAAGTGGTTTTTGAATCCTCTCCAAGGTAATTAACCAGCAAGGTTATGTTATTTCAAAAGGGAAACACTTCATATTGAATGTGATCCAGTTCTAGGTAAATGATGGCTCATAGCAAATTAATCTAAGTTTACATTATTAGATTTTGCCCTTAAACCATCTCATACTATGTGTTTAAGCTATTCTCACACTTTCGTCAGTCATTATGTGACTTGAGAGTGAAGTTTGGGTAAAGAATTTTATTACATTTCACCTGCTGTTTGGATTATGGCTTCATTGCCAATAACCTTAGCAGACATTTTTTTTTCATAGGAGTTTTGAACTAATTAACAGCTTTCACTGCTTTCCCACACTTGGAATTTTCACATTTTGCAGATTTTTTCCATCAAAAGTGACACGTTTGAGCTGTGTACCCCTCTCCATGTAAATGCAGATCGCTCTTTCCCCTGTGGTTTTCTGATTGGACGTCTACCAAACTGCCCTCCTGACCTCTTCTTATGGTCACATTGGGAAAACACAAGCCCCAAGATGCAATGTACCACCTGCAAAATTACCGAGCACAATTGGAACCATGCTGTGAAAATTAAAACTGGTCGCTGTCCAGTAAACAAGCTAAATGTTGGTTAGGCTAGCACAGAAAAAAAAAATTGGAAGACCTTTGTTTCAAACACATGCATTTCACTAAAGATCTTTGCACCTGCATCCTTATCCTCTTATGGCACTGGGTAGCCATGCTGTTTTGGGAATGCCTTCTCTGTAGGCCTTAACCCATGTCTCCCAGGCATGTCTTTTTTCACTGTTCTGTCACTGCTTTGTGTTTTTTCCCCTTCCTTTCTCTTCTTTTCAACCTCCCCGTGCTCTCTTGGAAACCTTTAGTGCCTGCAGGTGTATAAATATAGCTGTTTTCAATTAAGGGCTAACCTCGCCTGTAGCGTGCATCTGATCAATGAATGCCCCTGCACCTGTGGTAATAAAATACCAAGGGAGTGGAGATGGTGCCTTGAATGCTAATCACATGTTGCCCTGTTGTTGGCCTGTCTCATTTTTGAGGACAACATGCTCCTCCTGACAGCTTGGCTGTGAAAGGGGGTCTTAAACCAGCACATCACAAAAAGGCCAAACAAAAGACCTGGTGCTCTAATCAAGATATAAGTGAGATTCAATGTGTGATTGAAAAAGGAAACTCGAATGAATGAGACGCTTAGTTAGTTGTGTGGTGGTTTGATTAGGGTGAAGCTAAATGGGCAGAATCAACAAAGAACATGGCTGGGTTCTGGTAGCTGGTCGACTTTCTGGATCAGATTTCCGAGTCGTAGTCCAATTATATCTAATCCAATCCAAGTACGACTCGAAGTGAAATCATTGCAGCAAAAGGTGATGAATAAAACATTCAGGGAGTTGTAATCAAACAAACAAATATGTAGTTTATCTGGCAAAACTCAAGTTGTAGTTCTTGGCAACTTCAATTTGATTTTTAGCCATCAAAATAACTTTTATTACTTAAAATGTGTAAAACTGAACCCGATTTGATTTGATGATGCCATCTGACTTGATTTGATCTTATCTGATTTGATATGATGCTATATTAAACACAAATCCTACAAAAGGTAATGAGCATTTTGTGGGCTGGGGTCATGTCACAAGCAAGACATTTATCTCTTATTAGATATTCTAAGCCACTTGCACTTCTCAACATGCAGATGTTCAAAAAAACAAAACACATACTAGAAATGCCTGTTTTCTTTTCAGGCAGAAATAGTATTTAATAAAAAGACGGAGACAATCATGAGGAGCAGGGGGAGGACTGCCGAGCAGACGTAAGGCCTCCGTTTCTTCTCTGCTCCGGCTCTAACTCTGGCCCAGAAGTCCATGTCAGCATATGTCCTGACCTCGCGTGCTCACGGCAGACCTGCGAGGTTTCCAACAGGCTCCCCGCAATCTCCCCACAGTCTAAACCACAGCCATGCCCATTGTCCATTGTGCTGCTGCGTTTTTACAGTCCGCCTCAAGAATTCTCTGCTCTCTCTCTCTCTCCACTCTATATTAAAAGTGAGCTATCTCTTGCTGTGCCAAGTAAAACCAGTGCCATGAACACGCACAGTGAATACATTTCAACTGCGGATCCAATCTCCAGATGCTTAGCAAAAATAAGATTGTGGATGTGAATGACATGAGAAGCCTCACAAAGCTGATCCCAGGCTCATTTTTAGCCGGCCAAACCACCGCCACTCTCCATGACTGCTGCTCTGCTGAGCGCCCTTGGGCGACAAGCTTGTGCAGTCTCTATTACATGTCCTGTCAAGCCAATTGCCTCCCTTGCACGTTGTGATTTTGGACGGCTGTGTAACTTTTGAGCTCTCTCCCCCCCCTGCAAGCTCTGTACAGATACACACATCCTGCCAGGCTGAAGCTTGCCACCACATCCCACCACGCTGCACATAGATCAAAATACACATCAGTACAGGACCAGCTGGTGCAACAGATGATAAATAACAAGCTGTCATTGGACTTGGATGTTTCCACATTTTACAAGTCAGTCCATTTTTCACATTAATGATTTGATTAATGAAACAACTTCCTTCACTCCCCGGCCTCATGCAATACACCAGTATATTCTGGACTCAAGGTCTGCTTACTAGTTTTCCCGGAACTTTCAACCAAGCTTGGTTTAAATGTGGTCAGATGGATGTGAGAGCATTCTGATCGCAACGTGTTGTCTGTGCATTTACAGCCTGCATTGACATGCATTTTCCCCTTCCCACAGATAAGCTATTGCATGTTTATATGAGGTGTAAACGGGAAGTCACACTTGATTTCTTGATCATTTTGAGAATATTTCACCCATTTATTTATTTATTTTAAATAAATGTTATTACCTTATGGTTATAGTGATCTCTCATTCGTTTGTTTGTCTGTCTGTTTGTCCGTTTGTGGACAAAATGGCCAAGAAAGAGAGATTTATATTGGATTTTGATGAAAAATTGTGGTGGGATGGGCTTAGGGCCACAGAAGAGCTGATTAGATTTTTTTTTTTTCAGTTCTGTTAACATTGTGAGATATCTTGGCATATTTTGACAGCATCTCAACAATACATCCCCAATTCTAAAAAAAAAGAAAAAGTTTGGACGCTCTGTAAAACAATAAAAGAGAATGTGATCATCCTTTTTGACAGTTCGATTGAAAACAGTACAAAGACAATACATCTAAAGTTGTACATCATCAACTTCTTTGATGTTTGTAAATATATGCTGATGAATTTTCATTCACACATTCCACAGGTAAAGAGGTTCATCGGTGATGGGTAATAATATTGTGACTGAGTATGAAAGAAGCATCCTCAGTAGGCTCAGTCATTCACAGGCAAAGATGGGAAGAGGCTCATCACCACTTGGTGAAAATCTGTGAGGGCAAATAGTCCAACAGTTGGAGAACAATGTTTCTCAAAGCACAACTGCAATTAATTTGAATGGATGAATGAACGAATGGATTTCACTATCTACAGTCCATCATATCATCAAAAGATTCAGAGAATCTGGAGAAATCTTTGCGCGTAAGGAGCAAGGATGGAAACATTGAACGCTCATGAACTTCGATCCCTCAGATGGCACTGTATTAAAAAGATATGTGCTCTCTGAGTGCTTTATAGTTTTATTTGAATTTAATGAAAATGTCAAAATATGCCCTGGATCCAGATGCGCCTCAAAATTTAATCAACTCTTCACTGGCTCTATACGCTCATCTCTCAAAAAATGTCATCAAAATTCGTTGGTAACTTTTTCAGATATCTTCACACAAACAGATATGGGTGATCACATAAGCTCCTCCAAAATGTAGAAAGAAACCCATAAAAAAAAATTTAAGAGGAAAAGAGGAAAGAGCAAAGTAACCATTTTTGTTTACCCAATCCTCAGGAGAACATGGGTCGGCATTTTTTGTTTTTTTTCCAATGCCTTGGTTGAGGCCTCCATTGACGTGAGATCAATTTTTTATTTAATTTTATTTATTTATTTATTTTTATTTTGGCAAAATCAACATACTCTTCTGTGCATTAAAAGCACTGCAATTACAAAACGGGCAAGAGTGTATTTTGCCTGCCATAAATTGCCTACCTAAATTAACATTAGTGACAGATGATATGGCCTGGCGACGTCATTTTAACCAGTGAAAGTGACGGCTAGCACTGGCGTAAAAGGAGAAGCTCCTACATCAATGCTTTTTTCTTTGCTAATGAGAAAGAGAGAGTTTGGATCGCACCAAGGGAATTGTCTATTTTGCGATATTCAGTCATCACTAAGAGTCACTCATCAGTGCAGCCAAATCATTTTCACATTCACGCTCTCACTTTATGGGCTGTGGTATAGAAGAACAGCACTGCCTTCTTCCTAGCAGGCTGTGGGGAACAAAACACAGGAGGATTCAGTAAAGAAAGGATCAGAGTTGGATGAGCCATATTTTAGCTGATACCAATCGGTTAAAATATGGATCAGCCATCACCGACCTTTGGACTAGCTCAGGACCCCTTTATAGTCCTTATTTATTGAGGTGAGAATGTTTGTGCTGTCGCATGCACACAAATACTAATCAAAAATATTTAGTATTCCTTCAGTTTTGTTGTACCATAGTTATTAATCGTGTTGTTTTGTTACTTAAAGTATAAATTGTATCTTAACTATCATTAAAATGCCCCAACGTTTCCTAGCAACTAGTGACCCATTAAGAGAAACTGATAACACTGAACTTTGTTTAGCATAACCCAGTTTTCATCCCACTTATCTGCGCATCAGGAGCTGAGGGAGGCCCAAATACTATGTTCACTTAGGAATGTATTGTATGTAATGTTTACTCTGGCCACTGTGTCATCTTTAGATCCAACTGGTCCTGGAGTAAATTCCTTTTCCTTAACTAATTATTGCCTGACCCTCTGCAACAGTGACATACGGAGGACATTTTCACTTTCACCTCTCGCACCCTGCACCCACAGATTCAGTCTGTCTCTGATGATTGATCATATGTGATAGAAACAACTTTGCTTTTACAGACATCCGGTGCACTATAGCTTAGTGCCCCTGACGAAGGGGGATTTTTCACAAAATACGACTCTTCCCATCAGACTACCAAGCCAAACTGTCATCCTCACCGTTATACTTTAAAGCCTGTAGATGGAGGATGTGTATGATGGATTAAATGACCTGCAAGGCTCTTTCCGAGACTAGGGCTTTAAGATAAGGTCTCCATATGTTGTTTAATTGACGCCACCGTATTGAATTGATTTTAAAGAGAAAGCATGGCTGTATTTTATTTTTGGTCAATCTTCCAATTCCTGAATAGTTCCAGCAGTTTACAGTATAACCAGAAGTATGTAATAGACATGCAAGAGTTTTGTTGCTAAGGACATTCATCACTATTTAGCAGCTGAAATGAGTTGGAAAACACTCAAATGATTTCATGTGTGTTGCTTTATATTTGTATAGTGTGAGCTAATAAACTGATTAGGAAGAAAGCACACATTTAGCAAGGATAAATCAGACAGATGTTGAAGGATGAGAGCATGTTCTTTCAATTGAGGTCTTACACTGATATTCTTTACCAAAATGCTCAGCTTTTTTCTAGTTCTATCCAAATCAACACATTTTACTTTAAATTTATTTTCTCAACAGTATCCATCAATGAACACGGAAGAGCTGTATGTTTACCAAATGTAACACATCTAATTTTGCTTCAGTACAAACTGAGTATCAAAAAGATGACAATTATTCTTTTGATCCACATTCGAATACATGCACTACTTAGGCAGGCAGAGCACAATGTGCAACCTCCAAACCCCCAAAAGCCAAAGTGGCCACAATACACAAAGAAAGCTCAGGTAGAATATCATGCGTAGCACATGTGTAACTGATACATTCAGCTCATTGTAATCAGAGGTGACAGAGGATTTTAGAAAAACCCCAAAATAAAGTAAATTGTCATGCTGTGCGGAATTTCCCTTGACGTCCACCAGCCCAAAATAATATTTTCCATAAGATTCATTTTCCCAAGCACTCTGAGGAAAAATATTCTGGTACAGTATGTCTTGTTTCTTAAAGAAATCACTGTATTATTGAAAGTTCCCATCTGCCATACTGTCAAAAGTGAAAGGCTAATGAAAGCTTAAATCTGTTAATCTGTCTTGAGAATAAAAAAACAAGACTAGACAACGCTCGCACAAATCCCCACCAAGGCAGCTCACTTTCCCCATTATGACATTGCACTTAAAAGCAATAGACCCGATAGTTTGACCCTCATAATATGACTCCTTAATCACGAAAACCTACCCCTAGAATTTTGAGCACATTGGTATCATTATTAGTTTGTTAGTTATTCAACTAAAACTATATTGATTTTCTTCAGGATCTTGGTCTGTAACTTTTGTCAAATTTGACGCCAAACTGAAACAATGCAGTCTCAGCTACAATTTGACCTTAGCTGCATTATTATTTGTTATCTCACAGTAGTGAATCTTCTTTGAGCCAAACATTCTAGATCACCAGGAGGCCTCATTTATAAAACTGAGTGTAGATTCCATCCTGAAACATGCGTCCTCACAGATCTCAGAATGTACTTACGCAAGAAAATATTCAGATCTATAAAACCGGTCTTCTCATCGTAAATTCCAACCTGCGGTGAATTGTGCCGGCATGGTCTCCTCCCAGCGTCATCCCACTACTCCTCCCAGTGTCGTCCCACAATCATCCATAAATGGTCAATGCTAAATAGCCCATGAATATACTGACGCTGTTAAGGAGCCTTTGTTGGACTATCAGTGAGGGAAAGATGGAGATGCCGAGTATGACGAAGAAAGCAAATTTTGCAGTGTGTGAGTTAGAGGTGCTCATCACAAAGGTTGAGCACCGTAAAACTGTTTCGTTTGGAGGGCTTAGCAGTGGAATATCAAATAAAAGGAAACAGCCTGTAGAGAAGCTGTCAAAGTATTGGGTAATACTGTAGACTGACATGGTGCTTAGCCAATAAAAGAGCTAGAATTAGTAGCTACGGAGTCACTGTTTGAGTGATCAAGCAAGGTTGGTTGAGACTTCTCCGGGGTTTCTTGCTTAGAGCACATTCCCGTCTCCGTAAAACTTGCCGTAAATTCTACGGCAGGGTGAAAGTATGCGTAGAAATCCGCACCTTTTTCCGCATAGAAATTCTCCATAAATACCAACGTTTGCAGTGAAAGCCCCGTTTATGCTACTTTTTTGTGCACAGCAACCTTTATAAATGAGGGCCCCAGATCCAATACTTGGACCTGATCATACTTGTGTAATTTTTAGTCAAGCATTGTTCATGCCCTACCTCTCCAAACGTTTCATCAAAATCTGTCCATAACTTTTTGAGTAATCCTGCTAACAGTCAAACATACAAACAAACCAACTCACGCAAAAACATACCCTCCTTGGTGGAGGTAATCGTTTCAAGGCATGACATCTGTTACCTGTCATGAAATGAGAGCTCAGAAAACATCTTTTTTTTTCTTCCAGTTGCTGAATATTTATTTGTAAAACAAATTCTTCAAATTAAGAAGGAATGCTAGCCCCCATTCATCAAACTACCTTTTAAAGACATTCCATTAATTATACTGTAAAAGTATTAGCCGTTGCAAACAGCATGATTACAGATCAAAATAGCACAGAAGTTGAGGATGGTGTCAATGTTCTACAGTATATTGAAATCTTTTGCAGCTATTTTGATCGCCTTCTTACCTGAATCATTAATGGATGGTAAATACAATAAATAGTCAAATGAAGGAGAATAATATTTTTTTTCTAAAACAGGTGGCTTGTGGAATTGACAAGTCATGATTGTGTAAGTTTGTTTTTTTTGTAAATTCAAGTTAAACACAGAATAATGTATAATTTGTCACATTATCTTTGATGCCAAGACCTGTACGGGCTTTGCTCATTTTTAATGAATTCATTTGTACAGTAGAATGAACAATGCTGAAAGTGATTAGAAATATGAAAACACAAAATCCAGGCTGTATCTCATAGAGTCAGATACTTCGGATATGACTGAGAATAAATAAATACAATGAATTTAAACATCAGTTTAGGAGGCTCATGATCCCGTAAGAAGGCCCCTGCAGGGTTTTGGTATGGCTGAGCACATTTCACTATCATGCTATGTTTATACATGTGTAAACACACTTGGAGGAGAGTTGCTGTGCAGTAACAGCTGTTCGCCCCCAACTGATGTGGACAAAGCGTTACATAAATTTGTTTACAACACAGTGAACAGGAGTTTCTTAAAAGCCAAAAAGACACATTGAGCTTGAATTCAGTTGTGTTTTGTGTGACATTTTCATGCCATAGTTGTATATTTTGTGAAATAATTTGTGAGTCTAAGGGGAAACACTGTTAAGTTGATGACAGGTGCTGCTCTTACTGCACCATGTATATAGAGGAATGTCACATTGGCCTTTCTCTAAAGTGCAATTTATGATTAAGGGTTTTCTTATTTTAAGAAATGATTGCCACTACAAAGTTTAAGACAGCTGTTATCTGGAGACTTGTCTTGCGTTGCTCTTCCAGTTTTGAGGTCACATGGTTTTGTATACCTCTCCACCCTTTACCTCCTTGTTAGGCCTCGTTTAGACCGACTCAAGTGCTGCATGAAAAAAAGCAGCGCTCTCATGCATTCCCAGGGTTAAGGAGAGCTAGTATCCAACAAGTATATATGTTGACACTCGCAGAGATTCTTAAATTGGATTTATGTTCTTTCGCTGTCTAAACTGGCATAAAATCTGATCACAAATCCGTAGGACACATGCTCTCAGACACATTCTTTTTTTTCAACAAGCCATATGATGATTGTACACATCCCGTCTCACTCACCTCTTTTTTTTAATTCTGGGGGCCCACCTGCCACGACCACAATCCAAAAACAAGACACTTAAAGCACATGGCTAGATCAGTTAGCTTAATACCTAGTCATTAGTCACTAATAACAGTCATTTAATAGTGAAGTTCTTGTTATCCCTCCTAAATGAGGCTTGATAAGAAATTTGTTAATTGACGGGAAACTCAAACTTGCAGCGGTCCATATGTTTTGCTGAAGTATTATTCACTCTCCGTGACTCTGTGTGTTGCTTTAGCTACTGGATGGGGTAACCCCAGTCACTTGCCTCCTCAACACCTGTGTTTACTTTGGGGCCCGGCCTCCATGACCCAGCAGCAATCCTTCACTCACTCAGAAGATGGAGTGAGGTTCCAGCCTCCAAATATGTGCTGTCTGTGCACTTTTACCACTGTGTGATTCCTCAAAGACTTTCATTATGGGGCACGGTCCAAACGACCAGTATGAATTACAATCCCTTTCCAAATTCTAGTAAATTTAAACATTCAGATCCTGTTCTCTTTTACTGTAATGTTAAGTTAGGCTAAGGGCTGAAATTGGCTTTGGCATTTGTCTGTGCTTGTTGTGGCTTTTTAAAGTGCTTTGAGAATGGAAAGTGGATTTGAGGATCCATTAGAGTAGAATATAAGTGAACTTGTCTATTCTTTGGATGACAGAACTGGATTCAGCAGTTTGGAATATTCTGCAGCAACATAACGGTGAAAGAAACAGATTTATAACTAGGGGATTGCCGGTTTTTAAACTCACAGGTGTTTGCTGGGAAGTGTGGGATTATTACTTCCTCTCACACCCTCTACAATAGAGACATTGAATCTCAATACTGTTAGGTACAGAGCAATCCATCACATCAGGTCCCAAAAACTGGCCTACAGTATCTGATCAGTAAATCTTAAAAACGTATTTTGCTTAATCAGAAATTTCCCAATTCAAATGATAGTTTTACAAATTGTTTTTTATAAGTTAAAGTTATCTTACAGCTTTCTTTAAAGTAATTTTGTCTTCTTCTTAGAGCGCAAACGTCCATCAAGGCAGCTCAGTGTCCCGATTGTGCCATTTCACCTAAAAGCAACAGTCCCATGCTAGTTTGACCCTCAAAATATGACTCCTTGACCATGAAAACCTACACCTAGAATTTGGAAGAATCCCATTGCAATCATTATCTAATAATTATTAAAACAAAAACAAAAAAATACTGTTTTTCTTCAGGATCTAGCTCAGTAACCTTTGAGGATACATCAAATTTGACACCTAAATGAATCAGCAGAGTTTCAGCTTCAGTTTGATCTTAGTTGCAAGCCTGTAAAGTTATTATTTGTTATATACAGCAGTGACTTTTTCCAGTGACACCACATCTGGAATATTACTTGGATCATACTTTGATGTGTTATGGGGTTCTCAATGTTTAATGTTTTTCCAAGTATTGTAGGTATTATCCATGAAGTTAGAATGGCAAAGAAAAAAAAAAAACTGGATCCAGTTGATGATCCGGATCACCACCAAAATCTAATGGATAGTTCCTTTGGCCATTATGCAGAAAAAATCTGTTCATAACATTTTTAGTAATCTTGCTAACAGACAGACAACAAACAAACCAACACTGGTAAAAACATAACCTCCTTGGCGGAGTGAAAAGTTGTTTTGTAGAACATCTCTTTGAAAGTAAGGTATTGAAATGAGAATTATTTCCATATTGGTGCTGAAATGTAAAAAGAAATGTAGCAGCACTAATATCAAATAAATGCAGGTGATATCCAGCACTTCTTCTATGATTTGTTAGTCAGTGTGTTCTTGAGCAAGGCACTTAATGATTATCAATACCTATCTCAAGGAAGTGGCTCAGTAGTATTTGTGCAACAGAACTGCAAACATGCAGACAAAAAAAAATACACAAAAATGAGCTGAACTTGAAGTGGTCTTGGCGATTTAATATAGGTGATAATAAATTCATTGTTTACATACCTCAGCCCCAAATTCTGTTTAAAATACAACGTTGTACTTGCAAAAGAGAAAAAGACTTGAAGTGTTTAATTCATGTGCACATTTGACATGTTTGTGCAAACATGTAAAATCAAGAATATTCAAAGCAGATTATCATTTAAGAAAGCAGAAGTCAATAGAAACAGCGGTGCTCCTCTGCACAGTAACTTTGATTTCATTATTTTTTTTCACAGTCTTTCTTCTTCTGCATTCTTAACCACAACTGAGAGTCACCAATGACCTGTTTACTGCCTTTAAGATGTTAACTCGGTGTGGATCTGATGAATGTTTTGCACGTTCAGTTCTGGATGCATGCCAGAGTTCTGTTGCTCGTACTGCAGTGTTAACTGTTCAAATATTAGTGCCAGTGTTGTTTCAGGTGTGGATACATTAGTGCGCGCCAAAACCATGTTTCCATGGAAACAGGCCAGCCAAAGTGTAGAAAGCTGCCACAGTCATATAAAGTCATTATATTCTGATATGATTAATATTGGTCTGCATGCAGAAAATAGCAAAGGCAGCTGTGACATTTTGACATTCATGATTTTTAAGATTTCTTTCAGATTAAAAGCAATTAATATCGCTATATTGCTATAATATGGAATATTTGAGAGTGTTGTGAGAGCTTGGCAGTGCTGTGTATTCACTGACTAAATGCTGGATTGAGTCTACCTCATGGCATTGATTAGATTAAATGCTTAGTTTCTGATCAAACTTAATTAATGGAAACATTTTTTTAAATATCTAATTATTCATATGCTTTAGTTAAGCCATGATCACATTGTGTTTACATATATTCATGAATCTAAAAGCAGATTTAAAAACCGAAATAGCAGAAAGATTTTTCTAATCCCATTTCAACAAATTATATGAAGTAAAATTTTAAGAGTGCAGCAGACTACGCTGGGGCTAAAGTACGTTCAAGTTTGAAAAGCTTCTATAATGAACCTTTAAGCCATCATGTGACATATTTTCAAGTTAAGAGAAACATTTCTAACAGTTTGAGTTGTTGTCTTTTCCAGGACATTGGCAAGTACAGGAAAAGAACTCAAAGATAACTTCCTGAAAGCCCTGGCAGAGCGAGAGGAGGCCAACCGCAGTGGGAAAATGACTGTGAGTACATTATTACAGCACTTCAATTGCTACGTAATGGGATTCCCCTCAAATATTTCTGCAATGCCATTCGGATGGGAACAAAATCCATACTGT
The DNA here is from genome assembly GCA_037577475.1 of Chaunax sp. Z400. NCBI lineage: Eukaryota > Metazoa > Chordata > Actinopteri > Lophiiformes > Chaunacidae > Chaunax > Chaunax sp. Z400. Next base: position 21,304,180 of record CM075187.1, on the reverse strand, counting down.
GTCAAGTTGACACGAAATACCCCCCGTCCTTCCCCAAATTCTAAAAAGGCCAGCTGCCCGCCCCTCTCCTACCCATAAAACCCTGTTTACCTAGCTCCATCTACTTGGTGCTTGGTGGGACAAAATCATCTCCATGTCTGTCATCTTTCAAAGGCATCAGGCACTTAAGACTCTCGTCTTCACAGATGAATCCCGGTTTACACTGGGCAGATGGCAGACAGTATATGTGGCACCATGTGGATGAGAGGTTGGCTGATCTCAGCTTTGTGAAGAGAACATCCTGGGGTGGTGGTGGGGTCATGGTATGGGCAGGCATAATCTATGGACAACAAACACAGGTGCATTTTATTGATGGTGATTTGAAGATCCTGAGGCTTATTGTCATTCCATTCATCTGCTGCCCGTTCCAGCATGATAATGCACAGCCCCATGTGGAAAGGATCTCTGAACAATTTCTGGTAACTGGAAACATCCCAGTTCTTGCGTGGTCTGCATACTCACCAGACATGTCACCCATTGATGGTGTGTTTCACTTCCTTCCAATATCCAGCAACATGAAAAATGCACGTCTGTGTACCTAGTCATGTGGATTACATAGTTCAGTGCCTAATAAATGTCATTTTTCAAAATGAAACTGCATATTTTAAAGCCTCTTTTATTGTGACCAGTCCAAAGTACGCCTGTGCAATATTCATGTTTAATCAGCATCTTTGTATCCCATACTTATCTGGTGGATGGATTAATTAGTGCTCACTAAAATGCATTTGTCTTCAAAAATCTGAGAGTAATACATCTTCTGTGTGTAAATCTTTTTCTTCAAATTGTGAGAAATGGAAGCAAAAACAAAAGTATTGTGTTACTTTCCTCGTACTTGTATACTGACTAAGTGCTTGATTGACTAACTGAAATACCAAAAGGGCTAATGGGATATGAAATTCACCATTTCTTAATGTCTTCAAAGGTACTGTAAGGATTGTATGCACCACAGTACGTAAATGCCCACAGACATATATGTGAATGTCTACCTTTGCCAGACAATCAAGTATATATAGAGGTGCTAGCTTGTGCATAAGCATAATATCGGACATTTTATTCGTGCAACTTATCAGCTACATGAAGTGTAAGGGTCAGTGTAAGGGTCAGATGTGATGTCAGTTGCATAGCAGCGAAAGTGGAGGCCTTGGATTTGAAAAATGGCTTTCGACATGTGAAGCATCCTTTCAGGTGAGGACAGATACAAGTATTGGAACAAGTGGTAAATATATTTGGGCTCCCGTCTACGTACAGCATGTGCCAGAGTTGCCAAGCAGATGCCCGGCTGAGTGCTGAGAGATAAGCTCTCCCTTACACATCTCTCTGGCAGAGATCACTGAGGTTATCTGAATGTTTTACAGTCGTAACATGGCAGGGATTTATGAGGTTTGACTGAACAATCTGGATACTTGTGGACTGTCTGGGTTGCCACAGCTCTTTGATGTTGCCTGGAGGATGAGGGTTCGCCCATTGACTGATTACATTTACTTTGTGAACTGGGAGAAGTCTTACACCATCGTTGTGGTTTATGTGAAGAACAGAGGGGAAATAGGGTGCCAGGGCCATTATTCTATGGCTGTCTGGTCTTTGTTTTTCTGCAGTGAGAGCTGTGTCCATATTCTCCGCAACTGGGCAGCTGCACTCGAGCTACGCAAAGGCCTCGCCACAATCTCCAGGTGCAGCTAATGAGCAGAGAGAGAGAGTCTGGTTGGATTCATCAGGCTGTGACCGCATTTGCACACATTTGGGCAGCTTACAATAGTGTGTGAAGCAGTTGGAATGAAAGTTCATAACTCCTTAAGTATGCCGTACTTTGCCCGAAAATGGTCAGAAAATGCCTCCAATGGTTTGGGAGAGAGTTTCTGTTTGAATTTGATTTATCTTTAGGCCTTGTTCATAGCTGAGGGTAAGATGGAGCACGAGATTAAAAGGAGTGTTGCTGAAGCATTGACAGTGATGAAGGTGTTGTATTGTCTCCCATGGGAACATTAGAGATTCACCTTTGGGCTCGGCTCTCAATTTATCAGTCTTTCTGTACTCCAACCCTCATATGCCAATAGGTGAGACACTTAGACTCTGGATAAAAGCAGTTTATTGTTCATAAGATGAACTGAGAAAGGGGCTCAAACATCTGGTGGAGCCTTGGAGTAGAACTGATGCTCCTTCAATGAGATAGTTTGGGTGTCTGATCACACTGTTATCGATTCATGGATGAATTCATGGACAAAAGCCTGCATGCGTAATTAAACGTAGATTCACCATGTTAAGATTTTAACTTCTGACCGTGAAGCCGTGTATTTTCCTGATAAACATTCCTTTTATCACAATTCTCTGTCACTGCATGTAGTATGACAAATGAAACGTGCACCATTTGAGGGACTGTGTTTAGCATGTACTGCAGCAGTGTTTGGCAGCGAGTGTTGGTGTTGATGGACTTCAAATGACTCACTTATAAGATGCTGGAGGACAAAAAGTTTTGCTTGACCTCCGTTTACCTGTCCCTGTGGGCTTTGCAATTATGAGATCACGTGAAGTGCATGGAGGGGAGCAGAGGTAGTAAAACCAGAAGTTTTCCCACTGGATGTTCACTGTGTAAACAGCATCGAGCAAAAGTTCCCCCTTCCTTCTCTCAGCTCTTCATAACTTCGGACATTTGACAGATATTCTGCAGCCTTTTCTTTTCAAAGAAGCTTATAGTGGAAATCCAAGTCATTTAAAATAACTCTTCTTGTACAGAAGGGAGAGCCAACATAAAAACAAGCAAAATATCATGTGTTGTGTTACCTACATTGTTTTGCTGACGTTATATTTTCCCACCTCTTAGTTTTCATCTCTTAAGAGCTTCCTTTGCCAAAAAATCCGATCAGGAAGATGTTTATTTTCCTTTGAGCCTGCTCTGTTTAAAATTGAACCCACATTTGTGCACTTAATACCTCTGGTCTTTGAAACTGTTTGAGTAACAGGTAATCTATATACAGTTTGACATGGCTTGACCTCATTGGTTTATTTACATTACGCAGATGTATTCCAGACAACATTTGCACATGTGTGGACAATAAATGTCTCGTTGTACCTTGTTTCATACATACATTTAAATTCACATCGTACTGTATGTATATATTTTTAATATTTTAATCTTAAATTTATGGTTTGCATTGATTCATATGGTATTCATACAAATGTTACACATGGTGTATTTTTTTTCTGACATCTGCTAAAAATTGCTAACAGTTCTGGAGTATGAAGTTGGATTCCGTTTGGATTTTCTTCCTCTGCTTTCTGTTAGCTACAATCCTCTCTAAGAAAAGGTCAAATTTCCCACGTTAATCTTTGATAAGGCTCAATAATAAGACCACCCAGTGTTGTAAGGTATCTTTCACACTATGTCCAACATTGGCCGTCTAAGGGCCTTTTGAAACACATGACTCAAGCTCCTATCTGCCACGTTCCTCAAACCTAAGGATCAGTCTCTCTAACACATTCCAGTCCTCGTATCTGCTCGTTCTTACTGCACTCAAACGCAAAGGTATCCATTTCCTACACGGTCCCACCACCTTTGTAAAAACGAAATAAGTCCGTCTTCCTTCATGGTCAAATCTACATGATTACATGTCTTTTTTAAAAACTCATTTTAAATCTAAATCAAACATTAATTGCCTAATTTGATTAATTTGACTTAGTTTCTTCTGTCTTCTAAACTCAACCAGTGTACTCTGACACTGTCTCATGTATCCCCTGCTTAATTTATCATAAAGGGCCCCATCATTGTTGTGAAGGGCTGTTAGGACATAGAAAATCATCCATTTCAGGTGCACAATGGTCCAGGAAAAGAAAATACTTAAAGCTGAGTTATTGGCTGTCCTTTAAATGGATGACATTTTCATTGTCATTTTCCGTCTCATTCATCAGAGGGGTCACTCTTTTGTCCTCTTTTCATGTCATGCTCAGCCTTTCAAGTCAGGTTGAAATTACACCTGTCAGTTAATACACTTGTCACGTTACTCCGTCCTGCCCCCAAATGACATTACAAAAGATTGATAGCGGACATGACTCTTGATGAGGAGAGCTCATCTTCCCATTGTGAGCGGTCCTGACCCCCTCCTGTTTCCTTCTCAATGGGATTGGAGCAAAGAAATACTGGGGATTTAAGCATATTTTGCATTAAAAATAGTAACTTTGACACATTTTTCCATCTACTCTTCTCCTAAGCGCTCAGTTTTTGGTATATAGAAAGAGCCCTCCACTTTCTCTCCAATGAGCTGAACTTGTAAAGCTTTCAGTGCCCTGCCTCCATTGTGCTTTTACTTCCCTGGCCCTGTTGCGAAAGCTGCCTCACTGCCAAAAGTCACACACAAACAAAAGCTGCACCTGGGCAGCTCGGGCTTTATTTGCACTGGGTAAGAAGTTAAGTTTTTTATCAAATCCAGGTCACACCTGCACAGGATGCCTGAGGGTGTCCATTGTTGAGAGGTTCACATTTGAAACTGAAGGTGTGCTGCCACCACCCACCCTGCTCCCTGTTTGTTTTCAGATGTTTGTTGAGAGGCTCTGACGGTGTCAATGTGAAATTGCAACATATCAAAGTAATTTTAAACCAAAGAATGGGCACAGATAGAAGTAGTTATAAGCGTGTTTTACTGGCACTAGTGAGTGCACAGTTTGTGTCTGTGCCATAGTGTAAATAAATGCATTGGTTTCACATTTGCATGACAAAACAGATAGTAACAGATTGTCATGGATACATATGTCATGTTGTATTTTTCTTTAAGTGCAGCAGCTGGTGAGAAAATAACAGAAATGGTCAGAAATGCCCTCTCTTGCAATGGTAACATAATGTTTTAAGGAAAATAATTACATCCTTACCTCTGATTAAGTTTGCACCAAACACTGCTCACCATCCTCCAAAATGAACATTACTGATGAATCTCACAGATAAATGTAGTCGGATTGGTTAGTTAATTTTGAATTAGTTAATATACTGGTGCTGCTGAAATCGTATTCTTTATAAAAAAAATTTAAAAAGAATTGGCATTGTACAGCCTATCCAAAATGTCTGAAGTGAAGAGCATGAATACAACCTGAACAACCTGACATGATGCTCCCAAAATATAAACATGAAATAACTATAGTGTGGCTGCAAAGTATCCACACTAATAACCAGTGAAATATATTTTTGGTGGGGATTGTTTGTAAGATTTGTCCCGTCAACCAAACCATGCCCTTTAAAAAGTGTCAGAAATTCACACATATTAGGCTTATAGGATGAGATGGTGTATTTTCATTAACAGTGAATAACATATTCATATTATATATATAAATTTATATATTCATATATTTTTATACATATATCATATTATATTCATATTCTTATCATATATTCAGGGTGCACTATAAAGAAATTACTTTACATGATTGATTATGGTAATGTATTTCACCTTCATCAAATCACTTTTATTTAGAGGAAAATGATTTTTCAAATGCGTAAAGAACAGAATAAACCCTAAAACTAAATATTCACTGCCCTTAAGCAGCTAATAAACATATTTCTGATTTTATCAGTAAAGCCATCACTCACTCAGTAACAAGAGGGAGCTTCATTAAAACAATGCACCTGGTTAAGTGCCTTGCCATAAAGAGTGAATAAGTATGTTTGCTCTCAGCTCTTTCCCAAACAACAGGGCTATCACAGACGTCAGCTTGTTGTGTCAGTAGAGAAGAACAAACTGAAGGGAGTCGCATTCAACCTGTCAAACTTTGTGAGGAGGAAAAAAAATCATCACTTCTCCAAAGAAGCACTAAACAATCATCCCAAAGGACCCATACATGTCATTTAATATATATTTTAACAAAACTTTAGCTTGTAACAATAAAAAGATGTTAGGAATCATCAAGACATGACATCAGATATGCTGCAGAAAAGTTTGGAAGCTTTTTGTACATCTAAAGCCCTCAAATTACATGACATCAGTTCTTTACTGGAAGGCTATGAGGGATGTACAACTGTTGTTTAGAACAAGGTTGTGAAATATGTAACCTATTCCAGGTGATGAATGACTTATTTGTAGCAATGGAGATCTGTGGTCTTTTACAAAGGGGACATTTCTTGACTCATGTTTTTTCAATGATAAGTAAAACTAAATGTCTTCTGACGTGACGAAGATATCTCACAATTAACCAAAACTCATGGATTTTACTTATTTCAAGACGGATGAAGAATATTATATCTCCCTTTCTTTGCAAAGCTCCTGAATATAAGCATCTAATTCAGGTTGCTTGAGGTTTTTTATTCATTCCAGTACACATACACATGGTATTTCACATGTATTCTATAATTACATGTAGGGACAAGGTTAGTAGTTTTTATCGATGGCAGCCAATTGTTAGCCTGGCAAAGAATTAATATTAATCACTTGCGTAGTTCACCAAGGCATAATGTTAGACTAGTGTGTCAAATCTAAACTTGACTTATTATTCTGGAACTGTTGACAACAGTGCTTGTCATCAGAGATTGGTAACTCACCTATAGTCTATCGACTTTTGTCATTTTGTTCAATAAAAGCTCCATAGAATAAGTTTTTTTTTCTCCTTTAATTTTACAATTTTGTGAAACTAACTTGACTGTTTAAAAAAAAATAATTTTCAGTCTCCCACCCTTTGAGTTGTGGAATTTAGCTGGTTGGCCTGCACTGCATGTCTCATGCCCAGAGGGGACATCCTGCATAAAGGATGTGTTTGTCTTTGGTCTGTGGACCCAGCAAGTTCTGTATTGATAAGCTCCTGTCACTATAGATAATAAGGTGGTCAGTCATGCAGCCCAGAGATCAAGTATTGCATTGAAATTAAAGAGGAATTCCCAGCCCTATTGCATTACAAGCTGTGTGTGTGTCCCCGCTGCCCAGTCCCTTTGTCCTTGTCATGGGCAGTAAAAATAACAATGGCAAGTTTGATTTCAAAGCAGCAGGACTAAGGTGGACAGCCTTTAGAAAGGAAAGAGTCCTGCAGGGCTATCATATGACCTTGACTTGAATGGTGTCACAGAGTTGTGGAGAGGTGGGGATAGGGCCCAACAGTTTGCAACCATCTATCAAGAGGACAAAAAGGACTTTTTGTTTGGAGAAGCAACCGTTGTGATATTTGAAAAAACACCTGATCAGAATATAGTTTCATTTAGTTCTAAGACTTCATTTCACCTGTTGCATGCACATCAATCCTACATATGTTAAATTACATAAACCTGTTGTTCTAAATGGTATTTTGGCTCTTGATGCATGTGACCACTTTTCTTCTGAGTTTTAAACTATAATACTTGGGCTGCACTTTCTCACAGTTGCTGCTCTTGAAGAAAACCAAAACATTTAATTATGAAATTTTACTTTTGGCCAACTACAGGATGTGGATTTAATGGCTAGTGTCCTAGTCTATAAAAAGAAAATGGATAGCCAAAGCACCAAATGTGTTATGTTAGTCCAGACGGCCAACATGACAGCTGTGCCCAGTCTCTCAATGTACCATATCTGCTACTGAGGGATTTGAAAAGGAATGAGGAAAAGAAAGATTAAACCACTCTCACTCTCTTTTAGAGCGCTTAACAAATGGCAATCGGGGGATATTAATACATCGATATTAAACTGGATCATGTATATTTGTATTATTGAGGCAAGGTTTCCTCTAAGTGTTGCAACTGATACCAATAGCAGAGTTTAGACATGCAATACTTTCCTGAATGAAAGCATAATTAGTTGGAGTTGAAGTTGCAAAAGCCAAATCCAGTGAAAACATGCCGTGGGCCATTTGGAACGTGTTTTAGGGCAGGTGAGAAGTTTGTTTACCCATGAAATCAAACTTCAGATATTCCATATGCAGCACATACTTGTCTCACTGTTTTGCCACTGAAAGCCTGGATGAGCCCCACTATAATGATTTCTCCTGTGCCCCTCCCTCCTGTGAACAGCTGCTATTGTCCAGAGGCATCGCCCCAAAAATGTGGTCCCTGGACCATTTTCAGAGCAAATGAAAACGGATACAGTCTAATCTCTTGGGATTTTTTTTTTTTTAACTCAATGCATTCAGTAGATTTTTCAAATACATTAGGGACATATTTGAGCTGTGAAGCATCTCCATCAATACATCCATCAGTTAGATTTCCCACAGGGGAGATAGAGAATCGTATTAAACTGTCTTCTTGATATCAAAGGAAGTCTTGCATTAAGTAGAGGCCATCTGGCCATCTGGATAAACTATGGTTGCTCTTTGTCAACAGTCTCCAAGAGCTCTCATTTTGCACTATTGAAGATTTATTGTGAAGAAGACTACTGAGGGGATTACTTTATTTTCTTTGGGTATTAAGACCGACTCTGGTGTTGTATCTTAGATTAATGTCCCCTGAATCACAGGCAAAAAATACTTAAGCTACACAAAAACTCACATCCTTGTAGTCCTTTTCAAATGCAACAACTGACAACATGTAACCTGGAATTTCCTTAGATTTTTTTTTTTGAAGAAACATAGAGACAAGAAACATGGATCAAAATGCTGATTTTTTCTGGTATATGAATCTTTGGATATAGACTAGTAGTAAGGCAAAATTGGGACTTATCAGGGCTGGGCTATGACTTCAAATTAATTTAAGGATCATTTCAAACTTTTACTCTGATTATGATTAATGAACTATTATTTATTTTATATGTTTTTTACACTGCCAAAATGTGCCCAAACAGTTCTTTTTAGGTATAAGTGCCTCTCACTGTTTCCTCTATGACCCAACCACCACCACCACCATCATGAACCTAAAGAACCTCAGATTTCAATTATTACTATGTCTATGTCTTACCCAAACAAAGCATTTTACATTTGAGTTGTAGTATTAAGGACAGAGCACATTTAGTGTTGGCAAAAAAAGGAAATCGCTATTCTTGTTCCATTAGGGACTGTGCATTATTTATGAGAGGGCAGGGGGTGGTGAAAAACAGGGAGACACAACACAATCATTTTGTAACCACTGGCGAATCACTTATGCTTTTTTTTTTTTTTTTTTTGGCACAGGGGGAGCATACAAATTTAAATAGTTGTATCTTGTATTAAAATCTGTTTTTCTTTTCAAAATACGTGATTTGCCGCTGTATAGGGTGACTGGACTAATCACTGCGGGGGACAGGTCCTCCTAACCAACATTTGTAATTAACACAACATCAGATTGTTCGTGTAGATTCTCAGTCATCCAGGTCCTGGTAGTCCTTGAAGGTTGATTCAGAAGCAACTGGACTTCTTTTCTTAGCTTGAAGACGTTTCACCTCTCATCCGAGGGGCTTCATCAGTTCTAAACTGTTGGTACGGGGTCAGGATATTTATCCTCTGTCAGATGTAAACTACCTTGATAGTCGTTAAGTAACCTGTTCCCTTCCCTTTTCTTCCTGGTCCTTCCCAGTCCTATTGTGGGTCTTTGGGGTTGCTTGGACCAGCCGTCTCTCGTATGCATATTGAGCCATTATGTGGGTCGTTAGCATAACGATGGTGAAACCGGCATGGATGAAAATAAAGGTTTAGTCATTTGAATGTTGCAGAAGACCTGTAATATGCAGTCGCTTGTCAAAACTCCTTGGCGGAGTTCACTTAGGTATGAATATTTTCCGTTGTCATGTCAAGGTCACAGGCTTCCCCCTGTCTGAGATATTTAATACTGTAAGGTAGAAATAATATATTACTGTAATCCATCATTATTTAGAGCCATATTATCTTATTGCATTCCTTTTACTCCAACTCCCATCAATGTATTAAGAAGACACGGGGTGCTTGTGCTTGTTAATGTTAGGGAGGACTGAACATCTGTGTTAAATACCATCTAAAGGTTTCTGGTTTGTCCCTGGAGGAATGTGCACCTGCCATATGCAGGCGGTGTTTTTTTACAATCAGAATCAACACTTTGTTTTGCAGGTCATATTCTAAGCCTGCTACGCTCTGAAATATAGCGACTAAAATTCCTTTTGAATCAAAAGTAATGGATGTGAGTGCACAAAAACATCTTACATAAAAATGGATGTCCTTGTCTATAAATGTAATCTTCACATTCACTTGCAGGACCACGTTCTAAAATAACATAATATATGATTTAAATGATGCAGCCAGTGCAGTCATACAGTACATTTCTGTCTCTGTTGTATCTCTTGTGGATTTTCTTCCAAAATAGTGTTTAGACCTTTTCAGTTTGTGTAGATCCATCTTGGGGGAGGAGGTCGAGGGCTACTCCCAGTCTGAATTCAACTTACGGGACTCATCTGAGGCTACTTCCTTTCTCTCAAGGGTGAAAATTCAGCCTTGGTATGAAGAGTCCTTTACACCTAGCTATGCAGTTGCAATGGTGTATTCTCCAGGCCCTACCAAGTTCATGAAGTAATCATTTTGGCTAACTAGGTAGCCTCACAAGGAATCCATTTATGGTCAAAACATTGATACCCAATTTAGGAATTCCGCAAATGCTTCTCGCTCTTAGTAACATATGGAGTACATTCTTCAGAATCTTCTTTGTTTTATCATCACACACTGCACTGCTTTGGCTGTGTATTATTCCACCTGAGTAAATACTGCACGGCATCTCTCCTACTTAGACCAGAGTGCATGTCTTTCAGAGGCATCCAGGCTTCAGCCCCCTTTAGCTTCTCACCTTGTCTTTGGCTCAGTCTCATCCCTCACTGCTATCTAAGAGCAAGTCCAGGAGTTTGTGTTTTTGATTAGTACCCCTAGAGACCAGCTGCTGTTGATGGGCAGTTTCTCATCAGGTCAGTGTCGGTGTGTCTTTCTGTTTCCTTCATGAAATGCCTAAGATTTGAGCTCATGGTTTAACTTTCAAGCTTCTAAAATCTAGAAAGGCCAAATTCTCAGCATATTTTTATGTAATTGTAATGCACATTAACACATGTATGAGGTCCTTGCCAGAGTAAAATGCAGATGGTTTGAGTTTATTAACAGATACAAATGATTTGGATTTGGAGTTACCTGCTAATAAGTTAGGAACGTACAATCAATCTTGTGCGTGTTTTTATTAGGTTAACTCATTTATGTATCTCATCCAAGCACTGGACCTACTGGTATGAAACACATACACTCAGAGACTTGAAAGCACCAAAGTTAGGTATAAAAGTGTGAATTTGGGTTCTTTAAAAAAAGAGCACCAAAATAGAATAAGAAATAAGGAAATGCTACTGACATAACTTTTTGCTTATTGGTGTAGTGAGGAAGATGAAAGTCAACAAAAAACCACACACATAAATTAGGGCCCTACTTTATGACATGTGGTAAAACAAGGCAGACTAGACATTAATTGTGCAAAGGTCATGAAAAATGAATCAAAACCTATGTAGCATGTTTAGAATTTATCCAACTGCTATACGCCACATATACTGGGTGATGAAAGAGATTTTGCTTTAAGGAGCTTTGTTGGAGGCAAGAGTGAAAATGAAAATGCTGATATTTGTCAGAAAAGCAACATGTAACCTATTTATCTTGTGTCAGATAGTCAGCTCTGAGTCTCTTGGAATTTTCCGTTTTGCACAAGTGATTTTTCAGTTTAGGGTTAGGGTTAGCTCAGTATGTCCATTTATGTAATGCCCTGAGCCAGATGATGAAACATTTGTTTCTTAAAAATATTTTCATGTTGACTTGGAGTTCTGTTACCCAGGCCATTTTTTTCTTTTTTTCTTTTCTTTTTTTTTTTCTTTTCATTCGGTCCAATTTTATTTTCCAATTTTTTCTTTTTCAATCATTATATTTTTCATTTCAGCCTTTATTGAAATCAGTATTTTAGCAGGATGCCGGAGTGGCCTGGTTATATACAGATATGCAGTATCAGAGGGAGAGGGAATGAAACAAGGTTGGGTTTGGGTTTCGAATTTGGCTGTATCAGTCTAGTGGGACACTCTATGGTAACTTACAACTTGTGTCTGCGTTGCACTTGGGAAAGGCAGGCAGGACGTCTAATTTCTCTCTACTTTGCACTCCATTATATTGGTAAACTTTGTCAATAACACATGGCCAGATGCAGTAACATTTTGTTTACATATTGTTCTAAACATTAGAAACATCCCTGCTGGGAAGAGTCTTCAAACAGGAAGTGCTACATTTTCCGGCTACAGTAACATCAGCCTGCTTGGAGTAAATAGAGGAAGAATTGGGACATTAGCATCAGTCCATATACATATATATATATATATACAGTACCAGTCAATAGTTTGGACACAGTTACCCATCCACTTGAATGGGAAACTGTGTCCAAATTTTTGACTGGTAGTGTATATGTATATATACACACACACACACACACACACCACTGCTTGCCTTTCATTTGAAATTTCTTGTCAGTACAGCACAGAAACTACTGGTCTCAGAAATGACTAAATAAAGTTTATTGCAGGAGGTTAGTGCAGGGAATTTTCTTTCTCCTATCCAAATCACACTCCTTTCCAAAACTAACATTTGACCACAGTTACCACAGTAGCTGGCCAGAGCTCACCTGTTGCTTTAACTATTTTCTTTAGTTACCTACCAAAGTGGCTGGTACGGTAGATAAACCTCCAAACCACAGCTAGAATTGCCTAGTGTTTAGCAGAGGCCTGGTATTTACTTTCCATCCTGTCCTCTTAGTCTTTTTCAATGGATTGCCCTTAAAGTACTTCCAGCTCGGCTTATTTATCAGCTCCACATTTCCAGCCACCATCTGGTTCAGCTGATATCACAGTGCGGACCTGGTTGTCGTATGGATGCCCCCCTCATTTATCTTGTCCCCTATGTAAAAAAAAAAAAAAACACACACAAAAAAAACAACAGAAACACAAAATCTACTCATCTTGTCTTAGCAGAAAATGGTCTGATGTCAGACTGGAGAGACCAGGAAAAGGGATAAACATGTTTGTACTACCAGACATGTGCGTGGCTCTTGTTGCTTTGGACATTGTTAGAGTTGCACAAGCCCCCTTTTAGTTATTTTAGAGCCACAGAATGCAGAGATCAAACAAAATCATACTCTCTATTATTCTTTTGCTCTTGCAGAGCTGAACTGAAGTGCATTTCATGGTTTAAAAAACACAGTAAAAACACTGTGAATTCCTTGTGCTGCAGTGTGACAGCCTGCAATTGCAGGAGTCTTATGGCAAGCCCAAAGGGAGAGCTTCTCAGCAGAGCTGTAGGCCAACTAAAACAGAATCATGTTTGAACACCTATTTCCACTGGGAAGGGGGGAGGGGAGCTCTGCAAGCTTTAATCAGGATCTTAAAACAGGCAAGCCTTTGATAAAGAGTCTACTCTGTGCATTTATCTTATTCCTCTGAAGGCTCTGCTGGATTATGTCATCCACTTTGATCCTACTTTTTTGAAGCACGGTGTCGGATGTATCCCTGCAGCCGATAACACACTGGTCAAGTTGTGATGTAGTGAAAGAGAAAAAAACAAAAAAAACAAGAGCCCTGACCCAGCCTTCCCCTGCTCACCCCCACATCCAAAATGCATGATTGTGTGTGGTATGTTGTACCTCCCAGTTTTTTTTTTTTTCCTCCTGTGTGGAAACAGGGCCATTAATTTTCCAAGCGCTGTCACAAACATCACCTCCTGGTTAGAGAGGAGCTCTGACAGGCTGCTGCCCTACAATGTGCGAGGGCAACAATATTTGACTTGGATGTGTTCCTGGTGATGAGGCCAAACCCTGCAACAGGCCTCTTGGCAGATGTCATGCCTGAGTGCTTTGGAATAATGCTGATAGGAGCTGAGCTGGACTGGACCATACCCATGACAGGCTTGGCTTTAATCTGTGCATCAGCATTCAGAGTACAACAGGCAGTGGCACAACTCTTCTTCTGCGTGGACTCAAGTTATCATGCAGTTCAATTTCCATCATTAATCAGACTGATTTGTTTAAAACAATGGCGATCCCAAAGCCGAAAGCTTCCAGCTGCTGCCCTGAACATTTGATGTCCAATTAAAAAAAAACTTATATACTGGAATTTATGTTATAGTGACAACAGAGGAGCTTTGTTTGGAATAAACAGAAGAAGTGGTGACTTACTGTATCACCAGCAGCTAAAGCCACAATGGCTGAACAGCTGAAAAATGAGCCCTTTGACAGAAAATAAAAATGTAATGAAAATGCCCACAACTATTTGATTACAAGGTTATCTTTGCTGATGTGCAAAACCACCCAAGCAATAACCCTTTTTGGTCAAAAATGGGAACCAAGTGACAAAATTAGATGACTGCATCATTTTCTTTGGCTTCGTATTCTGAGTCGTCAACATTTACAATGAATATGCATTTGATGAATCCTAATTGCCCCAGTTCATAGTTCTTGAAAAGAATCAGAGCCAAACAATGTGGTTGAAGACTTAGAGGAAGTGCATCCAGGAAGACAATAGGGATATTGAGAATTCCTCTGCGTCATTAGGGAAGACTAGGATTAGCAGAGACTTCCTGTTTGCGACTAGCTCAGGGCCAGACCAGCCTGTGATGTGGGCATTAAAGAGAGACGATAACCTTTTGAAAGGATACCTTAAACAGGCCAGCCACAGGGGGCATGTTTTCTTTCCCATGACACATTGGAGCTGCCACTTAACCCATGCAGAGCAAGTTCAGTCCACCTCCTTTTCCTTCCCCCTCAGGGCCAACTGACGGATCATAAACTGATACTAAAGAAAGAGCTTGCAAAGAGAAATTTACGATAATGGTTGGTAAAATAACTTTCAAATTACAAGGAGGCGAAGTGCTCTGCTTTGTGTCACAGTCCTGTGGTCACTGCAGCGCAGCCATCTTTTAAGTTACACAGGTGTGAGCTGTTTGGTAAAGAGCTCTATGCCACTTGACCCCATTATCACTGAACATTAGCTGTGCCAGCTCACCATACTCAACGGAGCCTCGTTTATTTAGGACTCCTGTTTGTTGCAATTTGTCACTCAAATCTTGACAAATGTTAACCTTTAATTGCTTCTTAATGTCTTTGAATGTTCGTGTGTTTAAGACAAAGTAAGTACGTAAGACCAAACACAGCTGTGTACTAAACAGAGCATTTTGTATTGTTTAACACATTTTTGGAGCTGCAGAAACCATATAAATTTAAATCTGAAGAAAATATCGAACTTACTGTATGATCAGTGATTGTAAAACAAATTGGGTGAAAAAAAAAAACAACCTTCATACTTCTTTGAATCTTGGTGATCGGAAATATGAAGATTATGCTTTAAAACTGTGCTTCTAATTAAACTGGACCACGTTCGTGATGATTTACAGCCCTGCATGTTTTAAAGTTTCAGCTGCAAGGTATCATGTGCATTGACTGTTTAGATTTACAGCTTTCACCTCCATGTTTACCAGTCATAAGATAAACAAGTCATCTGAATTTCTAAACAATGATTGGTTTAAGTTCTAAGAGCCTGTCAGTGTTACGGAAATGTCTTTGCTGGAACCTAAGCCTCTGTTAAGAGTGAGTTCATCCAGGCATGTAACGTTTTAACCTTCCCTCAGAGTAAACCCAACTAATAAATGCTTCTCAAAATAAACACAGACCCTTGCATATGAAGTGGGTGAGGAGTAACTATAGCAGTAGCCTAAAGGTTAGCTGCGCTCTTGTGACCAGGAGATCAGCAGTATTAAATGCTGCAATAGGCTGAAAAAGATCTGTGTGGGGAAGTGAATGACCAGTGCTCAAGGGCAACTTTTAATTAGCACCGAGGTGCCGTTGAGCAAGTTACTTAAGCCCGTGCTGCACCAGTGCATCTCAGTGTCCAGTTGTAGTAGACTGGTCTGTTACTGGGTAGCTTTCAGTGGCCGATGCAGATGAATTGAAGTATATTGATGCAATTTTGTCACATGATGTAATATCCTTAGGGTATTTGGTTAATGTAGTGTAACAGTGTTAAATGAAGGAAGGTAATGTTTTCACTCCTGTTAGTTTGTTTGTCTGTTAGTAGGATTACACAAAAACTACTTGACAGTTTTTGGAGTGGATCTGAATAAAGGGGTGGATCCAGGATTTGGTTTCAGTGTCTTTAAGGCTTTTTAAAAAAAAAGTATTTCTGTCTATTATGCAGAAACTACCTGATGGATTTAGATGAAAATTGGTAGAAGGGTTGGGCATGCAGCAAGGAAGTACCCATTAAATTTTAGAGTGGATGTGGATAAATGGTCCAAATCAGGATTTTTTTTCCCCACTTTTTTGAACATTGCAAGATATGGCTCTTTCATGGAAGAAAGCATCACATTTTGGAGTGGATCCAGATAAAGTGATGGAACAATGAATTTTTTTTTCACTTTCTCTAACGTTGCGAGATAGGGCCTTGTCAGAATTTTTGTCAATTACACATAAACTACATGACAGATTTAGGGTTTGATTTAAAGGTACTGTCGGGCGTTGGTGGAGGTTTGCACTCAACTGCGTGCCCCTTCCAGTTTTTTAAGTTTTCAGATTTTTCTTGCATTTCAAGATCTTCTAAGCGCCACTTGGCACAAACAAAATATAATGTTAGATTGTTATTTCTCATAGCTGAGTGATACATTTTTGTCTTTCTGTGGGAAGGCAGCAGGTGGGTTTACCCAAAAAGAATGCGCTTGTTTGCATATAAGTTTTAAAAAGCATAAATCAAATATAAAAAATATATTTCAAACAAAATACATCATCTTGAAAAGAAAACATCTGGCAACATTTTCTGGCTACTTTTAATGTTAAAAGTTACATTATATGTGTATAAAAGCAAAAAATGTCAATAAACCATCTGGATATGTGAAATTTAATCAAAACAGAATATTTATGTTTATCAAAAATATAGTGCTGAAATGAAAAAATGTCCATCTGGATTTATGAGGTCTAAATGCTCCTCTGAAATTTCCACTACTCAATTTCAAGTTGCACAATTTTAATACTTTATTTTCACTATAAATCATAGAGTATCAAATAAAGAGTTTATAACTTCAAAAAATTCAAATATCCAATATTCTAAATCTGTATTGAAAATGCTCTAATTGAAGAAGCTCAATTCAGATCATAACCCAATGGAAATAAAGTCTTTGTAATTGCGCAGCTTGAAATAGACTTCCATAGTTGTAGGATTAAATCATATGACAGACAGATCCAGCACCATCTACCCAGTAAATCCCGCTTGTTAGGTCTATGACTGCATCTCACTTTGACCTTTGACAGTAACAAATACTAGAAAATTGGAGAAAAAAAATAGAGTACAGTAAATGTTTTATTTGACAAAAACAACTTAACTGAACTCGGCAACAACTGAATACACATGTTTAATGTTGGAACGTTATGGTTTGGTCTTTGTAAGAGCTAAGTGAAAAGAAATGGATCTTTTGCCTCTGATTGTTGTTTGTCACAGTCCTGTGAACAGTTCACTCATCTCGACCACCAAACTGGAGGCTGATGCCTCATTGAGATGGTTGGCATTCTTGCTACTTTCTCTGACATGTTTGGTCTGTAACGAACAGGCTTTGAAAGCTTCTGTCAACAGCAGAAATGCCTAATAACGTGGAAGGAGTTTGTCTCAGGTCAAAAGAATTAACCTCTAGTTGTGTGCGTGGCTAAACTTGGGTAAGAGTCAGTCAAGGAGCGTGATAGTCAGGTCTTTCAAGATTTATTTTGGGTTCCTCCCACTCTTAAAGACACACTTCAGGTAATTTTGCACGGCCTGCTTGGTATGTGTAAGATTCCCTCCTCTTCCCACCACACACCCTTATTGTTCCACACATAAGGACACTCAGCATACTTTCAGATTAGCTGAAACTGAGGCTTTGGGGTGCCATGGCTTCACTACCAGGACATGTTTGTCTTTGTAGCTTAATGCTGTTATGCTATGGCTTATCATTTGTTTAAAGGGGCAGGCCACTATGGTGACGTTGGTATATTTCAGACATTTAACTTATATCTTGGTACACTCTGTATTATGTATGTTTTATTATATAGGCTTATTTCATTTCCAACACCATTTTAATTTTAACACACACGAATACAACACCATAAGAATTTCATAATGTGAAACTTAGACTTAGACTTGGATGTACTTTATTGATCCCCCATTGGGAAATTCTCTTGTTGCAGCAGCAGGTTGAAATACACATACACACACACACAACACTGAAATATAAATGTAAACCGAGAATATAAATATAAACAGAGTAAAAGTAAGAGCTATATATAAAGACAGTGTGCAATTATGTGGTTTAGAACACTTTACCTCAAAAGAAGTTTTAAAATTGAAAAGACCACACATGTCAATAACAAAGCATGTCGTACTGTATGTCAGCGCCGTCCAAAACCACCCATATGACTATTTGAAAAATGACACATGAGCGTTTTCAGATCTGCTACCTCTCTGGTTAAATTTTGATAAATTTTAGTGAAATAAAACTTTTTTTTTTAAAAACAACAATGTTTAATGTGGTTAGAGACAGGACACAAAATGTTTTTGGCACTCCTGTCCACCCCCGGATTCTACTTAAGCCTTTGTGCAGACAACTGTGACTGAAACATACCACAAACTGGTGTTTTTCATATATCAACTTTATTTCAGTAGGCAGCAATTAGCTAGCTTTATTGGTGCCATGCAACTCCAAATCCAACTGTTATGCAATGAATCTCTGTATGTATGTACTGTATTTAATTCGCTTTCCTTGAGAACTGTTCTTCTGATCTACTACAAACATGGCATATGAGTTGCAGGTGGCCTAAAGACGTGCAGTGTCAAATGTGGTGAAATCTGGATATGTGACACGCTAAAAAATAAATAAATTTAGAATAAACGTGAGAACAGTGCTCTATGTGGAAGCTGACTTATCGATGTAAGTGTGCCCGGTCCAAAACAGCCAATCTATGGATTAAAACATGCAGCTACAGATCCTCGCCCTTAATCATCTAAAGCGTGGGAGGATTTTAGACAGAGACCAAAAGAAGTGGTGCTCTGTGAGCTCTGCAAATCGGACATGTCTTATCACAGCAATACAACTGCTCTGCGCGAGCACTTGAAGTGAAAATACCGGAGTGCTTTGCCAAGACGGCAGAAAGACCGCACAGCACCATAAGTCCTGTTTAACATGCAGATGTTTCTGATTGTAGTAGTTACTTATTAACTGCGGCAATAAAATGTCCGTGTAAACTTTTGCACCGACATGACGTGTAGACTCTTGCATGGATTATGCAACTGTAGCATGGCGGTTGTTTTGTTCAGGGCCCGAGGAAGCACTAAGTGTGAAGTTGTTTCCATGATTGTTTCTCAAGAAAACTGCAACCCAGAAATACCACAGGCCAAGCAAACAGTCCATTCTGAACAGGCATGTTTAGAATGGGCACTGCACTGTTTAAAGAAACGTTGGACAAGGTGTCTGCAGGTAGCAATATATAAGTCGAAACAGCGGAGCTTTTCACAACCATTGTTCTTTATTTCAAAGGATAGTCAATGATGGTTGATGCTTTGACTTGCAGTTTGCTGTGCGTTTCAGCTGTAAATGTCTGCACACGTTGTTAGACATTTTGCACCAGTAAAATAATTTCACACTACTTCTTCCTTTGCTACTGAGACAAGACCATCATTATTAAAATTTATTTAAAAAAAATATTAAACATCTAAACTGATATGCTGTTAACCTCATTGTTCCCCATGAATTAACTATATTATTTTATATAATATGTTTGTAATCCAGCTCATATTTGTCTAACCTTAACAACGCTTATTGTTTTGATCAGGCAATCAAATGATCAATCAAAAATAGAGTGTTTTATTTTAGTCTGGAGGATTTCGCTAAACCAATTAGTCTTATAAATGTTATAAATCCTCTGTGAATCTGCTATCCTGATGTATAATCTGATCATCCCTTCATAGTTACAGAACTCACTCAAACTGCATGTGGCAATATCTCTTATATTGCCACATGCAGTTTTTTAAACATAGTTTCATCCCGAAGCTGCATCTTCAAAGATCTAATCATAACCTTCTCCCGCTGTGTTTATATCTGTCTGCTCAACCTTTAATTACCAAACAGAATATCAATCTCTTGCAGGGCTTTAATTTGTTAGTGTTTGATCATCTAAATTATTATCTACATTTTGCATCCTATAAACTCGTACCACATTAGGGATAATTGATATTCAGACATATTTTTTTTTCCATCCCTCTGACAGAAAGTGGAATTATAGCAGCATATTAACGTCTGTACCAAGTTTGGTCATGCTGTTGCCTCATTTGCTTCTTCAAATAGTTTGCCAAAATGAAATCAGACTTAATTACAAGGCTTGTACACAAATCTTCCTCTTTGAAGTTTGCAATTTTGCTGTACGTGAGCGATTACAAAACTGAACCTCAAATGTTCCTGCATAGTGAATCACCTTGTGCATTGCTCTTATAGTCAAGATAATAATGCTCTGTAGGAATCAGCCTTTAACAAACACTTCCAATACTGACTCCAGGAACTAAAGTAATTGAATTGAGTGCAAACATTTTGCTTAAGCTCTGCCCAGCCCGTCCCCCAGCAGTCATTTGTCTGCCTTAAGAACTGATTGTGCTATGTACACTTTCCCTTTTGAAAGCCTTACACCTGCAGCTTTGTCCGCCTGGGAATTTGTCCACAAATACAAGGCTCTGATAACGCTGCACCTGTTTAATAAGTTATTTTAAGCGGGGTAAACAGTAATCATGGAACAGCTCATCATTATGACTTGAGCAGGGCTTATTAGAGGTGCTGTGTCTCAGTTTCAGTGCATATAATTCTTTACACAGCTGTAAAAGCTCTTTTCCAAGTTGGAGTAGGCAAGTTTTTTTTATTTTAATGAGCATAGTGGTTAAAATAATTTCTCATGGCTTTCAAAACAGACAAAAATTATCCTGATCTTTTACAAAGAGGGGCAGAAAACAAAGTTCAGACACATCCATCTCAGTCAACCTTCTGCAGCGTTATGTGCAATCATCCAGAATCATGCAGTATCTCAGACCTCCAACAGTCATTTCCCCACAAACTGTTTGCTGAATTTATGTCTGATGTCGGATTTCTACACTTCTCCAGCTGCAAAAGTGATTTATTAGGAAAATAAACAGAACGTCTCAAACATCAGGGAGCGACCCGTCTATAGAAAGCAAGAGTTCACAATGGAAGTTATTTTATTTTTACTCACCCTGTAGTAAAGTTGAAGCTGAGGTATATGAGTGATAGTTGGAGTGTTTGCTTGTGCTTTGACATTAAAATAAGGGTAAAACATAATACCTACCACTAGTTAGCATAGAGCCTCCAACTCCAAACCTTTTAGGTTCATATTGCAGCATTAAGTTCTGTTCTTAATATCAGAGTAGTTCATACCTAGCCTGACCCAATCCAATTCATTCTTATCCAAATCCGATCTAGGTCAGTTAATAAGATTAACCTGACCCAGCCGGAGTCATTCCTGATCAGAGGCTGATGATCAACTAGATATTTTGTTCCTAACCAATTTCAAAGCTAATATTTTGACATCCAAACTCTCATACACACATAGCTGAACACCAACTTTGGTCCTGCTCACATTATTCTCAGTGCTTCAAGTTAACCCATCTATCATAAAGCATTAAATAGCTTGTTAATGAGCAACATTCATTATTCATTGCAGTCACCTTTCTGTCCACCTGATGAACTTCAGTCGTTGCTTTGCTCTCCACCAACGAGGGAGATGGCCAGCTCTTTAGATGATTAGCCTTCTATGTTCACCAGTAAGTCACTAACACTGCCAGTCGTTTGGTGCTCTGCACTGTTTTTTCTAGCTTGGCTCGGGATCAATTCCATATGAACTAAAGGTGAGGAACAGAAGTGGTGACTAATGAATTTCAAAGTTGTATTTGTATTAGAAATGTCCTGTCCAAGACTCGAGGCATATAATTAGCACATTTGGCATTAAGATGACATGTAGGGCCTGTTAACAGTGACTGAAGGAGTTTGGCTTCAGTTTAATTTGATGAACATATGGGCCATTGGAGGGATCACGCCTGTGACCTTTTTAGTTACAAGGTGGCCGCTGTAACCACGAGACCACCATGCTGCTTTAAACACGGTTCTTGGCTTGACACTGGTATATTCTTGAATGCGTCAGTGTGTGGTAAGAAAAGGTGGTTCTCATTATCTCATGGACTGAAATCAATATGTGTGTGTGAATATGTATATGAATGTGTGTTTGTACTGTCTTGTACACATGCACGTTCAGTTGTGTGTGTCTCTCTGTGTGTATATTTGTTGCACATGTGAGATCAGCAGGCAGGGACTTCCCCTCTGTTTGGAGCTAATCCCTGGTTGCACTGCCCAGATTAATGTGCAGTGGGAGCAAGAGCTGACAATTAGAAAAGTGCGTTTTCACTTCAAACACTCCAACAGGGGCCTCCTGTGACAGGCACACACCACAAATGTTAACATGTCAAATGGGGATTCTGGAGTCTTGAATGCTGAAATATCTCAGAAGACATTTTAAAAATAATGCATGGCATACTTGCTTTAAACAGGAAGGCAATTGTTTTATGTCTGCAAATTACGATTTGGTAGACTTGCTAAGATCAGACTAATCTCCAAATATTTTAGGAGGAAACTGTGCCCCACCCAGTTACTTTGAAGTCTGTTTTTTGTTAAAGGATTGACAGTTTAGACTAAAACATGAAAAGAGGTAACAAGGGGGAAGTGGAGTTCAAGGCATGGAGAGAGAATGTGTGCTGGAAAAAGGGGGTTTAAGTGGATTCATAATCATTCTTAGGTCATACAGTATTTTGTGAGATGCATGTTTTCACTGGGCTGTCATCTCTGCACACAGTGCTAATGATTTGGTGATCTAAGAGTTACAGTAATCAGACTCATTACAGTAATTCTTACATTCTTGTATGACTATAAGTCATTCTGGATGAATGTTTGAAATTTCTAAAATGTGATTTTTTATTTTTTTTTTACATTTTTTGGTATATTAATGTAGAAATACTGTACGGAACAACCATTTTAAATAAATACTTAATAAATTAATAACTTCAATAACTACTTAATTATACAATGTTGAGTTTGCAATCCTACACACTTGTCAGTATGACTTCATTTAAACCTTGTATAACATTATAAGCAAATAGTGGTAAATCTCAAACATTATAACTCTTGTGTTCTAATGATCTTGTAATTCTGGGGCGAGTCAGGAGGTAGACACTGATCAGAAGGTCAGTGGTTTCATCCCTGACTGCTGCAGTCTATACTTGTCAAAGTGTCTATGGGCAAGATGCATCACTGTGTGTGTGTCTCAGTGGTGATAAGCAGGTGCTCTTAAGTACAAAATCGGTTCTGTTCCACAGTATTTGGTATTTTGAGGTATTTTTCTCTAAGTCAGTGCACTTCTCCCACTCTCCTGACTCTTTCCCTCTCAACCTAGAGAAAGTGTAAACCACTATGTGTTCTCTGCAACCCATGTATGCTTTTTTTGTGCTTCAGATATTAGGTTTTCCCAACAAATCCTAACCACATGTTATTTTGCATTAAAGCATGGTGTTTAGATTGTGCTCAGCAAGATGAAACTTGCTCTGCATTTACTGCGTGGCTTCCTGTATCAGAGGAAACAAGATGTTGAGGAGGTGACTTTGAGATTCAATCATTTTTACAGCTTTATGTGGTTGGTCATGGACTTTATTAGTCATGTGGCCTTTTGACCTCCTGCACCAGCAGCATTCAGACAAAAGAGCGCAAGGTCTGGCAGAAATATACACACTGCATGCAAAGCCATGATAATTCTTCAGTATTTCTTTTACACATGTGTCATGCCTATTTATTATAGTTTTTTTTTTTTTTACCTAATTAGCTTTGAAAAACTGAAGATCAAAAGGCTTCTTTACAGCCCAACCCATGCACTTTTGCTAGTACATATAGCGCAGCGAGGTGGTCCTTTTATTAGTGAACATTGGTGCCACAGTTGGAACCCAACACATACATGTTTTCAGTATAAAAAAAACATGAAAAATAAAGAATATAACCGTTTTACTCTCACTTTATCAGACAAACACTCAACCAAACTTTGTCTGAGCCAAAGAAGGAAGGAAAATAATGTCTCAAGGGCTTTCTGGTTGGTGTTTTTTTCCCCAAAGGTAACTCAGAGGACAACTGCCTCTCAACTTCTTTGACTTTTTTTCCCCCCCACCGCATTCTGAATTCTGCACCTTAGCTGAAGTGAAGTCTTACACCTGTGTTGGCTTCCGAGCACATCAAAACAGGTATTGAATTTTTTCTCATGTAAATTCCCCTTTGAGAACATTCATAATGATGCAAGAGGTTACAAGCTGGAAACTGATTTAACCCCTGTACTCACAGGATCAGACAAATTAACTAGCTAAAGGCAAGGCATCTGCAGTACAACAAAAGACAGAGGTATGTTTTGTTGGCATTTGTGAGGTCTTTGCTTTTAATTTGTGAAGTTTGAGGGGATGTGAGATACAGGAGAGTTACAGGACCATAAAATTTATATTGGACAGATGTAACATCTCTGCACAAGTATAAGTATGCATTTGAAACTGTCAGTAAATGGATCACTAATGCAGTTTAATCCTTAACCCACTGCAAATTGCATGTGTTGAAATGCCGTTTTACCGCTTTAACTAGGTTTACAGTTACATTATTTGTAACCTCAAGGTTTATATCTTTGCATTCATTTGATTCTGCAAAAATCACGTTTCAAACAAATTCATTAGAGGACATGTTCCATGTTTTTCTACACAGTTCAGTGAGCTAATATATAAATTATATGAACTTTCTGATGTAACAGATCAGCAGCTGTTAAACCAGATTAAGATGAGGTACTGACATGTTGTCTAGATTCAAGTGTACAACAGTATAATACCATCAGATGCATAGCTGCTTCCTCTCCACGATGTAATAATGTCTTCTCATTCCTATGTAGTGTTGAAGACGGCTGTGTATTAAAGTGTGCATTTTCACTGTGATTTAGAATAACTTTATTTAAAAAAACAGAAAGATAACATTTTTGTTACTCATATATTGCCCAATCTAGATTCATGTTGAAAAGTTGTATGATGTTCTCACAACAGCAGAACTTTAATTCTGTAAGCTGCGGATCCTCAGACTCCAGTCATCAAAAATTTCGGTGTAAATAATAGTTATGCATTTTCTACTGCCGCATCATTATCATCATCATCATCATCATCATCATCATGTGCTCACTGTAGTCGACGTCTGTGCCCTGAGATGTAGCTTTGTGAAGTCGGTGCACTGCTGTGTCTGTTGAGCTCCAGATGTACCATGTATTTACCTCCACTCAAAAATCTTTTAAAGCATCCGCCTCAAATGACAGGAAGGGAGTGCACACAAAAATAAAGTTGTGTGTGGCAGGCTTGTTTGTGCCCACTTTAGAATGATGGGTACTGTGTAATTTTTGCATAGCTACACTGTGGGTAACTGTGCAAGAATTTGAACAACATTCATAATGATTTTTCTTCAAGATGGCAATGACAACTATTGGGACCCACCAAGACGAACTTGTCTGTTTCCAATCGAATGACTTGCAAGATGTTTGGCATGTTCTGTTTGGCATCAGCTGTTGCATGTCATCTCTGTGTACTATAGCCGTGACCCAATTTCATACTGCTTACTAATTCAAACCAGATTTTGGCTATATAGTATTCACACTGTAAAAGTCAGGTCTACATGCATATTAAATATTCACTTTTTGGCACTATACTGTCCCTCACTTCATTGCACAAAGAACACGGGAAGCTAATCACAGGTGCAAAGACTAATAATGCACAGGTGATACAGCTCCAGGAACTGCTAAATTTAAAACTGTACATTTTTGTGAAAATGTTTTTGCTTTATTTGTTATGTTTAAAATACACTGGCCTTCCTTATCATTGCATTTTAGTACAAAATATTTAAATTGACTTCTTATCAGTCAATGTAAACCCCCTATGACAGTAATACTCTATTACCAGTTTGCTATATTGAATCAGGACCTTGCAGATGATTACTGAACCCCTGCTGCACTTTAAGCTGAGGTTGTTTGAAAAATAAATTATATTTTAACATTCCTCATTTTAGTTGTAGGCTACTTGTTTACGGTTAGCTTAAGATTGTGCTAAATGTAATTTTAATAAGATATTTAAAGAGCTGCTACTGATGCAAGAAACAGGAGATGCATGGCAAATGTGTAAAGGACTAATTAGATAAAATCATACACGATATATAGTTTAATCTACAGGTGAACCATGGTTTAAAGTCTAAGTCCTTTAACTACTCCTTTAATGTTTTCTGTGCACATACTGTAAGTAGATATTTAAGAACTAGACCTTTGTAGAATTTTTTTTTCCTCCACACAACCCAGTGCTGTGATGATTGGCAGTGTTAACTTCATTCTGTTAATTTTGTAGCATATCACTTTCAGTAAAAACAACCTTGTTCTTCCACAGTGTTGAATCAGTTGTCACAAATGATATGACGTCTACCACAGATGGTAACATTGTTTGCATGCCCCTTTTTACACAGATGTACGGGAAATAAAATCCTTAACACAGCTACGGTTACCTCAAGGTCCTGCCTTTGAAAACACAGTAGCTTAGACTTTGAGCAGTTTCCCACTGAAAAAAAAAGACAAGAAAACCGCAAGGCTTTGATGTCAGTCATTAACAAACATATACTCATGAACTCAGATTTGGACAAATGCTTACTCTGCAAATCACACAAACTGTTACCAATTTCATGCACCTGCACAAGCAGATCTATGTGTGTAAGAACTTCAGTGTTTAGTTATATGTTCATCTATTATATTTGAAAGATGAGTAATCCTCATTTTTGTCCAGGAAATACATGAAGAAAAATAGAATATTTAGAATAAAGGATTAAAGAGAGAGAACATGGATTGAGAGTTGATATCAATTCATACTAAATAAGGCTCATTTGATGTACATCTTTACTGAGACTGGATTGCTGGTTTTCTTTTTCTCTGGCTCCAAGTCTACTTATTTTCTATTACGGTGAAGGAGTTACCGTCGAGATGCAGATTTTGGTGCCGGACGTTGTTGCCATTTTTGTTGAGTTCACTTTTTTCCCATATATCCCACTTTTGTGCTTGGTAACCTCAGAAAAGTTTATTTATATCATCAGCTTGGAATGCCATTTCAACATAAGTAAATTTTAGTGATATTTTCACAGAGCCCATGCATGTGGACAGCTGCTGCAATGCATCAGCCTTCAGACTTGCACATTATAATAAAAGTCTTGGTCCCTTAACAGGAAAGGAAAAGTAACACAGAGGATTAAAGTGCCAACAAAATAAAGACATAAACCCTGTTTTTCTTTTTTTGACGACAGACATTCATAAACTCACCAGTGGACAAGCAACTCTTGTTGCACTGCTTTCCGATGTTTTAGTTAAAGCTTGTATTCTTCTTCCCACTGGTATTTTTAAGCCAGTGGAATGTGGAAAATGATTGTAGGAGTGAAGGGGAGGGAAAAGATATGCCTTGCTTGGTCACTTTGGTGTCTGAAATCTGTAGCTGACATGGCGTTTGACTGGTTTGTGTTTTGACCACATGTACCAGACCCGCCTGCTATTCTCAACCAGTAATTCGTCCCTGAATTTAGGCATGCGACTAATTTACTGTAAGGCCAGGATTTTTTCTCGTCCAAGGAGCAGAAATTTTACCCTTTTTTCTGTAACAGGGCTCTGCACCAACCCCTGTAAGTGATGCCACCTGTCAGGCTGACAGCTTATTCTCCATATGGGAAGACCTTTATCAGCTGCAGTTGTTGGACCAGGAGAATGTCTGCACCTGCCAACTACTTCAATCCTTTAACTCTCTTCTTTAACAGGTTGCACACGTTAGAGTGATTCTATTGTTTTACTGAGAACTGGGCAATGGACATTGCAAGTTAGTTGTTCAGGTAGTAAAAGCAAACAAGTCTAGAAAAAAAATGCCTTTTCAAAAGATTTTCTCAATTCCAGTGTTTTGAACTGCGCAGCAGATGCAAATCTTGAAAAAGCAGGTTCTGGTGACACGTGTCTGCATTTTTTTGCACAAATACGTTTGCTTCCAGATCATGCTGATGCTTTTTCTGTCAAACTACAATGTTTTCACGCAGCCATGTCTACTCTACATTATGTGGGCCTGTTGTTGTAGTGCAGCATTTGTCAGGACAATGAACACTCTCCAAACAAAACACAATTCACACCCCACCCGATGTTAGCCATTGCAGTTGGAGAAAAAAAGCAAGGCTGTATTATGGGCCAAGGAAGGCAGTTTTAATAGAATTCCTAAAACACCAATTGTGAAAAGCAGGATAGAATTTTCTGTTTCTGAGTGCCCTGTAATTTGAAGTGTGTGGGTTCAAGCCACTTATTTTGTGGTGATGGCTTTACTGGTGAGTTCTCCAAAAAGAGCAACGCAGAGGCCAATGCAGCCAAGGGTTGAGCTAGCTGCCTTGTCTTACTTACCGATTGACCAAGCTGCTTCCCCTTTGGTATCTGGTCACAGTTGTTCTGCCCTCATGGCTAACCTCACTGGGCGTAACTCTCCACCATTGGGTGTTTAGAAAAGCCCAATAGGAGGACACCTGTTGCAGGATTTATTTATTCCGTTTCTTGCACAAACACCCATGCAAAATGTTTATGGATGCAGATGGAGAACACTTGGGGTAAACAAATGCACAAATCTTCTTTTTCACTGAACTGTCGTCTAAACAACAACCAAACATTCCCAGTTCCTCTTCTTTTTTGCTAAACTGACATCTAAACAACAACCAAACATTCCCATATCCTAGTGTCTTTATTTACCATGCATCACCCAAAATGTAGCAATTTAGCCAAACATACTATATACTTTGTGTTGCATTAATACCGAATGTGGGATTCAGGTCACATATCCTCCGAGCGCTATTTGGCATTCTGTCCTTTGCATACTTGACCTTCCCAGAATTCCAAATTGGGAAAATTCCTGTGGTGTTCAAGGATATAAAATGACAAACAAATGAAAAAAAAAAAAAAACTCTTACATAGTGCATGCACTAACACGCTCTTCGTTTTACATTATGCAAAACCACACACACTTATGTGCACTGTTACAACCCAGGAAGAATCTCAAGGAGATGAGAAACAGCATAAAATATGTGGAAATTAGACTACAGATTGATTTATTGTTGTAGTACATCATTAACAAACCAAAACAGAATAAATTAACTATTTGAGAAGGACTGGACAAAGGATAAATGCATTGCTCTATTGCAATAATACATTTAATTAAAAAAGTTTAAGGTCTCTTTGCACTGTTTTGTGTGGCGTGGCCAGTCTTTGTGCAGGGCTTTAAGAGAGTACAGATATAACATTAAACCACAGTGGAGGGCAAGAAGTCCTTTTGAACAGTTAACTTTCACATTTTTGTGTCCAGTGCCAAGACATCTGTTTAGTGGCACACCCTGTAATTATAAATGAAAGGAAAAGAAATGTCTTTTGATTATTCCCATCCTTATGCATGCACACACAATAAGGCCTGTTATGACAATTACACACAAAAGCTTCAGAATTCTTTTCTTCAACATGATGGCACAGTGACAGAAATGGCAGGGTGTTTGCATCTTAAAATATGGTGTTTGCATCTTAAACACTATAGGGCTGGACAAAATATCGTTTGCTCATCAACATCGCAATCTCTCCCTCTGCACAATTCAAATTGCAGGGTACGGAAAGTCAGATATGGCAAATTTAGTAAAACATGTCATAGTTGCAAAAGGTGAACATGCAAGTTTCCCATTTTCCATGGCAGCTAAAAGAAAAATCTGTTTTCATTTAATCTTGTTTATCGTCCACCATGTAGATTAAGCATATGCCTTAACAGTGTCAGGAAAGGTAGATTACATGTAAATAATACAACTGCGACACTCAAGTCCATTTGTAAAATTTATCAAGAGACATTTGTTTTTTCCCAGGTACCTCTGACCATATTGATATCGGAATCACACATTTGAATCTGAAACTGGAGGGGTGCAAAGGGCTGAACCAACTGTGATAGTAGTAGGAGGGTGGATTTTTTGTTAGAAGATATATCTTTTATCATTAACTATCTGATGTCAATGAATAATAGACAGCATATATGTTGGGAACCATCCTGTATATTTTTTTCTTTCATTGCGACATGTATCACAGAAAAAAAGCAATATTGCAATGTCAATTTTTTTTCAGTGTTGTACAGCCCCGGTAAACTTTTGAAGTCACTACTGAATGTGTGGAGCAAAGCTGAAATGTGTTCATATCTTTTTTTTTTAGGATGGAAATAATCAAAGCCCTCTTCTTTATTTATTTTCGTAAAAATACGCTTGTTTTGAAATTAAACCTGGATTTAGACTTTTTAGCGGGAAGAGTGGCTGCACTCTATCAGCAGCACATTTGGAGGGTTGTGATGAGAGGGTAAGTTAAACGGTGCTCAAAGAGATTATGGTGACTCATAGCCCTGTACAAACAACTCACAACCCTGCTCATGTATCCAAAAGGCACACTCAAACACATTTCTCTGGAGAGTAGGTCGTTAACTTAGTTAAGCCTAAAGACTCAAATCAGGAAGAAACACCTGATGTGGTTCTGTAAAAAATTCCATCTACCAACACCTCTTATATAAAGGTCACTAATGATCAGGTTTCTGTTTTAGAATGTCAGATTGCAGCAGATATTGTGCCACATTAATTCATACTATAGCCCGATGTTACTCTTCTTAAGTTGTGTTTTTGTGGGTTGCGCTCTTTTCGGGTGACTTGATGGCACAATCATAACTTGGCTGGTTAGTTGTTTTGTTTGTTTGTCAACAGGATTATACAGAAACTACTGCATGGATTTCTACAAAACTTGGTGGAAGGATGGGAAATGGGCCGGGAAAGAAACCATTACATTTTGGAGTGGATCTGGATAAAGTGGCAAATCCAGGAGTTATTTTTCCACTTTCCTTAACATTGTGTGATAGGACACTCTTTTAGCATTCGCCTTAATTACGTGAAAACTACTGAACCTGAAGGGGTTGTTCGGCCTTGGTGGAGGTATGTGCTCTACTGGCTCCCATTCTAGTTTTATAGATGCTCTGTATTTTGATCAAGTAAAATCTCTCAGAAGTACTTTTAAAACGCTCTGTGCTTTCTCATTGTGGTAGATATCTCGGTACATGTATGTGATTAAGAACATGAAAGGTTACTTTCAGTGTTACGTTCACATTGAAGGCATAACAGTTAAGCGCTGGCTAATGTAGGTTAGTGACTGTGATGACCTGGTTCATTGCCTACAAACTCTTCAGTGAGTAAGCTCTGGCTCTGGATCACATATTCTGCAGGATGTGTAATTCGGGTAGATCCCCACGGATGCAACACACCACAGCACATATGGTTTCTACCGTTGCTTCTATTACAAAAGCGGGCTGTGTGAAGTCGCTTCCAAGTCAAATAAGTAATCATCCTCGTCCTACTCCTGAGGCCCTCTCCAAACTCTCTGGATAACACTCGCACATACATCAACACACACTGAGTATGCGTTAAAGCTAAACACATTAGCAAAGAAAAAAGTGCAGATATTATGTATAGATAGATATTATAGACATTATATAATCCAAACAAGAGGTTAAGAAGAAGTAAAAACACAATATTTCATTTTTTTTAACACAAGATAACTTGCAACGCTAGCAATGTAGGAAATTAATTTAGAGCATATTATTATTTAATACCACTGAATATTGCATTAGTCTCATTACAATGAAGTCATTTAAACAAGTGACAGGTGGAGCAGAATAAAGCAGCTTGCTTGACAATTAAATCCTCATATAGAACAAGGGGAATAACTGTATAGGGTGGATTACTCTTTACTCTGTTTCATTTGAAATATCATTGTAAGTGAATTTCCATTCTTAAGGAAAACATTTTTCTTTTTGGACAGATATAATTATTTTTATAAAACATCAACTGAAGGTCATTTTTATTACCCCATGATTCAATACAGAGAGCAATAAATTAGTAATTGTAGTAGTTTAAAAAAGTGGTGTTTTTTTAGGTGTTGCTCCATTATGAGGTGATACAATTGTCTATATATACCTATCTATTGTACTCAACAGATTAATTATTGTGTCGTTTCATCTCAATGTGTGATTCACTTACTGTGAATACATTATCAAGACTCCATGAAGACTAGCTACTGCTGCTGTTTTTTTACAGCCACTGTATGAGGGATCTGAATGAGTCCATGTGCATGCATGCACACACAAACACACACACACACACACACACACACACGCAATCCTCAAGGGATGTCCAGAAAGGGGATAAGGGTAAAGGCTGCTAGAAAAAGGGCTTCCACCTAAAAACATTCCTGCAGTACAGGCCATGTTTTCCTTACCCCAACAAATTTACACAGTTGTTAGTGATGGCCCGGGATTCCTCCTGAAGCGCGGCCCACCAATAATAAACAGTATGGCAGCTGACACCGCAAGACACCTGCACAGCTCCCTGACACTGCAGGATTGTTCCCAGGGACTGGGAGGGCTGGTGTGGGCAGAGGTGGGCTGGAGAGCGAGGGGACGAGGGGGCCACGGGGGCCAGGAGACAGGTTTGTGGTGTCAGTGTGTGTGTTTGTGTGTGTGTGTGTGTGTGGGGTGGGGGTGGGGGAGGTAGTTAAACTAAAAGCACTCAGTGTTATGCACAGGTTAGACTTCCTGTCCTGGTGACAAACCTTACAACACACATGTAAATCAATTCAAACCAGATTTATGTAATTACATTTATGCTGTAATAAAATCAAGACAGTGGGCCAGCCTTTCCTACCACTTCACTTTCTCATGTCATGTCATATATGATGGCTGTACAGTATTGAACATTACTGTTGCCATTTCATATATTATAATATAGCTTTGATGTTGTCTTATGCGCACTCCCCTTGCAGGTAACAATAAGAATTCAGCTGATAATATGAAGCTAAATTGCTTTCATTTACTTAATAAGCACAACGTCTACACACGTATACAGTAGGTCGTAGTATGCATGTATATAGTTGGTTTGGGATAAACAAGGACAGTACTCAGCTGTCATGCCCATGATTTCAAAATGCTGCACCTGGGTAGAGCCAGGCATAGACTACAGATTACAAAGCTCTTTTTAAAATATAAAAATGTGAAATTATCGATTATATGTTTGTATCAGCCATTAGAAGCAGATATTTATAGAATATGATAATAAAAATACGGACACTAAAGATGCAGTACAGAACACATAACGCAATATTGAACAGCATTTGTACTCTTTTTGTGTCCAGCACCTATACTCAACAGACCTGCATTCAGTCGTACACTACTCATGCCACAGGATGTCAGGTGGTCCAGCCATTGTGTCCCCACCTGTAGGACATTGTCAAAGCACAAAGGAGGGGCACAGTACGTGTCAGCCTGCTGTCAGCTTCTGTTTGACTTGAATTTGTAAATCCCTCTCTTTCAGCTGAGGGGCTTTGAAAGATTATCCAAAGGTCTGTGGAGTAATTCACATCTGTGTAGGTTTTACTTATTGTCAAGAGGCAGGGTATCCTTCCACAGTTTTCACAGACCACAATAATTACGATTGTCAACACTGTTCAAGTTTCACAGTTTGTTTCTGAGCACATAAACACGTTCATAGTTGGATTTTTTTGGAGGGTGGGGTACCCACGAGGATTTGAGATGCTTTGTTGTGTTTATTAGCTGCACGGATCATGGATTTATAGGAAACTTTTGGTCTACTGTTCTTTACTGGTTTATGTAACCTTTATCTTAAGGCCACTGGTGTTTGCCTTCCAACCATCTGAAATTACAACTGAGAACACACAACAAAAAAGAGTTTCAAAGAAAGTGAATATTGAGTATCACAAAGAGCCAGAACCTCTACCTGGGACCTATGCAGCGCTCAGCTTCTCAGACACTAACCACACTGATGTTTGTCATAAAGCGGGGCCTCTCACTCGCTGCCCTGTGAGGTCACAGCACCTGTTCTTGGTAATTGTTGGCAGGTGATGTAAGGGCTCCACTTGTTTTCCATGGTGTAATATGGAGGTCCCCTGGCTCCCTCCAAAGTCATGTTGGTTGCTCGCAGCAAATAAGTTATTCTGACTTGATCGTTCTCTCTCAAGTCCCTGAGAGTGAAATGAACTTTGGCTTACCTGTCGAAGGCGAATTTGTAAAACAAAATGTAATTTTGCACTTTTATTTAGTCAGTCTCCATTAGTCTTGTACTGTATTACACAATGAATAAGGCCTCTAATTGTTATTTTCAGCGAAAAAGACATGTTTAAAAAAAACAGATGACAAAGGGCCAGTTTACAAGGATTTCTCACCCTGATTTTATTCTTTTGTACAGCTCAGAAAATTCTTCCAAATAATAATAATATATAAAATGTGTCAGTGGCATGGTTAACAAATAATTCCAATTCTATGCAACTTTATTTTATACAACTTTTTTAAAAGTTTAACTTTTGTAGGTTTGGTGGTCATTAGGTCATATATAATCAAATTGTAGGGTTGGGCAATGTGATAGTACTATATACTGTGACACATTATGAAATACACTTGTCCATCAGAGACAAATGAGATTATTCTTACTGTTTATATTGTAGCAGTTGAAATTTTTCCATGAAGAAAATCCCTCCCATGCCTTAAAATGACTTAAGCCCTTTTTTACACAACAACGCTTCTACTGAAAATGGGAACGTTTTCCTTTACGTTTCAAAAAAGTTCTGCATTCAAATGGCAACATTTTCAAAACCATCCCGGAACACGCAGATCTCAGCTTTGTGACAGCAGAAAAACATTATCTTCCTCTGCTCCATTCAGTTCTTGGCTTTTTCTTCCGCTTTGTGATGCAGGTGAAAGGTCACAACAATGCAAGGAACGCATTTTAAGTCAGCCGATCTCTCAAGAACATGTGACACACAAACATTTAATATTTTTGGAGTAATATTTTAATAAACATATATTGTTTAGAGGAATTACTTTGATATTTTTACGAAAAAAGACAATTTTAAGGATGCATAATATCATTTAAGGTTAAAGGCATTTATGGATAAGTTCTGGTCAGAGGACGCACGCTGAAAGTAAGAGTGCACAGCGGCCCTCTTACCTGATTTAGAAAAACCCCATGGGTCATTTAGCAAACAGACCACATTGATTAGCTACCATTTTTATTACCTCTACCCAAATGTTCCTCACCTCCTTTGCCTTGCTGAGTCCACTTGATGATGACTTTTCAAGGCTGGCTGCAGCAGGACAGAAGCCAGTAGATAGGGTATCTAGCGTAGGCCTCCAGCCAGCTGTGAACCTGATAGCATCTGTTTTAAATGTTTGAGAGGAGGCAGAGAGAAAGGACCCCTCTTTTCTTCTGAGCTCTGGAGGGGTAGTTATCTCACGCCTTTTTAGTAAAGGGATCCACAGATGGCCCGTGTCCTGACCGTTATATAGTACAAATGTGATACCGCTAGCTGAGGTATTCCGCTTGGATCCACTTACTGTGTTTCTGTGGGCTGACAAGTGGGACTCATTCATGCTCAGAGTAAACAAGAGAAATCAGACACAAAGAGTCCTCCTTTTTTCAAGACGGGGCAGAAAGTAAAGAAAAGCTTTTTATCTTGGCAGACAAAACAACCTCTTCACACCTGAGTGTGTCTTCTGTTTGGAGTTCTTCCCCTCTATTGTCATCCTGTGTTATCTAAACCATCAAATCAACATGAAAAGATCATTTCTTGACTTGTTGTCACCTGAGGGGATTTGGACAACTTGCCTTTCATTTGATTTGATTGTAAATTTCCCCACTGTGGGACTAATAAAGGGATATCTTATCTTATTTGTGTGAGTCTGGTGACAAAAACATTTGTCATCTTTTTTTCCAGGTTATGTTTGATTTGATCACACTTCAAAGGGTCTTTGATGAGCAGCTGGGGAAACTGCCTTTAGATTCATGTGTTTTGTTTGCATTGGAGAATCCCAGCCTTTTTTGATCTTACTCATTTTGCTCTAATAGCCAGAGCCAATGTCTCACCTTCCTATCCAGTGGTTCTTTATCTTTTCAATAAATGTTTTTATGAGACAGGAGTACTCTAGTAGAGAGAGAGATGCAACAGTTCTATGATCTGTTTCAATCAGGGGATGTTGCACTTAATGGCTGGCATTTTAACCTCCAAGCTAATGTTCTGCTGTGCTCTTATTCTGAGCCTTTTTTGAGAATACAATTGGAAATTTTAATTTCAGCAGCATTGAATCAGACATAATCCTGGGTCTGTGTGTCAATAGTAGAATACCTCACTCCCTGATGTGTTCTGATCATATGGTACATTATAGTTATATTATTACGGGAGTAAAAAAAAAAGTAAGATAAATGACATGTAATTCAGCATTTTGCAAACATGCCTCGCCATTTATTCATGGAGCATCACGCTGCTTCCAGTGATGTCATTATCTCTGTTTGAGTCTGTTCAGGCTGACCACATTTTGGACCACATTTTGGATGTTAGTTATTAGTTAGGAATAACTAACAGTGATGTCATTATCTCTGTTTGAGTCTGTTCAGGCTGACCACATTTTGGATTTTGTCTAATTATACCCGGGTCTACTTCAGACCAGGCTGACTGTCTGCTGGTCCCTTTTGTAACAAGGTTTCTTTAAAAAAAAAAAAACATTGATCTCCCATGGAGGATTTGGATGCGAGTCCATTTGAAATCTTGTCCGAAGGTGCCCACATTAAAGCAATGGTTTGCCGTTTTCATGTGGTTTTTCATGTGATTACGAGGGAAGTGAGTCTGCCATTGTTTCAGCGAAACCATGGTTGATTGGTCTTTCAAACTGGTAATGATGCGTAGCAAAGGCTTGTGGGTAATGGTGCTCATTAAGACAAATCAAAAATATCAAAGTTATTAAACTAATAGGTTATGAAAAAAGTAATAACTAGTGATACATTTTCAGAGGAGACTGTTGTAGAAACAGAATGACAGACTACTTACAATAAACTGTTCAAAACAGCAATGTTGTAGTGCTATAGTTTAAGTCATGTGAATCTAGACGTTTTAGGTTAATTACCTTTTTAAGAATATTTTCAGGACCTTTTTTGTCTTTGCTTGACTTTTTCCTCTAACATTTTCTCACAATTTATGGTATTAAGTTTAAGCTCAGGACTCCACATTTCATGTCATTTCAAACTTCATTCATGCCTGGACTGTAGGTGTGTTGGAACGGAACTGAGACTCTCACTGTAAGTTGAAGGATTCAGCTCGAGTCCCACGCACTTAGCCGGGCAGGATATTCTGTAGACAGCCCATAACGATGAGCTTGGGCCATTGCAGGACAGCATTAGTGAAATCGTTTGATTTGGACTCCATTCAAATTATAACATGAACCTTCATATTTCAAAGTGGGAGGATTTGTAACAGATCCGCTCTAACTGTCAACTTTTAACAACTGACATTGGTATTCCTGGCTTTTACTCAGAAGAGGCTTGATGGCCATGATTATTTACACAGAGGGTTTCCTTCTCTTTCTCTCTTTTTTTTTTTTACAGTCAGTCATTTTCATAAGGGATCATAATACCCTTGGACAGGAAGTATCTGGCTATATAGACTACGCCCACAGACTCAAGACCAAAGATTTTGAACCATATTTCAGCGGAAAGAAGAGGCTCTTGCCAGGACGCTCAGATTTATGGTAAGTCTCCTTCCATTGTAACATGTCCACGTTGGTTGGGGAGGCCTTGGCTTGAGTGGAATTTGACAAGATTTGAAGGGTAAGGAAATCTTATTATCCAGGATTAAGGACTCATATTGACTTGAGAGACCAATATAGGCTTGGAAGGAACTGTGCAGAGGGCCAGTGTATTTAGTGTGTACAGCACCAGCCCTTATGGCCTCAGCATAGATGTGGAATAAGTATACACTTCCAAAGTAATATTAAGTAGAGCTGCCAAAGTTCTGAACCTGTCTGGAAAAGACAGACATGATTTGAGTCAAGATGAAAGCGGCCCTAAAACATGAGATTGGGATCTTTTAATGTGAGGTAAATTTGTCATGACAGAATCATGTATTAGATTTTATGGCCATTGGAGGCCTATGATTACAGAGATTATTTATACATTAATCAATAAGTATGTCAAGCAATTGGTTGATTTCTTGTAGAGGCCCTTCAAACATGTTTATGTGATCATTTTCGCAGTGGTCCTTTTCCAAGCACGAGTATGTGCACATTAGAACTTGTATTTTTGTGCGCGCTCTTCTTGCTGGTTCAAAGTGGACCATAAAGTGGGATTCCTTTGAAAATCTGTTTAGTTTTATATCATTTTAAATTTAATATCTTTGAGCTTTAGATTCTCAGTTGACCAAATCATCCCCTTTTAAAATGTCACCTTTAGGAAATTAAAATTAATTGATAATGAAAATATGTTAGTGGTGCTCGACAAAACCAGTATAAATGTATATATCTGTGAGACCTACCATTGAATACATATTACATTACATTTCATGAAAACTGGTACTTTTGGAAAACTTTGTTAGCGCTAGCGGTAACTTCTGTCTTCGCCCTCGACGTCATGCATTTGTGCATCAAAACGGCGATGAAAGATTTGACCATTTTACCAAAAAGTGTGTGGCTACATTTTAATTTAAAGAAGTTCACAAAGGATGAGAGAGTTGTTAACACATCATCCGATGTGTCAAAAGTTTCTATGTCCCAGTTGATGCACTGGTAGTCTAAGTTGCTTGAAAAACTTAGTCAGTTGTCTTCAACTGAGAGGAAAAGCAACAAGTAATGATTACACTGATTGGATGGGACTGATGGCAAATCAAACTTGCCACAGTTACAAGGTTTATAATTAAAAATCTTCAGCCTTACTGGATTGTTGACTGTTGAAATGTACTGGACTAGAAACACATAATGCCACGCAATGTTCTGAAGTAATAATACCACATATTTTAATGAGACATAGAAGTTATTACAAGTCTCAAATCAGCAGAAAAAATAAGCAAATGAATATCAGACCCTGAACATGTCAAAATAAAATAGGCTTTGTGTTAAATAGCTACTGTACTGATGAGTTAATTCACAACTTACTTGTTACTAGCCATTCACCTGTATGCTAGCTAACTTTGTTTACTTGTGTAAACCAATTAAAAACATTATTTTGAGTAGTATCACACACAGCTTATATTGAGTTGATATAAAACTTACAAGGTTATAAGCAAAAAAGTGTACAAGTTCCTTTCCATTATACTTAATTTTTATATTAAGTATTTTGCAGTGTTTTTCATTTTTTTGACAAGTTAATCATAAAGCATAGTAAAAATAGGAGTGCATAGTGGGGTTTGCTAAAAACAGCTGCTCCTAGGTATAATGTTGTAAATCAAAACAATAAAGCTGCAGGGAGAAAAAACGAACTAATTAGCAGAAAAAGCTACGATGTTTAGAATTTGAAGATTATATACCACAAATTATCTAAAAAGACACAAGTGGAATATTTTGAAAAATGCCTTAATCCCATAGAAACATTCTACACATGGCTGTTTAAGTTTGAAAACCAAGTCTTAATGTGCTTTAAATCTGGCATACTTAGACAAGATGCATCATGTACTATAGGCTTAACAACTACATTCATCATTGCCAGCAGCACAATTCCAGTCCAAGCCTCAAGTGAACTGCTGACCTTACAGGTGTAAGCTAAAATCTAGTTTTTATCCCTCAGTGGGGCAAATAACATCTTTCTAATTCATTGTCTATCCGGAGAACTGTGTACATTGAGAGCTGTCAGCAAATTATTGGAGCCAAAACCATTCCCACATTCCACATGCTCGTGCATAGAAACATATTACCAACATTTCAGATAGGTGCAAGAAATCTCATGAAGACAAACACAACCAGACAAGGGGGGGGGAATAGAAGTGTGTATTAAAATTTTCAGAGTTCGGCCAAATGGCATGCACCCCAGATAACCTCACTGAGACTGGGCAGAACATGGTCTCTAATGTCTGAATGTGGACAGATTATGAAGTGAATGTGGACAGATTATGAAGGTAAATTATGCTTCCTTTTTCCAATGATCTGAATCTCATTTTGTCTGTTGTGACCACTAATTCTGTTGGCTTACTCTCCAGCTTCAATCAGGGTCTAATCATGAGTCACAATTTATAACAGAGGCTATTAGGAGCGAACATTACAATCCAATAGGTTGTGAACAAATCCTCACTTTTGTCTAAGTATTTGACAGTGAAATTGATGCACACCTAAAATGACTGTTAGCATTTTTTCATGCCGTTATAAAATTGTTTGCCAGTAAAAAGTAAAACTAAGTGTACGTAGGTCAAAGCTGAACTGAGAAGTACAGTAGCTCACTACGACGCCTGAAAACCATATTTAAAAAAAGACTGAGTTTGTAAAATAAACAAAAAGTGAATTTTCCTTAAGATCTGACAAAAAAATTAACTCAAGGTCCATTTTGTTGCCTATTTTTTTCAGAGATTAATTGCATATCACCATCTAAATCAGTGGATTGAGTTTATGACATTCTCCATGACAGCAGCACAAACTCCATCCACTGATTAAAACCAGGAGACTGTTGAAAGTGCCAGAAAAGGTGAGAAAATGGACCTTGAGTAAAGACTTTTTTTGGCTGAAACTATTGTTTTAATGTTCAAGTATGAATGTTCACACCCGTTTACCCTTTAAGATTTTCAACTTTTTCTTTATTTCCCTTCAGTCTCTTGGCGTTTTCCTCTCGACTCAGTATAGGGGTTACTTTGGGCCTCAGGTGATTTGTCGTCATAAAGTTTTTGTAGTCCATAATAAATTAAACTTTACTTGTGACCCGTGCAAATACATATTCACCTTAATATGTCACCGCAGGAGAATTTTTGCAATTATTTTGCAATTACTTACAGCTTTACTTTGAGATTTAATGCGATCCTATACTGCATCAAAAAGTCACTTTTCTTAATTTGTCAAAATTGTAAATATCATCCATCAATAATGACCTGACACTTAATAAGAGTATTTGTGATGCCACTAGATGTGTATTTTAAAAGTATTTCTCCAACATTTTATGAGCAAAATAGCCAAATATTTTTAAAAGTGTGATGTATTTGATATGTAGAAAAGTGTTTTTGTTACAGCAGTTGAAGGACAACAAGTTCTTCCTTTCCTTTCTTTGAAACCAAAGTGTCAAAGCTTTACTTTGTTATTTATCTATCCATTTCTCAACATGTGTTACGACACACAACCTTGCTCCTGGCCTTGAACTTGGCCTCCTCTTTGGCGAGTGGAAGCCCTAACAAGCTGTAGGTGTGAGTCATTGAGCGAGCATGCCTGGAGGTACAGCCTACTCCCTAATGATGCTTTTATGAGGCTTCCCCTTACACGGGTCTCCCTGCCCTCCCTCCATGTGACATCTGACTTCACACTCCCTCTCTCCTTCTCTTGCTTCACCCACTGAAATATCTGATTTACACACTTTCTGTCTTAATTTTTCATTTTTTCAAGCCTTTTTTTTTTTTTTTTTTTTTTTACTTTACTACATCTCCCTTTTCTCTCTTCCCATGTCATCCTCCAACCCTACCCCCCACTCTCCAACCCCCTCTTTTTTCATCTCTGTCGGGAACAATAACACCCAGTGTGGTTGCTGCTAAGAGGGAGCAGATGCTGGAGCTGCTGCCCACTCAGTGTACTAAACCTCCCACCGCAAGACTCTGAATCCTGTGCCTCCTCCTCCTCCTCAGCCACAAGAACCCAGAGCAGCGACACCAGCGCCAGCTCTGGCCTCCACCTCCCACCTCCAGCAAGTAAGGGTGGATAGGTTCACGTACACAGTCTGCAGTGTCTCAAGGAAAAAAGGGCAGGAGCCTAGTGTCTCCCTTGAGCTAAGTGTGAGAATTCAAGAGATGAATGACAAGAAAAATGTCTCAGTATTTTTACAAAATACTGCGACAACACTCACAATCAGTAAACACAGCAAGCGTTTCTCCTTTGACATTAACCTTTCAATTCATTCCATTTTATATAGTTTTTTATTTCCAACATTTGCTACAGCACAGGATTAGGTGGAAAGGTTTTATTTTTTTAAACACGGTCTTCCTTTATTTTCTCCCTCAACCTTCGGTTAAAATTTCGAATATGTGTAAATTGAAGGAAGACCATATCAAAATATATGTGTATATCTATATATATATATAATATATCTATAATACATCTAATGTAAGTTGTTTGGCCGAGTGGTTAGTATCTTTTGACTTTTTGTAAACACTTTTTCAGCACTGAACAATGTTTTTAACATCAACTTCAGTGAAATAAATACAAAGGAATTATAAAGGGAACCTGTTGCTCTGAGAAAGAGGTAGTTTGAAGGGGCACATATTGCTACATTGCAGTGGCATCCTTTTTCCGGCTGAATCTGCTGTCCACTGTATATGCACTGTCCTCAACTTGGATGAATAACTTGTATAAATTAGTCTATAATGTTAGTATAATATAAATGTATTAATAACATCATATAATGTTAGTATAGTATATATAGTATTCATTATAATTTCACCTAATCGTATACTATAAACCTTACGCCAAGTATTATATTAATACCACTTGGATGATACAGCAGTTTAAGGATGCACCACCAAAGGGGATGCGATTATATATATAATTATATATATAATTTTTTATATATATATATATTTTTTTTTTTTCAAGAGTGATCCAGCCATGACAGAAATTGTTACAACAATAAGAGGACAGTACAATCAAAAACTCACATACTCTTCAAATTAATAAATACAATACAATAAAATCAAGGACTAATCTAGAACCAGTATCCAAACACTTTTTTTCCTCACTCTGTTCTGACTCTGGGGACTATCATTTGTAAAATAAATCTCACTCCTACATTTTGTACAAGTACAGATTCCACTTTTTTTCTCCATTTTTTACGATACATACTCAGTCACCTCCAGTAACTTTGTGTTTGCATTGACTCCATAGGAGCAGCAAGGTGCAAAAATCTGTTGAGCATTGGGCTTGATTTATTTTAGCAGGCACACTGGGTGGGTGGGTCATATAAACATCATTTGTGAAGTCATATGTCATAAGCCTCTGACCTCCTTGGAAACCTGGTTTAAGTAAATCAAGCA
Source organism: Chaunax sp. Z400 (assembly GCA_037577475.1). Classification (NCBI taxonomy): domain Eukaryota; kingdom Metazoa; phylum Chordata; class Actinopteri; order Lophiiformes; family Chaunacidae; genus Chaunax; species Chaunax sp. Z400. The sequence continues at coordinate 21,261,015 of CM075187.1, read as the reverse complement.
CAGCATTTTCTTTGTCGCATCTGTGGAGGGTTTACATCTTAGTTTCACACAAAATCACATTACAAAAGAAGTATTATTGGCAATAGGGCTGCTCTTTTCTTGACAGGCTTTTGTAAATGCTGAGATTGACTAATGATAACTGAGATAAAATGATACAATTACAAGTATATGGGTGAATTTAGCTTTTTTTATAGTATACAAGTGCCTCTGAGAGTACTTACTTGCTTAGTACTTTATTGTCAGACAAGTCTGAAATTTTTCTTGCATCTCAGCCGTAACTGAGAATAACCCTCAGATGCACATGTAAAACAGGTCTGGTTTACTTCCTGTAACCTCGGGGCAAACTCTGAATTAAGCTTTTAACTAAATGTAACCAAAATCAGACACTAATACTTCACAAGTAGTAAGAATACTTCACAAGCGAAAATACACAATGACATGTATAAAGGCTAAATCTTCATTACATTTTTGTCTCTATTACTCTTAACTATGGGCTTCCATGCAATGAAACACACACACACACACAAGCACACATAAGTATACACACACTTAAGTCCTGACCCTCATCTAATTATCCCACAGATCTGCAGCTCTGTGCACCCAGCTTCCTGCCACTACAGATGTGCCTACAGCATCTCTGATGTCTATTTAATGTTCCCCTGCAAAGTGACCATCTGTTTATGCACTCTGGTTGTTCCCCTCCTTCCGCTCTCTATATCTCTCTTCTTCTTCAGTCCCTGTGTTTGGTAAAGACTTTTAAGAGGCTGGGCTGCATCTGACATACATGGTCCTAATTGATTCTTTCCCTCTTTCAAATTTAAGAGTCTGTTTTCCATCAAGGTTCTGTCCAGTTAGTAGAATTTTTTTTCTTCGTAATCCTCTAAGATAAATTGTCATCTGTAGTAATCATTCAGTACCTTTAACAATGAGTACCTATAATTGAAACAACGTTTTGAAATGCTGGACCATATGAAACTTTTTTTCACACTCGCTCTACCTCTCCTGCATTTTTCCTAAAGCCAAAACCATATATTGCCTTTGCACTCAGCCTCTGCAATGCACCTGTGTGTCTGGCTTCATTTTCTGCTGTAAAAGATATTTGCACTGCTGTCGTGTTTTATTAACTTTCAATACAAAAGAAAAACCGTTCCAGCTCGGCAGGTGATTTAGCAGCTCGGCCTGTAGCATTGTGTACAAACCTTAATGGGACGTGGTGGGATATTGAATCCCAGTAGAGTTTGGCGGCTCGATAAATATTTCCTGGTAAGATGGAATATTCCATGTTATCTGTGTTGAACTTCACATATGGTGCACAAATACTAATTGGCTGGATCCTCTGGGTTAAATCCAATTGGACTGTTCTCCGTGCTGATAGTGTTTGGACTGCATTTGACATATTAAGTCAGCTGTCCACCGGTAGATGATCATTAGAGACCTCTTGCCAAGTTTGATTGGCTGTTCAGTTTATGTAAAATGATACACACTCCATACATCTTTTTGTCCAGGTGTTATCATACCGGAGTGATAAGTTGTGATTCGTGATATTTGTCCAGATATTGAGCTGGTCAGCTGTATTTTCAAGTCATACTTTATAAACAGAGGCTGACGGCTAACCTCTCTCAGTCAAGGCGCTATTTGCCTCTAGAGCTTCAGTCACATGGAATACAGGATAACACCCAGTTGTGTCACTATATTATGTAATGACTTTGGCCTGCCTTTGTGTGTGTGTGTGTGTGTGTGTGTGTGTGTGTGTGTGTGTGTGTGTGTGTGTGTGTGTGTGTGTGTGTGTGTGTGTGTGTGTGTGTGTGTGTGTGTGTGTGTGTGTGTGTGTGTACACACATGTGTAGGTCTTATGGAAAACCTGATGGTGAATTAAAACATATTCAATTATGCTAAATTTTATCCTATTGATATGGGCATTTGTGTAATGAACTTGAAATAATAACCTCATTATTAACAGAGAAATGACAACCCTAACACACATTGGCCTTAATGTACACAACAATACACAGTGTAACAATCTATCAATGTTGGTATGTAGAGTCAGTGTCTGCCTTATTTATAATCATTTCGATTTTGATCCCATTTTTACTCAAATATATGTTTATGACATAGAAAATGTAGTTTTTCAGATTTTACACCTTAGATTTATGTAAATATGTGCAGCAAACGTTTTCTGCCACCAACTACTGCAGTTAAGGCTTCTTCGAGCAATTATTTTTATTGATTAGTCTTCTGATTACTCTATTAGTTCATGTAAACTCTAAAGTATAGTGAAAAATGTGTACCAAAGGATATATATAGTTCAAAGGTATTCACTTTATAATGATTTCAAATATAGAAGCATCGAATCCTCACATTTAAGAATCTGGAAGCAATAAATGTTTAATATTTCAGCTGGAAATGATTCATCAATTATGAAAATTGCTGCAGATATACATCTTTTGGTCAATTTATTGTTTCAACGTTATCTGTTTGTGACATTGACAGTTTAGAAATTTCTCTTGGGAATCAAAAGTAAAAAGAAAAGACATTAGAGCTCATGATTACGCACCAGATCCCTCTAACTAAAAAAAAAAAAAGTAAGTAGAAGTGTTTCCACTCCACATATTATTTGTACAGTTTATTTTTATATATTAATGACTGTGTTTATTCTGATATTCAGTCAAACCTTTTCATTCTTGTTTGTTTCTCCCCAAATCAACTTAAACATAAGAACAACAACTGTCACAACCCATAAAGGGAGATATGCTTCAGTTGTATGTTAATATTTACAATAAACATTAATAAATTCCAATATGAATTTAATGTTACTGAGGATGCACATTAGAGGATTGTGCAGGTGAGTGGTTAGATGAGAGTTTGTTTATGGGGTTGTCAACTGGGCATGGCCCATCTGTGATTTGTTATTGAATCAGACCCATGACACCCCTACAAGTCTCAACCGTAAATTCAACCCATTACACCCAGCCTCTCAACACTGAAGAGGCCTTTTTGTGATTTACACTGGAAACATTAACTTCACTGGACTTGTATTCTTCAGGCACTAGGGGGAAAAAACTGCTAAACGAATACACATGCTAGGTATTTGCTCTTTTATGATATATATCATCCAGCGTGGAGTCCAGCTCCTCTGAGCCCTATAATGAGACTGTTGACATTACCCTGGAAAATGACCGCCTGGAGATAACAATAGAGCTAAGCACGGTAACTATGGAAAGTGAAAGGACACAGTGCACATGTCAACCAGCCATGGTAAAGGCATAGGGAACCAGGAACTGGTGCTTAGAGCACCGTCATTGTTTCCACCAAATCCAGGTTGTCATACTTTTACTTGTCCATGTGTCTGGGTGTGGTGCCATCCAGCTGCTGGGGCTTTCTTTGTGACCAAATGTGCACTGACCATGCAGTTGCCCTGGTGACGGTTCATGTGGGACAGTGAGATGAAGTCTGGTCCAACACATCCAAGTCAAGTATTAATGAAAATCGGCATTGCCTCAATTTTCTTTTTTCACACTTTCGTCAGGCTATTTCATGTTCAGTGTTAAAATATCTCATATTTATCCAATTCCTCTGGCGAAAGTTAGCAGAACACCATGGAATTAAAGCGGTTGGCCAAAAAATGTTAATTGTTATAGTTCAGTATATGGCATTTTGGTATAAATAGTCTCTGAAGCACTGTTAGATCTAATTTACGAAATGAAAAAGTATATGTATGTGTCTGAAGGCAAGTCTCAGACAATATAATTTTCCTCTGAGTTTAAAAAAAAAAAAACTCAATTTGTGTTTCATAATTGGGGCATTGCAACAGTCTATTCCGAACCTGCTCTACTTAACTTGAAAAACAATGCCAGAACTCTCCTCCTATCATACCTTATAATTTTATGCATCAGTCTATTTCCTCACACACTTACGACTGTTGGACTGTCTGGTGGTTGGTGGTCATGGATGACAGATATCTGAGACGAGAATAGAGCCTACTAGAAGTGGACGACATGGACAAAATCAACATGGTTTATGTGTTTCTGTACAATGCTGTCATTAGCTATTGTGATATAGTAAATTTGGAATTTTAATTTCTTACAAGGACGTTACACACTCTTCATTGTGGTTTAAACCCACCCAGGATTTTTTCTTTTGGGCTGGTGTCAAGCCTGTTAAACAATCTTTGGTGTGTACAAACAACCCACAAGTCAAGTCATAGTCACTCAGTACAAAAGTAATGCAAAAGTCAAGTCATTTGAAGTCGTGGGCATGAGTCCAAGTTGAGATTGATGTTCAAGTCATTCAAGACAAGTCAAAGACAACTTTAAAGTAAACTGAAGCTGGTATGAGTCAGGTCCCAAGTCATTTTCAGACAAGTTAAGTTCAAAATCAGAGCCAAATTAAAGTAAACTGCTTCAAGTCTTTCAGAGATGGTCTGAAGTCAATGTAATTTGAAAAGTTCAAGTCAAGTGTCATGTTTACGATCAACAAGAGAAATCCAAATCAGTTCTTCAGACAAAATCAAACAGACTCGTCCCAAGTCTAATGTCTCAAGTGCTTGGTGGAGAGTCAATTCACAAGTCTTTATGAGTATCAAAATCTCTTTATGAGAGTCTTGGTGCGAGGCTATAGAGGATGACATAAAGATCAATCCTTTCCCCTTATTCTGAATATCTGTTTTTGGGAACATGACAAATGTCCAATCCAGGAAGACCATGTTGCCAGCAAAAAAGTAAGTTGCACTTGTGCCTGGCTTGAATACCAGGCCCTTTTCATAACCATTCAAAAATAGACCATTCTGAAAAAAATATCTATTTACATTTCCCAAAATTGCTTGGTGGGGGTCTGTGGGTTTTGGAAAGGCCACATGGGTAAGTTTTTGCACTACTTGCATTATATGTTTGCCTGTAATTTGTAGCAAGCATGCTTGATATGCTGCAGTCAGGAAATATTTTTATGGCTCAAATGCAAATGGGTATTTGCAAACAAGTTTTATGTGCCACTAGAGATTACTGCTAAAACATATCCTGCAGAAAATATTTTGACACCATTCAAACGGCCAAAATATTTGAATGATTATGGGGGTCTCACAATGTAAATGCAAACATTTGGAGATGTATTTTACAAAGTGTGGGTCACTAATACTTTATACCAACTGTCATGTCATGTATTGGCTGCAGTCAAACATTACAGCAAATAAAATATAACCTGCAGCATGCTGGCACCTCTCCATAATCCTAAGGTCCTAAATATTCAACTTGCTGCTGCAACACCCCCCACCCCCACCCCTCCTTCATATAATATACCTCTTCCGAGATTTGTACTGAACCTTCTCCCTGAGGTCCAACTTCATTTTTGGACCACAACTTTCAGCGCCTCAGAATGTTACATGTGGTGTTGTGTTACTAGTGAAGCGAACAGCTAATGATGAGGACCACTGAAAACGGTCATGACTGCCTGAGCCAGGGTTATTTATTATTTATGACTTGGTATAACAGGATTCAAACCTGTTATCACAGTTGTTTATTTGTTTGAGGTATTTTGTTGGCTTTTCTCTGCTTGCATTCTACAAACCTTGGTGGGCCTTTTTCTTTAATCACTTTTCTTAAATTGACATCATGAGTAGATAGGAAGGTTTCAAAGATGCCATACTGTAACAATAATAATATAATAATTTGTAATCTATGATAATTGTATTATCAATTTTCAACACAATGTATAATAGTGCTTCTATTCTAGAGCAATGAAAAAGCAAACTATCTGGACAATACAAAGAAAAAGTAGTTTGCCTTTTTTTCTTACTAAATTTCAACCAATTTGAGTTGAGTGTTTTGTTTCTTTACATGGAAACAATACTGTATTCAAAACTCCCACAATGAGTGAGATGTTTCCCATTCCCAAACCGCCTGGTCAATAAGGAGAGAGATCTGCCAATTTTGTTGCGAGCAAATGTCAAGCTTCTATGGATGTTTCCCCTTTTTCTTCAACAAACGTGTTGACTCCAGCAAACTGCTTGAGCAGTCTTTGTCTGATTAATCATTTCACAGCACTACCTAATTATATAATATATCGCATGGTAATGAATCACATCCTCGCATAATAAACATAGTATTTCAACTCGAAGGGTCAAATATTTTCGTCCTCACTGCTTTGCTGCATCAAAAATAACAGGAAACCTAAAAGCAGAGCAGGATCCAATCGAATGCTGTGAATTAATCGGTCATTTATTTTGGAATTCAACCCTGTGTTTGGTTTCCTTTGTTTATTAGCAACAGCTTTACTTTAATACCTGTTTTGGCAAAATCCACCCCAGCACCCTAACAGTCAAATGGAATTGAAAACAGACTTTTACCCTCTGCCTCTTACTTAACCTTCTGGACTCTTACTTTACTCTGCAGGGTCCTTTACTTTCTTTCCTGCAAAGCAAAGTTCTTTTATAAATTGCTGTTGAATATTGATACGATAACAATGGCGTAGTAATGCTGTGTAATCCGTGAAGTTTTCTTTCCTCCATGAAACATGCCAAGTCCTGACTTTAATATGGTGCTCATTGTTGCTTTAAAGTTTCATGCTGTGAGAGCCTATAAAGGGAAAATGAAGCAGAATGCCAAATGGCCAAGGAGCACACACCTCTACCTCCACCACTGAGCATCAGGCTTTTTTTCTTAAAAAAAAATTATGATGTCATGCAATATGTCGAGTGTCAACCATCAAATCCCATTTTTAAAAAAACATGCTTGTCTTGAAGCTCATCCACTCTGCTGCCCTTTTTTCAGTATCATCAGACGTCGTTTGTCATGCAGTATGCAGGGGGGAGTGAGCAGCGAAAATAGTCCAATCAGCTGCTCCCAACCAGCCATTGGAAGGGTGGATGAATTTATGATATGTCAGAAATTTTGGCTGGCCATCATCGGGCTCTTTCACAGTTGAATTAGAGTCATGAGTCAATTCCCAAAATTCGGAGCCTTTTTTTGTAGCTGCGGCTGTGGGAGGTGGCAAACAGCATGTGAAAAATGCTGTGCCAACAATGTCTAATCTATACAGTAAAGTGTAGCATACCAATACTCTGCAAAATCAACAAACCAGACTGCTAATGTCTTCCTTAGCCACCTGTGAGTCCATGTACATATGCTGGCGTCTCTTTATTTTTAGACATTTCACCACACAGGTTGGTAAAGATGATCAAGGCAGCATGTTCTGGCCTTGTGTATGTTTGGTGAACCTTCCGCTAGCAAACTTCTACCTCTTCTGTGATAAACATACTCCTACCCAAGGGCTGATCTAGGATTTCAGACATAATGTATATTGTGTTCCTCTCAATATAGATCAATTGTGCATTTTTTTTATAACTGTAACGCCTCACAAATTCATTCATATCCAATATCTTTGTCCATCTAGACTCTAATCAGTAGCCAAAAAAAGGCTTGTGAAGGCTTGCGAAGGCTGTGAGAACCATTGACCTTAATGAACTGAAGCTTTAGCCATTAGCTAAAGTAGTTAACTACCTGGTGATAACTACCTACTTTCAGTGACAGCAGCAAGTAAATGCTCTTGCACATGTTAAAACAATCTAATGTGGGGGATCATAACTCACCATGAAGCTCCTGTGGGGGATGGAAACACTGTGCACTCTCATGCCACATTAAAACACATTAGAATTAGCAATTAAATCTCGACATCCAAGTTGCATCTTAAGTCACTAACATAATGTAAGCTTCCCTCCCACATGACATAAACGCAGCACCACTATAGTTACAAGACGTGTTTGAGGCCCCACCAAAAAAAAAAGACAGTGCCCCTCTGGCTCCACCCCTGGATCCGCCCATGCTCCTACCTGCCCTGGAGGAGCTTTCAAACCAATCTTTACTGGCTCCTGTCAATTGCCAGACCAGTCTGTTGGAGTCAACGGTCCCACTGTACACAAACAGGGAGAGCAGTCAGGTCATGATTTAATGATCGAATACAGTGTGAATACATAAATAGTGAGCTTTGGCTTTACATCACAGACAATGTACTCGTACAATATCAAATCATACAGTGTATGCCACTCTTATAGCTTCAAAAATGTCTTTACCTCAGTCATCTAACAATTATTGTTACTTTTTTCTACAGCTACTACAACTGGAAGACGCAGGTGTCCACGTCCAACTCGAGCCCTAACTTTGAGGTGATTTATGATGACCCTAACGGCCTTCTCTTTAAAAACAAGAGGGACAAAAAGATCCTGAATGTGGATCCCTTGGTAGGTTTTTTTTGTTGTTGTTGTCCTGTTTTTGTTTTAAAGCCCCAGGGAGACAAATGGTCCTGCTAATTACATCAGTTCACCTGTTCTACAGCATCAACATGTCTTAGGCAAGAAAAAAGTATTTTCAAATCCCTCCTGCTGCACCAGGGACCTCTTTAAAGCTAAATTTGTTGACTTTGTTGCTCAGGAAGCTAATTTATCGTTATTTTTCACCTGTTTACCATCTTTACCAATTGCCTAGTAGTCACCTTGTCTTGATTAAACACAGATATCAGACGGTATTTTTGCAGAGGGAGCCTACACCGTAAAAGAAATATACTACTGAGAGGGGGAAAGAGAAAAGTGGGAGGGCAACATATTTGCTTTCCACCTGCACAAAGAATGGAGGATCAAGGGGTCGAGACAGGTGTTTCCTCCACAATCACAGTCCAACAGGGGCCCTGGAAGAATAACGACTGACAGACAGTTTTTTTTCTCTCCAGTTTCCCTCTTTGCTGGGGGGTAGGGAAGTTGTTGGTTGGGCTGAACTATTTTGAAACTGCAGACAGAGCTGTGGGGACTGCGTTTTTGAGGCTAAGCGCCAAAATGGCAGCACAGTGTTCGAGCTGCGGTCGAGCACCGCCCCGACCAGGCTGTCTATTAAAAACACAAGAGAAGGCATAGGAAGCCAGACACAGCAAACCACCCGTGTGTCCAGATCCCAGCTCTGCTCAGTCCAGATGGAACACGGAGAAGCATAGCACCAGCCAGCTTTTAACCCACCATGAGCTCACAAGCTGCTCGTGTGGCCGCAGATCCACAGTGAAACCCTCCAAAATCAAGGCTCACATCAACTCATTTTGGGTTGTTTGTTTGTTTTTCTGCCTTTGTCATACCGTGACCACTTTTTCTGTCCTCACCAAAAAGTGGGTTGGGGCATGGAGGGGTTGTCACATCTCAATTATGATAATGGCTTAATTCAATCTAAGTGACTGAATTGAGCCATTGTTTTAAAGTTACTCAGAGGAAGCAAAGTGAGACACACTTTGTTTTCCGTAAAAACAAATGTTTATCATTTGGTTCACCCAACATTTCCCAAGTTCTCCCAATGTGTCAATGAGGTCATTTCTTTATTGGTCTGATTATATTTACATTCTTTTGAACTTGCAAAGGAAGACCACCTTACTTATGAAGACAACCACAAGTGTGTTTGAGGTAAAGGTGTAAATTGAGTATAATAGTTGGCTATAGATCCACTCCCCCTAGAAGATTTTGACACACTTAGCCCTAAATGAATGTTCCCAGCTGGTGGTGACTTCACATCTTACTGGTGGGGCCATGTTAGGTCCGACACTTAAAATAACAGAAAACATCTGAAACATCCTATATAGTCACTATCAAATTATGTTGCACCCCATGAATATACAATACTTGTAATTATAAAGAGATGCCTTCTGGATATCTGTGACTTTGTTTAATTGCTAACATACTTTATCTATTGCAGCTTTCGCATTTGAGACCTGCATTAATGTACATTTCTTATATTAGGCTAACATTGAATGTAATTCTTTGCAATAGTCATTGTTCGTAGTCCAAGTTCCTCTGCGAATTAACAGAGTCTCTTTACTCCAATTAACCCCTTATATTAAACCATTGTAAGCTGTAAATTTTGGGGAGGGAGGCAGGCACAATAAATCAGTATTTATCAATCAATCAGTAGAATGTAGCCTACGACCGTCTAAGTGTTATAAAAATAAAAGATAAGAATAGCCGAGCAACTTTGCTACATTTTTCAAATTGTATGGGCTATCCTAATACTATATGTTTTAGCTGAAGTATCAGAATCAGTGTAATGAGTATGTGGCAATTTCAGCATTTAATAGGATTTAATGTACAATGCAATGGCAATAGAATAATGATACCATTGGTGTAAAGATTGGTTCCCTATAAATCTCAATTTCACTCTGCAATTTTGTTTGCCACTTGGCAATCCCCTGGGTGATCCAGTCAGGATGGCAGCCCGGCACCATTACTATCTGTTTTCATGTCTCTATTATAGACGAAATTAATAAATAAGTTAGGTTTTTATGCTGCGTTGCTGGTAGTTGCTGCTCTGAGGAAACCTAAAAGTGATCCACCTGTCTTTCCCACAGCGCTGTCAAAAATAATACCTCTTAGAAACGCTTGGAGGGTTAAGATGTCTGTTTCCAATTTGAAAAACACAGCTCTACATCTGCAGAGGGCCTATGAAGCCGGTTAATAATGTGTATCACACTGGTCATCAATTTTCTTTGTTAACCTAGTTTTTCTTCTTCAGTTTCTATGCACATTACCATAAATAGGAGCGTTTTATGCATCATTTGACTTCCTCGCAAACTGAACAGAACACGCGCCACCTAATCAAGTCAAGAGGTTGTTAGAGGCTGGAGAGCTATGATTACAAAAAATATTAAATTTGTATGTTAATATATTTATTTTACCACTCAATACACTCTCAATGCCTTTGGTTTATTTTAAATTGCACATTTTAGAGTACTAAAACTTAAAGTTCATACAACACATTTAACCATTATGCTTTCTTATAATTACGTTTAGGTCTAGCTCTGTCCCACGTTTTACACCAAATCAGAGTGAAACGATTACATATCATCTCTGATAAACACCAATCAATTAATCAATCCAACAAAGTGGTGTATAACCATTCACCATTAGTTTAGGATGATATGCTGTGTGAATTTAAAGTGTCAATATTAACTGAAGCAAAGAGGGAAAAATAGTTTCTGCATGAAAAACTGAATGTCTTTAGGTTCCCATTGTAAAATCAAAACAAAAAACAACAACTTTGTGCTGATGTAATTACAAAGCATTATTCTGTGATATTACTAATGTATGGTTCAGCAAATTTGCATTTTTATGTAACCCCTCAGCTTAGAATCTCCATCATGTCAGGAAAAAAATGAGTGAAAGGACAGCGCTATCTTGCGTGGTTTAGCTTGGACCTTGAGATTTACATGATCACAAAGAAGTTCTAGACTAACATTAGTGCTAATGCTAATGGCTAGTGTTTTTTGTTACGCCTGCTTTGCTGAAGTCTCTTTCTTTCCTTTTCGGTGAGAGTTGCTGATCGCAGTGCAACCCTTTGTTCTACCTTGATAGGTTCTCTCATTTTAGCTATTATTGAATATCCATGACAGCAGTTGCATGATTTTTTCAGCATTTTTCGTAGGCCAGTCTCAAGCTTAATGATCTGACATGTAGCTGCCTTAGTCCTCACACTTCCGCAGCTACAGTCTTACACAGGTATGGGTAGACATTCTCCAAATCATATTACTGTATGTGGAGATCTAAACTTTTTAATTCAAAACTATTCTCTAGACCACTGTCTTAGACATTTACCCATGTGAATCTAGATTGAGAGCATATGTCAGCTTTAACAACTAATAGATTATATTAGGTGTGTATAGCTTTAGAGACTCTCTGCCCTCTTCTGGTCAAAAAAAAATTCTAAAGCCGCTCTGAAAACTTCATATGTCAACTGGTGTTTAGAAAGCAAATTTTATAGGAACTGAAAACGTATGTTAAGTCAAACTAAAGGCATGGGGGTGCTTTGAACTGATGCATCTGCACAGTCAAAAAAATGTTAAACTTTCTATTTAAGAGGCAAAAACAAAGGAAACTGGAAAAAATGGTGGAAAGGTGCAAATTCACTTCACATTTAGTCTGAGTGCGTCTTCATAGCATGTAGAAAACACTGTCCAAACAAGCCCCTCTAAGTGCTCTATGTCTGTGCTGTGTTCCAGTCTGGTCCAGGTGAGGACTCCAACAGGACATTCCTACAATCAGACCTCTACATGCATGTCGTCATCTACGACCACAACATCAGGACAGTCTAAGAGGCTTCAGAGGCTGCTCCTGACACATTCATACATATGGCACATATTGGAGAGCACTGGAAGCCTCTAATTTGACTGAGCCGCTTTAGTTGCACCATCATTTACAATCTGTTGCCCTCATATCATGCATGCCATCTGGGTGGAGGTGCTGTTGTGAAAAAATGCCTTTAAACTGAGCAGTCCCAGAGGGATAAGTGAACTGACTAGTGTGACACGCTGGAAGTGTCCCAGCAAAAAAAAACATTTTATTCTAAATGTCACTTCTAATTTTCTCTATTAAACTCTTGTGTTCTTCTGTTACATTTAGTGAAGACTAAGATCCAATTTGGCTCAGTTGATGTGACATTCTCTGAGCAGCGGTCTTAGTAATGGGCAGGAACCTGCTCGGGGACCGTAACTTGTCCCATCATTTGGCCTGGCATGTTTTGGGCTGTTTGTCTAAACAAATTAAAGGCGTAAGAGCTTTGAAAGATGATGGGGGTTGCTTTTATGTCCTCCCCCAGGCTGCGGTAGCTCCAATTGGACTGGAAGAATGGGTAATGGGCTTAAAGTATTCTGCATGTTCCCAGATGTAAGGCACTTTACAGGACATCAAAGTGCTCTGTCATTTACATATTAGTCATTCAGTATGGCATTTTTAACTGAAGACAACTCTATAAATAACTAGTTTTGGGAATTATTCAGGAAGTACAAAAGACTTTTAGCAACTTACTCCCTTTTAATTTCAGGATAAGAATGTTGCACTTGTTATTAAAACACATGGTAGGAATCAGTCAACCCCACAAGTTAACATTTTCTGTTACTAACAGCTAACAAATGACATGCTCTTTGTAATTTGTTCATAAATGTGTTGTTTGCAGACACATAGTTAGGGTGGAAAGACACTTTTTCCATTTAGCCACAAAGAAACATCCTGCACATGTGCCCTGCACTTCTAACCATGGATAGTGGCTGTTATACATGCATTAACTTTTGACTCACACTTCAGGATTTTTTTTGTCATCCAGGCTAGCTATTTACCCCCAACTTTGCATCTTCACAAAAAGCTTTGCTAACCATATCCTGTCTGCATCTTAATATGAGTGTGTTATTGATTATTGTTTAATATAACTCTCAAATAGAAAGCAGGTAAGCCTATTTCCCAATTTTGTTGGACTACTCATTTTAAGTGCCATTGTGGCAGCCACAGTTAACATACCCTTGTACTTATTTCCCCAGAATCTGGTTTAAACAAATTAGTTCATTCTAACACAAACCTTGAATGTCCCTCAGCCTCCCCGATACCAGAGCAACCTTCCACTGACTTCATCTGTTGTCTGTTTTGACTAAATTGGACCCTGTTGGCCTCATTGAAACAATATGTTTGGTGACATGGATGTGGGTTTCTGGTTCTGTAAAAGCAGGGGTTTGGGGAATGGCGGTCTGGTTTCAGGTTTCTTATTCAGTGGGTTTCTGGTTGTTTTTTTGTTTTTTTGTTTTTTAAGATGTGAGCTCTGGGCCTGTTTACGGTCATGATAAAAGTAAGTTTGTTAAAGTCTTAGGAGTGTATAAAATAATGTGATTAACTGGAAGGGAGGCGCCTTTTTTAAAATTTGTGTCCTTTTCTTTCAAATGTGAAACTTTGTTTTGAATCTTTAAATATTTTCGAAGTATATTTTGTGCTGTTCATCGTAAAAAGTCTGATAAAACGGGTTTGTCTTTACTATTGTCTCAACAAAACTAACTGGACTAACAAGGATAAAAGGCACATTCAAATGTGGCAGGAGGATTGTGTTGAGAATGTCATTTCCTCTTTGACCTCTTTCTAAAAGGTCAGTTTAACCTCAGGGCGAGGGCTGTTGCAATCGAAGAGCCATCTACCTGCCCCTCTCACTATCTGCCCTTGTTTGTTTTTTATGTGTTTGAGGTAAGAACTCAAACAGGCTGGGTGGCAGATGAACATTTCACCCTCATCTACAGCTGTTTAGGTTTACAGGCTCCAGCTCATTCATGTGGCCTAGTGATGGTGATGTGATGGAACAGCCCTCCTCTGCTCTCTCCCTCCTTAAAAGTGGCATCAGTCATTCCAAACACCTACCAATCAAAATAGCAGATGTGCACATGGAAAATCTGCTAATTTAAAATGTTTGTGGATTGACAAATAAGCATCGCTCGTGAAATGCACAGACTTTTTATGTGCCTTACCTCTGTGGAAGACCAAACCCCAAAAAAGCAAGCTGCTGGAACTCACCCAGACAGATCATATGTCTGTAAATAGTAATGATTTTACAATAAAGTCTAATTTAAATGGTTACATGCCTCTTCGTTTCTTTTATTGGGCTTTTAAACTGTTGGGTTTTAACTGAAGCATGGTTTTATTAGTGTGAGGCTCGACTTGCCCCTAATATACACAACATGAGGTAAAGAGTTGCATTCAGACTAAATTAGGCCAGACAGTAGAGGCACTATTTAGCCTTTTCTAAATGCAACAATCTCACTTTCACATCAATGCTGTGTCTCTTCATCTAGTTTTGCCTCTTTTTTTTAATCACTTGCATTTTTATGTGTTTGACATTTCAGTACCTTTGAGCATTTCAGCCTTGGATGGATGCCATCTAAACAGCAAAGTTCTGCATCAACCCTAATTTGAAGCAAACAAAATGTCTCTGTGACACGGTGAAACTTCATTTATATATAAAATTTACAGTGTGGACTGAATCTGCATTTTACGTTGCAGCTTTTAATGACTTCAACCATTTTAGTTTTGCACTATATTTACATGACTTGGATCAATACATGCTATTGGACGGTGACAATGACTCTGGGAGCCTCTTGGCAGGTGAAATAGGCACCTATGTTAGTGCCCGTGAGGGCTGGTAACAAAGGTTAACATTGAATCAAATGAAAATGTGTGGCCTGGCATTCAAACCTTTATTCAACAGAGCAGTAAAAACATCACTAAAGTCAACAAACAATTGATAAACAAGCCTGATTCAAATTACACTGTTGTACATGATAATGATCAAAATCAGAAGCAACTCTTTAAAGGATACAGTAGCAGCAACTACATTTTAAACTCAATAAATATTCTCAACACGGTGTCCTGTAGCTAAGTTAACAGGAGTATGGTACAGGAGCATTTTTTTCTTAAAATTTAAAACATTTAACCTAAGCCTAGATGCAACAAATAAGTCTATGATTTGTGATGAATGCATTGATGAGCAATTTCAGTGGAGTCACTTCAGATGAGCTTTTGGATTTGTTCAAGGTTTTGTTCCTCCGCTGGATGAACCAAACCTCCACAAGTGTGCGCACCTCAAAATGTTAAGCAGGCCTTATTTAAAGAGCATGTTCATATTTTGTCAAGTCAATTACAAAATAAATAATGAGGTGCCCATATGTATATGAAAAGCTTGCTGTGATCATTCCTCCTGTTCATATTGGTCATTAAGAGATCCATTCCAATGTAAGTGATGGACGGCAAAATTCACAAGATTTGTTCTGTGTGGAGAAAAAACACATCAAAACTTTATTTGAAGCTTTCATGAGGCTTCAGCAGTGGTTAGACAAATCAGATAGGTGTCTTCCAAAGGTTTGGACACGGGCAACTGATTATTGTAGAAAATCATGAAGATACATCTACCATATATTTTACTTTTTGTTTGATAAATTTGACCATATTTCTTGGCTTAAACAGACCACAATTTAAGTCCCCTTGCTTAAATAATGCAATGAAATGACCACTCTTTTATTTAGAAACATTTTAGCAGCAGTCATCTACAGCATCTCCCACATGTGCAAACCTCTCCATCTAACAAACGTAACTCGGAGTGCAATTTTTACTAAGTCTCATATTCCCTGTTACTCTTTACACATATTGTAGACTATATTTTTTCTGTTCAACTGAATCAATACATTATATATTCATGAGGTCAAAACAGTCATAATTGATTGTTTGTGTAGATTCTCAGTCATCCAGGTCATGGTAATCCTTGAAGGTTGATTCAGAAGCAACTGGACTTCTTTTCTTAGCTTGAAGACGTTTCACCTCTCATCCGGGAGGCTTCATCACGCAGTTCAATGCAGTGAGGAGTGCAATGATCTGTATATAGGGGAGACAAAGCAGCCACTCCACAGACGCATGGCACAACACAGGAGAGCCAGCTCTTCAGGACAGGACTGGACAGTTCACCTACACCTAAAGGACAAAGGACAATCATTTGAAGACAACAATGTTCACATTCTGGACAGGGAGGACAGGTGGTTTGGAAGAGGAGCGAAAGAAGCCATCTATGTCAAATTGGAACGACCATCTCTGAACAGGGGTGGGGGTTTACGCCATCACCTGTCACCTACATACAATGCAGTCCTGACTTCTCTTCCACGCCGGTTTCACCATCGTTATGCTAACGACCCACATACTGGCTCAATATGCATATGAGAGACGGCTGGTCCAAGCAACCCCAAAGACCCACAATAGGACTGGGAAGGACCAGGAAGAAAAGGAAAGGGAACAGGTTACTTAACGACTCTCAAGGCAGTTTACATCTCACAGAGGATAAATATCCTGACCCCGTACCAACAGTTTAGAACTGATGAAGCCTCTCGGATGAGAGGTGAAACATCCTCAAGCCTAGAAAAGAAGTCCAGTTGATCTGAATCAACCTTCAAGGAGTCATAATTGATTGTTTTATTTTATTTATGAGTAATATTACTAATATAAATTAGAATATTAAAAAAACATGTTTGAACTTTTTCCCTCATTAATCTTTTATGTCTCATGTGCACTGGTTTATTGATGGATCGACTGATAGATAATTCTGAGTGGATCCGGTCCAGCTGACTTCACTCTGCCACTGTTTGCTAGTGTTTATATCAATCCCCTCCTGCCCGTCTCCTCCCAGTTGGAGGGGTTATATTCGTTCAGTGTGTTGACTGCTATGAAGAACATGGCATGCTAATATTATTGCCATCAGATGTCCAAGGGCGGGGAAATGCCCTAATCATTTCCTCCCGAGTGCCCCTGAAAGAGAAGTCCGGTGGTGGGGGGTGGAGAGCGGCTGGATGGAGTGTTTCAACTCCGCCTGGATGGGCTGTTTTGGGGGACGATGGGGAGGGGGGTGCACAGTACAGCATCCGGATCGGACCGTGATGGTACAGGATGTGTGTGCTTAACTCTATTGAACTAAACTAAATAGGGGAGAGAGCCTTTAATGCCGACAATAAGCCGCTTCATTCAGCAGCCCAGCCCAGACGCACAGCTCTGCGGAGTAGAAATTACGCACGGAGGGGCTGTTCTGTGGCAGCAGTTCGGATATAAATATCAGTTTAATAAATTGTCGGAATGTAATTTAATGAAGAAGTGTAATTCCAATCAACTCACAAACAAAAAATATCATTTAGCTCTTGATAGCAAGAGATAATTTGTCCCCAGGCTGAATGTGCGTAAAAGTATCAGGAATCTCTCTCTCGCTCTCTCTCTCTCTCTCTCTCTCTCTCTCTCTCTTTCTCTCTTTCTCGCTCTCTCTCAGTGTGTTTGTATGTGCGCACGCGCTTGTGTGCGCGAGGAATACCCAGCTGGTCCCACAAGTCCTATAATACCAAGCACAACATGCTTTACCTTCAATGAAAGCTGAGACGCAGGGACGGTTGACTGTTGCTCCTTCCATCAGCTCAGAATTCGGATACGAAACTAGGAGCAGTTTAGTTCTCCCTCATCTACTCCAATACACCTTGTGCTGTGCGCCGGAACACAGTTACTGACTGTAGCGCGTTTAGACCTGCAACTTATCCAAACCAGAGTGGCTGGTGGATAACTCTCTAATTTTTCGTGCTCACTTGCTGTGACTACTGGTGATGGTCTCATTTTCTAACAGAGGACTCATCAGGTGATGATATGTCTTTTTGGAGATAGGACCCACTTTTGGAAACGTGCTCGGTTTTCCACATCTATTGTTTTTTCTGCTGCTACCTTCGCTTCGCAAGCATGGCTCTCTACTCTGTGTTTGCAGTCGCGCTGCTCTACGGATGGAGTTATCTGTGCGTTGGATACTGTGCGATGCTGAAAACAGACCATATCCCCGAGAGACGAAAGGTGGATTTTACGCATTCGGTGGATAAGAGGCACCCTGTGAAAGACGACCAAGATCTGCTTTTACAGGATACAATGACGGAACACATGCAGATGCTTTACGCGAAGTACAATCGGGCTGGATTTCCATTCAAGGACGGCAACACTGTCCGCAGTTTCAAAGCGCACTGGGGTAGGTATCCAAAGTTTTACGCACGTTAACAACACCGAGTTCTTCCAGGCTTGAAAGCGCATACTTACTTGTCTTGTTTGAATTTGTTAAATGTAAACTGGATCTGGTAATATCTCCTACTGCCCAGTTGGGATTCTCTAATACAATTGCAACGAGCTTTGAGACCACAGAATGTGTGCGCAATTTAGGCTTCTTTTTTTTTTAAACACACGATGCGGTATACTAATAAGTGCTATTATCCTGTTTTCAGTTTAAAAACTGACAAATAACCTCAAAAAGGCGTCAAAGTTTGTGCTGTTTACGTGTTGGTTTACTGCGCTAGAACTGAAATACACCTGTTGATCCAGTCATGTTAATGTGATCAACCTGCTCCCCCTACCCTAAGCCAGGAAGAAGGATTACGCACCATCAAATTTCTGCATGCAACTCAGAATCGTTTGCCAACACAATTGTTTTCAATTTGAGATTTTAGTGTCAGATAGATTTCCCTTTGAGCCGACATCTGGCAGCTGCCCAGCCAGTCTCTACGGCGGGTAGAAGTGAAGAGTTTTCACTGCAGAGAGCTTCTGCATGTCAGGTGCTTTTATTTTCTCCGAGATTTTCTTTAGTAACTTCAAATTTATGCACCTCAAATTTGATACAGGCCACGCTGTGGTATTTTCACTTGGACGTGGGCAACATTTAAGTCGACCAGTTTCCAATTCAAGTCAAAGTTTGTTTGATTATACTGCCTCCTGTCGCCTGGTAGTTGTATGTCAAGCAGCAAGAGACTTGAGTTCCCAAATTACATACACATGTTCTCAAACCGTCACTATCTAGCAGTGCAGAGTTTTATCTGCCCAAGTTTATGACAAGTTTATTCTGGACAGCCCACGGAGTTCGCTGTCAGACGTTTTAAGTGAAAATCTATTAATCATGACGTCCTTTTAAAACTGTTACCTGTTTTGTGGGTTATAAAAGTAGCAGGGACATTTTTGAAAGAGTTATTGCTGTTGGATTTTTAATATATAGTTTTATAAATAACGATGCACAATATATAAAGAAGGCCATACTTAGTTTTTGAAATTCTGCATTTTGATGCATTGTATGAATAATATTACTCATTATATATTCACACAGGT
Organism: Chaunax sp. Z400; assembly: GCA_037577475.1. NCBI lineage: Eukaryota > Metazoa > Chordata > Actinopteri > Lophiiformes > Chaunacidae > Chaunax > Chaunax sp. Z400. Next base: position 21,241,550 of record CM075187.1, on the reverse strand, counting down.
ACGATAAACAAGAAACAGCTGCAGATTTTCAACCTTACCTCCCTCACCAAGTCAGAAGACGTTCTGTCAGCCACTCTTCATTATTACATCGGAGACCTTCAGAACAACACGCAGGGCTGCTCCAGGTCAAAAAGCTGCAGCCGCCACGGCCCCCGGACGCACAACCACATCCATATGGTCATCTGGAGTTTCGCCTCTGTGGATAACAAGATGAGGACTTTAGGACACTTTCGTATCAATGTGTCCACCCTCTACAGGGACTTTATATCTTGGCAGTGGAAGGACATAACTCGTGTGGTCAACCAGGCCAAAAACCATGACGAGCTGCTTATTGGGATTGATGTGACCTCACAAGGGCCCCAGCCGTGGAAGAAGCTCCTGTCAGACCGTTCACCCTACATCCTGGTCTATGCCAATGACTCTGCCATTTCAGAACCAGAAAGTGTGGTAGCCACCCTCCAGAGACACCATCCAGTGAGAGGGGAAAGCTCCATATCACACAGCTTCCATAAACTTGGAGTGCGTGAGCGAAACAACACGGAACAAGAACAGCTGCAGCCCAGACACAAGCGCTCGGTGAATGTTCTGCTCCCATTGCAAAACAATGAACTTCCTGGGCCCGAGTATCCATACCAGACAACCGGGTGGGATGAGACAAGTCCATACGAACCATTTGAAAACAAGCAGGCCCGTCGGCCTCGTAAAAAGACACGCAAGAACCAGCGGCACAAGATGCCCCTCCTACAGTTTGATGAGCAGACGATTAAAAAGGCACGAAAGAAGCAGTGGAACGAGCCCAGGAACTGCGCTCGGAGATACCTGAAAGTGGACTTTGCTGACATTGGATGGAGTGAATGGATTATATCACCTAAGTCATTCGACGCCTACTATTGCTCAGGGTCCTGCCAGTTCCCCATGCCAAAGGTGAGACTCAGAGTCTTGTAGTGCACATCTGCAGTGGTTCCAAACCTGAGGGTCAGTAACAGGAAGGCAAACTGGATTGTTTGACCTTTTCTGGCTTCAAATTTGTTTCCCAAATAAATAGGGGAAAACTCCTTGGTTGACCTGGTCATAACCCAAACACATTCAATTCATGACAATGGGTTAGGAGTAGACATCTCTTTGCTTTTTGGGCTCACAAGCCACTGCACCACTGGTTTACAGTTCTAACACCAACCTGGTTTTGTTTCTTCTCTGTCAGAAGATGACAGTGTAGAATATCTATATAAATGTATAGAAAATGTTTTAGATGCTCTGATCCAGATAAGTAATAACTGACACAGTGCACATGATATAACGCTATAACCCAACATACAGAAGACTACACACATTATTATTATTATTATTTACCTTTATTTTACCACACATCAGTCTAGTTGTTTAGCATTCAAACACCAGGCTTTTTTCATGCCATATGGTATATATTATGTAAATAAACAGGCCATGTAGAATCAGTGCATCTAGACATTAAACTCCAGTCCCTCATTTACTGTTGCTGCTCTGTATTATCCTCACTTGGAAAGCATTAACATCAGAGGTCCCTGAAGCCTCTCTGTCTTATATTATAGACGATAATACTAAAGAAACTGACATGAATTTATGTCATCTGCTTTTATCCTCAACTGCCATGATAAACTAGTTACAGTGGTAGCGCTGCAAGAGGTTTTCCTTTATGCTTTCATGTTTTACAGTATGTCTTAGGAATGAAGATCTTCTAAGAGAGATATGCATCAGAGCAAAGTTATAAAATTTAAAGGGAAAAATGCAGTCCAAAGTTAAGCCCTGCTGCACTAAACATGCAGTAAAAATGATCAAAATGCACATGATGTAATCTGAGTGGCTTTGTAACAAAAAGTGAAAAAAAAAAGTCCTTGTACAACCTCCTAGGGAGCAGGTGGCTGACCTTGACATCGAAAATCAATAAAAACTTTTTAACCATGCACTAAGAAGATGAACAAGGACTTTAAAAGCAGCAACTCGAGGTAATTCATGTCATGCCTTCAAAGTTTCTCTTCAGTTACAGTCAACATGACACGTGGTTTTACATGTTTGAAAGAACATACAAACAAATGGGAGAGACACGGAAACCTGTGCTTCAGTTGATGGTAAACATCAGTCCCCTCGTAGCTTGTGGTCCAGGTGACAAGATAACATCACAGGTATTTTAAACATGGCCGGAATGCAAGAGTTCCATCCACTTAATTCATTACCTCGAAGTCGCCGGCCTTTGTAGTTGGATGTAATTAGTCCCAGAAGTAGGGCCTAGGGCACAGAGCGACCCCCTTCCTTTCCTGCAGGTTTGCTGCCTAGTCAGACAGGCCAGTCATCCTGTGATTTTGTTTCGCCTTTGTCAGGCTAATGCTTTAGAAGTTGTTCAACTAAAAGTTGATCTTACTAGTTTAGTGTGATGTTTGGGAAGGACCCTGTCACTTATTGGATCCTGCTGAGACATGAGGCAGGTGATCAGACATGGGAACCTTTATGCACTGAGCTAGGTCAGGCTCTCAGATTTTGATCTACCTGCAGCTGCTTGTTGGATGCATTGAACAATATTTTGTGTAATGGATTTACTTCTGATTTACCTCTTAGTGGAAAATTCCGGTATAATCTGCATTTTAATTTCATAGATTTGGCCATCATTTAACAGGTTAATGTAACGCGGTAGATACTCGCAGAAACAACAACATCACTCTAGCAAAAGCAGACAGAGCACAAAGTACGTAGTGAGTTGATCATATAGGTTTAAAACACGCTAACAGTTTATCAAGATGACCTAAACCACTTTATTTGGTGGTAAACCAGAAACGTGATCTTCCATTTGTAATGGGTGTTAGTAATGGCCGTATTGGCAAGTAATTATACCGTTCAATTTCTTCTTCTCTTGCAAATAAGTTTGATAAATGTGGAAAAATTGTCTGAATGTTTTGCCTGTCTTTTTTGCCTTCATTTTTAGTGATCTGAATTCTTTGCCTCTTTAACCTCAGTATTACAGGCAGAGGGAGGAAGGATGGCCAAAACAATGAAAATAAGGTCCAAGGTGTTAGAGACCTTCCCTTTCATTTAATCTATCAAGACTGTTGTCTAACAAATGCACTAAAATCATTTCTTCTACAAAGTGACCAGGATGCATCACTGAATCCACTCAAAGAAAAACATTTGCTTCTAAAGAATCCTTTTTAATCCTTTTTGGTCCTTTTGTTTAGGCTCTGAAGCCCTCTAACCACGCCACCATCCAGAGCATTGTGCGGGCAGTGGGCGTCGTCCCAGGCATCCCAGAGCCGTGCTGTGTCCCAGAGAAGATGTCTTCCCTCAGCATCCTCTTCTTCGACGAGGACAAGAACGTAGTGCTGAAAGTCTACCCCAACATGACTGTAGATTCTTGCGCCTGTAGATAGTTTTTTTTCCCCCTTCAGTGCCTGTTCACGTAAAAAGAAAAACAAAATCAGCACATACAGCCAATAGGACCCTCTCTTCTTCTGTTCCAGTAGTCATACTCTAATTCACTACAAACACCCACCGACCGCAACTTACTGTACCTTTTGCGCTGGAGGAGATTACTTCCTGTTGTTCCAGATGAAGAGGGGACTGGTCTGTTCATGAGAAGGAATGGATCATGTAAGTTGTCCTTGTGCAAGATAACTGGAATGGAATATCAAATCTCCATTCTCCAATTTCACCACCAGCACCCTGTTTTATCTTCATGTCTTCATCATCGATGCTCAGTTATCCTTTTGGGGAATAGCAGGGTGAATGCAATCACAGGCTCACTATCAAGATATGCAAATACCAATGTGGCATGAGAGAGACAAAAAGTGAAGGAAAAATCACTTTTGAGGATAAAAGACTTTAGTTTGACCTGATGCCTCTCAGGGGGGCCATTCTCATCTCCTTCATAGCTTGAAGTTGTATTTGGTCATTAACACGAAGTCAGACTCGCACTTGCATGGTTTTTGTTACTATGTGTATGTATTTATGTCTGTACTATCACTGTGTTATTCACTATATGAAAAGCTATTGTATAATTATTGGCTTGGCTGCTTTAGAGAGATATATTAGATTCCAAAGCCAGAATTATGATGGCAGAACAGTAGATAGTCGTACATATTTGTGTTAGATCACTGCTCCATTACTATACGGATCCCATATTTTCAGAGTTTATGCAGAAGAGAAGACTGCTTCTCATTCGTAGTATGATTAACATTTGAAATGGGGAGTTTTTTGGGAGACCCTTGTACCACTGCTTCACCAAGAAAATGTTCAAACTTTAGGAATAAACTTCAGATTTAATTTTGAAAGATAAAGGGGATAAAGCATAACAAAAGGAGAAACTGCTCTAAAAGCCACTTGATGCCTGTGTGGGAACCTTTGTTGGACCTGATAAGTTCAAAAATCTATTAAGTCATGGGACTTGGCAGGCATTCATACCAGTGGTTTCAGCAAGCCTGATATCAGGCTGAGCTTACTTGTTTTTAGCATTTTTTATGTTCAGAACATGTTACTATGACATGATATTTAAAATTATGTATCATATTTACAGCATAGAATGACATTTATGAAAAAAATATTATAAACATTCACAATGCCTCTAGACATCAGTTTTTAGCCATCAAGATATCAAATAGCCACTATCAAATCACTCTGCACTGCTGGTCTGGAATCAGTTTTTCTTACATATGTTTCAGGCTCATTACTTTTGTTTGTTTTTTTAACTATTTTAATTGAAAAATAATATTTTCTAGAGGGTTGACATGGGGTGAAAATCAGACTTTCACTTGGATAGCATATTGTTAAGCATCTAAAGGCTATTGTGTGCTCAGCGCAGATTTTTTAAAAACTGTTTATTCATATTTTTTCATCTGATTTTCAAATTTTCATTTAAGAAAAAAAAGAAAACAAAATAATGAGTAATACATATAATATATTGAATGATCAGGCAGAGCAGGTCTGTTTCCCTGGGTCGCACAAGCCTTCAATATTAGAGTAGACTCTACATAAATCATTTGGGCGGGTGTTATTTGATTGCATGTTCAACATTGAAAGGCAGACACACCTGGATACGCAGTTCCAGTCAGAGTTCATAAAACCAAATATTTATTCTAAGCAAATAGACTGAAATATAGCAGCAAACATTTTTCTATGGACTTGTACATTTTTTTGTATATAGCTCACTATATGTTGATGACATTCTAATGTTTCTTTGAGATGGAAGTGCCTTTTGAATGGGTGGAGTTTTGCTTTTCAAAAAATGTATTTGAGTCGTCACCTATTCAGAGAGGCTCAGTTACTCAGAGAACTGAGCTTAGTTTGCAATCAAGCTGAAGTGAAAGCAAGAAGCTGGTACAAAATAGTCAAGAATGAGCAAACATAGTGCCTATTATTTTGAAAATGTTTGACAGTGGAATTTATTCTAAAATGTATTAGAAATAATTCATTATTTTGATATCTCAGAGACATTTATTTTTTGTCAATATCTAAGGGCTTTTTTTAACTATATATATTTTGTACTGACACTTTTTCCAGATGTCTCCTCATCCTGTGCCAATACAGATTTTAGTAATTCATGCAGTAAAATGGAATGGCTTCCTGTTGCTGTGCCAGTATAACAGTGTAGACATAACGACTGCATAGGAATCATTTTCTGGGCCTTTGCTTTTGCCGCATTTAAGAGTCAAACTGTGTCTAAAGTTCACTAAAGTCTTTGGAGTGCAAGTATCAAATATGCAGTATATCATCAGTTTATAAGAGCTTCCTCTACTTCACTGTTAAATCCTATCTTGTAAATGTTATGCTGTAGGTAAAAAGAAATGCTTGTACAATAAGCTTCATAAAATATATTTGTATATGGAAATTACCTTTAACATGCATCTATTTATTTGTGTTTGTTGCATATCTTGTAGAGGTGTGGTCTGGGAAAGGGGGAGCAAACCTCTGACATGTCAATGGTCTTTATATCTGTGATGGGCATTTGTCACAACTGATGTGAAGGTGTGGTGAACTGTTTAAAGGTCTTTTCCCCTCTGAGCTCTGACCATCCTTACAAATCATTCCAAGAAATGAATAAAAGTATGCAAGATTCAGATTTATCAAGGTTTTTTTTTTGGTTTCTAAACCTGAAAGTTTTGACAGGGAGTGGCACAAAACACACCAACAAAGCAAAATTCCCAAAATACATTGCATTTATACTCTCCCATGACCATCCTACAGAAAATATTTCTGAAATTCAATAACAAAACCTAACAGAATCTGTCTATTAATAGTATAAATGTTGGTCTACAGCTTCCACTCACTGCCCAATAAAGTTAACATTTACATTTTATAAACATACAGTATATTGTAGGATTGCTCGAGGCAGAGGCAGCTGTAGAAAGTACTGTCTGTGCTGTAAATACTTCAAATGTGTGCATAAAATTACAGGATTTACTGCACTATTTATAGCCTTATGGACATTTGTTATCTAGAGATCTGCTAGTTTTTAGTGAACATGAGGTCTGAACAGTTTGGTTACATTTCTCTTCAGTAAATCTTTATTTTGACCAACAGTTCTGCCATGGTGGCTGAAATTTTGACTTGACCTTGCAGAAAAGCAACTGTAATGACATCCAGCATGTTCAGAGATTGTCAAGCAAACTGCAAATTCCTGGGTGTTCATTGTTTCCCTAGTCGAAGAGACAATCACCCAATCAGAACTTTGCACACAGGGTTAAGAATGTGGACTGTGCTGTGGACATATTTATACATTTCTTTGCAGCTATTTAGCTACAATCATGGAAAATAGCAACAGAGCTTGTCTTCATGAGAGGTGAAAAGTGTGAATGGCAGTCTATACAGGTTGCATACTCAGAGAAGAAATAGTCTCATTACATCACTTGCTACTATTAGGACAAATCATAACCCCAATCAGAAACTGTCTAACATGAGAATAGAATGAATGGTATGACAATAATGAATGCATTTAGAGTGATTATCAGACTGGGTCCAGAGATGGCACTGCACTAAATGAAAACTAGTATTATTACATTACCCCTGTGATTAACAAGTCAAAACATCCACATTGAGAAAGGTCTGCACATAGGGGGGGAAAAAAAAGTCTATTGTGGCATAAAACAAACTTTAAATTGACCAGTCTTCACAGACGTTTCAATCACAAAACATATGTTTCAAAACAGTCTCTATCTGAAATATTAACAAATACAGCTGTATCCCAAAATCAGTAATCACAATCTTAAGGCCACAGCTTAACAAAGACTTTATCATCTACTGTACACACACATTTACCAGCCGGTGTATACATATATATGTGATATTTACAACATTAAGCTACATATAAAGGAACATGTAGCTCAGATTGTATAAATTTACATTATACAGTATATACATAGATACACAGCAGACATTTGATTTACTCTAAGCCTAAATTGTTTAAAATGGAAAATACATGGGTTTTTTTTAAACCGTGGCTCCTGAAAACCCCCCTCAGTTTGATCTCTCTGCTGTTCCTTCTCACATCATCAACACCTCAGACGGGGCAGAACTGCCTTTCCTCTTACGCTGGGAACTGCAGGGTTGACTCAGCTTCAAAAAGGTAAATATTTCTCCAGGTCAGGAATCAGACCGCAGGATGCTCACTCTCAAGGAGAGTGTGAGAAGAGAAGGTGTTCATGTTTGGGCAGTGTGACTAGACTGTGGGCATAACACCGTTGGCACAAGGAACTACAGATGCTTCTCAGCACAAATGTGGAATGTTTGAAATAATATTTCATTGTGATTAGATTCTGTCAAAGCAGTGAAGAATTTTTCCTCCTCAGGCTGTTCTGAAGTTGCTTGCTTTTTTGCAGCGTCATCGCCACACATATCTCCTCCCCACCCACCACATATTCACAAAATCTCTCAGCCGTAAGAAAGACCTTGCAGCCACAACACAAATTTCCCTACCAACCACATCTGGAGGCATCATGAGGGAACCAGAGAAAAGTGTCTGAAAAAACATTTTGGACTATATGAGCATAGATCGATTAAGGAATATAAGATTTACTCCCTCCAAAGCAGTAAGAGGTTTAAAGAGGCCAGTTTAGTTATGCAGTTGGCTACTATTTGGAAATAGCTTGCCTTCAAGCTGGTTTACCAATGCATAAAGCTGCAAGTGATTTTCCAAAATTTGACATTTGTTTTTAAGTGTCTACACTCTCTTGTTGGTAGTGTGTGGTGAAAATGTTGTTGACATGACTGCATTGTTTGGCCTTTTAACTTCTGTTCACAGTTTTCTTTTCAACTGTGACTTCCTCAAAGCCTTGGAGGCAGGGTCCCATCAAATGAAAATTTCGTAGTGAGACATGAAGCCAAAAAAGTTTGACATCCGGGTATAAAATTACCCAGATCTTCTGCATAGTGCCTGCATTGTTAGGCCTGTAGAGCATGGACACTCCACTAACATCAATGGGAATAAAATTATTTACAAGAGTTTAGACTTAAGTGCCCTGAATCTGCACTGTGTATTGCACAACTCAAGTAACACGCAGATGTCTTTGCTTTGCCTGCTTTGCTTTGCACAAGTGCCCTGCCCAACCAGAAAGGGCCAGAAATGCAGCAATAATTAACTGAGCCCCAACTGGTCTCCCACCCACAAACTCCACCAGCTAATATGGCCATAAGTAGTAATAGGTAAGTATTATATATCTTAGCTATATATGCAATGATTGCTTGACCACTGTTTGCACTACATTGTCCTTGCCAGTCAGATATAGTAACCCAAAGGACAGTGATAGTCGCACAACAAGTTGTTTAACACCTGTTGAGATCAAACAGTCATATGTCTTCTGTTCATTTGTGTGCTAAAGCTAACCATAAGTTCAAAAAGTAACCAGATAATTGTAGTTTTTGTTGCCCATCAGTGATGTAAGGTCCTGAAGACTCACTGTGCTTGTTACATTTTGGTCATACATGTGTGCAATGGAAGGAAAACAGTGCAAAGTGGGAACAGAAGCTCTCAGAAGTCCATGTCCCAACCAGACAGCTCTTCAGGAGGACTGTCCTCATCTGGAGGGTAGTTGTCAAAGTAGCTGTGGTCTGTCTGTCCTGTAAGCTGTTGTGGAAAAGAGGACAGCAAAGGAGGAACAACTTAGAGGTTGATTTCTTAGGATGCCTCCCAAATGACTAATTTAGTTTTAGAATCAAAACAGTAGTGGAAGACCATTTTGGAGTGCTTGAATTCAAAATGCTTGAGGACCATTCTTGTGCTCATAAGGTAGCTTATGTTCAACTGATATCCTCTTCTGAGAAGCAGGTGTTAACTTCAGCAGGTTACTCTTGTTGACAGCGACATAATGACTTGCAACATGTTTTTTCCTCTTCCTTTTCCAAATGCGTTTATTGTAAAGCTAATAAGAGGTGAACAAGTAAAAGTGTTTATTTGCCCCAAGAAACAATAATGCAAAAATGAAAAGCTCAATACATATATTTGATTCTTGTATTTTTATGGTTTCAGTTCAGATACACACAGTGCAGTGGTGTTTTTACTGCATCTTTGGACATTTCTGGAGGTAAAGGTCAGTCAGTGGTTCCCTATCATCATGTTTGCTTTCTACTGGAACTTTCTAGAAGTAGTTTTTACTCTTTTTTTTAAATTTGGATAAATATTTATACTTACCTCTCTTTTCAGCGGAGATGGTAAACTCCCTGCCTTCAGCCCCTCCCAGTTGAAGCCATTAAACCACCTTCAGACACATTATGGAGAGCACATAAAAGCACATATGTAAGTACACCTGAATCTCTCTACTTCTTCCAATCATGGGTTTTTGACTCTGCCAACACATGAGAGACAAATGTTTTAAATCAAAGCTTGATTTTCCCTCACCAATTTGGCCCTCGAACGTTACACTGTGACTTAATTTGTGGCTGTTTGCCCTGACCTTGACTCTTTTATTCCTGGAGAAATGTTTGGCTGAAAGGAGGCCCAGTATGAACAGCAAGAAGAGTATGAAGGCTATTTGAGTCCAATAATGTGATAAGCCTTTTGATTAAGTTTTGCATCCCACTGCTTTTGGACAGATTGTTCAGCGATTACCTAATTGCTGAGGTCATAAACCACTGCCCACATCCATAATCTTCAATCAGTGCTAATTTGCACGGCTTATCTTAGCGCTGAGATCAGCAACAAAGTGAGTCAGTTCCTGCTTACCTGTGCTTCTTGATATCAGTTATTCCATTTTTGAGGTTGCCCAGTCGCTCTGAGGGATTTCGCCTGTGGAGTAAATCATCATAGGAAATGACTGCTTTGAACCAAAGAAAGTTGAGGTTTCTTTTTCTCTGTAGTTTAGCTTGTTTTGTTCAAATACTTGATAGTTTGTTTTTTTCTTTTCTTTAATCAAGAGGACAGGGTCTCAACAAAACATTCAACTCCAACGTGTTATCTCTGGTCATCATTTCTTCTGAGGAAAAGCAAAGGAAAATAGAAAAAATATAATGATAATAGAAAAATAAATACAAATATAATAAGTGCCTTACTGCCACATTCAGTTATCATCTCAAGTGATAATACAACCCCCACGCAAACACGTAATTATTTATCAGTTCCCCACACTCCATACATACACTCACCCCACCCACATACACAATAAAACATTTACACAAACATATACTTTTCATCAATCATCCCCTCATTCCAAAATCACCTCACCTCCACCCACACACACTGAAAAAAGTTTTCCTTATGATGTTTTTATGCTCTCCTCAGTCAGATTGAAACCACCTGATTGAGTATACTAATAATAATAGTTTGTTAACATTTCCCATGTTTGACTTGTAAGTACTTCTTTATTTTTCCAGTTTGGCATTAATCATTAATTAGAAACTAATGGCAAGAAAAATAATTTGCCATCCTCTTGGGCATCTTATTTAACTAAACTTTTTTAAGAAGACAGAACTTTACAGTTACACGTCATTGTCATCCATCTTTGAATACTTTTTTCAATTTTTTTCACAATACCACAATACCAAAGCGCACAAATCAGGGAGTCACTCTGTTCTTTATTTCTTGGAATGAAAGCACTGATATTGATTTATGATATCTGATTATTCGTGGATTTATCCTTGGATAAACTTTCTGGATGGGTTATTGATGGGTTGTTTCATATCTGTATATGTTTGGGTTTCTATTTATTGATCTATTTATTGATCTAATATTTATGTATTTTTTTCAAAGCATTTGAAAAAATCTGACTGTGTTGGATTGGAGGATTTAAGTTGCTCTGCTCCTGAGATCTTGTACCTGCATAGCTTTCGAATGAGGTCCTCGGGTCTCTTGGTTATCTTTTTGGGGAAGTCCATCTTCTCAATGCCTTTCAGGATGAAAGTGTACGTCATCATCTGGTCACTCCCTGAGAATGGAGGACTGTGGAGTGAAGGAGGAAAAGGCAGGTTTAATTCATTTGAGCCTTTCATTTAGCTGAGGTCTGTTGGAGTGATGCTTTACAGCAGTACTCTGTTCACTTCAGGAAGCAATAATTACTGCAGATCAGCAGTAGGAGATTGAAGTGATAGCTAGATGAATGATTATTGGGTGATAAACTCAAACTGATCCTTGCTGCAGATGACCGCATACACAAACCTGCCAGTAAGGAGCTCAAACACCAAGATGCCCAGAGACCAGAAGTCCACACTGAAGTTGTGGCCTTTGTTGAGGATGATCTCAGGTGCCACGTACTCCGGTGTCCCACAGAAGGTCCAGGTTTTTTGCCCACATTTGATCTTCTTGGCAAAACCAAAGTCAACCTGACAAGGCAGAGCTTATTAGTCAACCCTAAAAGAGTCAATTTTAGGAACATTCATGGCGTTCCCAGAAAAATACTAAAACATGATCTCTAAGTACGGAGGCTTTGAAGCCTCTATTTTTATTGAGTAACACTGAGGCGCTCATTGGCTTTCTTTTGATCTTGTAAAAGATCTTTTTTAAAGTGCACAGCTTTCCATAATATTAGTACAGTAAATACTAAGGTGAGGATTTAAAAAGCCAGTCAGTGAAACACATAAGAGCCAGAAAGAAAATGTTGGAGCCTGCAAACTTTATTCATCTAATTATTTATTCAACCAACTGTGCAATTCAACTTGTGACTTGGCTATTTTGATCTATTATTAACTATTTTCTATACCAGTCATCACAGAGGATCAGACTGCTTTACAGTGTGGGTCTAAGTAATTGTAACTGTGTCGGCAGTTATTTCATTTTTTTAAGACAGAATATGTTTAATCGTTAGAAGCGTGCTCACCAGTTTGATGTATCCCTCAGTATCCAGCATGAGATTTTCTGGCTTCAGGTCTCTGTAGAGGACACCCTTGCGATGGAGGTATTCAAAAGCTTCAGTGACGCAACCGATGCAGAATTTGGCAGTGTGCTCATCAAAACTCCCCCTAAAGACAAGAAAGCCAAATCTAAACTTTGTGCTGACTAGGTAGGGCGGGTCAAGAAAGGGCAGAGAAGAAGAAGAAGACTGCTGCAGACAGCCTTTATTCAGGGATTTCTGATGACTGGACCTGAGGATCCTTATTGTATTGGATACGTTACCTGATATGGTGGTAAGCTAACAATAAGATAATTATATGCAACAAGCCATAAAGGTGTAAGAAATGGAACAGCATCAGTAGCATCAGTCATCTGTCGGTCTCTTCTACCTGTCTCTGAGCAGACTCCATATCTCTCCACCCAGACAGGCCTCCAGCAGCATGTACACATATTTGTTATCCTTAAATGTGCGATACAATCTGGAACAAAAGAAGCAGAGAAGAGCTTCATGCGCACAGAATAATTGGAAAGTGTTTGTTTGTCTGTTAGCAAGATTACTCAAAAAGTCAGGAATGGATTTTTGATTAAATCTTGATTAAATCTTTTGCAGAGGTAGGATATGATGGCCCAATATCCAATATATTTTAGAGGTGATTTTTGCATCTAACGTCTAAAGCCTACACAACACTTCAAAGTCTGATCTGGATCCAGGTAATATTCTAGATCTGGTGATCCAGAATGTTTAAATTTATAGGGCTCATAGAAAATTCACTTCTGTGAGATAACAAATAATAATGATACAGACTTGCAACTAAGATCAAATTGCAGCTGAAACTATGCTCATTCAGTTAGCTGTTAATTTTTACACATCTTCAAAAGTTACTGGGATTAGATCCTGAAGAAAATAACCATCAGGCTTCAACTGAAACCAAAATTGGTTCTGATCCAACATAAAGCTATAATATTCAGGGTGCAGGATTTTTCTCCAATCTCTTTCTGTTGCATTATCACTGTAAAATTAGTCGTGTGTGTTCACATTCAGTAATCACTTGCCTACATAGTGATAATGCAAGCATTGATTCCCTGCTATTAAATATTTAACTGGCAAACTATAAATACAAAAAGCAACAGGAAGAGAACTAACAGATCATAAACAGTAAGCAGGATGCTTAAATGAATAAATGCAGCCCCGGTGATTATTATTATAATGTACTGCCGTGGTCTAATATAGTTATAGACATTACTGAACAAATGACAGCTCAATTCATGAACTAATGTAATTTTAATTGACCCTTGTGGTAATGCTTTCAGATTAAACTCTTAATAGAACCCAGGAGCATGGACAGGTTCAATATCATGCTCAGAAACTTGAGACAGCAGAGAGGATGTTAACCGCTCCACCACACTGTCAGTCTGCATGTCTTAAATCTTAAATCTTACAATAGTCTTGAACACAGATTAGAAATATATGAAGAGATAAAAGTTAAAACGTCTGAATAAGTTCAAATAAATCTAAAGAAAGTAGGAGGATGAGGTCAGCAGGAGGAGCGTTTCAGAAGGTGAAGGATGGCTTTAATATCTGAGACTGATTGTAGTCTCACAAAAGGCAAAGAAAAGCTACAGCTGCGATGTTTCATAACAAATAACTACATTTTCATAGCAGGCATCTCAATAATCCGTGCCATTCTACCCCTCTGTGAAGATGTAATCTGCTCGAGGCCTGAACGGTGATCTCATAAAAAACTAATAAGCACCACACTGTTTTCCCAGACTAGTGGAGCAGAGCTGGCAGGCTGAGCAGGAGGACTGACTTGACAACGAAAGGCGAGCGAGCCTCAGCGAGGATCTTCCTCTCCGAGTGGATGTGCTCTTCCTGCCTGTTGTCCACAACGTGCTTCTTTTTGATGACCTTTAGTGCGAAGGTGATGTCCTTATCCTGCACCTTCACCTGCAGATGGAAATAACAGGCTGGGATGTCAGGAGGTAGACCTTTCTCACACTCTTCTCACACTTGTCAGAGCATGAAAAACAGAGCTGTAACTAATAACATTAAAGGATAAGGGCACAATGTTTCAAGTCTGTCTTGAAACAAGAGAAATTAAAAGATCCTGTAGCTACTAGGTGAAATATCAAGTCAATTAAAATGAGGCTTTGGCAGTCTGAGATAAACAAACTAAGGCCCCGTTTACACGACAACGTTTTTCTGCATTCACACAGCATCATTTTCAAAATGATCCCTGTACACACAGATCCACAGAAACGATTGAAAACACTGTAGTGTGTGTGCCAAGGCAGTAGTTGGTGGTGTAACTTTTCAAAGTCAACACCACAGAACAAGATCACAGTGATGGTTCAGCAAATCTACATTGGAGAAGCAGCACAAACAAAACCGGACAGTCCGACGTTGTTTTCTGGCCATAGTAGGTTGTTTGCTGTCTGCCTATGTAAAAAAAAAAAAAAAGCTGGCAGGAACCATATTAGGCATGCGCGAAGCAGGGCGGTGATGTCATCGTTTTCAGAGGAGTTGAGTTGTGCGCATTTACATGAAAACGGTAGGATGGCGTTTTCTAAAGTTTGTCGAAGACGCCATTCTTGTGCAAACGGACGCCCAAAATGCAACAAAGGTTTACCATGTTTGGGTGAAATGGTTGTCGTGTAAACAGCCCCCAAGTGATTATCTTCCAGAGTCTGGTGGACTGCTTTTGTTGTCACTTGGAGTCCTTGTTGAAATGAAAAGGACGTGCAGTGGGCGCTTACTTACAAAAAGTCACAGGTGCACAGCCAAGGGTCGTGACAGCTTCTCAGTCATAACCCTGTATGTCAGGCAGAGCTAAAAACATACAGCATAAAGTAACAAAGTATAATTCAGGATTCAAGATTCAGATCTCACCAGTTCTACTCGTCCAAAACCGCCGACGCCGAGAGTAGCGATGACCTCCAGGTGGTCAAAGGGCCTGGATGAAGGGAATTCTAACACCATGTCCTTCAGCCGAATAACGTCCGGCGAGAGCGGCTGACTCTGGTGGCGCGACATGGACCTCTTCCTTGTTGGAGACACAGACAGACGGTATGGATTTTTAAAAAAAAATGAGAAACACGGGTGAGTGTATATTTTCACTCTCAGGAAAATGAAAAATAAAAACAATAATAGTGCAGCTTTTCATTCCCTATTCTGCCTGAGTTCACTGCACTGCACCTACCTGGCATGTCTCTTCTTGTCGTCCCGATCAAGTGTTGCAACATAACCTTGGAGGCACTTCTGCAGCTCATTGAAGGTGCCCACCGTCTGATCAAATGTCCTGCAAAAACAACAACCACACGTCAACGATGCAACCTGGGACGTTGGATGAGAGGCTTTATAACCTGACTTAACTGAGGTGACCCACTGAGATACAGAACTACACTACAGGGGCAAAGAGAAACAGTTTTGCACACACTGTTGATACCAACATTCGATTGTGTGCTTCCTTGGATCATATTTTATTGTGTCAATGGGAGGACATATAGGGGAACTGTCACATTCAGCTGGCATTCAAACATTTATCAGAACTTGTGGAAGGAAACACACTTAATGTATACATGGTTATAATAAAGGAAAGAAAGTAGTATTACTAATAACTATAAAACTAAGGTGCTACTCTATAACCTTTCTGTGACAGAGGGGACATTATTTTGCCAGTCAGATCAGAAAACCACACCATCAAAACACTCACTCTCTGTCAATGACGAGGCACTCCAACCCGTTCTCCTCAGCGATGATATTAGCCGACCTGACATCATCACTGAAAGAGATAGATGTACATCACACATATAGAAACACACTCTGGTGATGGTTTTAATTATTTTATTTTTCTTAAAGAATCCACATATGAAACATTGTGTGTTAAGGCGACAGAAGATTTCATCAGCCATGCTCCTTCAATCTCATTATTTTCCATATGCAAAGCAATTACTACTTTTCTTTATTGTGGAGTCTTTCCTCATTTGAATTGTTGGTTTGGCATAAAGCGTGTTCTATATCCCTCTGAGACAAATGTATGATCTATGACTTGGCTATGAACAAATGTTTCTTTCCTACAGAAAATCAAGGCGCGTGGTCTGTGTATCTTTCAGTAATTCGATTGTCGTTTCAGAAACGAAAAATGATTATTTCATTTTTCATTTTAAAATACAAAAGCCAAAAATTAAATACAAGGTGTAAAAAAAAAAAACTTGTTTTTTTTTCATTTCCAGAGACCGGGTGCGGTCATCTGGCTAAAAAACAAGAGCAACAAATGCTAATGTGGGACTACCGGTGTGCCAGAGCTGCATGATGAATGAAATGAAACATTTCTGCATAGTACAATGTTCAGTGTTCTCATAGTAGAATGTTCAGTGTTCTCATAGTAGAATGTTCAGTGTTCTCACGATAGAACGCTCAGTGTTCTTGTTATAGAATGTTCAGTGTTCCTTTTAAAGAATGATCCGTGTTCTTAGCTGTATTGCATCTTTCCATGCTAACACTAGTTTCTAGTTCACTTCTCCGCTTAACACTTTGTGCTACCGCTACTCCGACTTGGGGGAGGATCTCAGAAAATGAAAAACAGACCTTTCTCATTTATGTTTTCTAGTGATCTTATTTTTTCTTATTCAAAACAGAAAATTAAAATCAAATCTTTTTTTTTTATATTTCACTTCTCCTTTTTTGGCCAGGAAAAGGAAATGCCCTGTATTTCAATTTTGGTTTTTATATTTTAAAACGGAAAATCAAATAACCACTCGTTTTTCGTTTTTTGATATCTGTTTCTGAAATGGAAATCGAATTTCCAAAAGATACACAGACCACGCAGGAGTAAAATGACAATGTGTGGTGTTCCTTTACCTTATAAGTGCTTTCTCTCCAAAGTAGTCTCCCTTATGCAGCGTGTTGATGATCTGTGGCAACCTGTGGGCCTCGGTGGTCTGGGTCACCTTCACCTGTAACACAAGACAGCTAAAGACAGTTAGTTGGATCTTTTAAGTGTATTTCACTCTCTCACTCTGCTGTCTCCAGTTCAGCAGTGCAGCTTTTACAGGTGCTTTCAATTTTACCTGAATATTATGACAAATGCAAAAAGCTCACATTAAACTATAGTAATTGGAACATGATTGGCTATGAGTGATTAAGTTGTGTTGATGCACCGTATTTTCTTGACACGTTGTCAGAATTGTAAGGGTTCTAATCAGTTTCCTGTTTACGTGTCCGTCCTCAAAAAATATAGAGACAGAGTTTTGGAGAAAAATGCTCCGGCAGCCTGGATGTTGGGAAACTTCCTCTTAATTTGCGAAGCTTTAAAAACCAGTGGCCCACCCCAGTCGAGGTCAAACGATGACATCACAGCCATAACGGCCAGAGTGTGTTTTAGCAAGTGTCCCGTTTGACCTCAGTGACCTTCACTTCCCCTGTTTTTCCTGGTGACGCTTCCCTCCCTGGTCAGGGGGTACGGTGGGGTGAGGGTTGGGGGGGTAGGAGAACCATTTCCTGTATTAGCCCCCTTCCTCCCAAACAACATGTGTCTCTCTCTGGTTTGGTTTGCTTAGCGCTGAGGAGCTGCTGTCTCACATGGGCTCATAATGGCATTTTGAAAGTCCCCTGTGGACAGCTCTGGCCCCTCTCCATCTCCCCTCGCTCCCCGGTGTCAGGTTACAGGCTTATCAGACAGACGGATGGTTGAGTCATAGCCCAACACCTCCCAGACTCTCATACAGTTTAACCAACATCTTCTTTGTTTTTTGTTTGTATTTTAAAGTTTTCACTATTTCTAATGTATATGATAACCTTAAAGCATTTCAGACATGGGGTCAGATATACAGCAATATTCATTTTTTGTTTGCACTCAAGCAGAAACCAAACTGAGGGGGAAAGAGGAAGAATGGAAGCAGGAGCAGAAAGGGGTCCCAAACTGGTGTATTCCTGTAGACATTCAACACTCATGCTTAATGATGAGAAAAGCATTTGCTGTAAAGCCAGGAGCAGCAGCCTGACCAGAATTCACACGGTATTGTCTAACCGAGGCAGAAGATGAATTTTATTGTTGTAAAGACAGGATTAAGGCTAGTTTCTCTCTTCTAATGAATGCCTGGAAATACGAATCGGAAATCTCTGCAGTGCAGCCCGTTTGTATATCTTATCATAACCAAGGGGAATAGCGTCAAAAGCCATATTTGCAAAAAATTACATTTTCCACCAATTTCAGACTGAAATTCCTCAACAATTATTGGATGTGTTGCCATGAGATTTTGACATTTTGAGATTCATAGTTCCCACAAGAGGAATTCCAGTGACTTAAGTGATCCCTAGACTTTTCATCTCTCTCAACAATTACATTAACGTTTGTGGTTTTAAGTCAAATATGTTAACTATGGTTTAATGGGTTGACATGAAATTTGCTGCACACAATCACACCCCCCTTAGGACAAATTATAATCAGTCTGGTGATCCCTTTTTCCCTCTAGTGCCACCATTAGGTCAAACATTGACTTGGCCCAATGCGTTGGTTTATGACTGAATACCTGTTACATGAATCTCAGGCATTCATCTCAGCCTCAGCTGTACTTTGTGGTTTTTTAATAAGATGGAAAACATCATAACATCCCTCATTCTCCTCAACCATCATCAACACCCCCTCCCAATTTGGTGGTTTATTTAAGCTGTAACAATTTCCCATCCCTCCCTCTGCCAGTCAATGCTGTTGCTGCTCCACGTGCCTATTGCTGCTGTGCTTTCCGCCCCATCACCACCCTAGCATCCACCTGGAGGCTCCAGATAAGGAGCTTCAAGCTGTTTACTCATCACCCCCCCTAAGTATCCATATAAACATATCTGCGGGGAGTGATTAGGTTGGAGCCTAGATCCCAACCTCAAACTATATTCTGCCGCTTTAATAATAAACATTTCAAATTGTGAGTTGTCTGACTGAACTGCAATTATGGCAACATACAAATAAATACAGAAATATATAGTATAGAAAAGATGGAAAATGTTGTGGCATTGAGAGACCGATAAAGTTTTTAATGTCTGCTGTTGCAGACACGTTACCTTTCCCTGGGCGATGATGTAGAAGGTGCTGCCCTCCTCTCCCTCACGGATGACGTAGTCTCCTTTATCGTAGTATTCCTAATGGGACGGGTGGAGAGAATGGGGTGAGGAGGGAGAGGACAACAGTCAGACCTGAAACATTATATTGATTCAACCATCGACCCTGCTGGTCTGATTCCTGGTAGCCGGTCCCCTGCGGGATTCGTACTGGAGTTCAGGCATCAATGATGCTCTTTCACTCAGAGCTTCTCAACATCAGGAGGGGATTTTTGGGGACTCATGGGATTGATGAAACATGACGTATAGGTTCATTGTGATGCTTTCAACGACTGCCATGATGCCTTTTTAACTTAAATAATCGAGTTTAAAAATCACCACGTATTTAACTATACTGACATGAACTGAGAGAAGTACGCTAATGCTGTAAGCAGCAAATGTTTGGTTAAGTTGATCATTTATTGAAACTATTAGAAAAAGATTAGATTAGATTTATTTTTCATACCCTCAACATTCCTCCCCACTTTAATCAATCAGTTCATTGATTCTGGTATATAAGTGATAACACACAGACCTGATGAGGTGCACATTCCACATTTGTAGTAAAGACACAGATGCAAAGAACATGATGATACACAAATTGTCATTTTAAATTATCAGTACTGTTTGATAAATGTAGCTTTACTTTCATCAAAACTGCAGTTTTTGTAGAGTAGTTTAGTTCAGTGTAGTGCAGTGTAATGTAGCAGTAGTAGTAGTAGTTCTGCTGACAAAGGAGATGTAGCTTAAATAAACATATCAGCTACAGCTAATAGCAGAAAAGATTAGGTTCAAATTAAAGGAGTTTTTAAACTCAGACCATTTCAATATGAGCTTTGATATATGTTTACAATGCACCTATAATATTGTCATCTGATTTTCCAGTCTGTAATTTTGCTGTTTTTTTCTACACACAGCATTAATTGTATCTCTGTCCTTCCTGAGAGAGGGATCTCTCCTCCGCTGTTATTCCTGACATCACACATGACTGAGAAAGTTCGTTTCATGTTTAGTTGAGGTTTACGAGCGTCATAAAACTGAATGACATGTACTAAAAAACTGAGGTACAGTGTGTTGTCTCAGTCCGCTCAGCTCAGAGACATATTCCCTCCCTTCGTGCTGCCAGTCGCTCTCTCTCCACGCCAAACCATGCCAACCACAGCGCTACAGCCAGGCTGCTGAATCAGCAAGCAGCCAGATCACCTTCTATTTTAATGCCTCTAGGTGAAGACGGAGAAATGCAAAGAATGAAGGTGACCAGGGTGAAATGTTCTCCGGGACAGATGCCAGATTCCTGCTGCAGAGACAATAGCTGTGATCCATTTGACTATGATGAACAAACAAATCAGAGCAACCACGCGTAAACATTCCCTGGTGTTTACTGTCAAAACTCTTGACACAAGTGGCATTTTCCTTGAGCGTCCAAGCTTGTTTACGTCCCATTTATGCTTCAGGAGAACTTAGTTTAACACCCGCCCATGACAGTGGAGACAACATGGCATGGTTGTGTTTAGAGAGACTGTCTGGATGATAGAGGGACGGTGCAGGGGGAGCGACAGCTTTTGAATTGTGTCTCAAGTTTGTTATGCCAAGCGTCCGAGCTTGAATCCCGACCTTGGGCCAAACATTTACCTTTTCGGGAAAGACGGAGCACATTCTGACTAAAAAGCCTAAAAGCACGTCTCTTCATAAGATACCTCTCATAAGTACACTGACCCCACACAATTACATCCATCACCTTCTGTCCAATCTTTACCATCAACTTGCTCTAATTCGGTTCGCTCATAGAGAAAGCCACTAATGCTCTGCTGGGTTTGGATGCAGTCGTCCTATTTTGGGAGACTGTCAATCGATCACAGCACAGATTCAACAGCACATCTCTGCCTGCTTTCAGTGACAGAGCCATGAAAACACGGGGAAGGATTTAACCTATTTATAAGACCACCCCGGTTTTCAGCAGCCGCCAGATGGGACGCCGTCCAGTTCCTTGAAAGCATCGCCATCCAGTTCCTTGAAAGCATCGCACTGCCTTTAAGAGGCTGCAGAGATATGTTAAGAAATGAGCTTGTGTGAATATTTTAAAAAGCGATGAAGATTGAGGAGTTTTTAACTTTTTTTTTATTAAAGCATTGTAGAATTTATATTGCTCCAATAATAATATATAATATATGATCCATATTCCATTTGTGGCACGTGTTTGAGTGACACACCAACCAGAAAATGAACAGTGCTAATTGTTTGTGCACACTCTTAAAGGAAGAGTTTGACAGAAAGGTCTACATCCTCTAACTTTTCTTTAACACATCAATTTTATACAAATATAACATGTTCTTTAGTGAGCTTTTGGAGGTGCTGGCAGGTGAGCATCTGTTTGCTGTGTTTTCAACAGACAAACGTCAGAGTGGTATTGATATTCTCATCTACTGTTCTGCTGGTAGCATAATAAGCTTACCTTACTTGTTTGCTGTTGGCTCCATAGCTTTTATTAAAGACACACATAATTGAATATATTATGCAAATTGTGCCTTTTTCAAGCACATTTTGTACATCAAAAAAGTTTAGCAATTATTGAATTTTAAATTACCATGCATAAATAAATATAAAACACAAGATGCTTTTTTCCAATTATGTAATACATAAAATAATTTTTTTCTTTTTTTTTTACATTAAAGAAAATACTTATATACTATATTACAGCATACACAACAGTTTAGAGGAGAAAAACTTGACACAGTCAAGTATTCAAGTTGTAAACAAACAGAAAAAAAAAGACAGACAAGTGACAGGACAGGGGCACTTCAGGGGCCAATCAGAATTCAGCTGGGGCCAGTGCCCCTCTGGCCCCGCCCCTGGATCCGCCCCTGCTACAAAGGGACTACAGAGGCAAATTAGCTCGAAGCTATAATCTGGTACAGTGCATCAAATGGGAACATTTATGTTTGAACTGTGCGTTGTCTCTTTTTAACTTAAATAAATTAAGTATTTCCAAACATGACAAATGTTTGCTTTAACATAACTTTTTTTTATCCATTCATGTAAAAATACAAATAACGTTCTGATATTGAATTTGAAAGTTTTGCCATTCAAATTTCAATCTGCAGATCAATGTGTAAACCTGACACAGAATCCCAAAAGCAACTCTGACCCCCTTCACACAAACACACACCCAAAGACACCAAATTCCATTGCCTCACTGTTTGACAAGATGTTTCAATATTATCTGGCAGATTCTCGATGAACATCTGTGCCACTATTAGGTTACAGCCGCCCCCTGAGAGGCAACAGAATCGTCTACATTAGTAATGACTGAACGAAGAAATTCTCCCATAGCGGGACGACCAATGATTGCAAGAACGTCCTTGAAGTTTTCATTGTGAAAAGACGCTGAGGGAGGCTGATTTCGACCTGAGGCTGACAAGCTTCGCTTTCTCCTTCATTGGTGAAATACTGGTACAGTGCTTGGAGGGGAACTGTTTCAGCACACACACACACATATTCACTTTCACACCCTTGCATGCTCTCACACCATAAGGCTGTCACTTGCACATCTTTAAGAAATCACTCGTCCCCCATTTGAATAAACACTTTCTGGGGCCTTGGTCAAATAATTATGGTAACAATATACAGCGGCCAGTGATGACAGGAATAATATCAGCTCTGTTCATCAACAAGGTAATTTGTGAGGTCTTGCCAACTGGAGGTAGAAAGAATATGCTGACACCCAGTAATGGTATATGGCCAAATGGTAATGATATTTTGACAGCAGCTATCTGCAACGCCGGGGCTCCCATAAGCTGACAGACGGTTGTGTAATGCAGAGGCAAAACAATGAGAAGTCTAATTGTCCCTCCAATAGAAATATAGATAGTCTGACAGAATAACTTACCACCTCAAGGCAGTCCACTATTTTGCTTAGCTTGTCTTCTGGTAGATTAGCCAAGAGTGAAACACTGACAGAAAAGACAAAATACAGATGATGAGCATTCATTTCTGTATATATATTATAATACAAATGACTGCATATGCTGCCAGGGAGCATTCAAGTAAAACTATATTTCTAGGGCAACACCAAGACAATGTAACTGATGAATTACATGACCAAGTCTTTATGACATCTGTTTCTAAAGTTAGATTTTATGTTAGTCCACATATCATCAACGTTTTTTTTATACGTCGGACTGTTTTCTCAGTCCCACATCTGCTACTCAACTCTGTAATTCTCTGCAAATTCTCAAAATAATATTTTTTCTCCTCAGGAATCTAGTTGAGACCTTCCAAACCAGACCAAATGAGAGCTCAAATTTAGAGTAAACATTGAACTCATCAGCTGCACACAAACAACACAAACTCCTGTCTGCTACATGTGCAACTATCAAACTGATTGCTAACAAATTAGACCTCCAATGGTGATCTGTAACTATGAGTTTGTTTTGGAAACTTTCTGCCCCCCAGTGGTCCTTAATTGCTGAATGCAGCTTTAAATGTACGAGAGTTAAGACTGTCATTTAGCTTTGGTGAGAAAATCTTACCTTTTTCATCCATGGAACAAAAAATACATTAGCTTAAATTTGTCCCAAATTATCTAACCTCTTAAAGATAAATACATAATTTTGTTTTTGAACCCAACAGTGCTCCAGACAACAGCCACCCTTCCTTAATCTATATTTTGTTTTAGGGCTTTTTGACAAGCCATCTGAATTTTTACCTTTATTATTTCCTCCACCGAAGAAGTCATGCTTTCGCTCATGTACGTTTGTTTGTTGGATTGTCAGCAGGATTTCACAAAAACTACTGAGCAGATTTATATAAAACTTGGTTGGAGGATGAGTCTTCTTTTATTTTTCTTCTTCTTCTCTAACATTGTGGGAGTTTTTGACATTTTCTTAAATTTCTCAGGAAATAATCCATAGATCTTGATGAAAAAATCCAAACTGTTGACTGGTGCTCTATGAGTGTGTGCAGTTTGGTGCGAATCCAAATAAAAATCTGGATCCACCAGGCTGGCTGTTGCAAATCCAGTAACCTTAAATTATGGTTACGAGGCTATGAGTTTTGGATAAGGCGTGATTGAATTAAAGAGGACTGATGGGGCTTGGCAGATGCATATAGCCTACCATTGAAATCATGTATCTCAAATTAAACCAGTGAAAAACAATGTCATCCATCACCGTCTTGTTGGTCATTACTGATGCTGTCTTATTGGCTCTATTTGGGGCTAACCTTCGGAGGAAGTTGCGGTACTGTTCGTGTCGCGTCTCGGCCGTCCTCCTCATGATGTTCTGAAACACCTCCCGGTCTAAAGCCCATGTCCTCACTTTGTTCACCGCTGAAAAAGCAACATCACATTCATCAGAAACACGGTTCAGGTTCTGACCTTTCAACGAACTAATTAACCCGATTAGTAAATATTAAAGGAGCCGCAGCTGTTTTCAATAGCACAGGAAAACTCCTAGTCTGAAAGCTATGATGAAAAATTGAGAAACAAAAAAAAGGAACCATATTCTACTTTAATCAAAGCCCTCTACCACCACAAAATAATGATGTAATTTTGTTTTGTCAGATGGATTAAGAAGGTGAGACAAACACAATAATCTTTCTGTCTCAGTGGTGAGTCATATCAGATGTAAAGAGACTCTGAGACAAGCATGTGTTGGTACAAGGAGGAAGTAGCCATGAGAGTTTGACAAGAATCAGTAGCAGAGAGTTCCCCTTTGTCCATTTCATCTGCTATCATTCAGAATCCACCCAGAGAGACTTGTCAAACTGCCATGTTTTTTCCAGTTCACCCTGAATACTGAGGTCAACTCAACGTCCCTCCCTGAAGGTCCACCAGTCAATTACTTGGTTAAATATACAAACCCGGACAAAGAGCACTCACATAGTACATGGTATGTGCTTTCCAAATGCCAAGGAGGTGAAAACCAATCAGAATGCAAAGCTGTGGATATCATGTAAAGCCTTTGTCAACAGACTCGTGCAAAAGCTTGTTTACTTCGGTCTAATGACCTATCTGAGTGTCCTGCTCTCGCTATCAGGTGATTCTCGGCTTAAAGAAGTCACTACAACTAAGGCGAAGATTATTGATGTGTCAGATTACATTCAGGAGGGATTTAGGGGCTGTAGGAGAATATGATGGTTAAGGTTGTTGGAACGAATGGGAAACGAATTTTCATTGGATACTGTGGACCGTAACATAACAAAGGTAGGTTACCACCTTTTACCTTCAGCCATAGCCACGATTCTGCAGGTGGTATCTGTTGTTAGTTGACCTTGTGTAAAAAATAATCCAAAACATTTACATAACCATGAATATGCATTTTCTTATTTCTAGTAGTATTGCAAGATCTTATACCTCCACTTTACCTTCAGCATTTCTGTCTGTTACGAATAAACTACCTCACGGATTTTGAGGAACCTTGGTGGAGGGTTGGGCATGCAGCAAGGAAGAACCCATTAAATATTGGAGTGGATCCAGACAAAGGTTCCAAATGTAGAGTCAACTATATAGCTTTTGTCAATTACACATGAACTACTTGAATGGATTACCATGAAACTGGGTGGAAAGGTGTGGTATGTGCCAAGGAATAACATTTTGGAGAGGATCCAGATAAAGCAGCAGTTTTTTCTATTCATTGAGAAATAGGCCATTTTTCTGAATTTTTATCAATTAAGCATAAACTACTTGACAGATTCTCCTGAAACTTGTTAGTTTAGGTAAATAATTGCATCTGGATTAGGATTGAATTTAACTAAAAGGAACTGTTGGGCCCTGAGGGCAACAATCACCTGCCCACTATGGGTTATGAATGACAGGCCACCCCGGAGTCATTCCTCCCAACGTCACGCTTATAATCAATCAATCAATCAATCAATCTGCTCAGACTGGAGTGATGCCTGGGGCTTAGCATAAATGAGGCTGAGTTCTCCAGAACCCTGTTTCCACGTGGACCGTATTCGGCTGCTGCTTACCACCATCCACCTGCCTCTCTACTTTGAGTTCTATATTTAAACTGCTGCTTTGTTGCTGTCTTGTATTAGATACTGCAGGAAAATCTTCACATCATGCAGGACATTTTAGACTTTTTTTTAGACTTTGTTTTACAAAGGATTACAGTCAGCCTTAAATTACAGGAGTGGTAAAAATGAAGGACCAAGGCTATGGCTAAGACATAATGCTCTGTACACATGATAAGGTTTGCTTTGTGCAGCCATTGTTTTCCTATGGACTGAGTGAAGTCACTGAACCTTAGATTTTATATCAAAGGTTCAATAAGTTTCAGCTTTAGATCTTTAGGTAGATAATTGTCAGTGACCCCTCAAAGCACAACCAATGAGATGGCTTAAAGTAACCATGCTTGTGTGCTTTCTTGCTGTCCAAAGTTTTAAAAAAATACAGCTATCAGAACCTCTAAAGCTGACCAATTAGCACATTGAATAATGTAATCCTTTACTACACATCCCCTCTGTGCAGTGTGCACAGTTCAGACTGATGATTCTGTGTGGAGAGCCTGCATGAAGTTATGACCTGGGACAACACCACATGCGAATGAACAGACTGAGAGGAGAGGGTTGACAGCAAAACAAAGTTTGATCATGTCTGCCACAGGGTCACAGAGGACAGTCCGCTGCAGTCAGTCAGTGTGTCCAACATGAGCCATCCTACACACACTGACTGGCTGCTTAGTCATGTTCATACAATCTGAACAATCTGCTTCAGCCTGATGCAGAAAATGTAGAGGGTACTGAGGTATTTTGTCTAGAGATTTAAAAATCTTACCTCGCACTGATGCAGTCCGTGTGCAGTTGTAGAGAATGGCTAGTTCTCCAAATGTGGTCCACACGGTCAACGATGTGAGCAGTTTGTTATGTTGAAACACATCCAGCTTCCCATCTGGAAATATGAAACAAGGACAATCAATCGTTTTTGTTTTAATGAAGGACACAAATGAAAAGACAAAAGAGACAGACATCAACTACAGTCAGAATCAGATGACATTTAGGTTTCACTAAATTCATTTATTACAGGACAAGGGGCTAACTAAGTTACTTATTAGGTTGTTTGGGCCAGAACATCACAAGATCATTCTTGTGTTTTTCCTGATTTCAACACCTAGATAGATAGAAATTACATACAAACAAACCCACATATGTTATTTATTGCAGAGACTCAGAAGAAATAAGCACATGCAGACCTATAGGTTTCACTTACTGCATTTTCTATGACTTTGCAAAGCTAGGAGTCTCTTTAAGAGTTACAGATGATATAATAATGGGGTTACTCCTGCTAATATGTATATATCTCTCTACTAGATTGCTAAATCATTTACTGGATAACACAAGAAAACGAGAAAATAACCTCCATCTTTTCCTCCCTCCTATAATGTACTTCTACTGTTAGAACAAGTAAGACATCAAATGTATTTTTATGCTTTTTGGTCCCCCAGTGACCCTGAAATGATATTTCTGCTGCACAAATTATGACTCAAATTAAAAACGTCATTAATGAGATTGCAATCACTGGCTCCTGACATCTGTGTGATTACACCATGGGTTGTCACTACTCAGTAATTATTACTCATGAGCAGCTTTAATGCCTTGGAAACTATTCACATCCCAAAAGCAAAAGCTGAGCTGGAATCAGTTTTGGTGGTAAAAGAGATGTCACACATTGTTCCTTTTCAAAGTAACATCACACTCAAGTCTGTCTTCTTATTTGTCTTAAACATTCACCCTGTTACAGTTATTGTCATATGCTTGGTCATAATTATATATATATGATTGTTACAGGGCTGCATTTGTTGCGGTGACTCCATTAGAGAGAATTCATCACTGGACTGATCCACTGCATTTCCCTGTCCAGAGTGAGAACAAACTCGAGGACATTTTGTCTGTGAACGGCTAATTTCACCACCAACCACACTGGCAGATGACCAGCCAAGATTTAGAGGCCAGCTGGTCAGCTAAAAAACTTTATTGCCTGGTTACTTGAGTACATGAATAGGGAAGAAATTAAATGGGTGAAAAACAATATTCAATATGCCAAATATCTCCAAGCGCTTATAACCCAGCTCAATAGTAGGAATAAGACCCAAGCCATCAACATGTACGCCTTTATCACTCATCAGATTCCCATCTGGAACAGTCAGCTGACCACAGGAGTAGGTAGATGCCATTACAACCAACCTAAAGAGGAAGGGTGAGGCTTAGAGTGAGCCAGCATGAAACACAGCATCCATGACTACATCAGGAAGATGGTCCCTCAGGTATCACCGACAGATAGAGGAAGTGGCTCTCAGCGATAGATCCTACCAGTTTTTACTTAATGTGGTGTTGGAATACATTACAGGATCTCTTTGCACCATGGTTGGCTTTTCCATAAGTACGAATTCTCCTCCACATCTTTGGGTGACCTCGTGACATTTTTCCATCAAGGTTAAGAGGAAGTGTTTGTGGAAAAGACCCCGGGACATATGTTCTTATTTAGTTATTTCTTGGAAGGCATGGCGGCAAAGCTTTGGGGTTTGAATCCACCCGGGGGACCTCGGGCCTCGGAGTGTGAGTGTTTGTCTCTAGTCTCCCTATAGTCTTCAGTAATGTGAGGTGAGTCAGCCAGGACAGGATGTGGACAGAAGAAGTTCATATCTGAATTAAGACTGATGATGATAAAATGATTAAATGATAAGATGATCAAACAGGACCGGACCCACCTGCCAGGACAAACAGATGGTTCCCAGGTTCTCCCTGCTTGATGACGTACTCTCCCTGCTGGTAGGTTCTCTCATACATACACTCCACCATGTCTTTGATCTGCTGCAGCTCCAGCCTCTTCAGGTACTGGTTCTTGTTCAGGGCGTCTGTCAGCAGCTTCTTTACACTGTTCACAGACAGTAACACAAGAGTGATTTCTGCTGGGGAAATGGGTAGGATTTTTAAGGAAGTATGTGACCACAAAGGACAGCACTGGATGAATGATGAGTTTTTCACGTAGTTTTTTGTGCCTTAAATGTGTTTTTATGTCAGTGAGGACAGTAAAGCTGCTATAGAAGTAACTATGTGCATTTAATCAAATACAACACTTAGAGGTAATGCAGCTCTCTCTATCTTTTTACTGGACTACATTCAACTACATTTGTATTTACTTGTTACTTTGCTGATTCAGAATTTTTTTCATCGTTTTATACTAAATTTACAATCTTTAGCTTTTAAACCGCTGTTACATCATGACATGTGATCTGGGTGCATCAACTTTTACGTGGACAATATTTTTCACTATTTTATGATGTTGTTGACCAAAAGATGAATCCATTAATCAAGAAAGTAAACAACACATTTATTTATCATAGAAAATATAAATAATGTTTTGTTACAGGTGTCCTTCTTTGCCTTCTTTCCTTTATCTTACTTTTTGTCTTTCCATCTCTTCTTCCATCTTTCTTCAGTCTTTATTTTTTTAGTTCTTTCTTTCTTCTTTCCATCTTTGTTTTTCTGCCTGTGTCTTCATTTATTTTCTTCAATCCCTCTTTCATTGTGCTCTTTCTTTCTTCCTTTCTTGTTGTCATTTCAGTCTTTGTCTTTCTTTCTTTCTTAATTTCCTTAGATTCTTCCTTTTCTCGTTTTTTCTACTTTTTCTTCCTCCTTCATACTGTCTTTCCCTCTTTTCTTC
This sequence comes from Chaunax sp. Z400, assembly GCA_037577475.1. Lineage (NCBI taxonomy): Eukaryota > Metazoa > Chordata > Actinopteri > Lophiiformes > Chaunacidae > Chaunax > Chaunax sp. Z400. Next base: position 21,211,520 of record CM075187.1, on the reverse strand, counting down.
TATACTTCTTGTCCTTTAACTGTTCTAAAAATGAGTAAAACGTTTTTACATTATCTTATACTTTATATATTTTTGTACTAAACGCTTTTTAGAACTGAATAGGTTTCATTTAGAGAACTTGTGAACTGAGGTAAAACTTTAAGGCATTGACTTATAATGTTTCCATTATGGTTTTTATACTAGTTTTCCTTAAGAATAGGATCATTTCAAGAACTGATTGATTGCAGCTATGCGGTACGTTCCTGAGCCCACTGAGCCACCAGGACACCCACACCCACATTACTCACCACGTTTTTAGTCTGTGTGATAAATATTTTGTTTCCTGTGAAAAGATGACCATTTGCAGTCTCTGAGCTCCTCCGGACAATGAATCAAATGAAACAGTGAAAACATAAAATCATCATGAGCTGTCAAAGATCCCCGTTGTGCATTTTAACAGCTGCAGCAAGGGGCCGTAAGAAGAAGACATCGCTTCCTCTGGGGAGCTGTAAACCGAAAAGGTTAAGAGTCACAGTTGGATGCAAACTATAGATCATGAGAACAGGTCGCTGCTCGGAGAGGCGAGCGGTGCCGGTGGTGGGTGGTCTGTTTATCCACATTATCCAGTGTAATAAATTATCACTTTGGGCTTTATAAAATGAGAGCAAATGACATCCAGTCTTTTATTTTTCAACCCACATCCTTTCCTCCCACCTAGATGTGTCATTACTTCTCCCTGAATCGGCAACATGTTCTCAGAAGATGAGGATTCTGTTTCAAAGAGCCAATCTGCTTACTTCACGTTATTATGGGTTATATATAACATCCTGGCCTTATTAGCAGCACGTGTTTCAACAAGAAGATTATGTCGAGAGAGGTAAACTGCCTGCTCCAGTCACTGCTGTATTCCTGTTTTACAACATGAGATACACTTACTGTGACAAAAGGCAATTTGGCTTTCACTTTGGAACATCTAACAGGACTTCATGCTCTCATTAAATAACCTGTTGTGTTATTTTTTTGGCTCACTGAGCTTGTGTGCAGAGTGAATGACACGACAGGGGTTCATACATTTGGATAAATCTAATAAAAAACATAATGTTGGAGGGATTCTTTGACATTTTGGGAAATAGGGTCATTTGCTTTCTGGTGGAGAGTGTGATGAGAGAATCAGCACCACTCTCATGTCTTTTTCTTAAATATGAAACTAGAAGGCATATGGAAAGGGCGTACCTACAAATCCTACTATGGTGACGCCATGACCTGCCCTACCACCTTTAATGCTCATTAATTAATTAACATTATATCTCATCTATTTTATACATTCAAAAAGTGTTAAGTTAATAATTCACCATTTCACAGGGGTCGTGTGTTGGATTATACTTCCTGGAATCACAACTGTAGCCTTGGGAGCCGCTGAGCCAGGAAATCAATATGGAATATCAAGCATCTCAAAATATATTCTTTCCTGATTTTGTCAGGTTTTTAAAGTCTCTGACTTTTCGACTTTCCAATATAACTTGTCTTCATCAGAATGGTATGAGCCATCCTCTCTGATAACATTGTGTGACTTAAAAATCAGCATACATACTAGAAACCAAACAACCATACAGCCATCTTTCATCTAGACAATTTAATATATTATATTATATATATTAATTATATATATATTATATTATATTATATTATATTATATTATATTATATTATATTAACCTTTATTTAGACAGGGAAAAATAAATAAATATCATAAATGAATTATAAATAAATAAAAATTACTAAAATATAGTTTAGAATAATAATAATAATATTATATTATATCATATGATATTATATTATATTATATTATATTAACCTTTATTTAGAGAGGGAAAGATAAATAAATATTATAAATAAATTATAAATAATAAAAAATTAATACATTTTATTATTTCTTAATTTTAAAAAAAAGATTTATAAGGAAAATATAAGTGCCTGTAGCCAATATTGTTGAAAATGTTTGTGCGGTATGGTACACTGGAGCGGAGCTGAGTGGCGTAATACATTTTGACAGTTTTTAAAGATCAGGAGTGCCAGGTCACCTGCTGGAGCTCTTTGTATCATGGCAGTACAGTGGTAGCTGAGCAGTATGATAGATCAATCCTCCTTCACTGAACACATCTCTGTTCCTGCTCGCAGCCACTTGTATCCTTCAAAAGCTTAACATTTATTGGCATCTCAGTTCTTCAGGGAATATTTTACTTTTCTAGTTTTGATCATTTTTGACAATCTTTTGTCAAACTAACTGATCCTTAATGCGTTGTTTTTTTCATGCCCGAAGCCTGAACGTCCCCATGAGGCATCATTTTCAGATCAACTTACTTCCTTAATTTGATATATTTCCTGTCGGGGTGGGACATACTGTAACACAGATGGTTAGTATAAATCAATGAAATAACAGTCGGCAGAAGGTAATTGTTTTTCATGGGAGTGATGGAGCCCCTGCTTCATGGGAATCAATGTAATGCCTGCTGGTACAGAGATGATACATATTTTCTTATGTGCATTTCTTTGACCTTTACTGTAAATAGGGGTATAATAATCAGAATTGATACGGTATGTGGACACCCAAAGATTACACGTTATTATTAAACCTGGCTCACAGTCAATGTTCTGTTTTGTACAGGACTATCAAGTTTGTCTACACAGACCTGGAAAACCATTTCTTTATGGACCTGAATCAGACTGTTGACATAAAGTACAACAATGTGTCAAATATTTCTGTTTACTGTAGCATTAAGATCTCCTTTCATTGGAACTGAGCTGAGCCATATAGACAAGGGTTGTCCACATACCTCTGGCCATACAGAGTACGCCACCTGTTTGAGGCCAAAAACGACTTTAAAAAACCTCATGAAGAAATCGATTCATACATTCAATCATCATAAAGTTTTCTACGTCTTCATCAGCCAACCTCTCACCTTGCATCCTTCGATACCCGGGCCTTCTCGAAGGAGAACTTTGGCAGACTGCTTGAGTCGTAGGTCCTGGATGTGGGCTCGGCCGACACCCCAGCTTTGGCCCCTTTCCTCCTATTGACGGTTTCCTTCATGCGAACGCTGAGGTTGGGGCTGCTCTTGCCGCTGACTTTGGTAGAAGTGGGCCTGGATGCCGGACCTGCTGAGGCTCCGCTCTGGTTCTTCGACACATCCTGCAGCTTGCTGAGCTGGATGCACTTGTGCTGCAGCTCCTCGCTCAGCTCAGCCAGAGCTCGAGTCTGCGTGGCCAGCTGCTCCTGGAGACTTCTGATCTGCTGCTCTTTGGCACAAAGTTCCTCATCCCTTCTCTTGCCCTCTCGCTCCAGCTCATCCACTCGGGCCCTCAGGGAGTCCAGGGACGAGTTCCTGAACCCACCGCAAATATCTTTGTGAGCCCGGCTATTGGAAGCAGCAGCAGAGCCGTCCGGCTGTTTGTAACGCTTTGATTTCATTGAACCATTCCCCATCTTATCACCTGAGAGAGAGTCAGAGTTAATATTTGCCGAGGTGATGGAAATATTATCAAAGAGGAGTGAGCTGACGCTGACATTTAGCGTGTAATGGTCTGTTGGAGGAAGCTGGGAGTGAGGTTTCAAACAAAAGAGCTGACGCGGGGAGGAGAGAAAACTGGAGAAAGAGCAAATCAGTATATACTGTCAATGAGAGTGTCTTCTCCATTTATTATTCAGAAGGCAGGAAGTATTACATTTCATTCATAGTCACTCCCTGTCTGCTGGAGAAGGAAGTGATGAACAGGAATCGTATACAAAATGTGCCAAAATAACAACTTTAACAATACAACCTCACTCCAAATGAACTCTATACAGCGCATAGTAAGAGTGTGTGAGGGCAGAAATGTGTGTGAACAATCCCGTTTTTGTTGTTTGGGAACGTCGCCCACTTATGCATACAGTAGACTTTATTCATGACATTCCTGCTGTGATACAGCGAAAGTCAGATCACACTGTTCTCTCAGATTGTTCTCAATCAAAATTTTACTGACATCATTTCTAACCCTGTTTATTTCAGAATTCCACTTTCCTTTGCTCAACTGTCTGAAATACTGACTGGTGCTTAAAAGATTTCCAGACACAGACTTACTGACACACAGCTGAGGATAGAAGGATGTACGTGAAGGTAATTAAAACTAATTCACTCATTCAAACAGGATCCTGCACCTGCAACTTGGATGCCTCGTCATCCCTCTCCGGACAAGAAATGAAATAGATCCGTGTTTACTTCAGAATGAATCTCTGTACTCACCTGATTCCTTTTCAGAGCCTGGAAGACGATTTCAAAAAAGAAGATACGAGTTTGCACATTTGAGCATCCGCAGAGAGACAGTCCATCTACAGCACTGCTCGCATCCTCTCCTCCCTCGATGTCTCCCTCTCTCGCGCTCTCTGTCCTGCTCGGCTTTGCGCGCTCTCGCGCGCGCGGCAACCGATCGGCATATGGAGAGTGAGGGACGAAGACAAGGCTGTTGTTTTTTAATTCATAGAACATGTAGCCTGTATGTATAAAGGTAACGTCCACGCAAAATGTTTAATCTCGTCTTAATAAGGTGGTTAAAATATGCCTGTTATAAGTTACGGATCCGAACCTTTAACATTTTAAAACGGAGGAAATTTAAAACTTTTTATTTTATTTTATTTACTTTTATTTGACCAGGAAAAACCAGAGATGTGATTCATAATCTCACAATAGGTTAATGTTTAAGGTTCCCTCTTAAACACAGGCAACCAATGGCACCTTAAAACATCTAAAGCTGTCTGGAAAAAAAAAAGCTGTCTGTTTATTTGTATCAAGATGAAGCGCGCCTCACGTGTTATGACGTATATGAGACAAGGATTGTGTTAAAAAGACATGATAAAATATTAGTGCAAAAACCTAGAATAGAATATATGGGGAAACTTATAGCCACAAGTTCATTGAAATATTATATTTTGCACTGTGGACTAATGTGACTATTACATATTTGGGACACCGAGTGGATAGAAATGTAAATAATAGATGGATGGAATAGAATTAACAGATAAATATCCATGTCTTTTTACAGCTTTATGAGAAGCTAATGTTAGTTAAGATATGGGATGAGTATTTTAGGATATATATTGCCTCATGCAGAGTCAGTTTCCTGACTAATCCTCTGCTGGTGCTATTATTAGTCTCTGGTTTAGCAATTAGAATTATCCTGAAACTGTAACTGTAAATGGGGCCATGGTTGCTGCTGTTTAAAGCAAAACTAATCTACACTCACTTTAAAGCTGCATTAAGTATTTTGGAGACTGGAACAAGATGAAAATGCAACTTCTGATCCATCATAAATACAGCTAGACATTCATCAGACACTGGAAAACATTAGGATTCATACTGGGCTGTGTTTCTGTATCAGAGTTTGTTTGTTCAAAAACAGCTGGGAAACATGTTGACGAGTGCAGTGAGAGGTAGGCCTACACAAAGACAGTGAAGATGTGAGCCAGTCATTGCCAATATGACAAATCTTCATTAGAACAGCTTTTAAGCAATTAAAAAGACATGATTTAAGAAATTTAGAGAGATGGTGCGAGACAGTTCAAAAACCAAGTGTACTGCTCAGTATTTCTTTTAACTGATTATTTTCCTCTCTTAATCTCAAAGTGGACAAATTATACTTTTTATTTGTTATACAATCTAAAGTCTACAGTTTATTCTTCAGGCTTTCACATTCAGAAATGATTTTTTTTTTTCTTCGTGTGTCTGTCTGGGACGTTGGCCCGAGCAGCCTGACCTGCAGCACATTTTATTGACAGGCACAGAACAATAATGGCAGGTGGCCAAAGCTGATTCATCTGCAGCACCACAGTCTGAATAATCCAGGTCACGGACTCCCCACCTTGAACCTCAGAGGGCTCTGAGAGGCTGGTACATAAGTCATCTGAGGACAAATTTTTGAATGAGCAAATACTTTTATTCTGAGAGCATTTAGCTGTCTCTGTAATCCATGCCTCCACGGAGCTACAGTCACTTTCTTAAAGACATTCTGACTGTTTTGGCTGCTCTGTGGCTCCGTTTTTAACCCTGCCACCCACAGCCAGAAGGTCAGGACTCAAACCTGCCAGCCAGCTGCTTTCTGTTTATAGTGTGCATTTTCCCCTGATGGTTCCTCTGGCTGCTGACTTCTGTGTTGTTGTTAGAAATCTACTACTGGTTAGCTGACAGTACAAGTTACAAGATTCAATAAATCTTGATTTTTGGTGAGATTATAATGAGAAGGCAAACAGCTCAATATCATCTGACCTCCATTTGTAATAGAATAACAAGCCACCAGAAACACTGTAACACACAGTGATGTGTTGTTGCTGCAGTTTTCATATCTGTTCAAGGTCACAATGATAGTTTTGAAAGCTTCAAAGTCTAGCGCAGTGGTTAATAACCTTTTTTTGGCTTCTGACCCATTGAAATGAAGTAATTTCCTCTTGTAATGCATTAACAGTGGTGGAATAGGGACACAGATCTTGTGTTCAAGTAAAAGGGCCACTGTGTAGAAATACTCAAGTCAATACTCAAGAAATACTCAAGTACAAGTCGTGCATTTAAGTTTTACTTAAAAAGTATTTGCATCAAAGGATACTTAAAGTACCAAAAGTAAAACTGCTCATTATGCAGGATGGCATATTTTTTAAAAAGTGTATTAATGTAATGTATATTATTGGATTATAATTATTGATGAAAATTGTGTTCATCTCTTTAATAATGAAGCTGGTGAAGGTGGTTTTAATAGTTTATCCTCCAGTATATTTTGTGAATATTTCCTCTGGCTTCAATAATAATTATTTTCTATTATTAAACTGAATCTGCAAAGTGACTGGTGACTAATAAATGAAGTGTGGTGAAAGACACAATACTCAAAGTTCTTTGAAACTGTACTTGAGTAAAGATGCTTAGTTACTTTGGAGCAATGCCCATGAAATTACCAATCATTAATTAGAAAAATAACATAAAGAAAATAACATTTGAGTTTAGGGGAAGGTCTGAAGAAATACGAATCATGAAATAAAAAACATAAATAAACATACATACATACATACATACATAAACAAGGATCCACTGGTTTAGTGTGACTTGTTGGTGTTTAGTGTTTTCAGATATCATATTACAATACTGCATGTGGTGTCATATTTTCTGCAGTGATGTATTTGTAGGTCTCCATGATATATTATCACATCGTGTTTGAGTGATTATAAATGTCCTAATTAAGCATGATGTTTGTTGGCAGTACTCCCCTCATGTGTCACATGATGATATTCTTGTAGTTTTTTGGATGATAGTATCTCATTTTGTGCAGACCATAGAACTGTAAAAGTGTATTTCATGCCATCGCAGGATGTTTCTGGTTACTAGGCAGATATAATTTAAACATTGTGGTCTGAACCTCTATGCATTATGCTTTCAACTCTATAGTATGAAGGTGTGTTATGGTATTTCATCAGTTTTGAATGCCAAAGATCATTGTTTCATCACCACCTTTTACAATGTTTGGTATTTCTACACTCTCATATGTTCTGCTTTTAAAGGTAAATGATTTGTGTTGATAACATGATAAATTCGGGGCAATGATGATTTTGAATCCCATAGAGTAGGACAATGATTTGTCATCCTGTGTCCAAGACTTATTTGGGTTTGAGCACATAGTTTAACAAACATGTTAGCAGGATGTTAAGTCTGATGTCATTGTGGCCACGCATATAAATCATAGCTCTGCTAGAAAACTGTTGTTTTAAACTTTTAAAAGCTTTTCATCCCACTTTATTGTTGCCTCAAATGTTTGTATGCTGTTGCGAGTGCCGGAAGTGTAATTCAGCGACACTGTCAGTTGTACTAACTTTATTTAGTCACATGATGGAGCCAAATATTTCACATTTAGCCTCTTGCCAGACAACATCACAGTACTTCCTCAAATATTGATGGTAAAGTTTTGGATTTTCTTACATAGCATTCTATAATTTTGTCCCTTATTTACAAATTAACTTCAAAACGTTCTTTAAAGGATTTTTAAGAGAACATTAAAAGCCAAACTTTTATTGCTTTCCAGTACATTTCAATGATATTTGTGATTAATGAATATTTATTTATCATATTAGATATGAAAAGTTGTGTTTTGGATCTTAGAGGAAGCTCAATTGATCAATAGATTTTTTTTTTAAAAGCGCTAACAGAAAAATGGGTACAGGTAATTGTTGTTTAAAAAAAGCGTTTTCTTTAGTGTGATATTCACAAGCTTTATTGAATCGATGAGCTTCTTTCTTGGTTATACGATTCCCACATGTAAAAAAAAACCTAAAAAAAAACTCCATACCTAAGACATCAAACAAACCCAAAGTCAGTCAATATTTTTAATATGTGTTTTTATTAACTCTTTAAACACTAATAATTTGTTTATAAACAGTTCCTCTATTCCATTTTAACAGTCCAAATACAAATGAACACAGGGAGAAAAAAGAAACACAGTATGTACACAACAAACCACAACATCACTTCCTGTTGAGGGAGAAGCAGGCAAGGCAAAGCACACCTCAGTCAAAATATTCAACTTCATACTCATACTAGTGCCTTTGGAAAATAAGTATCTCATACAAACTTGTATAAAAATAATAGTTAAGCCAATATTTGAGGACTACTTAAGCATCTTATGTATCTAGTACAAAATTAAATAACAATAACATAATAGTAAATAATGGCATGAGGACTACACTATAAGATTTATAAATAAAACAAATATGGAGGAAACTTTACTTTTTAATTATATGAATACAGAAAAAATATTTAGCATGTGTAGGATTTAAACAGAAGACTTCAGTCAACTTTCCTCACGCAAACAAAATCCATTCACTTTTCCAACTGAACCACTAGGGGGCAGCACAACCACACTCATATTCTACATTAGGGCAGGTGAATAGGAGGGGAACTTCTTAGTAGGAGCCCAGAAGCTGCCTTATCTTCACAGCAGAGGGTTATTTTAACACTGATTAACAGGAACAACAGGAAACACACCTTCATCACACCTTCCATTGAAGCTCACTGCTAAAGGCCTCCGTATGCTTCACATGAAGTACTTGTCAGAGCATCCGTCAACTCCTTAAAACCCATTACCTACGTCTGAGATGTGAGGCTAGGAGGTTTCAGACGCTGTTCAACCGTACAAGAACTACTTTGGTTGAAGCTTAGTGAATGCATTAATTCATGCAAAGCATATTTAAGCCTTGACTGTGTCAAGGACAAATGAAATAAAGGGAAAAAAAATCACAAACCCTTGCACAACACAAACAGAACTCAGTTACATCTTCTTTAAATTGCAGCCAGTGCATTTTTTTCTTACACATCACAAGTCACAAAACCTTCAGAAACATAAAGATAGACACAAGTAGCTGCATGATAACAGTGTTGAGGGAAATGTCAGAGTTCTTCATACAAAGAAAGCTGACTGGAACCAGCGACAGCAGCGTTTCTGTTGAGTTAGCCAACCAGCAGCTAACTTTGTAGCTTCAGTGGGAGAAAAAAAACTATCATGGGGTACAAACAGCCCCAACAACTCCATTAAAACTCATAGAAGGTTTATCAGGGAGAAAAAGCACCTTGGCTTTTACTTCGAGGGTTCGTTGCATTTCTGTTTTTACAAAAAAAGACTACAAAGTCATACAAAGAGATGAAAAAACAGCTGTCCTGAAATATACAGCACAGAGAGCAAGAAGGTAAGGAAAAGCAGAGCTCAATAGAAATCTGAAGCTGGGGGGAATACAAGAGGTCCTCGCCAGCCAAAGTAGAGATTGTCGTTTCCCTTCCAACACGGGGATACTTTGTTTGGACAACTGCGACGTTTACAGGGCACAGCTCGCTTGTCGGGTTTGTCATGGTTCTGGTTTCTTCAGTTCAGACGTTTAGACCCTGCTTAGCAGAGTGGATCTGTGGAGAGATGGCAAATACAGCTGTTAACCTCACAAGACATCCTCTCAATATCCTCTCAATGTGTCATTTTTAATGATGGGGACTGTTTACGGTTTGTTTTAAGAGTTCTTCACGCCGTCATCCAGGGAACTTACTCTAATTCTGAGTTTAAAGCCCAACTTAAAATTATGTGTTAGTTAATTTTAAAAGCACTGATTAAAGTTTTTTGATTAAAACTAGTGAAGTTGGGTTTGAAACTCAAATCTTTATTATTGTCTTTATAATGAGTACAACATGCGATCTCTTAACTATTCTTACACTCTGCCCAATCATATCCAATATTAAAAATGTATATACAAATGACATGCATATCTTTTTTCCACCAGCAATCATATTAAAAGTTAGATTTGGCGGGCATGTTACTTTTTACTTTGAGATTTAAAAAAATCAGCATCTTGAGTCGCAGCAACAGTTTGTGTTCGGAGGATTTCTAGAGGTGATGTGTGTGTCTATAGCCGAACACCACGTTCTGCTGACGCCGCTTGGCCAGAATTAAGTGACAGATCGTGTCACAGCGAATGCGAAGCTCAGGGGGATGCAGAGAGGGTTGGCAGGCAGTCAGAAAATGTGATCACACACACCAGTGTGGATTCACCGTGGCTGAATTTAACCCAACATCCACAGAACTCTGGGTCCAAAAACTGCAGTCACCTCTGAGCCCTGCCAGCAGATCTGATTCACGCATCTAAAATTGGTGTGTGTAAGGCAGGATTTTGGCAACCGACAGAATAAATGATGTCTATAAATACTGTCTATTAATCCACACTGTAGTTTCCATGTTTTGGAGTTCTTTCTTCCTGCTTTTTAACATTTAGATCATTCTAAAAACTGTAGGTAAACTGTTATTATCTCTGTTTTGGTCTCAACTTCTGAGGGCAATATTTACCTGCTGGACTTTCAATATATTTTCACATTAATGTAAAGTTTCAGGAGTAGATCATGTCTTAGTTTAGCTATGACAGCTACTGCTAGCCCCCTAACAACTGGATTTGTCTTAAATGTATCCCAAATAAATAATAAACACGTCACTTCTTGTGCAAGACAAACATTTTCACGGTAAACGCTGCCAGACAGAGAGAGGTTACAGGCCTGAAAATTTGCTGGTATAAAAGTGCTGTTTCTATCATTTAATCCACATAAAGATGAGACTTGATTGTTAAAATGTGGGACATTGTTACCCAGCTGGACTGAATCTACTTTATGAGGCTGTAACCTTACAGCTATTCACACACCTGCCATTTGCTAAGCTTTAAAAATAAGATCATTTTCCCCCCCTTGAGTTAAAAAATCTTTCATGGAAGCGATCACAAAGGTCTCATGATGTCTGGATGACCCGCTTTGTCACTGTGGAAAAACTAAATGTCCTCAGACTCAGTTTGTGTCGATTACACTTGAGCGTGTGATGCTGGAGCAAGAGGAAATATCCCTCCGTCAGCTCTCTGGGGCTTTCTTCAACTAACTATAGCTTTTCTCTCATCCATCTTCCTACATGCACAGTGCTGCGTGATCACGGGGTTCGATGCGTTAGTGCAGAGGGATGTAATTGTGTGAAAATGACTGATGTCCTTTGTGCGTGTCCATGCAAGCGATGTTGTGACAAAGAAGAATGATGAGCACCTGTGTGTGTGTGTGTGTTTAATGCATTTATTGAATAGTGTGCGGGTCAGCATCGGCGTGCGACCTACATCCCCCGGGGTCTGCCTGGTCGGCAGGGAGGCAGGAGGGGATGTGGGGTGACAGCCGTGATTGAAACACTCCAAACGCCTGAGGGTGAGTGTGTGTCTGTGTGCGAGGGGAGAGATGGGGGGGGGGCTTCATACACACCTCAGAGACTTCCATCTGTCCTTCTCCATGTTGTTCTCGGGGCCTTCGCTCTCATATGAGGCCAGATACAACGCTGCAATGAGAAAACCAAAGACACATGAAAGAAAACCTGCTTATTCTTTTGCAGCTTCTACTGTATTTCTCTTTTTCATTGATTTTCCTGCAGTAAAGCATTAAAATACAGTTTGGTTGTTTCATAAGCGGCATTATTTTCTTGTAAAAAGTTAAATGCCAGTTGAAATCAACCTGCGTCCCCCTCACACACTCTTAATTCTGTTTATATCCAATTGTTTGACAGCAGGATGTTCACCGCCACTCATGGATGATAGCTTTGGCTATAGAGGGGCTGATTGGTCAGATCAGTCGGTACACTCGAGTGTCAGGAGGATTTCACAGACCTCCGTGTGTCTCTCTGATAAGACGGCGATAAGAGCAGGAGCCAGTGACACGAGACTGCGATGTGGATTAAAGGAGATCAAAATTATCAGCACTGCTTGACTACGAGAGGTGATAAGGTGTGTGTGGACCAGAGGCTGAGCAGAAACAGAAAGGGATCCTGTTGTCTGTACGACTGTATTTTATCAGGGACAATGAACCAAAGGACATCACTGTTTTCTGCTGTTCTTTATTTATATCTCAAACACTGTTAGACTCCACACCTACTGATAGTAATCAGCTTTTTATTATGCTAAATTATAAAGCAACATGATTTCTTTCAGTAAAGATGGGTCTGTGTAAATGATGATTCACGATACAAATACATTTTACTTTATGTTATGATTTTCATCTTATTTCCACCTTTAATCTCTTAATTTTTGGGAAATACACTTAATAACTTTCTCGCTGAGTAAATATGAAGCTATCGCCACCTGCCTATTAGCCAAACTATAGAGTGGAAGCATCAATCTCTGCCTCAAGCCTCTGCTGCACCTCTAAGACCTCACTACTGCACACTATATTTTGTTTGAAATACATAAACGTTGGACGTGCACACGCTAATGTCCGGATGATATTTAGAATACAGACAGAAAGGTGAGATCAATCTGAACGTCTAACTCTTGGCCAGAGTGTGAATAAACATACTTTCCAAACTATGAAACCATTTAACAGTCTTGGATTGTGATTTTCCACAATGACCCAACGTGATTCACCCATGGATTAACGTACCATCTTCAGTGAACACTGGTGCGGTCAGCAGGTACTGCAGAATCTTGCGATCCTTCTCGAACGGACACTCCACCTTTTTCCAGGTCATGAACTCGCTAATGTGTTTGGCAAGTTCCCAGAATTTCTGACATAAAACCAAAAACAGATGAATGACAGGTTAATATTCAGCATGAATCAGCATATTTAAGTGTGTATGCTTATTTGACTAGACTATTTACTCCAGGCTAGAAATAACCAGCCAGATGGTTGCATTCTATTACTGTTATACTGCCTTAGATCAACATAGCAGGGCTGAACTTATGTTACCCAGTGACCTAACATATTACAGTGTGGTTATAACAGGTGTTCTGACGTGTTTAAGTGTTCAAATGTTCTGTCATTAGAGGGCAGCACAGAAAAAGCAATCAGCACAGCTTCCCAGGGTAGAACAGATCCTTAAAATAGAGTCTGATTCATATAGCTGTGACCTTAGACCAGTGGAAATAGTTAAGAATCGTTGGTCAGTGTCTTTGTCACATGGAAACACAGCTGAACGTTACAAAGTCTGACTTCTTCATTCTACTAACACTCTTTAGGGAAGTGGAAATAAATAGCACTGAATCTGTCGTAAATACTGTGACGTTTTCAAACAGACCTGTGTAAAAAAAAAAAAAAAAAAAAAAAAAAAAAAAAAAAAAAAAAAATCTGTTGTATTCTGTTGGTGGGGAAACTCCATCTGGGGAATTTAAAATTTACCTCGAAGTTGATCTGCCCGTTCTTCAGCCGGTTGACACAGCCCTCGTTGAGGAAGTAAATGTCTTTTATGAGCAGACTGAAGAAAGGGATGACAATCTGCAAGAAAACCAAAAGAGAAAGTGTTTTGGTCAAACGTGGAGGTGGATTTCCACATGACTCACTCGTGTGTGGTCTTTAGAAACACCGCTTCACAGGAAGGATTACAACAGACAAAGAGTATCTCGTGATGTTCATTTCCTGAGAGAAACAGATCCTCCTATGTTCCGATTCTAGAATCATTTCCATCAAAAGACACCCACCCACTTTGATTTCTTACAGTAGCATGTATTAATGACTTAAAATAATAACGAAGGATACATTTCTATGACCAAAAAAAAAAAAGGAGAACTGAGACCAGAGGAGAATTCCCCTTTAGAGATCTGTTTTAAATTTGTCTCCACCCTCACAAAATGATTCAAGTCACCGCCTGTCTGGGTACTAACATACATACTGATGGAGAGGAAGAAGCACCAGACTGCATCAATATAATGGTCCATTTTATACTGATGGGATTTTCCCCTTTCTTTCTGGCAAAGAATCTACAATCAGGAAATCAAACTGGCAGGCTGACATTTATCTGTTGCCATGAGCGATAAACAAACACCACTTTTACTCCTGAGTTTCAAGAGATAGCTGGAATCTGGCACCGTGACCTATAAAACATTCTTTCCTGACAGTCCCTGAACATCCTCACTAAACATTATTAAAACTTTCATGACGCCGGAGTTTCTGAAAGATGAAATACTAGAAGGGAAGGAGCAAATTTATTACATGAACATTTTTCTGACTGTCAGAGATTGCACTTGAACCTCACACACCCTTTCTGCATTAGTTCTTTTTCAGTAGAGTTGTTTTGCCAAGCCAGTGAATCCATCTGATGTCTTTCTCCTTGAACTCTGTTCTTGGCAGACTTGCTTTGTAAGGTTGTATGTGTGGAGACACCTCCACGCGGTCGACTCAGAGTCTGTACATAGTTTACTTAGAGGGGTCTGGAGGGCCAGGATGTTTACAAGGACATGCTTACATGCATGAGCTAAAGACTGTTTTCATGCAAGCACACATGTCTGCACACACATGTTCTGCTTTTAGATGAAAAGCATCCGACAGGAGCAGAGAGGAAGTCGTTTTCACAGCTGGACACATCTGGGATATTGATGGTCTGGAGCCAGATGGGCGTCGGGTCTCGAATTGTGGAAAAAATTAGATCCACCAAAAAGGAAATGTCTATTAAAACAGTTGAAATGAATAATTTCTCTGAGTTTATAGATTTGATGGTTCTATGTTTTTTTAAATTTTATATTAAATTAATATTTTTTCCTTGTTGCACTCTTTTTTTTTTGATCATTCTGTCACGCAGCAACCAGTACTGATTTATAAGTTGAAAGAAAAGTAAACAGAAGTCGTCATTTTAAATGTATATTTTAATCCAGTTATCAAGCAATTAACAATTCAGCCTCTCAGATTTAACGATTTTCATCTTTTCACTGCTTTATGTCCCAGTAAACTAAATATCTTTGAGTTTTGAATTGTTGGTTGGATAAAACCAGAAACTTGAAAAGACACCTCTGGCTCAACAAAAACTAACCAAGACAAGATTAATCAATGAAAATATTTGTTGTTTCCAGCCATCATTCTAAGTAATTATTATATTACTAGTGCTAATATATTATTATTAGCCCTTTTTCCTAGCATTATTCCTGATGAACAGCATCTTTATAGTGTGGTCTCATACATTTTCATATTGCCAGTTGTAAAGCACTGATTTTGGAAAATGTCACACAAATAAACTGTATTATTATCATTAGTTTCTCCAAACACCAGATGGTGCAACTTGGACGCATCATCACCGATGACCCCAGGGTCATTGGGCGTGTCAGGTCTGACATCACCCGGCACCCTCACCTGGGCGACCCAGCCGAGGATGGTCGAGTTGCATGCTGCACTGCTCTTGTTCCACAGCCACACTGACGCCTTTTTAGCTGTTTCAATTATGTTCTTGGTGCCTCATTATTCCTGCAACCCTCAAATATATTCTAAAAGGAGATTCTGAATCCTTTAACGTGTTACTTTATAAGCTACATGCTGCCTTTCTGACTGTCCAGAACAGAAGTCCGACTGTCCATGTTTGCAGTGGTTGGATTAAAATGAGTCACAGTAGTGCATCATTAGATGAAATATTTTCTATATTCTTCTTTGCAGAATATCATCTAGCTGTTGCAACGCAGTCAAACATGTGATGCATCGAGTGTTCTTTAGATCAGCTGCTGGGTCTTTTAGTAAAACGTCCTTTCAAGCAAATTAATTAAGATTATTTCAATCTTTCTGTTCTCACAGCGGAGAACAAAACTACATCTAAAGGCGGATCAAAATGGAGCGTGAATGCTGGTGTTGCTGAAACTCTGACAAAGTCAACAGCACTGTGGATGCCTGGAGGAGACCATTAACAACCACCCCTCCCTATAAGGAGGGGACAAAAGGGCAAGAACATACCAGACTTCTTGGGAACTTTCTGTTTCATGACCTCTTGTCTGGGTATGTTTGCATTTCTGAGCTTTAAAAAAAATCCCTCACAAACCCCAGATACATATTCATGGTACACTCTGTCTCCATTAAAAAGAAAAAAACCACACAATATTCAAATTTGATGTGTGCGAGGAGAGACTAATCACTTATGTCTGGCACAATCGGTCAGGGGCAGCAGAGAACACGATGTGATCTGGCAGGCGTTTTCTTTTCCTCCCTCGGTATGGGGACCACAACATGTTTGTTGCGGAGGAAACCAAGACCCTCCTCATATCTTGACTCACTTATAGCTCAACCTCAGTGTCCCCTCTGGCCTACACTGTTATGCAACCTCTGTCCCTCGTCCAAGTCTGCTGCGCTCATGTTCACGGCCGCTGATGCTGTAAACATGATGGGAACGCTGCTCCCAGACGATAACACAATGAGACGCAGCTGTAGTTTGTTTGTCTGCTTTGCCTTCCTCTCCATCATGTTCGATGTCACAGTGCATGAAGGGGAGATAACCATCTCAACATATTACATAACTGTAATGGGCTCAAAGGGTCACCGCTGCAACATGCGTCAGCAACACTTATGTTCAGAGCAGTCAAGTGGTCAGAGTGCTTCTTTTGAAACCTAGCAGTCACTTTTGGTTCCTCCAGCAGCTGATAAGTGGTCTTAAGTAAGACCCCAAACCTCCTGAAATATAAACCGAGTCTGGAGTGTAGATATAAAAGTTTAGAGTTTAAATAAATACTGGATTCCACAAACTGCTGTTGACTTAACTAGACTCGGGATTTATCCAAACCTCAACCTGATTTCCCAGCGGAGGTGGTTTTGCTCGACTTTCAACCTTTATTTCAAAAGCTGCACTTTGAATGTCAGCATGTAAATTTAATTTGCACACATTCTGACACGGTCAGAGCGACATGTGAACCAAGTGAAAAAGTTCTGAAGTCATATTCACAATTCAGAAAAGCTCCTCGAAATATACCACCACATAAACGACCATCAGCTCATTCAGCATGCGTCGTACTGTTCAGTGTGTGCTGCTGTGTTGAGGCCTCACCTTTTCTCTGCTACTGTTGGCGGTGATCGACCTCTGTGTGGCTCCTCTCAGCGCCGTTCTGTAGTTGTAGAAATTGCTGGAAGGATCCATCTGGTGCTACAGAGAAAACACACAGCGTCAGTTTGAGAAGGAGATTGACTCGGATCAGAAGTCCAGAAACAAACACAGATGAGGAGAGCAGCTGAAAGAGGACAAGACGCTGTCGAATAAGTATAGTGAAGGTACTGGAAACACAAGTTGGTGCTGTGGTTCTACAACTCCAAAAAATAGTCGTTTGCAAAGAGAGGAAAAGTTAGTACTGAGATTTTCTTCGTCTGATTGGTCTATTCATCAGCTGACAGGCAAAAATGAATATCAATCGTCATGTATTTTTTTTGTAGTTATTTGTGATAGTGATCAAATGTGATCAAAAGAAAGGAGTAAATGTTCTTTCTTCCCCATTTTATGTGACTGTAAGATATACACTTTGTCACCTTGGCTGCTGAGAAAATGTAATTTATCTACAACTAATTGTGATGGAAAATGAGTCAAACTTCATGAGTCATCACTAATTTAGAAATAACACAACCTCTAACCCCCGTTGTTCTGACTCAAACCATCAGTGATGTAAATAAGCCTTTAAGGTCATGTGATGGACGGAAAAATCAGGAGGCAGGTGATGCTGTCGAGTCTGTGACCACGAACAAACCCAAAAGCACCTTAACGTCACACAGCTGGAACAGAAAGCTCAGAATTCAACTCAAATAAGGCTCACGGGGAGACAACAGCGGGGTAAAAGAGAACCATCAGTAAAGAGGTGAGGGGGTGTGTGACTGACAGAGAGAACAACAGAGAAGAACTCTGGTGAGACCTAAAGGGAACCTAAAGAACTGAGTTTCTGAAAGCGTTCACATCCCACAGGGGGTCCCAGCCTGACTCGTCTCCACCTCAGATCTCCTCTTTCAAAGGGTCGACTGAAGGCCTGTTGAGCTCAGAGAGCGTCTTCTCTGCGGTATTTCCTTAGGTACCACTGCGTTTGATTTGTACCCCAGCTACACATCAACATCTAGGGCTCCCTGCCTGATCCACCTGACTTCATCACTTCAACATGCTGGGTGTTACATTTGCTCGTTTGTTGTCATGTCTCACCCTGGACTTGAGGAACAAGTCTCTTTAAATGACTGCTATCCAGCTTTGTTCACTTACTTTTTTTTTTTAGCCATCAACTTTGAATAAAAAGTTATTTTGTGCATGAATTATGTGTTTTATAGCAAGGAAAAGTCAATGGATGGGCCAAAATGAAAGTTTTTAAATAATTTTTCTCCCTTTTATTCGGGTCTGCATAGGACATATTTAGCATTCTGGGAGTCTTTTCATTACATCTGAGGGTTAGGGTAAGACAGTTGAGCTTCTTTGGACTAAACTTAAACCTGTTTGTTACACATTCCCTGTGAAGTAAAATAAAGTGTCTCAGTATATCAGATTTTTTGATTAGCAGATGCAGAATGTTTCAACCAATGTCTTTACATGTTCGATTATGTTGCCGTAAAGTTTGGGAAAGCATCAGTTCTGATGGTGCTAATCTATCTGTGTGAGCCTTTGCTCTCCCACTCAGATGCATGTTTGCAAGAGCTTTCAGCATGACTGTGTTTAGCCTTTATAATCATTATACTTGACCCAACCATTCACTGGCAAAACAAGAAGCTCCCCCTGACGCCTACAACATGGTTAGTCATCAGTGTTGAATGCAGCACAACCAATCAACAATTAAAACTGAAGAAAAGACACAGAAAACAGCTGATTTTAGGTAGAAAATAATCAGTTTTTTCCTTGGCAGAGAGATTTTATATATATATATATATATATATATATATATATATATATATATATATATATTTCTCTTTGCATACTTTACTTATTGAGTTAAACGACTGTATGTGACTGTGAATTTCAATCATTTCAGACAAACTTACTTCCAAGATGTCAAACTTGGCCGTTTTGACTTTACTCCAGGTCTTCTTGAGCCGAGACACAGGACTCATGTTCATCCCAGCTGCAAGACGGACACAACAACAAGGACAGAGGACAATGAGAGAGATATCACACATCCAAGAAAGCACCCAAACATGATCGCATTAACACATGGCATTTTCCCATTGATCCAGACAGACGCACACACACCCTCCCCCCACGATAGTCATCCTTTAACAACCCCCACCTCCCCTTTCTTTCTTTCTACTGTTGTCTCTTCTGATGCACAATGGAGTTAACACACGCCTTGTTTCCCCTCCCAGAGCTCTGCTTCCCATATGGTAATCCCCTGTGTGTGTGTGTGTGTGTGTGTGTGTGTGTGTGTGTGTGTGTGTGTGTGTGTGTGTGTGTGTGTGTGTGTGTGTGTGTCTGGTGCAGGTTCAGGCACCGAGGGTCACCGTCGCTGCAGCACGACAGCACAAACCCTTGAGTACACGACTGAAATATGAAACTCTAAACCGACCAAAACCTCAACTTCTTCCTGAACTCACTCCACCTCCCAGGAGACCGTTTGAGTTTAACATGACACCTCAGCACCGTGAGGCCAGAATGAATGAAAGTCAGATCACAGCAGCATGTAACAGTGTGTGTCTCTCAAAGGAAACGGCTCCCTCTACTCACACAAAGACAACAGTGTGTTTGTGTTTGTGTTTAAAGACAGGTGTTGGCTGTGGTAGTCCCCCCACTGGGACACACACTTCCCTTTTATGAGGACATTAATATATTGTTGATGTCGTCTTCTTTTCAGCACCAACACAATATCCCAGAAGCAAAGACGAGACACTGACGGAGTGCGCAGCTTTTATCTTTAAAGGGTCATTTCACTCAAATTACACACACACATTAAAGAAACTGATTTTTTTCACTTAATTTGAGATATCTGTCTACACTACACTAGCTCTTTCATGCGGATGCAAATTTATCTTCAACTTACTAGCGACAGTCATTTTTGAAACTTAACATTGCAACATTTGCAGTGTGTGCATAAGCAATGTTTTCTATTTTCATATCAATTCTGACTGAACTTTAGGTCCCTATTAGATCAGATCATTTTGAATAGGGAGATTATCTCAAAGAAAAAGCTGGAAGCATGAGAACCAAAACCTCTGTATCTGCCTGGCCAAATACAACTAAAGCTGAAGAAGAAAATGAGTACTAGCCCATTAATTACATCACTAACACACTGTCTAACCCTGGTAGTTCCCTGGAGGAGAGGCGGGTGGAGGACAGATTTGCCTGTGGCTTTCTGTCTCTCTCAGGGGAGAAAGACAGAGAACAGCTGGCACTCCAATGTCCTCTCACTCTGCTCATCTCTACCCCCTCCTCATCCCATCTTTACCTCCTCCCTCCTCCCTCGTGTGCTCACACTCTCTCTGGTCACTGTTGACCATCTGCCTGGATAGTTTGTTCTGTGTCCTTATCCAGCTGCCCCCCCCCCCCCTCCCCCTCCCCCCCTCCTCTCCCTCTGTGCTCCGGACACACAAATCCTCCGTCCCTCGGGCCCGTGAGGATGACCAGATGCCCTCTCCTCTAAACACTGGCACAGCTTTGGGAGCCCCTGGCAAGACCTCCAGTGTCTAAAGCCTCTAAACTGTCTGAAGTGCTTTAGGGCTCTAATTGTGGATTAATTATCTTTATGTAACCTGGGAAATTTTGCTTGGATTGTTTCATCTTTTTTCAAGAACATATTTATACATATTCATGCCTGCAAGCTACTGTATATACTAACAGTCCAATCTGCTGCCCACTGAGTAGCCTCACTGAAGCAGTTTGGGTTAAAGTGACTGGGAGGCAACAACTCCTTTTTCAGTTTTCATGGACTGAACCAGCAATCCATAAGTATCTCTGTCTAAACTTAGAACGTTGTTGCCACTGGCAACCCAAGTAAATACTGGAATTTTGGAACTAGATTTGGTTCTGAGCACAACCTTGAGTTCATTTGATTTTCATCAGAACAAATGTTTAAGAGAGGGAAATAAAAATACTTGTGAAATTTTAATTGAATGCCTACCGAAAATGTGAGTAAGGTTTCATTAATAGGTCAAAATCAAGACGCAATTTCTGCAATTTATCCACCGGCAGCAGCTTAAACAGATTATTTATTTATCTACTATTATTACCCCATTACTGATAACAAGCAATACATTCAAGAGACGTAGAGAAAACAGACAATGCAGGCTGTCTTAAGACTTTTGCACAATATAACTCAGGTGCATCTATTTGTAAGGTAACAGTACAATACAGTTCATGTATGAGTGTATTTCTGTAAATGCAAGCAGTAAAATGTCAACACCTGAAAGCCAAGAGAAAAACTGTTTTCCTCCTTCCTCAGACCAAATTCTAATGAAACAATTATCTGCATGAAATGCAGCTCCATTCTCTCTGCTACCCAAGTTACACTGATATCATCATAGACTGCAGTAAATTACACAAGTTGGTAATGAGCCAGCACAAAGTCATAAGGGGATACTGCTTGATTTACACATGGTGATGATTTTACACACAAGAGAACACTTGATAAAGAATGCAGATCTGAAAAAGTGCAGAGTGCAAATGAGACCGTTTTAAATTGGAACAAATCATTTTCTTGGCTTTTGAATATTTACTTCATAATCAATGACATTTTTGAAGATTTAATCATTTAAGAAACTGATATTTTCCATTGACTTTAACCCCCCAAAAACAAAGTCCTGGAAAGAATTCCTTGTTACCACAGAAAGAAGGAAAAAGGGGCACCAACTCACATATGATGGCCATGAGGGAGTTAAAGTTGCCGATGTTGAAGCACTCGCGTGCCACGTCGATGAAGAACTCGATGACTCGAGCTCGGTGCTTCTTTTTCACAGGCTATTAACAAAGTGGAGAACATTAAAAAACTGCATTAGCCCTCAGGACTGATTGACTGCCTGGTAAATGCCCAAATGCTTTGGGCTTATTGTTGCTTTTAATACCATTTTTGGTGCTGAAACTACTCAATTAAACAATTTAAGCTTTAAGCATTATTTCTGCATTAAATTGAGCAAAAAATGGTTCAAACAAATTTCTCTGTTTAATGTTGTAGTAAATTGAAATATCTTAAATATATTTTGGTCAGACCAAATAAACTATTTGAATACATCACCATGGTGACAATCTTTTTGCACTAATTTCACACAGCGAGCAATGAAGCTGAATCTTCCTCCTGCAGTGTCCAGCAATATTCAATGATTCAAGCCATTCATCAAGCAAGAAATGCCAATTATTTCTTGTTTTGAGCTTCTCAAATGTGAGAATTTGCTGTTTTCCTCTGTTCTTAGATTAAATATCTTTGGGTTTCAGACTTTACCAGATAAATTAACCCTTTTTTTAAAATTATTTATCACCTTTGAAGATCAAAATTCTTTTTTCCACTTGCAAACCACTAGGGGTTTTTATTGTTTGTTGAGTGTGAACTTAGCCTCATATTCATTACTCACCAGGCAGATTTCTGTAGCCACCAGATAACTGAGTCTGTTGAACCATTCAACATAAGCTTCGAGGTTGCTGGCCTTCTTGTGATCACTGAAGCAACTCTGCAACAACAACAGA
Source organism: Chaunax sp. Z400 (assembly GCA_037577475.1). NCBI lineage: Eukaryota > Metazoa > Chordata > Actinopteri > Lophiiformes > Chaunacidae > Chaunax > Chaunax sp. Z400. The sequence goes on along the minus strand of CM075187.1, from coordinate 21,188,628 downwards.
CTTTCAATTAGCATTTACGCTAATTGCAAAGCAAAAAAAAAAAGTAGTGCTGAAATTTGCTTTTCATTCCTCTTTTTATTGCATCATTGAGCAAAAAAATAAACTCCAGGCTAAGTGGGTCGGTGTATCATGCTCAACTTCACTCTGCTTCTATAAACACAATAGTGGCAAATGTTATTGGCATTATGCATGCTGGTCCTTTGTGTGGAATCCTCTTGATCTAATTCCATACATTCCTTTGGCCTTACGCCACCGACCCCCATGTAGGATTTCCCGCCAGGGGACACATCACATTTAACGACACACTCGCACACAAACACGGAATTATTCACGTCTTTTCAAAGTTGCTCGTTGGGGGTAGGAGACAGGCTAGCCTGAGGCACAAAGGCTGCCTTAACCCCCACATCACCTCACATCCAAAAAAGGGCCTGTTGCCTAGCAGCCGAACGCCAGACAAGAGAACTCATCGCCAGACACACTCACACACCCCTTCCCAAAACAAACCCTTGGCAGCAGTGGTTGCTAGGAGATGAGGTGCATACATGCTCATCCCATCCAGGCAATGGGATGATTTGAGGAAATCGCCGGCGAGTGTGTCTGAGCGTGTGTTTATGAATGTATGTGTCCGAGTGAGTGACTTTGTTTGGTACAGTCTAGAAATCTCCTGCCCTCACTTTGACCTGTGCGACGGCTCTGTGTTGTGTAAACATCACATCCGTCGGGAAGAGAAACTAGGCCGTCTCGCTTCTAGCCCTCACCACACTGAGACAAATCACATCTGCACACAGGATTTCAGCCAGAAAAAAAGAATCATAATCGCTGTAAAAGCTTCTCTTATCGGGTCATTTTTTTCTTCAAAAAGAAGGCAGACGTTACCTTATCATTATCCAAAGGGTCTTTCTGGACGAAGGCCTGGATGAATTCTTCAGGTCCAATGTAACTCAGTCTCTCCTGAGAAGGAAGTCAAAGGGAAAGTCAACTCCATGTATCCGTTTTTAGTTTGCTGAATCTTGATTAATGTTCTGTAAGGGTTTGCATCACATCACAAGGGCTCTGTGGTTGTGGCCATACAGGGAATTAGGTTTTTTGTGTTTTTTCTCTCTCTTTGAAATGAAAAAATGAATTCATGAGAAATAAATCTTACCCTTGCTCATTTCAATACTCTGGCATTTTGACAGAACATACATACTGTACATGAGTTGATAGGAAAACTAGTTTCAAGTGGCTAATGTTAAATTAGATCATGTTAAACTGCCATCACTAATTTTGCTCACTCTGTGGCTATTTAGGTGTATTTTGCAGTATCCTACAGATGCAGCTGTTCAGCTCATGTTACAGAGGCTTGCTTCAATAAATCCAAGAATGTTTAATGGATCATTTCTATGGATTAACGTGATTTGAAAGAGCCATTTCCATTGGAAAGCTGCAGTTAACTACTACAACTACATTTATGCAAATACATTACATCATAATCCAAGCACAAGTAACTGATATTTCATGGGCGATCCCGCCTCACACCAGAGGGGTGTGTGTGTTTTTATAAATACATTTGTTTCTTGTGATCCTCACGGTGTTTTTAAATCAGCTGTGATTTCATATTATGGTTACATACAATGGAAATTAAGGTTTTTCTAGAGACACATTCTGAACATTTTGGACTACAGCAGAGGAAACAGAAGAAAGCTCTGTGTCCATCAGCCTTTATTGCATCTTCTCTTTTTTCCTAATGTTCAGATTCCGTTTTAACGCAAACAACCTAAAAATGTGTCTCATATCATGCAAACCGAAGTTAACCTTTTTGATCTTGGAAGAAACATTTGAGTTTCTCAGATGGAATAATTTGTTTATTCACTGATAAACTGATAGGTAATGAATACAAAGCTGCGGTCAAACACCTCTGTTTAAAATCAATGCTGTGGGAGGTCGAACAAGGGAGGAGCTGTGGCCTTCGATTCACCTCCACCACTACACTGATTCCTAATCCGTCATACGTGTCAACTCTCCCATCTCTCACGTGTTCTCCTTTCCAGTATCGATTTGGTCACGCTCTCTTTGGCTCATGTGCTGATATGAGTAGGAGTCACTGGCAGGAGTTTTGATTGTTCCTCAGAGGATAACATTTACAGCTTCGTGTGGTTTGACAAGTCATAATAAATGATAGATATGATGCAATGATTTAACTGATTTGTAAGATGAATGAGACAGTTGAAAATCAGCACTCGGGGAAAAGTCAACAAAGACAGCTTTTGGTACATCAGTTGGCACTATCCTTGACAAAAAATAATAAAAATAATTAATCTAAATAAAAAATAAACAAAATATGTTGTTAAGTTATACAACATCTGGATTGTTCTCACCAATTCTATGTGCGTGAGCTGTTGGGCAACCGTAAACGGGTCGTTGCAGATGGACAGCAGGTCTCTCTGCATGGCCGCCTGGGGCTTCGCCTTAAGAGTCGTCAGTCGCTCGGTCGCCGTGGTGTTGATCTTTACCAGCGCTTCCTCGTACTGGCTGAGCACCGTCAATCTCCTGATGAGGCCCTGGCTCATTTGGCCCAGCGCCTTCCTGTACACCTGATGGATGGGCGGGGGCAGAACAGAACAAGGGAAAAGGAGTCAGTTCATTAGAACTTAATGTCTTTTACACAGAATCCATCAATGAACCCCTTTAGAAAGGGTTGATGATATTTTGACAAAGATATTTGACACATATGAAGGTTCAAGAAATGAGATAGACACTGCTGTTGACACAGTGACATCACTTTTCAATCAGGTTTTGACTGAAAGCAGAGAAACAGATATAACTAGAGCGAATACCTCCATCACAGCTCAACAGTTCCTTTTGATTAAATCAAAAAAGTCCTATCATGCAGTATTCAAAGAAAGTGAAAAACAATTCTGAAGCACTTTATCCAGATCCACTCCTGAATGGGTCTACCTGACTACATGCCCAATCCTGCTGCAAAATCCGTCAAGTAGTTTTTTGTGTAATCCTGCTGACAGACAGTGAAAACATTACCTTATTGGCGAAGGCAAAAAGAACAACAGCTGAGTGTGAGATTCAGCAGCATGTGTGCGGCCATATTGTCCGGCTCAGCCCTGAGCATTTTAGGTTAAACCCAAACCACTTCTGTGGCAGAGACTGATAATCTCAATAGAATTAAAAGCATACATGTTGACTGCATGTCAGCAGAACCTATAAACCGATGCCAGATGTCTGACCAAACCACACAACAACACTCAAAATGCAATGCTTCCAGAAATATTGCAGAAAAACATCCTTTTGGTCATGCACTGGGAGGGTCACTGAAAATGTTATGCAAGCGTCTTCCTGCCGGGCCTCATTAAGGCCTCTCAGCTCCACAGAGGCAGAGCAGGCTCCTGGCACCCTGGCCAGAGGTCGAGAGGTGGTTCTGTTTTGAACATTCCCCTGGTATCAAAAATAGGCCACTGTTAGATAATTGTTCTCTTACTGATATAGGCTGGCACAGAAGTTGCATAAGAAGGTCTATATATGTCTATGTTTGTATATGTGGAAGAGACTGTATGAATGTAGGGGATACTGTTCATGACTTCTTTCCATACCACTGGAACAGGCTGTCTAAAATAATCTGGGGTAACCGGGCCCCCTTTCTGCAAATTCAGCTTGCAGAATCTGGGTTTTACAAGCAAGACTTCCAGTTCAGCAGGGTGGGAAGAAACAAAGCTGGCCTTATAATGAAAGCGGCAGCCCGGTGCCTTGACAGCAATCAAGTGTGAGGAGTTGTTGCGGTGCTCAGGCACTTGGGAAAAATGAGCAGACTCTCATCACTCTGTTGGAAATAACCAGGGCGGGACTTTTCTGAAATTCGCTTCCCAGGGCATAACTAATGGATCTGTCTGCGGGTGATGTGACTGTGATAGGTGTGATGGTACATGAACTGACACATTCACATGTCAGCCAATCAACTGAGGCTCTGTGGATATTGCGGTTTTGGCAAGGGGAATTGCAAGGGAGAGAAGGAAATAGAGAAGAAAAATTAGGTTGTAGGAAAAAAGGATGAGGATTCAAATAGAAGTGGAGGTCTGGATGTACTTGAGATCTGGGAGCAGACTTCTTTTTAAATGATTTCTGGTACCAGAATCTTTGATTGAAAAGTGACTATGAACAACAGAGTATCAAATATTTGTTGACTAAACATATTGTACTGTACTTGGATTTGTTTTTTTCTGTTTTGCTAATCAATTTCTTGTCATTTTCTAGTCATAAATCAAACACAAAAATCTAACATTCTTTGGTTCCAGCTTCTAAAATGTGATGATTTGCTACTTTTTGTCAGTTTCCTATCATTGTGAATTGATTATCTTTGTTTCCTGGAGCTGTTGGTGGGACAAAACAAGCAATATGAAGGCACCAAGTTGGTCTCCCAGAATATGTTAAGGACCATTTTACTATTTCATTGTAATATCCATGTAAACACAGCATAAAGTCAGGTAATGCTCGACAGCACAGTCCTGCACAGTTGGACACCAGTGAGACGCCACCAGTAAAAATCATCCCGGTTGCCATTTCAAAGTCAGCCATCTGCCGTAGCTTCTGTCCCCTCTACAAACAGGACGGGCCAGGGTTGGACAAATATAGTCACAGATCTTGGGGGTCAACAGCATGCCTGACATTCCTAAGCAGATGATGGGGGGCAATATTGGCAATATGAATAAGGGGGCCAATCTGCTTCCGACCCTATTAACACTGGCAGACGGCTACTCATAAGTCACCACGACTGAGCCTGTGGTCAGTTCATGCCATTGTATGACTGGCAGCCCTGTTTTACTTGGCAGACTGGCGTCGCTTCCGATGGAGCACCACCTGACCAACACACAAGGCTCGACTGTTTTTAGCAGGTTAACCAAGCAGCACTAAAGGTAACAGAAAAAGGTGCAGTCCATTGAATCACGACGGAGCAGATACAGTATACCTTACAGCCAAGTCAAATCAAATGTCATTTCAGACAAGCTCAAGTCAAATCAGATGCTGTCAGGTCTCTGCACTATTTAAAGTCAGTTTCTGAAAAAGTGAATTCTCAAAAAAATTCAGTATTCACATTTTACTTTGGCTTAACACACATGGACGTGGAAAGGGCAATGGACAAGTGAAGGATAAAGTAGTATTTTATCCTTTTCTTCTCTGAGCAGGAACAAGTATTCCAGAGAAAACATACGTGCAAATGATCAAATGACTGTTTGGCAGATATTAAACTTTTCTACAGTGATTTAAATTACATAGTGCCATGACACCTGTCATTAAAGGGTACTTTGCATGCACTATTTGGAACAGGAAAAACGGTAATATAAATTCTGCAGTATAACTAATGTGCAGGCATCCAAATTGGATATGTAATGGATCTGTTAAATCAACGTAACTTCATAATAAAGCAAAAAAAGGCAAGTACTCTGTGCCACCAGGTCAAATCAACATCCCAGCTCTTGTTTTTGTCTTGGCTGCTGCTTCCCTTTATATCCACCCACATCCATAATGACAGTCCTACTACAGAGATCAAGGTCGTGGAAAGTTCTGAGTGCGGTCTGGACGTGACTTTGACCAGATGTTTGGGGCATCTATTCTGGACTCAAACCCTTTCCAAGAGGGCTGTGGTCGTTTCTGTGAGGAACCAGTATCTAGCTCTAACCATAAGCAAGCCTTGAGTAGACAGTTGTGATTTGTTTTCCCAGCATGATTTGGAGAATATGTGAGCAGCAAGAAGGCGAAGCAGTGGTGATCAAGCACCTGCTGCTGTCATCGAATGGCCTCTTTAAACTTAAACAGCTGGTCTTGATCTTAGAACTTTCCCGGAGCATTCGCACAGTTTAGAGCAAGGAATCAGATCTTATTATCACGGATATGTAATTTATGGATACATGAATAAACGACAATCCAATTCAATATTTGCTTGTGGCACTTTGTGAACCCGAGGCACCAACGCTTCTCCAAGAATCATTCACTTGGTCATGCAGTGCTGATCATGAGAACACAAGGCTGTGGTTTTCACATCACCTCACAGCACAGCACATGTTCAGGGTGTTGTTAAAGGTCGCTTTGTCAACACAAGACATACGTACATGTGGAGTTCATGACCTGTATCTATTCACTGAGGGATGTGCTCATTCTATTAATGAAGAGTCAATCAACTGCAACATCTTAGTAATTATTAAGGACAATCCATGGTTTTCTGGAACATTTGTCATATTATTGGGAAGCCATCATTCCCATCAGTTATGACAACACTTTAGTAACCTCATAAACTAAACTTACTGCTGAGGACAAATCATACAAATGGACATACAGCCATCCATTTTCTATCCTTTTCTGCTTATGCTTAGAGGTTGTGGGGGGCTGGAGCCTACCTCAGCTGACACTGGGCAAGAGATGGGGTGCACCCTTGAGAGGTCGCCAATTCATTACAGAGATGACACGCATAGAGAAACAAACAACCATGCTCATGCACACATTCACACCTGAGCACAACTTAGTGTCACCAGTTTGCCCATATTGTATGTTCTTGGACTGTGGGAGGAAGCTGGCGCACCCGGAGGGAAGCCATGTAGACAACATGCAAACCTAGAACCTTCTTGCTGAGAGGCAGTGCTAAACTCAGCGCCATTGTACAACAGGGCAGATCGTATAAAAGGAAAGACTCAATTAAAACTGGAAGGAAAGAAAATGCTAAACGTATTACACCATCTGCCTATAAGGCCAACTATCTGGTTCAGCTTTAAGCTACCATTGTTAAAAGTGTTGGGTGCTTTAGTTTAGATAATAAACAGGAGACAAAATAGAACCAAACCTGAGCACTACCTTAAATAAATTGAGGAACTTTTAATTAGTTGAATACAGTTTTTAAAAAATGGGGCATGTGTCATCTGCTTTGTCATGCTGGGCATAATATCATTGACATTCAGCTCTGTGGCAGTCGAACAATCCAAATGCTGCCTAGGAAGGAGTGTCACAGACACGACAAAAAAAAAAAGTCACCTAGCAGATGAACAATGGGGCTTTTCTCTCAACTCAGTCAACCTCAAAAACTGCTTTGTTACCAGCGGTACCCCTTCCACCCCACTCCACTGCTATCAGCAAAAATCTAGCTGTGTGCGGCTTTGCTGCATGCGCCGTCTACTAAACATCACTCCACTTCTTGTGATAACACCTGACCTAAACAGATTATCCAGCCAGTATCAGGAGGCAAACCTTTGTGACTGAACTCATCCATATCACTGCCAATATTACTTTAAATGTCATTCTCAAAACTACTTTTCTATTTCCATCTTAGTTTATTTTGTAGTTTACTCTCTTACTTAACTTATCTCATTTCCATTGTTATTCTGTTTGGCACTGGTTCTTGCATTTACTCTTGATAAACTTATATTTTTATATCTCTAACACAAGAATTTCCTTCGGGATTATTAAAGTAAGACTAAGTAAGACTAACCCTTTTGTTGCATGTCCATCATGAGTATCATGAGGAAATAAAATAGCAGGCACTGACCTCATCTCCACTGGCCAACCGGTGGGTCAGCTCCTTCAGGCTCCGCATCATTCTCTCGTCCCTGAAGTCATATGGGAAGGTTTCCGTCCACTCTGTCAACAGCTGGAGGACCTTGGGAGCAATCTTCCTAACTCTCATCTGTAAATGCAGGATAAACACGTAAGTATTGAGTCCAGGCTATGTATTAGGTTCACACCTAAGAGCCCTGTTGAATCAAAATCAAAGGAACTAGTTTGTTAAAGTTAACTAAGGAGTCTTTGTTTGTGCATACCTTGTCCGCCTGAGGATCGCTGAGTCGCTGTTGCTCCATGCACAGGTGACATACCTTCGACATGAGCTCGTACGGGCGGATAAAGAGGCGAGAGTTGAGCAGGAAGGTGAAGATGTACGTCCTCTGTGGAGAGGTAAGAAAGTATGTTAGGAAGAGGAAATCATGATGTATCCTTTAAGTTTGAAAATGGCTTTTAAAGCTACATGAAATCTAAACTCACAAAGGGGAACAATACCTGAACAACAAAATATATAAATAGCAAGTAGAGCGAGTTGAAACTTTTAATCCCTGATGTGCAGACAGAAAAGGAGGTTCAAGAAACAAAGAGAGAGAATGATGGACAAGAAAATTGAGAGCGACTTTGGCACTTAACAGGGTCTCAAAGCACCAGAACTTCTTAGACAGAACAAAACAAAAAAAAGCGTTTCCTCCTTACTTTGATGAAACTGGAGAGGAAAAGAAACACCAGGGATAATACAAAGGTGAAATGTAACAGAATTGATACTCACATCTGGATAATAGTCTACAGTTGGGACCAAGTGGTGAATGAGGGCCTCCAGGGACCCGGACACCAGGTTGTTGTCATGATAAAAGAGGCCAGGGTAGCCCTCCTCCTTGGTTTGGTACAGGTTCTTGTTGTAGCCGCTGGTGTTCAGCTGCCCTGTGAATGGTGGTGTCTGAGGCATCTTGTCCTGCAAAAAGAAAAAGAACAATCATGGGAACGGTCAGTCAAGTTTCACCGCAGACACAGATGTAGGATGGCTAAACATTATCCATAATAGCTCTCAGACACAAACACAGACGGTGAAGGTTTGTTTGGGAAATGGTTCGGACACAGTCCTTCCTCCTCTGGATCCATGCCGCCCGTTTTAAACTTTTTGGGTTTAGGGTTTAGTTTATTTTGATAAACATATGGTTGACTGAAAAGGCTGAAAAGCTGTGAAGGGAAAACTGTGGTTGAGACACAAAAAGAAAGAAAAGAAAGGCAAGGAGGTTCATGAGTCATATGCAATATAATGACCACTAGAATAGATCCCACTGAGCTTCACAGAAAATTGAACCCTCAACCCTATTTATGCTTATTCTATAGAAACGTGGCCACATTATAGCCAAAATATAACTGTAGACTGATAGTGTGTGTCGTCTCATGTGCAACAAGAGCTGTAAATAACCAGATTTTAAGAAAACAAAACTGAAGAGGGCTTCGGATTTAACATTTGGTACTTTCCCATAAATCTTTATAAATCTTAATTCACTAATTTTAAAAAAAATGCATGACTAACAAAGATGTGAGACGATGACATAATGTTTATAAAGAAAGTCCTGTGTAGGTGCTTTAAAAAAAAGCAAACATGATTTACTGGAAAAGCCCACTGGTCGATCACGTTGCCTGTTTACTTCCACGTCTGCTGTGTGTGTGTCACTGTTTGTGGGTGCATGACACAAAGTGAGAAGAAGTGTACATGTTACAGAGGCAGAATAAATCACCATGATGCAGGGTATAATACCACACATGGAGGAACACGAGTACAGCCCTGTGCTTGGGTGTACGATGCTAAGGCACGATGCTAACATTGAATTAAAAAATGCCTGAGAGCGAGGCTGGCCAAAATTGATCCACCACTAAATCTGAGTTTTGGCCAAGTAGGAGGACAAGTTTAGACACGTTTGGCTTAGAAATTTATCAAATTACTCTGTCTGTATAATTCACTTTGCATTGATCTATATGGTTCTAACGATTATCCCTTTGTCAGTAAATGGATATGTTATTTCTGACGTATCAAATTAGCATTTTTAGGAATGGTGTGGGGAATCTGAGTGTTTGGAAAGGCCGAGCAGCTGAAAGAAATCACAAAAACATCATAAGTACAGAATGCTTTAACATCTGTAACCTTTGGTTTTCACTTAAAGAAGCATAGTAAATACTAAAGAATCAAGTAACATTGATACAAAGTCAGAAAATCAACTCAGTCAGTTGACATTTACCTACATTAGCGTCCAAAAGCTACTGGTCAAACCAGAAGCCTTAGGGGACAGAGATAATGTGTGTGATGAACCAAGCCAAGGTGCATAGTCTTGATTTAACCCTTCAAAGAACTGAGGACCATCTTAATACCCTAAATTCAATCTCTAAAACTCAAGCTGGTCGTCACAAAGACCAACAGGCTCAGACTCACTTTCCTCTGCCAGCCTCCTGACCTCTGAACCTGGTACTTTGGCTCAAACCCATGCCAGGCAGTCTTATGGCTGGGGAAACACAAAGGGCCTTTTCACTTTGCGGGATGGAGGGTGGACGGTCAGGGGTCGGCGCAGGGTACAACAGCCCCACCCCCACACACTGTCACACTCCTCCAAAACCCCACGTCCTTGACAATATGCTGCCCCATGGCTGCCTGCCGAGTCAGGAAGCCTTTAAGGCTGATGCATTGCTGTACTGCCAGAGACGGATACGGGGAAGCCAGGGTGCATAAACTGCACCTGCCCACACTGGCACAAGTACTTAAAATAAATTTAGGGCATCATTGTCCTGTGGTGTAATTCTGGCTTGCAGAGGAAGCTTATGAAAGAAAAAAAAAGGAAATCATAGGGATGAACGCGTGCTATCAGAGCAGAGAATTAACTATTCTGTTATTCTGTAACAGGCACAGTTCTGTTTGCTTTTGCAGGAACACACACACAGCTTGATATAGACACCAAAACAAATCCTATTTATTCTTAAGTTCACTTAAAGCCTCCATCGACACGAGGGAAAACCATCCACCCTCCCATTTTCACATGCCGGCCTCTCCATAATGCACGCGTGCACACGGAATCCATTGCTATTATTCAGCCAGACAACCATGGCCATTTCCATGAGAAAGGCGAGTGCGAAGAGTCAGAAGACAGCAGCCCGAGCATCTGCTGCACCATGTGGCCTCCACAGAAAGGGAGAAATCCTGACAGAGGGATAATAAAAACTCAAGTGTTCTGCAATCTTGTTTATTCCGCAGAGGGTTTTTACTGAAAGCGCTCTATTCTTAACTGTAGCGTACCTCATACTTATTTAGCTACAGTTTCTTACATCAAAATACAAACACAGACATTTAGAGTTCAAAAAAGCAGCTCTAAACAAACAACTGCAGTTACGATGATCACATCGGCAGCAGGTGATCGAGGACTGGGAACGCGTCTCAGTCACTTTTCCCAGATGGGATGGAAACCACCAACTCCCTCATCCCACACACTGGCTTTTCTTACCATGAAGGGGGAGTTTGTTTTAGTTGGATGTAGAGACCAACGATTAGAAACTGACAGATTAATAAAAAAAAAAAAATATATATATATATATATAATAAGTAGCAGATAGGGATGCACTTATGCACTTGTGTCAGTATCTGGGTCAATACTGACCTTATTAAGTGACTCGGGTATCAACTAGACATAAATGTAATTTACATATACTCAGTAACTCTTAGTATTTAGTACATCTACTATGTCACTGCAGACCGCTCACAGCAATACCTGGATACCTGTGGATTACCTATGTACAATGAAGTTGATAAAATCTAATACTGCATCAAGTGGTATTTAATCTTCAGTACTGTGACATCATTCTCCCTCTCTGATGTTTTTGAACTGGCAAACAATTTGGATTAATCTCATGCTGCCAGGGACAGGTGGGCTTCTTTGTAGATAAAAGCTGTGTCTTTAATACAAAAACAACCCCCTTAGACAGAAGACACCAGGAGATCAGATGATGCACTTTGTCCTCTTCTGTGATCTCAGCTCGTGCAGATCGGGTTCCGCATTTCTTTACAGTTAAAACAGTTTTTTTTCTATAATACCTTTCAAAACTAGGTAGGAAAGGTAGAAAAACAAAGAACATTAAAAAGAAAAATGAAGTTTCACTAATAATTAGTTTGTTCTCGCTGCTGTGAGAGAATACCACCAGCTCTATCTCTGGGCTCAAGGCAAGAGTTTCTATTCTCGTCTGCTCTGCTCTGCTCTGCACATGCCAGCTGCAGCCTTCACCATAATCCTAAAAACAAAGTGCAGGATGCTTACGAGCAGCAACAACTGACACCCAGATTTCCATTTGGCTTCCAGGTGTCTGTGTCGGAGTACTAGTTGTGGTAAGGGGCTTTGGTGGGGACGTCATTTGTCAAGTCCTCAGAGCTGACAAAAGCAAACTCTTAACACGTTGCTGTTGTTGTAGCGCAGTCGCTGGCTGGGTGGCAGCTGAAGGTAAACAAACAAAATGCCACAGCTTGGCTGTTGGGGGGGGGGTGTTTTGGTTGGATAGATGGTTTGAATTATTGCCTTGCTGGTTTTGTTTGTGTTGCCATCTGTCACAGTTTGTAAAAAAGAAGCCTGCTTTGGACTTAAATTAGATTTAAAAACAGAGGAAACAAATTTCTGTCTGTTTCTACTCATCCATGAGTTAATTGATGATTTTGCACTCAGCTAAAAAGGATGTTGTTGTTAAGCGACTTAGAAATTATTGCTTTAAGGTGAAAACTTTGGTATATTTGGACAAACTGAGGACTTTTCTGGCAATGGCAAAATCCATTTGAAACAGTTAAAATGTCATAATGTTTTTAGCCACCAATTTTAAACCAAGATATTCTTTAAATGCTGAAACTCAAACCAGTTTTAACACTCATGACGACTCTGTTGCAACTTTGTTTTTATTGACTAAAGATTAGATCACTGGTTATCACATGCCAGCAAATCCCTGAGAAGACTGCCTGACTCCAGCTGACTCACGGGTGTCCCATGGTAGTCCGGAGGGGCTGTTCTCCCCTCCTTCCAAGCATTTACACGAGGAAGTAGTACTCAGACACCTTCCTAATGAAACTGAAAGACGTTAGTGTTTCACTGATCATGTGCTGGAGCACTTGGAGGTGAATGTTTGAGCTGATGTGAAGAGCAAACTCAACTTCAAGTCTTAGGTCATGATTCATCAAAAGGTTATAGAAATGTCAAAATATTTCCCTTTTTGATGAGGGGGGGGGGGACTTTTTTTAATCAGCAGAGAACCTCCACAGGCAAATGTCACATTTGGGGGTAAAACCCTGCCATTTAGATGAAAATCCCTTCCAGCTGCAGAGCCATCAATGACACAAGCTTGCAGGTAATTTTGTCTCTAAATGTGTGGGTGGGGCTGCCTCCCCAGCCTGGTGTCTTCCTTGCTTTAATTAAAAGCTATATCAAAGAGCCAACAGAGGCTCTTCCCGCCCTGCCCGCAGTGTTAACGGGCGGCGATCAGCAGTTCAGAGGCTGTAAAGAAAAAAGCCTGAACACACAGAAAAACCATTCCTGCAAACACAAGTAGCCAGACACTCGTTTACTGTTCGAGCCACCACCACGGACCCCGAGACATTTCTAAAGACCCTCCTCCAATGACGAGGAATGCACAGGTCAAAGCAGTAAAGCTCTGAGATCTCTGATGCAATAAAACATCTTGTGAGAAGTGGCTTGAACAATGGTGTCCACAGAAATGGAACTGAAGACAAGAAGTAGAGAAGTGTTGTGTTTTGGTTGTTTTTTTTGCTTTACTGGGGAAGAAGGAGGCTACAGCAGTCTGGGAATGTTGTGAGACACTTCAGGGACCTGCAGTAAATCACTTCCCCTGCATAAACACTTAAACGCATGAGGAATCTCACTCATCCATGGCTTGAGGAAATGAGGGTGAGAGATAGCCGAGTGGCTGCACAAGAGGGTGAAGAGGCCACAGCGGAATAGTGGAAGCAGACTAAATAAAGACGGCTGGTTGGTGGTGGTGCTTCAAACTGGTGTGTGTTCGGGTTCTTCACACCAAACCAGGCTGAAGAACGGTGAGTAAAAATACACCTGTATTACAGGGCTGCAATCAAAGTGTGGGACGGGAACATGAAAAAAACACATCAACATCTTCCCAGCCAGTGTCTTAAACAAACAAAGTTCTGGTGTAAGTATGGACACATTACCACAGAGGAGGAAGTGAACATTACACAACTTTAGAGTAGAGGACAGACTCCAACGGCAGCGAGATCATGCAGGTCCTCGAAAAGAGAGAGGGTTCACCACAGATCCATCTTTTTCAACCATTCTGACCTGCCGATAGGTCAGACGGTATACAAACCCAGACCATGCAGCTTCACCTCGTCCACTCACTCAAGCCCATTTTCCTCCTCGAGTGTAAATATCCCCATCAACTAACCCGATAAGCATTCGCGTTCGCAAACAAAATGTATTTGTCATCACCACTATAGCACCCCTATAGCGAAGTTTCCATGAAATTCTGCAAACTGAACTGAAAAGATAAATATTACATTTTATTGAACACCCTTTGTTGGCTAAAAATATCAATCTTTTCCACACGCCTGCCATCCAACAGCAGGATGCTGGTGTAAAAGTGCAGCCACTCACAGCTCATCCAGCTTTCTTCACTACACCCACACCAGTAATGAGAGCTAGTATAACCATCACTGTTTTGACTCTGGATACTGTTTGCAGCTGTTGTACTGAGTGGTAAAAATCACAGTTCTCATTAGGATTCTGTCACCAGGCGACATCAGTCCCTGACAGCCACATGGATTCCTCTCCCCCCCCCCTGCAGACATCCTGCACAGGGGGACACTGCGGCAGAAACACCTCTATGGCTGCTACTTCTGATTCTTCCCCTGAATATTTATGAAACTGAGTAAACAGCAGGCTAAGATTCGACATGCTGAAGTTGAGAAAATATGCTGCCACAACATCTCTATTTGTCTGCAACCACTACTAAACACCAGAGTACAGTAGCAATCATGTAATCCACAGCAACAATAACTCACTCAAGTGTTCCAGAGGAGGCACCCTCACATGGTCCTGCCAGATCACCAATAAACGGATTTAACTTGTCAGCACATTAAGGAATACAGTGCAATGGCACAGAAGGCCAAGGAGAACAGGCCAGTTATTCAACAGAGAAGTGGGATTAACTTCACTGATCCCTCACTGTCTTACAGGGGAGGAGAAACTAAGGGGGTGAGGGGGGAATCCTCTTAGCCAGAAGGTAGTGGGGGTTAAAAATAGTCCGCCATTGACACCGATTTCAAAAAATCCCATTAATAGGGTACATTTTAGGAGTCGTTTATGAGGGAAAATGAAAACAAAAAAACATCTACTGAGTAAACCAGCCAATTTGGATACCGTTACACTTGTTTGTTGTGATCCTGGACAATAGAGATTTGGATAAAGTCAATAAAGGCGCAATGTCAGCAGTCACGGTAGCAAATTCAATTAAAAAATAAAATATTAGAATCTCAAGATGAGATCTTAATACTTGTCAAGTCAGAGCATTTAGTCAATGGTCAATTCATTTGCAAACACTGCTCATCCTCTTTGGCTGGAAATAAAGTGCGCTCTTTCCACCTGCGCGCATTTCCGAAACGCAGTGGATCTTCGATGTGCACAAACATTTAATAAAAACCCTCAAACACTAAACATGCACACAATTAGTCCTCACAACTCACCTCAACAAGCAGCAATCGAGGTGCTCCGATCCTTTCCCAAAAATGTGCCAAACAGCCTTTCAGTAGCTGAGACTTTCCTTTCACATGTGAATGAAGCGAGGTGGTGAAGCCCAGCGGTCCTTCGCGCTCCGCAGTCAATGCAGCATTATTCAGTTGTAAATAGAAAAAGTAAAGATGTACGTATTCTCCTTCTCTTTTTTTTAGCGCAGCAGCAGCAGCATTGGATTTGCTCAGAGAAGAATCCACATCAATGAGTGACGGACCTGGCTGTGCTGCTCCGCCGCCGCTTTCTCTAGTGTGTGAGCTCCGGAGTCTCGACCAGCCTCAAGACTTTATGAGGGACAGGCAGCCAATCAGAGCACAGAAGCACACCCCCTCTGGTTTCCTTTTTCCATCAGCATCATTCTCATCCTACATGTTTCACTTCTCTGTTCATTTGGGGGGGTTTCAGCTGAAGTAATACCAGAATAAGGAATTTTCTCAGGTCTAACATTCGTTTAGTGGGTGTAGACTGTATGTTTGTGGTGTCATTGTGTGGTTTGTGTTATTTTCTCTCTCTCTTTCATCATGTTTGTATTTTCTTGTCTTTTCATTATTCCTTTTGGTTTACAATTTACTGTAAAGCACACCAAGTTTATTTGTACGTAAAACATTTTTTTGTTTGTTTTTACAGTCAGGAAAAAAAAGTCAGAGTGCTGACTTTAATCTCAGAAGTCTAAAGATAAATATTTCACGTGGTCCTTATCCTCCTCCGTATATTCGAAATGAATCATTCAATAAAAAATGTCTTGCCTTGCTTAGAAATTATAATGAGACAACATAGGCCTAATTATGTCAGACTGTACAACCAGCATGCTATCAACCAACGGTACATGCTACAATGCTTACATGCTGATGCTTAGCAGGAATGACCCCTTTTACACAGCTTACACAGCACCACTGTGTGATAATTAGTTTAGACATTTTTATTTATCCTTTATTTAAAGGGTGGGTCAAACAAGAATGAATTCTCATCTAAACTGACATGGAAAGAGGAGAAAGTGGACTTCCAAGAAAAATATTGTAAATTGTTCTTTAACTCTTTCATATCTGCAGAAAATATGTTCAAAAGCCTATTTTTAATTTGTTTACAAGAACTGTTTTGCTTATCTTTCAAGAACGGAAAAAAACAGAAGACTATAATTTTTCACCTTCTTAAAGCCAAACTGCACCGCAATTCATTTAAACTTAACAGCAGAGAAATGTTACATATACACGGACTACATATGTGATGTTTTCAGCCATAGGATTATTTGTGCTTGGCCGATTTTCTCCACATTTCAGAGCAGAATAATAAGCCACGGTATAATAACAGCAAATCACCACAAATCTCATCAACATCCTGAGGTATTGCGTAATGTGGTATTGGCACAGATTTACGCATATGCACTAATCCGTCTTTCCTCTCGCTGAAATGACTGCAAGGGGTTTGACCACAGAGATCACGATCGCATCCATTATGTTTAACGCGATGGGACGCAAACACAACAATGTATATCATCAAACACTCCAAACAAGGATCCGGTCTTCATTTCAAGTGGAAATTTTGGGCATTAAACTTTTCTCTCTAATATACTGCAGCAAAAATAATTGAAAACATTCAAATTTAGAGCTCATCAAAGTCTGGATTACTTTTCCTAACAGTTTATTATAACAACAAACAGTGGACATTACAAAAAAGCATTAAGCGTTAAAAGAAACCACATAAAGAAAAAAGGCTTTATTATATACTGTATAAATTCTGGTCAACTAATCTCATTTAAGAGAAAAAAAAACAACAAAGCGCACATACACACAAATACTTTTTTCTACCCTCTGTTTTCTGTTTTCATTTTTCTACCCGTTTATGGCTCATGTGTCCATACTGAAGATGTAAACTTTTAAGAATGGCTCAAAAACATAGTTTCACAAAACAGCTGGGAACAGTAGTTTTCTGGAAAAACGGTACCAACGCAGGAGGAAGTCTAGCAATCATTCAGGACTAGTTCCAGTGGCGGATTCATCCACTTTGGGTGTTCTTGTGAGTTTTTGGAGCAGCAGGACTGTTTATGTGGTGTCGAGTCCAAATAAACTGTGTTCATTGT
Organism: Chaunax sp. Z400; assembly: GCA_037577475.1. NCBI lineage: Eukaryota > Metazoa > Chordata > Actinopteri > Lophiiformes > Chaunacidae > Chaunax > Chaunax sp. Z400. The sequence goes on along the minus strand of CM075187.1, from coordinate 21,171,237 downwards.
AATGAAGGAACACACCATACAGTGCAAAGGTGTGGCTCATTGTTGTTTTTAATAGCTTTTGGACAACAATGGAACTCTGTGTCACAGTATAGGATGTATCAGGATCACATTTCATGATACTTGTTAGTAGCATCAATTCACTGTTGGTTTTAGTCTTCTGTGGGATTTGTTGACAATAAGAACATAGAACGTCACCAGTCGTATCCTTGAAGTATTCCCGTGTATGGTTTCAAACAGGAGTACCAGTGTTGATTACAGTCTGGTTTCAGCATTTCTAAAGGGTAAGGAAGTGGGGCTCGTTCACACTCTGTCCCTTCAGGGCAGCCTGAATGAATGAATGGTCAATCTTGAATGGTCCAGTAAAAGATTTCCAGTTTCTATTAAGGTAACAATCAGCATGGGGCAGCTACAGCCTGGAGGTTTAATAAATAAGATTCCTGCAAGTGTGAACGCAAAGCAGGGAGAACAAAATCCCATCACAAAAAGAGATGCTGTTTTTATGGGTAATATAAGGTTTGCATCTCTAACATTTGAAATATACGGCGCTGTAAAAAGGTACAATATGTCCACAGTTTCATTAACAGTGTGTGACTTACGACATCTGATATTTAGTCTCTAAGACAGAGCCTCAGTAATGCATCAGAACTGTGCTAAAGGTCTGTTATGCAAGTGAGACAACTAGGCAGATGTGCTGGATTTCAAATGTTCCAGCAATGAAATAAATAAATACTGACTTTGTTCGTGCTGCATTCCCCATATGGCTTCAACATTTAACAGGAAGATGGGAATCAGGAATTTATTGTCAGATGTTGCTTTCCATTTGTACCACCCTGCAGTAGCCTGGTCACACTCCTGTGTCTTGCTCATGGACACATTCTGCATGATGATCAACACTTTTCCCACGCTGAGGGACCGAAAATATGTGTACAATTGACGGGCAGATGTTGTAATAACATCTGCACTGGCGAACAAGGCAATAAATAATCCTCATACTCAAGATATCTATATTTTATATCACCTTACTGATGTCAGAGCTCTGGCAGATCTGCTCTGCATGCCATGCTTATATTCTACGAGTCTGAATTTTCAATTTTCATAAATGTGGAGCTAAAAATGTTTTTTTAGTGTGTTATATTCACAATGTGCAGTACTCTGATACATATGCATTTCAGAATTATTGCAAAATATATGCGATTAAATGATCTGTATGACACACACTGACACTCAAACAACCATAATGAAGTCGTCACTTGGGTTATTGAGAGTTTAGCAATTGGGCAATTTTGCCAAAAAATCTGTAGAGATTACGGAGCACAGAGGACTGTCTCTTTAGTACCAAAGGTCTACTGTTTGCAAACAGATTCTAGTGGGAAATATGTACTTTATTTATATTTATATAGAGGTGCATAAAATAGTCCAATTGTTCCATTTGGTACAATTAACTAACAAAAAATCTCAAACATGTAGACTTGAGCTGTAATTTCTACTTCCAAGTTTCTGAGCATGATTGACCATTGACTGTCAGTCAGAATTCTTCTTATACTGACAAACCCTTGGATACTGAGGGTCTTCTCCTGGATGTGGTTCAATAAAATGTTCCCTTCTTTATCAGTAAGGTTTAAGACCTAAACAAAGCTGCCCTGAATGTGACTGGATTATCAGTGCCATTATTTGGTTCCTCCTGAGATTGAATACGATCCCATACTTTGGGTAAGCCAGTGTAAAAATCTTTGGTGTGGGTGCGTCCTAAGGTCCGTCTTAGTTGGAATAAGATTCCAACTAATAATAGTTAGTTTATGGTATGATTTGGACCATCTGGTGTCTCTGCTACAGTCTGACTGCCTTCACATTTACACCTGTGTTCTCTGGCTAAACTTGTGAGGAGCTCCAGGACTCTTATCTCATGCTCCATGCGAGCTTTCTCCCTCCTCTCCTCCCTCTCAGCCGTCTCCTTCTGCCGCCGTTCCTCCCTCTGCAGCCACTGGGCCAGGAGCTCCTGATTCCAGCGCGCCTGCTCCTGCCGCTGACTCTCCAGCTGCTCCAGCAGGCCCCGAGTGTCCGACACCAGCCGCTGGAAGCACTCTGCCAGGTGCTTGAGGATGGGTTCCAGGTAGGGGGACTCAGGGTGGAGGTGACCAGAGGGGGGGAGGGCGTTGGGGCTAGGAACTGGGGGTGCAGTGAGTGGAGAAGCAGTGCACCGAGTACGAGGGGGAGGAGAAGGAACAGGTGGAGGTGGTACTACAGGTGGGGAAGGAGAGCTCAAGCTGTTTTCCATGAGTGTACCTATCACACAGGATATGAAATCGTACAGATATGAGATTATTACAGGATTACTAGTTGAATGATTTTTCAACAATGCCAAATATTCTGTGGTTTCAGCTCCTCAAATGTAAATATTTGTTGCTTTTCTTCATTTTATGTGATAGCAAATTGAATATTTTAAGTTTCTAGGCATTTCATTGGACAAAAGACATCACTGTAAGAAGTCTTTAAGGTTCCTATGGAAACATAAAGTAACACAGTGATAAACAGAAGATTTGTAATCATATGCATATAAAAAACAGCTGCACTTGTCTTACCCAGTAGCAAGCACACCAAATTTGACAGACTGCATAAGTGAACAAAAATACTTAAAAATATTGATCTGCTATTCTAAAATGAGTTGTTGATCTTAAACAATATTTCTGAAGATATGTTTGCTCAGAATGATAATTCAAAATATTATTTTTTAAAATGTGGGTTGAAGTTACCATCAATGTTGACAGAAGTTGGGAAAAACATATTTTTATAATTATATTATAAAAGTACTGGCCAACCTCAGCATACTCCATCTGTTGTGTCTCAGATCAGGTGTTTTTTGACCGCTGTATCACATAAGTGTTGTGATTTTTTTCAGGTACAAGTTCAAAGTTAACATGAACATGTACAAATATATGACATTTATGGTGTACATAAAAAGTTTGTGCCAACAATGTAAAATAGTGAGACTATAGGAAACCAAAAATGCACAGCCACGTAGCAGGTGACAGTGTGTCAATACATACCACTAATTTCTCTGTGAATGGGGGATTCCTGATAAACTTGATTGTGTCTGTCTCTCAGGTGCTGTGGGAATCTTGTATTGCTGAACTCGAATTTATCTGTTGAATCTTCTCTGTCCTCCAACTTGACTTCAGAGTCCAGCTGCCAAGGCTGACAGCTGCCTCGCTCCTCTAAAGTACCACTCAAACGTCTTCCTGTCCTCCCCAAAGAACCAACATGATGTCCACTAATCTCTGTAGTAGAAGTTAAATTAGGCAGGATACTTCCTGTCCTGTCAGTGTAGTCAAGTTGGTGCTCCGCCATCCTATCTGGAGAAACTAAATAGGGCTCCCCTTCCCCTCCCGCTGACCTACGACCCAACACAGCATCCATGTCGGCAAAGTATTTAAAAGTGCAAGGCTGCGAGCTGTCAACAGTCCTCTGTAGTTTTGCTCTCACATAGTTAGCCTTCAGAGTTTTGACTCGAAGCCTGCATTGGTGTGGACTCCGAGAGAAACCCATCTCACTCATGCGGGCCGAGAGGTGCTTGAAGACGTGGCGGTTGCGAAGGTTTTCTGCCAAACTCTTCTGGACACGCTCATCGCTCCAGGCACACAGTAGCACCTGAGTCTCCTCCACTGTCCAATTAACTGAACGCTCAGCTTCTCGTTTTCCTGTGCATGGAAAAGTACGGCTGAATACAGTGAATGCTGGTGGAGAACCATAGAATTGCACGACATCATCACGATGACATCATTAGATAGACATATGGTAGATCATTGACCCTTGGTTTCATTTCGCAAAGGTTTTGTACAAAGCTATGGAAGAGGAAGCATAATTACATATAGATTGAATGTAGATGCAAGGCTATTGGGGAAAAAAGACATCAATTGAAACATCAAGTAATGCCTATACAGTTACTGTAAACCACAAATTTAATCCAATTAGAATCAAACAGTGGCCTGTTTATCACAATGTAGAAATAATTTAGTTAATGTGCAGGTGTTATGTTTTTTTGGCACAAAGCCACAGTCAATTATGTATTAAATCGCTTTCAAAATAAGTAGTCTATTCTCACTTATAAAAGATGTGGGAAACACTTGAGACAATTTCATGTGTGATGCAATAGAATAACAACTCTAAAACATTTTTAACAAAATCAGAACATCATAAACTGAATGAAAGTAGGTTTCATCACAGGTTGATGTAGTAAACTGCATTACATTTCCCTAGATGGACTGACGGACTGAGTGTCCAGGTGCAACCACAGCAAAGAAGCAACAACACATACAACGGGCTACATCTTCAACTATGTGATTTTAAACTGAAATGACTAGAAAACTGCCCCATTCTAGAACCTAATTTATAATTAATGCTCCCACCACAGGACAATAGGGTTCAATGGTGATGTGTCTATATAAACGAGAGCCTGCAGATGTTCTGTTGACCCATACCTAATCCCACTGATCTAGTAAGAAAATAGTTTCAAACGAGAGGGAAATAATCTGCATCGCACTACGCACCGTAGTTTTAGGTGCGTCTACCAACTGACTAGGCAGCAAAACAAAGGCTAACGTGGTGTTTACTTTTCGTTAATAAATAAGTGCGCGTATTCTGCAGCGGTAAGGTTAAGTTACAACGAAATTTAACAACTAGCTTCAAAAACATAGTCATAGTCCATTGTCATGAACTGTTTGTTTTTTTTAAGTAAATCTCTCTCATGCTTACTAGTTGGCCTGATAGGAAGCTGGCACTGGATGTTACAGATCAGCTAATGTTACCAGGTGAAAAGTTAAGGGTTAGCTAATAAGCTAATTCAAATAACATACAGAAAATGACTACCCTGACAACACTGTCCGTAGTTCAAAAGGCTCAGGATGTCGCTGGACAAGCAGAACAAATAGCAATGCATGGTTCAATAGTTTAATAACTGAGTGTGACCAGGGTAGAAATCAATTTCTGCTCTGCTAGGGTTAGAAGCTAACAGTTAGCAGACCTAGCTAATAGACTACATTCTGACTCTTCTGCCGATTAATCCATAAAGAAAACATGTCGGCTGCTTAAAGGACTCTTACTTTTAGTCGTTGAAACGGAGTTGGTCGAGTTGATGATCGGAGGATTCATTTTAACTCTCTACTGAGAATGTAAACAATCCTCTCAAACACCGACAGTCCTCTCTTCCGGGTGACGTCGGGTTCATTGCGTGACGTCGCGTACCGATTGCAGCGTTGTTAAAATGTTAAATAAATAAGGACAGAGAACAACAATTAATTAATTAGTGAACAATTTAAAACGAGACACTAATCATATTCTGTGTGTACCTATAAGTCATGCTAAAATTATTTTACACACATAATGTTATATCTTCAGCTTAATCTTCATGTAGGCCTATTAGAGATTCCTGTAAGTAATATACAGTATTTTTTCTAATCTGCAATGTTCCCATTAACTCTAGATTCATGATGGAAGATGGAAGAAGAAAAATTGAACTCTTTTTAAATAAATGTAAACATAAATACATTTGTTTCTTTTAGGGATGTTTAGGTTATCTTAATATGAGGAAATATTCAAAAGCATTAAAAGTCCGAATACGAATGAAACTTCATTTACAATGAGACACAACAAACACATTTACTACACATCTACTGTATTAAAGCTCAAGAATGTCAGCCCTACCCTCACACCACCAGCCCCTGGGTTATGTGAGTGGGGGTTAAGGTAGGTCTATGTGTGGTATACTATAGTAAAGCTGTGCTCAGACAGACAAGAGCTCTGCATGGATAAATGCAGCCACCTTATTTGTTTCAATGACAAATGTGGGAAGCCTAAGGCATTGTTGTAAAAGAAAAAAAAAGTTGCCACTGCACACTCCAATGCAATCCATCTTGCAACAAAATAAGGTGATCAAATACATATTCACAATAATCCATAATTTATAAATCAGTGTGCAGTGTTTTGGTGTGTGTCAACTCTCCAACAACATAGTGGTGCTATGAATGCCGCTATAATCCTGTCTCGTAGGCTTTGCAGTTATCTAGCTTGTACATTGGTCCAGCTGAGACAGACCCTAGTAATGTGTGCTCGCAATGTGCCTCGATTCCAAAAATTCCCCTTGACCTAATCCTTAATTGAGAAAAACGAACACTATAGAGCGAGACACCCTGGTAAGAAAAGACAATGTGCAGGATAGAACAGAAACAGCTGACCAAGTCAACTATACAGTCTTTATTTCACTAAACTAAGAGGCCATTTGATGACATGTCTCTGACAACAACAGAGCTTACCTCTTTTTCTTCGGTACAGTTTGAGTAAAGTCACTCCTGTATTTACAGCTTTCAAAATGCAATCATTTCACCCAAGATGCATTTTACCGCTAAGTGTGAACATGTCCTCAGATACCACAAATCTGTCTAAATCATCTTGAATAACAAGAGGAAATGGCTCCTTAGGAGGCTGTGAGGTGATAATGGGTTGTCTTGTGAATTCTCTGCCTGTCTGTAGAGAACATTAAGATCTCTGGGGTCCCTCCTTCCATTTCGCCTCTTCAGTCTTTCATCCACAAACACAGCAATTAGCAGGGAGGGGTCCTGAAGTGTTGCTAATGCAGATTCAGTCTGCTCTCCTGCAGTTACATTTGCATTTTGAGCTTTCAGCCCTTTGTTCTGTTATAGAGTGACTTGGAATGAGTTTAATAGTAATCTTAAGGGAGCAGACCATTGTCATATACCCTTAAAACCCATTTTCTTTTGTCTACATCTCCTTATTATAGTGCAATGCAGATAGTGCTTGAAGTGGAATAAAATGATTGCCAGCCTTAGAAACACAGAATGTGCCCGGAATGTTATGAATGTGGCATTTAGTGTTTGATGATATAATGTTACTGGAATCTGACATATACAATATTACCATTAGTTATGTTGCTGTTACATCACTAAAATGTTACCATGCATGGTGTTTTACAACACCTGGTCAATGTCCTCAGCCTGATGTTTCCTATACTTTATATAAGTACCTTTAGTGTGTGGTGGAATTAAGTCGGTAGACTGAGACCACCGAGGTTCACCACAGAGCGCCACAGGAAGTCTTTTCTACCAGTGGCCATCAAACTATACAACTCCTCTCCCTTCTGCAGGAATGAAACCTTAGAAATCGGAACAATAATGCCAACAATATGTGCAATACGACTTTTTTTTCAACTTCATCACTATTATTATTACCGTGAACAGAATTGCTTTTACTTCATGTGCAATATTTGGTTCATTATCATGCCAAGATAGTAGCCAAATTTTGTTCACTCTCATCTGCAATATTACTGTCAGTTTGACTATTGTGTATATTAGCATGTTGAATATTATGTACACTACTACTCTCATTATCAGGTGCAATATTACTCTTTGTTACTACTCCATATCACTGGCAATATTACTTTCAATGTCACTCTCATTTCCATTTTAGTTTATTTTTTAGTTTATTTTTAACTTATCTTTATTTATATTGTTATTCTGTTAGGCGTTGGTTCTTGCATTTACTTCTGATACACTTTATATTTTTATTTTCACCTATATTTAATACTGTTTTTTTAGATCCTGTATTGTTACTATAGTTTGGAGCCATCTCTGGCAAAAGAACTTCCTTCGGGATTAATAAAGTTCTATCTTATTTTATCATATTTTAAAAGGTCTGGATGCCCCTGGATATTTTCTCTTCTTTGTTCTTCTTTTTCCCCATGCAAAGTGGTGCACAGCACAGACACTCGTTGCTAATTTCCAAGTAAAACAGTCGTCATTTTCACTCCCAGCACCCATGTTGTGTAAGTAGTAAATGTACTTGTGCCCACTGGTGTGCACAGTGTAGGTCTTAAAATGAGGCATGGTCAGACACATTGTTGTTGCTTTCTTGAAGCAGCTGAAAGCAAATTCACCATCGACAGAAGAAACCTGGTCTGAAGTCAGTGGTGCAGTATTTTTAAAGCTATTTAACAGGCAAATTATTCTGATGATGTGACCGACAAATGTCCACTATGCTTGTTTCCGTATGTTCAGGAATGTAACTGCAGCAAATGCTGTGGGACATTTCAGCAGCAAACCTAAAAGCTGTATAGTTGGAAGTCTGACAGGAGTGAGGAAATTCTCCAGAGGAAACAGAATTAAAATGTAACTTCTGAAACTAACAAAGTGACAGCTCCAATGAAGTGCAGGATTTATCAGGAGGGCAGCTGATTTTCTACCAATAATTTCACTTAATAAACCTGGACTAAACATGTTTGCAGATTTAAATAATTAGTTAAGTTACAGTAGGTGCTTTTACATAAATGATATAATGTTTCTCTTAATGGGGAGATGCACTAATAGCTTGTGCAGCTGGGGGAATCACATGAAAGATGTATTATTTCACCCACCAGCATCCATTCCGCCATTAAATCAGAATTATAATTTTTACGACACTCAAAGAGACGCACAGAAACCTCAACCCTCACAGCAACGATGGAGGCAGAGGGTCCACCAGTAAAGGACCACATACCTGACCTTCAGCCAAGATGAGTGCTGCTATTTGATTAGTAATGCACCATGAACAGACACCGCTAATTTTAAAGGGAATGGGAGACGACCCACTGAGTGCTGTAATTCATATTACGCCCAAAAGGTGAAGTGATTCTGATTTTTTTCAAGGCAGTGTGAAAATAAAAATCAAAAATTTTCCTATCAGATTTGAGTCACTTTCATATGTGGTCCTAGATTGGATACATATCCGATTTGTGGCCATGTGACATGAATGCAGTCAAACTGGAATTCATGTGCTGTTGACATCAGCCAGCGCCGGCAGGGCGGTCAAATTAAATGACTAGAGAGGAGAGATAACAACAACAAGGCAGATAATCAGCATAGTTAACAGCTGACCAAGTGTTTGCCGTCATTCAGAGCAAACCTTCATGCATGCATTCGCTAATAATGCGTCCATTTCTGTTGGAATACCATGAGTCATCTAAAAAAAAAAATATTTTCTTGTTGGTGATGCAGATACCTTGTGCAAAAATGCATCAATGTGTGCATGCCTGGCATTTCGGAGGACAGATGTGTTCACATTCAAGCAAGACACAGGTTACTGTAATTGTGGATGTAAACCATAAAGATAACAAATCTGATCTGATTTTAAAAAAACAATGAAGAATGAACAATGAGGGTTGTTATGTGACTGTGGACTTTGTAAGTCAGGCATAGAGGAAATCTGATTTTGTAGTTTCTATCTTGGAAATAGCTGTAGGGCCTGGAACTGCAGTTAGACATAAAGATCTTCTTCACAGCAGAGAGCACAGCACTAACTATTTTGGCGTGCACACACACACTAACACGTACAAATGATGAGCCTGCCACAGCATAGGTAATTACAGAGGAAGAGGGGAGCCGAGACAGTCGACTGGACATTCATCCTATTACACATGCATGCCTCCAGGCTGTTGCCTGCTGGCCCTCTGAGGGACATAACACACTCTTCTCTCACACAAACAAAGGCTAAGAAATCCTTTCCAACATTCTCAAAAAACACATCTAGACAGTAAGGGTCGACGGCTTGATGAATCTTTGAATATTATTATTAAATTACATCACTAACAACAATATCTGCCTTGTTATTATTAATTCATACATATTGAGAGACCAGCAGCCTAACTGGGAATTACATCTAGGATTTTTGTTTACTTTTACAACCTACAAAAGGTGAGCAGGAAAAGAATAAAGGGAGGATTCCTGATGGACACATGAATATTGCAGGTAGATTTTCGTGCTAAAAGGCTCAAACCTGTGATCTTTAAAAGCTCTAATTATTATTGTGGACAATATTCAGAGGAGCCTGTACAACAAAACAAAGAGCCAGTGTTTTAATATATGACTGCAATAAATAAATAACTGCAGAGCCTGGACTATCCTCCTCTGAACTGTCTTCTTTCTCATCCTCAAAGGGGAGGGACAGGCTGTAGATTTTCTCCCAGTGGGATTTGTAGTGCAGAAAATCAGGTCAGCAAGCACACAGTGAGGTAAGATGAAGTGTAGACGACTCACACGCTGGAGATGGTTACATCAGCTGAGGTATCCCGCGATGGAAGTGCAGGATGCCTGCCTGCATGCAGCCCTTTGGGGTGGCTCCATTTTCCCTCATTTCATGCCTCCTGACTACCAGCAGCAGCCAGGCTGTTTAGATCAGTGGTTCACAAACTTTCACACCAGACATAAACAAAGACTCGACATGGGAGCAGTGCACCAATTCATGGGATTTTGTGCCTTTTTTTCAGCCTTATGGTCCCTAATAAGAGTGAGTTAATTGGAGTCCTTGATGGAAGCACTCCTGTTGAATAACTGATTATTTATTTCACTTTTTTAAAGTCAAGTATTTATTAGCAAAATTCTAATAACCACATTCGACAAGTCAGACCATCAAGCATTCCCCAGCTCTTTAAAATAACAAAAAACACTTCATGCAGCTTGCCTTGATGACTTTTGTTGCAGTTTTTGTGACTAGCCAATTGCAGACCCTGTTGAAAAGATATGCTGCTTCTGAAATTTAAGTGAAACTGAGTATCCATTGTGTTTTGAATTTGCACTTTGATTGAGCCACAAACGTCTGCACATAAGCAAAGTTCGGAAACGCCTCTCATGTCTGCCTCCTCATTTCAATTTCAATTTAATTTTTAATTTCTGAGAGACAATATCTCCCACTTGTTAAAAAGAAATAAAAGAAAGTCTCAATAAACTAGAGGCTGAAAGGCAGCAATAGCTGGCAACTATGTTTAAATAAGATACAATATTAACAGAGACACAGAAAATCTGGCTAATTAAAAATGATCTACACACTGTTGTTAGCCGCAAAGACATCACATGAAAGTATTGTGTTCAAAAAAGGCTAGCAAGGTGAACAAGGTTACACAGTTACGGTTATAATGTTGATGCTTTTGTATATATATCACAGCTGTTATTGTTGTTGTTTTTGTTGTTTGTTTTGCTGTTAATGTGGTTGTCTCCCTTGTCTCCCCAACCCCTTGCTGTTTCTGTTTCTCCCTTTCTTTCCAATTTTACTTGTTACAGCAGGAAAAACAGAGGTGTAAATAATTAGATGATGATTGAATACCAATTAGATTCCCCCATTTCAAGTTCTTGGTATTTTCATGCTGGCTCACTGTCATGGTTTACTGGGAATCATTACATCAGTGCACGATGAAATGTCAAAATGTCTGCTATGAAAAAGGCCACTGCCTACCAGTAAAACTTTCTACAATTCCAAAACCTGTCTCATAGTATCATAAAGCACTGTCCAGTGTTTTCATAACTGAGACATAGGTAGATACTCAAACTGGACACAGAGGATCAACTTTCATCTTCTCACTAACATCTTTACCAATAAAAAGGAATCTACCAATAAGGGCCCCAGTATTTCTTAAATGCAGTGCTATTTTTATCCTGAATGCTGACTTTCCTTTTTATTTCAACATATCCCTCATTACTAAGGCTCTTTGGGTGACCAATTAATTAATAAAAAACAGAAAACAAGTCTTCGGGTCAGTCCATGTTGACTGTGATAAGTGTGCTGTCATGTGCAGATATTTTCTACAGAAGTCAGGGAATGTCATGTCTTATCAAGAGCTCAGTATCGCCTGTTGATATTACAGCAACCCATGCAGGAAATTTTTGCTGTGATTTGCAGCTGCAGAGCATATTCCTCTGCACCAGGGTGGGATGCTGAACCACAGGGTTTCAAAACACATATGGGAGAACCACAGCAGATCATTTATCAGCCATAAAAGTTGGCTTCAGAGCTGTAGTGATGTGGAGCTGTGAGCCTCTCTGTTTTCAAAGCTTTGCTCCAGTCTCTCAAATGAATTACAGAACTCTTAGTCCGTTGCTCAGTCCGCCCTCTAATTTGCTTGCATTTTTTATAGTAGCCACCAATTTGCAGAGGCCACTTTGACCAACAATGAACTCATGGCAGAGCATCTGTGCTCCAAAACATGTCGTATGAACACCAGATGCATATATGACAAAAACATCACTCCCACTGTGATGTCTTAAACAGCGCAGATCAATTTGTGATGAAGTGGAAGAGACCATCTGGGGAGGAATGTGGTAAAGGTGTGGCTTGTGGGAGAAACTCAACGTGAACTCCATGTGAACACAGATTATACAGTGTTTTCAAACTCCAATGTAAAGATCCAGTTCAACCACACAAAGGGGAACAACTTCACCTTTCTGTTTATCTGCAAGGCTAAATTTGTCTTCAGTCACACAGAACACTTCCCATACGGTGTATTTGAGTCACCAGACATCTGCAAAGTGTGTAACTCTCCGGGTATTTCCACCTTAGATTCCGTCTTCCTTTGTTTGCATGGGCAGAGGCTTCCAACAGGAACCGAGGAGCTAAAAGTGGAACAAAGAGTTAAAAGACTCCAAAAATACCTGACACTTTGTTGTTGCACATATTTGCATTCTTAGACAGCCACATTCCACAAAGATGTTGTTGGGTTTTTTTTACCAAAAAGGGTAGAAAATTCTGATGTAAGGCAGCCCTGTGATTGTTGATATTAATGGTAAATGTCGGTCAGTGCTCTGAGGGCGAGAGCTCGCTGGTTACATCATGGGGTCAGTCAGCGTGACACCGTGCCGTGTAGACGAGGCACACTAAAGGATTGAACATGTAAACCGCTGAATGAATGATTCCCTTGTCGTGCGTCCGCACTGTTGAACCACCTTGGAGGTGTACGGCATGAGAGAGATCACCATCAAGAACATTGCGACCTACATACCATAATGTACCCTTGTGCATTGACCTTAAGACTACGTTTGTACGTGTAGGCCATCTTAGATATCATTATCAGTATCTAGTTGAAAAGACACCTAGATATTAAAGTTAAACACTGGGCTAAATCAGTACTGTAACTCAATACAACTTCCCATTTAATGCCACTTTATACCTCTACTCCAATGCAGGTCATTTATCTGATAGCTCTAATCAAGAAGATGAACATTTTCTATACAAAACTAATGGCCGCTTATAAGATCATTGCATTGCTATAGATTTACTTCCTTGAGAGAAAAGTAGTCAAAATGAGCTAATCTAGTTACAACATTAAAATGCTTACATGGTTATGCATTGGTGAAATGATATCAACAAAACTAGAATGGCAATCAGTTGAGTGTATACCTGTATATATGAATGTATGCTAAGGTCAAACAATGCCTGGCCCATGCCCAACACCAAAACAAAGTTCCATGGAGATCAGTACAGTAGTTTTTGCGTAATTAGGCAACATAATGAAAAATTTGCTTGCAATGTTGAGGAAAGTAAATAACAAATCCTGGACCTGTTCTAACCAGGTGTTGTCTTACCTATGGTCCACCCCTCAACCGAGTTTCATAGAAATCCATCCAGTAGTTTTTACATAATCTTACAACCAACCGACCAACAGACTGAGGTGAAAACATGACCTCCTCGACAGAGGTAATAAAAGTTAATATATAACCGCTTGAAAGTACATTTGTTAATAAACCTGAAATTAAGAATTCTTATTGAATTTTACTTATAATAGTGCATCTATATATAGCTGTAGGCTTATTGGTATTTGAGCAAAACATCACAAAGACATCCGGACATCTACATGTGGAAAGGAAGTCATTCACATTTAATTATATTCAGTTGGGGGTGATCTGATAAATATGTGGTTGGTGGTTCAATTCCCAGCTCCTTCTGTCCACACATCAAAACGTTTTTGAGCCAGACACTGAACCCCAGTCCAGTTGTGTTTTCATTACAGTGGGTGTCTGCATACACAGATGTGTTCACTCATGTTTGTCAGGGTTTACGGACCTTGTGAAAACAGGCATGAAACATAACTTCTGTCACTTGGACTCTCGCGGACCTTCGTGGCCAAGCAGATGTGGAAAATCTAATTATGGCATAAACTGATCTGAATAAAGGCAAAAACTGCAATCACGTTTGGCTCAGTTTTACTGTAACTCAATGTATTTTGAACTGCAAAACACCAAATGAGTAATCATTTCAGATTTTCTGTGGGAACCTCAAACTCTGCACTGCTCCAGATTCCAGCATCAGACCCTATTGCCATTCATGCCCCCGTTACCCCCCCTGTTTTAGGATCCCTGGGATTGTAAGGAATGCGTCCCACCTAAGTCACCGAGGCGACCTTCTTTTGGTGGCAGAGGAATGCCTGGCGTTTGACTGCTTGGACTGTTTTCACAGTGCAAACAAGCGTCCCGATTTCTTCTGGTAAACTGATCCCGACCACACAAGAGGAGGCCCTCTCCTTCCCACCTCCCAGCACAGCCACCGCTCACACAAAAAAAGGCCCCCGCTTCTATCAATCAACATCTAATACTCCACGCACAGCTGATCAAAACCACGTGGAGGAACTGCTGGTTCCAATTGAACCAAGAATGTGCTTATACAACAGTAAAAACTGGGTAATTTGATCATTTCCATGGCTGTAGGAGTGGTATCCCTATGGCTGTGTAAGAAGCAGGATGTCGTAGAGAGATCACAGACCGAGGAACTACGCCAAAAAGTTAATTGAAAGCATGTAACCCAAATTTAACACTAACCATCAATGTCAGAGCAACAGGTCTCAACTCTTGCAATGTGCAACCCCTTAAAAACCCAACCAAAATTAACAAGCTGAATGATAAATAGTCCTTAGAATGGCATTTGTCACATTTGTCTTCCTCTTTGAGATTTTTACTCATTCTCCAGAGGAGGACTAAAAATCAATAAAAAAATCAATAAATCACTTTATACAAGATTTATCCGAATACTTAAAAATAAGTGGCTCAGGAGGTAGAGCGGTCGTTCACGAAACAAAAGGTCGGTGGTTCGATCCCCAGCCCCTGCAAGTCTTCAAGTTGAAGTATCCTTGAGCAAAGATACTGAACCCCAATCTGCTCCCCGGCTGCTGCAATGTAGTGGCAGCCCACTGCTCCTCAGGGATGGGTCAAACGCAAATCCAGAATTTCCCCCAGTGGGATGAATACAGTATCTCAAAAAAAAAAAAAAAATGTAAACATTACTTCATGTAAAAACTCGATCTGAATATTCTTGCAGTTTCCTGGGAGGTCTCAACCCCTGGACTAAGATGACCTTTCAGTGACACATCAATGCTGAGATTGAATAATGCACAAAAATGGACTCTATATTTGGATAAGCCAGCTGACACTGTATTTAATAATAAGGAGTAAATGAAATTAGTATTCTGGAGGAAGAAATATGTTTTGGCTGAGATGAGATGAGCTGTGATTAAGTCTTACATAAGGATAAAGTTGACTAGTAGCTGGTATTGATTCTACGATGCCAAAAATGACCAGTGGATGCAGCAAACATGGCCTCTCTCTCAGGCCTAGAGGTAAAGATCTACAGCAAATGTACAACCTGTTTATTGCTTGCAAATTTGTCTGCTGTAGTGTTTTTCATTTCAATGTTAATTCATCAAAAACTACAAATACATTGGAACCTGTGTTAGCCAGCCTAATTCGGGTCTGTGTGGGTGAATGTATGACATCTCATACTTATACCAAATCTAAAGAACCTCCAGTTGTTGCTGTGATTTTACTCAAATTTCTATCCTTTCCCCCCTTTGTCCTTCTTTCATGTTCATGTACTCATGCATTAGGTGGAGTCATATTTTTTGCATGAAAACAGTCCATCTAGAATTTGCGTCATATTTAGTGTTATGAATTGTTAAGCTTCATTTTATTTTCATTCTTTCAATTATTTAATGAATTGTCTTTAGTGAGCTTTAGAACCTTAAGAGCGCTGCTAGAATTGCTAGACATCTATCTGAAAACATCACACACATAACTGTTTGACAGCCTACTTCTTTAATTGGCGACTGGGATTTGAAAAACTGTACTTTTTCTCAAATTTAAAGGATAATACAATAAAATGCTATCACAAATCTAATAATGATTGATAAAAACCAGCCTCCCCTAAAGCTGATACTTTAGTGTCTGCTCTGTCATGCACTCTGCAGTTTTAACTGGAGCAGAGAGAGACAGGATTCAATGATCTCTGCTTCAAGTTGTGTGCATGAATACTTAAGTTTACTACTTCTCACTGCAGACTGCAGTGCAACAGCACTTATGCAAAAGTTTTGTATTTCCTGGTTAATGAGACCTTTGGGAGCAAACTGTTTTACTCTAGTGGTCTGCAGAGAGGCATAGAAACTGAGTGATTAAGAAAAAGAGAGGGGCAGTCTGTGAACCAAATCTGTTTCAAATGTCTCCTGTCTGTGTTTCTCCAGCTGTCCTCACCCCCGTCTGGACCTGCACACTGTCCATCTGAACTGTGACAACAACACACACGCAGACACTCGTTTGTACAGATTAGCCTCAGATAACACTTGTATGTTAGCCATTTAGGTGCAGGTATTTGAGTCTGAATGGCATTGTTCTCATCTGTCTGGACAAACGTAACTAAGTGGAAATTGAACACTGTTTAAAGTGTAAACGTTTTAGTTCTACTCCAAATCTGCTCTGTGTGAAATATCTGTGAGTTAGTCAGGAATGGGCAAATCAGGTCACAATGCTACAATGTAATTCAGATTGAAAGGATCAGAAAGAAGCAAGGAATCGAAATATTTGGCTATAACAAATTCAGTTAAAAATAGCCTTTATTCATTCATGTGTTTAGTTAATTTTTTTAAACTGAGGTCCTGTTAGTTGATACTTCAACAGCTACTGTCTAAATTAGCTTGTCTTCAACAAATGTCTGCTCTACAGTATGCATTAACTGAATTCTTTTTGATATTTCTAAATTATCTACAGCTGCTGAGTAAAATGTTAAAGCTGTAATTAAGGATACACCACAAACACCAGTTGGTCACCATGAGAGAGAAATTATGGTCCTGGTTGAGTAAAAAAAATGCCATTAATCACTAGTTTCGATGTTGTAAGTCAACCAAAGTCAACTTTTCTCTTCATTGTTGTCACTGAATGTGAATCACTGCTACAGAATAACTGAATATGAAATTATTGGGCCTGATGTTGGCCCCTAATCAATGTTCAATCGTATTGGACTTTATTTACAATTTCAGAGACAATCCCCTTCATCCTTTTTTTTATATGTGATATATTTGCACATTGCCACATGTGGCGTCTGAGGATTTTGACGTTTTGTGAACTTCACATGTGGTACATTTGTAAAGGAAGAAACATTTGTGGTTTCCTGTAGTAAAACACCTCCCGCTTCTCCTCGTCTGGACAGGAATAGGAAACATTCAGCCCAGATCCTGACTGCTCTGCCAATAATTAACGATTGCCAGACTAATTTTTTCACCTGCCGTCAGCAGTGTCAGAGGAAGCAGGTGCAGCGGCATTAGAAGGAGCGGTGAAGACCCAGCAGCGTCAATAATATCATTAACTGCATAAAAAACACAGAGGAGCTCGGCTGGAGCAATGGGGGTTACTTGTCTGGGAGTGCTTGTAATTACCCTGAGCAGCTGGGAGGCTGAGGTGTGTGTGTGTATGTGTGTGTCCTTGTTTGTATGTGTGTCGCCTTCCTTTATGGCAATTTAACTCATTTGAGTTCAATTTAATTCACTGACAGCTTTATTGGTTCGACACAATGGTAAAATACAATGTTCACTTATTCACTTAAGAATAAAATAAGAAAATTATTTATATTGTTTTATTTAAAGTATAATTCTGTTTTGATTCCTTCTCAAATGTGAACATTTAAAAAAAATTACAATTGTGATTATTAGTTTCAATCACCTTTGATTGGATCAATGAATCTTACCAGCCAGAACTACACAAAAATAAGCCACAAGAATTTGAACATCATTATATGTTTTATTTTTTGTACTTTTTTTCTAACACAGCAAAGATCTTAAGGCTTTGATTTTTTCTACATTCTGTATGAGTCAATGGCTGAAAACACAAAAGGTTTCATTTTATGATGAAAAATGTAATGTGCATCCTCTTTCAAACAACTTTTAAATAAAAGTCTGCTGAAATGAATGCATAAATAAGGCCAGAGGCCAGATTTAAATATGTGCAATAATCCCCTCAAAAACAGCCTGTCAGCAACTTCAGCCTTGAAATATCAGCTTCTTACTAATCTAGGCAACAGCTCAAATATTTTGCACTAAAGATATTGCTGACCTCAGAGAATATCTGACTCCCTCTCTCATTTTGCCTTACCCTATCTGTGTATCTCTGTTTATTTCATATGTTTGCATTGTGGGGGGAAGTGACTAGAGGAAACCAGGGAAACAATAGCCACCACCAGAACAAACAGCCCCACCCAATTCGACCCCACCCCCTTTCCGTCACTTCTCTACTGCCCTTCTCCCTTTACAAGAACAGTAGGGCAAGAGAGGATGCCCAACCCTGGATCAATAAAAAAAACACAAAAAAAACAACCTCAGAGCACATCATGCTCAAATTGGGAGATCTGAGAACAGGTTTATATGCACTGCAATAACCTAACTAATGTGAAATCTGTATCCACATGCATCTGATCCATTAATTTGGTGATACATTGCTAGTTTATAAACTATTTTACAATTTTAAAAGCATTGAAAACCTTGTGATTTGGGTATAATTACTTGATCAACTTATTTCACAGTCAATCAAGTTGGTATTTTTTCCTGATTGGAGAAAAGCTCTGAAAAAGCTTAGTTTTCTAGTAACCAACCATCATAATCAACCAGACGCTGCCAGCTAGGCCAAGGGATTTTTGGCTCACCTCAGGAGCGTTCTTGCACTAGAGGATCAAATTTGAGCCGACTTTGGCTGGCCTACATATCGCCAGATTTACATTAGATTTTGGATTGATTTTGGGATTGGACTGCTTTACACTCATGATCAAATGTAAGCATCACTCAAGCAAACATTGACATCCTTAGCTGGAACGTGTTTACTTCAATTCACGTCATCAGTGCATGAATCTGGTGACCAGGTGGGCTGGATTTAGGTTGTTTGGCCTAGCTATTTTGGGTACATAGGAAACGTTACAATACTTTCTCGGGCCTCGAGGATTACAAGAGAGTCACCAGCATTGTTAGGCCAATCCCGGAGGAGTACTGACACACTCTCCTGTGTCTGGAAGCCAACTGGCTGCCCCATATATGGCTGACAGATGTGAACAGATTTGAGAGCTGAAGGCTCACAATCAACCATTAGTTAGCACTGTTTGGGGTGATTCAAGAGCGTCATTCATCATGGGTCTGGCATAAATGTGTGAAAGCCTGCTATGAATTCAGGGACTATTTGGTACAATCTATTAAGTCCAGGCCCAGAATCAGAGTCACTCTGGCTTGACAGCAAAGCTGTGTGTAATTAAGCCCTTTAAACACAGCGATTGCGCAAAAGCGCCACAACGAAGGCCCTTCTCTACACCACCTTTGTTTATTTAAATTGAACAAACCAATGGCGGTGTAACAACACTCTAGTGTGTGATTTTAAATGGCGTTCTGGTGTTCTGCAAGGGAAAGAGGTGTCGAGCAGCACTTTGTAAACAGTGAAATAACAGGGTGACAAAATGAATTTAGCTTCCTGTTACATGGCAGCTGATCTCATAAAGAACGGTGAGGCAGAAAGCAAAACATAAAGAACGAGAAAATAGACATTAAAGTACTGGAGGAACAGTTACATGTGAGAGAAGGTGATCCAGCTGGAAGAAGGTGACAAGAATGTGTTTTTGGAAAATGATTGATGATGGGAGCGCTTCTGCTCCATTACTCAGACCTACAGACAGTGTTGACTGAAGGCCAGTCCAGGTGTTAGAAGAATGAATTTTCCAGTGTCCTTGTTAAATGAATGTGAAGTCATTCAATTTTAATAGTTGCTGAAGGCTGCATTTTTCTCTGAGACAGAATGAATGGAATGAGAGCTCCATCGTGAACCTGACCCTGTGCTGTGATGTCTGAGTCAGAAGACAATTTTTCCATGATGGATCAATAAAATGAGGAGATGGTTAAATTCTGACTTTGGATTAATAGATCACAGAACTTCTAACAGCATGTACCAAGAATATATGAAGTGCAACAATCTCAACTATCATTGCAGTAACAATAGAACTGAAACGTTTAACTCTGATATGACCATCAATTAAAGTGGCACACTAATTGTACGCATCAAGTTAATTTACTTTTATTAATGAACCTGAGAAAACTGTTGTATTATGTCTTCTGTGGTCCTGAAGGAGCCTTTCCCGATGATGTCACCAGGCTCAGCCTGGAGACTATAGGTTGCTTTATAAACTGCAAACATGGAGTTTTAAAGACAGGTATTGTAGGGAGGGAGGGTCTAATGAAAGATGCTATGAAGTTGCAAGGACTCAAGGACAACACACATCAGCAACATGTGACACACATCAAAACTCTAACGAATAAGTGAATTTATCAGGATACACCACTGCTGAGACACATGAATGTTAAAGCAGCGTCATTATCAAATTAATGTGCTACCCTGACGACTTATATCTATACATTATACTATTTTGTCTATATTGGTATTTTAAGGACCCACCTGAAAACAATATGCTTTATCTCAAGTGGTTTATTCCTCTAATAATTAACTTGTGAACAACTGACATGCAAGTACTTTGAAAAATATGTCACCTGGATAACATTTCTTATAAACAAAATGGAGAAACTGCAAAATGTAAATTGACAATGTATCACTTTTTCTTTTCTTTTTTTTTTCTACCATGTCCCTCCTCGAATTACAATACCCAGCAACTAAAGCATGATACACCTTTCTAATGGCTAAGTTTAGGAACTTAAGCACATGGTTAAAGTTAGGCTAATGATGTGGTCTTTTGAAAAACATCAACATGATGCATGAGACAGGCTTCATTGGTATTTAAATGAAAAGGATACAGATTCTGGACACATCACTTAGTATTTATTGCTGGCCAGATGTAGTTCAACTGTTTTGCATTTTTTATGTGTATACTTTTATGGGAAGGAATGGGGAAAAAGGTGAGAAAGACAAAACCCTTCCATGTACTGTATCTACCAGACATGATGACATGATGTAGACTGCAAACATGTCAGGGGCCTCCCTGGTGGAGCCTACCTTCTCTTTGAATCACCATCTAGTGACGCACAGAAGGAAATGATGGCTAAACAGTGAGAACTAGTGATTCTGGGCATGGTCACGTATGTGGTTTGTGTGTGTGTGTGTGTGTGTGTGTGTGTGTGTGTGGGTGTGGGTGTGTGTGTGTGTGTGTGTGTGTGTATGGGTGTAGTCCTAGCAGGCAATGTATTGTTATCACTAATGAGTCTCATGCCCAGCATGGTTGCTATTCCAACACACAGTCCGATATATACATTCATCCCTGTCACTTCATCACCCACTGGCACTCATTTGTTGATCTGGAGGAGAGCCTGTGGTCGAGGCTCTTCAGTAAAATACATCGAGACTTGAGGCTGCCAATGTCAGCTACAGCTGCAGAGGAACACAACTGTCCAAGAAACAAGCGCCCACTAATCCGCTTGAACTCATGCTAGACAAATACACATTCTCTACACCTCCTTTCATCGCTATCCAACCCAGAGAGATGGAACCACCCACACATACAAATGGAAGACTGGACAAGATGTCCAAGATTATATAATCTGGAGGCTTTATGTAACAGCAAGGGCGAGTCAGTCAGATGGAACAGACCTTTTTAGGCCTTGTTTCTCTTCCCGACTGTCTCGCTATTTCCTTTTGTGAGACGACAGATGCACTGTAGGGTGGATGGATAGATGGATGGTTGTGTGCCACTGGCGATGCCCCAGAGCAGTGCCTCTGTGACAAACAATGGCACAGATGGTGGCCCAGGGCTGGCTGGGGTTCAGGGTACCAAATGGCATGCCACAACAGGTCCAGATGGACTCAGACTCTCACTTTTATTTTTGCCTGTGAATAGATGGTGGATAAAAAGACACAAATGTAAAGACATAATAACAAGAACAGTGGAGGCAGGAGGCAGGGAGACTGCAATGTGAGTTAAAAGAGAGAGATGGACAGGAAAAGTGGGAGTATGAACAAGCAAACAAGACAAAAAATGCTGAGTTTAAAGCTACTTTTCCATCTGCCCACCCACCAGCTACACCTTCCAAAGGACACCAACCTATCAGCTTCACACTGGCATCACAAAGATGCAGATTTATGGGACTCCAGTGAAAGATGCAAAGGAAATTTAACAGACAGTCCACAAAACAAAATGACTGAGAATAGCAGTGACTTCATTGACTGAGTAACTAATCACAGTTCAACTGGTTTTATTTTTTATGTTAATTAGTCTTTTAAAGTTTTTTTCTTTTAAATAACCATTTTTCCCCCCAAAGGGTGCCGGAAACCACAGTGGAAAATCAAATCAGAATATTTGTTTGGTTCTGGTATACGGCCTTCCAGGTCCAGAGCCAAGTCAAGTTATGGCTGAAAGCTGTAAGACAGAGGTGATGCAGGGGCTACTAGCAAAAGTGGCATGCTGGCAGGTTGGAAAACAAAGCAGGTGGGCAAATGGAAAGGTACAATATTTTCAATCTGTCATCTATGTTTGCTGTGACTGAATTGTCTTAGATCGGTTGTGTACAAGGCGACACATTGCAAAAAGCGGTCTTCAGAGATTGCGTCCGTACAAAATCTTTTCGAAAGATTCAGTCTGATAGACCTGTAGAAAACCAACCAAAAATTAAATTCACATTTGAAATTAATAAAAGAAAACAAAATTCAAAATCCTTAAATTAGTCATAGCCAGTCCAAATACACCAGAGAATGAATAATTATACCCGATCCAAAATCAGTTTTCCTAAATAGACCCCAAAAAGAGAGAGATCATCATCATGATACACCAGCTTTAAGTCCAAATTAAGCATTTTAACCTTTTTCTGACTGTGGTCATTCTGAAATTGGGTCATGATAACTTTGCACTCATTACATTCAGTGTAAATATTGAGGATTAAGCAGCTGTTCCAGAAGTATATCTCCATGAAGGAGGTGAATTCCTGTGTTTCAGAGGGATCATTTATGTAAGTTTGCTTTTGGAAAGCTATAGAAATCTTGCACCGTTGGCCCAATACTGGACCAATAATATGACATGTAAAACAATGAGTCCAACCAAAGTAAATATAGTTTGCCTCCTGTGTTGAGCTAACGAGCTGTCAGACAGTATTTGTGTTCATTTTTTATTAAATTTTGCACCTGTCCATATTTTGTCTAATTTGGACTTATTTATTTCATGATGTTTTTTTTCTGGTATGTGTTGCAAGGAGGAAAACTTTAAGTGGGACACAAACATTGCAGCTACGAAACTTATGTTAAGAGTGAAGTTTCAACAAAGTACACGGCAAAAAACTTCAGTGAACCTTTGTTTACTCCCTCTGGTTAGGTATGTTTATTTATTTTTGTTAAGCATTTGAGTTCGTTTGACATGTATTTAATTTGCATTGCTTATTAAATCGTTTAATAGTATGTCTTATTTAGTTCTCACTGCTTATGTTATTGTGATAAGACAATAATAAACTGCCAATAAAAGAGAACTACTACTGTCGTCATTTAACCGGAGGGAGCAGAGGTTGTAAATGTAACAGAAACAGGAACAGTATATAATTGGGTATTTCTGAGCCAGGATTGCATATTTTTTATGACCCCACATGACCGCTTAACTCTCAAACACCAGTTTTCTCTGTGTCTTGAGACGGCCAGTGAAGAGAGAATATGAAAATATATGTTTGAAAAACCAAAGTAATTATACAGCACCCAGAACTGTTTTGGTAAATTAACTTCCAGAAACAGAAATGTCACTCACTGCAACGCTCTTTTCCATTTCCCCCAGATAAGACCTCCGATAGCGGGTTCAAACTGAAGAAGTTGGTGGCATTTACAGAGCATGGGAGTGAATATGACTCTTTTGAGAAAATGAAAGCAAGTCTGTTTCATGCTCATTATAAAATAGTCTGAGGGCTGTGAGTAATGGAGTGTTATTTCACAGATCACCCTTCAAGGCAGTGTCCAGGGGATAGTCTTCAGTCGGAGAGTGCTAAGAAAACATTTGGTCCTGCAGGAAATTGCTCCAGAGAAATCCACATTTCTGAAGGGAGTCTTCCACAGATCTGGTGTGCTTAAAATTAAAACCTACAGGAAAAGCTCAAATGCATCCTAGCACTGAGTTTAACCTGTGACGACCTTTGAGCATGTGTGTCAAGCTCAACGTGAAATCTAAGGATGTTATGGTTTTTGGCAGGAATTCCTGATTGTAACAGCATGCAGCAGAAAATATTGACTCATTTTTCATCTTAATACCTCAAAGCAGAAAGACTCTGAGCGACGTCTGTCTGGTGTTGACATTTGGTGTCGCACAACCTTTGTAGCTCTATGGTTTGAAAGTTACTTTGCTCCATTCTTTTGAGGAGGGAAACCCACAGCTCCCTGACGACCATTCACAAATTACTTCACATCCCCTGTGAGGAAAAACACAGAGCAGCTCATTCTATTCTTAGATAAGTCTTTCCTTTGCAATCAGCATCTAACAGTGCAGACTCCCAGCAGCAAAGGGTGACACTCTGGGTGACACCGAAACACGTGGGAGAGAATAAATCCCAATATAAGTGGAAAATATAATGGGCATCCACAACTTGAATTAACTTCTAGTTGTTATTCAATTTTCTGAGGTCACCTTTTGTCTCTGCACAATAATGAGTTCATTCCCACATTCAATGCAGACATTTCGGAGATCGAGTTCACTCCCAGGTCAATGTCATCAGACAATGATCATGATCAGACATATGTTTGTCCAAATGTTTAAAATAACACGATGAATTGTGACCTCTTATCATCCTGCGAATAATAACGGTCGATGATAAATAGCATAGGGAGAAGAATGACAATATAACTGTTCCGGGAGGTGGAGGGCTGGATGATGAATCAAGCAAAGTGTCCCAGGATCTCAGAAGGGTTGCTAGCCAGACTGTTTGGTTTGTGGTCATTTGATTAATTGTTACACACAGTAATAAAGTACAAATTTGATTACCTGGTTCATTTTCCAGATCATGAGGCCTCATTTGAAAAATGTTGCCAGTGTCATTTAGTTATAATATCTTAATTATTTCAGCTGATACTGTGCATATGTTGAGTCTAAATTCTGTTTTTAACTCATACACAGAAAACCAGAGGCCACACCAAGGATAGAAATTGAGTACAAAAGCATTGTTGTTAATGGTATTATGATGACTTTCCATGGCTTTCTAAGAGCTGAACCTGTGGACCGCTCTCATGAGCAGGAAACAGTTTCCTTTAGATTTAGGTTTGATTCAAAACTGATGCTATAGCTACACAGTAAAGGTAAAATCACACAATACATTTGTTTGAAGGTGCTCGAGATTTGTACATCTGTGGTGCTGGATTCTTTAGAGGCTTAAACATGTTTAGAAAGTAGACCACATGGAATAAGCTATGTGAATTATTAAGCTGCAGCAGTATTCCAAGCAGATGAGGCAGAACTAGGACACGTTCTAGCACTGAGACTGGGAGCTGCTGGGGCTTTTTAGGTGGAATGTGTAGTCTGTCTCAGCAGAACGCACTGTACCGTAGCATAATGTACCCAACTGTAATGTTCAACCTCCTCTTCCTCTGCATCCTGTTTCATCCCTGTTGAGGAGTATCTAAACCCGTAGGTATTTAAGGTGTGCCCAGCCCATGTGGGCCAGGGATGTTATCTTTTGCGCTGTGTGGACAGAAAAGGAAGCCAAGCCTGCATAACATCCCATACTTGCATGTACACGTGTACAAAATGTGCATATTACATGTTCATTCTGATGGTTGCATAATAGCTTTATGTGCTTTTAAATGACAAACCAAATAATATTTTGACATGTCACAGTTCAGTTTTGATTATTTTAATTTTGATAATTTTCAAAATATGAAGATTATTTATGTTAAAAGGGTACATAACAGCATAGCCATCAATTGTTTATGGTCAACTACTAAGTGAAAGTATAAATTGAAAACACTAAGGATTAAGGCCATGTTTGTAACATTAGTGCAGTGTGAAATGCACTAATGCTCTGCATCGAGTTTGGCCCTTGCTACGATTGGATCTGACTGAGAACTCAAGAACACACCATGGTAGCAACTTATCAATCACAAGGTCACTACTCTATGCCTGTTTTATCAACTACTGTATTTTACTCTAAATGGGACCATAATTATCGAAATAAAGATTATTCTATAATTACTTAGAGTAGAGACTGAGAACATAAACTCATTAGGATTAAGATAGGATGGTTTACTGAGGTGATAAATGATGTAAGCTTACATAAAAAGCTTACTGCATTTCGTTGTCACTGTACTGAACTCGTACTATGATCAATGACAATAAAGTTGAATCTGATCTGATACAATCAAACTTCATTTTTGAATCGAGTATTAGAATTTATTCAGGTTCAAAACACATCCGCACTGGCCAACTCTTCAGACGTGGATGCTCCATGCAAATTTAATATAATCAATTCTTCTCACAAAAAAAAACCAAGTACAGGTGGGGGGGGGGGGGGGGGGTTCTCAAAATAATTGTGTTTCTTTACATCCGTGTTTATATTGGGTTTCTTCTGAGAAAGACTTTGAGGCAAATATCTGGATTTTTAGGGTATTCTGCCAAAAAAAAAAGAAAAAAAAGACAGGTGAGTTCATCAATGCCTGCCTGCCTGAAGCCAGCATCAGTATCAAGTATTTGACAGACAGCAGCCCTATGAACTGAAGTGCCATTTACAGTAGCACTTATGATTTGCTGCTCAATGCAGTGACATGACACAAGATGTTTTAATACGTATTCAAAAGACTAAAACCTTCCCAGAGAAAAAAAACAACAACACAAATAAAACCCTCAGAAACCCATTGCAAAACAAATTCATGCATTGGTTTTTCCTCCATTGCCAGTTGAGTGTTTTCTCCATTCACAACAAGAACACAAACCTCACTGAACTTGGTTTGGGGATTCATCTTATCCACTCTGCACACTGGCCCACATTCAACCTACCAAGCATTCAACGCAGCTGTTAAAGTTCTGCTTTAAACACAGGCTCACCACAGATGTACCATTATTTAAACCACAAAAGATTCTGTGGAAGCAACAGCAAGCTGTAAAAACTAAGGGCACTAAGGATGAGTTAAAAACAACTTGTATCATTTTCAAGGCTGGCGGAGGAGGACATGTTTTGAGTTGTCAAAATACAAATGCATTTCCTTCACTGATGGGAGCAACAAAAAATATGTATATATATTTGTTTTTCTGGCAGAATGA
Organism: Chaunax sp. Z400; assembly: GCA_037577475.1. Taxonomy (NCBI): domain Eukaryota; kingdom Metazoa; phylum Chordata; class Actinopteri; order Lophiiformes; family Chaunacidae; genus Chaunax; species Chaunax sp. Z400. The sequence goes on along the minus strand of CM075187.1, from coordinate 21,143,931 downwards.
AGGCCTGTCACAGTGAGTGGCAACATCCTCAACACAGTCTGAAAAGAATTACAACTCACAAACTCTAAAGCAGCGACTTATGTTTTTGTCTGATTTCCTCACATCACTAACAATTTAACACAACTGTGGCTGTACTTGTGAATTCATTTTCAGACACATTTCTTTATTGCACTCAACTAAATGAACTTTCATTCAAGGTCAAATACATTCAGCACAGCAAGACAGAATGTTAAAGAGGGAGGAGATGTTCTCAGCAGTAGGTCAATCTCTGGTAAGTTATATAATGGTCAGCTGAAGCACAGACAGACCACAGAGGATGATCCTTGTGGATTACAAACACCACAATCTGTCTGTCCACATAATGAACTATGTGTTAGACAAGGGTTGAATGTAGGGAAATGAACCCAAATCAAGTGGGAGAGCAGCGAAGGAAACCAATCCCATCCTCTTAAACTTAGAGGTTGACCCTATGTCTGAATGAACGCCCTGGCTGATTATCACATCCAAGAAGGCAGACTCAATGCTTGTGGGGAACGTTTGTCTGAAGCCGTTTCAGAGAGAAAAATCTTCTCATGAAAGGGAGCAAAGAGAAGATGCTTTACAGTCTGAAAGCGACTGACGTGCCCATCAATTAAGTTGTTGTTCATTCTGGCAGTTTTTATGTGCTCTGTGCTGCAGCACTTCTCAGACATGATGATGCATTGTTATTACAGAGAACCCCCGGCTTGCCACTCATTATCACGTCTCCATATGATTTGTCTTAGTTTGGCAAATAACCCTCCATGATCTTTTTCTCTCGCGTAAGAGAAGTTTCTCAGCCTTATTAGATTCTTCCAATCCAGAATCATAAATGGTTAGACATTAGGTCCTATAGAAAATGTGCCATTGTGGATGTGCTTAAACAAAGAATACGTTGAAAACGTTCCTTCCTTACAGGATTTTATGAGATGGATAAACTGTCATAATGGGAATTAAGCAAAAGTGGTTGCAACAAAAACTGAACACTCTTATCAAAAATGGTCGAATCATTTAATCAAAAGAAAACATTGCTGAAACATGACCTGGTTTTCATAGAGTCATCTCTTAAAGATGGAAAGAGAGATGACTGATCTGAGAAGAAGTACTGGTATCAAAATATCAGCCCTGGTTTTATGTGGTATGGATAAAAAAGGGGAAAAAAATGTCCGTATGACATGATGCCAACCGTATTGGTCAGTGATTGACTGGCAGTACAGGGGGGCAACGAGACTTTGTAGATTCAATCTACATACCTGTCTATATCTATCTGTTTTGTCATGATAATTTATGTGATTTCTGAGGATTTTCCACTGTTAAATGGTTTTGTGGGTACAGATTGTAATTGATATTGGGTTAAACTTGACCGACTGAAAGAACTTAGATTTGATTTGTCCCTAAGACCTAAATAACAGCTCGGTTCACAGCTCTTCATCATAGACGAAGGAAGACAGAACAAAAGTAGAAAAAGAATTATCACCATCTCTTTCTTTTGCAAAAATGATTTTAAAAACTAGTTTTTCATATCACTGTCATTCCTTCATGATGGTGGCACATGACATTCATAACTATCACTAACTCCAGAGTTGCAGTGACAGGCCCGTAATCTAGCTGCTGTTTTTGACATCATTTTTTCCTCTCCCCATGTTCTCAGCCTTCCTCATCTTCTAAGCAGTTCTTCTTTGCTCACCGGGGAATCATATCGTGACAAGCACCCCCATAGAATGCCATGGGAGACTCCTGCTTCTCTGCAGGGAGAATAATTAGTCTCATCTTCCTCCGTCTCCTCCTTACCCTCTCTCATGCCCGTGGCGATGTGTGTAAATGAGCTGCTTTCTACCATATATATCTCCCCTGCTAGAAAGCTTCCCCATGCCTCGCCTGCATAACGAAGAGTTCAGCTTTTGTTCTGTAATGTGCCCTAGATTTCCAGCCTCCTCAATGTCATCCTCAAAGAAAACCAATAACTCTTAGAAGTGATAAGACTCTGATCGTGTCAAGGAAATTGAAGATACGGGGCAGGCTGTTCAAATACTTCTTGAAAAAATACAGCGTTTACATATTTCAAAATCATTAACATAGTTTTAAACTGTAGCAACTAGCAGAACCACTTGCATTTCTTGAATTACTTTGATAAGGTTTAGTTTTCATGTGTTCCTGAGCACATAAACTTCAGTTCTCTACAATTAAAGAACTAGGACTAAGATGTGTTGACAGAATCCTAAAGCTGCAACCTGACTTCATGCACATGAGCTCTGTGCAGTGCTTGAGGAAGTGCTGTCACAAGTTTCTGCATCATCATCACTCTCTCTCCAAGGGCAAACAAGGCTCATGCTCTTGTAAAGCAAATCTGCCAGTGGTCAGGGGTAGACACCATGATGGGATACTGAGCTGGAGGAAATGAAGCCATTTGTTCATGGAACACTTCAATAAGAAAACGTACAATACCCACAGCAGAAAGTGGAAGTAAATAAGAGAAACTGGGTTTTTTTGTGGTAAGTTTTGACATCAGTTCCATGATGTAGTGAAAAAGCTTGCAGAGTGACAGAACTGAAAGGAAGAAAAACCCAACCCTCCCAGTTCCCTATATGTTTGGTGATCTACAGTTTTGTTTTGCAACATCTAAATAAAGAATTAATCCCAAAATACCCTTCCAAAACAACCTAAACTACAGATCAATGTGAAATAGAGATTAAGGAATTCCCATGAATAAGACAAAATAATATAAAGGTCATCACAAATACATTAGTTTATCAAGACACAATGAATCTGCAAATATTGATCAATCATTCTTAAGAAAAAACACCAAACGCTGCCTGGTCACAGCTTCTTAGCTGTGAGGTTTTTCTGCTCTCATCTGTCAACTGAATTTATTTGGGTTTTGAATTGGTAGTCGGAAAATTAATAGACATCACCTTGGGCTTTATGTGAAAATTACTGGTTTCACATTTCACTTCACTTAAATTCTTTTCATAGCCAAAACAGTCAAAACAGCCAAAACAATCAGTTTGTGAATCATTAGTTACACAGTCATTGGTTTTATTACTTTATACACACTTTATCAACAAAAGAGTTGCCCCACCCCACTCATTTTTAACAGCATGTCCTGTTTGATGATGCAAACCCTCATGTTTTATATCACTATATTTTGTGTCATGACATACCATGGCTCACTCAGAGAGTGAATTTGCATTTCAGTGGCACATTATTCATGTGGAACTGCTCAGTGGCAGAGGACAACTATTTGAAAGCAAAACAGGCAAAGAAGAGTGAACATATCCTGTTTTTCACTTTGAACAGAAGCCCCAACCGAGGCTAATCCATCACCAGAGGTTGATATCTGTGGAAAGTCAGTAATAAAGCCAGGGTGCCAGTTTTATGTGTGACTATAAGTGTGCAACCAGGCAAATAAACACTTGTCTCAAACAGCAGCACTGAGGGGATATTTGTACAGCACAAGAATGAAAGCCCAATTATTTTAACAGGTGTGTTTGGTGTCAGCAAAGCATGGAAATACCAGTGATGAAATATTTATTGCACATATTATAGTCTTTCTCTGGTCTACTACACACATAGAAAGTGTTTAAACATATATCAAGTCACAAAAGAATAAGAAAAATGTATATAAATATATTAGATTATATAATTTTGCTCATGAATCCTTCTTTATTTAATGAAGCCCAATTGATAAATCATTTTTTGTAGTTAGCAAAAGAGGGTTAAAATCAAACACTGTTATTCAGCTAAGCATATATATTTAAATGGAGTTCAGTGTTTCAGCTGCAAGTCACAAAACCTCCACTGTCAACAGTATGTGGCTAATCTCACCATATGGGTCGGTAGAAGATAACCTGGGAACTATCATTTTTATTACTGCAACATAACATTGTCAGAGACAAGCCTGATGCTGCTCTCCTCCCTCCCCAAAATATGTTTTAATGAATTTATACCTTGCTCCAACCGACTGATTAGCATATTTCACATTTTAAAGGCCTTCAGGTTCTACTGAACCAGGTATGGCTTTGATTAGTATTCCCTCTAGTCGGATTCTCTCATATTACAAGTTCAAGATGGTAATTTAACCAAAAGACCATCTAGAAAAGGCTTTGCAGGATCAATACTTCCAACCTCATCCCTGATCCAGACTGAATCACATGCATACTCAACATCTCATACAGTGCTGGTTGATCCTCTGGCAGGGCAGCAGCTGTGGTCAGCCCTTCAAAAGCAGCATCGTGGAATGATTGTGCTTAAAGTCGACAGCAGGAGGTTCAAATGTGGCCATTGCAGATCAAACGGCTACTGTCGCCTCTAGGCAGGCTCAGCACACTGATCCGTGGCATTTTGAGCTTGCACAGTAAGGCATGAATATGTAGCTGAGAGATGGTAATAAAAAAAGAACTACATCCAATTCTAGAAAAATAAAATGGAATCTGGGATGCATAAGGGGCAGTGGTAGCCTAAAGTTAGAGAGGCTTACTGGTGACTGAAAATGTAACTGGGGATTGAAATTTATGGAATGCCTCCCTCAGCACTGCTGTTAAGTTGCCCTTGAGCAAGGTACTAAATCCTCTATTGGCCCACTGCAGCTTTGGTAATTGTACTCAGCAGTTTAAAGCTATGAGTGCAGTAGGAAACATTTAATATGAGGATGGATGTTGAAGAAAAAGCTGAAGTTCTCATGTAACACTCTGCAGTATAATTTCAAAGTCATGAGAATCCCATTAAATGTCTGTTTTGCTAATTTTTCATTAGTGATCTCCCTGCTTATAGCCTTTTACATGATGGCTCATGGAAGGGCAGGAAGGAGTCCTCTTCCTGCCTCAGGTTTTCCACGCAGGTGCGTGGAAGGGGCAGGGAGGTCCCAGAACAGATCCATACTGCCAAATAAGCACCATTATATATGACTGAGTGTGATTTCATATTACGTTTCAATAGTCTGTTTAAAGCAATCATATACAAAAAAAAACTAATCAATGGTGATACTGTATGGCACTAGATGGGGTGATAATTATAGAGTGCATGCTTTGAATTCCATAGATATTGCTTTACAGTGTTCTAAGCCGACCAGAAGGCGTGCAGTGAATGATAGAAAGCTCATTACAACCATGAGAGACTTGGACCTGTGATTAAAGACTTGAGCATCTCTGTGGTGCAGTACATACATTTTTATCACAGATTGCTTGGCTCTGTCTGCCCTCTCACGATACGGTTAAGTAGTTTTGAGAAAAGACAACTTAAAACATGTGCTGACATTTTTCAAATATTGCCAATTAGGAAGGACTGTGGTCTGACAGTGTACCTCATACCTCATTTGCTCAAAATTCCAGTTTTGTTTCTCATAAATAGTGACCTTTACTGATTTTACCTCTCAATGACCTTTCTCGTTTTTCTTGTTGCATAACTACACTCACTATCAGAAATGATCTTCTGACATCATATCCTGAATTAAAGACTATCTGAAGATGAGACGAGCAGAGTTCTAAGGGTCTCTGGAGGAAGAGCCTCAGGCTGTTGGTTAGTCATCGTTGCCATTAAAAGTCCATTACATAACAAATATCTTGAAATGGACAAAGTGACCCAGAACTGCTTATGTAACCCTTTTTCCAGGCCAGAGTTATGAGGCTCGACTTGACATGTGGGTGACATGTTTACATTTTAGAGTAGGTCACTGCATGACGGATGGTTGTCAGGCAGATATGAGTCTCATTGTTTAGTTCCATAACGGTGAGGGGTGCACGGTGTAGGGTGTAGCCTCTTATTGTACAGTTTCAGTTCAGGGCTGGTCTTCAAAACATACCACTCAACACAAACAGAGATCAAGCAATACTGCTGTGAGGACCTGTCTGAACAATTCTATTTTTACACTGAACCAAATAATGCCAGTAAAATGCAGAAATGAAGCAAGAGGTGTGGTGTGTAACACAACACGTAGCCCATCCTGCTGTCTCACCCTTGTTGCACAGACATAGATTCAGCTGTTATTGTCTCTGCTGTGGCCTAAAGGAGAAACAGTTACGATCTTCTCTCAGGAAAGCTATAGGACTTTGTTGTTCTTCAGGTACTGAGAGCAAAAAAACGAACAGAATATGTTCACTGCAACATAGATTAACAAGGTATTTGTCATAAAATATCAAGTCAAGGTTCATTTAACATTAATTAATTTGTGTGATGATAGATGGAACTTCTTTAGTCGTCATTAAGCGACACGAAGATGTGTAATATGTTTATCATAAATCGGGAGCTCTAATTGGTTCTAATGAAAAATGCATTTCAAAACATCATGGGAAGAAAACAAAAGTGATATAACAAATGTAACCAATTATATGAATAATTTAAAGGCTGAATGTAAATATTTGCAGTACAAGACACAACAATCAAAGAGCTGGTCTTTACCATTTACCAATGGTAAAGATAGAAAACACACAGTACCTGCTCCAGACTATAATTAATACGACTCAGGCTGCAGTGCCACAGATATTTCACTTAGGGGAAGGCAAGTTTTACTTCATTCATTTATTCGTCCGATGGGATTAAAGCACAGTTTGACAATAGCGGTGTCACCACTGGGCTTCCAGGCTGTCAGTCCTGACTGAAGGATGGAAGGTTACCGATTTAAATCCCTGGCCTGCTAAAACCATGGAGGGAGTGAGTGAATCATCCTCTGTCAATAACTATTGCTGCATGGATGCCTCTGAGTAAGGCATGATATCACCAACTGCCACAGTGGAGAAGTAATTATTTGAAACAATGTGTCTATGCATTTCTTTACTAAATGTCTATGAACTAAAATCGCAAATTGCAAAAAACTGCGAAAAATTGTCCCATAAGAAATAATGGGAATTCGACGTAAAGAGAGCTCAAACCCACCCACTATGGGGCCATTATTAACTTTCCTTTATTTATTTATTGTTATTATTGTTTTTAGTGTTTTTAATTATTTATTAATTTACTTACATGTATGTCATCCGTGTTTATTCATTTCCAATGTCTTTTCCATTTGCATGTTTTTAATATTGGGGTTTGCTGTTTTGAGGGTCTATATGTTATCTCTGCATTTGAACTTTATGTGCATGATAAATTGTTTTAACCCATTGTTTTAACATTGTGAAGCACTTTGTAACTTTGTTTTGAAAAGTGCTACATAAATAAAGTTTATTATTATCATTATTATTATGTAACGTTGCAATACCTCAACATAGAAGTTATACCTCAAAATAGAAGTCTAGTTCTTCATATTTTTCATATTTAGTTTTTTCTCTCTCCAAGTCAGTGTGATACCTTTGCTTGAGCTCATTGTATGCCTTAGAGAGATCAGCTTTTTCCTCGGAGAGTTCATTGCGCGAAGCAGTGACCTCCTCAAGCTTTCTGCGATAGAAATGATTTCCCCATGATTCCTTTGTATGGAGTACATTGGTCAAATTCTCAATCTGGTGCTGGAGATATTCCATGTTGGTTGAAAAGCTCAGCAATTATTTCAAACTGAGACAAACTGTCTTCATGTGCTTTTTGGAGCCGAGTTGTCAGCTTATCCACCTGATCTCTGAGAGCTTTGTATCTATTGTTTTCTGATTCCACGTTGTTTGAAAGCTCAGCGATAATTTTTTCCTGTATTTGTCTACTTTTTGGAGCTCAGATTTCTGCGCCTCTGCTTGCTCCACAGGGGCCTCCTTTTCTGCCCACCCAACTGCCTCATATACTCCCATTATAATTTTGCCTGAAAAATTAAGGGGGAAAGCAAATAGTAAGGGTTGTCTCTCTCGCTTTGGTGTCCAAACTTCTAACTTTACCCATACAAATTATATATCGGTGTGTTCAGCAACTTCTTATGATTCCGACGGTGTGCTCATTTGACCCTGTTCTTTTATAAACAGTAAAATGTCACTTTTCCATTTTTAAATGTGTCATAGTGGGTGATATTATTGATGACCTGACAAAAAGGAAAACAATGTTAGTTGATCTTTTTTCTGTCTTGTTATTCCATTATGTTTCACCTTTCTGGATGAGCCCCAGGTGTTTATCCATCTCCCCGTCACCTAATTGGTCAATTATCATTATTGTATGGTGGGCTGCAGACACACACACATACAAACACTTCCATAATTCATTCTGCTGTGGAGCCAGACAGTGCACATTTCTCACCACAGTCCACCTAAGGGAGTTATTATTTGAGGTTTGGGAAATGACAAAGTCTCCTCTGTGTTTTCCTTCAGCTCCTGTGTCTCTCCCACGCTCATGTGAAAATATACAAATGTCCATCAGGAATAAAGAGGAGGCAAGAGGGGGTCAAGACAAGAAAATATCCTGATTTTACAGAAGAAACAATTAAGAGTAAACCTGGAAACTGTTTTTTCTAACCTTAATACAAAGAATCCATTCTGTACTCCAATTACTCCAAGTAATCATAAAAATAAGGTCAACACACACACACACACACACACACACACACACACACACACACACACACACACACACACACACACACACACACACACACACACACACACACACACACACACACACACACACACACACACACACACAGCATAGAAGAAATGTCCTGAATGTATTTCAATGAATATCGGTGCTTCAGTAATATTTTGTTTTCCCTGGAAGAAGAAAAAAATCTAATCTAAAGTTCTTCACTGGCTAAATATATTTAGTGATACTGCAAACCTTTTTAGAGTGCTTTAGTATTTTAAGCCATCTGCAACTCCTCATTCCCTCACTCTATGTATCAACATAGTGATGTTACAACTGGATATCTAATGTGTGTGTTTCTGTTATGTGCATGTTGGATAAGACTTCCTTTCATATCCTATTATTTAATACAACATGACAAACGTGATACTAATGTGATGATTTCTACCTGTTTGCTGTTCAATGTCTGAAAACAAAATACCACCACGGTAAAGGGGGAAACTGCCTCAGTTCCAGGTTCAATGTATAGAACTTTATTTTAGTAGATTGATAGATTAAGTTTTTTGTAATAATGTTTGTGCATTTTAAGCATATAAGCATAAATGTTAAGGACCCATTATGGGGTTTAGTGGTCCTGAATTAAAAAGCTGTTATTTCAGTTTATTTTGTGTTACAAAGTGCTTATTCCCAAATATTTGATTAATCAAGCTAATGCAAATTATTTACTAAATATTAACTAAGATATAGCTAAAGCACAGAGAATGTCAGAAATTGTGACTCGACTGGAGTCCAAAACTCATTTGAGCCTCTTGAGGGTTAATTAAAGCCCGTTTATACTGAATATTAATATCTTGAATATTGATTTTTATAGTTTCCCCCTTTCATCAGGCTATTTTGTTAGTTTAAGTATGCATCAAGTATGCACACAACGCCAGGTTCCACTCTCACTGATGGCATGTAAGGGCAGAGTAGGTGCATTGCATGAAGGATGTTCATGTAATCCTGGGGCCAAAATACATCAGTGGAATGTAAGCATCTACTGGTATGTGAGCTTCAGCTGTTGCCAACTGCTCTGCATGGTGAGATAAGAAAAGGATTTCATAACATCATGTCTGAAATAGTGGTGATGATGATGATGATGATGATGATAATGATGTCTTTCTATTTGAATGTCAATAGATTTGTTAGAGCAGAAGACGTCAAACTCATTTTCACATTCGTATACTAACGGAGCCCCTAATGACATATAAGTAAGTTCTGCTTTAATGTTTTATACAATAATATGGAGCCTAGCAGTTAAATGTCACCCTCTGTGACTATATAATGTGTTATATTTCATGTGCACCATTTATTTGATCATGCATTTATGTGTTTATCCACTAGATATTGGCCTCAGTCACACAATGGGACAAAAATAGACATACAAAAATAGTTCACGGATACCAACACTAACAAGCCATCTTAAAGATGCAAAAATAACAGCCATGCAACATTACAGTTGTCAATGGTTAAACTATTGAGTGTGAAAAGAGAAAAGTGAAAGATTGAACAAGGGTGTGATTTCAGACTTTGTGAATTTCCCCATAAGACAATGTTGTATTAATTCATCAGTTTTCTCCAGTTTAGTAAAGAAAAAACTTGCTAGTTGTGTTAAAAACTGTCTTCTACTCTTCTCTGGAGTTTCCACTACTGCATTGCTTTTTCATGATAAGCAGATAAGAAAAAATGGAATGTCTACAATGTGATAAACAAATTTCTATTTCATTCTAATGAATGCCATATCATCAGTGGACCTCTCTCCACCCAAATTAAGACCAATAATTCAACTGTATATTTCCATGTGATATAAATACAGTATGGATGTGACTAGAAATACATTTCATTATTCTCTGAACTCAAGTGCCAAACTTTTGTGATAACGAGGAAGCTTCTTAGTATTTATTATTTAACTTGTGTCAATGTCTTAAGGCTTGATGTATATTTTACAGCTGATGTTCATGTTTTTTTTTTACATCTTTAATGAATGATTTGCTTGATCATCTTTGTTAGATCATAAAACTCATATGGGAATCGTGTACAAGTTCACAAGTTCACGTGTTTTCACAGGTCTGACTTTGCTCCATCTCTTCAAACTTTTTGCCAAAACATTCAGCTCGTTTGATTGAGTGATCAGAATGAGAAGAAATAACAGCAGCAGGTGCATTACTGGAACTTTGTATCTGGACAAGAGACAAGTATCTCTACAACGATAAACCAGTGCATGAGACATCAGTGACAGGCTGCATTTACACTAAAGGACCTACCAGTGGTTAACCATATGGTTGAAAGACTGTAAGCTGGAAAAGATGACTCTTGAAGAGCAGGTGGAGGAGCTAAAGGCTCAGCTGCAAAGTTTTGAAAACCACTCAAAACAGCTCACATAATCCGCCAACACAAGTTCTCACAGGAGCTCTAAAGAGAAAAAGATGAATGTCAAGCCCTTCAGCAAGAACTTGACCAGCTGAAAGATTCGCATCAGATCAATCTGAGGTACGAAACTGAGCCAAAAGTTGAAAGAGAAAAGAGGAAAGAAGAAGCAGCTTCAGGAAGAGATTCAAAATAAAGAGGAACACTCGGCCTGGAAAAAGGCAGACTCTGAATGGGTTTACGGAGGAGGAATGAGGAGGAGAAGAAGCTACAAGAGGAGATCAAATCTGACAGCAAGACACACATTCAGTGTCTATAAAAGTCAATAAAAATGTCAAAGTAAACAAAGCAATTCTGTTTTGTATTTTGTTTGTATAATATAACACTTGTCTTCGGTAATATGAACTTGCTTTGACAGAATTTGCTTCATTTTTTATTGTGGACATGAAAGTGTCAAGATAGTTCATCTCAAAAGGTCTTGTTGAAGACGAAGACATGAATTTGAATTTTTCGCAAGCACCATGGGATTCACAGAAAAGTTATGTAGCAAGAAATGTAACATTTCTGCTTGTTATTTTAACTATGATAGAAGCTTCACTGTTCATTGATAACCCTTATACAGCTATGATTAATGGTAAAATACTAGCTAATTATACAAGGACAGCTTTTCTTAATGTACTGCACTCAGCAGCTGAAACAGTGGTTCCTATTGTGAAGATGACTAATGGCTAAAAATGCATCTAATAAAGTAAACAAGGTGATTTTTTTATCAGCTGATAACATTTTATTTTTATAAAGGAGAGTTGAAACATCCAGAGAGTCTGGATGGAAAGCCTGTCACGTATTTTGTGCATAGTCCTGCAAACAAACAAACAAACAAACAAACAAACAACCCACCGCCGGCGAAAACATTACATCCTTGGTGGAGGTAATAGTGTTTCAGAGGCATAATGTTTAACCATTTCAGCCGAAACACAAAAACATGTGCAGTGGTAACCCTTAAAATAAATGTAACATAATATAAGTTCTGTATATTTATTCACTTTTATTGTTCAAAAGCTACTCTCTTATAACAGATTAACATTTCAGTTTTGTCAACAACCATGCCAGTTGCGCCAGACAGTGTGTGCATATTTACACGGCCTTATCCTGTTTTACAATTTAACAAATGACTTAACAAATGTAATCTCACTTAACTGAATAAAAAGCCTGTGCTTGCCACAGGCCAGGATTACTCATGAATAAAACATGAGCTCATCCCTCTGTCCCCTTGATATTAAGGCCTTAAAGGCCAACATTGTGATTTGTCTCATATTTTTACAATGGCAAACAAAGAGAAAGAGTTTATTATTTGATCTGGAATTCAATTTGTTTAAAAGGAGATGTATGCACACACCCTAGAGCAACTTTCATGCATAAATTTAAAATGCATAAATGTTTTGTGAGGCTTTGTGTTCAGACGTGATAAGAGGAGGCGTTTTTCTCCTGTTCACTCCGACCTTCAGCCAGTGATTCTTACTGCTTTGATACTAAAGCAGAATTTGGATGAAAAGAAATAAAGACAGTCTGTCTGCAAACCTGTAGAAACTATTTTTTTTAATATATACATATGAACTGATATATCCTGCACTGTCCTTTAACATTTCATATTATCTGCAACCAATACAGAGGCACACATAATACTGGCTAAAAGCATTTTCTGGTCTGTCTCATGGGTTCAATGCAACACTTGAAAGCTGCCGACACCTCAAATCTAGTCAAATACAAGATACAGTTGTAGTATCTTCGTCTAATCTTATTGAATGCATCCCGTTTATTACATTCTTTTTATTTCTGCTATACCAGCATTTTCCTACTTGCTTTATTTTTCTGTTGCATTTTTACTTTCCTATCTTGTATGGCAGTGTAATACAGACAGTTAAAAATACAACAGTATACTTTATTGCATACTAAACTCCTATATACTGGTATTCACCTTTTTCTTATCATAACAAACTTATGTTTTACAAAGAATAAACATAAAACAAGACGTTTTTGTTTCAACTGGATTCATTCAGTTTGAATAGATAGATATTCAAAATAAATAGATAATAAATAATAATAGATGATAGATGATAGATAGACAGACAGACTGAGAGATATCACATACAGCCATGACCCAGATAAAACAAACAAACAAACATGTTTATTGGCATCGCTTTAATTGTTTTTCCAGTCAGGTGAAGTGAAGTGACGCGTACAAACAGACAGTTGACTAATATGAGAGCTTACGGATCACTGCCTAAACTCATTACCGTCATAGTTTCAACAAGAATACTGTGACTGCTCATAATTAGTGTCTGATGCTGGCATCAATAAAGCAATTATCAAAGAACACAAGCCTGCTGGTGTTGCAGCAAATCACGTATATCTATGGTACCAACATAAGGTAGACCTTCAGTTCACAGACTCACCGACAAAGAGACGAAGACCTAAAAATGTTTGTGTATATAGCAGTTTGTCTACATATGACATTGAGGTTCATCCCCCTATTCGAGCATTAAATCTATTTATTTTCATCAACCATATGTCAAATAATCTATCGTCAGAAAATATCACATTAATTTCAGCTTGATTAGCAAAACTCAAATCTGGATCAATACACAAAAAGGTTTTGTGTGTGTGTGTCACTGAGCAAGTAAATGGTGAAGAGTAAATGGAGCTTTTCTAGTCTACAAATAACACATACTGCTTTACAGCACACATTCACCCATAGCAGAGTCCATCCTAGAGTCTGATACAGAGCTTTGTATTCATAACACCCCATGAATTTTCTATGCTTCACACCTATGGATGAAATATTTAGTATGTTGCCCAAAGGACGCTTCGATTCAAGGATCGAACTACTGACCTGGTTCCGTTTCGACCTGCTCTACCTCCTGAGTCACAGCTGCCCCAAGGTACCTCGATTTATCAAGATTCACTTTATGCTGCTGCTCCAGAGACAGACAAGTCCATCTTACTAGGAATGCAGCTTCTCCAGGCCAGGTGACTGTTTGACCCTACTCTGATCTATACTGACAGTGCCACTGCTGATATGTAAAACAATATGTGCTAATTGGTGACGCTTGGTTGCCTGAACAGCTTCTACTACTTTGTAACCTTAAAGATTTAATGTTTCTAAATGTGGCCTAAAATGAAAACATTTTTGAGCCACCATTTATTAATCATCTCCATTTATTCTCTCACATTCATAGAGCCAACCTGGATCTAGAGTCACTAATAAGTTAACTCTCCTTACTGGGTTTAATCAGGTTTAAACTGTACACTGCAGTCCTGTGTGGCGTTCCCTCCCCTGACAGGTCGGAAAGTCACTAAGGCAATTTCATTTTCTCCTGGATTACTGGATTTGGAAAGTGGGAGGGGAGGCACAGGGGTGATAAACTGAATATTAGCCACTGCAGTAATTTAGACCCTCTCTGTCACACAGTCAACAGGAGGGGAGATTCATTATTATTAGTCGTGAGTGTGAGGTGCGTTATTTAGCCTTTCTGGTAAATCCAGACAGATGGAGGGCAACTCCTCTCTGATTGCTGCTCTGTCAAACTGGAGAGGCAAAGTTGAATCATTATTACCATGCTTTTGATCTCTACTAGAATAATGCACTGGAATAATGGGGGATTTGTTTTTGTTTCATGGAGGGGAGAGGTAGTCAGAAGGACCAAAGCTCCAGCAAGATTATCCTTTAAATGAAAATTATTAACTTTATTATGTAACCAACACACGTCAGCCTGAACGAGGTCATGTCTGGAATTTGACTCTTCTAAAAACCACATGACCACACATGACTCTCGTCTATGGGCAAATTAATTATGTGTGAATACCCAATTGGCTGCTGTGTTAATCAAAGTACAGGGAGTTTAAGATGCTGACCACATCATCCCACGTCTCTCACTTCCTGGCTGCATACCAAAAATTATTATTTTAACCTATTTAAATGTCCTTCATAAAGTGCTGCCTGATGACTCCGATGAAGGCCATAAGTGAACAGTATATTAAACAGCAGTCTGCCAACCAAGCAATTCTTGACTTAAGTGGATGTATATGGGTGCATCTTCATTGATATCACAGTTTGCCATCTGCAGATGTTTGGTTGGAGATAAAACTCTAAAGGCCATGAGTCAGAAGCCAACTTGGTCTTTGTTTTCAGACCAGGAAGTTAAGTGGAAGGAACTGGTGTTGAGGTGTCAAGGTCAGAGAAAATACACTTTGAGCTTTTCATCAAAGCAACCAGGACCCCAAGTCCCGAGACAACTAGTCCCAGAGGAAGATCACTCCATTCATCTTTACTGAGCAGCAGGTTTGTGGCAGATTAAGGTTTTCCTGGCTGTTTTTGAAGCACACAAACAAAACACAACCCACAGTCATGGGGGATATCCAGGTGCATTTTTAAAGTAAACTTGGTGTTGACAAACTATGGATGGACAGCTAAGGAGAAATATGGACTAACTTAGAGTAAAACTAGCACAAATACATTTATTGTGCATTTTTGAATCTACATTCAGTTGAACAGAGGTGATGTTCATATTTGGTGCTCATGAAGTACACTGACACATTTTGGCAGGCATTTAGATCCATCCTCATTAGCTAATAGCTAAAAAGCCATCATTTAGCTGGATTAAAGCATCTTTTGAATGAAACATTCAGCACATTTAACTGGACAAACTGAAACTTCTGGGAAGAACTGACAGTATTTTGGCTTCTGCGGGTCATCATTCCCTTTATAGAGGGAACAGTTAGCACTTTAAACGGAGATCAACGTGTGTGTGTGTGTGTGTGTGTGTGTGTTTATGTCTATGAAATGTAGGACACTTCTTCCTTGTAGTTCAAAGCACATGCATGTGGAGGATAATACAGCATGTCACTGAATACCAGGTATTAAATGAGCACAGCAGGAGCACAAGTGCTGACACACACACACACACACACACACACACACACACACACACACACACACACACACACACACACACACACACACACACACACACACACACACACACACACACACACACACACACACACACACACACACACACACAGAAAGGGGCCCGGGGCCAATGCTCAGGCCGTGCCTATTAATCACAAGACCAGCAGGTCCTGAGATGTTCTTACAAGTAGCAAACCATTCGACATAAACACATCCAAACACATCCACCACCTGATATTCCCACAGCGATGCCAGAGAGCTGATTTCAGCCCTGTGGCTCAGAGTTCATCGATGTGTGTTATGTCCATGTGAAGAGATGAGCAGCCTGCCATCAAAGGGTTATGTAACATCTGAAGGCATGTGTGCGTGCGTGTGTGTGTGTGTGACACTGTCCAGTCTGATCTCAGCAGAAGGTTACCAGAGATCTAACACAGACACACACGCACGGACACACAAACACAGACGAGGCTCAGAGGCGACAGCAGGTGGTTGTGCAACCGTTCTGTGGTTGGTCTCGACTTAAATGATGGCAGATTGAAAACAGACACAAAGTGAAAGCTTTCATGAAGACCGATCTTAGACTTCTAGCCAAAGAGCACAAATGTTCCTGAAGCAAAGATTTTGATGTGTGGACACATCGACCACGACCACGACCACCACAGTCAGTCCCCAACATTATCCAAATGGATTTATTGTAACCAGTGATGACAACACTCCCATAACCTTGACAAAGCAATCGTTATAACCCAAAGCACAATGCTTCCGTACATCTAACCAAGTTGTTTATGAGTCTGAACCTCACCAAACCCTAACCATAGTGTTGTCACATCACATGACAGATCAATTTGTCTTCTTGACTTCAAAAGATGAACCATCTTCTGAGTTACTCTGTGGCAAAGCAGTTGTCAATCATGGCACACCCTGAAATGAGGGCTGAAATAGGGTAGGAGGAAAATGTTTTCATTGTCTGTTCATATAGGCACATATATGCAGTAGGGTAGTACATAAGTAGTAAAGCAATGTGATTAATGGCATGAAAGGAAAAAAATTGCAAATAATAAAATACAAAGAGTAATAAAATAGTACAAAAGAGAAAAATATTACACTTTGCAGTGCAGATTTAAAATTAGCCTAAAATTTAGTGGAAAGAGTTGATTTTAAAGGAGACCTAATAAGTCTGTTTTTAGCAATGATTCGTTTTTCTGTTTTTTATTTGTTTGTTTGTTTTTTTATTACAGATATATGCAGTATAGTGGCTAAAATGTTAGTGTTAAATTTAAAGGTCTACTGGGTTGATATTCTGGAAGAAAATCCTACTGGTGATTTTTTTTTTAAGTATTTTAATTAATTAGAGAAACAAGCATCATAATTATTTGCAACATAAGATTCCTCTTCATTTGGATGGAGGCATATGATGATCAAAGTCACTACAAGTGAATACAACTGTGTTAACTGAGACCACTGTTTAGTGATTAATGGTTCCGAGTTGCTTTTCGACATGTTCTGCTTTGGTTTAGATTATCTTGTCGTCAACTGTTCAGCTGGTGTGTCTGTATCTGAACAGGAAACACCAGCATATGTACCACCATTCTTTCTAATGATTAATTAATTGACAGGAGTGGACGATAATGTATCTACAGGAAGCACTCTGGGGATTCCAACCAGACCAGATGACATCACACTGTATTTATGAACATCTGCCATTAGTATAATTAATTCAACAGAGCCATGTGAAGCCCCGTCACTAACACAGCCTGGATCACGTGTTTAATTCTGACTGGGACCACCCCATGTTAAAATGTGAGCACTCATGATTCATGGTACTGTATGGTGCTTTGGAGTAATCTGTTCCCCAAATGGCTCTTGTCACATGTGGGATCTAACAAGATAAAATGTGACTAAAATGTACGAGACATGCAAAAAGTTTTCATTCTCACTTTTGCTTCATAGACAGCTGTCGTCCTACATAATGTTGGTCAGTTTTACAGACAGTTTTATAAATGTGCAGATCATAAAAAGTTTCGCAATACTACACACAATGCTTTGTAAATGGAAATGTATGTATGTATGTATGTATTTATGTATGTATGTATTTATGTATGTATGTATGTAATTCGTCCATGGTTTCAGGAATCGATTGGTTCATATGTATTATAAAATACATATTTAAGATACATGATGCATCACAGGAAACATGAAGTCTGAATTCAGCTTTGCTAATGTTTACTGACAGGATAACACAGACCAGACTCATCAAACCACAGTGGATGAAAGGACGTCACCTCTAGTAACACAGAATAATCAATAAAGCTAAAGTTCCTCATTACTATTTCCATCACTAAATGACGGGAAAATGGAGTCATCTAAAGATGACTTAACCCCCACAAAAAATTGTGCAACAAATGCATCATCATATGACATTCTCCAAAGCTTTGATGAGCCTAGTTTTGGAGGCATATCTGGCAACTAAACATATTAGCTTCACCATAAATTACACACCAGGTACCAGGAATTGTAGGAAAAGCATCCAAAATGCAAAAATATACCGAGGTAGAAGCTAAAACTTGCAAAAAATTGTTTAGTTAAATAGGGTATGAAATAATAAAATAAAATAATGATGATGAAATAAATCTACCTCAATGACAGGAAGTTCGATTATTCTTCATTGAGATGTTTACTTTCTATAAACCCATGTTAGACTGCATGTAAGCACAAGGTGTGCTTGTATGTTGTAACCATAACTTGTTGGTTCATGCTGGTCGAGGTCCCCTGGATGCATCACACGACTTACTCTCACTTACACTCAGCGATTACTCCTTATTGATTCCTGCTGCCAACTTTGCTGCGCAGACACAAATGGACAAGGATGGGTTGTTCATGTTGGAGGAAGATCAGGCCTCGGCAGGAACACGCTTTGGCTGACCCTCTGATTTCTTTCAGAAACATGTTTACATAACCAGTGCCCTTATTTGTGGCTTATGCAAACATCCAGAACGAGAGTTAAATACATTCATTCATGTGTTGTGTTATTATCATGCCTTCCTCAGAAGGGTTTAAAGTTAGTTGGAAGAGGTGAGTGTATTTCAGCAGTAGGATGGCCTCTGAATCACACCAACAATCCTGCATCACACGAGATTCTCTTTCAACAAACATCACTGTGTATGTAGGCTGAATTCTGCTAGACTCATAGCATAAATCATTTCAGGTATTAGGATCATATTTTGGGCATGTCCCACTGGGAGGAGACCCCAGGGTAGACCCAGGACACGCTGGAGGGAATATATCTCTCGGCTGGCTTGGGAACGCTTTGGTGTTCCGGATAAGCGGAAGAAAATAGATGGATGGATGAATGGATCAGCTAATTGGATGAATTTCAGTGAAAACAGTCACAATAAATAGTAATTCCTCTTCAAGTTGAAACAATGACTTGACCAATTCACAGTCAACAGAAAATTACCCATTAGGAGGAATTGTTGCAGGAGTTTTGGCAAACACAGTTATTCATGTTCTGAAACAGAGATGAGAAAATTGACCACTTAAATGTCCACAAGTTTATTATGGGGGCAGCCCAAGGAGGCAATTAGCTTACCATAAAGACTGAAAGTGAGGTCAAACACCTAGCCTCTGTCCAAAAGGTATTAAAGAAATTAATTAAAGAAATCGCCTACCATTATCTCTGAAGCTCACAACGAAACACATTTGATAATTTTTTAATCCATAAATAAACAAAAACGTTGATATGACAATTTTTGTTTTAGAGAAAGTTATAGGATGAAATTATTTCTTGCCAAACAACAATTTATCCATTTGCACGGCACTTCTGATCAGCGTCTCCACTGGTTTTGTGGTAACCTCATATTGATAATTATTCAAATTCACGATGCCCAGCTTTGGTTTGACAAGAAATAGTTCCAGAAAATAAATCCTTCTAAAACCACAAATGCAGTTTTTCCATTTCTCTTTATGCATTGATTAGAGAGCTTTAGATGTGTTGGTCGGTTTGTTTTGTACTTACAGAGCGAGGCTATTGGTTTGCCTACACTTCCAGTCTTAATGCTAAGCTATGCTATTCACCTCCTGGTTCTGGCTTCTTACTTTGACACAGACACAACATGGTATCAATCTTCTCATCCAACTCTCAGAATAACAGCAAATATGTATATCTCCCAAAATGCCAAAAAAAAAAATCTCTGCTTATCCCAGTTTTATGTCACCTCAAACTAAATATCTTTGGATTTTGGACTATTATAAAATGCTATTTGAAATTATCACTCTGATCAGTGAAGATTTAAAAAGGATTTTGTATTGTCAATGTACTATTTGTCACTCAGACAAATTGTAGATCCTCATTTAAAGTCTTAGTGGACCATAAACACAGTTTATAATTGGTTAATAAGAGACACTCAATCTTGTTAAAATGTACTGTATTCACTTCTTTAATCTGCACCATGCTTTTACTTGTCATGGGAGGCCCAGCATACTTATGGTCAAAGGCTCCCAATCCATTATAAGCCTTTTAATTGTTGTTTTATTCATCTATTAATTCATATGTAATTAAAATTAAAGAGATAATCAATAGCAGTGATTTGTTAACAGTTGTGTATCTGTCATTAAATCACAGAAACTTAAAGTTGATGGCAGTAGTATCACTTGATCATCATAGAAACATTTATTCATAAAATTAGATGTCTGAACATGTCTCAGGTCTGACTCAGGTCTCACAACCTGCAGAAAACCTCCTTCTCATAGAGGTTTGAATCAAAGCACATGGGCTTCTATTTGAGTTCTGAAACCTTAAAACCTTAAACAGAAGTCCAGTTGCTTGTGATTCAACCTTTGAGGATTAACATGACCTGGATGAATGAGAATCTACACAAGCAGTTGTACTTCTCAGTTTACTGATAGAGGTTCATGATCAGTCAGGCGCAGCTGTATGTTGGGTTTATCCACTATACAATGATGAGTACAATGTCCATAAGATTTAAAAAAAATCAATTAGGATTTAGGCACAGTTCTAGCTTTATTATTCGATTAATCCCACAAAGCCTCCCGATGCATGAGAGTTAAGCCGTCTGTGGTGATATCATGGCGACTGTCTTCTCTGGCTGCCTTTGCCCCCGAGAGTTCTATTCTTTGGTATGCATAACATTAGCATAATCCTTAGACGGCGTCTGCCCTTTTCCCACCTGTGCCTTCACACTTTTAAGGCCAGAGCAAATTCCAGCCAGAGAAGAATAATAAAATACACTCTCCTAACCTTAGTTCTACAGGAAAAGGGAAATGAACCCTGAGTGGATTATCTGTGAGACTTAAACAACTAAAGCCTGGTATTATCCTATGTGATGGGCTCAAGCGTTTTAGCCCATGAACCCTAAAAAGCCTGATTTGTGAACCCCTGATGGGTGCACATATACAGACTGTGGTGATGAGTGACAGGGATTTTTTTTAGCCTTTTTTTGTAAATCCCTCTGCTCTTTCAGTTCTTTTAGCTTTTCTTTTACCACTTTACAGCAAAGAATGGACTGACCTCCATAATTTAGGCGCACAATAAAATTACTTCTCCTTAAAAAACCCAAACCAAAAACATCCCAAAATTAAGATTTGTTTTTTGTTCAAGGGCAAATAAAATTACCGTGATGACCATGATACCTACTGGTACTGTAGGTCTACACAACAATCCATAATATACAAAACTGGAAATTTAGGATCGGAGACAATTACCCTCATCTGAGTGAGGTAACACTGACAGACAGTTTCTATTTAAAAGCAATTATCGGTCCCCCGTAGCCAGACTGCCCAGAACAGCAGAAAAACTTGGACACATTCCATCAAAAAGCTACTAAACATCAATAAATCAGTGTAGCTTTGGACCAGCTTTAGGTCTTTCATGATCAGGCTCTCCAATATATATTTTGCCTTTGAATCAATACAGGGCCGCCCACCCACCTGCTGCAGTGCATTACTTAGACCTGACTGAAAAAAGACAGAGGCCTATAGACAGAGCAGGCAGATCTGCTTGATGGTCATGGGGCCCAAGAGTGCTTTGGGGACGGAACATAAAGGAACGCTTTTATTGTTTTCTGATAAATGGGTAATGGACGAATCCATAAATCTGCCGGATTCATTTAGTGCCGCAGGGCTAAGTAATTAAATAAGTCATGTGCCAGTTGGCACAGACTCATCACAGACTCTCCTCCAGATCTAGCCAGGCAAACAACCGGGCAGCTTAATAATTTCCTTTGTTGCTGGATAATTGGCTTTCTGTGGTGTCTGCCATCGGCATTTGCATCACACAACAGCAGAGAGACCGAGGAAGTCTTTGTGTTCCAGTAAAACATGGCATCATCAACAAAGAGACAAGATTTTTGCCATCTGTCATGCAGGAAATTGTTGAACCGTGGAAAGACCATTATTTTAAAAATGTATTAATATTAACAAAAACTCAGATTCAATTCAGCTCTTAAATAACACACACACACACACACACACACACACACACACACACACACACACACACACACACACACACACACACACACACACACACACACACAATAATCCAGACATACAGTACCAGTCAATAGTTTGGACACAGTTTCCCATCCACTTGAATGGGAAACTGTGTCCAAATTTTTGACTGGTACTGTATATTACTACTTTTCAGAATTTGTAATCTTCAGAAATTTAAGGTTAATACAACTTTCATGCCCTGCCATTTTCAACTACAATAAAATTCACCCTTACATTATAAAAACCCAAAATCCCTGACTTTAGAGCATCACCAGTCTGTTAAAGAAAAGCTCATATTGAGGTGACTCACCAGTCTGTTGTCAAGTAGTGCACTCTCATTGGTTAATGTCAAATAAATGGTTGGCTGAAGAGAGAAAAGAGAAGATTTCATTAATTTCATATACACCAAAACAGGGTAAGAAATGATGAATCATTGGTATTGATCAGCAATACGTTCCACCTCTCATATGGTGCATGTTGTCCTAGTCTGATGCAATAAGGCATGGAAAACACAGCCATTTAATTTTTCAAGGAAAATTCACTGAGCATGCTTTGTTTTTCTTCAGTCTCCAAATCAATGAATATCAGTTAAACTCCACACTGTCATACAACACGCACGTTTCTGAAGAAACTTTTGGGGTTTCTGCTTACATCCTGGGAAATCCCCATTCGCCTCGGGGAAGTGATGAAGCTTTGTGGTTGAGAGGGAAAATACTGCAGGCTCAAACACCTTTGAATTTCATTCAATTGGATCTGCTTCAACATGGGTGACTATGGTCTGAAGTATCTTTATTTATCTTCATCTGAGCAACAGTTTGTGTTTCATCTAAAGCTGCACATCAAAAACCCCAAGTAACAGGACTACAAAACCAAAAACTGAAATTCTATATTATCTCAGAAATTACGACACCAAGTTTCCCACTTGTTGCCAACCACAGAGCAGACTGGGGATTGAATGCATTGCTCAGTGGCACACCAACAGTAAGTGTATTAGTTCTTCTGGACAGAACTAAGTGCAGTCAGACAGCTGGTCAGACCTGTGGACATAACACCATTGTGAACTGTATTAGTCTTCGACCTCTTCAACACTACAAAGGCATATTATTGGCTCTCTACTCAGCTACAGTCGCTCCCGTCTCTGCCAAGTCTGCCGGACACAACTGATCCAACAAGGTAAAAAATACTTTGGCATGAAGCAGGGACTGAGACGACGTCTGCTGAGTTGTGGAAAGCACAGGGAGAAAATGACGCTAATAAAAAAATCTAAATTTATTAGAGCCGGACAGTTGCCTTTGCTGAGAGTAATGGTGGTTATCTGCATTTAACTTGGACCTGAATGTGGGTGGCACGTACAGGCTAATTAAAGTTTAAGTTTTAAAGAGCCAACAGAGCAGAAATAAGTGCTTCCCTTTGCAAGTCAGATGATGACCGGACAGTGAACAAAGAAAGGTACAAGAGCCAGATCTCAAGGTGGTTCTTTCACCAAATAACCGGATTAAAAGAAGGAAGCATATAATTAACAGTGTTCCTCCCAATACTCAGAGGCAAGCAGACGAGATGATAAACAAATATGTCCTTTCTGTTTGCATGGAGCAATTATAGAGAGCAAACAGAAGTCATTTCACAGACTCTTGATTCAGCTCTCTTGTGATCAGCATCCACAACTCTTTGACTTTTGTGAATTAATCACTGAAAAAACTTCAGGCAGAGAAACGAGGAGGTACATTATTTTTGAGGGTAGTGTTATTCTGTATTTCTGCATTATTTCTGCACAGCTTAAAAGCACAAAATCCTAACTTTGCATCTCCCTGAGGAAAAATAAAAAGTCAGAGCTCTTTAAAATTGTCTCTGTTTTCCCACTTCCGTGTGCTGCTGTCAGGGTGGGCATTCACTCAAGTTTAATCTCCTCAATTTGAGCACTGGTAGGGATTTATGGGTAAAAGCCTACAGCTGCATGCTGTTGCGTAACTCAGCCCTATTAGTCAACCTGTTCCTTTGTGACACAGAAACAGGAAATCAATGGGAAAGGCCACTTCGATGCTGCCAGACTTGATGTTCTGTTTATTCTCCTTTTAATCGAGGTAGCATGTCAGAGTCAGTTTGATTTAGTGCAGGTGAGTGCATACTTTAATATATTTGTTTGTACTCAATCAAGCTTCTGCAGAAGTAGAAACCTTGAAGAACATTTTACTGAACAATGGAGTCAAAAATGATGCTGAGACAAAACAAGGACATTATCTCTTGTCTGGAAATGTTTCGTCTGATGCCATAATAACGTATAGAGGAAATCCTCTTAAACCATATTAGCGAAAAGAAGGATTTAACCGATTAAATCCTGGAGGTTGCAAGCCGTTCGCATTATCTATCCAGAGGATCAAGAGATCAACTCATATTTCACAAATTCTGATACAGCCTCCTTTTATTGTACAGGGCAGCCATTAAACAGCTCTAGCAGACCATACTGGCAGAATTAATTCTGAAAACCAAAAGGCACATAATGACCAATATATTTACAAGCGGCTTGGTGCAGAACTGGTTCCGTTTTGCCTCGATCAGATGACGTCCTGCGACGGGAGTGGACATTTTGTCTCGGCATGACCAGTGTAATCTTTTTGCCCCTTTGCTGTGCCAGCATATTAGCCCCAATATCACTTATCCTTATTAGTTATTAATATAGGCTGAGGCTGAGTGCTATGAATCATTTATGAGGTAGTGCAGAGACTAATTGAAAAGAAAGAACAGATGTGATAAAGGTCATCAGTTCTGTGTGCTTTTTAGGCAGTATGAAGAGGAAGCAGTGAGGGCTGTTGCAAGAAAAGTGATAAGGTTATTCTTTCAGAATGCAGCCACTTATTACCACAATGTCCGTCATCAGAACATCGCATCCGACTGCATGCAGTAATTAACAAAGATAATGCACTTCATAGCAACTGTCGCAATAAAAGATCAAATATCTACACCTGTGATAACTTCTCAAAATGTTTACATCCAGACTGAGTCCTACGATTTGCTTGTTTTGCATTTGCACAAGGTTTTGGCATCTGATAAATCATTTTAAAAAATACATTCACAGTCTACGATACAATTCACTTTCAAATGTTGTCAACTGCAATGAGAAGTGGTCACCAAACTAGTAATTGTGATTAAATATTTAAGGCCTCTGTACACTGATGGGTGAGATGGAGTCTGACAGATGGAAACATCACAACCTTTTTGGATACTTGAAAGCGAAAAGTAGCTACGTATCATCCATGACCATTTTAACGCTGTCAGCAGTTGACAAAGAAAGGATGACATGAAGAAGGAAGCAATAAGCAGATAAACACATCTAGTCGAGAACACTAACCTTAACAGGAACCCATTAGACCATCTGCTGTGCACTTTCCTTCTTTCCTTCCCAGTCATAAGATAATTGCTTTGGGGACTCGAGTCACAGAGCAGCACTACTACCTGTGACCTCTGGCCTGTGACATTTTACAACCTCAAAGCTGCTGATGACCACTTGGATACCTCTAATCCCTGCCAAAAAAACAACAACTGGGTTATCATAATGACAGGGCTTTTCAGGATTCATCGATGATTAGTCACTTTTCATAGCACAGATTTCTCAATAAGAATGTGTTAAGGAGGTCCTATAGAACTTGCTATAAATGGAATTTAGTCCAAGTGCTGCTAAAACAATGGTTATATAACTCTCCTAAATTTCACCACAATTGAGCCCAGTTTATAGATGCTTAGAGCTCTTTAACCACAGTCCCCTGACTTTTGATTGAATTCCTCAATGCTTTTCTGACAGATCTTTTGTTTCCTTTGCGAATGCTTGCTTAGGTAAGTGGAAGGTGCATCAATTAGATTTCTTCTAAAGTCAATGGCATAAGGTTTGTTCAGCTTCAAACAAATCAAATAGCAGTCAAAAATTTAGACCTCAGATGCTCCGTGATCAGTTGCTTCTACAGCTTTTAAAGATACATATAAAGACTGCCATATTTGACAGCCCAGTACAGATTTAGACATTAAGTGTCTGGAGGACCTATCACTACAAATGAACTTCCATTTACGGAACACCATTCATTCAGTCATTTTCTGTAACCTGTAACTGCTTATCCTGTGTAGGCTCATGGGGGGCTGGAGCCGATCCCAGCTAACTTTGGACAGGAGGCGAGGTTCACCCTGGACAAGTCACCAATTTATCGCAGGGCCACATAGAAAGAAAAACAACCATTCACACTCACGGTCAAGTTAGAGTCACCAATTCACCTACAGTATATTGCATGTTTTTGGTGGTGGGAGGAAGCTGGAGAACCTAGATGGAACCCATGCAGACATGGGGAGAACATGCAAACTCCACACAGAAAAGTCCCAGGTCCTCAGGTGGATTTGAACCCAGAACCTTCTTGCTGTGAGGCAACAGCGCTACCAACTGCGCCACCGTGCCGCCCTACTTAACACCAGTCATCTCAAAAAGAAACAGGCAGCCTGTGCAAACACAGATTAGGTCAAGAGCACAGACATGAAAAACGTCGTCCTCAACTTTAACTGACCCTGTTAAGACTGACATTTTTTTTTGCCTTTGTTCAAGAAAGCCTGAGATGTAGAACAATCAAACCCCAGCTGTACACAATGTTAGCATAAGCATTAAGAGGGATCTGAGTGATCTTGTTACAAAATGTGTGCATAGTTTATGTAACTTCCAGACAGCTGCCCCTGCCCTAGTTTGAAAAGACTCCTGGAGCATGTGACGCTGTCTGTCAGTCACTTTGACCCGGGTCTTGAAGAAATCAGGCCACACTGGTGTTGAGTGGTCTTGTGTGTATAGCCAGTTGTTAGCCAGTTGTCTTTTTGATACTGGTCAGAAAGTGTCTACTGTTCTCCAAGCCCTCAGTTTGAGTATTATAAAGGCTTAATCCATCATGTCTTATTGACTCATTGTATAAAAGAGAACAGAGGAAGATATTCTCTGCATATATTCAAAATGAGATTATTGAAATGCTGATTGACTGTAAGCAGTAATTCCATTTTTATAGCTATTGTAAAGATGAATGAAGACAATCCTCTTAGTGTCAAAAACAAGATGTTTAAATGGGAAACAATTAATTAAAACAACAATGAAATGAATGGAATAAGGTAAACTTGCATAAAACAGAACTGAAAGACCATACAAGGATGCAAAAGCTCAAATCAGTGTCAAAAATACATCAAGTGGTTCACTTCAAAACAAACACAGCAGGCTACATGCTTTCAAGTTTACATCTCAATATATAATTAATAAAAGTTTCCCTGGTCTCTCTCTGATTCGACAGTAAATCAGCCTGTAATAACTCACAGCAGACTGAGAATCAGCTCTCTCAGAGGAAACAATCACAACAGAAAAGTGTTTACTTTGCGCTATAAAATGAAAACAAAGCTGACTACATAATGTTTAAATTGGAAAATAATGTTATGGGAGATCACATGCATACTGTAAGTCTGACAGGAAATTAAAATGGAATTAGGCCTCTGCAGATGGCAGATTTGTCAATCAAGAAGGAAAAGGGGTCACTGGGTGGAGTCACTGACCAGTTGAGATGCTCTACAAACAACATCCAGTGGTGTTTCTTATTTAAAAGAAGAGTTAATCTTTTTGTAAGAATCTTCTGCTAATTGTCACAACAAAAACTTTTTTGATATGTTTTTGTAATATAAGATTTATCTTCTTCCTGCTCCTTTTTCTATCATGGAATGTGTATAAGTTTTGTGTACTATCTGTTTTGGTGAAATTGGCACTGGGAAATACACAGAAATGAGAGAAATAAACAAAATGAAATGAAAAACTAACATATTTTCAGCAGCTGCAGCATCAATATTGCTCACGTCATTAATTTTTTACATCTAGATGTGTCTGTTTGTACAAGCCTCTAGTTGATGTGGAGCATGAATTGAATTGAATTTTGTTTTTGTGTCCTGATGTGTATAATGTGGAGTGCAGAACAGCCAATACTGAAAATACAAATTGGTGGTTTAAGCAGAATTGTCAAGGTGAGAATAATCAGTTGTTCAGACTGGGAACTGCCCTGCTTTAGGAGAAAAAAAGAAAAAAAAAACTCCTTGCGGGTGGATGTCTCCCTCCACCAGTAAATACGTCCTCATAATACATGCAGTGACTTTAAAAGGAATTTTAAAAAGATAATAAGTCTAGTTCCTGAATAAAAGTGAGATAAAACATGACACTGACATGTATACAATCAGCAATTCAGTTTCTGACTGAATGTGAACTATGCTCACAATCTCCCATTCTGTTTCTGAGTTACGGTGTTGAATTATGGCCAGAGAAGCATTTTAACAGAACATTATGATGTCACAGTGTAATTGACCTTTTGGATAAAATAAAATGCTATCACTTCATCTTATGATACTATTTGACATTTGTTTGAAATGTTGTCATAATTAGCATAACAACTCTTGAGTTATGGTCAAAACATATTTTGTAATCACAGTGAACTTTGACCAACAGATTCCAATGAGTAAATTAGATTTTGTCAGATGAAATGAAACTTCAGGCGTCCCTGAGATATTGAATTCACATCACATTAGTAGTGTTATATCATATAGAACATCGTTGACACAGACTTAACTTCTACAGTGTGACTTGAAACAGTTAGACAGACGTCGGCTGTAAATGTCTGTCCAGCCAACACTTATGGAAACTCTTTTTTGTTTCAGGCTTCAGAGTGCTCAACAAAACAAAGTCACAGACATTTGTGTGGAGACGGGGATGGATGTCAGACATATGCCTTGCAAGGATGTGAGAGCTGATCTTCCTGCTCCCTTCGCTACTCATGGCAGCTACAGGTTTCTGAGCTGGATTAAACAGTTGCAGGTTGCGGTCAGAGTGACAATGAGAAGACTATTTCAAACATTTGAATATTTTCTGCAGATTTTCTGCAGCCTTGAAGTCGCTGGGTTTCGTTGTGGTTTGACATCCTCCACTGTTTTGTGTTTATCACCTGGGGGGTTTCCTAGCAGCCATGACGTCATCAATCTTCAGAGCTTAACAAAGGCAGTTTTGTACTGTATCTACTTCCAAAGTCTTTAGCATCTACATCTATCTAAGGTTTAGTTCTAGATCAAATTCATCTGTGGCATAGTTAATTTGAGTAGAGGCAAGACGACAGAAAGAGAGCCTTTGGTTAATCATGAAAAGGAAAGTGAGGTTTAGGGGCATGAAGGAAGTTAGAAAAGAGTCTGTGTATACTGACAGGTTGTTTTTTTCCCTTTTTTTAAGTTCAATAAATGAATGACGTCTCCCAATTCAGTATATAATCATTTTAAATAATCGTAGAGACTTGCATAGCCAGATCTACCTCATCACTTTTTTAGCACTGTGCCAGTGCTGTATAAAGGTCTGACTCAAACCAGTATCATTCTGGTGCAAGTGAAAAAAAGTCTCTGGCTTGTTTGTACTTCTTTAAGCTGACTGCAATTGTCCATGGTAACTCTAAGCCCAAGAAACAGCGACAGTAAGACACAGATAGCAAAAGGGAAAGAGAATTCTGACTGAAATAGTGTCCAATGTTGAGCTTATCCCCACAACCTACTTCCTGTGAGTCCGACTAAAATGATTCTGATCAACATTGACCAAAATTACTGGGGAAAATCTTTGCGATTACCAAGCAGTCCTAATGTAGAATACATTTTATCAATTACCTAAAAAAGGCTTAATTATGTCCTAAAGCAGCTAGGCGCATAAAATTTGGTTGTAGTCCTTTTGTTTTCAATAAGAAAAACTGTCTATCACAAGCTTTTAAGCAGTTGATGCTGTGAGGGAACAATATATAAGCATGTTCAGGTCAAGTTGCATCAATTCAAAATGTTTACTGGATGGAGGACAGCCAGTATGAAAGTATCATCCCCTGCCTCCCTGTGTCAGTAGCCCTCCTGGGACAGACCTGGCCAGAGAATTAAAAAGCACAGTGGTGATATCATGCTTCTCAAATGATCAATGCAGGGTAGGCCTACCTTAACTCTGCTTTCATCCTGGATTAAGTAACTGCAAGCAAACAATTCCCAACCCTCAATGCTCAGCCACCTCATAGTGAAACACAAACCAGTGGACTACAGATTCATTCAGGCTCATTTAACACTCACCAGACTGACAAAAGGAATAAGAGGAGACTTTGAGATGAAAGAGGTGTTTTGCTGCATTCTCAGACATCCTGTGATCAGCGGGTAAACACAGAAAGAAGAACAAGGTGGAATAAGTCCATTACTGTGCTTTAATGGCCGGATGATTATTTACAAGTTGCATAGATCACATGAATAATTTGTCTGGTTAATCTGCTCAAAACTGATCCACACAAATGTATTAGAAATGATGTGCAAGTATAATAGCAGGCTTTTTTGGGCCAATGAAGGTTTTCTGAACTTTATAAACTTTATAAAGTTGTATGATGGAATAGTTAGGTTAAAAGGTTGACTTCAAACAGAGAGATAAGATCAGAGCAGTGGCCTCCAGTGATCAGTACGAGTGAGAGAATGTAGGTGTGTGTGTATCCATGTAAGTGTGTGTTATACGATCTTCAAAAGCCCCTTTTACACAGTATGTTACAAAGGTGTAATGGGGTCATTGTTGTTCCGCCTTTGAGTTAGTATAGTGGAGGCAGCCCAACAATGACTGGATCGACCGTTGGTATAAATGGGATGCCGCATTATGTGTGCGGCCCATAACCTGAAGATATAGAGAGCAGCTAGAAGCAGTTAGCAGCTAACTCTAAGTGGAGGAAAATCAACCGAAAAAATCTTTAGATTGGAGGCGGGGGGGTTCTTTACCCTCTGACCACAGAATGAGATCAGCTGCCATGTAACAAGGAATGGAACAGTAAACACATGCAGCACAGAGAAAGGTCTTCGTTTGGGCCCTATTGCTCAATCTCTGTGTAAAAAGAGCTTCTGTGTGGCTCTACCCAGGTGGAACAGTTTTCTACTTCTTCTCTCTCTTTATTGCTGGATCGCAAATCAAATTCAGATGCAAACCACATCCTACCATATCAGAATATATAGATGCTGTGCTTGATAAATGAAAGCAATTTTGCCTTAAATTATCACCTCCATTTATTGGCTACAATGAAATAACATTGGCTGATAACCAATAATAGTCATGCCAATATAATGCATGCTTCCACTCTGTATGGTAAAACGGTAGCTTGGTAACTTGTGTGAAAGGGCACAAACTAACCAACAGGACAGTGAGATAGAGATTTAGGCATAATCTAAAAAGCTTATTTATGAGCCCATCTTTTGATTGTGAAAAAAAAAATACTATCTGTAAAAGCCATGTATAACCTGTAATTGTGGGCTACAAGATCATTTTGTAACCATGCTCACATGTATGTATGTTTATTTACAATAAAATTGTGCACTTGTGTCCTACTCTGTACATTGACAATTTAAAACAACTTCTTCAATTAATATTATGGTGCAATTGCCCCTTTTTCACTTTGTATGTATTTGTCCCTCTTTTACGAGGTCCAGTTACAGTCTTGATAAATATTTTTGATAGTGTGAGTCACCTGAGTGTGATTTTTCCACGCAGGTCCATGTAGAGCTGCTGATGATGCAGCTCTTGGTTTATTTTTAACGATTTAGTATTACAAAGAAACATTTAGCTATTCTGATGAGGAGTGTTTTATTATTTTACTTAATGCAAGTCAAATGAACTAAACTGAAGTTGTGAAAGTGACCTAGCTATTTTGGTGTTCCTGCTGTAATCTCCTCACAGGTATATTCAGACACAAGCCAAAGCCCCTCTACAGCTACTGTACCTTCCACCTCTACAGGTGTTCTCACACACGCTGTATGATTAGACAGTCTGTCGTCGATGTGCACAGACTCACTTAAGATGTATGAAAATGATTTGTACTGCAGCCTTAGACCACATCTGAAGACACAACAAACTCTGCACATTAATCTGTTGTTGCAGCAACACAGACTTCCAGTCTGCGCAACTTATCATGTGATGTGTTGAGCAAAGTTACCAGCTCACGGTGTTTATCAGTGTGTAGTGAGCCAGCTCTGTGGCACGTCCTGTTCCTTCAGCTATGAGGACACAGAGACAAACAACAGAAACAATAAGTTATTTATGGTTTCACATGTTTACCTGCTGTTTGGAGGAAGGTCTCAGTCCGAGATGGGGTTGGCTCCGGCACTGCAGGAAAAGAGGGGAGACAAAAATATTATGGAGAATATAAAGGAACATTTCTGTTCTTAGAATACAGTTCATTTACGGTTAAACAGGAATGCAGTTCGCCCACTTGTAGAGTTTACACACAACACTTTCTAAAGCACACACACTAAAAGGTGTTACCATCATGGCTGACTGTGATAGTCAGAGACTTAAAAGGTATTTTAAGATAACAAATTCCGCTAAAACATACTGTACTGTACGTGCACCCTCCACATCCCCTTCACTGCCCAGTCTTTGCAAATTCTCCAACCCCATCATTTCATCAGCCTCATCAGTCTCAGCAGAGTCATCAGCCGCCGCCACCACCACCACTGTCTGTCTGGTCTCTATAAGGGGATTTATCTTGGTGCCTCCTTGAAGAGTCTAGCACCAAAGACTGTCTGACAGAATTATTATATATTATCTGCTGTAATGAGCAATTATCTTTACTTCATTCATTAGTCTCTCCTGGTTGAAATAATGAGGCCAGACCCTAATTATTGTGACAAAAGACAAATGAACAACTTACTTTATTCTATGATAGAAAATTAATATAAATAATCCTGTCCACCTAAATCCTGTAAATACAAAATGTAAATGGATGCATTTAAAATGCGAGCATCAACACTTAAGAGCGGAGCCATTAATGGTGTTTAAAGATGAACATACAAAGAGTTTTTCAGAGGAGATGACAGAACAACAAACCCTAATGAGTCTTTCAAAGGCTCAACTACAAGCTCCCAAAGGGGTTATTTTCAAAGACAAATCTGCAAAATGGTAATGAATTCCCCCATGGGGAGAAACACATACACACATAAATGAACACATACTTTGAACAAAGACATTATTTGATGCAGAGATTCTAATATCTTTTACATGCAGCACACATGCAAGCACATACACACATGTATATAATTTTACACATGTACAAACTACACACATGAGCAAAGCACCACACAAAAACACACTCTTGCAGTCAAACCTTGGATGATATAATGTGAAGATTTTTTTTTCTAAGCCACAGCACTTACCACCACAACACACACACACACCTTTTACCCCAACAAAGATACTGTTTGATCCAGAAAAAAGGAAGCAGGAAGTAGCAGTAAACCCTCAGGAGGAAACAGGCATTTATTTTACAAGCTGCACCACCAGGAGATTTTTGGGAGTACGAGGGAGAGTAGGTTGGGGTGAGGGAGTGTAAGGCGAGTGTGAGTAACTTTAGCTGACAGTTGAGCGGGTGTTGCCAACGTTTCTGTACACTAATGCAGTAGCTATCATCGAACTGGTCGATGGCTGGACGGAGGTGATTTATTTATCTGAGAGGTGATTGATGGAGACTGAGGGGAAAAAATCTATTTACCTCTGAGACACGGCATCTTCTCTACTGGCTTTGTGGAACTGGCTTTTCTCACAGGTGGTTTCTATTAAAAATAAATAAATTTTAAAACCCTGAAACATGTTCCTGGAATTTTCAAGGATAAACTGGTTTCTACAACTTTACTGAGTAGAAAAACAATCAATAGTTATTTTTTTACAATGGTGTTATTTTCTACGCATTCAGCAACGACAGCTCCTATGAGGCGTGTTGTTTCTCTTCCATTTAAAAAGTCTTAATGTACAAATAATTTACTTGAATTGAATATGAATGACTGTGCTGTGAGAAGCTACATTAATGTGCTACACCGTTTGTTTATCATCATCCGTTTTATCTGAAAAATTAACTCATTCTTCATGTGAAATAATGAAAAATGTGTATTGTGTCAACAAAAAAAAATTAGTCACCATAAATAGGGACATTATTATTAAGTCAGCATTGACACTCACTTCCATGCTGCTGTGTATTGTTCCCTGTTTCCCGGCTTATTAATGACCTCAAATGTGAAACACCAGGATAAAAGAAAGACAAACTCCTCAGGTGTCAATGCGAAAGGAGTCTATTGCCTGTTTTTAGCAATTAAAAAAACCCACATGTAGAATGCATGTCTTAAGAACTTGGACAACAATGTAGGCAAGTTGAGAGGCAGAGCTGAAAATTCCTGCCCGACTTGACCGTCTCTATTTTGCCTTGAAAACATGTAGACCGTTTATATGAGATGAGACATTTTTATGAGAAATGTTCTCTCTCTCTTGTTGAAAGGCAATCTAGCTCACCCATTAATTGATCTCTCTCATTCCATGCCATCAGTTTAAGTCGCTTAATAATCCCGCGACATCAACAAAACAAGGTGGTATTTTGTTGACTATAATGAAAATGTCAGTGTTCTAAATGAATGGGTGTGCTGGTCTACACAAACCACAGAAAAAAATCAGCGTGCCGCTTGTAATAAATACAAACTGACATGCATAAATAATAAGATATCACAGTAGAAAAAGATTTAACAAGTGTTATGATCAAAGACACGCTTGTTGCCTTCCACAGAATGATATCAGTTATTTCCATTTAAGCGAGAATAGTTGGAACCATCGTTGGAAGGCAAACACTGTTAACTTCTGTAATTAAAACCATAATTGAAATCCTGGCCCTGCGCCTCAGTAGACACCAACTGTACATATAACCACATAACCTCACAGTTCAAATTAAAAACAGTTCAAATCCACTCACACTACATCCTCAGGATTCTCCTTAAACATGAAACATTCACTCCATTCTTCCCAGATTACTGTTCAAATATTAATGTGCATAAAATCTAACACAAAATAAAAAAATTTTAAAACATAAAATGCAGGTGGATTTGCAAAACATACTCAGGCAAAGCAGCGTCTACTCAAGCTAAAAACATTTTAGATAAACCAAAAATAAATAATTCACAGCTTGTATGACTGGTGATGTAATGTATGAAGGCAGATGGTGTGAAATAAGGGAAACTACTTAACTTTCTGGTATGATCTGAAACCAATCCTCCATTTGTCACACTTGAGGCATAGCAGTGCTGAACAAACAGGACTTGTTTCATGAATTGGTTCTCCAAAAAAAATGCCCACTACTTCGATGTAATAATGAACATCATCAGTGGATCAGAGAACAGTTTTGACACACATAGTTTGGCCTGATGATGCTCTTGTCTGATGGAGGAGTCAATGTGTCCAACAATTTATATGTAGGCATATTTAACAGGCAGGTAAAAAAAAGAAAAACGTTCAGTACTAAAGTGAACAGTGGAGGGAAGGTCAAATAATCATCAAAATCAATTAATGTCTCTCTCCTGGGAGTGTCAATAGTTGTACTTTTTGATATTGGTCACAGAAAAATTGCCTTCTGACAGTGGGAGAAACATGTTCTTTGTTATAGCTCACAGAATTACACAGAAAACAAGAGTGAGGAAATTTTCATTATCTTTCATTTTATTATCACTGCTCCATTATTATCATCATATCTTTTAAAATGTAGTAATATATATTTTTAGGACATCTGCATTGACATTTTATCATCAGGGTATTTATGTTTGGTAATGAGCAGTCATTGATTAGATTCGATGTAATATTCATGATTTTTTAAATCAATGACTTCAACCTGGAACTCCGAACCTTGTGTTGCAGATATAATAGAACCAGTTTCCTCACTTTGTATACTTAAGCTTCTCATAATGCTTTAGAGTGGATATACCCTAGTGTACATGCAAATGCATAGAATAATATAATAATTATATGTGTACTGTAAAAGAAATAAGATCACATGGCCTGAGTTTGGGTTTACAGTAGTGCATCCTCTATTTAATAACATGTATATTGTATACTATTAGATGATATTGTGCGTCTGGTTTCATTACATTTAACTAAACTAGGATAAACACGTTTTCCTGCAGTAGATCAAATTAAGTTCCAATCCATCATCTTGAGTCAACCAATCTAATCTGCTAAGCTTGTCCCAGTGGGCAGCCACCCCGGCGACCCCTCACTGCTGTATCCCCTTACCAGTGAACCAGTTACATGGGTCAGTCACACTCATCAGGAAATGTGCTCGCCTCCTGTGGAAGGTTAGATACAGTAATGTGTGTGTGTGTGTGTGTGATGCTATGAGAGTGAGAGTGTGTATGTGTGCATGAAGGTCACATGGGATCAGTCGTCTTGTGTTAATGAGGTGTGAGCCAACAGTGAGGTCACAGCAGTCCTGCCAGGGGGGGGGTGTGTCAAGGTCAACTCAGCGACCTCTTAGCAGTGTTGACTAACAGCATTAACGTCAGCACTGATGCGGTTTGGTTGAAACAATCAGACAAAGTCCATAGTGGTTGTATATGTATATGTATATATATACATAGTGTTCTGTGTGAATATATACAGATGTACTGCTGAGTCATTTGATTTACGGGGAAATTTCATCATTATATAACGTCATATCAATTCTTTTTCAATAGAATATTTGCTGTTGTCATATTCACTTTGATTTAATTTAAGGGCCTGCGATCGATGTGAGATGATATCAAATGATCATTTAACACAGTCAGTTACAGAAGACACTGTCAACCCTTTATTTTCTGCTATAGGCCATAAACAAGAAAAACTAATTGTTATTACCAGTAAAGTTTCCTTTAATTTCACTCCACTAACACACACAAAACATGATTTAACCATGTCTTAACAACATAAACATTTAATAAAAGTGTTAAATTGAGTTCAATAAAGCTTTCAAGTTTATTTTGTTCATCACTATATTATTTTAATGCTATTATTATAATACTACTATTATTTAGGGTAGAATCAAACAGACTTTTCATCTGCAGTTTCTTGCTCACTGTTGATTTTTATCAAATACTGCATAACTTTCATGCATATACTATAGTTTGCTATCTGTGACCTATTTCTCATCCTTTCTCTATACAGTTAAGGTTTACAGATATGTGACTTGTTCTCTTGCATATGGAATAAGTGGTGGAATAATCTGTTTGCTATGTCAATTCTTTGAGCAGCTGTCCTACCTAAAAGTACCTAAAACCCGTGACTTCTCATAAGATACACATGTTCGGATGCAGTTGTACTGTTCGACCAATGCTTGAAGGGGAAAATAAATGTCAGTAAATTGACCTGAATGTCCACAGGTAAGAGTGGGGTTTTTTTTTTGCTATTTTTACACTCCTCTTAAGCTTGAATCTCAACATTAGTACAACATTCACT
Organism: Chaunax sp. Z400; assembly: GCA_037577475.1. Taxonomy (NCBI): domain Eukaryota; kingdom Metazoa; phylum Chordata; class Actinopteri; order Lophiiformes; family Chaunacidae; genus Chaunax; species Chaunax sp. Z400. Next base: position 21,106,297 of record CM075187.1, on the reverse strand, counting down.
GAGTAAAAACTTTCTTTTTGCCTGCGCTGAGACTCTAGCTGCTATTAATATGCACATATTGACAGGAAACCCCCCTCTGTTATAGTGAGCATGTATAAATGTATGTATGCATATGTGTGCAGATGTGATGGCAAATGGCTGTGTGTGTGTGTGTGTGTGTGTGTGTGTGTGTGTGTGTGTGTGTGTGTGTGTGTGTGTGTGTGTGTGTGTGTGTGTGTGTGTGTGTGTGTGTGTGTGTGTGTGTGACTGCCAATGAGCCTGTGTGTGTGAGACACTGTTGTGTGCATATGAATGGCGGGGGGTATCCTCCTCCTGAATGCAGAGAGCATCCAGGAGATCTCATTGCTATTCATGCGAATGAGTCTCCTTGAATCAAACAGTAGCCAAAAGCATATTTGCACAGAGTTAAAATGCATGTTGTACTCGAAGAGAAATCTACCAGCTTCCTCCTAAAGGAAATCTGTCTCAGTCCAAGTCATCTAACAGTCTAACTATCGAACGATGGAGGCAGATGGTCTCTTCATCTTTACAGAGTATTTTTAGCAAAGACCCCATCCCGTCATCTGTTGGGCTTTTTCATTCAACAGCTTTATTTTCTTCATTTAAACTTGAGCTACAGACCTAATTAAAACCATCGAAGCAAACTCAAAGGACAAATCTTCATCAGAGAAATCAACAAAGTTGCTGTAAAGTTACCGTAAGTGATTTATTGATTCTGCAAACCTATACCAAGGAGTTGGACTTTTATAAAATGCTTCCATCATCAGAATGCCATACATAAATAAAACTCCAACCAAACCCGTCAATCAAGTCTCAATCCTTTACATCCTTTGAGGACCTGATAAATCGTCCTCACTCTTAATGAGTCCCTGATCAATTACATGAAGTTTATTTGACCTTCCCTTGCAAATAAAATAAATAAAATAAACATATGTTTGTTTATCCAATGACTGGCAGCTGGTGGCGCCTCAAACTGCCGTGAGAAACTCCTCATCGCTCTCTTCCCTGCGGAGCCCCAAAGTGACCGACAGTGTTTCTTCTGCTCCTCCCTTCCTTTGCTCATGTCCTCAGAATCTCTCCCCTGTCATGCTCTCACACTGATATGATACGGGCTGTTCTTGTGCATGTTCTGCCAAGCAAGGATTAGATTTTTGACAGCATCACATATACTCTCACTCATTATTTACAGCAGAGGTCTCCAATTTGAAAACAAGAGGTCCAATAAGTCCAACCCTGCTCCCCTGCCGAGGTCCGAACAGTTAGATACTACAAATACAGGCTTGTGCTTTTTATCAGACTGAAGAAATCAGTTTTGTTCACATTTTTATTAAAGATTCGGTTTTCACTGTAAACTTGATTTTTGTAAATGCCATTTTTCATGCATGTTGTGCCTTCTGTGCCTTGCTTTGCTGAACATAGTGTACAACATACGTAGGAGCATATGTTAGCAGCTTAGCAGGAGCAGTACCCAGTCGTGGTAGGACCCAGGCGGCCCTACTGATCTGGCCGCGTCATGCCTGTACAAAATCTCTTAGATGACAGATTTTGAAAAAAAAAAAGCACTCAATAGTTTTTACTGTTATGTAAAAAGGCTTTGCAGTCCCGATAGAAAGCTCTCACGGTCCGGATTTGGCCCACAGTCCGCTCATTGGTGACCCCTGATTTCCAGTATATTTTTTCAGCCAGCTTTGTATTTTTGCAGTTTCAAAAAAAGACCTCATCAAAAACAGAAGTCTAACATAACACCAATATCTTACAGGTTGTTAATTCTGTAACACGGCTGCATGATTTCACTACAACACATCAATGGAGGCTTTGGTTTAAGTTTTTCTGTTTGGAAGTGCAAAGTAAAGAACGTGACTGTGGGCATGTAGATCTGTTTAAACATTTTAACCCCACCTCAGACTTTGCAATAGGTCTACATGACTGATAACTACCAGCATATAAACATGTTCAATATCAGGTTCTGAAAGGAACACAGAAAAAGAAGGAGTGATTGGTAAAATGGTAAATTGTTACGTTAGAACGTTACAAGTGTCCATCCTACGATTATATGCTACTTTTACTTTTTTGTCATTTGAAATTTTGTAAAGCATCATAAGATGCATTCATTCCTTCATCCACAGACCAAATGTCGAAGGAATATAGGGACTTATATACAGTAAAAAACATATACAGTGTTTTCAGTAATCATCTTGTTGTTCCTGTTGCTGATGCTGTCAAATGAAGGTATTGCAATATTCATGATAATTCATGAGTCAGTGGATAAATCAGGAAATCACCCCACATCTTCGGGAACACATGCTGACATCACTGTGCCAATGAGCTGTGCTTATATGATGCACACCGCCCCCTTGTGGCTAAAGTCTCAGAGGGTAAATGCATGAACAAAGCCAAGTTGCATTGCACGTTGACAGGATCACATAGAGGAGTGCATCCATAGAATGCTCCATTTCTGTAGCTTCGGAACATTCATACTAGCAGCCAGCAGCAACATCCTCCAAATTTGACGTATTACCAGTTAAAGATTTGCGCACAGTTTGTGTCCAGACTTTTGACTGGTACTGTGCATAATATACAAACAGAATGTTGCTATTATAGAAGCCCTGTTCTTGCAGGAACTGTGTTTCTCACAATTATGACATGTTGTGACATTATTATTAAAAGGTATATCTCATTATTGACTCATTTTCATCCAGTCTCTTGTTTCTCAGACAGTATTTAGGACTCATATCCCATGGCTACAAAAATTACTTACATATGGTGTGTTTCTACTGTAAGGCGTCTGTTAATACATTATGAGCCAAACTTGTATGCTTGGGCAGTGTTTGTTTTTTATTATGTTTTATGATTAACTTCTCTGTTTGATTAGAAATAAAAAAAATACTTAATATAAAATAAAATAGACTTGAATTCAACTTAATAATGTACAAGTATGTCACTGTATTCAATGTGCATTATTCATTTTTTATACAAAATACTTGCCAGCAAACTGGTGGCTCTTATTTACTACAGAAAATACAACAGATTATAAAAATAAATCTTAAAATGTTTAGTGTCTGATATTTATTTATTTACTTGTTCTGCAGATTTGAAACTTGTGGCAACTTCTATCTTGGTCTCATTGTGCAGACATGGTATTATTACTTCAGCGAATCTTTGTGCTCGAGTACATTGATAAGATCTAAAAATTCAACGATCCTGTAAGGCCGAAGATCTTTAATTATAAAACCCTGCAACTTTGTTCATCACATTCTGTGCCTGTGGTGACATTGATTAGTATTTACCACCAAAGTATCACGTCAGCGTCACCGTTTTTGTCCCTTGACTTGTTACAGTGCTTTTACTCTCAGTAGACAAATGGGACATTGAATCTTTTGACACTAACGTACGATGATTTAGTGAATCCTTTAAACCAAAATGTTGCCACAAACAGCGTCTGCATTTGGATTGCCACCATTTTGATGTACGAACGCATGACCAGCGGGGCACAGGTGGAAGTTACCACGTATTTAACATAATATACCAGCTTTGCGAAACATATCACAATATGTATTGACTGGTACACCGTATCAACATAAACCAATACAACAGTTTTATCACACGCCCCTAAAATGAATGCTGGCTGGTGATCCGTTCAGGCTGGTCGCCTGGCAGTGGTTCTTTATGCTTTCCTGTCTCCATTATAGAATAAATAAATCAAACTCAAAGAAAATATCATCTTTGTTGTTTTGTTGGTTTACTTTTACAGCTTGTAGAAATGGGGTTTCATGTTACCTGTATGTTGTAAGGGGGAAGTTTACTGCTACCGACCTTCTTTGTCACTTTCTCCAGTCAGAAGTCTGTGTAGTCTTGTCTGAAGATGAAGCTGAGCAGTGTGACCAGCCAAACTAACCAATCATGACCCAGAATAAACTTCTTTTTAATTCTTAAATATCCCATTAATGGAACTGTCATTTTCAAGATTGCTCCCATGCAGAAAAAGAAGTCAAATTATACTTTGAAAGCCTAGTTTTTGGAGTCACTGCCAGGAAAGTTGGCATTTCATTGTTTTCTTTCAAAATGCATCTTCAGGCTCTTCCGGAGGGGCTTCACCATTCAGCCATGGCGGTTGACAGTTTATCACAAATAGCCGTGGATAATGGGAAAGCTGGTCACTCTTGTGTTTGGCACATTTTGAAAAAGCACAGCTGTTTGTCAGGAAGGGAAAAGAGGCTCTGATAACAGTCTTCATCATCACAGTCATTTCTCTATCAGGAAGGAAATAGCCTCACTGATTAGCAGTTCAGTTTGACTGACACCTGGTTCTAAAGGGACCTCCTGCTAAATAATCCTCTACAACTGGCTCACATCTCACACTGGGCCTCATTAGACAGCTTCACATACAGGGAAATCACTTGTCCACCTACAGTACACACACACACACACACACACACACACACACACACACACACACACACACACACACACACACACACACACACACACACACACACACACACACACACACACACACACACACACACACACACACACACACACACACACACTTTGCTGTGTGTCCCTGTCCAACTGTGTTGGTCATGGACACATCAGCCAGTTTTCAGTGAGGACAGATAATTTCCTGCCCAGATACTTCCATGATTTCCTGCATTTTAAACGGCCAATCACACAGTCAGCATCATTTATGTGAACACACACACACACACTTTTCACACCCCTTCTTGAAACATCCAGTAACTTAGTTTCCTGACCTCAATATATCAATTTCAACAACATTAAATACAAAGCTGTCCCACAACTAACTAGAAAGGTACGCAGTTGAGTGCATAATCTGCTAAAGACCAACAGCCCCTTCTGATTAAACTCTAATACAAAATCCAATTATTAACCTAACCTATCCAAAAACCTCGCTAAAGCTGTCCTTATCATAACTTGCTGACCAGAACCACTGTGCATTCAGTCTGTCTGAAATATCAGCCAAGAAACAGAACAAACAGATGCAGAGGAAAACATATTTACTATGATGGAGGTAAAATTAGCATATCTATGAACATATATTCATAATGATACTGATCAAGAAAATAATATTGTGAAAACGCTTTGCCTTTGGTGCACTTATGCAAACTGCATCATAATAATAAAAATACATAACATTTATCAAAAGTTATCTGATTCTTGGAAAGTAATGTGCAATTCTCTTTTTCAGGATCCACTCCTAAATGCAATGGTTTCTTCTATGGCACACGCCTCACTACTTCCACCCAGTTTCACTGTAACCCGTGAGGCACTTTATGTGGAATTGAAGGTATCACAATGTTCAAAAAACTGGGGGGGGGGAAATGTGCACTCTGCCCAGATCCATGCAAAAATTTAATGGGTTCTTCCTTGCTACATGCCCAACACTTCTAGCAAGTTCCATCAGAATCCATCAGGTAGGTTACGGGTAATAGATGAAAATATCCTCACCCCAACATTTAAATCACTACTCAAGACTCACCTGTTTCAATGTGCTTTTAATGTTTAAGTGTGATGTAATCTGTTATTTGTTGCTGTCATTTGAGTTGTTTATATTTGGGTTTTTTTATCTGACATTGATTGATTTTTAAATATGTTGTTTCTCCTGTTATTTCTGGACATGTTAAGCGTCTTTGAGTATTTTGAAAAGCACTTTATAAATAAAATGTATTATTATTATTACTAATATCCCTATATCAAGATGTTAAAGAAAATGAAAAATAAATCTGGATCCACCACTTCAACTCTATCTTCTCCAAAATCTAATGGGGTCCCTGCCACATGCTGAATCCTCTCTTTAAGTTTCATGAACATCCATCAAGTAGTTTTTGTGTAATCCTGCTAACGGACAACAAACCACCAAAACAGACACCTGTGAATATGGAGGTAACAAAAACCTGTCAACACCCCTAATGAATGCTAAACCAGTTCATTACTAATATAGTCTATTATTCCATTTAATTTCCAACACAGGAAATAATCAATAAGATTAGCATATTCAGATGCTTCATATGTGTCCTTTTTAAAAAAAAATGTTATTATTGTTATGGCACATGTCTAAACCAGAATTTCCACTTATTTTTCTACTTTTGACTATTAGATTTAAGTTTGGTTTTCAGTGTCGTTGCGAATTTTAGTTTAGTTTTTATGAAAGGGTAACACTTTGATTCATTATCAGTTTACCTCAGTTCTTATATTCATTTCAGTTTTCATTTCAGTGTAGGATAATAACTCTGGGGTTTGGCTGTGTTTGTGTGTAATTCTGTTGTGTACATGTGGATTCCTGTAACTTTCATTACATGGTGGATTTTGGTCTTCTTTCAGATTCTCTTCCTCCTCCTCCTCCTCCTCACTCAGATCTTCTGATCACAAACCCACAGAGAACTCTTCCTGGCACATGGTGTGAAACAGCTGCAGCTATAAAATAAACTGTTGACACACAACACAAACATCTCACAAGAATTATTTCTCACAGTCTAACACATAAACAACCATCTGCAGGTAGCAGATACTAAACCTCCAGCTAGTTGCTTCAGAAAAAGAGCAGCGCCTTATTGCAACTATAGAGACTAATGCAAGTGTTCCAACACATCTAAAGCACTATTTTACACACTTTATATCCTGTATCTACTGTAATCTGAACCAAAACTGAGGTGTAAAAAACAACTATTTGTTGTATGTGGTGCACCAAGTGTTTGCTCCACTGTTACATGGGGAAACGGCCACTGTTTCAAAATAGAAACATCTCTGCATCAACTTTACACAGATGGGGCTGTCAGTGTGATGGATCGACATCCTGGGATGATCTTCTTCTGCAGTTAAACATGATCGGTGCCTCACCTCAGACCAGAGGGTGTGTTGATGATTTATAGTAGAGATGAACTCTCTTTGTGTGCTCTGCATGCACACATTAAATAGCTTCTTTTTTTTTTTATTACATCTGTCGAGGTACTACACAGGAATAGCCTTCTCTGCTACATTCAATAATCACCAATAATGTGCACTCTCCATGATAGATAAAACTTTTATCACACTGCATGATCACCTCACAATCAGCAATGTGTCCGTTCAAAGCTTCGTGCTGAACAGGCATTGGTGTAAACACCGTCTGTGTCCTTGAGAAGACATTTATGAGGGAGTATTGAGGGTTTTTATTGGGCTGAGAAACACCTGATATAAGATGGACTGATAAAATGTGACAGGTACTCACACCGCTCTGGTTTCCTCTGAACATAAAGACTTTCTTTTCCCAGCATCTGTATTTCACAGCGACATTCAGGAGGAGGCAAAGTTCAAACTGAACCCAAATGAGCGTGGCATTTCTTCAAATGTGATATTATGACATAGTAAAAGTTTCCAATAAAGTACAAGTGGAGAATGAACTGCAGGATGTTTATTTTTGCTTCTGCTCCCTCTCTCTGTTTGGACCACTCCTTGCCTTACCTCATCATTACAGGTAATCACTTTTGTTGTCATTCAAGTACATTCACTATTTCTAAGAGCACCTTCGCTGTTAAATCTCTATGCTAACGTTTGCCTCAAAGATCGACACACTCTGAAAGTTGCATGAATGAGAAGCATGTTGTTGGGCCAAAATAATAGGAAATGGTCACAAATGTATTTATATATTTTTGTCACATTAAGAGGTTACTGTAGCTAACCTCTGCATTAATGTTAGGGTCAGCAATTTGCAGTTGGAGTTGCAGGTAAACTGCTCCAAACATGAATATTCTAGCCGAATGGTTCAAGCTGTGAAGAAAAATCAGAAGTTACGTGAGTGGAAGCTGTGCCACATCTTCTTTGGTTGTCATAGCGGTGGGAGCTTTTAATATTCTTATGTTTCACATTACCTTGAATCTTTATTTTGTGGCGTTCTTTTCTGCTTGCAAAATGCTTTTCCTCTTCCTGTCTCTCTCTCTCTCACACAAACACACAGGCACAAAAATGAGTTGCATTGACACAAATAAGAACATGAATGCTTGCAAACATCAGCACCTAACAGAGTGTTTCAGTCTTGTTTCTTCTCAGGTACACATTAAAGAGTCATTGACGCTCCCCTGAATGCTGTCACAGATACAAACACACATTCACACATGAACATATATGCTGTGCACCAATCACAGACACATAACTAGGTTATGGATCATAGTTTAAGTAATAAAAAAAAGAAGACATCAAATGACACAAGTGCTTCTTACCACATGTTGATATGAAGCAGAGCAGCAGCTGCAATTAAGTTGAGTACTCTACATAGATATCGACTGCTATTTCTTCAAGCTCCTATATTTCAAGTTGCTCACAAGACTTTTATGCTTGAGATGAGTGACACTAAGATCAATGCAGCATAATTGTTGCTTCAAAAAAGGCGATGAAGTACTCGTGCATCACACCTCCTCACAAACGCACTGTCAGACTATAAAGACCCTCAGCATTCTACTGCCATCCATGTGTTCTGCTCCTAAATTATATAAATGACTGACTGTACAGTGTTGCATCCTGCTCCGCATCCATAATAGTGACTCTGTTGGAGCATCAGAAGTGAACTATTACAGTACGTTGTGATGGAAAAGTGTAGCATCTTTGAGAAAACCTGGCTCCTACGGTACCCACAATGCAGCTCAACCCCCAACAGGTCAGACAGAGTGTTAGTAGCCAGAGGCAGACACGAGAAGTGGGCTACAGAGGAGCAGTGAGTTCACTTTGTTCTTACTCCAATCTAACGTTGGTTTCATTTTCAATCTTGGAGCCTTCAGATCATACGGACACAGACTTGCATCATTTGAGGTAATTTATCAGGCTTCACAAAACTCCATCTGGAGACACAAAAGATGTGCTCAGTCGTACAAACCAATAAATAAACACACCTTGATGTGAATAAAATGTGAAGTTCACCTTAATAAACTACACTTAGTGAGCAGAAAGCTGGAAATCAATCCTGTGCTACTGAAATAAAACAAACTCTAAACACTTCATCTGCTTCTGATGGCTTGCCAGGGAGATTGTGATTCACCTTGGGCATGAATCATATTCTGCTGCTGCATACATTGTGCGTAAACACCTTTTAATATGTACATCCAATACAACAGTTTTCATGCAGCAATTTCTCACTGCCAAAAAAAGGTTAAAAACACCAGATAACCAAAATCACAAGCAACCAGAGTGCAGTAAAAGCATGAAATTAGCTTTTTACTCTAACTGAAGTGAGATTCCTGGCTTCACGGATAACGCCACACAATTTTTATTGTCTATTAAAAGCTGCAGGTTTAATCTTTTCCCACATATTTTGTGTTACTGTGTTTTTGTGTGAAACGTCAGATGAGTCAAGCTGTGGGTTCACACAATAAAAACAGTCTTCTTATAGAAAGATCATCTCCGAATGTGCTAAAAATAAATAAATAAATGTACATGATATTTTCATCATCAAATTTTCACTTGGATTTTTCAAAATAAAGACTTAGAAATTCCTGTTTTTTTCTACACATGAAAATATATATCTGTTAAAGAACATGCTTCATATAGTTGAAACAAAAAACAGCTAACAGGACTTGTTCTGAAAAGGATGTTTTGTTCTTTTGTGCATATTCGTGTTTAATATTCTAACAACTGTTCCCAATCTTCAGCCCATAACCACATGATTCATATTCAACAACATGGTTTTTCAGCTGCAAATAATTACAAAAACATATTTTTTGGCGAAAACATCATAAACAGATTAATCTCAACAGATGACTCATTAGAATTTAATAATAGGGAACATGACGCCTTGCTCCACGGGACATCCCTGCTTTTGAAGACATGAAAAAAACACAGAAAAAAAAATGTCCTCTCTGGAGTGATGCTGCATGTGTTGGATTGTATATGCTTTTTTATGCGTGTATATGATTATGTGTGTATTACAAAGTAATTGCATGTAATTTATGTGGAACAAGAAAGTTTATTTGCACATATTTGTGGTTTACTGACTGAATATAAACAATCAGCTGAATAACTGTACGTTTGAGTGTTTTGTACTCAACATCCTTTCCATGGCAACACACTGAGCAAACAATATATCCATGTATTATTCTCAAACTTTACTCCCATGAAAACCAAGACTTTGGATTTCCCTGAAATTTGCGCAGGCGTCTCTTCACACGCTCAGACAGGCCTTGACAGTGCAGTGATGTTAATGTTTTTCTTACCCATTAGAAAACCACATACCGCTTCAAAAACAAGCTCTGTGCCTAGAATAAAGCTTCACTTAAAGGCCGCAGAGGAGAAAAAAAAAAGGGGGAGAAAAGAGAGAGGAGTTCTGGCAGCAGTAATAGACAGTATGTGAGGGAATGATGAGTTTGCAGCTGACAGAGTAAGAACATAAAAGGAGAAATGTGGCAAAGTGCAAGGAAGAAAGTGCATGACAAAGAAGTGCAGAGGAGGAGATGTAGGGGAAAGACGGTAGAAACTAAATGAATGAACTGAGTTTGATGACACAAAAGCTTTTGCATTGTAGACTAAATGTTGCTACAAGCCTTTAAAGGGAGAAGGTTACTTTTGAGTGTTGCCATGAACCAGAAATTTATCAACGTAGGTGAGACAGTTTTGATCCAGAAATAATAAAGAGGGAAGAAAAACTCAGACTTTGTTACCTCTGCCACGGAGGTAACAAAGTTCAATCTGTCTCTTCAAAACTTACTAAGTTACATGCTGAAGAAAACCGCCATTTTATAACTATCAAATTAATAATGATGCCAATGTGATTCAAATTCTATGGGTATGTTTTCATGGTCAAGGGGTCACATTATGAGGGTCAAACTATGATGGGACAATTGCTTTTAGGTGCAGTGACATAATGGAGCATTGAGCCTTGGCGGAGGATTGTGCTCTGAATTCTGTCTAGTTATGGATTTTTTTGTTTCCTATTAAAGGATATGATCTCATAAAAAAAAGTACCTCCCGATGGACAGTCGCTGATGCTCAGTTGCAGTTCAGTTGCATTACAGCATAGTCAGCCTAAATAAACAACATATGTTTATGGTGCAACAGCTGCAAATTGATTCTCTAAATAATCAAATGAAAGTCATCCCTAATAAATAAACGTGAATAAATAAACGTAATTTCACGAGGATTCATTCATCATTAATGCAACTAAAGCTTAGGACTTCCTTTAAACTACGGAAAGGAAATGTTAAAACACCGAGCAAAGTGTGCCTCTTCTCTATATACAGTATGGTACTATTTGATACAACTTGATCATTTGGATACCATATAGAAAAATATCACATTTTTATATCATAACCCTTATTTTGAAAATATTAGAAAATGTTCATTTAGAAATCTACCACCATTATAGGCAGATATCTAACATGTATGGAAGCCAAAAAGACAACAATCTTCAAACCTACATGACATCAAAAGACTCCATGATTCAGTCCTGCACTTCCATATTATGGGGACTCAGAAGGGACAAACTTAATTAAAAAGGCGAATCAAAACTGAAGCAGCAGAGACCCAGATATCGTGATGCTGGTATGAACCAATGTCAAAACAGTCTATCCCACATTTCCCATAATGCAACTCACTAGTCTTTTTCATTTTGCTTTGTTCAGGTTACAGTACATGGAATGGATGAGAATGGAAAAGATTGCAGTTTTCATGACTTGTCCTCTAGACCCAGTATGCATCACCATGGTGGTCTCATACTAAGCAAAGAGTATGAAGTACAGCTCTCTTACTAATCCGAAAAATGTACCATATCCATATTTAATAATCATCAATACTGCAAATATGAAAAAAAACTAATTATTTTGTGTTTTTTCATCAATAATGACAGCAGCTTTGTCTCGCAGAAAGTTAAACTGTTAACTTCTATTGGTTTCTTCCTAAAGCACTTAAAATGTGCTGCCTGTTGTCTGCAGGTCATCTATTCAATAGAATCATGTTTTAAGGTGGAATTGGAGAAAAGGCGTTATATAACAGCCTGTGAATCTAATCTTTGTCCCCCCGTAAAGCCGATCAGGTCAATTCATTTTCCTCTCCATGATCCTCTCTGACACATTTCTGAGATGATTTTAATACGTGACTCACACACAGTGTGTTAGGAAGATTGAGATGATGCCTGGTGGATTAACAACCCCATGGTGGTGGATTACGGCTGCTGTGTGTGCATGTATGTGATGAAAATATATCTAACATTCTTTTTTTTTCGTTCAGAGCTCATGTTATGCAATAACTGTCAGGTCCCACTTCAAACAAAGACAAAATCACAGATACAAAGGTGGATTGTATTTCATCTTCAGTCAGACACTAAGGTCACATTATTACATGCAACACTTAATCTGTTTACTTTCTGTGTCCCATCGTCCTCATTCATGCATGTTACTTCCCTCTTTAGTGTGAGTGTGACCTTTAAATTCAAAAATGAATAAATAATTATGTGAAGATATTTCATGACTTGACAAAGAAGTGCTGACCATTGAATGCACAAAACAAAAATGGAAAATGCCATGTTAATGTCCTAACACATTACGTTTATTCAGACAGAGCACACTTCCTCTCTACCTAAACCTAAGTGGAGAAGATGAAAAAAAAAAAAGAGATCATCTTTCTTCTGGCAGCATATTTCAGTGCAGAAACTCAATTGATGCCTTCCCTCAATCTAAAGGATGGTAGTTTCCAGTGTTTCCAGTACTTAGATTGTATATGTATTTTAAACTGTAGCTGTTAGCACAGATCAAAAACTGTTGTTTTGTTTGAATGATGAGCAACTTCCCTCCACATGGAATTCACACCACACTGTACTGGTCAGATCCCAGTCAGATCAAGCTGAAGTGATTTTTGATCCAACATACATAGAAAAACAGTAAGAGGCCTGAGGTTTAACTCTAAACCTAAACAAAATAACTCAATAAAACTCAATAAAAACGGTTCCACTGATAGGCATTTTCAATATCTAGCTGTATAGACCAAGTAATCTGTAGTCACTAATCTTGGCGAAAATAATGCTGCATCTATCCAGCAATTCACAAGGACATGAGAAAAGCCACATAGAACAATCACAATCCATAGAGCTGAAATTCTCTAAATCATCTCATAATCCCTCAGATCTACTTGCCACTCCTGACCTTCAGGGCCCAAACCTCAGCTTTACAGCACCACAATTAGTGAGAGGCCTCCAACAAGTCAAACCTCTGCTGATGCTTGAACAACACATTGTAGTGTGGAAAATTCATTCATTCATAACGGTTACTGAACATCAAGGTTTTATGCAGGGCTGTGACAAATTATAACTTAACTTTTGACCATTTCATTAATTAATGTATCATTTATTTAGGCCTGTCACAACTGTTAGATAATCGATCAATTATTTGATCTAACCAATCGCTTCCATTCATGTGTATAAAAACAGCTGGATGAAACAGAAATGTTAACATCACTATTTCCACATCGTTTTCCACCAACTGAGGTTGAAGTGGTGATCATCAGTGGCTGCGTTTATTCTGCTATGAGTGTGGAATTAAATAACTTTTGGCCCCACCGACTGTTTCTCTCAGGAGATGCTTAACTTTTCAATGAGCATCTATTGACATGAACATCATGGATCATTTTGTGGTAGAGACACATTTTGGTTTTAACCCAAATGAAAACAGAGAGGCCAATTAACTCGGAGGAGGCGATTTGTTGAATTAAAAAGTTTTAAAAAATAAATAAAAACCAGACGTCAAAACTGCTAATATCACAAATTTGTAAAAGAAAATCTACAGATCCACCACCTCACCCAACTCACTGAACTTGGACAACATTAACAACAAATGAGTTACTTGTCGGTCCAATAATCAAAAACCCAGAGGAACTCAGTTTATAACTAGAATGGCAGTCTGCAAGCCGCCAAGAACGAACAAGTTTACATGTCTGTTTAGCTTGTCTGATTAATCCCCACACCTCCACAAATCCAGGATCCACCCCTTTGCTTGGATCTGCACCAAACTTTACTGGGGTCAAGACCCATTCTCCCACTAAGTTTCACAGAAATCTGTTCAGCAGTTTTTGAGTAAACCTTGGTGACAAACTAGCAAACCAACCAAAGGACACGGGTGAAAAAACCTCCTTGGTGGAGGAAAAAATGAAGGTGAAAATCTCAAATCGCTTTTCTGATTCAAATAACTTTGTTCAGTTTACAGATTGTCAGAACTAATGCCCATTTCCAACACCACATAGCATCGTTATTGTAGTTCAATCACAGGTCATTCATGCATTTGTTGATAAACATTCATCATTATCTTTACTGAACACTTGTAGGAGGAGAGCAAATTCAAGAGGATGTAACCAGCAAATCACTAGTATTTACTATTATGATTAATTAATCATTCATTCATTATCAGAAGCATGTTTTATTCATTTCCTGCCAAGTAATCTATTAAGCACCCAACCATGTCTGCAACAACAGTCCTAAAGAGAGCCCGCTGAAAGATCTGCTAAAAACATTCTGCAGTCAAACAGTTATTTCACCAATAAAGATATGTGAACAGTTTTCAGGCACACAGAGATGGAGTGTGTGTGTGTGTTTGAGTGTTTGTTTGTTTTGTGTCACACTGACCCAAATAAGAATAGCATTTGAATCTCAGTCTTTGCATCTTGACTACAGCTAAAAATCTCCACGGGGTCTATTCTATCATCCTAAAATATATTTTTGTCAGGCTCTATGACAATAACACGACTGCAGAATAGAAGATAGGAATACAAGTTAAGACAATGAACTCATTATGAGAAGCAAAGATAACTATAACAGGATATTTTAAGGAATTTTGGAGCGATTTCCCGTGAGCGTAAAGACGCTGACAATACGCATTAATCCGCAGCACTCTGGATAAACATCTTGTCACCGTATGAAACGATGAGTGTGCACAGAGAAGAGCACTGCAGCAGCAGCAGCATTTTAATATGTGAACCCGCAGGGATCACTGCTAATGAAGTGCTTTACAGCATAGCAACTGTCAATCATTTTGATGCACAAAGCTCCTGTTACCATAGAGAATTCAGGCAGCTCGTGCCTTTTTTTCTTTTTTTTCCTTTAACACAAACTCGGCATTGTTGGTATCAGAGAAAAACATCCATGCAACATGACGTTGCATTGTCTATTAAGTGGATTTAAAGCATCCTTACCTCGAACAAAGGTGGAGTGCCCTTGTCTGGAAGTGTGCACCCCAGTAATTCAGCCAGGAACTTTGCCATATAGAGGTGAGAGGAGTTCTCCTGGAGTATTCCTAGAATGGGAAGAGGAGCTGAATCAACAGGAGAGTTGCGTCTTCAGTCAGCCTCGTGAACTTCTTTGTGGCGTTCAAGGACCCTGCGCGCATCACTCCTTTCTTCTCAAGCGGCACGAACCAATCCCGGAGGAGGCGATATGTCGATGGATAATCAGCGCAGGTCAGCCTCTGGGTGTGGAGCCTCCAGCCCTCAGCGCTCGCCTCCTAAATATTATCTGTCTGTAAATCGGTGTGATCCGGTGAGGGCACATGAAGGTGGGGCCGGCCAGAGGGGGAGTGAGTGGTCCAACGAGCTGTCAGACGGTTTTCATCGACGAGATTCTCACCCTCTCCGAGATCACATTGAATGTAAACCCGCACCTGAGTCACATTAGATTGATTAAAATCATTATCTTTTACCTTCTGAGAGACTGAAACCTGTATAAACAGTGTCATAAAGCTTGAACACAACATAGCACAATATACATACATTTTAATGTTTTGGTCAGATCCCTATTTGAAGAAAGCTTAGAAAGTATTAGCTGAAGTAAAAAACTACACTGCCTTCAAATGAATAAAGAACAGTGCTCGTTGATTTTTAAGAAGAAGAATCAGCTTTATTTTTCACATACAATTATACACAGTACAATGTGGTGAAATTTATCCTGTGCATTTGACGCATCCCTGAGGAGCAGCGGGCAGCACCTGCGGCGCCCGGGGAGCAAACTGGGGTTCAGTATCTTGCTCAAGGATACTTTGACATGTGGACTGGGGGGGAACTGGGGATCGAACCAGCGATCTTCTGATAAGTGGAAGACCGCTCTTACCACCTAAACCACAGCCTTCTGAAGGACTCTTCTTATTTGTGAAATAAAGTTTCAGTCATGCCACAACCATCACTCATATAATTAAATTTGTGCTTGAAAAAGTATGGTGGAAGTGAGCCCTGTTTGAATTCAGCATGCCATTAATGATAATGCATTTAATTCTGAGAATAAAGGCAGAATTCTGACTTTTTGCCCTGACTTTAAAAACAAAACAACATTTTTTTAGACTTCTGCCTTTAAAGTCATAAGTATAGGATTTGTCCTTGTTTGTAAACACAACATTCAAAGATACCTTCACCTCAGTAGCTAAGCTAAGCTTTTCTTTTCTAAACTGTTCTATATGCTGTAATAATATACATTACCTGTTTTAAATTCATGTGGTACATATTTGGAGAAAAAAAAGTGTATTATGTATCATGTTTTATCAGTATTAAAGAATTTTTATTTCCAAAGTTTTTTGGATGTACCAAATGTGCTTGAACAAGGCACAATTTGCTAAATACACCTATTACTACCTATTATTATAAACCTTTTCCCAAAGCTATAGAGCCAATGGTGAACAAGGATGAAATGAAAATGAAAATGAAAATACATTTCACTGAATAAGGAAATGTGCATGGATGGCTGACATATATTTGGCCGCTCTGTGTAAAATGTGGCCCCTTTGTGGCCCCTTAGAAAAATCCTACATCTGCCCCTGACTTTGTGTTTCTTCACATTTCCAAATTTTCAGTGTAATGTTGTGAGAATGCTGTGGTTAAGGTCTGGTTACAGTAGGTTTTGCCAAAAAAAGGAGTACATATTTGGAAAAGATCATGTTTTTGCCTTTAAATGCCTGATTTTATCAACACACACATGGCTGGAAACACACCCATACGTCTCCTTCAAGATATCTGCTTTAGTCATGAAAACAAAACAACTACAAAATGGCCCAGTGGTTGCTGAAATGACCCGCTTTGTTGGCAGAAGTGCTCTGAAACTGTGGTCTGTTGCTTGGCAGCCAATGTAGCCAGGACAAGCCCACTGACTCCTCCACAGTAAGAAAGTATAAATGTAGATGTGATGTGGCTGTGGCTCAGGAGGAAGAGCGGTAGTTCACGGAACAAAAGGTTGGTGGTTCGATCCCCAGCCCCTGCAAGTCTACAAGTTGAAGTATCCTTGAGCAAAATACTGAAACCCCAATTTGCAACAATATAGTGGCAGCCTGCTGCTCCTCAGGGATGGGTCAAATGCAGAGAAAGGATTTCACCCTGTGGGATTTATACAGTAATAAAAATAAATGTTTTTAAAGCATTCAGAACCATCATATCCATGAATTGCAGATGTGTACAGTAACATTTTATTCTGGCGACTGGGCTGGATCATCAGCCACAAAGACACTTCTCTCTCACTGTCTATTTATTCTATCCACCTTATTTATGAAGAAATCGTTTTGTTTATAATTGTATAATATTTGCAACAGGACTGTTTGATTATATTCAATGTTACTTTATGATACAAACGTCACCCAGGATATATACTGTGGAGCCCCTCAGT
The DNA here is from genome assembly GCA_037577475.1 of Chaunax sp. Z400. NCBI lineage: Eukaryota > Metazoa > Chordata > Actinopteri > Lophiiformes > Chaunacidae > Chaunax > Chaunax sp. Z400. Next base: position 21,088,695 of record CM075187.1, on the reverse strand, counting down.
TTGAGTTAATTTTTCAGCTTCTTTTTTTAGGATAAATTTAGATCTTATTTGACCTCCTCTGACGTCTTTCTGCACTTTACTCCTTATCTTGCAGCAAGCAACACTAGTCTGAAATACAGAAATGCTCATGCTCCCCAGGTATGCTCTTATTCTGTCAAGTATTTCCTCTGTCCTCCCTCCAACCAACCCTCACCCCACCACTCTCTCTCATATCTGTCAAGGATTTTCAGTTTGTCTCCTCTGCGATGTGGAATTACTTTTCTTGTCAGAGCGAGAAAGGTCAAAGCTCAGGCCGCATGATGTTGTCAAACAGAATATAATTATGTGAATAAAGCTGTGGCAACTCTCCTCTCTTTTTTGTGCTACAATGGACAGCAGATGTAAGAGGAGGTATAGATGACAGATCATGAAGTCTGAAGATGGGACCATTATTTTTGTGAAATGAACACCTTGTAAATTTAGTTGTTGACAAATTTGTAGCGGTTTAGCTCTCTGCTACAAACAGATTAGAGTATCCTGAATTCCATTCAAATACTTTTTTACATGTAATGTACCCTTATATTCAGACAATATTCTCCCTCACACTCAAATGTTCCTTATATTGATATTTCCCCCATTGAGAAATACGGGCCTCCAGTATTCATATATGGCAGGTATCTGCTTTTGCCTTGAAGGCATCATACACTAGAATTCTTGTCCGACTGCTCCTAAACCACACTTTCTGTATCATATAGTATTTCTTCAGTGCACACAGTTGCAGAGGTCTACTTGATGTATACTACAGTGATGCCCTGTGCTTGTTCTCAACTGTCTTGTACTTCCTGTAATGACACCATATACTGTAGGTGTAATGAGGTCCTGTTCTCCTTGTACCATGTCTGTTAAGATCTCACTTGTCAAATATCCCTGCACCAGTTTCACCGAGATAAATTGCAGTACAATTAGTGCAACCGTTGTTTCCAATTACACTGACAGATTTTTGTCTCACTCCATGCACATGTACTTTACACCCTCTGCATTGTGTTACTGTTTCCGTCTCTATAACCCTGCCATAATTGGTGGACCTGTAATGGCCTCCATCTGTCACATTTATCTTGAGGGAGTCTCTTCCACCCATTAAATGACTGTGGACACTGTGCCAAATGACTACAACAAACATTTCACCATAGATCACCACCCGTTCACCACATGCAGGGAGACAGGTTTACTCTATCCTAATTTAATTTGTCCAACACGTAAATCGTTTTAGGCACTTAAACTGAGGGGCTGAATAGTCAGGATGTTTCTTCAGGGACAGCAGAGAGCCTGCAGCGCTCAGGTTTGTTTCAGTTCATCCATTTAGGAAAATAAAGAGATGAATCCAAAATGCATGTCACTTCTTTTTTTTTAAAGAGAAAACCACACATGTAGGTGGAAAAAGAGTAGATTACCAATTAATGTCATCTGGTGAAATAAAACCACTTCTACTGCATCACAGCAACATTTACTGTTAATCCACAGAGTTTCAAATTAGTCACTGTTGATATATGATATTTACCCACGCCGTTGGTTGGTTTGTTTGTTGGGTGGATTATGCAATTTCTACTGAACGGATTTCCATGAAACTTGATGGGAGGATGGGTCTTGGGCCAGAATAGACCCCATTAAAATTTGGTGAGGATCTGGATAAAGAGGTAAATCTGTTGGGGCTTTTGGGAGGTATCTGCTCTACTGAGTGCCATTCTAGTATTATGTGTGGACAGCTTTTGTTTAGAAAGATGTTTTGGCATCTAACTTTATGTCAGTCTATTCCCTTTTTAGGTGTGCGACTGTCACAGTAACTATTGAACTGATTTCCACAAAACTTGGTGCAGGGGTGGGACAACCTAAACAGATATTTAGAAGATATATTTGCTATAGCCACATTTAGCAGCTAATATTAACATCACTGAATCATTTTACATTGTTAGCCTTGGCCTTAGCTAATGACCTTAGTTTGCAGGGAATGGTTTCTTTTAAATTATTTCTATCATACTTAACCTTGTTTTGGCAAAAATCTGCTGCACAAAAATGTTCTAATTTAAATTTCACATTAGGTCTCATCTAAATAACCCAAATTCAGCCTGAGGAAGCAGCAAAATTATTATTTATCAAATAGATTTAGGATTTTTTTTTTCTTCTTGTAAAGGCAAAGAAGAATACAAGACAAACCTCTTGTCTTGCTCAAGGACACATTTACATGGACTGGTAATGTAGTTGTAGTGGGGATCAAATTTGTAACTTTCCAGCTCAGCACTGATTTCTTAAACCACCTGAGCACCATAAAGGTTTGGCATGTTTGCATTAATGTGACACAGATGACTTTGATGTGACTTCCTGCTGTTCCACCTGCTGCTGCTGGTCATAATACAGTCAGTACACAAACACACACAGAAACCTCCCACAACCCAAAATCTAATTAGTCCATTTTGAGATGAACAAACTACATTCATCATCTAAACCCTAACACAAAAAATGCCAAACTGACAGCACGTGCTTCCCAGGAAACAAATTGTTGACAAAAAACATAATTAATGAAGCAATCAGCCCGCGCCAGCCGAGCCTCTATTGACATCCTGCTGTTGTACTAGATTTTAATAATGCTCTTTAATGACATGCTCCATGTTGGCTGCCAAACACAGCTCCATATGTTGTTACAGCTGTAGGTGAGCATGAATCTACATGCGCTACATGAGACTCGGAGCACAGCCCCCCACTGGGATGGAAGGATTTGCATGTGTGTGTGTGTCAGTGTGTCGGCACGAAATACACTTGCCTTGGCCCTCCAGAGATTTCTTTGACATTTTCCCTGTCTTACCTGCTTAAGTATGCTTCTGTAAAATAAAAATACTTTATAGTTGCTTAAGACATAACACAAGCGTTTCTCTAGCCTACAGTACCTCATTTGATCATCCCTTGCAGAAAGTTTCAAAAGACTTTCTTTTCTTTGATCCATATTTGGTATTCTCGAACTCAGATCAGGCAAAGACCAAAACTGAGTGTCTGATCCATGTTTAGACTCCAAGAAAACAAATCTAAATCTGGAAACCTTAGGCAACAAGCAACAACAAGCAAACATGCATTCAAATGCTGCATTGAAAATGCTGCTGTTCATTAGCCTACTTAAAGTCAAAGATTGGTATGACATGAGCACCCACAGCATTACAACATACAGCCTCAAGAAACACAGACAGGACGGCAGCAATTTGATGTTTATGGCACATCACCTCTGGCAAACCAGTAAAGACCAATACATGAATTAGCAAATATGCTTAATTAAGGTACCAATACATGTTACCTTTATGATGATAGCATTTTAGCAAGCTTGCTCAAGCATTTAGCTACAATCAAAGCAGAATCGAGTCAAAGCACAGCAAAGGAACCAAACCTGAGTACATCTTGGTTTATAGTGTCGGACCAAAAAGTGTCACATCAAAATTTATTTCTGCATTCTTGTGCAATTTTGGTGGTATACTGACCTCCTGCATGCATAGATTGCAACAACTCCATTGAGATGAACTGATCTAGATCTGGAAGATTTTAAATGATTTTGACTAGCGTTGATTTAGACATATGTTCCTGATTAAATACAATAAGATTAAACGTGGGTTTGAATCTAGCTTTGATTTCACTCCTATGGGAAAAATAACAATAACAAGTACATGGAATACTTATCCTAATAAGAAGTCTCTAACACCATACTGGTTACCTGTATGTAGCTGTATTAGTAGCCAACCAAGCATGTGTGTAAAAGCTATATTTTACTGTGCATACTATGCATAATTATACTCTGTAAAATGTGTTGATATTGCAGTGTCTGTGGTTTTATAGCCCTGCAGTAACAAAATAAGCACCAAGACACACTCGTCTTCACTAGAACCTGATGTGATGAACAGATGAAAACATAAAGCAGACTGAGACTTCTTTAGTATTCAAACCCCTAAACCTAATCTATATTAGTCATCTGCTTGCTTTGTTATTCATGTCAGTGTCTTACATCTATCTATATAAAGTGTGTCAGGGTGTGCTTCATATTTTTTTCTTTCAATTGCTCCAAAATGATGTCTTACAATAATGTCACAGATACAATGATCTATACGTAACCAGTATCAAACCTGTAGACAATGTTGATCTCAAAAGCGAATGCCAATACTGACATTTTTGTATGAAAAGTGACTGTCCAGCTGTGGCTCATGAGGTTGAGAACTGAATGCAGGGTTGTCAGTTTGATTCCCTACTCCAATGTTCTTGGGCAAGACACTGAACCTCAAATTGTTTCTAATGGTTGGGAAGTTATAGCCTCCTGTCGTCGGCGTATGTGTGAATGAGAGGCAAGCTTTTTAGAATTTGGATAAATGAAGTCACTTACTGTTAAAGTATACTTGTGACAACACCTTTAAAGTGTCAAAGGAAGGGCCTTTTAAGGTTTCAATTATAGTAACATCCAAAAACTACAGTACTCCCTCAACCCTTGCTGGGGGACGAAGACGCTAACGGCGTCTTCTTCCATGATTACATAACTGAAAGAACTTTTGCCGCACCTACAACTAAAATGACGTGTAATTACACAACCAAAACACGCATGTTGTCACATCCACACACCGTGACACCCTGACACTTCCTGCTCTCTCACACAACCCTCCCTCTGTTCACTGCAGCAGCTGCTTAATGTTGCATCAAATACCCAGCCGTTCACAGCGAAGCTTGTGGGGTTTTTTTCTCTTAATCACCCTCTCTGAGTCTGATGGATCTTCACAACGTTAATGCCGCGTGCCAAGCTGGCGCGACACCGTCAGATCACATAAACTATCACACAGCTCCTGAGAGTGTGAGAGGAAGAGTGTGAAGCAGAGCAGAAAATAGAAGAGAGCAAAGAAGGAAAAGAGCCGACCAGCCGCTGTGTCCGACTGCACTCTCTGTCTCTGCACTGCAGCACAACAGAGGGTGATTTATTCCGGGGGAACTGGGTTTAACCATTAGCAAATGAGCCCTAATTCACCCCGACAGCAAAGAACACACTCTCTGTAGTCTTTTAAATCTTGACTCACAGCACAAGGCCAAGAGCCAAACTACCAGTGCTGCTCAGGAAACTCCTCTCTGAGGCTGAGTCCACATCTCAGCGCAGACCTGAGCTGAAAATCACCCGCTGTTAACTCAAGGTTTCATGGTTTTTACGTGGTTGACACAAATTTCATGGTGGTAACAAAACAAAGAATTATGACAAGCCAATAACTGATGTTGCTCTTGTTGTGTTGCACCGTTATTAGTCTGTCAAAATGATAAATAGTTAAAAACAGGAACAAAAGTTGTGTGATGTGCCACTGTATAAATGCACAATGGTTGCCTCGATCAGAACAACATTGTTGGTGTTTTCTTATAATGTGTTGACACCGAACATGAAGCGCCTCGCTTTGCTAATGTGTCACTGCTGGATCGTTTGCGCAAGTAACATGAAGTGCAACTGATAGCTTGAATCAAGTACAGGACGTGTTTTCTTAACTTAAAAGTCCGGCCTTCTTGTTGACTTTTTTCCAAACACCCTGCTTTTTCATTTTATGTCAGGAGGTATATAAAGTTGTGTCGTACAGCTCAGGGTGTCAACATACAGCTATGATAAGCTTGTCCTCCATTTCTACATCAATGTCATACGCAGAATCAATATTCCTCACAGTCCATCAACAATGTGGGGTTTTTGTAAAATAATGTAAAGACATCTTTTTCTAAGGACACCCTAAATTATCATCCAGAGGTAAACTACTTAATGGAACTTTTTGAATCCTCTAAAAATAATCTTTTGTTATATGAAAACTTGACACATTTACATGCAATGGTCAAAGCTTGACTTACATTAACCTGGCAGTGCATTAAGTGCATTGTATTCAGGAACACCAGCAGTCACTTCAGCACTGTGTAAAAGTAGATCAGGTAACTTAACATCAGGATAGTCACAAAATCCAGAATACGCTCCCTTAGATACATATACCAGGTGAAAACCATGTAACTATGAAATGTCTCTGATGTCTGTTTGACATTGAGTTTTCTACCACAGCTTTTACAAAATGTTTTAAATTCAACTAAGTCAAATGTAGCCCCTAAACTGCTGTTATGTTTTCTTCTGCAGCTGCAGCAATGTGCTTCTCTTTGGTAAATCTTTTATGAGGAAGGAAAGGCAGCGTGCTGGAAGCTACTCACTATTAATAATGTACTCCAAACCAGCGGCTTCCAAACGGTGTGCCGCAGCACACTGGTGTGCTGTGAGGCAAGTCAAGGTGTTCCATGGCACATGGAGACAACCGTTCTTCATTAATGCAGTGTACAACACTTGGTAAAACATAAGGCTTTTCTCTGGAGTCTGTGTCAGGAGGATGAATAATCCAGTAAATGGAGTCAAATCAGTTTCTCCTGGAGTTAAAGGTCTCGGAGGAGATTTGTCTCAGTTGTTTGTGTTGTTGTAAACTGGTGAGGAACTCATCTGTTTAAGGTTGTGGGGAAAATATAACAGACTTGATGCCAAGAGAATTGAGGTCTTGGACTGTGGGAGGCATCTGCTCTAAAATGTAAGGCAACGTAACATAAGGCAAGGCAGAGTTTCCCCAGAATCTCTCTCTGAGACACGTGTCAGATTATACAGAACAGAAATTGTGTGATTCTCTTAGGGTGAAAACAGGTAAGTGTTTTGCCTACAGATAACTAAAGAGATGATGAGCTGTAACATTAACCCACTACAGGGCCATAAATGTGCTTCTAGCAACCGTCAAAGCTCCATCAGACAGGAGAAAAAAGGAGTCTGACAGCTTCTTCTCCTGGCTGTTAAGATCTGACGACCAACTCAACGTTGGTGTCCCCCACAACCCCTGAACCCCACCTCACGTCACCTGTCAGTGGTTGTAATGTTTTTGGCTGATCGGTGTAAATCACAATTTCCTGATCCTTAATTCGCTAGATATGCAGAATCACAAGATATCTTTAACATTGGGACAATGACATGTTTTTTTTTCTATTAAAAAAAAATGAACATTTGAAATACATCACCAGCCTCTCATCCATTTTAAACATATTTTAGCCTCTCTTTAAGGTTTGTCTCCCACTGTTTTACCAGAATGCTGAAGGCATGTTTCTTGTCATATTTGGAGCTTTCCTCCATTCTCATGAAAATTTAAAAAAAATGTTATGCACAAATTCTCAAGTAGACCTGACATCTGTCTCATGATTGGTGTCATGAGAAACCAGAATTTAAGAGCCAGATATCACTGCAGTAACTGGCTGCAGGTTTCATACACCCTGTCACAGCAGCCATAAAAAAAAATCCTCGACAGCATTTTTTTTTCAGTTCATTTTTAAACAATTATATAAATGCAAAAGATGCAACTGTAAAGCAAAAGTCACAAAAAAATGTATTTTCCTGTTTGATGCACACTTTTAAAGGTATCTTCAAAAGAGCTTAAACCCCAGACACTAATTCTGTTAAGAATTCTATTCTGAATTCTATTGAATTCTATTAAATTCGATTTAATTCGATTTAATTCTGTATTAAGATATCTAGGTCAAATTTGGCATGCTGAAGGGAGGCCACTCTTGTGATATTTTATTTGATTCTCATTGTTTGTCATGTACAGTGTGACATCTTTTGATGTCTGACGAAAGAGGGAGGCTGAACAAGCCCTCAGATGTTGTATTATGGGAGGTGAAATCATTCCCAACATCAAACAGACAGCTGAGCTGACAAACACTCCAACACACACACAAACACAAGCACATGATTTCCCTTTCCATGAAATTTTCATCGAGGGGAGCTTGAGTCTTGATTAAAAATGTGATCCTTGGATGGTTTCCCCCTGGAAGTTAGATACAGACAATTTTTAGGTAATGATTTGAAATTTGATTCATTCCATGCATCGACTGAAACCAGATGGATCTTCCACTTTATCCTGTTCCCCACCGGCCTGCTGAGTGACACACACACACACACACACACACACACACACACACACACACACACACACACACACACATACATAGACTGTCAGACTGATGTGAGATTTCTGCTTTCAGCTATCTCGCATCAAGGGAAATGAAAATGATGCAGGTGTAGCCACTGAATTCCTTCCCTCTGTTTTTCTTCATGTATTATCTCTATATTCACAGTTGGTTGGTTGGTTGGTTGGTTGGTTGGCTGGATGGTTGGCTGGATGGTTGGTTGGTTGGTTGGTTGGATGGTTGGCTGGATGGTTGGCTGGATGGTTGGCTGGATGGTTGGTTGGATGGTTGGTTGGTTGGTTGGTTGGTTGGTTGGTTGGTTGGTTGGTTGGCTGGATGGTTGGCTGGATGGTTGGCTGGATGGTTGGTTGGTTGGTTGGTTGGCTGGATGGTTGGCTGGATGGTTGGTTGGATGGTTGGTTGGTTGGTTGGTTGGTTGGTTGGTTGGTTGGTTGGCTGGATGGTTGGTTGGTTGGTTGGTTGGTTGGTTGGTTGGCTGGATGGTTGGCTGGATGGTTGGTTGGTTGGTTGGCTGGATGGTTGGCTGGATGGTTGGCTGGATGGTTGGTTGGTTGGTTGGTTGGCTGGATGGTTGGCTGGATGGTTGGTTGGATGGTTGGTTGGTTGGTTGGTTGGTTGGTTGGTTGGTTGGTTGGCTGGATGGTTGGCTGGATGGTTGGTTGGTTGGTTGGTTGGTTGGTTGGTTGGTTGGCTGGATGGTTGGCTGGATGGTTGGTTGGTTGGTTGGCTGGATGGTTGGCTGGATGGTTGGTTGGTTGGTTGGTTGGTTGGTTGGTTGGCTGGATGGTTGGCTGGATGGTTGGTTGGTTGGTTGGCTGGATGGTTGGCTGGATGGTTGGTTGGTTGAAAAGAAAAGATGAAACGAAAGACAAACAACTACTGAACCGATTTCCATGACAGACTTATGTGGGATTGTTCGGCCTTTTGCGCTCTATTGACACTGTCATTATAGTTTTACTGCACTTTTCAAAACATAGAAACAAGTCAACTAATCAAAGAGAAAAGCATCAAATCAGTAGTTGAAGAAATAACTACAAAGTAAATAACATCTGACTGAGGCCTCATGCACATGAGCCAAGCTTGACACTGAAACAATAAATATGTTTTCTTTCTTCTTTTAGGATTTTCATTTCTTTTATTGTTTTACCATCTTTATTCTCTTTCCCACTGTTATTTTGATTTTCTCGTGTCTCTATCTTTTTGTTTTATCACCTGATGTCTGTCTTCAGTCTTTTTGTCCACCTGTTTTTGAATTTATAAAACTTTTTAAACTTCTGAGTTTCCTGGCTTTCCTGTGTCTGTTAAAGCACTTTATATACAGTATGTTTATTTTTTAATGTGCTATATAAATAAAGTTGCTATTATTATCATTATTATTATTATTGTTGTTGTTATTCTTCTTCTTATTATTATTATTATTATTCACTGTTCCTACCACTTAACAATATTCTGTTCTTCTTCTTAGACAGAGAGGACCTGTCTAATTAGAATTTCCTGTAAATGATCTTTCAAACAACAAGATCATGATATTCTGTTGTTTTCTTGATCTGCATCATTTTGGGGCTTTTCCAGTATCACTGTTATTTTAGACTTTAGTATTGTCTTGTATCATCATGTCCGGTTGGTTTCTTTCTCCCACTGTTTTATTCTTCTTTTTAAGTTTTAAATAAGATGGTATAGAGAAGCAATTAGAGGATATAACAGATTATTATTCCTATTTAAGACGTTAAGCAATCAGCACCGTAATTGGGGAAGTAACCACATACATTATTAACAAGTAGAGAAAGATCACAAATCTTTCTTTATTAATGTCTTTTCCATTCATACCAATTTGTCACACTTCATCTCTTTTCAAGCTCCATTACCTTCAACTTCCCATCCACTATCAATCACAGTTACACACATACACACAAATGAGGCCAAAGGAGAATGAATGAGAGAGATCACAAGACAGAGACAGAATCAAATTGAAATGGGTAAACAAAGATGTAGTGAGCTGTCTTGTACATAATTACTTCCTATCATGGCTTCATCTGGTTCTTTCCTCTTGTTGTCCCCTGAAGGGAGTTTTTAAATTATAAGGTCAATCGCATTTGACCGTGCAGCGAGATGAGGCATGACACATCTGTGATTTTCCACACAGAGTCTCAGTATGGGGTAGCTGAAAGCACTTATTTCTGAGAGACAAAATGAGTAATCAGTGTGCTAAACGCACCATTTGTTGTTTGGAGAATGCAAGCAGGGTGAAGATCAGACCAGTAGAAGGATCAACAGAAGTCAATTGAAAGTTGAATATTTAAACTGAAACCATTTCATAGCCATTAGCAGTGACTTCTTAGAGTCTCCACTGGTTGACTGGAATCTCCAGTATATATGAAAGTTGCACTAAATAACTCTTGGAAAACCCCATCTAGTGGTTTTTACACTTCTGTTTTGTATGTAGATTAAAGCTGATGTGTTTCCTGCTTCCAGTCTCAATGTTAAAATAATATAATCACCTGCTGTTCTCGTCTCCTCCCAAAATATGAATTACTACCCTGACTTTCATGTCAACATCTAAGTCATTTTATTTTTTTTATTAAATTCTAAAGAGTTTTTTTCCTGAAATATCTGATATACCTGACATGATGCTGAAAAAGCAGTCAAATAATAAATAAATAAAGCAAAGATTAACTGTCTTTCAACAGTAGATGATTAACATTTTTCAATTATTGTGGTTGCATTGGTTATTAGTAGTGCTTTAACTTACTTTTAATTTACCTTTTATTTTTCAGAAGTCAATATTTGTAATTCTCTCTTTCGGAAAATATCTCCCTTCTTCTCTTTCTTTACAAATTACACCAACACTAAACTAGAGTTGTTAGTGTGTGTGTGTGACATGCAGGCAACTGCACAGTATTGATATAAAAAAATTCAGATAACGGAGGTTGCCTAAAATACAATACAGGTCCGACTTGTCAGCTGTCTGCAGATCTAATTTGTTTCCGGTGATTTCACTGGAAACCACAAAAATGTGACAATGACTGAATGTGGGCTTCTCTGCTAAATTTAATTCAATGTTACAGTGGTGTCTTCAAAAGCAGGTTGTTCTCATCAATTCTGTGGTTTTGCACAGTATTCTGTGCACATCATTTCTTACATTTATTCATGTTGTAGTGTGTTGATATTTGATGATTCTGTAGTGACTGTCCAGCTCTCCCTGTCCATTCTCCACTGTTATCTCTATGCCATTCATTCTGTCAGGTCTACTTTGATAACAGCTGGCCAATTAACCATATTATTAAACACTACCTCTCTCAATGCTGTCTCAATATTCTGTTGATAATATATAAGGCAGCATCTTCAATCATGAACTGTTTTTTTTTATAATGGGCCTTTACTTTAAAACTCCTCAGACAACCCCATTTACCAAATTTAACGTCATTCTTCTGACTTCGGTGTGTTCATGAGCTTTAAGCTGTAATACAGGAAAAACATGGATGTCACAAAGAAGATGTAGTTTATTGCTCAGAGCCTTTAAACAACATGTTTATAGCTGTTTGAAGCTTTATAGTACGTTATATTTAGAGAGTTTGTCCCTGACTTGTTGCTGCACCATTACATTCCCTGAAATAGGGCTGCACAATACACCTTTTCAGCATCGACATTGCAGTGCACAATAGTCACATCGCAGGATGTGCAGCCTCAAGTAAGCGCACGACAAATGAAGTCAAACACATCGTGGTACACAACTTTTTTGCTGCTTGATAACAAAGGAATTATTGATTTTTTCCATTACAAATCAACAAAAACGGCCTGTTTGATAGAATATGATTTACTTCAATTTATATAATGCTGGTTTTAATGGAGCGTTAGATGAGTTCCTGAATGTCATCACTCAAATCAAGACACATTCACAGCAGTAATGATTCCTTAAATGCAGACATCAGATGTAGGCAGACAGTCACGCTGCACGATGCTAAAACTCTTCCCCTGATGCTTTTTAATGATAACATCCTCTGTGCTGATCCTGTCTTACCCTACTGTCGCTGCCCTTTCTGCAGCCTTTTCACCGGCTGGCCCTCGCCCTCCAGATGATAGCATCGTATCAATCAGAAGAGAGTGCAAGGCCTGAGAGTATTGGAGGGGATTTACCTTCCATTAATGGTGGCTGTCTCAAATGGCTTGGCCTTTACACAGCACACACACACATAAACACAACCTCACTCATCCACTGATGATTCTCAACAAGCTACTCCAGTGGTGTCAAGATTAAAGAGCAATTATAAGATACTCCACAAGTGAAATTTTGTTAGTGAAGTCAATGTGATGGTGACCCACTTCTGGGACAGAAGGCGGCTGTGGCTCAGGAGGTAGAGCGGTCGTTCACAGAACGAAAGGTCAGTGGTTCGACCCCCAGCCCCTGCAAGTCTACAAGTCGAAGTATCCTTGAGTAAGATATGGGTCGAATGCAGAGAAAGAATTTCCCCACGGGGACAATAAAGTATAACTCAGCTTAAGAGGAAATAAGGAGGAGAGGGAGAAAGGAAAGAGAGAGTACAGAAAAAGAAAAGAGACAAGGGAATTAGGAGTGTAGAGACAATGGAGAGGCCACAAGATGAAGAAATGAATAGAGGAAGTGAAGAAAATCTATTGTTCATCAGAAGGAAATTGAAATTTGTCCTGTAAGTGGCTCACACAAGTACACATAGAATAGAAGCATGCATGTAGAAGACATGCATATAACATGGCCAGCTCAACTCACTGGATCCTTCTGCTGCTAGTCTGCTATAATATCCTGCTACGTGTGTTGTACAGTACGTTCAGCAAATTGAAGAAGAGGAAAACAACATGCATGAAAGATGTCATTATCAAAAATTAGAAAAGTTGACGGTGAAAACCGAGCCATCCGAGACGACTCAACAGAAACATAATATTATTCTTCCTGCAATGAGCACTATGAGGCCAGTGTGCCTGATTTGCACCATTACTGTTGTCAAAAGTAGAAATATTTAACGTCATTATGAAGCTAGATATGGACATATAAAGTCTGAGGTAAGGTTGTGGACATAAATTAGCTCAAAGCCCTGTATGAGCTATGAGTTGAGGCATAGCTCATATAGCGTTCACTGAGAATACAGAGGAGTTTAGGAAAATACAAAAAGCCCTTTACAGATGGGGAAATAGTAAAGGAGTGTATGGATGCAATGTCTGAAACTCTTCAAGATGGAAAAGAAATGAGCCAAAAATTAAACAGATCCCACTTTCAGCCACAACAGCCACAAGAAGAGATGAAGTATTAGCACAGGATGGACAGTCACAGCGCATTGCTGCTATTCAGAGAGCATTTAGCAGAGCTTTAGCAGTCAATGGGTCAACTATTATTAGTGACATTATCCAGGTTTTTGGTGTATGTCATATTTTACCATGCAGAGAGGAAAGATTTCTGTGAGGATATCCAGTGTGTCCCAGCAACACACACCAGAGGGGGAGAAGAAAAGAAAAAAACATAAAAGAAATGCTATCACAGACAGGAATGAACCTGAAAACTGTTGTCCATGGTTCACTCCATGATAGGAAAAGAAAGAGGAGCAGTGACTCAAATGGAAAAAGTTAATACAATTAGTTTCACGTTATGTTATTTGCAAGCTACCTAGTTTGTCCACTAGCCATTTAAGTTAGTAAAATGTATCATAAAATCTTTTTTTTCTGCCTTTTAAATGATTGGGTGCAATTTATGGTACCGGTTTGTAAGAGCACACATATCATACAATGAAATATTAATCATGAAAAAAATACTCAAAAAGGATGCATACAGTTAAAAGGATTTTTTCAGCAGTCTTCATTGGCTGCAGTATCAGTTTGTGTGCTGATCTTGCTGGAGGAAACTTGCTGTACTTTGTGTATGTACTGTATACAATTTAAATTAAAACAAAAATTACTCCATGCCTAAATCAGGGTTTAATCTCTGCATGTCACGACTGTACTTAACCTATGAATCATGATTGATAGAAGTGATCTGATGATGGGACACACACGAGCTCATGCACACACGCACACACAATATTACTGATAGGCTTTTACAGCCTATGGACTCAATCACTTCATCCCCTTGATGAGCAATAAAGCTCAGTCCGTGTTGGTGAGAGAAGCGATGGCTGCGAACGACATCGGAGCACCTCTGATGGCTTTATGGTTGTGTTAAAAGCTAAGGGTTGGAATGGTTTGACCTTGCGTGTGGATTGTGCAGGTCAGGACTCCTTTGACTCACAATCATCTATGAGATAGCACATAGGAATAGTCTATATCTGCAGAGCCTATGTTCTGCAGTGAACATCTTACTTTTGTTAATTGTTGGTCTGAAGCACTTTTTGCATGGTTTTCTGCATTCCTATTATCTTGTAATGATAATAGAGACATTGTGGAGTAGTACCGGTTATATGCAAAGAGTCAGAGTGGACTGGGGCACTGCTCATATAGTGTTATTTTTTAGTTCTATGCTGTAACTCCATTATCCTGCATTCCTATTTAGTTAGCATTGCTTTTATTCCTTCCCTGCAGGTTTTTGTATTTGGTTTTATGTATTGCAGTTCTATGAAGAGCACTTATGTGTATCTGTATAAAGAGTCAATGGGTAGAGGTGTGTTTTATGAAGATTTGTAACCTCTCTGAGGCAAATATTTCAAAATCCTGGGATTTATGAATAAATCTGACTTGAAAATGAACTTTTATTTCATATTTTTACAGTGTTATATTATGCTTGTCCATTTTTCCTTCCACTCATACCAAAACTGTGTCGTACCATATTGTTCCCTACTGTGTATAATACTGTTTATTGTCAAATCATATTCAATCCTGCTGTATATTTACTGTGTCATGCAGGCTCTACTCCCAAATAAATGTGTCACCAGAGATAGTGTGCCACTATATTATGAACTAAGCAATTGACTTGCTCATTAACTTCCTTATTTCAGATTAGGCAGCTCACCTCAGACATCATACTGTATACCATATAATAATATTATTTAGAATATGAAATTGGATGGCAGAATTATACCATAACCCATCCATTTTGTATCCTATCAAGGAAATGTATTTTATAAATTTATTATTTATTCATTTATAACCTCTCTCATAGTAAAGAAGGTCTGACTCTATAATAGCTAAGTGTCTGCAGCATTATTTCAGAATAAATACATGGAGAGGGACTTCTGCACCCAAACATCTGCATAAACGTTGACTGTCTTCTAGGGCAAACAGAGCTTTACTGTAGAAAAAATAAGTCTATAAATGCATACACACATACACATGCACAGATGTTCTATTCCACCCCTTATGGATAATATTTTATTGATGGACATATTTTGTTCTCCTAAAATCGTTAAATCTGACCTACACAGATCATAAAATAGTCTCTTCAGGGAAAATAAAAAAGTTTATTGCGTTAATCTCAGTTTGTTGCCAGATTAATCAGTTCCATCCTCTCAGACAGGTTGTTTTATTCAGCCAAAGAGGACGAAGGGAGGCGAGAGGATGTATCACATCCATCTCATTCGACCTTTTCACCTACTTACAGCAGCCATGCCTGGTTGGGCTGGGTTGTATAGCAGCGACTCCTGGGTAATAGGGTTCGAAGCAAAGGTTCATTACCTCCTCTGTGTCCTTCTGACAGCCTAAAAAACAGGCCCTGTGGGTAATTAGTGATAAAGATGTGTGTGGGCTCAGATGAGCTGAAGTCGAATTTTATGCTTTTATTCTGCAGAAAAGACAAAACATGACATTTTAAAATCTAACAAATGAAGAATTTAAACAAAGGCTTCTCTCTGAGGTGCATGTCACCTGCTATGGTATGTTTAAGAGTTTGAGATATTTAAACCAAACCTCAATGGTTATCAGACTGTTCAATTTAAATTATTAGAAATCAAAAGAGGAAAATATATTTTTAAACTATTTTCATTGGCCATTTCACCAGCACTACATTATTTAATCTGACACTGCATTCTTGTTTCTTTGGACGGAGGAACTTATTTTTCTAAAACCAATAGCTGTCTTTGACCATAATTCAATTCATTTTATTTAAATAGCACCAAATCACAGCAAAAGTTATATCAAGGCGCTTTCCAAGAAAAGCTGGTCTAGACTGTACTCTTTACTCTAAAGAGACACAACAATCCGTCTTAATAGTCTTTCAGATTCATGGTTTTATTATTCAAATTTCATCACATTCTCAACAAAAGAAAACACATATCTACACAAGTGTCTCACATTTTTATGCTGCCAGTCTTTTTGGTGGACACCGATTCTAAAAGGACATGTCATTATATTTTTCATCTAGTGTTTCAGTGCTGTGAGCGTGACACTCAGCTCCATTGTTATGAGATGAAGGCCTAAAGACAGACATCGCACAGCTTGGGAAAATAAACCAAATTCTATACCTGCATGGCTGCACACAACTTAAGTTTAAGTGAGAAGCGTTTCTCTGATTTGTGTGAACTGAGCCTTTGAATGTAAACAGGTTCAGATTTGGATTCAAGACCTGTAATAGAGACATAAAAAAACAAAAAGAAAACTGTGGTTGTATTTGCTGCTCCCAGGTGAGATTACATGGCATCCGTGTGAATGTTAAGTGGGACGGTGATGACACGAGCATGCAATACAAGCCGAAGAGTCACCAAAGTCCAATCTAATATTTGAGCCGTGCCCATTCTTCCATGAAGCTGGATGCAGGTCAAAGCCATGAGCTCAATCTGTCTGGCCCAGGAAGCTCAGATCAAAAGAGCAAGCCTTTCTCATCCCACCTCCAAACAATCTGTCGAATGAGTGTCGGCCTCAGGATGAGGCATGTTGACACTACACAGGCCAGGTGTAATAGAATTGACCTCCAGTGCCGATCTGCTCCCGTTTCACAAATAGACACATCAATAATATCTGCTGCATTGGTCTGGTGCAGCACGGACTGTAAACTCAGCAGATGATAAATAAAGGTTGGACAGCTGCAGCCGCAGGATTGAGGCTCTCTCTCTTTCAACACGTCTTTTTAGCTGCTGAGGACTTTCACATTCAATCCAATGTAACTGGCAGCTACATTAGTTGTAGTGGTTGTATTTGGTGTTGCAGTAGTTCCGTATTTTAGGCAGTTTTTGTTGGCTTGTGTTTTTAAGTTTATGTTTGCATTATTGAAATTTACATGTTATATTACCTCTTCATCTGAGGGCAGAAATGAATGCCCAACTTTAATCGTAATATCAAATCTTAAAATAAAAAAAAGAAATCATAGTAATATGTTATCAGAACATTACTGAACATGTTTTATTTCCCACTGGGGTGGCAAGCCAATCACAACCATTTATCTAATATGGAGTGGCTTTTATACAAGGACTGACAGAGAAGCATCACCAGCCTATATTTGAAAAGTCAGATCATCACATGATTGACTGATCTGATTGGTTGTAGGTCTATCCAGCTGTCTGTAGGTCCGTAAAAGTAAAAGCTGACCCATTCTGACTTACATCCATAAGATAAATTATGGAACGTTTCTTTAACATACATACGTCACAACATGTACGTGATAACATAAGGTTATTTTAACCCAAACCATGCTGTAGTAAACCCATCCGAGTCAATGTTATGCTGAAGCAGGTTCCATGTCTGTGCATATTTGACTGATATGCTGTAGTAGGCTCAGCACTATATAAATATACATATACCTATACATATGTATACAAGTACAATACATATACAGTATACGTTGGTAAACAGTCAGCAAATGTGGCCTTTGGAAGAAAAAGGCCTCATTTGGAGTGTTCTGATGATGTAACAAAATGTCATTATTCTTTCTATTTCTTAATGTCAGGGATTTATAATCACACCTGGACAGCTCTGACATTTCATATTAGAAAGTGATATAACAAGGACTGAAAGGTGAAAGGCCACTACTGGGCCCCAACACACATCCAGAGTGAAGAGATTAACAAGTAGACAGAAATACAGAGTGGCAATTTACACAGAGATGAGACAAAGGTGTCATTTAGGAGGAAGTGACTCGTCACATCTGCATAATAGAATGGATTTTTATCATTTCTCTGCCCAGACAAGACTTAGTGAGCAGAAAAGGTTATTTCTGACCCTTGTTTCCCACTCATTCAAGCCTTTCTGAAGCATGTGAGGGTACAATTTCTTAAAGGAACATCAGCAGCAGTTGTGGAGTAAAGGAAGTATGTTCTCTTGTTAATTCTAATTTAAAGTAAATCATCTTCAGTTAGTTATTTCAGTCAGAGGTGTCAAGGAGTGTTTATAGCAAATAGCTAAGGAGTACAGAGATTCCGACCACTAAGCATTCAAAGGGGAAAACATTTGGTTGGCTTTTACTAGTAACCGGATGGTTAAAGTGACGATTGTGAAGCATGGATAAAACCACTGATGCTTATTCACAAGCACAACATTCAAGATCCACACAACTGTTTATACTGTAGCTTTATTTCAAGTGCATGATCAAGAGATTTTCAATAGACTTTAAATCTAAGTCTGTTTAAAAAAAGGTATGTGCTGTGTGCGACTGTTTTACCTGACAGATGATACTTTTACCTACAATAAGTGAGGTTTTTCTCCTGTTTATTGTTATTTAAGAAAATAAGAAAATAAAATTATAGCTTTATAAACAATAAATTTCAAATAGCTCGTTTGCAAATTTGGATTTAGAGTGGCTTGGAAATTAATGTAACGATCCAATCAAATGACAAAACACAGTGGTTGATAAGACCAGAGTTAACAACTTTGGAAAGTTATAACAGTGAAATTTCATCCTCCTAAGCTCTAAGTAAATTCTTAAATTCTCCTGCTCACGTTAGTTCAGGTTATCTTTGAGAAAAGTTCTTTTGTATGTCCCTGAATGGCTGATTCAGAGTGTTGTTGGGTGACGTCCCATTTGCCTGGCAGCAACAGATGAGCCAGGTTTACCTTGAACCTGGTCAACACGGATGTTCCTGCTTTCTTTACTGCATGTGTGAAGCCTTTCAGTGAAATGAATAAGGGGCCTGTTTTTGACACTCCATTTTAACATCTGTCTGATGCAGCTTTGCTCATAACAATAAAGTCAACTGTGGTGAGTGACTTCCCAAAACTATTGATTTATTGCACTATTTAACCTGCCTGAATTTCAACTAGAAAACTCATGATCACAACTTCTCTTCCTTTACTTTATCTCTTCTTTTCACCTCTCTGGGACCGATATCGAATTGTTAGATTGGAAGGTTTTTGTTTGTTTTTTTATTTCAGAAACACACAAACATTGCAGAGTAAAATGGTAATTAATGGTAATCTTATTATTTTTGCTGTTTTTGCCAACACCAGGAGACAAAGGACTTGAGCGAATGTGGTAAAAACAGAGCCTTGAGGCAGTGCAAGTCGGTGGCCGACTTCCTCTGAACTGCTCTGTGTGTGTTTATTAGGAAGCATTAAAGTGTGACATCAAATGTAAAGGTTGCTTTAATTGCCTAAACAACAGCTCGGTTCATCATCACTTCAGTCACTAATGGTGCTAATGATGACAGGATCCTGAGTAATGCATCTGTATTAGTAAGTGTCACCTCTCATCACCTCACAGCAGAGCTGCAGCCACTGAACAGCAGTAGGTGCTATGTTGAAATCACAGCTACTACTGACTTGATTTAAAACTTATAAGGTTATAAGCAAATTAATTGTACGTTAGTAAGTTCATTTCAAGAGTATTTTATTTTAAATTAAGTAATCATTTGTCTTTTTTTTAACTGAAAAGCATTAAAAAAAAGTCAACATTGTTGTTACTTTTGATGGTTTATTCATAAAAATATTCTAAATAGTAATTATATAATGCATTTCCTCCATTTTCTGTGCATGTAATGTCAAACAGGAATTTTCCAATATACCTAGTACCCTACCCTAGTAAATATATGACATGACCTGGATAAATGAAGCCACTATGAGATGAAAATAATGAAACATGGGCATAAAACCTATCTGGACATGCTGATCACTGAAGGACCTTAAAAGTTATAAGGAGATATTGACTGTGTTAGTCATATCCACACATATCCAAACTTTCACTGTAAACAAGTGCATCATACACTATTTACCACAAACAGTCACATTTTGGTCTGTCACACCGTAAGTGTGGGTCTTTTTAAGGTTAGACCATCTAATATGGGGTAGAGAAAAAGGTGAATCAAGCACCGGAGCTGGGACACAGCATGTGCCTGTATAGACTGGCAACTTGTCCAGTGTGTATCTATCGCCACTGCCTCCCATGATCCTACAAAGGATAGATGAGAAACATTTGACTCCAAACTCCCTGTGTTTTTCTTGTGTGTGTGTAATGAACTGTGGTGCTTTTTGCAGGAGGGTGCCATCGTCAGCAGTCCTGTAACATCTGACAGAGCTTATTAAATCGAGGTGATGACCTCCAAATCCAGACAGCATGGGTTGTGATGGCTGCCACTTCTCCTGTCAAAACTGATTAAGGTATCAGTGTTCATGTCTGAAGAAGAGAAGTGTGTGTTGTGGGAGGGGTAACAGTCTGACTGCAATAAGCCAGACTCAGTAATGTCTCAATAATTGGATGTGAACACTCAGATGGGGTGGCAGGAGGAGGAGAGGAGAGGAGAGGAGAGGAGAGGAAAGGGGTCAGGAGGACGGGATGAGGATGGGGGAAATGAAAAATGAGGGGTGCTGTGCTATCACAGTGATGACTGCTTGACAGATGGGCTTCCACCTGGGCGTCTCTCCCAGTAAATAGGTTCTGATGTGATGTCAGAAACTGAGAAAAGGGGGGATTCCTTCTACAAGGTTGTTTGGGGGGTTTCTGTTTTTTTGGGTGGTGCATTTTAATTGTTTGCTTCATATTGTATGTAAGTCATTGGTGTTTTTGGTGGCCAGTTTTGCAATGGGGACGTGGTTTGGTGGTCTGTGATGTTTGGGCACTGTGGTGGTTTATGTTTTTTGTTTTGTCGTTTCTTTTTTTTCTTTTTTTGGTGTTGGTAATCTCAGACTCAAGTTTTGGTTGTCCTCATTATTTCTGGGGGATCGGTTTGGTCTTTGGACGTGCAGATGGAAGGGTCACTGGAGTCCCCTCTTTGGTGACCTATTACTGTGGGCTGAGCTACCTGTGTACCAAACATACAAAGTGTAATAACATATTATATGTCCTACCTGTCATTGTTTTAAGCTTTTTGACGGTATAGGTGTTCCACCTTTGATTTTAATGAATGGTCAGTTATCCCCAGCTGATGTAGAGCTGAAAAGGAGGTGGAGGAAGAATTTGTATCATGTATACAGTTACAGGACAATAGGTTGAGATCACATATAGAGAAGAGCTTCCCAACAGCCTCAGCACCAGAAACAGTAAAATGTCTCCCTCTAGAGGCAGAAGAGTGATTAACAGTTCTAATATGTACTAGGCTTGTTCCCACAAGATAATAATAATACATTTTATTTAGAAGATCTTATTTCAAGATTCTGAAAGATGCTTTACAGGTTAAAAAAAAGAAAAAAGAAAAACAACAAGTTATAAAGTTAAAATTGAATGAAAACAGCTCAAATAAAAATTAACAAAATCACATCACAGGTCATGTCACACATAGTAGTCAAACAGTAAATGCTGATCTAAAAAGATGAGTCCTGAGTAGTGATTTGAAGAAGGAAAGGTCCGTGCAGCCTCTTATGTTTTTGGGTAGGGAGTTCCAGAGGGACGGGGCAGCAACCAAAAAGGCTCTGTCATCCCACGTCCGGTTAAATTAACATCTTGGCACTTAGGCAGTAATTAAGCCTCAGATGTGGGCTTCTTGACAGCTCCAGACAACAATCATACTTCACATCACACAAAATGTTATTGCCTTCCAAGTAGGTTGTGTTTTCACCCGTGTCTATTTGTTTATTTATTTGTTGGTTAGTCAGCAGCATTAAGCAAAAGCTACTCAATGGATTTCCATGAAGACTGCTGGGAGGATGGATCTTGAGCCAGAATAGGCTCAATTACATTTACTTGCGGATCTGGATTTAAAAAAATATTTTTTTTAAACTTTGGTAAACATTAAGAGATAGGGTGTTTTTCCAACTTCTTTAATTTCTCAGGGGATTGATGGAATCAAACCAGGCTTTGGAAAACTCTGACATATTTTTTTCAGTATGTTCATAATTGTACAAACCAAACTATCAATTAAATACTGGAGCAAATAAACACAAGAGATTAAACCAGAAGGAATATTAGTTGCAGTCCAATACAAAATAATTCCATGTCAATAAACTACATCAATGCATCAGCAATAATAATCTTTTTTTTTTTACTTAAAAAAATGTAAAAGTGATTTCAATATAGGCCTACATATATGCGCACGTAATTTTTTTTTTTTGTCCATGTCCCCTCCAGGGCTCCGTAATTTTTACATGTAATGGAGAATAAGTACAGTATAAAGTTGCGAGAAATGGAAACTTAAGTGCAGTGCTTGAGAAAATGTACTAAGCTGATTTCAATGCTACCGTTTCGGGCTCGTTTTTAAGCACAGAGTGACTTCTCCTCAACATCAACGATCTTTGGTAACAGCAGGAAAACAACCGGGCAGCTCCTTCCTGTTTCTCCGCCCTCCTATCAGCTGATATTCCGCTGTTTGCCAACAGCTCCGTCCGCTGGCTCCGTGGTCACTGCGTCGTGCCCTGGGCTCCTTCAGCTCCTCCACGATGGGGCAAAACGACGACAGCGACATCATAGAGCACCACATGGAGGAGGAGATGGAGAAGAAGGGCAAGATGAGCCACACGGCGTCCTCCTCCTCGCTCCTGGAGAGCGTCACTCCGTCCGACAGGGAGGGCCACAGCAGCACCCAGTCCTGCCACAGACTGCTGGCCTACAGCGATGCCCTCATCTCCATCATCGCCACCGTCATGGTAATGTACCGCGCTTTACATGTGAAGAACAGCATGCTGGGTAATGGTCTGCTCTCTGGACTGCAGCCACATGACAGGAGTGAGGATTTTCGTAAATATGCTGCACAAGGCTACCATAACACTGAGCACTTATGTAGCTTATCTTTATCTTGTCTCATAGCTGCACAATATACCCACAAAACGTATATGATAATGAACACATGAAATGCAACACACTGCAAAAGATAAAACTACCAAGTTTAGGTAGATTAGTTAGAACTGGCTGCACCCCAACAACCTACAATAACTAACCTAGTGATGCATCAGTATTATTAATCCAACAAGTATCAAATACTGAGGATTCCCTTCACAGGTGCATTATATATATTTTAAAAAAACATTGTTAGAAGTTTTCTAAATTGTCTCTGTTAATTGCAATTCTTGACAATTGCATATCTTATCTTATTTAAATTTAAATAAATACATACATACATGTATGTATACATACATACATAAAATCCCAAAAATATCTAAATGCACCTCTCCAGTACAAGGTGCTGTAGATGTGTTCATAAAGTTTAGTGAAAAAAATATTCAACAATGTTTGAGTTATGCCCTTGGCAACAGTCATCTGAGACAAATCCCACTCATAGAATGAGAATGAGCCTATGTTCGAAACAGCAAAAGGCACCACTTCAGTACTTGGCTGAGGAAATATGAAACGGTATTGAGTTATGCTCCAGGAACAGAATGTGATGGACCAACGATTGGATGGAGCCCATTTCTTTTTTCCCCCTCCTCATCTATTCATGAAGGGGGATAATAATATCATAAACTGTATACTCTAATAATGTAGCACTTCTTACATGGCCATTTCATTCTCTCACATTTTAGGGCTAATGCTTTCTCACTTTTTCAGCTATAAAGTGGTTTGTATGGAATGCCATACAGTTCAAAACGAGATGAGTTAGCCAGACAAACTCACACTCAGTCAAAGGAGTCACTATATTTCACAGATCTCATCAGAAATATCAGGAGGAAAAAAAGCCCCTCAGATAAATGACTATCTTTCACTTCAGTTTCTATGCCGATGACTGTCATGAATACACACAGTCGTTAGCATTCATTATCACCCCTTAATAATATACAATAATAATAATATCATGTTCCTTTCTCTGAACATTTAATATGTCTCCTAATGCAGTTTCCTTCATTCACAGATTTTACCTGTTGCCCACACAAAGGTGAAAGATACTGAGGTAATGTTTTAAAACAGTAATAGATGTGTAGTAGCATGTGTTATTATTTAATTCCTCAAAAAAGCTGTAGAAGGAAGGCTTTGTATAAATATGGAATGAGGTCAGTGAAACATCAATATTGAGTTTCTAACAATACCAGAATATATGTGCAAATGAAAATATTGCTGACATGTTGTGATGCGACTTTAAAATCGGCGACATGTTACCAATCTGTGTTTGTCTGTGTTTGCAGGAGCTGAGGGAGAGTGTTCAGCTTCTGCTTACTACAAAAATAGCTGTTTACTTAATGACATTCCTGATAGTAACTGTTGCATGGGCTGCTCATATCAGGTGAGCTGTTTATTAGCAGCAGTGCTACTAGTAGTATAAAAAAACAAACACTTCTAAGCTTTACTATGCAACACCTCCTTGTTATTTGTGTTTCACAGGTTATTTCAAGTAATTGTGCGCATTGATGACTGCCTTGCACTGCTGAACCTCGTAAGTAGTGATCGCGTTATTTGATGTCTGTCCGCAAGTAATAATACATTTGAGTATTTTGGGTGTCTCATTCAGAAATATTCGATTGCCAGTACACACAAACAAGAAGACGCTATTTTGTCTGGAATATTTTCTAGATTTGTGTTCTTTACATTTGTTATTTTTCATAGCATCAGTTTTAGTAAACAAAGGCAGACACCGTGCCCCTCTAAAATACATTTCCTGTTTGTTTTTATCATGTCTCTGATGTACAATTTATACACTTAAATTAGCTGTGACCTGCTTGTTTTGGTTAACTTTGTTCAATTAGTTTAAAAATCCAGTCTCAGCTAGCATTATGAAGGCTAAAGAAAGACTTGTGGTCGGATTTCTGAAACCTCCACTGAAAAGTGTCTGAAACTGTTTCCTTAGACAAATATGACATTATTAATACTCAAAAATATCGTAATAATCTTCCCTTTCCCTGCTAAGAAGAAAGATTCACACATTTTCACTGCTTTTAACTTTAAACCTGTTTCCTCTGGTGAGCTCGTATCCTTCTCTCCACCGTGACGTTCTGCTCTTCTATTGCAGGCCTGCATGATGCTGATAACCTTTCTACCATACACAGTGAGTATGAGTATACTGGCACGGTTTAGCAGGACTGAAACCGGTTCCACTGTTTGCACAAACACACATTAAGTCAGCCGATGTCATTCAAACTCTCAGCATGTCTGGTCTTTGCAGTTCGCCTTGATGGCAAACTTCCCTGCGAACATCCTCGGGATTTTACTCTTCTGTGGTTGTGTGATGGTGATAGGCGTCATTCAGGTGAGGCATTCATTTAAACTGTCAAAAAAATGTCACCTCAACGTCACATAAATCTGTCCTCAAAAGTAGATATTGGAACTACTTACATTTCTGTCCCTCTCACCTATCACCTGTTTCCCCTAGTCGGTGATTGTGTTGTACGCCTTCAGCCATCCCTTCCTGCTGAATGAACAGATCCAGATCTCCGAGAACCAGACGTTCTACAAACACCACATCCTCAAAGTCATCATGCGGGTTCCTCTCATGTGCTTGTTTGCCACCATCTTCTCCTTCATCTTCTTCCAGCTGGTAGGTTTGAAGTCCTCAGCCGTGTACAGGTGCTGCATTATGTGACACACAGATGATTAGAGGGTCAGAAACGGCCTGTTGTGATGATAATGTTTTTAGGTATACGACTAATGAATTAATAGGTCAACTTTTGATGCCGTAAATATCTTCTATGCAGTGATATTTTCATTTTGTTTCCAAGTCTTACGTGCTTCTGGCGATAGTCATCTTCCTGCCGTACATCTCCCAGTGTTTGAAGTGGTGTCGCAACAAAGCCATCGGTAAGCTCTACACTTCATCATGGCAGGAAGGAAAAACATATCAGATACTGTATGTGCTTACCTCTGGTCAAACACACTTTGGTTGTGGCTGTAGATTCATCTCAGAATGACACTTGTCTTGTGCATCACTGTTTTAAAATATTTAAAAAAAATCTTTGTCCATTTTAGGTCCGGTGGCGGAGAGTCCAGACTCCATGTTGTTTTACACCTACCTGCCCAACGAGCCCCTCAGCAAGGAGCGGGTGGAGGCTTTCAGTGATGGAGTTTACGCCATCGTAGCAACACTTCTCATCCTAGATATATGGTTTGTTTCACTTTCCTTCCCGAACAAACGATGACAAATATACATGTTGTCTATACACAATATTTGAATTGTGTACAGAAAATAAGTCAGTGTTACAGATAAAAAAAAAAAACAAAGCTGCATCAGATCATAACATTTAATGCAACCAGCGTGTTCTATAAAGATCATTTTATATATTGATGAACTCTATGACTCTGTTTTGTTTTATTCTAATTATGTTCCACTTATTAACATCTTCAAAGCTGCTTTAAAGGTCAGATCCAGCACTGCTCCCACTAAAAAATACCCGATTACTTTTGTAGTAATGAGTACAGGATGTTTGTTGAAGGTTTTTGCAGTAACATAAGACCATAGTGTAAAAAAAAGTATACTGAAAAACCACTTAAAGGTTCTCCTCTCTGGTTCCTCCCTTTTAGCGAGGACAACATTCCAGACCCGACCGTCGTGCAGAAGAAGTTTGGCGGTAGCCTGATAGCAGCTCTGCAGGACTACGGACCAGAGTTCCTCGCCTACTTTGGCTCCTTCGTCACCGTCGGCCTTCTCTGGTTCGTGCACCACTCGCTCTTCCTCCATGTCACCAAGGCAACGCGCTTCATGGGCCTGCTGAACACCTTCTCACTGGCGTTTGTCGGAGGTTTGCCTTTAGCCTACGAGCTAACACACGAATTCCCGCACAACTCTCACAACGAACTGGAGGCCATTCAGATTAGCTGTGTGATCATTTTCTTCGCGGGTATATTTCAGCTCGCTATCTGGGTAGTCGCTCTTTATAACGAACAAGAAACTCTGCACCCTTATGTACGTTACGGTGGATGTGAACACATTTTTATGCTCGCTAAGCTATCTCTGTACCCCTGCGTAGCTCTTGGGACATTTATTGTCACATGTATGTTGAGTAAGTTTAGTGCCCCAATTTTCCACCTGATGGAGATTACAGTGCCTTTTGCTTTTCTTGTGTTGAGGCTGTTGGTGCGTGTCGGGCTAGCTTTGCTACGGCTTATTTTCTGTCCTGATCGACCTGACCCACGGTCTGTTGTAGAAGAAGAAGATGACGATACAAGAGTGCCATTCAGTGCTTTAGATACATTGCCAGCTTGAAGGGAACTGGTCCCAGAAAATTAGGCTAACTAACGAGGATTGAGGCATTACTGGTAAAAAAAAAAAATGCTTGGTCTCTGAAATAGTTACTGTCAAGGTTTGGAATGGAAGCCACATGGAAAAGAAGATTTTTTTTTTTTTCTTCCAACATTCAAACTGGTTCAGATCTCGAGAAGAAATCAGTGCAAATGGGATTATGTGTGACCTCACATGTAGAAGGCAACGTACACAAGATGTAGAAGGTTAGAAAACACTTATTGGGTCAATAAAGTAAAACATACCAATATCTCAAACTTATCCTTTTAATAGCACTATTCTAAAAGAATATACTGATGCTAGTTTTGATTGGCTAATAATGAAAAATCCAATAATGAAGGACTCCAAAGCTGCGTTTTATATTTCCCACAATATGTATTTATTTTTTAGAAATGACCAGATAGTCCAAGCCCCCTCCTTCTTCGTCCGACCTCAGCAGGTATATAGAGCCGTGTCGTACAGCTCCGGGTGTCCACACACAGCTTAAGCATAAGCTTGTCCTCCAACGATAGTCTTCTGCGACACAGCGCTACATGAATGATTCACCCCAAGTTGAAATTTTTCAACTCAAGTGAATAACGTAAATTTTGCATTTCATCATTCACGTCGCCTGGCGCACATTTGCCTCTACTCGCAGCTTTGCATCGTCTTTGTATGTAATTGCGCCGCAGCAAAATATGCTTCGCCTTCGGTGTGAACGTACCATTAGGTGATTTCCCTTCACCTCTGCTCTCTGCGCATGTTCAAACGGGTTGCAGAAATTCATACATGAGAGCTGATGGATGAAGAATAAGTACTTTATAGTTGAAGGAAGGGTTTTCTTCTCATATTTGCCTCCTTTTGCACAGATATAAATGTTGGCGTTGACCTGTTAGCAAACAAAGTGGGTGTGTAGATTTTGGCACTTTAAATGTGATCATCTCCTGAACGGGTATGGCCATAAAATTACAACTTGCACTATTTGGTTCAGATATTTATGTGTGATGCCCACTGGAATATAGTATCATATTTCCATAAATGTCACAATCCTGTTTGATTTCAACAGTTGTATTTCAATAAGAAGCCAGTGAACTTCGATGACCCCTAAAACTCTGTTAAAAGTGGAAAAAGGCCAGATTGTCTATGGCTGATTTTGGTTTTCAGTTTTGGTGAAAATTACCTCAGGTTTTCTTTAAATTTCTGTTTTCACAAAGTAATGTTAGCCAATTTTTCATACCAACATCTGAAAAAGTCAATTAATTTGAAAAATTGAAATGACTGTTTTGTGGTCCGTTTGTCCAGATGGGGTCCCCGAGTCCTGAGATACTGAAGCCATTTTGATCAGTGATGATGATGATGTTTGTGTTTGATACTGGCTCAAAAGGAAACTCAAATCCGAGATGCACTTTATTGGAAACCTGTCAGGTGATGGAGAAGGGAATGTGGCCTTGATTGTGATTGAATGGATACCTGTAATTCATTTTTGTTTTCAGTCGTAGGATCGATGAACAGAAGGTTCCAGATCCAATAATCGTTTCATTTGTATCAAAGGATCTGTTAATAGACCGGGATGGGAGTGCTGGTATTTCTATGGTTTTATGGAGGGATAAATGCCTGTATTTGTTTGCACTCCATCATGATACCCACATACTTGGATCCATATAATGAACACTACAATTTGTTGTTGTTTTTTGGTGACCTTTCTTTTGTTGTTTGTCCCGTTCCACATATTCCTCATTGACAGATTTCTGTTCTGACTGCAGGTGTTGTCTGTTTGTAATAGCTACATGGCTGTAAACATTGTGTTTGTTCTTTGACACTGTGCAAAAGTTATTTTTTAATCAAATCACAAACTGTCGAGCTTTGTTTCGTGAATAAATCTGAAGTTGCTCCTTCGGTGTGAAAGTGAATTCTCTGTCTTGTCATCATCAAAAGCACATGAAACATATTCAACACAAGACGTTTTAAAGAAAACAAACCTTTATTCACCTCCATACAGTAAACATCCTCTCAATATCCCTTACAAGATATATCAATGTGTGTCTTATATATTACTCTGTATTGCCCCTATATCAATAGCATTCTTCCTCAATATAATTTTTAATCATATCCACTCCAAAAGCTATACATTTCCATTAGAAAACATTTCTGCTCTAAGCAAATCACACAAAATGATAAATTAGAAAGATGAGCAACCAAACCGCTGTGTATCTATTACCTGACATTTGGGCTACTACAACTACCAGTAGCTTTTTCCATCGTACCTTTATGTTCATGTACCACAAGTGTTTCACCTTCACAACTTCAATAAAAATAGAAACGAATCCACAAAGCAGCTGAGATCTAAACTGAACTACACCTGTTAAACTGTGGAGTCTTGGGTGTGCCAATGGAATAGTACACTTAAGTGACACTGTATAAAGTAATCAATTTTATAATATTTGATGGTGTAAATTAAAAAAAAATAATTTCCCAATATTAGTTCAACTTAATCGGTTTGCAAATTATTTTCTCCTTTTGCTATTCTGTTTGTTTATGTGTCTGGTAACCAAAGCTGGATCTTGAATCACTGATTGACAGAAAACTAAACTAAACTTTTTTGCTAATTTTATGGCAAATTTATAAATACAAAAATAAAATAAGCTTAAATAGTTTGATCAACTGCCGTCTGTGATGATTTTTGGTCAGATCGCCTCAGTCTAAAACACTGCCCACATGTCTGCATGCTTCGCTTCATGTTGTTCAGTTTATACGTCAGGTATAGATAGATCAATACAGAAAAGCCCGTAAAGCAGTAGCATGTTTTTCAGCAGAGGGAGGGTCAGGTTTTAGATTTACAGTATACAGTACAATACAGCTGGTCCCAAACATGTACCCAGCACCCCCATTCAACTCAAATGGGGGAAAATGCACTAAAATGCAGTTCTATGCAGAAAACGTAACAAAATGGACAAATAAATTAGAACATCGTCGTCATCCAAAGACTGAAGGAAGTGAACAGAACACGCATTGCACAGGCCACGGATGCAAAGTGTGAGCACTCCGGCCCAGGTCCAAACCTTCTCTTCATTTTCTCATCTTTCAGTACAGAGAGAGGATGTCAGAGGAGGAAGGAGACGGTTTTTGGCCCTGGGCCCTTGAGCTTCTCCAATAACAGAAGAGTTAATCACACAGTGCTTTGGTTAATATTTCTCTCTGAAAAGATCTGGATTCAATCAGAGAATCTCAAGACTGCAGCCTTGTAAGACTTAGAATACATTGATTGATTTATCCCACTGGTGAGCATGTGATTAAACTTCAATGCCACACATTTCATGTAGAATTAAATTATCCGGCCCTTATTCTAAGGAATCAAAAAGCAACTCGCATAAGATAAAAAATATTTAGAATAAAGCCACTGTCCAGAGTATCAGGTTTTTATATACTTTACGATACGTGTTGAAACAGTAATGTTCATACTGTATATACACACATATTCTATAGTATATAAGCTCCACATCCACTCAAATCTTTTGCTATGACTGATAGCATCTTACTTTATAAACTACATTCAAAAGTTAATAATTTAACAGTTATCTTATGCATTAGAAGAAATAGCAATATTTTACAGTTTAACATCGAGTCCTAGGATGTCGGAACGTTCGGAGTGGTCTGATGCATCCACCCCCTCCACCCCCTCTGCTATAGTGCAACTAAAATCATATCGATAAAGGTTAAATTATGAAGGAAGCACCGTCTTTCTCTTTAAAAGAGGAGTTCAGGATTTTGTAAATGCATTTATTTGCTTTCTTTCCCAGAATTAAATGAGAAGATCAAAATCAGGCTCATGTATGTTAAGTATGGATTCTAGAGCTAGAAGGTGATTAGCCTAGCATAGCATAAAGACTGGAATGAGGAGGAAACAACTTGACTGTCGTTCTTCATAGTTATGCTTAAAGCTCACAATAGAATGCAAATTTTTTAATCATCACGCAAATTAGACAATAGCTCATCTGTCCACTCAACACTTCAGTGCAGCGTCTCTACTGTTTGCAGGCAGCCTGTGATCATTTACATTCCAATGTAGTGTGTAGCATCCAAGGTGGTCTGCTTTGCAGAATCATGTGCTGCTCCTCATTGTGAACAAACTGTTTGTATTGTGAATTATTTGGTTTTCACGACTGCTAAAACTCACCGTATGCAAACAATGCATAAATTAGTCTTACAGGTTGGCTTTGGTGAGACTAAGGCTAGCTGTTTTTTCCCATTTCTGGTCTTCATGCTCTTCACCTCCCAGCTCCGGCACCATACAAGACTGGTATCGATGTTGTCATCTAATTCTTGAAAGAACCGTGTACAAGTGTGTTTTCCAAATGTCAAACTATTTCTTCTCTACTGAAATGTCACCCTGAACACCCACTAAAGCAGAAAGCTCAGATCAGATCTACATCCCTGTTAAAACTCTGATTTGTTCATGCTAAAGGCTATAAATCAGATAAATCTCTTTTTTTCCCGCAAATCATTTCTAAAAGCTTTAAAGTGTTTTTCTTTTCCCCCCAGTAGGACAGACGAGTAGTTACAGTATTTATTATGTATTTGCTCAGCTAAATATTTCTGATATATTTATGTACATACACAAACTTGAGTGTCTATGCTCTAGTGCTGATGCTCTAGTTTTTTATGTGTTAACATGCCTACAGTCTACCTATGTTGACTTTAATTGTGCAAGTTATTTAGATTTAGACAACTTAAAGCTATAAGTTCACACTGTGAAAGAAGGGAACAAACATGGCTTCGTTTAGCTGTAGCCCAAACAGGACCTGTGTACATGCTACATGTTTAGTAATGCTTTGAGGTTAGGAGCATGACTGTCTACAAAACACTGTGTTTGACAACCTTGCTGCGTCATTGCTTCACCCCACATCCAAACCCGAGGAGGACAGTCTCAACAGTCTGTTTGCTGTAGCTTAAGTCCACGTGTCAATCACTTTGGGTCCAGTTTATGCTGGTAAAAGCTTCTTAAATCAGTTTGTCGGCTGAAGTCAGTGCAATATTTGCCGTCCACAGAGAAAACGCACATCCACCATCCGCCTGCGCTGAGAAAGCCATGTGCTTCAGAGTCCATTTTGTTTGACAAGACATCGCATCTTCTGGCTGCATGTTTTTAAGATGGGGACTGCCTGTTTGCTTGGAGGGCGTCTTGTTGTTTATTTGCTGGTCCAAGTGGAAAGCAAAAGATATGCCTGCTTTGTGTTGTTGGTATTGTGTAGTTTGGGTTTTTTTTTTTCTCAGGTTATTCCACATGGACGAATGAAGAGTCAGCAGGATGATGATGGAAGCTCTGCGAGAGGTCTACATTCACACACCATACCGACATATTTAAGAACGCGCGTGTGTGTATGTGCGTGCGTGCGTGTGTACATGCTTACACAAACTTTCTAAGCCATCGCACACACTCTCTAGTCATCACCCTGTGAAGCTGGCGTCTTTCATTGGTCAGCAGCAGGGGGCAGTATGTCCCTCTGTCTCAGGTGGGAGTGCAGAGTGTGAAAAATGCTGAGCTGCTGTTCAGGCTGAAGCATCATCAGCTGCTGTAGCACCTTGCTCGGGTTCGGTCCCCTGCAAGACAACAATTAAAAATGGACCACACTGGAAAGCTTCCTCCTCTTAAGAAACTGTAAAAACTAAGGAATAAGAAATATAGACCAACAGAGGTTCTAGTAGCTTCTGCTGATACTAAGCCAAAAACAGCTTCTTACACAACCTTTAGGTCCCTAAGGAGACTCTCCAAAGACTGCATCATGAAAGGGAACAGCGAGGTGATGAGGGTCACATGACAGATAATTATAGCTGAGCTAGCACTATAGCTAGCAAGATAATCTGTTTGCAGTTTGTTTTTCATGAATGAGTTTGATGATTGTTTTATGACAGTCAACAGATCTATACTTTTTTACATTTTTTACTTTTTATACCTTTTTCTTTTTTTTTTGATCATCTAGAAATTAGTTATTCAAATTTCCACAAATATTCCTGAATGGATTATTTTGAAGAGATGTTAGCTTGTAGCTACAAGACATCCTTTCAATATATTTTAAGTAGCCGACAGACGCCTTTAATTGCCTCCGTTGGTCACATGACCCCCACCTTTTAGGTTGTAGCTGTTGAGTTTCTTCAGATTGCTTACATTTGTAAAACACATGACTAAAATTAATGCCAGCCACATTACTAACAACATGGCATAAAGCCACAAATGCAAGTCTAATCCTTTTCTAAATATTGGTTGGTTCCTAAGTCCCTTTTATTTGACCAACATCTGATTAGACACTCCTTCTAAGCCTCCATTCCTCTTCTTACCTGATGAAGCTGGCTATATAGACGTGTGTGAAGGTGGCCATCAGGTACTGACAGTCGAAACGGTCCATGATGCCACCGTGGCCGGGGATGGTGTTGGCAAAGTCCTGCAGGAGAGAAGAGAGCAGGGGATCATAACCTGTTGAGTCTGGGATTAATAGTTGTACTGTATGGAGTTATCAGAGTATCATTTAGTCTCATTATTGTTTCCCCTCAACTAATCTATTTCTCATATGTCCTTTTCTGTGGCTGCTCTGTTGTTTCAGTGCTGCCATGTGTTAAAGATCACCTGTCAAACACAAACACTAAGATGCAGAAGCACTGACAACAGAAACAATAAGTGGCTCAGTTGTTTGAGAAATGACTTTTCATATCATAAGGATGCTTTGAGCACTGGTGTCGATCACTGGTGAGAAGCTGCACTTTAGCAGTGTAGGCCGCACCTACACAGCCTGCAGTAAAGAATGTGTGCTGCTGTACATGTGCAAAGCATTGCTGTGCTTCTTGGCAGTTTAAGTAAAATCTCTGCTCTTCACCGCAGCTGAAGTAATCCAACCAGTCTCTGCTGCATTCAAAACGACTCCCTTCAACAAATCTCTGTCTGTGAGCAAGTACTGGTAGAAACTTGAGGCCCGGATTCCAGAAAATCTAACAACAAACTGGTCACAATATAAAGTAAAACAATGACCTAATAACACTTAAATCTCACCGCAAAAACAGATTTGAGTGAAAAATGTACCTGGCGGAACAGCAAACAAAAAAACTACACAATTAATCAAGCATCAAGTAAGCTGGCTGGACAGGAGTCAAAATGAGGGAGAAACTGAGATGTTCCTTACTTTGATTTTGAAAGCTCGCTTGAAGCCGCTGGCAAAGAAGCCACCAAAAGGCCCGATGAGAGATGCAAAGGATGAGAGGAAGATGCTGTGGATCTGGAAGGGGTACAAGTTCACTGTTTTCTAAAGGAGAGACAAAGAGAAATGGGACAAATGTTGAAATGTGATTTGATTAAAAGCAAAAAGGCTCGTTTTGAGCTTCTCTCTACCCATTTAAAAAGAGAAATGATCTAAATTGTGCTAAGGCAACAACAATATACAGGTATTTGTAGTCACATCAGGATGTCAATGTGTTGAACAGATGCTGTAATAGAAAAGAACTTAACAATGGCAAGACGTACACAATGTGTTTATTATATAACAATAAAAAAACTTTAATTTAGAACATCTGTTATATTTCAAATACAAAAGATTTTAAATGAAACCAATGACAAAGCCAAAGTCTTACCCAGTTCAGTGTATTTTGTACCACAGCGGGAAGAGTGTACTCCTGCATCACAAAGATATCAGAAGGCTCACATTCAACTGTAAACCCATTGGTCTCACTGTTGAAGCCCACCGGGCACACAAAGTACTGGAACTGAGACAGGAGGTAGGCCAGCTAAGAGTACGACAAAAACACAAGACATAAAGAAAGGATCAGCCTCTTGATCTTTTTTATGACATTACAACAACAATATTGTTGAAGTAATTACCATGGTTTTGTGCAACCTTCACATGTGTGGATAATTTTGGAATATTCCACCATTTAGATGCTAATAAACATCAAGTTTTGGTCAGTTTATGTAGGGATAAGTAGAGTTGGGCATCATTTGGATTTTAACAATTCTGATTCCAGTTCTGGTTCTGCTTTTTGATGATTCTTGGTTCCGGATCTTTGAGGGGCAGGGTGAAAACAGGCCACAAGCTTATTTCACAGAAGAAAATGTATTTAAAAAAAAACCTTTATACAAGCCATTCTGTATAAAGAATGTATCATTCATTATGAATGACTCATTCTTTATTGGTGTCATGTCGTGGGATCACTGCCACTGACTCAGCGGCAGGAAACAGGCTACTAATGTTAGCAATCTGAATCAGAATAAGCAGAATCTAAATTGAAATTTCTTAAAAATTCGGATGGAATCAGAGTTTTGGAACTGGTTTCAATGTAGAACTGGGTCTCAATGCCCAACCCTAGAGATAAGCAAAAGTTGTTTCCAGCCTTGGTTGGCATGTAAGTGACAAAAAATCCACTTTACAACAAATGATATTCTACATTTTTTGTAGAGACAGAAACAGCTAAACATGCGACTGAATGCTATGAAAGCACTGTCTGGCCGTTGTGAGCATGTTGAGAAAGACAAATCAAGACAATCCACAAACAACTTAAAATAACTGGGCGATAACTGTTTCTTATCTCCATTAGAATTCAGATAATAAGTCACATTGCACTGGACTGTGTGTGTGTCCAGCTGCGATGGTGTCTCTCACTGGGAACTACTTGTCAAAATAACAGACAAACTTTATTATTTTGCCTTGGGTAAACTGTGTATAGAGGGAAAAACAGACCATGTGACTGACTGGTAAAAGCAGATTAAGTGTCGAGTTACTCACAATGAAGCCATAGACCACAGTGGAGAAGAAACCTCCGATGAAGCCCTCCCAGGTCTTCTTGGGCGAGAGCTGCAGAGAGGGGGGGGTTAGAGGCAGAACAGAAGCTGTCTTTCACATCAACAAGACACCACCCCCACCACAAACTACATGTGATTTAAAATAAGGGCGCCTGTTCCACTTAAGACACTGATCATTCACTGTATCCTCAATTAAATCATTCCCATCCATTCTAAGTCCTTAGGTAAAATAAAGCAGGCAAACATAAATCATAAATCCTGACCAGTGCAGCCAAAAGAACCCCACCCCATCTGCTGCAATCTCCTGTCCTGTACCCTGAATTATGGTACTCAGTGAAGTAAACTGGGAACCTGTATTATGGATGTATTTGGTTTCAAACATTAGTGCACAGAAGAGCAGCCGATTTCACTCCTTTTGAAACAGTCAGTGGTGAGTTTGAATATGTTTTTAAGATAGGGTTGATTTGGAAACTGTTAATTTTATTGCATTTTGTGTTGCCTCAGCTACAGTTGGACTATTACTTGTGTGTTCTGGGTAGATCAATGTGCCATTTTCTGGACAAATCAGGAACATGTGCTGTGGTTTGGGCATCCTCTGTGTGTTAAGTATACTTGTTACATCTCCATCTGCCCTATTTTCACTCAAATCCACCTGCTGTTCTGTGATGACTACGATAACTAGCTCTTGCTCTATCTCTGTGTCTACGTCTCTTTCTCTATCTCTATCTGTGTGTACAAAAATGTGAGCCATTTGCAGCAGATGGGCGTGACTGGTGATGTGAGCATGTTGTAATAGCATAATTGTATTGCCTAAGCTCGGTAGTACCGACTGGAAAAAATGCAGTCAGTGCAATCTGTGTAGTCGTAGCCTATTTCTAGTTCTGCTCCCTGAAAAATGAATAGCTCTGGTGTGGATTGACACTCGCCATCTTTCATGCACTTACCCTGTGTTTAATGTTGAGGACTTTGACCCAGTAGTGTTCAGTACATTTGAGAAAGGACTTTAAGAAGGTACCTAAATCATTCACCTTCAAAGAGGTGCGGTTACACCCCTGTGTCCCAACAGGTTTATAAGCAGGTTTGCCTGACTGAAACACTGCAGCTCTATTCAGAGATGATGAGTGCACTAGACGATCACGTATAGGGGAATCTATGGAAACAAATGTTCTAAGGACAGATACTGAACAATCCCAGCAGAGGACTCTGCCTCTGCCCTGAGATCTCGTCTCTCCTGGATATACACAGAACACATCTAAATGGAGACGTCCTGGAAGCATCCTGATCAGATGCTGAGCCACCTTCACTGGTTCCTCTCACCATAAATGAGCATCAGCTCAAGCTAACTCTACACATTAAGCTGTTTTCCCCAAAATGCCAACAACATAAGACAATATTTGATTTACCTTGATCAGTGGAGTCCTCCCAAAGAAGAATCCAAACAGATAGGCCATGATGTCATTACAGATCACAATGGTGATCGGGACAATAAACCTGAAGGAAGCAATTTCCACAATGTTAAAATGTAGTGGGGGAACTTAGACCATCCACAAGCCAAAATCTGTGGGTGGAAAATGTGTCTGCTTTACTATAAATTGCCACTGTGGCTGTGTGGGAAAATCTATTGGTAAACCATAGAGGCAACTTGTTACAAATATTGAAATAAAAAAGGTAACTATTATGTATTATTATGAATCTAGTTGAATAAATCTCTAAGAGCATTCATTTCAAAGAGAGGACTTCCATATTTAAATGAACTGTTAAATGATGTTGTTTTCTGTTGCACTATTCAAACCTTAAAAGCCTGTATGGAGACCGCGACAGTGAAAACACACATGTGGCAGCAAGTGACAACAAGGCAGGATTCCTATAGTCTGTCTGTCTGTATCCTGCTTACCAGATCATTCCTTCAAACAGGTTCTGAATGACAAGGTGGGACTGAGTTACCACAATCAACAGGGTCACATGGGTCCAAGCAAACTGGAATGGCAAACACAAGCACAAACACCACAGTGTCACTGCACAGGAATGTAGCCACGCCTGCTCTGAAGTCGGCTCGTGTTATAAAAAAAAACTCATAACGAACAGATAGATGAGGTGAATGACACTGACTGACAAAGCCACACTGCAGAGTGTGATATATGAGAGTGTGATAACAGCAGCCAGCATGCAGAAAAGCTCCATTAATGTTTGGACATACTGAAATAAAATGTTTGTGAAGATGTATGGAACAAAATGAGAACAATATAATAAAGCTTAAAAACTAAACAATACCATAACAGCATAATACAACTGAACAAAACTGAGTATTCAAGCTGAAAAAGTGCCTCCTTTTGCCAGTTAATATTAGTATACATTAACCAGACATTACTTTTGAACTTGTGGGTTAAAAAGTAAAGTCCCAAAAAAAAAAAAATCCCTTTAAAGTGCATTCAATAAATCTGTCTGTGTATTAACATATACAATCAAAAATTCAATTAATCAAAAACATGCAAAATACTAATACATAAATAAATAATAATTGAGTTAGTTTGGGCCAATGATTGGTGGTGTATAAAGGTGACCATGGATGGCAGAAAAAGCAAAACAGAAGCATGTGAATAAAATAAAACCGAAGCCGTTGCAGAAACGTGTAGATCAATGTGAACAAGTCAATCTGTGAGTAATATACTATAACATAATAAATGTAAAGCATTTACCCACAAACAGTATTTAACAAGATCTGAAATGTGAGGAAAAATGTGTCAAAAAAAACAACTTCTACAACGGCAACATCAGAGCACAAAATGAGTTTCGAAATCTTTGAAGAACAACATAAGAAGAAGCAGTGGAACAGGATGGACAGCGAGGTTAGTGGTGGTGGTGTAGAGAAGTGGAGGAGAGGGTTACTTGACTGATACACACCATATAAAACTGCAGGCGGTAATGTTTCTTCACTAAACTCAGCACAAACATGCAGAAACCTGTGAAAAAGTAGACAACATGCTGTCAGTGTCTACTCCAAGTTGAAAAGTTTAAGGCAGATTAAACAAGCATCAAATACTCAGAATCCCCCGCCACGGGTCCATTTCGTTGGTAAAAGACAGTTAGAAAGAAGTTATCTAATTTGTCCCTATTAATTGCAATTCTTCTCACAAGAATGAGCCCAAGTCACAGTGTAACAAAAGAAA
This sequence comes from Chaunax sp. Z400, assembly GCA_037577475.1. NCBI lineage: Eukaryota > Metazoa > Chordata > Actinopteri > Lophiiformes > Chaunacidae > Chaunax > Chaunax sp. Z400. The sequence goes on along the minus strand of CM075187.1, from coordinate 21,049,348 downwards.
CAGGATTAATAAAAACAACAAAAATCCCTAAATAACAAAATAATATAACATAATAAAAAAAACATTTGAATTATGCTCTGGAAACGTAACATGATGGACGGACAGAGGGGTGGACAGAACCCATTCCTATGTCCCACTCCTCACTTTGTTCGTGGCGGGGGATAAAAATACACAGAAAACATAACAACATATTGACTGTATGATCTATAGGAGGTGTATAAATCATGCCTGTGATTGAACAACTATATCGTTCATAAAACAATCTGGGGGTATTTTATCCTTTGACAACTCAGATTTTTCACTGCCTTTAAGTCAGACGTGAATTTGAATAGAGGAGGCCGATAGCTGAAAGCTCCTGCGTCAGGTTTGTCTGGATAAACCTGGGAAGGCCCTCAAGGGAGTCATTACTGCTAACAGATGGAGTAGATGCTGTCTACTTCAGAATGTCCTTGGGGCTTGAAACTGCAGCTGACGCCAGACTGGGATGACTGAAAGTCAACCAGTCAGCAATGCTAAATAAGAAATGTTTTCTCCACACTAAAGACCCTAAAACTGACCAGAGATCAGTGGCTCTAGTCATGATCCCAGAGGCACACCTGTCACAGCAGCAGCTAATAAAAATAAGAAGCTTGTTGATACAGTATGATCGCTTCTGAATTTGATAGATAACTAGTGAAAGAACCATAGTCCTCAATCACAGCGTTCATTCTTGTATGTCCGCTTTTAACGTTCTCAAAGTTATACTTCTATACTAAACAGCTGGAAGTTAAACCTAATTTGAAAAATCTGCAGGCCATTGCCATACATTGAAATGAAATAATGATGTTTATAAGTGGTCAACCCACAATTTATTGTATTTTCTTGTAAGGCTGCGATATGTTTTACACTTTCTATGCTGAGCTATGGCTCAGCCAACACACTATTTTTGACCAACACTGGTGTTGATATTTGAGGGATAAAATAATCTTGTAACGATAAATTGGTCATTTATATTTCCTTTTTAAACAAAAGTGTAACACAAACAAACATTTTGGAGATCAAAAGTAGCACAACTGGGCAGGGCATTTTACAGCTGAAAAATATTGTAGTCAAACTACAAACTACCAACACTGTTTCAAAAATTATGTATTAATACTATTATATCTGTGATGGGCTAAAATCAGTGGGCTCTGCTTGCATGAGAACATACATGGAGCAATTTCATAAGCAAAAATTATGGCTGCAACTACAGTATTATTTCCTCAGGAAAATGTGTGACTGGGATGGATTATCTCAAATCTCTGTGAGGCGATTTTCATTTTGTGACATGAATGGAAACCAGTGGTTATCTTGATGAGTAAAACAAAACTCACTGGTATGAGCCACCAAAGCAAACTTGTTTAAGCATTAATAGTTGCTAACTTTTAACACATTAATGCATGTGAATCATTAATATAACTAACAGCTTGATAAAAGCCACAGCTCAATGTTTGTGGCTTTATGACATATCCTACTGCAGTTTACTGGAGCAGTAAACCATCCAGGAAGTAAATAAAAATCAAAGAAAAAGATGAGATGAGCTCACGTTATTGTCAATCAGTTTGTATACTCATGAGTTTGTACTGAAGGTCGCCGTAATTTATTCCTCTTTTGCTCTATTTTCTCCCCAGTGAAGTTATTTGTTACTCGGCTCTACTCTACACTCACACTGTCAGGTGAAATCTAATCCACTTCTGAAGAAAACGTGATTGGAGGCAGAAGGGCCAAAGAGCATGTGTGCTTTGAGAGATACAGCAGTTGCAATGTCCTGAAGGCGAGACTCACCTGCAAGGTACAAAGCGAAAGAGATGAAGCGGTGATAGCGAGCCAGGAACTGCAGAGGTTCCTCCCTCTGCACCAAAGCCCCAAAATAATCTGCTACAGTTTCCCCATAGAAGAAGTAGTTGACACAAATCAGGAAGTACCTGAGGGGAAAAAAAGAGAAGGCATTAGTTGTCATTTTCATTTCTTTTTTTTCCTCCTCAGTATGTTTGAGTGGTTCTTGGCTTGAAGCCATGTTGTTAGGTTGAGTATATGCTGTGTCTAAAAGTTCCTGTTTTTGTGCTCATGTTTGTGTTGTGTGGCTGGGTTCAAAATTCTACTGGTGTTACTTTCCTGCTGTACATTGACCAGCTACATGTCATTGTGCGAGTGTGTGTGTGTGTGTATGTATGTATGAAGTGGTTGTGAAGGATGGCCTTGGTGAAAGGGGCAAGTTTCAATATGCCTTCATTTGCTTCCAACATGGCAGTGATCTTTGCTCCTGGCTGAACTGGGTGCTGCTGTCACATACTGTGGGTGTGTACGCAAAGGTGACCTGTTCACAAAAACGCCAGAACAGAAATAAGAGCCAACTCGGGCACTGTGGTGGTGCTTCGGTGATGCATATTCAAAATCACGACCTGCGGACAAAGCTGATTTGCTTACTAGAAGATGAGCTGAGCTAAATGGAGTGAAGCTGCCAAAAGAAATGATTAATAGAATAAAGAATAGAATAGAAATTCTGCCAGTTTCTGGGTTTCTAAGTCTCCTTCCGTATCCCTAAACCCAGGACTGAAAGAAGACCTGGAGCTCAAGGTGGTAAGGGTTCAAATACTAGATCACCTTAGCCAAGATGTGAAAGCAGGGGTGGGTGGTATTTGAATCTTTTTATACTTGGGCTCATACGGTGCACCAAACTTGGTTGCTACCAAAAAAGTAGCGGTTTGAGAGCAAGAACCATGTGAAAGTAGTTACTTCATGCCTTGTTTGGTGAGGTATTTAACTAAACCTGATATATTTCAGAGCTACCTGAGAAATTCCCGGTTTAAATCCTGCAGCATTGCACTTCAAAGGATAAGGCATTCTCTGTTCATACAATACAGAATATCTGCTGTTCACTGTGGAATCCATTCTCCTTACCAGCTCAGTGTCCTGAACCAAGGCAGTTCGTAGGAACGGTAGACTCTGTAGCCGATAGTGATGATTTCTTGGAAACACTTGATTTGGATAGTCATGACCTATGTCAGATGATGAGAACAGAGGAGAAATGGGATTAGAAAAGAAGAAAAAAAGCAGAGGGCTAAGAAATAAACAGAGTCAGTACTTAAATTGTATGCATCGATTCATGTAATAGGTTCAGTATCAATCATCATCACTTACCACTAACATAAGAGCGACAGGTCCCATATAGATGGTAAGAGAAAAGCCTGAAATCATTGCTAAAGACAGAACCCCTCGTATCCAGTAGTTCTTCCATCTGTGGAGAATGGAAACGTTTCATTATTACCTCAAAATTAAGTGAATGCATCATTAATCAATGGTTCATTTGAGTTTTCAGTTAAGAAACAGAGATAGCAGAAAGTGAAAAGTAAAACAAATTTATCATTTCTTTTCTATACTTAAAGTTATAAAACGTGGACTGCATAAAATTCAACAAAAGAGCAATAAAATGATAAAAGATGATGATGATTTGTAGAGTCTTTGAATTTACATGGCTGATGTGCTTATTTACTAAACATCAGCTTACAGGTAGAGTTTAGGGGTGTGTGATAACAGAGGAAGCCTTAAGTCTGTGGTTGAGGCATCTGTCATTGAAATGGGGAAATAGCTGGTCCTATAAATGTCTAAAATGATCAATATTTAGCCTTTAGGTAATACTTATAACCATCAATGCATGAGAAAGAGGAATAGGGTGGACAGGAGGGGGCCAACCTCTTCCTGAGGTGGGTGAGTGGGCTGATAGAAGAAAGCTGAATCATTTTGTTGGTAATCAAGGTATTGAACATGGTTTTGGTCTGTTAGTAGCTGGTACAGCCTTCAGGCTCAGTGGAAACGGACCAAATCATTTTACCAGTATTATCTATGCCGTGACACTTGCATAGCTAAAACTGTGAAATGAGGCCTTGTCCTTTGGAATGTGTTTCACGACACGCCATGCAGTGCATGTTGCTGTGAGAGAAAACTGATGCACAGCCTGCTGTTTGGAAGCAAAACAAGGGAGAGGAAACGGCAAAAAGCTGCACAGGAGTCAAGCAGGAAAGGGAGCCCTGAAAACAGATGCATCATGAAAAAAAGCTGCTGCTGCTCCCACTCATTACTGTGGACACACACACACTCTCTAGCCCCATTTACACAGCATTTTCAAGGTGGGACTGGTGCACATTTACTCCACCCTGACGTTCTGTGCAAACGCAATAAAGGTGTCCACTCATAAGAATTTCCACTTTGTACAGGGGGCACTCGCAAGGTAGTCCAAAATGAATTGGGGTTCACATTTATAAGGAAAAACTGCCATTTCTGCCATTTTCCATTATGTTTTCGATATAATGGTTAGAGACAATAGATATAGTAGATATAATTCCATTAGATAATTTTTTGTGGCTTCGATTGTTGTGAAATACCTTTCTCTAAGTAGTTATGACGCTTATATATATATCTATATATCTATACATAGATATATATATACCTAATACCATAAGCCACTTTAATGCATTAATAGTCTCTGCTATGACAACCAGATCTACATTAAGCTGTCAAAAACGAAGGTCTTCCTGGTCCTTTTATATCTATATACATCTATCTATCTCTCTCTCTCTCTATATATATATATATATATTTAGATATTAATTTCATTTAATTGCCAAAACTTCGGTAGACTGTGGGTGACTTTGAGGAAGGGTGTTCTGTTGCAATCACTTGTAAATCCTTGACTTACCATTCATTACCGTAGCATACCGATACCATATTTACACAAACTAAAATAAGCACAGTGGAATTAACAGGAAGTGAACAGAATGTCTGCAGAAGGGCTGTGGTTGTACGTCATGCCTCTTTTGCTTTCGGAACCCCGGTTCACTATTTTTTTTAAAAAAACAAAAAACTTCTGTTCTTCACCCCATCTGTTTCATTATTTTCTTCTTTCTTTGAATTTCTTGTCTTCCCTTTCCCTTTCTTTTTCCCCACCCTCCCTCCCCCTCTCTTACTGCAGTCTCTTTATCCACAAGTATCTCAGCAGCACACCAGCTCGCGTGGCGCTCAAGCCTGCAAGGATTAGTGCTTCCTCCCTCGTGAGCTTTTAAGCCCTGTGACCTGGCCGTCAATCATTGGACACACCCTCCACTTCTCATTTGTATATCAAACAGGGCCTTGTTCAGTTGTGTTCAACGTTTGACTGTCAATAGGGCTGTGACAATAACCGCAGTCATGAGACACCTTCCCCAGGATTCGGCTCATAACCGTCATTACCGTCTCAAATTTCTGTGTTTCTTTTTTCCTTTTCTTTTTTTTTTCTTTTTTTGCTGGTGAAAGCTACAGGAGTGCATGCGGTGTGTTATATGTGTAGCGAGGCATCATTTTAGACAGGAAGGTCAGCTCTCTTGGGCATGCCCCGTCACTAATTGTGTCTGGAAGGTGGCTTCCTTGTAAGGAAAACACCAGCAGCCCCACACATTTTGCCTCGGCCGCCATGTTTGGGGTATGGAGTAGACAACAGGCTAATCGATGGATGCCCGCTGCCGTGAAAGCTCAACGAAGAAGAAGATTCCAATAGAACTACACACGTCATGTGTAACGTGTCAATTAAGCCGTCGTGCGGCTAGCATCTAAGATACCTGCGGGGGCAACGTAGTGATAGCTGTCACGACCCTCGGCAGAGCCTGATCAATGACCTTGTTTTAATGATGGATCCTATAACTTTCATTTCAACCGCGGTACGTCTGGTTTATTCCCTCTCCTACCAATCCCTCTTAACCAGTAGTTTTAAGTATGTTAATCTATCTTAAACACCAGGTTGGTTGATAATTGACAGACAGTTGACTCATATTTCTACCGAGGTGTCTCGGAATGAGAAGTAGATTTTCCCCTGTGGAAGTATGCATGTAACATTCTTCTCCCCTGATGTATTTTAAATGTTTTAGGCTGGCCTGGGGTTTTAAATAATAATACTACTAATAATAGATAATAAAAAAATACTTGACACATCAGGCAGACAGCACACTTTTTTTCCCCAGACCTTTCAGATGTATTAATGAGAGCATGCTCAAACATATCTGCAGGTTACAATCTATTTCTGGCCCAATAAACCTACATGTATAGAGGAACGATTATCAATCACTCTGCAAAGGTTATATCATGAAGGAGGGAGGGCAAAAATGCTTGTTACAGCAATATCATGGAATGTACTCAGGCTTCTTCAGATCAAGGTATGTATCCTCATTATATCATCTGATCTGCACATTTCAGACACTATTCAATTTCTGTGAATACACACCTGTGTGTGTGTTTTGTGATCTGCACTTCTCTGGTTATTTTCGTTTTGTTTTAGTAGTCAGGCCGGTTGTGCATGTATGTTAGTGCATGTGAGCCGTTCCCTGTGAAACTGTTGGCCCACCCCGTGTTTATAAGGAGAGTAAGACAGTGGCCTCCCACACAGCTTTGTAAAAGCCTGATGGCAGAATGAATGAATGACTGATTGAATACAGATCTGACTGTATTCACATTCAAATGAACCCATCAAACTTTAACTACCTAAAGCATATTTCACTTGATATTTTGGGTAGAATGTGTTGGCAGGATAGCTAGCCAGGTAACAATTACGTTATCCCACTATGTGAATTCATGATTTATTAATGGTTTATTCTGAGCTTACCGGAGTTGGTGTTAGAACAGTGGAGACAAACAAAGATAGGTTTTGGTCACTTTTATTTGGTCTATAACAGCTCTTTCTGGTTAGGGGGAAGGTGTGGCTGAGATACTGGTAATCCAGTAAATGTCGCACATAGGAACTCGAAGTGGGCCAGAGTTAATTAGTTTTTCTCGGCTCGCTACCATCTAAGATAAAGCCTGATGAGAAAATAAATTACTGGCGTGAGAGTACATGAACTTATACATTAAAGCGCTACACGTTACGAGATCCTTGCAGCATGATCACAGCATACAACAGAGACTGGCCTGATTAGCTAATATTCTCCTGACATTTCTGATCAGTGACACCTCCTCAGTCCTCCTCAGGAACAAACAATATGTGTTGCCATCCATCTCTTGTGAGTGTCTGTAGGAGTGTGTACCTGGGAGGCAGGCCCTCCAATGCTTTGTTCAGGCATTCAGGAGTGTTGTCAGTGTCTGCGGTAGACAGAGGAACATCTGGAGTGTCTGATTTTTCACCATCACATTCTCCCTCTGTGTCACCTTGCAGGCCCAGCCTGTCATCACCGTCGGCCTCCTGCCAGGACAAACAAAGATATTCAAATACTGACCTGAGATAATGACAGTTCATAACAGAGGCAGACAGTAGAGAACTGTACACAAGGTGATAACAGAAAAGGAGACGAGTGCAAACAGCATTGCCTTATAAAGAAAAAAAAAGGACGTACGCTGTGAGCGACTGGACAGAAGGCAGTTTAATTAGGCCAGAGATTTTGTGTCTCACCGGGAGGAGGAGGAAACCACAACTGATGCTTCTGTCCTCTAAGGTTGGCTAAGATTCAAGTAGTTCTGCAAGTGAAGAAGTCTGTGCTTGTGTGTGTAATACATTTTTCTACTTTAAACCAGAAAGAGCCTCCAGGAATTCAAATCCATCAGACCTAGTGACTGTAATCCTACAATACCTATATATATATATATATAGATGAGGACTGTGAGGTGTAGAAATTGAGGTTCCAACAAATTCTCTAATTCTCCACGTCTCTAAAACGGCTATTTAGTGCAATGCTGCTGATTTTCCTCACCACTCTCATCCTACCACGACACTGAGACACTCTGAACATACAGTAGACAAACCTCACCTACAGCTACACCTTGAGTTTAGAGTCTCAACTCTAGAACCAGAGCTTGATTATTAAAACCACTACTATATTCAAACTCTCCCCCTAAATCAAACCAACTGCATAAAACATGGTAGAAAGACGTTTGTGGTTCTCTTGCTTACAAATTAACTATCTGCCAATTGCATATACTTTAATATTTTATATATGTTTTTAAATTTTACTTTGTACATTTTTTCTGTCCATCATTAAATGAAAATGAGACTTTTCTGTGTACTGTACGTACAATATACTCATGACTTAGGACATATTCTGACACCCTGAACATCTCCCCAAATATATCCTGCTGTCTAACAGACATGGCTATAAATAAATCTACAATAAAGAGCTAATAAAACATTTTTAAACTGCCTTCCAATCGTTTCTTGGGATCATCCATGTATTTTGTATTTCTCATACTCATACGTGTTTTCTTAGCAACCTGTGCTGAAATACATTTACATGTCTTTAAGTAATCTGAAAACAATTCCAAATACTCCACATTTCCATCATATTTCAATCCAAAACAATTCTAAAAATATCCATAAAATGATTAAGTTTGATTCCAATCTGATCAGGAAGCTGGAGGATGACTGGCTGAGCATCGCTGAGCTGAAAGTCTACACCTGGTGTTGACGGCTTAACAAGCTGCTGCCCCAGGCAAACATCTTTATTGGTGTTAATGAGTCATTAATGTGGATTTAAACCTACTTAACACACAGCTTCTTCATGTGCACAACACAGACATGTTTCTTTATAGTCACATAAGGGGGAAAGTGTGATGTTCATCACATCTGTTGGGTTTTTAAGACCTTTTCAAGTCTAGTATAAATTAAATTTAAGACCTATTTCACATCCACACTGGCAAAATAGAATGGCAGATATGAAGGACAATCGGAATATCAGTTACTTGCAAAGTAAAGTATTTTAGACTTTTTAAAGCCTAAAATTAAGATGATCAAATCTGAGACTTTTTAAGACCTTGCATGAATCCTGTTTAATGCAGTCTTCTCTCTGGTCTCCTGCACATGACTTGAGTCTCACAACACATGCTTGCTTAACAGAGGTTATCATGTGTTGGCTGCAGTCGGTGCTCGCTCTGAAGATGGTCTCAGTTCACAACAACTCTGAGAATTTAAAGTGGCAATGGACATGCAAAACACCACACAAATGTAAATCGGTCATCTTGGATAATCCAGATGGATGCAGGGCCGACACATCGAGAAGATGTGTCGGCCCTGCATTTTCAGATTTTCAGATTTAGCAGCATTCGTGTGGACATGACCTCAGATACTCTTCAAGTCATTAATAAGTAAGACTAGTGACATGCTAGAAGCTAAGCCAAACACTTTTGTTCTTCAGTTAACACCAGTAATGGTCTATCATGTAACGATGCAGCGAGTGGAGATGCTTCTCCTGCCTAAAAGAGGCTATTTTTAAACCAAAGTGAAATTCCTCCTGAGCTTATACTCACCAAATGATGTGTGAGACTAAATTTCCTTTTTCACTTGAGTGGCCTGCTGATGCTCCTGGACATTTTTTTTTTCCTTTAATGGTTACTTTCACTCAAATATTGCTAAATATGGCCAGTGGGGGAATCAAGGTTGAATAGAGAGCCTCTCATTTAGAAACAAGGCCTCTGACCTTGATCAGACATTGTAATTAGCAAGCAAAGTTCTGAAAGTGGGAGCAGGTTGAGGTCGAGACACCGGGGGGGGGGTTTGAACCTGAGTTCATGTTGGGAGTTCAGGAGAGAGGAGGTGTAATTGAAGATTTCCACTCAGGTTTTAATGAGGAACACTGAAGGCGGCAGATTGAAACAGTGGAAAGCTCCAGGGTCCTATCTGGCAGTGTAACTTACATACACTGACTGAAAAAGGGAAAACACACCTCACAAAACAGCCAGCTGTCCGGACGGCTGCACGGACCTTTAGGGCTTTTTTGTTAGCCGATTAAGTGACTGGCAGACAAGGCAAACTTCAGCCACTGGCTGGTGACCAATAGCATTTTATCACTCTGGTTTCATTGAAAAGGCTACATTTTCCTCGCTCTTCCGGGCAACATGAGAGAAGCCCCAGCTTTCATCAACGTATCACTTCATTAACACAAATGAGTTACATGCAGAACCACATTATTATGGCCTCATCATGGGTAAACGCACTCAAGCTTGTAATTAAACTGTCCAACACTGTTTAGCTTTTGTTTGCTTAGCACACCATGCTAACCCATGTGCAAATACTTCAACCTCAAACACTCTGCAAATCAGTATGGTTACAATTCAATTCATGTTATGAGGTCAAACAAGCCCTGGGCCTGAGCACCACTAACCAGTCATACCAGTAAAATAATAATCATTTAAAAACCACTGCTAACAGTGCAAGAAATATAGGTGGTGGTAGAACATTCATGAATTGATCTTCTACAGTGTGTCCATGTAAGGAGTCATTATGACAGAAGCAGTATGACTGTCCTAGCAGCTCAGCCCCTCTATCGTCTCTGTCCTCGTCCTCACTATTAGTGCCTTCTCTGCAGAGAGGTGGGAGGAAGAGGAGGAGAGGAGGGCATCAGAAAAGAAGACAGGTGAAGACATGTCTACGCAAAGGCCGTGTACAATATGTGCAACTTCTGTGTAGATCTGAAATCATTCTTTAATCAATTTATAAGTCAATTGCCAGAAAATTGATTTTGATCATGTATTCAAGTCATTTGTCACTCAGATTTGAAGGCTCCACTTCTGCTAATATTAGCTTCTATGAAAGTAAACTTAATACTTTGGGTTCACTTTGCTGATCAAGCAAAACAATTCAGTAATTAGAAGACATGAGCGTCGTCAGCATTTTTTTAAAGACAAATAATAAACATAGTCAAATCAATCAATAATGGACATAATCAATAGTTGCACGCTGTCTGTTGACAAAACATTTGCAGGTTGTTTGCAAAGTTTGCCATTGACTCTAAAACATACAGGCAAATAAACAGTTAAATCTCTGAGAGGAATTATTTATTTATCTCTCTGAAAAGCTGAGGCAGTTTTTGGACACAACTTCTGTGCTCATTGGGAAACACACCTATTGATCAAATCTGAGCACTTCATTCAGATAAAATAGGAATAACTTTGTTTACACTCGACTACATTTCCTGTTTCATGTATGAACATTTCACTGAAGAACACTGAAGAAAAAGAAGAAGCAGTTCACTTTAAGTGGAGCAGCACCGTAGATCACTGTGATTGCATGAACACTACAGGAGGGTCTGTTCTTTTTTAAGTGTTAAACAGCAGGAGAAAAATATTACTGTTCTTTATCTGCACAACCAATATCAGCAATAGCTGAACTGACAATTTTCCTATCTTTACTGTCTGATAAAAATAATAATAAAGAGAAACATTATTGCACAAACAATACAAGAATTTACAATTTCAGACTGATGACTAGATTATTCTACAAGACTGATATTGACCTATACGGACTCTTAACCAACCTAACGATACACCCCTGCAGATAATGTGTTTTTTGTTTTTTTTAATGACTCCTCTCAGGTTGGGCACAAATTTTCAGCAATCTTACAGGTTAACTTTTTACACTGTTGAGTGTGACATTTATATTTAGATTCACCAGCTTGTAAATAATAACACATTTTAGTTACCTTTCATGTCAGTTCCTAAATAGTCCTAAATATTGGCTATTTCTAAACACATTATGTAAATGAGTGAATAGAGGAATAAATGTGCAGAAACATATGTTTATGTGATCTTAAATCATAGCATGCTCAACAAGATGTTTGGGATTTGTGTCAGCATGGTAAACAAAAACAGCAGCACCCCGGAGGCCTTCTTCAAACAAGAAATGTATCAAACTACCGTTATTACCGAATTAAAACGGCGATGAAATGATTTGAAACATTTGAAACAAGTCAAATAGCTTTTTAAAAAAAAAGAAAAGAAATTTTAAAAGATCACATTGATTCACTGAACCCATGATCACAGAGCATTTTTTTTCCTGCCCTTTCAAAATGGCAGAACTAACAACTGACAGAATGTTTCAGAGTTTGTCGATCAATCATGCTTCGGTGCCCTGCAGATATAAAGTTGGTTTCTGTTTTGTGACTGTTCATATTGTGCATCGCTATCTAAAAAAATGCTAGAGGCATGACTGACAATAAGACCATACACACAAACACTACGATGTACAGCACAAGCTCAAAGCCCTTTTATTGACACATTGCCATCCGTAGTTTCGTTCTTGAGATCTTTGTAAAAAAGTATTTTGTCACATTTATCATGTTCTGCATATGTATTGAAAAACAGGAATTTATTTTAAAGTAATCTGAACATAATATCTCCAAATATGCCACACGCCCATCATATTTCAAACAAAGAAAACCTTTAAAATTACCATAAAAAGCTCAAAGTATGATTACAATCTGGTCAAGATGCTGAAGGACTGAAGGCACAGGTGAGAAATTTCACCAGACACAAAAAAAACCTGCCTGCTTTGGTGAATAAACCCCGAAAACTATCACAAAGTCAACCTAAAAAAGTGCTACATTTTTCAGCCACCATCCAATGAATGGATGGGCATTTAGCTTCACCAAGACAAATCCACAACGCAGCTGAGCCAGCTCCAGTTTTTCCTGGGATGGTCAATAGCCATGAGAAGCTGCTACCGAGCATCAAAACAGCGACATTCTCACCACAGGACAACAAACAAGTCTCCATAAAGCAGCAGCAGCACTACCTGACTCTGCTCTCAGGGGGAAAGGATGACCTACATGTGATGCAACAAACACTGATCTGAAGTAAGAGCTGCTGCTTTCAGCAAGATTCAGCTTAATAATAAAGTGATTACCGATTAAGGTTTACCCCTCCCTCCTGGATGTTAAAACATTGAGCATGTTGACATGCCACTTTAAGGGTGTTATTTGTTGTGTCATTACCATGCAAGTAATGTAAAGCACTAAAGCACGATAACCCTCTTTTGATTAGCAAGTTAAAATGCTCACACCTGAATGCTTGCATGCTATGTTAGCATTAAACAGCAACAGTTCCATTCCTCTTAAGTGATGATCCCTGATTTTTTTTAATTTTATTATTTTGTTTTGAGTTTTGTGTGTAAAATTAAGAATGGGGATGTCATTTTTCAGTGTGGATAAACCATATATGAAGCTGTGGCCCAGCGGAGTGTTTAATGGCCAGCTGCTACCGCCCACCACCACTTGTGATGCTGCTGGAAGCAGAAAGCTCGCCAAGGTCAACGGTCACATGGAGTCTTCAGCAGCCCCTAACCACCCCAGCAACAGTATGGAGGAAGACGAGGAGTGAGGAGTGGTGTGAATCAAACACACAATGCTACGTGGATATGTATGTGTGGCTAACTAATGAACGGAAGTACTGGCGTTGGAGACAAACGTACCGAAGGCCAGCTAAGTTTTTACGAGCCATTATTTGACTGATGGGTTTACTTTCCACTCTCGATGTGTGACAGTCTAAACACCTTTCGTGCATTCAGAAGAGAAGAGAACGATGCAGTCAGGCTCGTCCGTCAGTCTGGGGTGCTCTGCTGCATCACAGCTATACATGTTTGTTCTCTCTGGTCTGAAACATTGCAGAAAAATAGATTTCATTGCATCATCATGTGAGATCAAAGTCAGCCAATCATGGCTTGTAAAGAAAGGTCAAATGTACTAAGAAGCAGAAAGTTCAAACAAGCCAACTCTAGTCTGCAACGCTGGCTTAACATTCTAGCCTCATTTATGCTCTTTGGTTTGTTATAATTAAACATTCTTGTTGACTTCACTATGCCCCGCCCTTTTAAAAAAAAAAAGTGTCATGCTTGGCTTCCCATACATGAGGAACTGAGCTGGCTGTGAGTCACGATCTACATCTCAGTGTCAATGTCCTTTCACCCATAAACTCCTCTTTTCTTTTTTTTCTCACCACAGAAAAGGAGGCATCTCTGTCTCTATTTTCCATCTTCATTTACACAATTAAAATTCTCATGGAGTAGTTCCAGTCCAGGTTTCCAATGAAACGCTCTTAACGTGCTTAACATGAATGCATCCTTTCATAAGAGCCACAGAATCTAACATCCCCCATTAACTTGTGTATCATTAAGTCTTCAGCTGCAGTAAATTAAGACACCAGCTGGATACTTTCAGATACAGACCTCTAAATGTCAGCTTGCTTGTGGCCAAAGTTTTTCCATAAGTCACAATTCGTAGCTTAGCCACAAATATTTGAAGCATCGTGAGATACTGGCTATACGGGTTTCACAAAAAGTAAGGCTACCTTGTGGAGGAGTGGCAATTTACCCACATAATAAAAAAAACAGAGGGTATAAATAAGCTTTCAGAGGAAACCTCAAACTCATATCATTAAACCAGGTAGCATGGAGATTCATTTGTGTGTTTTGAGCATGTTGTTTGTATTTAGAAGTTAACAAAGAGAAGGAACGTCATCCTAAATTGAAGCAGAAGAAGAGCGGAGTGTTCAAAGGGGTTGAAAGGGGTAAATGTCTAAAGTAAGAGCGGTTAATCTGAAGATACTGGATTGTGATTCATCTTGAAGGTGTCCACACAAATTGTGGTATTTAACATTCACTTATATCTGTCTGTAAGCTTCACATAACCTCATTGACTAGTAGACTGGTTGGACAAATTACTGCATGTGGCTCTTCCTTAGGTGGCGTATTCCATACAATGCAACGTGAGTTATAGTTAGCAACATGGTGGATGAGGAGCTTGTGTAAAAAAAATTAAAATGAAATCTTGGTTCAATATTGTGTAATAATGATGAAAACTGGGGAAATTACAGGCTATTTCAAGTCCATTTATGTCGTCTGGAATAAATGTCAAAATTTAAAAAAAGAGAATGCAATTTAGATCGTGGGTCTCGATTGTTACTTGATTGTTTTGATCGAAAGTAATTGTATTAGTCTGAAGAAAAAGGAGAAACGCAACTGCCTCTGTTTTGCAGCAAAGTGAATCTCAAAACTGATGTCCGAGTATTAAAAATGATAACCTCCCGCGCGAGAATGTGTATCCCACCTCGATTAACTTACATGAGTGTGATCCTTCTTTTAGTTTATGAAATAAAAACACAGATTAACTTTTTTTTTTAAAAGGCTGACTCTTCGGTAAAGCGAAACAAGTGGTAATGTAACAGAGTTAGTGCTCCACTGTATCCCTGTCTGAATTTGTACAGTCGTGCTCCGCCTGTGTTTGGAGAGAGAAGGCCGTCTGAGGACAGCTGATGACCACAGCTCGCCAAAAATGAACTTTAGAAGAGGTGAGGACAAACAAGTTGGGACACTACTGAGACGTCAACTTTGGCACAGGGACAGAATGACCAAATGTGAACACACACAGTCAACAGCAGCCAGGAGCAAATACATATAGATGTACATGTCATGAGTTCGATGTATTTCAGTTGCGTGAGTCAATCTGTTTTTAGTAGCCGTGTCTCCAGAGAGAAATGAACTCCAACCACTGTCAGTCAGAAGCTGAATGGCTCTTTACTGGAAGTATTGCACAAGAGGGTCTATCATGATGCAAGAAATCTTTCTTAAAAAACATGATTTACATAATTCATCAGTTTCTTTGAGCTTACAACAAGGCTGCTGGGTGTGTATAAAACTACATCGACATCACTGTGGACACAATTTCATCTTCTGTTTCAGATTATGTAGGGCTCCGGACCGTGACCAAAATGGCTGCACGAGGGACAATTTTTTTTGTTTTTGCGTGTTAAAATCTTTAGTGGCTGTATATGTGCAAGTGGCCCAATCTGGAAGAAACATCACAGTCTTGACAAAGCAGTTTCAAGACTATCTGAAATTCTACACATTATCTAGGTGATTACATTCACACTATTCCACTCCTTATTTCAGGTGCTGTCCTAGCATTGTAGATCTATTGATAGGAGACTGGAGTCAGCCTCATTTTACTCCACTGCACAATACATTTGAGATCAGAGCTCAAATAAATTGAAGAACTGGATTTTTTGATGGACTAGAAGTAGTCATAACAGTGAAACAGACAAAGTTTAGCGCATCACATGAACTCAAACTTCAACATAGGAATGAAAAATACCTGGCACTAGTGCTCACACTGGCAGATGAATAGCTGGAATACAAAAATACCACAGTAATGGGGGCAGGTTCACCAAGGGTACTTTTCTTGCAATGAATTTCCCTGCATGGGAACAATAAAGTTTATCTCAAGCCCTTTTCACACAGTGATCAGGCAATAAAGACTCTTTTCTATACTGCTTTTGCTAAAGTCTAATGGTTGTTTCCCAATCATTTAATCACTCATTTACTCTGTAAAGTGTCATGAAATTGTGACAGGTTGCCAGGTACTATTTTAAAAGTTTCCTTACAATTGTCCAAAAACTAATTATATTCAAGTTGCAATTAAACACAGAGAAGAAGAAGAGCAGCAACTCTTGACAGAAGCTCGAAAGGCTTGCTTAGTCAATTGATAGACGGTTAACCTGCAACAATTATACCAATTGTTTCATTCTATCTGGACCGCGAAGCCTTTTGACATAACAGGAAAAAATAGACATTTCTAACTTTTGTCATCGAAGGGATTTTGAACAGGCATGACGTGGCCAGCTCAGTAGAGCCTAATGGGTCCTAATGCTGCTAGACTGCTGCAATAGGCTGCAGCTGGTACGTAGGTCGTCCGCTACGTTCACCACACAACATGCACGAAAGATGGCATTATCAAAAATTAGAAACGATGACACTGAAGACAGAGTCTTCCAAGATGACGGGACAGAAAAGAATGCATTTATTCTTCCTGCAAGAAGCTCTACAAGGCCGGTGTGCCTAAATCACCTGGACTCAGTTACGGTTGTCCAAAGTGGAATAAAGTAGCCAAAAGCTAGACACAAACAGAAGTCTGAGGTTAGGATGCACAAAATAAATGAGGTCAAAGCCTTATACTGGTCCTCTCTCTCTTCACACTTCTAGATGCAAAGGAAGACATGTACTGAGAGAAAATATTAAACAAATCTCTCTTTTCAGCCATAGAAAGGGGGGGCAACATATACCTGGTCATTAAAGAAATGCAGAGGATCATGAGGCCATACAGTTTGCCCAGTATTTGGAAGATGAGAGGAAAATTGATAATATGGCCGCCTGGTTGACATTACATCACACCTAATGACCTCAACTTAAAATTACAAGGCAAATACAACTGTGTGTGGTAGCAGCTGTCCAGTCTTTCAGAAGGAAGTTGGACATTTTCAAAGTGGATCTCCAGGAGGACTGTACAAATGATCCAGCAATGAAATATATTCAGGGTGTGAGAGATGTTTCCTCTCAGGATGACTTCATACATGAACTGATTGGAAACTTCTGCGATCGTTTTGACAAACTCAGCCTTGAGAGATCAGCTCCTTCTTTTCATTCAGAATCCCTTTCTGGTCACAAATGTCAGCACATTTCTACAGGAGGCTAAACAGATCTTCAAGTGGGCAGATACTGGATCTCTGCAGAGGGGAATTATTGATCTGAAAGTAAATGTTGCATTGAGAGAGCAGTGTGAATTTTGTGACCTTGTCACCTTCTGGCTACAGACGATGTCCGACACTGTTTACCCTGGACTTACAAAAGTAGGAGCACACATCTTGACCATGTTTGGCTCCATATCCACAGCTGTGAATAAGCATTCTCAACAGTATTATTTAAACTAGATGCTGTTCAAGAATGAGCAATGAACAAATTGAAGTGAGCCCATTCCTCCAAAGGTTCAAAATGCTAGCAGGAAAGGCTATAGCCTTTTGCTTCCATCTTTAAGTGATTTTCAAGCTCATTTGAGCCTAAAAGAGCACTTTATTTAGTTCTCCTATGAGGATCCCATGTTGTTATGGGCTGAACAGAATTTATAGAATTTATTTATATTGAAAATTTGGAGATAAAGAGTTTATTGTGTTGTTTATTAAGGGTTTTGTTTAATAACAATGTGAACGAAACTGATTCCTTCAGTCTGGCATTATTAAATGTAGGTATCTCACTATTCAGTATCTGAAGGGGAGGAGGGTTGACTTACTGGACTTACTGGTTGGACGTCTGAGTAGAGCTGTTAGGTGAAGTAATTCTGTCAAACCACTGAGGGGAAAACTCTGGGAAATTGGGAGATGTTAAGTTGTCGATAAATGAGCGGTAGCTGACAGAGGTAAAGCACAGGGGGCTAAGCAAGGGTAGTTTGTGTATCGTAATGTTTACCATATTTCATACAAGCAGGAGGCATTCAGGGGAAAAAAGTCATTTCAGTAACGGGGGCCTGCGCCCTGGTAGAGCCTTATGTCTAACAACGCTCCTGCTAATACTCAACAATATAAATACAACTTCAATGTTAAACATACAGGCAACACATACAGTAAGGTTCTCTCTGAACCAACAACAGCATGACATGTTTATTTCAGAATGACAGATTGTTAGCCATGATGAGGACAAGAGCGTCACAGCCGCCAGAAGTCGCTATTTCTTAATACTGTGTTGATTTGTAGCAGGATTACGGCTGACCAACTAGCTTATTAGCTCCCCTGCTAACCTAGCAACCCAGCTAGCTTGGCTACTTAGCCAGCGCCTGACAACAACTCGACAAACTTGTTCAGAGGGCGATGTCTCAAATGGAAACTGGCTTCTTTTCACTCGTTAAGCTGCAGTTTACCTTGTCGCTGATATTCTCGGTGCTGTCAGGGTCTCCCCCGCCTCTGTCTCGCTTCCTCAGCTCCATCATGTTTCACTCGTTTCGCTGCTGGGACGTTCCTGTGTCACATAAGCCGACTCCGGGGAAAGAAGGGAGGGAGGAACGAGGGGACAAAATCCTGGTGGTTTTCAGATAATGTCCTGGATTTATAATCCAAACTGAATTGAGAGCCCACTTCGTGAAGGTCAGCTTTCCTCAAAATCAGCCGGTGATGTCAAAACGCTGCAACAGAGCTCAACGAGACTCCAACGACTCCACTGCGTGTGTTTGTTTATCACCGCAGTCCCCGTCCCTGCTCCTTTTCTACAACTGTCAAAGTGAACAAACCGAGCACGCACAGCTTTCGGGAGTAACTTTCAAAGTAAAAGCTTGGCTACTCCTTCAACCATGTTGTGTACTGAATTCTTCCACATGAACAAAGAGTGAGCTGTGTGGTGTTGATTGCTAAAAATAGTATGTGCTTTTTTTCTGCAGTGCTGAGTGTAAAGTGTGTCCATAGAGGGGAGGTCAGGGACCATGATGCTCTGTCACTTTGATTAATGGTTGAAAAGATTTCCTCTCTCAGCCTGGGTGGTGTTTCCAAACCACACAGTGATGCTGCTTGTTAGAATACTTAAAATAAGTCCTCTGTAGGCATGGGTGAGGGGCTGATGTTAGAAGCTCTGCATTCTTCTGGAATCTGCTGATGTGCATCCACTGCTGTCCTTTTTCACTGTTGTAGGAGTGTTATTGGCCCAGCTAAGGTTTTCCAATATGTGAAGACCGAGAAATGTTTAGCTGCTCAAGCTCAGGTCCCCCTAATGGTGAGCGGCTGCAGAGGTCCAGTATTATTTCTTTGTTTTTTTTCTATGTTGAGAACTAGGGAACTAGACTAGACTGTGATTTGGTGGACCAGATCCCAATATGATGCCTTGTCCCTCCCTTTAATGAGGCCAAGGATGTCATCTGTGTATTTAATAATGATTTTGTTGCCCTGGGTGGAGACACAGTCATAGATGTAAAGGGTAAAGAGTTTGGGGCTGAGGGGGCAGCCCTGGGGGACTCCTGTGCTCACTGTGAGCTTTGCAGAGACCTTGTTGTCTATCCTCATCACCTGTGGTCCGTCTGTGAGGAAATCCAGGATCCATTTTGTCGAAAGCAGAGCTGTTATCCAGAAAGAGTAAGCGTGCATACATACTATTAGTGTCCAAATGTTCCAGTGCTGAAGTGCCAGTGCCAGCGTGTTGTTCACTGATCTATTCGGGCAGCAGGCAAATTGTAGAGGGTCAACTGTGTCTAGAGTTTATGGATTGCAGCACCAGCTTTTCCAGAGACTTCATAGCCACAGGCTTAAAGTCATTCATTGTGGCTCTGTTTGTTTTTTTTAGGGACTGGTACTGTAATGGATGATTTAAAGGCCAGTGGGACTGTTTCCTGTGTGAGAGAAGAGTTAAAAATGTACACCTCTAGCAGTTGTTCACAGGCCTTGAGGACTCTTGGTGTGACTCCATCAGGTCCCACAGGTCCCCTTGCGGAGGTTCACCTCCTTCAAGGCCCTGAGGACCTGGTAAGGTGATGTCTTGGGTCTCAGTCCTGTTTACATTCCTCCTATAATTGGTGACAGTCTATCCCCTGCTAAATACTGCTTGTGTTGTTATGTAGCAGTTCTCAAGTTTTTGAGAGTATGTCCTTTTAGCAGCTCTAATGGACTTTTGTAACTCGTACTATATGCTCATACCTCATGACGTTCCCTGATTTGAAAGCTGTACACCGGTTCCTGATGTTCATACTGTACGTACGTCGGCCTTGAACCAGGTCTTTTAATTAGGAAAGTCGTTTGGGAGGGATCACAGATGGAAGTGCACCAGTTAATATAATGACTCACAGTGTCTGTGTACTTGTGAACATTTGTGGCTTCCCTAAATATGTTCATGTCTGTAGCCTCGAAGCAGCCCTGCAAGTCTGCCAGTTCTCTGTCAGTCCACATCACGTCAAGTCCTCATCTTTGCTCAGTAGATATGGCCTCTGCTTCTGTACACAAGTACAACTTTGAGGTACTTGAATATTTTCTTGGTCTACTACTTTATACTTCTATTCCACTACAATCAGGAGGCATATATTTTACTTTTTACTCTGCTACAGTTATTTTATAACTTTGCAGATTGAGAATGATAATACAAAATATAATCTAAAAATAAATGATTATGCATTGGTATCGGTCAAAATAGGAATGGATTTTATTGATGCCTTGCAGCAAATTCACAAGGTACACATAGCATAAGTAAAATAGCCCCATTTTGGGCTGAATATGCTTTTCTGCATCATGAGTACCTTTGGGATTTTAAGTTTATTTTAGAATTTACATCACTAAAATGCTGCTTCCATATTGGTGCTCTAGTGTAATAATCCAATAGTATATCTAACAAGATAATAATCACATGTGCCATTTGTCTGCATAGGAAATATTTATTATGCTTCATGGACATCGTGCTGATAAGACTAATGTTATTTTACCAGTTAAACATTTGTATGCAGAACTTGTAGGGCAGCATTTTTAAACAACTGCCTGTAGGTAATAGTTCATCAACAACTGCTGCTGTGTTGCAGTGAGAGCTCCTTAAAAATAAATTAAAATGTCAACATCATTGCTTTAAATGAAGCAGGTAATATACAGGAACTTTAAGTTATTTTAAGGTGCCAAAGGTTTGTGGTCATGTGAAGCATCAGTAAACACTAGTAGCATATTCCTTCAATTATGTAAAAGAAGCAGTGTTTTATCAAAACATCAACTTTTGCAGTTTGGTTTGTGTGTAAAACCTTAACCTGTGAAGAACAATAAGTTAGAGTAGCAAAAATCAACTTCCTTTGAAATGCAGGAAGTAGAAAGTGTCCAAAAATGTGATATTGAACTCAAGTAGTACTGTCTGTGCTCAAGTATCATTACTTAATGCAGTGCATTCAAAATCACTGAACTATCACCAACACATTTCATACCACAATACAATTTATTTAGCTATCTGTTGTATTTTCAGTCAATTCAATCAAATGTCTCCTAAAAAGAGGAGTAATGAGTTGTGCTTATTCTGGGTGGTTTATTTTGAAGTGCATGCCACACAACTTCCTGTCTCAGTCTGTTTTTTGTTTAACTTCGTACAGGTCTGTGGGTGCTCCTGTGGGATAGAAGCCCCTATCTCTCCCCAGTCAACCTATAAGCTCTCTGCTTTATGCTGCAGTAGGCAGCAACCAGTAAGGACCACGGTCTAACTTCGTTATGCAAATTAATGTCATCATCAAAGGTCTAACATTGTTGATGTGTGATGTTACTCATTTATTACCACTGTATGCACAATTATTGTGTTGTGTTCGGAGCAACACCGAAAACACATCACTGATTTTACAGTTTTAATCCGTGTACATTTCTTTCCATGTAGTTTTCCCCATCATTTTTGGCTTTCTCTCAACTTGGGATTTATAGTACTAACATATCCTAAAATTAAAAGATAGATATTTTTGATTCCTTTATTTCCCTAAAGTTAACAATTTGTGAAAACTATCTTCTTAACTTGACTCATAACAGATCATAAAGCAAACTTGTCCATCTCAGAAATTCAAAATAAAAGAATCAATTCTGTTTTGGTGGTAAACAGCAATTGTTTATTGAAATGAAATTAAAAAGAATAAGTACCAGATCTATTGCATTATTGAAGCATTTTGTTTCTGTATGTATGTGTGTGTGTGTGTGTGTGTGTGTGTGGGTGTTGGGGGGGGGTACTCTACAATTTTTTCTCTTGTAGGATGGAGTGAACACAAATATACAAGAACATTCAGCTATCACAGATTGCACACCAGATACTGTAGTAATGCAGTCTAATACAAGACCACCAAAATAATCTAGGATGTCTCTTTTTTTCTTTCTTCTTCTTCTCCTCTCATTAGTCTTTAATTTTTCCATAAAGAGTACAAAAGTCCACCCACGATCTTCGGCTCTGTACACAAACATGTCGGTCGGGACAACTTCTCAGACAATGCCGCCAAACAAAACCCAAAAAAGAATAAAAAGAAAATAATACAATGCCGAGAACATGTACAATGCACTGACACAGAAAGTCAGCTGTGTTAATAGACATGCAACAAGTAACAAAACTTGCTGGAATCGCAATAATCATAAAAAAAAAAGAAAATCTAAAATCAGTTATAATTGCATAAATACTTTGTACAGTTCATCTATCCATTTTGAAATGCACCTTTCTGTTAAAATGACAACGTAAAACTGCACTGAGTAAAAATCGGACTTTTTTTTGTACACATGATGGTGCAAAGGAACTCTTGATTGATGGAAGCCAACAAGGCTTTTTCAGCCAGATGGTGTGATTGCTAAATTACAGTACATGAATGCAGAATGATATAAGACAGACAACAACAACAGTGCATATTATTATTTTTATGATATCAGGGAGATGTGGGGATGAATATTAAAGTACTTTATGAAGAGTGTTTTTTTCCGTTGAGACTCTGTGAACACTGATGGTGAACCAAAAGAAAAAAAAATCTCTCTGGGAAAGAAAGAAAGCAGCACTTGAATGCTCAGTTGTTGCCCAAAGGACCACTAAAAAAAACAACATGATCACATGAACGAAGAGAGAGGAGGGGATAACGAGAAAGAAAACAACATGCACATAAAAACTCTCTTTATGTCCAACTATGAAACCCAGCAGCAGCAGCCGTCCTGCAGAGCAATTATTAACTACAGTATATCCATGACGAAGTATTGTGCAAGTTACATTAAACAACAGGAAAAACATAAGACAGCAGTCAGATATCAATGTGTCAACATGACAGTCTGTATGGAGTTCTGTGCTGTTTTCAGGGATAAGTGAGATTAGTGTTTCTCATGTTTTTCTGACTTGATCAAGATGACGAGACATCTCCTGAAGTTATCTTTACAACTGGCCTGTTTTTGTCTTTCTTTTTTTTTTGTCTTGGTCCATGTAGTTTTGTCTCGTATTACAATATAAATGTATGGAACAACTCTAAACTGGACTGTGACAATGTAGAAGTGATAATGACCAGGCAAACTCACAACAAAAAGCTTAGCAGTGAGGGCATTTCAACACTAACAAATGTGCAAAATCATATTTTTGGCACAAATTTAACCCCATAGTTTATCCACAGATATTTCTTTGACATCTCTGACCTATTTGTGACCCGCACTTTAATGAAAAAAAAATCACTTCTCAATTAATTAAATACATCTTTAGCCAACAAAATAAGAAAACTAAACTAAAAGCAATCCAAGTAAAATTCAAGTGATTTCAGTAATTTATCTTAAACTTGCTGAAACCGTGGATGGATTTAATTCATTCTTGGACAAGCAAACCAATGGTTTGAATACAAAATTATGCACGTAAAGGAGTGAAAACAGGGTAGTTCATCGACTAATTAATGAACTATGATGTGGATTTCTTCTACTATTTTCCAATTAGTCTAACAATTGCCTTCTATACTGAATAAACTCTTTGAAAGGTGCTTGGCTGCTGCTCCTGCAGGTTAACATCTTCTACAAGGACTGAGGATAAAGTGTGCAGAGTGCAACATTTATTGATCTGCTATAATAATGCCACAGGGTCAGACTGAAGGTCTGCTAACGACACATCTGGATAAAAACCAACAAGAAAATAAAAACCACTATACACAGGAAGAGTCCCTTTTATGTGTGGATTCAAAAAGTCACTGTACAGTAACTAAAAAGGTGTACATGAGAGAGGTATGATGGAAAATGTATAGTAATATTACATGTGCGTAAATTTTTTTTTTTTTACCTGCTTCATTTTTTTCACAGATGAACACTTGTTTTCTCTCTAAAAAAGAAAAGGAAATCACAGGAAATCAAAAAAAGGGGGAGATATGAGTAAAAAAGAAAAAAAAAAGAAAAGAAATCTAAAGTGATAATGGGTCCAGTTTAAAGACAGCAGCAACATCAAATGTTCTCTAAATAGGACAGAAAAAACGAAAAAATAATCATAATTGATCGATCGAAACAATGTTACAAAAAAAGAGGAAAAGACAAGCTGATAATGAATCTCTCTGACGGTGTTGACACTGTGGACAGCTCACATTTCTGTAAACAACAAAATTCAAATCAAAAAAAATTTTTTTTAAAAGAAAAGACGTAATTTTTGCATAACTAGACCCACTATTAAAATCAGCCTAAAGACATTAATTATTGACATTCATATCCGTTCCTCCCCTCCCTGTTACTTCTCTGGACTTGCTGTGATTCGTGACGCAGACTACACACAATTTTGTTTTTTTTTAAAGCCAGGAGTGGTTAGTCACAACGCTATGTTACAGGCAATTCATTGTTTTGTTTTTTTCATTGACCTTGTTTTTTGTTCTGTGTTTGTTCCTTAGAGTTAAAAAGGCCATTATAAGTATTTACAATATAAACAAGTTTGTTACGTCTTGGGGTGATTGACTGAAGCGTGCTGCATCAAGGGGGATTTTGCTTCTTTTTCCTCCAGGTGAGTGCAGGTGCTAAAAGTGGTGATTGATTTTTCTTTTCTTTTCATTTCAATCTGTTATCCTTGTTTAGTCCCGTCTCCTTTGCCGAGCTTTCCCACTGTGTTGATGAAAGCGCCGACATTCCCTGCTGTTATAATCAGTGTGTTACAGTACATGTGGTTACTAGACGCATGAGAGGATAAAGGAGGTTCGAGGGGCGTGTGGGAGGCGTTGAGGGAACGAGGCAGATGGAGGAATGATGTGCTCCTTAGGTTGGAGTCCTCACGAGGAGATGTTTCAGCAGGTGAAGATGGAGCTCAGTTTCTGCTGCTGTCCTCGACACTTCGCTCATGTTGGAGGTTGTAGTAACAGTTCTGACAAACTCGCACTGGTGACGAGATCTTCAGTCGTTTGATCTCTGATTGGAAGCGACTGCACCTGAAAAACAAGGTGAGGCATGGAAATTGGAAACGAGTTGTCTGACATGTCCCCCTCGACTTCCCCCCCACCCAAAAAAGTCTAAAACAAATAAATCAGTATAGTACACATAAATACATATTCTCCAATCCTTTGGTGAGCCTAGACTAGGGGACAGTGTTTTGGATATATGCTATAGAGAAGATGACAATTAATTTTACACACAATAACCTATAATGACAATAATTTTAGAAACCTTTGTGTATGCATTACAAATTGAAAATTAAAAATTCTTATTTACAGAGCATAATGCATTAAAAGCTTGTGCATGGCCATAGCTAACACTGTGAAATATTATTTATTCATCTGTATTATTACTTATACTAAATAAACCATTAAGAATGACTAAAAATAGCATAACATTCCTTTCACAAGTTTTACGAGCGCAAATTACCTTAAAATTGCTTACGTTGTACTGACGGAACAAATTCCACTTATAACATAAAAATATGAAAAGGCAACATACTGTAACTTAACACTGTACCCAAAGAAATATGCATTACATACATAATTATGTAATACAAACATAATTAAGTTGGTAATGAATCATAGTTAAAGCCATTTGTCAAGTAACAATATCAAAATATTTCTCAAGTGGCCAAATGTTTTTGGATTAGTTGAGTGGCACAGATTAAAAAAGTGCAACAGGAAAGTGTCTGGATGACAGCACTGTTAAAGCTCATAGGGTTATGTATACCTGGATGTCATCTGTATGACAATGGATAGACATGTTTATAATTCACTGTTCATTATCACTTTACTACAGTGATACAGTGACCTGACAGAACCAAATGCATTTGGCAAAACAAAAACGGTAGGCCACTTTGTGTCGAGACCTTAAATCATCAGAAACATGCAGCAGCAAATTCTTTTCTCAGAACGTTAGTGGTAAAACAAGGTAAAAGAGTGAAAGAGGACAATGCCGGAGAGTCTGCACGGCTGCTGCAATTTACTTACTTTTGGCAGAAGAGCTGCCCGCAGTTCCTGCAGTGGTGGCGTCGCTCAGTGAGGGAGAAGCGAACCGTGCAGCCGGAGCAGCTATCAACCACTTCGTCCTTCACCCAGTGGTCGGCTGCTGAACGGCCTGGCTGGTCACTGACTGACCAGCTGAAGACTCGACCACGACCGTCGCCCACCAGGATCTTACTGTGGTCCCTGGAAAGAGGACGATAAAAGTACATAAAAGAGTAGGAAGAGAAGGAGGGAGAGACAGAGGAAAGACAAAGGACAGGAAGAGGACATTTTTCATTTTAAAATATTTGCACTGATGGAATTTGAATTATAACTTTTTGTTCAATATTATTTATAGTATGCTGACAGCTGGGGCAATAGAGTAACATTTGGTGGCAGCTGCTCAGCTATCTTACTTGGAGATGGCGAGGGATGTGATCTCAGCTGGTTGCGCATTATCCTTGCGATCAAATGCCGTGTGCATGGTGAGTTTGCTCCGGAAGACCAGCTGGCGCTCCCATCTGTAGCCTGTGAACACATACAAAAACCCTCAAACAAGCAACATTTTAACAATGCAGCTAACACACTGTCCTCACTTCAGAGGATCTGGTTTTTTAGGATGCTTTTTTTCTTTGATCAAAGAAGAACCTCTGATGAAACGCTGTTCCTTTGAAGAACCTAAGATCTGAAAACCTTTTCAGAATAGTCATTATGAAAAAGTTAAAAACATTTTATAATATTGACAATCGGTGCTCACCTGTCCTGAGCTGGTTAAAAGTCCTTGTGTCCATGATGGAGGGCTGGAGAGGCTGTGGCCCCGAGCTCTGGCCTGGATGAGACGGGTGAGGGTGAGGGTGAGGGTGAGGCACCTTAGTTTGGCCCTCGGAGTAGTTGACGAACACGAAACCGTCCTTCTCGTCGATGCTGAGTGTGTCTGACCAGCGGTGAGAGTCGTCAGAACTGCTGTCCATCGACCATGAGGCTCCCGTTCGGGCTGAAGGACCTTAAAGGTATTTTAAAGACCAGAATGTGAACATGGGCATGGACTGAGATTCATGCCTTTAAGTCTCTCAGTAAACCCAATACGTTGTAATAGATGAGACTTTAAACTAACAACAGAAAAAAGAGTAATGATAATAATAAATAGAGTAATAAAAAGAGTAATGATGGCCAGAGAAGCTTTACATTCTTTTGGAATAATTGTTTCTACATTTTAGCCATATAGCCATTTATAGCCTTTTTTTTAATAGAAAGTTTGACTCACTTCCTTCCTTCCCTGATTGTAATACAGACAGTATACTGTTATCACCACAACCATTTTATTTGTGCAACCATAAATGTTAATAGGAACTGCTGTGTGTCTAGTACCTCTGGGTCTGTGGACAGTGCTGCCTGGTTGGCTGCCACCACCTGTCGAGGGGTTACGTGGTGCTTTGGGCTCTTGACTCAGACTAGGCTCATCTCCATCTGTGTCGCTGCTGTCGTCATCACCATTCTGACTCTCACCACCCTCTGTGAGACACAAAATTAGTAACTGTTCAATACATGATAACACATTTTCAGAATAAAATTACTGTGTAAATGCTTATAAAAAAATAAAACAAAGTGTTTGCATCTGATAGCACAGATGCCGCTTTGCTAGAATGTGTGGTGTTGAACTTGTCACTTTATCATATTTACGGACATGTCATCATATAAATCTGAGCCATCGCTTGTTCCAGCAGCGCTTATCAGATATTTTTCCCATAAGGACTCACCGATCTTCTCCTCACCACAGCAGTCAGGCACATCTGGCTCTACCGGCTCTGGGGCAGGGGTTTCTGGGACTTGGAGGAACTCCATTCTCCAAAACTAGAAAAGATATTTAAATTAAGGTTTGATTGAGCATAGAATAGTTAAATTAAAAGTCAAAGCACAATTATCCATTGTAGAAGTATCAAAAATAAGTTTTAGATCCTCCATTATGAATGTAGACAGATTTTCTTTTTAATTTGGCCGGAATAGGGACAACAAAGAGTACATTTTTATATCTTTATTTTAAAGAACGCCTATATACATGGCTTTTTGCCATGAATTCTTTGTTCTGCAGCAGATACTATGAACAGCATTCAAACACCATTTCTTTAAAAAGAATGCACAGTTAGTTACTATATGTATGATAGATGATATTGTGTTAGATATATCATCATTATTGTGTAAGATAAATCAAGGTACAGTTACCCTGACAACGCCGTCCGAGTGTCCAGTGACTATGACGTTCTGTGTGTCCCACTCGTTCATCTCCGACACACAGCAACAGAGGATCTGCTGACTGCGCCCAGTGAAGGTGTTGGCACTGGCAATGGGGCTGCCGTTAATGCTCCACATGTGTATGTATGTGCCTGCACATGACACGATATCCCCCTGCACAAACACACACAATAGGTTTGTCCTTGCATTAGCCGAACAGCTTTTATGAATCACGACCTCAATTATCCTTTCCAGTACTTCTGTTCCTTAGCTCATATTTATTGTCTTCGATTAAAAGCACACATGACGTTATCTAGAGTGACAGAGGATGAATTTATGCTCCGGCCCACCGTCAGTTCATTGATGCACAGAGCAGAGACGGGCGCCCGGTGTCCCCTGAGTTGCGTGACAAAGGAAAGCTTGTTGAGGTCCCAGATGATGCAGGTTCGATCCCGCGAGCCGCTGACAACAATGTGGTATGCCGACGATGCTGTCAGACATGTTACAGCGTCTGTGTGGCCCAGTAATGCCTATGATGAAACAGTAGGGACACATTCATTTGCAGGGATTCTAGCACTTCAGGGCTAACTTTAATTGCCAAAAAAGCCCTGGAATTAAATTTCTCTGGTGCTGACTTCATCAAACACCAACCCATAACTTTAAAATTGAATTAATTTAAACAGTTGATGCATTTCCAGACTTCTTGAAAGTTTAGTTGTTTGCGGCACAAACAGCAAAATGTTAAGCTTGTTGACTAGATGTGTCTTGCAAGAAAGTCATACTTGACATCTCAAATTAATTAATGTATTACAATATGTACTGTATTACACAGTATAATACCTTTGAATCTTTAAGAATCAACTATTTTGTTTTCATACTGTTTGTTTAAGTACTTGAGATGTTGAGTTGGGTTTCTGGGAACAGTTTATATGTGTGTTTTTACCTGTTTGAGTGTAAGTGACTTGGCCCTTTCTTTGGAGGTTCCGTTCTCCCACACACAGATGGCAGTGCTGGTGCCACCAGTGATAACCAGCTTTGGGTTTGGACATATGGCACAGAGGATCTGACCCCACTCTGACAAACACTCATACACCACCAATGCCTGAAACAAGATCGAAGATAAAGAGGATTGGGGTGAGGAAATGGAGATGGTGGACTGGTGCCTTCCAGGTACTTCATCCCAACAACCAACACTCTGACTCTGATCAACACGCATGCAACTGGCTACTTTACATTTTAATTCTTCTGAAAGTCCAGAGAGGACAAAGAGATACAGCGAGAGTACGGCAACACATTTACAATCATTCAACATAAAAGTCTATTAGTAGAATAGTATTTTGGCTTGAAATGCCCCTCCCTTCCAACAATCCATGAGCTGCTCTTATACTAAAACTACAAGCTTCTGATCAAAAACGTGTTGCAGTGCATGCTCTGAAACTGATACCTTAGTTCTCAGTCCCAAAGAGAAAAAAGTGCTACTGGCAGTAAACGAGAATGGCCTGCCAACTAGTCTTCTGAGAGACATTTAAATGTTGTTCTCCAACTGCTGAATTTAATTCTACTGTGGACAATTCTCAAGCAACACTTTTAACAAACACCAGAACCCCATCAGATGCAGAAGAACTACATGAGAGACTTTGTGAGGGCTGCATCTGTCGAAATTGTTGGGTCAGTGACAAAGTACCAGTCAAGTACCAGCAGGGGGAAACATCGTCTTTAGCAATTTTTCACATTGAAGGTGAAATACTAAGTAGTCGTCCATGTTTCCTTTAAGAGGATGACTTGAAAAGCTACAATTTCCTTAAAATCAAAGTCTTTTCCCAAACTACGAGCACCCAAGTGAAAGCATTGATCATTAGGTCATGACAAATTACGTTGAAGTGCTACAAGGAACAGAACAGAAAGGAGCACAACGCCACAGCCTGGAGATTAAAGGAATGAGCTTGAAAAGTTGAAATCTCTTAGAAAGAATTGCTGTTGCTCGTAATAATGATATGTTATTGACCTTGTCGGATTCATAGTTAGCCAGGCGGCAACTCAGGTCAGCGTAGCCCCAGGCGAAGGTCTTGCTCCAGGTGGGGGGAACCAGAACTTTGTTTTGCTCCACAGCAAGTATGCCCTTGTCAGTGCACACGATCTGTCCCACAGGCTCCTTCAGCTCTAGATAGGGTAATACAAAGAACTCTGTGAGTGCTGAGCCTAAAAGGTTTCATGCACAGTGGCACTGCACAATGCAATGTTGTGAGTGTGATACTGTCAGGGTTAGAGTACCATAGCATCAACAATTCAGGAATCCTATAATAGTAGTCAAGGGACATCAAAGTATTAATCAAACTGCATACAGAACTGTAGATGAAATATTTGTGTGCGAGTGCTGACAGTTAAAATACATTAAGTCAATTCAAAGACAAAGAGTAGGTGTATTTATGATTGAGTGCGTGTTCGTGTACCTTTGACAGGTGCTAGAGACGGTCTAAGATTATCCAGATGATGGAAGAAGATCTTGTCGCTGTTAGAGCTTGGAGGAACACTCGCTATGTCACCGTTGGCTTTACCCCGTACCCGTTTAGGAGGATGGGGCTTCTTAAAGAGCTGAAAAACACACACACAAAACAGCAGTCAGCAACTATAGAAAAGGACATGAATATCTACCAATAGCTGGTAAATTCTGGCTGTGGTGCTTGTATTTGTCTACTAAGGGAAAGAAGGAGAATATCTTCACACTCGATTTAAGTTTCCAAAACTTGGGCATTATTATTATCATTATTATTATTATTATTACACAACCAGGTCTTAATTAATGGCATGACAACTAATCTATTATTCTTTATCAGGTCAAAATATGACAACTACATTTTCTGCAAGTTTTTTTTATAGCAATTAGCCACAGTTTGCATGTCTTGTTCTATTCTAGCATGATGAATAGCAATATTAGCAGCATGCTCATAGTGCTAATTATTCAATTAAACTAATTGGTGGAGGAACTGAAAACAGAAAATCAACAACTAGTGAGGAAAATATCAACAATACCCTTAGAGTGACCTCAGTATGTTGAGAATGTTACATAGCTGCCTCCTTGCAGTATTATATTGCACTAAAGGTTGTATTAGTTGCATTAATTTAGCTTGAAGTAGTAGTTTTGTGTTATTAGTGGCACTGATAGTAATAAAAGTAGTCATAATAGTTAAGTAGTAATATCACTGTCACTACTACAGTAGCAGAATTGTACAGTAGTACTGCAGTGGTGGCTCAGACATTATCTACTGTAGTCTCTGACCTGTTTTGGGATTTGTCCAAAGTTGTTGATGAAGCCGATGGTGGCCGTCTCCTTGAGTGGGTCGTTGATGTTGTAGATATCGACCTGACCCTCGTAGAACAGGTGGTGGAAGACGTTGACCGCCTCCACGGCCGGCGGACCCTGCTGCTTGTAGCCGAAAATGAGGTCGATCCATTCATGGAGGTGAGCTGATACATAGTCGCACTCCAATGCCTGAAGCCAGGTAGGAAGACAGGACAGAGATTAATGTACTCACTGAAAGTGGGTCTAATTTTGTCACAAGCGGATTAATCTCTAACCTCTCGGTGGACTCTGATGAACTCCCGTGGGTCACCCTTGGCCCACGGTGGCAGGATGACGTCACCCAACTTGGTTCCATTCTGCTTGGCACCTGGGACATCCAACAGAAGCCAGACAGAACATTAATATTCATGCACTCAGTTATCGAAGTAAAACTGAAATGAATCGGTTGTTTTAGTCCTCGCTTCTTGATGCTGACCTAGGTCAAAGTTGTTGGAGTTGAGCAGAAACTCAGGCAGATAGAAGAACTCAGGGATGAGCTCCTTGACGTCAGCCATGTTGTGTTTGGAGGCAGAGAGCCAGGCTTCACGTACACTGTGGAACATCCTGTCGGCCAGGTCAAAGTGACCTCCCTGGTAATCAAACAAACAGACAGGAAGAAGGTTTGACATTAAATCCAGACACTTGGAGCATTGACAAATTGTCATCTGGGCACAGATGTCCACACTACTGGAAAAACTGAGTTGGTGCTGATGTGATTAGACCATATCCCCTATCACAGGTTAATGTGAGCAAACTGCCATGAAAATGTCAAATGTGGCTAAAGATGTAAAAATAAGTAAATAGAAGAAACCAATTATGAGATGCACACCTTTAGCACCTCTACAAAGCATGAGTGAAATTGTATTGAATTCTGTCCATCAGTTTTAGAGATGTGGATAGACCATACCCCACTATATACAGGATGTATGGACGCACAAGTGTAACCCTATCTGCCCATTTTGGTGGGAGCATAAAAACATTTACTACATTCTGTGAATGTAATATCAGAACAACTTCAAAATTTTAAGTCTCTCTCAGATAGAAGAACTTTCTTAATTGTACGACATTTCAAAAGTTTCTTGACGAGTTTGAAAATAAAGATGATAAGCAGAACATTCAATATAATAGTTAAGTTCAAACCTGAAGTCTGAGGAAAATCTGTGTGAAAGGCTCCATCCGGACCAGATAAGAGGCTACGATCATGGCTGATGAGTAGTGGGTGCCGTAGTGGTATGCTGGTGTTTCACCTGGTAGGACAGAAACACATTTGCTTACATTGGTGAATGAAAACATGTGCAGGAAGTTCTGAGTGACATTAAATTAGAACATTAGTAGTGACTTAGACAAAAAATCTGTAATCAAGGCATACAGACCAACATATGTATCTGGTCTCTTCTATTTTTGATGTTGGTGAAATGTTAATGTTGTAACGTTTAATGAAATGTTCAGTCCAGGTTTGACAATTCAAATCGGAAACTCAAATCGGAATCTTCCACATTCCATCCTGTTTTAATGCAGTCTGTTGATTCAACAGATCTTACCATTAGGGTCTTCCCAGTCCTTGTACCTCTTCTTGTACTGCGTCAGCCTGTCATCAGTCTGGGCGCCCATCGGCTTGGCCAGGTTCCGGAACGTCTTGGGGTTGTTCAGGTCCAGTTCCTGTTTAACAGGCCCAACACAAACATCACTAGCATTGCCAAAAGAGAACTAATGAGGGTACAGGTGCTTGATTGTCACTGACAACATCCTAAAACCTGCAATCACCTCGGAGTCAAAGTCGGCCAGGATCCAGGGGAAGACAGGATACTGCATCAGGTCGTTGTAAGATCGTCCTGCCAGTGTGTTCAGATGCATAAGATACTGGAAATTACTGATCTCTCCTCGCTGGAAAACAGATGGTAAGCACATTAGAGAGGTTTATAGTAGCTTCCAGTCCATCACTTCTTCACTTTGTGTTGTTAATCTAACATTAAGGTTAGAACAATGGGTCAAGGCTCTTACCTCCCATCTCTGAGTCACCGACCTTTCTCCAACCAGTGTGCTAAGGAGCCCAGATCTGACACCAGGACAGAGAGGATGTTTAGTTAAAACAGACCAGTATTCAGCTCAATGTTTTAGCATACAGGCAGTAAAAGGCATCTTTTAGTCACACAACAATTGCTGCATGTGATATACATGTATCTAGTCTGTGCAAGTCTTACATAGAACATAGAGGAGGTCTTACCCTTGTTCGACACTGGTGTTGGGCCTCTGGCCTGAAACTGACTCTGAGCTGTCAGCCAGTGAAGGCACCACTGCCAAGAACCTTTAAAAAAAAAATAGTAGTAGTATAAAACTGCAGTGTCCCCTTATTAAGTAATACTCAATCATCCTTCATTTAAATAATTTCAGAAGGTTGAAAAGAGGACAAAAATGTTTTTTTAAGGAATTTCTTTAACTGTTCTATTACTACAATGTAAGAGTAGCAGTTCAGCAGCATGTAGTCCAAGCTCTGTTTCTATTGGTATTCTGTACCTTTGGTAAACTTTGTTGCGGACTCCTTTCTGGAAGGCTAATAAGTAGTTTCTCCCATCTGCTGAGAAGACTTCCACTGCCATCGGCTGAAAGATGAAGACATGCAGGACATTTAAAAATAAGAAAACAAAAGGTTGGAACACTAAAAAAATCTTTTAAGCTACTCAATGTAATTGTCTTCTAAATGTCTACCTCTTACTGTTTCTATTGTATTGTGCGCATACTGACCTGCAGCAGGTAGCGTCTCTTGTGCACCTCCTTAATGTCTTCATAGGCGAAGATGCTGCAGGTTCTCTTCAGTTGGCTCTGTCCTTGTCTGGCTCCTCTGGGGATGATCGCTTCATGCAAACTGAACACAGCAACAGACAATGTCAAATCAGTTCTATGTTGAATTTCATCTGTAAAACACTTGTATCTATAGATGCTTAAGTTCACATCACACACATTCACAGCTCCCCATACAGGAAAACTTAACACATTTATTTGCTTATGCTACAAACATCTCACCGATAGGGGATTCAATAAAAAATCAATAACAATGATGAGTTTTGGGAATCTTTCCTCTATACAGACAGTACTAACAGCCTATTACACAGCAGAAATAGATGTGACAAATATATGCCAAGAAAAAATATGCAATTAGGTGCCAACCAAGATGGGAAAGTGATGCCTTATCTAGATGCTGTTCCATTTATTCTTTTTTCAAACCAAGTCATGTTTGCACAGTTAAATGTTTACATTAAGTTGTTCTATATTCTATGCTAAACTAAATTTTGAATAATAAACCTCAAGGTTCCTTCAGGCTTCAATCATTATCAGGATACACTTCAATCTGGTAAATTATATATCATCATAATTATGATACCGTGATTTGCCATATCATCTAGCCCTATATTCAAGACAGAGAAAATGACCAACTTGATCTCATCTCACGTCCAAGAGAATGTATAGAAAAATATGAAAGGAAAATAAATGAAACACAATGCAGGAGACACTAATTAACCATAATTGTAAATTAATGTTAATTTATATATATTTAATGAAGTTAATCAATAGTTGAATATATAAAATATCCAAAATAGTGTAAAATTGCTATCAAAATCAAGCGTCTTAAATGTGTTTAAATTCAAAAAAATTTGGGGAAGTTATAAAATATCTAATTTAAAATGAGAGAAAGCAAGTGACTAGTGATTTTAGACAAACAATAACCATAAAGTCGGTATTTTTATGAAAGAAAAATTTGAGTTAATTCATCTTCTTTAATAATTGACCAATAGCCATGTGTGGTACAGTTCTGTGGATGTTGATTAGAGGGTAAAACAATAAAACACCTGAGGGGAACACATTGAAATCAAAGTGACATCTGTTGGTTATTTTAACATTGTGTCTCAAAGGAATAGACATAGCCTTTTCCTGAGTTTGACAACGCATGCTCCATCAGCACCATGACATCATTCCAACAGCAGAAACTCCTACTGCAGCGTCCACAGGAATGATGTCATCTCTTATTCAGAGAAGGAAGCTGGGTCATCACATATTCTGGATTAATTATGCAGGCTGTCCTATACAAGCCCAGACATTAATGTAAAGTGACAGCCACAGAAGCCTGAACCTACTTGGGGGGCAGCGTGTCGATGTCCCTGATCTCCCTGGACACGGTCATGGTGTAGCCATCGATGACGTAGAAGTGCTCTTTCCCAAACAGCAGCAGACCCTCGCTGGTGTCCAGACCCTGCACCCTGGCGCAGCGGTACATGTGCTGAATCTGGTGAGTGAATGTTAAATAGATGGTAGGGATATGGCATAAGAAATGATTGCTACAAAATAAGTACCAGCACTTGCATTGTGACAAACTCAATCTAAATCTAATTAATAATACAATATCCATATATCCAGTACATTAAGTAATTCAATTTCTCTAAAATAATTATCTTACTGTGCACTATCTATTTATCTCTTGAAACTATTTCCATAAATATATTACCAGACTTCTAGTAGGTTATGTCTTATTTCTACGCTTTAACTCTTAATTTTCTACCTTAAACACACACACCTATCTACACACTTAAACCTGACTGGACACACACTGGTTTGTCCCACCCCACCTCCTTCTGTTTCACTCTCTCTGTCTGCTCTCTTGAATTTCTACATCACCTGGAAGTTTTATAAAGGAGCACTAAGGACTTTCTTTTTTTAACCCCCAATTTCATTTTAACAACAGCAGGTGAGCTGCACATGGAAGAAGATTATTGTTAAAGACGTAGCCTTGAAATGATCAAAACCAATTACGCCAACCAGGGGTGCTTACAAGCTTTTACAAAATGGCATAAGTAGGCCTACTCTAAACAGGAGAGGCCGCGGCACAATCAGTGCATTTACAAGAGAGATGCAAAGGCAATCTCTGTGTTTCTCTGCAGAGCATATGTGACTGTCATGAGACGCCAGGGGTAGAGGGGAGGGGATATGGTCCATGAGTTAATCAATAGTAGCTGCCATTGTTCTCTCTAATGGATATAAAATAACAATATTAATAATGAAATCGGCTAAAATGGGTCATCAGATATACCATGGTGGTCATTAGTATACCTCGGCAGCCTGCACAATTCAACTGTTTTGTCATATCGCCCATTCCGTCACTGGAGACTGATTTTAGCCTTTAGCAAGTATGAAATTGGACGTGGATTGTTACATAATTTGAATTGTCCGGTCTTATGTTTGTGTGTCACTCTCTGACCTTCTCTCCCTCCTCCAGGAGGCGCAGCAGGGACGTGTTGTCGGTCCTCTGCTCCTCCTCAGGGCCTCCTGACTCTAACAGCTGGTCCTGAAGCTGTTCCTGACTGTCCTCGTCTGGCCCGTCGGCTGTGGACCGAGACCTCTTCAGAGGAGCCTTCACCAGGCCTGCAGAGCAGAGTGCAGTTAGAAAGAGCTTTCAGGTAATACTACCAGGAAGAAGTGTTTGGAAAACCGGGTTGTGCGTTCTGAAACAGAAGTTAGACACCATATTGTGTCTGCTCACCTTTGACTTTGGCAATGGTGTCCTCTCCGTGCTCAGGCTCATGTTGTGTGGTCTCTCCCTCTGTGGTGTGTTCCACAGAGTGCTGGTACATGCCAGGGTTTCCAGACAGTAGACGCATGTAGTACTCCTTACTGTCATAGCTGATGGCGCGCCGGTAACGGAGAGGCTTCTGCTGAGGAGAAGGGGGCAGAAAAAGAGAAGGTGATGTTGTTGTGGTGTAAATACCAGTTTGCACTGCGTGGTCCTGGAACAACTGACTCCATCCCTACAAGGAAAATGCCTTTAGCTTGGGAATGCTGGCATAGGTTTCAGATTTTATTTAATATTCAAGAATGGTAACACCAAATAAATACATGACAGGGGATCTCTATAATTACTACCACTGCACTGCGGCCTAGGTGTGCATCTTCTGAAAGCTCTGCATTTAGAACAGGTCCTTGTTAGGTTATCATTGTTAGCTGTACCTGTGGGACATAATATTGACATACAGGTACAAGGATCAGGGATGAATCACTGAGAAAATACAAATAATATGAACAGACTGTCCATGCAAATGGCATTCCTGAAAGCAAAATCACAAAATGTCAGTCAGTAATGGTTATTTTTATTACGAGGATGTTGATTCTCATACTGTGACCTTAATGAAGTAGATGCAGGGTCAAAACCTATGGAAACAGCTGAGGTCATCAGCATCATCTGTACTACCAATAACTTAATGCACATGTAAGAATTTAATTTAGTCTACATAAGCACTGGGTCAGATGAACATATATATGTTAACATGAAAATATGCACATAAGATACTAGTCAGAAGTTTGGACACACTTTCCCACTTAAGTGAATGGGAAACCAAACACCTTAAAAGCAGCACTTGAAAATCCCCTCTCCTGGAATTTAGCAAAGTATCAAATTTACAACAAACATCTTTAAGTCTGCCAGCACAGATAAAACAAGAGATTTTACTGCACACAGAAAGCAGGATGAGTCTTCACAGCACTACTGAACCACACAGGGCAGCAAACTGCCACAACATTAAGATTTACATAAGATTCTGATTTGCTCTTGAAGCATGTTTGTTACTATCATGCATTCACACCAGGCATCAACAGGAGCTTTAGTAGACTCTGTACCTCAGAATGGTCATAGACCCCAGCAAGGGGTGAGGGTAAGAGGGGCACCAGAGACGAGGAGGAAGGCTAGAAAATGTTAAAAAAAAATGTAAAAAAGAGGGAGGATGGCGGTGTTTCAATGTCAACCCTGCTGACTTATTTGTAAAGTCAGAGCAGTAGAGATTAACATGACGAATACCAGGGGCGATGCCATCTGGTACCATGCAACTAAAGTTCAAATTTATATATTGCTGTTATGGGAATTTAATATGGCATCAAAGACAAAGTTGAGCAAATTGCTAGTAATGGTATTCGGCTTATACACACAAGTGTATGACTTTGTCAGACATCTGTAGCTATTCCCCAGCATGTTTAAATGATGTATTATGATAAGGCTTTGGGGACTTTGGAGTTAATTAGACTGAATCAACTCAAGAAATTTCTCCCCAGAAGGGTTCTGAAGAATCTTTCCATGAATTCTACAAAGCAAATGGTCACAGGGACACTGCCTGTGGACACTGCCAGAGCCTTATGTTTTGAACTGTTCTTTAATAACTGCTTTTACTGATGGCAACTAAGACATCATTTCAATCATCAGTAAGTACAATAGCCAGATTTAAATGTAAAAATTACACAGAGATTCCATGTGTTGTGTTTTAAAAGGCTGACATGAATACAAACCTGGATCTTCTGAAGTATCTTTTTTTTAATCTTCCTGACCAAACAAATCCCCATGGAATGCAGAGATGTACCCACGGGCAAACAAATAGTGTTGAATAACCAAAGCTAAATGTGTCTGGGCAGCAGCAGTGAGCCACCAGTTGCTGGTGTCACATCCTCACATGACCCCTATTTCAGGGGTGCTAGTAATGAGGAATGGAGGATTTTGTTTTTAACATTTATGGCCTATGCCATTCCTGGGGAGGAATTTCTACAATGTGTACCTTCATGTTAGCTTCAGTAGGGAATCATGGGAATAGATCTAAAGATGACTACCTGTGATGGGTTGGTGTTTGGCTCCATCTCAGGGATGTATGGGTAGTGGATATAGAACATGTCATTGCGGACCATCTTCTTCCTCATCCGGCACGGCCCCTCAGTCATCTCCAGCACAAACTTGTCCAGGTGGGAACCGATGGGCGGGCCCCAGAGACCCCGTTCACGGAGCAGCTCGTACTCGATGGACGCCCACTCCTCGGTCACATACTTGAGCGCGTTCTGCTGCCGCTGAGAGATGGAGGAATAGATGAGGTGTGAGTGGTGAGTCGGGTTAACAATGTTGCTGTAAATTATAG
Source organism: Chaunax sp. Z400 (assembly GCA_037577475.1). Lineage (NCBI taxonomy): Eukaryota > Metazoa > Chordata > Actinopteri > Lophiiformes > Chaunacidae > Chaunax > Chaunax sp. Z400. Next base: position 21,009,419 of record CM075187.1, on the reverse strand, counting down.
ACGTCATAGGTGCTACTGTACACCGTCCTGTGAAAATCTACCTGTACAGTGTTTTTATTTGGTTTATTGTCCTGCGGTAATATCCTGACTGCACTGTTAAAGAACAGTCGGTTGTTTTGTCCTGCAGTTGTTGTTGTTTTTTTAGTATAGCTGAGCTGTTATTACATCATCTGCAAATACAAAACCTTGAATTTTTGCACACATTGTGTTTGCTAATGATGCAGGTGTGGTACCTCTTGATATTCTTTGTACTGCATGGCCACCAGGTCTCTGACAACAGCGATGTGTGTGAACATCCATTGGAAAGTCTCCTGTTGATCAGAAATACCAGACTGTACTGAAACAAAGCTGACTAACACATAACCTAAGGTTAGTATGTATATCTGCTACAGCTGTGCAGTGAGTGTAAGTACAGTAGTGTGCACCTGTGCAGACAGGCTGTTCTTGTTCAGGCTGTTCTCCTTCTTGTTGCGGCGGACACCTGTCAGCTTGGAAAGGCCGAAGCCGCTGCTGACTCTGGACAGTTTGGACTGGGTTGTTGGTGCCACTGCCTCACCTCGACTAATACACTTCTTCTCGTAGACTGAACATTAGAGAGAGCAGAGAGAGGAAAATGACGAGTCATATGTATATGTATATATATACGTATATACTGTATATATATATGTAATATACTAAGTCTATTATCTGTTTTATTTAAATTTATTTATTTATTAGAATTTAGTTCCAACTTCTAATAATATCTGGGTATCTGCCAAAGTGTCCGGCTAAGCAAAATGAGCAAAAACTTTGGAATGTGGCTGACAGTAATTCACTAGTCAGAAAAAGTACACAGACAAAGGGAATAAGAAAGAGAGAGAGAGAATTAGATAGAACCAGAAGCAAAGAGAGCAGACCAATAATAATAGGCCCAATTGGCAGGGCACCAGGTAAATCTAACAGAGAAATGAATAGTGAAACGTCCAGATGATGCACATCATGTCTGTGTGGTTATACTGTATCAGTGTGTGTTTTCCAGAATCCCTCACCCAGGTGGTTCTGCCAGCTCTTCAGGGCCGGCTCCTCCAGGGCGGGTCGGGCCGTGACAATGTCCACGTGGCCTCTGTCGTTACAGGGTAGAGACACTTTGAATATGTCCTCCAGCATCTGACGCTTGCTGTGCATCAGCTCCGTCCAAACCCGGTTGACCGCCTTCAGCAGCAGCTGCCGTCCTAGAGAGGGAGGGCAATTATCATTGTTCATTAACAAGTCAGTCTGCTTGTAAATGACATATTTTCAACAATCTGTCTCTCGGTTTGAAATAAGTCTGTATGCAAACACACACTGACACCTGTGCACCGAAACATGCACGGATATATTACTGTATTAGTTAAACACATGCAACTTTATGTGTATCGTATGATGATAGAAGATTGATATGAATCATGAATACATTGAATGGTCAGAAGTTTTTGTCAGTTTCACACATGATATCCCCTCATGTCAAATGGAATTTATTTAAAATAACAAATTGATTGATTGATTGATTGATTCTCCATCCAACTTGACTAAACTGGAAAAAACCCTTAAAGAAAATTTGAAGAAAACCTCAAAATGAGGTTTTACCAGCTGATACATACATACATACATTTATAACCAATTACTGACAGGCTGTTTCAAAGAGCACTGTACTGAATCAGAAATTTAAATGTTTTATATTTGATGTTTTTCTCTGAAAATGTCAACTCCACACACATGCAAACAGTGAGAAGTGTTGAACAGGTTCAACCTCCACACATCCAAATCCACACACACATAGCGTAACAGTCTCTCACCCTCGCTGACGTCGTGGCTGTGAGTAACATCGGCCTCGTTCTCTGTGGGCATCATGACATGCCAAGTTGTCATCCTGGCCTCTGCCTCCAGGCCGAAGCCGTCCACGCTACTGCAGAGACAAACATAGCTACTGAGTACCAATCTGCCACTGAGGGGGCGTCACACAGAGAGTTAGATTGTTTGGTTTCTCCGCAGCAGGCAAGTCTAGTGTCTCCCCACTTGCTCCAATTTTCAAAGCTATCAGTACTTCTGCCAGGACACATGCAAACAGAAATAGAAACTTGAATACTGTTATATAAATAGGCACAGCACTATGTGAGTCATAGTGGAAAAAAAAGGTGCCAGACTGTGGTAAACCACATTTTAGTTGCACAAAAAATCCTGAGGTAGAGCTGCACGGAAATGAGTTACGATGATTCTGGAGAACAACTTAGTATAACTCTTCAAAAGATGCCCCAGCTACTGAAAAGAAATTGTGTTGATGTGGATAGACCATACCCACTATTATAAGTGAATGTGAGGTTAAAAATGTAAAAAATAAGCAAATTGAAGAAACCAATTATGAGATGCACAACTTTAGGGTCCCTGCAAAGCATTTGTGAAATTTCACTGAATTCTGTCCAGCTATTTTTGAGGAGATGTGGACGGCCCATACCGCGTTACGTATGGAATATACAGGACGGATGGACAGACAGAACTACAGACGGAAGAAAGTAACCCTATATACCCCTTCGGTGTGTGCATAAAAATGTTGTAAAAAAGAGAAATGCTGACAACTCGTTCATTTGTGAGACCCGCACTCAGACTAACTAACTTAGCTGAATAGCTGTAAGATAGGTTAACTAGCTGAACTCCTTATAATAGCAAGGCTGGATATAAACAAATGTCTAAAATGTTTGTGCCCCATTTCATCAATGTCCTTTAGTTCTCCGTTATTTGGACAGAGAAAAGGCTATGATTCATGTCTTCATCAGAATCATGTTTGCACATCCTCCATCTCTTCCTCCACATTGAGAGAGAGAGCAGTACACAGAAACCATGTGATGAGTTTGTTATGAATCATGCATGTTTCATACAACCGGACCAGAGCTTTAAAATGTCACGTTACTCATTTGTTGCTACATGTTGCAACGCTAAACAAACTGCTTTACACATAAATATAAATACAGATCTTATTTTTAAACTTCTTTTAATGCTGTAATACACTGATGACACACACCTTACGCTGCTGCAATGTCTTTTGTGCTTAACACCTTCCCCTGTCTTGATTTGCACAATATTCAGAACAGTGTCTTTTTGTGAGTTTTTCCAGTTCTTGGATTTCTTCAAACCACTCATTAAAATACTCCTAGCTGTGATTGGCAGAGGGTTGTTTATCATTTTTATCAACTGTACTGTCAAAGCACAAAGACTGAACCTCTCCAAGTGTCCCAGTGTGAACTAGCTGCAAAATGATTTATAATTCAATCCAATCCACTTTATTTATAGAGCACATTTAAAAACAACTGAGGTTGACCGAAGTGCTGTACAATCAAATATGTATTCCCCTTACATACACATTTGGAAAGAGCAGTTTTTTACTTTTACTATTAAAGACATTTCAAGGCCTTAAATTAAAAAAATAACAAAAAAGCAATAAACTTTACAGACATTTTAAGGATACCGCTAGAGACCCTCCACCAGACATGCCTTATGCCACCTTACCTCCCACTGTGCAGGCAGATAAAGCAGTGAGCCAGACAAGCCACAAAGTCTTGGTCGTGGTTGCCCGGGCCGAGCACCAGGTTCCGGTTGACGGTCAGGACCCGCAGGGCGTCCAGCAGGGCCACCTGCTGAGCTACTGTCTTGTGGGGTCGACAGAGCTGGTAGAGCACAGTCCGGTTTAGACAATGGTAGATCGAATCGAGGGAGAGACCCTGGGACCGCCTCTTAGACTGGAGGAGGAGAGGATGGAGGAAAACAAGCAGATGAAGGAGGTTAGAAAAATGCTAAAACAAGAGAAATGCAAGATATGCACTTGAAGAAAAGATTTGGCATGTTAGTTCTTTAAATGTGTTGCCGTTTCACTTCTGTGCTCTGGATATGTATAAAGCTGCTGTGGAAATATGCCAGCAGAAAGAAGATTTATTTAAGCAACCAGGGCTGAAGGGGTCTAAGTAGTTAGAGGACTGTGAATGTAGCTTTGTTATGCTAGCACTGTTTTTTTTTCTTCTGTTTTTTTTTTTTTTAACAAGGGAGTGAGTGGGCGAAAAAAATGTCAAAGTCCCTCTACTTCTATATAATATTCAGTGAATGTCGGGGGAATAGTGCAGAAACTAGTGGGGATCTGTTACAGCTATCCTTGATGTTAAATTCATTTGGCTGGGTGGTCTGTCACAAAAACAGGATCGAAAGATGAAAATACTGAAAAACAGTTTCAAGGACAAATTGAGAAAATCCAGAATAGAATAATTCAGCCTGTCTTTCTAATATCTCACTTAGTTAAACAACTCCATCCGCACAGTGAGTCTCTTGCAAGCACATATTGTATGAACTGGGTCCTTATCCATCAAGTCAACGGAATGAAATTAAGAGTAAACACACTCTAATTCCTCCTGTATGTCTCAGCATGAAGTGCATGGCCATCTACATCACTAATCACACTGGGATATTTCCAAGGCGCATTATGGCTTGAAATTAATTTCAGTGGATAATCTCTTAATCTTCTAACTAGCGCAGCAGTAATAGCATTGCAGAAAACGTAGAATACAAAGTCCAGACACATGTATTTACTTGGAAAGTCTGTGTGCTTTTAACTAATTTATGGAGGAGCTACAACACAAATGATCACTTCATTCATGGAACCATCCCATATCATTTTTACACTCTAAAAATTAACTTTTTATCTTTCTTTCTTTTCAACAATAAAAGAAGGAATAACACAAAACATAAACTTAAACAAGCAATGGACAGGTTTTTTTTTTTGCTTTAATATACCACAATGAAGTAAATGTTGATTGCACATGAAATGGCAATAGAATAATGACACCATCTGCGTTTAGATTAGTTCCTACCAGCCCCGCTTTCACTATGTAATTTTGTCTGCCACCAGACACAAATTCTCCCAGGAAAATGAAAGCAGACTGGTGATCCAATCAGGCTGGCAGCCTGGCATCATTTCTATCGCTTTCATGTCTCCATTATAAATTAAATGAGTAGATAAATGATTTTGGTCCTGTGTTGTTGGTAGAAAACTGAAAGCAATCCAGTCTTTCCTTAGCAACAGAGGTACAACAATAATACCTGGGGTGGGGGGGGTTGTCTGTTTCCATTTAAATGTTGAATATAGTTAATGTTTGCTTAGCCGTCAGTCAGTCAGCCAGGCGCTAAACGGACTAACCGCCATATCTAATTTATGTGCATCTACGGGCTAAAACGAATAAATTATGCCCGGAGTATCTAATTTAATCTTGAGTGTCCTCATTTAACTGGAAGACGACTCACAGAAAGGCTGTTTCATTTCTCCATCCAGTGCAGGCAGCACACAGACGCCATCTGTTTGCCTCCGGCTGCTCTGGAAAAGTGTCCAGGCTGATAATACAGGCTGTTTACAAGAACCTGGTTCTTCTTGTCAACAGCACCACTTTTTTCTAGGTGTGATAAGTTTGTGTGCTATGATCTGACTGTAGTACATTACCTAACATCAGCTGTGTTGTAAATGTATTCAGGCTTCCTGTCCCGAGTCCTTTACCTGGAGCAAGATTCTGCAGGTACAACAAGGGAAACTGTACACTGCCTAACTGAGTTTAGCCAAGCCAATTAAATTTAGCTAAAAATGTAGCCCTTCAAAGCATTATTCAATGTAGGAATCTTCAGCAATGACTTAAAAAGTAACTTAACACCAAGTTGAGATGCAGTATTTTGTTACCCTCTATGGTTGAAAGTTTCGGGTCTATTTCCACCCCGATCACACCCACTATCAATGGTAAATGAGGCTATAAGTGGGCCTCTTTTGCACCTGTAACCTCACCCATTCAGGTCCCGGTGTTCACTGCAGCAAGGTGAGAAGTTTAAACCTCTAAAGGTCAGCAAAGATGGAGTATTCATGAGTGCCTTAAGTTACTCTTTAAATAACCTAAAGGTTTGTGAGCATTCCTTTATGGCATAAATAGACAGCATGAACATAACTATAACATACTAGCCAGCAATTTCCATTGCAAGCTGCCTCAACAGAATGTGACAACGACATAGTCTTTGTCAGTGAAAGAAGAATTGCTTCACTGACAAAATTGTATTCATCAATCAGGTTAATTTGTCCAGTCTAGACCTTCAAGAGTTTGTGTAGAACATTTGGTTTGTACCTGTCCGATGAGCTGCACGATGAAGTCCACCACCAGCTTGGAGTCCTTGCTGAACATGCTCTGCCACAGCTTGTCCACCACCCGCTGGGTGAAGTAGAAGACGTTGTTGACCAGGATCTGATAATTGCCACCACTGCTGAGGGGCAGAGAGGCATCTTCACCTGAATAGAGAGGAGTAGCAAGAGAGAGGAAGTTATTTATATTAGCTGTGATGTACAATGTCTTTCTGAGACATTTATCCTAAATGTAATGAATGAGCCATCTCAGAAATCGGTCCAAGCTGTCCTGCAAAATGCTCATTTGAGCCACTTTCTGCTTAATCTTCAGCTTTTTTTTTATAATAGCCATATTGGTAATTAGTAAATAATTAAGGTAAGATGAAGGAGCAGGGTGCAGCGTGAGGAAATTATTTGAGGGTCTATGTTTGTCCTAAAATTATAGAATAATAGCTGCAATAGCTAACAATGGAGCTTGCAGAGAAACTAAACAGACATTGGCTGGATCTGTCCATATGAAGGGATGAGGACTTTGTTCTAACCTAGAAGGACATCAGCAGCCAGAAGATGCTCCATGACGCCATCCAGGATGTTGGACTGAAACTCTTTCTGCTGAGTCCTAGTGGAGCGCTCTGGAGAAGCCTAGCACCAGAAAAAAAGTCTTCAGTACCAACAAAAGTAATTGCAGCGATAGCTTTTTTAATTCAAATGAGAGAAAAATAATTAGAGGTGATCATCTGTTCATTAAGGTGCTACATGAAATGCTTTATTAAAGTCTTTCAATTCTGCGCACTCACCTCCAGCAGCAGGTCAATGATGGGCGTCTGCTTGCTGGCCGGGGTCATGCAGAGGTTGTCCATGATCAGTACCCTCATGAAGTCAAAGACATACTTTTTGGCTGGGTGGTTGGTCAGGGACGTCTTGGAGCCAACGTTACAATATTCAGACTGGCTGCGGTTCATCCCTGAGTCCCCAGCAAAGGCCTTGAACTCCTCAATGGGAGAACCCGCCTCATCGTCCAGATCGCTGACCTGGAACGGATGGAGTGAGATAATTAATCACTTGTTTTAATGTTTTTTAGATTTATAACAAGACAGCACTCCCCCTCCATGTTCTTTCCTTTGATATTTTTTACTGACATATACCTTAATTCAATGACTTGGCACTCTGCAGGAGCAAAGATCTTATTAGGTAAACTGTCTGAAAACACCCTTATTTCTGAGAAAAACTGCAGCGTCTCGCACTTTGTTTTTGAAACTGCAGTCGTTTACAGTGATTACACATTGCTCAGAACTTCAAGGAAGATTCTAAAGGGGCATTAAGTTACAGTTTGTCACACCATAGGAGATCATTACAATATATCTGCGGCAGATTGTTAGATTGTTTGTGATTACTTGCTCAGATAACAAGACTTTTTCCCCCACTTCCAACCTAATTCCAGACCATTCCGTCGGTCTCAGAAATACAACCCCCCTTCCACATGAACTTTCATGAGACAAGAAATGTGTTTAAAGGAAGGAGAAAGGTTCAAAAGTTCCTACATTTAATTAGAGGCAAAATGGAAGATCACAGATTTGCTACCGCTTCTTCACTTGTGCTACACCCTAATTTAGCTGCAGATTGTCAGTAGAAAACGTAGAGCCTTACCATCTCAGAGTAGGGCCTGATGTTGAAAGGGAAGACAGCTGCTGCCAGCGCACAGAGGAACTCAGGACTGTGCCACATTGGTGACAAGTCAGGCACGTTGTGGTAAAGATACCTAAAGAACTGCATGAGGGTGACCGGGTATTCCCTCAGCCAGGAACCCTCCTCTTCCGACTGCCACGGCTGGAAAGAGACACAAGAAACCACTTCTGGGTAAAGAGGGTTCCCGTAGGCCTTTACTACACAAAAAGAATACTGATCCTGAGAGCATTGTATCACCAAGAAGTTAAAGGTAATTCTTCTCATAATCATCTCATAGTGGCTGAGAGAAACTAACACTAAACTAACACATCTGTCACTGTAGAGATTTATTATGGGGTTTTCACGGCATTGTATGATGCCTTGATTGTACTGTAAATGTTGCTTTTTGTTTTTTGTTCTGTTCTATCCTATTGGTCATGTTAGATCAAATTAGATTGTGATATTTCTCTGGGCTTTAATTTTGTTAATGATCTTCTTCAACAAGTTACAAAAAAAAGATTTAAAAAGAAGTCAAGGTTCTTTCCCAGTATAGTGGTTCTCACCAGGTTGAGCATGCTGCGCAGCATGGCCAGCAGCAGGAGGGCAGCCTCGGTGGACACACTGTGGATGGAGCCCACTACTGTCGCACTGGAGGCTGGCATGCCAAAGATGAATGTCCAGATCGAGTCCAAATCAAACTGAGAAGACAAACACAAACTGGGGTAGTATCCACACTACATATTACTATACACTGATAGATTTGAACAAGCACATATGTGTTCTTACATGTGATAATTGCTAATATCTGTATATCGGGCATTGGGAATATTTGATACATTTCTGATCAGGGTTCTTTATCAGGGAACTTTACATGTGTTTATAGTTGCATATACAGGGTATAGTAGCAGGAGCTGCAAATTATTACACTCAATATAGTCAGGATTTAAAGGCTATCAAGCTGTCACAGACAATTATGCTGGCAATTGTAACTTACAGTCTGACTTAATATATACACATTTCAATACAAGCATCAAAGTGGTATTTCAAAGTTTAATTTGGGAGGAACTTAAGTCTAAATAAGTAACCCTGACCTTAATTTTAAACTCTAATTTCGTTATTTTAAATATACCCTTTTGGCTTGGTACAGACCAAGAGAGCAAATCCTTTAGTATTAGTAGAAGGAAAAAGGTTGGGTATACTAACATGTACCTGCAGGCTGTCTGGAAGCTCAGTGATGGGCTGCTGCAGGAACAGTGCCATGAGCAGGAAGTAGAGCTCTGGCACATTGGTGTGTTTGGGTAGCAGTGTCTGCAGCACAGGGAACCCTTGAAAGTGGCAAGCGTCCCGGTTGATCTCTCGCACCGTGGAGCGCCCGCCGGCACTGCGGCCCACGTTGAAGCCTAAAAAGGAGGGTTGAAGAGTTAAGGGAAGAATAATGCATAGAGATAGACAAGTGGCACTACCGCACACATCCTCTGACTACGGCACGATTTGCAACTCTCAAAATAGCTGTTGTAAATGGTTTGGGATTTAATGGGGTTTATAAAAGAAGTGGGGATAGTAATAACCCAGGACGGAAATCTTCTGACTGAGCTAATAAGACATAATTTAAAATGGAAACTGAGCACTAACAAAATAACTTATAAGGACTTGGTTGAGCTGGACCAATTCAAACAAACATTCTGACAATGCTACAGCTGTGGTAGGTCTGTTAGGCCATGTCACTACTCAGCATGGATTTCACAAGCAAGGTCAATGGTTCTCAACCTGGAGGTTGGCAGGATGATATTAAGGGAAGCAAACAAAGAAATGTAGTCTTTAAATTTGTGAGTCCACACATTATTTTTTTATCATGGTTTCCATCATTAAAATTGTCATTTTTGAGGTAAAAGTGAAATTACAAACTGACGAGGTTGAAAACCTTTGAGCTCAGGGTGGAGCTATGGTCGCAGCAGCAGGGAAAGCAGGGAGGCAAAGAAATGAAAAGACGAACCCTTGGCTGTGCGGCGCACAAACTGCGCAGCTTTCTGTTTACTGATCGAAGGCCAACTCCGGCGGAAAACGTTGCCAGAGTGAGAAGAGGTGTCTGCTGAGCCATATTTGCAGATTACAGTATACACACTGCACATTAATACTGCATGCGTCTGACTGTTGTGGTGAGGAATTTTCGATTTTAATACTGTGTTGCAGATTTTGTTTGTTACTAACTTTCCTTGCCAGTGATAGCCATAAAGACGCCCCAGGGTTGTGCACTCACCCAGCACTGTGCCAATCTTATTGGTCAGGACGGAGTCGGTGTGGTCCAGCCAGCCGCCTCCACACAGGCCCTCTTTGAAGCGGTTGAGGATGGATTGGTTGGAGAGCAGCACCACCAGGATCCACAGAGCTGCCGTGACCGTGCTCGAGTGAAGATGTTCCTCCATGAACATTAAGAGCCAATCAAAACCCAACGTCCGAACCAGCTCCTCACACGCCCTGCAGGGGCAGACAGAGAGCAGATGGGTCAACAGATGGCCCACAAACGTTGTTACCTCTAAAAATGCAGTCTAATACCTATATTTAACTATTATCTCACTCACAACCATCTAGAATATTTTTAGTGGTCGCTTTCTAATTCATGGTTAAATGTCTTCTAATAAAGAAAAGAACAGAAAAACAGAGCAGCTTTGCTTTAATGGTAAAAATGTTCACGAAATACACATTCGATTTCAAAATACTTCACAATAATGGGTGACATGGGAATTTTGATCTGGAACTTTCAGGATGAGCAGATGAGGGAGGAGACTTGTCTTACTGCGCATTTACGGAGCACTTCTCTTTGGTGGTGAAGAGCAGTCGGAGCAGATTGTCCAGCAGTCGGTTTCTCAGCAGAATAAGGCTGGCCGACAGGAGACCGCCAAAATCATCATCATTGCCTGGAGGTACAAGAAGGTTTTCACAAGGAAACAGTCATATCACCTGCCAAAATGGCGACCAAGTGAAAATTTTCTACCCATATATGGTTCAAAATAGTTCTTTTTGCTTTACAAGCATTTGGAATTGTATAAACATGAGTATTATTATGTTTATTATTATCTTTATTATTATCATTATTATTTTAGGGCATTTAATTGACTGTTACCTCCATCGATCTTCTCCTCATTATTGATTTCCATGACTACAAACTTCTCACACACGGCAAATGTGGGAAGAGTAGAGGAGATGAACTGGCCAAACCTGTGAGGTGAAGGAAGGAAACTTTTATTTCTGCTCTTGTTTCTCCCAGTCATTTGTGGACAGGTGTGTCTGAACATGTGTTTACCGCAGCAGATCATATGGGTTGGGGAAGCCCTGCAGGAGCAGACTGAGCACGTTGCTGATGGCAGCTACGGTCGGCTGGGACAGTGAGGTGTCTCTCAGGGTCAGCAGCAGTCTGGGGATCAGCTGAAACTCCCTCAGCAGTTTGGCATTCTTTGCCGCCTCGCTGTGAAATACAGAGAGTGGGGCACACAGATGACATCAAAAATTCCTCAGTGAAATAATATCCAGAATGATTTGCTGTTTAACAACTTTTAATCCACCATCATATCATCCATATGTAATTATTTTGTTTCCAGGGCATAACTCAAAAACATTCAATATATTTTAACAAAACTTAATATAAACTTAATACATAATATAAAACATTTCATTATTTTTTACATCTAAAAAATGAAACTGTGTCTCAGATGAGGGTGCGGTTCATGTCCAAAGCACGTCTCAAAAACAGATCAGTATTTATTTCTTGAAAGTTTGCACGTATCATCCATGCACTGAAGATGTGCCTTTTCATATTTTCAAAAAAAGAAGAAAAGACTCTTCTCCACATTGGTAAAAACGGTTTGAACTTAATTCAGATGAGGGTGTCTTCACCTAAACTTTTGTTTCTGAAGCATAACTCAAAAACTGTTCAATATATTTGAACAAAACTTTATTATACACACATTTCCCACGTACTGAAGATGTGCCTTTTAATATTTTGGCAATATGTTTTTTCAAACTTTTATAAAAGAAATTTGACATGGTCTGAAAGGAAAACAGGTTTTCTTTAAAAAGCATATATCAGCGACCCCTCAATATTTTTCATGACCTGACGCTGAAGTGTTACCTTTTGAATTATTTTACATTGTGTTGTATTTTCATGTATTTAGGTCGACATTGTTTCATGATCACACTTTAAAGACAAATGTATTTATCACTTGTAAGTCACATCATCATCAGGAAAATTACATATGGGGGTAATTGCATGAATTAGCGGGAACTGGGGGGGGGGTTACCATCTTGTGATGGCTGTTGTTCATTCAGGGCATGTCTCATTGAAAACGAAGTTAAGACACTTGCCTGGATTCTGTCAGCAGTTCGATGAAATGCTCAAACAGAGACAGATGGAGCTCGTAGGGAGCGTGGAGCCAGACCTGAGGAGCAGAAGGAGTAGATTGAGACTTCTGAGACACAAGTTATGCTGACAGCACAAACTACTGGCAACGAGAAGTGGCATCTTGGCACACAATGACCCAGTTTGTCACAGGTATCAACAGCCGACACAGAATTATTTTTCTCATATTAGTCACAGCAGTCAGTGCATCCCAAAATATACCTGTGACTCTCACTGTTTCATCAGAATCATAGGGCTTTAAGTGGAACAAGATGATAGCAGACTAAGTTCCTTCAGCAATAATGCCATAAAATCTAAATCATTATTGAATCTCATTCATATAGCATTTACTGAGACAGTGGTTCTACATGCACCCCCAACCCCTCACCTCGAAGTCACAGAGCAGGTCTTGGAAAGCAGTGGAGTTGGGAATAATGGAGGTCTCATGGCCGCTGTCAACAGTCCCCACCAGAGAGAAGGTGAGGTGGAGGATGTGGCTGTTGAGTAGTGAGCGCTTCTTCTTCAGCAGCATAGCCAGCAGCTGCAAAGGACGGACAGCAGCCGAAACATTTCAATCACGATGTTTCAATGTATTTTGAGTGTGTCATGTTTTTGTTTTGCACAAATAAAGATACAATAAAGTAATTAAAGATCAACCATACTGATGTGCGTTCAGTTTGTGATCGAGAAAATGAACGGTAAGCTTTAAGATCAGAGCCATGAGAGCATGACAATATTCATGCTCAAGAATTAGCAAAAAAAAGAGAAAAAAACTATATTACAGCAGCAAAGAGTTACTGGAAATACAAATACACTGAGTATGAATATCAAAACTGGTATTAGGGTTCATTTAAATAAATGAGGTTTGTAAATAAAACTCAAAAAAGCTGTATGATTTGTTGTTGGTATGTTGCAGCTGTTTGATAACAAAAAGTCAAATATTGTGGGGTATTTTGTGTACAGTCAAATTTAACAAGTAGTAGGCTTTTGAGAGATGAGAATTTGGGCATCTATATATATATCTGCTGTTAAAAACTAAGAATGAGTGTAAATTAACACTCTTAATGGCTAAACTAAAACTTAACAGGATGTATAAAATAGTGTGGGACTTAAGGTAAAGATGTGAAAAAGGGATTAAAAAGTGTCTTTTGTTATCCATTATCAAAAACCCACCGCGTTTTACCAATATTTACAAACTAATGAGTTCTGATGAGTTATTTTCAGCTCCAGACAAAATTCACAAAATTCGAACTTATTATGTGGTCGATGTTAAACTTTATCTAACCTGATATCCTTTGATACGCTCCATCTCCTTACTGGCCAACGGGTTGCTTTTTACAACACACACCAATGCTTTGACAGCTGCATAGAGCCCCTCCACATCTGATGCCATGGCAACCAGGCCCAAGATGGCTGCCGCCCCACCCACATACTGCAGGTTTGTGGCCACAGGTTTGGCCACGAAGGCACGGACCCCTGAAGGTGGGAAAGGGAAAGTTGTGTTTTCAGTTAGAAAAGCTGCAGTCATGAATGTAATAATTTCAAATTACAGGAGCTTCTAACAGTGTAAGTATAAGGGATCAACAAGTTTAACTTAAGCAACTATTCACTCAAAAGGCACAAATGGATTTGATATTAAACAACAACGTAATACAGTAGATAGAAGAAGGTGAGGATCAACAATGATATTTCTCTAGTAAAGAATAATGTTCTGGGTTGACAGCTTCTCTACATTTTCCTCTTCTGAAGCACAGCAGAGTATCATAACAAGCCAATCCCATGAGCCCCTGAGCAATTACTGTATAATAAAGGATTTGTTGCTAATATTATGTGTTATTTCAGACTTGGTTTACCTAAATATCCAATGACTCCAGCTCCAATGGTACGCGCTGGTCCATTGAGATGGCCGGCGGCGTTGTGAATCAGCTTGACAGGAGTGGCATTTTCATGAGAGGACACAGCGAGCTGAAGAGGGAGGTAGAGAGAAGGTTTAGTAAAAGAAAAAAACATTTCCCTTAGTGTCTGACAATTTTGGACATTCTCAAATTTATTGCATGTATTGTGTGACTATAGAATGTATTATTTTGTTTTGTTTAGCGTTTGGACACTGCTTGTTGTGGATGTGGTTGTTTCAGTGCAATCAGAATTTCTTGCTGAAAGCTGCAGTTTTATAAAAAAAAAGTCTTAAAAGCTTTTATTCAGCCAATTAAGCAAGCCAGGAGGAATTATTTGTGGAGCTCTAATTATTCATATAAATATGGCAGCCAATTTAAAAAGTGAAAATTGTGTGTAAAATAGTTTGCTAGTTTCAATGAGAGAGAAGTGATAATGGTATAGTGTGTATTTTTCTAAAACAAAAACATGAATGTATTCTTTAAACTTCTGGTAACATAAACTACTCTCTTCCTATTCTATAGCAGGCCCCCGCTGTAACAGAAATGCTGCCTCTGCACTTCTCCGTTTGCTTCCTCAAAGGCACCATGGGCCGAGGCTTAGCAGGGGCATCGCAGGCTGGGAAACAACTTGACAGGTGGGGAGTGAGATAAGGATGGAAGAGGGAGCTCATTAGAAGTACACACACTTGCGGTGGTATACAATGATGAGTTAGTTACTGTAAATGCATAGATTCATGTGTAGATGCACAACCATGCAGAAGGACTGGCTGCACATTTTCTGTTACAGCGTGAGTTTGACCTTTGCATGCCAGTACGGACATGCATTTGTCTGCATGTGTGTGTCCTTACATTTATAAACGGTCACCAACAGAAATTGGTATACAATTTCTTATGTGTGCACTTATTTATTATTTAAGACATAAATCCTTCTACTCTGCAAAGTTTGCAATTTTGGTCTGCACTGAAAACATTCCTGCACCGTGACTCAGGGAGAGAGCTGTGCAATTTGTGCTGATGTAGACAGACCATAAAATCCACCAAAGATGAATTTGAGAAAACTGATATGAAAAATCTAGGGCCCCTACAAAGCATGTATTCAATTTCATTGAATTCTGTCCAGCGGTTTTTGAGGAGATGTGGACAGACACCCCGTTACACACATATGCACATTCGAACGGATTGGATGGATGAACAAGGGCAACCTTACACGCAGCCTTTAGTTGGGGCATTAAGAGCTATTATATTTTTGTAGTTTGAAAAAGAATGAGCTTTCAACTGTGATTACAAAAAAGATGGGATGATGTGCAAAATGTAAATAAAAACGCAACGCGCTAATTTGCAAACAAATGGTGAAACTCATTCTATTCTTAATTGTGAACGACTGCATCTTTGGAGGATGCCCCTTAAATACCCAATCATGATACCCTTACCTGCTACCAATTAGCCTCTTTACCTGCGGAATGGTTCAATCAGGTCTTTTTTGAACATTTCACAATTTGCTGTATAAGATGACTAAAAATGCCAACCATATTTTCAATTTTGGCAACCAAACTGGCTTTAATAAAAATAATGGCATGGTGACTTTCATCCCACCAAGCAGAGGTATGTCTGACCTGTTTGGCGATGGCCTTGCTGTCCAGTTTGTTGTAGACTTTCCTGATCTTGGCCACAGTGAGAGTAGAGACAGAGAGCGCATAGAGACTGAAGGATACCTTCTCCTCTGGTACCAACGCCACTGGGGAGGCAGGTGCCACCTCTGTCTTTGAGTCTTTACCTGGGACAATGAAAAGCCAGAAGAGGGAGGTCGAGTGATAAAAAAAAAGAAGACAAAATATTATGAAGGATATACAAAAAGGAAAAAAAAGGAAAAATGGTGGACCAAAAGAAACAAGAGAGTAATGAAGTTGAAACTAAGGTGACCACTAACATGGCACGTAGACGGCCTGGAAGCTGCCCACATAGTTAGGTCCCAGGTCATAGATGGTTGCAACGCTGGTGGCAGGCAGGACCTCCTCCAGGAAGTGGCTGGGGCCCAGACGCCACACCAGGCTGGAGATCTGGCGCTGGGCAGGCGGTGTACCCACATACCCGTACACAGTGCTCAATACAGGAGGATTGGTGGAGCCAGATCCACCCGGTGCACTGTGGACGTAGTGAAGCTGGAGGAGAGGGAAGGGGAAGGTAGTGATATAAATGGGTGATTTCTATAAGGGTGCATGCAGACATTATTTTAATTTGAGTACAACAGAAACACTAGAAATTAACACAGCGTTCAATTGTCACATTAGAGTAACTGCAGAATAAAAATCCAACTGGGTTCCCAAAGACAATTAAGTTTTTCTATGTTTTCAGAGAAGTGACTGATATGGTTGCTGAAATAATTAGTTGATTCTTCAGGAGGTAAATGGTTTGTATCATTGTAATTTCAATATTTAGTGGTTTTGTTAGCTGCAAAAAACAATACATTAGAAGGCAACACTTTGAATATTCTATGACCACCATTACTCCACTTAACTGAAAAATGATCATAAAAATAATATATTAATAAAAGTAATCTGTGACAGCCATTAATGACAGACAATAGTGATTAACTTAGAAGCACTGATAGCTAAGGGTGTCCAGAGGGTTAAAATTTAAATGTAGCCAACAAATACTGTTTGTAGTCAGGTAATAAACAAACATTATTTCATGTGTACTTTAAGCAAATATTTACACGTTTGAGAATTACAGATTGTAGATGGTGGCTTTTTGCTTTCAAGAGCACCCACGGGATTCTTAGAGACTTTTATTCTTTAGAGACAAAAACCCATTTCCAGGGACATTTAAACCACAAGCACACTCCTGCATGCACACAGACACATAAGACACGCATGAGCAGCTTGTTGTTTCCTGAGTGACAACCTCAGCAGGAAATGAAGCCGTTGTTATCAGCGGTGCTAAGAGGAAGCTGGGACTTGCGGTCTGCCGACCTGTTTCCCTGCCCTGCTCTCTAATCTCAGAGGAATCTGAAGTCACTCAACCACAAGCCACATTACAGTATGCTGACAGCCGTGCTGCAAGACTATTGTTTAAAGCCTGGTTTAGAAATGTATTTCTGTATTTCCTACTTTATGAAATAGTGGCTTACCGATATACCATAGGCATTGATCAACAGAAAATCAGTCTGATTAGTGAAGATATTTGATTAATAATTGGGGTCATTTATCAAGCAAAAATACCAACCAATCTGGACTTTCAGATTATCATGCTCCTTATCTCTGTTTTATTTTTAAATTACATTGAATGTTCAGATTTTAAGCTGATGAGCTAGCAAACATAAATCTCCTTAGGTTTTAGTGATCTGTGATGAGCCTTTTTTGATATTGTATAGACTTTACTATAAATTGTTTATTTTAAAAAAAGTCAATAGTCACTCACTGATGAAATGAAAAACATATAGCAGTAATAAACTGAGCAAAACCCCAGCAAACTGCAGAGGAAGACTCTTCAAGATGTGCAGGTATATCATAAAGACTACAACTTTACCTTGACAGTGTTGATGAGCTGGCCATCGATGTACAGCGTGGCCATGCTGTTCTTCAGCATGCCTTTGCTCATGACCAGCACCAGGTGGTGCCACTGGCCCTCAGCGATCAGCTCGCCGCAGCGGAAACGGGCACAGCAAGGGAGGATCTCATAGAAGGAGGCTTCCTCACTCGACTCGTCCGCTGCTTGATTGGAGGGAGGGAGAGGAAGCATGGGAGCGATATTGATGAATCACAGGGCATTAGAACATGCACTATGTATTATATCACTCATATCTACAACAGCAGAATTAGCAACATGCACTGCATTCAATAGCTGCACAGTGTTTGTATGCCAGGCTCACACAAACACACTAAATATCTTTATGTCTCAATGCAAATGTTGTCTTCATTTAACGCAAGGTTGTCACCATCACCCATTCTGTAATTAAATGTTTAAACATTTCTTCTTTGCTTACTATTTTGACTTCATTCGGTGTAACAATACATGAAACAGGGTGTTAAATACTGACAGTACGTACAGTAGGTCTGCAGAAGCTCCTCCTTGGTGGAGACAGTAAGCGAACGATCTTTGGCGGACAGCACCACAGCCAGGCAGACATAGTGCTGCTCCGAGGACGTGGCCCGACGGACGATGGTCAGCAGTCGCACCGGGTGGGCCTGGGGAGCCGTGCTGAAACGCTCCACACAGAACCAGGTGGAGTAGCTTAGGCCTGATGGAGGAGGGAACAGGCGCTCCCCTGGAGGTGAAAGAGGTGCAGGGAATATAGGTCCATATCAGATATAATCAAATAATAATATAATCATATATATAATATATATATTATATATAACATAACATAACATAACATGTAAATCCTGATACGGAAACACTGAAATGTTTGCACATATTGTATCTCTCCATAAATTTGCCTTCAGGACCACTGGTGTGCACACCTCTCTTTTCCCAATGAGACATTTTCATTGGTTTACTGATTAACACAGAAATGATCATTTCTGGACAGGCTGCAGGATTACTCTTGTTTTTGTTGTTGCCAGAACCAATTTGGTATTAGAGCCAAAGTGAAGCTGAAACTGACAGCAATGTGTTCTAACACTGGGAAAAACGTCAATTTATTCATGAATCTCTGGCTTTATTTTGTTTGACATTGTCACACTCATTTTGTATTTATCACTATTTATGATCTTGACAATCGAGTTTGCTTTTTTCTTTTGAGTTGAAATAAATCAATAAGCCCACTGAGTCATTGTCTCACCTGCTCAAATTTGTTTTCTCCACTAATTCATCATGTCTGTGCTCATCACAAGTTTGTAGCGATTTCAACACGTTATCTCAATAAATAAACCAAATTAAATTAGGTCAGTTTTATTTACACTGCATAGCTTCTTGTCAGACAACTGCACAAAAGCACACTGAGTGTATAGAAAAGATCTAAAGTCATCCTTCAGGGTAGAATTAGGCAAGACTGTATCTTGTGCTCCTATTAAGCAGAGCTGAAACTATGAAGCCCAATCAAAAGAAACTGAAGGCAGAAAATAGCCACATTGTCTCTGCGCCACAATGTCCTGCAGCAATGCAAACTCACTGAGCCTCATTGATTATCAGACTGGACCAAATTAAAATTGGCCAGAATACTATAATTCACTGTCTGTCGGCATACCAGCGTCTACTGTGAGCCAGGAGGGCGAGGATTGATTTTTGCATTAGACCTTACTGGGGGAGAGACCCAACTACAAGCTAAATGCAAGCTCAGTGGTACCATTACATTACTCACTTACTCATTGGTGGAGCTGACTATGGACTCAAGGGTCTTGAAATACAAAAAATTAATGTTGCAATAAAACCTGTAGTGGAACTGCTGCATGAACTGTGATGAAAACTGGTTTGAGGCCACACATCCATTTCTTTTCTATATTAGTAGTTGGTTGACACAACAGAGGTGCTTGGAGTTCATGAGCAGAATGGGGATATTTTGATGAATGGGTTTCTTCATGTCATCTAAGGATATGGGTTAGATAGGAGTGGGCCTGGAGAGGGAGGCAGGAGGGGAAGGAGAGGGAAGGGGATTGAGAAAAATGAGGCAGGAAAGAAGGGGAGATAAAGAGACAATATGGAGAGGAGTGGAGAGAAAGGAGAAGAATAAACAGTGACGGAGGTGCAGGGAAGCGATGGAGGAAGAAGAGAGGTTTGAAGAGTGAGGTGACAAATGAAAAGGATTGAGAAAATGTGGGAGGAAAGAGTTAGTTATATAAATAGCGTTGGGGTGGAGGAAGACGAGAGGAGGGCATCTTGGAGCGAGCGAGTGCAGAGGGAGCAGATAGGTAAACAGATGAGAAATGATAGCATTGTATGAGTGGATGGGGAGAGGAGAGGAGAGGAGAGGAGAGGAGAGGAGAGGAGAGGACTTCATAAATACTAAATGAAGCTACAGACTATAAAACCAACCATAACGTCATATATTAACTTTATCTCTGCCTTCAGGTCTATGAAAGCATCTTCTCTAAAATTTATGCTGGTATTTTTTATTTTTTATGTTGCATTTTGTAACAAATGGGTTTGTTTTTAACATACAGTATAACCAGTAAGCAATAAACTAAAGGCCTAAGGACAGATGAGGTCTGTAGATATGAATCTGTGCGCCATGGAGGCAGATGTAACACAGATCAGAGTCACTGCTTGTTTTGGTTTTACGTGTAGTTTTTCGTTCCAGCATGCAAAAATGATGAAAACTGAAAACATAAGAAAAAATGTTTTCTTTGTGGGTAAGATAAAGAAATCCATAGGGGTTTTTAAAAAAAAAGCAACATGCTGTACCAAAAGAAGAAGGGAGAAATTGGCATCAGGGAGAAACAATGAATGCAGGAGAATCCTGGGGGAAACAAAAAGAAGTGAGGAGAAAGATGGAGCACAGATACAACCCGAGAGATGTAACGTTGTGATGAGACTGGTGTGGGCTTGTGTTTGAAAGAAGTTTGTCTGATATTTGTCTGTGAATTTCAATGAATTCAGGTTTTGTGGGATGTGCAGCTGAATCGTTGAATCCTTAAATAAGAAAATGTTTTCTACTCTGATACCACATGGCCAGAGTTAATAATAATTTTGCCAACAAACACGTTGCTGTCTGCCAGACTAGCCGGTAACAAAATTGACCAAGAAATTGGCTGTTGTTTGGTGGTTAAATCCCATCCTCATAAATACTGTATCACAGCTATGCAATGTTCTCGTTTTTAACAGAATGAAAAGCCAAATGAAATGCGTCAGTAATACAAGTAGGACTTAAACACCCAGTCACTGCTAAACATCAAATCAAAATGAGTGGAATACTACAGATATATGTAAAGACATTCATTGCTGGAAGAAAAAAAAGTTTCTCAGTAAAACAAATTCCATTTTCACATGTCAACTTAATTTCGTTTGAAACATAAAATCATAACTAAGTTTGGTTGGAACTTTGACATGTGATTTTGAACCTTGGTCAATTACAAACCAGATTAAAATGATTGACTTTTGAGGGAACACAGAGAGTCAAAAATATCATATTAGCATTATTCTATCATATAATGTAATATAATGCAGCTTTGCAAGATAAGATAAGATCTTCCTTTATTAGTCCCACAGTGGGGAAATTCTCATTGGTCTATAAGCTGTTCACATATCGGACAAAGGTTGCAAACGTTTGTGAGGCAACACAAATATGTCTCTGGACTACACTGTATTAATATTCAATCTGGTTAGCAACTGAACTTGTAAGCCAGCTAGTTAGGCTAGCTACTGTAGCTGGTTAATGCTAGCCATGCTCCCAGCTTGGCTTACATGTTTCTTGTGAGTTCACCAACTCCTCTACGAAGTTAGTTTTGTCTCTATATCTCAAGGTGAAGTGTAGAGGCTACTATGGTGACCGCTGTACTACATTATCCAATGTGACGTATACAGGCTGCGTTTACCTGTACCCATGCCGCTCAGCACTGCTCCGTCGCTGACGCCTGAGGAGTTGGTGTTGTTGGTGGAAGCGTTGTGGGGCGCCAGGCTCGGCAGAAACAGGCACCTGTGCAGAGAGAGGACAAGGGAGGAGAAATGAATGATTTATCTGAGGAAACGGCCGGAACAAATACAAAACGTGTCGTCTGCTTGGACACTGTATGTATGTATTACTGCCACGGTCTTGCTCCATCAATTAAATAAACTATTAGGAATCTATTCATCTGAAATTACAAAGAAAGGTTTGAAAATGTGAGCCTGATACTCAAAGATAACGTATGTATGAAAGCAGGATAAAGGTGGGATGAGAGCAGAGATTCAGGCTGGTTTTACAAAAGTAATCTACTCATATTTAGTTAGGTCTCCTTACATCTTTGCTTAGATTAGTGCTGATTCTGATGACAATACGACAATTAACGGCAAAAAATAATAAGAAGATGGTGACTACTATAAAAGGTTTGAATGTCTCCAGTAGGCTTCCAGCAAGATGTATTTTATTTGATCTATTTTGTGTGATATACATTTAATACTGAAGTCTGTAAGCATCAGATAAACACTGACAATGATTCCACAAAGTAAAGAGAATTTCATTAGGGCATTGTGTTATACTGACTCATTGGCCTTTGCTCAGCCTGTTATTCTCTCCTCTGTAATCATCCTGAACCACCACCCAAGACTCAGGTGCTCTGGATATTTGGGATTTGATGCTTTCACACAGAAAGGATGAAATACGTGAAAATGAAGCAGAAACCTGAAAGGACCGGACCGACTCACACTGGAGGTTAGGCTTGAAGCAGCTGACAGGAGAAAGCCTTTATCATATTGACACAGAATGACATTTAGCTATTGTTTCAGTAACCCTTCATGAATTTCTCTCATATTAATACTACAGGAAATTATTTTTTGAACGTTACACACTTAAAAATGTCGATCTCAACACAACCAATTGCAAAATCATTCCTTTCGACTTTCATGATATAAAAACAAAGCAAGGCTGAGGTTGAAAAAAAATCCCTGCATTGATTCAAAATCATTCCCCGGTTTTCAGCCTCTCAAACCTGAAAATGTGATGCTTGATTACGCCCTAAAAGGACCTGATCTTTTTTTTCTTTTCTTTTTTTTTTAAACATGGCTTTCTCTTTGTGCTCCTCCAACTGGACAGGAAGGTCAGAGGTCAGGGCGAGCGACGAGGCAGCGTCCCTGAAGCTGGCAGGGATTCAATGACTCACTCAAGGACATTTCTCAAATGCAGACACTTTGTATGACAATCTGTTTCACTAACAAGAAAAGCACCCTGCTGCCTCAGAATAACTACATGAATACTACATCAATTTAATTATGTTGAAATCTTTTTTTTAAAAACACTCCAGGGATTTTAACAGCTTGCCAAATGCTTATTTTCCTTTTTCTGGTCAGAATGAAATTTCTGAATTGTTCAAAAAAAGGGGTCTTTCTTCCATCCAACCACCCACAGACAGAATCCCTGTGTTACTGAGTGTGTGTGGACAGTGAGTGCATGTATGTGATTTCTATTAGCAACAGGAGCATCAATATTTCATGATGACAGATGGGAGAGGAAGGAGGGGTAGTCTCTCTCTCTCTCTCTCTCTCTCTCTGTGTATGTGTGTGTGTTTCTCTGTTCTTGCTGCTGAACAGAAAGTGGGCCAGTGCCTCGTTGCCTATGTGCTGCTGCTATGCTTTGTTTTCAGAGAGAAGCTCCATGTTCAATTTCTGAGGCGGTGGCTGCAACGAGTCAAATGGGTTCATACGGGTGACAGAAACAGGAAGGCAAAGAAATTATGCAGGGGAAATATAATCACTAGGTGTGTGAGTGTTGGTTTTTAAAAGTAAGAAGTCGAAGGCAAATGATCTTGAAGATTCAAAAAAGTTTTTATCATTTCTTTTAGCAGAACTGATTAAATCAATCGACTTCGCAGGAGTTCTATTCTGTGTATTGTTCTATTTTAAGTTCCAGGAGATGATGACATCATAACATCAATCATGAACACTTGGACAGCAGCACCTAAGAAGAACCCTAAATTTCAGACTATGCTTATACACCTCAAAATGAATGGTTGTTTTAACGGGGATTACAGATTCTTTGTTCTGACGGTGAAAGCTCGCTCCTGAACAAAGAAATAGAATTTTGACCAAATAATACAGCTTGAGAAAAGGCGAGTGAATTGAGTTTAGATGAATTTGTTAGATAACTGTATTGATTTGGCACGTCGTGATGCATTAGCCGTCACACGCAGTGTTCTTCACAGCAATTTTGACCTCGGCCAAGAAGGTTAAGTTTTCACTCATGTCTGTTGGTTGGTTGGTTTGTTTGTCAGCAGGAAGGAACTGATTTAATTTTGACGGAAATATTTGGACAAATGAACATTTCTTTTGTTTTTTTATGCATTTATAAATCCTCACTTTGCTGCTTTAGTCTAGTCTAGCTTAACATATAAACATAATGCCACTCAAACTGATGCTAAGTCATTCTAGTCATTCACTGCTAGTCAGGTAATCACAGGAAATGACCTTTGGCATTTTACTGCTACACTGAGTAAAATCTCTCCAATGACCTTTTGCAAGACATGTCCCTTTCTCTTAAACCTGTATTCTCATGAATATTAATGAAGAAAATTCCATGTAATTGCCTCAAGCTTATCTTAGCAGTTGTTTACTGTGTGTCGGTGTAACGTGTGTGCATGTGTCATGTACTGTATGTGTTGCTAAAAATGTGTGGGTGAATTGGCAAGGTCACATGCCAAATGCTGCCATTTCCACTGACCCCAACATTCACTGCGCTGCTAACATAGCGCACAGCACCACCCACAAAGCACAGCAAAGGGTGTTATGTGACGTATAAAAAGCGGAAAATAAGCCTATTTGTATGCGCGGCTCTTCAACAGGAGGCGAATAATGGTCTCCTGCTGAGACAGTACCAGGGGCTGCTGAAAGGTTAAAAAAAACTCACAACCTGTTTAATTATGGGGAAAAACAATGTGTGGCACCCTGAGGTGTGTGGCACTGGTGAGGAGAATTGATCCACAAAGAGAGAGAGTTACAGATATTGGTTTCCATGAGACAGGCATCATCTGTTGCTGCAAAAGCATTTGGAAAAGAATGTCATGAAGATGGATCCATACCTGGAGCTCTGAGGGAGACAGAAGTATTTTCTATTTTAACAATGGACCAAAAAAACTAAATGTAATGAAAGATGAAAGGTGTTGCTTGAAGTGACAAACTCAGATAATCATCACCCGGTGCTGCAGTCTTCCTCGTGTTTACGGAGGATTTAGGCTTTTATCTCATTGTTTAATTTTTAATGCCCATTTGTCTGGTTCAGTCTCAGCACTCTCATTAACCCGGTTTCCAGCAGTAGCTGCAGCAGGCAGCCGTTTTCAGCTAACAAGCTCGGATAAACCCGGGTTACCTGGCCCGCGCCAAATGGCTAAGTTACAGAGAAGCTGGTGAACAAAGCGGAACATTTAGCAGCTAGAGAGCGTGAAATTTCTCTCTGGAGTTGGACGAGAACCAGCCAGACAAAGTAGAGGAAGCTGAATATTGTACTGATATTAATCAAATGGACAGTAGCACAACTGGAAATGAAGAAGAATTTTCTTCTGCAGGATGTGCAAATAAGAAAAATGTTGGCCAATTTATGAGCCATAAGATCGTGTGAGCTAAAAATAAATGAATGAATGAATGAATGCATCAATAATTGCAGCTTTAAAGATTAGATCTATACAGTGTGATGCTTCATAAGGAACTGCTATGATGTGCTTTCTCTACAGTACTATGTGGAGGGGTGACTGATGGCTCTGTGATCAGGACATGTGTACATTAGGTGAGAAGTGTAAAGAAAATGTGACCCGTGTCCTTCCTGGGTAAAATCAGGATTAAAAAGTACAAAAAAAGAATGTATTACTTCACATTATTCCTACAATCATTTTTTTTTTAGTTTTTAATGTTCATGCTGACTAACCCAAAGCCCTCCAGCGACGTATCAAACTCCACAAACGCAGGTGTGACGGCCGACCCGTGCAGGCGTATGTCATGGGGCGTCGTCATGGACACCAGGCACTTGACTCGGGTGAGAGGCACGGTGCTGTCCTCGGCAGAGCGCACGAGGCTGCGGCTGATGCGATACTGGCCGTTGTCCTCCGCGGGTGTGGTGAAGACGCTGTCAGGTCCAAAGCCCTCCATGGACATGGTCATACTGTCTGTGAAGTCAGAACGGACAGGTTACATTCAGCGCTGAGATGACTGTCCAACATGTTACAGTTAAGTTATCTAACTCAGAACACTAGCATGTTTATCGGCAGAGATTCTTCATGCTGCCGTCAACCAACATCTGAATAACCCCAATTGTTGATTAGGTTCTTTGCATTCTGTCCACGTTTTCCTGTTTGTGATACACCTCCTTGTGCTCACACACTAAAATGATCAGCAATTATTTGTTTTAGGTACATCGTATGAATATGAACAGTAGGTATATAAATGAAAACATATTCTTTTAATACTGAGTACAGTCAGGCAGGATTTAATCAAACCTGGATGTTCATTGCCCCAGAAGGAGTAAAAACTCCTATGGAACAATATTTTATTTTCCACTAAGAACACGGACCGCTTCTTTATTTACAGTTTAACAGTCAACACGTCTGTAAAAGAAAAAGGTCATCAACGCAGGCATTGCAACAATGCAATGGCAGCTAATAATCCATGCTCCATTATCCTCTCACAGACGGAAAGAAATGCCACTGCACATTCAAGCAGTGGCTAATTGTCGAGAGCAGTAATTAGTGGGGACTTAATATCCATTCTCAGATAGGAGGAGACACAATAAGCAATCAAGACATGCTGAGGGAACCCACACAATTATTAACATTAACTGCTGTTAACAGAAAACAAACCAGTTGCACCAGATTCACAGTGGCAAGCCAATCTTTGTTTCACGGGGAGTTTACACATCAACTGGATATTAATCACAGGCCAAGAGGACTACTTTGGGTTTCCTACAACTTGCTGCTATGCTTCAAAATGAATAGAACTCTATTCTACTTGGAGTGCAACCGTTAAGAAACCCTACTTCATATGAACCTTTACTTTTTAAAAGGATATTTGGGTTGTACATACTATTTCCAGGCTGCTTCACTGACTTTACAATCGTATGAACCTTTCTGAAAATCTTTAGAATGGCCCCATTTTCCACCACCATGTCAGTGCTAGTCATTTTCACCAGCAATTAAATGGCAACGAGAAGCTCATTCTCTTCAATCACAGCCTATTTACTGGAGGATTCGTCCCAATGAGCTTGCAGTGAGAGTGAGCAAAAAAAAAAAAAAAAGGAGCAGAATTGCTGCAAGACTGATGGAATATTTTTCAAGCTTTTAATACAGAACAATTTTTGTTCCCCAGAAGGAGGCTGGCATCACTGTGGCACATGGGTATGGCTCTCAAATGACATTACCATTTCATAACCCTGCTGAGGGACTTCTGTGGACTAAAATTATTATTTTTAAAAATATGTTTGAGAGATGAAGCTATATTGCTACATTATGTTTTTGATCATGCAAAGCCAATATTATTATATTTGCCTGGCAACAGCTGAAAATTAATTTCATTTTAATTCATTATTCGATAATGAATACAAGTTGTGATTATAGTCTTATATAAACTATAAAAAGGGACAATATCGATTATATAAATTTAACTAACACACCAACAAAAATCTAGGTCTAAAAAAATCTATATGGTCTATAAGTGTCCCCCTGGTGTAAAGGCAGAAAATAGCCCCTTAGTGCCATTCAAGGCCCAACTGTGCACGGATACAGCCAGGGGCTTTGCTGGAATCTTGGCCAACAAACAGACCTGATATACAACGACAGGAAAAGTATTTCCTCTGAGACCCCTGGCAGAGTGACTGTCATGTGTCAAAGTTAGGATCAGAGTTGTTATCATCTTACTTCTCATCTCGGTGTCGTAGCTAAGAGAGCTTGGCTTGTGAACCCGGTACTGCTTAAGTAGCTTCTTGTCCCAGGCACCACAGTTCAGAGGGTTTCCAAGACGTAAGAACTCCCTGGAGGGGAAGATGGGGAGGATGTCAAGAATAGAAATATACCAACAAAGAAAACGAACACACAGGATGAATGAAATGACAATACAATATTACTGTTCTTCTTATGATGATTACTGTCAAACTTTGTGACTGAAACCAGGTTGTGCTTTAATATAATCCACCATATCTAAGTAAAATATCCTTATTTTTGGATCAGCCCTAGTTTTACTGAAATAAAGTTGTTGCTACTGTTCCAGTAAACGCAAAATCTGCAACTCAAACTCCATCTGTATTGAAATATTTCCAGCAGCTTCAAAATTATGAACTTTTGGAGCCAAGAAATTAATCAAATCTAGGCTACACCACATTGAATCTACAAACAGCATGCAGACAGACAATGTCTCAATGTCATGCATCTCAATTAATGCACAGCCTCAGTGATGGTTTCTATCAGCTGTCAGAGCGCTGAGTGAGAGACACTGGCGGCTGGAACCAAGCAGCTTCAGAACAACAATAAGGAGACTGAAAGACTCTGGTGCTTAGCCGGGGCTGATGTTAGCATAACCGAGACCAAATGGGAAAAAAAACACACACAAGAGGAGCAGAATAAAGAACGACAGCAAAGGAGCGAGGAAAACAGACAGAGAGGGGAGACGGGAGAGAGGGGGGGTGAAACAGATTGACGGCTACAGTTCAGTTTACCTCCAGCACAATTACAAGTGGAGAGGATATCAGACAGGGAGAGGCCACATTTACATATAAAAAGAAGCATGCCATGTGCATGTCAAGTAACTTTCGTCCCCATTCCTCAATCTCAAACTCCCATTTCACTTAACTAGCCGAGCGGAAAATCTGTTTTGTCTGCACACATAACCCTGCTTCGCATATTGAAACCTGTCAAAGCAGATTACACTTCCCCAAACGCAATTTTCAGCCACTGGGGGAAAAAACATTGCCTCTATGTTGAGTTGAAGTGGTAAAATGAGAAGTTAGCATGTTAAAATGCTAACAAGCTGCAGTAAGATATATCAGTGGGGCAATTACACAGCTCACATCTGCCCAGGGACCTTTTCCCATCTCTCTCTGCCATTATTTCCTGTCATCTCTGTGCGGTCTGCTAAAAAATAAAGGCCAAATACCCATAAAACCATAATAATATTTTTTTTTAAATGAGTAAAATAGCATACTTCTGGGCTAACGTTTCACATTACATATGAAACATTAGCATGTTAAAAGTTTGCAAGGCAAATGTCAGCTTAAGTTACATAGATTTACTGTAAAATCAATGACATTATCTTTACATAAATTCTCACGAAAACATATTCTGTGTATCCACAACTAAAGAGTTTTGAATCCTCCCAATTCCATTTCACTACAATTGGTCATTATTTGACAAGCTGAGATGTCCTAAACTGGCCACTGTACATATGACAAAGTCTTGATATAGGTAACAAAAAGTGGGAACTGTAGTCTCACCAAAGGTTGGGGTAAAGACAACTTGGGGTGAAGTTTAGGTTTGGCTCAGTATTAATGAATTCCCACTGTAGTTGGGAAGGTGCTTTTTAAAAAAAAAAACAATGTTAATTTGATCAATCATAAAACGAGTATAACTATTAGTAGAGTCCAGTACCTCAGTGCCATTGGCTGCAGTGCCTGAGAAGCCAGCCTCTCAAACATCCTCTGTAGTGGGGGGTGCAGCGGATGGTCTTCATCGCCCAGGGCCTGACTGCAGCGCTGCAGCAGCCGCTGGTGGAGACAAGCTTCACACAGCACCTGCTGGTTCCTCTCACTGTTCACCAGGAGCTGGAGGATGTTGGCCACTGCCAGCTGCAGGTCGAGGGCATGCTAGAGGGGACACAGGAGGAGATTACCCTGATTTTTTTTATGCCTTTAATTTACTTGATTTGTAAAAACGATAGCACTCCCTCTAATGTACGACATTACTATTTCTGTTTTCAGATACATGCATGCCCAGTGCAACGTCTGGTTCACTCTGACATGTAAAGAACTGACAAAACCGAGGAACCTTCCTGCCCTGCTTGTAACCCCTTCACCTACTTTAACAGGAAAAGCATGTTAGCACATTTCCTTCTTGTGTTTCCTCACCTCCGGCTGACTGTCGGATGAGACGGAGGGCAGAAGGTCCAGAATGGCCAGGACAGCCCCCGGATGGATGACGACCATGTCGGACGAGGACGAGGTGGAGGCGGGGTGGGAGGGGTTCGCTAAGTGGAGTTTCAGATCTGCCAGGGCTTTGATTGGGGCAGAAGAGCCCGACGAACTGTAGTAGCCATGTCTGGGAGCATGGGGGAAGAGAAAGTCACATATAGTTAAGTTCAGGCAACTTTGACACATCCACCATTACAACATCACAACAGAAAACAACTGATGGAAAGGGTTAAAATGCAAAAAAAAACAACAACTTTGGACACATTTTTTGAGCTCTGTTTTTATTTTTATCATGTAAAGAGACAGCAATACCAATTACTGTGTTTTGCATTTTGTTTTGCCACAGGGAACCTTGATAATCACTGTTAAAAAGGTTATGAGAATATGCTGATTAAGACAAGAGGAACTTTTTTTACCCTCATTTCAATCCGAGGTAGGATATTTACACCTGCCAATAACCACATGTAGGGAAATTTGGATTGTAAAAGATAGGTGCATTTACTCTCAGAGCCTTGTCCATTATTAGGAGGCACTATCTGACTGTGTCTTTAGGAGGGAACATTCTCACAATGAGGACCGACACAATATCACTGAATAAATGTAAGCAAGTACTAACACTTTAACTTAACACGAGTCAGTCGGTTACCGTTTCACCAACAGCACGGAGGCCTAACTGTGTGCAAAAAAAACATTGAACGGCAGATCTGCTGAGGCCTGCAGTCAGGCAATTAGACAAAATAGGCACGTTGCTGCGATGCAAATTAGAGAGTGGCAAATTCCCCCTCAGGAGAGATGCCGAGATGGAAAAGGCTGGAGTCAGCACAAAGTGCTGGAGGGGTTAGATGTCAGGCAGGAAACTTAACTAGGTTGTTCATGTTCATAGTGGCTGGCTGCCACTTTAATAGTTGTTTTTTTTTAGAGTAGAGTACTGTATGGTTGGACACAAATGAAAATCAGGGAAACTAAACCGCTGCATACTCGAAACACATATTTTTCTGTCAGTCTACAGATGGCACATTAACCACCATGATGAACAGTTTTGTAGAGGAGACTTCACTATTTTCCCTTTTATTCAAGTGTTTATTATTATTATTAATAATAATATATATTATTATTCACTGTGTTTACATTTGTCAGCTCAGTGTGGACAACAGTCTGAGGAGTCAGCAGTGGAAATATGCGACCATGAATCTTGATAATCACAACAATAATTCCTGTATTTTTACATCACAAACTGCTGAAATTTTTCGTAAAGGCAAAGCTAATCGAATACAAGGTTTAAGAGCTGCCGGATATCATTTTGACAGACATTTTGAAATCACAGTTGGATGTTTTCATTTAAATAAAACCAAACAAACTTGCATCTCAATGACTTCGTAATCTGCATAAAATCACATCACAGTCACAGAGGAATGCAGTGAGAATTCAAATACTTACTTTTTGTCTTAAAAATTGTCTCTGCCTGAAAGTGATTGTATAAAAGCACCTCAAATAAACATATGAGACAGACATTTGTCTGTGGTGGTCAGAGGAAAAATATACTTCACAGGGGTCACTGAAGTCATGTTTTGTTGGTTTGTCACATTGAACTAATTTTTGAGTGACTGTTTTGACCGACTGTCATCACTAGATTTTCTAGAAGAGGAGACAGTAATATGAGGAGTCATTTTCATCAATCTAGCCATATCACAAGCACATTTTTAATCCCGTATTAAAATTGAATCAAGATGTAGGGAATTAAAGGAGACCAATAGAATTAAGTATCAACAAATGCTTGAGGTAGAAGAGTTTGGAGTTCATAAAGCCATTTTCATCAGAAACAAAAAGAAACTACTTTAGA
The DNA here is from genome assembly GCA_037577475.1 of Chaunax sp. Z400. NCBI lineage: Eukaryota > Metazoa > Chordata > Actinopteri > Lophiiformes > Chaunacidae > Chaunax > Chaunax sp. Z400. Next base: position 20,977,751 of record CM075187.1, on the reverse strand, counting down.
TAGTTCATTCATTCATTTATTATAATTTATTATTTTATTCATTTATTTAGAAAATTTGATTACTGATTTCTTGTTCAAGTTATGAAATGAGAGGATTTTTGGTTCAGCAGTGAAAAAAGCTGCATTTTTGTAGAATCAATGACTAAAATTGATCAATGGACTAATTGTTTCACTGATTATTTCAGTGTGATTTGAATGGCAATTAGAAGAAGTCAATTTGCCCTCAGCAAAAAGGTGACTTTTTTTAAATTACATTTTCTCCATCAAATTGTAAATAACTTATTTTTTTAATTACCAAATAAAGAGCACAAATTTAAGGTTGTGTTTGCTGACAAAAACCGACTTTCCTAAATGTGCATTATTCTTCCTCACTTTCTGCTGTTCTCATGTTGGCCTCTTTCATCTCTCTAACTGATGGCACGCTCCCGGCAACATTTTAATGATTTGGTAACAGATTTACAGTTACAAGAATTCAAGATCATTCTGCCACTAGTGGGCACAGTGTAGAGTGTAGAGTGAAAGTGACGAAACTGAAAGGAAGGGATGAAGGTGAGGAAAGTGGCAGAGCTCTGTAGCTACCTCTTCCTGGCGAGTGCTGGCGTGCCCCACGGGGAGGGCAGCGAGGTCTCATGAGTCAGGCAGGGAGGCACCTGCTCCGCACGACTGCAGCGAGCACACACACAAACACACACACACACACACACACACATACACACAGAGGACCACATTCAAACACAAGCATATGCCCATATGCACGTCAAAAAAGTGCACACACACACACGTACAAGCAGGCATTTTATGAACACAAACACACGCGCCCACACACGTACGCAGCCGTGCAGATGGACCGAGCCAAGGATGAACAGCCAGACAGCACCAGAGGTTAGAGGAGGAAAAGAGAAAAGAGAGAAAAGAAGGAAAGAAGCTGTTAGTGGAAAGCTGAAAGGGGAAACAGGATCAGAGCTAGAGCTGGAGCACATGCATGACGCCAGCTAGATCTACACAGGAGCCGGCCATGTCGTGTTGTAACAATGACTAAGGGCTCCAACTTTAGTACAGCAGGAGTTTGAAACTTTCAGCAAATGTGCTCCGCAAAAAGAAACTACTTTCGATCGCGATCTCCAGGTGGTGCAAACATGCACAGAAGAGGAAATGGGGCAAGGGGATTGTAATCGATGATTCAGCAGTCCGTTTCTTAGATGCTGCGGCGAACAGTCTGATCAATGGGACCAGCATCAGTCAACCTTAAATGGTTACAAAATATGTACTAGTCTTTATATGTAGTCTTTGCTGTGGTGTCACAAGAGTAATTCATTTCTGAATATTAATCGTTTGCCCTGATTTCACTACCAGGCTGTGCAGCTGAACCAAAGCGAGCGTCTTCATTAAATGTCTGAGTTCTTAGCTGCCAAACAGTTCACTCATGAGTCTCAGTTGAAGACGTTGACTGAGTGGATCAGGGACTATATATTATTACTGAGAAAAACAAAGCTATGGACCCGCTGTACAAAAACATGTGTTGATCTGCAACACTTTGTTCACTGATTATTATGTTTGTTTGCTGTACTGCAAAATTAAAATATGCAGGTCTGGAAAGTGGCATGGATTTAAGATATCACCATTTGTCACTTTATTCAGAATGTTGGCTTCAGTTAAAAGAGTTTTCCTCTCAGGCTCAATAATCTTGGATCCTGAATGTTAAAAAAATAAATGTTCAGGGTTCTTTTAAAGGATTGTAGAGAGAAATGTGAGATTCTTGATATAGTAAATAAATGTTCCCATTAAACATGTGGCTGCAGTCTATTGAACTTGAACTACAAGCTCCTCAACATTCTTTTACACGGAGACTTAATTATTTAACCAAAAAGAGTAGATTAGAAACTTGTTGACAGAATGTTAACGACTACATTTCATTCTTATTAGTCTAATAGCCTGTCTGCCCACAAAGAAATTACATCCTCAAGTTCCATCTGACCGCTTTGGATTGATTAATTGTGCAATTTGTGTATTATTGACAGGCTTTTAACTTAAACAAAACACATCTACATGCTGGCTGTTGTGGGAAAAGAGAAGACTGAACTCCTACTGTAGGTGGTTACATGTTGGCATTTAGGCTATATGACACAAAATGTGAAATGATTAATTGTGTAATATTTGGTTTCATTTATTCTTTGCAGAATAGAATTTGCTCTATAAATGTTAGGATTAAAATCAAGGGTGCCCAGATGCCCGGCAATCCACCCACCTGTCAAACGAGTCGGTGGCCATCTTGTACAGGTAGATGAAGAGCTTGCTGCAGTGTTTGAGTGTGGGACAGACGCTGTCTCCTGTGCAACCTCCAGGGGCAGCTTCTTCCTCCAGCAGCCTCTGGAAAGGCTGAGCATTGGAGGGGAACACGCCTGTGGGAGCCAGCTTTTTAGTGTCAGAGAAACAGCCCAGCAGCCTGGTGGGAAGGAGGTAAAGGTGGTTAACGTGAGGAAGGTTTGAAAAAGGACTCCATGTCACATCAAACAAAAAAAAGAAGTGCAATAATAATTTCTGAGGGTCTTCATGCGTCTACACTACATTGGTATGGTGGTAAAGGTACTGCTCTATCTGCACTTTAGTGATTAAGAAAAATAACCACCACATCACTGAACTTATTGTCCGTTTACTGGATTTCTTCTGGAGCTTTCAGTCATATTACATGACCTTTACCAGCAGATGTAGTTTGCTCAGTTGTCAGGGGAGATGTTAGAGTGAATATATAGTTCAGTCTTCACTGTTTGAGTGCAGGTACAATAAAGACAATATTTTAATAAACACCAGTGCATATGGGGGTTAAAACCGTATGATCTTTGTAACTAATAAAAAAATCATGAGATGCCTCAGGTAACACAACCTCTATGTGAATCGACCGTACCTTACAGCATCAGCCAGTTTCTCATACTGGATTTCCGTGCGGAAGAAGTGCGAGTTGGCGGGTTCGTAGCGCATGGCGGCAGTGAGCGTGCAGAAGACGGTGTGCAGCAGTTCAAAGACTTGATTCTGGTTGACGCGGTCCCAGCCGTGTCGTGGCGGTTGACACAGTGAGCGCTCCATGGCCACCAGCAGAGAGGTGACATAGACAAAGCCACCCACCTTGCGGAACACCGTCCGGGTGCGGTGACTCTCCCGCAACACCGCTAGCAAAGCCTGAAGAGGAGAGGGAGATGATTACATTTTCCTTTACAGTCAAATATATTTCTTTCCAAAAACGACTGAGCTACAGTATTAATGAGCACAAAAAAACCCACGTGCAATAGGAAATTAATGTTATATCTGGTGTAATACAGTTTATAGTCCCACACCCTCTCCACCATTTTAACTGACTTTATTTCACTTACTTATTTTACATTTTGATACTAAATCACTTTCTCCCATGTTGATTTCTCATGTCGTCTCATTCAGTCATATCTCTATTTCCCTCTCACTCCTCTTTTGCAGTGAAGACATATTTATGAGCCCCTCAGGATTTCTCTGTCTCACTACATTGGGTGGAATTATTTTTTTCTCCTAAATTTTTCAGAATTTTATGATTTCTATTTACAATAACCTAAATTGTAACTAGAAATCGTAACCTAGATACTGTCTGGGATGCGCAACAGACGAAGCGTTTGAAACAGAATGACATCGGTGAAATGCAGTGTTGGCACCATACAGGAGAAATAGGGCTCAGTACCACTCTATAGGAATATCTTTCAAACTTCTCTTTTTGATACCAACAATGTTAAGATGAAAGGACAAAAACAAATATTATATGAAGTTGTTGGAACAATCGGTACATTATCTGTATGGCATTAAGGAATAAAATCACACATTTGTTAAGATTTCAAGACAAGCCTTAAGACTTTAAGACTAGACTAGATTTTAAGATAAGACTACTAATAGCTTAAAAATGGCAAAATTATGATTACATCTATATTATCACATAAACTTTTACCCATGTACCCTGACAAAGGATTTTTCCATTTACTTCTACAATGAGAACCATGAAATCTGTGTCTATTATAATAACACTGTATCTACCAAAGTCACTGGGACAGTTTCAGATATAATGATACATCCCAAAGGAGAAGGAGAAGAGAATAAATGAAAAGCACAAACAGTGATGTATTGCACTGCAGAGCCAGCTGTTTCCTGCTGCATTAAAATACTGCCACACTCAGCAAAGTGAGTTTTTTTCTTACCCAATCACAGGATGTTAAAGACATCCTCTTCCTGTATTCCATGGTGGGACATTACCACCAGGCTGCAACTATGTGCTGGCAGAATTTACGTTTTGAGTTTCAGCTTAACCAGCCATGAGGAGGCTGGTAAAAACCTCCTCCTCAGTGCTGAGGATCAGACACAACATATCAGGGTTTGGCTGTGCCCTCCCAAGAGATTAAAGGGTTAAATATGCTCTTTCACAAGGCTAATCAGCTTAATTCTGAGATCTATTGGTGTGCCTACTGTACAGTGTGTTACTGTCAATGGTACATAGGCGCTGATGACTAGTGAGGAAAAAATAATTCACTGAATTTCATATGCGTTTTTTTTATAGTCAATATCTTTTGAGAGAGATAATTAAAATCCCTGAGTTAATCCAGCCAAAGCTTTCAAAAGGCGTGAGAATTACATCGTCTGAAGGAGTGGAATTTAAAAAATGCAAGGAGAAAAACGAGTCTCTCATCCTGTGTGCGAATGTGTGTATATTGTCACTTTATGTGTACGTTAAGTGGCCCTGGTTTGAAGAAATAATTGTATGCAGGGCTTTAAACGCATATTAATTGATTTAAAGTTATAGATTTTGCTTTGCTTGATGTTTGAGCTGAAATCACCATTCTAAAGTCCTGGCTACACTACAGTGTATCAAAACAGTCATTTTTCATTTAAAAAAATACTTGGAACAACAAAATATTAAGTAAGATAACACTGTGACACAGTGGTGGCCTATATTAAGTATACGATCAATTGATAAAAATGAAGTATATATAAAGTTGTGAAGGACAGTTTGCCTGTCTGTTGTTACCCGCAGTATGTCTGTCTTCAGCTGTAGTTCACTAGAAGGTGCAGAGTGCATGAGGCCCAGTAGTGTTCCCATGTCGTCATCTCCACTGGGCGAGAGGACGAGCTGCTGGATGATGAGCAGAGCGTGTTCCCGACACTGGCGGTACTTCACAATGTTGTGAACACAACGGGCGCCGCCAAACTCCCTGAACAGAGCTGAGAGCCAGACAGAAAAAGGGGCAGAAAAACAGTCCTTCAGGCTTATTTTTACATTCGTAACTGAACACAATGACACCAGACCCACTTGTCGTAAATACGCTGTTGCATCATGGCGATGGCGAATCATCACCACCTTTGACTGAAAATGAAGGTGAGAATGACATTAAGAGTTTTGTGGAACAGGAAGTGGATGCTTTTTTCAGACCTTCACAAAGGAGTGAAAGGTTTTACTTTATTTCAAACTGAAGTCATTATGTTTCATCACATGATACTGAAGTCAACAAAACGTTCCTAATAAAGCTCTTTCAAAAATTGGGTTCCAGTGACGTCAGTGATCGTCATTTCATTCTGTTTACAGATGGCACGTTGTGACTCTGACCCTGAACTTTTAGATTTCATTTGTTTCTGCTCCTGCAGTCATTTTATGTCTCTCTAGATAACACTACCAGCCGAGAGCCGCAGGCACAAAATGTAAATGCAATCAATGTGTAAGAGTGGATGGCTACACATCATCCTCTTATTCTGAAGAAAGCAACCAGTCATCACCAAGGTCGAAGAGAGCTCCGAGCGCTCTGTGTGCTGCCTGTTGGTTATCTTTTTGACTCATCACATTGCTAGAGTTGACTGAGAAACACACACACACACACACACACACACACACACACACACACACACACACACACACACACACACACACACACACACACACACACACACACACACCCATAAAGGCTCAATAAGAGACAGAGTGATGTGGGAGCAGTGGGAGGTTTAAGGAAATGTAATACGATGCTTTATTGATCCTCGAGCAGACGTTCCTTTCCTCTCCATCTCAACAGAGAGGTCAGAGGTCAGCAGCTCTTGAGTTGGTAGAGAATACGTGGTTTGCTCAAGGGCACTTCAGTAAGGTGGATGCATCCAGACACATAAGGGTTATTATGTTTTGGCTGAATAAAACAAAACAAAACACCACTTTCAATGATTCTATATCTTAGACTTGGGTGATAAAATGTTACCAAAATGTACCCACAGTTGACACTTCATCGATAGGAATTATAAAATAGTTGGAGAGAACATTTGATACTTTCAATCAAATGCAATAACTGTGAATAACAATGAAAACAATGAACAAATAAGCCCTGGCTCATAAGCAGCTTATCATGCACACTACAAGCATTCTCCTTCTGAAGGAAAAACAACCTGTATAATATCATTTATCTACGATTGACATGTACACAGCCAATCATTGAACATGTGTGTGGTTCAGTTGCAGCATCGACACAACAACTTGTATTCACCTCTTGATAAGTAGAATGATGTCACCAATGGCATTTAGCATTTTCAGCGCCCACAAACAGTTTATTGTGTTGACAGACAGAAGTCAAAGAGTTTAAACCTCCACTAAACAGCTCAGTTTCCCCGTTATGTCATTGCAACTAAACGCAATAGTCCCGTGATAGTCTGGCCATCATAATATGAAACATGAAAAACTGCAGTAAGAATTTGGAATCACCTTGGTATCATTATTAGTTTGATGATTGTTCAAGAAAAACAATATTTCAGTAATGTGGGTTTCTTAATGGTGGTTTTTGTTCAGGATCTAGTTCAGTAACTTTTGAAGATACATCAAATTTGATACCTAACTGAAACAGCACAGTGTCAGCTACAGTTTGATCAGTAGCACTTATCTTACACTAGCAAATTTTCTGTGAGACCTATCAATTTAAACATTTTGGGTCACGAGATCCACAATATTACTTGTGTGGTAGATCTTCAGAGAATGTCATTGTGTTATTTTTTGTCCAAGTATTGCAAGCATTACCCATGAAATTAGAAGGACAAATCTCATAAACAGTGATGAAGGAACATCCTTTAAGGTGACATCAATTTCTTCTGAAGCTCATTTCTCATTGATGGTATTGATTGAAATTGAAGAGTTTAAGAGTTTAAGTTCTGACATTATAAGTGAAAAGGGTATCTGAAAGTTAATTACAATGGGACAGGAAGTCCTTTTATCTCCTGATCATGACTTAATCTATAATGACTGTCATTAGTGTCATCAAATAATCAAAATTATCCTAATGGACTTTAAAAAAAACACAAAATTCTATGTATAGCACCACCTGCATGTGCCTTAAAGTGTGTGTCTTTCTGTTTACCTGCATTAGTGTTGTTGGAGCCCTGCAGGAGCACAGTCAGTGTCTCCATTACCAGCCAGGCCAACTGCTTCTGCTCCTCTGCTACTGTGTTGTTTTTACAGTCGGCTAAGGATGGAGGGGAAACAAAGAGAGAGAACAGAGGTTAGCATCAGATGACACCATGACTGCATTAAGTACACACAGTGATATAATAGGGTAAACATTAGAAAATGAGGACGTTGAATACTTCTCCCGTAAGGCAATAACACAATAAAAAGAAAACTGAATTTAATTGTCTGACCATCTGTATTTGAAGAAATGCACATTTTGGATCTAATGGGTTTATAATCTGCTCTTGATTCAGCTCAGTGGGTTTCAGGTCAAGTCTGTGGTTGGTTAGATCCTTTTTAGCCTGTAGCTAAATGAGTTAAACAGCCTGTAGTATATTTTAAGGCTTGGACTTTACGTTGTATGGTGCCACTGACTTATTCTTTTGTCCTGGGTCAGTCAATAGTGAATATTGTATTTGACTTGTTCGTATGCATCGTATGTATCCCATTTCAAGAGTATTTGTTGCAAATACACAAAAGGAGGCATGATCACTTCTGCAGCCCTGTAATAGTCCTCTCTGCTCTTTTTAACTAATCAGAAAAATAGGGGGGAAAAAAATCAAAGAGGCACCTCACCTTGGTCGTTATTGTGTGGCGGCTGTTGCGTGGTCGGGTCTTTGAGCAAGGCAGCGTACTTGTGCAGCAGGTTGACCAGCACCTCTAACAGGCCGACCTCTCGCAGAACATCGCTGAATACCGGGTCGTGCCTGGCCAGCTTCAGCAGTGTTCGGACGGCCGTGATGCTACAGGCATGTGACGTGCTTGACTTGAGCAGGACGCTGACGCTGAATAGCTCTTTGCACGGCACGTAGTTGAGGCTGAAGACAACAAACTCTAGCAGCTCAAAGTACTTGGCCTGGGCCTCGGGGAGCTTGGCCACTCGCTCTGCAAACTGTGACAGGGTGTGTTGTGACTCCAGGATGAAGTAGTTGGCCGATTCCGCTGCATATATATTTCCGATAGCGTCCAGTAGCATGCATGCCAGACGGCTGGTTTTAGCCCTCAGGAAGGCATTCTGGAGCACCGAAAACGCCTGGATGTTACGCAGTGTGTGGCCTGGAGAGAAGAGTTGAAAAGGAAGACATGTTAGTGATTGTGACAAAAAAATATCAATAACTGATGAGGAACTTGATGTACAATGGTCCCTTTCAGAACTCATTTTTCAACTTAAGATGATAGAAAAACACACTAAAAATGTAGAACACACAAAGTAATCACGAAACGTCATCAAACGCACCAGCAGCTAAACAAACGTAAGCCTCAATGGTGGAAACATTAATCTGCTTTGCACTGCCTATGCATTTAGTGTAAAGACAGAAATTATTCAGTACAAAAGTATCAAAACACAATAAGAGAGCAAACATCAACAGAATTGACAGATGGAGGTTGACAACACATTTGCATTACATTACATTTCTCAGGCTCAGATCTAAATATGTCTCTGCTGGCCTTCATTCAGCAATATAGAATCTGATTTATTGGGCTCCCGGGCTAACCTTAAAACAGACATCTGAGGCCACTCCTGATGTTATATGAGATGAGACAAAATTGCTTCTATGGTAGATGAAACCTAAAGAGCAGTAACTGCTGGAGGGGTGAAAAATAATCTCATGTCAAAGTACTGCTGGTATGGGGGAAATCATGTATCTGTTCACAGCTTTTTTCACAATATTTAGTCCAAAGTCTGCTGAAAGGAAACCCAAAACCTAGCTTTAAAAGGGCAACATCAGTAAGCGAGAAGACAGTATAGCACAGTGAATAGTGAGAATAAAGGGAGAAGAATTATTTAACCGGGCTTTCTTACACATCACATACACAATAATCTAGACTAGGTCAAACAATCCTACACGTCTGTTTAGCTTTCCTGGCTAATGCCACACCCCTCTGAAAAAGTTTTGTGGAAATTTGTTCAGTAGTTTTTGCATAATCAAGAACAATGTTAAAAAAAATCCCCAATAGCAATATTAAAGAGAGTTATAGAGGATCACTGGATCCGCCCCTTGATCTGGAGGTGTACCACAATTTAATGCTCCCAATAATAAAGTAGTACACTGCAGATGAATGCAAGGTACTCTGAAGTCAAATCTATCAATTATGCACTCAGCCGCAGATGTACATAGTTAAAAAGCTGGTATTAATCTGGGAACCTCAAAGTTCTTATAAGTGTTATTAAGATAATTGCATAGCAATATATCAAATTCATGGTCTTGGATGACTAATGTGTTTTTAAACCTTCACTGGTTTTATATGATATTTTTGGAAGGAAGGATTCACTTCCTGATGGCATTAGTAGAAAATAATAATCACTTCACACAAAAGTGCTTTGCTTTTCATGGCATTTTCAAGCATGAAATTGTTCTGTCAGATCTTTCTCTATGACTCCTCAGACAAAATATTTGAAATGAAAACCTTTTTTTTTATCATCTTATCCTGAGATCAGTCATTTTGGACTGTTTTCTCACATCTGATTTTATCAATCCAAAGTCAACAACACTGGTCTAAATTGTGGAAATGTTTCTTTAACACAATCTTTGTTATAGATGTTTTGTTTGCAGTGTTGCCAACTCTGTATTGGAGTGAAAATGAATCAAGAGAGAAAAATCTATATTTAGTATCAAATACACTCGGTAGAACTTTAACTGTAAAAAGTCCCAAAAAGTCCCATCTGTTTTGGGGTAAATAACACAAACGTAATGAGTTAATTAAACATTTTAGGCTTTGGTATGTTCTTAAGTTCCGTTGAAAGGATAGAGAGAAAGGAGGAAGTGCAGGAGCATGAAGGATGGATGTTATCCATAAACAACACTACACACAAATTGAGTTACTATTTGGGCTTAAGTAGCTCACATAAAACTCACACACAACCACACATACAAGGAAAGCTACACTGACATGTCATCATGCACACCAAAACACACACTGATGTTAAATGCATGTGGCGGCCTAATTAGGTGTGTAAGCGGGCCCTCACACCATGATGGCTTCGGGTAATGACTTTTCACACAGCTGGTGCCATCATTAGTTGGGTAAACACAAACACAAGTGCCTCCGTTTGCTTGTGTGTGTGTGTGTGTGTGTGTGTGTGTGTGTGTGTGTGTGTGTGTGTGTGTGTGTGTGTGGTGTAAAACATAACGCAAACCTCGGCTTTGTTAGCGACAGTGTTTGAAGTTGAAAAGCTGTCATGGGGCGGAGGTGACAAGTCAGGGAACAGCACTATACAGGAAGCATTGAAGACTGTCACATGGAAACTTTTCAGCATGTTTTTAAAAAAACAAGAAGTTTAATCAAAATGAAGTCTTACTAGACAATATTAGCAGAGCCAGAATAAAACATAACCAAAGAGAAATTATCATTTTTGCTTTAAGTTAACATAAAGGAGGAAGTGTGCAACACAAATAAATGAATTTTAAAAAACTGAGTAAATGAAGTGATGAGTGACTGTGAAGAGATAAAATCAGCCTTCTTTAATTTGTAATTCACAGAGTGTAAAACTAGGGAAGTAATTTATGCATACTTTTACTTCACGGCTTGATTGCATTCTGTTATCAGGAAGAATGAGTGCATTAGCATTCTTTTAGATGTAATGTTGATCTGGCTGCCACATAAATTCAGCCTGTTGCTTTAATAACAAATTGTAAAAAGAGGAGGGGGGGTGTGTAAGGGAGAAGGTCGAGGGGGACAGATTCTGTCCAAGCAGTCAGTAAACAAGTAAACAAGTGGCCCGATTCAATCCTCTGAACCATTACAGCGTCTCTGGACTCCAGAGAGCTCATTTCTATGCAGGAGGCTTCAGACAGTCAACTCCAGCAGTGTGACAGGTGGCAGATTGCCACGGTGTCTGTCAACAGGTTCAGTTAACTGGGATCAGCCAAGCATCAAAGTCATTTCAGGGATTAAGATCTGACAGGGAGATACGGCAGCTGGGGTATACATGGAGACTTTTCCACAAGTAATTCCTCTCTCTTGTCTCACGGCTTTGGGCAAACCGAGATGGTGAGAGCGTTGAGATCTAAGAGGCTAGCCTGACATCAGAAAATCACTGAGATGTATCGTGGATGGGGGAGGGAGGGAGGGAGAGAGAGAACATCTTCACCTCTTAAACAGTGGCTCTCAGCTCAACCCTCTGGTTCCAAATAAAGATGTAAATCTTTCAAATAAGATATCACGATTATATACTTTCATTATTAAAGTTTTAATAAAGAAAAAAGCACTACATAAATCCCTAAAACGGCTGAGTACTGCAGTTCCTTAGTGGGAGTAAAGAGTGCATTTGTTGATTCCTATTTTAGATGATAGAGGGCATTTACAGCAGAATGCTGTGTGTGAGATAGAGTCAAATTAAGTTAATGTTGCTGTTCATCATAATAAAGAAACATGACACCCTGTGTAACGGTGTGGTTCATTACTGTGTTAATGGGTTTCAGATAACAATGGAGTGCAGTGGCTCAGATGAATAAGCTATATCACAGGGTTCCCATACATTCATTTGTTGGGCCCACCACAACGTTAGCACTGCCCACCACATATTAATGTTTAGTGCTCCCCTGTCACTTTATCACAAATACAGACATACAGTATACGATACTTGAACGGGCCATCCAGGTAAATTAACGTTCATTTAAGTATATTTAGTGACACATTTAGCAGTTTCTAGCAGTCAACTTTTTTCTTTTTTTTAATCTGTACACTTTTCTGATGTGAAAAGGCGTCACTCGTCATCAGCCTCCTCCACACGTGGCTCACGTTCTGGAAACAGCATCAATGATAAAAAAAATAATTTCAAACTGTGAGTTGTATTTTTGCAGAATTTATTAAACGTACTGCTGACGAAGAAAGTGAACGGACAGCAGATGCAAGGAGAGACAAAGAGGCAAGGAGGGACAAGACACCTTGTGTGCAGTTACAAAGGAGGTGTAAGTGTGTGTGTGTGTGTGTGTGTGTGTGTGTGTGTGTGTGTGTGTGTGTGTGTGTGTGTGTGTGTGTGTGTGTGTGAGAAGGGAAGTAAGGTGAGCAAATCCATGGACAAACACTAAAATAAGGTGGAGAGTAAAGTCAAACTTATAAACTTTACACAGGAAATGGGGCAGCTAATGTATTCTTTAAATATTTTAAATAGACACTAGTGTAAATGTGGCAATGGTCAATGTGTGGAAAATGCTCTTATCAGGCCTGGGCTGCACATGATACCTGGGCGTAGCATCAATTCATTATTGGTTTTGGTCTTTTATTGTGATTTAAAATACAGAATATTGGCATATTTATTCTTTAAAATGGTGATCACATTTCATAAAATAAATAAATCAGGATCTCAACACTAAATCCATCACTTTTAAGACAAATGTCATGACAAGACGATTCAAGTCCGATTTGAGGCAAATACCAGGAAGCTATCTGTCTAAATCGTGAGGTGCTTTGATTTTATACTGCGATTACCATTTTCTTTTTGGGATATTAATCAAAATACATGTCACCTACTTCAATACTATTATTTAGTCAACTTAAAGAAGTGTGCAAGTCTCTGTCTGCTGTTAAACAAAAGTTAGAGTCTCAAACCATTCGGGTCAGGGAAATTCTCGTTGCACAAAATGCCAAGAAGTAGTGGAAAAAGATAAGATGACAAAATGTTTAATTTCGTTATGTTTGGGAGAATCTTTTGTCTGCAGTAAAAGCTAAATATATCTGTAGCTATGCATTAGTTTGATGTTATGTCTACCCAAGGACTCTGCAATCAAAGGGAATGGCTGGCACATCAGTAAAAGAAAATTATGACAGCAGCTGATGAATTTTAAGACCAACATGCTTCAGTTGATGTTATTAACACACCTTTTCCAGAAGGCTGCGGGAGAACGAAACCCGGCAACAGGAAGGGGGCTCCAGTTGTCAGGCCGGCAGGTTTCAGCTCTGTCACCCCATATGTGGTCAGACAGGTGACGAGGTTGACCAGGTCCTTCAGTGCATCTTTTGATTCATCCTCCTTGGCCTGTTCCAGTCTGGATACACACACAGAAGCTTGTATGAATGTTCATATAACACACTTCAGGAAGATGGAGCATGTTAGCTGTAGGAATGACACTCAAAAGTTGTACCTGAGCATGAGATCGCAGAGGAAGGCGTAACCTTGGCACATTCTGAAATCGTCCAACAGGGTCTGCGACACATCGCTGGAGTCTTTGAGGAAGCAGGAAAGGCCGGCAAACATCTCCACAATCTCAAGCGGTGACAGATCATCGGACTGCTGCATGTTCTGAACACATGTACCCAGGCATTCCTTCTCTGTAGATGGAGGGGTTGAGGGCAGAAGAAGTTAACAGAGAGGAAGCGGAAGGAATTCCTGATGTGTTACAGAATGTCTGGAAATGTGTTTTCAGGAATATGAGCATTCTTTGATGCTTGGTATTGAAGGGAGAACCGTAAAACTGCATGATGCAATGTGACAAAGTGTTATTTAAAAACCTTGCATTTCCTCCAAGTTGTCAGTGAACAAAGGAATTTACTAACACAGTTACGGCTCGCATGTCTAGTTTCAATGCGTCTTGTTCCTCATTTTTGTCTCGATCTGCTGTACAAAGCTGCAAAATGATTTGTACACTATCTGAGTTTTGGTCAAACGTGTTCTAGAAACTCAAAGGTTATGAACGGCTTTGAGGTCCAGGTTTTTCTTAAATAAAAGGATCCATGTGTGTATTTCCACAAGTGCAGTAATAATGGAAGCATGGTAACATACTGTATATGTCATAATATCTCAAATAAGATGTTGCCAAAATACCATATGTGAATTATCGTGATTATTTGCGTGCTTTAAACAAGTCAGTAAAGAAAATCTTTGCTTTGCCAGTATTATAATAATGTGTTTTTTACTAAGGTGCAAGACAAATATCTATTTTTCATGTTGGATCCTTGTTGGATAGGTGGATTCATGTTTTACAGCTCCTCCATGTGGATAAGACTAAATTTTCCAATGTCATGTGTCATGTGGACAAATGCACCTCTGATAAACTCCAAATGTGGTTTGGATAATTGGATTGTCAATGTATCTTTGGTAGGATTACAACAACACACACACACACACACACACACGATTAAGCATTGTAGGACGAAAACCTGTGTGGAAAAAAAAAAAAACGTGCACAATGTCTCACACATTCAGAACATATGTACATACCATGTATGTATTTAACCACGTTGACGCTGAGGCCATGTCGGGAGATGGTGGTGAGCACCTCCCCCGCACTCCTCCTCCAAGGCAGGTTGTGGGGGGGGCACCAGGAGGTGATGGCACTGAACAGCAGCTGGAGGTCATCCTTTTGGGCCAGCTCCTCCGCCGGAGACACAAAGGTGCAAAGTTTCACAAGGATCTGCAAGAAGAGAAAGGACAGAAAATGGGACTCCAGCCACAGAATCAGTCTGAAGATGAGCAGGTAAAACTGCTACTGGGGGGGGGGGGGGCAGTCTCTAGTGATGGAGATGAAAGAGAGTCTGTAACATTGTGCCTTTTGTAACTGGCCTCATTAATATGGGAAAGAGATTAAGGGATTAATGGCAGTGAGAGAAAACGCCTATCAGGAAGAATTTCCCACTATCATCACAGTAACGGATTCACCAATCCTTTTTTTATCAGTGCACATCTGGATTTTACCTTTCACACCAAAACAATAAACCTCCTATCAATAACCATCAGGCTCAGCAAGACATATGTTTAAGCTGAATCAATAACAAACGACTGAAATTTGCAACAGAAGTATGGATACCAACTAATTTCTACATTTTTATTTGCCAAATTTTGAATTAATTTGGGACTCAATACACAAATGTTTATATGCTCATTTCAGGGACAAAAGTCATTTTCTGGTTGCCCATGGCTGGTAAGACGAAAAAATTTATTCATTTTTCAAGCAGCCAAACTACATAAGATATGATGTACAGTACTCCAGTCTTTCCTTTGTAATGCGAGATCTTTTATAAACAATACAATTGATTAATAGAGAAAGCAGCAAGCAGATTAATCTATAATGAAAATAATCATTAGTTGTAGTCGTATAAATATCATTTAAAAAATATCTCCACCTCCAACAGCTACAACAGTAAACTCCTACTTTTATATTAATGCATGACCGATAATAATCTAGTGATGTAAGCTATAGCAGGTATAACAGTTGAAGTGGAGAATTGTTTTTTGCACTGTATGCTTTTTCTGAACTACAACACATTTATGTTGTATGTATGTATTAGTCATTTTACTTAGGTAAAGAATTTGAGTACTTCACTGCTTTTTAATCCCCCTTACTTTCTCCAGCATATGACATGACTACATGACATTTTTTATCCCAATTACTAAAAGGCTGAACTCCGTGTTCAATGTCACAGAAGAGAAATAAAAAAGTCCGTTCATGCGGAGCCTTCCTGAATTCTTCACAACACTTGAGTGAAAGGCTAGTTGCCACAGATAACCACTCACTAGATAACCATAGCAACTGTGGACTGAGAGGGTCCATCAACAATTGTGATAAAAGAATTCCACTACTGGTACAGCTCGTCTCAATCCGATGCAAACCGTATCTCCACGGTATGCACAGTTTATGCAAAACAAAACTGTGTTATACTGATGATGTTTGTAATGAATTAGAGTGAATTCATTTCATTCATTTATTTAATTTGCAAATACAGATTTTTTTTCTCTCAATTTGGCAGATGTTTATTTCCGACCTCATTTAATCTTATGTCATGTCATGTTAAAAAAGTCATACATTCTTGTTTATATAAGTGTGTTTTCTGTGTTAATATAGGCAGAAACTGAATAAACATGTTCAAGCTGTGAATCTTAATAGATTGTTGTACAGTAATCTGTCCAGGTGTCATTTTACCTGGACGAAGACTTTCTGTAGCAGCACCCTGCGGTCAGCCAGGGGCAGATCAGGCTGGGTGTGGGTGTGGCCCTGGCCTGGGGTCTTCTCCTGTGTGGGTGGCGGCGGCGGGGTGGGGCCTATTGGGGCCTCGGTCATGTGAGGCAGGTCGAAGAACAGGTAGAGACATTTGACCAGAGTGGAGGGTACAGACATGGTCGTCATGCAGTCCACCGTTTTCTAAATTGGGGTTGGGGTTTGAAAGAGGAAGGGGCGCAAAAGAAATTGTGAATTATAAATATGACAGTCACATCAGAAAAGTGTACAGAAAGACCAAAGCGTGACGATCTCAGGAGACAGCACTGTGAAGAGATTTAAACACAACCACTTCAACCATGTGCATTGTGGAAGGTTTGTTGTCTACTGTGTCATCAAATCAATCAAAATATTTAATCACTACCCACACGACCTGGACTACAGAAAAACATTCAATGAACACATAAAGATGAAAATGCTTTTGTATTTTTAGTGCAAGTTTGGTAAATGGGTGTATATATAATATAAGTGATGATTCATGGTTGTGTTTCTGTGACCAAAAAAAAAGTGGCATTAGCTTTGTGTGTGCTGCTGCCATCATGGAAAGGAAAGTGGCTGGAGAAAGAGATGGGATTTGTGTTCACTGAGGCAAATGATTCAGATAATCAAACGCTGCCTCCCACACACACACACACACAAACACACACACACACACACACACACACACACGAGAAGCTCACACTGACAAATTATCTTGCTTCGTCTTTCACTTACCTATATGACCTTTCATATAAGACAATAACCACACACACCCACACCCCTCCACACACACACAGACAGTCACTCAGCTGATCAGTGGAGAGAAGGACTGCTGGAGGAGGAAAAAAAAAAAGCAGAACATTGACAGTGGCAGCAGGTCTACAGAAGAGTTTGTAGTTAACAGTGAGTCAGTATTAGGACAATAGGACTTCAAATAAAAATCACAATTATTTCTAACTACTAAACTACTGTTTACTCTCAGAGCTGGTAGTTTATATTACAACCAGACTAAACATGAAGCATCAGAAGGATGGGGGAATATGGAGCTGTGAATCTTTTTGGCTCAGTGTTTGCATTTGTGAAATCCATGCTGCTTTACACTCACGTTCGTTTTGAGGGACGTTAGCTATAGTTCTTAATGTGGGTTTTCAGTTATTTTAAATTCACTGCCCAGCCATATTCAGTACACAGCAGGTAAGTGAGTGGGTGTAGAGCAGGGTGTTCCTAAAGAGCCGGCACAACGGCCGACTACTCGCCCAGGAGGTGCCGACTACATATTTGACCAGTTATCTGCCATATTTCTGATTTCCTAGATCGTATATTGAGGAAAATACACTATAAAGTTTCACATCAAGTAAAATGCATGCATCGCCATTTTGTCGTTGCTGACCACATGATCTTATTGAACCAATGAGAGCACAGAAGGCAACTAGATCAACCTCGTGACCGACTCCGGCCAATCGCTGAGCAGAATTTGGAGCTGGTTTTTGCAAAACAAAAGTTGTTTCTCTTCACGAAAAGACAAAATTATGAAGTAAAAATGCAATGGAGATCTGTTAATGTATAGCTAAAATACATTACATTATTTTGTCAAGATTCTCAGTTTATATTGATTATAAGTATAATATGCTGGATTTGTCAGTGCAATTTTATTTTGATAATTTTTATTATTTCATAGAATGAATAATTGTATAATTTATGAGAGATTTTGAAAGATCAATGAATAATAAATATTCTGTATCTCATGATAGTATTTTTCTGATAAATGTTCATTTATACATGGAGAATATATTCAATTTTTGTCCTTCAGAATGCACCAGATGTCACCACATCACACCGGAGCACGCCCCTGGACCCCCTAGTTGACGTGCGCCTATGGCACTCAAAATAGGTCACCAAAGGCACCCATCTAGATGGCATTGCTGGCTACTTCCTTTGAAAATCAGGCTACTCAAAAACTTGTGGAGAACTCTGGTGTAGAGAGAGAGAGAGAGAGAGAGAGAGAGAGAGTGTGAGTGTGAGTGTGAGTGTGTGTGTGTGTGTGTGTGTGTGTTCAGGCTGTGACACACAGCTGTGTCTGTTGCGCTTTAAGGTCAAGGTTAGTGGGAACAGTCAATCAGAGAGCAAACCAGAGAAGCAAATAAATTGTATTGGATGAATGTGTGTGTGTGTGTCAAGAAACTCATCGTGTGTGTGTTTCAAAGAGACAGACGAGACAGACAAGCACAGTGGGAATGCAGAGCGTGAAGGGCATCCTGTAAAGGAAGACAGCGTGGAGGGAGAGAGAGAGGGCTACAAACAAATATATTGCTATTTTATCAACTGAGGAGGAAGGAGGAGGTGGGAGACAGAGAGTGTTGAGGGGACGGCATTAAAGAGTGGGGGGTGACGTCAGGTTATTGGGAGGCCAGCTGCCAGGAGAGTCCTTTGTTTTACTGTCTGATCCACGAGAGGAAAGGAATTCAAATCCATTAAACCCAGTCACTCACTTTCTCTCTCCCACTCACACACACAGAGGACATAGAGCCACCCAGCTCATTGGTAGGTCATTCTTCTTCCTGTCAACTTTGTGTGTACTGATACTAAACAGTTATACAGCAGTGTGATGAAAGTGTTACCTGAATATCAGAGGTTTCCAGTAACAGACAAATGCTGGTAAATATCGACTGTGGTTGGGGGTTTTTTTCTCTCTGTCTCGAAAAAAGCATCCCCTCACCCATCTAAATGAGACTACTGTACAGTACTACTGTACTGGTATGGTGTGTCTGTCTAGCAAGAAAACACACAGGGTCATCAACCAAAAAGGTTAGGTTAATTGTTAGGCTTGCATTTGTACTGTTTCATTGTCAAACATCAAGGTCGGTCATATGATCATCGAAATGCTGAATTGCAGTTTGTGGCACGTTACAGCTGTGAATATTTGTATGTATGATTAAGCATGTTCTGAAAGTTTTCACAATTGTTGAAAAAAAAAAAAACGTTTCGTTAGCCATCGTTACCTGAAATTTTTGGGGTTTTTTTTACCATTAATGGCAGCTGCAACTGTATTCGGTTCAGAGTAAAAAAAAAAGAAAAAAGCAAGCTGTGAAGAGACAAAGGCAGCAATAGCTGTTGTGCCTACAGAGAGAAATGAGCTCTAAGAAAATGTGTGTTTTAGCACACAGGTGAATAAAAGCCCGAGGAAATTCTGAGCTTTGAGCTATGTATTTATGTATATGCTTGTTTTAATTTCAGTGAGTGGGATGTCTGAGAGTTGCTAAAATGAAGTTGTGAAGTTGTTAAGTCTAACATTGAAACTTGTGAAGGGTGCCTAATTTTTATAACAACCATCAACCATCAGCAAGCCAAAAAGACTGCAGGACTGCAGTTGTACTAGACGGCTACCATTTGTGAATATACTGAAATGTATGTACCCAAGACTATAATTTAGATTCAAAGCTTTACTTTAGATTTTAGCTTTGCTTTAGATTTACGCATTCATACATACAAAATAAACATATTTCCCTGGTTCATTAAATATAAAAATGTAACAATCTGGCATCTCTCCTATACACAAAACACAGTCAATCTGCCTTCGCTTAAAAGTGACACAATCCTTCAACTAAATAAAATAACCAAGAAAGTGTTTTGAAAAGGCTTGACAGGACAATAAAGCTGAACCAGGCCCTGACAGGAAAGAAACTTCATTTCAGTGACGTGTGAGTGGTTTAAATCCTGATGGGTTTGGTGTTTACTGTGTGCACCAGGGATGCCACTTCAGAAAAGTCTGAAATAACGTAAAAAACTCAAACAATTTATCCCTCAACCTTCTGCACTAGCATTGCAGACAACACAGTCTTGATCATAGTGCAGCAGAAAGAAGCTTGTGTTCACATAAACCACGCTGTAACTCACAGTGCATAGCAGTCCATGAGTAAACCCATAGTTAAATAGACCTACAATGGTTTATTTTGAGTATATGTGCGTGTGTTTTGTGTAAAAAAGGAAAATCACTGGATGTACATGTTTTAATAACACGTCTGTAGAGGGAGAGAAGAAGAGTTTGACTTGACAACAACAAAAACAGCGAATTTCTGATGTGCAGCAGAGCAAGAAAAGCAGCAAGCCAGCTGACAGCGATGCTCTCCTCAAGACCTCCAGAGGAATGCAGGTCACAAAGTTCAAAAGATGTCTGCTGGCCCATGTGCAAGAGCTCAGACACAATAAAGAACGAGCATGAAATACTCCCCTATCACAGGTGTATTTCACTGAAGAAAGACAGTTTGAAAGAAGTTATTTAAGTTGTCTTTGTTAATTGCAATTCTTGTTAAATCCATGTGAAAAAAAGGGTTACATTTTTAAAATTTAAATAATAATTGAAATGCTTGAATATATGATTCCCAAAATATCAAAAGGCTCCTCTCCAGTACATTGGGGAGATGTACACAAAAGTGCTGTGAAAAATATTGAAGAGTTTTTGAGTTCTGCTCCGGAAACAAACAAAAAAAAAGAGGGGTGGAAGGACGGAAACCGTTCCTATGACCCCCTGCTCACTTCCTTCTTGGTGGGGGTTAATAAGTGGTTACTGTCTAACCTTTAAACCAGGAGGCCAACAGGCTGCCATGTTAAAATTCTGAATTATGTGAAATCGTAGCGCATGGTGGCCAGATGCTAAACACACAAATCTAGTTTCAGACTTAATTTCATTGCATGCCATTATGGAAGTATGACAATAATGCTATTCATGTGACAAGAAGTATGAGTAGAAAACATCAGGGGTAGCATCACTTCCTTCATCCAATGCAGTGAAACAGATTTAACAAATTAGAGCAAGGTTAGACCCAGGGGGGAATTTTTACTTGTACTTTAAGAGCCTAATCCTCAGTCTTTCCAGAGGCTGATACCATTTTCTGTTGCGGCATCAAAGGCGGGAGATGCAAATGGGTCAAAAAGAGACAGAACAGTCTTCGTTCAAGTTTTTAACTCAGATTCCATCTTGAATCCATGATAAGATAAGATAAGATATCCCTTTATTAGTAGGATGTAGAGGTGCAATATTTACAAAACAAAAAACAAGAAAAAAAGAAAACAAGCATACTTATTGTATTAACACAGAGTGCAAACAGAAAAAGAAGACGTGAGTAGAGCATTATCATGCCAACCTGTCCTGAAGAGGCCAACAGGTTGATGGTTGTCAGAAGCATCCAGCCTCGACTTGCCTCCTCACTCTGGTTCACCTCCAGGAACTGGACTATAGCTCGACTGGCTGCCTCTGGAAAAGCAAACACACACATATAAACACACAGTTAACTAGATGGAAAGCGACAGCTCATTGTGGCAGGCAGGTGGCCTGCTGGAACAACAATCACTTATGCAACGAGTAAATCATCTTGGTTGATGTAACGTGACTCTTGTCTACAGCCCACATCTGCAGGGGATATACACACCGTTTGCACATATTAAGATGTCATTAGCACATGATATAATGACGTGTGATTTCTCAAAATGTTATATTTCTGCTTCGTGTATAGTGAAGGAGAAGGAACCATTAGACGTATAGGAATACAAAGAAGTATATTCCATTCTTCAACAGACAACACGTTTTAAAATAACAGTATGGAAAGAAAAAGGTGGCAGGGCAGTTGTTTAATCTCAAACATGGCTCATCAGGAGGATCAGAAAATGAAATGTCCCTCACATGTTAGCTAAAGCAGCTAGCAAATGTTAGCAAGGGCGCAAACCCAGGCTGTCAATCAATGAAAATACTGCATATAATTAGATTTATCCTATGAATACACAGCTAATGCTAAAGAAGCAAGCATTCAGTGCTGAAAATGGTTGTCACCAACACTACCACAGTTTCTAGACTTTATTTGATTTCATTTACAGGAAATCAAAATCAGCTGCTTTAATGATGACAGAGTCAGTTAAGAGCCACAGTCAATGACTGACTCGTGGTACTGGGTGACCAGCTGGAGGAGTATGTGTTTAAAACCAAGCGTTGCTAAATCAGAGCTGTTCTCTGCTTGAAAACTACACATTACATGTTCAGACAGAGACAAGAGAGAGATGGTAAAGATGCAGAAAAAGCAAACAGGAAGCTGGAGACTTACAAAATGTAAATGTGTGTGTGTGTGTGTGTGTTCATGCAAGCGTGTGCACTGTCTGTCAGTCTGTTAAACAGATGCTGCTGGCTCACCTGTAGTGACAACTAAGCTTTCGTGACAGATTCAACACACATTGCATTGGTCCTCTGCACACAAATTGATACTGAGTAAGAAACAGCATCATTATTCTAACTATAATATCACCACAATTGAAGATAATGGAAGGAGCAAAAAGTTTTTTTTTTAAAAACAACCTCTTCCAACATTTGTTTTTATCAGTAAAGTCATGTAGAGAACAAACATGTGCAGAAGGGGAGGTTAGTCGGGCTAGTCAATAATCTTAATGACGACAAACAAACCAGTTACGGAACATAATTACAACCGATGCCGAAGGAATTATACAGTGATGTTTAAAAGTGGTTCCTGTCATACATCGCCATGCAAAAGAGCTAACCTGTGGATTTATTAGAAGCTCTTCGTCTGATCTCGGTCACCATGAGTCGTGAGACCTGGGTGGTGAACTGCAGCAGGTCGGAGAACTTCTCCGTCATGCTGCTGGGTGGAGCATTCCCAAACACCTGAAGCAGACAGACTTCGGTTAAATCAGAACAAAAATACATTTAAATTGAAATTTTAACAAGGGTTAAACTGGCCACAGAGAGTAGAAAGTCAGACATTTTGTTTTTAGTCATTCAAACACTGGTTTATTTAATGGGGGAATAAAAGAAAATCAAATAGATTTAATCTTCATTGTTAGCAAAGCCTAAAATTCCCCAGAATCACAGCAGTAATCACACCAAGCAGAGACACACGGAAATCACCATGGTGGAGTTCCACTGGCTTACATCTCTCTGTTTTCCCTGGGAGAGCGGGGCAAATATAAACTACGCCTCATTCAAACAATGAGTTAGCATGTACTTATTTGCACAGCCGATCAGATATTAAAGGAGGCCTGGAGCCTGCTGTCCTGCTGTCCATGGAGCACCCTACTTTTGAATTCTGACATGAATTATGCCACTAGTGAGTGAATCACGCTGGATAATTAGCTGACAAGTCAAGAGACCCTTGGTAAGGCACTTCAGTCTGATGAGAACACTCAACAGGGTTGCTTGCAGCAGCAGCAGCTGCCAAAACAAAGTGGCATATATGGATAGAGAACATAAATAGAGAAATTACTTCACTGAGTCATGCATTCTCTGTTTAGTGCCCTTCATATACTTACAGTAAGCCCTTTACATTTGATGCGGGGGCAATTAGCAGCTTGTCAGTTCTCCAATTTGTGTATTTCTGATTATTATTACTGCAGGAATGAATGTTCTACAATCAAATGAAACTTAATGTCTAGTATGGTTCTTAATTCAGGTTTGGGTAACACAGAGTTTGAAGATGTGACACTGAGCTCCAAGACCTCTGATGCAGGATTTTCAGAAAATATCCATTACTTGCACCATTAATTATCTAGAGTTTCATTTTTCTGGTGTTCAGATCTGATTTATCATTTTGTAAATTAACTACGACTGAATTGCTTTCAATTTCAGTGTAAATACAGTGCATTAGGTTTTATATGTAGTGCGGCTAGTTAGTGTCTCTGACTCAGATCCTGATGCAAAATTCTTACTAAAAATTAAATATCCATAAAAACATTTTTGTTATTATTTTCTGTTTGTTTTTATCATTTTCAAGATCTTGAAATTCCCAGGACAATGAAGACTAGGTGGCTCAGGTTCTCACTGAGTATAAAGATGGTATATATTTTCAGAGTTTAAAGCTAAAGCAAACGTCTATGATCACACAAATAAACTTCATGTTGACAGTGTGTGGGAGATCACTACCTGTGCATGACCTATGTTTCCTATACACCCGTGTACCAGGTGTGGATTAGACAATATTCAGTTTGTCAAATGCTATTAGCGATCGGGTTCATTCCAGTATGCCTGAGTGTCTAAAGATGTAATCCAGAGTCTACTCAGCTGATAAAGCATTAAGTCAACAGACCTGCACAAGTCAACAGTCTCATTTCAATCACATATAACTACCGGCTGTTGAAACAGAATCTGGGTGGTGACTAGTCAGGTGTGTATGGAAATGTGTATTTAACCACAGGATTATTGCTCCAAATAGTTCTGAGGTGAAATTCATTTAGGTCATATTAGTTCATCCATGGTATACATTAAGTCCATGATGTTAGAGGTTCTGAGTGAGTTAATGGAGTCACAACGTGTCTGTAACATCGTGAGTCCAAGGAGCGCTTGAAAACATTTCTTTAAACATACACAGACAAAAAACACCAGGTTTAAATCCCGGGAATGAATGAATGAATGAATGAATCCCATTCCAATGAATGCTTCCTTTAACTAAACTGTCATTTTAAGGGTCTTTTTGAGAGGTGATATTTTCAGTTCGGATCCGAATCGTAACGTTCATCTGCCTGTGTTTGGACCGCCTCCAGTGCTCCCATCACACCTGGTATGACTTACCCTGTTGAACACCGGAAGCATCATGTAGAGCTTCTCCTCCTGCTCCTTCTGGGTCATGTGACGAGGAGGGTGGCACAGTTCGGAGAAGAGGCGTCGCAGGTGCATCAGGCCCAGCGCATTGTCCTGGGGGCTGCATTCCTCCTGCCGCGGCCGCCCCATGATCCTCTTCACCATGTTCATCTTTAGCGGCTTTGTCAGAGCAAAGGCGGCCCTAAAGACGGGAGAGAGGTGGTTTAAGAAATGCCTTAAAGCAAGTCAATACTTAAAATGCCCATGCCTTAAGTATAGAACTTGAATACTTTTTTGGGGATGCCAACAGCGCTTTCTGTGCCGCATCGAGTGCAAAAACAATGAAATGATAAAAATTTGAAGGATTTGCACATTTGGCAGGATTTTTAGTTTTGTTTATCTTTAATCCCTGATTTGAATAACAAATTTAGCTATAAAATAATATAAATAAAATAATATAATATAAATAATATGAAATATAATTTGTCTTTAACAATATTTAATGTTTGAGAGGTATGGCTTCCTTTAGTAAATAAACAAAATGGTTATATTTCTGAAATTGTCAGTAACATATCTGTACTGTATCAGCACTATTATAGTAAAAAATTCAAAGGACACCCATTCCTACTGCACTCCTTGGGAAAACTGCTATACAGATCTTCACTACCAGCACTGTGAATAAGTCAAGAATGTAACATAACAATTTAAACATGTAACAAGTCACCATTAGCCTACTGGTAGATTCACTGAAAGGTCCTCAGCTCTTACAAAACCAAACCAGTAGGATTTTGCAAGGTCCCATGAATAGAACGCACGTTTTTACAGCTCTGAATTCTGGCCGAGTTGACATGGAATGACCTAAAAGTGTACCAAATGGTGAAGGTTAACTGGATTTCTTTTTTCTGTGTGAGTGCACACAGAGAGCAGCCCTGCTGTGAGGGCGAAATGAGTTACTAAAGCCTTCCGTCTTCAGTAATGTTGTTAGTGCCACTCATGCCTGATTTCCTTTAAATCAGAATAACACGTGGAAACTGCTTTGTTGCTGCGTGCTCCTACCATTATGTTTCTTTTCACGTCTTTTACGACAACCCAATTCAAAGAAATGAGAGGGAAGAGGCGAAAGTAGAGGTGACTTATTGAGATGCCAGTCATGGCAAAGCAGTCCTTGAACAAGAAAGCAATGAATAAAGGGCAGACCTCTGGGAACACCTAATGATATTCCCATGTATCTGTGATGGTCACAGGCAACGCCGTGCTGAATATGATCACAAAATAGTTATGAATTTGCAGTGTGGTCTGTTGGTGGTGAAATAAGTGACTTTTATCCATGTTGGAGAATGATTTTGTGCAGGAAATATTATGTGTGTAATGAATGTAAAAATGTTCTAGTTGGACTAGAAAGAAAGCCCATGGAATCACCAAACTCTCTACGTGTCCTGTTGTGAATGAGAATGTCATTCCTCTCTGGCCAATAGACATTTGTACAACTTAGATGTGAGAACAGAACACTGTTGGGTCGTTGTTTTCATGTTTCCAACAGCAAAGAGAAGCATCCTCAATCATTATTTAATCATTTATTTTTGACATCAAGTCACGTGAACAAATGACTTCAAAATATGGTAATATCTCCATAGTGTCAGTCCTTGTGAAACTATAATTTTAAAAAATCATTTACGTAAACAGCCAACAGACAGAGAAGTTTGCCAAGAGTAAATTAGCATGTCTAGAGGGGCCTCTTACCCTGAGGGTGGCTGGTTTGAATCCAGATTGGTTTAGACTTTACACAAGCGGCTGAGGGAAAAAGACCTCCCTAGTCCTCGGTTGCTACTTCAACAAGGACTTGAAAGTGGAGCGTGGGACTGACCCGAGCAGGAGAACACATCGTGGGTGTCAAGGAAGGCACTGTAGAAATGTGAAGCGTGATTGGTGCCCTTTGAAAAAAGGATGTGACTGAGATCTCCCTTCACTGTAAAGCCTTTCCAGTGATGAGTCTCTGACACCAAGTAGGACAGCAGTCTTTTGGCGTAACGGCCTCTTTTAAGAGAATTATCCGAGATCCATTAGGTACATCGAGGTACATTTACGTTAACTTTCCACAGAAAAAAGCTTTAACATGTGAGTTTGCCGAACTTAAGACCCAAACTGTTGTATGTAGAGCCTCTAAAGTAGGCAGTGAATGAACACCCTGGATAAACCTTGGTAGGTTTGCACTATGTACCACAATGTACATTGGTCCCATGGGCTTAAACGTCAATGGCATGCATAAACTGTGGACTATACTGAAAGTAGGCCTGTTTCTGTATAGGAGCCAACCTTCAGTGATTACTAGTTTAAAAAAAACAACATTTTACTTGCCTTTAAGTCATCCAAGCACTGTATGGTTTATTACCTCATCAAATTCTACAGTGGATACAGATAACGGGGCGGCTCCATTAATTTTTTCCACTTCCTTTAGCATTGTGGGATAAGGCTTTATTAAGCATTTTTTTTATCAACTATGCCTTAACTACTCAATGGATTTTCATTAAACTGTGCGGAAGAGCTTGGCATATGTCAAAGAGGGAACCATTAGTGGATCCAGATAACGGGGTTGGATCCATTTGGATCCTCTGTGAGTACCCTGACGACAGCAATTTGATGGCACAATCTAATTAAAAGGAACTGCCGGGCCTTGGCAGAGGTATGCGCTCCATTAAGTGCCCTTGTATTTGCATCATTATGATATTACATTTTGAGGGCTCGGTCACCTGTGACCATGAACATGAAAGAGACATAACAGTTATCCAAGGCTTCTTGTCTAAAGGAAGAAGCAAAACAGCATGATTATTCATCTACTCTTTTTCTAAAATGCCATGAAACCCCAGAGGCCCATACTCTATACTCATACTATAATGTATACACCATATCACACAATATCATGTGGGAAAAATAAATGAGAAGTGCTTTTCTCTCCTTCAAACGCCACCGTAGGTGTGCCTTTGAGCA
Organism: Chaunax sp. Z400; assembly: GCA_037577475.1. Taxonomy (NCBI): domain Eukaryota; kingdom Metazoa; phylum Chordata; class Actinopteri; order Lophiiformes; family Chaunacidae; genus Chaunax; species Chaunax sp. Z400. The sequence goes on along the minus strand of CM075187.1, from coordinate 20,949,802 downwards.
AGGTACAGTATATCAGTGTGATTGCTGAAAAGGAAAGTTGGATTTGAGGTTGATGAGCATCTTCGTTGCAAATTCTCCAAGCCGCTGATTCTGCTTTTATCAGTGGATGTTCTGTGTTGTATGCAGGCGCTTTGGAGCGCTGCAAAGTCTCCTAGCAACCATTCTGGAGAGAATTGGTTACAACCATGGCTATATATACAGTATGTATGTGTGTGTGTATTTATATACACAATTATGTATACTGAAGACTAACTAATTTCGCCCTCACAGCAGGGCTGCTCTCTGTGTGCACTCACACATAAAATAAATCCAGTTAACCTTCACCATTTGGTACACCAGAATTCAGAGCTGTGAAAACATATATTCAATTCATGGGACCTTGCTAAATCTTACTGGTGTACTGCCAAATACTGTACTTTTTTTTATTTATGAAGTTTTGAAGTTTGGCTCTTGCAGCTAAGCTTCAATAAATTCAATAATTCACCATTTTGCTTATATTTCAACGTATTGAGCTGAAATTTGTACTAAACCCTCAGTCTAATGTACAATATGCATGCATGTTAATAGTTACTGCAGAATGTTTTCCAGTAATTACGTTGTTAAAAGCAAATAATATTTTATTCAAACTAAGAATATTTCATTTTCAAAACATATATCTGGTCTTCACTTTCCTCCAACCTAACGTTCACTCTGTGTAGCATTAATGTAGCTCTATCAAATCTAGAAGCTATTTGGTCCAGCAGAAGAAGAAAAAAACTGTTTGTGGTCAAGTGCTGGTCAAGTGGTTGTGTCAAGTACTGGATGTCTTGAGGTCTGAAACTTTACTATTAATATCCATTGCAGATACAGCATATAAACAAAAAATGCTGTACTGAAAATAGCTTTTTTTCCCTACTTTTCACTGGCTGTAATATTACATTCAGGGGTTTTACTGTAAAGCTAGATATTTGTACTGTATTGACAAGGAACTCTATCTTGTGTGATACCTATTGTCTGTTTTTCATTGAGGTCAGAAAACGTGCAATTTGCAGCCTGTAATATCTTATTTTATGGCATAGTAGATGATACCATCTTGTAGGTCGCAGGTGAATTGGTATAGAATGACCCTGTTACTGTCCATGAATGTGTGCACACATTTTTAGCATGCAAGGTCTGAAGGGATTAAGCCCTTCACCTGGTTTGGGCTTTGTTTTGTGACTGTTCATGTGACTGTAGATGATGCGAGTTACATAATTAGTTCTTAATCTGTTTGAGAGAAAATTTCATTAAAAAAATAATAAAAAATAAACACAGATAGGTAAGATGTTTGGTTAATCTCACTCATTTTGGACACATGATGGAGATCAAGTGAGACAAGACCTGAGAGGTTAAGGGCTTGACATTTACAATACAGCCTGTGCTGTGAGAGATATACTCACAATGCAGCTTTTACTGACCACCGGCTCTGTCTGTCTGAGATAAAGCATTAGACCAAGCCTTACAGTATAAATCCTTCCAAAGAAACAAAATCACATCAGCGTCTGCAGCAGGCGGTGGTGTGATTTTGTGATGAGAATGTGTGTCAGGAAATATTTGTTTTTACTTAAGGGTAATTGTAAATGTAGCAATTCCCTTTTGCTTTCTAATCTGAGGTTAAATTTACGGCTTACTAAAGGGATACATTTGGCGTTTGCTGCAAAAACGGATAAAACTTGTGAAAATATGAAGCCAGTAATATAATGAAAGAATCTGAAGGCCAAAAATACAGGACATCTTCATTATACTGAAGGTGCATTAGAGTTTTTCAAGGAGAAAAAATAGACCTCTTTATATTCACTGATAACTCACTACTGCTTCACTTTCGTTCCATTTATAAGAGGAAATGACCACAGAAAATGAAGTCTATTCAGCCACAGGATGTTACAAGGCAAGGCCTGATTGACAACACTGTTGAGAAATGCTTTACATTTGACTAAAGACAAACTTCCATTAGAATCTATGAAAGCTGGAAAAACAATTCTGCACTATTACTGTGGGAGTGAACAGATGCACCAAGGGCAGATGTTCACAATGGCTACAGCCGTTTGTATGTATGCCATCCGTTTAAAATTCATTTGGTTTAATTGTGTGAGTTTTATGTAAGCCAACTGAGATGGTCAGAATCAACAGTATATAGTGGGACAGTTATAGTCAATAATGAATTTGTCATAGTAAGGATAGGTAATTGTTCGTCTGAAAAGAAAAACTATTGGGTGTATTTATGGCTGAAAATATCAATTTTGCCAGACACATTCATTTTGGCATAGCTTATGATGATTAAGTGTATTATGGAAGTGTAACTTCCCTACTATTTTGACATGTCATGACGCTGATGAGAGGAGCTAGTCTCTGCACTGCGGTAGCCTGATCTGCTCTCTGCACTGCTGACATCCTTCCCCTTTCTGTGTTGACACATCAAATGATTTTGTGCATTGCTTCTCGTTCATAACGTTGTAATCCATCGCAGATGACCCAAAGTCCTTCTCATCAAGAAAACAAATCAAATCCTCCACTGGAAGAATGGGCAGAACGTTGGCAGGAAAGCAATGACAATTACAGAAAGCTTTGAGGAAAAAGCCATTGACCCCATGAACATTTGGCCAAGTCAACACACCAACGCTGGGGTTATGTGGTGATCAAGATGTACTGGCCTAAGCAGTCTCAGCAGACAACACTGTTGAAAAGCTGCCAGGCAAGGAGAAAAGGTTTCCTTGCTGTCAGATATTGAGAATCCAAAAGCAGAAGTTGTTTGCCTGTGGTCAAGCACACATGAATAGTGGAAACTGGTGGGAGCTTCTTTAGAGACATGACTATCAATGGGTGTCACACACTGAAATTGGTGTAGGTGGAAGTTGAACCACAAAGTTAGTCAAAAGCTGGGAGGAATATTTACAAAGGACAGTTGGAAATAATGACACTTTTTGCATTTGTTCTGTTAAATTGGGCAAAGCAGGAGCTTTTTATTAAATCATCAGAAATAAAAAATAATAAATACATTCAAAGTTAACTGTAACCGACTTTGATTATTCCTTAGACCGTATTCAAAGTGAAACAGCCCACCTATCCTCCGCACTATAATGTAGCCTTGCTTTTTGAAAAAATATAGCTTTTATCTCTTAATAATGCTGCCTGTTAACAAGGACGTACTGAGCACTATATAACAGAGACTGACTGCAGCAGACAGGAGTGCTGAATGTTGGAATTGGAGCACAGTAGGGCCGGGACCACAAACTGGGGCAAACACATGTCATACGAATCAGCATAAGGCTGAGCTGGAAAATCAACAAAAGGAGAGGCAGTGATCCACAGCTAAATGCAGGATTACAGCTCACACCACCTATTTGGTAAGCAGTGAGTGTCACGACACCACAGAATCCAGGCCCCAGACACATTATTGAGAGTTCTGTTTGTTCCTCCATTTCAGCAATAGGCTCCAAGGTGGACCTGCTTAATAAGGCCCTGGTTCTAAAACAAAATGGGACTCCGTGTAGAAGGCAAACAAAATACAGTCATTTGCAAACAACCTGTGTTTTATCAACAACGGTTTAACAAAGTGCTGTGGAGTGAAATGTCCTTTATTTAAACAATCACGTTTCACAAGGTGGTGACACAAATACCAACTGGTTCCAAAGCTCTGATTCCAGCGGAATCATTCAGAAATTTTGATTTTGATTCCACAACATGACAAGAATGTATGAATGAGTCATTCAGAATCAATGATACATTGTTTCTACAGAATGGGTTGCATTAAGTTTTTTGAAATACAGCTTTCTTCTGTGAAATAAGCATGTGGCCTGTTTTGACCCTGCCCCTCAAAGAACCAGAATCGAGAGCCGTCAAGAACCAGAACCAAAAAACAGAATTGGAACAGGACTAATCCATCCATCCATCCATATAAATTTAGACCTTGCTGGCCCCTTACTCATCCCTCCATTCTTACGTGAATTGGTCCAGCAGCTGAAGCTGACAGCTCTCAGCATATATCGATCAATTTTTAGGGAGCAGTGACACAATGGGGATGATTAAGATGGCTTTGATGAAGATTAGAAACCCACAGCACAACGTCATACGAAAGCGATTACTAATTGAAAGCTGATGATGCTTTCAAGAGGACGCAGGGAACTGTGTGCATACCTGATCATGTTATGCTATAGCCACAACTCCATTTAAAGGAAAAACAGCATCAAGCCATGTCTTGGCTGAACCAAAAAAAAGGAGTCAATGGCATCAGTGGAATGTTAACTCCTATGCAGTGGGGAACTGAGCTGGCTTTATTGGCCCTCCAGTCTTTTCCAAAGCATTCTCTTTAGGCGGACGCCAGCTTCAATGAACATCTCACAGAGTTAGCGCTGACTCCTGGGAGAGGAGGGCAGCCAGTGGCCTGGAAAAGCCCACCTCTTCAAAGGCTTGTGTGGTTGTTTCTCTGGAGAAAGTGATGTAATCACAGAAATGTTTTCTACTTGACAGTTTATGCAAGGGGGTGGTGGAAGCTGGAGAGCTCCAATGAGAAGAGAAAACTGGGCTGACAGGAGTTCTAAGATAAAAAACCAAACTTGTAAAACAAAATGCAAATTTTAAAAAAAAGTAAAATGTGATGTAGCCATCATGTGTCACCATCACATTTGATCATTCTCTTTGTTACCTGACAAGTCACTAGAAGAAATGAAACAACTTCTGACAAACTGAGACATTTTAAAATGATCACTAATAAAAAAAAAGAAACAGGAAGCATCATGCATTTAGAGTGACAATCTTACAATGGAGTAGTTTCTAACTAGAGTAGCAGGTTTTTGATTACCAGCTGATGCATATACCTGTACCAGTGAAACAAGAGCCAGACGAGCAGGAAATTATGTCATACTAAACAAGTCCAGACGGGACCAGAGATGACGGCCACCTCACTGGATATCTATTTAGGCCTTCAGTAAACACGGCAGTGTCATCATCACAAGCTTTTACCAACAGACGCCAGCTAAATGCTGGTAAATTCTACATGTGGTCTCTTCTCTGGGTGTTTTGGCAGATAAACATTTTTCATTATGAATGTTTAAATGCTTCAGCTATTGTAACTGGAGGACAACAAGTTCTCAACGATTAGCATGATTAGTGAAGCTGCCAGTGATTTTGCTTCTTTTTTTTTTTTGCGAGACGACTGTAGTACTTGATATTAGCCCACTAGTCTACTTCAGGTTTATTGATATGAACATGATTGGCTATTGATAGTCAATCATCAGGGCAATTGTCTTCCGAGCTAATCATATGAACTTACGTTTTTCAGAGTTATGAAATTCCCAAAATGTGATTACAGAGTTTACCGTCGTCTTGAACGCAGCACCAGCTCACAATGCAAGTGACAATGTGAGTTTTTGACTGATTTTTGCAATCTGAGGGACATACTTAGTAACGTACCCTCGCATGGCGTTCAAACAACCATTAAGATATCACCATAGACGATACATATTGTACACCCCGTAGTATTTTAAACTGAGATTGGAAACGTTTCATCACAGCACGATGTAACAGGATATCAACCGTATGATATTGACTATCGTTAGAACGAGAAAGCTGCGACCAGCAATACCACAGGCCGAGAAAACAAAAATCTCCCTGATATTATCAAGGAATATATGTCAGGGTCAATTTTGTTTGTGCTATATTCAAAGACATTACACAAAAGAAATCAAATCAAATCAATATTATTCAGATCACGTACAAAGTTAGACGTGAGATAAGACAATGGGAAGAACTTCCCTCTTTTTTTTAACTCAGCTCATGATGGCTCTAAACACATCAGGGGATATTGTTACATGTACAGTAGCTCCGACTGTTGCATCCTTCACTGCTTGATAGTGGTAATGATGGCAACCGAAGCTTATTAGACAACTGCACTCAGTCACTCTGGATGTGAGCATCCAGCAAAGTACTTAAATATTAATTATACATGTAAATGAATCTGGCACCGACACTGACGAGAAATGGTTTTACATCAAAAATAACAATCACTAAACAGATTACGCTATCCACCAACGTCAGGCTCATCACTTACAGTAAACAAATTCCTGGTCACCGCGGAGACAAGCTCAGCACCCATTTCTTAATTTATCCCTACCTGCTGTTCTCTCTGCGCTCTGCCAGCATCTCAACTCATCGGCAGCAGAAAAGACAAAAATATTCCCCAATAAGGTGTTGTCTCTTCTGATAAAGAAGGCCGACGACTGTGGTGTCATGCCTTCCTCTCACGGCGGAGTGAAAAGAGGAGAGGCTGAGCGTGGAGGCATGGCTTGTCTTCATTGGCAGTACCAGGGGCTTTGTTCACCAGCCAGCGTACTGTGTGTGTGTGTGTGTGTGTGTGTGTGTGGCCTGCTGGGACTGGCACAGCTGATCCCCCCCTGACACCGGGTGGGGAGTAGAGGGCTTTGGAGGAAGAGGAGTGGTGGGTGAAGTGTGGAGGGACTACGGCCGTCACAGCAAGAGGAACATACCATTTAGACCAGAGGGGGGGAACATGCATTACTCACAGTAGTGAGCACCATTAAAAATTAATCTTATGGAGATTTAGCCATCATGATGTGTGGGCTCAGTGAGTTCACATTAACTTTGCATTATTATAACTTCAGACGCAATGGAACAAGTCCTCTCCAGAGTCTTCTCTCAGCCTCATATGTTTGCACATTGGAAAACTGACATATTGATGTCTGATGCATTTTTTTTAATGAAACATAATGAATATCATAATTTCTATGTAACAGAATTATTACTAATGGAATTAGTCATTTGAGCTCCATCAATATCCTCGAGCTGAAACAATTGTTAATTCAGTCAGTTCATTGCATGACTGACAGAACATGAATGAGCTAATATTTTGATTAATGATTTCCAATAATTAAGAAAATAAGGCTGGTTCAATATTGTCAAATGTGAGGATTGACTTCTCCAATATTTCTGAACATCCTCGTGTTAGCTGGACGAAACGAGGCATCTGAAGACGTCACCTTGCACTCTGGGAAACTGCGATGGCCATTTTTCAGCATTAAGCAACACAGTGTAAATATTCCATAAAGCAAAAAAAACGTTATAGCCATTTCAATGCTGTGATTAGATGACTTTAAGAATTTCTCAAATGAGTCACAGCCCAGAAGAAGTTCAGAAACCGTCTCCAAGAGGATGCATTGTAACCTTTGTGAGACACTCTGAGTCTTCTGGTTCACTAACAAGATAGTTTCCAGTAGAGGCACACTGGGCCATATGGAAATTAGGCCAGCAGGGATGCACATCATCTACCTCGCTGAATGAAGCCTTCTATAGAGTCTCCTATTCAACACCAGCGGCAAGGTTGACTATACACTAGAAAGGGGGGGAAAAAATCTCCACAAGCTTATGTGCAGTTACAGAGATGTATTGTGTTATTAGAGCCTGAGGGGTTCTCAGGAATTTGACTCACAACAGTTAAGGTGGAGAACAGATTGAGGACTGATTTTAGCTCTTCTCTGCCTCTGCAAAGGAGGTTATGTATTCACCTGTGTCTGTTTGTCAGAACAAACGTGCAGGAAGGCGCCATGTTGCTGGAGTTTGTGTGAATTCAGATGAAGCGCACATCAAATCATGACACAAACAAAGCGGATGACAGAGATGGAGACAGCGATTTAAGATGGTAACTATGATTTTTAAGCCCGTAGACCGACCTCACACCATATGCAGCGAGGGCTGCAAGTCCACTATCCAAAGGCTGACGCACAGAAACGTCCCCAACACAGCAAAATAATAACAAGGAGAAAATACAGGCGCACACAGTGTCTCTGGAGAAACCGCCACACGCTTCTAGTGGGTCATAAGTGATGATTGAGAGTTGATGCCGACGCTTCAGGTACGCTCAACCATATTTTGGCATAATTCTGATACTTAAGAATTAAGTATTAATTAAGAATTATGTCTACACATATAGTGGTTACACTTGCAGATTTTCCATGTCATAGAAGAGTAGACTATCGGCCTTGACAGAGACATATACTCTCCAAGTGGACGTGTTGATATTACTTTGATATTTTTTGGATAGTGTATCTTTTGTAGTGGTATCAAAAGAGGTATCATGTATTGTTTTATTTGTTTTACAATCTAAAATTCCACTATTGTTGGCAACTTTACTTAAAATGCAGATTTGACAGCTGCTAACGATGCATCACATTTTCGGTTTCCATTCATGTACAAGGGAAATTGTCGATAGAATGCAAAATGTTCATAAATAATACAGTGAAATAGTTCGTCTAGGCTTAGTAATTAGCCAAAACGGATGGAAACTATAGTTTTAAGCAATTCATCTTCACAACAGGGTGGTGTATGTGCCATTGACTGAAAATAAACTATAATGTCTATGTTCATTAGATTGAAGGAATATGTAATAGGCCCACAATGCAACAGTGTTGGTCACTGATGTGGTTTTAATAGTTTATTAGACAACAATGGAGCTCTATGGTTCAGAGAATTACTACACTAGCAATCTTTTTAGTGGGATCAATTCCTTGTTGGGTTTGGTCTTCTTGGTGGATTTGCTGATAATAAAAAAAATACAGACTTTATCCTTTTATCGGAATGAATGTTCTGACTGTAATCCAATATCTAGTTTACAAGTGCAAAATACTGCATGTGAATGTTTGTATATATGTACGTTATAAACATCCACTACACATGCACAAGGCATATGTGCTTACTACAGCATCTGTGTGTATTGACACCGACAGTAGAGCTCTGGTGGCTCTCATGACGTGCAGGCTGTCTCCCGGTGGGTTAATCAAGAATTGCCCTCCCGGCTTTTTGACTGCGCGCTGCTTCTTCTCAAGAAAGACTACAATAAGTATGGCAGGGCATCTTTAGTGAGAAACACACGCATAACATATACACATTGTCTCTTTCTTTGCAATGCATTTCACACGGCTTGAGAGAGCTTGCTTGTTGCGCCGAGACGGACATCAGCGTTGGCCTTGTGGGTGTTCACAAGGTGTTCACAAGATTTTAATGTTGATATCTAGCTATTTCTAATCAATAACAAGCGCATCACACACAACAGAATACACAAAGCTGCTCTGATCCCAAGACAGAAAATAATCTCAGATGGTAATCTTCCATTTGTTTGTGTACATAAGTCTTTCTTTGCTGAAAGCTTTGGTCTCACACTATTTCATGAAAACCTCCCGTATTTATAATCCACAAGTATATTTTGAAGATGGCCTCAGGCATAACACTCTTCCAAATGTTGCCATAGCATCTACAAGAAACAATTATTTACTTTTCTATTTGCAGTCATTAACTGAAGTCCCATACACAAGAGAAAAGTTGGTTAATGTGAAATGAATGAATGAATGAATGAATGTTACTGGCAGTTAGCAGAAATCTCATTTTTATGCTAAATCCCATTAAAAACACTTCCATGCCTCTATTGTCAATATGATTAAGTTCAATGCTTATTTGTGGCTTATTTGTTTGCTTATCTGAAAGCTTGAGAGTGGTGACTTATATTTATTGCTGTCAGTGGAGCAATCTGCCTAATTCTTACTGATCATTCAATTTATTTTTTTGTTAAGGCTGCTTTTGAGAATTTCCCCACTGTGGGACTAATAAAGGAATATCTTAAAGTCATTTGAACCTTTTAAGAACAGTTTCCCAGAGCCCCAGGTGATGTCCTCAAATTGCTTATTTAGTCCTGTACGCAGTTCAAAAACACAGGATATTAATCTCATCAATTTACTAATTTCTACAGTTGCATTTCTGAATTAATTCCTGCCAATTATCTTACAAGCTATCTTTAATTTCTGTATCAAAAAAAATCACTTTGAACACATAAAAGTAGATCAAATCAAAGCCTCTTGTTCACAGTACAAACACGTGTCCTGTATGCCAAAAGAAATTCAGACTCTGTCTGCAGCTGCCGCTCACACGTCAACAGCTACTTACTTAGCCAAATCATACAGCTATTATACTAATTACAGTATATTAGATTTGAACATTAAAATAGTCATCTCTTACTTTCAAAGGAGGTTGGCAGCATAACAGAACCATTGTTGCTAAATTAAATGCTGTAACGGTGCTTTGGTGGAAGCAGTCAGTCATTTCTCAGCTAAGGCCCTGCATTTCTTTGAAGTGTTGCCCTTGGTGTGCCTAATTTATAGTTTATATGGCCACATATACTGAAGTGGAGTGACTTTAAAAACTGCACCATTCATGACAATTTAAATTTTAACATGGCCATTATTGTAGATAACATGTTTCTAATTTAGAAATGTAACTTATGTTCTTGCAATGGCCATGTTAACTTTTATGAAATTGTCCTTTTGTTAAACATGATAGAATTTTTCTTTGGACAAACATTTTTAAAAAGTCATTTTCTTTACAAGTGGTCATTGTCTGTCATCATAATGTTGTTCTAATTACTGCATTTGTCGACTAAACCCCTTCAATCTCAAAACAGCATGGGGTTCTTCTTAAAATGCAGTAGCCCTGCAGGAAATGCAGATGTGATCAAGGTCATAACGCTCATAATATTCAGTTTATTCATCACATTTATTATTGTGATGAAACAGTTTACTCTGCTGTGAGAGGTATTTTTAGGGTCTTGCTTTTAAGCTTATTGGAAGGAAATTAAAATACTGTATATTGTTTTGGTAATTGTCTGTGTGGGTCAAATGTTCACCAATCCATGTCTGTATATCTGTAACATCGATTTACATGATGATGTGATGCTGTTTTAGGCAGGTGAAGCCATAGAGGCAAAAAAGGATGAGACAATCGGGATGAACAATTAAGCTGCATGTAACATATAATACATGAAATAGGATGTAAATTAACAATGACAGTTTGAATTATTAAGACAAACAGGTATGTAATTGGAAAAGATTAAGATGTTACCCACAGCTGTTGTAGCAGCAGAGCATCTCAGCATCAATTGATTGAATTAGGATAGTAAACAAACAATTCTCACTCCTAGTACTGTCTACCTATAGGTGAGAAAGCAGGTAAATATTGGCTGTGGCTATTTAGGGTTGTCCAAAGTTCCCTTAGCAAATGATCATTGATCAATTCCAAAAAAAATTTTACTGTAAAATTTTGACGAAAAAGATGGACGACGTTGCACTGAATGTGATGCTATTTTTAGCACTTATTACATTTTGTGGGGGAAGACAGCAGCAATACATGAACATTTGTTTTAAATTATTTCATCAAAGGTTACTTAGCCTTTACATAAAGAAGTTATTTACATCATTTTATTTTTCAATTCTCTTACTTTAAGGTAATTCTGGTAACTAAAATACATTTTTTTTGGAAACATACTACAGTATATGATACAAAAATACCCACATTGTGGATTTGCACAGTGCCTTTCTTTTGCCCATAACATTGAGGATAAAAACAGCAGGAATAAAACCATTTCTATCATGTGATCTGATGATCTCACCATTCACCCTGCCAAGAGACACATTACTGCAAAAGCATGACACAAATTTATAATAATAATAATGCTAGTTGCACCATAGTACACATTTAGCCTCAGCCTGCCAGCCAGACTGAGCTGCTGTTGTGGGTGACTGTACAGGCAGCCAGCCATGTAATCAGGAACAATGCCCTGTCAAGTGGCCCCACACAGATGACTTAAAGTTACATCTCAAAAGAAGAGCAGTCTGTAAACAGGAGACTAAGGCAAAACAATCGAACAAAATATGCCAGTCATTGCGACTTTCTTACGAACAGACTATGGCTATTACTGGGCAGCCTACACATTACAGCAAACCTGCTCCTGTTTTAGCATAATATTGCCGGTATAAAGACTAAGAAATCTAGCAAGTAATACCCCAAACTGTAAGGGTTAGCCCTACTTACACCGGCCAGCGTCCACATGTGTTTTCCCGTGACTATAATGACTCACTGGAAAATGATGTAGGGACACTGATTGAAAACACAACACAGCAGCAAACTTGTAAGGCAGAACCAAAATGCGCCCAGCTATGGTAGCTTACATCTCTACCGTCAGCTAGCTAACGACCAGCTGATCTCACTAGCATTGTACCTGAACGACAACTGTCAAGCTAGACGGTGACGTTGGCCTTATTAAAATACACTGCAAATAAAGGAGCTTGTTTGTGTTTCATTAATAAGACTGGATACGTCTTGCCCTTCTGAACGCTACTATTGGCATGTTAATATCAGTTTTATTGTTGCTGTGGAGAAAAACAGGAGTGGAGATGTATTCCTGTCTTTGCTAGCTAACTCGCATGCTAAGCAGCTAGCAGCGCAGTGCTAGCTAGCTACTCTGGAGACCACTGGGTCTACCGTGGATCCGCCATCCACTTACCAGTAAGCAGTAAAATCCTTCGGCTACAACGTTGATGATAACCCCCGATGTGTCATTTACGTGGGACACTCCGAGTGTATCCATATGTCACAAACCATGCTTTACTCCAAAAGTGGTCACTGCCTCCCCTCCTTCCTTCTGGTAGCCATTTTTCCTCAACATCCAAATAAACCAAGCTCTTCCCAGGCAGGTCGCAGCGCTGATTTTTCTCCAAACAGCATCCTCCTCTCAGCCCCAACAGAGCCCACATCTGAAAGACAAGCCTGACATCTGTTGGGGAGATGGAGGAAGATATCTGGGTTCGGATTTAAGGGTCACACTAAATGAGGTCATCTTCCCTCTTGTATTACAACCAACAGGATAAATCCATTAAGACAGCAACCTTTATCTTTTTTTCGTTCTGTTTGTCGGTATTATGAAACATTAGTTTTACTCTATAAGGTTGTAAAAATGTTCTTCAGGGTCAAAGTCTGAGTATGGCTGTGTATTCCTTCAATCGATTTTCAAAATAAAACCATAAATTAAAAAAAACAGGAAAAGCACTTGTTTTTTCAAAACCACAAACATTCCTTTTTTTTCTTCTTTTTTTCCAAAGTACACAATTAGCGTGACCTGGAAGTGATCTGCTCTGCCCCTTTTTCACAAGACCTACTTCAACACAACCTGAATAAAATAAAAAGAGTTACAGGCCAAAACAGCCTCTCACAGTCTTAAATTATATCCTAACATTCAATTTCAAAGTTCAATTTTGATTCAGAAGAAACTCACAAAATCATTTACAAGTCATAACATAACAGGACAAAACAGACTTAACACAGTTCCCTGTATTAACTCAACATATAAGTTTTAATTGTTTTGTTTTTGTTTTTTGTTTTTGTAACATACTGTTTGTTTTAGAATCTTTGATATTACTGTCGAGATTATTCCATAAACTGGGTCCTTTCACTGAGATACAACATTCCCTTAATTTGGTTCTGAATCTAGGTTTTTTAAAGAAAGCCTGTTAAGTTATAATGACTTACCCTTTATTCAGACCTTTTCTGTACATTGTTGAGTAAAGGTTTCTTTTTAGCTTCATACATACTTTGCCAAACATATATTATATTATATTATATTATATTATATTATATTATATTATATTATATTATATTATGTTATATTATACTATATTATATTATATTATATTATGTTATATTATACTATATTATATTATATTATATTATATTATATTATATTATATTATATTATATTATATTAAATAGGTTAAAGACAACTGAAGGGCGTTCGTGTAAAACCTAACATGATGTGGACAAAAAATGTTGTTGCTGTGTGTCCTTCCCGATTATCTCCTTCTGTCTCTTCTCTATCATGACCAATTCAGGACAAAAAACAAAACAAAACAGGACCTTCATGTAATGGATCCAGTTGGATTATTGGGATGATTACAGGACGTTTAGTTGTTCAGCCAATTTGTGCATGAGAAAATTGAAGAAGTTTTTCCTCCATTAAGCAGATTATACAGATTAATTAGGCTATGAAGTCATTTTCACATCCAGCTCCAAACTTATGTAAGCAGCAAATGTGCTTGCACCCATGGCCATATGCAGGGTTTTAGAAACACCGAGGTCCAAAAACTGAGCTTGCTTGGGGGCATGCCCCCCTGAAAATTTTTGATATCCCTGATATGCATTTTAAGACAGTTGGAGGGAAAAAATCAGCTTTAAAATCATGTCAGTTGGCAGTAGCATAAATTATCTGTGAAGCAGTAATGCATGAGAACCAGGTTAAATGTTGCAGTGAATGATCCATCCCCTATGATTTATTTTCTCTCTGTGTGTGTGTGTGTGTGTGTGTGTGTGTGTGTGTGTGTGTGTGTGTGTGTGTGTGTGTGTGTGTGTGTGTGTGTGTGCCCTGACCAATGTGGTGCCCTAGGCAAGATTTTAGCTGGCGCCCCCCTTGCATTGCAGTCAATTTCACTGCCAATCTTCATACACTCACACAGAAACTGCATGTATGTCTTCGAGATTTTCTTTTCTTTTAAATCCACAAAAAAATCTGTATTAGAAACAAGTGACATAAAATAAATACAATATAAATAAGGCATTGCACAAAATAAGATATTAAAGAAACCAGTGAAGACATTAAATTATTACACAAACAAAAAATATTTGCAGTTTATATTTTTTGTTTGTGCAATAATTTTAATGTCTTTAATTGCTGTCAGCACACCTGGGCAAAATATGGCTCTATTTACATACAAAAAACAGTAAATTAGAAAACAAGTGACATAAAATGAATTATAAATACAATATAAATACGGTATTGCACAAAATAAGATATTAAAGAAACCAGTGCAGACATGACAACACACACACACACACTTGTATAAACCATAACACAATAAACCAAAGGCTTACAACTATTACTTGTAAAGGGGATGAAAAACGAATAGCATTTTAATTGACTATTGTCAGAAACCAGAAAAAAGGCCTCTCCATTATCTAATAGGCTCTTTGCTATGCAGTTATGTTGTTGTGGGCTTTCTGTAATATTTCAAAATAATAGTAGTAATAGTATTGGTAAAAATTGTAAAAGTTAAACATTTAGATTCCATTATGAGAACACTGAACATTCTACTAATCAGAAATGTTTCATTTCAGTCATCAAGCTGCTCTGGCACACCGGTAGTCCCACATTAGCCTTCGTTGCTCTTGTTTTGTAGCCAGATGACTGCACCTGGTCTTTTGTTTCTGTTTTCTAGTGATTTTATTTTTTTCTGGTTCAAACAGAAATGAAAATCAAATCAATTTTTTTTTAAATTTCCCTCCTCCCTTTTTGGCTACAAAAAGGAAAACGCCGTGTATTTCAAGTTTGGCTTTTGTATTTTAAAACGAAACATCAAATGACCACTTGTTTTTTGTTGTTGTTTGTTTTGTTTTTTGATATCCATTTCTGAAACGAAAATCAAATTACTAAAAGATACACAGACCGTCTAGGAATAGTTTTCACTTAAATTTAATATGGTAGAATAACATTTTGTTTTGTTGTAACCTGCTCTGTTTTTACTCATTTAAAGGTGTTTCTCATGCTCAGTGATTATTTTGACTGTGAAGAAGATGAATATGACTTGTAGGCCTGTGTGTACAGGGTTGCCATCACCATTATAGACAATCATTACACTCTTGAAGGCAAACCATCTTGCTAGTCATTACGCCTCCCGACAACTTGTAGCCTACTTTTTATGGGATGAGTTCCTGTTTTGTTTTATATTTTGCCCTGAGCCTTGACACCACCTTAATATGGGAACTATCGTGTTTAATCATTTCTCCTTTTATGTTTTATTTTTCCTTGTTCATGATGATATTTCATTGTGGTGTGAGTTTCTAAGTGGCTCAGATTGCAGGACCAGTCGAAAAAATTTAGCCATGCCATTTTCCTTGTGGGTTTCCGGACTGTGGTATAAGTTTGACCTCGTTCAGTTCTTTTGAACATATTTGAGTTATTTCTAGGACTAGATGATTCAATCCCTTGGTAGTTACACTATCCTGATGGCATCTTGGCTTGTGGAAGACTTTGTGGGAGACTTGTGGGTGACGGTGGAGCCGGTTGTGTAGGGGGGGCGGCGCCGATGGATGAGGGCCTGGTTGTAGTTGGTTTCTTCCTCTGGATGCATTGAGGTCTTCAGGAGGTGCCCAACCTTCACTGAGTGTTTCGGTCTTTATCCTCAACGCTCTCTGGTTGGCAGGCCGGCAGTGGTGACCAGGTCACTGCTCCACTTATCTGACTCTGCAGGCTGTAATGGCCGCCCCCCCAACTGAAGTGTTCATTGGAGTTTTGTGATAGAATAGTGACATTTTAAATCGGATGTGCAAAGACTTTCAAAGTCATAGTCCCTTTTACATCCCATTTATCAAGATGAGTGTGTGATGTTACCCACATTGTGGTGAGGTAACAGAATGTGCACCTGCTGATTCTGATAATGTGTTAGACATTATTAGCTAAGTCTAAACAATGCAGCAATGGGGACTCTAATCGTGGGCCAGCCTAGGACAGATGCACTGAAAATATGGCTTCTTTTCATTAGTTTATAGACAAAGTATCCTGTCCCTGCATCTAGTCTCAGAGATTGTGAGTGCTGATAATACTACAGAATATGCAGCACTAGTTCACAGCATGACTTCCCTGTGCAGAGCGCACTGCATGCAAGTATTGGCACCTTAACCACACACCACAAAAGACTTCAGCATTACTGAAATGAAGTCAGTGTGCACTTTGGTTAATTTATTTGCACACAATCAATCCACTGTTGACTCTACACTTGGGGTGGTAGTGCTATTACAGGAGCGTGTCAGAGATGCTTGGCAATGTGTGCTGCTACTTAGGCATCAGTTGCTGCAGGCCTACCAAGCCTGGGGTAAAGTGTTCTCCTCTGGATTAATCCTGTCTGCAAGGTTTTACCCAGAGCTGTATGATGATCTGGTAAGGGCCAATTGAAAATGTTTGATGTTGTGCCATAATACGCAGTAGCGACAGACAAATTTAATGTGCACATGCCACACAAATGACAAGTTTGTCATTTTGAGCTGTGAGGTCAGAGAGTAAATTCTCATGCATGCGTTCATTTGCAGAAAGAAACAAAAGACTGTGCTTATGTGGTTAGACAGAAATGAGGAAGTCTTGATGTATGTAAAACCTCGAAACATACAAAAAAGTCTCTGGGGTCCATGCTATAAAGTGAACACGAAGTTAGCCATATAATGCTATGTTTATGAATATAATGATTTTAGATTATCTAATAATTATCTGATTATTTAATTATGATATGTCAGTTTGGTACATCTTGAATAGTTGGTTTTAAATTTAAACTGCTTTAGTCATGAGTCTTTTGATTTTTTTGGAGTGTTTTTTGTTACTAAAAGTTCTTTTATTCTACTTTTTTTTAATCGTGCACTGTGTACTGAAAAACAGTGACCAAAGAAATACTGCTCAGTTTATTTGAGTTCAGACAGAAAGTTAAATGAAGTTAGAAAGACAGTTAAGTAAGAAAGATTTTGCTCACTGTACTGCTGGGAAAAACCTGCTTATTTGTAAAGCTGCATGTTTGTGTCTGCAGCTCAACAGCATTGGTACCTGAACGCATCAGTGAGAAAATGTTTACATCCATTTCTGAAGTAAACCTTCAAATGACCTCGGTCTTCATGATATCAATGAAGGGGTAATAGACATTCGTCTTCTGGTGACTTCAACCTTTGTTGTGTGGTGACAGTGACCTACCATAATGTGGGAGGAGCTCAGACAAAGAGAAGAGAGACTACCATCTTGAAGGTTTTTAAAATCAAAACCAAAACTAAAAAATCTAATTCAAATAACAGAACCAATTTTGTCATTTGCAAATTCATTTTAGACGTCTAACACAGAGGTAAAAGTAACATATCAAAATAATTGCCTAAATTGGCTTGGCATATATAAATAGCTTCTTCTCCTCATTTAATTTAGACTTGAAATATATTTAATCCAGAAAGTGTCTAATTTAATTATTTACTTAATAATTATACCTTGTGACAGGTATTCACATTTGTTCTCTAAAGTGAACAGCAGAGGTCCCTACATGTTCACTGTTTCACACACTGCACTGCCAGATACCTTCCTATTCTGTTATGGTATAACTTCCTGGATTCATTCATTCTCTGTAACCTGTGCAGGGTCACGGGGGGGGGGGGGGGGGGGGGCTGGAGCCTATCCCAGCTGACTTTGGGCGAGAGACGGGGTTCACCCTGGACAAGTCACCAGTTAATCACAGGGCCACATATAGAAAGATAAACAACAATTCTCACGTACATTTATGCCTACGGTCAATTTAGAGTCACCAGTTCACCTATATTACATGTTTTTGGTGATGGGAGGAAGCCGGAGAACCCGGAGGGAACCCACACAGACACGGGGAGAACATGCAAACTCCACACAGAAAAGTCTCAGGTCCTCAGGTGGATTTGAACTCAGGACCTTCTTGCTGTGAGACAACTGTGATACTCACCAACTACACTACTGTGCTGCCGTTCTCCCTGGATTCCTTATATATTTTTGTTTCAAATGATATAAAATGCCTTCTTCTTATGGTAGAGTCCTAACTGAACTTTACACAATTTTAATCATGTTTTAGGTCATGACAACTTTAAATGTACATATGAAATACAGGAGTCAATATACAGTGTCTGCACAGCTTCACATTCATAACTCGCTTGAATATTGAAAGGTGAAGCAATGACTATATTGTCTAAATTTACTTTTTGAATCCCACCGCCAAGTCTCATAGATAACGAAACTGTTAAGGAGGTGGAGGAGTTGGTGCTGGTCGCTGAACCACTTCCAGAAATAAAGCAAGCCGTGCTCGACCTCGGTCGGTATGCCCGGGCCAACAAAATCACTGCCAGGTCAACATTGCATTGCCTCATATGCAAGAGTTAGTATCATACATATTAGTTCTTTACAAGTAAGCCATATTCAGCAGTTGAGCTTAAAGAAGATTTTAGATTCTAGGGCAGATCCCAGGGTTTCAGAGGATAACAAATATGCACTGCTTAATTACAGGGAAATGTCTATAATGTTTATTTAGATATTGTGCATTTGATATACAGTTATACTGCAGCCTTTAAATTATGTCAGCCCACTTGTCACATTGCCCGAAATACATGGATGAAGATTTCCCTGAAAGACTGTTTGAATTTGTGTCACAAAAATAAGATAGAGTTCTCATTCATTTGTTTTGATTGCCCTGCTTACACAGGGATCATGCAATAGCACAGTATAAATAGCATAAATAAACACCCTTCTCCATGCCGCCTTTGCTTATTTACACTGAAAAATTAATGATGCCCCTCCAATGTGTGATTTTAGAGAGCTAGTGAGCAACCACACAGCTGAAGAGAATCTTGTTCACATTCTTGCGGCTCCACAGAAATGTTCTCCATGCTTAAAATCCACCAGGTTTGCTGCTTCCTGTTTGGTGCTGGAGAGAGCATCACCTATTGGTAGTTGATGATGTTCAAGTGATCGAACGCCACTATTTGCATGAGCCAAGACTGTAAAGTCATGATAATGTTAAACATGTTTGATTTTATAGGAACATCAAGACGAGAAAAGACTGACTTAAGACAGCTTGGACTGAATTATGTGACCACCACACACCAAATGATCGAGATGATGGGAGCACGCCAAAACTCTGGTAAAAAATATCAGGATTTTAATCCGGCATTGGAAATGTGTCTGTCTGCGACACTGAAATCTCTTGAGAAGTTGTTTGGTGTAACGTCGGCATTATGTGACATTTTATATGTGTTTCGAGCGACATCATTTACTTTCCCTGTTACATGGCGGATGATGTCATCCTCTGCTCAAAGAGTAAGGAGCTTGCACCTTACTTACCTTTACCTTACTTACCTGTTTGAAAATCTTTTCTGTTGATTTTCTTCTTCTTTGACTTAAATGCTAACTGGGTCGCACACATAATACATCATCAAAAGGTCACGTCCCCATCTTGTCGCACCGCCTTGTCTAACCGGGTTATACAGACATCCTCCACCTCAGCTAGAGGTGGAACAACCTCCATCACTGCCTTAAAATGTGTGTGCTGAAGAGTGAGGCGCAAAGAAAGAACAGCAGCACCGCCCTGTGTGGGCTGTGTAAAAGGCACTGATGTCTCACTATGTGAGGGGCGTATCTCATACATCTCACTCATGCAACTCAGAGAACTGTGATAATGAACGTAACCTAAACTTTAATCAACCAACACCAACATAAACTGCATAAACCACTGCAGCATGGGTTTAATTTGAGCCTTGACGGAGAGGATGAGGTCTTAAAAGCCATATCAGTAGATCTGTGATGCTTTCCTTAAAAAACAAAATTTAAAAAAAGTAAATATATATATATAAATTAAATGAAAAACGTAATGAAAGAAGCATCACTCAGAATTTGCTGATCCTGGTCTTAATTACCACCATAAGTCATGTGACCCGCCTGTTATCTCGCCTCGAACCTCCTCGTGCCACCCTAAATGTTTTTATAATGTAGTAAATAAAGGTTTGAATTACAGCATAACTGCATAAGGCAAACTCTGCGCCCATGGAGGGGAGTGGAGAGAGAAGGAGGGGTGGAGAAAATAGAGGAGGGGACCGGACTGAGGGGAGGAGAGGCTGGTGGTGAGAGACCAGGAGGGAAACACTAACCCTCGCTGCTTCTCGTGGTTGATAGATTGTTTTTGGCTGTGGACCGTTCGCGACGCGCAGCTCGGCGCACCGCACGAAGACAGGACGCAAAGGTAAGAGGACGCTCAGCCGAGCCGCTGCTTTTCACTGACCGTAGTGGCTTCAGGGGTAACGCGCCGAGATTGGAGGATTTGGGGGGAGAAAAAGAAGAGATGGAGGTGGGAGATAGAAAGGCAGAACAGGAAGCTGTAGTGAATAAGCGAGCGCTGTCTCCTCACTCTCTCTGTCCTTGTTTCTGCTGCCCTCCAGGGAGTCTAAACTAAAAAAAAAGTAACGGAAAGAATGAAAGACTGCAGACAGTGAGGACAAAACACTGGTTCCCGTCCTCTCAGAGGAAAAGTGCCCTCTTTTTGGGCACTTCCATAACATTAACACTGGTTGCTCATGTCGGTCTAAGACAGCTGGTCTAAAACGTCTAACAGGGAACATTTTCCCCTGAGCCATATGCATACTATCTCACCAAAGTGTGTTTAGTTGTTTTTGAGATGATGATGATGCCATCCCACTGTAGTTAGATGAAGACGAACGCACATGCTGATAAGAAGGATGTTTATGAAAAGTGTTGATTTTAAATGGTGTAGTTGTCTGGTGTAGGATGAGTAAGACAGTGAAGTACTTATTCATATCGAGATACGTTTCAGACTCCGTTTTTAATTGGTTATCAGTTGTAACAATAATACAGGGGCATAGAAAAGACAAAGAAAAAGTCAAGGGCCCCCTGAAACATCTACATTTTGCCTACAATTAAATTACTTTTTGCTTTTATAGAATGGAATGCTGTCAGTCAGACAAACAGTGGTGTTTGTCTGACTGACAGCATTCCATTAATAATAATAATAATAATAATAATAATAATACATTGTTTATGCAACAGCTTTTCAAAATAAAACAATAAATGTGCTGTATATGGCAAGATTGAAAAAAATGTCAGGACTGCAACGACACAAATGAATTCAAACTTAAGTCCTGGAACCAGCGGCAACAACCCAGAGTCAGAGTCCTCCAGTCCTCCATGAGGTTCTCAGACTCATAGAGGGGTATATATAAAACTGCTGAAAAGATGAAAATTGACTCCTTCACTGCTTTATAATGAGAAATAAATGTACGTCTCCTCATTGACGTGACAGTGGCCATGACATGACTGGTTATGTTAATGATACTCATTTATTTTGTGCATGAGGAATTACTTCAGAAAACAGCTGGACAAAAAGGAAAGATTGCCCCAAATCACACTGACTCAGTGGTCTTTACAGTCTATACAGTGTACGACACCCTCTGTCCTTAGACCCTTGATTTGTGTAAGGAAAAAGTCTTTCAACAGGCTGAACAAAATTGAAATGTTTGTCCACGAACAGTTTCATGGCAATTCTGTCAATTTTTAAGTAAAGTGCATTCAGGTGTCTCGAACCATTCAAAACCTTAATCTTAATCCTGTGAATTGTGACATGTCACTTACAAAGAAATGAAACCTCCCTTATCTGTGAGTCTCAGTGGCACTGATGATGGCAAACCTGCCCTCGCATATTTTATCAGTACAGACAAAGCACACTTTTCAATTTGAGAGTATCAACAGTTCATAATGCATTAAAAATATGTGCCGTGCATAAAGCAGTAACCCACAGTAACACCTCTACAATAGTACATACACAGAAAACTAGTCGATTTTGATAAGTAGTACAAATGATTTCAAAAGAACAGAAGAGAGTCAACCTATAGCGGCTCTGAGGCCATAATGCTAACATCATTGTGCTAACATGCTCAAAGGTAACATGCGGACGTTTGGCTGGTATAATGTTAGGTATCATAGTTGAGTCTGTTAGCATGATAACATTTGCTGAGGCTGATGGAAATACATCCAATGGCTGTTGATGCATTTCACTCAAAATCGCAGATGTCAATCTAATGCTGCCATTAGAGGATCACCAAAGTCATTAGGAGTCATTGTCTTGGGACCATGAATGTTTTTACATAATCAGATATTTCCTATTAGATAAGTGAAAAAACAACAACTATTGGTGGCACCATCAGGATTCATCCTGTGGGGAACAGTGATGATTGTACAAAGTGCTTGTGCAGATACTCATTCATCCAGTCATGTTAATCACGATCTCACAGGAGGAGTTTGAATACCTGGAGGACATTGCATATTAAAGGAGGACAAAGGAAGCATTGGTGTTAATTAGACAGAAGATGCTTAGAGATGTAAATTACTGTGAGAAGTTGACTGGACCTCAGCTGCTTTATCAGAACTGACCACTGGAAGGAGGACTGAAAAGGGTCATGTCAGGTCATTCTCTGAATTTGATCTCAGTCAATTACTTCTAGCTGTGCCTTAATTGAATACAGGTCAGAATCTAAGTTTGTGTCACAGTTTGAAGGTTGTCCATAGTTAGATCGATATGTCATTGTGTCTGCCTGAATGGCTGTTTCTCCATGATACATGGAGGAGATTGTTTTGCTCAAAAGGTCGATCAAAATGTCCGGGTTGTTTCAGGTAAGATGAGAGGAGGAGTGGCCCTGTGGCCTGAGAGGTCAGGTGAATTATTCAGAGGTTAATTGTGTGGGCGTTTCAGTGCAGCGCTCGGGGCTTCATACTCCATTGTTTCCTTATAATTGCATCTCACTTTTCCATTCTTGCTTTGTTAATGTTTATCGTCAGTGGGAAAAGGTCTCAACATAATTTAATTCATTTAATTTTTAATGTTTTCAAAGGCACAGCTCACTCAAAAAGCAAGAATTTTACCCCCTCATTGCGGTGTTCTATTTGCTCAGGCCGTATATTTTTTGCAGCGATGGATCATAAATCTAAATCTACAGTGATATATTCAGTGAGGCGTACAAGCCCTCTGCAATGGCAGACAAGCCCTGTTTTCCACAGCTGTAGCTGTTAGGGCCAATTAGCAAGAACTCACTATCAGTGCTGCTTCCTGCAATTGTTGAGTTAATGTAACAGATCTCTGGACTGAAACAGGAGGGCAGACATGTTGACACAACACAGACGTCCAAAATCAACTGTTGCAGGTGCAGCAGAAGAGTGAGGATTGCTTTTAGAGCCTTTTAGCCCAACAGAAAATAAAAATCAACTTTAGGGGATGAAAGCTATGGTCCAGTTGGAATTTTTTACTTTTGATTCTGTGCTACTGCACAATATTTCCTCCCCGCCTCAATTTTATGGTTGTCAAAGCCGTGTTTCCACTACATGGAGCGGCTCCACTCAACTCGCCTGGACTCAGCTTTTCCATTAGAGGATAGTCCCGTCTCAGTGTAGCTGGTCATCATAGCGGCGCCGCTTGAAATTGCCGTGATGTCATCCGCAACGTGACACACCTCTTATCTGCCTGTCATTATCCTCTTGTCAGCTACCAAAGAAAGGAACGTCTGCACCTCCTCAGTCGACCACGGCCTGGTTTTTCGGGTTGCCATTTTCCTTAATTGTGTCCACTAAGTAAAAATTATGGCCACTATATTAGCTTGGCTCTTTAAAACTGGCAGGCATGGGCTTGTGCTGTGCAGCATATTCCATGCCCCACATTGATGACACAATGACGCAGTGATGATTCTCTCTGACCAATCAAAGGTCTGCAGTGTTTTCACGTCACCTTTTAGTACCTGCTCAGCGTTTTTGGAACCTCAACAAAGGTGACACCAAAAAAGTAAATACCAGGTACTTTTCCCTAATCGAGTAGATAGTCTAGTTCAGCCAGTTCCAAGTTGGCCAACAGTCTGAGGTACTCACTAACAGTACAGGATGTACTGTGTTATCCACACAGAAGCTGACCAGGGAATTCTTGAGGGATTGACAGAATAATGATGAAGGTGATATAAGTATGCCTTCCCTTAATATTATTGTTTTCGTAGTTATTTTCATGATTTTGGGCTGTAAAACAACAGAAAACAGGTAAAAATGCATGTCACGTTTTTCTATAGCTCAAAGTGACATCAGAACTTTTTTGGTCCACCCAACAGTCATAGAATCAATCATAGAAATCCACAGTCAGTTTATTATTATGTAAGACAGCAAAAGAAGCATAGCATGTTTTGCATTTTTGATTGAGAAAGACTTATGTGAGCAATTGCTAATCAAAATAGTGGCAGTAGGCGGTTTTATTGCTTTGAGTTAATGTTCTCTGAAAAGTACAGTGTGGGCTTCCAGCTATTATTGGCAAGCATTCTGATAAGACAAGTACCTGTTGATAGAGATGCAACAGAGAGCCGGTGGGTTTTGAATGCCAAGGACTCAGGAAAAAAGCAGGCCTTATATTTGAGGGTTTCTGCTGAGATTCAAAGAAGTGCTTCAAAGTTCTCCACAGACTACATCTGCAAGGTTTTCAGGACAGCACAGTTAGAGCGTTTGGATGCTTTATGAAGGAGCTGCTGCAGCGAATGTTCTGTGTGTCCCTTAATCATGGATGGATTATTGAATGGAACCACCCTCTGTTTGAAATGACTGTTTGTCACAAAGCTCTGTTAAATTTAGGGCTGTCCCCATGAACTACAAAGAGAGTCGATATATCTGCTAAGAGGCGCAAAATAAATATATAAAGATGCAAAACAGCTGCAAAACGTTGCCAGAATAACTACAAAGTGACTACAAAAGGCCACAGTGACACTAGAGAGGCTCTCAAAAGGACCAGAGAGACAAAGAAACGACCCCAGGTAGATACAAAATGACTGCAATGCAACATAACAATACTACTGCATTCGTTTTGTGTGCAATAGTTTACGTAAAGCTCTTTGGTCTGAGTGCACAAGACGTCACACGGCCATGAAGTCTCTCCACTGCATGTGACGACTTTCTAAAGTTATGCTACGTCGACTCCTCTCCTCTCCTCTTGGAAGCACCTTTCTCTCCTCCTCCTTGAAAGCAGACCTCATTTATCCAGAGCTCTGTTTGCTATTAGACAAAACACACAGAGAGGAAACATGCTGAGGCCTCTGAAAACGGAGCAGCTGTGCTCACTGGCTTATCTTCGACTGTAGGTCATTGTGCGATGGGCTGATAAATGGAAACTATTATGCAACAACTCCTGGCCTTTCCTCATTTGTTTCAAGCATTTGTGGTCTTGTTCAAGTCAAACACAACACTCAGTAAATCATTGTGAGTTCAGAACTGTTTTATTACAAGGGGGAGGAATGTTTCATGTCACTGGACAGATGTATTTTTTGATAAATAGCACCGGGTCAAGTTGGATTTTAAAGGTTCTATTATTGCAGCTGGACTCATACTTTGATCATGTTTTAAGGGAGACTGACCGGGGCTATTAATGATGGTTACTCTAATGGGCTAAAGGACCGAGCATATTAGGCTACATTCAGGCCGAATCAGGCGTCATGGTGAAAAAGCCCGTCCTCCCATTTATTTAGTGTGGGACTCGGAATCCTGGGACCTGGAAATTGGGACCCTGAAGCCGGGAGAAGGAGGCCGAAGGCTGGAAGAGGGGAAGCCAGAAGCCAGGCGGGTTAATGGAGAAAACAATGATACTCTCCCAGTCTCCTGCACTGTTGCACAAATCTGCACTTAACACTGTAACACCTGATTTTGACTGAATGCAGCCTTAGACCCTTAACATGTTCTCCACTGTTGTTTCCCCTGAAGTTAAAGTTGTAGAGCACTGCTTTATTACTGGCAGATTCTGTAATACTAAAGCTTTTTCCAACTCTTCATTGAAGCCAAATAATGTTTACAATGACTGAAATATTCAAACCGCACAACTTCCTGAACATCTGAAACTTTTCATTGTGTAGTTCTTAAACCCACAGAAAACCTTCTCAGTTGTTTTGTCTCTAAAATGTCAAAAAGGAGATAAAATGTTCATTACAACTCACAATAGCTGAAGGAGGAATCTCAAATTCCCTCATTTATAAAATCAATAGAGGAAAAGACTAATTTAGCTGTGAGAGGAAGTTGCAACTTTTTCACCTTCTTTCCAAGAGTTAAATCAGAAGACACTTTATTTTTAGCGAACCATTAGAGAGCCTTAGACTAGCAGGAAGTGATGTTGATGGGTGTATTTCTGATGATTTATTGGCTTCTTACTTGTAATCACTTGTTTTGCTTTCCCCCCAAAGTTTCTTTTAACAGTGAATCTGAATTCAAATTCCAGAAAATGTTTTACATACCGATTTATATTCCTTTCATGGTATAAAATTACATCGCATCACCATGTGAAAGGTTTTACCCACCACAAAGCTATGTGTTGTTCTGAGGAGATTAATGTCAGCAAACACACACACACAAACCTTTTATTTTTTTTAAAGTGCAGGCAACAAACACTGGAATCAACTTTGCTATTCCAGGCAAATAAAGATGGGAAACATTATCCCAGTGCCACAGTCACCTGTGACTGGTTTAACAGGTCAGAGGTCACATGGATGAATGAGTGTCTTGTCTGATTAGTGATCTCTGGTTTCTCGTTTGAACAGTGCTCTATTATCAAACTTTACTGTTTGCTGGCAGCTAAAAGAACGAAGTTTTTTCCTCTCTGTGTGTGTGTGTGTGTGCGTGTGTTTGGGCATTTCCAAGGCATCACTGGGTTTTCTTGGTAGACATGCTTGAAGTTAAACCACAATAAGTCCTGATTAAACTTCTCCCAGACCCATGTTTTTTTCTACCACAAATTTAAATGTGAAACAGTTTTAACCCTATGGGATTTTTAAACCGCACAAGCTGCATATCTGGGTGGAGAGTTGATGTAGATACACTGCAGAATGTATTTAGAGTTTATTTATTTATTATTGTAAAGAATTGCAATCAAGTATGTTTCATGTCTCTGCTAAGTGGAGCATTAGAAAAAACAAATGTAGCCCAAATTCAAAATTGGTCTACAAAAGTTTTTCAAAGTTCACAATTTACAAGGTACACATCCATCCAGTGACATCACTAAATTATTTACACAACCGCCCCCTTAATGCGCCCCCCCCCCCCCCCCAAAAGAAAAGAAAGGCACAAAATATTTTATTTATGGAATTTACTTAATTTATATGTTATAGTTTCATTTTAGCAGAACATGAGCGTCTTTTATGCGTTTCACTGTCCTGATCGATGACTAGAAGTATAGAAGAGACAAGTTGAGTGACAGTGACCCGAGCTGAGGATGACGTTGGTACGTTACATGCAATTAAATACTTCCCTTAAACCAAAGATGGACAAATGTCGACCCCAAAGTGCAAACCAGGCTAAAACATCTGCCTTCCCCCCCCCCAAACCAAACCTTCTGATAGAAAAGTAGAGCAATGTTGGTTCCACACAATTTGAGCTTGAGTTTTTTTGTAAATGGACGGTAGTTCCTGGTAAGATGAGACAAGTGAAAATCTGCCCGCAAAGATTACCTGCAACACATTTAACTGTATTCATACTCACTGATGATGATGTGATGTCATCGAGGAAAGAGTAGACATGTCATCATTTCTACAAACAACACCACTCGTGTGATGTATCTTATAATTTACTTTAGAGAATAAGTGCAGTACCATGCATGTGAATTGTGTGCAGGTAACAAGGTGTAGCTCCCTCATCTTCATGATGAATTAGTACTCACAGCTGTAAATCTGTTTCTGCTCATTGCTTCTCCCACTTGGCTGAGCAGTAAAATAAGGTTTATGCCATTTATAGACAAACAACTCGCATCACATTTTGATCATATATGCAAGCACGGATAATGTAACTAATAATAAGTTAATAAAGCCCAATATGCATGATTTCTACTCTTTCTTATTCTTTTTGCGACAGTATTTTGGACTTCTGTTGAGCAGCTGTCGGATGTGGGTCTGGGTTTATGATGTTTTACCAGTTTGATTAATGTACTGGAATAATCTATGATGTTGTAGAGATCATTGAAATGAAGAAACATGTCATCTTAACCTAAATTAAAGATATATCAGGCTGCCAGGCTCAACAGGAAAATTTGGTAAAAGATCAGCATTATCCTTAACTCATATTCGGATGTGCAAACTTTAACAAAGGACATATTATATGGAAGTACTGAGCCCTCGAGAGCTGTGTTAGTGTTCCCAGAAAATCCATAACTGTGTCTGTCAGCACTGTAGTAAAGCCTCAAAAGTCAGATGTGTGCCACAGCCAAGAGCGTAAAACTTTGGAACGACTCCCCAGCATTTATCAAGTTAAAGCCTTAAATCTTCACAGTGAGTTTAAATGTCACTTTTTCACGTGTTTGGCTGTGGAATAATAAACTGGATGGTTCACTTAGAGTGAATGAATAGGGGGACTGTTTGCTTTTAGGGATTTTATGGTGACAGAGTGGATATGAGGTGGGAGTTACAAGCGTGTGTCCGTTTTCTCTCTGATTGTTTTTATATGTTTGCATGTGGATTCTAACATAAGAACACACTCAAAAACACCACATGTAGATGCAGATATGTATGGCCACATAAAACAATGACAAAGACAAAACACACACTGTCTTGTTCCCGTGTCATGGCCAGGGGTGTGTGTGTGTTTTCCAGAGCCCTGGCATTCCTATTAAAACACACACATTCCGCAACAAACACATGTGGTTGATATTTATAGCTCCAGTGTTGACGTCACCCTGGCAACCAACACTGAAGGGCGGGATTTCAAAAAACACTGCTTCCTGTCTGGGAACCCTCAGCATGAAGAGAAGGACTTACACAAACACACTTTTCTCCACAGTTCTGATCACATTTTTGCTTCATTTAATCTCTTTATCCAGTGAGCTGGTTTTTTTTATACAGTCTGTGGTTTTGAACAATTCTCCCTAGTTTTCTGTTTGGGGACGACGTGTCTACACAACAGCACACGCACACACACACACACACACACACACACACACACACAGTAATCTGGTAGTAACTCCAAGGAAAAGATCACTGCTGATGAGATGAAAAATGTCTGCAAAAAACACGCAGTTCAGTTTTTGCTTTTGATTGTTAACAGAAATGAGGTTTAATTGACATTAGTCATGTTTCCATGAATATATTTTGATGATGATTTCGTTTTCATGGAAACAGCATTGTTCTAAGAAATGTTTTTGGCAGAAAGGCGGGGTACATCCTGGACAAGTTGCCAGTACATCACAGGGCCAGGGCATAGAAAGACAAACAACCAATCACACCTACAGACAATTTAGAGTCACCAATTCACCTCTTTGTATGTTTTTGGATTGTGGGAGGAAGCCGGAGTACCTTAAGGGAACCCACACAGACACGTGGAGAACATCCAAACTCCACACAGAAAAGTCCCAGGTCCTCAGGTGGATTAGAACCCAGAATATTCTTGCTGTAAGTCCACAGTGCTACCCACTACACCAGCATGCCGCCCAAACACAATTTCACAGAAAGGTTTTTTTGGCCTTACTTGTGGTGTTTTTTTGCTTTTTTTCACATAAATGTTTAAATACTTTATTTAATATTTAAACATAAAAACACTTTCTAAATGCACACCATTTCTAAGTAAGTTCTGATTTCATTCTGATTTAATAATTTTCATTCTGATTTGAGTTTCTGTTTCTGCTCCTTGAGAGGAAGAAGAAACTTTACCAATGTTTTCCCAGTAAGTTTCGCATTCTCAGATTAATTTCTCCATTTTCTTGTCGATTACCAAAATAACTGGTTTCATTCCTTCTTCTTTGAAATATATTCGCACTTGGCAAACAGCTGCTGTTGTTACTGGTTTGCGACCTTAACTTCTTCTACTCTGCCAATTAAAACCATGTACAATATGGCGCCACCTTACAAAGCTAAACTTTGTGTAACTTAGTCTACTAGAAAACCACTTGATGCAAACACACCTACTTTGCATTTTCTTTCTTGTTTGTGACTTTTCAAAAGTCTGCTTCAAATTTCCTTGACAGCCAGATAAAATCATAGCTACTGTCATGATTGCTGCTTTAGAGATGTTATGGCATCATTTTCAGCATGTGCAGCGATGGATTTTTCCCAGAGAGACCACTCATTAGAACAGTGGTGGATTTTTGTACCTTAATATGATGTCATGCCTACTTGTGACCCCTCATCACAGGCTGCATGACTTTAACTAAAGAGTGATTTCCCCTCAAGATTCTTTCATATGATCATTTGTAGAGGCTTAAAGAGGCCAAACTCTATAGTATTTCACGATAGAAGATAAATCATCATCTGATGACTTCTT
Organism: Chaunax sp. Z400; assembly: GCA_037577475.1. Taxonomy (NCBI): domain Eukaryota; kingdom Metazoa; phylum Chordata; class Actinopteri; order Lophiiformes; family Chaunacidae; genus Chaunax; species Chaunax sp. Z400. The sequence continues at coordinate 20,919,057 of CM075187.1, read as the reverse complement.
ACTATTCAGCTTGCAGCCCCTTTCTGGGATGTCGACATTTATCAAAAATTACAATTGAAAATAAATTAAATTGCAGAGAATTTGCACTGGGATTTTGTTCAGATTTTGAGCATGGGGTTGTATTGTTGTTATTGTATCTCACTGACGTCAAAATCTTAAATAAGCTCATTTTAAATTATTTTATGATAACATTTTGTTGTTCTTCACTTTATGTTATTTTATACAAAATCAACATATCCAACATATTTTTTTTCATTTTACTTTTTATTATCTATTTTTTATTATCTATTTACTACTTAGGAGGCCAAGTTTCTTTACGTATTTATTTATTTATTGTCTCTGACATAGCCCACTCATGTCTGCTGTCTAATGTTTGTATGGTCTTGGTTGACTGTGTAAACCTAATTGCCCTTTTGGGGATAAATAAAGTTGTTTGAAAGTTGAAACTTGAAAGAGTTTAGCTCGTGAACCCTCGTGGGGCATCCCATCCCCAGTCCCGGTGAATGTGTCCGTTAATGTTTCACCTTTTACGATCTCTGTTGGGCCACTGATAAAGAGCAGCGGTGCCGGCTCCTCTGCAACGACACCAGACTTCTTTTAAGTGATGAGTCGGTGGGTCAGTGCTGTAAGAGAGAAGCCATACTTTTCAGTCTCACCATCAACACTCGATGGAGATAGACCACAGGGCTGGTCATGGCTCCTGATTTTGTGCTCTTACTGTCAGAAGGAGCAGATAACTGAGCAAGTAAATGTCTGGGCTGAGAGCGGGACTCTCCCTCTGAGTCACCGTGCCCTACATGGGAAAAACATTAAGAGAGGCTCGATGGCTGATGCAAACCTCAAGTTTGGATTGAAAAGGGAAGTAAAGGTTTGAATCCTTCTCTCACGCACATATAAATAAATAAGTCTGTTTGTGTTTGTCCATGTAGAGAAGCAGCCGTAGGGCTCTAATTCTCTTCTTTATGTCTTTGGATTTAAATCAATTCCTTTTGTCTGTTTGTTGACACACACATTTACACACAGACACACAGACTGTACCTTTGATAAAAATTTCAATCTCGTTGAGTCCTTCTCTGCTTGGTCTCAAAAACTTTTCTAGTCTGACATAAATAGATTCTTTTTTAAAAAGCAGCTGAACTGGCATTCGCTCTGTACCTCAGTTTAAAGCCCTGTATAACGATTACCTCATAGAGCACATTATGGAAAATGTCCTAATGGCAGCTGGCAGGCATTCAGTCATTCTCACTTTAACAGCACGATGTTTAAACTCTGCTTCCAGGACAAAGCTGATGTTTAACTTGAACAGTCTGGTGTGTGTGGGGGGGTTTATTTCCTGGTACTGACGATAATGAGGTGATTCAAATTTATCCTTCTTTCAGTCACAATCTAACCGCTTTCTCTCCTTCTCCTCAGACCGGTACGATGGATAGATAGCAGGAGGAGGAAGAGAAGATGTCGTTCCTTGGCATGGACTTTGTCAAGAAAAAAGAGATAGGTGAGGCTTGAGCCAATGGCTTCTCACTTTTACTAAAATATGGAAATCACCAAATGCTCTTTTAGCAGGTTTACTTAAAAAGTTATCAATGGATTTTGATGAATTTATGTTTGGAGAGGTTGGGTATGACCAATTTGGTGGTCTGGATCATCATCTGGATCCTTTCTTTCTTTAAATCATTCATTTTCTCTAACCGCTTATCCTGTGTAGGGTCACGGTGGGTCTGGAGCCTATCCCAGCTGACTTTGGGCGGGAGGCGGGGTTCACCCTGGACAAGTCACCAGTTCATCACAGGGCCACATAGCAAGACAAACAACCATTCTCACTCACATTCATGCCTACAGTCAATTTAGAGTCACTAATTCACATCTATTACATGTTTTTGGTGATGGGAGGAAGTCGGAGAACCCAAAGGGAACCCACACAAATACGGGGAGAACATGCAAACTCCACACAGAAAAGTCCCAGGTCCTCAGGTGGATTTGAACTCAGGACCTTCTTGCTGTGATGCAACAGTGATGCACGTGGTGATTACAGGATTTGTGTTGTACACGTTTCTTAATTCATGTAAATAAAGTAGAATCATTTCTCTGTCTTTTCCAATCAGAGCTGGAGAGGAAACTCCGAGCCAATGACCGCGAGTACAACCTCTCCTTTAAATATGCAGTAAGTAGCGATGCTATATGTGTGGGTTATTGGTGAGCGTTCCACTCATAAACGTCATCCATGTCAGCTGGTGTTGTGCGAAACAAAATGTGACTTCTAAAATGGAGAGGGGGGATGGACAATGGATTGTGTCTTTTAGATTAAACAGTCTATTGCTGCAGTTTACAGATTTTTCCAAGAGAAATTCTCCAGTGGGGTGTGTCTCACTGCTTGAGTCTCTGGCTATCAGAGGCTGGACAGCGTTGGGTTGCTTCTCGGTAAACTCAAAAATAGATACATATAGTTTAGCATTTAGCAACATGGATTTTGTTAAATTATGATAAATCATCCAAGCTGTTTATTATACTCACAATAAGAGGTGCCACGTCTAGAATTATAGGCTGCTACATCTGTATGGAGGATAATTTTATTAAATCAGGGATAATAGAAAATAAATTGTTAATAAATTACTATTACTTATACTCATCGACTGCTAAGGTTGATTAAGACAGACAAAACTGTGTATGTTAATTCAGTGTATATACACACTAAAATAAATATATACATAGACATATATACATTTCAGTATATTACATATGCATAAATGTACATACATATACAAAGAGACAGACATGTTGCAACTTTATAAGAGTTCGAACATGTAATAAGGAATTCAAAAGTCACAAATGGAAATTGTTAAATGTCAACGGAAAAAGTTTTTTTTTCTATTCTAAATATTAAATATTCCATTTTATCATGTAGATCTATTTTTAGATTTAAAAAAAAATATTCCTCCATCAAACTTCAAGGGAATAAAAACTAGTGGAAAATATCAAAACGGATGTAAATGTTTCTCCTGCTTGTGTAATGAAACATTTCCAGCCAGAACTAATCTCTGGTCTGTGGGTGGTGGTGTTGGTGAGAAATCCAGTGATAAAGCTGTGGTTGGAGTCACAGTCCGTGTGGCTGGAGCTTTCAGCCTAATGATAAGATCCACCTGGCACCAGATTACTCTCTTAAAGTCAAACATCTGCAAACTCTCAAGGATTCTTCACAAAACCTGAGCAATGGTGCTAATGAAGGGTTTCAGGGGACATGAGAAGCTCTCCTAGGAAATTAGTTCAGTCAGACTTTAAACTTCTACCTCAACAGTTACAGCGTCTGGCTTATCTGTCCATTACATACCAGAACAGTCTGGTAACGGCATGAAAGAGAAACAAAAACGAGACAGTTTGACAGTCTCAACATAGAATGAGCATTGCACCATCATGATGATCATCATCTATGTGCATTAGCTAAGGCATGAACAGACAGAATATAGTGCATTTTATTGGTATAACACACAACTGTTTATATAGTATTATGATTACACAACATTTGGTGGTCATAATGCATTAAAATGCAGAAATGGAAGAGGAGAAGAAGATAAATATTATTCTTTGGAGCAAAAGTTTTTATCATTATTATTATTATTATTATTTTGTATTTTATGGTGTATGGATTTTGAAGACATTATAAACTAAACCAGAGAGGTGTATGTTTTCAGTTTTATTTCACAGAATAAACATGAATATTATAACCTATGATAGAGTTTTATAGCCCTGGAATAACAATAATGTTACCTCAAGTCAATTATTATTAATTATTGTTATTATATTAATGTTACCAAAAGGTGAACATCACTTGCACTTCACCTAAAGTCCGCCAGTTTTTCACCGTGTATTTAATTTGAATAGTTTAGTGATTCCTGTGACACACAGTAGCCACACCAACACAATATGGTTGTCAGCCCATAAAGATAACATAAACCTGGATTATTTGGTTAAAAGGAAGGCCTCTGTATTGTAATCCTTTTGTTCTTACTGTAGATTAATTTAATGAGGCCTTTGTCTTCTATCTTCTTTCCCATCACATCTATGAATATCCGAGGGACCCCAAACATAAGTAAATATTTGTTCAAAATCATGAATGTGATTACCCGCCATATACCAGTCTTATCATCCCGGGTGCATTAAGTAATTTCCCATTTAACATGAAGGGTGTTATGCATTCATATAAACGCACACATGCTGCACACACCAACATGTACAATAACAGACATCATTTTTCCACCAGTGGTTGTCTGTGTACACTCAGAAAGTTAGTTGTTGTGTTTGGTTTCTTTGTTAAAGTTGGGGTGAGCGATTCTGGAGAAAGACTTCAGTGTGCTTGCATTATCCCAAATGTTTCCTACAATGTTAAAACAGTCAAGCTAATTGTGTGTGTTTTATTTGGTTTCCTGTCGCTATAACTTCCTGGAGAGAGTCAGAACTTGAGGAAGGAAGTCTGTGAAAGCGCCACACCATAACATGAACAACGTTTCTGTCTGAGTCACTTTAGACGGACAGAAGCTGCTGCTACTGTATGAACAAGCTGATACCACCTTTCACTGTTTGCCATGTTGTTTTTCAGCTAATGTTTTAATGCATGTTGTTTCAGCTCCATGCCTCAGTAGCCGATATTGGATCGCTGCTTTAGCTTTGTGCCGTGTAACTTTAATACAATGTCAGTGTATTGTAAAGCTAAAATAAAAGCCTACACATGAATTCAAGTCAATGGATATGTTACTGCTGAATTAATGTTAACCATTATTCAGTATAATGATAAACCACAATTTTCTTCCCCTCCGTTGCACCTCTTCCAGACAAACGCCATCAAGACCTCCAAGTACAACCTCTTCACCTTCCTACCTCTTAACTTGTTTGAGCAGTTCCAGAGGATTGCTAATGCCTACTTCCTGTTTCTGCTGGTGCTCCAGGTGAGGAGAACAAATGCACACGCATGCAAAAGCTAATAAAATGCCAATATTTTGAAATGTCTCAAGTAGTAAAATGGAAATTAGACTTATAAGGTGACCACAGAGTGTCCGGCTTCGTTTCGGTGTAAATTTTTAACACAGAATCAGGGGGTGCATGTGCATGTGTACTTCCTTAAATTAATTTGTGGTATTGTTGAAATGATATCCATCGGGATTGAAGAAGCAAATATTCAGAGGTAAAGAATTAACACTAACATTGCATTAATGTGCACAAGCTATCGACAAGCAGAGAGAGAGAGAGAGAGAGAGAGAGAGAGAAAGGGGCAAGGAGGTGCTGAGAATATCAATGTGCTCTACAATGAAATAAGAATGTACCCATTATAAAAAATAACTAGAAAGCTCTCAGAGAGTGCGTACCTCCCACAATTCCATTGTCACTAAACCTGAACAATTGGAAAATATTTTCCACACTATGTCAAAAACAAAATCATGTAACAATTGTTAATTAGCAGACCTCTGAAAGAACCAATGGGCACACTTGTGAGTGTGCACAATACATGTACTCTGTTTTGTATCCCCTGTGAGGAGGATCATCAATTGTTGCATTACACACACTATGGTGATGATGTCACTTTAGTTGGATCTGCATCATGCTGAATTATGTAATACCACCTAATTCCTGGACCCTGGAAACCTTCTACAAGCATTTGGAATCATGTGTTTATCATCAGTAGTTATCAACAAATGTGTTATTTTTCATGATGGCGGATCCAGATCTGTTTTTCATCCAGATATAACTTCTTACCTTTCACAGATACATGAAATCCATTTGAATGACTGAATCTGAATTATCTAAGCTACATGTCGGTGGCAGTGTCATGTTTCTCCCCCTCTCTGTACCCAAAACACGTTGGCCCCCTTCCAAATATGTGTTTTAATCTCCCGGATCCAGACTATGATGCAGATCTACACACAGTTGGTCTATTATTATGTTTTCATGGTATCAGCCCAAAAAAAAAAAAAAAAAGGCCTTGTCTCTCAAAATATTTGATCCAGAATCTGCATCCATACCCTGATCCGCCTCAAGGTGTAATAAACCCTTCCTTCGTCCAAGATTCCATCAAAATAAACATTTACAAATATCTTTTGGGCAAACAGACAGACAAACAAACATGATCCCTTAACCCCGTCCAACTCTTGTTGGCGCAGGTTGTTCCTACTTATTCATTTAATTTTGCTAATTGCTACATTGTCCTTCAACTCTGCTAATTGTTAGATGGTGTCTTTCTGCTAATTGCTTAGGTGTTGTCGTGTTGTTGCCATTCCATTCTATTAATTGCTATGCGGCCATTTCATTCTGCTAATTCCTACTCTGCCATTTCATTCTATTGCTTGCTATGCTGCCAGTTTACTCTACTAATTGGTACACTCTGTGACGGCTACTTTCATTGTCTGCACACTGTTATGTTAGCCAACAATGAAAGTATTCAAAAATCTTGTTTTTACCCCAGTAACAAGATAATAGCCACACATGGACCCCCATCTAAAGGTATATATATATTGTAGTGGGAGAAAAGCGACATAAAATGAATCAGTCCTAAAATCACCTGATATATTGATAATTCAAATCTGTGTGTAGCTCACATGTTAGGGATACACTGAGTGCGTTTTGTTGGGAGACTAAATGTCAGACATGTTTTAATTTACAGTGAAAATCGCACAGTCCATCTTGAGATCATAGTAGAACTATATGTGAAACCACATGAAACTGTCAGCCTGCTGACAGACTGCACTGTGAGAATAACTGTCTCACACACTTGCAAACATACAGACCCACAACAAGAAGCTGCCTGTTCTCACAGTGAAGCTGTTCGTCACCTTAACAGGATGTGGATGAATCAAGTGAAATGAGATCAAGGATGTCGAATATGTAGCACAGGAAATTGCCTCATCGTGTGCAAAAGTGTTGCAATGCAGTGGTCATCTGCAGGGGCTGCCATGCACGCAGACAAGGATGAATCAGAGCACAACTGTTTTAAATAATTCATAGATGTCATATATTTTCTATATATGTCAACATCCATGTTGTCTATACGTCGGTATTTATTTATTTATTTACTTACGTACTTACTTACAACTTAAAAATGTTCTCGGAGCCATACCAGAAACTAATCAGCTCTTCTTTGCTACATGGCTTAACCTTAATCATTTCTGTTGTCATGTGTGTTTTCTTTGTCTTTAATTGTTTGCCCACAATTTTTTGTTTGCCCACTTTTTACAGGTTTAACCAACTTGTGTGTCTTGTGTGTTCTCTCCAGGTGATTCCTCAGATCTCCTCTCTGTCCTGGTTCACCACCGTCGTTCCTCTGGTCCTCGTGCTCTCAGTCACTGCTGCCAAGGATGCCACTGATGATATTGTGAGCACTTTTGCAAATATATAGTTTGTGTAGCATTTCTTTTCTTCTTTTTTTTATACTTTATTTTTATCAAGCGTTTCAACTGTTTACAATTCATATTCAATAATATACAGTTAGGTTGTTTGTTTTTTTAAATTAGGTAGACAGATAGCAAAGTAATAAACATAATTAAATATATAAATAAGTAGATTAGATAATAAATCAGAAAATGAAGAAAGAAAATGGAAAGAGAAAAAAAAGGAGCATAATGTATGTTCAATATTATCCCTACTTACATATATTCAATGCATATTTCTGCATATACGTATCCACATACACTTATATATACCTATATATACATCTATTATTCCCCTATATATACATTCATGTACACATATACACATACACGTATACCCCTTTACACATGCATATGCACATGAAAGAAAAACAAAAAAGGTTTCCCATCCTTACATAAAAGTGATATAGTTATAATTTCCCACTCATCTAGGATACACCTTTCGTGAAATACATCAACTATATTCCTTATTTTGTGAGACACTTCTATGAATTTCACTTCTTTAATCGTGTTTTTCCACCTTTCTAAATCTGGGGTAGCATTTCACCTCTAACAAATTCTATCACATTGATTTTAGGTACTGTATACGAGTACAGTAAACAAAGTATGAAACAGTTTTATTTTCGGAATGATGACTTTAACTTTCGTCTTTATCTGCATCTAGGTGTGCGTCAAAATATACATGTACGATTATCATGAAAAACATTTATAATTTTTTCTGGTGGACTTAAAATAGTGGTTCCTAAAATGTTCCTGCCACATTCTAAAGGTTTTATATTTAATATAGCAACTTTTAACACTGACAAGTATTTAACCAAATTAATTATAGGATGGAATCAAGCTACTGATCCTCATTGAGTGACTGATTTATTATCTGCTTTGTATTTTCCCTGCCTCGTTATTAATTAGAGCAGCATGTTTTTTAAAAAAAAGCACCTTTATCATTTTTTTGGAAGCACTGGCTTCAAACAATGTATGTTTACATTTAACTGGCAAGTAAACCTTTCAGGTCCTGTGAGCCAAGAGCTGTGAGCTGGTTATACTTAAAAACTATGAGAGCAAAGACCAGTTTTCACCAGTTGTCACCACTTTTAATTTAAGGCGGCCTTTTCTTAAACTCAACCATTTTCCCACCTTAACTATGAGGAAAGGCTTTTAAAACAGTCATATGGGTAAGAAGACCTGATTATCATTTACAGAGTAACATTTCGTCCCACAGGTTGACTCCTCTGGTCTGTCATCTCAAACATACGCAATAAGGATAAGATATTTACCAGCTAATCAGGGAGGAAGTTTCCAATCTGACGTAAATTAATTTGATCATATCTAGTTTTCAATATTAATCTCGCCACATGGAGTAAAAACAGTATATTTATGCAAATTCTTGTAACTCTTGTATGTGTTATTTCATGTTATCTCATGTTGCTGATAATCACTATTTACTCTCGAGCTGTGGGAAAAACAGCCTCACTGACATCAGCACTCTCATATTTGTTTTTCAGTGCAAGGGTTTATGAGTCTGCTCTCAACATCAAATTAAAGCTCCGACTGTTTCTCTGGTTGATTAACTTTTGATTTAAGCTCAGTTTATACGAAGTTGACCTCAGGCTGACAATTTCTTTACATTATTTCAAGAAGCGTCTAAGAAATAGAAACCTCCAGGTTGAAAATCAAAGTCTACGTGACACTTCACATTTCGACTCTGAGGGATTTTCTGTTAAAAGATTGCTCAATCGATTGTTTCGTCAGCCAGATTTGTTCAGATCTCACGATGTAGTTCTCCTTTAGTGACAATTGATTTCATATGGCGGTTGATTAAGAAATAAAAATTCCCCGCTGCCCTGCAGGCTCACATGTTAATCATAAGTCATGCAGGAAGTACATTTTTTTTTTTTTTTTGGTAATGGTCAAACTGTTTTTTTTCTTCTCTTTAATCCCTTTACTGGAACAGAAGCAGAAGGAAACAAAGAAAGGGAAATGACTTTTCATTTCAGCTCTCAAGGTCAGCCAAACATACGTGTGTGTGTGTTTGTGTGGCGGCCTGTAACCTAATACCAAACCCCCAAAAGAAAATGAGTGTTTTCATGGATTAAACATTAGCTGCTGGAGAACAAAAGTCTTTTTGTTTTGTTGTGCTAGCGACCCTGAACCGTTCTCACCACCGATGCCCATCTGTTGTCCTTGTTGTAGCCTCTCTGTGTTCGGGCCTGGTTTGATCTCAGCAGGTACACAACGGCTCAAGGCTGATGTTTGGCCGGGTGCACCTTGCAAAACAAACGCTGAAATAACTGTCACCAGTGTTAGGAAAGCCACTGCGAAGTGACACTTATGCAATGAACCGCTCACTTAATTGTTGTAATATAGGAATTTAGGAGAGACATAGTTTTTGTATGTCTTTTACAGATGAGATGATATGATTTTATGTCGAAAGATATAATGTCAGCGTAATTAATATGAAGAGGATTTTTTTTTAGATTAGGATCAGGCCTCGTTTTTCTTTTCTTTTAAAAAAAAATCTAGTCCAGTGGCCCCCATATTGGGAAGGACAGGGAAGATAATGTTGAGGGGAGATGATTAACAGAAGAGTACAGCAGAAAAAATATTTAAACTTCACAAAGTTATGCTTATTTTGTCAGACTTCCCTTTAATCTTTCTTTTTTAGTCTGTAGTGGAACCTGACACCAATAGACTGATGAAGGGGAGGCATGTTGATATTTTTAAGGGGTCACGAGCCAAAATAATGGGAACCTGATCGTCAGTGTCAGAAATTAGGATGGCAACAAATATTTTTATTGGTTGTTGTTTTGCCTGAGGCCTTTACCTGGTTTTTCTTAGATGTTAACAAATTAATTTAAAAGGTGTTAACAGAAACTCCTTGACCTGCTACAAAGTAGAGCATGAAACCCGTGTGGGTTTTTTTAGTTGTTTTTTTGTGTGGCTTTTTTTTTTTAGATAGAGACAGCTGAAGAGGAGGCAGATACTGTGGGAGAGAGCGACAGGGGAGACATGCGGCAAAGAGACACAGTCGAGTCGGCGGCCGCCGAAAAACCAAAGTGGATTTAACACAAAATTAAACTCAAATGTAACTTTTTAGAGTTTACATCTGTCATTCATTCATGCATTTTTCACTCCAGTTGTTTTTTAAGAACTGTTACACTACGGTAATTCAGGAATGGAGGACCCACATGCAGACTTAAGACAGAGACAAGGAAGTACAGGTCAAGGGTTTAACCCCAAAAAGTCCAATATACGGGCCGGGACAGGGATTGGATCAGGAGAAGTAAAGAAAGACATGACATGAAAAATCAAAATATCAAAATCAAAATAAAACAGTGAACTCTAAACTATAACAAATGAGGTAATAAATTACAAAATGAACCAGGAAACATTATCACATGAAACTAAACCTGTAGAACATCCTGTAGAACATGTATGTGAATGTTGAAGAGACGTCCCCTGAGTAGAAGGAACGGAAGTTTTTATGACTTCCTATGAGTGTTCAATGTTGTTGTTGTTTACATAGCGACTATTCATTAACAGTCATATCAGGGCGTTAGCACGTAAAACACACACTCTTCATTCCACACGTGCTCACTCTCTCCAATCATTACAGTAAATATCCTTTTGAAATACTAGACATATTATTTATTTGTTTAATCACAAATCAAAAATGTCTGATCCATCTGACTGTCCTGTCTCAGTTGTCACAGAAACGGCAGGATGGTGGAGACTCATTGGTTAGAAGGTTTACCTCACAGTACAATCTGCTAGTTGGTGACAGATAACATCATTAGAATTTTTGTCAGAACTAATCAGTCGTCAAATTCAGTTTCTTGTGATCTCTTCTTATGACTCAGCAATGTTTTTTTTTGTGTGTGTTTGTGTTTGTGTCTTCTTTCCAGAATCGCCACAGGAGCGACAATCAAGTCAACAACAGAAAAGTTCAAGTCCTTATTGATAGAAAGTAAGTACATATGTATAGTTTGTTCATGGTTTGTCGGAAATGCACCTGTGCTCATACTGTATATCCAATTTCAGAGATCTGCATCCTGGTTTTTTGTCTATGTATGTATCTGTAGAAGCACCATCAGGGTCCATTTCATTTCAGACAGGTGTCCCTCAGGGAGCCTTATTGGGTGTGCTACCAAAACTACAGAGAGGCCCTGAAAGATCGTTGAAGTCAAAGGATTTTTTATTGTTTTTTTGTTTTTGTTTTTTGATGGGGGGGGAATGAAGCCCATTTGCCCATCAAATCCTGTGTACAAATCAAACATGCCTCACATATTTGAAATAGCAGACATCAGGTCAACAGGATGCAACAGAAGTCCACCACCCTGCAGCTGCTTCCTCTATTCCTTGTGTATTCCTTGTGTGTGAGTTTTCTATCACACACAAGGAATACACTCGTGGTTAGAAATACAGGAATTTATAATAAAGACATACAATAAAGGTCAGAACTATCAGTGCCCTGTCTATAAACAGAAGGTCACACTAGGGTCTTAATTTGTCGACATGACCACACCCCTGTGAGAAATGTTTGACCCTGCACCAAAAACAGTCTAATATATTATTAATATATATTAGTAATTTAAACATCTTACTTAGTGAAGTCTTCATATCTATAAATACATAACCCTGGTGGAGATACTAAATTATTTTTAATATATAATTTAAATAAATTGCATGTTTTTTTTGTTTTTACCTTAAAATACATTACATTATATAACATATTGACTCTGAGTAATAACTACAGCCCTGTCAGAAGTGATCATAAACGGACAGAGGAGGTCGAGAGAAAAGGTTAATTATATAAGTGAAGTTGTTGTAACTTTCATCAAGATATGCACAAACACAGGACAACACTTCAGATTTAATTTCCTCTCCGGTCGCCAGCTGTCATTTTAGATTATGTATGGTACACTGGATATAAATATTTGCATCTAGGTGGAGTCTGTGTTTCCTCCTGCCTGTGCTCTTGTTGACGGCTGGCCAGTACGTCTGTGTCCACTGTTTAGAGCGCCATGGGAAGCAGCTGCAAGATGGCAGGATGCTTTTCTTAACAACATAAGATTTGGTATATAATGGATCTGGAGTACAAACAAAGAGTTTCTTCTTTTGCTCAGAGGTTTTAATGAAACCATTGGGGTGAATAAACATGTTCCCATAAATTGAATCAGATTTTATTTCCAGGAAGGACTGTTGATTCAGGTTTGGTTTGTAAGGACTGACGGAGGGTAAACCTTTGTGTGTACAGGAGTAGAGCTATTGCTCAAACTAATAATGTTTCATATCTGATGTGTGCATTAATTGCATTTTCATTTTAATAGGAAAAGAGTAAAATTATTTTTTAACTGCATTACATTTAAGCCTGCTGTCTGAAATTGTTGTCTCAGTGGCAGTGAGAGTAATTATACAAACACTGTCAATGTGCTGTTTGCTGTAACTTACTTCATCACCACAGTTACTCCCTGCTTCAGCTCTGACAGACCAATCCTTGGTGGTCGACGTTAAATGCGTCACTACCGATGTGCCAGTGCAGGCAATATTGTGAAATACAGAGAGATTTATCTGATGGGGATTTCTTAATTAGCGCTGTGTGAGCATGTCTGGAAAATGTTTGTATGTAACAAAAGTTTACCTTTATGCTGAAATCTAGAAATGCAGGTTTAAAAGTATAGAACAATGTCTGCAGTGTAAATAGTGAAAATTATCTTTGTGATTATTTATTTAAATTACATTAGCATGCAAATGTGTCTTGCAAACATGCACTAAGTTTACAATAGTAAATTAGAATGAAAAAGTAAAAACAAAAAAGTAAATTATGGTAAAGTAAATAATAATCATAATAATAATAATAAGAAAATTAAAAAATGATTAAAAAAATACAACAATAATTAAATTTAAATGATTACAAGAAAACAAACTAGAAAGAAGTTTAAGAAAACAATCTATTTGTATTCTAACCAAGTTGTAAAAACTCACTAGCAGACAGAAAATGAATACAGGAAACTGGCAGGAACATGCAGTGAAGGACGGTGACTAAAATTAGGATGTCTTTGGTGTTTGGTGCTTATTTTTGGTTTATTTCCTTACAACTTTCAAAGAAAAGGGAAAAGAACACCTTTTCTCTGACGTCTGCAGACATGCACACACACATAGTCCAAACATCCACTGACCTGCCTGATCCTTGTTCCCAGACTGCGCAGCGAGAAATGGATGGATGTCCAGGTGGGAGACATCATCAAACTGGAAAACAACCAGTTTGTAACTGTGAGTAAATTAGTGAAAATACAATGTTCTTGTTTTGCATTATTTTCCATTCCTCGTCAGATTTCACCATTTCCACTTATTTTCTTTGCCTTTTGCTCCTTTATCCAGCTCGATTTATTGTTTTGTTTGATTTTTAAAGCATCATGTTTGCCTGATGAAGACCATTCAAAATTGAAATACTGCATTGTTACATTTTCGAATGAGAATTTGTTATACTTTTCAGACAGCCACTCTTTTCCCTTTGTAAACAACAGAAATCCAACCAAGTTGTCAGTAAAAGCAAAGTTTTAACTGGTGTTGCCATGACACTTATAATATATAGTACTAATAGTATGATGAAGTGGAGCTCTGATGGCCTCATTCTGATACAATCACTGTGTAATTTCAGGCTGACCTCCTGTTGCTCTCCAGCAGTGAACCTCTCAACCTGGTCTACATTGAGACGGCAGAGCTGGATGGGTTAGTATATTCTGTAACATCGTGAGCTCGATTAACTTACAAATACAGTAGTGCATCAACTGTTTTACACATTGTAATTCATTGTCTCTCATTTTTTGCACTGCATCCCTATTCCTACTGCTCACCTACTCTTCTCCTCTTCCTCCCTTTTGTCATCATCTCTGCTTGCTTCTCCTCAACCCTTCCTCATCCCCTTTTCCCACCTTCTCCCTACATTTTCTTTTCCTTATTTTCTTTGTGTTATCCTCCCATCCTCTCCTTTCTTTATTGCCCTCCTCTCTTCATAGAGAGACTAACCTGAAGGTGAGACAGGCCCTGACTGTGACAGGAGACCTGGGAGACGATATCGAAAAACTGGCAGACTTCAACGGTAAGACGACGATTACTAATACCTTTCCTAATACTCTTACTAATACTCCTACTAATACTATTACAACAAGCATGCACAGCACAATTATAAGCACACACAGTAATAAGCAAGGAGCGCTTACACAAATCATAAGTCAAATCATACCCGGGTATAAATACACCAGAAAATGTACAGTAACGTTGATGTGATTATATAAATTTGATTAATTTACTTTTTTTAAATATTGGTGAAATTCTATTTCCCATGATGAGAAGGTTAAGAGACACTTTTAAAATTATATATATATATATATATATATATATATATATATATATATATATATATATATATATATATATATATATATATATATAGTGGATAGCAAAACACATAGTAAATAAATAAGTAAATAAACAAAGTGAGTTATTACTACTCACTCAGCTTTTGTATTACAGCTCTTAACAGTTTTTGTGTTTTTCAAAGCCATGAATGAACAAATTGAAAGTCAAAGACCCAAAAAATTCTTCCACCAATAGCCACACATTAATTATATGCATACATGCTTTAATAGTTCATTTCTCATACTCAGAATGAATGACTTCTTTTTAATCACTTTGCTTTCTACTGTTGTCTTCTGAACATCAGTGCCCACTGTTTTATGTGCCTCGGCATTCGTATTGCGTTGCTCTGCCTTTGCTTTGCCTGTCAAAGCACTTTGCGTGCCATAGAAGTAAAGGTATTATTCTGAGCATGACCTCAAACCTGCTCCGTCGCCTCTCTGTCCCATAAGGCGAGGTACGCTGTGAAGCCCCCAACAACCGCCTGGACCGCTTCAACGGAACGCTAACCTTTGCCGATCAGAAGTACCCGCTGGACAACCAGAAGATCCTGCTGCGAGGCTGCACGCTGAGGAACACTGAGTGGTGCTTTGGACTGGTGCTGTTTGGAGGTGGGGAGGACCGGTTAAAACCTTTTAACCATGTTATGAGGAAAACAGTCTGAGTCTCACTTGAAAATACACCACAACAGTTTTGATGAGAGATGCTATGAGTTTTAACATGTCTCTGTTCCTCCTCTTCAGGCCCAGAGACGAAACTGATGCAGAACTGTGGGAAGACCACATTCAAGAGGACCAGTATAGATCGTCTAATGAATGTTCTCGTCCTTTGTGTGAGTCCTCAAATGATGCACCCTTTTATCTCTCATTATGGCTGTGTTGTTCATTGCTTTGTCTGTGTTGAATAATTTGCTGCACATCTTCATTCCATCGATTGATTGTTTCACCTTTGAGGCTTTAAAATCAGTGTTTTCAGCTGCAGCAGTTACGGCTCCTTTGGAGTACACAGGTCTCTGCTGTAGTTACAAGAGAAAGGACAATTGCCGTATAGAAACCATTACAACTGCTTCTGTATCATGACATTTAGTGTAGAATATATAGATTTAGCATAGTCAGGATATCAAGTGTGTTGTTTTTTTCTGTTTCGTTTAGCTCTGATTCCCAGACAGTGCTCTGACCTCTAAATTCTGAAAATTTTCCATGCAGATTTTTGGGTTCCTGGCCTTTATGTGCACCGTCTTGGCAATAGGAAACTACTTCTGGGAGCTGAACGAAGGCTCACACTTCACAGTCTTCCTGCCAAGACAAAATGGAAATGATGCTGCCTTGTCCGCCTTCCTCACATTCTGGTCCTACGTCATCATCCTGAACACTGTGGTGCCCATCTCTCTCTATGTTAGGTAACGTGTGTGAAATAAATTTGTATTTATTGAGAAACAAAACTTTTTATAGAAGCTTAAACGACAACAAGCATCCTGCTGTGTAAAATGAATAAAATGTTTGTATCTACCTCTTCCTGTATCAACATCTTTTGGTAGTGTGGAGATCATTCGGCTGGGGAACAGCTTCTATATTGACTGGGACAGGAAGATGTACTATTCACGAAACAACACCCCTGCTGAGGCTCGTACCACTACGCTGAACGAGGAGCTCGGCCAGATCAAGTATGTCTTCAGTGACAAAACAGGGACCCTCACCCAGAACATCATGACCTTCAACAAGTGCACCATCAACGGCAAATCTTACGGTAAGATTCAAGATATTTTACCTGCAGCTCTGAAGCTGTTGTCTGTCTTTAAGTTGTTTTTTGGTTCAATGAATACATGCAAGTTTAGAGAAAAGTGTTTTAAACTAAGATCCAAATGAAGACACAACAGCTAACAAACAGATAGCAAAGAAGGTTCTCCTCAGGGAACCCCCCCCCATGGGTGTCCACAAATGAATGAGAAACTATCAAAACAGACAACATAATGAAAGATCCTAATAATCACAACGCTCTAATAACATTACAAGTACAAAAATACAAGAAAAAATAATGCAAGAAGAAATTGGTTTGTAACAGAATAATCTGCCAGCTGATTAATCTGCTAATATCAGCCCACACCCCCAATTTAACTCTGTTGGAACAAATCTTCAACTGAAACTGGGAAACTGTTTAACTGGGTCAAAGTCATAATTAATGGATCACTGAACATCAAACTTGAAGTTATAAATGTCTAATATATCAAATGGAACTGAACATCCAACCCATAGTAGTTGATACATAAATCTGGAATTGACCAGACGAATTGTAAAAAAAAAAATAAATCTACCTCTAGTACAATCAGCTCTTATGACTTCCATCTATTTTCTATCTCCTCTTTTCAGGAGATGTTTATGACTACACAGGTCAAAGACTGGAAATTACTGAGGTGAGTTGGACTTCAACACGTCCTCTTACTGTATGTAAATAACAAAGTCATGTTTGGTGTCTTTTCATGTTTTGATTCTATGTTTTAAATTTTTTTGAAAGATTTCATTCCATTAATTTCGATGACACATCATCTTCTGCCTCTCTCTCTCTCTCTCTCTCTCTCTCTCTCTCTCTCTCTCTCAGCACACAGAGACGGTCGACTTCTCCTTCAACCCGCTGGCCGACCCGCGCTTCATTTTCCACGACCACGCCCTGGTGGAGGCCGTGAAGCTGGAAAACCCAGAGGTCCACGCCTTCCTCAGACTGCTGGCCCTCTGTCACACCGTCATGGCCGAAGAGAAGAAAGAAGGTGAGGAGGGATGAGGTGTGTCTGTTTGAGCGAGGGAAGCACAGCCTCTGTATTCTGTCAAAACAAGAGCAGAACAGTTGATTACCCAGTAAATTATTGCAAATCTCATTCAAGCAAGTTTGGAAATAAATCAGCCACAGTTATTATGTGTCAACGTTTGATGTTGTTTCACAAACAGAAGGAAGTGGCTCGATATTACAAGCTTTACGCTAAATCTGAAGGCGTAATCGCTTTACACAAGGATTCTTCTTCCTGAATTAAATTCCCATTGCGGTCAAATTGAAATCTCCCTCAGGTGAGATTTTCTACCAGGCCCAGTCTCCAGATGAGGGAGCCCTGGTAACAGCAGCCAGAAATTTTGGATTTGTCTTCCGCTCACGAACACCAGACAGCGTTTCCATCGTGGAGATGGGACGGCAGCGCAGCTATGAACTCCTGGCCATACTGGATTTCAACAACGTCCGCAAGAGGATGTCCGTCATAGGTATATCATGCATTGAATACAGAAGGCTTTCTATTTTGGGGTCATAATTGGTAAATTAATTCATGAAGACAGGCTCATATTTCTCCTCATATGTCTGTGTGTGTGTGTGTGTGTTTGAGTATACAGTTCGGAGTCCAGAGGGCAAGCTCTCTCTCTACTGTAAAGGTGCAGACACAATCATCTATGAGAGGCTGCATCAGTCCTGCAGCAAGCTGATGGACGTCACTACAGAACACCTTAACGTCAGTAATATTTTGTGTGTGTGTGTGTGTTTTCACTTTTGTTACGGCCCCTCCCTGTCCGGCTCTCTCCTGCAGGAGGAGACTGCATGCAGGGAGGGTCGTTAGACTCAAATGCAGACACCTGTGGGGAGCTCCATACAGAGCTCACTGTATTTAAGACGTTCTCCCAAGTGGGGGCTCATCTGGGAATTGAACCTCTCACAGGAGAGGGGTCCACTTGACACAAGCAGACTCATAGCTAGTGACAAAAGAGGGAAACAGACACAGGTTTGCATATCAATTCAATGTGTTTTATTATAAAAAGTCAAACGTAATTGTAAACAATGACAAAATTCAGGCATGAGGTGTGAAGTATCAGCGTATTAGTGGTGAATGTTGTTCATGTCAAACAAGAGAAGAACCAAACCAAATGCGGACACGTTGAGCCTAGGAGAGAGAAACAACCACTGTATGGAGCTCCACACAGCCACACAGGTGTCTGCATTGGAGCCTAAAGAGCCTCCATGCCTGCAGTCTCCTCCTGCAGGACAGAGCAGGACAGGGAGGGGCTCTAACTCTTATGAATGATGATTGAGGCAATACAAAGAAAAATAGGTTTGATTCAAAAAGATGATCCAAATCAGAGTTCAAAATAATAAAATTTAATAATAATAAATAAATACATTTATTGCCAACAGAACTTTCAAAATTGCCCCGTCTCCTTCAGTTTAAAAGGTCAAGACATGAGCACTGCTAGATAGAGAATTTTTGAACCTGAGAAAAGATTTCAGCTCTGAGTGTCTTTAAAACTTTGAAATCAAATCAACTGGACGCCAAAGTAAAGAAGTCAAATGTGTGTTACGTATGTGATGTTTCTTGTTTATAATGCTGACAGAATTATATATTTGATGTCGTCAACAAATCCCAAAAGTAGATGAAAACCAGCTACATTAGTCTGTCTCACACTACTTGACACCTTCCCTGGAAGTCTGACACTCGGCACAAAGCAGTGGATTCCGTCTGAGGACATGAATCTGAATAAACATGTTAGAGACACATAGTTTATGAAATATCACCCAGTGCAACATTTAGGTCAACCAATGTGTTTTTGTTCATTTATTGACAACAGCAGCTCTATGGTACAGAGGAATAAGATGGCTTTAGATACGGATGTGAGACTTGTTAGCAGTGTCTTCATATTTTATTTATTCTATTAATTTCCTCTCCTTTTGTTTCTGTTCTTTCCTGTTTCATTCATGTTGTAGTTAAGACTATAATAATATTCTGGTTGTCTGTTTTGCTTCTCTCATTATGGAGTTTATTGCCTAGCCATGAGTTTGACTTCTGTTTATGTCGTCCAATACCATCAGCCAATGTGTGTGTCGGTTCCTCTGGGATGCATTTCTATATATGTGTGTATCTACATGTGCAGTGCTCGTCCATATAAGTACGTGCATGCTATTCTGCAGGAGTTTGCAGGGGAGGGCCTGCGGACACTGGTGCTGGCCTATAAGGACCTGGATGAGGAATATTTCCGCCAGTGGCAACAGCGCCACCATAAGGCCAGCACCGAGCTGGACGACCGAGAGAGCAAACTGGACCAGCTGTACGAGGAGATAGAGAAGGATCTGTTGGTAGGAGAAAGAGAAAACTCACAGTAAAGCTCAAACTGTAAAGATATAACAGATTCTGTATTAATTTGAGTTTTTATCGAATGCAGCTGCTTGGAGCAACAGCCATAGAAGACAAGTTACAGGACGGAGTGCCTCAGACTATTGAGCAGTTGGCCAAAGCTGACATCAAGATCTGGGTTTTGACAGGTGACAAGCAAGGTAAATAACTTCAAATATGATGAGAATAATTTAAATCATATTGTATATTGTATCATTCATCTTTCTTTGTATGGAATGACTTTCCTTTGTTGTCAATAAGAAACAGTAGTAACACCGTCCCTCCCCTAAAGAAACAGCATCCATTTGGACATTAGATAATTGTTGAAAGCTTAAACTTACACATTAGAAACCCTTAAAATCAGACTAGAACACCCCAAGGTGAACATACCGAGTGACCCCAACGCTCATAAGATATCTGCATTTGATATCAGATGTAAAAAACAGATGTAAAATCTGATTTTACTCAGATATTAACATTATTACAAATGTGTCTGTATTTGTTCAGTCACTTTCTGCTCTTGCTAATAAACCTAGAGAAAAATCCCATCTTGTATGTCTGGGACATTTTTCCCTTTTTGCTACAGTATTGGAAAAGAGATATTGTGGGTTTTTTTGTACTAATGTTATAAGTTTAAAATTCTGGTATCACCATAACTTTCCTCCTATCTGATGATGCACATTGGCCACATGCTAGTTGTGCTTATGTGTACTTGATTGTTTGTGTTTTTAAACATGTTATGTGTCAGAAGAATGAATAAAATAATAATAAAATAATCCTGATTCCAACACAAATGTCGTCTAGAATAATTGATAAATGTAGCTCCTCATATTAAGATGACTTTCATATTTGTCTGCCCAACAAATTCTCTTACCGTCCTTCTTATATTTATTATTTGTGTTGCAGAAACTGCAGAAAACATTGGTTACTCATGCAACTTACTGCGGGAGGAGATGAACGAGGTCTTCGTCGTCTCGGGCAACTCACCTGAGGATGTGAGGCAGGAGCTGAGGTCAGTGGAAGTTTAAAAAAAACTATTTCTAATTTGACTCAACATATGAGTACCTGAGCAACTGTAGTTTTCACAAGCTGATTATTGAATTTTCCCATGCACCCATCAGATGTTTATTTTCTTGTGGAGCAGAAATGCACGGATGTCCATGAAACCAGATGCAGTGGAGGATTCAGTGTTTCTACCACAAAGGAGTCTGGGTCAAAGTGTGAAAGTGATCGCAGACGAGGTGGCAGATGGAGACTACGGCCTGGTTATCAATGGACACAGCCTGGTATGTCATAAGTTGTTTCCTCAGTGCAATGCACGCTTTGACTGTTCTTTCTGACTTGTCTTGCTAATAACTTCAATTGACAAGGGGAAAAAAATCCATTTTGAAATTACATTAAAAAAATTTAATTAATTTAAGAAATTCAAAATATGGAACATTCCTTTGTTTTGTGTGAAAAATATATGCTTGTGAAAGTCTATCCGGGGCAGCACAGTGGTGCATTGGTTAGCACTGTTGCCTCACAGCAAGAAGGTTCTGGGTTTGAATCCAGACCTGGGGCCTTTCTGTGTGGAGTTTGCATATTTGCTCCAATGTCTGCTGGAATGCCAAGGATAAAGATGGAAGTCCATCAGACATAGTTGATAAATTTGCAGATGAGCGTGTTTTTCTTTTTATGACATATGTGATTCAAAATTACTCAAAACTTTGATCAGGAAGAAAATATGACACCAAAGTTTGATTATTATTATGATGTTTTTATTTGTTTTTCATACTTGCATTATTGATTTTGATTTCATCAAATGTACAAAAATAACCTTTGTCAAATCAACCTTATGCAGATATTATTTGTGCCATAATTTTAATTTGCTTTATTAACACCTGATCTCTGTCAACTCTGACCACCTGTCAGCTTCTCACTGCATCTTTATTTCCTCCTATTGGTATTTTCACTCTTGGCACATCTGCAGTTGCTAACGCTGTACAGTTAAATTGTAATATTCTCAGCTGCTGTATAATGCCTTCCTTTCACCACTCTCCTCTTTCCTCCACGGTCCCTCAGGCGTACGGCCTCCATCACAGCATGGAGCTGGAGTTCCTGAAGACGGCGTGTATGTGTAAGGCAGTGATCTGCTGCAGGGTCACTCCGCTGCAGAAGGCTCAGGTGGTTGAGCTGGTCAAGAAGTACAAGCAGGCAGTCACACTGGCCATAGGAGATGGAGCCAACGATGTCAGCATGATCAAAGGTATCAGCAGGGCGATGGACAGCTGTAGTTAAGGATGAATATGTCTTAGGTCACATGTTTGCAATCTGCATTTGGGGATTAAGAGATTAAACACGATACATGTTCATAATGGACAAAATACACAAAAACAGAAGATGCTTGTTACAGCTAACACCTCATTTATTTTTAAGTTTGCTGCTAACATGTTAGCCATAACAACTTAATGTGACAATGATATGGGTAGCAGATGATATGGTGCATCTCTCAGCCTGTTTTCGTGTTTCTCTGCCCCCTAGTGGCCAAAATGTAATTGAAATTTACAACCAGAAAAAACAACAACACAAAAAGCAAATATACACTTCGTTTTCTCCAGCTGTTTTTGGATACACAGAAATTGAAACACCCTTTTCGTCTTCCTCTCTTTGTCCACCCAGCTGCTCACATAGGCGTGGGCATCTCAGGTCAGGAGGGCATGCAGGCTGTGCTGTCCAGCGATTACTCCTTCGCCCAGTTCCGCTTCTTGCATCGCCTCCTGCTGGTGCACGGCCGCTGGTCCTACTTGCGCATGTGCAAGTTCCTGCGCTACTTCTTCTACAAGAACTTCACCTTCACCTTTGTCCACTTCTGGTATGCCTTCTTCTGCGGCTTCTCTGCACAGGTGAGAGAGAGTTAAGTGAGATGGACGCATGACATGTGTTTCTCTTGATGCAAACGGAGAGTGCAGGAGGAGGAAGTGCTACAACTGTAGAAAGATGGAGGGACATAATATCTAATGGTTCATTGTTTTGAAATGCAACAATGATTAAATATGTGCATTTATCCTGCACGTCTCTGCATCCACCTTGAATCCATGCTGGAGCCACCCTTCCAGGAGGATCAGGACCATCCTGATGTATAGCATCAAAATGCCTTTAGAGTTTTGAGATAGCCAAAAACCTAATTTGATCTGCATTCTGGGAAGGACTTCAGTGTTAAATATGTATCCCAGCTTTGTGGGTCACATCTGCTGGTCATACCAAGCCAATCGGTGGCAGAGAAGGGCAGGAATGGTGTCACCATAGTAGGATTCGTAACAAAACTCTGGATCTATATAGTCTTCTGAATAAGCCTCAAAATCTCAAAACACACACACACACGCACACACACAAACAAAAAACAAGTAAACAGCACAGATCTCATGACCTCCACCAACTCTTAGTGGCGGAGTTGAAAATAAACAAATAAGAACATTCTAAATAGAAAGAGCAATGCGGTACCAGTCAGCTGACAATAATCAAATGATAAAAGAAATGATTAATTAAACATCATGAATGAAATGCTGTGTCAAGCTGTTAAAATATCTTGGTTGGTATTTCATATCTGTGCATTATAGTCTCCAAATCCAACTTTATAAAAGACGATACTTAAAATCATCAGACTGTCTTGTTGTTGTTGTTTGCAAGAATTAAGTTGTTAGAAATTAATAGAACATTTTATGTTTTTGACTTTGCTTTTCAGACAGTGTATGATGAGTGGTTCATAACACTGTACAATCTGATGTACACAGCACTACCTGTACTGGGAATGAGTCTCTTTGACCAGGTAACTATGTGATGTGTGTCTGTCTTTATGTGTGTTGGTGTCAATGAACAGCAAGGTGGCAGATTTGATTATAAACTTTATACGATAGTCTTTTATCAGTGGTGAAGGAAGTATTCTATTATTCATACCACATTATTAATACATTGTGAATAACCAAAGTTAAAGTCCTGCATTAAAAATGTTACTTAAGTAAAAGTATAGAAATATAATCAGGAAGATGTTATTATGGCATAAGATTATTGTTATTTATGCATTTATATAAGCAGGATTTTACTTTTGTAGTTGGTTGAGGTTGAGCTCATTTTGAAATATTTTGGGATTATTTTCATTTTGGAGTCGTCTGCTGATTATTTTCTTTGTTAAAAGATTGATTTCTTGGATTGTAATTATCAGAAAATTGTCCATTGAGTCCAAAGTGACACATTGTTTGTTTTTTTCCACCCAATAGTCCCAAACATCACAATATTAAAACAAAACATTGAGAAAAAAATTTAAATTGAACCAGCAAATGCTAACATTTGTGAAGCTTAAACCATGACATGATTTTGCATGAAAAATGACGAACATATTCATAGTTGCCATTAAATTTTCTTTAAATTGACAAATCAAATTATTATTTCATCTTTGCAAACATATTTTAAAAGCTTCTCATATGTTTTGTATGCTAAAATCTTACTGTGTAAATCAACCAAAGCTATCAAATAAATGTAGTGAAGTAAAAAGTATTATATGGTATATCTCTGAAATGTTGTGGAGTAAAAGTAGAAAGAAAAAAGAAAAGCACCACCAATTTCTTACTTCAGTAAATGTACTTAATTACATTCCACCCTAGATTTTAAAACAGAATAAGGCTTCAAGGTGTTTCAGCTGTCAGAACAGAATCCTGAAACTCACTCACTCTGACCTCGTGTCTTTGTCTCCTCCCTGCTGGTCAGGATGTGAACGACGTGTGGAGTTTCCAGCATCCTCAGCTCTACGTCCCCGGTCAGCTCAACCTGTACTTCAGCAAGAAGGCCTTCTTCAAGTGTGCCCTCCACAGCTGCTACAGCTCCTTGGTGCTCTTCTTCATCCCCTACGCAGCCATGTACGACACAGTGAGGGGCGACGGGAAGGACGTCGCCGACTACCAGTCCTTCGCCCTCCTCACCCAGACATGTCTCCTGTTTGCTGTCAGCATCCAGGTATGAGAAGCCTCTTCTTTTTGGATAATCTTGGTTTTGGTTTTTGTCGGACGTGGAATAAATAGATAATAACCCATATCTTTTATAACGTGTTTTCTCTCTGTGTCTATAGTTGGGGTTGGAGATGTCTTGCTGGACAGCGGTGAACACTTTCTTCGTGTTGGGAAGTCTGGCCATGTACTTTGCCGTTACATTCACTATGTACAGTAACGGCTTGTTTCTCACGTTGCCGTCGGCCTTCCCTTTCATAGGTGAGTGGTTAACTCGTCAACTCGACAAACACAAGCACCGTTGGGAGGTTGGATACATGTATTATATATATGATGTATGGATTTCTGTGTGTATTTACATTACATTACAAACATTGTTTTGGGTTTTTTTGCACCTAAACATAACCATTTGTAATTTCCCTTTCCTAAATGTCACCAGCATTTTACAGCCTTCACAAAGACATGACAGCAGCATTTATCGACCTTTCCATCTACACTTGTATTTAAATGAGATAACTATGATTACTGTACGTAAATGATTGAAGTCAATAAGTGATCCTGATAAGCATATAAATACAAATGTTGTTTATTTGTGTATTTCTCTAGGAACAGCCCGAAACTCTCTGAACCAGCCAAACATCTGGCTGACGATCGTCCTCACCTCCATTCTGTGTATCCTCCCTGTGGTTACCTATCGCTTCCTGTTGATTCAGCTCTGTCCCACCATCAATGACAAGGTACATACAGTTATTCTTCGTGGACCACTTTACTCTGCATGCCTGCTAAGAAACAACTGCACTTGTTATACATAAATTGTTTTTAAACTCTCACCTCACGTTTTGGATGTTAAGTCATCCAGAAGCTGGCTGGCTTTTTCTGTGGGTTCGCTATTGGGATTCAAACCCTATCTCTCTGTAGAGATGTCCAAAAATATTTGCCCTAAATCACACATAATCACAGTGTTATTGTTTGATTTGGCAGTTTACCAAATAAATCCCCAAATGGGTCATCGCATTTTTGGATAAGTGTTCCTGTATCCAACAACTTTGTCACTATGTGGCCACACTTTCAGGTGATGTTTAAGGCGAGACAGGCCAAGGCAACACCTCCCCCTCCACCTCGACGCACCCGCATCCGCCGCACCAGCTCTCGCCGCTCGGGCTATGCCTTCTCTCATGCACAGGGCTATGGGGACCTGGTGACATCGGGTCGGTTCCTGCGGCGTCCCGCTGTGTCGCGATCTTCAGCTTTCACCCACATGGGTCGCACCACCACTGGCTTCAGTCCCATGGGACGATCAGCTGGATACAGCCCAACAGGACGCTCCCAGAATGTCAAGGTCCCCGATGTGGAGGTGACCTCACTGCAGATGTACAAGAATATAAGTGACTCCGTTCCCTGACAGTAAGATGGGCTTTAGATGTGAGGGATCAATACTGCAAGCTGGACGACTGTATGCTATTGGCAGTAGGAGGTGTTTGAAGCTCCTATTTGAACTATGTCAAGCTTTCCAAAGGGCTTAATGTCAAGGATTTTTCATTATCCGTCTCTCATTTGCCAGTCATCCAAGACGACGTTTGGAAAGTACGACTTTTGCTCAAAACGTTTTATTTTGTCATTTGTTTTTCAAGGGGAAATACAGCAAAATGTGGAGCCCACTTTCCACAGATTGTAAGTTGCAGCAGATGAGAGGCTGATAAATGAAATATTTCTGAAACAGTAACAGGGGGATTCAGTTTCAGTCAGGAACCACCAGAGAAAGACAAAGTGTCATCATGTTTACAGACAAACCCAGATGTTCTTCACTCTGGGAGTCCAGATGCACAATCGGGCTTTGCACAGAGGATATAACCAGCAAAGCCATTTTGCATAAGAATATTTTTAATTTGTAATTAAAATGTTTTTTTTAAACCATTCCACTTTCCTATCTTGAAAGCTGTATAAGCAGATAGCACTTTGGCAGCATCACATGGCAGTTGGAGATAAATGAATGTTCAAAAGATCATGAATATGAATGTGTCGCTCCCAGGCAGCATCTTCTCAGTGGCTCAGGAGAGGAGAAAATGAGGCAGGAAACGTGTTTTATTTGCCGCAAGATTCTGCGTTGTTGGCCCATCCTGCATTTTTCTTCTCACAGTTTGTGCTCTTTCATCACTTTCTCTGTATGATGAAATGAACACATTTGGGGAAATGAAGCAAGCTTGCTCTGCAAAGGAGCATTCTGTGCAGCCCATCCTATTTTTGATTTACACTCTGATGAAAGAGACATTTAAAATACAATCTTCAGTACCACTGTGCAATGCGACATACTTTATACTTTAACTGTTTTCAGGTTGGAAGTAATAGTTTTATTATTGGTGAGAAAATAATGCACAGACAGTAAATAAGCTATTTATTAACTCCAATGTTTGGACTGCCAGGTTGTGAAAGCTCCCTTTTGAAAATGTAACCTATTTAACTTCATTTTATTTTCTCCAAAAAAGAACCGTTTATTCATTATTCAAGTCTGGCGTTCACGAATCTGTTCTCCCGTGGGCTGCTGCTAATATTATCTAAACAATTTACTACAGCAATTTGAATACATTTCGTCAGATGAAAAGAATGCAGCTCTGCAAACTGTGCAATGAAATAGTCTTCCTGTATGATGCACCAGTGAAGACAGAGCAAGTTCTGTGGAAGTGTTCTGTTTATTCATCCATAAATACCTATTTATCTTGTGCAGGGTCACTGAGAGCCTCTCCCTGCATACACTGAGTGGGAGGCTGAGCTCACCCAGGAGAGCTTCACGCTCACAAATATGTGAGCGATCTAGAGTCACCAGTTAGTCAGATTCTTTACAACCTGGCAACCCAAAACTTGCTCTTTCTAATGGCTTATTCCTGACTCTTTTAATTAATCATCACCATTAATCACTACTAATAAACTAATAAACAATTAATAAAAATGCCTAGTTACAAAATGCTTCCATATCTTCTACAGTGCAGCTTTGAGCCTTAAATGTATAAAATGTGCCTTTGCGTTTATGTCTTTGGTTTACATTTCAGTCGTTTTCCTGTTATATCAGCTAAGAGTCTGAGGCCTGCCTGTTCAGACCTACTGTATTGTACATGAGAGGTATAGCCAGATCATGTCTACATCCAGTTTAGAGGGACTGTAGTTCAATACATCCACCAGAGTGTTCCTTAAATGCACCTCAAGTGTTCTCTTCACACCAGTTTTAGCATCCCCCCCCCCCCCCCCCCCAACAATGTTTGATTTTGTTTGCGACTGATGGCAAACAAAGAAAAATGTACTTTTTCACCTATTCAAACAGTGTGAGAGAGAGAGAGAGAGAGAGAGAGACTCCACCTGCTGTGTAGTAACTAAGTAAAACATGTCATACACACAAAATGAAGCGGATGATTCTTTATTCTATTCGGGAAAACTCTAGTGTTTATGTGTTAACCAATACTTGATGAGCTGTTTCCTCATCTTCAAATCAGTTTTTCTTATATTCACACCGCCGTCCGAGCCGACCACCTGTGGATCAGATCACACGGGGCCTACAAATGAGTGCTTAGACAGTTCTCATGGGTTTTTAAAATCACGATCTGTTTCTAAGATAATTCATCACATTATGTTTAGTAATTATTTCAAAATCATGTATTTGCTTTCAATCTCACTGCTGCGTGTCTGACAATCAACTTAGTGGTTTTCAGTATTTCTGATCAATAAATTAAAAGCTCAGTGCATATTAGTTGTTATCTTTCTCTTCTAATCTGCTTACTGAAAGTACAGCCTAACATAAATATTTCATGTTCTCAGCTAAGGACCATCAATGTTCTTAAGCCAAGGAAACAAACATTGTTTTATAAATGTCATGTTTGTTGTTTGAGGACAGCTTGAGGATGGTTGTGTATATGCTTCTGTAGGTCTGAGGAATAAATCTTAATTTATTTGAATGTTTAAAGAATAGTCCAAGAATACTCAATATTTTATGTTCCCCATACTTTTTCATTTCCATGATGACTATAAATATGCTATTACTGGTTTTAGTTACTCATCAATTTCCGTCCATATTTGAATTTAAACCATGAGTATTGCTGGATGCCTTGGTGTCATAAACTTGTTAAATCAATTCTAGTGTTTATATCTAAGCATCCACAATGAGACACAGTCAGCTGTTGACCCCATTTTAATGTACCAGAGCTAATGTTGCTGGGGACCCAAAGATTTTTTTTGATGGTTTTGTCTTCTGTAGTTTACTCTAAAGTAAATTTATGGCTCATCAAACAGAGTCTGATGCTGGAGGTCAGTGTGCTGCAGCTGATTTGCACCAGTGACAGCACAGTTGATATTTACTGTAAAGTGTTCTTGATGGAAATGTTTTAAATTTCGTCTTGAATATGCAGAAGAAACTTTTACTGCATGTTTTCAAAAAAAAAAATTTCTTCTTCTATGTTTTCACAGTTTTGAAAGATGGTCTGGTTTTGTGTCAGACGTTGCCAATGCCTTTGTGCTGGAGTCTGTTTCACAAAAGCAATTTGCGACAGCTGCTTACACACACATCATAGATGGTGACAGCAAGAAGCAGATAAGAGATTTGTTTTCCAGTAATGAAATGTGTCATAATGGCCAAGATGAAACTAGCTCATGTTGCAAATCACAGGTTGTATTTGCAGATTTGGTTAAATTAGACCCTAAATCACATTCAAGAGAGATTTATTTATACTATCAATACAGAATAAAACCATTAAGACTGTCCAGTAATATATTGCAAGTGTATGTCCAACGTTTCAGTGGTACTGTCCCAAATATATTGTAGGTATAATGAAAACTTTAGATATTTATCAATATATTGTTACCATTGTATGCAGCGTAGCTCTGAAGGCTGAAACTGTAACAACATGAGGAATTATTTTATAACAATTTCTCAAATATGACAAAAGAAATCTGGTGATTTTTTTTTTATCATTGTTATTTCTGATAAGCATTTTGTATAATGTTGTACTTTAAAAAGTTTTTACTGCAATAAAAAGATCTCAAAGATCAACTTATCTGTGCAGCTGTACTTTTTTTTCTTTTAGAATAAGATGTGTTTATTTTCATATTATTTGTGCATCAGGAATGTTCATGTTATGAATGCAAATGCATTTAAAACCTGTCAGCAAGAAAAGTGTGAGTTATGGATATCTTTGGTATGGTCTCTTTGCCTCTTTCATACTTTCATTTTTTAATTTTATTTTTTTTACCCCTTTTTTTATTCTTCTTTTATTATCTTCGTTATGTCACTTTTTTGTACTTAGTGTGTTTTCTATGTGAAATTGTTTTCTATGTGAAACTATGTGTTGCTGCCATTTTGACCAAGACTCCCCTGGAAGAGGAGATCTTGTATCTCAATGGGACCTTCCTGGATAAATAAAGGATAAATAAATAAATTAAATAAAACTGAATAGGCAACATGTATTTTTAGACAAATTAATTATTAAAAAAAAATCTAGTGAACGCCAGTAGACGTAAAAGAAGATGATTTGATAGTAATTTTAGTCTTGAGTTGTTTAGTCGCAGATTATAACAAGATACAAAGAGGACAGTAGATGAAATACTCTATGTAGTTTTTAGGGACTGTTAATATCTTAAGTATTATCTTTGGGTCCATCTGTGAGAACTACAATGTGACACTGCTGTCAGATAAATGCTGTTTTGTGTGCACGCAGCTCATCACCAGCAGGTGGTGAAATAGTCCTTTAGCACACGACACTAGCCTGATGTTTCCACTTAATGAAAGAATTTCAGTATGAAACAGTGGGCATTTATTATGACTCAAACGGTATATGTCCCATTTATTATTTATGCACATAAGCAGGAATATATTCAGTTTGTTCTACAATAAGATTTATGAGACTATACTGCACTGACAGTCTGGTGCATAGAGTTTGTGTTTATGATGTTGTGGCTGAAAATGAGACTTGTGGCGCAAAGGTACCATACTGTACGTTTTGAGACAGAAGTAAAAGAAATGTGATAAATGCTAATAACAGGATATGTTGGATTCAATTCATCCAATTGATATTATCTTTTATAACGTTTTACAATGATTTACTTAATTGATCAGCTCTTCCCTCTGCAGTCCCTCCTATTCTGGCAGGAAGATCAGAACATGGCAGCAGGTTGTCCTTTTCTTGACCTTATCAAGATTGTTATTGTGACATTTAAATCAGGCTGTGTATCTCAGAGCTGCAGCTATCATTCCACTGTTATTTGATATTAATTTCATGGGTGCATCATCATGTCGGTGTGGTTCTGATGTGGGGGACAAGCATCCACAAGCAGACGCCATACAAAATAGACTAAGCCATCCTGCGAGTGTGAAATTCAGCAGACTTGGAAAGAAATTCAATCAGTAATTTGTCTTTATTAGTTTTGTAGGTATTTGTTCATAAACCGCAGTTTGAAAAGTCATGGAGAATTTTCACTTGATCCTGTGGAGGACACGAATGTGAGCACCAAATATAACAGCAATCCATCCAGTAATGAAGTTTATTATAGTTCACAGAATGAGAGAAAACTTTGACCTGCTGGAGAGCAAAGGTCAGGGTATCCCTAAAGTCAGAAGGATGTGAGCTAAGGGGATCATGAACATTTACAAACGTACATGCGAACCACATTCAGTAATGAATCAGTCCAACATGATGGATCGACTGATCTGGTCTGAATTCTGCCAGGATGAAAACCATCTCTCCTTCTCAATGTGAGCAAAATATGTGATGGAAAAAATAATTTAATTTGCCTCCTCTTCGGCTGGCAGGCGTCGATTTTGCAGCTTTCTTTACTGAGTGCAAAATTATGTGGTTCAGCTACTCCACCAAAGTGGACGGACAAATTATTCAGACTCCAAAAGCTCAGTGTGACTCTTATCATCACAGCCCTGTCAGAACTGGCACTACTGTTGGAACTAAAACACTTATGTCACTTCAAGGTAAGATGCTCTTAGAATTGTTCCCTGCTTTAGTGCTATGCCCATTTTGATAACTTTTTAATCTGTTAAACAAGTAAAAATGCCAAACATTTGCTGTTCTTGCCGAATCGAAATCATTGCAAAAGCAATGTTTTGGGGCATTTAGACGTTTTTGATCTTCTCCAGTGGTGGAATGTACAGTAACTAACTTCTGTACATTTCTCAGCCCTGTATTCACAATGTATGTATGTATGTACATAATTGAGTCATTTTTCATTTCTTGCTACTTTCCACTGCTCCTCCACAGCATTTCAAAGGGAAATATTGTATCTTTTATTCCACAACATTAGTTAAAAGTTACTTTACATAGTAAGATTTTACATGCAAACACACAATTCTCACATCTGTATAACATCTGACACATTGTTGTATATAAACTTCCTAAAGAATATAAAATAATTCAAATTAGCCCCACTCTGACCATCTACACCAGTAAACCTGGAGACAAATACATTATATAGATAATAATAAATGCATAATATAGAATGACATTATTTTTCTTAATTATGACTGCCTTTACCTTTGATACTTTACATTCTCAAGAGTACTTACTTTAACTTAAAGTACATTTTACATGCAGGACTTTTACTTGTAGAATTTTTGTAGTGTTGCTATTTATGCTTAAGATCTGAATGCTTCGTCCACCATGGTCATCATACCAGGCTTTCTGACATTCTGTGGACTAAACAGCCTCAACAGGTATTTATCACTGATCAAACCAATCACTACATTTACAGCTCTAGACTCTGCCATAGATCCCATGTGATTATAGCATGCCATCTGAGGGGGAGCAGACCAGCTCAGACATGATGGTCACACCGTTTTACACTTCCCGTTGACTGAGCATGCACAATACAAATCAAAGTCGCTCTCACTCTGAGAGTGAGGATCAGCGGGGGCCTCCAGCTCTAATTTGTAAAGTTTGTGTTTCGGTAAATTGACCAGGGTTTTTACTTTTTTCTTTCCCAATGCATGCTGGGATAGGATCCAGCCCTCCCGCAGCTCTGAAAAAATTGTCCCGATAAATAGATAAAATAGAGCTAGATGGATGAATGGTTTCTATGTGAAGCATTTATTCTCACACTCTGAGATCAATGAAGGTTCATGATGCTATCTCACCAAATTGTCATCATGTTTAATCCAAGACAGAAAAACCTTGGACATACTGTATGTCCTGTCTTCACAACATGCTTATAGCTTTCTCAGATGCAGCAAGAGAAATATGATGTTGACCATCGATCGGAATGATGGCAGCATTGACAGAAATGTGTACTAATGTTCACTGTCCTTGTTTTCTAAAATTTGAAAATTGGATGCCCAATTTAACTTTAATGTGAGTTTAAGTTAAAACGTGAAGCAAAAAGAACATTTCTATATATTACTAAAAATACAAACGCAACATTAAAAGGAATTGTACAAACAAAACTATGAAATTATATTTACCATATGTAGACTTCTTGTAGGCCTATGTAATGTTATTATTGAATTAATCGAAACATGTTTCCTTAGATCATAATGTAGTGTTTCTTTCTACATTCGGTTGTTTTTTCTGCTTTTCATCTTATTTTTCATTCACTCCATGTAGTTTTACTTGACAGGTAATATAATCACTATTTGAAGATCTATAAATGATGATATCATGTTACATCACTTTCATAACATAGGTTTTAACATAAGACATAAGAATACAATCATAAGAACATAAGAATAAAAATTGTGTCAATCAATATAAATAGTTCATAAATGATTGTGTGTTTCTTCAATGTTTGGTGATAAATGAATATGTCAGATTCCTAGCATTTAATTTGCTGGGTGTTCGGAGTTAGTTAAGCGTGTGTATTTATTTGACTTACTTTATGATACTATATAATTACCTTTTTTTAACTGATATGTAGAGAGGTAGCCTAGGCTATATATATCAGCCTCAATTCACAATAGACAAAAGACCAGAGGGATGAAGGAAAAAGGGATAACATATGTATTTAGATTCACAATTTTGTAACACTGATTTTGTGATCATCTAAATGTTATAAGGCAATCATTTCTTTTTTACTACCAATATAAAATACAGGCCTATTGCTGTCACGATTAAGTTTAACATAAAGCTGAACAAACTGGCTTGGATTTTGACGAATTTGCTTTGTGGATATATTCTTTTCCCAAATCAAGTAAACGAGGACATCACAATTAACATTTTAATGTCAAAAAGCTGTTAAGGACAAATTCTCTGCTGAACTGATTAAAAGGCAAAGCTTTGCTGCCCTCCTGCGAGCGAAGTAGCGCCTCCAAATTGACATACACAAATGATACCTTTAAGGCACGTACAAATGTGGTAATTACGGCTTTCGTGTTAAATCAAATTGGTTCTGACATTTCTTGCGATAAACAAACTATATTTCTTTCGATATTCATAGGAAAGACATCAGCTACTCTGTAGACTTTTCATTTGTGGTAGTTTGGTGTTAGCGTTGTTTAGTATAATGTGTAAATTCGCACTGATATTCCAAATTTCCCACATATTTGAACATAGCACTGGGACCAGACTGCCTTACATTGTTAAGGTTGATTTCCACCGTTCAAAGCAGCATTTTATCTTCCGTGAGCCAGACCGGAGTAACAGGCTCACGCACAACGCATGAAATCCCAACTACGTTTGGCAGAGGGACTCTCAAGAACAAACTGTAAGATACTTTACAGAGTATTCTTCAAATTTGTCTCAGTTTTAGGTTTCAGGAAAAGCCCGTGACGCTCGCGCTTACATACTAGCTAACATTTATGTTTTACGATTCTGAATATTTCATACTGCAGAGGAATATTTGGTCTTAGTTTTCATTCAGGAAAAGCTTAATTTTTTTTATTTTCAAATCAGATTATTAGTGTTGTAACTTCTTTAAAAAGAGTTACACTCGTTTAAACACCTGCCAGGGTCCCTTCGGGTCTAATTTTAAGAGGACAGGCTAACCAAATGACTCTTGCAGGACTGAAGGGAGGAGGAGTAGGCTAGCGTGTTTCCCATGGCTACACCAAGCCACCAAACCAAGGCATTATTTGCTTTACGAACCAGTCGGTGGTGACATAGTTATGGTTATGTTACTATTATCTTGTAAAATGGCTGTTGTTATAGCCCAATAACCCCAACATGTGCCAGGTGTAATAATAGAGATTGTAGGGAATGGGAGGAAAGATCAGCTCCAGGAGTCGTGACGTCGCCCTGGAGGTGCAGCTTCATTTCTCAGTCAGTTTGGGTTCCTTTTGTTGGCTGAACGCCCACCTATTCCACAATAACTGTATTTAGTTTTCATGGTCGATGTCTAATGGCTCAATCTTCTCTCCTTGTTAATGTTTTTCGCATGATTTGGAAGCTCTAACATGAAGAGGATTGTTGACAGCAACCCTGCCCAGACCGGAGGCTGCTGGTAGCTGAGGATGGTGCCGCTGTGAAGAGTCGGTGTGCCGCTTCGGAGGACATGCCTGTGGTCGGGGGGAAAGGGAGAAAGTCCCTGGACAACATGACTGTTTTCAACACGGAAAATGTTGAGGAATTTTATGAAATCGGAGACGAGCTGGGGAGGTAAGTTTAACTGTGATCTAATGCGTATGAACTTCCCTCTTTGATATGGTGAATTGTGAGAAGGGGTGGGTGGGAAAATACCTTATTTCTAAAGCCATGTGATCTTTATATTTAGGCACATTATTCTAACCCATCTATCCAAAGAATTCATATCATAATCCTACATATATACCTACATACAGATGGCTTTAGACCACTAACAAATACTAATGTATACTCTCACTAAAGCAAGCATGTATGCTTAAGAGTAATCTGCAGGACATGCATATGCATCCCCCCCCCCCTGAGTGTGACAGATAGGCAGTGATTAATGCAGTCCATAATGCACTCTTGTCAGTGATGAAGAGGTTGGCGTCTGCTACTATCACTACCTCTTCCTGAAGATTTATTGCAGGAGGGGGTTACTGGCATCTAGGGAGTGGGTTTACACTGTGGCACGGCCTGGTTTCAGTTAGTCAAGACTGTCTTTGGTCAAGGGTGAACGCATGACAAAAGGGATTAAGAGATTGGAGACAAAACTATTTGACAAGACAGGGATGGGTTGTTTTTTTTTTTGTCTGGAAGGTTGCTTAGATAACAGAGCAGAGTCACTTTAATTTTGAGGAGGGAGTGATATCCATGATTTTCTATGCTGTCCTGTTAAATATGAAGCCACTGGGTGAGACATAGCTTAACTTGACTGCTGCATGGATCAAAAACTACGTTACGTAATAGCAAAGGTAGACATAACAAAAGCCATCCTCACAGCAGATCGCAGACGCCTCCTCAGATGACTGTCAGAAACATGGAAATGGATCTCTGTGAGCTCCCTGGTTTTAAAAGCGAGACATGTACTCAGTGCTGGTAATAATCAACCAGTTGTTTTCTGCTCTCAAGAGCCTGTCTGGTAACACTACTTTGCCTCTTAGTACTCACCTTCCAGCTTGGTGGGGGAGAGATGAAGTTGCTTTTGCTGGTTCTGTACGCTGCTTTGGTAATAGAGACGATTGGGTAGCTTTGTGTAATGGGATTGGATTTCTGGCTGTAGGTAAATAGAAGGCTATGTGAGTGGGAAAGTCTCATTTGGTCATCACTCCAACATCTTAACTATTGCGGTTTGATTAGGAGAGTAAAGATTTTAAATAGAGTTGTCTATTCTTGTAATGTGATATTCCTGAATTCTTCAACATTTGGAGTGTTAAAATATCTCGGCTCTGAAATAAGGGCATCTGTGGAGGATTTTGAGTGTGCTGCAATGGAGAAAAGAAAAAAAGAGAGTATCACACGAGTCTGTCTTCAGAAGGATTTTGTGTATTTATGAGTGAGAATAATTATTTATGAATTTGGGAGAACTTGAAAAAGGAATTTAGCCTATTTTACTACAACCTAATAATCAACAAAAGTCTAAAGGTACAAGTAAAGTTGATATTCAGTACCAGCCTACTTTTGAAACTACATCTGATTCTATCATCTGAACAGAAATCGATAATCTGTCTGTGTGGGAAACATCTTATGTATTAGCTTTAAAAGACATGCACCCTGTCCACAGCTAGAACTAGAGACTGGGCCTCATGCAACATCCATTAGTACAAACACATTTGTTTAAGTGATTGTTTTTTTAGCATCTAACTTTATGCCAAATCACCTCTTCTTTATTTCTCTTACAAGCATGACTGTGCTCTAATCTTTGATGGCTGTATTATTGTCATATTGCTCAGAGTTCCCAAATACCCCACTAGACACTGCTAAATGAAAAATGAGAAATTCGTGGCAATTTTGTGAATTTAAGGCACTTGAAAAAGAGTAAAAGATGTTTAGGACAGGAATATGAATTTTTTTTTTGTATCAAGGCCATTCATTCATTC
This sequence comes from Chaunax sp. Z400, assembly GCA_037577475.1. Taxonomy (NCBI): domain Eukaryota; kingdom Metazoa; phylum Chordata; class Actinopteri; order Lophiiformes; family Chaunacidae; genus Chaunax; species Chaunax sp. Z400. The sequence continues at coordinate 20,881,704 of CM075187.1, read as the reverse complement.
ATTCATTCATTTTCTCTAACCGCTTATCCTGTATATGGTTGCGGGGGGGCTGGAGCCTATCCCAGCTGGCTTTGGGCGGGTGGCGGGGAACACCTTGGACAAGTCACCAGTTCATCACAGGGCCACATAGAAAGACAAACAACCATTCTCACTCACATTCACACCTACGGTCAATTTAGAGTCACCAGTTATTATTACCTATATTACATGTTTTTGGTGGTGGGAGGAAGCCGGAGAACCCGGAGGGAACCCACACAGACACGGGGAGAACATGCAAACTCCACACAGAAAAGCCCCAGGTCCCAAGGGGGATTTGAGCCCAGGACCTAATCGCTGTGAGGAAACGGCACTTCCCACTGCGCCCGTTTCAAGGCTAATGACTAGAAATATTTTGCTGTGTTTACAAATATTTTTCTTTCTGCATTTAACTTGAATGAACTTTAGATACGCCACAGTTAGTGTATGATGAAAACTTGTGATTCTATATATTCTTCAGATAGATTACAGCGGCATGACCCACGCTGCACTCTCAAAGTCAGAGAGGCTTTTGATCTGACTGTAAATCAGGGCCGACTCTGGATGGAATTGGAATGAGGCCCATTCTGTTTGGCAAAATGGAAAGTCAACCATGCAGGGACTTTATCTGACACTGCTTGCTTTCGGTGCGCATGCATGGCAGACTGGAAGGCTGGCGAAGTCAAGCAGTCAAGTCTAACCTACATTAGTATCTAGCCGCAGTCACAATGTAAGCACTATAAGGAGGAGGAGGAGACGGTGGAAGAAGCAATGCAGCTGCAGAATTCAGTAAATTCAGGAGATGTGTGCAGTCTGATCCTGTCTTAAAAGTATGTTTCTAGCCACTGGAGTCACCTGCAGAAGGCTTACAATTGTCACCAATTGTTCCTTTTGAACTGGTGTCCAAAGAAATGTGCAGTTAGTCCTGGACAATCCTGGTTGTGTTTTGAAGGGCTCCTGGTTGAAAAGCAAATGTAGCTCATATTGTTTTCTCTAATAGGCTGCATGTGTGCTCATTTAATTGCTCTAATTTGCCTCAAAGATTGGCAGGAAATTCTGACTTTGTGCCTGAGATCTTTGCAGAATTGCCGAACACATAAGATCTCCTCTCTTCAAAATGATGGTGATGGCAGTGAAGAGAGAAGAATTGTTGGAAGTGTTACAGGGTATCATGGTAGTGATTGTGATGGGATTTATCCAGAAGATACTCAGCAAATTAATTAACAGCAACAAAAAAAAAAATCATTAGTTGCATCTAAAATATAGCTTTATAAAACACATTTCACATCAAGGAAGACAAGTATACATTGTTTACCTTCTTAATGCAGTGAGTTATTTTGAAACATCTTTTTAAAACATAATTTGACTGAGCAGCTCTAAACTAAAATCCCATAATAATTAGATTCTATTGTGGCTAAGCAGCTCTCAGGTAAATTTCTCTTCTTGGTGCTTGGGGGTGAAGTTAAATCTGGGACAGTGCACAGCATTTACAATCAGGACTATTTTCCCATTGGTGTTCACAGAAGAGAAACCCCCTTCACGTTAGTGGTACACAACACTGACTGGCTGATATGTGATCTCTCATACGGGGCCACTATCAGTCTTCAATATCAATAAAACAGTTGGTCGGACCATAGAATGCAGTAATTTCGGATTACCTTAGCTTTGTTCCTCCTCTACTAAAGTCAGAGTAGCACCCAAGTCTGCATGAGGAAACAGACAGAGGTAAATAATTATTGGTGTTATGTGAGTTATGCGAGTTCAGTTTTTTTCTTTCGGTTCAGTGTTGTAATTTGTTTGCAGACTCACTGACTCAGCCAGTTTCTGACTGACTCGTGAGAGAGAAACACGTACTGAGACCTGAGCTGAGTTTGGAAGACACGTCATGTGTGCCTTTCTTCTGGTCTTTCGCAGGGCAGTTTCACACTTTGCATGTTTTTGCTGTGTTCGGCCTCTATCATTAGTCTGCATTAATGTGACTGCTGTGTGGCCCTCCTTTTGTGTCTGCGGTGTGTATGTGTGTTTATTCATAGGGGAGGAAGGGTCGGTGTGTTTCTGAGGGGATTTTTGCAATGCAAATGAACATATAAATACATGGAACTGGGAGTGCATTTTGGGTTATTCCTCAGTAAAAAAAAAAAAAATCAAACCAAAGACAAATTTCTATGAATACAAAATAGGATTATATGCAAGACATCCACATTGTCTGCTGTATTAAAATGGAGATATAATTTGGAATGTCTTTTTCTCCCAGGAAATTGCTGGTCTTTTATGCAGACACACATATAATCTACTGAATATTCACTGTAGCACACTGTGAGGTATATTTTGCAAACACTCCAGCACCAGCTCATGCCATGCATTCACTCCACGCAGACTGTGCCCCAGCCACTGACCTAGATTTACCCCCTTCCCGGGGTTATCGGGTGGAGGGGAAGTCTGGGTAGCAGGAGTGGCCTTGATGAGGTCTGCCACTCACTCACCCACCCTAAACCCCCCCCCCCCCGCCTTGACCCCAGGGAGTGGCTACTCTGGAGCGTAAATGCAGTCTTGCCATCTATTGAGTCCTAGGATTTTGGTTTTGTCTATATTAGTTTCAGGTTATTCTATTATTATTAATACAATCTTATAATGAATGTTTAGAGCACCTTGGTTAAAAGGTCGAAATGATAAGAGGTTAGAGCAGGAAACCAGGGTTTAGTCTCTTCAAATTGAATCATTAGTAAGAACAAGGATGAGGTGTGATTTGTTGAATTGCATTGTTCTATTTATTTAAAATAGGAGATGCCCTGCTGTGTGATGTACAGTACGACTGGCCACAACTACTTCTGCTGTGCATCCTCTTGCATTGTTAACTCTTATAAATCATTACGTTGGTGCGTGTTCCTTGGTAAGGAGGATCCTAAAACGTGTGATAAAATTTCATGAGTGTCTTGAAGGCAAACCATTCCATCATCGCCTGGATGGCTTAAGCCCTGTGATCATTCCAGTCAGACATCTTCAAATTACGGTCATCCTGTGTGTCAAATTCAAATCTGACTCATTTAAAGTGTCCTCGCAAGAGCGTAATGAGTTATTTTCAATTAATCTCTGCAGTCAATGAATGATAATTGGATTCCTGCCAACTGTGTTAGCGGGTGAATAGCATGGGTGTCATGCTCTGCATGTGCATGTGTGCGTATTGGTGGTGATGGTGGAGCTAACAACCCTTTGTGGTCAATTAGGAGAGATCTGCAGGCAGTCAAGCGTATAAACTGAGGGGCCGTAATCACCAGGGAAAGACAACTTTCCCTTTATCCGTCTTTCATCCTCTTTGTATTTTCTTTTGTACTCTGTCACAAGATCCTCTCCCTTGCAGTTGATGATGATGATGATGAATCGGTTGACTGTACATGAGTAAGCTGTACCTTCTCTACATTTGCACAGTTCCAGAATGTGAAGTATCCTGAGGAAAATAGTGAGAAATGTATTCAGTGTGAAGAGGGTTATGCACACATATTATAGTACATTCAAAAGATGTGAGTTTATTATGCAACACTCCTTTCGATATCACATGCTCGCTTACTTCCAAGCATGAAGCATTTCGAGCTTAAACTATTTAAACCTGAAGTTGTGACAGATTAATTATAAACAAGAGCAGTATGTACTTTGCTGTATCCTTTTGTTGATTAATAGTTGTTTTTTTTTCGTTAATCATTCATTCTTGTGTCTGCATGTGTGACTGTCTTGTGAAGATACATGAGAAAGTCCACGTGGGTTTGTTACGGCATGCTAAAGACAAAATGTCAAAGCGGTGATCATTGGTCAAACGTGTTATGCTTGCAAGCAAATTCACCTGTCAATGAGTACATGCAAGGTAGTGAAGACATCACACTTATGCTGCCTTCTTACTGCAGGCTTAATACACTATAACAGATCCTTCTGCTATCCCACGTCATGCTTTGTTTGCTGCGACTTTTTTGACTAGTTTACAACCGCCTTCTGAACAAAACAAGGAAGAGGGCACCAACGCATTTTCTACCCAAACATCTTTAAAGTGCACTAGTTGTGACACACAGTTTCTTTGTCACAGGATTTGTGTACAACTGTTTTGCAGCCTCTGCACTCTCTGATGGATGAAATGCTCTCATGCGTGGGTTTGTTTTCACCCAAGATAGCACCCGTGGTGGAAAAATGTAAAAAATGGCTTAAAAGTATGACGATTGTAAACATTGATTTATTAGGCTGAACTACAGTTGTGGTCTTGGTGAAGATTGCCCGGTCAGGAGCAGTGCAGACTGAATGACACATTCTGTTTGCTGTCTGGTTGTTTTAAACAGCACAGCAGGGTAAAGCCTATGGGTTTCTAATCTTGAGCCCGTTTAAACAACTGCATTGAGCGTCAGGTTTTAATCAAGCCTTAGAAATGTTGTATTAAAATTGGGATTCAAATGATATATTTATGGTCAGTCTAGATCTGTCTCGGGTTGTCCCAAACAAAGATCTAAGTAACCAGACGTTTTTGTCTTACTTTTGATAAAACATTTGCAACGTTATGGAAACAAAAGCAACTCAATCAACCTTATTACTCACCTACCTATAGGTGTGTGCACAATAATAAAATAGTTTCATTTTATTGTCATGGAAAATATGTCTGGATGGTAATGTTGTTTTTACCGCCCAGCCCTTACACTCGTGTCATGATATTTCAGGTGACCGACACACAACACATTAGAGAATGTAATCAAACTTGTGTAGCTCAAAGTCTGTCTTGGCATCGTTGCATGGAGCACATTTGGGCCCTAAAGCTCCAGGAGGTCTGGAATGAACTGATCAAACGTGCCTTGCACATATAGTACTCATCAGGAAGTTTCAATACTGCTAAATGTGAACACTCAATTATATTGGAATGCATTTTACAAATAGTCTTATGAATAACATGGTAGTTAAAGATTTTTTTTCTGGTCCTGTTAGACCTCACTCAGTTTCATTCCAAACATTTTCTGTTGCTTGTTTCTGGGTGGATCGTTGTTGTCATGCTGCGTTGCCTTGGCAATATTCACACTCACACAGTCTGCAATGTTTGGTCTCCTTGAAGGTGCTTTCCTTGAAGACCAGACTTTTGTATTGTCTGTTAACATGCCTCTTGCTTTAACGCCAACAAAAGAAAAGGCAGGGGCTTTCAAAACTTTGTCGAGTTTCAACGTCAGTAAGGTCAGACTCGAGGTGAGGAAACTCAACTCTGTCAAACTTGCGATCATTTCCACAAATTTGTATGTCGTCTTCTGCAGACTTGCCATTTTAATAAATTGTGTCACAACAACAGGGTCTCATTGCCACGTAGCCTCTTTGCAAAATTCTTATAACCGGTCTTGGAGCTTGCTGACTTTCCCTGAGTCATGACAGAGTTAACCACGTCGAAACCTGCTGAATGTCAGTTTCACCAGACATACAGGGGCCCTGTTTTAAAGAGCAGGCACAAAATAAAACAGGAGACGATAGATGGACCAGCTGAAGCACCAGCAGGCCCCCTTCTCACCTTCTGCCACCATTTCCTTGGTTGTCAGAACAACGGTCTTACACTTCTCTCAATTTGTATGCACATGCTGATATCAAGCTCCTCTGTCTTTCTTAGACCTTCTGTCAAAACAACTATGTGCAACAATGCAAACTCTAAAGAATTATGTTGTTGTTGTTTGTAGTGTGCAGTTTGGAAGATGCATGATGTGTGTTTAATATTATTAACAAAATAGGTATGAATTTAAATATTAGAATTGAGGTTGGGCATCGAAACTCAAATTTTTGTCGTACTAACAAAAATGTCTCTTATCAAGTATCAAAAGATCAAATTTTTGCCCTGGTCAAATTTTTTTAAAATGTTGCATTTTTGATTATGTAGTTTTACCAGCTTCAGATTTTTAGCCACACTAACAGCAATGCCAGTCCGTTGCTTTACCGCTATGGTCTTTGACATATCATCAACTATAGGATGGGTTTTGTTATTAAAAAGGTTCATGTTAAATATCAATTGTCCCCAGAGGATAAATCCAGCTGACTTTGGTGATCTTGAGACTTTTCCTGCAGTCGACACTGTGAGTGGATTATCTCAGCAAATATTTGATTGCTTTCATATTTTATACAGACAATTATGTCGGTCACAGCATGAATTCTAACAATCTTATTTTTTCCAATCTAGTTTTTTTCCTTCCTCCAAAACAAACATTATAGCGTTGTCATAGTGCACGTTTTAGCATGCTGATGTTAGCATTTAGCTCATAGCTATGCTGTGCAGAGCATATAGCCTCACAAAGATGCTTGTTTAGGTGAGACGCTCTTACCCTTTCAGTCTCTTACCTTTTCAGTCTTGTTTTATATATATATATATATATATATATATATATATATATTATTATATATATATATATTATTATATATATATATTATTATATATATATATATATTATTATATATTTATATATTATTATATATAAAATTTATATATTATATATAAAATTTATATATTATTATATATAAAATTTATATATTATTATATATAAAATTTATATTTATACATATATTTAGGCATCATGGTTTGTGTTTCGACTACATTTAACATTGTGAACTTTTGCTCCGTCTGTCACAAAAAAAGCATGTTCAAAGTTCTTGAAGTAAGAGTTAATTTTGCTGTTTGTATAGAAACATATGTATCATTTGGACACTAGTTTTTATGATTTTGAAACAATACCCAGGTCAAATTATAAACTTATCCTGGCCGGTCAGTGTTGTCCAGAATTGAAAAAAGGTGACTAAATGATTTTACTCTGTGACTTCATTGTCAGCGGTCTGTGAAATTTGCAGTGATGTGTGTCTCATGCTGTCTAAAATGATTATAGTCAGTCCCACAAGAATATTTACACGGACCTCAATAAAGATTTAGTGTTCACTGCAACTGTCTCCACCAACCAAGACTATAGATTGCAGACATTTACCAAATCCTGGTCATTTATTCATTTTTGATTATCTTTGTGGTTTTAAAATTGTCACACTTATAGAATGCATAAACAACAAATCGTATAATTGTATTTAATTGTAAACGTTAGAATCAGCAGTTCATCAACACATTCGGTTGTTTAACATTTAATGTTTTTATTAAGCTTTCCTAATTATCTCTGCATGATTAGTTGATTTTTGAGGAGCACTGTTAGAGAAAGTGGCTTTTCGTGGCTATTGTTCATCACATTTGTCTGCATCATGTCTGAAAATCGAGCAGAGATCATTTGAGGGTACAAGGATGATTATCTTCATATCCATACACTAGGATGAATCTCTGCTGTAGTTTACACCTGTGTTTTTGTAATGAATGATACCAAATGAAATCCCTGAGATCATAATACAAGTGTTCCCAGGGTTGAAGAATCTGTTCAGGAGCTCTTGGAAGCGAAAATGTTTGGGGAACCATGGTGGCTGTAGATTATAACAACTCTGAAGATGGTAAAGGAAACCTTTCCCCTCTCTTTACCTAAGCACAATGTATCCATTGTTGGAGCGGCCTTAAAACCTTGAAGCTGGGGGAGGTGAATGACATTCCTGTGACATGTTGAATGGCCTTTCACTGTGACTACTACATAAGGGCAAACATTGGCTGCCTCTCATTTAGCTTTCTGTCAGTAATCTGTCTGTCAGTGCTGTCGCTTATAGTTTTTCTTAGCTGCAACTATGACTCCTGCCTCCTGAGTTCACATGTGGCTCAAAGGTCATGAGCCGTCTCCACACCTGTAGACACCTCTCGAGTGTGACAAGGTCCCAGTCATGCAGGGAGTCTTTACACAAAGATTTATGATTATGACATTCAAATGTTTGCCATATTTATTGATTTATTATAAAGATTTGGTGCTGTTTTTACATTTTACTGGTACCCATACCTTCTGTCATTAGATGTTTATTGGCTATTTAGTTTTGTAGAGTGAGAGTTTACGATGTACAGTACGATACATGCAGTGGTCACCTTCAATGTTACATACGTAACTAGTAGTTAAGGAGTTAAAGATGCTGTCCTTGTAATCTCGACAAATATTCTGTATGTATCATTTTGTCAGTATCACAATAATTTCTACTTCTATTGACATTTAGTGTTTAGAATCCAAATAATTAAATGCGTGGGCTGCAAACGAAAAGTCCATGAAAAATTAATTAATGAACAAAATAGCTTGAACATTAAGTCTGTTCAATTTTAAATCTATATAAATCCTGCAGTGTGAGAGAAAGTTCAGGGTGTAAGAAAATGGCAATACACTTGAGTTTTGCAAAAAATTATGTTTTTCTTGATAATTAATCCATCCCTTAAAACACCTTTTTTGATTTTGAATAGTTTACATGCAATAATTCAAAGTTATTTCTGTCTCTTTTTGTTTCATACCATGGAGCCTGAATTGCTTGTTATGCCTGAATAGCACTCCAAAGTTCACAGAAATTCACTTTATTTATCAAAAAAGGTACAGAACCAGCTATTATTCTCTTTAGAGAGGCTGGAGTCAATGAATAATTTGCATCTTTGCTTCAAAAAAATTACTAAAACAATTATCCAATACATTTTTGTCAGTTTATTTATGGCTCCATATTTCATGACAACCCTGCTAGTGGGTTGTTCGCTCCTTAAGGACCGCCATGTGATTGTTTGCTTTGTTTCTGTAATGTTGCTTAAGTGATGTGATCCCTATCAGCCCCTCTCATTTTTTATACTGTGTAAACATAAGGTTGTTAAACAGGAACTGAGGTCTCTAAGGATAGCTCAAACACAGTTTAGCCAACCAGAAACTAGTAATGTCTGTCGCCATGGTATTATTATTATTATTATTATTATTATCATCAACTTGAATAGGCTCAAAACTCAGTCTGGACATCTTTTCAATATCTGTATCTGTACACAAACACCCTCACACACAGTGTTTACTACCACCCAGGATTATCTACCACACTTCTCCTTCCTCAAACCAGTGCTGGTTCCTCTGCTCATACTCTGAATCCTGTTGCTGTGGTTACCCTTCCGCTGTACACAATGGCACGATGGTTGCATAATGTTTTTCTGCCGGTACAGTTTGTTGCCCACACTACAGCTGAGTGGGTAGGAACCACTACGAGCCGGCCTCGCTCATTTTGCTCCATGCTAATGAAAAGCTTGGCCTCACCAGGGATTTTTCACATTGAATTATATCAGACAGCAGAGAGCCTCAGAGCCTGTGGCTGCTATCCTGATGCAAAGGCAATGTCATTTTGACTTCTCTGTAATTAGTTAAACAGCACGTGGGTCAGTTAGCTTGATATTCCCGTTTTGACTTGAATCCACTTGCTATTGAATTTAGTTTGTCCTGAACGGATCAGAAAAGTGCCTGAAACTGATGAAAAACAAAATTGTTGAAATACATAAAAAGGTCTGATGGAATTCTTTAAGTCAGCAATCGAAGCACAAACCTTCAACAGTCATGTGCCCCCTGAGACATTCTACATCCTCCTTAGTATGTAGGAGGACATCTCACCAAGCCTGGAAGTACTTTCTGCCTGAAGTCAATTTTCAGTGTCCTGTTCAGGGATATCTCAACCAGACTGTCTTTCTCAGACATAAGTAGGTCATATGACCTAGTCAGAGAAAAGGGATAACGAATCCAGTTATCTCTGTCATGTGTTCCTGGGAAGTACCCGCATAATTATGCAGCTAGGTCATGGAGGCATCTCCCTTTTTTCGCATTTGACACTGTCTGCAAGTCTGAGTTCATTTCTACACTCAAAAATCCTACAATGATGGGAACGCTTGAGTGTTGTTCTTGTTGCACTGTGTGCACACGTGTCTAACGCCAAAGGCCGCTGATTACAGAGGGAAAAGACAGTGAGAGTACATGAGTTGAAGCCAAAGAATACTTCCATCACGATCTGGCTTGTACCTGCATGGCAGCACCCGTCACCCACAATGCCTTCCTGTGTGCCTGCGTGCACCAAATGACAGATTTATTTCACGTACCCCCTGGATCGATCCAGGTATCCGTGAGGGTACACGTACCCCAGTGACAGTCAGGGCTTTAAGTAAAATGTATTAGCTATTGAATTATGTAAGAGGATATCTTTGCACATGCCTTATTTTGTAGTGGACCATTGTTTGATCAATATCTGTAATGGCAGAACCATACACCAATATCAAAATGATGATCCATAAGTTGCATTTGTTAAATGCATTAATTATTTACCATGTAAAATCAAACTTAATGCATCAACATTTCAGTATCTAAAAATGTTCAGATATACCCAGAAAGAATAGTAGAAAATCCTCACAACTGAGAGGCTGAAGCCGATGAACTCTTTTCATTTTGGGCAGAAATATAGACGATTAATGTTCTGTTGTTTAACAAATCAATTCATTATAGTCTTAGCTTTATCTTAACAGCATGTTAAATGACACTCAGAGGTCTTCTTTATAGATGACTGAATGGGAGGTGTTAGATTAATGATTAATGATTTCTATCATTTGTTTGCATTTTTATAGTCTCAGTTCTGTTTTTTTCTCTGCTTCCTGTAAGTTATGGTCACAGGGATGTGAGTTTGATTTTGTATAAGGCTTGATGGTGTTAAAGGAGACTGTTAGGCCTTGGCGGAGGACTATTACCCCACTGAGGCTAGGGATCAGCCTCTGGCTCGACTGGTCATTAGCCCTCCGAAGCTCCTAACTATAGTACACCAAGGCTAAGACACTGTAGAGTTGGTGGTTAAAGTAAGTCTCCAGCAGAGTCTTCTTCAGATCCTCTGTCTCCTGAATGAGAGACGACTTCTCCTTCCGCCAGTGGAACTGCTGCTCTGAAGCTGTCCTCTTCTCTCGCGTCATTGACATCACGGCGCTCTCCATCTACTCTCCACTCCTGCTTTCAACATATAAGCATTAGCATATCAACTTAATCATAAATTTAACGGACACCTCCGGTGGTAGTTTTACAAATTTAAAGAAATGAGTCATGTTAGTTGTAATGTATACATGCTGATAGATGCAATGTCTTGTGGCTCTCTCTCTCTCTCTCTCTCTCTCTCTCTCTCTCTCTCTCTCTCTCTCTCTAATAAAAGTCAATCTAGCGCACCAAGCATAAAAATCGCTATTATTTATTTTAACTAAAACGAACATAAAGAACGTTTTCTATGGCATATAATTACCAAGAAACTCTTGGAAATAATGTGAAACTACATTACACAACCAAAACACCTGACTGCAGGTCTCGAGCTTTGCCAAACATCCTTCCGATACACGGAAAGATGAACCAACATCATGGCCAAGTGTAGATGATTGATTGATTGATTGAAAATCCAGGTAATAAAGTTTTGTTTCTCATATTGGCTACTCTTCTGTTCATACTCTTGGTCCTAGACGGCATTACTGTCAGTGTAGTTTCCACCAAGCTCAGACAGGACCACATTGGAAATAGTGATAGAAGTATTATTGTGTGTTAACCTCGGTATTCATCTTTATTTGTATGTACTATATATATATATATGAATTTTTACCTAATATATTCAATCAATCAATCAAAGACACAAGCGGCTTTCTTGCTACTGGTTTATTGGAAAGCTTTATTCCTGGAGTTTATTTGATCTGTTTCAGTCTTTTCTGTACAGCACTTTGATCATCCCGTTGTGTTTGTTTAAAATGTGCTATATAAATAAACTTGACTTGACTTTTAATTAATTAATAACGTGTGCAATTACATTTACACCCGTTCAGTCTGCCCCCACATAGCCCCCCTTCTTTTGCTGCCGCGGCACCATTGCTGTACTGCAGCAGCAAAGCTTGCAAATGGATGTAGTGACATCTTTATGTCATCTCCACTTACCATTTCCTTTAGCACATAATCACTGTATTAGTGTCAAATGTAATGGAAGTGAGACTGATGTGGTGAATGTGTGCACTGACAAAGGATGATGTGCAGTGTCCCGGTACTTTATTCATCCCCCGTGAGCCAAAGACAATTTAATTAACTAGAGAAGCAGCTCTGTAATCATAGTGATCAGGCATCTCATACAAAACAAAGACTGCTGGTTTCTTTTCATGTGAAGATGTGGATGTAAAATTACCAAATTCTTGGTGGTATGCAATGTTGGAAAAATTGCTTTTGTAGTTGTCAAATTGAGGTGCATTGATTTGCTTAGGAATTTAAATTCAAACAAGAAATGGACCAGTTATCAGTTTAAAAACCATTGTGAAAATGTTCTCTCTTGAGTGCCAAGCGATTTGGCAGAGATGCAGCTAAGATGATAAGCTCTGATTTGAAAAGGCAAATATGCCATTACACAGCACATCCAAGGTTCATCAGAATGCTTTTTTTCTTTGGATCGTTGGCTAAAACACTTGGCAGGCCTGTCTAAACCTTGGGTTCATTGCCAAATCCATAACAGCTGGCAGCTGCTGTGTTTTCCATTAACTTTGGATTGACTGTGTTGCTTCTTGTATAAGTATAGAAACACTTCCCTTATACCCTGCAAAGTGAAAAAGGCAACATACTAATGAACAATTAATGATTTGTTCTTAATGACTCTAGCCCATAAAGGCCTTTTAACTTTTCAAACTACCTTGAGTGCCTAGACCTGGATTTTTTAATGCATATTTTTGGTCAAAACTCTTCCCCTCTCCTTAATGAATGATTTGATGGCCTTGGTCTCCATAGTAAAGGGGAGCACAGTTATTACAGTGTATGTGAAAGAACATTCATTACTGTTTTACTTGTTTAACCCCTTTTGTTACCTCCGCCACCAACAGTTGGAGGAGGTTGAGTCATTGATACTGTTTGTCTGTCTGTCTGTATGTGTGTTTTTAAGCAGGATTACTCCAAAAGTTTTGAATGGATGTCAATGAAATTTGGTGGACAGGTTGTCCCTGGGGAGGGCAACAGGTGATTAAATTTTGAAGATTACCAGCAAGATTGTATGGATGTGGGATTTGATTTTTTTTAACGAATCCCACTATGACCCGTACCGAGTGCCCTCTAGTTAAAGTGGTTGTATATTCATAAGATTTACAGTTTCTGTCCTGCTGCACTTGACCTCTCTTTCCCAGACTGACATGATGTTGACTGATCCCATCGGCCAATCATTGTGCTGCATAAAAGCTGCTTTTTCGCAAAGCTGACATGGATCGAGACTCATGCCAGATTACAGCACCACTCTTATCAGTAGGCTGCATTATCTAACGTGACCTGTATTTAATGACACCCAATCCTTCTCAGTACATCATCTCCGTAGAGAGTGTCAGAACATAAAGCAGACATTAAGCAGAGGTTAGGCAGCAGCATGTTGGGTTTTTTTCTCAGATCATTGCGGGGATGGATGCAAAAATAGCTTTGATACAAAAATTATTTTGTTAATGTTCTGGCTAATACTGTTTTATGACTATTGGTGATAAAACTTGGAAACATATTAAATATATGGATTATTGGGTGTGAATGATGTTAATGATACTATGATAATTATTTTTAAAATAATAACGCATCAAATGAAACTGTGAAATGTGGCGTCATGAACCTATACAGAGAAATTTCACCTGAATCTGCAACTCCACTAAGCTTGATGAAATTTTGCAGTGAGTTTCAGCTCCTTGTTTAGCTGCCTGGCTACACCATTACTGTTTTCATTCAGTCTCACTGCTCTTTGCGTTGTTCGCAACTGCAGCAGGTCGCTGTTTTTGCAAAAAGGCTCTTGAAACCAACTGTGCACTACCTTCTCAGCACCAAACAGCAGACAGACATACATCAGCTGCTGAACATAGTGGAGCATTTGGCACCTTGAGAGCCAGATATTCCCCACAGGAGTTGGTGTCGACCAAACATTGAGGTAAATACAAGTGAATATTGGACTGATATTCATCAGGTTGTGGAAACACAACTCCAAATGAATGGTTATGTTGCTGGACATTCAAAAAGAAAGTTTTGCATACAAATTGTTTTGTCAATTAAAAAAAAAAAAGATGATATGTCAGTGTTATGTTCACAACTTGTTTCTGCCTCAATAAAAAAAAGGGTAAAGGTCAGAGTTATTCTAGGCTTCAGTGTCATGTGAGTTCATGTCATGGGTGCCTCGTTTGTTCTACTTGTCTCTGGGCAGCATAAACCAAAATGAATAAAATAGAAAGAAACAACAAAGTAGGCTTCCTCTTTGATTCACACAAAAAGGAGAGAAAACTGTAGGTGAGATCACACTTATTGTGTTCCCACTTTTGTGTCCTTCCCCATCAATGCATGTGCATCAGTATCAGATTTGTCAGAGAGGCTTTTGTGTGCATACCTGGATCACTACTAGGCTCCTCGCTATTGTACTTAGCACTTTTTTATCTTTTCAGCAGGCTCTCCAATTTCACAGTAGTAGTACTCGGAGCCAATCAATGGCTGACTCACAGTAGTGGCAGGGAGATGTTATACATTGTAGTACAGGGCACTATAGGAGCCCAAGGACTGCAGCGCTGCTCAGTTTGGAGAATTTATTGTATTATTTAATATGTTTCTTTTGTCCATATTTTTGATGCAGTGAGTCAGGATCACATTTTATGTCATTAAGACTTCATCTTTTGAGTTTATGTGGCAGCAAGTAGTTCATTAGTAGTTAGCTGGTTGTTATTGCTACTAAAACAACCACTATTTTGTTAAATGTTTTAAAAAGATCTGCCTCCAGTTTCAAAATGTGAGAACCTGCTGCTTTTCTCTATTTCACGTCATTTTGTAATTGAAAATTTGAAGATGTTATTTTGGGCTCTAGTGTCATGTGAATAGGTGTTTGTCACTATTTGCGAAATGATTAATTGGTTCCTCAGAAACTAAAATAAAAATGACGGATGAGTTACAGCCCAGGAAGTCATATCTGATTTCTTGAACTGGTTGTGTTGCGTTTTGTTTAGGAAAAATAAAAGCTGGTATGCTACTACAGCAAGGAAATATAATATTGAAAAATGTAATTATGTTTTTAACCTGTTGTTTCAGCTTTTGTCAGCTTTCTAGTTTTGATTGTCCTCCCTGACATGGTGGCTATAGGCTCTACGTTTGCAAATGCACCTTGTTTTCTGAAGATAAATGGAAATCAGTCTCTTGAATTTAAAACCTGTTCTTCTTTTAAAGTCCTTCTGGACCTTACAGTGTATTTGATGACGATTTACTGAACTGAACAACTGCCTGTTGTTTTTTTATGTCATATAGAGGAGATGCAAAAAAAATTGGAGAAGAAAACATAAACATTTGGGCAGAATTGCCTGTCAGCAAATACTTTACATTGGTGTTGCACTGCTCATATATTTCCTTCTTTCGAGGCAGCAAAGAGTCAGTCAGCTCCAGTCAGTGAAATAAAATGGCTGCATGGTGATGTAGTAACACCAGCATAGTTAGTAATTGCTTTAAAATCGCTTGACAGCTACTGTAACTTAGGGGGAGCTGCTTAAAGCTCACATGTTGTGTTTGTAACTAAGATGCTACAAGGAAAAGAGCATTATCTCATAGAAATAATGTAAATAGCACAGTGTTTGATACTTCTGTTAGTAGGGTTTTTTATTTCATTCCTGTACATTGTGAGGGATATGTTTTTAGAGTTACATGGAAGCGGTGGTCATAATATGTAGATTCCATTATGCTCCCATGAGTGTTGACTGTATACCAGGCTGTGATGTATAGATGGATTATGGTGGAATTGAGGCTAAAGATTACAAGGATGAGTATCATACTTTTCCTTTTACAGTTAAATCTCTCCAGCAGAGACTTACATATTAGATTATTCTATACAGTGCAGTAAATGCTGTCCTAGTCTTGGAGAGGGCTTGGTTCCTGCCTCTGACATCTTAAAGCCATCCGGAACATGTGCTTAAACAAACTCTCCACAGGGAAAATACAAATTTTCCAAGCAGGTAGTGTGTGTGTGTTTGTGTGACAGAGAGAGAGAGAGAGAGAGAAAAGTAGCTGTTAGGTGTCATCTTCAGCTGCTGTCAGCCCAAGCTGTGCCAGGCATCCTGGGTTGATGACTGGAGCTTCGGACGGAGCTTTCATCACCTTATTCTTCACTGTGGAAACTGCCTTTACAAACACAACCTTTTGTCTGCTCCTAAAGCTGCAACAACACAGTTGCATGCTAAAGTTAAAGTAATCACATCATGAATATTGGAATAAGGAATGCACATTTTACACATTTGTTTTGTAATTTGTTTTGTAACACATTTTATCGACGCATTAAGAAGAATAAGGTCTGCTTCACATCGCAATGGTTTGGTTAATTACCAGACTTATGCTTTTGTTTGGTTTCCATTAATAATTTAAATTGGGGACTTCAGTATTTTTGTGTTTTAGTGCTAAGTGTCAGATTTGATTCAGTTGCCTGAGAGGTGTAATTAGCTACTTCTTTCTATCCACTTGAAGTGTCATTATCAGTGTTGCCTGCTTCAGTCAAGAAAATGCTTCAATACTTGAGTGTTAAAGGAAATGATAAGCCATTGCAAAAATATTGATAGCCATTCAGTGCCCCGAGGAGACAGTCGCTCTCAAGCTCTTTTACAGAAAACAGGCTTACTCCTTTTGCCCATATGCTCGATATTGTGTGCATGAGAAACTCAGACATTGTTCTAGCAGTATAACCACTTATTGCAGTATTGCACAATTATTTGATTTGTATTGAATCTTGGCTCTTCCATTCTATATGTGCACCCCCTTTTTTTCTTGTCCATTAAGTCTCCATCCTGTCCTTCCGTGGTTGGAAAGTAAAATTTCAGCTGGAGTCGTTCCTATTCTGAGGCCAAGTATCTCACCCAACTCAGACATATCTTATTGGATTCGTATTGACTAAAATAAACCAGATGAAATGCTTTACAGCTCCACCGTGCTATTTCCACCGTAGCCTGTTAGTGATACAGCGCTCTCTATTCTATAATAGCAGTCTCTGCAGTCTGGAGTTCCAACAACTCGTAACAGCGATGAGCCATTTCTCTAAGTTAAATTTCAGCAATTATTCTACATGTTAACATTTCATTCATATCATGTCTACAAATTAATCTTATCAACGTAATAGTTTTGAAAAAGGAAATTGAATATCTGGATCAAAAAGCGCTTGAATAATAACATAAGTGAAATGTATTCTACAGCTGTTATTTCAATGTGTCAAGATACGTGTTTTATCAATGTTTAGGTAAATATATGTTTTCAATTGAACTACATATTGGCAAATTAACCAAATTAAATTGCTTTTTTTTATACTTGAAATTGTCCATCAGCATTTACTATGATCCAGTAAAGAGGTACAGCTGTGTCTGCCTCTGGGTTTGTTTTTCCCACGGGGGGTTTACACAGTAAAAATATAGAAGTGCTCATGTAGAAAACATCTATAGCTGCTTGCTCTATATTCAGACTGTTTTATCCACTACATTTTCCACATCAGCCACACTTTATAGTTCTGAGTTGTGTGCTTGTCAGCGTCTAATTTATTCCCCACTCTGCCCACTCCTACTTCGCTGATTTTCGTTTACAAGGCCTTTCTGCTCCTCATTACTGCTGCACAGCGTTCATTCTAGTTCTGCCTCATCTTGACAGTAACCTCCACCCACTGTCAGCCAGTCATCCGGGCGAGACTGAACTGATTTGACAGCTCACTCTTATCTAGTGGTCAAGTCTCCTTATTGAGTGGACACAAGACTGTGTGCTATCATAACAGGATGTCTTCCAGCTATCTTAATGAAAGTACACCCTGCTCACACACCTTATTGCACAAGGTAAAAGCTTGACTCATCTTGTTCTGCTCGACCAATAATCCCAAACCCAAACATTACGATAGTTTGACATCACGTAAGAGAAATAAAAGCAAAAAAAAAAAAGGAGACCTGATCAAATTGACTTACTGTGTCAGCTCTACATTTTGGCTAATTTAGCAGCTGCTATTGTCCAAAATGCAATAAGTTACTTGACTCAACATCTGCCGTGTGAAGAAGTCTCTGTGGGTGTTTGCAGGTTTAGTGCTGCATGAGCTAAGGCCTGTGTACAGCTAGAGCTTTGAAGCAAGGCTGGAAAAAGATTTTATCTGCAAATCAAATTTGCCATGTTTGCTCTCGCTGCACTGATGCTCTTGACCTGGCATCTGTGTGGCTCTTTGTATGCAAATTGACTGAGAGCAGGTCTGTTCTAAGATGCAGTGTCAGTTACTTTGTGCTTTGTATATATGCAACCGTGCTTCCGTGTGTATACATTCAACAGGCAGGGCTGTATATAGTAAACCTGGGATATCGGTTGATGAATCTCTCTGTCATCGTGCACACCTCTTGTGTCAAGAGTGAAAAAGAAGCATACAGCGATGATACTGTTAACGGCCGCAGTATCTTTCCACAAGCATAGGCTTCAGCAAGCAGTGTTAGGTAATGCAAGGCTCTCCAAGGCATTGTCACACACCCAGCCTGCTTTGATAGACACAAACAACACTCTCCTTTCTCAACCTGCTTCATTCCTATCATCCCCTCCCCTCCAGTTGCTTTAGAGAAAACAAGTAGACCAAAAGTGGGAATCCTTGTCTGTGGTTTAAGCACAACAATGGCAACTGAGCAATTTGATCTTGCAGACTGGTGTTTTGCACTGCACAGGGTTGGGGGGGGGGGAGCCGCACTTGAAACAGCCTCCCTGATTCAGTATGTCAGTGATTCCCAGGAAGGATTTCTCTTCTCTGCCTGCTCATTATTTCTGCCCTATCTTTGCGCTTATTCAGCAGCATTCACGCAAGTCAGTGCTCTTCCCTCGACGTCCCTGGAGGATGATAGGGAGTTCCCACATAGCCTGTGTACAGAAAGGGCCTGTCGTACAGGGGGAATCAACCATATTACCTCCCTGTTAACTTAGCTCTTAGCAAGATTTTTAAGATTTAAGTCTGAGGTCTCAGAAAGAGAAACTCCACCAGGAAAAAGGGGAATTTGATTTTCAACTGAATGTTAGGGTTTTGGTTTCCCACCACTACCTCACCAAGGCAAGAGAACTGAGTTGAACCGCTGCCATCTTCCCCTTCTTTGTATGTATGAGCAGCTGGTGTTGTTAACAAGGGATGGACCCACTTTTCCCTCTATAGTGTGAATACAGTGGCAAAGCGTTGGGACTAACTTACATAGTTTGATTCCCACAGGCAACATGTCATCACTCTAAACATTTTTTCCCCTGATGCACTTTTTATTAGCTTTGCTGTTGTTACTTTTCAGCTTTGTCTTTTCATGAAATCGGGTCGATATGTTTCTTAACAAAAAGGGTGAATCAATATTTCTTTTTATTTATTTTCAGTCATGGCAACTGTGGACTATGTGATGTAATGCTGATTCAATCCAATTCTAATAGCAGCAAATTATCTGCAGTAGTAAATGTAGTCATTTGCAGAATAGCAATGTTTACGTATGTTTGCCCTAAGATTGGTGCCATTATTGCATGTCCAAGCTGTGCTTCACTTAGCACATCATTAGTTGATTTGAATTTCCCTATAGGCATATTGCTATGTAGCTCAGTAAAGATAAAGTAGTGAATGTTGTTGTTGTTGTTGAGTGTTGTCGAAACCTCATCACACATGAATTATACATGTAATCATGAATTGTCTGTCACACCATCAAAAAGTCCACAGTCTTAAATATGTAAAGAGTCTCTGGTATTGCACTCAGTCACGACTTCATGATGTCTGTGTCGCTCCCAAATGTAATGATGCTTTGGGAATCTTAGTTGTGGAGGGTAAAGGAGAGCATAAAACGATTCCTTTACCTTCATTTTAAACCCCCTTTAAAACCTGCCCTGGGCTGTGCTACTCTGACTATCCTCTTAAGTAATGATATTGCTGAGGCTAATTCTGAAATGTGCGTTTCCCAAACTTAGATATGTGACTCCACTTCCCCATCATGAAGAAATCCTGTGACTGTGTCACTGTGACACTACACTACGGAGTGCGTCATAACATGTTCAACGTAACAGATGATTTAACACAATAGTCCATGAATTAATAAACTCATACAACTTTAGAAGTGTTTACATACCAACAGAAATGACATCATTTGTTTTTCTCCTGCTTGTGTAAATAACAGGCAGCATAAGCTCACTTTCAAGAGTCTCTGATTGTTCTTTTTTTTGTACATTGGACTTTCCGGTGCACTAAATACTGGACACCAACAGGCTTACATTTGTCACCAGATTGCTCTTCATTCATCATGATCCTTTCCCTTCAATCCAGATATATCATAGTACATATTTTTGCAAAAAATACATCAAGGATGTTCTTTGACAGTAATGGTGATCAATAGTGAATAAACCCATTGTAAGAACTCAAGAGCTGCACTGACTGGCGAAGTAAATGGGATAAAAACATCTACAGTGTCACAGGATGTCGATAAAACTGCTCAGATGGTGTATAATCAAGAACTGGAAGTCAGTTGTGTTTTTCTTTCTCAACCTCAATAGTATTTTCACACCATGTCCCATCGCTTTTTTTCTCTGCATCGACTTTCCACAGTGGAAACTTTGACAGTACAAAAAATGAGTTGAAGGATTTCAGAGCAAACTGCTTTTGTTGGGGTTTAAGGTTTGTTGCTGTTACCCTTTCAGTTGATAAGATAGCAAAATAGTTTTTCTTTTGTGCTCTTCAGCAGTTCAAATATGAAGCCACATGTTGAACTTTCAGTTTACTGTCTGTTCACCTGGACGTGTACGCGAGAAAAGGTACAAATAAGGCTATACGTTGTATTTTGTCCAAAAATATGTACCTTTTCAGACTACGTATCTCTTTGAACTTGTAGGCTAACCATATAATCATCAGCCATAACTTTATCATCAGTTTAGATGTCTAAGCTTGGTCTTTACACCAGTGCATTTGTAGCTTAAGTGATTTTTTTTTAGGTATGGTAGCATGCAGTCATGTTCACTCCCTGCCTTATTGTGGCTACACCCAACCTGGCATATGTTATGTGGAACAGGTCATTTGAATATAGATCGAGTCGTGCGTATGTACATGTATAACATTGCATACGCACAGTGTGAACAACAGCCCTGTTCTTTCAAGTCAATATCTCCGGAAGAAACAATTTAAAACCTGATATTTCAGAGCCTGTTCCAACTTGAAGACATTGTGATAGATTTTTGTCTTCTTTGAGTTAGCTGCTAACGGCTGCTCACTGCTTTTTAAATCTTCTGTTTGTGGGCCGCAAACATAATGCATCATCGAAAAAGTCACATCCCCTTTCTTCCTTTCCACCTTGTCTGTACGCAGATGTCTGATTCGACTCTGTTACCGCCTCCGCTGGCGTTGCAGAGGCGGAACAACACAGACCCCCATTACACCTTCACAGCATTTATACAGAATGGCAGGGCGGTATAAAGATGCAACAGCCCCACAATGAACAGAATGTAAAGGGGACTTTTACTGTAGTCTGCTTTATGGCTCAAGTCACTTCCTTAAAGACACGTCATTCCTTTCAGTTGATAAATAGTTTGGTCTGACAGAAAACATTTTTCAGCAATGAGAATGAGATTACTTCCCTGCAGAATATTTGTTTCATTTGGTTGATTATATTGTAGTTGGTGTCTTTGACAGTGTTTCCTACAGATTGTGTGTGGTTTTGTTGGATATACTGTAGATAGATAGATAGAGACTTTATTAATCCCCATAGGGGAAATTTAGTTGTTACAGCAGCTCCAACAGGAAAAAACAACAACCCAGAATTGAAATATAAGATACACATTGACATTTAAATGTCGGTATGAAATACAGATAAATATGAACGAAGAGTCCAATCTTCAGAAACAGATATAAATATAAGTTATTTGAGTGCGGATGTGCAATGTAATAATAAGTGGATGGATGATACGAAGAGTTCTGGGTTTTCTGACAGGGTTTAAGACACAAACTCAGCTCAGACTGATTTGTTGAAGAGTCTGATTCCAGTGGGGACAAAGGACCTGCAGTAGTGCTCTGTCTTACACTGTGGGTGTAGCAGTCTGCTGCTGAAGGAGCTGCTCAAAGCTCCCACAGTATTTATACAGCATTTGTCTATTGAAAATATTAAGATAAAATCAACCCCTGTAGGCCTACATCAAACAACGCATTTACTGGAGAGAGTTAATAGAATTAATACCTGTAATCTCTCTCTCTCTCTCTCTCTCTCTCTCTCTCTCTCTCTCTCTCTCTCTCTCTCTCTCTCTCTCTCTCTGTTTTTTTTTAGCACAGCTTATGTGATTGCTGGTAAATGCATGGGAGGGTAGAGCGAGGGGCGCATGTCCACTAGTTAATCATTTGAATCTTTTTCAATCAATTATGTTAGACAGATATAAAATGAGTATAAAAAAATGCTTAAATGGGCCGCAGACATACTTTTGCACTCGTTAACACACCTGGGTGGCCAGATGTAACATCTGTTTGAGGCAATGACCAGGAGAGAGAGAGAGAGGTTCCTTGGCAGACAATGGTCCAGTGCAAAGGAGCATGATGCCCCCTCAACTCGGTCACAGTCAGTCTGGAGGCAGGACTGTTACTCGCATATTGTGCCTCGCTGTTCTGTATAAATGTTAGAAAAGCGCATGGTAGAGAAGGATCTTCGTTGTGATGTTTTGATCAATGTCTCTGTAAAAAGGGCTTGAGTGAAAGAGAGGTGAAGAAGACTTATCACAAGTGTACAGATAGTTGTTGTCTCAGCCTCACAACAAACATGAGCTTTAAGTTCTCGGGTTGAAGACATCTGTTAGGACTGAGACCGACCTTCTGAAAAGGTGATTGTATCAGATGGGAGGGCTGAACTAATGGAAGAATATGGCACAAAATGATCACATTTGGATTTAAAGGCCTCAATGGAGACACTCTGATGTCAGCATGAAGGGTGGCCATAAGGAAAGGCGTCGCTGCCAGCTGACTTCTTTTTAACTCTGGAGACAGGCCAGAGCTCTGTATTCTGAGAGCTTAATGCACAAGGTGGCATATTAGGTTTAATAAGGTCACAGGGCTCTGTCTTTATAGTGGCCTTTTTTTTGCCAAGGCAGAGGAAGCGTTTTGCCTAGACAGCTTCCTCTTTGCTATAAATCTCACTGGCCGTGGAAATTCCCCCAAAAAATGGGACAGAATGTGGCTTTCTCTGTCTCGTCCCCCCCCCTTGCACTCTCCCTCTCTCTGTGGGTGTTTGGTACATCAAGTGCCTCACGATTGCCAGGGCCTGAGGATGCACAATTGGCTGAGCCGTCAACAGCCCTTAGCCGAGTGTCCTTGCTTCCCGACGTCTCTTTTTTATTTATTTTTTTTAATGGTGTTTTGGGCGAGTGACGGTGGAGTGAGTGTGATACAGTCAGATAGCAGCATTCAATAACAATGCTGCATGACAACATGATGGAGTAATTTCCCTAACAACTACTGAGTATTTTTCCTTGCCAAAATGTCCCCCAGGCTCACGTCAGTTGGATTACCCAGACAGTAATCAAGCAATCAGCAATTTATTCATTCCATTCTACTAAGTCTATGTCTGCTGCAGCCTGTTAACATTAAAATAGAGAAGGTAAGGGCAAATGAGAGTAGAGACAGGTGTGGAAAAGAACTGAAAAATAATGAAATATGTTTCCCATCGGCATCTAAATTGTTATGGTAAAAATGAGATATTACTTGTTGCTTAATCTGTATTTATTGCAGAGGGGAAATGTTAAACATTTCTGCTTCATATGAGGTCTTTGACAATAGTGAGAACACCCAAAAGCCTGAGTTTACATGTTTATCATGCCTTTTTTTGTTCAATCAACAACATACAACCTCCAAAATGTTCAGTTGTTTATCACAGAAAAAAATATATATATATAAAAAGACATGAATTAAAATTCAAAGGAATTTTTCAGTATTTTTGGGATCAAAAGTTACTTAAGATGTTGGCTCGATTACCAGAATTGTGGGAGATATTTTTTTAATCGATTTACTAATAAAAACAGTTTTATTTGATAATCGTGAATTGATTGATTTGATAATTGATTGATTTGATAATTGATTGGCAAAGAATTTACACATCAACCATATAAATTTTACATATTTCAAAACCATTCAACAAGAAGCCTGCTAAACTTTTTAAAATCATATTTGTGGGTGAACAGTGCCGATGCAGCCAATACATCATATAATAATAGCAACACTCAATTTCATGCCAAACTCAAACTCTGCTGTTATTCCTCTCATATTTCTTTAATAACAGAACAAATGATGACTATTTAAAGTTAGCTGCTTACTCATATGAAAGGAATCGTGCACAAAATACCAATATTCTAAAGCTGACATGATTAAATAATTCATTTTATATACAGGTTTACAGTTGTGTATGTGTGTGGTACAGGATTTCTGCTCGGATGTTTGTCAGCTGTGTTGATGTTGTGCTGAGCTGTGATTCTTATCGGTGTGTTGCTAACAGTGTGAAAGCTGAACTGCTGGGCTATAATTTACACATTGTTGTCAAACTGATGATGAGGGTTTGCTGAGGGTGAAGACAGGTGTGTTAGTGATTCAGTCTCATGTGTAAGTGAGAGACCGATTTTGGAATCAAAGGTAGGAAAAAGGTTTGAGTTCTAGTGGAGGTGGATTATCATTTTATATCCAGACGAATTAGGTTTTGGATTAAGTCTTAAAAACATCACCAATCAGCATCTGTTTCCAGGCAGCTTTGCTATTAATGTTTTATGGCTAGATGCACGTTTGATAATCTCTTGTTCTCCTTTCTCTAGTGGTCAGTTTGCTGTGGTCAGAAGATGTCGCCACCAGAGTACGGGCGTGGAGTACGCCGCCAAATTTATCAAGAAGCGGCGCAGCAAGTCGAGTCGTCGAGGGGTGTCGAGGGAGGACATTGAACGCGAGGTGAACATCTTGAAGGAGATCCAGCACTCCAACATCATCACGCTCCACGAGGTGTTTGAAAACAAGGCAGAGGTCATCCTGATCCTGGAGCTGTGAGTGGCCTCGTCTTCTTGAGTTTTTCTGCTGTTCTTATCACAAGTGGACAAATCGAGATTTCTGTTCATGGCTTGCACTGAAGGTTTTGAAGAAGACTGACCAAACTTTTTTTTGTCAAAATAGGCTTACTGTCATCTTCTACCCGATACAGGAGAGACTATTTGCAAAATATTATTTAGGATCAATAATATTATCTGCCCATATAGTGAGCAACATAAATCAGTTGAGGATAATCTGACATTTTCTAATTTTCTAAATGATAAATTGTGTTATAGAACATCGTTAAAGTGACCATGAGGGAAATGTTCTCTATTACAGATCAGATTCCAAATTAAATGTGTACTCCAGTGAATCAGCATTGCACTTCCATAAAGTTGAGGGACTCACAAGAGCCAGATTTTGAAAAAAGAGGCCAAGATATTTTGACCTTTAATCCCGAGTACCGCTAATAGTCCAAAAAATGGATTTGACATTTTCCTTGATTCAAATCAACAGCAACATCAACGTTGTTTTATTTTTTCAAACTTTGGAAAGCTCCCTCCAGAACCTTAAAGTAATTCTTAACTTAACATATAAAATCAATTCCCAGCCCCTTTAAAAAGCAACAATAAAAACACTTGTTTTTGTCTTGTATTTTTCCAAAACAGAAATGTTCACCGGATTGTGATCCCAATGCGCCCCCATAGTAACCAGTATTCAGGTTGGAGTGGTTCTAAACTGTGACTACAGCTGCAATCCTCTCAGAGGATTTTCTGAGTCACGGCCACTTTTTTCACCACGCACCAGTTGGACGAGTTTTACCAGGTTAAAGGAGAAGATCATCTGTGTTTACATTACAAGAAGCCAACTGACAAACTTTTTAAGAACATTCACACAATGCAGTACACCTCAGTAAGTCAACTCACAGTTTACAGTTCAATTAGTTGATCAGAAGCAAATCAGTTGTTGGTTCATGAATTAAGGAGATCATGTATTGTCAATCATTTTGTATAGCAGGCAGCAGGCAGGCTGACTCAGTGTTTAAGTCATGTTTGCACAATAATGTTTCATGACTGCTGACAGTTCACAAAAAAAAACAGGACATTGTAGAGACTCAGTAAATTACTGGCCGAGACTCTCAGTGTGAGTTGCATTGATCTGATATTTCAACTTGAAAGTGCCAAAAGCAGTTTTCCTGCTTTACGTACAATCTTTGAAATGTGAATCATTTCAGTTTGATTTGACCTCATTTTATAAATACAATACCAGAGCGCTGTTCCTGGTTCTATGCACATTACAAATATTATTCAAGGCTGGTCGGGTGACGTGATGCTGTTTTTCTGTTTTTCCAGCCCTGGGCAGGTAAAACAGCTTCAATGTGGATGCCAAAAATATTAGATTTCATGTTGTGCCCCTTTGTCCTCTACATCCTCTCCTCTTCCTGCTGCACTGTGGGTAAATACAACTGTGACAGCGACTATCCTTTGGTCGAAAACACTGACATACCCTTACAAAAGGAGGCTGAAATTGTATTGTGGGTAGAAACCTTCTCACCCATTTGTCACTCTGTGTTTACACCCTGTTAACCACTGAAGCAGATGATGAAATAAACATCAGAGATATACTGTAGAGTGGGTGTTCCATGGGAGGAGGATGTGGAGGTCCCTGCTGTGCAGCTGGTCCTGGTGTTTCCTGGTGTGTGTGTGTGTGTGTGTGTGTGTGTGTGTGTGTGTGCGTGTGCGTGTGCGTGGGCCAGCAGGCAATGTGACAAAAAGTTGTTGTTTTTTTAGCTATTTTTGAAATAATAAAATTATATTGTAATAAAATGGTGAAATGGTTGATTTTAAATATGGAGAATTGTCTTCTAAAATGAAAGTAATTTTCCATTCAACCTTGACTAATTTATCACATATTCTGCAAGACAAACACGTTCACGCGTGCGATCGGCTGAGTGAACGCTCAACGACTGGATTGCCTCGGCTGTAATTACAGTTATCTGCACTCCTCCTGTCTCCTCTGCTTTCTCTGTCACACATTCCTCCGATGCAGGTGTTCACTGAATCTGATAAATCCTCCGTCTCTATTTGCTTTTCTCCCTTTACGTGTTAAGTGGTGAATGACACCATATTTTATTAAGTGATCTCACTCTGATTTGAAATGGACCTGACCTGTGCAAGTTTTGATAGATAAAATGTGGGGTAATGTCTCGGCATTGACGAGAGAGAAATTATACGAACAGGCCACTAATACTAATAATAAAGACACTAATCTCATCAGGCCTAAAAAGGAGGTTGTTCAAGAAACAATATAATGAGTAATAATGAGTTGATTGCCTTTAGTTTAATCTCTTTTGCCCTAAACTATCCAGAAATTGGTCAGGGTCAATATTGTTCATTATGTCATCAAACCAGGCGATATTTAGTCCCAACATTTCACTGTTTGTGTGTCGTAAATAGTTTAATGTAGACAAATAGTGTCAATTTTAATTTGATAAATATTTTTCAGTCAGTGATCACATGTATTTCTTCTTCTCCATACATAGTTGCCTTCCTTTATCCTGTTGATGTCATTTGATCATCATCCTTGCAAGGTCTTTTTCTTAGTTTTAAGATAACATAATGGTGCACAATTTAAAGAAAAACAAAACAAATATGAATTTCTGTCAAACTTTGCTCAAACCCTGTGGTGGATTTTTTTTCAACTTCCCCCTTTTGTTGTTTTTTAATAGAGGGTTTCTATTATTTAAACAACTCTGCTTAAAATGCACTCCCAATGTGTAAATTGGTCACGCTCTAATGCACCGGCATGATTAGATTACATCAGCTCAGCTCTGCTAAGCAGGGATTTGTAGCTGGCTCTGATTCGAGAGATCTCACATTTGAATTCTCTTCCCTCTTTCTCTTTGTCCAGTGTGGCCGGCGGTGAGCTTTTCGACTTCCTGGCAGAAAAGGAGTCTCTGAGCGAGGAGGAAGCCACTCAGTTCCTCAAGCAAATCCTGGACGGAGTCTTCTACCTGCACTCAAAACAAATCGCTCACTTTGACCTTAAGGTAGTGCAGCAGCTAAAGATGGAACTCATCAGCCCTGTGTTATGTCTGGTTCCTTTTTCCTGTCTTGTATTCCAAGCAGGAGTGCATCAACTTTTAGAGATATTCGTCATTTCATCAGCTTTTAATGTACACACTGACATCATATAAAAGACTGTGTCCGCTGTGTCCCAATTCAATACTTTGCTAATGCTATGTGGATTCTGACTATCTAGTACATCAACATAAAAAAAAGACAAATCTAAGTTTTAGATCTGACATGACAGAAAATTAAATGGCCTCTATTTCATTCTATTCATTTTTTAGGTCATATTTCCAAACTTTCCCTGGTTCTGGCTTCTCTAATGTGAGGATTATGAATGTATTTATGAATTATGAATTCATGAATTTCATGGATTATGAATGAATGTGAATTGAATATCTGACACTTTTGGACTAATGGTAAAACAAGGAATTTGAAGACGCCATTTTGGGCTCAGGGAAATTATAATGTAAGAATTATTTATTGATATTTTATGGCCAACACGGTCAATCGATAAAATAGGTTAGTTGCAGCCCCATTGAATAGATGCTGAAAAGTCAGTATGCATGCTAAATCCATTTGTTTTTGTGCTTTTGGAAATAGACAGCCGCAAAATCGAATTCACAATTGTCCTTTTTCACAGCAGAAAGGGCTTTTGGCTTCTCAATAGCAGTAAAAGCGAGCACCTACTCCCTCTCCATTTCCTCTTCCACGCCACTTGCATGTCCTCCTGGATAGTCTGTCACATCGAGTGCCATAACAAACCAATTACCCTGTCGTGGAAGTGGTTTATAAAACCCTCCCACAGCGAGTGTACGCTGATGCTGCAGGTAGATGTGCTCATTTGATTAAGTGTATATCTACAGGGGCTGTTGCAAAAACCAAGCAGCATGTAAAAATCAGAGTGAAAAAGAAGATGTTAAATAAATCATGCCACTTCTGAACGATGTTGATATGAAGCCATGTGAAGGCTATGATAAGGTACGACAGTTCTGGTTTCTGCTGGATAGAGGCAAGTCCGCCCGTGAGCTTCCTGTTGCCCTGCACCGTAATAAAGAGTGCGTTATTCTGCTGTAGTGTGACCATTAACAGAATTAACTATATGATGTAGTGGGAGAGGTGAGGGTCTGCTTTGAGAAAGGCCCTTTAATGTTCTATTCAAAACCAGGACAGTGAGACAACATTGACAATACCAGGACTCAAACTAAAGCACTGTTTGATTTTATTATTTACAGCCGTCATAATGTATTCTCCCAAATTTCCAATGGTAATGAAAGAAGCGCTCTCAGCTCATGTTGACGGTGCTTTCCCAAGGTCACAGTTTGAATGACATCTGTTGCCTCACTGTGAAAATTAGCATATAATATGTTATGTTAGGACACAACAATAGAGACTCAACTCATTTCTCCTTCATTGATCTTTTGTTGCAGCCAGTTTGAACAAGTGTGAACTCGACTTTTCAAGTGATAAGTCTTGGTAATGTCCTCAAAATGAGAACCAAAACAGAAGTCTGTAATTCAACAAAAAAAAGAAAAAAAAAAGATGTACTCCTTTGATGATTGAGTGAGATTTCCATGAAAACAAGACAGAAGATTATGACAGAGACCTGTTCATGGTCATGCTATGTTTAAACAGTCTTTGTAAAGACCCCTCTTGCACATGTGAAGGACAGAAAAAAAGGAACCAAATGTTTTCCTCTTATTAGAGGTCACAGTAATATGTTTCCTGTTATTCAACCCCTGGAGTAGTTCACATTCATTATCCTAAATGCCAGCTCAGGACAATTAGATTTGCAGCATTACATGAATATGATTTTTTTTTCTTTTTCTGCATCATCCGGCCTGTTTCAGATCTCTCCTTTTATATCAGTATCTCTTTGTATGTATGCTAATCCAGCCAATGGAACTAATGTATCTGGAGCTAATTACTATAAGCAACATGTTTTTGCTTACTTTTGTCCTTTTTATATTGAGTGCGTGTTGTTTAAAAACCCTGAAGGAACAAGAGCAAAGATCATGGTGTACTCAAAGTACACCAGCACAGACGCACTATATGAGTAGTATATATGAGGTTCTTGAAGATTTGTAATATTCAAGAACGTCACAAACTTTACGATGTTGCACATTGTTGTGTTGTTGTGAATAGTTTTTTACTTCAACCTCAATCAATACTATTGATCGGTCGTCCACTTTCGGCTCCACACGTGGCGTCTTCGAAATAAATGGTCCAGACTGACTCCTCCACTTACAGAACAGTCTTATATAACAGTCACACATCAGAGTTCAGGACATTCAGCCTCCAGGTTTGGAGAAAATAATAACCTCTGCCCCCAGCCAGCCACTTCTGATCAATACCTGAGCTCTTACCAACCACTGCAGACCTCTGCTTTGGACATAGCTGCTCTTCTTTACTGTCTGTCACAGTGGCTCAGATTAAGACATACAGTAATTGTTTTTAGCTGAATGACTTTCTGTGATGCTGCACTCCAACTTTTCTGTGTTTGACACAATTTAAACGATACTCAGTCAAAATGACTTCAAAGCTATCTATATCACTTTTTATGTGAATATTATGCAGCCATAACCATACCATGACAGTAGTAGTAGACATTTAGGGTCAGAAGTAAAGCAGCCCTGTGATTCTCTCTATCCTCTTTAAACTGCCACTGCACAGTTTTATATGCATTGACTGAGTAATCAGGACAGTTGTCAGTTAAGTCAGTCAGTAACATAGTGAATGAATGTACCGATGATGTTAAGGAGTTAAATTTGTTGGGCAAGGCAGTCAAATGATATGTGACTCATCCCTAGTCATTTTAGATGAAGGCAAAATATTATTGGAAGTTCTTGTAATGGAAATCATTTGGAAAGACCCAACTTGGAAAAAATACCCGAACCTCAATCTTCTTTTGTATCATTGTTTATTAATACTCTGATGAATGTTGTAATTATGTTGTACAGAGAGCTGTGGGGAAATGTTTTGGCATGTCGAAATGCCAGGGAAAGCATCCAAACTGCTTCAGCGGAATTCCCACCTGATGATTTAAAAGCACTAATACCACACAGTAAAAATACTCAGTAACAATGAAAAGTCCTCCTTTATGAAAGGTTGCTCAAGTAACAGTAAAACAGTAAAATCCGGAAAATGTGCATTAAGTATTAAAGGTA
Source organism: Chaunax sp. Z400 (assembly GCA_037577475.1). Classification (NCBI taxonomy): domain Eukaryota; kingdom Metazoa; phylum Chordata; class Actinopteri; order Lophiiformes; family Chaunacidae; genus Chaunax; species Chaunax sp. Z400. The sequence continues at coordinate 20,850,548 of CM075187.1, read as the reverse complement.
AAACTACTTGATGCAGAAAAATGCCTCCTATGACTAATGAATAATTATGTATCATGCGATTATTTTAAGTCATGCAATAATGTAAAAGCAGGATTTTACTGTTAACTCGACGCTTTGATCAATCGACTAATCATTATAGCTGTACATGTGTACAGCTAAATCCTTAAATCCTCAAACTCAGTTCTTAGGCTGAAATGATGAGGTTTGGAGGAAAGATGGCTAAAGCATTGTGCTCTTAGGAATGTCCGGCTTCTGTTTTTTAGCCTGCTTAAAGCGCATCTTTGCTATCTTTTCCTGTCTCCCACTTCCTTGAAAGGTATTTACTCGTGTTTTACATGGGATTTCCATTGCTGGTGAGCCTCCCTCCCTCCCTCCTTCCCTCCTTCCAGCCTTTTCCTGGCTTTGTGTCTGACTCCACTTATTTCTCCCTTTGTCTACACAGTTTGTCCAGGAGAATATTTTTTGGTGTTCCTCTTTTAATTTCTCTGTGAGCATCATATCTGCATCTCATAGAAATCACGATGCACAGTTCACTGGACGCTAATAGCAGCTTAAGAGAGGGTCAGATTTTGTTCTATATGATAATACCCAAATTGTCACGTCTACCTGCCTCTGTCTGCCCGATATGTCTTTGTCTCACCTTTTTAACTCTCTCTCTCTCTTTTGCTTTCTTTCTAGCCAGAGAATATAATGCTGCTGAACCGCTCAGTGCCTCACCCACGCATCAAGATCATTGACTTTGGCCTGGCCCACAAGATCGATTTTGGCAATGATTTTAAAAACATTTTTGGAACTCCAGAATTTGTAGGTCAGTATCTCTTTATGTGTCATTGAAAAATCAAGTTCTTCATCCTTACTTATTGTCTTGTTCGTCATCTAGTTTGATGTTACCCTGAGCAGATTCAGCTGCAAAGAGTTTGCATAGATACACACTCCATCCTTTCTCTAATGTTCACAAGACACACACGCACACAGACGCACACAAATACCGTAACCAATTTATTATGCATTTCTTACACCATTAAAAACATTTGTTCTAACTCCCCCCAAAAGTACAAGATTAATCACAGCCTATTATAATTATTAAGTCAGTAAAAAGGTTTTAATCGATTGACATCACTAGTTCATAGCTAATTCAGCTTGCCTTCAGTGGTGCCATTTTACCAAAATGTAGACAAGTATTGAATAAACAAACTCAAGTTGTATCCCAAAGCTAACTCACTAACTCCATGCCATGGCAATATTATGATTCCAGCTAACATCATCCATAGCTGCCAAATTATGAGAACTCTAGCTTCAGTATTTGGATCATGATTATCCCCCAAATAGAAGAAAGAGGAGGATTAATATTATGAGTAATATTATTAATATTACTTATTATTATTAATATGTATTTTTATTATTAAGATTATGAATATTAACTCAAATCTTCATCTTCTCCTCCATCATGGGGGAGGGGCCCAACTATGTCTTGAATTATGAATCCTCTCCCACAGCATTCCTGCTTCATATCAAATCTGTTTAATTGAAATTTGATTAGAAATGTATCGATTCTCCATTAAGTATTCACTCATCCAACAACAGAAAAGAAGAGAAGTAATCACAGTTCTAGCAGGTGTGATGTTATAAAAAAAAAAACCGACTATCGAAAACAACATCATTTCCAAAAAACAAACACATCTGCGAACAAAACGTAATAACTTGTGATAAGAAGATGATTTAGTAACGGAGAAGATGAAAAGATCAGCAGTAAAGTTAGTGTGCTGTATGGGTGCTCGTGTGTGTCATTTGCCTGTTGACCTGAATAATAATAATCTTCTATTTTGTGCATTTGCCTCACAGCTCCAGAGGTAGTCAACTATGAGCCTTTGGGCCTGGAGGCAGACATGTGGTGAGTAAACAAAAACTCTTATCTGCTCTGCAATTAGCATTATGTGCATATGCTCTTTGCATTTGCTCTTATTTCTGAAGGTCTGCTGTTGAGTAAATTCACGTTTTACATTGCGCACTGCTGGTATTAGTATTTAGACAAAATAATAGTTTGATGTCTAAAATCTCTTTTTTTCTTCTCTGTGTATCTCCCTGTCTCTTCTCAGGAGTGTCGGTGTGATAACCTACATCCTGTAAGTATTTGAAATGCCACTAATGATGATGGAAAGTATGTGCAATGTGAACATTAACATTTGTCAATGCAGGGTGTTCACAATAACCTCCTTCACCTATATGTTCACATTTATTTACAAACCCCAAGGCGTCGTCACTCACTCAACATGAGAGTCTGTCTGACCTCTGTTGTTTGTCATGAACTGTATTTTCAATGCATTTGAGTATCGTGTTGTTTTACCCGTTTTGTGAATTAGGATTGGGTAAGGCAAGCAGTACTTGTAATGCAGTAGCGCTAGTACTTTAAAAACGATATCTTTGAAAACTGAATATGAAACCAGTAGTGATTTGCTTAATCTTTATGGTTAAATATTACAGCATGCAAACACTGTTGTAATGACAACAACAACAAAGTAGACAGGCGACGCCATTATTCCTTCTATTTTGGAGAAGGCCAACTAATCACTGCTGTGGTGTATTGCTACCCTCTATTGTTTGTTATTAATGTTCATTTTGATTATTTATGATTTTATGATTTTATCTATGCTCCTCGGTCTTCGAACAGTTTCCTCCTTTGGAGGCAATGCCAGTGTTACAACATATTTAAACTTTTCTTTTTCTCGAACAAATCACATTTTTGTTACTACAAAGCAATTAAATTACTGTACCAGTTTTAAAAAATGTACCATTGGATACCAGTACTGAATTCCAAGTATTGTTACCAGTACTGGTTGAAAAATGAACAGTACCCGTCACTGGTGTGAATGTATGTTTTAGTGCATTTGAAGAGTGTGTCTGAACGACTGAATGTCTTTTGATTATTTATCCATTTTTCCATGTTGAAAATGGTAGTTGTGGTTCTTAGCATGACTGTCCATTCCATTATGCTAGGCTACTTGTCGACCAAAGATGCAGTTATTATCGCCGCCCTAACTGTTTCCATACATCATTATCAGAAATGTCTTTTTTACTGCAGCCTACACTGCAGCACTAACTGTGGTTTTAAAGGGGTATTCCGGTATTGTAAAACCCTGGCCCACATTTTTGACATATAAACATCTCTTACTTATTGACCTCAGCTGGCAGCTGCAAGGAGAAAGCTCGCTCCGAAATTTAATGAGAAGTGCGATGCGGTGTGTTTCCTTTCAGATTCTGAAATTTGAAATTGAATTCTTGCAGGCAATTCCTCTTAGTAATCTCCATTCCATAAATTCCTCTCTCCAACTCTGTCTCACATTTCCCCTGTCATCTTCATGAAACAACTCACCTTTCGTGAGATTGCAGAGCAAGGCTTCTGACTGGATTTGACTCTTTGTGAGGTGAGAGAGTGAGGGTTACATCGGTCTCAGCCGGTAGCCTGTAGCAGGTGTTAATTTCTGACCGCGCCTGTTTGCTTATTTAGCTTTGAACCAACTTCTTCTTCTACAGACTAGAGCTTTCATTGAACTACTGAGAGTTCTTGAAGCAGCCGTTTGTAGACATGTCAGCACAGCTCAATTCAACATTGAGCTAAAGGTTCATGCCCACATCGACCTACAGGTCAACTGTTGTTAAGCTCTTGATGTTGCTGTCCTCCTCTTTTTAAACCCAGCAACAAGGTTTTTCTGAGCTCCCACACAAACCCACACCTCTTTCCATTAGAGACACCTACAATACACGAGGCCAAACACAAAATGTTTACACAAAACGGCACATTAGCCTTTTGCCCACACAAACATGTACAAAGCTCTCACAACATAATAATGGGAAAGTAAAGGTAATTGTCAGCACAAATGTTATGTCACTATTAGATAATAAGTAGCTACAGACATTAAAGTATTAATTTTAGAGGAGCAATGGTGGTGTTAAAGTGCTGCTTAATTTTTCCTCCACATTTTTGAACACAGTCTTTATTCATGCTGTCCACCCACACAGTTGTCACAGCCCGGCCTCTCGAGACAGAAAATAGTTTGTCACACTACAATGAAAGCTGCACAAAAACCTCTATTTGGAAACTCCAAGTAGTAGCAAAAGATACTGCCGTGTTGTTTTAGTTTTTGAGAGTATGAAAGACAATGTAACCTGACATTATTTGTATAAATGTGTTGAATTGTGGTGATATGATTTCCTGCTCTCTTGGAGCCTTAATTAGGGTTATACAGTAGTTTGTAAAAAAAAAAAGGGGTGTGCTTCAGCATACAGCTTGTGCATACTGCATCTTTAAGTTTGATGTGGACTTGGTGAAGAATTGCTAAAATTCCTTTTATTGCAAGCAGCTGCTCCTTGTACAGTTGATAAATTTAAACATTTCCACTCAACTTGAGCTTGGCCTGCACCACCTCCATGTCTGTCCCTGCTGGCATGTTAATTAGTGACTAGTGCAGACGGGCTGGATAGGTTTCAGTGCAGAAGGGAATGCCAATGACTGCAGTTTTGGTTTAACTATCTGAGTTTTGAGCACAGACTTTAAAATAGATAGTGGATTGTTGAAGAGATAAACTCTGTGCCCTTCACCCACCAACAGCTCAGGATCAGAACAGAATTCAGCAATGAATATAATTCATATTAAATTAGCTATAGAAACTAAAACTGCTATTTTGTACCAGCCTGTAAACATGGTTATTTCTTCTGTAAAATTGTACATTTCAGTATGGGGTTCTATGGAGATCACTTTTGGAGCTAAACTCTAGTGGCCATTAGAGGAACTGCTATTTTTTGTACTTCTGCAGTGACATCAGTTTTCAGCCCTGGAAGTTGCATTGACATACATGAACACTCTGCCCTCACATATGAACTACATCTTGGTTTGTCCATTAGGACATGCCTTTGTCTTATGTTGGTGCACACATTATTCCCTTGCTACATCCATTGGTACATTAAAGTAAGAGTTTTGAAAAGTGCGTTAAAATTCCAGCATTCAACTCAAACCCTTTGCATATTCAATGAAGCTGAAGGCCATCCAACTGGCTTTCCTGTCATAGTGGTTGACTAGCACAATAAATACCCCAATATGATAGCATGGCTCGAATAATAAGTTACCATTTGTTGCTACATGGCTGTAATTCACATTCCCCACATAGTACTAAGGTCTCAGTTTCGGTCTTGAGGGCCAAAGCTAATCAGCAGCAGGTGAGTTAGAGTTTGAATTGATGTCCAGTGTATTTCCCTTACCCTGTAATCACATGACCCACTGGGAAGAGTTAAGAGAGCATTGCTGTTGTTGGAGTGGATTAGATTTGAGGTCTTGAAGCTGTTGAGTCAATACATGCTTAAATGTGTAGTTTTACATAAAATTTAAATGACCTTGGTAGATATTTTTTGGAGTGTTATATTCTCAAAACAGACGTTTGATCGATTGTATTGTCCTCATTGTCTTCTGTCTCTTCTTACAGTCTGAGTGGCGCGTCTCCCTTCCTGGGTGACAACAAACAGGAGACTCTGGCCAACGTGTCTGCCGTGGACTACACATTTGACGAGGAGTTCTTCAGCAACACCAGCATGTTGGCCAAAGACTTCATAGCAAGGCTGCTTGTGAAAGACCCCAAGTATGTATGATCCTCTTCTTCTGATATTTGATAAAGGAATTTAGAGGCAGCGATTTTGAGCCTCATCATGTACATGCTCTTTATGGTATAGTAACAGTACAGTATGAGCTGGATTAAGATAATGTTGGCAGTTTCCAAAAGAGTAAGCTATAAAGTTTGGTCATGATTGGTGAAAAAGGGAGTGGTTCATAAGCCAAAACTCACAGTTTCATCAAAATTGCAGTGGGAATTTTTTTTAAATCGTTTAAATTTGGCTGCACATGTTAGAAATCAGAATTTTTTCAGCACATCAGCTGTTACAAGGAAAGGTTTCCTCAGAGTAACCTATGGTCAATTCAGAAGTCTGTCATCACTTGAGATCTATATCTCTACAAGTCTCCACTCAGATGCTACCAAATCGACACAGAAAATGTGTGGAAACCATCACAGTCAGTAAGTCACCCTCTTTGGTGATACCAAGTTTCAGGGTTTGAATCCCCAGGCAGCCAAGTCCAACTTGGCAACAAAGTAGATTTTCATTCATGTGGTGTGTTTACAGGTGCCTTGGTCATTGAAAAAGAAACTAGCATTCAAATGTTTTCCATCTGCTCTGTCCCTGTTTATTGTGGCTTACAGCTGTATTTCAATATACTTTGTCTTTTTACCTAATTTATGTAAATTCTCAAAAACTGACAAGAAAATTGAATATAAGCCCACTGTAGATATTATAATAAAACTCCGATGTCACTGGAGATGATCATGTCTCCCTCATTTCAGAGTTGCTCTGTCAACAACTGAATGCTTCAACTACACTGTAGACATTTCTTGCCAAATAAACTCTCTTTTCTTCTGTTTCTTCAGACCAGTACAGTTAGCGTGTGGGGCCTAATGTGTGAATAAATATGGCTGTTTTTTTATTTAGACAGGATAACACAAAAAAAGGCACAGGAAGCTTTAAACGGACAGTGAACGAAAGGGGAGACGGACTTTACAAACCTGAACTAATGGAGCTTTTAGAAGTCCTCGATCGAGTTCATCAGAATAGATGGTCTTTTAATTGATCTACACAGTCAGTGGACATAGATCTACTCAGCTGGAAGGAAGATTAATGAGGACTTCCTTGAAGAAGACATATTTCTGTTTGATAATGTTCACCATGATGCCGGAGTGCACCAGCATAGTCACGATTCATTCACGAGTCATTATACCAGTGCACATGTTTTTTCGCTCCAGTCCATGGTTACTCAGTCGTCAGTCACTGGAGTGAAGGTTTGTGGGTTTCACTTGAACTTAGCTGTTGATTGAGCACAAAACCACAGTTGGAAACATGTATGTGGTCGTGAACAGACGGACAGTAGAAAGGTGGAAGTGATCTCTGTACTTGACCACACCAGTTTCCCTAATTACAAAACAATATCCTGTCATTTTCATTGTTAGCAGTTGTTATATGGGATGTTGCAGTGAGGGACTAGAGGAAGTGGCATCTGTGCTCTCAACCATACAAGTTCCTTTAAAGACTAGCTTTTATTGAATGTCAGATGGTATCTGAATACACATTATTAACATTCAGAGTGGTAGTCTGTTAATCCTGTTTATCCATTACAATCTGTATGAGAATGGTGAGCTGACTTTGTTTTAAAATGTCCTCTCTAAGTTAAGAATCCTAGCCAGAGAGATATTGTTCTATTTCATTGGCTGATCGCAACAGTTGAGTATGAAGAATTTAAAAAAAAGAAATGACAAGAAAAATGGGGATGAGCTAAAAACAACGTAAAAGAATTGCCCTCAAATTTTAGAATAATATAACATCCATTAGTATTTACATTTGTAGTATTCATTATTTTGTCGCAAATATTTCAAGGCAATGTCTCATTTTGTCCAACCAACAGTATAAACCCAAATATATTCAGTTAACAATCAATTCAATTTCTCATCTGTCTTTGCAGATATAAGACAAACACCAGTGCTTCTGGTTTCTCTGACAACCACTGGTGGTCATGCAGGAGCAAATAAATATAAATCAAAAATATGCCTTCATCCATGCACAATCCATGCACGTCCATGCACAATGCACATCCCGTGCCATGTAAAATCTATTTCCTATGACTTTTCGACACATACAGTACAGGTTTCATAAAAGGAAAGCAGGTATATTGATGTGTGTTGGTGTATTTTTTATAATCTACCAGCCCATATTTATTAAAGGTTATGTTTATTTCAATCACCCTACTAAGTGCCTGTATTTGGATTCTTGATGCCACACACAACCCATGACAGAGGACATTTTTTCTCCTCCTTGTGATTAAAAATGATTGACATTCATTTATAGTTTATTTAAAGGTGAACTCTTCTCATACATCTGTGTTGCTTTAAGCATTAAAATGCTGTGCTACACCAGAAAGCACTGAATGATGGAACTGCTAAATATCTTCAAATGCTTACATTTCTCTGTCTTAATATATATGCATTTTCTGTCCACAGAAAGAGATTAACGATTCAAGACAGCCTGCAGCACCCCTGGATCAAGGTAGGACTCTTGCTCGCTGACTGATAGCATCTCTTAATCATTTTTAATCCTGTAAAAGTTCAAATATGTCATTTATTTTGTGGCAGTAGTTGATATCTCAAAGGTTTATAAGCTGAATGATACCAAATCTTGACGAATTGATTCTGTACCAAATTAGTTTATGCCAAAAATAAGCTCATAAGATTTGTTTGTCAATATATGTGTTGTGTTTGTGATATCAGCCAAAAGACACTCAACAAGCACTGAGTCGAAAAGAGTCGGCTGTCAACATGGAAAAGTTCAAGAAGTTTGCTGCTCGAAGAAAATGGAAAGTAAGTATTTCTTTACTCTGTCTCTTAATTTCAGACACCCAAACTCAAAAGATCTCCCTAGACGTTAATGTCACCACAATAGCTGCAGACCTACCAGAACCATCATATTACTGCCAGTGCTGTTTCAGTGGACGACTCCTTGTCTGTTTGGGTTCATCACAGCTGACTCTCACCTGCTTAAAGCCTGGAAGAATTGCTGACATTGTTTATCTGTGGTGGATTGGCGGTTCTGTCACACCATGTCTCTGGCTTCTGCTCGGGCTATTACTAAGAGTCCGGTACACCAACAGCTCTGGCTTATCAGTAACTTTGATTGGACTTTAATTGATTTATTCCTACATAACTAACACCAACACATGAAGATTAGAACACATGAAGATAAGAAGTTTGTCAGGTTTATGAAATATCTCACCATGCTTTTTATTAAGAGAGCAAATAAAATCCGGCCGTAATCAAGATTCTGTTGATTTCAAGTCAAAAGAGTGAGCGAAGAGAGGCCAACGCTAGACAAAGACCTTGTGTATTAACATCCATTATTTGACAGGATTTATATCCATTTTGTAAAAGGACAAGCACCGATTACTAAATGCTGTTAATTTCAGCTTTAAATTGGCTCACAAAACACAGAGATCCCTTGCACAGCTCCATACCAAACAAGCCTGCAAAAAGCCATATAATGTTATGAATTACCCCATACATATCCTCTATGACTGCTTCAAGATAGCTCTGTCAGCAGTGCATTTTAGATTCTCTGTATGTAAAACAAATAGTAGGACATTTGGTTTTCCAGAAGCCATTAGACTTGTGAAGAGGTGCAAGGAGTGTACTGTATACCTCAACATGCATTTTACCAATGCAGAGCAGAACAGAGTCTATAGTCACGTCACCTAACAGTATGAAGGACAGTGGGTTAAGAATGAACCACACTCAACAGAGCAGAAAATTGCTTTATGTCTACACCTGCCTGCCTGTTCATGGTCCCCTTAACACAACTTGGCTTGTTCTAGTTCTACTCATTCATGAAGTTCCATTCTTCCTTTTTCCAGCAATCTGTCCGACTTATCTCCTTATGCAACCGCCTGTCCCGCTCCTTCCTGTCCAGAAGTAACATAAGTGTGGCACGCAGTGATGACACGTTGGTAAGTCCTTCAGATCTGCTTCTGTGTGATGCTTGAACTAACAGCTATAACGTCTGAAGAAGTGCAAAAACACATTAAAGCACAGGACAATCAAGATCTTGATCTTAATTCGATAAGTTGATTGGATTTGAAGTGATTAGCACTATCAAGGATTTAAATTATGTTTGAGTAAAACATCTACAGCTATACAGTACCAGTCAAATTTAAAGGACACTGTTTCCTGTTAATGGGAGGGTGTGTCCAAACTTTTGACTGGTACTGTATACAAGAGAACCTTTTTTATCTCTGCATTTCCATCCTATCTTTAATCAAGCCAAATAAACACAATTGACAGGAGACTTCCATCTTAATGAGTTTCAGATTGCTTATATTTAAGCGCCTTTTCCTATTAGAGCCCAGAGCTCTCAGTTACAGCTGTGGTATTTCCAAGTTGACAATCTCTCTGAGAATCTTGAGCCCCAACATGTAATTGATCTGTCACTCATTTCCCCTCAGGGCCAAAAGTCAGGTAATATTGTTGGGATTTCAGTGTGTGCAACCATAAAATCAATTTGAGCTTACAGGAACGTGCCTTTAGAGAAGGAAACTGTTGTCTGTTTGCATGAGTCTGTTGACAAATAGTGTTGCATAAGAATTATATGTGTGTCTGTTCATACTTACAAGCCAGTAAGATGTAAACTCTGCAGCCTCAGTGAGAGGCTTAATCATTTACAAAGTGTTGCCAGCAGGCCAAGGCCAGGCCTCTTTCCTCGGCGAAGTATTATACAGTGACTTCTTCATGAGCCGATGGGTAGAACGAAACATGTCAATGATGCTGCACCCCCTGTAGTCCACAAACAGAACTGCAGCACAAGTAAACGACCAGTAGAAGCTTTCTCATAGATCCTTACATTTATTGGTTGAGTAGATCCAGGGTTAAGTACTTAGCTTAAACTCTATTCAGAGGCAGGTTTTATTGCAGCCACCCTTTTGTAAATTTTCAACTAAGAAGGCTCTGTATGTGGGTTGGAAGCAAGTCAGAGAAGGGATTGTGACAGATGATTAAGTATCAGTACTAGGGCTGTAAATAATGGTAATTTTCATTCCTGGTTAGTCCGCTGATCATTTTTGGATTTATTGTTTGGGGTGTCTGTGGATCAGGAGGGAGTGCGGTTGTCTACTTATGGGAGGGTAGGTGGTTCGATCCCCAGGCCCTGCAGTCGACAAACTAATAGAAAGAGAAACTCACTGGGAAACACAGAGATAACTGTGACTTAAGATGCCCCGACAAAAGAACATTTTTGGAGAGCTAGATTTCCAAGGTAACAAGCAAGGTTAACCCACTTATGCAAAACACCTCAAAAATAACCTTTCGAGGGACAGAAGAGCCTCACTCCTTCAAATGCCATCCCTAGGTTTTCTCATCTGTCTGAGAGTTGTAACTGCTCAACTTTTATTCATAAGACCACATCTTTGTTTTCTAGATATTGTAGATAATGTGGAAATTGTTATCTAGAACCACACACATCAAATAGTTGTCTTTTGCTAGAGAGTTGCTTTTCCTGGAAGCCCAGTGTGAAAATAATACATATTAAAGAGAAAATATGGTGATGAGTCTCTGCATCCTGTGACATAAATTCCAATTGTCAGAGGGTGAAAATTCCAAAACATGTTTGTTGACAGTTGTTGTGTTTACAGCTCTCTGAGGTGGTTCAGTCATGGCTCCCTCAGTAGGGAGGTTATGTTGAGGAATGTAGCTGGAGCATCGCGCTTGGCCGAACAAACCACACATCAGCCTTGCCTCCCTCCCTCCCTCCCCTCCTCCCCTCCCTGCCCTCTTCCTCCTCGTCTCTTTGTGCAGCAGAGCATCACAGCTGAGCCGTCTGCCTGAAGGTTGTTGTGTCATGAGGCAACATCTTAAAAATATTTTGAACCCAAACCGAAGACACTAAAGAAAAGTCTGTTTGTTTCTCTGAGTATTCATGCATGACAAAAAGATGAAAGAGAGACTTAGGGGGCATGTGATAGAAAGAATTCACAAGATTAACACTCACAGGATTAGATCATCCTGTGAGCAGCAGAGGAGTTACTGTCTTTCCCACCCATCTAGGATGAGGAAGACTCGTTTGTGATGAAGGCCATCATTCACGCCATAAATGACGACAACGTACCTGGTCTGCAGCATCTTCTCGGCTCGTTGAACTGCTACGACGTCAACCAGCCCAACAAGGTATATAACACAGACATATTGTACAGTACATAACAATATTTAAGTCTGTTTTGTATGTTTCATTATTTTTAAAGCATGAAATGTTTCCTGCTCCATTTTCTCACATATCCAGACACCATGTCATGTCTGTAAAAGTATGCAGTTCAGTCCACGTTCCCACACACACAGACTAACCCAGTGTCATCACTATGACAGCTGATGGGACAAAGGTCTCATACACCGTGTTGGACATGCTATTTGGAAAGTGTAGTGACCTCAGTTGCCAGTCATGTACTTTCATTGTTATCCATGTCTCTCAAAAAAGGTCTCCAAATCTCACGTTTTCACCTGAGCCAGTTCTGTCTGAGCAAATTCCCCTCAGATTTAATGAAAGGCTCATTTCATTCAAACACTGTATGAAAACAGGCAAACAGACAGAACTTTCTTCTTATGCCAAAGAACATTTTTCACATTAAAAAGCAAACAGTTAGCTTCTGAGCAGCCAGACAGAAACAATTTGTCATCTACATATACAGTATTTCCACAAATCTTTCTTGTCATAATAAAAAAGTAAATGGAAAATAGAGGTAGACAGGGCTGAAATAGGCCACAGATACAGAAGAATTTAGGTTTCTTAAAGAGTTAAAATGAATATGAATTTGAACAAGTTCACCTGTGGCAGTTCCCACTTCTTTAAGTTTCTATTCATAGAAATGAAAAAAGAGAAATATAGCCAAGCTAAAAAAAAGTATAAATGGTATGAAAGAATGAATTTTGAAGTACAGAGAAGAACTATATAGTTTCCCCACCACATTTAACAACCTGGTGCTTCAGGCACACATCCAGATTTTTACAACTCCCTCATCTTGATTCTCCCCGTTTCGATGGAGACGAGATGCTGTTTGTTGACAGCTGAGGGGCGATGGGGGAATGTGATGTTATTAAACTCAGCGAACTGTGAAGGAAAAAAGAGAAATGGGAAGGAAAAGAACTGAGGGAGAATGACAATGTATGGAGAAGAGGAAGAGAATAACATTGCAGTTAGAGACAGAGCTCGATAGAGGTTTATAGACACTGTCTATAAATCCGACACTGTCTAAAACCTGACATACATACATCAAGTTTTGTCCTGAATGCCTGAAAACATTTTAACAACCTGTGGGAGAAAATCAGCCCACTTCTTCATATTCTTTCTGTGTAGATATGTGCTGGCAGATAGAGGATCGTTTTTCCATCAAAGATACATAACACAGCATGGTCACTGAAAATTTAAATTACCATGTTTATACTTTGCAGCACGGCACTCCTCCCCTCCTGATTGCTGCCGGCTGTGGCAACATTCAGATCATTGAGGTGCTGATGAGAAAAGGTGCAGAGATCCAGGCCAGTGACAAGGTAAAGACCAACTGTTTGGTGTAATCATTGTCAGCCAGCTGGGGTTTTGGGATGCTGTTCTGTGGAGCGATGAAACAAAACTGTAACTTTTGGCGCCTATGGATCAGTGGTATGTCTGGACGAGGAAGAATGAAGCATATGCTGAAAAGAACACCCTGCCTACAGAGAAGCATGGCAGTGCCTCGGTGATGCTCCGGGACTGCTTTGCTTCCTGGACATTGTAAACCTGCATCATGTAGCCAGTAAGATAGGTTCCATTAAGTATTAAGAAATCCTAGAGGGAAATGTCTCGCCACCTACATGAGGAAGTTGCAGCTTGGGTGTCATTGAACATTGCAAAAGGACAATTATCAGTATACCAAGCATACCTCAAAGTCTACCAAGACTTGCTTTCAAAAGTCCTGGAAGATTCTAGAATGGCCGTCACAGTCGCCTGACTTGAATCTCATAGAAAATCTCTGATGGGAGTTGACGAAGACGGTTGCACCACAGAACCCCAGGGATATAGCAGAACTGGAGGCCTCTATCCATGAGGAATGGAACACTGCCAGAAGCTGATGTCAGGCTATGCATCACATTTGCAGCAGGTCATTGCATTAAAAGGGTGATCTACAAAGTACTAATGCTTGTCATGAAGGTAGCATTTTGTGTTGTATTTGGGAAAAACACTTGTAATGTTTGTTGCATGGAGCTATCTAAACTGTTTAAATCTCTCGTTTGATTTGATTATTGCAAACAGCTGATATTAGTACATGTTGCCAACAAACCTAATATACAATGGGGGTTGAACAATTCTGCTTCCAACGTTAGTTGACATTCAGCAACAGCAATTTGGACTAGTGCAGCTTTGAGTTGTCAACAACATTTTACCTGGGAAAGCAGGATCCTCAAAGTAGTTCCAAGTTCTTTGTCAGAAATATGCTGTGCTGTATTTAGAAGGATGTGTTTATATCATGTGGTTCCAGATGCAGTCCCAGAGGGAATGACTTTTATAGTTAAGGTCAGGGATAAACCTAGAATTTTCCTCTCTCTTGAACCTTCAGAGTGGAGCCAATGCTATCTACTACGCAGCGAGACACGGCCATGTGGAGACCCTGAAATTCCTCCATGAAAAGAAATGCCCTCTGGATGTCCAAGATAAGGTGACTAGAGTGCCTCTTTTCTCCTGTCTGTTTACACATACAAAAAGAAAATACACACATACTTACTACTGCTCACCACACTCCGTTTTCTTTCAGCAATTACTCACACGCTGCTAACCATCAAACCTCTCGAGAATTCACTTCGATTTTCCAAAATGCCCAGACACACACACACACATACACATGTTCACACTTAGCACAGTGAGCACCTGTGGAGAAAACCAGTTTCTCGGGCATTTTATCAGCTTATTTGCTGTTGCTATAGTAACAGGTCTTGCTGAGGAAGATGGGTTGTGTGTGTGTGTTTGTTTTTGATGCCTGGGATAGCCTTGATCACAGAGCTTATTCTGGCAGACAAAATCCCAAAAGCATTTTCCAACTGTGAACACTAATGCAGAGTGGAGTCGTCCTTCACCAGACCAGAGCTAGTCTGCACTCTAGGCACTTTCCTGATTATTATCTAGTTCCTGTCCAAGGATCATTAAAGTTTAATCTTTCTTTATTACCCAATAAGCTTGAAATAACAAACTGAGGTGTCTGTGTGGTACTAAATACTTGTATTAAGAGAAAGGGAAGTCAGAGCACGTTTTCAACACCTTTTTTAACAAGGTGAATCCTCTCTCCTATATGCAATTCCCCTAATTAAAGAGATCTTTCAAGCTTTTTTCTCTATCATAAATCCATTAGATGCTGTTTTAAGCAATTCACTTTCCCACCTACATGTGAACATGGGTGCTGCTGTCACATAAGCAGCTTCTCTGCTAACACGTTCCTGCTTTGACCCTCTGCCAAGAAGTTAAAGTTGATGGATTGATTTCTAATGAGTCTGATGTCTGCACTCAGACAGGCCAGTAAAATCTCATTACTTTGTTTAAGTGGAAGTTCTGGAAAGTTGCCTGAGTGGAAATGGCAATACTTAACAGGAAAACGTGTATGAAAATCCTCAGGATCCTCATATCCTCGGATGTCATTGCCTTTAAACATTATTTCCACATGAAAGTATAATTAAGTCTTTGTTGTCTCCTCCAGTCTGGGGAGACTGCTCTTCACGTGGCAGCACGCTATGGCAACGTAGATGTGGTGAGCTACCTGTGCAGCATCCAGGCCAACCCAGACTTGGTCGACAGGGTAAGCGCATGCACACAATCGGATACACATTCACCAAAATTATACTAATGGTTTTTAGGGACCTTTATTCAACCAAAATCATTTAATTCTTTCGCATTCTGTGCTTCACTCTCCAGGAGCAGGAGACCCCGCTGCATTGCGCTGCGTGGCATGGATACTCAGCAGTAGCCCAAGCGCTCTGCCAGGCAGGCTGCCATGTGGACGCAAAGAACCGCGAGGGTGAGAGCCCGCTGCTGACGGCATCTGCCAGGGGTTTTGTGGACATTGTGGAGTGCCTGGTTGAGCACAGGGCTGATCTCGAGGCATCTGACAAGGTGATCAGCCCCGGACTTTTCTGCTCAGTAACACTCAATAGATGTACTAACAATGCAAAGACAATAACACTGTTATTTTTAATTTTTTGCATTTGAAAGAAAGATGAGATAACCAAATTTAAAGACATGTTGGAACAGTAGAGGGATCTCTTTGTTTGTCAGTATTGGTTTTTCCAGATCTTCTTTTGGGATGTCCTGTCCAACCTCTGTGTCTCCTCTCATTTGCTTCTTCCCAATACACCTCTAAAATCATGAATAGACAACTGTATTAAATTCTCAGAGGATAAACTAGTGTTGAAACATCCACCCCATACCCATGATGAATTGCTTAAGGCATGATTCACTTCTGAAGACATCACAGACCGAATGCCTGCATTTCTTCTGCTGTTAGTTTCACTTGCACCTAAACAGACACAAAAATGATCAATCAGGTGATTGTGTTCATCTCTAGGATGGCCACACAGCCCTCCACCTGGCTGTACGGAGGTGTCAGGTTGATGTGGTCCGCTGCCTCCTCAGACATGGCTGCCACCTGAACCAACAGGATCGCCACGGAAACACGCCGCTGCACATCGCCTGTAAGGACGGAAATCTGGCCATTGTCATGGCGATCTGTGGTGCCAAGGCCAGCCTCGACCTTCCCAACAAGGTGAAGACAACCACTTCTCACCTCAATCCCATGCTCTTTTAGAATATGAGAAGCAATCTGGCTTCCAAATACTGGATTTTGGTTAAAGGGTCAATTCACTAAATGTAGGGGGTAAAAATAACTGAGATACAATTACAATTACATTAATGAAGATAAAGGAGATCACTTGACATAACATGAATTTAAATACAGTTTTATCAAAAATCAACTTTCCTGTGTGGAATAATTTGGCCTTCAGGACACTTTGCTATGTGGACAGCAGGAACCAGGGATCAAACCATCAACCCTACTGTAAGTTTTTCCAGATGGGGATCTTAAAATGCTTCTGGATCCAGTATAATATGCCATCTTCTAAACTGGGTGGACTGACCCTTTAATTTTTCCAATTGTAAATATTTTCACCCCTGTCAAGGAGGTTTAAGTGTTTGATTTGTTGTCTGTCTGCTAGCAGGGTTACATAAAAACTACTCTGAATTTCCATGAAAATTGGTTGAAGGGATGGACATGTGGCAGGGAAGAACCCATTAAATGTCAAAGTGGATCCAGATAAATGGGCTGATCTGGCTATTTCTTCTCTACATTTTTGAATATTGCAAGATAAGGCTCCTCTGACCATTTTCTCAATTACTCTTAAGCTACTTGACAGATTACTGTGAAACTGGTTGAAGATTGAACATTGTCCCAAATAAGGAACCATTGAATTTTAGAGTAGATCCAAATAAAGAGGTCAATCAGTGACTTTTTCCCCCCTTTCTTTAATATGAACCCTGAGGGCAGACATTTGACTATCGACAGAACTGCATGAATCTTTTGTCAGAGACAGGCATCGGGATGGGAGTAAGAGATGACGTTTTGGGAAGAATCCACCCAGCAGAACAGGAAGTGATAACTCTTCTGGAACAGCTGTTTTTTCCCAACAAAAGTTATGGACAGATCCAAGTTCGAGGTGTTAATTTTCAGGGTGAAAGAATCTAAATACAGGTGTTGCATATAAATAGGAATGTTACTCGTGGGGAGAAGGGACCCTTTGCAGGGAATGCTCAGCCTTGGATACAACTATTCAAAAAGAAGATTTATGCGTGCATTGTTGGCATTATAAATATTAAGATGTCATTACTATAATGACACCAGTGACATTATAACAGTGCTAAAATGTTCTGTTTGCACTATCAACAGTTTTAACCCTGGTCTTACACCATCTCCAAACATATTTGTTGCCAGTCGTACACTAGCAGCATTACGTAATGCATCTCACCACCTTGATGAGTCAACTTGAAGTTGCTTAGTCTTTTTAAATATATTATACTCAGCCAGGAGAAACTATACACTATATTGTCAAAGATATGCTACTTTTCATGGTTTGGGCTAGGCTCCTTAGTGCAGTGCTCTCACTGCATATTAATGTTTCGTAGAAATGAGATGGTTGAACAGTTACCTATGCCTTCAGTGGTCAAGTGTTTACATACATACTGTGTATTGAAGCTGTTCAAACTAAACTAAGTCTAATCACAATAGAGGGATCATTAAACAGACAGAAAAGAAGAAAGGCAACATATTAAGTATAAATAAATGCACCATGATGATTTTTGCTCTGTTCCAAACTCATGAGCTTAAAAATGTGGCATTCAGTGAATCCCTTTTGAAAATGTCATATTATATATTTGTAATATTGGTCTACATGTAGCAATTCAGTAAATTCATTTAGCTCATTTAACATCAATTGTGATTTACTGTCAGCAATGTTTGGCTGGAAAATGGTCTTTATTGTGACAGCTATGGAAAAAGTAGCTCTCTCAAGGGTTCTCTCATACCTGGATTGTATATGTGACTGAAGATCCCATCTTGCATTGCCTCTCCGCCAGGCATGACATCCCACACATGTTTCTGCCTTTGGTGATTTCACATTCTATTCTGATACAGTCTATTTTAATGTATTCTGCAATCAGATTGTTTTTCCCAGATGCTGTTGCCCCACTCAGCCTTTTCACATTTTGTTTCTCAAAGTAGTTCAGGAAAGGGATGTGTGTCAGGAGCAGACAACACTGCCAGACATGTTTTGATTTATTCATTTTTATCAGCTCCTGCTTTTCTTTTTCTTTTTTTAACTTGTCTAAATCATGAATCCACACATAGCCTAGTCTGTGCATGCATTTGTTCTCTTTGCCAGCTGTAGACACTAGGGAGAAAAACGAGCGAGGTAGAATTGGAAATATTTCCTGTTCTGCACATAGTAGCATAGAACTGGATGAATGCATTTTCAAGTTGTGACAAATGGAAATTTTTCGAAACGTTTCTTTCAAGGTTGCTTTTGTGGTGAGTTATTGATATTTTCCAAAGAGCCAAGCCACTGGGGGTGCACAAGCCAGTGTATACTCGTGATGCTGGTCCCGAGCCTGGATAAATGGGGATGGTTGCATCAGGAAGGGCATCCAGCTTAAAACCTGTGCCAGTTCAAAAACACGGATGAGCCAAAAATCCACTGTGGCCATCCTTAATCAGGAGCAGCCTTAGGATGAAGATGAGAGATTCATATTTTCCAAAGCTTTTATTTTATTTTTTCGCAGAAAAATCTGTTGTGGTCAGGCGTGTGTCATTACTTAGATTTTGTATATCTAAATATTGTGGTGAAAGCACAACACAAGATTATATACAACCCTTAAAGATGACACCAACCAAGTTTCATCCAGCAGGATCCTTGAAATCCAGTTGTTATAAAACAACAAACTATCATCTACATAAAATGTTAAATCTGTCTATTTATATATACTGTATATACTGTGTGGGTGCCTTTATTGTCACATATTTTCAACTCGTTCTTCATATGTGTCTCTCTTCATCCAGTATGGCAGAACTCCGCTCCACCTTGCTGCTAACAACGGGAGCCTTGAGGTTGTCCGTCACCTCTGCCTGGCTGGAGCTAACATTGACATCGTCACTATTGTAAGTCACCAACCTGCTTATTTCTTTTCAGTGTTTCCATTCACTTTACAGCCTCAGCGGCTTTATATGTGTCAATGCATTACTACTAGAATTCATCTCAGGCACTGCAGGTAATAGAGAAAGCAATTGTTTGGTCATTTCAGTAAAATGTAGTGCAGTATCTTGGGCTTTTGATTAATTATGCAATATAAGGTGGTTTATATATGATCACCACTGCTGTCAGTAGAGCTAAATGAATTACTATGTAGAGAGAATTTGCCACCATGACAGACTGTATAGTATCTTCTGAGGGATATTGCAATGGCTTAATGAAATATTATACAAACTGAATACATCTATATGTATTTGTTCAGATAATGGATAATTTGTTTTTGACTTGTTAATTTTCTGCTTGAGCTGCAGAGCAAGTCACTGCTCAGTTCTTACACACACAACAAAATTGAGAAGCTGATTGCAGCTTTTTAACGCAAACTTATTTTAATCTGCAGAAATGTTTTATTAGCACTGCCCTCCTGATACTGAACTGCACAGCCTTTTCTCCACAATCTCTTCCTCTGTGGGTTTAAAGCTAAAAAAAAATTCTCCTTATTACTATTGAAATTGATTTAACCTCTTGAACCCTCATTCTTGCCTTAAATTTCCATTTAAGGTATTTCCATTCATTCATATACTGGCATAAATCTTCAAGCATTGTTTATACCTACACATTACATAATGTTTTCAGATGGGTTTACATCATTTAATATCTGTTCTTCTATCTATATATCTATATATACTGTATATACTGTATGTCTATCCATCTATGGAAGATGTTAGCCTGCATTTACAGATTTTAAGGGGTAAAATTGGTCTGAAAAAATCAAAATGTAGATGCAAAATATAAGTTATGAAAGTGAGTAAGACATTTACAGTGGGTTTCTCTTGCATGCTAACAATGAATAAATAATCCACATACTTTATTCGGGTTTGGCATTATTGCACTTGTTGATCTTGTTATTAAATATCTGATTTGATCTGCTTCAATTCTGATAATCAGATATTGAAAGCATGTAGTTGACATTTTTAAAAGGCTCCACTGTCAGTTGTTCCACACAGAGGTTTCTTTTTTTTCTCCCTGCATTCTCCGACTGTTAATATTGTATGACAGCTGATCTGCCATGCATGTTTAATCTGGAACGAAGGAGCTGAGATGTATAATTCATTGTCCAGTGGCCTGCTGTCAGTGGTTTTTGTGGAGCAGCTGTAGGAGTATAAAATATGGACAGGGGTCACTTTCAACAATTCGTTCACTCATTTAGTAGGATCTGTTTCATGCCACTAATTTGCTTTTTCTTCAGGTTCCCTGTTGCTCTCCTGGGTCAACACAGGACAAGCCAGTAGAACAGTCCTAATCCATTTCAACAGATATTTAATCAAAAATACATGTAATATAGATGATTTGATATTCCTCTCCCGTTTCATGGGAAACAAAACACCAGCTAGTCACATTATCTGTCAGTTTCCAAGCAGCAGTAGTAATAGTCATAAAGTTCTGTGTCCCTAGTGCTCTTATAATATTATGCAACCTTATCAGAGAGGCACTGTAGAGAAAAAACACTAAAACCAAGAAAATATACAGGAAAAGACTTGAGGCAAAAAAAAAACATATTGTGTATTGATTTTCCCAGTTAAAACAATGAGTAAACAGTATCTTCTGATAACAAACCCAGTTGAACACCCTGTGCTGTAATGGTGTGTAGAAGTCAGAGCTCTGCGTAGGCGTTTCAGGCTGTCGTTGCAGTGTTTCGATGTGGAGCAGCGACCAGAGTCGGACAGTGCCAGATGGCGGCGTTAGTGAAAGAGGAAGGAAACTGGTCGGGACTGTTATGTTTCTGTGTCACTGTGTTCAGAGGAAAATAAAGAGAGTAACAAATTAGGACAGTTCTATAGCTGGACGGAGGGAACAGAATAACAGTACACATACTGTCAGTGTGTGTATGTGTGTGGACACACTTGCAGATGTTGTCAATCTGCTGGCATCAGCTGATAGTGAACTGTTTAAAGGGGAGCTCTACCAATTTGACACATTTAAGTTTTGTTTACATGTGTTGTGGGGTGGAGAAGTGAGCTCTGTAGCCCACTCCTCATTTCTGCTGGAGGCTAGAGGCTCCAGGCTGCTTTAGCTGCTACTGATATAGCACAACCTAAATCTCAGACCGACTTGTCTGTGGTTGATTTACTTTGGGAAGCACATAAGCACAATATTTTGACAAGGTAGAACAACCGGTGAAATAAAAGAAATCTATCGATCAGTGTTAAATCAGTGCATTGCTTTTCAAAATGTGTTGTAACTGGGCATCAGAAATAATGAATCAAATCCTGCACACAGTCCTCACAGAGAAAATGTCTAACGAACCTCCTCTACAGCAACACCTCACATTATTGGCTAAAAATGGAGCACTCTGAACAGAACAGTCAGCCTGAACCTGTCCTCATCTCTCACTTCTCTGGTTGTCTCTTAAGTGTCCTGGAAAAATAACTAATCAGTGTTATCTCTCGTAAGTTGGCAAAGCTGCTTGAATCTCACATGTTATGCTGGTCACACACAGCTCCCTACTTGAACCCTAATATTTGTCTCAAAAGATTTTTTTGAGACAAAGTTTTTTTGTTTTGTTTTAAAATTATCCAAATAATCAATGCTACAGAGGCAGATAAACTGGCATTGTCTGAAAAGAGGCATAGGTTGTGGACAATAATCAATTATTTGTTGCACACACAGGTCAGTCAGCACTATGTGAATTGCCTTTCTAAGACAAATTATGAGATGTTAGGCTTTCTAAATGAAATGTAAAAAAACAAACATGTATTAGAAATAAATGAAATGGGAGGTATTATCTTTTTTTTCCTATGGTTTCTCTTGCCTATATATACTGTAAATGTATCACTTTTTCCACTTTTTGTCTTTCTCTCTCAGGATGGGAAGACTGCAGAGGATTTGGCTTATGCTGATCAACACGAACTCATTGTTTCTTTGTTGGGAAAGCTTAAAAAGGTAAGAATCTCTCTCTCTCACACACACACACACACCTAAGCCTATCAGTATATGTGACAGGTGAAACTAGACATTTCTCGATCACATCACCAATTAGAGGCAATGAAGGGGGAAGAAAAGACCTTGGTGTGATGCATTACCAGGTTTCACAAGCACTCTTCACACTTTGAGGTCTATTTCAGTGTAGAGGTGTGGAGAGGGACGCTACCATCAGGAAGGTGTCAGAGTTTAGCATCCCGCCCCAACCCTTGAGCATTTTTAGACTGTGTGGCAGCACTTAATTAATACACTTACTCGATAGATAAATTAGATTCTTGACTTTTGAAAATACCTCACCTATTGCCTCATAATTATTATATTTAGTGGATGTTTTCATGTTACATTTTAGCCTTTTGTCATTTTTATTCACAGTGATTGAAAGTATTTTTAATGTACTGAATGAAGTGACTGGGTTTACGACACCCACCACCTTCCAGTCACATTCAGCTCTGCCAAACTGGTATACTCCCAGTTTGACTCCTGGTACGCCCTCCTGAACACACAGAAGGTTTTCTTCTTTTTTTTTTTATATATAAAGCTAAATGTTACCAACTTCTCCTTCGATCAACGTTTCCAGAAAACCTGCTGAGATTCAGTGCAGAGCGTGAAAACATGTCAGCAGCAACTGTGAAAACAGTCATCCTCTGCATATGCTATGTTAATTTAAGATTCTCTAGCACATGGATGACGGTTTTGAAAGAAAGGCTGACTTCCCAAGAAAAAGTCCTGATCCTCAAACTTTAAAATAGTACATGTTGAGTTCAACTTATTTCTAATCGAGATGTTTTGCATTCTGCTCAGATGTGAATCAGACATATTGAAATTTGAAGCTTTATTCATTTAATGAGTTAACATAACCTTGGTTGGAGTAGGGAAGGCTTTCAGATCCCACACAGCCACTACACACAGAATTTCAGGCCACTTCTGATGTATGACTCATCTATTTGATGATTTAAAAAGTGTCTAACATATTAGCAAATGTTATCTGTTGAATTTGAGGGTTACAGCAGAGTACAGAGGGGTCAGCCGTCCTTGGAAATGATTTTCAATGTTATTTCATTTCTTTGTATGCGTATATTAGTGGGTGGATCCTTCAAAGAGAGAGTAATATGAATGTCGAAAAATAGAAATAATTCGTTCAGACTGCATGAGATGATGGTGATTTAGACACAACATGCATTTTGATTGCTCTTTTCAGCTATAAAAGCATAACAAATAACAGATTCAAATCCACTTCATTCCCCTTTGTTTGTATTTTGTTTCACTTTTTTAAGTAGTAAATGGTAGTAGATATTAATGACAGTGAACCAGCACAATAGCAGGACCTGGTTTGAAAGAAATCCTTCCTCTGTGTGGGTCCTTTTTTTATTTTTTTATCAGGACAACCACAAGATGAGCTACATCCAGCAGCTGCGGCCCACTCAGACAGTCCAGCCCAGGATCAAGCTGAAGCTGTTTGGACACTCTGGAGCCGGGAAAAGCACCGTGCTGGAGTCTCTGAAATGTGGCATCCTGCGCAGCTTCTTCAGGAGGAGAAGGACTCGCATGACCAACACGACTCGCCTTCCCAACTCCCCCATCAACTCCAAACCATCTGGTAGGTGACAGACAGTTCTGGTGAAGCGGAGACAAACCTTCACAAGATCAAACTTTCACAGTCAAGAACCAGAAAGATTTATTCTTCCAAAACAGACCAGATTATTAGGCATTGTGTTCAGTGCATGCTAAGTGTTCATTTAATGCTTATTCCCCTTTTCATCATTCATCCAGTTCACCCTGACATGGACATGAAACAGTTTTCACATTTAAAGGTTTTTGAAATATCAAAACAATAGTTTCAGTTTGGTTTCTTATTGTTGTAGGTTTAGCTACCTCCCAAAGATCATTGTTAAAACTGAAAAAGATTACATATGTTACGCATCGGTTAGTATAGTTCAGTTTTATCATAAGTGGTAGGAGCGATGCTCAAAATTACACCAGGTGAAATAAACTGGACTTTATCTCCAAGTAGGAAAGAAGTAAGATGAGAAGCAGCTAATAGCATGTGGCTCCTCTTGAATTATGTCAAGCCAACAAAACACAAAGTGGCAGCTTTTTGAAAGGATTTTCTGCTTTGGACATGAGCCAGAGTGTAAATTTATTTATATCATAATATTGATATACTGTATAATATATAGTGATGTAGTACATTATCTTTAAATTTAAGAGAGAAACTTGTTATGGACAAAATGAGATGGATTTGACTGGTTTGATCAGATTTCAATTAATCCAATGAACTACATGAAATCATTGCCTACGAAAGTAACAGATAAACACACATCACGTCACCCCAATTCTGGAATCAGTCAATCCTTTTTTTACTGCTCCTGGTTCTCATGTGAGATTTTGTGGAGGTCAGTCCTGCTCATGGTGACAGGTCTGAGGTAAGACTCTCTGCCATGTTCAGTGAAGTGTAAGAAAATAGAACCAAGCACACACTGTGTCCTCAATCTCTCTGTATGTGCACTCTATCTGCCCATAAACACACGCACACACACACTATTGTGTTTCCTTTAAGCGTTCTATTTTGCGCCGCTCAGACCCATTAACTCCCAGACAGACGTGATGCTCACTGAGATAATGGTCAGTTACGTGAGCTGTATAGTGTTACCAATCCCATCCTCTGAACTATCTGCAAATCTGCAGTCCGTCAGAGGTAAAGGTCGGTTGAAAGAGCTTTTTCTCGTTCTTTCAGTTCTTGCTGAATTCATTAACAATCTTTATTGACTGTGTGTTGTATCTGCAGGGATACGTGACATGAATCCACAGCGAAACACACAAAAAAGCAGGGCTGAGAGGGAACGAGTGCTGTCATAATGTCCATTTGTCTAGTTTTTAGACAAGCATCATTGTTGTTCTTTTGTGAGCCCATCGAAAGCCAGAGTGTGGCACGTTTAAATATATATATATAATAGTATATTTACCTTCCTCTAGTGTCAATATTTGTGACTTTATGTTGCTGTTGGCCACAGAACTTAAGTTGACACCTGAAAGTGTTCTGCGCCCTGCGTTGCTTTCTGGCCTTTCAAGTTGTTCGTGCGTCAGTTATTTGGGAGTGACTGGTCTTTTAAAACAATTACCAGCTGATGATGATTTGTCAAGATTTAAACTTCATCACTCACATTGTCACCTCAAGATTTTTTTTGTAGTTGTTTTGTCACAGCGTTCATTCACACCAAGCATGCCTGAACTCAGCTCAAACATGTGAGCTCTTTTCTATCTGCTCTGTTGTTCCAGATCTGTGATTAGTTAGGAGTGAAAACAACAACCGGTTGTAAGAATCTGAATGTTTTGCAGATGGATTTCAACATCAGACCGTTGGCTGTTCCTTAGGCTCAGAAAGCATCTCACTGCCAAAACTATTAAGATTGTATTGGAAAGAAACCAGTAGAAGTTAAATTGATTATGATTTGTTCATATCTACATTGTCTTATTTATTTGTTACTTATGACATAAACACAAAACTTCAACAAAAAAAACTTTTTTGACTGTTGTTCAAGACCATAGCAAACAAACTGTTGGTAGGTGTGGTCCCACAAAGTGTCAGAGAAACCAAATGTTATGACCGCATGGTGCATTTATTTGCAATAACATAGCATCCCCCCATGTGTTAACTATTGGGTGATATTAAGACTGAATGCAGATCAATTTACTGTGGTAGAAAGAGGTGGTTATAAACATCTGAGTTTTCAATTCTATCCTCAAGTTGTTTTTATGTTATATTGCAATGCTGTAGTCACTTATTTGATGATTCTTTATAAAAAAAAAGAAAAAGAAAAAACAGCCAACCAAGCTTATAGAAAAGCTTTTAAACAGCACAGAATATTTTAAGGTTTCGGAATTTATAGGTTTTGAATATCCTTTTTATATTTGACCACATTACTGCCTTTTTTGAGGAGAGTTGGAATACCTCCAAAAGAACATTCAGGTAATGAGACACAGAATCTATCCACTTTAACAACGGACACAAAACCTTAAAAAAAAGACCTTAAATAATGATTGTAGCAGAAGACTCTGCTACCACCGTGTGGGTTCCCTCAGTGAGACACGATGTCGTTTGAACAGGGTTTTTATTTTGAACACAAATGATCAACTTAAACGCAGCTTTTCAGCTTTACAAACAAACATAAACACTTAAATAATATGAAATATAGTATGTCTGGTGCATCAAATCTCTTGTGTCTAATGCCAATATATTTATGAGTCCAGCATCATTTAAATATGCTGTCGACACTGATTATTAGTTTCCCCCTTCATGTGTCTTTTCTTCTGTGTTTAGTGTCAGTAAGCATCTCCAACTTGTACCCGGGCTGTGAGAATGTGAGTGTGCGGAGTCGCAGCATGATGTTTGAGCCCAGTCTGACCAAAGGTGTTCTGGAGGTCTTCTCACCAGTGCACAACGCTCTGTCCACAGCTGACGAACAGGCCACAAAGGCCATCGACATCCAGCACGCCAACATCCACGGTGAGAAGCCAAGACGCTAGATTTAAAGAAGTTATTGACGCCTGAAGTTTTAAGATGATTTTAAAACATTTACACTTTTAAAATAAAATGACCTTTACTTACAGTGATGAATAATTCCTCCAACAACAATATCAACATACTGCTGATGTCATTTATTTCTCCCTATAGGTGTGGGTGATTTCAGCGTGTGGGAGTTTTCGGGGAACCCGGTCTACTACTGCACCTACGACTACTTTGCAGCCAACGATGCCACAGCGATCCACCTGGTCCTGTTCAGCCTGGAGGAGCCGTACGAGACCCAGCTGGGACACATCACCTACTGGCTGAACCTGCTGAAAGCTCTCACCCAACCACAGGACAACATTGGTGAGGACAGGGAGGGGAGGAAGGATGTGACCAGTCTCAGTCACATTTGTCCCAAGACAGCATCAATGGACAATTTAAAATTTATCCTAAAATACACTTAGATATTTGACACCAGTTTGACAGACAGAAGAAAATCCAAGTTGCGTCAAACGAATTGAGCAAAGCCCAAATTTTCTAGTTTATATTGGTACTCGTAATTGGATCTGAGCACAATCTCAATAATAAATATTGAGAAACTTCGTCTTTTGAAAATGATATGTCAAAAATGAATTGTCATTAACTTGAAAATCTGCCTGGTGAAAGTGGGATGTACCGTAGTTACACAACATCAGTCGAGATTTCTGTCATGTCATATCTTACCAGAAAACGTAACAATTTAAAATCTTTGAATTTCACCAAACAATTCGTTGAAAGTCAGTGAAATCTTCTATATGACTGTGTGTCTCTGTCTGTTCCCAGCTTTCGGAGGTCGGATCCAGCAGCCTCTGAGAGTCGTCCTGGTGGCGACACATGCGGACCTCGCTGACATCCCCAGAGCTTTCTCTGGAGAGTTCACCTACGACAAGGAGAAAGTGCTGCTCAAGGAAGTCAGGAACAGGTTGGGAAACGCAGACTATTATTTTCGAATGAATGATTATTTGACGAAGGCCTGCCAGGCCTGTATATTGGTAGGGGAAACCCTGTCAAATAGCTGTAAATGCTTCAGTACCCATGGTCGTCAGTGACTGTTGTGATGAACAAAATTGCAACACTATAGTTGATTTAAATGCATAAATTGACATGATTAATGTGATTAGTGTTAGTTACACCTGTTTGAAGTTTCATTGTCTTTCATCACTCTGTTCTTTGCTTGTTTTTTATTAATAACAGTTAATTCGCAACACTAGCAGGGACCAGATAAAAGTGAATTGAAGAGGGAGTCTGTTGCATAAGATCCACCTACCCTCTGGTGGACAAACCAGGCTCAATCCACCATTGCTACCTCATCAGCGATAGTTAACTTTTTTTAATACAGTAGTGGTGCTCTTTTATTTTCCAGGTTTGGGCTTGACCTGCAGATCAGTGACAAATTGTTTGTGATGGATGCTGGAGCATCAAACTCCAGAGACATGAAGCTGCTGAGGAGCCACCTGCAGGAACTTCGCACCAACATCATCTCTGTGAGCTCAGCAAACACAAACACACACACACACACACAAAGACATGCAAAATATCCTTCCAGTCTAGGATACTTCATTTCTTCCACATTCGTCATTTTAAACTATCAGTTAATCCTAAAAAAAACACAGTGATTCCAGTGATTAAATATCCCTCCTGCTCCTCCCTCTCCATCCTTGCAGAATTGTTGTCCCATGACGCTGCTGTCAGAGCGTTTGCTCACCACCCTGCCATCTTGGAGGAAGCTGAGCGGACCCAATCAGCTGACATCGTGGCAGCAGTTTGTTAGCGACGTCCAGGAGCACATCAACCCCCTCGTCAGCCAGGATCACCTCCGTACACTGGCCCTGCAGCTCCACAGCATGGGAGAGGTCAGTGTTTCTCAGCTTCACACCTGACTGTGTAGCTCAGCTATGGCTGCTCCCTCTCTTCATTCACTGTCTAGCTCGCTCGCCCGCCTCTGCTTTGTTGCCAAACCACA
This sequence comes from Chaunax sp. Z400, assembly GCA_037577475.1. Classification (NCBI taxonomy): domain Eukaryota; kingdom Metazoa; phylum Chordata; class Actinopteri; order Lophiiformes; family Chaunacidae; genus Chaunax; species Chaunax sp. Z400. The sequence continues at coordinate 20,821,630 of CM075187.1, read as the reverse complement.
ACTGAATTCTTCACTCTTTGAAAGTTAAAAAATACATTGTGTATCAGCTCTGTTATTTTGATCTATTCCAAAATGTAAAATGTTCTTCATTGGCCCATGTTGCACCCTTTCATCAGGTTTCATGAGAATGGGGCCAGTAGTTTTTTTCTGTAATCCTAACGACATATAGACAAATTAACCAGACTGAAAACATGAATCTCCTTGGCTGAGGTAATAATTAAGTTCTTATGGGAGGTCAGGACAACACACTGATCAGCTTTCCAAGACAAAATATGAAGAAAGGAAACCTCTAATACGTACTATTGTAAATCTGTTTTTTTTTTTTTTTTGTGTGTGTTGACAGTAGCTGTGACAGGAAATTAAAGGTATATTTACTCATCAGCTGACTCTCTGTTCATCAGACAGCCACCAGGGTGCGCTGTTTGTTCACGAACAAAAAAAATCCAAACTGTATTCATCTGTCAACAATTATCCATAATGACTCTGCAGCAGGAACATGTTGCTTCTCTCTTTAAGAGAATGACTCAGCTTAGGAAGCCGAGTCAGGAACCAACTTGAGTATGAAAAGTATTTCTTCATGTATTTGCTGTTGTTTTTGTCTCATATTAAGCTCACTGGTTTTCCTATTGTATTATCATTACAGCAACTTTGTATCATTTTTTTCTTGAGTATCTTTAATAAAATGTTTCACCTCATTTTATTTTATTTTTACATTTTACTGAAATCTTTTCATCTTCATTTTTCATCCACACTTTTCCCTCTGTTTATTTCACTCCTGTTCACTCCATTCCTGTTCACCTTGTTTTCTCTCTAACCATCTTTCCTCTTCCCTCATTTCCTCTCTCTCACAGATCAACATCATGCAGAGTGAGACGGTGCAGGATGTTGTCCTGCTGGAGCCTCGTTGGCTCTGCAGCAACATTCTGAGCAAGCTGCTTTCTGTGGAGACACCCAAGGCTATCCACCACTACAGGGGGCGCTACAGACTAGAGGAGGTGCAGGCTCTTGCTCCTGAAAATGACGTGGATGAGCTGCTACAGATCCTGGATGCAATGGACGTCTGCGCCCGTGATGCCACCAACCCCTCCATGGTGGACGTTCCTGCCCTCATCAAGACAAACGGCCTCCACCGCTCCTGGACTGAAGAGGAGGAGGAGTCACTGATCTACGGCGGGGTTCGACTTGTCCCTGCGGAGCACCTTACCCCCTTCCCCTGTGGCCTATTTCACAAACTGCAGGTGAACTTGTGTCGCTGGAGCCACCAGCAGAAGCCCGAGGAGGAGGGCGGGGACGACTATGATGGAGATATCCACCTGTGGACTAATGGAGCCAAGGTGAGCCAGGCAGGAGTGGAGGCCATGATCCTGCTTGTTAACCACGGCCAAGGGATGGAAATTCAGGTGCGTGGTCACGACTCAGAGCGGGTCAAGTGCTACACCTTGTTGGACACCATCTGCAGTATCACAGAGAACCTGCTGGCCTCCACACTCCCTGGACTGCTCACAGCCAAATATTACCTGAGTCCTCAGCAGCTGCGGGAACACCACGCCCCCATTATGATCTACCAACCCAAAGATTTTTTCCGGGCCCAAGTCCAACGGGAAACCTCACTCACTAATACCATGGGCGGCTACCGAGAGAGCTTCAGCAGCATTCTGTCATTCGGCTGCGCAGAAGTTTACCAGCAGGGGACTCTGGGAAAGGACGTCCATATATCAGACGTCCCCCTGTTGGCTCGCAGGAAGCTCTGCCGCATGCTGGACCCTCCTGATGCTCTGGGGAAAGACTGGTGCCTGCTGGCCATGAACCTTGGCCTCACAGACTTGGTGGCTAAATACAGCAACGGGACTCCAAATGGCACCCCTGAGCAGGACTCTGGGCCGGACTCCCAGCAGACCGCGCTACAGCCTAGCCCTACAGCGGCACTGCTGCAGGAGTGGAGCGGGCGACCAGACAGCACGGTCGGTGTGCTAATGGCCAAACTGAGGGAGCTTGGGCGTCGAGACGCTGCGGACTTTCTGCTCAAAGCTTCGCCAGTTTTCAGGGTCAACATGGAAGCGGTGGGGGAGGCTGCCAACTGCTATCCACCCACCTGCAATGGTGGCACATCATACAACTCAATCAGCTCGGTCATATCCCGCTGAACCGAACAGGGTCGGCTTTCTGTCCTCGCCAAACGTCTGTGATGTGACTTGAAACAGGACAGTCACAGACTTAAGTGTGAATGAACATGAAGTGCAATCGTTACCAGAGTCCAGCTGCTTGTTTCTTAATCTCTCCATGAACCTCTCCATGAAGTTGGCGTATGAACAAGATGTTGTGTTTGTGCTCTTTACATTTGTACACCTTTTCTTTCACCATGAATGTTGTGAAAAAGCTGATTGTCCTGAGCTCCAAAGAGGAACCCAGTGCATTTATTCTGTTCCTAATCTTGTTGTGCTGCTTTTTAATATCCCTCCTACACTACTGCAAATCTTGCTCATCTTAAAGCTAAAAGAAGGAGCGTACAGAGGAGATCGTTTTCTAAAAGCTGTCACCTCTACATGAAGGAAGGGATGTAGTTAAAAAGATGGCAGCGTTGTGTTTGGACCTTTTTCGTATCCATCCTCAAGTGAAAAACTGAGGACTTAGATATATCAGTGAAGATGTTGGAGGCTGCCATCTTTTTTCACCTCATCCATCATAGTTACATATAATATTACCTTCCCTCCTTGCTTCTCTTTAACTGATGTGACATTTGGGCGTTCAGCTTAGTGTTTATGAAATTAATAGCATTTTTTCAGACTGCCTTTGTGGCCTTCTACCTCCCAAAAGAGCACAATAGTCTTATTATTATAAAAACAGCCAATCTTACCAATTGAAGAACTGTGCCTTGTTGACACTACCAGTAAAATATTTCAATCAAGTCTATTGAATAAAAGGCCATCTTACATTTTTAGAAAGGTTAAGGTTAATGAAGACAGAGCACGACAAACAGAAAAACCGAAGCTTGCCCCACAATACAGGGGTTTGAAAGTTTAACTTGGGAACACAAAGCTGAGATCAGAGATGACATCTCTACTGTGCTCTATTTGTGTTGAGTTAATGGAGGAGGAGAGACATGGTCAGTCTTCTCCCATGTGTGAGTCAGTGTGGAGTTGATGTTATGCGCTTTGGGAGTCAAAGCAAATCAACAACATTCTTGTTTCATTGGTCTACTTGTTGGTTTAGACACATTTCTTCATTAATCTAACAACAAAAATCTCGAGTCATTTTTTGGTGACACCTAATTTTACAGGTCCGGTAATTTCCTAATTTCGTGAGAACTTTCCAAGAACTGTGAAATGTGGCACACTTAACATACTCCGGTGTTAAATAGAGACAGTCTCACAAGGCAGTTATTTGATTGTTGTTATTTGGGTTGCTTCTGTATGCCGGAATTTCTGAGAAATTTACTTTAAAGAACTTCTAAAGAGATGGTTGGAAAAACTAAAAAGAATTGGAATCAAAGCCGCGTTCATCAATATTTTTAGAAAGGGGTTATTGGTCATAAAGAACCCACAATGAATTACTATTTCTATCTTAAAAGAAAATGAGAAAATGCACCTTAAACTGTGGCGATAGTTAATCCTCACAAAGGAAAAGCAGACGGTCTTTCTAAAGATTTAAAATGTTAACATGCTCCAACAAGTCCTTCCTAATCAACAATAATCAATCAAATGATGTTTGGTACCACTGGTTACACATAGTCATGAGATTGTCTTGGTCACAGTAACATATCAGTTACTTTCTTGGAAATTTGAGCCAAATATGGGACCTGTGAAATAAAGTGTCAATAAACCTTTTCAGTTAAAATTCCGTTTATTATTTTCAATTTGCCCAAAGGGACCTTTAGTCATTTATACAGGAAAAAGAGTTTTTTACTCCAAAGCACAGTGTCTCATCGAAGGATGTTGATCCTTCCATTGCCAACATTTATTGACTGTAGAGGGTTACACAAGGTAAGAGTATTTCATGTTAAAGACCATCAAGGCAGACAGGGTGGAGCTCATACAGCTGAGCTTCTGGGTCCAACTGAGGCCCTCAAACTGAGCACTCACTGATCAAATACTCTGAATAGAAAGTACCACCAAAAACCATGAAAATAACTTTTAAACTCTAGCATATTCAACTAAACTAAAGGTGGATTCATGATTTTTTTTTTTTAAGATAAAAATAACTTTTAAACTTTAACATATTCAGCACTGCACATTTTTAAAGTGATGAGCGCTAACAATCAAGTTACTGTCCACAGTGTCTGATTTTTACACAGAGGCACTGACACCGCTTGTCAAGCTAATTTTGAGCTTGTGTCAGTGTTGGTCAGCCAGGCGTGGTTTCACATCTAATTTCACTTTGTTTTATGTCATGATGATGCAGGCTGAATCGCTCAGCAAAAAAACAAAACAGGGAGAGGATGGAATAAATTTAGTATTGTTAGCTGAAAAAAAAATAAGGCCAAAGGCTGCTGGTGGCAGAAATGTTTTTACAAAAGGCATTTTCACGTTGTGTAATTTTGGAACTTTGTAATGTTTGTGAACCAGAAAAATGTTTCTTATCAGTACATGTGTGTTGATGTTGGGAGAAGTCTTTCAAAAGTTAGAATTTGTGGACGTAAAGGGCCTTTTTCAGGACACAAACAAACAAAAAAAGATGAGCTGTGACAGAGTGCAGTATTTCCTTTCTGTTTTACTTCCCCAGTGTTACCACCTGTTCAGAGATAAAAACCTAAAGACTATTTCAAATATTGTGCTTCTTCTTCTTCTATTTTTTGTCTCAGAATTTGCCAATCGACACAGCAAACATCTCGCTGTGCTGTAAATACTTGTGTCCGGTTTCCTTGACTTCATCTTCTTTTTTTTCCAGTTCATGTTAAGCTTTCCCCCCCCCAGTTATTAAATATTGTTGGTTCCAACAAAACAAAGTGAATGTACCGCACATATTTCTGAAGAATATGGTTACAAGTGAAAACAAATCAAAGATAAAACATGATGAAATGTACCAAACTGGGTGGAAACATTATATATTTCTTTTTTATTGAAGCTTTTGTTATAATTGTGTATCATCGTTGCCAATGTTGTGTGCCTAAAGCGCACTCGTTCATTCCTCGATCGCCTTGTACAGTACACAAGCTGAGAAGTGATCCTTCAGAAAGGGAAGTGAATATTATGTTTAAGAAGAAGCAGGAAGAGGCCCTTCTTGGGTAAAAGCTGGGAATCACATGATATAATTATCAAGTTTGTCTCCGTTTGGTGTCTTTTTTTTCTTTTTTTTTTACAGATGGTTCCGACTCTAAGTCAGACCAATACAAGTGGATTTAAAGGTGTTCTCAGAAAAAGTTTCTGTTTGATGAGGAAAGACGAACTCGACTTTACTTTTGAGTGAATTCTTCCCCTCAAAGACTCCGGTCTAATCCACATTGCACAAATCTTTTGTCACTATTTATGTTACATTATTTTAGCATGTCTTGGAATGCCATGTTCTTAGTACTTTTGACACTTTATAGTGTAAAACATTTTATAATAAATTCTTTACCTAATATCTTTGTCTCTGTCCTCATTGAAGACACATAATTAGATATGTTTAACATTCCTGAGGGGTTGAGTAGTAGCAGATAAGATTTAGTAACAAGTAAACAACACCAGGTTTCACACAGTAATACAGTATGTTGACGTTAAGAGAGAAAACAGGTCCTGAGATTATTAAAATGACAACCAAAAGAAGAAAAAAAACATTTCCTCTACACAAAACAGATTTATTCAACAGTGGAGACTTAGAAACTCTTGTAATTACTGAATCAACTAAAATGTATGAAAACAGGGTTGATCTGGTGAGAATATATGGAAATGGTAAAAATGTTGGGAACTACTGCTGGACAACACAAATCAGGAAGAAGGTGATGTTCTTCCATTAAAACAGAACTAAAGGAAACTCATGTCCTATACCTTTATTCATTTGATTAAAGGCAAACGAACATCCCAAAGATAAGACGAGAGGCAACTAATAACATCCTGTTTGTGGTCGACTGATTAGATTTGGGGAAATGTGGTCTTCTTCATTTTTTTAACACTTAAAAAATCAATAGTTAAACATAACGGTTATCACAGTGGACTGTGGTGTCACAACAATCAACAATTGATTTGATTTAGATTAGAGAAATCTATACAGTGTCTTGTTGAAGATTAAATGTTTTTACATAACACTAATTTAGATGTTGATTCTTCTGTTTGTGATGTTATCATTTGATTTTCATCCCCACCACAAACAAAGTGAGGAGGGGTACATACAGTAGGAATGGGTTCCATCCGTCCTATCTATCCATCACGTTTTGTTTCAGGGGGGCATAACTCAAAAATGTTCTCAGATTTTTCAGAAATCATTTCAGAAATTGTGCCTTTTGCCATTTAGGAACTTTTAGCATTTCTATTTTTTTAATTTTCAGGGTTACAAGATGAACATAGGCTCAATTTATGAGTGATTGTTCATTGTTTTATCATGATACTTAAGGGTCACATGTCCCATGTACTGAAAATGTGCATTTTGATATGAATTTTTATGAATTAAAATTTTTTTTTTAAATGTATGCAATTAAAAAGAATTGTGACTAACAGGGACAACTTCAATAACTTTCTGTCTTTCTTCAATGAAATACAGCTGTGGCAGGGGATCCTGAGTATTTCATGCTAGTTCCCCTAAACATGCAAATTATGCCAATGACATGACATCATTTCTTTTGTTTTCAGTGCAAATGATTGTTTTTGGTGTCATCAGTTATTATTCTAGAAATAATTTTGGGGCTTTCATTGTAACCTGCCAGGGGACTGCAGATGAAAATCAGCCTTAGGCTAACTTCTGTACAATGCATCAAATGGTAAGATGCATGTTTAATATTATACATGTTCCCTAACAAATAAATAACCCTAGAAATAAATAAATGTCTTTGGTAAATCCGGGACAGGCAGGTCTCTACTTTTGTCCCCGACCAGATTCCAGGCTGTGTTATTCACACTCCTCTGGCCTCATTGTGGAGCCACAGACAGGAGTGTCAGCCCTCCACCCACATAGTCCCGTGATCGGCCTCCTGCCTGAAGCACTCTGGATTTGTCTTCACTTGTTCCTAGTGCTGAAGGTGTCAACTGTCATTCAAACACATTTTTACAGGGAGAGACAAATGGAGCAGAACTTGTGATGTTTGAACTACGTGAAACTGAATACGTCAGACTTATTTTGCAAAACCAGATTTAAAACTAAGACTTGGTGAATATTGTTTTAGGTGTGATTTAAATGGATTCGGGACTCCTCACCTTCAAAGTGATCTTCGGTTCAACATTTAACTCTCTGGTTTCTTGCCATTTGAAATGAAGGACGACAATGAACTTTTTCCAATTACATAAATTCACAATATATCAAATGAAAAAAGAAGACAATAATATTAACAAAGTTATGAAAACAAGACTCCTTGCAAATGTCTCTGAGAAAACCATTTTGCACTCTTAAAAAATACATATTTCATTTCATTTTCAAGAGGGCACGTTCATTTTCTCCTCACATTGAACAGTTTCAACGTGAACATTGAACTCATCTGTTGGAATCAGTTCTGCCTACGAAAGTAAACAGCTAGTCCACATATACAGTACAGTTAATTACATTACTTGTGTATAATGCCACCTTAATGGTGCATGTCTATAGCAACAAGGAGACTACGCTACAGTTGGTAAAAACCAATATGAATGGTGAAAATTAACTAAATGAATATTCCAATAGGTTCTGTGATTCCTCAATACCTGGAAGTACATGTAGGCTGCAGTACATATAGTACTATTATTCATTCACACCAGTCATTAGACATGATCAGGTGACGCGCATAGAAACAGGTTGAGTTTCATTCTAAACAAAGCTTAGCAACAACTAGTATCTTACTGTGAATTCTCACCGTTCATGAGTTGTATCAGCATTTATCTAATATTTCATACATTTGGAAAGGTCTTTCTCAATTTAAGGTGTTACTACCTTTTTTTGTAAATGATCTCCTGGGTGACACATCCACATGCGGCCAATCGATGCCATCTTTATATGTTACTACAATGGATTATTGATGCATTATGTAAGCAGCGTTTTAATGGTGTAGCTGGGCAAAGTAACAACAGAATAGTAGCAGGATGTTTGTTTTCTTCTATAATTAGGAGTACAATGGCCTCACTGGACTGCTTGTGTTGCAACTAATCAAATACCTCCTGCATCATCAATGATAACAAACAGAGGCTGTTATGTGAAAAAAAAAACCCACATGAGAGCAAGAGTGACCCCGGCCTGTAGGTGTGTTCATCAATATGTGCCTGTTAACCTTTGTGTCTGGGTGGGAAGGGATAACTCTCTGTTGTGTTGAATGAGTAGCATCTTAATCTGAAGATAAACTAGACCACAAAAACCCCCCCAAACTACCCCTAGAATTTGGAATCACAGTTTTATTAATATTAGTTTGATAGTTAATACAATACAATATTTTACTAATGGTGGTTTTCTTCAGGATGTAACTTTTGAAAATATGTCAAATCTGACAACTTACTGAACCAGCACATTTTCAGCTGCAATTTGATCTTATTTCTATATCAGTATTATTATTTGTTATTTCCCAGTAGTGAATTTTCTGTGAGCCCTATAAACTTGCACTCTCATGCAGGAAGAGCTCAGTCTCACCACTGCCATGTGTTGATACGCTTGAGCAACTCCATCCAGTCACATGAGCTGCTGAGGATGCAGTCTGCTCAAATGTAAAGATATGATGCATTGTGTGAGACACATGTGACACATTTCCAATTAGAGACAGGTCTGAAATGCAGGCAGGCCAGAAGCGCACTCTTTTACCAGCAAGCTCTACCACCATTATATACTTGTATTTTGCACTGATGCAATTTGGAGGGTGCTTTTCCTCTATGGCGACATCACTACATCTATGACGTCTAAAAACTATTCCAAATGTGGACTCACTTTACGTCAGTCCATCTAAAATGAGCTCTGGCCTAAAGACCTGCATTTGTGGATGTTGTTAACATACGTCTTTCACTTCGAATAGTAGAGTCTTAACTTGCATTCGTAAAGGCAGCGAACTGTGTTTCCTGATATCGGTGTTCCGGAGCCCATGGGCTAATATCCTTTGAGCGGTCATGACGGTTCTTGATGTAGTCCTGCCTGAGGGATCCAAAGTCACGGGCAGTCATTTCTGTTTTTTGCAGAGGTTTCTCTTGATTCTCTTAATCTTTGTACTGACATTATGGGCTGCAGATGGTGACATCCCTAAATTCCTTACAATTGTGTGTTAAGAAACTTTGTTTTTATACCACTGGACAATTTAACTATTCAGTTTTTCATTAAATGTTGAACCTTGACCCATCCTTGCTTATGAATGACTGAACCTTTCAAGGATAATAATAATAATAATAATAATTTTTATTTATGGGCGCCTTTCAAGACACTCAAGGACACCTTACAAAAACATAGAATAAAATCAAACATTCAGTACAGAAAATGAATAAATAACAACAATGTGTCGAGAGAAAAAAAAGTGATAAATCAAGATGATAGGATAGAAATGGAAAAGATAAGGTTACAGGGTCAAGATCCGTTTGCAAAGGTGTGTTTTAACATGTGATTTAAATGAATGTCATTATGAGAGAGAGTCATTATTTCTGATGCTTTGGGGGAGAGTGTTCCAGAGGCGAGGGACTGCACAGCTGAAGGTTCTAGAGGATCAGATCCCCCTTTCAGACAATCATGAAACTATCACCTGCTACCAATGAACCTCTTTTCCTGTGGAATGTCCCAAACAGGTGTTGGTGAGCGTTTCACAATTGTCACATTTTGTTATTGCCCCTGTTCCAGGTTGTTTTTTTAAAAATGTTGTTGCTACCATCAAATTCACAATTGGAGTTATATTTTGTGTGTGTGTAAAATCTGAACCTGAAAACGACAATGTAACTAAAGCTGTCAGATTATTTCGGAAAAAGAACATTTCCCTCTCAAATGTGGTTGAGCCATAAAGTAGCCTAAAATATAAATAATCAAGTGATGTCAGGTCCAATGTCCACCATTGATGTAAGACTATTAATAGCACAAATAAGCAGCATTAGGACATCCAAAAACAAAGGGCTTTATTCTAAATGCATAAACAACTCTCCCTGTTCAGTTTTACAGTCTTATCAATCACATGAGTATTGACCCTGATTAAGTCCAACTCTGTGTCAGCAGTTCCTGGAAGTCCTGACGCATACACACACAGCCTCCCACAGCTTTGATGACACAAACACTGGACATCATGCAGCATTACATGTTTTATATCCTTTAAAGAGACTGATCAAAGAAAAGCCACATTTTCTTCACACTCCTGCAGCCACTAAAGAGTCCATAAACTGAATGATGTTGACCTGCAGGATCTTCAACACTTGTCTGAGTGTAACTTTATAGTACAGTCCTTAAAGCATTTGTGTTCAGTGCATCTACATGCACCTAAGATAGTAGGTTACTCAGATAAATACATGTTTACATCCACTGTAGTAACCTGGTTACTGTAAATCCACATATTCATACACACAGTGTGCATATAATTCCAATGGTGACTAATTTAGACATCTAGAAGTTTATTTGTGTTAGTTTCAATTTCAGACATATCTCTACATTCATTTAGTGGTCTTTCATTATACTGCCTTAAGTCTTTGTCATGCACATGCCTGCATGAAAAAAAGACCATTACTTTGGTCAGTAACACAACAATATGGTGAAGAAAACTCTTCGGGAGAAATCTAGCTGATAAAAATGATACTGGAAAACAGGTTTCTTCTAAACATACAATTAAATAAATAAAATCAACGCTATCCCAATTACTTGAATGCCTGTGGGGTTGTTAAATCCTGCCCAGGACTCGTCTCCGACTGGTTCTGTGTCACATCTTACAAGTTTGTTGGTTGAAAACAAAAGTTTCTCCTCCTTTATTATTATTATGGCATGTTTTAAGTCAAATAATCCGAGGGTTTGTTTGATCATTAGAAGAGATATCTTCACTTGTCCTGTGTTTTAATTAGCTGAGAAGAATTGTAAGTCACTGTGAATATTTTATCGCGGATCCTAAACATGAAAAAAGTTCTAAAATACCACCCTGGATTCATTAATGGCTTTTTTTTTGTGTTTAACCTGCAATAATCCTGAAAATTGCCGACCTCCTTTCAAGGCACCATTCCAGACGGAGGGACTCACGTGCTTCCAAGATGACATCACACGTCAGGGCGGGGAATGAGGAATAAATCTATGAAGTAGACCAATCGGAAAGCTCGGTAGGACGGCATCTTTGCTGCCAGTCAGACCTTTATAAACTTTGTGTACCCTGAACGAAGGAGTTGTTTTCTCCTTCTTTGTCGTCAACGAGGAACATACTGTAAGTCTGACAAATTGTTTTTTTTAATCTTATTTGATTTCTAATGTTAAAATATCCAAACTTGATGCATACATGTAGGATATGGAGCAATAATATTAATGACTGGTTGTGTTTCGTTGGGATTTTTTTCGTCATTTGAGCTCAGAATGAACAACGTTCCTGTCTGAAAATGGCTACTTAAATTAATTCCTAGTTTTCGTGTATTTATTGACTAAACATGTATACATTTGTATTGTTATCCGCCAGCACTGGCCATCTTGTTTCATTCGGCTACCTTTGTCGTCGTCTCCCGTTCACTGGCTGAAAGCTTCCGTGCCTTGTTTTTTTCCCTCTGTTTAAATTAAGAGAGAAATAACATCCATGAGGCTAGTCTAGACTCGGTTGAGCGGGCCTCTATCTGGTATCTACTAGGCTAAGTTATGTTTTCCTGTCGTTTCCCTGCTCCGGTTCCATGACTAGGCTGGTTTCTTGACTGCTGCAGCATATCCCGTGACTGCGAAGAAAACAAAAACAGGCTCGGCTCATCGATGGGATATGGCTCCTTCTCCCCTGCTAACGTGTTTTTGCCAATATAATACTTAAGTATAGCTATCAGGATCCTCTGGTCTTATTTCGCTTTATTGCCCCTATTTGGTGCCGATGTGTCGGGAATGTGCAGCTTTACTGCGGATCTCATTTTAGTATGAATCATGGGAGTGAACACGCTGTTCTACAAGATCTGGTGACATGATAAGCATGGCGATGAGGAGATAGGAGAGGGAGTTTAGATGGTAAACTTGCATCACCTTTGCCTGCATCAATGATTAACTGCTTCTGTAGAAATGGAGTCCCAACTCATGTTGTCCTGTTGTTTCCCATTAGGCAGTCACAATGTTGCCTCTTGCCGTGTTGGCCGTGTGCCTGTGTGCAGCCCTCTCAACCCCCATCCGGGACGTGGAGCTGGATAAGCACTGGGAACTATGGAAGAGCTGGCATTCAAAAGAATATCATCAGGTGATGTGGCGTTTTTGTTTCTTTCCAGCAAGTTGTAAATTTTAAAAAAAAGGACAACGTCTGAATGTTTTTTTGTTGTTTTTTGTAGAATGAGGAAGGTTGGAGGAGAATGGTGTGGGAGAAGAACCTGAGGAAGATCGAGCTGCACAATCTTGAGCACTCCTTTGGCAAACACTCCTACAGCTTGGGCATGAACCATTTTGGAGACATGGTAAGACCAATTTCAACACGTTCGTCCATATCTCACTTGGAAATGCATATCAGAAATCTTATAAAGGCCTGAAAACAAAAGAAAGTCAAGGACAATGCATTTGATTGCTGCACTAAGGTTTGGTAATAAGGCTCATGAATGTGGACCTAATGTAAGGATAGATGATGAGATTTAGTTTTATTCTGTCTTAAAATGTTGTGCAATCAAATGTACAGATGTATTGCCTGAGATTGAGCAACTTTTCTGACTTGACTGTAATTCCTGATTAGTTTAAAAAAAAATCAATGTCTGCTGCAAAACACACTCAAGTAGAGCCATAAACCACTGCTGCTCATTGGCCTGTGTGTTCTTGTTAGATTATGATTCTTTGAGCTGAAATCAGACTAAAGGCTGTCTTATATTCCCTCCTATGTACAAAATTAAATTTGTCCATGATGCATCTGTTAACGCCCACATATTTCCATGCATCCTCTGCGTTGGCATTGATACATCCACAATATAGCAGTGAAGAGTCAAAAGTTTTGACAACAAAAGTGGTGCTGTCAAATGAGGCTGTGAAAATGTTCTGTACCTAGTAAATGAAAAGCAGCAAAAGTGAATGCAACAATGTGTCTTGCTTGAATTATGGCTACACTGGCCTTCGTGGTTTCCAATGGTACTGCTCTGTTTCGTCAGAATCCACAAGCTTTCAGAAAATGTGCACAAACGCAGACAAAATATGCATTGAGTTTCTATAGATTCTTGGCGTTGAGCGTTAATGAGCCTTAATCCACACTGTCAGCATGATTTACCCACTCAGCATCTTTCCTCAGACTCATGAGGAGTTCAGGCAGATCATGAATGGCTACCAGCGCAAGCCACAGAGGAAGTACACGGGATCCCTGTTCATGGAGCCCAACTTCCTGGAGGCCCCGCGTTCTGTCGACTGGAGGGATAAGGGCTATGTCACTCCTGTGAAGGACCAGGTAATATTTTCCTTTGACTGGTGTAGTCACAAGGCTGAATCATCAAGGTGTGGTTAAGCTGGCTTTTAATTCCACAAAGAAGTCATACAAAGAGCTGGCAGTCACAGTATTATTAAGTATTAAGGACAAATCTGAGCACACAAACAACTCGTTTTTAAGTCATTATCAACTAAAGAATTGACTTAAATAAATGTGAAATCTGTTTCATAAACATGGTTTTTGTTCCAGTGAAAAGCACTCTAGTGTGTTTGAACACTGTACGTTACCACAAGCTCTTATTTTATAGCTCTAGCCTTACAGGAAATCCAAAGACCTGACCTAATATCATCGAAGAAGCTTTGTAAACACGATTAGGTAATGTTCAACTTTGAACAATAACAGATTCTCTTATTTGTAGTCATGAGGACACTTTATCCACTGAAGTAAATGTTTGGCTCGAACAGACAGATAAGATGGCAACTTGCCTGTTGTTTTTGTTATCAATGTGCTCCACACACACACCCCTCCTCCTCCTCCTTCCTGAGTGTACAGCCTGGTCTCTCCACCTCCTTGGCATGCTGTACATTAACTATCTGAAAGCTGAAACCAGTATGACCAGGCCAGGGTGACGCAAACACTGTTATATACAGTGGGTCAGATTACTGGAGTCCAGTGTTATTTAGAGAAGAGAGTTACTTTCTAGAGTCATAGTTTTGTAATAACATAATGAAAAGAAAAGCAGGGGATAAAAAACAATAACTTTTCTATGTCCCATTTAAATCTGTACAACCAACTTGTTCATTGCAGATTTAGATTTCAATCACTTAGTATTATAAATTAAATAAACTCCTTTGTGGCTAAAGTGAAACAATGTTTTGATTAAATGATCCTGAACTTGAAGCAACGTATATTTTACTCTTTATTTCCTCATCGGTCTTAAAACAAGCTTCCACCTCCTCTCTTGTCGCTCAGGGTCAGTGTGGCTCCTGCTGGGCCTTCAGTACCACCGGAGCTCTGGAGGGTCAGCACTTCAGGAAGACCGGCAAACTGGTTTCGCTGAGCGAGCAGAACCTGGTAGACTGTTCCAGACCTGAGGGCAACGAGGGCTGCAACGGCGGTCTGATGGACCAGGCCTTCCAGTATGTCAAGGACAACTCTGGCCTGGACTCTGAGGACTCCTACCCTTACCTGGGAACAGTATGTATCTCATGGGAGGAGGGGCAAAGTCAAGACACGCCTTAAGATGTCTAGAATATCAACCTTAAAGGGCTAAAATGAGCTTAAAGATGTTTTCTGATCTCAAGCCTTCTGCTGCAAACAAATTGTGTTTTGGTAGATCAAAAGTACATTTTTTTCCTGAACCACCAAGTCGATAAATTATTTTTTGTGTTCATTTTTCCCCTTCTTTTCCATTCTAAAGGATATGTACATCTTCAGCGATGTGGTGTTTCATCTACACCTCATTCAAACCGAAAATGTTTTAATAATCTGTTGTCATATTTGTCTCCTGGCATCAAAATTGGAACAATGAAATATTTATTGCCAAAATAACATTTTCCACATTTGTATTTATAGTAACAATATGAAAACACTGAGCACAGGATGAATATTCATCAGCTGTCTGAAGATTCATCTCTGCTTGAAAAAGAACTTTCATATGATTCATAAATTATTGAAACAGTTCCTGGTTAATATTTAATATACTAATCCATTGTTGCAGTTCTTCCTGGAACCTTTAGGCAGTGACTCAACTGAAAAAGCAGTTGCCAACTGAGCTATTGATTGGTGCTAGACATACGTCACTGCTAACCAATCACCTTAATTGATCTCATTGCTCCTTGAAGTAATTTGTACAGGAAATATTTTTGGTGTTGTAACGTCCTGCTCGCCTTCTGCTTCCAGGATGACCAGCCGTGTCGCTACGACCCCAACTACAACTCTGCCAATGATACTGGATTTGTCGACATCCTCAGCGGCAGTGAGCATGCTCTGATGAAGGCTGTGGCCTCCGTTGGACCCGTTTCCATCGCCATCGACGCCGGTCACGAGTCTTTCCAGTTCTACCAATCAGGTCAGATCATAGCTTTGTGAAGATATAACTCCTGCTCATATCTGCCGCCTGTTTTTCAGAGTTTATATGTAACCTTGTGGGATCATTTTGGGGGGTGATTAGGAATCTACTACGAGAAGGAATGCAGCAGTGAGGAGCTGGATCACGGTGTGCTGGTAGTGGGCTATGGCTACGAGGGAGAGGATGTGGACGGCAAGAAATACTGGATCGTGAAGAACAGGTCAGTGGAAAACTTTGCCGTTTGGAATTGTGGAATGTCATTATACCGAACAAACCAACGGTGGCATAACGCCGCTCCAGTGTGTGATTTTTAGATGGCATGCCGTTATTCCCCAAGCAAAGGAGGCGTGACGTAACACAGCAGCGTCTGTGTCTAGTGTGGTGTTTTACTAGTTTAAATAACATGGAAAAAAACAATCTTTTACATTCCCTGTTACACGGCGGTCAATCTAATCCTCATAGAGCATAAAGGCGCATTAAGGAGCTCTTGGACCCTGTGCTGTCGTCCCATTTTCCGTTGATTTTCTACCTCTTATTTAGCTTCGAACTGCTAAATCTTTTGGTTGTGGTTTGCATGCGTTACATCATCACAACGTCACGTCCATGGTCTGTCCAACCACTTCACCGTCTCTGTTTATACAGACGTCAGTTTGGTGCCGTTACTCCCTCTGCTGCTTTGTCACATTCATACAGAATGGTTCAGAGCAACAGTCCCACATTGAACAAGTTGTGTAAAAGGCGCTTCTTTTTCGCTGTATAGGATTTTCATCTCAAAGTTTGTTTTTGTTTAGCAGGAACAGTACATATAAACCTTCTCAAAGAAGAACTAATTCAAATGTCATTTAAGGAAGCTAGTTTGTAGCCCCTGTCCCTGGTTGGGCTTTTAATTTAAATTCTCTCTGCAGCTAATGTGTAATTGTATGACAAAGTGTGACAATCAGATGAGTTCAACTGGTTTCCTGACCTTTTGTTTTGTTTGCCTTCTTGCAGTTGGAGTGAGAGGTGGGGAGACAAAGGCTACATTCTCATGGCTAAAGACAAGAAGAACCAGTGCGGAGTTGCGACAGCAGCCAGTTATCCTCTAGTCTAACTTTTGCACTGCTCCACTTTGTAGCACAGTGGTGTTTCATTGCAATGGTCTGGCTGAAGGTGAGAGGCGAGGCTCCAGCCACAGCGACTCACAGACAGGAGAGTCTGCCTTGTTATATGGAGAGAAACACTGTTGTTTTTAGGGAAATGTCGCCGTTTTGTTTTGGCAGTTTTTTTGTGCCACTTTATGAAATGATTTTAGTTCAGTGTTTTATTCAGTGTAAATATGTCTATGCTACTTGAGTGGTATTTTAACTCTTAATGTGGTCATTGTAAATGATTTTTATTTTCTACTTTTAACTGTGATCAATTAAACTTGTGAAACACTAGTTTGGTGTTTGGAATATTTTCCATCGCTTCTTAAAAAATCTGGCTTCATCTGTATTTTTTATAGATGTATCACCAAAATGTGAACTACTTGTGTTCTTAGGATAATTGGTTCATGTTTATCTCAGTTTTCAGTTGTTTTTTTTTGCCTTATTGTGTGGAAAAGCACTGTGAAATGTGATTACATTAAACGCTATAAGTAATCAGTCACTATTGATCTTATTGTTACTTGCCACTTAGATAGATGAACAGAGGGTCATTGATTAAGAGTGCTTGTATTTCAAGATTTGTCCAGTTCCTTAAAACGCCTCATTGACAAATTTAGCTCTCATCAATAAATAGGATTAGCAACTAAATCTGGACCTACTTTATTTTTAAATGTGTTTAAATCTTGAGACTGAGCCTACTAAAAGTTTAATTTTGGCATTCAGAGCAGTAAACAAGGCCTCGGCTGGCCTCTTATTAATCCAAGTACTGGTCTGACATGTAGAGCAAACACTCAGTCATGTGAATGAATCTGAATAGCAGCTGTACGCCCTGACCTCTGGTACCTGGATCTTACTGGATTATTGATTCTTGAACAATGGTACCGATTATTGTTGGGAATGCGGTTACTTACATGAGCCCTAAAGGTATTAGCTGTTAAAGAGGGCGACCAATGATTTCTTTTAGTCAGTGTTGGAATGGATAAATGTACAATTCTGGGGTATTTATACTTAATTTCAATGTTATGAAACTTTATACTCAACTACATCTCAAATGTTATCCTTTTTACTCTGACATTTGTCTGACAGCTTTAGTTACTTCACATATTACTATTTTTTTTTTACACCCTTCCTGTCCAGTGGCGACTACACATCTTCAAATTAGGTGATTTTGAATGTTTGTGATAAAGTGTTGTTTTGTGTTGAAAATTTATTCAATTTAAGATAAATGAAAATTTTAGAAACCCTGTTGGATTAGCAGGAACAAACATCGTCACAAAGTTGAGTTGATGTTTTAGAGATTTGACAGGACAGCAGTATCTCAAACAAATAGGAAGATATTATAGAATATGATCCATTGTAGTAGAATAAACTACAGATAAAGAGCTCAACCTTAAATACCTGGCAGTAAAATATAACATATGCATTTAAGCAACAGCAATATTAATCCAGCATCATCAGATATAATAGTAAAACACTGACAGGAACCATTTTAATGCACAATTCACCGTTTTCATACTAAAGGTCCATTTTGCATACTTTAGCTTAATTAAGGTTGTGAATGCAGGTCATGGAAGTAACTAATTATATTTACTCAAGTACTGTACATGAGTACATGAGGTGTTTGTAATCAACATGCCCTAATAGTTTATGCTATTTAGGCTTCTACTCCACTGCTATTCAGAGGTAAACATCGTAGCCTACCTTTTACCTCACTGCATTAATTTATACCTTTAATTACTTTGCAGAATCAGATCAATAACACCAATAGAAACTATCAATTATGATGTAAAATCATAGATTAAAATAATACTCTATTTATCCCGAGGGGGAAAAGTCACAAGCTGCCCAGCAGTGCTTAAAGTAATTAAACTTAGCTCCCCGACACTCATTATTGCAATAATGATTACGATCTAATATTATAACATACTTTACTCTGAAATGGGTCATTCTGCATAATGAGTACTTTTACTTCTGCCACTTGTATTTTGATGCTAATACTTTAAGTATAGTTTTGAATGCAGAACTGTTTCTCGGTTTATTTAGTTTTTTCCTGCAGACTGACCCAAATCACAGCGCCCTGTTTTAACAGTGACGCTGAACAGGGTAAAGGTGTGTGTGTGTGTGTCTGTGTGTGTGTTTGTGAAAACATATTTACTTCACCTCACTCCAGGCTGATATGCAGAGCTGGAGGAATGTGTTGTGCAAGCTAAACAGAAAACAAGAACTCAAAGGGTAAATTCACCTAATTTCTAACTCCCCTCTAGGTTATGTCCTGCCATACAGATCGGCTTGGTTCTGCCTCTGAGTCACCGGCTGCTGCCCCAAGACAATCAAAGTGAATGTACCTTCATTTGTTGTGTTCACAGCAGTGGAAACTTCACTTTTAAAAAGTATCTCAAACAATATCATGGTTATTGACACTGAGGTCATGTCCTCTGTATTTTATCTGTGATTTTTTTTTTTGGAGTTTAGTAGCTTTAAAATTCAACATATGGTGTGTATTTCATCATTTTATAGTCTGATTCCAGTAGTTTTAGACAACAGTATGTATCTACTGTAAATATCACCACCAATGTTTTTGTCCTGGCATTTCATTAAATGTACAGACAGTACAATTTTACAGTTAAATGAACAAATACCACACAAGAAGTCCAATTGACAGTTTTTAGGAAGAGGGTCTATTTCATTTCCATTTCCATTTATTTATTTTGATGTATTTTATTTATGTCATTACTTTTGTGCATTTTGATGCCTTTATCTATCAGTATTCATGCCAAAGTTAGTAAGGCACAAATACTGATGAAACAAGGATTCAAAATAAGGAAATGATGGGACAGGGAGATGGAAGAAGGAAATTTAAAAAAAACAAAACAAAGGAAATTTGATCTGCAAGAAGAAATTGTACATGGTGATAACCTTCATCATCACATAATAAGGTGTAAATAGAAATAATTGTCTTAACATCAGTAAGTAGTTTGAAAAAGAGTTTCATCTAGAGATCATCTTTTATTGTACTTTATCTCTACAGGTGACACAACATCTGTAAGAGTTATGATCATTTAAATTTAATTTACTGGTATACTTAGTCAGTCTTTTAAGCATCACTTTATACACCACAAAATAAAACACTGGAGAAAAATGGAGGATTTATTGGAGGATTTGCTTCATGAATATCGAACCAGATGGATTATAACAACCATCCTTCATTTATAATCAACTCAACCCAACTGTTTCAAAATGAGAATCTCAACGTAGCTTTAACTGCGTCAAGTAAGATTTAGGAATTCATTATTAGTGGAAAAAATGCACTCTTCCCATTTTTTCTTATAATAAATAAATTGAAGTAATTAAATAGGATTTGTTACAGATAATTGAGGAAAAAGACAATGTTGTTACTCAGAAAACATTTAACATCTTTTTCTGTATGTTACTATATGTTTTTTTACGTTGTTTACGTTCAGCAATGTCTGACTGAACAAATCAATAATCATTTGTTTTTAAGCGTGTTTGTTCAATGGCTTTTAAACATTTAATTATATAAAAGGCTGTGATTCTAATTTTGTTCTAAAAACAGTGCAAGAACAAGTTGAAATGTAAGGGTAGCGGTATAGGACACACTTGACATGACTGCACTTGGGATGTCTTGTTTTCTGATGATCGCAAATTAAATATCATATAACAATTCTTAATATTCTGTTAAACATAATTATTTATGAGCTTTACTGGAACTTCTTAACAAAGGACAGGTACTCGTTGACGTCATCAGGGGAGCCAACCACGAAGGGCACCCGCTGGTGGAGGGCCTCAGGCTGAACGTCCAGTATCCTCTGGGTGCCGGTGGAGGCGAGGCCTCCTGCCTGCTCGATGAGGAAGGCGATGGGGTTGCACTCGTACAACAGCCGCAGCTTGAGCGAGAAGGTTTAAAGAAAAACACATATTAGTTTTATATGTAAAACATAAAAAACACAAATCAAATGGGATTAATATGCATCAATATGTATCTTTTGCATTCTATAGCAATCATTAGCTCCTATGGAGATAAGATGATCGAATAGTGATTATGCTTCAGTATCATGATGTCACCATATCTCCAGGAAGTAGACGGTGTGACAGACGTGATTATTGTGAGACCTGGTTGAGGAGGAGTTTTGCTCATTCTGTTCACTAAAACATTATGTTAGACGGTTTCATTTCCCAGTAAGTACTGATTTGACATCTGTGTTTAAACTGGGCTGAATGTGGTTGAAAATTGAAAGTGTTTTGTTTTGCTTAGTTCCATAAAATTGTTGTAAGAGGCCATAAATACAGGTGGAACCAGTCATTTAGATGAAACAATGGCTTTCATATTAGTCCCTTAAGGGCTGTCCAAATCTAATCCGTCCATACCTGTAATAATAACTTTTGCTTGCTATTAATGAATCCAGATTTAATCCTTCAATGGTGTTTTCATTCTTTTTGTTTGAGTTATTTTTATGTGGAGGCACTTTGAACAGCGACTGTGTATGAATGTGCTTAAAAAATAGATTACCTTGCCTACATGTCCAGTATGTCACACATTACGTTAAATGATCTGGGTCATTATGAGAAAAACTGCAAGTGAGGTCAAACACATGGCACCAGAGGCTGTGCATGAAGTATTTTTTCCACTTCACGTAACCACATTTAAGTCTAAATCACTCTCCTCTGTGGTTTTGTGATTTGGGTACGTTAAATATATATGGTTAAAGATGTAAATAATGACAATATGTCCCAGATAATTGGCTGAACGAGTGCAGCTGTATGAAAGGAAATGGGTGACAGGTTGTCATTTATGCTGCTCTGACTCAAACGTTAATGAAAATGTACATCTCTGTTCATAATTGATATTATTTTAGAGTTTTTAATACGTTTAAGACCCCGTGGCTTATGAGGAAATCACAATATTTCACAATCTGGTCGTGGTCAGTGTTGGAAAAATGACCCAAAAGTAATACTGGAGTGAAAAAGTAAGATATTGTGCTAAAATATTACTTGTGAAATCACCCATATGAGTAGTACTTGAGTAAAAATATCTGTAAGTATCTGAAATTAAATGTGCTTAAGTCTTAAAAGTAATTTGCTGAGCATAAATGTACTTAAGTATCTAGAAAACATATAACAGTAATTTATATATATATATATATATATATATATATATATATTTACATGTATGTACTGTATATATTTTTACAAGTATGTACTGTATATACTATACAGTATAGGCTACTAGGGGTCGATGTATTCAGATTTTTTTCATTTATCTCATTCAATGTTTTACCTAATTGCCATTAAAATAAATTCATTTTAAAATGTGCTTCTTTCGTCTAGCATGCAGTCCACAACTTAACTAAAAGTATCACTAAATGTAGTGGAATAAAAAGTACAATATTTGGCTCTAAAGGGAGTAGAAGTATGAAGTAGCATTAAATGGTAAAGTACATTTACCTTAAAATTGTACTTAAGTACAGTACTTATTTATATGTACGTAGTTCTGTGGTGATGGTGAAGTAATAATACTAGCTGAGGGCGTGCACCTTTCCTTTGGGGCTCTTCTCATTGGCTGGGTACATGAAGATCCCTCCGTAGGCGATGGTACGGTGAACGTCTGAGACCATGGAGCCCACATATCGAGCTCCGTAGGGGGAGCTGCCGTCCTGCAGGAGGAACAGGTTTCAAATATTAGTACATGATTGTAGCAAGAGACTAGTTTGCCTTTCTGTTCGGTGTTATTCAAAAACAGGGTTTCATGGTTTAACTCCAGAGATTTGATTTATTCTAGGTGATCCTTTACCCCGAAATCATTTTAGTATGTCCGCCCACAGGCTTGAATGTTGGTGGTTTCCTGCTCTACAGAGAAGAACAGATGTTGTCCTCCACTCTTGTCAGTGGATTCCAATGATAATAAGTTTTCATGGTTGAAAAATGTGACGCCTATATAATAAACTCCATAGCATGAGTCAGACCGGTGAGGCGAACCCTGATCCAGTCAAAGCCATGGTGTGATCTTTATTTCGATGCCAACCTGCAGTGTGATAATTGATCATTTGTTGTTGTCTGAACACTTATTATCTGAAGGGACGACTGGCTGCAGGTTAACTGGGTCAGATGATTTCTCTGAAGTTCACCACAGACACACAATGGAGTCACTTATAATCTGGATGTTACATCAATTTGTCTCGTGCTTTGAATGCTTAGATAACTTGCTCTTCATTTGACTCTGTCATTTCCATGAGGGCAGAGCCAGCAGTGGCAATGCACCAGAAATGTTGTTTTGTGTGTGTGTGTGTGTGTGTGTGTGTGTGTGTGTGTGTGTGTGTGTGTGTGTGTGTGTGTGTGTGTGTGTGTGTGTGTGTGTGTGTGTGTTACAGTCTTAACTAAGATGATTCTATGAAGTTCTAGACCAGTTTGTTCACAAAACTGGTCATACTGGAAGTTTAGCCTACATCAGGTGAAGTGCACTAGTGATTTATGTGAGAACAGCTATATAAATAACAATTACAATATAAGAAGTGGTTGAAAAGAAAAATGTATACATCCTACATGTAAAAGAGCAGGTTACTGAGCTTTGCTTCTTTTTTTTCTTTCTTTTTAAATCTGTCTGCATAAATATTTAGGGAGCTTTGCTAACACTGCTCTCTCTGTCTAAGCAAAGTTAATTATTTTTTGCACACTTACAAAGAACAGATTAAAAACATCTTTTTGGAGCAATCACGGTTTTGTTTGTGACTTGTGCCACAATCTTTTAAAACTTTGACCTATTTAAGTGCATAGTGTATCACTTTCTACATGTTTGAATTGACAGAACATGAAATGGGACCTTGGTAAGAAAGGAAACCGGTTTGCATACACAGACTTTGTTCTGTTGTCTGTTCTTCCATACCAGCTGCTTGGTTCAGAGCCCCTCTGACCTGCAGAAGAGGAAAATCTAAACAGCAAACACCAGACAGGACAAAGTCCACTGACTCGCTGCATGCACACCTACAAAAACAGGCTGATTCAAGATCACTGTTTGGGTTCAACTGTAAGTTTTATTCGTGGACAATCTATTTATATGTCACTACATTCCTTCCACTGTTCCCACACCTATAGGTTCAGTGCACTAATGACCAAAACAACCCTGATGGGAGCTCCGTGTTCAGGCCGGCACAACGTGATGCAGAGTCATGTGCTTGCTGAGTCATATCCCATCATCACGAGGGTGTGTGTTTCCCTCAAACGGACCCACCCACGCTACGCAACACTCACACGCACCATACCCAGCTGTCCACAACATGACACTTTAGGAAGAGAGACTTAAAAGACAGAGGAAGTAGCGAGAAAGAATGGGAATATTTCTAGAAATTTGTGCTGCACATTTCCGAAAATGCGTCGGTGTTAGACATTACTGTCAAGTCTGTGTCAGATAGGTTTGGAAGTCAAGGCAAAATTTATAGAATTAGAACAAAAATACTAGTTATTTTCCAGACATTAAATTTGAAAGTCATCGTGTATTTGCAAACTGTGATGACGGATAATTGGATGTCCCTTTTTAGACCACACCTGGTTTACAAAGGAGTGGCCAGAATTACTGCCAACACTGACATATTTCAAATATCTTCACACTGCATTAAAACTTCGTCTTGAGGTTTTCCTATCAGAACTCTTGTTATTTCCTAACATTAGAACTCCAGTTCAACCTTGTGAAAGATGTTTTTGCGATTTCATAATGCAACTCTCATATGACAGTGAACAATGGTGGTGTGGTTACCACTGCATTGTGCTGAGTCATGATAGTTCGGTGGTTGAGTGTTCAACCAATAGACAGATTTAACAGGCAGAAGAATTAACATTATAAGAATATACTTTAAAAAGGTGTAAAATTTTTTTTTAACTATTATAAAACACCAAAACAGACTTTAAAACATTAGCAGGTCTCATCATAACTGCACAACGAGAAACATTACTGAACCACCAAAGTCCTTTTCTTCTTGTTTTGTAATGCACAACTCTTAGCTATGTTGTGTGTTCAGATGGTGCAATAAAAATAATGTGTGTGTGTATGCCAGTATGTTACTTTAATCTATTTAGTGCCTTCAAGTTTCTTTGTATAGCACTTCTCAACAACACAATTCAATGATATAAACAAAACAACAGGTTGAAAAATAATAAAGTGGTCTTGAAACCTTTCCTCAAATGTTTTAATATGTGGCTCAAACAAACTTTTCAAAGCTGCTTCTAAACTATACAGGCAGAGTTTGATTCTCAAAGCACACATTTTAATATTTTAATTAATTGTTCTTTTAATTTCGAAGCACGGCTAAGGCCAAACAAGTCATGAATAAAAGTCAAATATATCAGATTTTTCAGTGCCATTTTCAAAGTGTGGTAGGCTATTTCAGCAAATCCTTCACTGATGAAAAGGATGCTGATTCACTCCTGTTTGTGACTGTACTGGAGAAGTGCTGAGTGTGCATTCTGTGGAGGCCAGACTCCAGATCAGAAGCAGTCATTTCCTGAGGAACAACTGGTTTCCTGCAGTAACCATTCTGCAGCTCAGCTGACCAAGCTGCTGCCCATCATCCTGGTTGCCTGGATCGTCACACTCGACTGACTTTCAGTCACATGTTTGGTCAGGACAGATGCTATTTTCTGACTCTACCTGTGGTGAGCTGGTTGCATGAGGCATTTTTACTGTGACCGTTTCTCCAACAAACTGTGCCCCTGTTAGCTCTTGCACTGCACATAGCTTTCTGCCATTTTATTTGAACATTAAGTTTTAAATTTACAACTTAAACCACTCTAAAATATTACCTAGTATTGATTTTTCTGTCACATGCACTGTTCAAGCTGCAGTGAACCATTGCATCAGCCAGTCGGGGGAAATTATTTCACATCACTCTTAATTTTCAAAGTAAGTAAAGCAGGTAAAAATGAACCAGGTGAATTCTTTATTTTTGCCTAAAAAGGCTGAAAAGGTTTTAATTTCTTAGAGGATAAAAAAGAATAAAAGAACTGTTTCCTCTTCAGGCTCAACATGAGTTTATATTATTTCTGCTGGAGAGAACAGATAAGAAAAGGTTCTAATCTGCTGATACTCAACAAACAGATTTTTTGTGCTGCTGACCTAAGGTCCCAAGTAAAGTCATTCTTCCAGAGCAAATGCTTGGACAGCATTCACATGATGCATTCAAGAGGCCACTGGCTGACTCAGGACTGAGCTGAGCGTAGCTGCGTGACAGTAAAATATTCTATTGTACAGCTTTGGTTAAAAGTATCAGATTCAAAACCACAAACAAAAAGTGCAACTGATCAACATTCAAACTTTGGCTCAAATCGAAAGGAAGGGTTTGTGTGTTTTATATGTGTCAAGTAGTTTTTCTATACAGTGAGTCGCCTTCTCACCTCTGGGTACTTCTTGTGTTTGAGGTACTCGTTGATGGAGGGATGGAAGTACTTGGCATAGCCCTCGTTAAGGCTGTAGATCTTCCCCTTCTGCTTGATCCTCACATTCCTCTCAGTTAGGATGAACTCACCGATGGCCTGACGAACGACACATTGTTTAGGTGGGATAATCCTCGCCAGAGCATGCCACAAGACTGAAGTATGGATATAACATGCAGAATATAATATGGGTAAGTCATTGTGTCAGTGTAAATGGTAATAAAAGGGGTTTTCTGACTGAAAATAAAGTTGTAAAGGTGATAAAAATTCAAAATATACATATAAAAATGCTCAAATCCTGATATCAGGATTTGAGCATTTGAGCTTAAGATATCTTGAATTTGTGCAATATTTTTTTTTTACCTTTGAAGACCTTTATACAACATCAGATTTATTCAGTTTGGAAGTCTCATGGATTTATACAAGGGTAGTTAAATAAAAAGGGTGTATTTACAGGCCTCTCTAGCCCTATTTGCTCTGTGGAGATGTGCAGCATGGAAGAATGATATGTGTTTTCTCAAATAACAGTAAAATGTGAGAAAAAAGAGCAGAATATTGAAAGAAGGAGACAGCAGGTGACATCTGATGGTATCTCACATCCCGTCTTTTCATCATCACAGAGCATTTTTGACACACATCTCCGAGGGAAACTGGAGAGCTTTAAGTGAAGTGACTGTGAAGAACTCACAGGGTCCAACGAGAAGAAGTTGAGGCCGGTGCCGGTGCTGAGGGCCACCAGGGTGGCACTGCCATATAAAGCATAGCCTGCACACACTATGGTGTTTCCTGGCTGCAGGGCATCTTTCTCTGTGGGCTCCCCCTCTGATACCTGAAATGTCCCAACGGGATGAATAAACCAGCAAAGTAGAAAAAGTGAGTGTTGGTCCCATTCCCCAGATACCACTAAAACAGGACTGTCTGTTTCAAGGACTGTACACAACTACAGGTTTAAATCAACAACATTAGTGAAGGTGCTAAATGGGTCCATGTGTAGTATTTAAAATCTTTTAAATGTACTTCAAACAAGAACAATCACAACATGAATGATATTACCAGGTTAAAATAAAAGCATTTATGTTCAGATAAACAGAAAAGAAAACTCAAACATATTGTTGTCTACTTATCATGTTTGACCAGCATATGAACTTCAGCTTCTTATATATATAATATATATCCAAGTCGTCTCTTTTTGTTGAGCCAATAAATTAGTAATTCTGTTCTGCATGTGATGAAATGACTCCCTCTGTATGAAATAATGCAAGCAGAAACCTAGATGAGCTGTACAACAGTTCCCCCTTGTGGCTGCAGTGAGTTATTGCATTTTCAAGCTTCTTATACATACTGTAAATATCCTAATATGTAACCATCAACTATTCTGACACTTACACTTATGTTACTTATGTTTCATAGCATGTGATGAGTGTGGTTATGTCATAGTTATTTCTATTACTCTAGTGTAAATAAGTTACACTACATTATGCTTGTTTTTCTATATTTATTCATAATCGAAAAGGACTTTCTCCTTCTTTGTTGCATGGAACTGCAGAAACATGAAACTATTTACAATATTTATAGTTTACAAATAATATCAGAAACAGGTACAGTTAAAATCACAACATTAATAAGTGTTAAGCAAATATAGATCTTGTATCCTTTCCTGTTACATGTTTTATGTGACGTCTCTTGAACCTTGTGAACTTTAACTCCCGTCTTCTTTTTATTTACATTTTTACTTAACAACAGCAACAACAGTAGATGTGAAAACGTTGCAGAATTTCTTTTGCCTGCATGGTTTGTGTATCTTTGCAGAGATCACACTCACCCTTTTGTAGATGGCAAAGATGGTGCCAATGGACGCCAAGCAGTCGATGTTACTGGAGCCGTCCAGAGGGTCAAAGCAGACCACATACTTTCCCTGTGACAAAATCAAATTTGGCCAAGAAGTTATTGAGAATCAGAAAAGAAACAGTGAAACTTGTTTTATGTATACTTAAAAAAAATAATTTATTGATAGGTAATTATATCCTCATGTTTCATTGAATTATTTCCCATTTAGGATATTTTTCTGTTATAAGAGACGGTCCCAAATTTTATGAGATCTCTTTATTCAAACATTAATTTAACGCCCTTTATAAAATTACAAATAAATTGGATGTGAATGAAAGTCAGGGGTTTCAGTTCCAGTCATAAAATGCACAATTGTTCTAGTTTGAGAGCAGCGTGTACGTTGTGTCTGGATTTTGCTTAAAGTCGTGAGGAGGATTTGTCCTTCTTTGTAAACACAACATTGAAAAAATGGCCTCACATCGGCATGATGCAGCAACAGCAACACATGACCAGTATCACCACTCACCCTCTTGTCTTTGGGAGTGATGATGAGCTCCTTGTTCTCCTCAGACACCATGCAGCAGGTGCTGTAGGAGGCCTGCAGCATGTTGATGACCAGGTCGTTAGACAGCACGTCCAGCTTCTTCACATCGTCCCCTGTGACGTTCACGGAGCCTGACAGGCCCTGCCTGTGTGGACCAATCAATCGCACATATGAAGCCTGATGAAGAGGCAACTTGAGATCATGTCAGATGATGACGATGCATTCAGTCAGCTTGTGAACATCAATTATCTTCATTTAGTTTCAAACAATGTTGATTTGTGCTCGGTTACATAACTTCAATGTGTGTGAAATTCCCTGAATAAGGATTCATTCTTTGTGAGTTGGAACAGTTCCAGTACTTCTTCCATATGGAATGTTTTCAGAACAACACCTCACTTCTAGTTACCCTATTTAGCATTTATATATATTATTGATTTGTCTGTCAACAACTATGACTCCCTCATGTTAGCATTCATTAATGGAGGATGTTGTACAAACAGATATAAAGGGATAATATAGTAATGATGATGTGGAAAATACTGTATTTAAATAAACACTTTACATCTCCATACAACAGTACTATAGTGTTATAAAATGTAATTATTCAAAACACTTAATAAATGTTTGTGTGCTCCCTATTGATGCTTGTCACCATTTTCTGCATTACTGCATGAATATCAGCTAAGCATTGGGAAAATAATAATTCATATTTGACTTAAATTCAACAGTACTCAATAGTCTTCTAGCATTTATTCCCAGTCTGTGTATCCCTCTCACAAACAGTTACAAGACTTAAATCCATTAATGTAACAACTACTGTACTGTACTGTAGGTGCTACTATAAAGACCAATCCTTTAAAGCCTCTCAATAAGTTCAAATAATCCTCCAAACCACTGGCTTCTCTCCGAGTTCAGCCCTCTTCACAAAATCTGGTTATTGTGTCACTTTTCAACAAATAAAAAATGTTGTGAAGTCACATTTTTGCCACTTTAGACATGACATTGAAAAGGCTCCGCAATCCTTTATCAGTTTGAGATTAATGTTGAAATGCACCACAAAAAAAAAAAATCATACATCATACTCATAATACAGCAGCACGAAACAATCCATCATATCAGCACTACTGACTGTCACTCCACTGTTTCTATGGATGAATGTCGAAATTTGGACAACTTCTAAATCCTGAATTTATGCCTAGGGGACACACCCTTGAATCAGACGTGGACAATAAATCTACTATTAGAGTCAAGCAAAATGTCAAACAGCCACCTTTGGCAAGACATTGAATTCCTGAACATGATGTTCTGCAGCTGAGCCTGACCTCTGACCTCTGACCTCTCCGTGGAGGGATGCAAGCAACAAGTCTTAAAAAGACCAACAATTTAAATTTTCTTAAATGAAATCTCAAGTCTCGCTACTTTAGTTTTTATCTAATTATAGATATCTGTCACTTTATATCAGTCTGTAATGTAATGGTGCATATACTGTACACCAGTGGTTAACAATAGGCCAGTACCTCAGTACTTACAGGTGGGCCAGGCCTGCTTTTCGCACAGCAGAGGAAATGGCTTTGATGGCAGTCAGCATGGCGTTAATGAGCTGGGTCAGCTCACCGGTCGCCCCTTTAGCCTGGCGGCCAGTCTCGATGACGAACCGGGTCAGGGTCCATACGTCCGTGTCAAACGCCGACTGGTCTGACATGATGGGTTCTGGTCCTTAAGTCTTTCCTGGTGGGCAGCAGATCGGGCGGATGACGAACAGTAACTGAGTGAAATCCTTTTCATTCCCAGAGCCATGAAGGCAAGCCAGGGGATCTATTTGTGAGTTCAGTCAAATGTGTGTGTGTGTGTGTGTGTGTGAGGGGGGGTGTCAGGTGTCAGCAGCAGAGACTGGCACAGTTTAATCCTGCCCAAGTTCTGTTATTCATTTAGTGAAAAGACTTGCAACATGTTTGAGACCAGTAACTAAAACTTGGGTAACAGGAGAGCTCTTGGGTAAATCCTCAGTTTATAACCACATTTGTTTGCACATGAGCCTGAGAGGAGTCGGTGCTCAGGCAATAGAGGAAGTACTTTCTCTGAGAATAAGTTCATGTTAACTTAGTTTAGGAGACATCCTGCAGAAAATGTTTAGAACAGAAGGCAATTGTAATGTTTTAAATGACCTAACCAAGCATGTACACGTAATCCTGTAATATCTTCATTCAACATGCTTTATGTCGCCTACTAGTGACCCAAAACAACTTCTGTGATTTTGTTTAAAGGGAGTTTTGATTCAGTACGTTATCCCTCTGAGCTACAGGACAGTTTGGCTAAAGAATGAGATGTTCGTTTAGTATTAAGAGGGTAGAAGAAGACTCTGTTACACATAGATTTTCGCACAACAGCAGATCAAGTGGGCTTTAAATGTCATAAGGGCTCAGTGAGCTTCCACTGACCTTTAGCTAAAAGGTCAACTCCACTTAATATCTCTTAAATGTTCTACACAGTATATCTTTAGCCTTTTCAATTTATAAAATGCATCTGGCTTATTTCATTACATAAAAAGGCTGCATGTCTCTTGGAAAACGTAGTTTTCTGGAAAACACCAAGATTGCATCTCTCACCTTTTCATGATACAACAGGCATGTCAAACAACCAATGAATAAACAAGCCATACACTGGCAAAACATTACAAACACATATGTAAGAAATGATGAAAACACTGGTTGTCTTCATACTTGTCAATTTATTCAGACTTCATCATTCCCAACAGAGTTTGTTCACATTAAGGCACCAGGTTTTGTTGCATAGAGGTTTGTTTTTGGTCCTTCACATGTCAACAATGTTTGTTCATTCTAATTAAGGCACAACTGGAGGTAAAGTGAGGTGGAAAAGTCTTCAGGTTTTGTTTATTCAAATGAATTAGTCTTTGGTTTTTTTGGCACATAGGTTTTTTTGTGGAATGTGTGCATTATATTGAGTTCACGACCCACACTATCCACTGAACCACCTTCTCCATCAGCTTTCTACAAACAGAAAATTAATCTTTCAACCTTGCAAGTCCAACTTTGGTTATTTTTGTGTTATAAACAGAATAAATCCCCTGACATTATTGAGCTTAAGAAACGACTAAACAAGACATTATCAAAAATACAAGTGCATCAAGCTCAAAATGAGGCCGACTTCTTCGGTCCTGTAAAAGTGGACACTTTGGAGAATGGAGGTTTGGTGCCAGAGTGATGGTTGTGAGCGGGAGTCACTGCAGCCTCACTTCTTGGCATGTTTTTGGCAGATGGCTATGTACTCCAGCACGTCCTCTGAGGAGCCCAGAGCTATGGGGGCCCGCTCATGGATGCTCTCAGGCTGGATGTCCAGGATGGTCTTGAGGCCAGTGGAGGCCGTGCCGCCAGCCTGCTCTATGATGTAGGCCATGGGGTTGCATTCGTAGAGCAGTCGCAGCTTTGAAGAAGACAAGTTTAGACTTTAGTCTGAATGTCAAACTCCTCAAAGGGACTATTCTAATTACCTCCACCAAAGAGGGGATGTTTTCACCGGTGTCTCCGGTGTCTATCTGTCTGTCTGTTAAGCAGGATTACACAAAACCTACTTGATGGATTTGATGAATATTAGAACCCATCATTTGAATTTGATCCAAGACCTTTTGATAGGGAATTTTACAACATTTTCCCCAATTAAACAAACTAGTAAGCCAAGTTCCATGAAACTTATTGACAGGTGAGGTAATCTAAAAGACGTGTGGCTTTGTTGGGCCTTGGTGGAGGTATGCGCTCTATGAGTGCCATTCTAGTTTAACACATTATAACTAGTTTACATGGCTGTCACTGCCTGAGATGATTGAATACGACAGCATTTAATGAACAATTACATTACTATAATACAATGCATTGGATGGCTTTTCAGTTTCAGTGCCAGGATTTTTCCGTCCTGTTTGCATTTGTTGTGGCCACTGACTCCAAACAGCATTATTTGTTAAATGGTATTTTCTTTAAACACGACTAAATTAAGTTAAGACTCACTGCAAGCTGCCAGTACAGGTTCTACACATTAAACCATTAAGGAACAGAATAATTCAATAATAATAACACTCATGGTCTCTTTCCTCACCACTTATTTTCTACATTTTTAAAATGTGACAAGATCATCTTTGGCTTAGTCTTGCAAATATTGGAAGGATGTGAGAAGTGAAGACACAACATTGCAACAGTTTCTTCAGTGTCACTTGTAACATCAAAACATGCAGAACAAACGGCTTTTACTTTTATTACTTTTTCTTTTTCTCAAAGTCTCCCCTGAAAATGGCTCAATTATGAAGAGTAAGGGAGAAAAATTAAGGAAATTATTTTTACTGGTTCTTTAAAAAAATTAATAAAGAGCAGGCTTTGGACTTCTCATAGCCATTTAAGAGTGATAATGTTATTAAAATTTAAATAAAACTATTAAACTATTTAAATAAAACTGATGATATTCTAATCTTTTTAATATCAACAAATATCAGAAAAAGAGCAAAAACAAAAATACAATCATCATATTGAAATATTCCTGTGTCTCAGACCTCTGTTAAACTATTGAATAAACATGACACACACTGCTGCACTGGGCGACATGTTCATTCATTATGATGAACATGGATGCTGTGGTTTAGTTTACCGCTCATACACTGTACTGCTGTGGTTAGCACATGCTAAAAAAAACAAACTATAAAAAAGCAACATGGCAGACAAAAGTCCAACCTTCCACCAAATCATATATGCATGAAAATCATAAAGAAATACAATTTCCTTTTAGTTTTTTTGAGTTAGTTGTTTTTTCAAGAATTATTAAGCCCTTTAACAAAATAAAACTATATTTATCAAATATCTTTAACAGCGATGGCATTGGGATGAGAGCAGTACACACAGACTTAAGTTGGATTCATTGGGCCTGTGTTTGATTCTCTCAACAGGGGAACTTACCTTTCCTTTGGGGCTCTTCACATTTCCTGGGTATAAAAAGATGCCTCCATACATCAGCGTTCGGTGGACGTCTGCCACCATGGAGCCGATGTAACGGGCGCCGTAGGGCTCAGTGCCATCCTGAACTCATTTAATGTGGTGCGATAGGAAGACATTTAAACCTGCACTGGATATTATCTACATTTGAAAAATGCATCAAAGACTGCAAATAAAAGTTTGTAAATTTTGGCAAACACTGGCATATTTACATTATATATATATATATTTTAATGTATGTTGATTAATGCCCTCTGTCCCTGTTTAATAAAGACATTCAAACCACAACTGCTCTAGTGAAGCCTTTTTATGTTAAAGATATTAATAATATTCAACAACACTACTACATTATTCTCCTTTATGTCCTGACATCAGTGTTACCTGAGGGAACTTCTTCTTCTGCAGGTACTCTGTGACAGCGGGTTCAAAGTGTTTGGCATAGCCCTCATTCAAGCTGTAAATCTTCCCTCGCTTCTTTATTTTCACATCCCGATCAACCAGGATAAATTCGCCAATTGACTGATGAGCACAGAGTCGAAAATGTTAACTTTAGAAGTGCACTTTTTGTACAACACCAATTAGCTAGATTTCTTTCCAGAGTGACACATAGAGTCTTTAGTACTCACTGGGTCGAGCATGAAGCAGTTGACTCCCTGGCCAGTGGAAAGCACCATCATGGTGGCACTGCCGTAGAGGGCGTAGCCTGCCGCCACAAGGTTCCTGCCAGGCTGCAGGGCGTCCTCCTCGCAGGGTTCATCATCTGTGGTCTGAGGACAACAATATAAACTCATCTAAAACTTAACTCTTCATTCATTTATCATTTGGGTGGCATAGTTCCAGGGGGCTCTGTCAGTGTAATATCAGTGACCACTTTACTCTATAAGTGATCAGTCTTGGCCTTCAAAAATTCAGGCTGGTGCAAATATAAAAGCCGATTTAAATAAAAATATTTATGGTAAAGTCATCACTTTGCTTTACGGTTGCAAATTAAGGGCAAAGCCTCTTCATAATAATTGTTGTAGTACTGTGTTAGTACCTTTTTGTAGATGGCAAAGATGGTTCCAATGGAGACGAGGCAGTCGATGTTGGAGGAGCCGTCCAAAGGGTCAAAGCACACAATGTATTTACCCTGTAAGAAAAGGAAGAGAGCTAAAAATAACTTGCATCATCTCTATTGTTAAATGTGTCCTGTAGAGTTTTCTTGTAAACAATCAAAAAGTTAAGTTTATGATTAGTGTTACTCCATACAATGTCTTGTATGTGGCCTTGAGGTCAAATAACATTACTAGATGTCTAAAAACTCCACAGGGAACAGTTAACTTTACCTACCAGTGAGAATAAACATAGGTTTAATCATTGTTTTAAATAATGCCATAGAAGAATTACTTAGACAGGAACTAAAACCCAAGTTATGAAATAACATCTCATGAGGAAATGATCTGGAAAAACCTGCATTTACATTAAACCAGACTGGTTAAACTGGATGATCCTGTTTTAATCTGTAGATCCAGATAAATGACAGAAGGTTCCTCGAAGCCCAGTGGGGTAAAAAACAAAAACAAAACTGAATTATCTTGACTCACACTGTAGCAAAGATCCCATGATTTGTTTAAAAATCCAGTCATTTTTTTCTCCACTTGTCACACTATACTTACTCTCTTTTCTGGCTCTATAATGATGGCTTTTTCGTTCTCTTCAGACACCAGCACACAGGAGGTGAACGAAGACTTGATCATGTTGATGATCAGATCATTGGAGAGAATGTCCAGCTTCTTCACCTGGTCACCCGTCACATTGGTGCTGCCAGCGATGCCATAACTGATAAATCAGAGGATAAAAACATGGAACATTAAGTTGAAAATACATGCAACTAAAAACTGCCATGAAAAGAACGTCACAAAAAAAACAACAACAACACTTTTCTGTACATAAAACCAGGTTACCCGTGTTTTAGGGTGCACCAACAAATCATTTCTACTTTTGTGAAACGTCTTTGTGATGAACTTTTAGCTCTTTTGGTTGTTTCCATTTATTAATCCTCAGTATCTTAACTGCTAAAAGCTTAATTAAACAGATATACAGTTTTGTATTGAAATACTTTTGGGGACAAAATAAATAAAAATCAATGAATGGCTTAATAAAAACTCTAACTCATGCATGACGTTGCAATCTGCAAACTGCCGTTTGGTGATTGAGCAACGTGCTACCTAACACCGCCAAGACAAAAGAGCTGATAGTCGACTTCAGGAGGAACAAACCGGACTTGCAGCCTATTACCATCAATGGGGACAGAGTGGAGAGGGTATCGGACTTTAGGTTCCCGGGCACTCACATCGAGCAGGACCTATCTTGGACAACAAACATCACTGCACTGCTGAAAAAGGCACAACAGAGACTGTATTTCCTGAGGATACTCAGGAAGCACAACTTAACGGAGAAACTGCTAGTGTCCTTTTACCGTTGCTCCATTGAGTCAGTGCTGAGCTACGGCATCTCGCTGTGGTTTGCCAGCTGCACTGCAGCAGAAAGAAAGATGCTCCAGAAGGTCATCAACACTGCCCAAAAACTCATTGGCTGCCCTCTTCCATCTCTTGAGGACATATACAAAACACGCTGCCTCAGGAGAGCCCACAGCATCCTCAGAGACTCTTCCCACCCCTGTCACCACCTATTTGAACTGTTGCCCTCAGGGAGGCACTTTAGGGCCATCAAAGCCAAAACAAATAGACTGAAAAACAGCTTCTATCCCAGAGCTGTCATCGCACTAAATGCTGCACAAAACGTAAAACGTTTTTAACTTTCATAACACCAACTGTGCAATATACGGTGTGCAATATCCCTGTGCGAAATATGTTTGGGTTTTTTTACCTGTTTTATCTAAGCATTGAGCATTCTAGTGAAAATCTGTAAATGTGTAGATTTTATATTTATTCACTTTTTAATTGCACTGAGACTGAAGAGCTGCTATTTCAATTTCGTTGTACTTGTGCAATGACAATAAAGAGATTCTGATTCTGATTCTGTGTAGCCAGAGATTTCTGATATAAGAGGGGATCAATACAACAAATACAACTTTATAAAATGTACGAATTAATTAACAAATATTTATTAGGGATTGTAATATCAATCTACTTTTGTGATAGTTAATGTAAACTTTTCCTTCAGCAAAACAGGGCATGAGTAAAAGAGTTATATAACAAGGAATATGCACAAATGCAAAATATTGACGCAGAGCATGCGAATCTAGTGAAAAGGAAACAAAGGACAAGGAAATAAAACTCTATAATGGTAGAAACGCTTGGATTTATATTGCACGCCTTTATCCAACAGATCCTGATAAGATGGCTGCACAACAGACACGATGTATTAAGCAGAAATATTTTTGTTGAAATATTTTGAAAATTAATTGCATGTAGGTTTATCACATCCAAAGTGGGCGTGGTGGTTCCAGGCATGCGCTTCCTGATTGGTCACAGAGAACCGGACTCTCCTACTCAATGTGTGCCAACGTGGATGGATGGGAATGAAACTTTAGTGGTATCATCTTTGAGGCGCTAAAACATCTGTAGATCACGTCCTACCGCTGGTTTAAATTCGATCCTCCTCTCGGTGAGGACTGTTTACTCACAGATGAGCGATCCCAGCTTTGCGCACAGCGCAGGAGATTGCCTTCACCGCCGTGCAAAGGGAGTTCAGCAGCGTGGTCAGCTCTCCGGTGCCTTTCGCCTTCCTGCCCTCCTCCATGACGAAGCGGGTCACGGTGACCACGTTGGTGTCGAAGGCTCCTCGTTCGGTCATGGTTGCAGATGGTCTCCTGGAGCCCGAGAGTGGAAGTTTGAGGAAATCCTGCAGCTTTTAAATGCGCTGCAACGCGGAACTCGGTGGAGGAGTGAAGACGCAAGGACCAATCCAGAGCTGCAGTAGAGGTGTGGCCTCGATGGAAACACTGCCAGCTTTGTACAAGCTGACCTGAGGAGTGATGAAATGATAGCGTTACCAATGGAGGGGTGTGAGCAGAATAATAGATGCTGTGGTTGCGCAAAACGGCCGTGTACTTTTCAGCAGTTTGAGAATGATAAGCTGAACAGTTTCATGAGTTTTACTTCTTATTGTCTAGATTCACATTTTGCTCGTGGAGACATGAACCTTTTTATTGTCCCAGAATCAATTATGTTTATTCCCAATTTACCGTCTTTATTTCACCCCCGCCTATGAGGTCATGTTTGTTTGTTGTCATCAGAATTTATCAAAATAGACTCAACAGATATCAATCACATTGTTAAAACTTGATCTTATTATTGATTCAGATTAGATTTTTTTTCTATTTGGGTAAAATAGGTTACTCAGATATACTTGCAGATAATGAAGCTGGTAATTTTAGCAGTTTGATTCCTTTTTTTTTGTTTGCTTGGTTAAGGTATGTGCTCTTCAGCTGGCCCTCTGGTTCTACATGAGGACACCACTGTTCATATGCTGCTGCTCTGGGGCTGTTTTCATGGTGTGGGCGAGGTCTTTTTGTTTTGAGGAGTGCCTCCCAGTTTTTGTCTGTCCCTCCCTGTTTCAACATGCCCTTCCCGCACAAAGCCAGGTCAAATGTCATTGATACGCTGGTGTGCTGTTCACTGGCCTCCACAGAGCCCTTACCTCAGTGTTCAACAGTCACATAAAGGTGTCCACATCATTTTGTCTTCATTTCTTACTTCTAACTGAAACTGTTGTGTTAAGATGGTCTAACTAATAGGTCAAAGTAAAACTTGCATAAACTTTAAAACTCACTTCCTGCTCTCTTAGAGTGCAGACACATTTCTGCCTTCTCCCTACTATGCTTACATTCTTTTCCTGGTGCTGTTTTTCTTCTGCCAAAAGCTACAGAAAGTGGTTTCTGGATATTTAGAAATAATTGTGACTTTAATTTATGAAAAATATTTTTTACACCATTTGAATTACTTCAGAACTGTGAAGGTGTGACCCACAAATAGCACAAGGCTTTTGCTCCAGCTGCGATTGGGAACTGGCATTAACACGACATGATTGTGAAATCTGTGAGTTGCATGGATTATGGGCACCTGACTGACAGAATTGCACAGCTTGAAAAGAAGACTGAAACATTGGTTCAGTTCTGTGAGAATGCAATGCAATTCATTGTCACAGAATGAATGAATCACATTGTAAAACAGGTTTGACCCACTGACTCTGAACAAAAGGTGTGATGATACCAACTATGTTGAACACAGCCAAGCTAATCCCAAAATCCAAAACATAGCCTCAAAATCACTGCAGACTGAGGGCCAGAGGGAATATTGAAGTCCACACCTGACAAGACAACGAGAGCTCGATGTCATGCTCTTTGAATTTCACCAATCAAGGAGTTGGTGAAATCAGACGACAAGCAGCTGTACTGTACATCTCTGGTGAACCAAATGATGCTGCAGCTATAGACCTCGTGACCACTTGTCTTTTGTTAATTAATAAATGGATGAGTAATAATTTCTTCAAATTAAATGAAGATAAACTGAAATCCTACTATTTGGCCCAAAAACAGAAAGAGAAGTGCTGTTTAATAATCTGGGAAATTTTACTCCCTGGATTAAAACTGATTAAACTGGTTAAATGATTAAGAAGTAAAGACGAGCACCCTGGCAAAACATAAGGTACACCCTTTAAATTTGAGGAATGGTGATACCAAGCCACTTTCAATCTAGCTATAAATCCCCAACAAGATCTGTAATCCAAGCCATTGTTTAAAAAAATTATAAATTGAACACAAAACTTAAAGGTGTGATAAAAAAACAAAACAGTTTTAGTCTAGTTTTATATGAAAAGCTAGTATGAGTACAAAAAGCTTTTGGCTTTTCAATAAACTAATTAGATAAGTTTAGTTTTCCATATTGTATTTACAGGCGGAAGAAGTACTCATTTCTTATACTTAGGTAATAGCAATAACACAGTGTAGAAATAAAGTAGAAGACAAATTTTATTCAAGTAAAATTACTATCATCAAAATATAGACCTACCTTAAGTAGCAGTAAGTAAAATAGCTGAAGAAATGCCCAGTTATGAATAATGTGTATTATCAGAATATAATTATTGATGCATTAATGTCTAACTCTACCCTCCCCCACATTGATTAAGTTTTATCATAATACATCATCATTTTTTGATTAGTTTTACTGTATTAATCTGAATATGCAAAGTAACATCAAATACATGTACTGTACTTGATAAGTTGTGTAGTGAGAAAAAAGTAAAGGAAAATTAAAAAATACTATTGTAAAATGTACAGTGGAGTGGAAGTACACACAGTACACATTAAATGACGCTTACAGTCGCGTCATTAAATTTTCTCGGTGATGAAATTCATCTAATGACGTCATTGCGCCACAAGGTGGCGGTGTTGGCTAGTCAGCCTCGTTGCTCTGTCCCAAGCACTGAAGGTGAGTTTTGTGAGCCTTATAATTCTTCTTATCACCACTATCTGTCACATTAAGCGAAATAAACATAACCACATAAGATTAACATATATGTCAAGATATGTCACTGACTGAGAAATCTCAGAAATACTTAATAATATTAGACCCCAAAAGCTCTTGTGACAGGTACCTCAGGCCTAACAATGAGGAAACATTACTGCGCCAGAGTGGTTAGCATCTCGGCTCTTTGCTGACTGGCTAACCAGTTTAACCATCCTAAAAACTATGTAACATATCCTGCTCGTTTTCAAGGTTAGCCTCAGAGCCGATGTAACTTTCCATGAGGAACCCTAAAGACTAAACATCGTGGTTGTTTCAGTACGACTAGGCCCACCTCCCAGCAGGTAAGCTACACCTGTAGCGCTGACAGACTTTCTTATCAGAGCTGAGCAGACAGGGCTCGTGCGGGCAGCCACTGCGCATGACCGCGGCTTAACAACTTGTTGAAGCGGACTAGTACAAAGAGGCTGCTGGTGGAGACGAGACGGGACGTGTCGCTCACCACGGGGACAAAGTATAACATCGTTGAGTTTGACGTAAAGTTACAACCTTCTCCTGGCGATTTACCCTCCATAAAGTCGACTCCAAGGACAAACAGTTGAATTAACAGTGAGGAGGAGGTGCATTCAAGTCCTAGCAGGTAGACACTTGGCGTCGGGTAAGTTTAAATCTGCACTCGCAGGGAGTTAAAGCTGTGTTAATTTAATAAAAATCAAAGTATGTCACCTTTTTATCACATGTTTGCACGCACGAGCCTTGTTTGTAATTAAGTGGATAAGTTCAGTGCGTCTTCGACGCATTTTCTGGGTCAGGTGGTCATGCAGCGACCAGACAAGACAATCCCATGAAGCGCTGCTGCTTAAGCAGGATTATGTTTAAAGTCATATGGTGTTTGTTGTACCTGCTTGTTGCTGTAATCTGGTGGTTTTTCCCGACTAAATAAATCTTGTTTACGCCATACAAATATCATGGAAGTGTTTGGATTGCCTTAAATGCTGCTGTATGTGTTTGAACTTTGAGCTCCAAGTGCAGGGAAATGAGGAGCATGCTTTGCAGGATTCGAGTATCAAGTGTGCTTATTTATTAAAGATTGCAGTTGTGAACTTGTGAGGCCAGCTTTCTTTCTCATGTGATTCAGTAATCCCTCAATACTTAATGATCCATACTGCTATGCATTTAACATCTTTAATCAGTTTTCACCTCAGATTTTCTCGACCCAAACACCCTCACCTCTAAAAGAATGATTTAATTTTTTTTCTAACTATACACTATATCTCTTCCTTGCAGAACACAGTGCTTGATTCATGTGCTGTTGAAAGAATTTGTCATCAACTTTGAAATGTTGCACATAGCGCTGTTGGTCATATCTGGTATCCAGTCTCCAAACCATGCTGCAGTTAATTCTTCCAATTTTTTCTGACTTGGCATGACACTACCTACTTTCTTAATGCCAGAGGCTGGTGAAAGCTTTATAAAAGCTGAGAGAAGCCAAAGCGTTCTAGGATCAGAGTAAACGTGGCTGTAGACATGTATGATGGTCCCCATTGTGTTAGCAAATAGAGGGTTCTTCAACTTTTACTGAGCTCAGGCGTCCCCACTTTTTCTCTCGAAGTAAAGCACTGAACTGATATGTCAAAGGGAAGAATCTGAGCTCTGTCATGGCAGTTTAATGAAATTCTTTGGCTTCCAGTGTGGCACTTTTTCCTTATCCCTGAATCCATTTTTCTACACCTGGGTGTAATAAGAATAGAGATTACTAATGGTGCTGACATCAGGAGACCAAACAAAGAATTCCTTCAGACATAGAAGCACCAACCTGGTGTGGCTGTGATGAACCTGGTGATATGTTGTCCATTCATTTTGGGGAAAATGACAGATCTGTTTTGGTTCTGGACTGATACTGATTATTAGTAATCAAGGGATTCAATAACCGATGTTTTGAACCGATATACATAAAAAAATCTAAATCCAAGCATCAAAATTTAGTATTACCAGTGATGCAATGTTCTTAAGTACAGTTTATGCAAATACTATACAATTTTGAGGTACTTGTACTTCATTTGTTTTTATTTTTCATTTTATGTCACTTTATGCATCCAAGTCACTGCACATTGTACTTTTTACTCCACTTTATTTATTTGATAGCTTCAGTTACTGGTTACTTTACTTGCAGATTACGATTATTCAGTGTTGATGTGCAATTACCCATGATATTTAACCCTCTTTCTGTCCGTAGTTTCCACTCTATGGTAGCTACAGATATTGAGGGTGCTGCATCAGAGAGGAACTTTTTTTTATTTTATTTTTTTAAATTTTTACTGGCAATCAGTGGAAAAAGTCACCATACCATTGATCAGAAATGCAGGATATTGGACCTGAAAATTGACCAGGCCAATAATTAGTCTATCTTTAGAAAATATCTGATTTTTGTCTTATTCTTAATCTTATTATTTGAACAATAAAGAGATTTCTTTCATTGTTCTAATATGAGTCATCAGACACACCAAATTGCTTAAAAAACGAATTGCATTGAATTTTGAGTTAACTTGTACATCATGATGAGTTTTTAAGTCTTTTTAGACATGTGAGTTAAAAAAAAAATGGCAATGAACACATGAATGAACAAACTTCGGGCCCCAAAAGTTTTCTGCATTAGTTTCAACAAGAATTGAATATTGAATTGAAGAAGAATTGAATCTCTCCATTAAGATGAAACTGTACATAATAAACTGACAATTAATGTATTTTTGTCTTAAGTGACCTAAGTGTTGAACTTGGCTATAAAATGTTTTCTTTGCAGCTCATTGCTCCTTGGCAATGGAGCCTAGTCTGTTTTGGACACTGCTACCAGCAGCTCAGGCCTCTTTTTTTCCTCGTGCTGCCCCCGTGGTACAGTGTACCAAACATTACGTCTTCAGTGTGTTGTCGTCTGTTCACCTGTCTGCACATTCTGGAGAATCAATAGCAGGAAAGTAAAGCGGACACCTTTTTTATGACACAGAATGTGGAACATTGCCAGCTTCATCTATCTGCCGTTGTGTTGTTTTGTTGCAAATCAACTGAACTATTAAAATGTGTAGGACTTTTTTTTTAAAAATAAATTATTTGCATGTTGATGCACTGTTGAGGTTGACTGATGTCTATTAGCATAAATGCAACACACTGATTTTGGGCTGTTTGCACAAGGTTTGCAAAAAGGTGACGTGCGTCTTGTTGATTTCCTGACCTTTTTGAGCTCTGACTTGTTCATACTGTAACAAGCTTAGTGTTAAATCTTTGCATTGTTCATATCCGCCAGCAAGTTGCACAGCATTCCACAGCCTCTCCTTGCTTTCCCCCTCACACATAAGCAGATCGGGTGGAAGTACAGCCTGGTGTCAGCTGGTACATCGGGCTTAGCGGCACTCTGCGTCCACATCATCATGCTGGTCATTCAGCCTTTGTGGCACATATGGCAGAGGTCTCTCAATTAACACCTTAGTGAGATGACCCTTCTGTCCACGTGATCAAAGCTGGGCCTCTTCCCACTCAGATGTGTCACCCCCAGCCCTCACCTCCCTGTGATTATGACTCCCATCTCTCCTGTTTGTTTAGAGAAAATGACTTCCACTCCACTGCTCCGTCTGAGCGGGTTGCACATCAAATCTGCCTCTGCTTTTCTTGGGGCTGTACAGTTTTTGTGGAATCCTTGCCGTGGTGTTTCTCCTCTGTAATTTTATTTAGAGGGGGTGCTGAGTTGTAATTTTAGTTTTGGTTGAACATCTGTGCATGCTCCTGTCCCATGTGTGCTTTTCATGCATATTGTAGTGCTTAAAATACTGCCCTTTTGGCTTGAGAAGACGATTTCTTCTGTAACTATCTGTCCTTCTTGTTTCCTATGAGAGCGCTACCCTGAAGAAACCACTTTTTTTTCTGTATTCTATGACTGAGAAGGTGAAGGGAGTTGTTACAGCTGTTCAGGCCTTTAAGTGTGGGATGAAGACCTACATGAGCCCAAGGGACTGCCCTGTTATTATGAGATCAAACCTACTTTGAATAGTAGATCCACTGACACGACACAAAGCTCGCCTGCTAAAAGCAAACCTTACTGACAGCTGTACCAAAGTACATATTTGATGAGAGCCAAATCAGTTTTGTGAGATATCAGATTAAATTAGACCTCATGCAAATAGCCTTTACCGGCATGAACTTGTACAATCTAAAATAACAAGTCCATCACAGGAGATTATAAACACAGGACTTGTTGAATGTAATAAAGCCAAAAAAAGAAAAGTCCAGCCTCA
Organism: Chaunax sp. Z400; assembly: GCA_037577475.1. Classification (NCBI taxonomy): domain Eukaryota; kingdom Metazoa; phylum Chordata; class Actinopteri; order Lophiiformes; family Chaunacidae; genus Chaunax; species Chaunax sp. Z400. Next base: position 20,777,291 of record CM075187.1, on the reverse strand, counting down.
GGGAATCCTCCTAAAAGATTTCCAGGGGCCCGGGGCAGCTGCCAGGCCAGCACCACATTGTTTGCAAATTTGCTAGGAAGTCATTATCGGAGTGATCAAAGCTCTGGCAAAACTGCTTGAAAATCCTTTAACTTCAGTTCTTAGAGGCTTAACAGAGTTTAGGATGGCCTGAGATTGATTGGGAGACTTTTGTGTTAGCGCTTTTGGCTTTTTCATGCACTCATTATACCTGTATAACGCTGTAAGAAATTTTAACTTTTAGAACCCAACTTTCACTCAGGCTCGTTAAATTGCTTTGCTGCTCCTTTGTGTTCAAGAATAGCGGCTTTCAGGCGTCTAGAGCCGAACTCCAAGTCGGTAGCATCTGCTAAGGTTTTCCACCCGTGCATACAATGTTCAGATGGGTGAAAGAAGTAGCCAGCTGTGGGGGTCGAGGATTGGCCAACACGTAAGGAACACAGCCGCTGATTGGTCAACAGATTCAACCGAGGCATCATGGGATTGACAGTGGACGCCCTAAGAGCAACTGTTTTCAACATGGGAAAATGGATGAATAATCACAGAAGACAAGTTGTCTGATTTATTGATATGATTTGCACTACTTTTCTACTGGAACATCACAATTATTAGATTCTGGGCAAAACAAGTCTCTTGCATGCAGCATTCAACTTCTACACCGTCCAGCTTGTTAGATTTTTCTCATCAGTCATGTTAAACGATTGTTGGTGACACAGATCAGCTGCTCAGCTGGCAAAACATATAATAAGCAAGAAAAATCCAAAATCCAACTATTTAAAGTTAGATGTCCCTCACCTGCACCAAAATAAAAAACAAGTGATCCACCAATGGTTACAAAATTATTTGGAGTGCCTCCCCCCTTTTTGTACCTCCCCCTCCCCTCTCATGAATGATGAATAGTCCCTAACCTAACAAGAATGGAGATTTATTTTTGTGATCAACACGAAATTGGTTCATGGTGGGGAATCCTAGAGGAAGAAAAGAATGCTGTTGTTTGGGCACTTTTTTTTTTAGCAGTATTAAAAAAGCTTAAAAAATAAATAATCATTCACTATCAATTAATTCTGCTAACAGTTTGAATTAACAGTGATATTAATTTGAAATCAGTCCCTCCAAAGCTCTTCAGCAGACACAGGACATCCAGGGGGCTTTGAGCCGAACTGACGCTAACATTAGCCCAGCTTAGTGCTCTGATAAATGTCAGATGACCAAAAGCTTTCTCATTCACTTAAAATACACATAGCAGTAGATAAAATGACAAAGATCTGAAATATGCCGGTGATTTGATTTGAAACCGTTAGAAAACAGTCGGCCTGGAATGTTTTAATGTCCGGCTGGCCAGCCAACAGCCGCAGCTTATAGAAAACCCTGAAGGTCGGGATGTGAGTTGATTGAAATTCTTGGAAACTTGCATGAGGCTTGTGCATCACATACCATCACAAAGACTGTACAAAAGTACAAACAAACACAAACTGTCTCATTAAATCTCACCATATTCTTGACTACATGTTCCCTCCCTGTGACCTGGACAGACTTCTGTCTATGAGGATCAAGTCTTTTATTTAACCATATGGAGAATGGTGGGTAATTCAGTCCTACGTGCTTCAACTTGTGGAGGTTTCTGTTGGGAGGATAATTGTCGCGGTGAACATGAATGAGCGAAGCTATTTCTCTGAGGAGCTGGGATTAACCCCGGCTAAACCTTGAAGTGTGTTTCACAAAGATGTTTTGTTTCCTGGTATGTTAATCTTTTTTTTTTTCTTCTTCTTTTTTTCATTCATGCGTCCTCTCAGTCATCATGTGCTCTTTCCATCAGAGATGGTCAGTATCATTGACATTAGCAGTTTGTGAATTATAGAGGCATGAATTCAGGTTCTTTTCTCTGGTCTTTCAGCAGAATGTATTTTAAGTTCTCTTGAGCTCTTTTCCCACCTTTTGTAAGCTTGATCCTTAATTAACACCTACTTTAGTAGTACTAGTTTTGTGGGAAGCTTATAGATATTATTTTGAGCATCGCTGTCATAAATGTTGCCCGGAAAATGCGTTACTGAATAACTTTGATTGTTGTACAACATTTTGAACACACTTAACAACATAATACAAGTGCTACAAGTTTGAAACGGAAGAACTAAATCCTTATTTGAGTTCCACAGATGAACGAACCCCGGTTGATTAAGGATTTCTGTTGTGGATGTGACACTGCTTTCGTCTTTTGTGGTCTCAGCTAGAACTACTGTGTTGATCCTGTGAATTTAATTAATTACACAGTGAAAAGAGAGTCTAAAAAAAGGCCCTTTATCTCAAGAGGCTTTGCTGTAAATTATTGTTTGGATAATTGACCACAGTGGAGGAGCGGCAGAAAGAATGGTGAAAGAAGGAAACCCCAAAACACTCAATTATATTTCACTGGCGTGCCTTTCAAGGAAAATGGAGATGGCTTTCACTTCTCTTCAGTGCTGAAACAGCTGAGCTGTCACATATAGTATTTGGCTGTTCTGATGATATATGGCTGGTACATTTGGGCTCCTGTATCCAAGTAAAGGAAAGAGGAAAATAAAAGAGTCAACACTAAGTTTTAGCTTGTGAAGCACTTAAAACAGAACTTTTTAGCTTTATTTTTCAAGCATAGAGCTTATTGTAATACATTTTTTTGAATACAGCCACTCTGTTTGGCTCCCCAGTGACTGAGTGGTTCTCCTGCAGGTGCAGCAGTTTGACATCATGAGTGACATGATCATGACATCATGACCACAACGTGATGCACTTGTTCTTCTTCTCCTGCTTCTTCTTCTTTGTTTTTGTGGATGGATCGCTGGCTGATTTTAAAGTTGCATACCACCCATTGTATTGGAATGTGTTAGAAACGTAAAACATTAACAGCAACAGTAAAACCGTGTCACAGTATGATTGGTAAATTAGCAATTTCCAATGCATGCTGAACCATATATTGTGCAGTCAAAATGCTGCATTATGATAAACTTCATCAGGATGGGAGCCGTTTGCCATGTAGACAGTATTGAGAATCATCCTGAGACCACCCCAATACTCCCATCGTTCTCCATGTGTCTTCGTAAACTGAACAACATTCCAACTAAATTAAAGAGCTCTACCAAATCATTTACTTGCATCCCATGGCTGCTTTTGTCAGAAGTGTCAGTTTGTAGAAGCAGCTCGCCCACAGCTTATTTTCTCCACAAAAATACTGTGAATGAAAGGCAAGTTGTCTGTAAATGGCAGGAGTGAAAAAATCCCACCCCTTTCTTGTACATTAAACTGGATAAAGCAGGTGCAAAGGGAATTCAAGGCTCAATTGATACTGTGATAATCCCTCAGCTATGCAGGCATGCACAGACTTTGCCAGTCACCATGAAGTGTTTTACTAGAAGGCAGGCAGTCTGATTCAGTTTAGCTGTAGAAATCAAGCCTCATCGGGAGAACTAACCAGCCATAAACAAGAGGCATGTTGTTGTTACCAAAAGTACCATATTCTATTTATGAAATAATGTTCTGAGTGTTTTATTGTCCCTAAAAGGTACAGATTTAATGAAACCATTGTCTTAGTTTTTAGGTAATAGTCACGATACAGTGGCATTCAGAACATAATATATAAAACCAAAAAGGTAAAAACCTTCATCAACTCAAAGCCAGTCTATGTAAATTATTTCTGAACATCAACCACTGTAGCAACAACTTACAATTAAAATGTAATGACACTACTTGAACACAGTATAACAGTAACTTAAGTATTAAGTCGGCTTAGTCAACCTGTAATTGTGTCTATATATGTGTATATATAGTATAGATAACATTTTCTGATGTCTGACGATGTCAATCATGACAGCAGGAATACAGGTATACTTTAGCTTCCATGTCATGGAGACAGTGAGTTCTTGTATAAACACAACACTGGATTCAGAACAGGTAGTAGGTTTTGTCTCTGTACAGGCATGATGGTACCAGCCCGACAACCCCACTCCAACAACAAACCATGGAGTCAGGGAGTCAGATAGTGTGCTGCTGTCGTTCACAGCATGTCACTCCCCCTAAAACCACAAATGGTCATATTTACATATCTGCTTATGTGAAGGTTAAACAAACAGGATTTGTCTTAATTCACTCTGAACACATGCTGAATCCAACTCATTACCTATAGCCTAATATCACAAATTATAATTTGCTTCAAGGAGCTTTACAATCTATTAAATTAGAGCCTAAATGAGTGGTTAGTTAATCAATGCAATTTTGATAATTAATCACACAAGTTGAGCAAGACCTGAGACGTCACCTCCGACTTTCACAACGTTTGATTGTCACGTTTTATGTGTAATTTAAAAAATATCAGCAGACTAATCGATTTTAAAAATAATAGTTTTTCTCAGCTCTTTTCCTCTCATGATAAAAGGCCAGTATTTGAACCACATCAATAGACTGTGCATCAAAATACGGTCAAGCCTTGAGGTGGTGTGTTACATTTCCAATCTATACTTTACACATTACATGCATTTTGCCATGTGCAACTTTTTACCCAAAGGCTGTTGGACCCTCACTGTCTTGCACTACATCACAGGAAAAGCTGTTCATCTCCTGCCAGAGATGCCACAGTTTACGGCTGAGAGAACCCCAGAGCCTCGGCCTGCTGCACACCAGGCTGCTCATGTTACCGTCTCCCTCACTGGCTGGTATTGTCAGGTTACACTGTGTGTGTGTGTGTGTTTGGTGTCTGAGCGGCCGTGTTGTGATTGGCTCTTGCTCAGCTGCGTGAGACCGCGCCGGTTGACGTCTCCATGCTAATCCTTCATTTCTCACTCTGGTTGTATTGGAAGCCGTCTGGGTTGCAGCTTTTAAAAAAATGCACTCACAAAGTGACTTTGAGACCTGAGGAAGGTGAGTGCGAAATATGTGTTTGAGTTGGTAGCACAAGTTGATAATACAACTGCTGAATGCAGCGTCGAACTCTTACCTTCATGCAAAACATAAATGCAAATTTCTAGAGAGCACAGGAAAAACATACTTAGTTGCACAGATTATAAAACGGTGTTGTAAATGGTGGCCATTGTCTCTTTATTCATGAGCGGAACCACTATTAGCATGTGTCTGTTGTTACTTGCTTTTTGTGTAGTTGTAATATGTTACTCTTTCTAATTTATTAAATATAATTACATCAAACTTTGTTGCTGTAAGTATTGACCAGTGTTACTCGTATGTGGAGACAAAAATCAGCCAGAGCTGCACAGTTGATATCTTTAGCATGGTGTGAACCGGCTCCAGGGTCTAGTTAGGGTTTTTGGGGGTGAGGGGTGTCTGTTGTGTCTACAGCTGCTGCTCGGTACATTCCCAGTGAGTTCTAGGCACTCTGAATTAAAGACTCGATGGGGCTTTTACCTTTGCAGCTGTGTAAAATCTAATATGTCATGAGGAGGATTGGGCATCCAAAAATCTAATTCCGTCTGAATCATTCCGAAATTTTAATTTCGATTCTGCTTTTCGGTTCCTAAATAAATTTCACTCGCGCTCAAGTTTAGTTTCAATTTCCGTGGTGGTGGCCATGTGGCTTCCGTAGTTTCTGCCTCACAGGTTGGATGGGTATTTTGAGCCAGGCGCCGTCATGGATCACAGGAAGTGGTGCTCAAAAATGTGGCTTTATTTTGCCCTAAAAAATGCTGCATCGGCACAGGGCAACAACTGTGCCAAATGTATTGCATGCAAGGGAGGATGCACAACTAACATGTCTAAACACCTTCGTCCTACACGGTGTACAAATCGCCAAGTGTAACGCCGGTTGCGCTGGTGTCCCTCTCCTGCCCCAGCCTCCTCAGTCAACCCTGAGCCAACAGCCAGCAGCACCCGGTCGCAATCGGATAGGTGAAAATTAAATAACGTTTATCTCATCCTCAACAGCAAGACACATTCCTGTAAACTGTGTCAAATGCAAATACTGAGATATATTTTTTCTTAGATGTACGTCCACACATTGCTCACACTACTAGCCAGTTTACTGCTGCTAAGCCAGTGATCCCATGACGTGACACAAATATATAAATGAGTCATTCATAATGAATGATGCATTCTCTATAGAGAACGGCTTGTATAAAGGTTTTTATGTGAAATAACCCTGTGCCCTGTTTTAATCCTGCCCCTCAAAGAACCGCAATCAAGAATAGGCAAGAACCGAAAGCAGAATCTGAATCAGAATCGTTAAAATTCAAATGATGCCCAACCCTAGTTATGACCTTTATAACAAAGACGCTGGTTGATGCTGTTTGGAGCATATCTCCAGTCATCGTTTTCATGATGAACTGGTGAATCCTCCCTGCCCTTGTGACATCACAACGGTGCATGCTAACGCAGCAAGCTAATAACAGACTGTCTGTATATGAATATTTTTAAAATATTTATTAAAGGCCAGGCCTCCAGATGCTCACCAATGAGCTTCCCTCCCAGGTCTGTCTCACCCATGCAACGTGTAACAGCTTCTATCTTGCCAATAATTGAAGCCTTCGAGTCACTCTTAGTCTGTCCCCTCCTCTGTGGTTAGCCAGCCTTTGGAGACCCTACCAGGTGCTGGAGCTCACAGGAATTCAGAAATGTGCTTCCTCTGTAGGGTGGTTGGGCTTAGCCTTAGATAGGGTGAGGAGCTTGGACATACGGTGAGAGCTTGGAGAAGAGCTGCTGGTCTTTCCTGTTGAAAAGAGACGGATGAGGTTTTTCTGGCATCTGGTTAGGATGCCTCCTTTTGGAGCTTTTCTGGGCACATCCAACTTGGAGGAGATCCCAGGGCAGACCCAGACCTCGTTGGAGGGATTACACGTCTCATCTTGCCTGCAAACGCCTCAGGATGGATGGATGAGTCATGTGAAGTCGAAGTGAAAGAATACTCGCATCACGATATATCTAATCATTCAATAGAAAGAAAAAAACGACTTCGATTTAATGATTCAAGGTTACTGTTGTGGCTTTTGCATTCCTTCCTGTGCACCTGCATGCATTCAATTGCCATAATTACAGATACGTTTTGCATACTTCCTAGATAGATCCACATACCCCAGTATGAGAATCAATGCTTTAAAGTAATTATCTGATTTCTGCTTGTCATGTGACAAACTGGTAGGACGATGCTAGAGTCAGGTGAAGGAAACAACACTTTGAAGTGGTCCTCAGACCAGAAGTAAAGCTGTTTTTTCAGTCAGAGGTCTTTCATAAAACCTGTCTGTGGCACTTTGATTTGGTGTATAAACATCTTCCTGATGAAGCACGGGCGTTTCTTAGCAAACTGTTTAACTGCACCAGTAAATTATTTCCTCTTGCGGTCAGTCGTGCTTTGTTTATAGTGGAAATGGACTCCCTGGTGATCTTATCTGCTGCAGTTTAAGCTACTATGTGCATGAAGGCCTGCTGTCAGCGCACCATAAGGCGAGAGCTTTAATATTTGCAGGTTTTATTTATCAGGCTTTAATGTCTGCAGGAGGCCATTTTTTAACATCTCATGCTAATTATAGAGAGGAAATACTTGTACAATCAACACGTAGATGATTGAGTGAATTTATAATACTTCTCTGTTTGATCGTGATCAAAGTTTTTGTTGATAACTTTCCGTTTCCGTTTCTTTGATGTATAAAACTGTTGTTAGTCATGGGATTGATGTCCACCGTGTCCACGCCGTGTGACTTTAGTCCTCTTCACTGTTCTGTGGAGAAGTCAGCCTGACAATGGTGCTACACCCTCTCAGATTTCAGTTTCCACTAAGTGAAGGGCATATCACCATGGCAACACTGTCCACAGGTTCTCTGAACTATCCCACGTTCCCCCTCTGAGGAGTGCAGAGCACAAGGCGGCATCTTCTGCCATCAGGCCATCCCAAGACAAATTATCACAAGAATTGTTCTCGGTACAACCTTTAATAAATGTATAAATGAAAAATAATAATAATAATAATATAAATGTATAAATGTAAAGAAGGTTTCCATCAATAACATGAAACGTTACATTTTTTAACTCCAGTGCCTTGTTTTCCCCGCTGAGTTGAGGGATGCGGTCTTTGCCTTTGCACTACCATTATTAATGTTCAAGTAGTGAAACCCTTCACTGGATAGACATCACATAATGTTGGTAAATTATTTGTCTTTTCATATGTATTTAGATGCACCCATCTTTTTTTTCTTCTCCTGCTTGTATGACATACCAGCGATAGTTATGTTAACTTATACCTCTTTTTGTTCAGCTTTGTCAATCTTGTATTGAGCCCTATGTCTATTTCTATCTATTATTATAACGGCTCTGGTTTTTAAGTTGCTCTCAGTGTTCTTACACATAAATTCCTGGATTTAATGGATATCACCACTGCAATTTTATGGGTATAGTTTAGAAAATGATTAGGCTGTACTATGCTTTGGATTTATAAAAACAAATAAATATTTAAGTATGATCACAGAGCTGGTTCTATGTGCTAACATTATTTCGTCTTGTATCTTCACTGTATAGGAACAGTTTGTACTGAAGTTGGGTTTGTTATGTGTTGCAGAAAAGGAGAAGACTAAGTCTTTCGATCATGTTTTCATCATTTTATCAGCTGTCGTGCACAGTGAAGTCCTAATTTCTGGATGGACACGGCCTCAATAGGTGGCTGCGTGCCATTGAGATATTTCACCAAACTGGTTCAGCATGCTGTTGAAAGTCAATCTGTTTTGTTTACTCAAATTAGAGATTGTGTTTCCCCTTTTAATAACTGGGTTCGAAATATTTTTAGGACACAAGGCAGCTGTATAATTTCTATTTTGAATGCTGAAACAGGTGGTAGACATGCATGGATCCCCAAAAGTAACATTTTATATATAAATTAAAGCATGATATAATTAAACAGGTGTCTGAATAGCTAAATATGGAAATATATTTAACCAAATTCCTAACCAGTAGGCTTTATATACCAGTAATATGGATCCTACATCTCCTAACAGGGCAGGAAACTGGACGCAGTAGAATTATCTCCTGTAAGACAACAACAGCACCAAAGTAGCTAAATTAGCTTCTGTTCTTCATAAACACAGTTCAGATAAAATGAGTAGCCTCTCCTTTTAGTTATCTACTGTAGCTCTACTTGGAAAAAGATTGTCTAACCACCCAACAAGCTAACGTGGCTCATTTGCTTTTCTCCTTGTTTGCTGACCTAGCAGGAGTTTGCTTGTTAGCAGTAGCAGACAGGGACTGGAGAGAGGCTTCTATGAAATGCACTTTTAAGAAGAGCTTTTAAATAAAAAATGGTTAAAAATACATGGCAAACTCTTTTAAATTTTGTGTTTTATAAGTTTATAACAAGACTAGTTAATTTCTGCCTAAGCATTGTGCAGTGTACTGTACTGTATGTGGTGAAGTCTGTGATTGATTTGTCTACAACTGAAAATCCTGCAGGATGAATTTCCTCATTTAATAGTTGGGAGTTGCAGAGTTATTATGCATCGGTTTTCTAATGAACACAATGCACTTAAACAAAGGCTTTGACAGTAAAAGTTGTGTTCACAGTTTGTTTTTTTCAGTCGTTCATTGTTGTTACAGGCCCCCCCCCCCCTTTCTCATATAGCTGTTTTGCATATTCAGTGACATCTGCCACCAAACCTCTCCACCTGCAGATGCGGGTTGTTCCTGCCCTCCAGCGTTACTGAAATAATACCCAAACATGGGTCAATATTTGTTCATGGACTGCGCCTTCTGGGCAGGAGCTGTCTATTTATTAGAGATGGCTCGTGATGTTAGCGTTCATTCTAAAGACTAATAAGGGTGAACTAAGTTGAGTTTTAACCTATAGGTTACTGAGTTTTGTCTAAAAATAAAAGGAAAGCTGTCTGTTTACAAGGTTATCACTTGAGTATTACTATTTCTTAGATAAAGTCATTTCACCCCTGAAAATATTTGGTAAATCAAGTAGCATTTCTTTAAGTTTAGTTGTAATATGGAAAGTATGTCTGTACATATATGAACCTCTTTAGTGTTCAGATGGGTGCATTGTTTACATTTACAGTCTTTTTTTATGTACTGTAAATTCATGAAACTAATTTTGTTGTTGCAGACATTTCCCCATAGCTGTTCAATTAAAATGTGAAAATACGATTTAAATACTAATTTTTTGGGGGGCATATACTTACTTTGAAACCGATAGGATACATTTAGCTGTTAAGGTTTAGAATCTGGGGATATCTGGTCCCTGTTTAGAGCTTCAATACAAGCTTGAAAAAACAAATATGACCTTTCATGAGCAATAAAAGTCATGCTAAATAATTTTGACAGCACAGGAAGAATCATTTTCCTTTTTTTCCCCCCTTCCGCTGAATCACACCCAAAGGTGAGATTGAAAATTCCCAGAATACCTTGGGAGTTAATCCCTTTGTTTGGTAGGAGGATCCCCACTTCCACCAAAACACAGGGCAGCCATAATGCCACAGTGTTTCCAGTGGAATGTTACCGCTATTGTTGACCAGGATGACTCCCACTGGGAAGACTCCCCCTCTCCTCACCCCCTCACCCCTTCACTGCCAACACAATACAATGTGTTGCATTCTACTTACGAAGGCGTGATGCTGTTTTCGTAGCCTATGACCCTGTTACTGCAGGCCGAGGCCTAGATAATGAAAAGGATGACACGGAAGTTATTAGTTTGTCCCACAGTTAAAACAGCTTCCTCTGTTTAACGACGGCTCGAAATCATCACGTCTATTTTTTCAAACACAGAAGTCTGAAGTCTAAACATGCTGGAATGTTAAAGAGATCCTGAAGCTATTCCATTTTCATGCTAACAAATGTCCATTACTCTTCTTACTGTAATCTTAATTGACTTTATAGTACAAATGTCCACTGAAAGATTTTATATGTAGGCCTGCAACCAAAGATTATTTTCCTTGTTGATTAATCTGCTCAATATTTCATTATTTAATTATCAATAATTAACCGGTGCCCATGTTAATGTTTGTTATGAGCTAATGTTGTCCTACTAGTCCAAAACCTTAAAATACTCAGTAAGTACAAAAGTAAGAAAAACCAGATTATATTTCAGAAGCTGAAACCAGAAGATTGCATTTAATAAATGATCAAAATGTTAGTAATTTTGTAAATTAAATAATTAAGTTAACTGATCATAGAGCTAATTGTTTCCATGAGTGATTAACGTGCCTATTTTTTCCCTTAGTTTAATCATTTACTTTATAAAGTGTCCAATGTGTGAACCCCCAGGAGGCATCTTCATATGTCTAAATTAGACACTAACAGTTCAAAATCCAATGTTAACTCAGCTTGTCTGATAACCTAAGACCCCACCTCCATATTTCTATAAAACATCACAGGAAACCTTGTTTAATTACACATGTAACATGTCAGAAGTTTCTAGTTTTATTCTGTTTTCAGGTTGAACCTGCTGTTTCTGCTGTCTGAGTCGAGCCATTTGCTGTTTAACCACTTCCTGAAGTTGTTGAACTTTACTGTATGAGGACAGTCTCTTTGTTGTCACTCTTAGATAATGGAAAAGGCCCAAGTGTCTGTCAGGCTGTCGGTGTGGAAGGACACGCCTCACAGTGATAGTTTGTGAGTTTTATGTTAGATACGGTGTTTTTCCATGTGTGCCTCGAAGGCTGGCTGTCATACCTTTTTGTATAGATGGAAATGTTTCACTCGGAGTAACGGAAACTTACCAAAAGTTAGAAGAAGACATCAGGTCAATTTTGCATTCATTCTAGCCAGATTTCAATTCTTCTTATTATTATTTATTTTTGTGCAGGTTGTGCAATTTCAGTAGGACTGTTTGTGTTTGGGCAGCATTGACCTTTTAGCTGTTATGTTGAATAAAAAGGGTTCAAAATGTTTTTATTTTGCAAATAAGCAATCAAAGATCTCTTGTTTTTTTGTCTCAAACAGAATTTCTTTGCAGGAATACCAAACTCTTTGGTTTTGTCTTCTTAACTTTGCCCCAGTGCCAGACATATTGTGTTACTCTTGTTAATGTAATATTTGTTTTGAATATTGGATATTTGCTCCAAAGGCACATAATGAGAATTTGCTGGGCTTGTTAGAATGTTTTATCTCCTGGTGGTCATGCTGTGGCAGCTGATCTTGGTGTGTCACCAGCTCTGTCCGCTCTTTTCTCTCATGGGAATAAATTAGACTTTCAAAAATGGGAGTAAAATGGCGTGTGGACAGCTTGGAGTGCTGTCAATGAGGAAGCCTGGGGCTGCTAACCGAGAGAAGAGAAGGGTTTCCCTTTGGAAGAGGTTTGTGCCCCAACTCTTACTGTCATCCCTCCCTAAAAAAAAAAAGACTCCCCCTTCCTTCCCCATACACACCTTTTATCTCCCCTTTTTCAAGTGGAACAAATCATTTCGCTGCCAAACTAATGGGATTAGTCTTCACTCTCAGCCTCCCTCCTTCTCTTCCTTCCTTCTCTTGTCGTCTTTCTTCTCTTTCACTCGAGCCCATCATTGAGTTCATCTCTTTTGGGACTCGGCCTCTGGAAAAACACAAGTGGTTCATGCCAGTGAAAAGCTCTGGAGAGGGAAACTGTGAATTAATGAGGAGTAAACGGAAGATTGTAGAGTTTCAGCTACGCCTTTTGACTTTTTACTGTTTACTTAATTTGTTGCTAATATTTTAGTTTGTGCGATCTCCCGGATAGGGTGACCTTTATCTGTGCTGAACGCCATAAACTCTTAATCACTGCAGTTTGGTTGCTTTATCATCACAAGGCGTCCCAGAGACTTAGCAGGGATAACAGCAACTCCCCCAGATTAGCATGCTTGATATCCCTGATGACAAATGACATTGAAGCCGGTTAATCAGGCTTACCCACTGATGTCACCACAATAAGCAGTACAGTGATGAAAAACAGCAAGGCCAACTGAGAGCACACCGAGGAGGATCACAAAAGCCAGCCAGCGTCATGGCCATCTGGGGACAAGTGCAAAACAGATGGACATGAATATATTTTACATTACGTTTAAATTGGATGTTTTTCTCCTCACTCTTTTTTTCTTTTCTTTGAAAGATAAATGCACCAGTAGCAAATAAAGTAATGACATAAGAATGAAGGGGTAACGACCCAGAATCACATGACAGCGACACAGCGAAGATAATTCAGCGATGCCATTTTCAGTAAATGTAAAGTTCAGCATGCATCGATTGTTTTAATGATATGACGCTCTACATTTGATCTGATTTGCATTTTTGAGGTCAGGCTGTCTTTGTTTTATGTGTGGACTACTATATACTCTAATTGTGTGAGCCACTGAAACAGACAGGCCTCCAGCTAACACATGAGTAAGTGAAGAACATTCTAGCCCCTGTATTATCACAATAGTGCTCTGATTCTACTTTCTATTACCGGGCTGCTTATTTTCTCCTGGGATTTTGTTCTTATAGTGTTCTATAGCGTTATAGTCAATGAAAGCTTGTTAACGCTTGGTTGCTAACAGCACAGTAAAACAAGACATGTTTTGCTTTTGACTCCTGCCACATAATTGTTTGTAAAACATTCATTGCTGATCTGTGGGTAGTGACCTCCTTTGTTTGGACTGGATGGCTCACCATATACCTCAAAGATCAGAATTATCAGGATCGTTTGCTGTTGGTTGAACTGGATTCACTTTACTCAAACAAATCTACTGATAATGATACTTCAAATTAAAATAATTTCGCTCTTTTAATGCTGGCCTGACCTGGGTTTAAAGCTGGTGTATTTTTATTAGCAACAAATGCCATGAAAATATCCAAACTCACAAATGATTTAAGTTTCCAAGTGATGTCTCTGGAGCCAACCTTATACTCTTGTTTGTTTTGTGATGTGTGTTTGGCCTTGTTGACTCATGTTTTTCATGAAAAGGACCAACAGACAGGAGGGAAATAAATTAAATTTAAATGAGACATGATGCTGAACCTTTTTTTTTTTTAAAACTCCAGTTGTTGTTTGTAATAGTTTCTAAAGTGCACAAGTTCTCCTGTCACCTGTTGGTCATACAGTCAGTTGGTGGCCTCTGTTAGTCTGTCAGTGATCAGGAGATTTTAATCGGTTAAATGACCAACCTCTTTCAGAGCCAGGCGGTTTAATGATTCAGATAAAACGATCAATGCCTAACATTGAGGCCGTTTCATACTCATCTTGTGGTTAAAAGCCCCTTGAGGCTGGCAGGTTGCCGTTCCTGTTGACGTCCTGTCTTTTGTTCCCAGGACCTGGACCATGGCACAGCTGGGACTGCAGCCCCTAGAGATAAAAAAGACTCTCTCAGCGAGCGATGATTGATTATGGATGAGAGTACCATTAAAATATACCCTGATTCTGTTATGTTATTGCCACAGGTGGAGTTTTATAGTGTCACTGTGATGGCTGCTCTTTTTCCTCATAAGAAGTTGATGTAAAAGTAAGGGTTTTTAAAGAGGCAAGACCTGCCAATGAGCAACACACACAGAATCAGTACTTAAAGACTGGTGCTCTGAAGCTGATCTGAAAAACACAAGAAGACACTAGAGGGCGACTTATATCTTATAACGATAGTTTGCTGCATTAAAAAGCAGAAAGCTGATCAGTAGGGTGACGCCACCTGCGTCCAAGTGGACGTCTGTGCCATGTTGCGTTCAAGAAAATCAGGCTGTGTAGCCGTCAATCACTGCTGTCACCAAATACCAATCCACAGAATAATTGTAAAGGTGAAAATTTGGAGCTAAACCTTCTTCTCTCTGCAGAAATCAGTTGTAAATCCACTATTGGTCTATAAGCTGCTATTTTCTCTTGTGTTTCACTAAAATATGAGTGTTTTTGGTGCTTTAGACTCAGTTAGGTGTCTGTTGGTAATTTGGTGAAAGAGCCTCCTTTCCATCCCGCTGTCATCAGTTTAATTAGCTTGTTGTTCATTGTCATTGTCTGTCAGAGGAGAAGGGCATCGGTGGATCGCATTGGTCCGTCTCCAAAAGGTCAGCAGAGTGGGCTCACTTGGCATAAAAGCAAACATGGGAGCACTTAAGATGGGGAATTTCTCCCACAATGACGCTTTGAGAAAGCTGACAACAAAAGTGAAAGCACTTGGAGTGACGGTCTCCGACCGGAGCCCAAGACCTCATCTGGAGTCGTGAGACGTGGTTTAAAGCAAATTGATACATGATAACATTGAGTTACAACCCAAACGTGTGCAAAACAAATAAACTCCATGACTTTATTAGATGTCCAAATGTATTACACTTCAATTCAATAGCTCTGCCATAAATGGCCCCTTTATGATGTTTCTAATGTTTAGTTTTTGTCAACATTGTTGGAAATGTGTAAATTAATGCATGTTAATTACTGAGGTCTTATTTTAAAGGTGGGGTTATAGTGAACTACTTTGTATTGATTTATTAACTGTGACCGTAATGTTAAAACATAATTTTAACCCCTTTGACCTGAGCCTTGTGTCACTCTTTTAATTATATGAACTTTTTAAATATGATCTGGACAATAGTTGATAAATGCTGAAGCTGAGTGTTTGTCTGAAATCTGCAAAAATAATTTAGCAGAATATGGACTGAATTGCAACAGAACCATCTTTTTGCTGTGATTGCAGTTCTGGTCATCATAACAAACTGCAGAGAGATTTCTGAGTCTATAGTTTACATTGTGCCCCATTGAGTGTGAGGCGAGGAGGGGTGGGTGGTGTTCACCAGCCCATGGCTCCCCTCCTCCGCCTTAGTGACTCCACTCAAGAGCTAAACAAATATGTGGCTCCGGCCTGCGCTTGGTCAAGTGCAGGCCGGACAGAGGAGGGCGGGGGAGGGGCCAGGGAAGGACATGTGGCGAGAGGATGAAGAGAGGGTGGCAGCACGGAGTGGGAAACGGTGGTCAAAGTGGTCCAAACCAGACTGAACATGTAATTCAGAGAGAGAGGAGGATGATGGAGAGAGAGAGAGAGAGAGAGAGAGAGAAAATGACCAGAGGATGTTTTATGATTCTGCTGTTTGTTAACCAGCTCAAAAGTAACCTGTATCAGTAAAGAAGGATGATGAAATAAAGCTTCTTTTTTTAATGTGGAGATCATTAGCAGACACAGATCTAGGATGGTGACATTGAAAGCATCAGAAATTCCTGTTCTCAATTAGTCAATTGACACACAAATATTCTGCATCTGTTTTTGTAAAGATTTTATAATAAGTAATTTTGGAAAACACGCCAAAGCAGCTTTTGAGATGTGGAGATGTGTTGCTTTTCTTTATTTTTAATTGATTTTTTTTGATAGTTTTGGCTTCGTTGTTCAGACAAAACACACATTTTGATATATGTCACCAAGGGCTCTTGGACAAATGTAATACGCAGGTTGTGCTTTTATTTTGACATTTTATTGACCAAACATATGAATCCATGAAATATGACAATATTCAGCATCCTGCTGTTTGAATCTGGAGTCGGACTTCGAGTTAAATTGGAGCATTTTACAGCCATGCTGTGTTTTGTTTGAAATCTTGTGACTGTTTGGACAGAGTTTTCATGCTAAATGTGTCGGGAGTGCAAGTTTGAGGTTTCACACGTTCTCTGGATTTGAGCCATCTCTTTCCTCTTGGGGGCGCTGTCGTCTACAGAAGGAAACGACTGTGCACTGAGGAAAAAGCTTTCAGAAAAGATGCGCATTATGAACAAAGTAGACCAAGTTCTAAATCACTGCTCAGAGCAGCGTCATGCTGCAGTGAGCTGAACAGGACTTGTAATGATGTACCACACAGTCTCTGGAGTGAAGGGTGAAGATAAAACCAGGTATTTTAGGAACAGTGAGTGAGAACTTAAAAGCAATCATTGAATGTCCTGATAAGGGTCGATGATTACCGCATTGTCAGAGCAGAGGGCAATCTTTATTAAATTAAACGTAGTAAATGTATGTTTTTGTAAAGAATGGGTGAAAATGACCCTGAAATCATCTGGGACGTCATCCTCCAAAAATACTGAATAATACAGATAAATCACATCTGTTTTGTTCGTTGCAAACTAAGTGTGATTAACTACCTCAAAAAGAGCTGAAGGCTAAATCTAATTCAACCTTTTAATAGACAAGACAAACTATTTGGCACTTGGCAAAAACATTAGCTGTAGCATTCCACTAAAGGTACCCCGAAGGAGCTGATTGGCTCTTTGGCTGAAGGCAATAAGACCATAACTCTGAACAATAAATCGTAGCTGGAGTGCGGTGGTGGAGTGTGTCTGCCAGATTTTTATCCCACTAACCTCCCGAGGCTGTCATCCAACAGCATAAATCATATGTCGGGGTAATCATAACCATATCTTCAAAGAGGTTTTGGTCTCCTCCCCTGGGTTATTGAGGATGAGGCTACCAGCTATGTTCTTTGTTTATGTTTGTTTATTTTTGTAAGCCTAAAGACTACAGTACTCTCTCTCTCTCTCTTAATAGACTGCTGAACCTGATAGGATTCATAGCCTATTCTAATTTCCTTTGTACTCTTAATGGGCTTTTATATGAAAAGCGACTGTAAAGACTTAAGTTGCACAACATGAATTATAGATTGCTTAAAAGTAGATTTAATGAAAGTGCAATGGTCTGAGTGTGAACATTTTGTCACATTTGATCATTTCTACGTGTTTTGACATTTAAATTACATCAGTCAATTAATGGGGTTACATGATGTCTTTAAAATATATCGTAAAATATATTCTCTAAAATCCCCGAGCAGATTGATATTGAAATTGTGATGTACTCATCCTTGTGGATTAGGATTAACGGATACAATAAGAAATGTTTTACTTCATTTTTTCATATTATTGTAAATGCTAGTGATTGTCTAGGTCCAGTCACATAAGTAACTGCAGAACCACAAAAAGTCTTGGAGAAAAGTAACACCTGCTTTACCTGCCTATGAATTGGTATTATTCTCGCTCATCTCTATCGCCTCATTTCCACCACATGATACAGGATGGCTCATCGTGACTCACTTGGAACAGTTGTTTTTGTTTTCCATTGGTATAATTTGAGGCGTAAAGTGAACTGAGCTAAACATTGGGGTTAAAACGCTGCAGACCACTGATTGGTCAGAGGGAATTGTCACATGCAAACAAAGAGTAACTAGTCATCTGTTTTTCAGCATGTTTTTTTTTTTTTCTTGCAGCTTTGAGACTTTTCTCAGACTAAATTTGTCTCCTTGCTGTAAGAACCAAGCACATACCAAGAATCAAGAGCACCATCCCTAGATACCCTTGCAGTGGAGATAACATAATGGCAGTGTCATGTGGTGTCACTGAAGTGTTTACTTAAGAATCCTGTCTGCGTTGAAATGGAGCCAACTACAGTGGAAAACAAAATTGAGATAAGTACCTGGTACCAAAAGTGTGCTGTGGAAACCAGGCCTGTCTGTTGAATAAGCTCCCAGTTACAATCTGAGAAGATCTATCAGAACAACTGCATTCATTAAAATGCATCCTAAGAGTAGCTCTTTGTAAAACCTTCATTACTACAACTCAATTTGTTTTGTGATGGCTGCCAGAAAAAGGAGGCAAATGTTGAGAGCATTTTGAATACTCAGATACTGAATTTTGTTCCTACCTTGAAATAACTAAATAACAAGGATCCATTTTCAACGATCTTTTTCTGGATGCATGCAAGTGTTCTGAAAGAGATATAATGAGGTAGAAATGGTCAGACAGAGGAATGACCATAATGACAGTGTTGATGTTAGCAAAGCTGGTCATTCTCAGATGCTATCTTTATCCTGGTGCACAAGGAAGAGCAGTGAGTTGAAAGAAATAGTTGACCAGAAATAACTTGGATGTGTGATTATCTAACAGGACTGACTGGATGTGTGATTATCTAACAGGACTGACTGAATATCTAGTCATCCTTTCACTGCAATAATCCTGTTTCTCGGTACCTGTGATTAAACACTAAGGGCCAAGACTTGAGCCAGGATTTCGCTTTTGGAGAGCTGTTGATTTAGTAGGTAGTAGTTGATTTTAGTTTTCTGGCGAGATACCAGCTTCCTGAACCCATTTGTTAGAACTCCAGTGCTTGTTTCCAACATTGACTTGAAGATATGAACTTTTGGTATTGTTGGTCTTTCACACCTCACAGCTGTCATTGCAGATACAAGTCTTTTTATTTTGGGATGAGTGCGCTCCAATGTTAATGCACATTACTTTTGGATAAGAGTAGAGTAATCATTGAAGTACTCCAGACATGGACGATGGCAAGTTCAGTAGGAGGTAGACACGTAGGGAAACGACATCTGACACACAGTAGGTATACTCTGTATGCATACTGAACGGTCCTCAGCCTCCATAAGGGTCATTTTAGGCTGGTGGTATTTGATTTAGTAATACTTGATCTATTATGTCACAGTTTTAGCCATGGTAGTTAGACTCTTTGGATCAGCCTGAAATATCAAACAAAGATTTCAACAAAAATTTAATGGATTGTTAAATTTTGTACAGATGTTCATGGCCCAGAGAGAATGAAGTTACTGACTTTGCTGATCTTCTTACTTCCTACTATGTTTTCCACCATGACATTGATATTTGTGGTTTTGAGTGAAACATCCTGAAACTATTGGATGAATAGTGATGAAATTTGGTCAAACCATTCATGTTCCCCTCAGGATGATTTAATGACTGAGTGCTGTTAAATGAGACTGTCTGGTCTACCGAGAGCTTTCTGTATTGGCTACCAGCAAAAGTAGCAGTAGTAACCGAAATGGAGCCTATAATTACAAGACAATAATGCGTCACCTTCACTCCTAAGCTGCTGAGGGGTGGGGGGGGGCCGCAAAGGATCCATTCATGGTTTCAGAAAGGAAGGCCAGACTTCTGGCTGAAGGAGCTTTTCGTAATGAGATGGTCTTGTCGCACCACTTCGATGCTTTCGGTCTTCAAATCTTTTGAAAGATGCGGCCCCTGAAATGAGACACAGCTATGATCTGCTGAACATCAGATTGTTAACATTGTCATTGTGAGCATGTTTGCATGGTGCCATTCGTATTTACAGCCTCAAAGAGCTACTTAGTACGCCAATAAATTCTTATTTCATAATCCCCTTTTTTCATTCATTACCTGAAACTGAATTTATTGTCTACGTAGAGTATAAGGTCTTATATATTAACCAAAGTTACATTTTGCTCCAGGAAAAGTATTTCTCTGATCTTGCGATTGGTTGAGTCATAAAATTAGAGGATGAAATCCCTTCTGGCTGACTTTTCCGTTTGTAAGTTCTTCCCTTCTTGCTGGGATCCTTGAAATACTCAGAGGTGGGTTTCCCCCGATCAGCAGGCTAATGCAGGACATCAAAGGGAAATGAAACGTCAGACAGCACGCTGGGCCAATGCCGCGGATAACCTGGCAAACAGCCGTGAACATCGGCATTGAGGCGTCCTCTTCTCCTGGCCTGACTCTTCTCCAAAGACGGCACAGCAGCTTCTCTTGCAAAGCTTCAAAGGGTTTTCTAACCAGGGCCAGATGCAGAGTTGAGACAACAAGTAGCCACTGCTTTTTCTGCAAGTATGCAGACGCATACTTGTACAGAAGAATCTCCCACCAGCCCAGAAGCATACTTTTCATGCATGTCTTTTTATGTTCCTACAGAGATGCTTCTCAAGAAGACTGTGCTTAATGTTGATTACCACTGACAGATAAAATGCTCTCTGTGTTTTCATACTGCTGGGACCTTTCTGATGCTCTGATTAAAATATCCCTGTTTCTCTGGAGGCTTTTTCCATTCATTAAATCTGTAGCCTCAGCTTTTATTAGAGGAAAAACAAGCCTGTTGAATATTCAGCACAGCGGGTTTGCAACCTTGACAGCCCCCTCCTAAGTTTTCATGCTGTTAACAGTGAACACACATTACAAAACATGAGCTTTAACAGTGGAAAACTGTCACACCACATCCTGTCAAGACCTTAGTGTCCTTTAGTTGGTCGCTTTAAGTGGTAAACAAATGGGTCTAGACACATGACAGTTATTACATGCATATATGTTTTGATTATAACATTGCTGATTGCTGGTATTGGAATATTTTTCTTATGCCCATTTAATTTTAAAGTAACTTTAAGGAATTTGCAACGTTAAATTTTGCTTTTCCATGTTTTTTTTTTTCTTCTGGCAGTATTTCCAAAAACAAGAAGGAAACTCTTGATCTCACCTTGATTTTTAATGAAGCATTACGCTTGGCTCTGAATCTGAACTAATTTGTCATCATTTGGATTAAAAGCTAAGTGATCCATCTTAAACAACCAAAATTCAGCTTAGGGAGAATTCAGTTCTTTTAATATGTAATCTATCAATCAGTCAAACTTTATATTTATAGCACATTTTCAAACAGTTTGTATGTCTTTCAAAGGGCTTTAGAAGTGACTGATGGGAGAAAAATTTAAAAGGATTTAGAGACTAAAACAACAATAAACAATGGACAGTTAAGATTTTTTTTAAAGAATAGGCAGGCAAAAAAGAGAAAATATAATAGAAAATAAATAAAATAATGATAATAAATAAAAAGTAATGACTGACAGGAAAAAGTTGTGATGAATAGGAATAAATGCTAAAACATAAAATCATAAAACACGACATAAAAGCCAGACTAAATAGACGGCTTTTAGTTTAAAATATCAGATCCTCTGGACGGCCAGTCCTGCGGTTTGGGCAGAAGTGTTTTCTCATTGTCTTTGCTAAATTATTATGGAAACTGTTCTTCTCCATTTCACTCTGTTGTGGTCATGTGACATTGACTTTAGTGTTGTAGTAGATCTCATTGTACAGTAAAAGTACTTGATTCAACACTGAGGTGGATTAAGAAAATTGCATTTGAATGTCATCAAAGTTCTGTGAAGCCTGGCATGTATTGGATGATTGTTTATACTGTATAGTTTGTATTATGCAATTATGAAATTATACTAATTAGTTTAAAATTTCTTTAATTGCTAAATGACTTAATTTGGCCCTTCCATCTCTTATGAGGTTCATGCTTTGCGTCAGTATAGAGCTGTAACTATCACTTAAATCACAATTAATATGATTGTTTGTATAATTGTTTGGTCTTTTAAAATGTCAGAAGATAAGATATCCCTTTATTAGTCCCACAGTGGGGAAATTTACAAAACACGACAGAAATGTCCTGATGAACCATCTAAAAACAAAAATATACTCAATTTACTGCTGCATAAGACACCAGATGTAGAAAATCTGAAAAATTAGATGATAAAAGTAGTCTTTCCATCTGTTGACTACTCAGTTATTCAACTTCATCGTTGTGAAGGTGGCTTATGGACAAGCTGATCTCGTGATTAAATCCATCGGAACAAATCAGTAGTTTGAGACTCGTTTTCCTCTCCTTTATTTCACTGCCTGATGTGACTGTGTTTTGACATATAAGTCTGATTACTTGTTAGTTTGCATCTGTTTTCATTTGTCTCGGCTGTCTACTCTCTTGTCTCACAATAAATCATTTAGACAGCTTGTCTTTCCAACAGAAGACGCCTCCCTGTGAAGAGGTTCCTGAACTGAGTCAATGTAAATCAGTTGACATGCACCTGCAAATATCTGTCCCACCTCTGCCGTCAGAAAGAAACACAAGCTTGTTGTTTCATATTTAGCTGAGGAGGAACAAAACGAGTAGTTCTGGTTTGTGTCGGCTAACTTTGTAGCCGTGGTTTCTTCTGTTTAATTTCTTCGGTCATGTTATGACTCTGATGCGGATCAGATCAGAATCAGTTTGTTCTGTTCAGTGAAGAGTGAATCATGGTGAGTTTAAAATTTTTTTTTATCTTTGTTGAAACTAAATGGATCCATTGAAGATCTTTAGGGTCGATTTATAGTTTGGCTTGAACATTTGAACTTAAGTTAGTAGACTGTACGTGTTGAAGCGTTAATTCATTGTGCTTTTGTTGTTGTGTGCTAGATGTGTATCTTACTCTAACACATCCTGACACATTTAATGAACACGTCTCTTCTGTCATTAAGTACACGAGGTGATTTAGTGATTATGGCCTCTTGTTTACTCTGTCTTCACCTTCAGCTGCTGATTACTGAAGGAGAAACGCTGCTGTGTTGGTTAATATGTAACGTTCATGAAAGGGTTTTCCATTACGTTCTATTGTCTGCCTCATCAGCTGATTTTCAGCCATGAGTTGAAGGTCGGCACAGGCTGAAGAGTGACCAGAGGTAGTAAGCCCACCTTAACTGGCCATGGCTTCACCTGGAGGCCCAGCATAGGGGTCGGTTCTACCCAAACAGCTTAAAGTCCTGTTTCCTCTTATAGGACACAGATCGTTTGGCTGTCATTTTAGGAAGTCGTCTAATCTTAGCCGTGAAACTTACCCCTTGCTCAGAGGGCTGCTGGGTATGGGCTTGTTGTTGGGTGCTTGTGAACTCAGTGTTGTATGCTACCTGCGTGCTGTGGGAGGAAGTTAGAATGAGAGTTACAGGTAAGCTGCATGCATAGATTGTTAGAATAATAGGTCAGTGTTGATGATGCAACAGCCCATCGTACTCTCATGTGTGACTGCACAGATGTTGGTGTATGCCTGCTATGGGGGGGGGGGGGGACTATGCACCCTGCAGCATTACTGTGCTCAACAGACCAAAATAACATCTAGCTTTTACTCTTCAACCTTAATATGATACCAAAACACAGAAAAACATGGTTTGTTGGAGTCTTAAAGTCTTGAACTGTGGAGTAAGTCCACCCAGTATTAGTGAGTTGTTATGCAACCGGCTCAAAGCACATGTTTCCTGCAGGATATTCATATAAATGCTAATATATACTAAAAGTTAGAATAGTTAATTATAAAAAAAGTGTGTGTTCCACATTAAGATATCATGAACTAATATTATGTTGAACAAAGAAGCAAAAATACAAAAAGTGCAGAATAGTCCTAGAAGGACAGGAAGGTTTGATGCAGCTTTATTTTTTTAGTTTCTAACTTTAAATATGCTCTCGCTTCCTCGTTCCCTCAGTGAGGTTTCCATTTTCATTACATGCAGTCAATTGATCGCTCACGTATTTTAAAAACAACATTACCGTCTTAAAAAAAATTTATTTTTACAAAGTGCAATAGAAGCTAAAAATAAAATAATAGTAATGTCCACAAAACACAAAATTTGGGATCATCAGCCTGCCTATTATTAGATCGGATATTCTGCATTTTTCCTTCCCCCCCCCAATTGCTAATAAAAAATGATTTAAAAAGTAATTTTAAATCTCCACTGAAAGAGCTAAATCTGCAAAGTCACTGGTAACTAAAGCTATTGAATAAATGTAGTTGATTAAATAGTACAAATTTTCTCCACTAATATTTGCCTCTGAAAGGTAGTGGAGTAATAGTATAAAGTTACAGAGATACTCGAGTAAATCACAAGTACTTCAAAGTTACACTTAGTTACAGTACTTTTACTATTTATTCTAAATTTTGACACCAATATTTTCATTTTTACTGCTACTGCACTGGTTCTAAATATCTGTTATTGGCCCCATTGATCACTCATAATTTTGTGTCAGCCCTGAAGTAAACATCATTCAATCCCTACAAAAGTACAGTATTACAGCAGCATTTACAGTATTGCAGCCTTCATCTTTCAGCTTTTTACATTAGTGATGCTGGCTATGATGCTCAGTGGCTTTTTCTTATTTTGCCTACTCCTTTCTTCAGGTTTGCATTCTTGCAGCTCATGGAACCTGATACTTGGGAGATGTTTGTTTGTATTTTCCTTGTTGATAATGTATTTGCATGAGGTTGATGAGAAGAGTTTTTTTTTGTTTGTTTGTTTTTGTTTCTGGGTCTTTTGAATTCTCATATCGTTAAAACCTTAAATGACATAAAATCTGTGATAATTAATATTTTCCTCATTGATGATGTAGTATTTCACCCACCTGCATGCCATTCTCTATCAGAATGCTTATTTTGATGTGCTGACCTTTTACACACACTGGGATGTGCAGCCGCCGTCCTTCAGAGGGTTCACTACCAGGGAAATGCATACCTGTCCCTCAGTGAGACTCAGTGAGTCAGGCTGTTTAAATAGGAATGTGCCAGATGCAGGCGTACCTGGCTTTAGAGGGGAATCAGAAATGACAGCACCCAAAACACACACACAAATACAATCCCTTTCCATCGTGCGCCTTACTTTGTGCTGAGATTATGCGCCATTTAAATAGCAAACAGGAGTTAGAAATGCCCCGAATGCACATGCACCTTGAACTTTAGACCAGCTATACTTGCACATACATACAGGGTTATGCTCGATGGTGAACCCTGACTCTTTGAAGATGCTTCCTAAAATACTTGTTCATTCGTAGCATCTCTCTCTATTTGTTTCTTTCCATGAAACTTATTTTTAGTTATTGTGCTGCTCAAAGTGCTTTTGGTGACGAGGAGTGTCAAACTCTTCCAACAAGAGGTTCCAACTCAGCCTTTATTTGTATCCTAGTGCATCAGATTTTCCCCCATAATGACTCATTGACACAGAGTGCATGCTGTCTAAAAGCTGAAAGTCTGGTAGGAAAGATACTGGTAAATCATTGCAGTAATTCACTTTGACTTATTACGATAGCTCATTTCAGTGTGAGGGAGAGAAGCTTAGAGGAGGAAGGACTTCAGACTTTTGAGCAACATGTCTGACTGCCTTCTGTTGTGGTATTGGATCAGTCTAGTGTGCTCTGTAAAGGTTTGTTCATATCTCTTTCCTCTCTTTATGAGATCTATAATCAGACGAGCAGTGTGGATTTAGACACACGAGCTTGTTGACATGCACTGCGCTGCTTTATTTGGGTGCTTACTGCAAACAAGGAATTGCGTGTGATGCAGATGAGTGAAAGCTCGACTGCACGGTAACTGCAGAGTGACCTTTCAGATGCTCCCTCAGAAGGTCGTGATTGATGTGCAGGCAGGTCTGCCTCTCGTACCATTATGGACGATGTAAATTTATGAGCAATGGCTGTGACAGATTTACA
The DNA here is from genome assembly GCA_037577475.1 of Chaunax sp. Z400. Lineage (NCBI taxonomy): Eukaryota > Metazoa > Chordata > Actinopteri > Lophiiformes > Chaunacidae > Chaunax > Chaunax sp. Z400. The sequence continues at coordinate 20,751,351 of CM075187.1, read as the reverse complement.
TGTTTGGTGCATCAACTTGATGAAGTACTTCACTTAACTTTACTTTCATTTCTTTGTAATAGACTGTGTTAGTTCTGTCTGAGTGTATCCTGTTTCTCTCACATCATAATGGCCAACAAAAACTTTAAAAATATTTTTTCCAGCTTCTTTGTTCTGATTTCCCCTGGTGGAAAAAAGGAAACCAATATAAAGAAGTAGTTCTCCCCTATTCCCAAAGTCCTTAAAATAATAATAAGCAGTAATAAACCAAGAAATATAGACAACATGCATATGAGCTGCAGATTTTGCTGACCCTTAAACACCCCCTTAAAGACCACTAGGGGGCCTAGATCCCATTTTTGGAGCGAGTGATCAACAGGATAGAGGATCTGAGGTCAGTCTTCCTGCTGGTAAATAGAATCTGAAGTCATAATGTCTTCTGTCTAAAAATGGCCTGGGTCTGTCTGAGCCAACCTATACCTGCATCTTTACTCCCCCAGATGCTCATTTAACACACCAGTCCTCCCTGCAAGCTCATGAAGTCGACTTTTCCTCCTCATGTCGGCTCTTTTTTTTTTTTAAAGAGGAGAATAGCTCTTTTGTTCCTGCTCATAATATATCCATTGATGATGACCAGGCCAGTGCACACAGGACCTCTTATGTTCATAAATGTCAGTTGCAAACACACCTGTGAAAAAGCCGAGGTCAGCGCGGTCGTTCACATTAAGTGGGCTTCAGATCTCACAAAGAGAGTCTTTTGTGAAATGGAACATGAAATGCATGTCGCACCACTCATGAACAATGGAAACGTTGCTTTAAAAAAATTTTTTTTGTATTGCTTCTCGGTTTAACTTTACATTTGTGTAAGCAGGAAGTACTTCCACTGACCCATAATGTAACAACTTAAATGCCAAAGTTCAAGGTTCTCAAAGTTGTAAATCAGCATTTTATCGACAGGACTAGATGTTTGCAAAGCAACATTTTCTGGTGTTCATATGTATATTTTAGAACTTTGCTAATTGCACGTGCCTCTTAACAGCTAACTTGATATGTGAGTAAATGTTTCCAATGTGTGTCTTGTCCCAGTTTGCAGGCTGCATGGTAATCTGGACTTGATGCATGGCAGTTGCATGACCACAGTAAGTCTTGTGGTGGGACTGAGAGAACACAGCTGCCACCATGGCTCAAACCGTGCACGTGAACGGCAACGGCTCAGGTAACCAACTATTCTTTCCATTTTTTTATATTGTTTGTGCATGTTTTGGTGAGGCTGTAGCATGTGTAGCATCATATTAATAATGAGACGAAGGTTAAAGTTTGTCACACCAGCATGTCACACCTGCAGTACACATGGTTGGTCCTGTTGATTCCCGGCTGCCTCATGAACAATATGTTCTCATCGTTACTAGAATAACTCTAGCTGGATGAGGATACAATTGGGCTAAATGTAGACCAGGTGTCCAGTTTCAAGCTTATTTCAGGCCTTTGTATTAAGCCTGTCAGCTTGTGTGTCACATCTACCACCAAACACTTTACCAAGATGATTTTCAAAGATTATATTTTTACCTTTAAGTTATTCAGTAACTTTTTGTAGGCATAAAAACAGAGAAAGTCCTGAAAATGTAGGACAAGTAACATGTATGGCTTTGGAGCATCTTGCTAACTTATCACTTTATCACATCGGTAATTGTATGTGATGTTGCACATATTTGCCATGCTATGATATATGACATTACAAATCTTTAAAATGATCAAATCAATGTTAACTTTGTTGAACTGTTTTTCAATTGCATTTAATCACATTAAACAAACCTTTTACCAATTAAAACCAAATAATTCAGTGTTTAATTGCAATTCTCCTGGCATTATTAATGCAGATAACACATTTTGTAAATGGAGCTCAAAATGTGATGTACCACCGTAAACAACAAAAATTATTACCATGTCCTTCTTGTATCTGTCAGTATGAATTAATTGAATATCACTGTGAAATTTGATTTAGCAGAAGATGTGTTCAAATTAGAAAAACACTGAAAAAATGTCTGAAGAATGTTTTGATTTTGCTGCATGTTTTTCTTCACAAAGTCTCCTCACATGCTTGCAGGAATGTTAAACATTAGCTTACAGTGGACAAAGAACATCACTTATTGTACAAACTGAGTCGCTCCTCTGTAAATTATAACACACTGAGGTTTGTGTGCATTCACACGACGCACATGAAGAGAAGATTTCCTCGCTTCAGTGTGAAATAAACGCCGTCAGCCGAGGCGTAGCTCTGAACTCGCACCTGCAAATGGTTCACATTCCTGGCCAGACTAACAGGAGAGAGTGAAGCGTCTTACTTCCAAATCCCTCCAGGAATGCCCAGCATGCAGGACAGATGCTTTCAGGACACCAGCGTGCCGTCCTTAGCGTCAGTCTGCCACCACCGCCCATACGACTCTAAGATGTGATACCTTTTTAGTATGTAAATCTAGTGGATTCACTCCCAAGGCTAAAACCCCAACAGAGGGCACTTATTGGCAATTTTTGCTGAATGTGAAAAATGCTGAGTAATTCTACATTAATACTGTTCACATCCTCTTCATGCAAAATATATTAATAGCTTCCCAGCAGGGTTGGCAATTAACATACCAATGTAGTCACCTGCTGGACTGAAAGAATTTCAAGAGCACCGTAAAGCCTGTAGTTCTCCAGTGTGGTGAGCAGTGCTAAAAAATGGGTAATAGTCACTTATTAAGTTGGTGATCTAACGTTGGTTATGAGGAAAAACTCAAATCGGTTTCTCTGCATCTGTGTCATTTCATTTAGAAGCTAAAAGAAGCTAAGTTTTCACCAGTTGTGAAGTTTTCCGTTTGTTTGCAGAGACCAAGGGACATTTGCAGAAGTTTAGTTTACTGATAATGAGGAGCACGACTCAGCCTGTTAAACACTTTGAACAATGTCCTCTGAACCTCTGGAGGAGCTTTGTCAAGTCTGAGACAGTATCAGAAATGATGTCATCAAGGTCTGCAGGGACACTCTACTGCTTCAGATTTATAGACTGTTGTATAGTAAGTGTTTCATGATATTGCTGGTGTTGCCGTCTTTACACACAACTACTGTACTACCATTTTATATATGTTGCATTTAACTGCAATTTTATTAAATGTAGTAAAGTGAGCCTGTACTTCCTAAAGTTTTGCCCTGTCAGCATTGACTGGAGAGCACAGAATGTAAACCCACTGTTACACAATGTCAAATATAATCACTTGACTCATGCATGAGAATGCCAGCTATGGTATGTCAGAATAAATCAACATTACACAAGTACAGATAGCAGCACAGTTTGTCCAAGAGGACTTCAAAATTACAGTACTGACCAATCAGAAATTGATCCCAGGTCAGTACCTGTCTTTGTATCCATCTCTATTGCTAACAGGTTTAGCATATCAACTTCAGTCGTAAGTCTAGTGTGGGTCCATCACCCAACAAGAGACTCTGCATCTCTGCAAAATTGCTATGTTAACAGTAACTCGTCCTCACATAGAGAATACAAGATATAGGATGTTTCTGTCACTAAGAGAAGGAACATTTAGTCTATCAAACAAGAAGAACAGGTCAGCTCAGGTCATTCGTGTTCTGTTATAAAATAATATTTCAACTCTATTTTCAGTGAAGTGCCTGCTGTAAAGGAACATGCAGACACTGTAGAAGCTTTATATTAATACTGGTGAATAAAGGGACTATTGCATATTGATTTTTATTGATTTTGCATTGTAGCAGACATGAAATATGTGGTTTGAGTCTCAACACAAGACATAATATTGCCTTTCAGTGTGCAGTGAGGCTTCTCTCAGATGAAGAACCTGCCAAGTGAGGGATGCTGACATTTTTGCAGGAATTGCAGGAAGATTACAAATTATTATGATCTGAAATGTTATTCTTGCTGTTAAATCAACATTAAAAAAAGAAGAACTGCCCACTAAAACCACCTTCCCTTTAGAAATGAAGTGAAAATAAAAACCCTGCAGAGGCTGAGTCATGGCTCAGAGGAAACCAGGATGGCTTTGGCCTGACAGGAATGTGACAGACAACCCAGAGAGCTGCAGTCAGAGTGGGTCTGATGGGTCCACCCCCCCCCCAAAAAAAAGTGGTTTTGTTTCAGACCCATCTGCCACTTGAAATACCCTGTTGTACTGTTTTCTTACTGTGCCCATTAGTCACTTTCCTATTGTGTTTGTGTGTTTATGTAAGCGCTGTGTGCTTATAATATGGGGGCATGGTGCTGTGTCTTTGTAAACTAATGATAAGTGTTTCATTCACCGGTCCTGATACTCAGGACACTTAGTGTGTTTACACAACAGTGTTTGCTGGATAGATGTAGACTCTATGTTGGCGTGCATTAATCCATTCATTGTCGGGATTTGAAAGGTGCCTGCTTGTGCAGCCACTAGGGCTGAACAGTGTATTGTTTTAGCATCAACAATGAATGCACATACATTATAGTCAGGCCAAGAAATGCTATGTAGTGAAGCACGACATAAACCATTTTCCTTCTTTAATGAGGCATGTGAAATATAAATAGTCCATCTGACAAATAGTTTTCATAACATTTGACTTGTTTTACTTCCAGTGACAGTCATTCCTTGCGTGTGCAGATTAAGTTGCTGGGAGTAGCTTAGCATTAACACTGGACATGGAGAAAATGGCTAATCGTGCATTATTTCTTTTTTATTTAGTTTTATGCTTTTGCTTCTTAGCACCAATTAAACAATCACGATATAATGTGTTAATTAGTTCCCATAGTTACTCATTTGCTGTTTCACTTTTACATCGGGGTTTGAAAAATTGCTACATCGGCTATTATTATTATTTAGCTGATCAGTTGAGCTGCAGTGACATTTCCATCACCTGCACTTTGTGTTTAGTGCTAATAAGGAAGTGTTAGCATGCCAAAACAAAATAATATTTGTATGCTAAACGTTTCACCTGCAAGTTGCAGATGTTTTTCACGGTGAGCATGATGGCAGCATTTAGGTCAAAGCTCCACTGTACCTAGTACAGCCTCTCATAGCATTTGACTATAGACTCTATAGCATGACTATAGACTCCTAGACTTGTTAAGATGATGTAGAGTTAGAACAGTTGTCCATTCTGTTGCATATATATCTGCAAGTAATGCAGATATATTGCAAAACAAAGTTATTTTTCTGCTGCTATTGTAGCATGTCTATTCATGGCGGTGCTCTGCAGGCCTAAAGATTTTTTTTCCTATCCTTTGCTTTAATAAACCAGCCTGCACACTCGCTGTGTCTTTGACATTTTTGTTTTGCTTGACCATCTATGAGAAAAGGCTGAAATGGGCAGAGTTTTTCAAGCAGGTTCGATGTTTGCAGAGGAAGCTCAAACATTTCCTCCAGTCTGCATCATCATGTCCAGGGTTGAGTTGTTGAATTTGGCAGCAGAGTCTGGCACGGCCCTGTGAGTTTCTTGAAGAAGCTAATAGATTACAGTTAGGGGGCTCTGCTCTATCTGTCCTGCCTGGGTTCAATTTTAAAAGGGTCAGGAATGCACAGCTCTAACGCACTTCACTGAAAGAAAACAGGAAACAAAACAAAAGACAATGAAGAGATTGATCTAGCTGTTCCTGGTGTTGAGCTGCTGCAGTATGAGGTGCTGATCAAACCTTGGCTGCTTTTCCTATGAGTAATTAGGCGTCTAGAGTTCATTCAGAGCCAGGAAATACCAGGCTGCTTGTATGAGGACTGTGTGTGTGCTTGTGTTAGACCTCTAGAGTCCCCTCCACCCAGGCACTTGCATCATGTTTTGCTCTCTCTGTGTAATGCACGGAGTTTGAATAGTACATTGTATTGTTACTCTCTGTACTCTCAGTGACGCATTTTGTCAGTGTTACAATGAGTTTCACGTGGACAATAAAACGACAATAATGAGAGAAGCGTTGTCCCACAGCTACCCCCTCATTTATCGATGGTGATGGAGAGCTCTGTCTAACATGCTTAACTTTTCAACTTGAAATCTGGTGAAAGTTAAGGTCATAACGTATGTTTCACATCATTTTATTCTCATTCATGCATTCAGTGACTCTGTGTCCTGTCCTGAAGCATCTGCATTTATGTTGCTCCACTCATTCAGATTTATTTTTTCTGCATGTTGTCAAACAGGATATTTTTATTGAGTAGATGTATGGAATTAAAAAAAACAGTGGAATAAAGTTTTGCACTTCTGACAGATTTCTTTGGGTGCTTTGTGATTAGGTAGGGGGTGAATCACAGCTAGCCTGTCTTCTATTGTACGTTTCCAATAAATAGATAAGTTCTTTCATTTATAAAACATAAGAAAACACAGAAAAATGTATTTCATCTCTAACCAATATATATACAGTTTACTCATATATATTTAAAAGGAATTAGCTAAAACGTCTCATTTTACATGCTAGAACCAACTGTTTTTTTTCTTTTCTTGATAAATCACTTAAAAGATTAATTAATCAGTATCGATATTGGTAAGTAGTGACTTTTCAACCCAAAGACTCTTGGTGTAAAACATGTTACACTCATAAAAAACCTCAACTGTGGCCATCAGTGCATCATAAGCTGTATGCTTTCTGTTATGGAGAAGCCTCTAGTGTGGTCAGTGTGTCTGAGCTGCTTGATCATTTTTAGGTTTTATTTGTTGACATCTGCTACCTGTGATAATCCATCCATGATTAAGTGAGTGGTTTCATTGTATAACAAACAACTGGTCGATATATTTAGACTATAGCCTAATTTATTTAGTCTCTGAGGCCACTGTGGATAAATTAAAAGGCATTTGTCAGCTCTGTATTTAAACTTTTACTTAGCCAGTTCAAAATAAGCCAAACCCTGCTTGTATTTTTCCTCACAGATTAACATCAAGGCCCAGGCTTTTCAGTGAAACATTTTAAGAGCAAACACAGGGAGAGAGATCACAGACTGGAAGTGACTGAAAGATTTCAGTCGGTGCAGCATTTCATATGAAACTTGGAGAGAAATCATGAGACGCCCCAAAGCTTGGCTGTATTTAAAGAAATTTTATGCAGAGCACATGTCTGTTAAACTGGATATGGCTAAAACATATGCGCCCCACTAATATCACATGTATACGTTGGTGAATTTGGATGCAAAGTTAAGTAATAATTAGACTGTGGCTTCTTTGGATACCAATGTGTTTTACTTAATTCAAAGTGTGTTCAGTGAGCACATGGTTTTTAACATTTTTAACAGCCGCATTTTCTTGGTGATCACATCTAATAGCGAATATCTTCTTTGAAGAATGAATCTACAGCTAATTCATGATAATTAAACTTCGATGTTTTGATATCTTAGCTTGAGAGCTACTCTGAATGCCACACTCTGAATGCTACTTTTAATTTGTTGACTTGACACTTACATAAGGATTGGTTCAGTAATTAAAAACAGCCCCCAAAAAGAATGTTTAAGTATTTCTATCAAACTAAATTGTATTTGGGTAAGCTTTAATATACAGCTGTCACACTGTTCAATAAAGTCGTGATGTTAAAATGTAAAAAAACAAAACAAAAAACAAAACAACTTTGCAGCGCTTGTTTTGGTATTGTTGCATGACAGAGGATTAATGATTATTCATTATTTACTGTCAGAAAAGGTCGATGGTATGATTTTAATGTCAGTTTGCTCACATTCACCTATGATAGAGGTTATGTTCTCATCACATCAGTACAAATTAAGTTTTTCCAGTTGCGAGGGCATCTGTGTCCTTGGACACAAAGTTCTTCTTCTGTCCTGACTTGCTTAGCTGAACAGCCAATCGGAGGGATTTCTCACAGAAGGGCTCTGGTGACTAAGATCAGGCCGTGCCAACAGTGCAGGACACACTGCAAAAAAAGTAGGACCACAGACGTTCACCAATGGCGGAGCTTTGGACTGGTGTATCAGAGTGCATACGCAAGAGAGTGGTCATGCTAGGGCTTAGGGGAGCTTATACCTAAAAAGAACACCATGTCTGTCGTTTGGGCAATGTGGGCGGAAAAAGTATATAAAATAATTGTTCATAAATCGTAATTGAAATAATCGTGATGTTAATTTGAAATCGTATTATCCACCACTAGGTCATGCTATTGAGGTTTAAGCTACCGCACTTATGAAGGAACGTTTGATGGTGCAACCTCACCGGCTAATTTCTCACCAATATTTTTACCCATTTCGTATAATGCAGAGGTGAATAAAGTGGGATGTCTTACGAGGGTGGAGGTCCCAGAATACTAGCAGTGTTCAGTCATCTGTGTGGAGCTCATTTTGCTTTAAAAGGTTTCACTTCATCTGTAAAAAATGTTCCATTCTCTGGTTGTGTAAACAGTTTTAAGCAGAGATGGTTGTACAATAAGATGTCAGATACCATATTTAGCAACAAATGCTGACCTGGTTTTAATAGCTGTAAAAAGAGCAGTTAAATTTAGGAAAGAACAGCGTGCTGCCTCGCGCGGATGGCTGTCTAAATGTTGTGTCATCCCTGTCAATTTGACAATGTAACAGCTGTTGATAACTGGAGCAGACTCCCGGTCTCCTCTCAGTGTCACTGTTGGCTCCCTGTCACTGAAGTGTGACCCCCTTCAGTTGTCCCATGTTGATGAGGTCATCCTTCAGCTGTTCGGGGTCTCTGTAGTACCAGAGGACTGCCTGGTTCTTCTGTGTATGTATGTATGTATGTGTCTGTGTGTGTGTGTCTGAGAGAGACACATGGTTGGTCAGTGTTCAGTAACTCGTGCCACGGAGAGTCGTCAAAGCCAGACAGCACAAGACTGTGACTGTGCTGCCTCAGAGATTATTTGTACCAGAGGAAAAGAACGGGGCGTGTTTATTTGAGGGCAGTCCAGAAGAAAACACAACCTGGTCTTTGTCTAAGAAGCGCACTTACCGAAATGATAGATACCATTACATGCATACATGTTACTTCCACAAAATAGAAGAAGAGAGCTTTATTTTGGCTCAGACTGATATGATTACATACTTGAAAAGTTGAAATTAACTTCTGATTCATAATATATTCTATTCTAGTTCAGCACATTTTTTTTCTTTCAGAAAATAGTGACAGATGGTCATTATAATTTGCCAGAGCTTTTGGTGAGATCTTTTTTTTTTCCACTCCAATAGTCTAAAACCAAATTTATTAACAAGGAAAAGCAGAAACCTCACAATGGAGTTGCTGGAACCAGAGTCTGTCTGGAACTGGTAAATGTCCTAAACGATGACATGATTATCAATATAGTTGATGATGAACTTCCTGCTGATCGATGAAGCAATAAATCCTCATATAATTTCAGCACGACAGCACTTACAGAGAAACCAGCGTTGTTGGAAATAAATAGTCAGACATTCTGATAATCGATTAATAATGTAATGGTTTTTAGAAGCAAACAATCATTCGATCAATCAATCCATTGTTTAACCGTTATCTCAAGATGCCAATCATGGGTTGGTCCTGTTGTAGCTTTTGACAACCAGTTTCAGTCTGTAGACTAAAACAATTGATAAAATGCTAATAAAAAAATTATTTGCAACCTTGTATGATATAAAATTAAAGATTATGTTTATACCTAGATAGAAAGCTGCATCAACTTTAAATAGCACTCTATTTGGTGAAAGTGTATTCTGCAGAGTTTGGCATGTATGGTATTAAAGCTATTTGTCTCCACAACAGGCTGTTATTGTCATCAGTTCACCTCCCCTTCACTGAATAACAGGACTCTTATTTGGCTAGGAAAGCTCACAACATTAGAGCTCAGCTCAGAGCCTCACAGGATTGGAGGAGGCAGCTGTCCAATAGTGCGCTGGAGGAGTGCTGTGCTTAGTTTACACCAATAGTGAAACTTTTTTCCCCCTTATGGAGAGAGAATTGGGAAAGAGTGCATAGAGTGAGGAGAAACAGCAGTTCTGCAGCTCTAACAGGCTGATCTCAGTTCAATAGAATCCTGTCCTCTAAAACAGCCATTGGAGAGAAGGAGTGAGGAAGAAAAAGTAAAAATGGAGAGAGTGCTCTGAGGTGAGTGAACAACTAGGTGGTGAGGTTTTAGCAGCTGGCTTAGCCTTGTAATTCCCTTCTCTGTGTTAGCTGAATGGAAAGGATTGACAGAAGTTGCCTGAGCTGGGTGGACTGGAAAAGAAGAGCAGAGCTGTTTATTTCAAGCCTCTGTTTGTTTTAGTCGCGAGAGTTCCAGGCATACCAAGAACAAGACGCTGTATTTAGCCAACACAGTGTGACTGTAGTGGAGTCTACTAATGGCCTGGAAAGCTGCTGGCTCTATAGACTCCTTTTCAGCTAGATGTGAGAGTTTGGACTTTGATTTAAGCAGCTTTGAATAATCTGTACAGTTTACAAAATTTAGAAGCTTTAGAAATTCATTGTTAATTGTTTTTTATTACAGTCTTCAAACTCTGTTGATCATTAATAGCTCATTTTTGTTTGCAAAAACTCAGACATTGACATTAGGGATGGATTTTGGACTAGGAAATATTGACATTATCTGTTTCTTCTGTCTTGCTGCCCCTTTGGTTCTTCTCTTATCAAAGCTTTGTAAACAGCAGCATGTTCATCTGTCACAAGCTTTGCACTCAACATTTTAATTTCCTCAAATCTCACCAGCCTAAATTGAAGGACAACCACATTTTTTTTACTGTTGAAATATATTATGTAACTTGTTTTTTGTGTAAGCTTTGCATACTTGAAGTCAAATAGTTTTGGGATGACTTGAACCACTCCTTGCCAAAGTGATTATCACTCACACTTTTCCTGCAGAGATGTGAGAAACCTGAGACATGTTTGTACTTGCACTGTGAAATTATGATGATTGTCAGAGGCTGAGGAAGCACGTTAGCTGACGCTCCAGCTGTTACAACAAATATATTCTTAAATTCAAATTACCTCTACGTCACAATTGTTTACAAATGCAGCAAATATAATTATGTAGCACTTTTTGTGTCTTCATAAAAGAAAACAAAAATCATAACTCTTAACTAATAATATGTTCTTGTGTTCTCTTTTTTAGAAAAAGGACAAAAATGCCCAAGCACAGAAGACGAGAAGGACTCTGTGGACACTTACTATGTTGAAACACCTTATGGTTATCAGCTAGACCTTGACTTCCTCAAATATGTCAATGACATTGAGAGGGGCAACACCATTAAGAAGCTGAGTATCCAGAGGAAGCCCAAAGGGGCCAAACCCTTGTCAGTGCCTCGGGGAAGCACTGGCGGGGGCAGCACTCGGGTTGAATGGACCTCCACAGATTCCCTGTCCTCCTCAAACAGCGACGACAAGCAATCACCAGTCTTCAACTCCAGGCCTCAAATTGCTGCACCGTTGACCCCCACCCTCTCTAGGGCAACCTGTGACGTTCCCAAACAGCAATCCTATTTGAACATCACTGAGCAGAAACCACTTCTGCCTCCTCCTTCACCCAGGTTTGCCCCTCGTCATAACCCCCAAGTGGAGAGAACCCTCATGGAGACACGTCTTCGCCTCGAACAGGAGCGTCTGTTCATGCAGCCGCACAGCGAGCCTGCGATGCCCCGCCGCCGTCTCGCCAGCTTTGGCGGCATGGGCTCCAGTAGCTCGTCCTCTTACTCAAGCTCCATGGCCCCTAGCCAAATCTCTCCCAGCACCCATCAGCCTCTGTTAATCAATGGTCACCTCCCCAATGGAGAGTATAACCCCTACTACCCACCATCAATGGGCAGTTCCATCCGCCACAGCCCCATGAGCTCTGGCGTGGCCACACCTGTGACAAATGTCAGTCCATTACATCTTCAACAGATTCGGGAGCAGATGGTTGTTGCCCTCAAGAGGCTGAAAGAGCTAGAGGAGCAGGTGAAAACCATTCCCATCTTACAGGTTAAGATCGCTGTTCTTCAGGAAGAAAAAAGACAATTGGCTGCTCAGTCCAAAAATCAAGGTGCTTTTGGCTTCCGCAAGCGCTCCTACAGTGTAGGCAGTGCTGATCAAATGGAGAACCCGGGCCCCATCCAAAAACAAACAGAGCTGCATATCATGGAGCCTGAAGCCCAGGAACAGAGTGCTCAGCGGTTGGAGGAGTTCAGACGCCTGGCTGCAGAAGTCCAAGCTCTGGAGAAGACAACCCAGGAAAATAATATAACTGAAATTCAACCTCATAAGCTCATGCACAATCAGGCCCACCATAAGTCCATTGGCATAGTTACTGATGAAAACATGAACAACCTTCCTATCATTCAGAGGAAGTTGAAAAATGAACATTGTTTCCGGGATGTGGGGGTATCAACGGAGCGGCGGGAAATGTGCAGCGCTGCGGTTGGTGTGACCGAAGCCATGCTGGGCGTAACCAGTGAAGCTGAGAAAGAGATTGAGCTCCAGCACCAGACCATCGAAGCACTGAAGGAGAAGATCTACCGCTTGGAGGTGCAGCTGAAAGAAACGACTCATGAAATGGAAATGGGAAAGCTAAAACTGGAGCTCCAAGTGGCTGGTGGTTCGAATAAGAAAAAAGCGGACAAAGGTTTGATGGCTAGGCCTGAGATGTACAATGTCTCTGTGGAGGCCAAAGTCCAGATGCACAGCCAGGGAGTGGGCAATCATCTGGAAATCAGCCATGCCAATACAGCTAAAACTCCACAATGCCACACCATAGGAGTGTCCTGTCAACCCAGTGTGCACAGTGTTTCCTCAGGCCCAGAGATCCCGATGGACCGGTGGGTGGTGCACGAGCGCGTGGAGGTAAAAGACCAGTGTGTAGGTAGATGGGTGGAAACATGCCACCAGCAGGTAGGCATGGAGCTGAATGTTTGTGAGGTTGGAGTTAACACTGAGGAATCAGTAGACAGCTTGGCTTTCTGCAAGCCCATGACAGAGTTGATCAAAGAGTCGAGATCAGTTGGCTGCGGAGATTGTTCAGTGGATGTGATCGTTAGTCCTATCAAGACGCTGGTGTCACAGGGAACGGAACCAGATTTCGTCAGCAAAGTGGACTCTGGTGTCATGGCTGTTCCTGAGTCCGCAACTCAGCAGACCAATACTGACAGAGAAGTTGTTGTGAGCAAATCCACCAACACTAAAACAACTGTCCTGACTGACTCTTTCACTGATATGGGGTTGATCACTTGTGACAAGCGCACCAACACAGCCGTGACTGAAACGAGGACGGTTGCTGCTGGGGAAGGACTTGTCAAAGATATTCTCTCTACAGCAAAGATGCGTTCGATTGCTGTTGGAACCACCACAGACAGCGAGTCATTCCTTGGCAAATCAAGTTCTAAAACCAAAGAATGTGGGGTTGGGCCAGTTAGCATCCATGAGAACTTCTTGGTTGGCTTAAAAACCAGGAATATAGCATGTGGCCCCTCCCAGCCAACGGAATCTGCCACAAGCAGTAGCAAAGAGACAATTGAGGCTGCACCACTGCAAGCTCAGGCCCAGAGTGGCGTTGGACTGGACCATTACATTGAGCGGGTGCAAAAACTGCTGCAGGAGCAGCAAATGCTGCTGGCTGAAAACTACAGCGAGCTTGCAGATGCTTTTGGTCAGCCCCAGTCCCAGTTTGGATCCATCAACAATCAGCTGGTCAGCACACTCTCGTCCATCAACACGGTCGTGAAGTACGGAAGTGCTGAGGACATCCTCAAGCTGCAGTCAGACTCTGCGAACTTAAATAAAGGTGAGAGGTTAACCACATCCAGCACTGAGGATGCTCGTGTGTCCACATGGATCCCAAATGTTGCAAAAAACATTCCAAGCAATAAAAGCATAGCTTCATGTGCAGACAGCAGAATAAGTACATACAGACACACATAAACCATATGTTGCTTAAATAAAATGGCTGGCAAGCAGTCAGTCAAGTATTTAGTGCTACAGGATGCATTGAAGAGGTTGTGCAGAATTTATGTTCTCCTCCTTGACATATTGCACAATCGATTAAACTAGTTTCATATGTCTGTTTTTAATGCAGTTGAACATTTTCATGATATACACAGAGTTGTGACGGAAGAACTTCAATTATGTTTTAGTAAAAACAAATCAAATGTTTTGGAGTTTGCATATGTGACTGCACATTGTCTTATTCTAGTGTAAAACATGTCAGTTCAACACTTATTGCCTATTGCTGCATTTCTCGGCACATTACCACCACCTGTTGATCAGTGAAGGGAGTCAGTGAAGGAATGTGTACTGCGTTCCCCTGAACTAGATATTTAAAACAGAGATGCACATGTGAATAAAGGAACACACAAATGGAAAAAAGATTGAAGGAAGTGAATCATTACAATTTCCAAAATGAGCTTCAGTAAATTTATATTCATTAAGAAGGAAAAAGCTTAGAAAAACAGACATTATTCAGAGAATTGGACATATAAGGTCTCATTGACAAGATTCTATGTTTATACAAATATAAAGAGAAAAAATATGAATATACAGTAAAGGATTAAACTGTTTCTTTCCTTTATATAAAGTTTCATGTGTGCTCAGAGGACAAATCAGCTGTTGTGGTGATGATCTAGAGATAATGTAGTGACAAAGTCGGATGTAGTTTAGGTCTGAAAGCCCGCACAGTTTCAGCTATACTATGGAAGATATAGTGTGGAGTGGGGCGCTTGTGGTTGGAGCGTTCACACACTGTTTAAAGAGAATCCTGATAGGATCGGACAGGCCAAAGTTATGTCTGACCCTGAAAAATGCAGCGGGGGCTTTGGACACGAACCAACAATGAGCTCATTTCTTTTTGGGAACCAGTGCTGTCGTACCAATCAGCCGCTTGTTGTTTTTGTGGGCCGCCCTGCCTTCACTAACACCTCACTGTTGATGCTGATTCATGGCTCCTTCTGAGTTGCATAACCTGCATTCATGCTGGCTGGCACATGAATGCTGGGTGATTGTCTGGGTTGTGTGCGAGCTTGTTTGTGGGTAGTTGCTGGCCTCTTTTGGAATTTAGAATCATTAATCAGATGTAGGTCCTGTTCCCGTAACTAATATCAATATAATCACAGCACGTAACACAAGAGGCTAAGTGGGAACAATAACAAAAATGCCTGTTAAGACCTTGAGAGCAGGCTGGAGTTACATTTCTGTATCCAAGTAGTTTCAAATATGATTAGAAAATAACTCAAAGCAACTTTCTCCAAGTCAGTTGGTTGTACTTTCATTTTAAACATGACACCACACACCAGACCAGGCAAACACACCATTAAAATATGTCTGTCTGTTTGTTTTAAGATGTTTCCATAGTAAATTATTACTGATGTCTCTTTTTTAAGTTGTATATAGATGTGATGAAAAATGACAATATTTCCTCATATCATTTACAAAGCATTGTTTCCATCAGCTTGCTGTTTATTCTTCTTTTTAAAAATGGATTTCTTCCAACAAGTGAATAACATTAATGTCATCATACTGTCGCTCTCATCTAATGGATATGGCTAGTGTTTGATGTACATGCCCATGTTATGTAGCAACATGCTGGCTAAGTTGACAGGCGCATTCTAGATGATTGTGCAGGAAGTGAGAGGATCCTAAAAACATTGAAAGTAGAGGCTGATCATGATTTCATTCATATCAAAAGATGGTTTTAAAAAGTCGGTTTTCGTTATTTGCATTCTTAAACTTTCAGGGGCTTTAGGATTTGTCTTGGAAATTTACCAGGCATAGCTTATGTCTTATATATTCATGATTAAATAAGCAACAGTCAAATATTATACCACTAAAATGTCTGTAGTTATTATCTAATAAAAATTTAACATGTAAAGAGATCTGCTTTATCAATATGTGCAATATATGTGGGTATGATATGATCAAACTTCACTCTGGCAACATTCAATTAGATCTGGCTAAACTGTCATTGATCCATGGAAACATATTTAACTACCTTTTTCTATCTGAACACCACCTTTTTTTGAAATCAGACACGCATATTCATGTTTGAGCTGTCCTTCCCTACCTGTGCACTGGACACTGACTTCAGTCTACTTCTCCTCCTCTCATAGAGAGCCATCAGCTGCTGTCCAGCCAGTCACTGTCTGTTTGGACAGAGCGGTCACAGATGGACAAGATTCCATCAGGCCGGAGTCCTGCTGATCAACCTGCCAGCACACCTGCGCAGCAGCAGCAGCAGCTCAATGCAGCAGAGCAGAAGAACCGTATGGACCTGCAGATGTCTACAGCGCTGCATGGTACGGCTGCCTTCACACACCTTAAACCAACACCAACACACACTGTTGGCGTGTCACAGATTTTTATTACAATCATGTCGAGCCAGAGGGGAAAAAAATAAGTACACTAACTGATGGTTGCAGGCTTTAATAGTGCAAACAGTGATAGTGTCCTATTGTAGTTGAAAAGGACAAAGACATCATGCAAATGACATCATGTAGTCATCCCAGAAAAAGGTCTTATTTTTTATTGGATAGCTTTTTCAGCAGCTTCATATCTATTACACGGTGGAATATAATCACAGCACAGACAAATTAATAGATATTGATTGTACAGTTACAAAATCAAGTACTGCATCCATCAAATATGATCAAAAACACAAACTGTCCGTCTTCCATGCAGACGCTATGCCAGGCTTGTAGGGTCTCCTCATCAGCAGTGAAATACACCATCATTTGGACAGAGATCAGACAGCTGATGTTTTTATGGACACTTTTTGGCTGTATCAAGGAAGATAAGTGAGGATCATTTCCCTGCGTGAAGTTGCTAATTATTATATTGTAAATGCAGTGTGCTGGTGTACAGACCCAAAACATTAGTGTGTAACTCTGAAGTTTTTGAAGAAAGGCTGCATTGGTTATCGATCAGATCAGATCTTACCTATCTGTCAAAACACAGGAAACTCTGATGAAGGATTCAGTTGCTTCTGAGCGCACTTACACCAATGTATACATATGCAATTACATACACGTTGATACATGAATAGACACTCTCCCACACACACTCCCTCACCATCAGCTGTCCCCCAGAGCAGCGAAGGAGACCCCCACCACTGGGGCAGGTCTTGGCAGAAGTGCTGAGTGTTCTGGCTAACGGCTGGTGTTCTGGTTTTGAAGGCCTGTAGTTAAAATGACTGAGATACTTCAGGGTTTTGGGGAAATTCCAGCATCTTGCTGACAGATTGCTTTGAAAAAGAACATGAGACGGACACTTCATGTTTACGTTCCTCCCTCCCAAAAGCTCTTGATTGTGTCAGAGAGCTTTAGTGGATCATCAGCAGTGCTGGTATGTAAATCAAGTACATTATGTCTGCTTTAGTTGAGTATTTCTATTTAATGCTTCATTATAGTTCTAATCCATTACATTTCAGAGGGAAATATTGTATGTTTTACTCGACAACATTTATCTGAAAGCTCTACTTACTATTCAGATTACTTTCATGCCATGCAGCCCCACTTTGAGTGATTTTGAATGTTTCTGATTAACTGAAGGTTGAAGTGGGTTTTTTTATGTATTGAGAAAATTCTTGTACTTCGTGAGCTAAGTACATATTTTAAAAAGCCTCTTGATTAGCTGAAAGTACATTGCCTCAAAGATGAAAACAGCAATAAAGAGCTGTTTTTCTGAGCTCGTGATCAGCTGACTTTTTAAAGATATATGTGGTTCTCACAGGACAGTCACACTCTACACACATATGATGATGAATATGATTAAACTAACCAACAGTATAGGAGGTGGTTTCATTGAGCTTAACCTTTAACCATTTTAGTGCACAGTGAGTACTTTTACTTTTGTTTTTGTTTTGTTTTTTGTATATTTTGCTGATGGTGTATACTGTACATACTTTAACTAGGTTTTGAATGTAGTATTTGTAGTGGAATATTTTGATAACTCAACAGATATCCACGGTAAACACATGCAACATTTTCCAGAGACATTTTACTCGTAGTCTTTAATGAAAGCAGCTGTATCTCATCATTAATGGCTTTATAGACTATAAAATAAAATAAATAGAATAAAAACATCTTAAACTAAAAGAAACTTAAAGGCTGTTTTATTTTTTATTTTATAATAAACTCCAGATAAATGTCACATTTACTCTGATGTTGTTTTTCACGTCCTAATGATTCTGCTGTGTTTCCTTTCTCCTTCAGGGCAGCCGTGCAGCCAGAACACCCTGAAATCCATCATGAAGAAGAAAGATGGCCGACCCGACTCTAACGGCACTAAGAAGAACCTGCAGTTTGTCGGCGTGAATGGAGGGTAAGTCTGAGAATATATTCATAAGCACTCCTGTTTAAACTTGTGTTTAATCAGCGTCAGGAAAGTTTAAGTCTTTTCCTTGAATCCAAAGATTCCTGTTGGATGTTTTTATCATGGTGACTTTGTCATGTATTGGAGTTCTTCAGTAAGTGAGGTTAAAGGTGCTGTTGTTTTACATTTACAAGCTGCAGTGTTTATGATCTTTCCTCTTAAACCTGGGCTTGTTAACGTCCATGTGGCGATCAGGACGAGAACTTGTTGCAGTCTTAAATTTTCTCTGCTTTTATCGCCCCTCTTTTTGCCGTAGGTATGAGACTACGTCAAGCGACGACTCCAGTTCAGAGGACAGCAGCTCCTCTGGGTCGGATGAAGAGGATGAGGATGAGGAGAAGGAGTATGCAGATAAGGAGGACTACAAAAAAGTGGAGAGCGCGAGCACCAGGGAGGAGTTCCAGCCAGAGGGAGCCGAGGATGTGGATAAGAAGGATGAGGAGGAAAGTTCAGAGAAGCAGGAGATGAGAGAGAGGTGCGTTAAAGAAAGTTACTTTGGAATGTTTTTATCATACTTTTCCAAAACATGAGTTCAGAATTTACTGATGTATTAGAATAAGTTGTTTTTCATTGATGAGGTTTTCTTTTGCTGGATCTCCATTTTGCATTGGTTGTTAAGAATTTGTCAGGATCTTAGGTACGTCAGGTTTTATACAGGTAGGATGGTAGGTATTGGACAAGCATGCATGTGGGATGATTGCAGTTTTTCAGAGACAGCAGGAGCCATGCTTACTTTGTTTTCTTGATAAAATGACAAATAAACCACAAGGCACAAAAGTACCCATGTAGACAATAGATCTCTTTTATCTGCATACAGTTTCTACGATGCATCTATGTAGAGAAGAAGTTAGTACGTACTGGATGTTAAACATTTGAGAAAGAAAAACTACAGCCTAGTAATGGAATCAATCTGTTGTCCAATCAGAGCTGCAAATTTGTCTTCAGTCTCACCTTAAACACATTAGATAAATAGCTGAATAATAATGATTTTAAACAGTGATTTATTTAATCACGTTTGTTCTTGCCTTTATACTTAATTGTAAGTAGTAGTTAAGTATACTTAACTGTTGGTAGACATTTGGAACATTTCACATTAATGTGGGATATAATCACTTTGAATTTTTCTAACATGGAGCAATTGGGAGGGAAGTTATTTGAACGTTGGAACAATAACTTTTGATTTGTCCAAAGATATGAGCTAAGTGAGAAGATGCTGGCTGCGTGCAACGTTCTCAAAACTCACCTCGGTGACCCGAAGGCTGTTAGCAGTAAAGATGTGGTGAGGAGTTGTTTTTTTTTAACTTTGTGCTTCATCCATGAAGCTGGTAATAACTTGTAACAATATCCGACACAGAGGTCCCATTAAATCGTGTACGGTCACTAATGAGTCCCCCTCCCGCCTCCTCAGAGAGCCTGTCTGAACACGGTGCAGCATGAGTGGTTTCGTGTGTCCAGCCAGAAGGCAGCGGTGGCGGCCATGGTGGATGACTACCTGGAGGCGTTTGGGGCCATCTCGCCGGCCGTGCTGCGCCACATCGTCAACATGGCCGACGGCAACGGCAACACGGCGCTGCACTACAGCGTGTCACACTCCAACTTTCAGGTGGTGAAACAGCTGCTGGATGCAGGTGAGAGTCGGCAGGAGTTAAGTTAGCAACAAGTTGTCATGAAAGTAGCCAAAGTGAAATTTTAAATAGATATTCCTTCATCTTCATGTGGCCACATAGCAAACATTTACTTCTTTATCTCAGTGAATATAAAAATCATTGGTAGAATCTGTTTTGTGTTAATGTTCTCTGTGGTTTAGTGTTTGTAAAATGTTTCTTAATCCATGAAATCAAGATAGTATCTGTTTTGTGTCAATGTTCTCTGTTGTGCAGTGCTTGTAAAATGTTTCTTAATCTATGAAATCGTAGATAATATCTGTTTTGCTTAAAATGCAGCCAAGGTTTTGCTTCTCTGTTTTCCACCTCACCAGAGCTTCAGCTTCACCACAGCTTTTGTGTTTCCATCCACAGTGCTCAGCTCTCTCCTCCTCCTCTTATTCATCCTCTCCTTTTCATCCTCATCTTCCTCTTTACTACATCAGTTTACTGCAGAAAGCCAATGACATGTAACTACACTGATTTCCTCTCTGCTTCTTCATCTTCTGTCTTTGGCAGCTGATCAATAGTGATCCATCACATTGTTCACAATCAGCACTATTAAGTGTTAGCAGTAAACTTACCACTGTAAATTGTAGTTAACAACCTTAAATCTATAACAACAATGCATTTGTTATCACTAATGATCTTTATTCATAATTGTGTGTATGTAGTGTAGTGTAGATGATCTCTCTATGACAACATCATACCTTGTTTAATCCTCCCAGTGTTAGAGTAATGGTGGTTTCAAACCTCAGAGCGTGTACATCCCAAATAAAAATCAGAAAACAAAACAGTTAGTGATCAAACCTGCAGCATCTGATGGGCCTACTGGTTAATACGAGAGTATTATACAATGAGAGCACTATGTCCCTGGTTTGATTCTGGCTTTAATGTCATTTCTGGCTGTCAGAATTCATAAAAAACAATCTTTGAGTGGACAAAATAGTCCAAAATTAGCTCCACCTCAACCAAGTAATAGAGTAAAACCCTGCTTTTATATTAATGAATGAGTAATAATGATCTGAAGATGTAGCATATAATAGTAGAACAGTTACAGGGGATGGAATAATTTTACTTCTAGTACTTGAAGAACATTTCCTAGATTACACTCACAATGCAGGACTTATACTTGTAACAGAGTATTTTTAGAGTGTGGCCAACATCTGAACACATCCTCCACCACAGCCATGCAGCCATTTCTCTCAGGCTCAATAGACTGTGATGAGGTCCCGGCCACTCACAGCTCTAAAGGCCTTTTGTCTCCTCTGCTTTTTGTGACCTTGTGCTCTCTGACAGCACATCCACCCCCCTGTCTCCATTGTAGCCTTTGTCCTCGCACCGTCCCAGTGCCTTAGACCTTTCCTCCCCTCAGCGGCAGTGTAGCCACCCTCGTACCCGCCTCAGTCCCATCCAGGCTCTGATGTCTGGTCTCTATGAAAGGTGTCAGGACTGAAAAGGCTGCCTGCAGAAAATGCAAAGGATAGGTTCTTTAAGGTTCAGACAATGACTGACGGTCCCAGGTCTTTTGTCAAGGAACAGAAGTGACACAAGTCGTTGTACATTAGTGTGTTGTTGACTGACAGGCAGCGACAGTGACAAGTCAATCACAGATAGTCATGGCATAAAGGAGTTTGATTCCCACAGAGACCACCCACACTGAAAACAGTATTCCCTTAAGCTATGGCCGAGCTTTAAACATGGTGTCAATGTGTGTGTGTGTGTTTCAGATGTGTGTAACGTGAACCAGCAGAACAAGGCGGGATACACACCCATCATGCTGGCAGCCCTGGCCGCAGTAGAGACACCGAAGGACATGCGTATTGTGGAGGAGCTCTTCAGCAAGGGTGACGTCAACGCTCGAGCCAGCCAGGTCAGTGACTGCAGGTCAGAGGTCAGAAGGCAGCGGCGGGGCAGCAACAGCCAGAGCACACGGTTTAGGATTCAACAAGTGGAGAAATGAAGGCTGATGAAGATGAAGGGCTGGCTCTCTAAGTTTATACACAAAGCAGGCAAAAATTAATCTGGACATAACAATTTTATAAAAGCTCATTTAAACAACTTAAATTTACTAGAGAGAGAGCAAAAAAACCTGATTATGTACAGGAGTTAAAAGTCTGCAAAAGCTTTTGACCAGGAAATTGAAAGCCAGATGTATTTTTACCCTGAAGAAGAAAAACAGTACTTTGGTGACACCAAGTGGTCAAAAAATATAACTGTGTGCACAGACTTGCACTGTTATTATAGGTGAGTTAACTCCAGACGTAGGACGTTCAATGATAAACTGATATTTATTAATTTTATTTAATAATACTATACAATAATAAAGTTGCATGGTTACAATATTTATCTACAGAATCCTCATCTCAACCATTCATCTTATTCTTCCACCCATATATACCAGGCTTTATCTGTTATTACTCTCGCTCCTGATTTACATCCCCGTTGGGAATAATGATCAATTCTGTATTTATTTTAATATTTAAAGTAATCTTATATTTTGTCAGAAAATGGTGACGAACGCACATTTTAAGATGTAGTGTTCAAATCGCTTGTTTTATCCAAACAACTGTCAGATTCTTTTTCTAATGATATAAGACAAAAGCAGCAAATGCTCACAATTGAGAGAGTTAAACATTTTAGCTTGATAAATAACTTTAAAAGTTAATTCATGGCAGAAACGATTTGTTGTTTTCATAATTGATCAATCAGTTTCAGTCAGTCAGTTTTCTTTCTCAAAATTCCAAACATTTCACATTCCAGCTCTTAAAAGTGAAGATTTGATGCTGTACTTTCATGTATATATGATGGTAAACTAAATGTCTTTGGAATTTGGACACCTGGTCAGATAAACCAATCTGATCAAATCACCTGGTGATACTTTTCACTAGTTTATATACTAAAAAACAATTCTTACTCCCCTGATGACTCTCAGATCTTCATATGCCTGTGTGTCTAGCCTAACCATTTAAACCCCCTTGGAGATGTTATAACATGTCTCCTCTCCGTGTTGTTGTCCCGTTTCAGGCTGGTCAGACGGGGCTGATGCTGGCGGTCAGTCACGGCAGGATGGACATGGTTCAGGCCCTGCTGGCTCACGGGGCCGATGTCAACATCCAGGATGATGAGGGTTCCACTGCGCTGATGTGTGCCAGTGAACACGGACACGTCGAGATCGTCAAACTGCTGCTGGCTCAACCCGGCTGTGACGCCACTCTGAGTGACAGCGTGAGTAACACTGAAAGGGCGCCAGGGGCGGGTATTCTCAAATACTGTACTTAAGTATGAACTTTAGGTACTTGTACTTTACTTGAGTATTTTGGTTTTATGCTACTTTGTGCTTATACTTATACAAGTGACTCGAGTCGTCGATGTGCAGAAAATTAATTGGAAACTATTTTGATAATTGTTTCAATACTTTTTCATACAAAAATGTTTAATGGTTCATTTCTCAGATGAGAGGATTTGCTGCTTTTCCTTTTGATTATTATTATAGTTTCAGTTTATTTATTTTGAGGTTTGGACTGTATTTTGAACTAAAGACAAAAATCGTGGTGTCATTTTAGACTCTTATTCGCCATCTCTTTAAAATCAATCAATTAATGTAGTCGATAATCCGCAGATTAATCTATAATTAAAATAAGCATTAATGGCAGTTTTATACAAAATATTTTTAGATGAGCTCCACCTCATTCAGCTACTGATAATCAAATGGTATAATGTATAATTTAACAGTCACAGCAGCCATTTTACTTTTTAATAATTGAAGAACATTTTCCTGATTATTCTTACTTACTTTAACTTAAGTAAGATTTTTCATATTTCAGTACCTTAAAGATTTCAATATGTCCCCCATCACTGGGAGCACTAACAGAGCAGCACTGATCCAAAATAAGCAATTTGTTAGTATCACCAAACATACATGTAAGGAATTTGAAGTGCACAGAGCAATCAATCAAAAGAAAATAAATGAAAATAATTTTTAAATTCAAGTAAAATTAGCAAACATTTCACAGTTCCAGGTTCTCAGTTGTGACACTGTTTTTCATGGTCTCACATTATAGCCAGTAAATTCCATGTAGGTGTTTTTGACTGTAAAGGCAAAAAGCATAATGATTTTATTGAACACACATTAAGACGCCATTGAAAAATGAAAAATTTAAAACTTAAAGGATGAGATTGTTTATGATTAAAAACATAACTTCTTTCAGTTCAGAATGACTATTGTGATTACCATATATTATATTTTTAACATGGATAAAGTTCAGGCTCTTTTATTCAGTACATGCTGCCCTAAGAAACTCCACACTGAAATTAAAAGAAGGCTGCTTTCTGTCGGTCATAAATATAATACAAATACAGAAACTTTTACTTTCTCCTCCCTCTTTCTGTCTCTTTATCCTTGTCGTCTTCTTTGCTTCCTATCAGGATGAGAGCAATGCCCTGTCCATCGCTCTGGAAGCAGGACACAAGGACATTGCAGTGTTGCTTTATGCACATGTCAACTTCTCCAAAGCACAGTCACCGGTACGTCCTCACCACTGCCTCCACTTCAACTAACCTGTTCCTACATCTGTTAACATGTCGAGCCTTTACATGTGTTAATGTACGTCTTATATCTTAGGGGACCCCTCGACTCGGCAGAAAGACATCTCCAAGTCCCACTCGGAGGGGCATGTTTGATTAGAGGCCCTGCCCCTCTCCACAAACCCTGCGCTGCTATTGGTTCACAGTGAACGACGCCTTACCCACAGCTGGATGAGGGAGTTCATCCCAAACACCAACCAACCAATGAGATTTCTAGAAATGCTTTTTATTTATGTGCACATGAAGATCTTCCATGATGAGCCCAAAGTGCCCTTTCAATATGAATGTAACCAGCTGGTGCCTCCTATCACATTCTGAATTTGTTCTCAGATAATCATCAAACAAACAAATCATCCAACTAAATGACATTTTTTTTGTTCCTCATTTCCTTTTGTTATGTCTTTCTGACTTTCTTTTTTGACAACCTTTTTTTTTTGTTTTTTTGTTTCTAAAGCTCAATGTTGATCATTTAAGAGCACCAAAACATCTTAATTTGTGATTATTATTTTTCCTCGTTTTGTGAGTGCACCAGAGTAGACCGTTAAAAATCATCCACCCACATGTTAGAGGATAATATTTCCTGTATATATTGCTCACGTCAACGTCCCGGTCTCCCTCGTGTGCCCAGCTCTACAGTATATGTACAACTCATGTGGATGAATGCAACCATGAATAGACGTAATCTAGACTGGAGAAATTGTGCTTTTATACAAATCCTTTGTATCTATTTAAAAAGAAGAATCACAGTATTTTGAATATTTCCTATTACTACTTATCAACCCATGAAGTTATATATTTATCAAAGTATAGTTTTTAATGCAGATATATGTATTTCATTGTACATACGGTGGTCAGTAGAGTTATTCTTTGTGTCCAGCTTCTTTCGGTCTCTCGTGTGTAATATAAGCCGTCTGTCTGTCCTCTAGTATTCATCAAGGCACTGACTTTCATCCTCAAATGAGAATTGAAGTGCCTGAGACTTTGCCATATAACAATAAACGTCAATTAAAGAACATAGATCAGCGTCTCGTCCTCATTAATGACCAACAAAGCTTAGGTAAGTAACTGTTGCGTTAAAGAGAAAAGGATTTTCTTACCACATCAAAAAGCTTCAGTACGTTTTTACTGGGACTGCTGGTTCCTTCTGCCAGGGGGCTTAGTTTTCAGTTGGGTTTGTTGGTTTGTTTTTCAGCAGGTTTATGGAAAAACTACTGATCCAACTTTCATTTACCTCGTTGGAAGGGAGCGGATCCAAATCACGGAGTGGATCCACAAGTTATGTTGCACTTTAGTGAACATTGTGAGACGAGGCACTCAGCCTGTCCAGAATAAATGCCAGAAATGTTCAAATCCAGTAGATGGTAAAGGTCATAGTAACAAAACAGCCCATTGCAGAAGTATGATAGATGTGCTGCACATGTAAAGCTCAGAAAGCAGTGGTAATAAAACCAGTGTCTGAGTGCTTCATGGGAGAACTGGTTATATTTTAACACTTTATTTTGTCAATCTGAGGTCTGATTTCAGTAAAGTAAATACCACAAGTTATGTGAATGCAATTTAAAATTTTGAACATAGCTGCCATGTTCATGATGTTAATTCAGTCTCATTTGATATTTGTACATTTGTCCATGTGGCTTTCAACTACAGTTGGAAGCAAAATTATACAACCTCCATTATATATTAGGGTTGTTGGTAAAATATACCATTTATCAGGTTTTTATTTTCACGTTCAACCCAAAATGCCACTTTTAATGACTGCTTCAGTCGTAGAATTATTCATCTGTAACCTGAATAGCATTCCTCATAAGAGCACACATTTGTAAACCAGATGTTAAAATACTGTGCCAACCCTAAAGTTACTTCAGCAGTAGAGCCCCACATCTAGCATGAAGCAAAATGCAGCAAAACAAAAAGTTGCTGGTTGCAAAAACTGCAACGACAGAAAATAATCAAAACATTGGCGCACATCTCATTCTCAAAATATCTGTCTGTCACAAAGACCTTCCTCCTCATAGTGTTGAAATGATGACAATCATAAACAAAATACATAAAGCAGCGTTTCAACCAGAGATCGAACATACATGTGTAAAAAATACCCAAAGCACAAATGCATCAATAATTATAATCAAATAACATTATTTCAAAATGGGCCGTTCTCCATAATGAGTACCTTGACTTAAATTCTTTTATTTTAATTGGTAGTAATACTCTCATACTTTCAAGTAAGATTTTGAATGGGGTGACATCACATTGGACAGAATAGTTTTCAATAGATTTCTTTTAGTTTATTGTTATTTTTGTTTAGTGAAAGAGATTTTGGAGGTCAGAAATCTGACAGCTGACTCAGTGGAGTTGATGGAGCTGGCTGTTCTCTGACTGAAGGGCTTCCTGAAGGACGGAAAGAATAACAAGTGAAATAAGTAAGTAGAGTTATGTCAGAGAGAACAGTTCCAACATATACTGTAACATCTACAATTAAAGTGACATCTCTTGTTGAAAAATCCACAAAAATTAAAACAGATCTAGCTTCTTTTCTTTTCTTTAAACTGATGGTCGCTTTCCATGGACAACACTGCCCCCTGCAGACCTAATAGGTGGATTTTGAGGACTGAACACACCTGTGCAGAGGCATGTTTGTGCAGCTGGACGCAGCTCCCATCCTGGAGAACATACTTTTGTGTTTCGGTGTGGGACGGGTAACCAGACCCAGATGGTCTGGCCTGTGCAGGAGAGAGAGCAGGAGAGCTCAGTGACCCTTGAGAGTAAAAATAACTGATGAATAGTATTGTCTGACAACGTGGTGCACAATGTAGATCTGAGAACCACTCACAGACCTTCAGTAGGGTTAAAAAAGTAGTATTGTTTGCACAGCAGACTCTTATTACCTGGCTGCTGCAGGGTCAGAGGTCTGCACCTCATTCAGTCGTTCACTCTCAGACTGGGGGTTGGTGGGTTTGGGGCGGTCCAAGACCAACAGCAGCTTCTGCATCAGCTGCTTCCACTGGAGGACAGAGTCCACCTCACAGTCCTGCTCAGTAGGCGCCTCCTGCATGTAACACAACCAACATCAGGGTTAGACAGGGAAACGTTTCTAAATATTATTTCTTAGTATCCATTAGTCATTCCAGCTGGCTTGATATGGATCATGGTGAATAGATTGGATCACCATGATCACATCAGTGTTTCTACAGAACTGAATTCTGACACCTCCTCCTCTGATGTTGCTGAAGCACAAAGCTCCGTTTTGTAAACATCTCTGTCAGAGAAACACTGAAGTGAAAAAACCAAATCATTTCGGCTTACGTTTCACCAGTTTGTCCTGAAATAAGATACTTCTGTTTTACCATCAGGGCTTGTCTGAGAGTGAAGGCTGCTTCCTGCATGATTATCTTCATCCTGCTCCTCCTCCTCCTCTCCTCCTGTAGATCCTCCTCCAGCCGACTCGTTTTGGTTCTGTTTTTACTGCACTGCTCAGACAGAGAGGCCTGGCCCTGTCTGAAAACATCAAGAGTTCTCTGGTTCAGTGTCAGTATGGTCCTGGAACAAGTGTCCTATCATTTCACTACAATTTCTTTTCATCAGTTTTCATTACTAATGAGGCCTACTTCCACTGCCATGAGTGAAGGCCCTGCCTTCTATTTGGTGCAGCTTAACATCTGCATGGGCAAATTCAGGCCTAATTATAGCCAAACTAATATACTTTCACATGCCTGAAACTCACTGTGTGATGATTTCTGTTGTGTTTCTTCTATGAAAGACTGTAGGTTCTACTTTAGATGAAATGTTAACTAATTAAAGTATATATTTTATATTATTAGGCAATTATTTTACTTAAGTACTTTCTTTTTTTCATCATTACATGTCCATAAGTCTTTATTTTCTTGTAAATAATTGTGATAATAACAATTATTATCATTATTATTATTGTTGTTGTTATTGTTGTTTATAGACCAAAACAAGTTAAATAAAAGAAGCTTAGAATTTTTTTAAACACTTTTATTAGTTTTCAAAGTCTGTTTTTTTCCATCTAAACTTATTGCTAACAGGCCAATAACTTCACTTAATTACTGAATATAGCAGTGTCACCTGCTGATATCCTAATTGTCAGAGTTACAATCAGCTACATTCAAATAAGACCAATCGGTCGTTTTAGTTAAACGTGTGCTTCAGTGTCTCTGCGTGTTCCAGTCTTTTGTTTGTTTGTTTTGTTTTGTTGCCTGTGCATCAAAGTGTACTTGGTATTTTGTGGCATTTTAACATGTCATAACAGGGAACTCAGACTGAATGCATTCCATACAGAAGAGGTCCTCCTTTGTGCTCGCTGGTTCACTGTCACTGTTACTGGGACACTTACTGGAACTGAGCCATCATGACTGATATTAAGTTCATCTGTGTTTGTCCTACTTTGATAATTCAAAAATGTCTGCTGTGCATTCAGTCCATTAGATGGGTTGTTATTTTAGTTCAATGTGCCCAATAAGCTTTGTATGTCGACTCTCACTAATCAGATTAAATCTGTGTATGTGTGTATTTGTTTTTTTCTAGGAACCTTGTGACATTTCTGTTAAGCATGCTGAGAGTTTCTTGTTACTTGCTCTGAATGCTGACATGACTGTGAAGTGGGATAAAGAGGTGTGGACAGTGGAGAAAGAGAGAGCTTTGACCTGAGTGCCTCCATCTCAGCCAGGACTCCTCTGTGTTCAGTCTGAAGCTGCTCAAGTTCTTGTCTACAGTCCTTTAGCTCTGCCTGCAGCTGCTGACACTTTTCTTTAAGCTGCTCCACCACCTGAAGGAGAGATGATGTCAAACCTTTTTAGTGAATCGTTTGCTTTTAATATTGAAAACTAAGCCCCACTCCCCCCAAAAAAATCTAAATTAAGAGTATGCTCACGAAAAAAAGAATGCAAAAAGAAAAATTAGTAAAAAATTAAACTGTTGCACAGATTGCAGCTGTAAGTGCTCCTGACTTGTCACTGCCTTGCAGCCTAACAATCCTAACTAAGCAGATATCTTATGCAGTAGAATAGCATATAAACCAGGATGCAAGGACACATCCACACATAAATATATATAATATATATAAGTAGAGTATTTACACTAATAATGGCACTTCAGGAGAAGTCCAGGAGTCATTAAAAACATATCCACACAACATCTAATGGCAGTATGGTTGGTTTTAGTAAAGAGGGTATCCTTAAATTCTAATCTAATCTCTGTTATTTTTAATCATTTGGTAAAAACAAATTGATCTGTCTTCACAGAGGAATGCAGTTCTGTGTGATAGGAGAGAATCTTATATCACAAATCTGACAAAAATGTTTTGATATAAGACTTTGAGTCTCTGTTTTTTCGCCCCAAAATCTTAAAAAAAAGTATCATGAAAGTTTAAGACAGAAAGACTAAGAATTTGCAGAACACAATTTTGATGTATTAGTTGAAAAGATCTTACAATAACAATGTCATTTATTATTCCAATTACTCTCTGGATCCACATCCTACACTGGGGCCAAGCAATGCATCGATAGAAATACGTTTGTTTTTGAAAATCTTAATGACTTCTACCTTCTTACGGATGCAGCTCTGGCGTGACGTCTCGCTGAATAATTGCTCCAGGATGTCCAAATCCACACTGAGCTGACTCTTACGGTCCCGCAGGGTAGAGTTCTCCACCATCAGAACCTGCGCCTGCTCTGACAGCTGGCTCAGCTGAGCCTTAACCTCCGTGTTCTCCTGAAGGGCCAACCTTGTCCTCTCTGGGACCTTCTGGTCCACCAGATGCTGCACCTTTGCTGCCATGGCAGTCACGTGGCTCTCCATCTCCTTCTGCAGACTTTGGGCAGGGAACAGGAGAGAACAGAGTAGGAAAGTAAAAAAATTCAACCATAGTATATTTAATGATTATGAACTATTCATAAAGGCTTATGAAGACATTTAATTATCTTCAAGTTTATTTTTTCATGTGACTTAGAATATTACCCTTCAGTTTAAAAAAATACCTGGAATTTTGGGCTATTTTTTTCCCTTTTTTTGTTGTAATTTTTTATTTTTCATAGCAAGGACAGACCATTATCTCAGGCTAGAATCAGAGATAAAAAATGCTGACTCAACCTCTTCTTTTCCAGCAATGCTTTCATCTCTAGGCTGTGTATGTCAGCTTTATGTTCCTCCGTCTGATTGGCCAGCTGCTTCTCCAGAGACTCCGTGTGGGACATCAGCTGATCCTTCTGCTTCTGAAACTCCTCCAAACCAGCGAGCCTCCCTGCTGAGGAGAGGAGTTCAATCTCAATGGTTCCACTCGCTGAGGTTAAATCCGACAAATTAATTTGTTTCCACATCTAATTTCTTGTAAACTGCAGTGAAGAGACTACCAGCCATTATGTTTGTTGCCACGGTGAAGGTGTGAATTAGTCTGATATTGTGTCAAAGAATTGTTTTGTTAACATTTCACATGTGTTGTAGAAGCTAGCTTTCTGAGTGCCATAATTAGTGTATATATTAATTTTCAACAGGCTGCAAGATGTTTCATGCTGTGAGAGAATCATTTCTTGCCTGATACTGTTATTACTTTCTCAATTTAATAATTATGGCGAAGTCAAGTTACCATCTTAAAACCATTTCACTGAACCCTCGACATGCTTTACTGAGAGCTGGACTCAAGCTTCGTTTAGGCTGCAGAGATTTTCAATCTCACCCATTGTCACGTTTTTTGAGGTGAGTTCTTCAATCTGATCTTGGAGCTCTTGCCTCAGCTGACTGTGCTGCAGCTGGAGGGCCTCTCTGTCCTTGTCGGCAGCCTGCTTCTGATTCTCCAGACGTTCTGTCAGCTCATCCACCTCATCCTCCTTCTCCAGCAGGGAGCGTTTCAGATACTCGACAATGTCCTTCTTCTCCATCTCCAGTGTACTACACTGAGAGTTTAAGTCCTTCTTCTGACTCTCTAGTTGATCACATTTCAGCTGATATCTGGAGGAGGAAGAGGGTCGTGCAATGGTTCGGGAGGAAATATTTAATGAGTAGTACATACTGCACACACAGAATGACGTGTATCTTCAGGATTTCACTTAGTGACAGTGATAATCTTGGCTGTATTTGCAGCAGGCCTCCAAAACTTCCAATTAATATTTAAAGAAATAGAGGACCGAAGATTTTTTTTTTTTCCTGAAGAGCATAATGTCTTAGTCAAGGCTTTAAAAATCATTATGACTTCAGAACATTTATGTGCAGTGGTGGAAGAAATATATATATATATAATTCAGAGCATTTAGTTCAGCTAATATCACAATGGAAATTACTCAATTACAAATTGAAGTCACTGCATTCAAAAACTTACTCAAGTCAGAAAAACAGCAGTAAGAATTACTTTAGATATTATAGGTAACGCTAAAAGTACTAATGATCCAAAAACATGCTTTAATGTACATGCAGACAGTATTTTACAATTCTACTTTGTCATGGTGAGGCTAATTTTAACTACTTTATAAGCTGTTGGGTAGTTCACAATTAATTTTATTGCATAAACTGACACGTTTTCTATATGAAGTCTTATTTTGAAAAGTAATTATTAACTACAGCTGTGACAGCTGGGGTTTACGTCTTAACGCTACGTATCTGCGATATTGGTGCATACACTTTTATGCGGAGGCTAATTCCAAAGTGATAACATAAAGCTAGCTAACATGTGACAAGCTAACAATATTACGAAAATGCAACGGAAAGTACGTAACAGCGCTCAAGTGATTCTTATAAAGAAAGTTTGAAAACAAGACTAACAAAACTATTTACAAAGCTTTTACTGGCACGAATATGCATATTGTCACAACATTTCCTATTCGAATAACTTAAACTGATTTATTTCTCTAGCCTCACCTCTCCAGCCGCTCGTTCAAATATCGTATTTGAGTCAGGTATAAATTCTTCTCTTTGTCGTCAGAACCAGTTTTATTCGCTTCCGTCGCCGAACTGTCCTTTTTCGATGTTTTCCTTTCTTCATCTTGTTTGTCTCCTTTTCTCTTATCCTTCTTTTTAGGCATTAAAACTAGTTACAACTCAATTACGCTGAGATTTTGCTTACGAGTTTAGTTAGAGTTTAGATACGTTGTTGCTAGGGCAATGCTGCCTTCAAGGACTCCTCGTAAAGTTTTCTTCTTCACAGAGATACGCTACTTTTGCTCCACGGGGACAAAGATATATAATACGGATCGGGAATTCAGACTTATATCTGTATTCTAACAACTAGAGGCTTGTACTAATATCTCTTATAATTATGGTGTTTAATCTAATGTTTGATCAGTGGTTTATACCACAGTTTTATGCTCTGGATTAATATTGTGAAATATAAAGACCACCATTGCTGAGAAAAATTATAAGATACTAAATAATAAAGAGTAAATAAATAATACAAATTACATGCTAACAAATACAATAAATAATAATAAATACTATTATCAGATTACATGTCATTTTCTAGCGGCATAAAATATGTTTGTGTGTGATTGTCAGTGCAAATAGGCAGAGAGGAGGATGGCCCTCTTATGTTTGAATGTGATTTTATCACTCAACTCAGATTACAGTGTTTATTTTCTGTTTCATATAATAAAATCGATCCATCTAGTGGTGTGACCCTGACTTCTGCCCCCCTCTACCCATCTGATGATTCCAAACTCAGTTGTGTAATTACCCATCAGTGCATGAAAAAAAATCTCCCACATGATACATGCAGGAAATGTTACAAGTCGTCATGTTAATGTTATATTTCCATATTTTTCTGTCACATCATGAAATGTCTGCTGACCTTGCTGTTGTGTCATTCATCAGCCTGTTACTGGAGGGCCAGCAGTTATCAGTTCTGCTAAAACAAAGGTTAAATCCATTCAATCAGAGACTTCATTACTGTCTTATAATCTATCATTATTGTTTTATGCAACAGAGGCAATTAAACTCAGTGTCGTAACCCTGCTGTCAGTTACCACACACCACCAGTGAAGTGTAATTTATCTCGAATGGATGGTTCTATGCTGTGTAAAGGCCTGCTTTTTTAATTGGTAACTTTTCACACACACACACACACACACACACACCCCTACCCCCCACTCCTTCCATTAGGCTGCATTAGGGATTTTAATTGTGCGTCTGTGTGTTTTAACCTCACTCCACTCCCTGCTTATAAAGCCACTTGGCTGACTGATTGACCTGTGTGGAGGTTAATTTAGTTTCAGCTCAGTCATGCCTGGTAAATTAATACGAGAGTAATTCACCAAGTCGGATATCAGCCATGATAAAAAGAACAAAAAATAGCTACAGTAAATTTTATTAGGATGCTACTCAGATATTACCCAGGGGGAATATCACTGT
The DNA here is from genome assembly GCA_037577475.1 of Chaunax sp. Z400. Lineage (NCBI taxonomy): Eukaryota > Metazoa > Chordata > Actinopteri > Lophiiformes > Chaunacidae > Chaunax > Chaunax sp. Z400. The sequence goes on along the minus strand of CM075187.1, from coordinate 20,717,530 downwards.
GGCTATTGTTTCGGTACAATAGATACATTACAAGTGTCTGTAAGGAAGTGCAGTGATATTTAATTTGGAGAAGTAATCAGTATCTGTTCATTTCAGTTACAATAAATTATATATTTTTTCACCAAATATGGTCAGGAATGTATCTCAGTATAGCTACACATACAGTCGACTTTGTGTTTTGAGTTAAGAGGATATGTAATTGAACTGTAAAAACTCTCATCCTATGAGATTTAAAAGGATCTACAAAGATTTAGTAGAACAAGAACATCACTTTGACCACATTTAGAACCAGATCAACCCTCAGCAGGAACTGAGATCAAGTTAACTTAGAATATAACACTCATAGAGCAATCTTTTAAGATCCTACCTACCTGTAAGCATCCCACTTTTATGAAAACTATCAAGTTGTTTACAACCATTTAACTCCCATTAAGCCATTTTTACACTGAATATGTTAATGTCACAAGATGTGTAAATGTTAAGTATATAAATAGTGCTTGTTGCTTTAAGATGTTTTCTAAAAAATACACAAGGTGGTGTGTTCAGGACTGATCTCAAACCATGACTTAAAAGGACTTTTTTTTTTACATTAATTAGAGCGATTCTGCAAGATTAAAGATTGAGAGGTCACATCGGCAGTGCAGTTTAGACTACACAAGTGGCACAAACAGAAGTTAAAATGGACCATCGGTTTTAATATTCAATAATATTTCAAATGTGATCTGGGGAGGGTGCAGCAGGTTGATGCCAGCTCTCTCCCACGCTCTCCCTGTTTCCTCCCACTGGTCACAGCAGCAGCAGCAGGGCGTGGAAGGACGGTGACCTTATAGCCTATAGCCTGGCACCATTACAATCTCGAGGCAGACAAGTCTGCAAGGACCAGCTCCAATTCAGCAGCTATAACTCTTCCAAGTTAGCACCACGTTGTTCGTTGTCTCATTTCCAGTAGCCATGAGCAAGGACAAGCAGATCAAGCAGGTGCCGGAGTCGACCGGGCCTCTGTCTCCCCCCAAAGCCCGGAAACCCCCTAGGATGCCCAAGTGCTCCCGCTGCAGGAACCACGGCTATGTATCTCCTCTGAAGGGACACAAGCGCTTCTGCAGCTGGAGGGACTGCCAGTGTGCCAAATGTAAACTGATAGCTGAGAGGCAGAGAGTCATGGCGGCCCAGGTAAGCGATGGTTTAGGGCGTTAGCACGGCGGGCTTGAGCCGAGCAGACAGTAATGCTGTGAAACGCCAACGTTTGAGGTGAAAGTTAATTAAATCTGCGGTGTGAAAGAGGAAATACAACAAGCAGTTGTTTAGATAAACAAACAATCACTTGTTTCAATTCTGCTTTTATACTTTTAAATGCAGTGGTGATATTTATATTTGAGTTGTTTTTTACTAATGTATCATTTTTTTTAAAATAACGCGCCAAAGCTAAGGTTTAATTACACAGCTAGCTGTGAGCTGGCCTGAGGATGCACTATATTGCAACACGTGTTGCTCACATCAGAGAATATATGAATACAAATTAACAGCTTATTAACAGAGAGATATCCTTAGACTACATGTTACTATTCTGTAGACATTTACTTTGTATCTTTGTAGCTCTAAGTAACATAAAGTGTTTTTTTTATAGCCATTTCTATGCTATAGGCCTTCTCTCCTGGAACAAGTAAGAATTATATATGGAATTTCTGCTTGAAAAATGATTCAAATAATTAATTCATCATCTAAATATTTGTTGATCGCTTTCCTGTCAATTAATTTTCAACTTCAGACCGAATTTTAACTATAAATACTGTTCAATAATAGCACCTGGTAATAAGCTATTCATTGGTTGTGGCAGTAAAGTAGAGCTTGTATATTAATGTCTTTTATTGGTATAGCTTCAAAATAAGTAAATCATTATAATATATTTTATTGTCACATCTATAATGAATAATTTTCATTTGCGGTGATGTATTGGTTGAAACAGCAGTAACATGACCTGAATATGACATTGTTCCAATCCATTCTGTCCATCACTTATGTGTTTTCTAAGAAAGAAAACAATAAACAACATAAAGAACTAGACAGCACTCAGAGCGCAAACCTCCTCCAAGGTAACTCAGTTTCCAGTAATGTCATTTCAACTAAAAACAATAGTCCCATAATAGTTTGACCCTCATAATATGACTCCTTGGCCATGAAAACGTAGCCCGAGAATCTGGAATCACATTGATATCAATATTTGTTTATAGTTATTCAAGAAAAACAATACTGGTGTTTTTTTTTCAGGATTTAGCTCCAAAATTTGATTTCTCTCTCTACATATGCCCCATCCCTCCATCCAGTTTCATCGTAATCCATCCAGTAGTTTATGTGTAATTGGCAAAAATGTACCAAAAAGCATTTTCTGTGATGTTCAAAAAAGTAGTGGGAAAAAAAAAATCCTGAATCCGCCCCTTTATCCTGATCCACTACAAAATGAATAGGTCCTTCCTGTCATATGCCCAGCTTTACTACCACATTTCATGAAAATCTGAAGTAGATTTTGTGCAGACAGACAAACAAAAACACATAAACCAACATCAGCCGAAGCATTACTACCTCTTTAGTGGAGGCTAAAGACAAGAACTAGACTAAAAAATTATCATTATTATTATTAAGCTATGTAGTTGCATTATCAAGTCTATTCTACAAAGTCAATAGATAATGTTCTATTTCCTTTCCCTTCCTCCAGGTCGCTCTGAGACGGCAGCAGGCTCAGGAGGAGGAGCTTGGGATTTGTAGTCCAATGGCTCTGTCCGTCCCTGAGGTGATGGTGAAGGATGAAGGCGCAGCAGACTGCTTGTTCTCTGGGCAGGGACGATCCCTGACGCCCACCAGTACCCCCAGTTCTTCTCTCGCTGTCACAGGTGAGATATTACCAGTCTTTGTTTGCTTGTTTTTACTTACTGTCCTGCCTCACTGCTCTTACATGTGTCACACAACTTGTCCAGTTTATAGCTGATAATACATTTGCACAGGTAAGTCACTGTCATATCAAGTCAATTTTATTTATTTAGCGGCAAAGATTTTAAACAAAATTTATCTCAAGGCATTTTCCAAGAAGATAGACTGGTAGAGAGAGAAGAAATGTTATTGTTGAAGAGAAACACCATGGAGTAGTTCTATTGATGTTTTGTTATGTTTACTAACGAAACACAGTGAAATGTAGCACACTAAAATCAAAACATTCAAACAAATCTGTCTACCCATTCATAGCAGCGCTGCTCAGTGGTGGTGAAGGAGTGATATTGCATGAAAAATGACACAGGCACATAAACTAGACATGACTTAAATTTGATCTTAAAGCCTTAATCATTTCAAATATCAGTGGTTTTCTTATAATTGATGAAAGTGTTGATTTTAAGCTTTGTTTTGAAACACGCTTTAACTTCACCCAAAGAATAATCACCTAGCCGTTACCAATTCACAAAAAAGTTTTCATTTTGAAAACAATTATGAATAGAAATGAAGCAATCAGTCGTCAGTTTTATAACTGATTCATCCTTAAGGTATTTTTCAAGCAAAATGAGACAAAAGACAACCAAGTGGTAAAGTCTCAGATGTGACGATTTGCTTTTTGTGTGTAGTTTTAGTGCAAATCCAGCACATTGATGACACCAACATGTACTGTAGGAAAGTATGCTGGGTGATTATCTATGACATTCTACAGACAAATAGACCAGTAAATAATCAATTAGTAGAAGAATAAATTAATAGTAACAGTCCTAATTTTAAAAAAAGAAAGAAAAAAAGATGTTTATGGATAATGACTGTACACTACATGTTGAATTTCCTTGTTATCTTTACTAATGATGACAGAGGAGGGGTCTTTATTATTTTTTAATATACATAAGACAAAATGTTTCAGCTGTCCAGCCTTCATCAGTGACACAGTCATGTAGTATGGATGCTGTTGGATGGATGTTTCAGTGATAATAATAAACAAACACATGGATAATTGGCATTACTGTCCTTTAGAATTACTAATCCATCATTTTTCTTCACATTAACGGTTATTGAAGGACTATTACAATATCTACAGCTATATAAAAGATATTCTTTTGGATTTAAATAAGAGTGCAGACACCAGACAAATGCCTGCTCATTAAACAGTGAATACTTAAGTCCACTGTATTCTTTGTTAGTCTGATAATACATGAAATGATCAGATTTTACCAGATCTACATGAAAAAAAAGTATTTTTAATAGACTCCTTTAAGTTTATGCCTCTTTTTGATATTCAGAAATATCGTATTAAATATAAAAACAAGTGTTTACTTATTACGGATGTTATGACTCGAGTGAATTCACACAATGTGACCTGGTAAGTTTCAATTGTTAATCTGTTTTGTCACAAAATGGACTTGTCAATAATCTTGTTTGAAGAGTGAGATAACAACACGTGAAGTTTTTATCAGTCGGCTCTCTATAGATGGTGTTTCACGTCTAGAGAGCTCCATGACGTTTAAGACATACACACAACATATATTTTAACAAGCGCCAAATATCATTTCTGGTCAATCAATATTCAATATAGTAAAACGTCATGACAGAGTATTTTTATAGGTACTGTTTCGACCATCCATAAGAGACATTTTCATGGGAAAATAAGTGCGAATTAAAGTTGATTTGATGCCAGCAGCATTGAAGATTATCTTTAATTCCTCTCTTCTCTGTGATGTGGAGGCAGACACAGATATCGTGTTCCCTGTTAGGCTGATATTAAATTTTCGGAGTTGAAAAATGTCTGGTCAAGGCTGCTCGTGTCTTTGCTGTGAATCGGCTTTGTGTCTTTGTGGCAATGAACATCGGGTCGCTGGCTTGGCAACAGAGGAGAGATTGAAGTGGAAAAAGGAGTTGAGCACACTATGATTCACCGATTCCAGGAATTAGAACAGGGACAACAAATGTCATTATCTTTTGGCTTCGGTTTTGCACAGTGTCTTCATTGTGTAAGACAGAAAGCTCAGGGTCTGCCTGAGAAGAATGTGGCCTTGTTGATAAGGGAAGAACATCGGATAATAATGATGATAGTAATGATGGTCTTAGTCATCCTAACAGGGCAACCCACATGTCTGTAATATGGAGGGATTACATTGTGTTGTCAGGTCTGCTGATTTGACATCAGAAACAACAGTCACCTGCAGATGGTGCTGTTGATAGCAATTTGAGCTAGTGGTGAATATTGTTAAGTTCAACTACTTTTTTTTTCTCCTAAATGATCCATCACAATATGTACTGTTAGCCTAGATCTGTATAACTTGAATGCATACCATCATTGTCATTGGGTTTTCATTGTTTTTCAGTTTCAGCAATGAGCCAGTTGGGGAAATTAACAACAACAACAAGTCTGCTTTAGTCTGCTTTAGCAATTTAAAAATTAATGGCATTGTAAATTTTTACAAATACACTTTTTGATCCAAATGAATCCCAAAACAAATAAGGCCAATACATAAATGCAGGTCTTAAAATCTGTATTTTAAATGGGATGACGATATGAAAATACTGAAATACAGCCACAGACATCATCCTCCATCATATTTCGTCTCCGCAGCGATGTAGTTTGTCGTCTCCTCTCTGTGTTCTGTCCAGGCAGCCGCTCGGCGTCGTCCTCCAGCCTGTCGGCCGGTGCTCGGGCTCATACTGAGGGACCGTCAGACATGCTGCTGGAAACCTCCTATTACAACTTCTACCAGCCCTCGCGCTACTCCTCTTACTATGGCAACCTCTACAACTACCAGCAATACCAGGTGATTAATAACACTGCTGTTTTATCGGTATCTGTCAGACTCTCATTTGAAGCCTTTTTTTAAGGGCTCATAGTAGGTGTTTCACACACAGTAGTGTGTGGTTGAGGTTGTTGATGCCAGGTCCTTGGCTCTTCTCATATATTTGTACCACTGTTTTAAGATACATCACAATTCATTATCTTATATTGTTCTGTTACCTCAAACGTGATCTAGGGTTAAACTGTGGTGGGTTTTTTCAAATTCAATATATTATATTACTGGTTTTGTGTTTAGCCTGCTTGGATTTTTTAAATTCATTTATTTCATTTCATAAGAAAATTCAGTGTCATTTATTTTTATCATGGTGGAAAAGCCCCTGAAGCAACATTCAGACCATTGTGACACGATAAATCTCTTCTAGTGCTACAGTATGCAATTTGACCAAAATCTCATATCCTGATATAACATTTTCTGCCAATTAATGAATAGAAAATGACCAAAAGCCCTTTTTTCTTATTACATTTTAATGTATAAGATATTAAAAAGCTAAATAGAGAACACGCGATTCTTGTGCAGGAGGTAAAAAAGGTCGTTGGTGTTTGAGTCTGTTCAGTGTTTCCAACAGAATGACAGTGTAACTCTGACAGGGACACAGCTTGTACTCACACACACACACACACACACACACACACCTCCTCTGACTGTTTCTCTCTCCCTGTATCTGCTCTGTTAACCTCATCCGTCAGCAGAATTTTTCATAAAGTTGATCTTTAAGATTTTATACCCTACATTTCTGTTTTCACCACAGCAGGTGAGCGTTGTGTGGTGGAGGCATTTTTCTCACAGATGTAGCCATGTTAAGATGATCAAAACTAGTGTGGTAATGCATGACATCCAGCAACGAGGAGCTCTTAGTGGATTTTATAAAAACAATGGCTTAAGTAGGCCGACATCAAACTGGACACATTGCACCACAAAGTGCATTTGTCTCATTTGGTCTAGGATTTTGTTAAAGGGTTGACATTCCTAAGAGTTGCTTCCTGTCCTTTCATTCCGTGCTGCTTGCCACACTATTTCTGTAAAGATTGTAATTTGTGGCACCACAAAATAAACAATACTGCGTAATATGAAATGACGTATATTATTATTTTCAGATAATAGACATTGTCACATTACACACTCTTAGCCTTTTGAAATTCCATTCCAAAGAAAAGATGATTTACTATTTATTTACGAATTATGGAGCAGGAACTTGAAATCTTGACATAAGCAAATAAAGCCTCTCTGAAAATGATCCGTTCTGTTTCCACAGTTGTTGTCAATAAAGAACCGCCCGTCACAATGGAGGAGTAAGATCTTTGATTGTATTAAAATATATTTCAGAGGTCGAACCCAAACCAGCCTGCTCTTAGTTTGCTAAAATACTCCCTTACATTATTGACTAACAGCCAGTTATTAGAATAATGCAAGTTTTAAAAAAAAATATTAGCCTACAGCTTCTCTGTGTTTAAAGAGATGAATGGTGATGGAGGGGTGTCTTGTGTGCTTTGCAGGGGGCCCTTCACATCTGAACTGCTTCACGCCACTGAAACCAGAGATAAGCTGCTTAGCTACAAATCACCTCAGCGTGAACAGAGCTTACTTTCTATGATCTCATCACATTAGGAGTCCCAGTGATAAGACACACACGTCAGTCAGTCTGCTCAACTGTGTGAACGCACATCTGTGAGCGGCGATAGTAGCAAATGTTGCTTTCAAAATATCTTGTATCGTTATATTATATTACAAAATAGCTCATTTACGTTTGCTATATTTGTATTTAAAAGAAGCAGAAATATTTTGGAGTATTCATTGAGAGTATCTTTTCATGAATCTGCACAGTAGATTCAATATCCAGACGTCATCATCTGTGTTATCCATGAGCAAGACCCTCCATATAAAACAGGATTGTTTTGGTAGCTCTGCAGTTTAAATACGTATTTCAAACTGTGACAGTGTTATAGTGTTTTATATCATCTTAGTTATATAAATGATATAGTGTGTGTGTTAAAACAATCAGGATTCCTCAAACATCCAAATACTTTTTTTGTTTATGCTACATGCCGGTTATAACTCCCTGAAATCCGTGTGACCTAGTGGGCTGCAGTCGATACCATGTATGGAATTGCAATGTTTTGTTCCAGCTGGGTACTTTAGTTGCGTGTCACCTCATGTTTCCTGTCTGTTTTTGCTATCAACTCTCAAATAAAGGAAAAATGGCAAAGAAATTAGGAAAACATCCATCATCAGTTCCCAAAATCCAGAGTATTTCTAGAAGGGACACTTCTTCCCAAAATAAAACATGTCTTTGTCCGTCTGCTATATATAATGGAAGAGTTCCCATATAAAACGACTCATAGCAGGATTTGTGGATTATCTTGACTAATGATATCTGGAAAGAGACTTTGCTGTTTTTCAAAAGTGTCTTTCTGACTCTTTGAGCACCGCAGACGGCGTCTAGTTCTATTTTATTTGAGAGAAGGCAGTCATCTCTACAGCCAATATCTCCAAAACCTTGTAAATCAAAACAATGGATAGATGGATAAATAGCACTACAAGTAAGAGGGGGGAAAAAGTAGTTTTGATTACGGGATGAACTGTCCTTTCAACTAATAAAACGTGCAAACATACTAAATATAAACAGAGAAAATCAGCAACATTCAGCAAAGATGAGAAGCAGGAGCCTGAATATCACAAAAGTAAAGACAAAAGTAATTTAGTGAAAAATGTATGCAGCAGTTTTGCTCTGAAAAAGCCCCCAAATGTCGGCGGCGTCGCTTTGATATGACAGTGATGTAACTCCTGATGCATGTGTAGGCAGCCTTGTGGACATCAGAAGTTAATTTCCTCTGAATATGGTTGTGATTTATATGAACTTTTATTTCTTTGTTTGCCCTAGAGATGAATAAGATTGTCAGCTTTAATGTTGACACTCAGACTATAAAGCAGGACACATCGGGGGAGACAGTACCCACCATCACACTGATGCACACACTCGGTCCTTCATTCACCCATGTGTATATCCACACTGATTTATGCTTAAATGTATCTCTATTGTGTCCAATGAGATGAGCTTGTGCGTGAGGCAAATTAGATCTATAACTCTCCAGTGATCTCAGATGAGGTGGTTTGTTTTTTATGAAGAACATTTGTCCACCCCCGCTCTCTACTCTTCTACCCCCCCCCCACCCCCACCCCCCACCTTCCCCCAATAGCAACATCTAGTTTTGGGGTCACTGCCTCTGGTAACCTGCCTGTGCACAGCAGAGCCTGAATTGCAAAGGTTAATGGTATTGTCTGTCGGCAGAGGAACAAACCGCTATGCCTCAGTGCTCGAAGGAGAAAGTGAGCACATTAATGCTAATCAGTTAGCAGTCTTTAGCATAATTTAGCCATCCTCCCTGGTGATTTATGATATTTTCAGTGAAGTTGTCACTGAAAGGTTGAGAGGACTATGTGCTACGGTTATTCAAATTCAGGGGCTCCTTTTTTTGTATTGCATGAAGAAGACATTTGAAGATGAGTTCCAGACACACATTTGCACAATTTATAACTATGAATTTGTTGATATAGTCACAAAAGGAGGTGGAATATTTCTTTAGCGATAACAGAAGTAGTTCATCTTATTTTTTTAAAAATAATTATGACACCTCCACTTGTAAAAAAGAAAATGATTTCCACTGTGTCTCCTCTGTCTCCTTTACCTGTCCTAAACCTCTATTTTTGAATGGGCAGCACTCCAATTTTAGCATCACCAGCTGAAGTGATTATCCTTGAGTTACTCAATTTTGATTTTGTCTCCGTATCTGCTGTAAAGTGCTTATCGCTGTGGTCTTTCTTTACTATCCAGAGAGCACTTGTCAGTCATACAGTGTGGGGCTGGGACGCCTTTTCATTTCATTTAGCAAGTTTCTTCTAACAAGTATGTTATTTGGAATCTATATTATTATTCATATTAAATTGCAAATTAAAGCAAATATCATTATTTCAATAGGAATTTTCTCATGAATATTATTGACTGTTGTGTTACATCACTTTACAATAGGGAGAGCCTTTATATCAAACTGATAGCTTCATGAAATTCATGAAAATCATGAAATTGTGTGCAAATGTAATTCTCAGTGCAAAATATGCAGTAGAATAAAATGCAAATCTAACAGTTGTCACAAAACACTCATCTATACGTCTTCAACTCCTCCTTCTATTAATTCCAAACCCCACAAGGAAACACTGTGGTTTTATCTGTTTAAGGCCATCTACCTCATCCTCTCTTCTCCTGTGCACTCAGTGGTGCTTGGTTGTCATGCAGGTGGATGATGATAATATAAGGGTCGTGTAAAGCTTCCAGACAGGTGATGGTGCCAGATAAGAAGACAGGCCCTTTCAGGGAGGTAAGAGAGCCCCCCCAGGAGACAGACAGCAAGTTAGCCAGTGAGCTTAGAGGAAGTATTATCGATGTTTAGCACCATTTCCCATAATCCACCATCATCATGGGTCAGATGGCCGAATATCAAAACATTTCCAGCCGGCTACTGTCTCTTTCAGGTCACTGCCACTCTTTAGATGTTGGTTGATTTAACTAAGGCTGTGCATTTTAACTGGGTGAAGACTTATCTTCTGGATCTTAAGTTACCTGAGAAACAAGCTGAGCTAAAGTTAGCAACAGCTTGGCAGCCCTGTGAATGCCCTGTGTCCGCTGAACACATTTTTAACGTAGAACTGCTTTATTTAATGCTTTTACCAGTTTTAATTACCGTCTGTTTTGGAGACTGTTTTGGAGACACTGTGGATAATATTTCCTCTTGGGGAAAACCTTGTGAACAATGAACACTGAAGGAATCCTTACTTATAAACACCTAGAAACCATTTGAGCTGATGTTAGTGGCAGCTCAGCTCCGCTCAGCTCCTGATGTCCTGCGTCCAAGTAATGTGTCGTTTAGTTGTCCAATCGGGCAAGTGGGCAAATGGATGCGATGTGTAACGTAATGTTTTTTGAAAGTAAACTGTGGACTGCAGCTCTGAAGCAGAACCTCTCCAGCTGAGGGTTAGGGTTTGTCCGTATCTGTCTCACCACCAGTCCTTGAACAAGACTGAGGGATAAGAATATACAACATAATCTAACCAACGTCAAATAGCTCTGGAACGCTGCGTGTAAGGGTCATACTTTTTCTGCCCAGATACTAGTAATTGTGTCATTCCAAAAATGGCAACAGTGCAAATGTATCCCTTTGTAATCCAGCCTTGAAATGCAGTGTCTTTTTTGTAGATTTTATAGAATAAAATAAATAAAAATAAATCTATGATTATTTATTATTTATTCATTTCTGTCCTTTCCCTTGTAGCTGCCGACTATTTTCACCCGGCTCTACATTGTAAACACTATAGTGAAAAACACTAGTATTCTGTTTCCTGTTTATTCCCCTTTGTGCTCACAATGTGATCCTGCTTTAATTATACTGCTGGGACTGAGTTGTTGTTATAGCTAATAAATTGCTTTCTGTTCACAACCCAGTAATAGTTGTTAGTTATAGGTATAGTAATAGTATAGCTAACAGTATAGTTATATTCCATCCATTCACCTCTGCCAATTTAAATTTGTTCTGCAGAGTGTGCAAAGACTCACTACATACACTTTACTATCAGGCATGTTCATACTAGGTGTGTAATAGTACACAACACATAAATCATTCATGGTGTAAAAATTTCCATCAATTTAATAAGACCAAGAAGTAATCTAAAAAAAAAAAAAAGGACCAAAGGAAATACAGGATGTTATGTTTAAATCTCATCTGAGTCGCATTGAGTATTGTAGCATATTTGAAGTGCACTCTTGTTTTGTAGCCAGACGACCACGTCCCGTCTCAGAAAACAAAAAAAACAGACCTTTTTTGTTGTTTGCAGTGAATATCGCCCCAAAAAGTCATTTTGATTCCAAATGGAGTGAATATTAATATACAGATTTTTGTATTTTGTAATAGAGTCAAACCTAGAATGAAATAAACTGATGCCCCAATACTGTTACCCTAAAAATATACATTATTATAAATCATGAATTACAAAATGAAAACAATTATTATTATAAAAAGTTTGCTAAACAAAAGACCAGAGTGGATAAAAAAACAGTTGGGCATCCATCCACCCATTTACTATAATCGCTAATCCTTTGCAGGGTCATGGGGGCTGGAGCCTGTCCCAGCTGACAATGGGTGAGTGGCAGGGGACACCCTGGACAGGGTGCCAGTTCATCAAAGGGCCGACACATAGAGAGATGATTTCTACTCACTTTCAGTTTCCTCTATGGGGAATTTACAGTCGCAAATTCACCTACATAGCATGTGTTTTGGACTGTGTGAGGAGGCGGAGACATGGGGAGAACATTCAAACTCCACACAGAAAGGCCTGTGGTCGGGATTCAAACCCAGAGCCTGAAGCGACCCCCAGAGTGGCATGAGAAGGAATGAAAACAAAGATTATGGGAGCTAAAGTAAAGCAAAGTTGGTCCACTCTGGCTAATAATTTGTACTCTTGCAAAATTTTAAATTTTAAAATCACTGCTTCCTCAGTACAAGCATGTAGTTACAAGGGTTTCTTTATTCGTCAGTCCAAGGTGAGAGGATTCAATTCTAACTTTGCTAAAATGCTTTTCAAACATCTGGACAGATTGAACAGGACATTCATTTTTTTCATTAGCCTTTAGTGTGACTATAGAACAGGCAGGTAAAACACAACAAGGGAAGGCTGGTGAACAATCATCAAACACACTCTTGACAACTTTAGACTTAGATGAAACATTTCTGCACAGTAGAATGTTCAGTGTTCTCATAGTAGACTGGTCAGTGTTCTCATGATAGAATGTTCAGTGTTCTTAGCTGTAGTGCATTTTTACATCCATGCTAACACTAGTTTCACTGGTACACTTGACACTTTTCTTGTGATTTTCTTTTTTCTTTTTCAAAACAGAAAATTAAAATCAAATTAAAAAAAATTTTTTTTTTAAATTTCATGCCTCCCTTTTAGGCCACGAAAAGGAAAACACCTTGTAATTCAATTTTGGCTTTTGTATTTTAAAAGGAAAAATCAAATAACCACTCGTTTTTCATTTTTTGATATCTGTTTATGAAAATCGAATTACCTCATGTGACTTGCCCTTTGATTGATGGTTAGATAACACACACTGAAAATGAGTTAGGACTGCAAATTTCTGTTCCAAATATACATGCATAATAGAACTATAGTTAAAATAGTATTCACCCCACCAATATACATTGAGAAAGATGCACTTGTACATGGCATCACATTAGCATTTAAGTTCAGCGATACTCTTTGCTGTGAGAATGAGAAAACTGGGCTTTTTTGCGCAACATTCACTTTGTTTGGTGCTGTATGTGTCCTGCAAACCGTAAGCTCAGAGCATCTCCTAAGACTCCAGTCTAATCTCTGCTGTATTTTTCATGGCCTAATACAAGAGCTGAGTGTAGCTTAAATAACAGTTTATAAAGCTGTCTGAGAACTGATGGTGTGGACAACACGGGTGACATATTACAGGCTGACAGAAATCAAATTCCATAAAAGTGAAATTGAAAACCCTCCATGAGGCGGCCTTGCTGCTGAGTAGACAGCTCATTTTAAAGTTTTCAGAGGACTGGAGAAAGCCAGCGCCGCGTGTTGCAAGCCATTTTCAGAACAGGCCACGCATCCATGAATTCAAACACGACTAAGTCTCTACCATTTATTATTTTGTCTCTAGGTTCCTCCTGTCAGATTAGGTTGTTAAATTGTTGCCTGTGAAGATCCGATGGCTGATTTGGTGGATTGTATAAGTAAACATACAGCATGTGAATGGGCTATAGAACAGTACTCATTATATTGTATTTAAAAATTTCAAATATATTAACAGGAACTTGATTAAAAAAAGAAAGGCATGGAATAAATCATGCATCTGTATTCAATGGTGTTATTGGGATTAGGATCTATGGATATTCTGTAAAGGCAAGGCTAATTTTATGTAATCAGTATTGATTTTATAATATTAGCCTTGTCTTTTGTCTTTGGTTTTTGTTTATAAAAGAAATAGAAATGAAGAAGCTGAAACAAATAGCTTAAAGGACATTAATTTTGCTGGTGGTTTTGCCTTGAGTGTGTTCCTGCAGAGAGTAAAATGTAGCCTTGTTGCAAACACTGAATGAAACATTTAGGTGAAAGCAAAGACCTTTTTAAAGTAAAGTTTTGGCTTCAGTATTTGTTGCTCATCCTGCTCACCCATCTGCACTGAAACGCCATAGAAGCTGAAGCACAGATAGTGTAACACACACACACCTTCAAAAACAATCACAAACAGCTGGTTTCTGATTCGAAGAAATGATACCAGTGTTACGAAAAGCGTAAGACCCAGGAAGCAAGAAAACAGTCCTGACACTTGTAACACTTTCCTCTGCTGGCATTAGTTTTGTGTTTCCATGTGACCAAGAGCGTCATCTCAAGGCCAAATGACTCACACCACCAGCATGATTTAACACAGCAGGGCTTTCACCCAGTATTTAGAGCAAACACATGGATGTTGGTTTAAAGAGCATGAAGTATTCAGTTTTAGAGCTAAAATAATCAGAAAACAGTTTAGGAAGTATTAAACAAACATGCCCAACATTCTCTACTTCCAGGTTCAGATTGCAAAGATTTGCTGCTCATCTCTGTCATATGTGATATTTATTTTTTTTGCATTCTGTAGATGTCTGTTTGTAGGTCAGACAAAACTTTTTTGGAACTCATGATAAGACATTTTTCAGCATTTCCTGACATTTTATATGCTCAACTGATTCAATTGATTGAGACCCAGAGTGTTCAGCTGTTCAGAAAATGACCCAAATGCAAACACAAAACAGACAAAGTGAAGAAATATAAAGAATAAATAAAGCAATCCAAACAATAGGAAATGGAAGGAAACAAAAAAAGCAGAAAAAAGCAGGCTGAGCTAAAGCTAAAAAGCAGAAATACACAGACTGAAAAAAGAGCAAATTGGTGAGAAACAAACAGACAAACATGGAAGGAAAAAACAAGGCACTAAAACAGAAAACACATGAAACTGATGAAATGCAGATGAACTGACAGCTGAAAGAGGGAAAGGATGAACTAAAGACAGAGGAGGCCACTCAGAGACAGGTAAAGCTAATGGGCAAAAAAGATGGGAAGGAAAACAAAGACAGGAAGTGACAAGCAAAACGTGACACATGAGGAAAGTAATAACAAAATAAAACAGGAACTAACTAAACTGTAAAGCATCACATTGCAGCCCTTCTAGTTTCAGTCTGAAAGTACTTTGATGAAAGTCTTTGGTGGATTTTTTAGGAGGTTTTATGAACCTGAAAACTCAAAGAATCTGATGTCTAAGACATTTCATTCTCTGTTGTGTGTAAAATTGCCTGTTTTGTTGCTTTCTTGTATGAATCAGATGCCCCATGGTGACGGGCGCCTGTCCAACCACAACATGTCCTCTCAGTACCGCATGCACTCCTACTATCCAGCAGCCACCTACTTGACTCAGGGCCTGGGCTCTGCTGCCTGTGCGCCGCCCCTCTTCAGCCTGGAGGACAACAACAACAACAACAACAACAACTGCACTGAAACCATGGCAGCCTGTAAGTGACACAAAAACACTCACAAACACACTTGTCAGGGCCCATGAAGTCTTAAACAGACTTTATCAAAAGTTTAGTCAAGTACATTCAAGGGACATAAAATGTATTATATAAAATTAATATAACTTTCCTTTCACTTGAGTTTTTTTCTTTTCTTTTTACTTGACTTCAAATGTATAGTGTTGTATGTAGAACTAACTCAAGTTAAACTTGTGTGTTTAAGGAAGAATTCAGATCTTCGTACTCACACTGCTGTTATATTATCTGTTTACAGGATGACAGAAAGTTAAAAAGAAAAAAACACATCTATTAGCTACACTCTGCAGCCATCACATAAAAAAAAACAACACCTTTCAGGACCTGACGGTGCAGCTGTTTCTATCGCTTGTTTTAAAAGATGAACAGATCTGATCTCTCTTTCTGACACCCTGTGCCACCAGTCTCAGATGGGGATCTGCTGAGCACGGCTGCTCCTGATGATTGTCTGAATATTCTGCCTTTCTCAGTACCCATGAATATGGGCATTGTGTATATTACTTAATATGTTCAGTAAAGTATTTATGGAACTGGGAGAATGCATTTAAGTGCACGATGCGAGTGAGATAAGAGGGAAGATCCCGCACTCTGCAGCCAGAGAGAGAGAGAGTTGTTTTAGTGTGCTTCAGGAAAGATAAATACATTTTAAACAACGATTCTTCGGTGCATTCACTTGGTGTTTTTAGAGGCTCGTGTGCAGAAGTCGTGAGCAGAAGTCGCTAATGTCCTGTAGGTAGAGACGTGTTTCACAAATGATTGTCTGTCGTAAACGTCAGATTCATTTCCAGTAAAGGTGTGTAGTGAATAGCATTTTGCTCTTTTGAGTGAGCTGTCAAAATCAGTTAGAGGAAATGATCTGATGTTGCAAATCTCAGCTTGCATGTTGGAGATTTGATGAACGTTGTACCAGATCTTCAAACGAGTGTCAGTTAGTTAGTTGATTCAGTTTAAACTGTCTGTAGGTGGCGCTCTTTTCTCTGCCTGTACAGCCATGGTGAGGTCACTGCTTACTCTAACTAGCCTGTTTTTTCTCTGCCCTTTTTCTGTAACCTTTGGACATTCTGGCGTTCTTGTGTTGCCGTTGTTTTAATGCTCTATTTATATAAGATTAAATTAAGTTTAAAGTAATATTTTAACTTTCTCTATTAACCTTTTGGCAGTATGATTTTTTTAATAGAAATTCTAAGAATACTGTAAATTCCTTCCATGAAAAAAAATCACCTGTATCGTTGTGTGTGTATTTTCTGAAGGTACTCCATTCCACAATTCACATTTTTTGTGGTCCTCTGATTGGCTAATAACAAAGACCTATTGCGACCCTTGTTTATGTTCTTGAAGATCATATAAAGTGAATTTCTGTAGTTTTTTCCCCCACTTTTATTCACGTTGTGCTGTGGATTCTGACACACCTGTCACACCTTCAATGTGTGCCAAGTCTTTGTGAGTTATATGAAGCTTTAATTGTGTAAAATCAAAGTTTACATTTAATATAATGATCGTACCCAACCCTGTCTGGTGTTAACCTGGTTTGTGTTGAATCATTTGTGATTGACATGTTTCATTTTCTGTTCTGTTATTACTTAAATGGGAGTGAAGATGCCTTATAAACTTACTCTCACTACTGTGTTTTTCCTCAAAGTTCATCAATGGGAGTTAAGTTCATTTAATGACCACCTAGCACAGCTCCATTACGCATGTTACCAGAACACAAAGGTCATTTTCCTTTCAGGAATTAAAAGATGAGGGGGATTTGTTTCACAACAGTGGTATTGTATATTATTACTCATTTATAAAGAACATAGGGGAGGAGCATCATTAGTACATCAACATCCCTCTTGCAGTGGAACAGACTGTTGACACCACCAGCATCACAAACCTATAGGTCCCTGCATCTTCCCCTCATGCCTGTGTTTGTTTACGACTTTCACCTGTCCGTTTCCTGTGAGGGTCCCGCGTCAGCCTCCTACTGCGAAACGGCCACGCTCCATTACAAGATAACAACACTCTCAGAGGGTGGTCCCTCATTTGGTGTCGGCTCAGGCTCCAACAACAGATAAACAAGCCACTGAAATCTGTGGTTTTCAGTGACACCTTGTTAAATAGAAGCAATATTTGAGTGTGACTTTCCCTTCTAGATTTTTTTTATTGAAATATAGATAAAGTATACTCTGTTTTTTCACTTAGAAGTGTTTTAATGTGTAGAAAAAAATCCACAGACACACAAACACACTAAAAGCAACAAAGCAACTTACCTCAAAGACATATACTCTCCTATGAAAAAATATATTATTCTTTTTATAGTATTGAACAAAATCAAAAGCTGTTCAATTTATTAAGTCGAAGTTTTTCCAAATATGTGATGGAAATTAATTTTTGCAACCGTCTTTGTAAACATGGTGGAGTTGTAGTCCTCCAGTCTTTGGGAATCTCACTATTACTATAAGTCATTGTAGCATGTATGTCATCTTTCCTTTAAAGCTGTGTTTTTGTTTTACAATTCGCCTAATTGGACAAGTCTTGCTGGGTTTAAACACGTATGGCCTATATAATAAAGAATAAATAGGATTTAAGCATCTTTTTCCCCCATAGATTCTTCCTGAGGATCCATTTACACTTGCTGACACACTGAGACTGTTGAGACTGGTAATTGAATTAAATCATGAGGCTAATAAACTGCAAAGTCTGGCTCACCTTTATCATTAAATGAAATCTAAAATTCTCTAAAACAGACCTAGAGACTTTTTCTTTTTTACTGGTCCTGTAACATTATCTCCACTTCTTGGAGTTGCTGTCTTTTCTCAGCTCAGCTGCCTGTTCCACCATTAGAGACTGACTTCTGGTGGCCCATGCTGTGCACTGCAATACATCACCTCAACCTCAACACAGTATCTGCATCCGTATAATTAGAAAGAGGAGCATCTTTATTTTGACAGTATTGAAAGTCATACTTTCAGGACTACAAAATACCCGTTTACAGTACCATAATACCTCGATAAGCCAATCACTAGCATTCAGCAGTATTTGTTAGGCACTGGGATATAAATATACAGAAAATGGCAAAGATTTCAGAGAAGAGTAGAGAATTAAAACTCTCTGTTCATTAAAATATGTTTTCTCTTTACAATTCTGTTTTTTTTCACCCACACCCAAATCATATAACCTCATGTTTGCATCAGAAGTCGGGTCTGCTTAAGTATGGCATTCCTGTAAAACATTTTGTTTTTGGTACCACTTGTTATGCTGCCACTTAGAGGAGGATTGTTGAAGGTTGGAGGTTTGACGCCCCTTGATACATCTGCCACCAAACTTGTGGTATGTCGTATCTTAACAGGAGGCTTCCTCCAACTGATGATAAAGCAGAGGAGTTTCTATCTGAGATCCTCTGTGCGTAAGATGTTGTGTGTGAAAGACTTTTGACACCATCCCATTCCCTTGTCTGTACCATTGTGTGTGTGTGTGTGTGTGTGTGTGTGTGTGTGTGTGTGTGTGTGTGTGTGTGTGTGTGTGTGTGTGTGTGTGTAAGTCTTGGACTGTGTCCTTGATGTTGTTCCAAGGCCATTCATGTCTTATCAGCAGAGAATAAATCACTCTGCAGGATTAAAAGCATGTTATCTTAAGTAATGTGGCTGCAATATTGTTACTGTTCCTCTATCAGTCGGTACTGTAGCTTTCTGCTTGTTTTCTCAATTACTGTATTTTGCATCATTTTAGTTGCTCTTATCTTCTCACAGTTTAGTTTTTTTTCAAATTAAGATGCAACAATTAGTTTTGTAATCAAATCGTCACACCACAGAAAATGAATCTGTCTGGTCATTTTTGCTCACTCTACCTCCACAAATGTGATGATTTTGAACTAGGGCTTGAGCTACAAATTATTTTCAATCAATTTGTTATTTACTTGATATAATCGTTTAATCTACATTAAAGATACTGAAAATGTCCAATTAAAAGGTCCCAGAGGCCCCCGGTGATGTCTTAAAATGACTAGTTTTCTCTGACTTAAAGTCCATTACCCGTTAAATATTCAGTTCATTATCAAAGAGTCTTGAGAAAACCCTGCAAAAACTCACACATGAGAAGCTGCAATCTTTTTTTTAATACAATATTGCACAAAGTATTACTTTAATGATTAATAGATTATCAAAATAGTTGGACTTTCACAATTTTTTGACTATTTTCCAACTATTTTCTGACTCTTTGAGGACTAAATGACAAGTCAATTAATCCACTAATGATTTGCAGATGATAATAAAACCTTATTTCCAACATAGACAAAACATTAAGAAAGGTAAAATGATATACAGACTATAATCTTATTATCTGCTTATTGATTTCATTTGACATTTTCCTCAAAATTGCCCCATATCTCCTTTTAATCCTTGAATTGTTTCACTCTGACTTAACATGTTGTGTACCTCCAGATCCGTCCATGAGGAGGAAATAGCTGTGAGCTCTGAGCCTACCTGCCCCTCCTTTCTACCTGCCTGCCAAACAGCGCCCCGTCAGATTTATCTCCCTCCCAGGATAGGGCTAATCAGTTGGCCAAATACAGAGATCCAAATAACCTTCAGGAGTGCCGTGCTGTCCTTTCCCCTTCTCTCCTCACCTCCTCCTCTTCCTCCCCGCCCTCCGCCCTCCCCCTTCACCACCTCGCAGTCTCCGCAAAATTGCCTTCTGGAGTTAGTGAGCGGGAACAGTTAAGATTTACAAACAATGATGAAGCTTGTCATGCGTCTTTCTCCATCCGTCACGGCGGGCCGGGCGGAGCTGTGGGTAGAGCCGTCCTGGTGTTCTTCATAAAAGCCAGCTCCCTGTGAAATACGCCCCCGGCCGGGCTGTTTACTGCCCCGCGCTCGTCAGCAGCCCCGCTGCCGTAAATTGCAGAGCGGGAGGTGACATCGCAGTCCATCAAACTCCCACCCCACCTCCCCGCATCTCACCTCACGCTGCACACACACACATAAACAAACACACAGAAACACACACTCTGTTTCTCCACAAACACCCGCCCAACTTTGTCACTTAGATCTAACCAGGAAGGTTTAGATGAGCTGCCCTAAAAGAGTTATGGCTGTTTCAGTCCTACAGGAGACAGCTTCAAGCAGAGTCTGTCTCTGAAATGTTCTCTCTTTCTGTCCTTGTCTGGACTTTTGCAAAATTCAAAAACTGTCCAAAGTTTGCAGGCTGTCAGGATAGCAACTTTTCCTTTCACGTACTTCTTACTTGTGTTGAAAGCTATGTTTATTCTAAAGCGAGACCCCAAAATGGAGCGCCGCTGTCGTACTGCGCTGGACATACTGTATGTCTGTTTTGTTATATTGGTGTCAGCACAGAGCCGACAGTAATTTAAATGCAAATCAGATTGGTGAGGTATTGCAGAAGTTAATCCTGCTGATCGATAGACCTGTGTGAGCCCATTAAGTTAGAAATCCATTACTATCTTTCTAGATGATATTCTATTGATTTTCCTTGCTTCAATCTATACTGTACAGTACACCAAAGTGAGTTACTGCGTATAAAATCTGTCGTTTCAGGTTCTCCGCCTCCTATAAAAAAAGAGTAAAAAAAGAGATTGGCATCAGTAAGTTTCTTTGTTTCGTGTGTAAAATGGTCTTTACCTGCTTTCAGATCAAATGGCTTCAAACTTGCACTTGCTTACACCCTCGCGCTCTCTCTCTCTCTCTCACACACTCACACACACACACACACACACACAGTTAAAGAAGTGCCTCATTCTGGAGATGTCAAAGAGGCCTCTCACTCTTTTGGATTTATTAAACCTGAAACAAATTGGTACTTCACACCTAGGAGGTGACCTTTTTGAAGGAAGTGCTGTTTCATGTCATGTAGCAGCAAGAGTTCATTTCCTTGGTCACTGACATGCTGAGAACATCACTCACCTCTGTACTGTACATGTAGTTTGTGTTCCTTCACTGCCTGAGAAAAGCCAAGGCTAGAAGAAGATCCTGCAAAGCTAATACTTTAACAACAAGTTTTAAGTACCTAAACCATTCAGTTAAATATAGATTTTTGATTTTTTTTGTGTGACATTTGCTTGACATTTAATCTTATTAATTTGAATCCTGTTGGAACAATGATTATGTCTAACAACTTATTCATCTTTCATTCATTTTTTAATATTTCTATTCCAGAACTTGCTCTGAGATAGGAAATACAAAAGTTGCACATGGGAGATGCCTTTCTGCACTCAACCACTGAAACTGCAACATAATCGATGATCTTTTGATTTCCTTGCTGCCTCTATAATAAATGTACCTGTAGGAACAACATGTCTCTTATTAAAATGTAACAATAAACAGAAGCACAATTGAAGTTTTTAGTTCTTTATACCACTTTTTTTTTTTAAAGTTCAGTAAGCACCACAAACATGAACAATTTGGGAATTTATAATTTTTTTAATCAGTAATATTTCTACCTTCTAGACTTATATTTATACTTTTCTAATAGGCTAGTTAAATATCTTGAGAAAATAAATGCATTTTAGTCAAGGCGATGACTTGATTCAATCTGTAAGTAAGAGTCAGCAGTGAAAGTGAGCAGGCTGTGGGCCGTCAGGCCCCGGAGGGCCTCAGTGAATGTGTGGCTGATTGAGTGTCTCTCCTGCCTTTTGCTTACAGTGGATGAGTCCTGTGTGTCCTGTGTGTCCTGCCTTCCCCACCCTGCTGTGCTGCTAAGTGCAATAGCCTCTGGGGCTGTGGATGGGCTAAATACCAGTGTAATTGTCTGTTGAGGGCACAAGCACTGCGGTAATGTGTTGTACAACACCACTATTAACACAGGCCTGGGGCTGTGGAGACGTTAAATGGCCGGGGCTGTGTAGTTTATGTCCTCGTCCCCTCACTCTCTATTTTTCTCTCTCACTTAAACGAACACCAACACACGCTCTCACACTGTCCAGCTTCAGGAAACACAAAACTATTGACTTCTGTTTGATCGCGTGCTGTTCTTTGTGCAGCGATGTTTAATCAATCAAAGGTAGTCTTTGTTCAGTGGAAGGTCCTGTGTCATTATGCTGAAATCCCCTAATAGTGTCTTCTTACTGTCCTGATACTCTACATGGTTGCACTACAGTGAAGATCTGCAGATGCTACTTAGAGCAGAACCTTACACTTTATTTATTATAGGGGAGAAAAATCATTTAAAGTTAGGGCTGGTAATTTTTTTTTAATTTAGATTTTTTTGTTAAAAATGTTGAAAATGTCTTAATATCCCGACAGCAATCAATAAATGAGATAAATAAATAAATGAGATAAATAAATAAACAAAAAATATTAAAAAATTTGCTGTCAGTGGCTGTCACAGGCCTGTAATAAGGTATGGTTTAATTCGTCATTAAGTCATGACAGTCATGTACGTGCCTACCAACGCCCAGACTGTGGACTCATGCTAGCTTGACACTTAGCATGAGTATTTGGCATCGTTTATGTTCATTCTGATGTCGTTAGGTTTCCCCCGACATGTAAAAGAGACATGAGGTATAGTTGGAAGACAAGAATGAGCTAATTTTTCTTTCTTTCTTTTTTTTTTTTTTTAAAGAATGAGCTAAATTTTAAGTTGGATGTTCAACAGTCGGTGCTTGAGTTGAGTCACAGAACAAGTGATGCTGTAGCAGCAACAACAGACTCACTGAATATCTAACCCTGTCGCCCAGAGTTCACACCTTAGCAGAAGAATGAGCTAACTCAGTTAGCACCAAGCACACACTCCCAGGCGGGGTCCTTTTAGGACTGAGGTGCTGAAATAATTCTAGAACTAATATTAAAGAAAAGGCAACGTAACAGAGATGCAATATGCATTTTAAATTCCTAACCACTCTTAATTGAAGTACAATAATTAATTTATTGTGTCTTAATTGTGATATGTCATTTGCTAATTTGCTAGGCTAATATAAATTCACATTTTCTCCCCCCTGACCCCCCACAGAATTGAAGTACGTATGTAAACTGAGAAAACTAGCCTAATGCATACATCTAAGTATAATCTGCATACAAAATACTTCATACAATAGAAACATAATACTCATGTTTGTAGACATGCATAAAGTGATTGTTGTTTTCTTGACTAGTTATGGTGCGGTGCCCCCTCTACCTAATCAGGATCTTGTAGTCCCTTTCCTTGCGTTGTTCAGTGCAGCAGCAGCGGTAGCTCAGCGTGGATTGATAAATGATGTTGCCTTGGCAGCCCTGAAACAGCTGAATGACTTAGATAAACACATATGGCAGCTTTAGCACTCGCAGGAGGCGTCCTTCTTTCCACAGCAATATATTTCACTCTTCCTGTGTCCTTTACTTTGGCATTTTTCTTACCCTGTCGACTTACAATGAATCGCTTGTTTAAAATGTAATGATAGAAAAGTCCCGCAAATATTGATCGGCTGCCTCAGCTCATTATTGCATATCCATAATTTTCCGATGGTTCATGTCAAAAAGCCAAATGATAGAGTGACGGGCCATTTTGTGAGTTGATGGGGCAAAGTAGCTGAAATGGAGATTTAGCATAGTTACGAGGGCTGTGTCACGCCTCTCCGGCAGTCATCTTCGCCAGGGACAGATTGGCTAACAATGCAGGAGCAAAGGTTCCTCTCTGCTTAATTAGCCTTTGACCCCGACACTGATGCCTTCTGTCAGCCCGTGTTGGCCCTTCAGCTCCGTACCAAAGCAATAATGGAGCATTTAAGTGTTTTCTGACCCCCTATAATGGCTGCATAAGAGACAGCATCCACTAAAACAGTTCTCTCAACAGTTCTTCATTTGGGAGATGTGAAAGTGAAATATGTGGTAGATTTAACTGCTTACATAATAAAATGAATAGTCCTTATTGATGATAATGTGGAAGCTATTATCTGACTGATTAAGGTGTTTGATCTGGTTTGAGATTAGTAGCAGAGCAGAATTCAGCACCAGAAGAGCTGTGATCAGTGTTCAGTGTGTGCACTTATGGCATTTGCTTTGGCTGCAGCAACAGTATTACAGAAGCCTAAAGTGAAAAATGCATTTGATTGTTTGTAAGAAAACCTCAGTGGGTGCTGTAATAGAAGGGATGAGTAGAAAAGCTACTGTAGGGTTATATATGAGTACGAGTGGGAGCAGATGTGACAAAGATCTAAGGTTGTTAAATAAACAAACATGCAATTTCCAGCTGTGTCTCCATGAAATTATGTTTATATTTTGAAATGAAATTCCATCAACATTATATATTTAGCAATTAAAGCAGTGTGGCTGTCGGCCCACAGTTTTTGTTCACGCATTTATGTGGATTACCAAGAAGTTCTGTGCAGACATTCTTGGTAGCCAGAGGCTGAATCCTCATGACTCTGATCCCCTGGTTTTCTGCTTCTGCCACCAAAAGGTTACAGTTTTTTTTACTCATCCAATAAAAAAACCACATATTTCTGTTTGTAACATTTCTGCAAAACATTCCACTACATCACGATTGAAGGTTTTTATCGGAATGTTAATGCAACAAAGCACTTGTTTAAGATTAGGGGAACATGTATGTTGAAGTCAGTAAAGTAGTAAAAACCCTCCGATCACCTCCTCTGCTGTAGTACAATATGCAGCAATTCATTGACAAGGAAACAATGTAGACAGTGAAAATAATCCATGCAGGAATGACAGTAACTTTCCATTATGTCCTGTAAACTATTTAATAATATGTCAATATAATTTATAGGTGACAAATTGCATCATCGGTGTTATGTAGTTGAATATTTATTTAAGTAATGCATTAGATGCCATACGGTCTGTGGCACAGACGATAACAGAAAAACACACATTTACCTTTGATATCTGATATTTCCAGCATTAATATGAGAACACATTGTTATTGACCACTTTCATCATGAAGGCATGCAGATTCGGGAGTTGATTAAAATAAAAATAAAAATCAGTTTTGAAAAGAGATTTGAAACTGAGGGTGAAGGTCTGTGGTGTGAACATCAGCCGAGGGGCACGAGCCGCCACTGTTCAGTGCTCAGCATTTAAAGCCTGCCCGCCTGTCTGCTCTTTGACTGAGTTTTTCTGGATCATTAAGTCCTGATGTTGGCCTGATGATGAGGAGCCAGACGCCTCTATCGGAGGGTCGCCCTCAGTTGGACACCAGTGGGTCACTCTCAAACTGGCCGGGGATGTTTGTGTTTAGACACTTACTCGTATCATTTTTAATGGGAGCCATTTCATCCCAGGTCAACCTTGTAATGTGACAGGCAGCTTTTCACTCTTAAGGTTGGATTTTTGTTCCCTTGATGATAGCCTCCACCAAGTGTCCCGGATGGACAGCATGGACAAATTCAGACAGTCGGTGTTGTTGATGTTGTTGTTTTTTTTGGTAACATGTGGGTTGTGAATTAGATATTGCCACATAAATTCTATCTGTGAGACGTGGTTAAACGCTTTGGAAGAGGCTACTAAATGTACCTTGAGTTAAGATAATTGTGTCAAATGTTCACACTAAATGCCACATTGTGGTCAAAATTCCCATTAATGTGGATTATCTGCAATAATAACCACCAATACCTACTGTATGTGACCTATGTGTAGCATTAGTATTATTCTGCTGTTGAGGACTTTCTACCAGTTGGTGGCTGCAGGGATTTTCTCCTGTTTAGCCAAGCATTCATGACTTCCAGTGCTGGTCTTGGATGATAAGGTCTGGCTGTGAAAACTATTTCTTAATGGCCCCGGCTTCGTGCATGGGGGCATTGGCATGTTGAAACAGACAAACGACTTTCACTAAACCATTACCACGGAGTTCGAAACACACTATTGTCATGAATATAATTTACAGGTGGTAGCATGAAGATTTCTGTTCATTGAAACAATAAGATCAAAACCCAAATCATGAGAACAGCTTCACTTCCAAAGCCCACAAAAGTACATGATGTCCATAAACCATGCAGAATTTTTGAAATATATGATCTGAAATATGAGCTAAATTATGAGTAGAATGATTGATTGATTGATTGATTGATTGATTGATTGATTGATTGATTGATTGTTCTTTAACATTACAAGAACCCTGAGGGCAGTCATTCTGATGGCACACATGTCTTGGGACTGTTGGGCCGACTATAAGTGGTCAGACAAAACATTTCAATTAAATAAATACTACATTTGTGAATGAACGTTCTGTATTGAATTTTCATTAAAGTAAAAAAAAAAAGGAAGAAAATCCTGAGTAAATGAGTGAGAACATTTATTGCATTAATAGAAAATTATCATCACTTACCTCTTGATTGATTTTTTTTATGTTATTTGGAAATTAATGTATTTGCAGTTGTTCTTTCATGGTGCTGCTCCTCCAGAAACTTAAGTAAGTCACTCAGTTTAATGCAGCATTTGTGTGTGTGTGTGTGTGTGTGTGTGTGTGTGTGTGTGTGTGTGTGTGTGTGTGTTTACGTAACTGTTATCTACCCCTATGACCCTTGTGTACGGTGGATGAGTGCAGAGTATGAAACCCACAGTGAGAGCTTATCCCTGCTGGATCAGACTGAATTACCATCTCCTCTCACATCTGGGCTTTTGTTCCCCTCTTTGGCAGCAGGAGAAATGATTGCACCTTCATTCACTCCCTCCCTCCCTCTCTTAACAGGACAAGTGGGAGGTTAAAAAAGCTTCCTTTTGTTAATCCAGACAAAGACTGTTTAATAGTTTGGAAATCTTATATAGAGTGCTGAGTGACTGGGAAAGGGGCAAAAGTTCATTCAGGAGAATAAACTCCCTTTGAGCAGGTAAAGTCTCTGTATTGTTACAAACCTTTTTGTAAGCGGTCCAAACCTCAAAAAGACTCTGTCTTACACAACACCTTCTCTTTTCATTGGTCACAATGAGATATGTAGCAAGTGCAGTTATTACCACTCAACTCAATATCTCCCCATTCTAAATTTGGGAATGGTTTCAGCAGTTGCCAGGTGTGTAAAAATAAAAATATGAAGCCATGACATGTGCAGATGGTTAAAGTTTTGTCGCTGTAAATCTCTCAGGACTTGGTAGATTACTAAAACATGAGTGAAAAGTGAGTGAATACTGGACTTACATTCATCAGTTGGCCACAAACGTGACTCTAAATGAATGATGATGTTGTTCTCTAACTGTCGGATGTGTAAATAAGGAACTAACATGTTCACCAAATCAACTGAAAAGATGAAGATGTATCAATGTTGTGCTCTCAACTTTATCTCGACAGTTAAATCAGAAACTATACAGTACAGTATACTACAGTAAAGATAATGTGAATATAAACCAGACGTTCAATTTTGACCCGCACCAAGAAGAAGTGCCATTAATAGGAATGCAATGAATACAATGAGATAAAAAGAAAAGTAGAGGAAAAGCAACACTCAATAACTAAAAGAAATGAGAGGGACTAGAGGGGAAAACTGACCAGCAAAAAAGGTTTTGTCTCCTCAGAGCTGTTTGTTTGTAATGATTTAAATTCATGTGATTGTTTTGGTATAACAATGAGGAAATGATTGTAAGGACTGTATTAAGGAGGAATGCCCTAAATGATAGCACACATCATGTTTCAAGAAATTAATTAATTTGTTATACAGGAGCAGACTGATCAATAATGGAAACTCAGGATGTTTTGAAATGATTTGACTGGTTGATTAATTAATTAGCCCATCAATAGATAAGTAATTAAGACACATTAAGTAATTGATTCATTCATTTTTATGCAAAAAAAATGCTAAGCATTATGTGGTTCCAAGCTCTCAGCTGTGGGGATTTTCTTCATTTTATATCATTTTAAATTGAATATTTTTGGACTGTTTTTTTTTTAGCCAAACAAGCAATTAAAAGATGTCACTTTTTGATCTGAGTAACTTTATAGTTTACAGATTTTTTTAAGATAAAACAATCAGTCAAATAATGAAATTAATCAAATGAATTTGAAAAAAATGAAAATGGTGTGTTAATTGTTGAATTCGCTGCAGCCCTTGTGTCATTAACATGTGTTGACGGCTAATTGAGAACAAGGCTGTGCTTTCAGCCACATTAATCTGTATTAAAGTGGATACCAGAGGACAGATCAGATGCAGCAGAGAACATGTGTAGAGCAATGTGTCGTGATTTAACCTCAACAGTGAAACTAACACATCCAGTTGCTTTCAGCCTTTAATTACATCATAGATTTCCTGTTGATGAACAGGCACAGAATTAACAGTGAGAAGGCTAATTCACAGCTGCTCTCCCCCACCCACTTGCTGTTATTGCTGTACAGAGAAGACCGCTGGGGTATAAAAAAATAAAGCAGGGTGCACTTAGCTACACAAACATTAGTTTTAACGATCGGGCTGCCAGTTTGGAATTGGTGACAAACTGCAGTCGTGCAAAAATTGGAGTCCAAAACCAATCAGGAAGTTAATGAGGAGAAAAATTACTCGTCTTTTCCCCTCCCACCACTGCTGAGGAAAAAGAGAGGGATGGTGGAGGGTGAGGGATGAGGCAGCATAAGGGAGGCCAGTCGAGAAGTCTGGGGATTCTGGGAAATATGAAGATTAGCTCTTGTTTATATTAATGATATCCTGGTAAGGAGGCTATTCTGAATATACATAAATGAATATATGAACATGTTAACTGTGAAAAAATATCCATCACAATTCCTCAAAGTCCAAACTGAGGGTTTGTCCAAAAAATACTTCTGTTTAGAACTTACATTTTTTGCATTTTGCTTGATATTTTTTGGGATCTGACCACAATTTATTAGTATCAAAATTTAGCATTAAATGTATTGTTGTGGTCACCATGTGTACGTATTCCTTGATAAGATCATTCCTGATTTCAGTAATATTTTTAACAACTTTAGACTGTGTTATTCAAGCAAACATCTTAAATCGCTGTTGTTGTTTTTTTAATTGTATTTTTAATCTGTCTGCATAAATATTTATGGTTTATGCCAAAATTGGTAAAAGCTTTTTTAAAACTTTTTATATGCAGTTTGATCGTTGTTTGGGTTCAGAAAACATTTAACGTTTGAGAACTTTGGCTTCTTTTGTTAAACATAAATGGGATTTTTCAGTAAAACACACTTTTGATCCTCAATGCAAGGCATCAAAAAGTATTGTTTTGATATTCAAATAAACAGAATTTCCGATATTCTATCGACAGAAAAGAAAAGAAAGAAAAAGAAAAATATAGATTATATGATATATCAGTTTATCATATAACCTATACAATTTCAGAATGTATAAAAAACAATTATTTTGAACATCAGTTATCAAACAGTTGATTGTTCCACCTTCTCAAATGTGTGGACTCTCTGCTTTTCTGTGTTGTGTTCTAGCTTTGTGGATATCTTTGTGTTTGTCTCAGGTGACAAAATGTTAACTCAGTCTGTCGGACACTGTGATGATTATTACAACTCTCAGACTTGTGCTATAAAATATGCAATAATGGGACAATATATGAAACATCTTGGACACAATCATTGAGTATGTTTAATTAGCCATAGCCTACATTTGCCTCTACTTGAGATTTGATATGGTACATACAGTCTATATGTCACTTCTCATACACATCTATCTGCAACTCAACAAAAGGCAACTTGAGATATGAGCAACTTATGATCCTTACCATGCACATTGTTTTTACATTTTTGGACATTCGTTTACACCTTATTGATATTTTATACTTGCACAACCTCCTCCCTTAGAGATAAATGTCGTCTCTTAGTTGATCTTTTTTTTTTGTCTGAACAACTCCTTTTATTTTAGAAGGTGGAACAGATGAATGATTGTCACACTCTATCAATAGATTGCTTATATAGATTACTTATTGATGTCATAACGATAAACCATTTATCAAAATTTTTGTCAAATTGTTTTGACTCAATTTCCTAATCCATCTTCCAAATGTCTGAGCACAACACCAAAACAAATAGTCAATTTATTGGTACTAGGAGGTAAATCGTATGCCTCTGACTGAGAATGACTGAGTCCTCATAGATTAATGTCATGTAACACAGCTTGATAAAGGTCATCAGTGAGGATAAAACATTAAAAATGGTCCATAATGGTTATTAAATGTTAGTAACATTTTAAACACTGTGGATAATAGAGAGTTAAAATGACTGGATGCACAGTTCTCATCATAACGGTTAAAGATCTAATGCTTTTCTTCTTCACTTTTGCTGACTGCATCAGCTTGATGTAAATCCTAGGAATCATTTTATTGTACAGTCATATTTATATCAGGCCAATGCAGCATTTAACAGAGAGGGCTGTTTACTCTGCAGTGCTGATACGACTGCTGTATTTGTCTCATTATAGTATTTCTGCTCCCCTTTTTATTTACTCGCCTTACAGTACGGAGACATTTTTTATTTTATGTGTGCTGCTTTTCTGTCTGCATCCATGAGGCAATATGAATTTATCATATTAATGACTTTGAGGAGTATCCAAGAAAAAAGATTTGCAGCTCAATACCTGAGGAGGTGAAAGGTTTAAGGTTTATTTTTCGATCATATAAAGATTCTTTAACGTAGTGCGGCAATAATAAGAATGATAATAATTAAATAATAAATAATAATTTTATTATTGCTTTTTTTTTCCATAAATGTGTTTTAATTAATTTTTTCACCATAATAATGTGGCATTTTCTTTCATTTCTCAGGGAATAAGTTATGGATCTTGATGAAACAAATCAGGCATATGTAGGGGGTTGGCAATTTCATGTGAATCCAAATAAAAATCTGGATCCACCAGATTTAAGTATTTATATACCAAGGTGCAGTCTGAGCAGCTGAGGATTTTAGAGTCCTAATTTTGTTGCAGTAGCTGGGACAATGAGCAGACTGCCAGTAGCAGAGTATCGTGGGCAGGTCAGGGATGATTTGTCCATGTCCAAAGATGTAGAAGGGGCCTGAGCCCCATGTGATTTCTAAAAATCCTGACATTCTAAAAAAGAATAATGTCTCTTAACCATACACTGGTTTCAGATCTGTTCAACACAACCCTTAGGTGATGGTAATGGTGCCTCACAGAAAAGTTTGGCCTAAAGGCAAAAAAACAATCATTTAATCTGCATTTTGCTTTAGATTTTCAATTTTTTTCTAGAATTAACTCCTCAGCATACATTAAAGATGAGTCCATAAAAGATAGCACTCATTTAGGCAAAGTGGTGAATACATTCTATTAATTCTTTTTTTTTTATGCAGCAAAAGTTTTATTTCACCTTTTATTTTCATTTGTTATATTTGTTTTGGTTTGACTGTTGTTCCACCCTCCAGGACTAAATCAGTGACTGCAGGTTCAGCAGTGGGGGTCATAGGAGCTGTTGGAGGAGTAGTGACAGCAAAGTCAGATTCTCTGATTAGTCCACTGTCCTCTTCAAAACCAGGCTCCTCATCCTCATCTTCACGTGCCTCTGTCTGGACGTCTGTGTGAGTCTGAGGCTTAAACGGCACAGAGATCTCCTCCACTGTTACATCAGTGATGGTGGTCAAAACCTCTGCTGCAAAGCAGCCCAGCATCGTCCTCAGAGGGTCCGGAGGAGACTTCTCCCTCACCTTGTCCTTTATACACTGGACCATGTCATACATGGTTGAGTGGGAGAAAGTGAGCAGGAGCAGCTTGGTGGACAGAGCAGCAGTGACTCCATCAAGAAGAGCTTGAACACTGAGCTGCTGAGAGGGGTTGAGCAAGGTCCATGGATGAGGAGCCCAGAAGCCATGCAGGACATCACCACCTCTTGTGGGCCCATCCTTATGGAGCTGGGAGCCCCTGTTGCTGCTCCACCAGTCTGGCTGATGATCCTACAATGTTGAAGAGTACATTAAACTTTGTGGAGGGATGGGGTATGGGAAAAGCAATCCAAACAGACGTGTAGGAAGTGTCATTCTAGCTGTTTCATTAGTCTATGCAAATCTTTGTTTTCCAGTATCTGATAGGATTTGGGAATAAAATGGTTTTGTTGTACATTTCAAATCAAGAGATAACATTTAAATCTGGCTTGATTTGAACCATTTCACATAAGTGTATGATAAACGTTTGCTTCAAATGTCATAAACAGTCATGTCACAAGAATCATGCAACCAAAATCAAGTCATTTATCTCCACATAGTCATTGGAGTAAAGTCATACAATGGAGGGTTGGCTGTGTAGTGAAGAGATCTACAGGTGGGAGGGTAGAGGAGTGACCCAACGGTAACCGTGAAGGTGAGTAACAAGACGAGGTCGGACAGTAGTTAGATCGTTTGATTCTGAGGGATTACATGCGTGGCTCAGACTATCGACATCAGTTTTATCAGGTATTTGTTAATGAAATTATTAAGCAAATTGTAAGTTTGATGTGATGATGGCACCAGAGGAAATGTCAACTCATCCCGAGGGAATCATGATCTGGTCTGCACCAAATACTACGACAAACTATCTAATGGTTGTTGAGACATCTTTCTCAGAACCACAACCTCATGGGAAAGTCCGAAAATCAGCAAAGTCCTCAGCACGAATCGTTATTTGACCTGGGGTTCATGTGACCATTTACAGAACGGGCAGCCCAGTGCTTTCATGCCTCCCCACATCTGTCCAGTCACTGTAACCTGTGATTGAAAAGTTTAAAGTAAACAAATGTATCAGTGGCCCACTGATCAGGAGTCTCTGTCTGTCTCGTCTCTGCAGCCTTCTTACCCACTGGCCACGACTCCACCATGAGCTGCAGGTCCATCAGCTCCCTGGTCAACTCTGATGTCCATGCTGATTGTGAGGCCAGCAGCGGGACACCAAACTTCACCGTCAACTCCATCGGCGATGGTGACACCACCAAATAAGAGATGCTGAGGATAAAACTCCATGACAATAAGCATTAGGTTGAACGAAAATTTGATGTTCTTGCATTTTCCCAGTTCACTGTTGCTGCAGGTTTCCGTTTCTATCCATGATAGTGAATATTCATAATTTTTTTTTGTTAAGAATACAGATCGTTTTTGTTTTTTAATTCATATTTAGGTTTAAAGCTGTTAAATCTTCTGTTGAAGGCAGTTCAACGTGTGACCCAACATATAGAAAATTATATTAAGATCCGTTCAATGTTACAGTGAATTTAACTAGTGCAGTTTTCACACAGCATCAGTCATGAAGTGTTTCCTTTAGCAGTGATTAGTTTGATATTAGTGGACTAACTTTTGACAATCAGAATACAGGCTTAGTGTTCGCTAAGATATATTTACTGAGCTAAAAAAAACTGTATATCTCACTTATTTAGCAAATGTTTTTACAATTGTTTTCCCCAAATACAGTCATGTATATGACCTGACTTCTCCCGGCTTGGTAGATTGACACGCACCACTTTGTGCAGTATTCATATTAGTTTTTATAATTAGTTTGTCAGCTTTTAAAACCTAGTTTTAGGTCCAGTCAACTAATAGATGAATTTGATCCCAACCCTAATCAGCAAATGCTCAATTAGTGATTTTAAGGTCAAGACATTTAAAAGATAAAAAGAAAGTTTTTTCTTTTGATGTTAAAGACTATCTTAATATCAGGCTAAAAAAAAGCAATGTTTTACTGCCATCTTTAAAACTTCCAGGTGTGATTCGCCTGTCCAACAGGGATGTCACGGTGTACTGACACACCCTGTGGTACACCTCTAGATACCTGCAGCCAGGTGACTCCAGTTTCCCACAGTAGATCAACCAAATAAAACTGGCTTTTTATACCAATGTAATGTTTCAAAGTGTGGTTAGGACCATAGACTGTATAATATATAGTGGACAGAGCCACCCTGACATCATTGATTAGTGGACTATCAATTTAAAGCCTCTAGTTTGACATTAGTGTCGTTGCCATCTTGGTTTTTTTGGAGCCAGAAGCCACATTTGGATGAGAGGGTGGAGCAGGGGAAGATGCACAGTGCTGATTGGATCTGACTGAAAATCCCAAAGACACTCTGTCTTAGCGACTTTATTATCTATTTAGCCTGTTTTGTCTTTCTTAAATGGGATCATAATTTACTAAATTTAATATGCTGTGTTGGAGAAGACTTGAAACTAGCAACTGGGAGCATAAACTCCTTCGGAAACTGTTGACTGAGGTCATAAATCAAGTGAGAAGTAGAGTTATCTTGTCTTAAGACTCCATATAATCAGACTTCTTTTTGCAGCCAGTGGGGTCACCCTCTGTTGGTAATTAAAAAGAATGCAGAGTTAAGAAATGAACGTATTGGCTTAAGTATCGAGACCAAGAAGCTCTGTCCAATATTTATAGAGTCTATGGTCTGCACCTGCTTCTCTTTGAAACACTGCCGTTAAGATATTCTGTGTATAATGAGCCATCATTTTATTGATGAACACATAATGAACATTTTTGATAAGGATTCCTTAAATTGATATTTTTAAGAATCGTAAACAAATAGGATATTTTAGCAGCTTGGAGGATTTACCAGTTTAGCTCCATTAAAACCTTTAAACCCAAAATTCAAGCAGATTCACAGACTTTTTTCCGGTATTAAGTGAACGTCGTCGCTGAATTAAAGTTTAGAGCAGAGCTCGAGTCAGACAGAGCGAGGGTTAGCGGGGAGAAAAAGGCAAACGGGCAGGTTAGACATGAATCATGTTTCCCTCCGTTGTGTTGGCGTGTGATGAGCACCACCTGTTTATTTATGGCGCTGATCCAGTGGCATCATTTATACCAGAGAATTTGCATGTCTATTGTATATTTAACCCCTTCAGACCGAGAGTCTACTGTTTACACGTTTTGGTATGGCCATGTAGATACAGCAGAGGCGGAGGTGCTGAATCTGTAGCAGTGCAATGGGTAAAGCTGAAGTATTTAATTGATTAGCCCATCTAGAAAATAAATCAGCAGCCATTTGGATTAATTAATTAGTCATTTAAAGCATTGAAAAAAATGCAATTAAAATGTATGGATCTGTCGTGTTTCCTTGTCCTGAATTGAAGTGACTTGAATGTTTTTTGGGTGTTAGACTCTTGGGATGTCACCTTGGGATCTGGGAAATTGTGATAGCCTTTTAGAATTTTTTCCAATGCTTTAGTGATCACATAACTTATCCGTTAATCAACCTCTAAAACAAGCTAGAGTTCATGAACTGATGAAAGTAATCCTGTGTTGCTCACTTTTGAGTTGTGTTGTTTCACTGTTAATTAATAAAAACAGCTCGAATGAGATCTTGCCAACTTGTATGCTTTTGTGAAGCTGACTAGTACACTACTGCACTGCACTGTGTATTGTTCATGTGTTTTATAGAGATTCATTTCCAACTGTGTGCTTTGAAAGTGTTGATCTGTGTTTGTGTTTGAATAAGACAGCAACAAAAGTAATTTGGAGTCTTGGAGTTTATGTCGCTACAAGTTTTGGAGAAATAAAAATGCTCTAAGTGATGGAGTGTAAATGCGATGGTGTGTGGGAAACAACAATATAAAACAGACAAAGAAAATTACTTGTATTTTCTTTCTGCTGCGCGGTGGGAACATTCATTGGATTCAGCCCCATCTGTTGTAATCAATAACGTGACCACCTTGTTTTTTTTTTATGAAACGCACTTACTCTTAATTTCATCCACCAGTGGTTTTAGAGAGAAGAATGTGGAGTTACCTATAAGACTTTGACATTATAAATCACCTCTTGAGACCAGATTGTACAGCAGTATCGATTGATCCTGATATATCACAGAAATTTACTGTCACTTCTGTTTTCAATTAAAGATACAATCAGTCAGATAATGACTTAATTGGATTTTACAGAAGATTGAGTTTTATTGCTCCGTGCTTTACGAGTTTAGTTAAGGAAGGCCATTTTATCATGGTTGTCAGGGGCAAGCGGCTGCCGCTGCCTTGTCCTTCTGTAGCTGCTGCTGCCCTGTGTTCAGCGCAGGGGGGAAAGTGTCACAGGATTGGTTTTCCTTGAGCTGTCTCTGCCTCCATGAATCATGCCCTCCCATTATAGATAAAATCTGCTCGGATCCCACCGTGACACCTCCTGGTGGAGTGACAGTCAGGAGGTGAGGAGGACGTTGTAAGCTCATAGGTGGAGAGGGGTGTTGCATGCAGAGCTGACTTTCGAGGAAACTATGTTCTTTAGTGTGGAGTTTCAGCTCTGCAAACGTTTCTCAGAGGCACACCTTGCTCAGGTGGCAGAGACGATCTGATTGGTTGTGTTACATCTAAACCACAGTTGTTAGGAGTGGTGAAGATAAAAGAAAAACCGCAAACTCAATATTTATAAAAAAAAAAACAACAGAAGGAAATAAATTCACAGTGATATCTGACAGCTTTTAAATGCTGGTACTGTAGGTAAGGCTAAATATATTTAGTAAGAGAAAAATGTAAGTTAAATTTGTATTTTGAAAATACAATTTGCAGCTCAAAGAGACAGTCTTGCTTTTTATTTGCTAATTTAGACGGAATCTGCAGCATAATTATTAAGCAATTTGCATTTCTCCCCTGTTTCGCCTTCACTTTCTATAACCAGAACACATTTTTACAAGTCCTCATTTTGTGCTGAGGTCTGTGAAGAGTGTTTTGTTTGCAGCCAGAAACAACATTTAGGGTGATCGGGAGAGGAAAACCATGAGTAAATCAGTTGAAACACATTAGCTGTGAGTATTTCTTCTATGAAAACCTGTAACGTGTAAAGATTAACTTTAGGTTAAGGTTTACTATGCTGCTGTTTGAACTTTTGAAGGTCAGGATGGTTAAGTTTACAGTATGTGACGAGCTATTAAATGTAAAATCTTTGGGAGTTAGGACACTAATATAAAAAATATCTCTTTTTTTTTACATGCATTTATTACTTTATTGTATGTATGTTGTTTCAAATTTTTCAATGAAGTCCAATCTGCTCCAATACATCAACTGGTTCCCAAACAGTCTGACATCATGTACTGTATATCTGTCGTTCCTACTGAGTGACATAATGACGCTCCATAAGAAGATGTGCTATCATCAATATTTACTCGGACACATTCAGGTTAGTCTGAGAGTTTTGTTGGTTGAAACGAAACTTTCTTGCACAATGTAGGTTTGCCAGGATGTATCAACAGCTGGATTCAGATCCTTCTTACCACAGGTTAAGGTGGAGCTGATTTGAACTATTGTGATGTTCGTAAAGGTCATGATTAATTAAGTCCTAAAAGGTTGGGTTTTTTTTTCCACTACGTGGAAAGTCTAGCTGAACTATTTCAAGTATATCTGAAATAGATTTCAATAGAAACAAATCAAAGACTTCTTAGAAATGAGTGTGTGAATTATAATCTAAACTAAGAATGAAGAAAAATGTGACTTTAACCCCAGAAAAATTATAAAATGAGTTAAGTGCTATTAAAACAAGCTGAAATGATCTCACCGCCGTCGCAGATATTTTCACTTGTTTTAAGAAAATATGATTTTCAGGACTTCAGAACAGAAAAAATTTGTTGGTAAGATCAAGATTTATTTACACACACACACACATAAAAATGAAAACCTCCAAAGTAACTACAGCAACTAAAATGATGTATAATTGTTAAGAAGCACAAAATGGAAATAACCAAGTGCATAAAGTACCTCAAAGCTATGTTTAACTTAAGCACTCGAGTAAATGTACTTAGTTACTTTTCACACCTACTCTAAACATCCTAACAAGTGGATTCAGTCAAGGATCAGAAGAAATGTGACACACTGTGAAACACAATGAAGCAGTTTTTTCATGCTAATTTACTTAATGACACGCTGCATCATAAAGGAGCATCTTTTTCACATTGAGATGCTGATTTGTTTAATTTGAGTTAAATAACATCCTTGCTGACACTTTTCTGCCCACAGAGACGAGTCTCACTCAGACTATTGGTTGAATATAGTTTTTAAATGCTAATACCCAGTATGTCGTACCAGGCAGTGGGTGTTGTCTCATTCTGTTTGCTGACCAGAAGTGGAAGATCGTAGTTTCATTTGAAGGACAGTCAGAGCTCCGGTCATAAACGTCCATACATGAGAGCCAAGCACCAGTAAACAGGCTGAACTAGACAGACTAAACCAACTTAACAGGCTGCTGTGATGCTGTGCATCCACAGCTAATCCGAGGACGTTACCCATCACTTGTCTTTACGTGTGCAGCCTTGAGGAGGACGTCACTCCTCTCCACAAGTGAATCAGAGGCATAAATTCAGATTTTTGAAAATCATAAATACAGGCTCAAAGGACTTTTAGACATTTTTTCTTTTTCTAAAATGACCCTCAATAAGTTATATGGACACAGTTACACATAAAACCCTTAAAGAATATAAAATAGTAGACAAGTTGTATACAATACAGTAACACTTTGGACTTATTGCTAATCCATAAATCACTTTTCTGCCACTTGACTGCATCCAGGTCATGTTAATTAAATCATTATAGTTCATATAATTTTTTTTGCATACAACCATGAAATGCTAACAAATATTTTGAAATATAAATTCATGGACTTCATGGATAGATAATTATAGGCCCTTTTCTCTGGTAAGTATGAAAAGTGTATCAAATAACATTAAATGTGGTATTAAAAGAAGTCTTGAATTATGTATTTTTGAAAAATGACATTTCAGAATTGAATATTAAGCATTGAATTCTGCTAATTTTACATATTCATTACATATCCTCTTTCTGCTAACAACTATACTGATAATTATTGTACTTGCTTCTACAAACATTTTTAAAAATGCCAGTTTATAAAAAGAAAGTGAAGAGTGAAGCCAATCATAACCTCGTATAATGTGTCAAATTAAGAAAATATAAATAGAATAACAGATTTGTAGAAATATGTTTAGTGTGCATGTTGCTTCAGTGGACCTTTAATATTTTGTATCAGTGTTTAAGATACTTTTTCAGTATCCTGAAACAAACAGACTTTCCCTTGTCCCTGGAGACGGATGGTTGCTGACTGATGTTCAGTGATTTCCAAAGACGTCTCACATACTCAGATGTCTGGCTAATTCCTCTGTAGGCGCTCAGTGTCCCGCCTCCCCACGGAGACTTAAATCAGCGCTTCTGTGACAGGACCTCTGAGTGGCAGCAACGCCCCCAATCAGGACCTAATAATAACCCCACTCAGCAGAGGTCAGTCACTCCTCCAGGTCTGAAGGGGCCCTGCTGGAGGAGTTTCCTTTGCTAATATAAACATGAGATCTAAGACGTGGAGTAAGGTATTGAAATGTAAAGTAGCTGCATGAACTGATTATTTCACTATTTAACACATCATGAATTGACTTGGTGTCATTAAAGTTGATGAAAATCCTCAAATCAGACAAAGGTCTAGTGAAATAGTGTGAATTTTAAACAATCAGAGCACAGATGAATTCTTTAAAAATTCTTTTATTCTAAACACTCACTGTTAACAAGACGTAACCAAGACTCATCACCACTCATGAAAGATGCTAGAAAACTGATCAACACTCTCAGTCATGCTCTATCCTTACATCCTGTTTTGATTATGTACTCTTCTAAACTGGAGGAGTATATTTAATGTTCTTCTAGTAATACTGTAACAGTGACCTGAGACGTACAGCACAATCAAAAGTGTAAATCAAACAATGAATACAGTAAAGATTGAAGTTAGAAATGTTGATATCATTCTGTGACAGTTTTTGAGGGAACAGACTGTGATCTGTTTATGAGGAGTATTTGAATAAAATGAACTAAATGTGGATGAATTTTTTTTAAAACAACAACAACCAGCCAGTACAGACGTTATTGTAAAATGTGACACATTCATCATAAAACAAAACAGAAAAGCTGCACTTTTAGCTACATGCTAACATCAGCATTCTAGCATGTAAAAATTAGTAATACAAGTAATACAAATATGTAAAATACGTGTAACACATTGTGGATACAATTTAATGTTTCCATGTTCATCAATTTTAGTTCATGTGTTAGCAGGCTAACATTTATAGCACTTGATGTCAAGTTCAGCTGAAGCTGATGGGAAATTTAGTTTAGTTTTGCAGGAATAAATCAAAGTATTGGACAAGCAGTGCAATGCATATGATGTCACAGAAGTGAGCATGTTTAAAACCACTGAATGGTAACTAGATTTAATATTTATCAAGTGCTGCCACGTAAGCATTCAGCTTAAATGATGGGAAAACATGAAAAACACACCTAATATGGGGAAGAGCTGTTTTGCAATTGACAGTACAAATAAATACAACAAGAAATCATAGCAGTATAAATGTCAGGAAACCTGATTCCAGTAGCCACAGACGACTGACTGTTAATTTGTAGGGATCATTGTTGCCCAACTTCCTTCAATTTAGTCAGATATTTTTTTGTTTTATTCCCAGTTTCACAATTTCCATACTTGATGCAGCTGTCTTGCCAGATGCATACCCTCCATTGGAGGGTATGTTTTTTGTTTTGTTTTTTGACCTGATGGTGGCGCTACAAGAAACATTAGGGAATGAACAAGTGTAAACCTAACGTCACGTGACCCATCGGTTTGTGGACGACCATTTCAAAGCCTTGCAGCTGTCTCTGAGACGATGAGCTCATCAGAAAACTGTTTTCTGAGGTATTGAATCGAGTGAATAGTAAGGTCATTTTCTCATAAGCTTACATACAATCAGTCTTATTTTTGAAACCAGTAGAGTTGCCCTCTGCTGGCAATCTGAAAGAATGCAAGTTATAAGTGACCTCGGTTATAAATAAAGTTATAAATAAAGTTATCCAGAAGAATTAAATTGCAATAACTTTGCGGTAAACTTCATGCAAATTCATCTAATATCTGGTGAGATGTTAGGCTACACTAAAAGACATAAAGCAGAATAAATAAAATCATCTGGGGACCATGACCCCTATAATATATTATGTATATTGTGTTATTTATAACTACTTTTACTGTATATAGTTGACATATTAAACTTTACACATTAATACATATGTACGGTATTTTCCATGCTATTTTCAGTCTTCATGTAAAGTAATCAAGTAACATTTGTGTAGGTTATGGTGAGCCAGCAATACTCAGCCATGTCTGGTGATCACATACTGCTCATCCATCAGTTGTGAGCAGTTCAGTTGTATTGTTTTATTTTTCCTTCTCATATAGTTTGAGTTGAATAATTCTAACATGTAATTAATTCTTCAATTTTCATTAATTCTTAACAATTCTTAAATGTATTTTGAAGTATTTTACAAGAAAAAAAAGCACATTTCTAAATAGGCCAACGCACTAAATATCATTTTGCAAAGGAGAATTTTATTTTTTAGTATTTGCTACTCCAGTTATCATTTCACAACCCATTATTAGGGTCTCAATCTCCAGGTGGTGAACCACTGGTGTTAAAGGCTGAATGTCCTTTACTGTTATGAACCTGTCATAATTAGTTAAATTCTAATGCTTATGTAAAATGCAATTTACTACTAGTATGAGCTGCAACATAGCTTGAAGTTAAATACTTTCTCTAAGGGAGATTCAATTTACATTTATAATCATATATCTGTGATTTTTCTTAAATTATCAATTAAGCCATCAATAAAAGTCGAGTCACATTTATTGATGGCTCAATGAGGTTTTCTGTTTAGTTAAATAAAGCTTAACTAAGTGACTAATTTATGAAAATAACATTTTGTGACTCTCACACACTGAAGTGAGGTAAAGTTACGAAGATATATTGCTACTATAGGTACTGAGGAATGGAGGTGGGGAGAAGAAGAAGTGATGGCTGGTACCGACTGTGGACTGATGGGTGATGGTGGAGAGTGGCTGAGCAGGGATGGAGACCAAGGATGTGAGCGTGGTTTGGGCAATGGGCACAAGCATCAAACACAGAAACAGCAGCTTCTCCCAATATTTTAAAGTGGCCTGTGATCATGAGTCTGCCACCATATGAGACAGTGATCTGGAGATGAGTGGGGAAAGAGCCAGGCTTGATACACAGATGGTGGATGTGGAGGTGACCAGTAATCCGGACGCCAGGAGAGCAAGTAACAAGACCAGAATCCCAGCCACAAACATAGAGGCTACATTTGAAGAGCACTGTTCTGGTCTGTTGATCTGTTAGCAGAATTACACCAAAACTTCTTCATGGAATTTCATGAAACTTGGTAGAACAGTTTTGGAGTAGATCCCGATAAAGAGGCGGATCCAGGATTTTCTTTTTTTTCACTTTCTTTAATATTGTGAGGAAGGACTTTTTCACCATTTTATTTTTGTCTATTGCAAATAAACTGCTTGTCTGATTATCATCATATTGGGAGCAAAGGGGGAGCATATGCTAAGAAATAATTTTTTTTTAAAAAACAACAATTGAGTGGATCTGGATCCATGATTTTTTTTCCTTCGGCAAGACAGGCCTTTTTCAGCATAAAACCTGTTCGGTTAGGTTAATAATTTGAATTTGGATCAAGGTTTTCATTTGATTAAACGGGACCTTTGGGCTTACAGTGCATCAGCTCTACTGAGTGCCCTTCAGGCATCATATTTCTGATTATTTTTATTTCATAGACACTTCCTTCTAAATAAACTCACCTTCTAATATAGGTTATCACTATAGGCCCATCTAATAGAGATGACATATTTCTCTTAAATTAAAACCTATTTTACGTTTTGCATTAGATGCGCATTGGCCGTCAGCATAAACTGTTTACATGACAGAATCTCTCTGCATCTTCAACTTGCAGTGCATCAAAAATGAAATAAAGTAAAATAAATCAGGCCTTGTGCCAATTACCATGCAGGCTGCAGTATAAACTTTTATTCGGGTTTGTGTTTTACTCTTTTTCAACGAACAACATGAATAAATTTATTATGCGTTGTGGTGAGGGCGTTCACCCTCCGCCTCCCACTCCCACAAATCTACTCGGCTGGCACAAACTGCAAAGCCACTCTAGTCACCTTGAAATTTCCTCTGCTATTTTCCAATTAAAAGCTTAATAGCCCTGGAGACGGGCTTCATGTGTGCAAGTTTACCGTGCTCTTATTCTCTGTAAGCCGCGCAGGCTCGGATCCCATTACTTGCTTGAATAAACCTTTTTTACGGTCAGAAATGGGCCCCGGCTTTGTCCGGTGTTATGTTTCAATGCCCTCTATTAGTCCAGCAGAAGGGACATATCAACATCCTCGACATAGTTCCCAAAGGGCTTTTATACATGTAGAGACCTAATCATCTAAGTTATGTACGATTGTGTAAAAGGTGTGAGAAGCTGCGAGGCTGTGGGCCTGCAGGCAACAGGGAGGGAAAACAGACGTCCTGACTTTTAAAATGAAGTTTGTCGTGGTAATTGACTGCCTTATGCTCTTGTTATGTCTTATGTCACCATCACACATCAGAGTTTCTAATGTTTGATATCCAGCAGAATAAAACAGTTTGAGCATATTGAACATCTTTTTTAAGCAGCTGTCCGGATTTTTGTTTCATGTTGAATATTTTCAAATCTGAATTTTATGTGTTTTAAAAAACTAACACTGATTTGTGCATTTAGTCTTTCATTGTCCTATGAGTGTTTGATTGGTTATTTGTTTCATGCAGAGATGATTTGGTTTCATCCATGTCTCTTGTCTCTTGTTAAAAGGTGGGATATCAAATTTGATAAATCTGACAGTTGACTTTGACCTTTGGATTTTTGTGCGATCACCCATTTAAATATCGTTTTACCCCCATTGTTAGAATAACAGATGTCTGAAATGGAATTAATCCATGCAGAGACTCCTGTATGCAATCTAAAATGTCCCAAATATAACAGCTGCAATGTTTTGATATTCAGTTGTTTGGACTTTAAACTACGTAATGTATTGTTATGTATTTATGATGATATTTTCAATTAAAATTTGAGGATTAATTGCATTTTAATTCTTCAAAGATCGTTTTTTTTTCATGCAGTTTCAGGCCTTTCCTGTACTTTGGCCTTTTCTGGGACCATTTCTGGAGATAATGTTGCAGCTTCCCATTGATAAAGCTTTGAAGGATCTTCCCACTTCATATCAGCTTCAAGATCAAGTCCATTGAAAATACATAGAGTGTACATTTCCCATTGCAAAGCAGAATATTTATAGTCTTCTTTGTATTTTGTCAGAAGTCTACCCTCATCTTGAACATCCTCCTCCTTCATCTTTATAAAGGAAACTCTACAAACGTGTGAACCAAACGGGGAAACGTGTGTAGGGTT
Source organism: Chaunax sp. Z400 (assembly GCA_037577475.1). Taxonomy (NCBI): domain Eukaryota; kingdom Metazoa; phylum Chordata; class Actinopteri; order Lophiiformes; family Chaunacidae; genus Chaunax; species Chaunax sp. Z400. The sequence continues at coordinate 20,672,979 of CM075187.1, read as the reverse complement.
ATCTGATCGTCATTGGCTGCCTTTTTTTTTTCTTCTTCAGCCTCGCATGGATATTTTTTGCAGCGTGCAGGCGCCTTGACGCGACTGACAGCGTTTGGTTACTCGTCTTCATAAGTGCGTATCAGCCCGATGCATATCTGTGCTGTCAGCCGGTGAAAGGTGGATCCTCCAATACAACACCTCTTATCCTCATCCTGTCATGCGTGTGGCAGAGCAGCACCATCCAGCTCCATCTTTCGGAAAACAACACTCCCACCCCACCTCGCCTCTTCGCAGATGCACTTGTGCGTCTTGGAAAACACGCTGCGTCTGACAGAATGAATGGCTACGGGTCCCCCTACCTGTACATGGGGGCTCCGGTGTCTCAGCCCCGGGCCCCGCTCCAGAGGACCCCCAAGTGTGCGCGGTGCAGGAACCACGGCGTGCTGTCGTGGCTCAAAGGTCACAAACGGTACTGCCGCTTCAAGGACTGCACCTGCGAGAAATGCATCCTCATCATCGAGCGGCAGCGCGTCATGGCGGCGCAGGTGGCGCTCCGCAGGCAGCAAGCCAACGAGAGTCTGGAGAGCCTCATCCCAGAGTCACTCAGAGTGCTGCCCGGCATCGGCATACCTGGAGCCGGCGAGGGGAACCAGGGAGCCCCGCCTAGGACAGAGGAGCTGGAGCTGAGATGGAGCAGCACGGAGCCGGTGCAGACTGGAGCCCAAAAATGCACAGGTAGGAGAATAATGAAGAGAGGAGCTGCAGGATGAAGTTTAACTTGTCTATATTCATGATAAATAATTACTATGACTTGAGGGAAGGAACATAATTATGGGGTTTTAAATCAGAGAATACAAATAATGTCAATTACTCAATGTCAATGACCATTACTACTGGACGAATTATCCACCAGTAGACTACCAATCTATTTCAAGAGTTGTTTTAACTTTTCACAGATACTTGCAAAGAAAATTGATTTCAAAACCATTTTAATTTCCCAAATAAAAAGCTAAGACTGTTGGATTTGAGATGTTTTACTTAAAGCACCAACTGTTCCAGTTAAGTTGCCGTCATTTCTGTACATTTAGGTAATATTTAAGTTACACAGAGGTAACTAAATTTTTTTTCCTTTAAAAATTTCGTTAATGGCACATATTCAGAAGGATCTATTCATCTCTTTTGATTCTTCTATTAAAATCATTGAGAGGACACAAGAAACTAAAATCATGTTATATTCAGACTTTGTCGGTGCTGTTTTGTCTTCAAACACAAGACATGTGAGGATATTCTAATAAAAAAATTTAAGGAATAAAAAATAGCCTTTAACTCTTCGAGCTCAAGTTAATATAAAATATTTTTATTTTCTTGACATTTTTAGGCTGCAAGATATTTTTTTCAACAAAAGTTTTTTTTAAAACAACCTGATTTCTGTTTTTGATTAGGGGTGAATATTTATTTAGGATCTTCTCTCTTGTAGGGACCTATTTTTTTCCACTTAGTCAAAAAAACTGTTTATTCTGTAAAATATCCAAATGGGTGATCAGTTAAAAGTTATTTTTTCAGCTGTTTTAATTTCGGTGTTTTATGTGTTTATTTAGGGTTTATGCTCATTGGTTTATTCAAGTGCAGATTCTGATATATGAGACATGTTCATCTGATTCCATGCGGTTGTTGGTGGGACTAAAAGATCTAATCAGCTCTATCTTCAGCCTGACACACCTGAGAGCTGATGGAGTGGTTTAAAGATGACGGTAATCAGAAGGGAACAGGCACCGGTCCTATGGAATCGACATATTTCTTGCAGGAGGTCAATCTCAGATGAAATGTTACCGCGCAACAAGCGCTCTGTTCAGTGTGACACACTGTCAGCAGTCAGAGTGAACCACTGTGGAGGCATGGAGGAAACCTACAGGATGCTTATGTTGGGTTAACTGTTTACTTTCCTCTTGAGGAGGATGATCCTGACGTCAGATTAGTGCCTCATTCATTTGATACCTCGACATATTTTACATGCCCTTAATGCAAGCTGATTTCCCCCCCTTATGTCTCCTGCCCAAACTTGTTCCCTAACTGTTTGCTCCCTCGTCTTGCAGAGCCCACAGAGGACGGTCCTGATGAGGTGTCAGCGGGTGAAAACGGGGGGAGCTCCAGTGAGAAGGAGCAGGACCCGGTCAGCTCCCCTGAAGGCTCCAAACCAAACTCCTGCTACACCCCGGAGCCTCCAGAAGCCTCCTCCCACCCGGAGGAGAGCCGCTACAGCCTCCCAAAATCCGGCAGCACTGAGAAGGAAGCCAAACCCGACAGTCCTCAGAAGTACCCCGTCAGCCCGGCAGAGCAGAGCGTCCTGATCGAAGGCCTCACCGGTTCCATCAACCTGCCCTTCAGCCTCAGAGCCAACCGGCCGCCGCTCGACGTCCTCAAGAAGATCTTCCCCGCTCACAAGCCACCTGTCCTGGAGCTCATCCTCAGAGGGTGTGGGGGCGATCTGGTGGGGGCGATCGAGGTGCTCCTGTCCAGCAGGAGCCCTGACGGGAGCGCGCACCCACACGCCGAGGCACACCCGGACACCCTGGTGCTACCTTCAAACGGACACCTGTTCGAGCACACGCTGGGCTCCTACCACCCGGTGTCCTCCTCCGCCAAGTGGTCGGTGGGCTCTGCTTTCCGGGTCCCCGAGTCCCTCCGATTCACTTCTGACTCCGCTTCGGGCGTGGTGTCCACCAGCCCGCTGGGTGTCCCACTGCAGCACCCGTCCTTCCCGCAGCCCACGCGTTACCCACTCATGCTGCGCAACTCTCTGACGCGCAGCCAGGCCAGCCCCTTCGTGCACAACGACGTGACTCTGTGGAATACCATGGCTCTGCAGCAGCAGTACCAGCTCCGTTCCGCGGCCCAGTACGTGTCACCTTTCTCTCACGCAGTACCCGCAAGCGCCGGCGGGACCGTGTTCCGCAGCTCCCCGATCCTCCCCCCCAGATCCTCCGAGGAGCAGCGCATCAGCATCCAGGAGGAGGGCTGCACGCTGGGACCTAAATCCGGCCTCTACTCCCCTGATGAGGAGTACGAGGAACGCTCCGACTCCGCAGACTCCCGCATCATGAACTCCTCCACTTAAAATAGATGCTGATTGTGGACTAATGCAGCAGGGGACACCAAAAATGTATTATTGTGAATGGACATCTAGTGTTTGTAATTGTTTTTGGGGAGGGGGACGGTAGGAACGATGTCTTGTCTGAATTTAATTGTGTCGAGCAATCACCCATTGATAAGGTGATGTTAATCAGCGAACATCATGCTTTAAGATGCCACGTGGACGCGACCAAAACGGATGAATGTAACAGATTGTTTTGAAGAGCTGTCATCTATTTCCTGTAAGCATGTTGAGTACTGTGAAAACTTTCAATGTAAGGATCATCAATGCATGTCAAAATATTCCAAATAAATATTATTTCCCAGGTTCAGATGGTTGTCTTTAGAGTTCTTAATGATTTAAATCCAGACAGTCTATTGTTGAATTTATATATAGGCCTAGTAAAAAAATAAAGATCTTTAGGGAGTAAAATAATACAACTCTGTATGGTTTTTGTTTTGCCTTGAACAATAATCATCCAGTATTTCAAATTAAAATCCACATCACACGAGTCTTATGTTTAATACAGTATAGGTTTCTTTATTAGCCTTCATTGTAAAAATTGTAATCTTATGCCCTTCATACGGCCTGTCAGGCATAGAGACGAGACAGACATCAACAATAATACAATAATCATACAACAATTAAACTAATGCTTAAAATATACATTAAATATAAGCACAAAACTTTTACCATTCACAGATCATTAGTGCAGTATGTGGAGACACCAAAACAAATGCACAATAATCAAAGCTCACACCGTTATGTTACCATAGATTTCACATAAAATAAGCTTGTATCTATGTGGCTGCAGGCTTGAGAGACATTAGGGTTGGAAATGTTTCAATTAAATAAGAGTTTTATGAGCAAAAATATTTCTGAAGTATGAAGAATTAATGTGCAAACAAATGTTTCCCGCCAGTGTTTCACTATAATATAACATCATTGTGCATTTTGCATTATACTGCTGCAAACATGGACTCCTTTTTACTGTATACTGTTGGATGGTAAAATACAGCATCACTATTTGGAAATAAATGTTTTCACTGAGCAATCTTGGGTATTTGATATTGTAATCTGAAATGTGACAAGTAATATAAGCTGTTGGATAAATGTGGTGGAGTAAAAAGGACAATATTTGAGATGTACAGTATTAGAGTAGAAATATGAATTTGCATGAAGTGGAAATACTGAAGTAAGGTATCTTGAGATTGTACTTAACTACAATACTTGAGTAAATGTATTTAGTTACATGCCACCATTGGCTCTGGACAATTTACACTGGATTGGTTCTGTATAAGAGTCTGTCATATAAAATAAATAGTATGGACACTACTCTATTCAGAGATAACCCAGGATTATGCAGTTTAGTTGACATATTGATTAAAGAAATTAACAGTGAAGATCTGCAGTGTTGAGAATCGCTGGTTGGTTTCTCACCCTGCAGCTCAGTGACAATAAAATTAACTCTTGACACATGTTGAGGACATACTGTAGATACAAGACTCTGCTGTAATCAGACCAAAACTGACTGAACTGAAAATCAGCAGCATGAGAATTTAACACAAACCTAAACACTAAATATTTAGTATTCTGAATCCTTGAATGCACAAAGGCCTGAATCTATTTTTTTGTTCTATTTTTCTGATAAATTGATGATCATTAGAATTAAAATGTCATTTTTTTTCCATACTCTACCTCTAATTTTTCTAAGCAAGTTTCATCACTAGCCAGCTGATAAAAGGTTTTCCTCATTCATTGCTGCAAATATCCAGAGTCTGCTGGCTCCTTTAACGAGATATCTCTATTTCCAGAAGATATCTAGATGAGCACAAGAAAAATAGTAGAAAAATAGAAATAGGAATTGTTTAGATTTTTTAAAAATTGTGTGACTAAGGTTAAACGCACCGTACAAATTTATATAGAACTGAATCATTTCTCTATTACACGTAAAGCCCTGCCTTCAAAATTTTACAAAAGTACAAATATTTACCAAAAGTATCCATTAAGTACAATGACATCAGAGTAATGTATATTATATTATTGTGTTATAATTATTGACGCATTAATGCATAAACATCCCTTTAATCTTGCAGAGGGTAAAGGTGTGCTAATTTGAATTACTTTACATAATACTGGGTGTGTTGTGAATTTCCCGATCAATTATCAAACAATTCTTTAATCTATAATAAAACATCATTATTTAGTGTCAGATTAAATAACGTATCATTAATCTGAATCTGCAAAGTAACTAAAGTCATCCAGCAAATGTAATGCAATAAAAGGAACACTATTCGCCTCTCAAATGCAGAGACATAAAGTTGCATGAACGGAAATATTCAAGAAGGAACAAACACCTCAGATTTGACTTAAGTACAGTTGACTCACATACATATCTTTTTGTTTTAGCCTTCACAGCATCCCTGAATAATCCTTCACGTGTTTTCCTGTCTCCTGCGGCAACAAGGCTCTCCTTAGATTTAAACCTGTCCAATGCTGCCATCTAGTGGTGACACTTAACTACAACAAGTTTATGTCCCAGGCCAAATCTAATTCACAGTAAAGGATACACCTTAGAATAACGTTTAAAATAAAATAAAATAAAATAAAATAAAATAAAATAAATTGAAATAAAATAAAATAATGTGGTTTCACTTGTTTTCATTTCAAACAAAACCACATTAAATGTAATTACTTTAGTAATTTAAGTAAGATAGTAATACAAACGAGGAAAAAAAACCTCCATAATAATATTTTTACGACTGATATTGTTATATTTTTAAAACTGAAAAGGGAGGACAATGAGCAACTGGGAAAATAGAGGTTAATTTTTCTCACTATCCGATAAATTTAATAAATAATACACTGCACAATGGCATAACTTCCTGAGGGTGGAGGGAGCATTTATTTATCAATTTTTTACAAATTTTTCCCACATCAGTCCAAGGGTTTGAACAGTAAGTCACCTCCTGGATACTATTTCTACATATGTTGTTTCTCTGTCTTCACTAGAACTCAGAGCCCTTTAACCGGCTCCAGTCTGCCGCCCAGTGGACAAAATAATTACATCTATTTTCTATCGTCTTGGTAATATGGAATACTGTAATGTATTTCTCATCAGTAATTTATTACAGCATGTATGTAACAGCAGCTGATAAAGCTTCATAAAAGGAACCACAATCATGCAGGGAAAGCTACTGATTAGTATTAACATGACAAGATTTTTTATTTTCTAGGATGCATTTGTTGCAGCACTAAGTAATATAAAGTCTCTATCTATCTATCTATCTATCTATCTATCTATCTATCTATCTATCTATCTATCTATCTATCTATCTATCTTTCTATCTATCACAATGATGTACATAAATGGAATTAGAATAATTGAGGGATCATAGGACGAAGCTTGGAGTAATGTTTTCCTCAGAGATAATTGAAATGATTTGTTTTCCTCATATTACCCTCAAGTACAAGATCCTATCTAATCCTTACAACTTCCTAATGATGCATATTATTGTCTATTTTTTAAAAGTTGTTTTTCAGGCTTTTTGATGGTGACAGATGAAGAGAGACAGGGAAGAGAGAGGATGACATGCAGCAAAGGAAATCCAACCAGAGGGCTGAGGTAAGCCTGAGCTACCGGCATAAGAACGGATGTATAACTTAACAAATGGTGTGAGCAGCTTTAGTGTGAGATGGGACTAAATGTAAAAACACTGGATGAGACTTGACCACAGCCAAACCCTTACTAGAATCCAGCTTTATATATGTGACAATCTGCTACTTTGACTTTCAATTTTTGGAATGATTTTTTAATTTATCTTGAAAATTGTGATGTTTGGACCATTGGTTGGACAAAGCACACATTGTCTCTACTTTCTGAAATTTTATTTTATCAGCACATTGATCCACAACGAAAATAGTTGCATCCTATGGCCTAGAAAAACTAGCTCCACTACAACCAAATCCTGCCCATACATTATAAAATATTTTTACTTTTAATACTTTAAGGACATATAAATGTATTTTACATAGGTAACATTTAAACACATGGCTTTACTTGTAACAGAGTATTTTTCTCTGTGATATTAGTAAATGTCTGAATCCATCACTGTCCAGAGAGGACACGTCCTCCTGTTTGTTGCACATCAGCCATGAGAGGTCGAGATGTCAGACCCCTTCAGACAGAGACAAATGCCGTTCCGCCTGGATTTGCATTCAGCAGCATGTGTTGTCGGTCCATCAGAGGCTAATTAACATAACAGGATCCCCAGTGATCCCACTCTGCTCTTCTGTCTATACGCAGCTCCTGTTACACTTTACGGCCTGCACAGCGGGACACTTCCAACAAGATGCTGTTGTTTCAATCAACCCCAAAAGTAAACTGGACAGCGTGTGAGAAAGTGCCATTACGCGTCTGCGTCTTTCTCCAGGTTGCGCATATTAAAACATCAGTTAAAGGCCGTGTAGTCAGTTTCCACAGGGAACACCCTAAATAAACATAACAATTAAAGAGATATTTTAGACAGCACCCTTGTTCAGAAACACAAATGGAGGAGAGGAGAAGGGGTTAAAACAAGAAGTACTTGAGTGTTTCGATAAATCTTCAAAATGTTTGTGTTTCTTTTTAGAATATTTTGACCCCTTTTACTGTCCACATGAAAAGCTGCATATGTTTTCATCATGAAGCCTGGGATATTCTTAAGGATAATGAGACCCTTTAAAAACTCCTGGAATTCTTCAAAGACCTCTTCATGGATCATTGGAACCATCACGAGGATCCAGACGACAAAACCACTAAAAGCTCGTTTTACAGGGTCTTCAACCAATTAAAAAAAACCTCCTTATGGATTATTCAAGGATTTCCAGGCATGGCCCAGGAGCTCCTGGATTACACCGATTCTCTTAAACACTCACAAATCCCATTGAGTCTCATCTAGATTCCCTTAAACCCTCTGACATCAACCTGGAACCTCCTCAAAGACCCCTGGAAACCCATTCACGGACCCCTTGAGGCCCCTCGCCTCACACTGCTGTTACAATGCGACACAGACAACACATTTCACCTGGAGGGTCCAGCCCCGGGTGGATCCTCCTGTCCCACCATCCAGCCGTCTCTCGACTTCAAAGCATTCCTGATGTGGAAACGGCAGTCCAGGGTGGCCAGTCGTAACCTCCGTAATAAATTAAGACGAAGTGGCAAATAAAGCTGCACCTGCAGGCCTGACGTCTTCACCGCGCACACATGGAGGACCCGTTAAGAGGCACTCTTCTCATCTGGAGAAAAAAGAACTGAAAAACATGGAAGGTCCAGGATGAGTTTTAGAAGGAAAAATGTTTCTGCAAAGTCTGAAAATCGGTTTTCTAAAACTCTGGAGCTGAAATGATGCAAGTAATGATAATAAAAACGGCGTAGCCTATATAATAGAAATTCAAGTTAATGTGGCAATCGGAGAAAAATATCTAAAAGCTATGTCTCTTAGCTATTTAACTTAAACGTCATTGTTCAATAAAGCCTGGATGTCATAAAAATGAATAAAAACACAACCCAGAAAAAAAACAATTAAATAAACACATTGTCGTAAACGTTGATATTTATTCCTAATTCATCAATATTTTCATTAATTAGAAAAAACAATAATAAAAAACCCCCACTGGAATTCAACAATAGATTTATAAAAACCTCGTGTAAAATTCTCCAAAAATAGGCCTTTACTCGCTCTTATATGAGCATATTTAACATCACTGTATTGTAAAGAGCTACGAGTTTACAATAAAAGATATTCAAGGGCTATCGATAAGGATAGCACATGCTGGAACCTGTCCAGGGTATACTCCGCCTCTCGCCCAATGTCAGCTGCTGGCTGCAACCCCCCGCGATCATGCAAAGAATAAGCGGTTATAGAAAAGGAGTGGATACCACATCCTGTTCCCACAAGGATTGAAAGGCTGTAATAATGTATTTTCGTTGTTTTTAATTGAAAAAATACCATATGAAATATGAATTATGACTCCAGAACCAAAGCGTTGCTTTAAATTATAGTCTAATGTCTATATAATTAATTGTTAGAATAAGATTACGTCTAAAAAGCCAAGCCAAGCCGGATTCCAGCAGGATAAAGAGACAAATATTTTTTTGAAGGGAACATACAATATGTCTTTGTTTTAACGTCGCCTTGTTCATTAATTTAACTTTACAAGTAGTTAAACGGACAAAAGGTTAAAGTCAACAGGCTATTTTCACGCTGCAGTTCTTGGATGTCTGTATTGTCCTGTTGTCAGTTCCCATGGACGTCAATAGGCACTGAGTAAATGTTAAGATGTCTCCTCTTCTTTCTTTTTTTTTTTGACTCGGCCAGGTTTTCAGTCAGCAAGCTGCAAACAAAGAGCCAAAAATAGAAAGTTGTCGACATTCCTCTTTAAATTCTTTAGTCTTCTGTCACACCCATCTGTGGTTAAATACAAAAAAAACAAACAACTAAAATAAAACAGAATAAAATAGCTTCCTTGCATAAACTCAACCATATAAAATTTAATCTGACTTTGGTTTTAACTTTTTATGTCATTCGAATGAGGTTAATCATAAGTAGCCTAATAAAGAAAATCTGCAGCCTGACATGACATGTTGTTGTAACTAATAAAAAAATCATTATATAAAAAAAAGCATTAGAATAAGTAATAAGAAATGTTTTAGTCATAGTTTGTCTCACTCTTTTTCTGCCATAGACAGTTCTATAATTCCATCCTTCTAACTATAGAGTCATGCTTATTCAGAGACCTTGATGGGACTGTAATTTTGAAAATCTGCAGCCTGACATATTTTTTTTATTGGGTTTATGTTGAAATCTAAGGTTAAAAATAGGATTTTGTGTGTTAGTATTAACAGACAATGTGTTATGTATAGGATTGTTAGATTATTTTGAAACTAAAGCGGTTTGAGGTGTCTGATGGGGCCATGATTTGAAAAAAGGGTAAGAAAGGAAGAGTTATATTTAGTTTAAAAGGCTATAGGCTTGTTTTTGGTTTTTACTTGTCTGGTGTAGGACTCTGCATGCTGACATTGTGTTTTTACAGGTGTGATTGTTGTGGAAACACTGTGATTATCCTACTCATGGCAGGAGAACAGACTGTAACAACCTGCAGGACACATTTATCACCTGTTTACCTGCTCGGTCAGTTTGAACCTGATCTGTGTAAACATATAGAGATCCAACACTTGATACATGATAAGTGTTCCTATTATTACTGTGATATTCTAATAGAGGCTTTTTCTAGCATTTCTGGTGTGACTAACACCTTAATAATAGCCTATCGGACTATTTTAAAGAGTTTTTCACCATTTCAGTTCTCTATAAGGGGAAATAATATCAACATGCACCTTTAATCTAGAGCACAGTAGCAAAAACACATTAATAAGTCATGTTTTATATTGTTTTATAGCACTAGCATTGAGTTATCACAGAACAATGAACTCGTAGCAAATGAAAAGTAATCAAATTACCTTTTTAAGTTACTACCGCTCGCCCGGTTAACTACCCATAATCCTATTGGTCGGTGCGTGTTTACAAGCAGCCAATCGTAAGGCAGAGACTAGGCTCGAGCGGTTCATAGGAGTGGCGCTCTGTGAGTTTGCCTCAGAGGAAAGTTGTTTCTGTCTAGAGAGTGGAATAGAGTCACTCATCATAATCGATAATTAAAAGCTTATCCTGGAGTCTGGACTGCGTTTATCTGTTTGTGATTCATCACAGAGCGAACGACGGAGCCACCGCCTCCACCACACGTCTCGAAAACCACAGGAAACACCGCTAAAAGTAACCAGTGGAGGTAAACTCAAGTATTTTATTTTGTTAATATAGCCTATAGCTCAATAGAGGAGAAGCTGATAAAGTGGGTTCTTGCTGTGATTTGTTTTATGCTTCCAATTATATTATCGTAGCCTACTCGTTTTTTTTTCTAAGACTTGTTGCCTACAAAATTAAGTTACACATCGCCACCATGATCTGAAATAAATTGCAGGAGTCATATTGTATAAGTTCATAAAGGTGCGGATAGTCTATCTATCGATCGCACCACGCTGTAGAGGATTTCACTGATGGAGGACTTTTCCTGTTTCTAAGCTGCATTTTTACATGTTCACAGTCTAAAAAGTAAAAAGCAGCCATTTGTCAATTACGTGTGGTCAAAATGTCTTGGTTTTCTTTGTTTAAGCTTTATTTTTTTATGTTTTGTATGAAAGACATCTAGTTTATCTCAAAGCTAGGCCTAAAAAAAAAAAAGGTCTAGCCTAGCCAAACAGCTAAATAAGTTAATTACACTATCATTAAAATGTGTTTGGTTGGATTAATGGGAGAGAACATGCAGAGGCCTCCTGCAGACAACGTTGAGGTCTTCTCAGGTCTAAATATTTCATATTTGTTTCCAGGCATAGACTGGATGTAAAGACAGCCGGCGGAAGACTCGGGCAGACATGTCAGACAACGCCGGTTGCGAGTTTGAGATCGATGTCGAGGGCCTGGAGACGGAGAGCGACGACCTGACGGACTCCTCCAGCAGACCCGGCTCGGTGTCGCTCGGGGCCGCCGCCTCCGAGGACGACGGAGACTGTAGCAAGGGTGGCGACAAGCCGGGTCCGAGCGGCCTGTGTCCGGGCGACCAGAGGAAGCTGAGCCGGACCCCGAAGTGCGCCCGCTGCCGCAACCACGGCGTGGTGTCCTGCCTGAAGGGGCACAAGCGCTTCTGCCGCTGGAGGGACTGCCAGTGCGCCAACTGCCTGCTGGTGGTGGAGAGACAGCGGGTGATGGCGGCGCAGGTGGCCCTGAGGAGGCAGCAAGCCACGGAGGTAAGCCTGGACTGTGTTTAGACATGGATGAACATGTTTGCACGTGTGTCCATATGCTGGTTCTAATGTTGCCTTTAAATGAAGTTTTTCAGGCATTTCTTGTGCATATTAATAACTTACTAATAAATTAGATCCGACAGTGAGCCTTATTTAACTTTTTCTCAGTACAGTGATGAACTAACTCTGTACTGTTTTGCTAGATTAACAATAAAGTCACAAATTAAACACCAAATCCTGTCAATAGCTCTGAAATGTGAGGACCCGTTTCAGTCATAGATTTTTTTTGCTCTACAGATTAAGGAGAAGCTGATCTTAGCTTCTGAAAAATCTGCTTTATTTACTCTGGGAATCCAGTGGCTCTGTCAATGATACTCATTACATCAAACACTGAACACATTACTCTATTACTAGAGGGTAGAATTCATGTGAATTCCATGTGTACTCTTTGGCAGTTCCTCTGATATCCCAGCCTTACATTCTTGCATGGCCTTTAAATTGTGGTGACATTTTATTTGTTACTTTCCCAACAAGCTGCCTCAGTAAGAAATAAGGTAATTAAATTGTAATCATTCGTGACAAATTAGGTAGCGTGGTTATATTCGCCCTTTTTTATGCATTTATTTTAGCTGCAGCACAACACTCAACGTCGGGCCTACAATTTTATGACTATAACAGGCCTGAGAAGAGGTCAAAGTGCCCAAGGAGCAGATATTGTAGTGCCTTCGTGTGGCCCTCATATCAGTTATGAGTTGAGTGCACATGAATTATGAAGCAAAAATCATAACTGGGTAGTTCTCCATGAGACATGTTGCATGGCAGCATTTGTAAACAAGCAGCACTTTTAGTTTCACTGGGTGTCAAATAGCATTTGTTTTTGAATGCGACAGGATTACATGTCTGACCTGAATTTATTTTCCACTTTTAGCCACATCAGAGTGACTGAGTTGATTTTTCAAAGTCAAGTAGCTACTTAAAAAAATACTGTTTTTGTTTTTCCAACAAAACTTGGCCGAGTTTCAATTTTAAGTTTTAGCTTATATGTCCATGGGGCATGTAGTGGATCAGATTAAGGTTAAGAGTTGGACAATTAATGCAGCTGTTTATTATGTACCGCTTATATATTTCTTTGTGTGACTGAATGAACATGAATGTCAATGTTTATTTCCTAAAGTGGCGTCTCAGGATCTGTGAGGGTTATTAATGTTGTTGTAGCTGATAAAAAAATCATTATATAAAAAAAAGCATACAGGTTCATTAGAATAAGTAATAAGAAATGTTTTAGTCATAGTTTGTCTCACTCTTTTTCTGCCATAGACAGTTCTATAATTCCATCCTTCTAACTATAGAGTCATGCTTATTCAGAGACCTTGATGGGACTGTAATGTGTTTGCGATTTGACTGCGGTGACATTCAAATATTTGACAGTGTCTGCGGTAAATTAATGAGCCGAGTCAGCAGTGGTATTTTTCAAAAATGGTACCGGATGAGTGTCTTGCTGTTTGAATGTGTGTGTGTATCCAGGGTGTGTCTTTTGTTGTGTATACTTGTTTCTTGGCTCGCCACGTTAAATATGTTTTTATACACAGCCTTGTAAAAATATTGCAGTTGATGTTATGCAGTCAGGTTTATTTGTGAAACAATTTTTTGTATTTTTTGTTGTTGTTGTTTATCTGTAAAATGCCAGAAATCAATGTAACCAAAATTAACTATATGATCGATCTTTTACCTTAAGGTAAATGCTACATATACATCGGCAAACGTAGTAATTTATAGCTTTAACCTACTGAAAGAAATATTTATAACTCTGAGAAAAACAGAAAATAATATCATGACCTTTTTAAAGGATCAAGAAAAATGTCTTTAAAGTAAATCTTTATTCAATTTTTTTTTTGTTTTCTCAATTCACCAGGACAAAAAGGGAATATCTGGGAAACAAATTCCAGCAGAGAGGAGGACGATATATCAGCGACATATTCGACCTTCCACTGTTCTCGCCAAAAGCATCCTTGAAGGTAACAAGGCAGCAAGGAAACATGTTTTATTCCGTGGCATTATATATATATTTTTTTCTTTTCTCTGTTTAACTTTGATAAAACCTCCCTTTCTCTCCTGTTTCTCCTCGTTTCACTAAACACTGAAAAGGACTTGGTAACATTTGTAAACAGTGAATTAATCAACTTTTTGCAAGGCAAAAAGTTTCCTAATTAAAATCTCCAATAATGTCACAACAATTATTATGCAATTATTGAGCATGATTTATATTTAGGGTGAAAATGAGCCTTTATTGTTGCTTTGCATGTTTGCCAGTATATCAGCTATAATCCAAAACACACTGACTGTCATAGACACATCTAAATTAAACGGGGCTTCTTCTTATGACAGGATATCGACCAATGCAGTCCGATCCATTCCTGGCGGCCAACCCGTCCCTGCCCCCACCGCTGAGCGATCGCATGAGGAAGAGAAGGGCTTTCGCAGACAAGGAGCTGGAAACCATCATGCTTGAGCGGGAATACAAAGAACGAGAGCTCCTGGAGAACGGTCAGGCATCCACAGCCTCTCTTCTCTTCCCGAACAACATGGTTAACCATGCGGCAGAGTACAACTACAAGACGGCCTACCCGCCAGCTCAGGGTCAGCCGCAGCCTAAAGAACTGTGCAACTTCCTCAGCCCTAACTGCCTGGATCTGTCCATGCACTACCCCGCCACCTCAGCCAACGTCGAGCTCATCTCCTCCAACGTCAGCGTGGCCACCACCTACTGCCACTACCCTCTGCAGCCGTCAAGAGGCAGTTTCATGATGTGGCCCCGTGGTGCAGCCAACCTGGGTGACGCCCTGCTCTACCAGCAGTGCTTGCTCAATGCCACAGCAGTGCAGAACATGAAACCAGGTGCTGTGTGGGAGCCCAAGTTGATGGCCGCGGAGAGCCAGCCGCAGGAGCAGGAGGCCGCGGCCGCTCTTGCTGCTAAATTGGAAGGATCCCGAGCCGCTACGCTGCAGGACTCGTCAGACCCTCAACGGGCTGATCCCAAACCTCCTGGTGTCACCCATGGGGGTCAGAGGGAGTGCTCAGCCTTTTCTCCTCCTAAAAGGAGCCCTGGACAATCCTTCCCCAGCAACTCTCATTCCCAAAACTCTTGCCAAGTTCTGAACAAGCTGAGCAAGGACAGCGCTAAGCTTTCCATGAAATTCAACTCCTTTCACTCCCTCATCCAGCACTCACTGGGTGAAAAAACCAGCGGCGGGGCCGGGCAGGAGCTCAGGGCTCCATACTGCAAAGAGCTCTTAGAGGAGGCTGCCCGCAAGTTCAGGGAGGGCTCCGCCAAGGACATTCAGGCAATTAAAACCACTGACAGGTACGCTAAAGACTTTCTGTCCAAGCCTGTGGGGACCAAGATGGCACCCAGTGAGTCTTTGTCCTTCTCTGTTGAAGCCATCCTGAAGAGACCCACACCTGCTATGAGTCGAGCATTCCATTAATTTCCATTAAGTGTCTTTTCTTGCACTATAAATGTCATGTTTGTTTCAGTTAGAGGGCATCTCAAGTTGCGGTTTTGGGGTCAAACCAAATCTAAAACACACAAGCACTGCATCAGAAATTCAACTGTCTATAATTCCCCCCCCCCCACCAATGTACTATTTATGTACAGTATATTATATTTTACATGTGCATGTTTAATAACTTTATTGTGTAGAGTATTTAAACATTATCCCAATTTTTTCCTCATGTCAATAAACTTTATAATACTGAACTCTTTCCATAAAATGTCTTGTATTTCATTTCTTGCTCAAGTAATGGCAAATGTGAACAGGTTTGTGTTTAGGTCAGAAGTTAGTCTGCACCCACTAATACATCAGTTTGGTTTTTTACATTCATACTTAGACATGTCTTACAAAAACACATCTGCAGATAGAAACCCATTTATTATAGTATATCTATTTCTCTGAGTTTTTTGAAAATAAATCATTTTTAATGGTTGGTTACTGATTGTTTTTGTACCACTGAGCCTCTGTTTATCAGAACTGGATAAATTAAGCATCATACACAGGATCTCATTTTGAAATCTTGAATTTTGACACATTTTGTGAAAAATAAGTTTTACAAAATAAGTCCAGATACTAATTTTGTAGCGTGTGTAGTGGTTAAAAAACCCCCACAACAGCATCAGCTCCTGTTGATCATTAGGAAATTCTGAAAAACTACAAATGCAACATCACTGATTATTGTATACAAATGTATATTTATAGTACAAAATACAGGATGAGTGTTTGTTGACTTTTCATATTTCCTGCATCAAATCCTCCATAAACAACTTCCTCATATTTACATTTTTCTTTTTTGCAGTTCAGTTTATTGTAACTATGTTAACACCTGACATATTTTATAGCAAATATTGATAAAGTTTTTGTCATGATAAAAATCAACACAACAGCAGATTAGTCTCTGAAACAAATTGTGCAGACTTGGATCTTATTTTATATTCTTTCCAAATCATTTGGATATTATATTAAGTGACAATATCTAAACATATCTCTCTAAACATGAAGATGTTCTATGTAAAATTATGGAAAATATTTCATATTTAGAATAATAAGTAACATTGTTTTGTTCAACACATATGGCAGCAACAAAATGCATAAATGAAGTGTGCATGTGACAGTGTCAGTGGAGACTTTGAGAACTTTATTCTCCAGGGACTGAAACCTGATATTGACCCATAAATCTGTGATCAGCATCATCTCATCCATTCACGATACATTTCTCCGCTCATGCCTTTCCAGTTACGGGTTCACCGTGTGTGTCTTGTGTGTGTGTGTGTGTGTGTGTGTGTGTGTCCACGCTGAAAGACAGCTCCAAACATCGGTTTCACATGAGCTGCAGAGCACAGATCCATTCAATAATGAATAAGAGAAAAGGTTAAAAAGAGCTGTCACAAATCTCTCCTGTCTGGCACAAATATTCACATTTCATTGGCATGAATCTGCACCCAAAGCACTCGACTCTTTGACAAAAGCTCTATTTTCTTTTCACTGTTCTGAATTTCTTCATCCCTCTTAAAGCTGCTGAGAAATCTCATGTCAGGAGGAACTTGTGAATGTGTGAGTGTTTCAAAGAATCCCATTGCTGTAATTGGATTTGGCCTGATGTTGACACCTTGTGTCACCAGAGAGAACTGACATCATCTTATGTAGCCTGTGGTATTGAATTTTTGTACTCCGCATATGTGTGTGTGAGTGACCCACAAAGGGAGAGAGAAGATTATTTGAAATTAAACTGGTTTAATATCAAACGGGAATTAATTGAGAAGATATGACATAGAAAAAATGTATTCTCTAAAAAGGAGTCTCTTCATCTGAATGTTTCTATTTTAATTATTGCATTTTTTTCCATCTGAGGTTCGTATTTTTCCCTGTTCTAATTTGTTTCTATTAAGTGGAAATGTTTAGAAATGTGTGTATTTAAACGCATAGTTCAACATTTTGGGAAATAGGGAGAGTCAGTACAGTATATGAAAGCTCAACTGATGGTTAACTTTGCTTAGCACAAAGATTGATAAAAGGCTCATTAATGCTCAATGTTAAAGATTCATAGAAGGGAGCCTTCCGTCGGTACTCTACGTTCATTTCGTCTGTATTTGTGGACGTTTTATGAAAGGTTACGGGTTCGGATGAAACGGAGCAGTACCACCAGAAGTCGTTGGGGGCAGTGCAGCCATAATTCAAGTGAGGAAGTGAAAAAACATTTTTTCAAAAACTGTACATGTCTGCCTCCACTTTTGCCACTTTTTATTTACGAAGTACATTATCACAGCCTCGTCTATGTCACCTTTTCTGTTGTTGCTGAAACATTTGACTCTTCACTGGCCTCTTGTGGATGTATCAACGCTAACGTAAAGGACACATAGATGTACGAAACAGATTTATATATTTTTGTACATAGAGGAAGTATAAATAAGGCTTAACCTGTTTATCCCAGTAATTTACTGGGAAGTATGTCTGAAAGAGACTTATTTAACGCATTAAATGAGAGACTCCATTGAATAGGACCAGACTGGCTGTTTCCCCCCGATTCTAGTCTCTCTGCTAATCTAAGATAGCCAGCTGTTGGCTGTAGCTTCATGGCTACTGGACAGACAATGAGCATGGTATCAATCTTCTTATATGACTCAGCAAGAAAAGTGAATAAACTACATTAGAAGCGCGTATTTACACACTCTTTTTATACTCTTGCTTCTTTAAGCTCATGGTTCTCTTATTAGTGGGAATAGAGGGCACAGAATGGAGTGAAACTGGGAACACTGCAGCTCAGGTCATAAAGAGGTTAAAGAGGCTGTAAATGAAGCACTTATGACATTAATTTTAAATTCTAGTGTCGATCCAAAACTTTCCAAAAATACCAAAATATGTCAAGCTGATGGGAAATATTATAATATTTCCATTTGATGAAAAGGTGCAGACATAAAATCATGCAAGTCAAGTCAGTCTCAACGTCATATTGCATGTATGAGGAGTAGAAATACATACGCTGAAAATTAGATGATAAATTCCAACCATGTATGTATCTTAAAGGTATTTAAAGGGAAGAAGAAGGAAACAGAATGTTAAGGGATTATAAATGACACACACTGTCCACCAGTGGTAGAACAAATATTCAGATCCCTAAGGGAAGTAAAAGTAACAGGATAAAAATGCTCTATTAGAAGTGAAAGTCAAGTATTGGCATCAAAACACACTTGAAGTATCAAAGGTAAAAGCACTAACTGTGCAGAATGGCCCCTTTCAGAGCGTTAAATTATGGAGCTTTCAAGGTCATGAAAAATGATACATGTTTTTAGCTTATGCCAACAGGACACACTTCTATATCTATATATCTAATAAATTTATTGTATATTTTGTATGTAAAATCACAGCTCGTAATTATAGCAATTGCAAAAATATAGAGAAGAAAAAAGTAACATATTTCCCTCAGAAATGTACTGAGTAGAACTATGAAATAGCATGAATTTGATATTGAGTATCTTAAACTTGTACTTAAATGTACTTTCCACCACCGCTATGCTATTATTGACAAGATGGAAAGAAAAAAATTCCTTTTCCAACCCATATTAGACAAGTAGAGCCCTTGGGATAAAGCAAGAACACAAAAGAAGAAATTGTTTTGACTTAACAATGTGTGTGTTTGTGTGTGTGTGTACATGAACACATCGTATTGTGTGTGAGAATGTGTGTGTGTGTGTTCATGCACAGACACTCTGACAGAGGTTGGCTGCTGAGCAGAAGGTGACAGTGTTTGTCTGCACTAACCGCCACTGATAAGTATCTGCTGAAGTCTTCGCAGCCTCATTTCCAAAGTGTGAGATTTAACATGTCAGCATGGGTTTGTTGACTCACCACCTCTCCTCCTCCTCCCCCCCTCCTCCCTCTTATCAACAGTTGTAGTTCACACAGTAGCATTTTGTTCTGTACGCAGGTGTCGTTTGCCATTAGACTTTCCTTTATGCTCTGATGTTGGGAAAAGACACCCCACCCCCACCCCCCCTTCCCACACACACACACACACACACACACACACACACACACACACACACACACACACACACACACACACACACACACACACACACACACACACACACACACGATCTGGGAATTTTGTCTTTCGTGGCTCTTGTTTCAAGGCTCAGTTTGTTGCTTACACAGACTAATGTGGTCATTTAAAGGAGTATCACAGAGATTTGGCATGTTTTATCCCATTCCCTACAAATTCATAATTCAACATCCAAAGCTTTATTATCATATGAACAGAGAACCATAAATAAATCAAGCAGCAGAATACAAGCTAAAGACTAAACCATGAGACGTAAAGGATGCATAAAATTAGACGTTAAGCGTTTAAAAATTACAAAAAATTTGTTTGATTACAAACAAATTATTATTTTCAAGCTAGCTTTCCTTTTGGCAGCCATGGCTCAGTAGATAAAGCTTCCATTTATTGTTCATTTATTGGAAGGTGGGTGGTTTGATCCCTGCTGTCTACATGTCAAAGTGACAATGGGCAAAAGGCTGAATTTACTCCTGATGAGCAGCTGGCACCTTGTATGGTAGCCTCTTGGTAGTCATGGTCATGGTCATGGTAGCCATCAATGTATACATGTGTGTGAATGGTTGAATGCTGATTGGTTTAAAGAAATACAAGAAGTAGGGAGAAGATTTTTCCCCTTATACAATAACAATAATGGCTGCTGCCAGATCTTTGTACTGGTGGCTATCTGAAACTAGCAATTTGCTCAAAGCACCTCTGTAACACTAACTGCAGTGTCATTGAGCTGCTAGTATGGCTGTAGATGCTAAATCTTAATATGTATATGCAGAGATCTATTAGCATGGAGAAGAATTCAATAGTCAGTTTCTTGGAACCGTCAAACAAAATGAAAATAAAATTTTGTGATGAGCAAGCAGATGAAATATAGACAATGGACTTCCCCTGCTGTGATGCAACAACTCCTTTCTTCTCCTGCCCTCCTGCCCATATAGCTTTTCATTGCCCTGCCAGTGACTGTGTGGTTGGTTTATTGCCTTATCACCACACACACCTATATGCACCCTTCTCCAGGTGTTGAAGCAAGCCATCCATTCCACTGTTGCTGTTGTCACGCCAGTAACTCCCTGCCCATCTGATACGCTACAATCCCTTGCACATTAAGAATCTATTAAGCACTACAAAGTCAAACACAGAGTGGCAGAAAAAATTACATGGTGGGTTATTTTGACTCTAGAAATAAATGGCACATGCTGTATTTTGCCTTGGCGATCTGCGGGCGTGAAGGTAGGATCCTTACTCATTTTCACCTGTGTTGTTTCTCCCGGCCTCTACCAGCAGCAGGGAGAGGAACACCGGCCGGTTCCAGCATTCCTTCCCAGCACCTTGTAATCCAATAAGAAATGTGTAGTGCTGCAGCTTTTTGACAAGCAGCTCCCACTTAATTACCATGTTGTTAGGGCTGACAGGCCTGGGGGCTGATAGGGGCAAAAGGCTGGTGGTTCATGGCTGAAGGGGGTCTGAGAATACCCTGAAAACACAGACACGCACGTACACACACTTTAAGTAAATAGAATGATACATTTCAACTCGTCTTAGTTCGGCTTGATCTTGTGGATTTTCATTTAGCTTTAGCTAACTTGACAATGTGAAAGTACAAGGGAGAGATAACGGCAAAGTAGTTCAAATGTGGGCAAATAGTCTGGATGGATCATTTGCTACAGCTGGCAGCACTGCAGCAAAAAAGGCAAGTTGGAAAATGACAGAAACACAACAGAGGAATTTTCCCAGGATGCCACATTAAAAAAAAGCAGCAAAAGTGGTCATTTTGATGCCCCTATGGAAGTTAAAACATGATAAACGACCCTCTATGGTGGCCCAGTATGGTAGAAAAGGTGTTGAAGTGCCCTCTAAGCACACACAACATACAACACACATTTTGTGTCATAAACATAAATTAATGCCTCGAAGATCCATATCAGAACGTTTTTTTCAATAATGAAATTGTTTTTGTACCATTAATGTGTCTGTAATAAGTCACATAACTGATCTAAAGCAGGACTTCAGTCTGGATGTTTCAGAGCCAGAGGATGCCTGAAAAAGCTTTTTAGCTCCTCCATGATGTATGAAGGAAGCGTGAACACAAAGTATTACTATACTGAACCATAAAAGAGCAAAGTAGCATATCTGAATTTGTCATGAGTTTGGGTTTAGTTTGTTTGTTTGTTGTCAGGATAGTTGTCTTCCCCTCTTTTTTTTTTGCAGTTCGTCACACAGCTCTCGCTCTATCCCTGTGAGAGTCTCGATAGTTATTTTGGATTCTTTTCTTTGTTCCCTGGAACTTACCTGCTTTTGTTTTGATTTTCTGTTTTTGCCTCTTGCACTTTGGATTCATCTGCCATATTGGATTGGCTTTTTAAAATTTTTTTTTTTATCTTGCCTATCCCAGTTTCTCCGAAGTGTTGGTTCCACTGTTTACATCGTAAAATCCCTAAACTGCACCAGATCATCCTTGGTCGTCGTCCCCCTATTCCCCCGTGTTCCCTGTTCCCAGAGTGAATGTGTCAAAATGTAGTTGTTTGTTGCTCATTGTATAACTGATCTGCTGACATGTGCAGTGTTACAGTATATCATAACTGCAGCAATCAGGTGTATATGTTTTATTGGTAATTGTAATTATTGAAACCTGAAAGTCTGGTTCTGAACTGAAGGTCTATTGTGTCCGTGTTTATTACTGTTAAACTTTATGAGTGCTTTCCATTATTGTTAGTGTGCTTAGGATTATTTTTATTGTCAGGCTTGTGCTGAGGAGTGTCTGGTCAGCGATAATATGCCTTTGGAAATGCATTGTGCGGATGGTCGGTTGTGTATTTTGTAATAACTTTCCTTTGAACTGACTTATTCAGTTTATATTGGTAGACATGCAGCAGATAGACAGAAGTACCACAATTACACAGTATAACATCACCAAAAAACCGATAAAATAAAAAAGAATTACAATCGATTAAAATTTACAATCAACTTTGTCAACATGGTGAGCAGTAAAGAAATAAATTCCAAAAGATAATATGCTTTTTGTTTGTTTCCCCTTGCAGGTTCAAACTGCCTAAAATGTCAGGAGTGAATACTGTAGGTAAAATTATTTCTCATGACTGTTTTGCCAATATTGTATGAGCTCTTTGTCATTATGTTGATCAGAAAATAAAATAAAAATGGAAACTTCTCCAGAATTTGCTAGCCAATGCTAATTAGCTGTATATGAAATTAATTTGTGTGAACCACGGTTGGATATTTGCAATCTTGAGGCCAGGAATGTCGCAGTTGTCTCTATTGTTGAGCAGTGACGGTTTATTTTGAAGATCTGGAAAAGAAGATTTTTATTTCTCACTGTCCAGCATTTTGATGGCATCCATGTTTGTTTATGCAGCACTGAAGTTATAACGTCAAGAGGTAAGCTTTAATATGAAATTATTTTTGCTTCCAAATCATCTTGGTCATTCAGTTTTTTAATCTAAACCTCCAATCTGCTGTGTTCACACACACACTTGCTGCAGGCCAACAGTTACACAGTCTGTCCATTGTACAGTGTCCTGTTGCCTTCCTGAGGTTGAGAACACCTATTTCTACACCTGTGCACTTTTTTTGTTGTTACAGTCGCCTCCAGCATCACCCCGTACTTCAGTTCATGTGGGAAAAGAGTGACGTTTTGATAACACAAACTGACATTTGGAGTACCAAACAAGACAACTGAACAGTCAGTCTGTGACCTAAAGTAAACAGTAAACCTTCACCTCAGGTCCATAATACAATTATCCCTACTCAGCGTGCCCTGAGGGGCAAGTACCAACAAAAGAGATTTTTACTTTTTAAAATGTGAACTTAAATCACCTGGTGTTCATGTCAATTTGCAAGTTGAAGCTACTTGAGGGTGTGTCTTGTCTTCCCTGGAATCATTTTGAAACATTCATGTAAGGACCAAGGAGAAAGGCAAATTCAGCCACTTCAGATCCAGATGATAGCCACATTTGCAAGTTCATGTAAATAGTTGTAAATCTTTGAGCAGCTGGTGTTTGGAAACGTAAGGCTTAAGAGAATAAGAAGAGAAAGACAATAATCTTTCAATTCGTTTGGTTTTAATTTGCATAAGTAGTTTGTAAAATTTAATCGCAGAAGTGTGTTCTTTCTGTTTCAAATAGATTTTTTAAGACTTACTTGATTTTCCCATTTTGCAAATGTGTTTTTATTTTGAGACACAAATGAAGATCTTCTGCACCTGCTGAGCTTTTGCAGGGAATTTGCCAGTCTAAATATGCATGTAAATGCTATGGAAAAACACTTTGTGTTGCATTGTCACTCAAAGAAAATACAATTATCCTCTACAATGTACTGTCACACTGGGGTGTGCACATTTATTACATATGCTATTTCTGTCAGGTTTGTTGTTTTTGCTGCCTTGTGCAGTCATTAGATTTTATTCACTGCAACTCAAGAGCAACAGTATGGACAGAAAAAGAAAAATCAGTTGTGGCTGTTGCTTGTCGAGTACCACCACATGCAGAGGTCTGTGCAGATGTTGCAGCTGCAGCTCTACTAACACAGTGATAAATAGCCACTGCACCTGGCTTACGCTAACTAGAGTAAACACCACGATTGCCAAGGTTAACACTTAAAAGCTCTGATTTGCATAGACCTATAAAAGTGTATTCAAATGTACACTCCCTTATATAGGCTACAGCTTCCCCCCAGGCAAACAGAACATCCAAGGGCTGGCTAAGTCAAAAAAGACACAAGAGACATTTAATGACTTCATAAATTATTCTTTTAATCTACACATTTAGGATTCCATTTGTGCTATATTTATTATTTGAAAAGATGCAAAACCTTTATGGAAAGTGACACATTGACAAATTACAACCCTTTTTCCAAAAAAGATGGGATGCTGTTTAAAATGTAAATAGAAACAGCATGTGAAGATTTGCAAAACCCTGTAATTAATGGAGAATAGCACAAAGACAACATTTCAAATGTCAAAAATGTTTTTTTTAAAACTATATGCCCATTTTGAATTTGATGCCAGCAACATGTTTAAAAAAAAAGGTTGGGACAGTGGCAACAAGAGACTGGAAAAGTTGTGAAATGCTAAATGTAAACACCTGGTGGAACATCTCAACATTAATGAGGTTAACTGGCAACAGGTTAGTAACATGACTGGGTATAAAAAGAGCATCCCTGAGAGGCTGAGTCTGTCTAAAGTAAAGACGGGAAGGGGTTCACCACTTTGTGGCAAATAGTGCAACAATTTAAGAATGTTTCTCAATGTAAAATTGCAAAGAATTTGTGGATTTCATCGTCTACAGTAACAATATCATTAAAAGATTCAGAGAATCTGAAGAAATCTCTGTAGGGACAAGGCTGAAAACCAATATTGGATGGCCGTGATCTTCAGGCCCTCAGACAGCACTGCATTTAAAAACAGACAGGATTCTGTAATGGACATCACCGCATTAAAA
The DNA here is from genome assembly GCA_037577475.1 of Chaunax sp. Z400. Classification (NCBI taxonomy): domain Eukaryota; kingdom Metazoa; phylum Chordata; class Actinopteri; order Lophiiformes; family Chaunacidae; genus Chaunax; species Chaunax sp. Z400. The sequence continues at coordinate 20,647,976 of CM075187.1, read as the reverse complement.
ACAGACAGGATGTAATGGACATCACTACATGGGCTCAGGAAAACTTCCAAAAGTCATTGTCTGTGAACACAGTTCGTCCACAGTTCATCCACAAATGACAGCTGAAACTCCACCATGCAAAGAGGAAACCGTATATAAACCAGATCCGAAAAAGCCCCTCCTCCACTGTGCCTGAGCTGATTTAAGATGGACTGAGGCGAAGTGGAAAACTGTCCTTTGGTCTGCCGAGTCAAAATTTGAGATTCTTTTTTGAAAATCATGGCTGCCGCGTCCTCCGGGCTAATGAGGAGAGGGACCGTTCCGCTTGTTATCAGTGCACAGTTGAAAAGCCAGCATCTGTGATGGTATGGGGGTGCATTAGTGCACATGGCATAGGTAACCTGTACATTTGTGAAGGCATCATTAATGCTGAACGATGTAAAGGTTTTGGAGCAACATATGCTACTAAGTAGACAACGTCTTTTTCAGGGAAGGCCTTGCTTATTTCAGCAAGACAATGCCAAACCATATACTGCACATATTACAACAGCATGGCTCCATAGTAAAAGAGTCTGAGTGCTAAACTGGCCTGCCTGCAGTCCCAACTTGTCACCCATTGAAAATGTTTGGTGCATTATGAAATAATAAAATATAATAAAACATGACAAAGGAGACCTCAAAATCTTGAGCAGCTGAAATCCTACATTAGGCAAGAATGGGAAAACATTCCACTCTCAAAATGACAGCAATTGGCCTCCTCAGTTCCCGAACGCTTGCTAAAAGAAGAGGTGATGCAACACAGTGGTAAACATGACCCTGTCCCAACTTCTTTGAAACGTGTTGTTGGCATCAAATTCTAAATGAGGATATAATTTTCAAAAACAACTGCATTTTTCTGTTTCAACATTTGAAATGTTGTCTTTTGCTGCTTTCAATTGCATATGGGGTTTCAGTGATTTGTAACTCACTGCGTACTGTTTTTATTTACATTTAACACAGCATCCCAATTCCTCCTCCCTCCAGTAAATGCCTCTGAGTAATGAGACAGATAGGAAAGTGAAACCTCAATCTGCAATCAATGTTGCAGCTCCACCCCTGACTTATTCCGGTTTAAATGGCTTCCAATATCCTGTTTTTCCTGAGTTCTATATATTCATTGTATGAGATTAAACCACAGTACTACAGTATCCCTTATGAGAGATTAGACTCTGGTCAGAGCCATATACAGTGTAGGACAGCCTGAGTTGATTACTTTTAGAGTATAATCCATCTGCATACTTAAAAAGATCATTATTAGAGAGGAGTCACATGACTTTGGCATATTAGCGTGCTAACAAAATATCTTCTGCAACACTGTGTCTCAATGCTAAATTATAATTCTACATGAGATTAAATATGTAGTGCCTTCAGACTTGACAAGTGACAAAATTCAGGATTCTCAAAGTTGTTCACTAAATTACTTTATTTCTGAGTGATAATGAATGAATAATGAAAGATATTTGAGATCAAGACGTAAAATATAGAAATTGTTGTCTATATTGTTGTGAAAGCTGAATGAAAAAACATACGTCATGCAGTCAAAATTTGAATTTTTCAACAACCAATAACTTTGTTTCCATGGTAACACCTGAGGTTATGACTAATAATCTCTGCAACGGAAACGTTCACAGTCCAGTTAATAGGACGAACCTTACTACTTACTTACTACCTTATTTCCAACATCTTCACAGACTTCGTTCAAATAGATGTCTCATCTTGCCATGCAGGCAGCTGACTTTGAGTTTCCAAAGCAAAAGATGGATTTAATAATCTGTCCACAAACCAAACGGCAAACTGGAGACTGGAACCTCCTGTGTCTGCATTGAGAGAGTGACACTTTTACTGGTCCATCAAAGTTGGCTCATCCGAATGAGCTGATGGTGCTCATGTGTGAATGAGGTGCTTAGTGTCAGGTATATGGTACTAATATCACTCAAGTTACTTATTTTAGCATCATTGATGTAGATATAAGATGTGTCTGTGTTTGGTTATTTTGGATGATAGTTAATTAAATATCTTTGGACTGTTGGTTTGACAGTAAGCTTGTCAGCATACCAGAATGTAAACCTCGATACAATATTAGTATAAAAATAAATCCTCAAATCCTCTTTTGATGCCACTGCAAAACGTCTCAGGCACGTAAAATGAGATTTTTTTTTCTTTATTAACAACCTGCATACAGTGCTGCACAAAAAGTCACTGAACACATACCCACATCTTTGTTATAACGTTATCTGTGCAGCCTTGGGTTTAGAATCTGATTGGAGATCTTTAAAAAAAATGCTGCTTTTGATACTATCAGGTTTGGATATTGTATTGTTTTAAAATTGTGTTATTGAAAAAGTATTAGTGCGCCCATACTTTTTGACCTCCTGAAAGGACAGAAATTAAATGTCACTCTGTCATCAGGTGATTATGTCACCTTCTGCACGAGAATACTGTGATGGGCATTTTTCCACTTTTCTCTTTTCACAGTTTGCATTTATGAAGAAAGATTTGGAATTAAAACAGCTCTGAACCAAGAGTGCACTAAAATATGTGGACGGAGATGATATGTTGTGCATATTAAGGTATTTTTCATACGTCCATGGTAACTTGTGTACTTGAAGGCTAAAACAGGTGACATAATTGAAGATGGTTAGAGACCCTTATCATGTCGGATCTGTTCCTCCAAACCAAGTTTAGAGTTCAGTTTAGAGTTCAGTTTAGAACCTTGGAGTCTGCATCATTTTATAACATCATATTAAAACTACATAAACTCAGAAAGACAGAGACAAGAAGTTGTAATTAATTACCACACTTTCACATCATTTAATATATACACAATATACACAGGAATAGGTGGAGGAACGGGTGGGAGGTTTATTTGGGGAGTAGGGAAGGGATGGGGTTAGGAGGGGTAAAGGGTAGGAGAGGGGAGGGTGGAAATAGGACAGGGGTTGGATGTCAAAATGACAATGTCATTTGTTTTTCTTCACTGTTTTTTATGTCCACCTCCTCATTTTGTTTGTTGTCCATGTCTTCTGCACCATTCGTCTCTGTGTTTGCCTCCTCCTCCCTTTCCATTTTTTCTTTCTCAGTCTTTTCTTTTTCCTCTGTTTCCATTCCTCTGTTCATTTTCGGCCTTTGTGACCAACTGATCCTGCCCCGTTGTCAGCATCTGAAAAGACAAAAATTTAATTTTTTTTACCTTTACATGCAAAAGCTATTTCTGAACCAATCTAACACAAGCTCTTAAGAGTCAAACAACTTGTTGGGCTCGGTCTTACGCCTGGTGCGAACACAACACACAGTGTAACACAAGGGTCACTGCTAATGTCTGACTGATGCAGTTTTGTATAGAAGAACCCATATATATTAATTAACATTAGTTCCTATCTGCGTGTCTGGAGGATAAATAATTGATATATAATAATGAATAATTCCTCATTCATGTATTATTTCACCAACTGGAATCCCATCCAATATTAATCAGAATTATAATTTTTATGACCCAGCCCTGTGATCGGCGTGCATCACTAATTAAACACGTATACATGCAGCAGTCCTCCTCCTATTCTTCAACAGTTCAGTATCAATGCATTTGTCCATATTTAATCAAGTGGAGTTGTTGATGATGATGAGTTGTTGATGATGATCATCAGGAGTTAGGGTTAGGGGCCTCAGACCTCAGACCTGAACCTCAGCAGGTGAGGAGGATTGACTTACTGGACCTCTTGGTATTTTAGTTGAATACCCCTGATCTAGAACGATGCTCAAAATAAAACATCTCATCACGTGTTGTAGATTCTCACAGCTCTTGATAGAATTTCTAACAACTATTTGAACACAAAACCAGCCACATCCTTACAGGAAGGAACAGAGGGCATGTATACCCCAACCCTGAAAACTATATAAGTTGTCTCCCCAATAAATTGCTTCAAAATAAATTATGTAGTTGACAATGTGTATTTAACAGAGGCAAACTCCAATTTTAAAATAATTCACATAAGAATGCATTACAGTTTGAAGGCTTTGTTTACATCACCCTGATGTATCCTGCTTGGTGGTCTGAATCAGTGCAGGGCAGGCATGCTGTGTGCCATCATGTCCCCTTTTAAATCAAAGTAAGAAAAGTAAAAGTGTCACCATCAAACTGAAATAAACTAGGAGCACCGCGCCTAAAATCTACATCGCTTTTTACACCAAACAAAGTAACCCAGTTAATTATTTCCTTTACTTCCCCATAGATTCAAGGACAGTAAGAGAAAAAGTAGAGTCAGGCCAGCCACACAAGGGAGGAACATGGTAAACTGTTGTAGTCTGATTGGCCGAAAGACTCAACCATGGCATCATGAGATTGCCAGTGGGCCGCGAACAACGACAGCAACAGCTGGAAGCTAAGTTACTGTGAACAAAACATGTTGTGTGTATCCCTGAGGCCTGGCCTAATGTGTCCCATGCATTTCCTTCTTCATGACACATTTTCAAAGCCGAGTATTTGAACATGTTCGAACATACATTGTTTACATCCATGTTTACTTGCCAGCAGTGTTCTTCTTCTCAGCCTTTGCTCAGACATTTCTGTTCATCGAGGTCAAATCCTAGATCTGTAGATCTAGGATTTGACCTGGGGGGGGGGCTGGAGCCTATCCCAGCTGACTTTGGGGCGGGAGGCGGGGTACACCCCAGTCCATGCAGGGCCACACACAGAAAGACAAACAACCAGTTGCATTACATTCAGACCTACGGGCAATTTAGAGTCAGTTCAATTATAAGGCATGTTTTTGGTGACACACAGACACGGGGAGAACATCAAAACTCCATACGGAGTCCCAAGTCCTCAGGTGGATTTTGCACCAAAATCCTTCTTGCTGTGAGGTAACAGCGCTACCCCTTACGCACCTGGACCGCCCTGCAAAAACTCCAACCTGAAAATTATGTTGTTCGCTTGACTAGCATAGTCCAACCACACTGTATGATACTGTAATAGTATACTTTCATTAATTACGATTTGACTTTGCCTGTGAAATCTGTGCTTGCACTTTTGTTCTTATTGCTGCATGGAGTTTGAACTGACCCTCAAGGTTTCAGCATAACTCAGCCCAACATCAACCTGACAGAGGTCTGCTGAGCCACAATAACTAAAAACACCTGTATCGTACTGTTAGGTAGCAGCCTGGGAAGGATGTTGTAACACAAACAAATAAAAAACATGGATGCTGAGTGGTCAAATATGCAGTTTTTTTTAATGTCATCCAGGGTTTTACTTCTGCTTATATTAAATTAATAACTGAGTTTCATTAGCTTCTCTCTGTTCTCCTGGTTTTCACTGTGAATGTTACCTAAATAATATTTTTCGTCAGTGGGAATCTGCTGACCCCTGAGGGTGCAGGGCGAGGCTTTAACCTTGGAGTTGATCTGACAAAACCTGTTGCCACTGTGACACTTTGGCCCTGTTTAGTCAACACAGCCTGTGCTATTCTCTCTGTTTTCATATCAACACATTTTGTTTCCTGTACAATACAGTGTGAAGAAACTGGTTTCCATTTGTTATCAGCCCGGTTGTTTTAAGAGGCTGTCGCTCATGGATTTTATGTCACACAAGGGTGCAGATGGGCTTTTTTTTTTTTTTTTTTTGCTGTGACATGCAGGCAGGCAGAGTTTAGAGCTTGAGACATTTGAATGCTCTTATTTGATAAACCTATTTGTAATTTATGCTTCTGTGCTTTAGCTTATCTGACACCTGATTAAGAAGGAATCTGTTTGCCCCACAACTTTGAGTAAAAACCAAGAATTAGTTAAGGATTTTGTTTCTTGTGATCTATGAAGTCAACTAAAACATATATAAGTAAGAGCATTGTTGTAAGTTTAAAAAAATCAGGGGCATAAATATCTTCACCTATAATATAGAAAGTATATTTGCATGTATTCTGAATTTGTATTTTGAAATTTTTGAAATTATCAACTGAAACATACCGTTTACTAATAAAACACTTTTTAGTTTTACATCCAGCTGGGGACCTTTGTTGCATATTATTTCCTATCTATCTCTCCTGATTTTCTATCATCCCTTAAAAGTCTACATTTAAAAAAAAAATGGTTCACTTGTTCTCTTGCTACCATTCTTGCATGTTTTAGGAAAAAATTGTCAAAGTAAACTTTTTTGTAGGAAAAAGAATCGCATTATTTGCATGTTTTAAAGCCTTTTTGTTGCTTTGCCAATTAGGCTCTGTTTTTGCATGAACCTGAGGCAGCTGAACCTCAAATCTTAATAGTCATATTTGAAACAATGGGCCTGTCATTTTAAGAAAAAGGTAGACAAAACTTCTTATGTCTAATCAACAACCAGTGATTTTGATGGCTGTAAAGAAAACTGGCACTGCAGCATATTAAATTGAGAATCCTCTCAAAGGAGTCTTAAGTATATAAATATTCTCTACATACCAGTGGCTAGAAGCTAAATTGCTGATGCTAAAGCTAACGGGTCCCAGGTAAATACACAGCCTCACTAGTTGATGATAACATTTCGAAGTCATGGAAAAAGGAGCTTAAAGAAATGCAACTGGGTTCATGTACTATAGAGCTAGTTAGTTCTAATACAGTAAAAGTGAAGTACGACCAGAACTTTAAGCTAAAAGAGGCGAAGAACATATTGCATTCCTTTGGATTTGACATCAACTTTTCATATTATGCAATAATAATAATAATAATAATAATAATAATAATAATAATATTATTATTAATAATACTACTAATAATAATAATTTTTTATATTGAAAATGGTGAGTGACTTTTAACCTGGACTGTTACTGAACATGGAAATACATTATTACATTGTTTACACTACTAATTTTTGTCAGTGATACTTGTCTACAAGTTTCAGAGGGAGAAACTGAACAAGTCAGACTCTCGGTCAAAAATGAAATCCAAACCCTCGTATTTGAGTCCACCTTTAAATTTTTACAGGAGTTTTCTTCTTTTTTTTTTACTGAGCTACATGAAAGTGTTTTATGGGGAACCTGCGTGACACAGAGGGATACCACCTCTGAAGTAGATTTTGGACACTTGACTCATCCAATACATCACCTGTAAGTCTATCTTTGGGAACGTCAGCCAGCCTGCCTTTGATCAGGACGATTGCAGAGTTGTCAGTGCCTTCAGTTTCAGGGGGATGGGGTGTGGATTATTCTTATATACAGTACTGTAGCATTGCACAGTACAAATCACATATGTCACAAGTTAGACAAAGTACAAGCCGTACTGTACACAAACAGAATGGATGGTTATAAACCTTCTGAACGGTGGATGAATGTTATTTTTCATTTAAAGTGCTCTTTTTCTTTGTGTTAGTTTTCAGACCACCAGACATATAATACTTTTACTACTCTTTATTTCATTCTGTCTGAAAATTCTTTTTTTTCTTTTCTTTGTTCTTCTTTTTCTAATATCTGTCTGCACGTATACTTCTTCAATCTTGTTGACTTTGGTGCAAAAGTTGTCAATTTGAAAATTTTGCATCTTCAGAAATGCTCATAATTAGGTTTTCTATCACAATCACCAAAAGTGGACTTTAAGAAATGATATTGATCTGCTTTAGTGCTTGAAGTATTTGCTACGTAGTAGATGAAGTCATCAAATACTTTACTTAAGTAAAAATACCACAATGAAAATAACTTAATTAAAAGCAAAAGTTCATTTGAAATTTTACACAAGAATAAGTGTTACATTGTTATCAACCAAATATACGAAATTACCAAATATTACATATTATTAAATATTATACTATTAGTGTTATACATTATTATTAATTATCCATTAACATATGGGCATTAACATTTTGTAGCTGGTCAAATGGGAGCAATTTAACTAATTTGTATATTTCTCTATAGTTTAAACTATAACAGCATCATATTTTTTTAAGTAACACCAAGTTTAATGACTGTAAAATAACTTAACATGTAGTTGAGATATTTGCAGTTATTTAATGCATCTAAAAATTGTGCTTACATGACTAATGGATTGTAACTGAGTACATTACTGCATGGTAAATGTACTCAGTTACACTCCAATAGTCATCTTTTTATTTCTTTTTCTGTATAAGTAACTGAACTAGCTGGTTTAGCTTAAGTGCTTTGGAACTGAAAGTACTATTAAATAACTCATTACACTTAAAGACTTTTTCTGAATTCAACCTCACATAGCGCAGACACAACGTCTCACAACTGCATTAAACAGTCACCGCAGTGCAGAATATTAACTCTGAAACAAGAGCTTCAGTTTCCTGTCCAGCAGGACGTTAAACAGAAGGTTTGATATAGAATTTATACCGCAGAAGTCATTATTAAGAACCAACGAGGCTTAAAATATTCTCCCTTGTAAGAAAAGGTCCAACAATGACCATAGTCATTTTCCTGCCCTACAAGCGATTTGAACCATTATTCCTGTGAGGGAAAACTTATATCACCCCTGTGAAAATGAGCGAGGGATGTATCGAGATGACAGAAACAACCTTAGAAGGAAACAAGCATTATTTGCTCCAAATACTCCAGAGTCAAACATGAAAAGAGGTCAGGACAAACATCAGGTTTATGTTCGCTCTATAATATACTATATAGTGTCCATTTGTGCATCTGCTCCACCTGTAGATAATTTATCAAGAGGGTCTTTGGAAGGTAGCAGGGGGTCTTTTAACATGTGCTACTCAGCTGCTTGCCTTATAGCCCAGCTCTGCTTTTCAGAGGAAAACCTGCACACGTTACAATAATGGAAGGCAAGATTTACGCCTCTGCTCCGAAAAAAAAAGAAGCCTTTCTCTGAGCTACATCTCCTACGGGGTGATTATTGCTCCAATTCAAGGGATTGTATTATATTCAATAATGTAACAGAATACATCTGTGACACTAATGACTCCTGTGGTTTGCATGTGGAACAACTTCCCAAAGTCCTAAACTTCTCAGATAGGGTCTTTCTGAAACATGCTGCTGTAGTGGAGCATAGCTCTCTGCTTTGCTTGTCCTACAGCATAAGTAATGTGTGCAAAGAATGACCCGACCACTGCAGGGAAAATATCCACTTCCTTTGGGCCTGAGAGGAAAGCATCGACAGCTGAAGTCTCCACAGACGGTTTCAATGCATTTACCTCTTGAGTGGACAAGAGGTCCTGTAGGTGTTTGTTAAAAGATGCCATTAGAATTTCCATGTGACACATGTTGATACGCTTAATAAGTCATCGTCATTTTAATCCTTTAAGAAAGGTCCTGAATAAAACTGAAGACACGAAGCTGAATGTGAAACAGCTAATCTGAAAATGATATGCATAAGGTCAGTTATTATTCTGTATGGTCGGAATAATGGATTATTTTCCTAATCTTGTGTTTTTCCTCACGATCGATTAAGTAAATCAAGTGCGATTTCAATTGCTTTTACACAGACATTGTTGAGGCTCTGTTGCTACCTCTGCTGCCTGCAGCGTGAAGCAGAACAATCCCTCCACGTTCTGTGTTTGGGTATTTTAAACAGAATGGTGAGGTACAATAATGGCTATAACATTCCAGCTTTGAACAGGCAGCGATCACTTTTAACCAGAACCAAAACCTCAACACTTTGTCCTGATTTTACTAATTGTGCATCATCACTCTTAATTTTCAGAATGAACAGCATGGCTGTATTTTGAGTAATTGGACTCCATCATTATAATGGGGGTCAATGCTTTTTGGTCAAGCAGGGCATTTATTTTGTTGGACGATGTCTGACATGTATTAATATGTCCATGAGTCATGAGTTATTAGTGTTTGTGCTCTTGTGTTCTGTATAAGTGGTCTTTAATGAAACAAGGCTTTCAGTCAGGGAATCAGAACTGAAGGTTTTTACTCAAATTACCCGAGTTGATTAAATTCTCAGTCTATGGCCTGATTTCTTATCTTTGTCTGTATGCACCTGTTCCATTTATTCAAACTTTCCATGTTTCCATGCTATATGACACTTCAAATGTTTGATTAAAACTTAGTAACATGTCTCCATTGGACCGGTTTGAGGTTGAGAAGCTCAGCAGGCAGGAGCTCTGATTTCCTCTTACTTTGCTCCTCTGTAACATCTATAATTGCCTTATTGCCTCCCTTTCCCTGCAGAATCACAGGTGAGCTGAGCTTGGTTCAGCCATGTCCTGCTTCTACTGCACACTCACAACAGCTGCAGGTTTCATGTATGAACACTTGATATGAAAAATGAAATAATCTGATCTGAGCACCATCAGCAAAATCCCCATCAGTGCCTTAAAAGGCTCATAACGTGGAACCACAAAGATTTATTTGGATTAGGAATGAGCTGTGATGGCATTAATTTAGTCAACGGTGGCACATGCTGGGTCGTGTGTTTTCAGAGGGCCTTTTCATAAAGGAGTAAAGAAGTAATAAAACTTAGTAAATTACGTTTTGTCATGGATGACTTTATCCTAGCACTACTGCATTGTGGGATCTTTTCATGAATAAAAGCTTTTGAGGTAGAGATAATCTTGTTTCCAGTTAATCAATGGTTCCTTTTTGAAAAGATTTATACAAATTAAAGCAGTGGTGGAAGAAGTACTCAGATCCTTTACTTTAAAAAGTACCAATTGCAACAATAAAGGTTAAACTACTGTTTAGGGAAAGTTTATCCAAAAATTAAAATTCAGTCATTATCATAAACATGCAGCAGAAACGTTTGGTTAGTGGTTTGGTTAGTAGGACCATATCCCTGGATGTGTGCACATACTGTACATGTGCTGCTAGACAAGATGCAGGGGAAATTGTGATCTCTTTATACTTAAGTGTTTATCTGCTACCCAGAAGCTTCTAGCATACATAACAGGGAGAGCTGAGCTGAAGTTGATCTTGGCTAATGGTGCATATGCATCTGTTTAAGCTCATGCACCCCTAACATGGGGTGTGCGCCAATGCTTTTGGGCCTTAGAGACTTGTATTGCGCCATACAAGCTGTAAGGATTCATCTTACATTTGTTTTTGTCCCCATCTTCTCCAGGAGAATTATGCAAAGTTGTTTGAGGGTGAAGATCCAGAAATGTTTTGTGGACTAGATCATCATCATGGGGGTGAGTAGATAATGAATTATTTAAATTTTTGGCTGGACTTCCTTTAGTTTATTATGAAGTATGAAATTATTAGATTGTTCATATTGGTGCATTTATGTCTAAGCAGAATTATAGTGTTGTATCTGCTCATCTTGTTACTAGTTTTAACCACATGACATAAAGTTTAGTGGTTCAATCCTTTAGTTCCCAACCTATGGTTGGACCCCTCCAAAAGGTCAGAGAATAATTCTGAGGACTCCTGAGACAATTAATGGGAGAGTGAAGACATAAAAGAGAATGTCCTGCATCACAAGCCTTTCTTTTTTCATTTTTAAAAAACTTTTCTCTGAATAAATCGTACTATATTATTAAGTCATCTTTTTAAACGTACAGCGCAGCTGTCAGATAATTGTAGAGCAAAATATACAATATTTCCCTTTAAAAAAATGTAACATATCTGCCATGTTGCATGAAAATAATCAAGTAAAACACCTCAGAATTGGACTTACAGTACTGAAGTAAATATATGTAGTTACTTTCCACCACTGAGATTTGAGTTCTTCTTCCATCTCTGTCTTTAAGTGATTGCTGCATTGCTGAAGGCTGGACTTGGAGCCACCTGAGCCGAGGCCTGCCTGTCCACAGGATTGATGGGAAAGCCAGACAGCATGTGCGGTGTTTTACTGTGGGCTGCTCTTCTGTTTTCTCGGCGGAAAAAAACCCCCCTCACATCCATGAAACACACGTTTGAGCTGCCTGGCCTGAACAGGAAAGGGGGCTATATAGGCTATAGCATGACATGTGTAAGCAGATCTAGCTGCATTTGAAGTTTTAAAAGCTTCTGCCTGAAAGATTTAGTATTAAGAGGGGGGACCGTATATGACACCCTTGCAAGACCCCTTATAAATTGGAATCAATTTTTCAAAGGAAATCATAAAAAGCCTTTCTTTTCCACTCTTGCCATGCCATGCTGATGGCTCCATTTAAAGTGGCCCATCCACATTCTTACACCATTACTGCTAAGTATCCGCCTTGAGCCGTACCTTCGGTGTGTTTGAGCTGAGGTGGGAGCAATTTAATGATCCAATTTGAGCCTTTTTTGACGTTACATCAGGATATGTTGTGGTATTGCTTGGAAAAAGGCAAAGAGTAATACTGGACCAGGGAGAATGACAAAGGCAGTCACTTCCTACAAATTGACCCAGCTGATGAGAAAAGCAAAGTGTGTGTAACGGCTTGGACAATCCTAAAAGGACTCATATGTTTAAAGAGGCTGGTTAAGCCTTTCTAGCCTCGTCACGCTTCACTTGGAGAACTTGTAACAAAAGGGGACAAATCTCAGGAGATATTGGTGACGCAAGTGTATGGACTCCCATTTGCTCTTCATCCCAGTCATCATCGCTTTCATTAAGATCCACAAAGTTCGTCCAATAATGGCCTAATAATGTTTATCGCTTCAGTTTATTGTTTACCTAGTCCTTGATGAGAAAATGTCACAGGCTGAGTAAAATCTCACATGAAAGAGAGGTTTTGGAGTACAAGCGACCCCTTAATGTGCTTCACATTCAGCCGGTTGCAGACTCTTCACTCACTTCCCTGTTCAATGTGTAAAACACTCATGATCGGGACTTCCTGCAACCAGAAATCTCATTGGCTAAATCCCTAAAATTGCAAATACATGTCAAAGTGCTTTTATGCAGCCGAGAACCAACCTTGTTGGAGTAAAGCAACACATTTACAGCTTGTGGATATTTATTGCAACTTCCTTTAGTTAATAAAAAGTGTGAGACGATCACATGAAGGAAACACAATCAGAAACAGCCAATAGTTTGACAGAAAAATGCTGAATTAATTTATTAAGTTGCTTAAAGTTGTTTCACTTGCTATGGCATGACGTTCAGTTAAAAAAATGTGAATTCATTAACTGAAAGAAAAAATAACACCAGATCTCACAGGGACTTTAGAGCAGGCAGATCTGGCCTCACATAGATGCGGATCTGATTCAAAATGCAATCAAGACAAACACACAGTAATAGAGACAAACCACTGCTGGAAGCACCAACTTACTTAATAAATGAGGCCACAGCTCAGAGTTCATTCTGTCTGCCTAAAAACACACTTTATCCCTTATGACGATTATGACGTACCGTGCGATAAGAAGTGACAGTGAGTCCTCTTGAAACCACTTCAGTATACGACATACTGACACGATGACTGGATATTATTTTGGTCTGATTGTCTGACAACTTCGCATGTTGAACTGGATCAGACGCCATTGGTAGAGGAGCTGTCTGACTCGATCGTCCTAAATCAGTGATTTTTACTCTTTTCACAAAGTTTCTATGTTGCATTTTCCTCCTCTCCAAAAAAGAGGCCGTTGGCTGACAAGTAAATCAAACATGCATTTACATGCATCAAACATTTACTGTTTGTATTGTACGATGACAGCTCCTGTTTGTCGTCAGTGAATCACAAATGACTGGTGGGAAAGCAGGCATCCTTGCATTAAAACCAAGCTGCAACAAAAACTATATGAGAGTGTATGGTCTAATCAAGGGGTGCATTATGGTTTAAGTCCTAATAATCCTCCTCGTCCGCTTTCTCCATCGATGCGCCTCCTTTCTCTCCTGCACTCGTTCCCACCGTGATATAACAGTTAAATGAGGCAGACGATGAGCTTCACCTCCTGTAAAGTGTGTTAGTGAGATGACTTGATAGCACAGCGGCAGGGTGGTCTCTGGAGGGCCGAGTCCTTGTAAAGACGAGGACCCCCCCCTCCATCTGTATGCCACCCCGGGTCTGGTGGGGCCCGGCTCTTTCAGCTTGATGACCCACCCAGCTGGAGCTCTAACTGCCACAACTCCTTGTGTTAACATTTACTTCCATGGAAAGTCAAGAGAGTGAATATTCACTTTTACAGCGCGGCCTCGTCTCAGATTCACTCAGGTGCTCACAAGCTGGAGGATCTAATCCAGATTTTCACCCGAGTCTCGTCTGTCTGAGGATTTCTGCTGTAACCTCTCTTTTAAGGCAGGCAGAAGCGACACAGCAAACGCTTCAAGCAACTACGTAAACCACTAGTTGATAGTTTCCCTTCAAGAATTCACATTCACTCCTGGGAGCTGTTGTTGGAAACCAAGGAGCTCCAATAGAGTCAAATCTATACTTGCTCCCCTACAGCTTTGATATGAAAACCACAGCCCTCAGATATTCACTGTTGCTCTTCCCATCAGACTCACATACTTTGCAGAGTGACACCCTGGCGTTCCCAGCAGGGTTCCTGACACACACGGATTTGACCAGTGTGGGCTAATGGTAACCAGACCGGTCTCTCTCCTCTGCTCATCATTTGTTTTTCTGTCTTAATCATCTCTCTACATTTACAGCTCTACAAGGTGATCCTCCTCTGATCTGCTACAGTGTTTTAAGTTCTTGTCGGCATTTATTAATGGGTGTAATCTTTCGTTTTTTTTTCAAGACAAATGTAATTATGAGGGCGTGGTGTGGAGCTTTGGAAAATCTGAGGTGAAAATGGATCATTATGAGGCTACCTGAGGGGGGCATTATTGTTTCTCCTTATATTCTTGCTTGATCGATCCTTAGTCCTGATCCCATCTTTAAGAGCTTTATGACAGCGGAAAACAACTTTCTTCAACCCCAGACAGTCCTTGGCTTCCTTCCATTTTGTGCCGTGGGTGAAAGGTCAGAGGAACACGAGAATCTTGTTCTAAGTCAGCTGATCCAGTGTTAAGGCTTCATGAAATCTTGTGAGAACATGTGGCATGTAAACAAGGTGGCGCCGCAGATTGATGAACAACAACAGGATGTTGGAGATACCTTAAATCAAAGCTGTTTAAAGGATTTTGATACCTTTGGAGTAATCATACCTTTTTTAATGAACAGACAAATTGGAGAGCTGACTAATCCTCCATCAGATGTCAAAGCAGCTTCTGCATGAAAGTCTGGCAATTAGTCCGCCTTAGAGGAAGACCATCACCTCGATACCCTGACAGGATGCTGCATCACAAATAGACATCGCATAAGCCCAAATCAATAGCATCACCAAAGAAACACTTGAGAAAGCACTAGGGTCTTTCTAACAGACTCTCACATATCATCTGCTGCAATCAACAACTATCTTTACTTCATTCATTCGTCTTCTCCTAATTGAAATAGCTTTACTCTTTCTTAGTTCTGTACAGGCAGAGTGGGGTAATTCACCTGCATCAGACGATGTGAAAAGGCCTGAAATGGAGAGGACTCATCTCTAAACTTCACAATGATGGGGTTACCATGAGAAAACAAAACTATATGGATGATCAAACCTCTGACTGGTTCTCTATACTGTAGTAGCAGAGATATGTCGACCAATCGGGGGAAAAGTGTAGTTAATAGGGTGACGCAGAAAGAAAGTGAGATGCTAAAAATGAAGTCTGTGAGTTTGTGTGATAATTTTACCTCCTTTTCCTAATTAGTTTATTCCTTTATTGGTAACTGATAGCACAGAGTCTATTCTAGCAAGGGCATGTTATTAAACTTATTAAAGCATTTAAATAATTTTGGCGCAACAAGGTTCCACGGAAAGATAACATTCATGCCAGTTTCAGGGTGGTGGAAACTATAAAAATTTTAGATAGAGGAAAATGGAAACCGACATCATTATTACACCGACACACAGAGAGAGTGAGATAGATGAGAAAACTAAGAGGAGCACATCTGCAGCTTCCTTCAGATTCCTTTCACCTCATTGTTCAGCCGTCAGGCTACAATTTTAATATTTTGGTTCACTATCACTGCCCTGTTGTTTTCAGCCACAACTGGCGGCTACTTTGGAGAAAAAGTTCTAAAAGCCCACAGTCCACTACCTGCTCAGCAACAAACAGCAGACAGACAGAGTTAGTAACAAACTGGTGAACATGGTGAAGCAGTTAGCATCAAAGAGCCAGATATTTCCCCTAGGAGATGGGAGAGTCCAAAAACTGGGCTAAAAGAGACTGAATATTGGACTAACATTCACCAAACGGCTCTGCTAATTTGTAACAGACTGTAAATAAGCAAGTTTTTGCTTACTTTTATATTTATCAGAAAAACACACAGGAAACAGGACAAACAGGAAAAAAAAACAACAACAAAGAGGAAGAACAGCAGATAAAATGCTAAATAAATAAACACAAGGATTATGTAACATCGGAGATTCAATAAAATTAAGAAATGTTAAATGGCAAGACTGGACTGTAAAATCCAATAACCTATATTTAAGAATTCATACACGCCTTCCTGAAAAAGAAAGTTTTGTGAGAGGATTAAAAGATGCTAATGATGTAGATTTAAATAGGCAGAGTCTGTGATCTTGAACCGCATGAGCTAAACCCAGCAGTCATAGAGAAAATCCAGGTACATAGTGAGTCAATAAATCTTTATGGGTGAGGCTATATAAAGCTTTAAACATTTAACAATTATTACAAAATACATAAAACAGATTTTCAGTGTAATTTTGGCTCAAACCTCAACTTTAAAAACTAGCTGAAACTAAATTATAGCTGACATCAGACACATGAAGAGTGATTGAAACTCTAAGATTCAAGTAACCCTGTCCCTGGGTAACCCTTTGGCCTGGCAGTTTTCTTTTACCCACCATCCTCAGCTTCAGTGGTGTTGTGTATCGCTCACCCTCTGAGCCCATGTTTGTGTATGTGTGCTTCCCTGGTGTGCAGCTGATTGTCTCAGCGGCTCTCAGCTCTGTGGGAGAATGGGAATACGTCTTCCTCTCTCAGCCAGAAACCTTCCTGATGATCTGTTACTCTGCAGCTCCTTCAAGCTGCGTCCACAAGCTGCTGGGTAAACATGGCTGACCAGACACATGCGGGTCTGGTGCTTGAATCACTGAATCACTCACAGGCTGGAGGACCAGGTGGGAGACTGACCACATATCACTGCAGAGGGCTGGTGCACTGACTCCTTCAGCAGAGGTTAAGAAGACACGTACACTGTAAGTCATTCCAAGCTGGTTTAACTTGCAAACGTAAGTCCCCCTGCTGCCTTGAAATCATGAGTTAACTCAGCTTGACGACTAGTTTGTTTCAACTCTTAAATTCAAGTTCTAAAAGTTGATTAAAATTAAATCTAGTAGTTGTCTCAACATTGAATATTGAGTTGTGAAAGTTGATTAACTTTTGAATTTGTTCCCTTGAGTTAAAACAATTAATTATTTTACATAATCAATGAAAAAAAGGTTACTTATCTAGTTAAGCAAAAACACAATTCTGTATTGTTTTAACTCACCATTTCAAGTTATTCCAAGTTAAAATAACAGAGTTACATTTATATTACTTGCTATTTCAAGTTAAGAGGATTTCATTTTCAAATTTGTTTTAACCTAGCTGTTAGTTATTTGGACTAATAATTGCAAGTATGCATAATAAATTCATACAACTCATCTGCTCAACATGTATTTCAACTGTTTTCTCTCTGAAATCCCATTTAAATGCAAAGCAGTTTTACAACATAAAAATATTTACCATAAATTGAAGGTATCAAAATAAAACTGAATCAAGATAAATCTAACAAAAACAACAAACAAAAGCAAGCACTAACATGAATGTCAAAACAGTTTGCGCTGTTTCATACAATTTCACCTATACTTTACATGCGCTCAAAAACATCAATCAACAGTTCAAAATAACAGGTTCCTGAGTAAGGACCTGGGATGTGTTTTCATTTGTTTACACACGATACCTGAGCATTTTATTTCTGAGGCCATGGATTCTTGCTGAGCATTGGTCTGGCTTAATTTTCATGATGACACCCTGAAGGAACTCAAAGGAGTACTTCATATTACAGGGGTATTCCAGGTTCAGGCAGTAGATTGTGGCCATTAACATGGCAAAGCCTTTAGAATAATAAAAAATAAAACTCTGACTGTTAAAATAAATGAAGTGAATTGTGTCATGAGTCGAGCACACGGAAAATGGACCGGAGGTGACCAAACAAGATACATTTCCATCTGACACATGTGTCCCTTCAACCCTACATAAAAGAAAGGTGTAAGTCAATGTGCATGACCTTGCGTAAACACTTGCCATAAAAGTTAACTCAGAGGATTTGAAGTGCTTCAGCTCCTTGATGTGGGCTCACTGATGACCTGCCCAGATCTGGTCCTTTTGCCAGAGGCCAGCTGCTCCTACAACTCCCTCAAATCATCAGCCTTGGCAAGTATGACGCAGCTATTTCCGCGCAAGCGGGTTACAATAGGAACAGGAATGCTTGCAAAGCCATAAAAGAAGAAAACAGGATCTGGAATCTAGATTGGAACATATAAAGAAGAGCATTAATCTCTGCTGGAGGTTTTCCATTTGTCTTTTTGTCTGCAGAGTGACGGCTGGCGAGGACCTCTGCATCTGTCCGACTCAAAGTTTGACAAGCTGCCTTGACCCCTTGCCTTCCTCTCATTGGCTCTTTGGTTTAGGATGAGGAATAAGTACTCAGATCCTTTACTTGAGTAAAAGTAACGGTAAGAATATAAAAATTCTCTACACCAAGTAAAAATTTAACTAAAAGTATAAGTGAGGCACAAAAACTAGCAATAGTAAATTGCGCTCTACAGAGAAATGCTCTTGACTGGGGTATTATTACATATTAGATTTGTCATACAGATGCATCATGTATAACATGCATTTTACTAATGTTGCTCTTCAAGCTAATTTAGATGCAGTTTGATATTATAGTGCAGTGGTTCCCAGCAAAAGAGATGATTGATAGGAGAGGACAGAAGAATAAAACAAAGTCATGCTACGTTTGACCGCTTTGGGTCTCAGATCCATTATTTAAATGAGACCACTCTGTCATGGAACTGCTACAATTATAACTCACAGACAAGGGACCCAACTAGATAAAAAGTGCATGTCCATCCACCATTATGAATATTTCCACTTTGTAAAATGCAGCTGAAACTGCTTGAAAATCCACAGGAAAGTTTTTCTGCTGGTCTGAGTTGGTGAAGTTGGCGCATCAATGAAAGCAAAAGGCAAATGTGAAAAAAAAGTGCAATGGAAACAGACTTACATGGAGTTAATAAATTGTCACATTGGCTTTTGCAACTTGACGCATCTGGTTTAAACATCCAAAGAAGAGACAACATCAAATGAACACCACCATCTTTTCCCCAACTGCTTAAAATTGGCACTGGATTTTAACACAAACCTGGTTGCACACATGAAACATGACAAGGGGACCTTGATACTGCTTATTTTTTAAGAGGGCACAGCCTCAAAAATTTCAGGGACAACTGTCTTAATCTTTAGCAATGCATTACATTTTATTATCTTATAAATGTGTTGTATTCAAAATATTAATCTGAAAAGTAAATATATGTAGTGGAGTAAAAAAAGTGTCTCAAAAAATGTAATTAAGTCAGCCTATCAGGGCCATGTGAGGCAGGACGGGGATGAAAATCTATAAAGGATGTAGGGTGATGTGATCTATTGAACTAATCTTGTTCTCGGATACACAAGCCCTGAAGCTTTGAATAAATCAGAAGAGACTCCCCTCTGTCCTCCCATCGCTCTAAAGTATTTTTTTTCATCCTCTCTTTGTATTCCACATGTGCTCAATATATCACTTAGACTGTATCACCTTCTCCCTTTGTTTATCATCTCTTTGGATAACCATGTGGAATCCTCATCTCATCCCCCTTTGCCTTGTCTCCAGGATTTCCAAAAGTATTTTACAAGCCACCAGTTACTGAGCCTAATGGTTTGCAGCAGCAGAGCTGGTAGCACACATGATATCTCGAATGTAACAATCAAAGAGGCATGCAAGATTTTGGTATGTCCGCTGGTTTACAGATGTGCTGCGGCTTCCAGCTTGAGAAGCAGTAATCTAAGTTAAAGACATGGGGAAATACTTCAAACAAGTGAACATATTATTGCCGTCACTATCACAGATTAACACAACAACACAGGGACCATATAGTGCATCATTAATCATAGTGGCTCCAGCTGTTGTACAGTATGATGAAAATAGATCAGTCATCGATGATATATGGATAAACAATATGTCACTAAGAAGAGAGTAAGTAATGTTCAACACAGGGTCGGCTTGAGGGCTTTTGGGGCCCCGAACAGGACTTGGCCCCGTAACCCCCCCTTATGTAAATGATCACATTAACATTTTAAACAGCTATAATTAATATTCAATAATAACAACCTACTAAATTACAATGTGAAAAGAGTCACTCTTAGCAATGTATCTACAGACAATTTGCACCTGAATCAGAGTTGGGCCTCATCACAGATGCTCAGTTAAACCTGAGGGCCGTTCTGAGTCTCTGCCAGCCCTGCCAGATGAATATGCTTTGTGCTTCCATCAACAGTAACACAAAGAGATTGCTCACCGCTCTTATCTTTTACTCCTGACAAATTGCGTTTAAGTGGCAAAAGCAGGTATGTTGGTCAAAAAAATGAAACAAGATATCCCGTTTTGACATTTTGCTGTGGATTGTGTTGATCAATACGTCTATTCATTTAGAACACTGACATTTTAATTGTATTTAAGGAGACAAATGCTTTATTCATCCAAGTATATGTAAATGTAAATAAACACATGTAAATGTAAATAAATGTAAATACGTGCTTATTCTCATTGTGATGTGAATAAGTGTGTTTGTGTGTGTTTCAAACAAGTTGAGACTGGGACAACTAAAGACTTGGAAAGGTGTGGGATGCTTAAAAACACAACATGACTGAGTGTGAAAGGAGCATCGGTTGTTTATGGATGGAGTGGATGTTAAAAGCGTTGTGAATTTTTTTCTTTCTTTCTGCATTGGCTCAGGGGCACCTCATAAAACAATTGTGCATCCGACATTTCACTGGTCTCTTTTTATACAAAGCTGTTGTCGTCTATTAAAATACCATAATGCTATAGAAAGCTATCACCGTTTCACTTTCATTTTACTGGTGTCAGAAATATCATACATGGGCTTAAGCCACTTGCTGCTTGTTCAAAGTGTTCTCCTCTATAAAAAACGGACTGACAGCTGTTGGAATTGTCTTCAGGAGATTTCAGTAAACAGACAAGAAATCAAGCAGCAAACATCAGCTTGTGTTGCTTGTAATTTGATGCAGAAAGCAGAAGCGTGCACAGCTGCTGTTCAACAGCTTTGTTGACTTTTGAAACAACTATTAAAGATATCACGTCTTTAAGTGAAACGTAAGTCTGGTATTACTTAAGATGGAAGGAGCTTTGTCATACTTCTGAACTTTGACATCAACAATAATAAAGGAAATTCTGACAAACAAGGTAGTATTTTAACTTCAATTTGGAACTGAGAATGGAGGCCCTCAGCGCTTTGTTGACATGTGAAATGGATGCTCAGTGTTATGAATAAAACAAGATGACATCACCACAGGAGGTGCAAAAGAGAGTAAAAGAAGAACAGAGGAAGAAATGAAGTCACTGTATCTGGCAAAATATGGATTTATGTTAATGGAAGCAGGAAGCACATATTAATTTAAACACTTCACACGCAAATACTTCTGTGCTCTCCCACAGGCTTGTGTTACTCAACGCGCTCAGAAGACAAAAAGCCAAGCGCTTCTCATGTTTCTGACCCAAGCAGAACCTTTCTTGCGTGAATCCAGCATCTCCTCTGGTTGCAAGGGAGGAAAAGTTTAGTTGTCATTGGTTAATATCTCAGCAAACTACTCCCTGGGGAACACTTAAGCTGTGAATTTATTGAGATGTAGGGATCTGGATGACTCATCTCGCGAGAGTGCAGCGGGTCACCTTCCTGCACTTTTTGTTTTGCGGCCGACATCTTCCTTGTTTTTGGGAAAAACAGAAAGAGATGGCAGCCTGGAGCAGAGGTGGCCTGTGGGGACTTTCCATTAATTTGGCTACTTTCAGACTTGTTTCCATGAGACAAGCATTTCTTGTTGCAGAGGGAAACTTGCCAAGCTGTGTGTGTACTTCAAACATCATGTGTCATATTAGGCCACTATGCTGAATGTGTAGCTGGTTGCATTAGAGCCGATTGTGCAACGTTTATTTCCAAAGCACCTTTCTGTATCTGAAGAGGTAGAGGGAGGAATTTAAAAACAAGTAAGCAATAATGTGGCATTCTTAAGATAAAATGAGTAGATAATTATAAATGAATATAATAATATGGCTATGAAGGTAATAAATACATTTTACACTATCATACACAACCATATTTGCTTGGTGTTACTCTTAAATTAATGTTTCTGACCATAAAAAATATATATGTAGCAATAACAATTTGGAAATTTTGTGAACAGAATTATGCTCTGCAAAATATGAAAAGCCTTAAAATAAAATTTAGCTTATGTTTCATCAACATGCAAATACAATGAGAAATCAGAAGGAATACAGATTTTTTTAAAAGCCCAATCATTTGACCTTTATTAAGTTGAATGGTTCAGCTGTGTGCATTATATAACAGTATTGTCAGTTTGATAACATAAGATTGATCTCCACAGATTCCTGGGCTTCTTTATTGGTCACTAAAGTGCTGCTCAGTATTGAAAGCAACTTTATTATTCTGAGTTTCCCCCGCTTTAGAATCAGTTCACACCCTGAACAAATCAGAAGAGGCCAGATGATCGTATGAGGAGAGGAGATGAGAGAGGAAGATGAGTTTGAATGAAAGAAAATAAGAAAAAGTGCAAATGTTTTATTAATAATAATAATAATAATAATAATAACAATAATAATAAAAATAATTGGACCAAGTAATAGGCCTATCTTAAAATTTTGAATCTTTTTCTTTTTTATGATAATGATGATTGCAGTGAGCTACCAGTGAGGGTTTGCAGCAGAAAAGGTTATAGATCCCAAAATGTGTATTTATATGAATACAAGCTCTTTAAGTTTAGCAGTCAGTTAGAAATAAATATCAAAATTGCGATAATGAAAACTATCACAAAGGAAGGAAGAATATATAGTTTACAAGATATGCTCTGATATACTTTGGAAACTAACCTTAACCTCTTTTTAGACCAAGTTCGACACCAAATTGTTGCCATGGAAACAAAAAGAAATAAAAATGATAATAATTTGTAATTAGCAAAAGAAACATTTCCCATTATTCCTGGTATACATCAAAGAATATGCAGTTTTCTTCAAAAAACAAACCTCACCCTTAAGAAAATTGTAAAAGAAATTAAAATTGTAAAAATAGCAAGAGGTAGCACTCCAGTATGCGGTTGGTGTGTATGCCAAGTTGAGTGAAAGAGACGTTAGGGTGTCTTTATCTTCTGTAATGTAACATAGTTCCGCATGAAACTGAATATATGGGCAGGGTATAGGCTAGTTATGAGAGGGACTAAATTAAATCCTTCAGGTTGGATTTGGATTTTTCAAAAGTGTCCCAGCAAATACTGCATGATACAGATCTGAGCTGAGGCAGAGCGTGATCACACTTTTTTAATTATAAACATTTTTGTTAACTGACAAGTGATGGACTTATTGTAGTGTTGCCTGAGGGGCAGGGGTAAAAATAAAAAATAAAATAAAAAGGGCAATCAGATAAACACACCTTAGTACCAAGTCACAAAAAGTGATGTAAACCCAAGTTAATATTTAAATATTTAAATTATTTGATTTCATCAGTGGAAGGGCACCATAGAGCAAGGTTTAGCATACATACTTTGAACATTAACCAATTAGCAAAGGAACACATGAATATTTTTGTATTAATTTTTTTTGTATTGTCAGGTTCATATAATACATGCTTGGCATGGGAGTGAAATTCTGTTCTCCACAGCAGCAACATTCATAAAAACAAGTTCCTAGACATATATAAAAACAGACATCTAGAAAGAACATTTATGGCAGTACAGTACTAAAAAGAATAAACAGTAACAAATACTTTAAAAAAGAAAAGAAAAGAAGAAGCATCCCCACTGGGACCAGTGGGGGTAAAAGTGTCTGGTGCAAGTTATCTTCCTTACTGTTGTTTTCTCTCTTCAGCATAGAACATAGAGATACATATAGAAAATGTAACCTGTCCAAGCAGACCAATCACATTCATTCATTCCTGTAGACTTGCTGTTCTTGCAAGTAATTCTGCAGAAATGTTTGTCAGTGGACTCCATGCCATACAGGCTCCATGCCTACATTCAAGCCCCTAGTGCAGAAGTTTAATTCCAACTTTATTCAGAGAAAGAGTCTCTTTGACTGCATTTTAAATGGGCTTTTGAAGCGAAGCTCGGACTCAGTGTAGCTGATTCACATTCAGACGGTTACTAAGTGGCTCTACTTTGTTTGCTTTCAAAGATTGGAAGCTTCAGCACATGCTGAAAGCATTCGTGTTGACTTCCACTACATCTGAGAGCTGAATCAAAGAGTCCTTGACAGTCCTCATATAACTTAATCCTGAGCAGGAGGAAATAAAACAGCTCTGGGGTTTGGGAGCAGTTGGCAGAGAGGAGTGACCTAACCTGGTCAAGTGTAACTGAGAAGGCCATGTCTGGTAACCCCAGGTGCAACAGAGGCGTTAAACGCTGTGAGGGAAAAGCAATAACTGGGGCGTGTGTGTTTGTGTGTGTGAGTATGTACTCTTTCAAACGTGGTGTCAGGGTCGATAAGTGTCCTGTGGCGGCAGCAACCAGCTGGACACGGAGGAACTCTGACTAAGAGCAGCGCTGCAACATCTGTTTCACATGCTAGCAAGCTCTGGATATAACCTGCAGAAGTCTTTGTTTCTGCGTTTGCTTGTTGCAATCATTCTGCCCACAGATCAATCAGTGCGTCGGCGAAAAACTGCTGGAAATGAAAAACTGCATCAATTCTTCTACCTTATTTGACGGGATAAATCAGAAAGCAAATGCAATGGATGAATCTGGAGTTTTTTTCAATAAGTTATTGCTAATGTTGGAATAAAGACTTTATTGTATAAGTGGTCTTAAGTCTTTAGGTGTTTTTTTGTAATTTTATCCACCACCTATATTTGCATGTGTCTGTGATATAATGTGGAAAAGTAAGACAGAATATCAAGATAACTGAAGCTTTTCAAGTTTGATATTATTTCACTATCTACGTGAGAATAAGTCACAGTGACCTGGCTATTCTGTGAGGTATCATCTACCACCTTAAGAACACACTGACAGACTCACGCTGACACTATTGATACTTGAGCTCATTAAACAGATAAAATAACAGTTGGGAATGTTCCTAAACTTTATTTCATGTTTTCCCATGGTTTTCCAAGGAGATGGACCTGAAAGAGGACAGTTATGTTAAAACCAAAATAAGCAAATTGAACTGTGAATCAATGGTTTCTTTGTTTGGATGGGAATCAAAATCGTCTTAATAGCTGTTTAGTGTAAAATGACAGTACAT
The DNA here is from genome assembly GCA_037577475.1 of Chaunax sp. Z400. NCBI lineage: Eukaryota > Metazoa > Chordata > Actinopteri > Lophiiformes > Chaunacidae > Chaunax > Chaunax sp. Z400. The sequence continues at coordinate 20,622,553 of CM075187.1, read as the reverse complement.
CAGTCACCCATGACTATGACTCACAGTCAAATGGAGGAAGTGAAGAAATACATTACTCTTGTGACAGTGGTGTGTATGGATTTGTAGTACAAGCAATATTCTACATTAGAAGACTTTTGGCTATTGTCTTTTTTTTTTTTTAGCATTTCCAAACCAGAAACACAGGCGTAAGTACCACAACTGTTAGCATACAAGGCTATTACAAACAGGGGTAAGATAATGTAATGCTACTTCCATATAGGTTAGTTATTTTAGTAAGAGCTTCCTTCTGGACTGGAATGGATCACTGGATGGAGGTAAAAGTTCATAACTACAATCATAATTTGATTCCATCCAACTACTTCTGTGTGGATTATTAGGTCGTTGAATTGTAAAAACCTGAAATAAATTCAGAGGGATGGAACATAGCCTCTGTCATTTAAATCATGCCGATTAGAGTTTGTCTGTTCTCCTTGTCTCAGCGCTGGTTCCCTCTGGGTACTCCGGCTTCCTCCCACCGTCCAAAAACATGCAATATGGGTGAAGTGATGACTCTAAGTTGTTCAATGGGCGCACGAATGGTTCTTCATCTCTATATGTGTTGACCCTCTGATGAACTGGCAATGTATCCAAGGTGTACCCTCTCGCCCAAGTTCAGCTGGGATAGGCTCCAGTCCCCCCCTGACCTTGCAAAGGATAAGCGGTTATACTGTAGATAATGGATGGATGGAATAAATGAGAAATAACTGTATTAAACCCTGCATGCAGGAGAGTCAGGGAGAGTGGTAGGGGCTGGCTGTCCTGGACAACAGGTCGCCTTCCAGACGCAAAATCTGGGTCAATCTGGTCATCTGGGTGTTGGGTTGTTTAATAGCCAGAGGGCAGATTTCGGTTCTTGCAGACCTTTATCAGTATGCTGAGTAATCTATGACATCCTTGGCTGGCTAAGCTATTAGCCACTAGACATTGGCACCTGAGACTGAATAGACATGAAGTATCTTTTGGTTTATATGGGAGGAAAAGTATGCATGATATTTGACATGTCTTTTCAGTATTTATAAACTAAGAAAATTTTACTCTGATGGTTTTTTTAATATTGATTTTGTGCTGCTATTTTACAATACATCTTATGTTTTCCCCTAGAAAGGGACAAGACATGTCGTAAGCCAAAGTTCCCAAGTGTGCCGGTCTGATGCAAGCAGTTTATTTCCATGATCATCTGTCACTGATGCTAAATGTTTTTACATGGGAAATGTAGACTTTGCTTGAGCTTTAGTTTATCATGATATCATGAACATAGCTAAGAAATTGCATATTTTACTGATATCATTACAGTAGCGATTTTGAAAAAGCTCTAAAAGTTGAAAATCAAACAGCAGACAGACACAGTTAGCAACTTGCCGGGGAACAGAGTGGAGCATTCAGCGGCGAAAACGTTTCCCTCAATGGTGAAGTTGGTGGAGACCAAAAACAGAGCTACAAGTGAATATTGGATGGCGGGGGGAAGAAATCATGACTCCAAATAAATCACAGTGTTGCTCAGTAACTGATGGGGTATATAAAGAACAATTTCGCTGTAGAGATTTTACATTGGTAATTTTGTCTGTTCTTGAATAGAGTTTCAACAGTGAAGCAATATATTCACATATGGAAATTATTAACAAATTTGTAACACTTTTATTGTTTGTAGTGAAAAATGAAGCTTGACAGATTCATCCATGTCAGACATCTTTTCAATAACTTGAGAAGAAACATCATCTACATCCAGTTTCTTAACAAGCATTGAACACATTTCCCAACAGGATGTGTCACAACAAGTTATAATTTCATAAAAACAATACACACATTTGATTCTTACTCTCTAGATTTTAATTGATGTCTGTTGCCACCTTGGTTTTCACATTCTTGCTCTTTTTATTTGATTTTACTTTTCACAACTCTGGAACCACTCAGTGAATGTATGTATGAGTAATGATTTTGGAGATGGAGTCCAGTCTCCAAAGGCAACTATGAAACTTTCCTTCCTGGAACCACTCTAAAGATGGAATAATGAAAACCTCAAGGTCTCTTTGATTTAAAAAAGCTGCTCTCTGTATTACCAAACCCTAGTAAAATATTTGATTGGTGAAAATCAGGGAAGTGAGTGGGAAGTGAAATTAAAACATGAGCCTTGTTCTACAAAAAATATAATATTACACTTTAATGAGCCAGTAGCATTTGAGGACTTCCGAAGTTATGAAACCATAGTAACTGATTAACTCAATATGATGACACCTTTTATAACCATTGATGTCATTTTTTTAGAAACTAGTACTTAAAACTGGTCAAGGCTTTTACATTGGAAATAAAGCATAAGATATGGACAGATCTTTTTATCCAAAGTCGTAGCATGTAAAGAATCCCTGGATGGTTTTAATGAGGTAGACTATATATGAACAGTCCACTGGGTCAATTCTATGAGCTTCACAAGGTTGAAAAATGTTACCCTACTGGTGTTATAATAACACCGCCATTATGTTTCATATAACCATTAAACATAAAAGGATTTAATGTCCTGTATATCCTTTACTTCTGAGGAGCATAAGTTGATATGGATTGAAAAAACATGACTGAACCATAGATTGTAGAAAGAGTTGAATGTGGTTTTGAAATTTTTTTTCAGGTTTGATCCATTTCACTTGCTGCCGTCTTTGTCAATTTGTGGAGCCATAAGGCCCATTTATGCTCTACGTTAAAGATGGCTATGGAGACGGACGGGGCCCTTCGTACATCTTCTACATTCATTCCACACGTGATTGGACACATTTTTGGAGTGCTTATGGATACGGACAAGACGGACGAAATGGAGCAATCTCACCGGAAACGGACAATGGCACTGTAGCTACAATTAGCGATAAAGTATAAAAACTCACCATCCTCAAGTCTCGATGCACTTCATGGCCTCACAGACCACCGCAGAGTACATCGTTACCTCTGCTTTTGACATTTTGTATTTACTAGGTACATTAGCACAACCTCCTCCGACCGTCGCCATATTTGCTGTTGTCGAAACTTTCGAAACTTTACCGTCCCACTGCGGTAATATGTACGGGCCGACATACAGACCGTTTTGTATGGCCGCAATCATTTACATATGTAGAGGGAGCATAAATGGGTCATTAAAACCTGATGGCAAAAGGAGAAAAAGGCAAGACAAATAAATAGCGGGAACCACAACTGCTTTGATTGGATGAAACAGTTGTTGGATTTTCACACAAAACAGTCCCACATTGAAGATCCGTCTGTACGCCACCTTTCTGTATTTGAACAGAACAAACAAACAGTGGTTTAACGTTTTTCCATTTTAAATCTCCAGGATGTGGGTCACACACATAACCACGCCAAAACATCACCTCCCATGCTGTCCTACTGCATCTCTGGCTCTCCCATTTATACAAACATCGACCTTAATCCTTATACTGGTTTAGAGGGGGAACAACAACCCCATTACACCTTTGTAGTGTTTATACAGAACAATGAGCTGCAATAAAGGCACATCAGTCCCACCTAAAACAGGCTGTGTAAAAGGGGCTATTGTTTCGCCACCAACAGTATCTCCTAACGGCAAGCAAGCATCTGAATATCATGGTGCATCAGATAATATTGAATGCTCTCTGTCCTCATTCAATCTGTAAATATGCATGTATGTCATGTAAGCAACGAGGTACTAAGAAGCTGTGCACTTGAAAAAGGACTAGAGACACAATCATTTAAGTAAAAGAGTTTAGAAGGCTTCATTGAGAAACAGGTTGGGTGGTAATCCCTTAAGGCTAAAAGCAAACAGATGCCAAACAGAAAATGTAGACATTTTATGTCTACTTAAAAAAAATAAAGACACCTCAAACTTACGACTTCCTTTTAAAGATTCATCTAACTGGCACCAAAAAAATCCTGTATGAAAAGAATGGAATATCCATTATGTCAATTCTGCATCTCCCAGAGGACTTGCAACATATAATGTGTATCCATTAATTTTTTTCTTCTTTTAGATACTTTATTAATCCCACAGTGGGGAATTCTTTCTCTGCATTTGACCCATCCATTACATTACAGCACCCGGGGAGCAGATTGGGGTTCAGTATCTTGCTCAAGGATACTTTGACTTGTAGACTTGCAGGGCCTGGGGATCAAACCACCGACCTGTCGTCCGGTGGGCGACCGCTCTACCTGAGCCACAGCCGACCTAAAAATGTCTTTTTACTTTTCTTATTTGCACATAAACATTTTGCAATATCCATCTCCGTGCCAAAGAAACAAACTTCCATCTCTTGACTATTTCAAAAAGAAACACAGCATTATTTTTCCGCTAAGTTTAATTGGAGGCATCAACTAGTGGCCAGTACAGGAACTGCAGCGTAAGAACTTCAATCGAACACTGATTTTCAAACTTATAGTATAAATCAAGAAAATGAGAAGCAGAGGAACAAAAACTGACACCCCATTCTCTTCATTCTCTTGTTATAAACTTCATAAGTGTTCTAAGAGGAACTACAGTTTCTGGCATATTTTGTGGTTCCTTTTTCAGCCCAGCCTGATTCCCAGGCCACCAAATACAACTGTTTGCCACATCCCTTAACATCTCCACATGCAGAAGGTAACTCCTATGTATACTGCACAACACCACATAGTTTACAAAGCAAGAAAGTCCCAAAGGTGTAGGGGTAGAGAATCACACACACACACACACACACACACACACACACACACACACACACACACACACACACACAAACTTAAGTTCATGTCTCATGTGAATCCAAATGTCACCAATCTTCACCTAAATCTAATCACAGGGTCAACCAAAGTGATGATTTGTGTTAAACGTGTAACAAAAGCTTTTTGGCAGGAAGGCTTTGTGCTGAAGGCGTCCTGAGGTAAGAGCCTGTCGACTTATTGGAAGTCAAAAACACCACCTGCAGAAAATTGTGAAATACAGCCACTGACCCAGCACAAAAAGCAGGATAATTGTAGCTATGCGACCATGGTATTTGGAGACACATGAACCTTTTGGTAGATGTATAAGAAAGAGAAAGCATCTACATTCCCCCCCTGCTGATGGAGTAAACATAGGCAGCAATTTAGCAAGCCAGGACGCTTCTCATCCTGACTCTCCTGACACTTCAGGGACAGGAGGACGCCTGCTAAACAGATAAAGCTTCTGTTTCTTCAGCTTCTGTTACAGAGACCCCTGCGCACCACCCCACCCAGCGACCCTCATGGCTATTTATTTGCTTACACAGCTTTCCAACGGCCCATTCAGCCTCTAAAGATCAATAGCCAAGCAACACCTGTCTCAGTGAACACAACAATTGGAACAAAATCTGCTTCTTTGTTGAGGATGCAGGGATACAATTTTGATATCTGCTGCACTGACTTCTTTTTCTTCTGCACACACACACACACACACACACACACACACACACACACACACACACACACACACACACACACACACACACAACCTGTCTGCTTTTGTGCAGTATTTATGGTGAGATGAGGTGGGTAGACACATGGGAACCCGACACCACATTTACTGCCAATTGCTGTGGAATGATGAAGTGGCCCATTTGGTTCAGATACACTATTTGTTCAAGGCAGGCTTTGTTCTGTGGGCCTGCAGATCCATCATGTTAAACAGCCAGCAGGACGTCCACACACCTCCGCGCATGGCAACACTTATGATGATATTTATCAGCAGAGACCACCTGTAATGGTCTGAAAATATAGATGTTATTTATGTTAATTCAACATTTACATTTATTTACTTGATGATTACATAGTTAAATTTAGGTCAGAGGTCATCTTTTGGTTGTTGTTCTTTTAGTAAACACCACATTGCAAAAATATTGTGGCCTACAGTATTCAGTGTTCATAATTCCAACTGCTTCACGTGCTGTTTTGCCTTGTTCGGAGATTGAATATTTTTGGACTTCTACAAGTTTTTGCTGGAAAACTGGGAAAAAGATTTTTGTAAATTTGCACAAAAAATATTTTATGAAAAGGCATGTCTGTTTCTGAAAATCTGTTGTTTCTGATATGTTGCAACAAAGACATTTGACAAACACAGCATGTAGTCGCACATTTTTTTGTGCATTCATGTTTTTTTATTCTTTTGGGATGCATCAACAGCTGCATGGAGAACAGATTCCAGAAATCTGTTTTGTTTCTGTGTTTTTTTTTTGTTGTTGTTGTTTTTTTGGCTGGCACTGTGAATAGCATATGCTTTTTTTTCTAAAGCACACAACAGCAGCATGTTATGTTGTGCACCAAGAAGCCTAATGACGTCTAAATCAACAGTACTCAGCGACTGCAGTTGTTTTAACTTCTGCCTGCTTCTGGTTTTACTGCCAGACAGATTTTGGCTCTCCTCTTCCCTCTACTGAGGCTTACAATCTGCACCAAATGTTTCACATTACCCAGTGTGAAAACCCTCCTATTCCTCAGATTCTTTTTTTTACAAGTCCATACATCCGTAGAAACTTGATATTTCATATTTCATTCTGGTTTGTGGATGTCATTGCAAGTGGACGCCGGTTCACATGCAACTGCCCGACCGCTGCCTTTGATCAGCCTGACCACGACTAATTGTGGACGGAGAACAAATGAAAGAAATATCGGGAGATTTCATGGGAATTGCCACTATGGCCTGAGCTGCCCGGCACTGCTATTAGCAGTTAAAATAGTCAGGGAGCACTTTGAGAATTAACTTATGGTTACAAAAAATAATTTTGATGTTGGGGTTTGAGGCGTTTAGAGGTGTGCAGGAATTTAACGTTTTCATCATCATGCTGAATCCATCGCTCCTAGTTCCTTTCTCAGCACAGCTCATATAATCAGCACATAACATTTACACTCTATCCCTTTCAAAAGCTTTAACAGCGTGAGCACAAGTCATCCCTCCACTGAAGCGACTGACCTATTTCAAGCGTCCTTTTTGAGTCTGTAATAAATTGCATCTCGAAACATAATACTGCAGCCACAAAATCCCCATATGTACTTAAAAGGTATTCACAATAGAGAGCAGAATTGTTCTGGCAAACAAAATTCATTTGACAGGCCAAATATCAAGGGGAAGATGTTTCTTAAAAAAAAAAGAAATTTAAAGCAGCATAAATGTTCCAAATGTTTAAGAGTGGCCAAGGAATCCCATGGGGCTCGTTCAGTTTCATTCTTTGTTCCTTGTACAGGATGTAACTTTGCAAGCTGGTTTTCATTCAATCCTGAGCTCCAAGAAATCAACGGTTCTCTCAGTCACAAATCTGAGCTGTGACTTGCTGGTCTCAGATTTGCATTCAACTAAAGCTCCCTACTTTTCTTTTACAAGCCAAAACAATTTATACCCACTGTTTTGGTGCACAAACATGTCAAAAAGTTAAGGCATGTATCCATCCAAGTAGCATTTTGACCTGTGCAGCTTCAGGGAGCGTTTGTAAAAAGGCGGCTGATTTTCCGGTTAGGAGGGCAGGTTAGCCACGGTCTCAGCAGCAGGTGACTGGAATGAGGTCATGATGTGGTCATGGGAGGAGGGACAGCAGGCAGTATGTGTGTTTGAGTGTCTGAACAACTGCTGTGAGGGAGGTGAAACTCATCAGAGGCCAAGCTACAGTGTTTTTCCCCTCAACTTAAGGTGTCGTTTCACACCGCCCGGCCCTTCTGCTATGGAATCCTCAAAATGACAGCAGCGGATTGATTTGCTAATCCATGAAAGAGATGGACTGCTACAACGAGCCCCAGGAGATAACAGGGTAGAGGACCAGCACACACCATGGAGAAAGACTCCGAACCACATGTGTTGCATTTAGACCAGTTTTTCTTCATATCTGGCCTTTCTGAAAATGATTGTGTGAAACATCTTGGCTGTTTAATTTAGTAAAATTTCCTTTATCACCTACTGACATGACACTGTGAACCCTCATGTTATAGCTACCTCATAAACCTCACCCTTTTACATTTTTTGTTCTATAAAGTTTTGTGAATCCCAAATCATGGACCGGGCCAAGGCCTTTTGTGCTGCCAAAAAACACATAGACAATTCTCTATTTCACACTTCATGTTTTATTTTTTATAAAATACCAATAAAATTATTCTTGCCCAGGGCTGTTCCCAGTATTGTAGGATTTTTCATTTTAGAAATGGACATTGTGACTAAACAGAAATACTTGAAATAAGCTGATTTTTGCAAAACTGGTGGGACTATGTCCAGATACGATGAGATGCTGTAAGAAAATGAGATTTTAAAAGGTAACAAAGCCAGTCCCACTTAAAAAGGAAGAAGGCATCACAGTGTTTTCCTGCCCAAATCATATGTATTAAGGAGACAAAAGTTGCAGCACTCTGCTACCCACTGGTCGATGGTCATATCAAATCTAAAACGGACAAATTTCATCATCTCTGCCAATGAGAATTGGATTAAGTTGTTTGTTTGTGTGTATGTGTGTGTGCTTGTAACCGATTTCAATGAAATTTTGTGCAAAGTTGGGCGATGGGGAGGGGATCAGGTGATTAGAATCTGAGGATTCTATGGAAGATGGTATGGATACAGGATTGTTTTTTTTTTTTTTACGATTCCTACGATGCCATGACCTGCTCTGATTCTGATTGGTTTTGTATGACAATGACGTTTCTCACGCAGTCAAGGATCTTTAAGTGAGAGCCTACATGATTAACTTGGAAAGTATTTGCACGAATGTGGTGATTCTGTCATACAAGACAGTCATACAAGACATACAAAAAAACAAAACAAAAAACAAAAACTGCAGTTTGTTAAAAAGAGAAAGTTGAGTTGAGCAGTTAATATGAACAGGGAGTGTCCCAGGTGAATAAAACATAGGCCTATAGAAAATGCTACTCTTATAAAACTGGGAGAGTGCAAACCTCGCCAAGCAAATTTACGAATCCTACTATGGCGACGCTATGATCCTAATCTGCCTCTGATTGGCTTGGAATGACGATTACGTTACTCATGTAGCCCCTCACTGAGAGAGCCTTGACTATGTGAGAAACAATTTCTGCTTTTTAAAACATTGCTAAATAGGTCTTTTTGGAACTTTGTTGTCAATTACACACAAACCCCATGACAGATTTTCATGAAACTTGGTGGAACAGAGGGGAAAAATGGAACTTTGAATGGTGGAGTAGATCCACTAGAAAGTGGATCCATATTTATTTATTTTTTTAAAACTTGAACAGAACCCTGAGGGCAGTCATTTTGATGGTGCACATGTCTTATTGGATTTTGGATTTAATGTGATTTAATGATAAGGGACTCTTGGGCCTTGGTGGAGGTATGCATTCTATTGAGTGACCCTCTAGTTTTATATTGTATAATATTGTTTTATCTTTGTTCTTTTTTAAAGAATGAGTGGAAATTACTTGAGGTTGGTATAATGTGCTGTTGCATGCTGGTAGGTAAGCATTGATGCAACTAATGAATAATGACCCATGAAGGCTGGTTCATGCAAATGACCAGACATAAAAATAACCATTAATTTGTAATAAACAAATACTGGATTAATGACAGTATATCAAAAATAATGACTTATAAAAATAAGTTGAAGTCACTTCACTTGGAGAAAACCTAAGAAAATACTAATGAACTTTGTTTTTATGGCACCAATCATGCATAAAATGCAAAATGAAGCACATAACATAAACACAAAGAGTTATAACATTTTCAACACCCTCTCCATCCTACCTCCCTCCTGCCTTCATAGTTAGTCATACAGTTTAGTCATATCAAGTCCTCAATCACAACCAAGCTCATTTCATTTCAATCATATCCCAACTCATTTGTCTCCTGTCAATGTTAAGTGCTCTCAGTAAATGAACTTGTCCTTCTTCTGTTGCCTGAAGCTGCTGTTGCTACTGTATAGCTGCTGACTTTGCCGGGCATCTAGATAGCTTGACATGTTTTGGCAAGTTTTCTTCACTGAGGTCTCACCTTTTACTTTTTAAGGTAATATTAGCTACCGGTTTGATAATTAGACTGAAATTGGTCATAATGAGGCGTAAACATAATTTTAATGATCAAGAAGTCAAGAACATTCAAGAAATTTGTTAAAATTCTCAGTGGATACCAGATGAAACCCGTTATCTGATATGAGTGTGTTAAGAAAGATGAGTGAGTGTGAGATGTTCTCTTCTTGGCATCCTCTGCACTTACATCTGACAAGATGAATGAGCTTGATGAGTTTGTCAGTTTCGAACTCAGCCTCCTCAAATTTTTGCCTTCACGGTTCCCACCTCTCCCTCACTGCGGAGACATTTTACATGAGTCATGAGAAATGCCGCCATCAAAGAATGACTTTGTTAGGATATTATGAGTTGATGTGAAGTAAGAAAGGGGAGGAAAGAAAGGAAAAAGAAAACATTGGAAATGGATCATAAATGTGATTTGATCTGGGTGTCAGCCCTTCTGAACTAATCGGAGCGAGCAGAGCCAATAAGTTGTCTCAGGCTGATTCTGCTCCAGATGATGTTTAAAGGAAGGAGGAGGACAGTTAGGCCCAAACAATTAGTCTCTACAGACCAATAGTTTGAATTGTGCCAGAACCCTGCAGAAATGAGTAATGTTCTACTCAGACCAAATGTCAGATCAGATTGACTCATTTGTGGATCTGGTTCAAATGTGTATGCATTTCTTTCAAGGTAGTTCTCTATAGAGAGCCTTCTGAGAAACTATAACAGAAGTGCACAAATATTCTCCTTTAGTAAATGTATAAGTATTTTAGTATTATGTATAAAGTGATGTTATTTTATTTATATAAGTTGGACATTGTTCCACGTTGCCTCAAAGTGTCTTATTAAGAATCATATGTCCTTTTTCCTGAAAGTAAAACTGAATCAGTGACCTATAGGACAAAGGTCCACTTATAGTCTTATATAGTCTACATTAGTCAGGCTCTAAGTCAACAAATGTAAGTCAAGTGTTGGTTTGATTGATTAGTCGTAAAAGTCATAATAAAAGCTGTGTATTAGAAGTAGTCGTACTAAAAGCTGTGGTGTCGTAGTAATAAAAGAATTTCAGGGGCGCGTTTAGGTTAGTCAGTAGAACATGGGCCCCATAGGCTACAGTCCTCTAGCGGCGGCTTTGGGTTCTATACCGCCCGTGGCCCTTCGCGGCATGTCTTCCCCTCGCTCTTTCCTACATTTCCTGTTTCCACTTCAGCTGTCTCTGTCACACAATAGTAGTAGTAATAAAAATTGTTGCAATTAAAACAGTTGTAGTAGGAAGCAGTAGTAATAGTAACAAAAATGGAGCCAAACATTTTATTTATTTGTTTGTTTTTCGTTTTTCAAAATAAGAAATTGAGATGCTTCACCTTCTGGACTCAGCTGCTGAGGGGTAACATTATGCTGGTTCTCTCTGTTTTGGGAGGGAAAAATCTAAACATCTCGATGCACCCTGAATCTTGTTATATGGTGGGCCAATGCATGGATCCTTTGTGGCCTTGGAAAAGGGGGCTGTATTTGTGGGCCGCATTTGAAGGTTTCTTCGACATGGGTTGTTGTGCTGCTGTGACGCATTGGGTCTTCAAATGCAACCTTCGAAGGACGCGGCCCCTGAATTGAAACTCAGCTAGAGACTCAAATCTACAAGTGTGATTGATTGAAAAATATTTGGGAAAACATGTCGAGCAAAAAAGCATGGGTTAGCTGTGAGACACTGCTACCCTGTCTGCTTATCTCTTAGTGAGCTATCACCTGACTTACTTTCATTTCAGCAGCTTTTAGCTCTTTAGTTTGGTTCTCTAAATTACATTTAAATTTTTTTGGACCACTTTCATCATTGTAATCAATCCTGTGTCTGCGTCAGGCTGCTGTTTTCAGTGTAAAGCTGTTAACATCTGCTGTACTCTGCACTGTACCTGCTCAGCACTGAACACCTGAACAGACCAAGTTGCTGACTTGCTGGTGAATACATGGGAGCATTTAGTTACTAAAGTGGGCTACTTAGTGGAGACAAAAAGAATAAAGCACAGTGAATAATAGACTTACATTTACCATATCATCTTTATAAGGAAACGATATGTCAGTGTTGTGTATTCAGCTCAATTTGCTGCCTTTAAGTGGGCACAGGTTTAATTAAAAGTAAAATAGATGAATATCAAATATGATATAGTTTTTTTAAGTAGAATGTAGATGCTAACAAATAAATATGTAAATATGTGTTTATTTTGTGTTAAACACTTGATTAAGTGAGAATTTGCATTTTCTAAAAAATTGTAATTCACATTTAAGTTCATTTGTTTCACCCCAACCCCAAAGTGTTTCTTTTTCTTGCCCAGACACTTGTTGGCCAACCTTTTTATGTGATCAACAGATAAAGGTTGTGTCCATATTAAATAATACATTTCTGACTTCCTGCTCATTTTTCATGTTACAACCTCATTCACTCCAGGGGGAAACAATACGTTCATCATGAACGTATTGTTTCCCCCTGGAGTGAAGAAAAAAAACCCACACCAGACAGCTCAAGGAGCGTTCCAGCAAGTGCAGCCGCCACATACCACATTTTAACAAGTATCTTACCACACTCACGCTGTAACCAAGTCAAACCATATGGACACAAGGAAGGGTGTGGGGGGGGGGGGACCAGGCCCAGCAGAGAAGTCCCATCTCAGGATGCAGCCATAAGTCATGTTGAAATACCTCAGAGAACAACAGCATGTGGACAATTATCATTCTGAAGGTGGAAAACAAAAACCAGACGGACAGCTAACAGAGAGATAACAGTGATAGAAACAATATTAACACTCTATTAATGCCTTAAAATGCAGTTTTTCCTATTTAATTTACCTTTAGTCTGCTTTAAAGTGAAATAATCTTATTCCACATTGTTTTACATTATCATTATCGTTGTTTGTTAGGTTGTTGTTTGGTATTTTTGGCAATATTTGGATCTCATTTATAATTTAGAATAATTCTCTGTAGATTTAGATCCCCTATTTTGACTGGCCCACCAGAATTGGAGAGGATAAATATTTCTCCTGTCATCTTCACACATTTTACTAACATCAGATGCTTTGCAGAATCATTAAGAATATCAGATTGATTGATTTAATAAATGGCTACCATTGTATTATTAATTATCCAAACGCTTATCTTCACATGCATTAGTAAAACATAATCAAATAATAATATATAGGTAATTAGCATTGTAGGTGTCAACAAGATTTAAGATTACAGAACATATAAAAAACACAGATCAATTTGGGTGATCATAGATATTGCTGTGTAAACAGTAACTATGTGTTCAATCCTTGCCATTATTGTCAAGTCACATCCTGCTAGAATATATTTATGTTTATATACAACTGATTTGCAACAGCAAATACTTTTAATGGAAACTTGATTGCTGCCTGGAGTATTACCATTATGCTATGATAGTCAAAACTCATTCAACACACAGCTGTGTTTGTATAATAACAAACCTTTCAGGTTCAGCCTTCTAAAATTTTCCAAGTTGCAACATGCCAAACTTTATTACCAATATTTTTACTTGTAGAAAAAAAGAGACTTTTGAAACTTTTTAAGCAAATTGATTGATTGATTGATTGATTGATTTCGGTACTGTATGTTTGTGACATAAGTTACATAAGTTCAAGAATTAATATGGTGTTTATTATAGCATACAGTTACATTCAAATAAGGGTGTAAACTCACACCCTGACCAGTTTGTCAAATGAGACTTGTGCACTCTCAACCCTTATCTACTTACTCTTTGAGCAGTCTGAACAAAGCCAAATAACATCCAGTATGATTAATGCTATATGCAGCATTTTACTTCATTTTATATTTTTAAAAGTTCATGAATTAGTATTAGATATACTGCTAAAAGAGATGTTAGCTTAAACATTGCCTAAGAATGTTATGGAAAACTGCTTCTCATGTTGCTTATGATGATGACGAATTTGTCGTGTGACATTGAGCAGGTCGCTGAAAAATTGCGCCATTGCTGACAGCCCCAGTTAAAAGTAACTGTGGCAGTGAGTAAAAAATGACCTTGCTTTAAAATTGCCCAAACATTCCTCTTACAGAAACATGCAAAACCTTTTAGTTCTACTCAGCATGTGCGCATAACAGTCAGCCACCTGGCTCTGCTATCTTTTTTTTTTTTATGTGAGAAATTCAGACTAATTCAGCCTGGAATGTCAGATGTGTTCTCAAGATGATGCACCTGATACTAAAAAGCACTTCACAAAGGCTCCAGTACAAGACAAATTGTTCCCTGGAGAGTGCTGCTCTTCTTTCCATTCGAGAAGCTACAAACTTTTTTCCTCCAACAGAGATGCCTGCTGGTTTGCACTTGACAGCCTTCCATCATGTCATTTAAATTCGGTAAGAGGAGACCTTGTCCGGAGGAATCTCATATTATCTGCAAACATGCAAGGCCTGAAAATCTGGCAGCACACCGAATCACCTCTCTTTTTGTGCACACTTTATTTTTTGACCCCTGAAGATGATGTGCTGAGACACCAGCAGGCCTGAGCTCAGTGGGGGAGTGAAGAATATAGAGTGGGTGGGGAGTCTTTTGGCAGCAACTTCAGAGAAGACGGGACACCTCTGGATTAGTTCGATTAGGGTTTGCGTGTCCATGTCCAGGTTTATGGTGACTTTTCACTGGAACATAACCTCTTTGTTCGACGGAGGGGTGAGGCAGGTGTTTTCTTCCCCCTCTACCCGGCTCCTTTCCTCATCATCAGGTTGCGTTGCTCAATGAGGCCCTGAGATATATACATATACACATTCGAGGATGAGGCAACACCCTTGAAACATCGCCTCTTTAAACCAGAGGAAACACTTCATAAGTTCAGGTGTGAGAGCCTTACTTTGCTCCTGCTCAACCTTTCACACCAGTGAAACTGAATAGAGCTCGACACAGCAGCAGGTTAGCACACAGTGGTGGGAGGTTCTGGAAAGATCAGGTTTATTGTACCCATATGTTTTTCTTCTCTGGAGAAGATAATTATGACCATTGTTAGGAGGGCCAGTGTCGGAAAAACAAATGGCAAAAAACTCATGCTTGGTGTGATATGGTAGATTTTCTATGGTTTTGGTGTAACTGCTTTTAATTTGTACCTAAGAACAATTTTGAGATGTTTTACTCAAGCTTTTTTTATACTTCTCTACATTTTGGAGACAAATATTGTACTTTTTACTACATTTTATTTTCACAGCTTTAGTTTGCAGGATGTGATTATTAATACAATATAATATAATATAATATATATATAATATAATTCACAAATAGTATGACCTTTTTGGTATTTTAAGGGTCTTTTTTGGACTTTTATGTGTTTTGAGTGCAGACCCTTTACTTGTATTTTTACACTATGGTATGGAAATGCTCAAGTAAGTGTACTTCTTCCATCACCGATGGTGGTTGTTTTACATGTGTTAGACAATGATTTCTTTTCTATGATGTATGAAGATAGAAGTAAAATGCTTTTCCAGGTCTCAGGGCATCATAAGTGCAGACTTGCATCTTACTTTGTGTTTGTTTTTCTGCAATGTTTATCATGTAATTATATTACGGTGTGTACAATTAGCATTTTGATTTAAAATGCTAGAATAACAAGTAGTGTGTTAGCAGGTAGCATTTTTTTAATAAGAATTTACAGCTGTGGCAGAGGGGAATTCAGTCCTGACGTATTGGATGTGGACATTTTTACCTGCTGCAGTAGCTAAAAGTCAAGAGATCCTCCTCCAGCTGTTGCCTTTCACTCTGCATTAATATACTGTACATCGACTACATTTTAGATTTAAGCTCAAACTGAGACAAGAGATGAAAATCCATAGATGTAACTTTTTTGTTAAAACATACCAGATGCTTCCAAACCCTTTAAAAAAAAGTCATTAATGTATACATCCCTGCGATGAACTGGCGACTCGTCCAGGGTGAACCCCACCTCACGCCCAAAGTCAGCTGGGATAGGCTCCAGCCCCCCCCTCGCGACCCTACACAGGATAAGTGGTTACAGAAAATGAATGAATGTATAAATCATGGTCCAGGGCATAGTTAACATTCTTAATACCAAGATAAAATCAGTGGTCACTTGCTTTTGTGAAGCACTTTGTGATGTTTCTAATCTTGGAAGGTGCTTTTTAAATAACGTCAAATGAGACATGAACAAAGACAGTATTTTGTCCCAGATTGAGATAACGTATAAAGAGATAACAGGAGAGAAGCAGTGATGCTTATCTTCTCCTGCCGTGATGCCTTATGCAAAAAGTAAACACTACAAACACCCTTCAGGCATAATCTAAGTGAGCCTTTACTTGACCTTTGCCCTTAGTCAGTTATCCCTGCCTAGCAGCCATACACACACACACACTCACACACTATACACACCTCCACTTGAAAATGCTGGATAGTTAAAAGAAAAGAACAACTAGGTCTTTATGTAAAAAACAAAGCACTATTCATCTGAACAGGTACTGACGACTGTTGATTTTACTCTTGTCCTGTGGTGTTAGTTTTTGTCAGTAATGGAAGAAGTGCTTAGATCTTTTACTTAGTTAAAGTAGGAGGAAGAAAAAGAAAATATTAAGAACTATTATAATCAAGAGTACTTCAATTAGGAGAGAATTAGAGTTCAAAATTACTTTCAAAGGAGAGTGGAATAATTAGGACCAAAAACGGCATAAAAAAATCTGGGTCCAGGCACTCAAGGTAGTTTGAAAAGTAAAAGGCCTTCAATTAAATTGGCTAGAGTCATTAAAAAAACACCAACGCATGTTGACTTGTAGAGATACAAGGAAACAAATGGTTCCAATCATCATAGGTGTGCAACACTGAGTGTGTGCATCATTGTCTTTCAGCCTCTTTTCTTTATTGACAGTTTAATTGAAAATTAAGGAGATCATGTGATTTTATTTTAATCTTTAATTGTCCTCTTTTAACTCCACTATGCAGGATGGGTTTTCCACTGTATGCTGGTAAAAAAGAAAAAAGAAAAAAAGAAGCTTTTCTTGGGTGGCCATATGGAGAGCGAGACGTGAGCAAATGTACACATGGCACAGTCTCCCACCGGCAGCGGAGTTAGAAACAGGCTAAACACATCAATAAAGTGTATGTCTTTCACATGTAGAAATACCAAACTATCAGTCACACAGCAGGCAGCAGGGCCAAGTCCACGGACTCCTCTACTCACATCCTCTGAGAACATATGCGTTCAAAATGTGTGCCACCTTGTCTCTGATTCACACCCCTAAAATGGTAATGTTGTTTGTGCAGACTATAAATCATATTTTAACCGACTCATGTTTTGTTTATCTTTCCAACAAAGTCCTCATTTTAACTTAGCTGCAATTCAGACTCAGGCCCAGTGTAAGCGGTGATTTGACGATTTGTAGGTAAAAGATTTGTTGGTGGTCTTTGTTGGTGGCTGAAAAGTGAAGGATTTTTTATTATAAAGAGGCAAATGAATCTGCGAATCTGCGTTATCTCAGCTAAATATTGGTAGCATTATCATGTGTCTACTCCTCTCTGTTGCCGTGTGACCCAATAGCCCCCCTTTCAAATATATATCTGAATCTCTCATCCTTGTGGAGAAAATGTATCCATTCCTGGGTATTTTCATGTTGATTGGACTTTTTTTTCCTTCATGACAAAGGCAAAATGCTCTACCTTTCTGCATCCCGATCCTGAACTTCCTTCCTTCCTTCCTTAATCAACTCTTCCTTGGCCCAAGATCCACACCTATACTCAAAATCTGTTGACAGCTTTTCAAGATATCTTGCCGGCAAACAAACAAACAAACAAACAAATGTGGGTGATCACATAACATCCTCCACTGTTTGTTGGCAGTGCTAAAAATAGACTTGAAAATGCAGTTGGGCAAGGGTCATATGTAATCTGTCTATTAGTCAAAGCTTTTGCACATATACTACATCTAGGCACATAATGTACATTTAGTTAAAAAACGGCCTATTTAGCTAATCGTTTTTTCATCTGTTTATTCAGCACTGCAACTGGGGATCAATAAAGTGATATCTAGATTTCTAAAAAAATATAACTTAAAAATTAATGTCTTTTTCACCTGTTCGCCAGCTTAGTGTGTTCTGCTGATATCTGGTACTCCAATGGGACTGAAACTATGGTGAAATTCAACTCCATGATGTCATTTTCATTTCATGTCCAAGATATTTTTCTGCTTTGTCTAAAACCAGTGTGTCCAGGCTGTATAGAAGAGAAGTCCACTTTTTCTGTTTCATGTGTTTCAGATTTTATTGGAAAATATATTTAATTTGACAACAATTCCACAAATAATAGATTTCAAGTTGTTGTTTATGACAACAAATGCTGACTGAGGCTTACATCTTTCCTGTAGATGTCAGAGGTAATATAACATTGAGGGTTTTATGTGTGGATTTCTTGGCTAGGACCACATTTCATCTGCTTTTAAACTCGCTGCCTAGATCATCTTTGAATTACAAATCACTGATGACAGTATTTTTGATACTGTCGGCAAATACCATGAAAAGCTGCATCAATCCAACACTGCATCACAAATCACTCAAAACATTCTCATGTCCTGATTCTGTCTATGGCACTCAGCCCCAAGCCCATTCAGTCCAACTAAAGACATAAGTTTTGAAAAACAGATCCGAAATTTATTCTTAGATACTGTATTTAAAAATTGGCCCAATAATTTAAATGTCAATTAAAAGAGGAAATAGTGCATTATGGGAACTATTCTCAGCTGCACATTAAAACAATAGAGGCTTTAAAACACGTACAATGCTTGTTGATAGATCAGTTAATTTGTGGTTTTGATCTTTTAATTGGATGTGAAGACATAAAAAGGCAGCCTTTTCCTTTAAACCAGTGTTTAATAGATGTAGATTATCATTTGATCTGATATAAAATAATTGCATTTCTGTGTTCTTTGACAAACATTACATACTTTCTGTTAATTCCCCAGGCATTGTTTTAAAATGACATCTTTGTGAACCTACTGAACAAAAGAAGTTAGACCTTCATCTTTGTGTTACTGTACTCTCCACTACGGGCATGCAGGTATTTGGATTATATGTGCTAAACAATTGTCATAAACCACCATCAAGATAGATATGATTTGGGTAACAAGAAGAACTGTTGACTGTGATCGGTGCTGATAATGGTCCCAGACAAAAGGCCCGGCTCTGATAGGTGAGATAGCAGACATGCATCCATTTTTGGGTGATACAATACTTTATTTTGCACACCTACATGAGTAGAACTGTGTTAACATTTTGATGGACGACCATGATCTATATCTGGCTCGCAAACTATCAAAATGCCATGATCCTATCAGTTTTAGCATGAACGATAAACTGGCTCGTTGATTTGCAGATGGAAAAAAAATGCCCTGGTCAAGGTTTTTGCTTTGATCGTGACCTCAGCGAGATGATGATCACATCTCAGATGTACAGCACCAACACCTGCGTCCATGTTGTTTGGCTATGCTCCATTGGTTGTCTATCAACACGAGTGCTGATATACTGTACTACCATGGTCTGCCTGCAGGATAAATGACCAACAAACCCATGGGAAATAAAACACACCCATGAGACACAGTCTATGATGACAAAATTGATAATGAGGAATCTGTGAATGAGATGTGGCTACCTGATAATATCATATTAATAAAAGGTCAACAGGTTGATGCTTTAACTCTAGAAGCCTGTATTACACATTTTTGGTATGAAAATCAAAATTTATTAATGCAATGAGTGTGAAAATGTATTTTTATTCGCTGATAGAGACATTTGATGGATGACAATTGTTATAAGCACATAATTGGAGTTTATTGATTAATTTAGATGTTGATGCAGTATATAATACATTTTAGACATAGTATGATACTTATGGAAAATGTCCTTTTCATCACATTTTAAACATATTTTATTTTCACAATTTCCACATTATACAAATTATATAAAATGAAAACAATTCATGTAAAACACACTTGTTTCATCAGCTTACAGAGAATTAGAGAGGAAGATTGATACCATGCAAATGCCTTTGAGCAGCCAGTTGGCCTAGCTTAGCACAAAAACTGAAAACACAGGGAAACAGATAATAATAAAAATAATAATAATAATAATAATAATAATAATAATAATAATAATAATAATAGCACAGCATTTTCCAAAAACAAAGTTACAAAGTGCTTTACATGGTAAAACCAGAATAAAAGACAATTCAAGACAAGTACAAAACTTGTAAAACAGCACAAAATTAAGTAAAATGGAATAGCCCCCCAACAATAAATCTAAAGAGTAATATTAAGTACAATAATAAAATACATGAATACAAAAGAATAAAATAAAAAGATGTGAACTTGACTCCTTGTATTAGTTAACAGCCGGGCAGCTGCATTTTGTACCAACTGAAGATGTGCGGTACGTTTCTGGCTTAGGAGCTAGCCTGGATCCCTCCAAAGGGAGCACAATCTCTAAAGCTCAGTAATCTACACATTATATCTTGTTTGTTGGATCGGAGCAAAATGCAAAGTGTGAAAATGGAAAATTGTTTCATGTGTGGGATGTTTTTGACGAGAAGTTACAGGTCCAAACTCATGCAAACTTCTCATGTACCCTACAGGCATGAAAGTGCTATCATCATTTTCACATGCCTTTTATAAAAAAAAAATATATATAAAGGAAACTACTCTGCTATACAAAGTGTTGAAGGAAGTTTTATATGAATGAAGGAGGGCAGGTCAGACAGCATCAGAGGAGCATTTGTCAAGAGAGCCCTGCAGCTGCTGGAGCACTTTAATACTCAGGAGTTTATGATCTCCCCCATCCACCAAACTGTTTCCTTCCCCAGGGGGGTCATTACTGGGCTCCTGACTTCATATTGGTACTTAACATCACCAATAAAGGGGGATCCAGTGTCAATAAACGGCACTGCTGATTCTGAACTGTTTCTGAGAAGAAGAGGTACTGTATGCTGACAGACTTGAATTAGAAGGGGTTAATCCAGGATACATAACACATATTTTGGCAGATACACACCCTTACAGACTTTAGTTTGTATTCAGCACCTTAAAGAAGATTTACACGTGAAAACAAGAGATTCACAACGTTGGTACTTTTTGTCTGTCGCCCGGCCTGTTGATCAAAGCACAGAAACATGCAAAAGTCCAAAGTCCATCCAAAGTGTCAGCCTTTCAACATGTATCACTTTGGCTTGATTTGCATTCCTTTAAGAATAACACCTGATCATATTTGCCTTCTGGGCTCATGAGCGTGACTTATTGGTGTTGTCTCTTGACTGTTGTTATATGTCATGTCAGACAGTCAGTTGGTTTTTGCAACTGCCAAGATGTAATCTCTCTCTCTCTCTCTCGCTATAGTCATTGCATCTGGGATGCCTGCAAGAGACAAAACAAGAACATGTTCATCGGAAAATTCAAAGTATGCTGTTTGACAGGGCTGCATGCTTGAGCATCATTTTATTGGTTTGATGTCTTTATCATTAACTGTGTACATACTGTACAGTATGTACTTCACCAACCCTAAACATGCACTAACATGTTTTATGATTTTTTTTTTCTTAAATATCTGCACTCAACTAATTTCTTGGCAGCTTTCTCGTCATTGTTGCCTCAATATTTCCTGCACTTTCTCTTGTTCTTCTTTTGTTTAAATAATATATACACTTGTTGATTCATAAAATAAAATCCACAGAGTGCAGGTTTCACTTGTATTTATACAACAGCTTTTTTTATAAAGGGTACCATTTCTTTCATCAGAAATTCCTATTTGACATCAAACAAGAGGCAGAGGCGGCTGTTGCAGTCAAATGCTGCCTGTGTGTGTTATGTAAATATGTATTCAAGCTTTCTAGGAATTAAGCGTGATTGGCTCTCTGCTGCTGTGGCTACTCAGTGAGCAACATTTGCTGCAGGATCACAGGTCCATGATCACAACATGGAAACACTCTGTGGTGCACTGACGTTAATCGGATGGAATGAATATAATCAAGACTTGCATTTCTGAAACATTTTACTCTGTGCAGAGAGATTTTTGTTCATGTAGGGAACGCAATGCTTCAACAACTTTAAAAAAAAAAGCCTAGTGTTATATCCTAAGGACTGTAAGAGAACATTCTTTGTACAAGAGAAACCTCATATGGAGTATGAATAGAAGAATAATACAAAGTGAGTAAAGAAGATCAAAGTGAATGAAAACAAGGTTAAAAATATAAAAATGTAAACGTCAGAAGCACAAGCCAGAAACATTTTTGTGCTTATTCTCAAGTAAAAGGCCTGTATTTAAAAAAGTAGAAGTAATTACATCAGAGAATTGGCTATATATATATATATATTAGATATAAGGAGAATAAGAAAAAGAAAAGAATAAGAAGAATACGAACTATAATTATTTGTGGATCATTTGAGAGATTTGACATGCTTCCACTGGTCTAGGAAATTCTCTTATTGAGTTTATTTAGATATAGATTTAAATATCTCTGAGCATAAACAGGGCTTTTTAAAAAAAATACTAGGCTTTTTAAAAACGTTTAAAAAAAAATAAAAAATTTTAATGTTAAAAGTTAATGCGTGACCCTGGAATAAATAGCTAGTCAAAAACTTACTAGCTATTTCTAGGCTTTTAACACTCTTCCTGAGGGACTGATGAAACCCATAATATGCTCAGATGATCATCAACAGAACTAGTTTTCTCACTGATAAAGGCCCTCAAGTGTGGTTGAAAGACTGCAAGTAAAAGCCAGTAAGTTAACCTTGAGTTAATTAATTAGTTATGATCTCCTGGTTTTCACTACTATTTGTTACACACATTATGGTGATATCTGACTGCCAGTATTGATTACAAATGTCGGCATAGACAACCTGCAGCATTTAGTGCTAAATTAAACCCTGCCTAAACTGCCTCTAATCTAAAATCTGACACTCTTAAATGACATTTGAACAAACTTGACCATAAAGATTTTCTTATATGCCATTGTTATTATCCAAAATTATCCGAAATTTCACTCCACAGGTGTAACCACGCAAAGATGAACTTCAAACCCTTCAAAGTGTAATGTATTGTCCGTGAGTACAGAAAGTCTGAAACATTTGAGACGTTTATTCATCGAGCAATCTCAGCTAATTCATCAGCGCAATATGTGCCACTGTCAAAATAAAAGCATGACATGGCTGATGTGGCACAGATCCACACTAAGAGTCTGATTGACACATTGTTTGTGCAGTAAATCATGCTAAATCCTGCTCTTGTGGCTTTGTGCTCTATACCACTGTAAGCAAGCAGGCTGGCACACTCTCAAAAATAACACACACTACTGCAGTTTACGATAAAGATGGAGATAAAAACATCTCTGAAGGCACCTCACCCTATAAAAAAACAAAGACACTGCAAAGAAACAAAACAGCTCAAGTGTACTCATTTAACAACTTTGTTGACATGACAGCTTATTCTTATGGCAAGCTTGTGAAAAGGGCCTGTTACATGCTTCTCTGACACTTTTCATTATCACCTACACAAAAGCAACAGTGAAAGAGGAGGAGGAGGAGGAGGAGGAGGAGGGGGGTGGTGGTGGGGGGGGGGGGACCTGACAGTATACCCATGCTCATTCATCATAGCCGAAGGTATCTGCATCATGCATTAGAGTCAATAAAGCCTGGTGAAACTGGAGCTGATTTCTTGCTAAATTCCACCATTAGTCACAGGCCCATATTTCAGGATTAGCCAATCCTAAAAGAGGTAATTGTTGCGGGGTGGGGGGACTCCCAAGGCCTCTGAAGCCGAGAGCACTTAACTTTTTAAGAGTGTTTGTTTAGGTATGATTTTTTTAAAGTGGTGTCATTTTTTAGGGATTGGAGTTTGTGGCCCTTTGAGGTTTAGAGTCATCTCGCTCCAGAGCACAAAAGAGGGATATTAGAGAGGCTCCGCATGGAAAGGTTACTGTATGTTTTCAAAAGTCTAATGGTTACCGTCTAAAAGTGTTCAATTGTTGCATGTACACATGTGCTTTTTTGCCCCAGCAGCGCTTAGCGTGGTGTGATCATGTTTCTTCTCTGAGGTGAGGCGTCCAGAAGACAATATGACGCCGCGCAGCCACTTTAGATCCTGCTGATATTTGATCGAAGCCTTAATCGTTATTTTGGGGCAAAGCGGGACAATGGCGCCTACAGGGGTATCGTCAGCATCAGTTGCTTTTTTTTCCCCCCGTTAAAACTCAAATATGTGTCCTGCATGTTAAATCGTTTGCAATTGAGGGAAATTTTCAGCACTGAGCCATTATTTGCAACTCAATCCTGTTTGATTTCTCTCCGCAGTGAAAGGAAATGGTTCCCATTGAGCTCTGTGAAACAAGCAAACCATAACATTTGGTCAGTCTCTCTCGTGTGGCTTCACAGAAAACCAAAATATCCCATTCAGGACAGGCTTGGACAGGCTCAGGGTGCACACTGAACTCCTGCTGAACTGCTTGTTAATGATTATAACCCTGATATATGCAGGTATATATGGTAAATGAGGGCACACTTAGGAAACCACAGGGGCCTTGTTATGCTTTTGCTATTTTCTTACAGCTTAAGGAGGTCCACCTGTTCCCCGTTAAGTCAGACCATGTTACTGCTAACTTTTTTAAATGTAATGTGAAGAAATGCAAAATGGGTGCTGTCAGCGAGTCTGCTCCAATCATTCACTGGTTAAAGTTTCCATTAAAAAGAGAGGAAAACATCAAGTTTTACTCCTTTGGTTATCATGCATGCTATTTAAGACCTCATCCACTGACATGGTTTCTCTGTTATGTAACTAATTTCAACGCATTTGTGGCTTTTTGATTCTGATGATGAATGAGAGCAGCTCCACAGACTGCAGTAGAAAGCCAATGAAGAGGTTGAACATTTTCAGTGCTTTGACTGTGTGTCTGAAATGGGGGCTTCAGTACATTTTCATGTCGCTGCAGTAAACAAAAGCCTTTCAATGTGGCTTAAAGTTAGAAAATATGAAAACTAAAAACATTGTTCTCACGCTCAGTTAGAGCGGCACTGAGCATCTGGTGAAGACTTCCAGGATGGCCGCCTGTTTTATCTCATTTGTGTTTTAACAGAGGAGCTGTTGTTGTGCTGCAATGAAAGTCTTGTTTTTAATTTTCAAGCAAAATACACTTTAAAAATGTGTGTTTGTCTTTTTCCAAAAGCATGTAATAACCAACAGGAATTGTCCAAATGGCAGTTTTTTGTTCTATCTGGCAATGTATGAATACAGGAGAAGAAAAAGTCTGTCATGCTTCACTTAGGTTATAGGAGTCATATTTTGTTTTGAAATATTCACTTGAATGCAATTTACACTCATGATGCCAAGGAATTTTCATATATTGGTGTCTTAAGGAAAAAAAATGTATTTCAGCTTGTTTTGGACACAATGAGCCAAAACCAGTCAGATGTTATTAGTTTACAACAGATTGTGAAAAAATGAGAGTAAGTCTCCATATAAAAGAAATCTGGATTTCTATGTAAATTGTGAAATACTGCTGCAAAGGCGAGTAACTTTGTATGTGACCACAAATCGCTTTAAAATGAACACTGCATGTCTGTCGGTTAGTTTCAGCTGATGTGGTTCCTCTTATAAGAAGTCATTAATTCTGGTTTGTTCACATGAAATAAATAATAAGAGCAAATAATAAATCATTTTGCAGGTTTTTCAGCTGTGTAATTCCAGTTTGGAATAGAAGATTTGACCTTTTGGAAATCTTTTTGCACCTATTGCTGCATTGATGCTTCGAACCTTACATAACAACCTCAATTTCAGAAACTCTTTTTGTTCAACAGTATGTTCCACCCATAACATTATCAAATCACCCACAGTCCTGAACATCTCATGTATCTTTTTTTTTTTTTTTTTACAATAAATTTAGTTATTTTAAAATAATTAAAGACAATTTCCTAACTCTATTGCTGCTTTAAAGCCTGTGGTTTGATATTAAAATATCATGATACTAAGTTTGTCCAATATTTAGTATCATTCACTAATAACTCATGGAACTGTAATTATTTATTTCAGAATTAAAGTATTAGTATTATTTTGTTTAAACACAATATATGCAAATAGATATAAACTAAACAAATTCATCATCTGTTTTTGTTGAAGGTGCTGAACATTTAGCCTTACTAGCGTTTATTGTATTATGTCAATATTTTCTAAAATACACTGTCAGAACTGAGCATGAAACATTTACTGTATCTTGAGAGCTTCAGGGAGAATTGCTCATTTCCTCACCCAGACAGTAAAAGACAAATGATACAAAAAAGCTGTTCATGTGACATTAAAGAATCACTCAGATAAATATAGAATAAAATGAATAAAGTTAAACCATTTCTCTTTAACTTGCTGGAGGCCACTGTGCTTTACTGACAGTGTTCACACATTTCACTTTCTTTCATCAACAGGTTTTTACTGGTCACATAATTATTCCCTCCTCACTGCTTTGACTGCAATGTGAATTCCTCTTGATGACTGCAGTGGGCCTGCTATTCTCTGGCTCAAAGCCAGCCCTGTCTACATTTCACTGATGGACTCACACAGCAATTTGCCTGAACAAACTTATCCCAGCTGTACAGCTAAACCTCTGGAAAACGCATCACTGTGACAATTTCAGGCATGTTTGCCTTTTCAAATGGATTTTCAGAGATGTTCCTTCCTGTAACTTGTGTTATTTGAGTCAGAATAAAAATAGAATCAAACCGACTTATGTCAGCACACCTCTCAAAGATGGCATTCAGTTCATGTGTGAGCTTTTTCTTTTCAGACAAGTAACACTGAGTTCAGCAGAAACCTGTCAGGAGATGAATAGCAGGGTAATACGGGCTTTGAATGTATTACATATGACAACATCATAAATAACTTTTCCATCAGACAGAACAGATGGTTCTGCTTTTGAAAGGTTTTTGAGTGTTTGATGTTGTGGCTCTCTGGATATATAGTTATAAAAACATGTCCAGTGCCTGATGGACAGTATTTAAGAGTGTAGATCTGGACAAACGAAGATTACATCATAACTGTATAACTATAATTTTAGTGTATTGTTAAGAAAACCATCCTTAATAGGTATAGGAGCTAATGCATGGCACTCACTGCAGTGTGGGAAAAGGACTGCACACAACAACAGGTGAGACATGAGCAGAGTTTGATCTAAGGATGCTTTTCATTGGTGCTTGACTGTGTACTGAATTGTATGACTCAGTGTAATGTGACTCATATATGGTTGCATGATTTAGCTTACGCTTCATTTATAGATGTGCATTAAAGGGTTATGGTGTAGCTGCAGAGTATTTGCACTAAGCCTCTGCAGACACAGCAGCTGACATGTGCCTCCTCAAACATGTAACATGTTGAGGTTGCAGAGACACAAGAACTGTGATGTGTGTTGGTTAACCTGAGCTGCCTACAATTTTATGATGCAGATGGAGAGTGAAGAGAACATGAGGCAGGTTCCAAAGGGCTGCTATCATCTCTTTTTCAGTAATGCTCATATGCAAGGAGAATCCGCTTGTATCATAAAGTAAATGCTATTAACTTTTGATGATGTGAACTTCGGCAGATTCCCCTGAGAAGTTAACAGCCCTCAGGTCCGTGCTGACAACCAAATTTAAATAGTTATGGTTAATTCTCATGGTGCTAAATTCATCATGACTCATCATGACATCATGCATAAAATTATGTGCAGGAGACACACAACTTTTGGAAAAAATGATTCATTTTATGTGAAAATTATACGTAATTGTATCACATAACAGAAGAGCCATGGAGATATTTTTTTTAAAGCTACAAATTTTTTTGTCATCATGTTAAAACAAAATTTCATAAACATCTAGTTTTCAATTTTGGCTGTAACTAACAGAAAATTTGTATTGGTTTCACTTTCTACACAATTGTATTTATTTGTATTTATTATAGTAGCTGTTTGCACCTCTTAGAGTTTTACTCTACTGATTGATTTTAGATGGTCCACCTCCTTTGTGATTAGAAAAAGTATATCATTTATTTTGATATAAATTTGTACTGCATAATGAAATTGGAGTTTCTGCTGCCGAATTTGCAACAGCAGGAAGAATACATGTCTCACATCACACACTTTTCAAGACCTACCAGAAGCAATGCACACTGCAAAAAGCTTTATTTAATCAGCTATTGGATGAATCACAGTGTTACCTGATGATAATTAAGTGAAGCTATGATGTGGGTTTTTGTGTGTGTCGTGCTGAGAGTAAATCTGATGGTGCTGTGAAGCAGTAGTTTGGCACCACCTCTACCTCATCACACCAAATCTCTCCACATGCACAGTACATCTGTATCTGGGTTAAGGCATTGCCTCACTAGCTCAGTGTCCTGATGGTGTATCCTTCAATGATGCAACCCAGTTTCATGCAATACAATAGTTTAAATGCATCCTTTATTTTTCTCCATTCTCTGTTCCTGAGCATTATATATAGAATGAATAACTATTCTCTCAACAAAGCACTAATCATATTGGC
Organism: Chaunax sp. Z400; assembly: GCA_037577475.1. Lineage (NCBI taxonomy): Eukaryota > Metazoa > Chordata > Actinopteri > Lophiiformes > Chaunacidae > Chaunax > Chaunax sp. Z400. The sequence goes on along the minus strand of CM075187.1, from coordinate 20,594,033 downwards.
AGTGGTGGAGGAAGTAATTTAAAGAAATTTCTTGAAGTAATAATACACATATATAAGTTGTTGAATCAATGCAGTAAAAAATGTATGTGTAATCTTAAAGACTCTGCACACCTTGTTCCACCAACACAAGCGTTGATTTGATTGACGTTTCTGTTGATTATGTTGTGTTTGTAAGGATGGGGAAACTCTTGTGAATTCATGTAATTCCCAGTATAGCTTTATCCAACATACACCTTAGTAGAGGTCTAATCAAGTGTGATCAAAACATTCTATGTCAGAGTGCTGAGCCTTTAATTTGCAAAGTAATTATTGGAACTAAAGCTCTAATATTTCCCTCCAAGATGTCGTGGAGTAGAAGTTTAAAGTAGTATTGCCACTCACAGATACTTAAGAGGCTTCCACATTGTGACAATCAGAGGAAAACGTATCAGCCCACATCAGTTGGACAAGTTAGGGAGAAGATGTTTAGATAGACACTAAACATTACTGACTCGTGTGAATGTTCTCCTCTCTTAATGCCATAACAAAACCTGTGTCTGACAAATATGACAGGTCGATCTGTTTGTGAATGACAGCAAGTCATCACAAGATTCCTGTCCAGGGTGAAAAAGTTACATACACATCTGCCTTTGAGAGAGAGGAGGGAAAGTGGCTTTTCAATACATGGCGGAGGCCTTTAACTGCAGCGAGGAGAATGTCAGGGGGATTTGTATTCTGAAAGGCCACATAAGAGAGAGGTGGGGCACTTTGACAAGCTCTTTGTGAGAGGAGGAATCACATATTAATTGCAGCAGAGGGTGGCTGCCATCGCTGTCAATGGGCTTTCGTCTGCAGTCCCAGGTGAAATACCAAAGGCTTGAATTCAACAACTAAATACTTATCTCAGGTATTGTTCTCCTAATGTAAGCACTGATTTTCAAGCAAAAAGATGAAGGCTGACGTATCTGAAGGCAGTGCCTGATCCCGTTTGTCAAAAACACATCTGTCGTTACCTCAGTAATGGGCTAAGCCTCGAAACCTGTCAAATAGCACAGGGTTGACAAAACATACATCATCCTCTCACACACTGTTAACTCCGATAAGAATGGTGTGCATTACAGCAAGTGATAACCTGTTAAAATTCCTAATGCACAATACAATCTAAGTGTGTAAGTCAATGTGCCACTTTGTAGTTCTATTCAGTTCACTGCATAAAACAAATGGAAAATTCAGTTTGCAGCAATAAATAACAAAAAATGATTAAATGATTTTAAAAGGCTGATACGATAAAAAATGTTGCAGGTACAGAACAATAACTGCAACTCTACAACAAAAACATATATTTATTTTAGATTTGCACAACTCAAGATGCAATTTTGAAATACATCAAATTTGATGGTTCCAAATTAGGAAAAGAGAAACAAATGAAAAATAGATAAATTCTAAAAACAAAACCTAAAGGCAGACATCAGAAACATGAACAACAGGCTGTTCAGTACATAAATGAAGGGAGCAGAGTTTACATAGAGGTCAAAATCCACTCGAAAATATACTACATAATACCACAATACATCATTTCTGTCAAGGTAGTCAAACAGAGCATGCCAGGTTTATTTTGAAATTAGACTGATGTACTCTGGTTGTGTTAAACTCTCTATCTCTCTCTCTGTCTGTCTCTCTATCTCTGTTACAGAGATCATCTCTCAAAGCTGCTTCTCCACTTTCGTTTTCCACTCTTTTACTGTATGTTTGGCCACCATCATACCAAACATCTATCAGACATCATACCAAGTTTACTCTATGAAACAAGGTCAGACCAAAGCAGCAGACAAGAAACATTACGTGCAGTAAATATTTCAGGAAGTTTTGTATGTCTTTATTTTCCTTGATCATTTTATTACAATTAAATACCTCACTGACTTAAGAATCTCCTTTAATTAGTAACTTAAAGGAAGAGTGCACCATTTTGGGAAATATGCTTATTTGCTGTCTTGCAAATACTTAGAAGAGATGATCGATGCCATTGATGCAGTGATACTCATCTGGAGACAGCTGCTGTTAGCTTAGCTTAGCACAAACACTGAAAAATGGGGAAACTGCAAAGCTGGTTCTTTCAAAAGGTGACAACATTCATCTACCAGCACCTATAACGCTCACTTATTAACACATTTATTTTATCATCAGTGCAAAAACCAAAATGTTTATTTATTTAACTTAATATTACACTGAGGTAGCGATTTACTCTCCTTCTGTTTTTAAATGTGCAAGCACTCACTCACTCTTAACACTCACATAACAGTAGTGGATTGCAATGTGCATTACTGTAATTACAATTTCCATTCACAGACTTTCTGGAAATTCTGTTAAAATGTACTCAGAATTGAACTTTGCTTGTGATGTCAAATAGTCCATATCAGGATAAAAGGCATTAAAAGTGTGCAAACCTGTAAACAACAACTCTATGATTAAGAGATTACTTTCTGCATGATTTACTTACTCGTGTCCAATGTATACAGGCCTTTACCATGTTTGTAGGGCTGTGGAGAAAATTAACAAAATATAGAATGGTTGGAGAAAAGATGAGTCCATAGATACTACATATTCACCCGACATGGTGATCTTTGGCTTTTGACACGTCACTTCCAAACCACTGCAGGTCAAAGACCAGGAAAGCATTTTGACCTCACAAGCACTCATATTTTCACATAACAGAAGCAGCTGCCTTTTACAATTTTAAAAGTATCCCTTTGAACAATTATGTCACTTTTTAAAATCATGAATTCATTCAGTTATAGCATTTTTGGGTGACTTAGGGATGGAATAAATGACTATTCCAGAGAAGAAGACTGTCCACTGTTAAATCACTAACTGCTGAACTTTGTGGGTGGGAAGAAGCAATTAGTCAAAGCATGTCACACATACCATATTATATCACCTTTTGAGCTTCGTGTATCTTCTTTCTTCACCAATTCATAGGAACAAGAGGCCACAACAACAGGCAAAACACATTCATACATCTCTCCTCCAACTGGATAGTCACACATTCCTTTACAAATACAGATAGACATATTGTACCCTTCTTTACATCTTAACACCACTCCCCCCCCACTCCTGTCGATGTGGTTAGGATGAAGTGGTCTTAACAGCTCACAGATGCTCACCATGCACTGATGGTGGGCAGGTATTCAGGGTTGACTTCATCCCCCCTGAGCTGCAGCGTTTCACTGTGACAAGTTCAAAACACATGCTGTCATTGCCAAACCTCTGCTACATGTTGAAAGGGCTGGAAACACATTTGGGTAAAAAGAGCCAAACTAACTATTCTGCCCTGTTTCATCTGTTTCATCCAATTCCAAACCGCAGGGAAAAAGAACACAACTCAATTACAGATGCCATTAACAGACAACAAAAGCTGTTTCCTTTTTTTTTGCTGGTTTCTGCACTTATTATATATATATAAATATATATATATGGTGGTAATGTCATTTCCATCTCCCTTAATACATTAAGCCAAAGAGGCTACCAATAAAAACTGTAAAATACAGTTTTATATAAATGTGCAACCGTGACACAACTGTTGCTGCTGTAAAACACATCATCTTCTGTGTGTAAGGGGATAGAGAGCTAAATCAGGTTCCACAACGAGAACTTGATTTAATAATAGGTATAGTGAGAGACAAATGATATTCTTGATCCACTTTGATTTTGCCATGAATTACAGATATGATGTTTGTCAATTTAACGTCATTTTGATACTCAAACAAGTCACAGTTTGTTATAAAACTGTTGTGTAAGAGACGTTGTTTCTTGCCAAAACCATTGAAATGATTGAAATGTTGTAGAGCTGGTAATGCATAACTGCTGATCTAACAATTCCCTATTACTGTATGAAACTCCATTGCCATGACTACTATTGCTAATAATGATAATAAATGAGAAGTAAAGCTATTCACTGATCCAAGTAAGTCTCCTTTCACATCCCTGCAGCTTTTGACATGAGCGGCCGTGTAGTGTTGACCTCTTTAAATAGTTATTCAGTGCCAACCTAATGCTGGAGTTGTTGAAGTATATAGTGACAGAACAGAATTACAGCTCAGTGAATGATTTCACCCAACCCTAGTGATCCTAATCAATATTCCTTACAACAAACTGTAATTTTCTTGTCTTGCAAAACGTCTTTTAAATTGATATACATCATACGTGTGACTCCTGGCACAATTCAAATGGTATGAATAAAATATTTGTCTCTTGCCATGAATTACCATACATATTTTCTTCCAACATAATGTCAAAGGAGCATACCAGAAGGGAGTTGTATTTTTTTTCAGTAATCAGGAAGCCTCAGAAAACATTAGACACTTTGAACAGCAAATGCAGAATCTATGCAGACTGTCCTCTTAAGAAAAAAATGACAGCATAAATCATTTCTGCAAATGCTCAACAGAGTCCTCTATGACTCTTGCCCACTGGGAGCAAATCAGGAAGTTTTTGATGTTGTTACAGAGCCTCAGACGGAGTTGGTTCCCTTCTCTTTTTGTTATTTACAGTCAGGTTTCTTTTAATTATAATGAGAAAGGTCCCTTAAATTAACAAAGTTGTCAGTTTTGTACGTGACTTACCCAAAGCTTAAACATAGTGGTGTCAGGTAAGAAAACCGTTAAAGATTTTCTGTCAGAATACTGAACAGTACATATAGAATGCTTACACATCATTTTCTGATATTCAGCATCTGGTGCTTATAAGTAATCTGTCAGCAGATATTATCAGGCATGGTCATCCCTGATCACCATGCTGCTTTGGTCCAGGCTAGGCCACCAGATGTCAGGCAGGTTGTAATATTAAAGAGAGTGCTTTAACAATGAATGGCAGGACACCTGCAACAAAGGCAACTACAAAGAGGCTTCCTCTGACAGCATTTCCTCTCTTCTCAGCCTCCAACATGACCCCAGCACCATATTGGAAAAAGATCTCAGTGCTGTTGCTCTGGTCCAGACGCCAGTCCCTAGAGACAGCTCAAAAGCAGCTCTCTCAAAATGACTACTGGCAGGCAATTATTGAGGGGTGGAGTGATGGAGGAAGGCACAGTGCACCTGCCCATAAATCTTGATGAAGTTTTCCTTTCAGAGGCACTTGAAGAGAGAAATAACCAACTCTGGTCAGAGGGCCAGGGGGTAAAGCAAAGAGAGAGAGAGCAGCCAGTTTGCCAATGGGGTTTAGGAAATCCTTTACTGAGATGAAACAGTTGTGGCCAAAATAAGCACCTCTGTGCAGGCAATAAATGCATTTATCCAACAATCTGTCTGGATGAGGACTGTTACACACTCATAATCTTTGAGAATGACTAACAAATAACACTTAAAAACTCTAAATAACTTGAGAATGGCAAAGAACATTAGGACAATTCACTATTGTCGATCGATTCACTATTGAGCAACCCGAAGGAAAGAAAGAAAGAAAGAAAGAAAGAAAGAACATAAATATGACTAAAGAAGTGAAGTGAGAATAAAAAAGAGTATAATATAATAGTAATAATAATAATAATGCTAATTTGTATGCAATGCTGTAATAAAAACTAGTTCAAAACTATTACTGTGGAAAAATACATATGCTGCAAAGGTATTGCATCAAATTAAACTGTAATATAGCCTACTAAACAAACCCATTAGCTAGTGTCTATCTATCCTAAATATCGCTTATTCATTCATCATTTTCATGTTGGCTGTCTTCTCTGTTTGAACAGACCCTCCATCATCTGCCTCAGAAATAAAACAAGTGCACCACAATGTAAGCATTGGTTATGCAAATAAAACTCTCAGATAACACAAAGTAAAAACAAACAGCTCGCTGCCAAATGTGGCTCATGTAAAACTAATTGTAATGTACCCTTTGTTTGCACACACCTGTGAATGGTGGATGTACACTTATGCAGTGTGTGCCTGTTGTCTATCAGTGTGTAAAACTAAATCCAAAGAAAGGACGGACAAAATAATTTTATCATATAGAACATGAAAATTAATGATTCATAGTTATGTTTTATTGTGTGATAATTGGAAAACTATTAAAACTGTAAGTAGTAAAAATCGCTATTGAATAAATTATCCCAAAGATGTCTACATTTTGGAGACATAATAGCATGTTTTCCTCTGTTGTTTCATAAAAGACACATCAATATTTTTGAAACGTCATTTGTGACATCATTTCAAAGTAACTGATGGATTATTTTTCACTTACAGAAAAAGATAGCAGGGTATGTAGAGAAAGACAGTCACATCATCTCCCTGCACATTTCATTTATGTGTTAGCCTTTTGCTTCATTTATTCCAGAATTAAAATGCTTTTGTTTTTATTGCACAGATTATAGCTAATTACCATGTTCTATAAATCATTTATTCTATCTACTTTTTAGTGCATATTTGTGTTGTGTATTTTATAACATTATATTGTAGTTTTAGTTTTAGTTGTAGACTGTAGTTGTTAGAGAGCCTTTTTAACAATTCATTATTTTTGTTGTTGTTGTTGTTGTTTTTGTTGTTGTTTTGTTGTTTTTGTTTGATAAAAATAGCCTTGTATACTAACTCTGGCTCATTTATTGTTCTTTTTTCAACACTGTTCCTATCATAAAAAAAAAGAAATAAAATGGAGGACTGCAACCAATGACTCATTATAACTTCACAGAAATGTAGTTATATATGCATTGGTTAATCATTCTGTCCATATATAAATTTTAATAGCTAAGACATTACTTTCTGTTGCTAAAATTGTGAATAATTTGACTAGTAGACTGACTGGGATAAATTGCTGTTTAAAAGTAAAGCAACAAACACACACACACAATTATGGTATTGCTCATACATACATGTTATGCTTGTACATGTGCTCATACATAGTGCATAACATTTTCTGTTAATTTTGATGGAGGCCAAATTTTTGTCATTTTGCCTTTCTAGAGACAAATCAAGCATAAGAGGTCTTATCAAAGTAAAAGAGTGAAGATGGATGAATTCAAGGGAGCTTCTTTGCATCTATAGATGTGTGTTCAATTGTTCAGCCCAGCCTTTTAACTACCCGTAGACTTTGAGTAAAATGTCACGCCACTGATTCACCGGAGCCTTTTACGGAGGGTTTCAAGGTGAATGGAAGCCACAACCACTACTCCTTTCACTGCCAAATGGCTGCGGCCGAGCCCTTTCCTGGCTCGGTGAATTTGAAGGTGGGGGTGGTTTTAACCACAAAGTTAATTGGGTTTGTTTATTTGGGTAAAATTTACATTCAGGAACCCTGTGCACATCCTTTATGGAGACATATAAGAAAGGGTAGAATTGTTAAGGAGGGGAAGTTAAGATCAAAGTTTAAATGTGGCTTTGTTGACATGTGAGGTATTCAAATGAAGGGCTGACAGGAAGGCTTTGAATGTCTTACAAGGTCATCGAGGTGTCATCACTTTGGCCAGTAGATAGATAGATAGAAGTGCCGTTTGGATGTGTAAAATGGAGCAAATAAGACATTTCCCCCATTATGTATAAAATGTAAAGATTGTAGATTAGCTAGATTGTACAAAAGCTAGATCTAGCAAATGTAGCAGAGAAAAAAAATTAGTTTTAACACATTTCAATCTTAAAACACCTTCTAGTTATAGTATTTATTTGCATTTATTTGGATAAGATACACTTGACATAAATGCAGACAAATTATGAACTGTACTACACAGAGAAAAAAAACGGGAGGAAAATAGCACAGTGGAGTTTAAACAAACAAATGCCGCAGTATAAACAGCTTTATTTTTCCATAATGAAAACAAAACAAAGTTTTTGATATAAGGATGCAAATGGAGCTCGACAAAACCTTTGCATTATTTGCATGGCTTGCCTTTGAAACTTGACGTTGCTATCATCAGACTTAACTAAGTTAGTGTATGTAAATGTGAGATAGCACTCAGTCACTCTGGGCTTGGCATGTTTGTTTAGAGCTCAGATGTCTGCAGTAATTCATTACCTGCCAGGTGCTTCTGAGTTACAACACAGAGCTAAAGAGGCCAGATGAGGCAACTTCTGGTCATTGCTGCCATCCTGTGTTCTTTTTAAGGATTGTAGATTTAAAATTACAAAAACTAATTTCCTTGACCACTACCACACTATGTATTTGTCTCAGAAATACAAGTCTCATCTGTAAAACAGCCATAGGTGATATTATTTTATTTATGACCTTGAAGTTTAGCTTTAACATAAATTATTCCTTGAAATGTGGCAATGTTGCCTTTATTTCAGTCCAGTTTAAATTGAAAAAGGAAATTGTGATTAATGATTAATGTCTGTTTTTTATGTTTAGGCCAATGATTCCACTCTTATCTAACAAACAAGGGTGAAAGTACTCATTTCTTTTATTTAAGAATAACAAAAGTACAATGCAAAAATTCAAGTAGCACCTAGAATTTCTACATGAACCGTATGCAAAACTGAAGCACCATGATGAGCCAAATGTCCTTATGGTGCGTATCGATCAGATGCTCTTCATAGTATAAAACATGGTTGAGACCCCAAAAAACATCTCTCAAACTTGCAGAAACACATCAGTCGACCGCCGTATTGTTTGCAGTAATGGCCACTCAACCAAAAAGTTACAGTAATGGTTACAGGGCAAATACACGCCCAAGCACCAATATTAAATGATTGACGTGTTGTCAAGCTAATCACTGTAAAGGTAGGCGGGATTTCCGGTGGTATTGACAAATCAGTAATGGCAAGACAAGAAAAAGTTTAATATGTCAGCAAAACAACACCGAGGGGGAGTGAACTTATGGACAGCAGTCATATTTTGAAGAAACATAACATTTACACCTAATTGTGTGCCGTAACAGCTCAGCCGAAAGGTAAATTGATTAACGACCCTTCGTTTTTGATAAACCTTGACGTCGAACTACTTAGTCTGCTGCTACCTGTCCAAACTTTCTGACATGGACACAGTTCGCTAGCTTGAGGTTGTCTAACAAGAAGAGCAAGCGTCATCCGGACTAGCTACCATGCTAGTTGCTAAGCTAGCTAACGTCACCTAGCTGTTAGCTACGTTCCTCAGCGATCGAGCGATGCAGATAGCCATAAACGTATTAGGTGCTCTTTCTGGTAAACTATGTGCTTCTATATTTAATACTGAAGTTTATTTTCGGCTCTAAGAATATCGTCAAGGTCATGTCAAGAGCTTGACTTTCATCTAAACTTTGATTTTGCCTGTATTTCCGTGATGGCCACCAGTTTTGGGGAAGCCATGATCCAATCAGAGTTGGCTCGACAAAGTGATAGTTAGTAAGCTAACGCTACTGTAACGCTACATAAATCGTGACAAAACAACGATAAAACGCGAACGATGGCCCTTATTTATAATTTTAACACCATTTATGTTGTAGCTGTTTTATGGTGATTTATTTAGACATTTATTGTTGTAAATATGGCCTTGTTTTTTTAAAGCATTTTTCCGGCCCCCTCAATTTTTACCCAAATGCCACTCAAGGCAGGTATTTCTTACTGCATAGCGATGTAAATGACCATTTAAATTGTGCAGATATAAGAGGGTAAAGAGCGCCCCATTTGGACTTTACCACATTTAGTTATTTCACTGTCAGAGATGTTGATTTAGCTCAATGAGACTGCTGTTTGAAATAAAGCATTTAATATTTTTCATACATTCAATTCAGCAACAAGAGAGCAAACCATTTAAACAATAGTTAAAATGTTAAAATGCATACGTTTTATGTAATATTTGAACCACTATTTGCAGTATAACTTTGCATGTCATTAAAATCCTCTTGCCTTGCCTTATTTTTCTGAAGCTGCGTGGTGTCTTCCCAGCCATTCGGTAGATGTCCACTCCGTCAGAGACATCAGGTGGTATGTCCCATCCTGGCCCTTCTCCGGGAGCAGGTCTATCCCCGGGGCCCATCTTGGGCCCCAGCCCTGGACCGGACCCTTCACCAGGCTCTGTTCACAGTATGATGGGACCCAGTCCTGGACCTGGAACACCTAATGCACCTCATGGCATGCAGGGCCAGGGACAAAGTGATTATTCTCAGGACAGCATGTATCCTATGCACAAGGTAGAGTGTGCCTAATGCTGTCCTTTGACTCTTATAAGTGTCTTTTGACGTCTCTACTGCATAAGGACAGTTTTGCAGTAGTTATTTTATATCTCTGTGATGTCTCTGACAGACTTAGTGTTACAGTTTAGTTTTAATAAGATCCTTGTTACAAGAGCCAGAGCCATATATCGATCTGCATATGTTGCTCAATAAGTAACAAGAAATTTTGCAACAAAAAAGCCAAAATATATTTAAGATCATTAAGAAGGTGTCTGTGATGTAGGTTATCCCCAAGAAAGCATCATTTCTTTTATATTTATTGCAATATCTGTATGAAATGCATTTATGATTAAAGTGATTGGTTGGCTATATTTAATATTGTCACTTGACTTTTATTGGCAACACAAGTTCAGAAAAAAATGAAAAGGAAATTGTGTTTTTCTTAACTAGAGCGTCTTGACAGTTTTGGCATGTGCCATCTAAGAAATATAGCTGCACGTACACATCCACAATTTATTCGATCTCTTTAGGGCACTCATCATTTTTTGACAGTTCTGACCTAAGATAAACAGAGAGGTGTGTTTTTGCTCTTTTCAAATGGTAAGATCAGCCTTTTGCTTGGAATATCAACAATTATGATATTTAATATGCAGGATTTTTTATTTCAAATAAGTTCTCAAAGTCTTCAGCCTTGTCATTTGTATTTCAGAGTTGCATTTGAAATTCCAGGTTTGGGGAGAGGGGGCGTGTTGTATGCAGTAGATGAAACTTAATCTTGAATATTTTTGACCTATTTTCAGACCATTGAAGGAATGAATGACAAGACCATGGCAGATGCGATGCACTTTGGCCACATGAAAGGTGTGGGGATGAGATCTCTGCATAGTGGTATGGGGCCTCCACAGAGTCCAATGGACCAGCACAGCCAAGGTATCTTGATTGATTTCTTTCTTAATTATATACATTAATTAAAGTTTGTTGTATGGCAACGTTGTTTTTTTGCTCAGTAGCATAAAAACTTGATCCGTGCACTTTAGTGGTCCCCAACCTTTTTGGATTGTTTTCCCATGAAACAGTCTATTCTCAGGTTTCAGATTTTGTCTACAGATTAAAACCAGTTGAACAAAATACTATATTGAATATACAGTCTCTTATGGTTTTATTTGATAATTTTTATAGGGCCGTAGAAGTGAAATAATCCAGCTATCAACAAGAAAAAAGCAAAAATTAGAAATATCCCAGTTTTGTGTGTCATTTTTTTGCATTTTTTTTCTTTTTTGTCTTGTCAATAATCTTGTTACCCCTTAGATTTATTTTATGACCCATTAGGTTGTCTCCAACCCCTTTGGAACCAATGCTTTCAGAGTACTAATGTGAATTTTGGTATGTAAAATCATTAAAGCTAAGCTCTGTCCTGTTTACTGTAGGATACATATCTCCCCATCCATCCCCCATGGGTGTACATGAGCATGCCTCAAGTCCCATGTCAGGAGGCGGAGGTGGTGGGGGACCCACACCGCCCCACATGCCTCCCACACAGTCAGGTCCTATGATGCCCATCGATCCCCAAGGAGCCATGTCCAACATGGGCCAGCAGGCGCGGGGACCTTCTGCTTTCAGTTCGATCCAGCTGCAGCAACTCAGAGCACAGATCCTTGCCTACAAGATCTTGGGCCGTGGGCAACCCCTACCTGAAAACCTCCAGCTAGCTGTTCAGGGCAAGAGGAGCCTACCTACAATGCAACAACAGCAACAACAACAACAACAACAACAACAGCCTCAGCAGCAGGCACCTAGTGCAAGCCCTTACAACAGACCTGCAGGTAAGAAAATACAGATTTAAACTGATCAATTATATACTGTTGGTTTCTTGATGATCAAGTGAATCTAGTGTGGTTTTGTGATCAAATGCAACGGATCTGAATGTAGTTGACACTTCGATATGAACTGCTATGCATATGAAATGTTCTCCATGAAATGTGAGCTGAAATTTATGGCTAATATCTCAGTGTGGCTAAGATCTGACCTGAGAACTTCCACATCTGTAATATACCCTACCATTGGGGTGATGTGTTTTAAATGATGTTGGCATGAGGGAAATTATGTAGTTAGTCTGGTTATATGGTATCATTGCATATTTTTTACTATGCAGGTGATCAGTATTTCCATGACTGTCTAAAATCCAAAGATAATTCTAACTTCATATTGGTATGGATTTGCATGGTTTCAATGAAGGCCTTTTATGGCACATGATCTGTGAGCGTTTTTTTCCCTACTACGATAAAAACTGATCGTCAGGTAACTCCAAATATCGGTACAGATCATTGAGGAGCATCAGTTCAAAATACATTGGAGCTACAGCTAGCAGCTATTTTCATCACTAATTAATCTGCCTATTACACTGAACAAATAATCAAATTTACATCCATAAAATGTAATAGAAATGTAACTGTTAAAAATGACCAAAACAATTTCATAGAGCTCAAGTTGACATATTAATATAACCTGATTTGTCTGATGAACAGTCCAAAACCTAAAATGTATCCTGTTTACAGTTACAAAAGACATCAAACCCTAACATTTAGAGAAGCACGACAGTCAATGTTTTGCTATTATCCTTTATGAAAAGATTAATTAGCAGGGGGCACGTTTAGCTCAGTTAGTAGAGCATGCACCCTATGTGTGGAGGCTGAGTCCTCTAGTGGGGGGCCACGACAATGTCTGCAAATTTCCGGCATGTCTTCCCCCTTGCTCTCTCCCATGTTTTGTCTCCTCTTCATCTGACCTGTCAAAATATTTAAGGTTTAGAAAGCCCTAAAATATAACTTAAAAAAAAAGATTAATTACATCAAATAAACAAAAAATAAAAAGACTTTTTTGTGACTACTGTCCCATCACAGTCCCACATTATCTGTTTATTTCACCAAACAGACTTAGAGAATTGTGCCTTACAAATTGAAAATGCATCAGATGAATTTTAAAATATGATTAATTATTTATGAAAAGGTATGCCAATGGCACCTATGGGTGGACCCCAGTCAAGTCCCTGCCCTACCCCAGCCATGCAAGGACACAATCCAAGCACAGGACCCAAGCCTTGGTCTGATGGTAAGTACTCCATAAGTAATCCAGAAACAGTATCTATCTGTAATGAAAACATATAATAAATCCAAATACCATCACCAACAAGAACGACAACAATACTAAATAATATTAATAATGTCTACATTGACTAAAGGCACAGTGACCTGCATTAGCTTCCACTTAACATAGCTTTTTGATTCATAGTTCAGTGAATGAGTTGAAATAAAAAAAATGAGACTGATTAGGCTACATCTATCTGTTTGAGGTTTAGTCATCCCAGTTGTCTATTGCTCTCAAAAGTATAGAACAGCAGTATTCACTCACATACACCAGCAGCAAAACCAGGGTTTTTCCAGGACTCTGTCTGTCACAAGTGATATTATGTAGGTACCTAGAGGAAATATTGTACTAAAAACACATCCTTTATCTTTGATTATTTACATTATATGAATCTTCTGAGTTTTTACCTCTCGCTTATTGAAATGACATGAGATGTAGCATTCAATGATATGGGGAAAATTATACAGCAATATACTGTATGATAGACGTAGTTATGTGTATGTCATCTCTTGCTCTAGATACTTTTTCAATCATAACCTTTAACCTTTCAATTTAAACTCAGCAATCATTACAAAAGTTGACCATATTCTCTATGTATAGCTTGATGATGGATGGGTGTTTTACATTTCAACAAAAGTAATAATTCAATGCAGGTTAAGTAAAAATAAGAAGCAAAAAGAAAAATTTCCACTGAGGTCAATTTAAAATAGAATAAATGCAAAAAATTATGTAGTCAAAACAGGTTGGAGATATCTTACTTAACGCCCAAAAATTAAGGCACAATATTTTGTTCAAGTACAAAAGATCAAATATTATGAAGGCTACAAGATTAAAAACAAGACCAACATGCAACACCTGTACACCAGTCTTCATCAGGATCAAAACCCCAGAAGACTGGTGTGGGGTTAAAGGCTGTTTAAATGTTTTTCTTTCACCTGTGTTTCATTTTCATCTTTTTTTTAAATTTTTTTTTTAGAACTGGACATTTACTGTATTTGCATGTGTATGAATGCAAATCAGTTTATCATTATCAAATAACTTCTGATTATTTTCTAATTATGATCACATCTGTATCAACCTGATCCATTGAGAACTGACCCATTAACAATGTCATTGGTCTCCAGGTCAGGGTGGTGAAAATCAAGCCAATGCTCAGAAGCACCTCACCCCCGCTGCTAGTGGGCGCCCATCCCCAGCACCACCTCAGGTCTCTTCTGTGCCAGCTGGCCCCATACCTGGTAGCTCAGTGACCCCTCAGCCTCCTGGGCAGCAGGTGTCCCCTATGCTCCAGATGCAGCAGAAGCAAAACCGCATCACGCCAGTCCAGAAGCCCCAGGGTTTGGACCCAGTGGGGATCCTTCAAGAGAGAGAGTACAGGTATTATCTTTACTATCCATTTAAGACTGGTCTCATCTTACACAGACACTTACTGCGCATACAATTTATGAGCAAGTGGTATCTTGACAACCTGCCTGGACTACATTCAATTACATTTAAACACATTTTCAATTTAGAGACCCATCATTTTATTCTATAGTATTTCTACGTTTACCACATACATCAGTTACAGTGTTAATGTAAAAAGGGACTTAGCAACCATTAATTTTTGCATTTCCAGCTTTGTAAAAAAAAAAACCCCAACAAAGTTGGCTGTTAATCACAGATTAATTAAATATTTCTGGGTTCCTAATTTTAACATAGGCTGTTATTCTTAAAAAATCACAGATGGTTGACGTCAAAGATCAAATGTTTTGTCTCTAATTTAATTTTTTTTTTTTTTTACTGATTTTGTATGTAACACAAACTTGTAAGAGTGTAAAATACCAGCTTCCACTTTTTTGGCGCTCATTAGGAAGCAGCATTATAAAGATTTTCAAAATAAGAAAAACTTTTGGGTGCTACATATACAACAAACATGAAACTCCTTTTTTTAAAATTCCACTAGTCTTTGGAGCCCTCAGGAGACATCACTCACAGTCAAGTCAAGGATATTTCTATAACCCAATATCACTAATCATACATTTTCCACAAGGGTTTTACAATCTGCAGCATAAAACATCCTCTATCCTAAGACTGACTCACATGCTAAACCTGCAGAATCACAGAGACAAACAGGTGCTCAACTTTGTGTGTTATATCATCTTTTGAATTGATATAATTCAGACTTGAGTTGTGAAGGAAGCGTCACAGAAATGTTATGAGGTGCTATGCAGTCTGATTGATGTTGTCTGACAAACGCTATGTGTAAAAGTCTTACTTGTAAACTTCATGTCGAGAACATTTGATGTCTTTGGTGAAGGTGCTTTGCATACAAAAATCACACCTCACTGTTCCTCACTGTCATACTGACATAGTAGCCTTCAGGCTGTATCATTTTCTGACATATGAGGAGGGCTCAGAGGCATCAAGGTTTTTGTTTTTCTTGACACCTTCAAGGCTCTTGTTTTGATGCTGTCTTCCTTGTGCTCTCGGATTGTGTATAATGACTTGCTCACATGCATCAGCTGTGTCATGCATTTTTCATTTGGTCAGAGAAGTAGATTTTTATTTCTCTGAAGACCAGCATTGCCCAGTTTGTAACAGTTTGACCTCCATGACGATCCTCAGATTGCAGGCTCGGATTGCACATCGAATCCAGGAACTAGAAAGTTTGCCAGGCTCTCTCCCCCCTGACCTGAGGACTAAAGCCACAGTGGAGCTCAAGGCACTGCGACTACTCAACTTCCAGCGTCAGGTATGCAGCAGCTGGCGTGTTTCATGTCCATGCACAGAATATTAATTTACCCAGAATCAAACACGGTTGTGGGAGTTCAATCAATAACACAGTGTCAGGACACATTGCTTATTGACTCATGCTGACTAAATCCACAGTGGATGTCAATTTTTGCCATTGGTTTACTCTTTATGAATCAACGTTTCTCAGGAGTCAAAAGATTAATATGAAATTAGTTATTTTTAGAGTGTAATGATGTAGTTTAATATTAGTTATTGAAACAAGCTATTGCTATTCTCTCCACTTTCAGTTATAGTAATTTATTTTCAGTTTGATTGCATTTTATTTTCTTCAGAAAAACCCTCAATACCCTTAATTTAATAAAATAACTACCAAGTTGTTCTTAATTGATTTCAAACCATAAAAAATGAATTTTGCATCTTAAGATGCAGTTGTTTAAAAAAAAAATTTTCAGTTCAGCCTACTGTTCAAAATTTACTGTTAATATGATATACCCAGAAACCTGATGTGTAAGCTGTACATATCTCCAGCTGAGACAGGATGTGGTGGCTTGTATGAGGCGAGACACAACACTGGAGACGGCCCTCAACTCGAAGGCTTACAGGCGCAGCAAGCGGCAAACGCTGAGGGAGGCCCGCATGACGGAGAAGCTGGAAAAACAGCAGAAAC
Organism: Chaunax sp. Z400; assembly: GCA_037577475.1. NCBI lineage: Eukaryota > Metazoa > Chordata > Actinopteri > Lophiiformes > Chaunacidae > Chaunax > Chaunax sp. Z400. The sequence goes on along the minus strand of CM075187.1, from coordinate 20,577,441 downwards.
TTGAGCAAGAGAAGAAGCGCAGGCAGAAACATCAGGTGATCCATGCTTGAGTGTTAAAAATAAAATTCAGAAAACAGCTGTTTAGGAACAGTGTGGTCCAGTGTGGTTTTAATACTCAACCAGTACAACAGCAGCAATGTTTTCCATCATGTCTTGTTCTTGTGGTTTCATGGATTTGCCATCAGTGCCCTTTAAACAAGTGCTGTCTTGATAACTGAGACTTGAATGGCGAATACAAGTGAATCATTATTATTATTTTGACGTTTTCTGCAAACCTTAATACCATTAAAATGTTTTGTGCAAGCTGCAAGTGAAAAAGGTAGAATGAACAGACATTAGTAGTCTTGTTTTGACAGTGAACATCAATAGTCAGTACAAAATTGAAACAAAAAAAATTGAACAGAGTTGAAGGCTCTCGTTGTCAAACACTCTGCATGTTGAAATAAATCCACCTAAAGTGGATTACAAAACTGACAAAGAAAGTTGAGTCTGGCAACACAGTGCTATTTTTTTCCTACTATGCCATCTTGTCAAAATAGTATCTATACTTCAACAAATTTTCTGACTTTTTAAAATTTTTTTACAGGAATATCTCAACAGCATCCTTCAGCATGCTAAAGACTTCAAAGAATATCACCGCTCAGTCTCTGGTAAAATCCAGAAAATCACTAGAGCTGTCGCCAACTGGCACACAAACACAGAGCGGGAACAGAAGAAGGAGACTGAGAGAATCGAGAAAGAGAGGATGAGGAGACTTATGGTAAGCCTAATTAATGTTATTTCTTCCAGTGATGTACTGATTTACAAGTAAAACAAAACCTTGGACTCTAAGTACTGCACCAAACGAAGGATGTACCACCCCTAGTTTTTCTGTCCTAGCACTGACTCAGGACATTGGCTAAAACCAAGCACATATATCTTCTCTGAAATGTTTATATCAGTGTATAGAATGGATCTTCTTAATCTATTTGTAAAGTCAGTTTTATGACTCCAATTAGAATAACAGTCCAGTGTGGAGTGAGTAATTCAAGGCACCTTCAAGACTATTTGGAGTTTGAGAGTTCTGTAGTAAATATGATTAGCCGTTCATGACAGTGACTAGAGAGCAGCATTTAATGAGTTGAGGCACTTGGCTGAAAAACTATCCATGTTTGCACCAACACTGATCTGGTGTGTTGGATTGTTCCATTAGCAAAACAGAGCTGAACTAACAATGCAGGCGTAGACTAACTGGCTTTGGTTAAAACAAATAGCTCCAATTGTATATCATATTTTGGTGATTGTGATCCTCAAGAAGCTCTGGTCCTCCTCCACCATTAATCTCCTGTCATCATCCCCCACTCAGGCAGAAGATGAAGAGGGCTATCGAAAACTAATTGACCAGAAGAAAGACAAGCGCCTGGCTTATTTGCTGCAGCAGACAGATGAATACGTGGCTAACCTCACCACCCTGGTGTATGAACACAAAGCCGCCCAGGCTGCCAAGGAGAAGAAGAGGAAGAAGAAGAAGAAGAAGGTAGGAAGAGAAATGGCCAAGTGGTGATTATTCACAGGATGTTCCTTTATGCTGATGGATGTAAGATTTGTAGTTGTTTCAGAAGAGCAAAGTTTTCCCAAGGGTTTTAAAATGCTGTTTTGTTTTGTTTTTGTATTTTACTTATTGAGTGTAAAAACCATCAATGTGTCGTCAACAGTGTGCCCCTGAATACTTTCTGGCTCCTTAACCCTATCTCTGGCACTCAATTCCAGACCTGTTCTTTCCTGTAGAACACCTAAATCTTTTAAGATGGCAGGCTGACACATTTTAATGTGATTGGTGCTTATGAAATCATGGTCTGTAGCACTGTCTGATTTATTAAGTTCATGTCAAGTGTCCACAAGAAAGACAGTGAGGTTGTTGTCAAGGATCACATGGCCACTTCATGATTTAAAGCTTTAAAAAGCATCTCAATGTCAGTGACACAGTGAGCTGAGAGTATGCGATAGTGAGAGGCAGAACTAATTGGAGAATTGGACAAACTCACAATTGATGTTGGACATTTTAAAAAGGCGGTGTTTCTAACCACATAATGTTTCAACTTAGTTGAGCATGTATAATGATAGCTCATGGAATAACACCTAAAATGATCTGTGATCCTGATCTGTGTGACCTACAAAGATCAAATGACTTTGCCCTTTAATGCAGTAAATGAGGAAACTAAAAGCAGCCAAAACTATTACAGAGACACCTTTACTATAATGCTGGTGTTACCTATACTATAAACATACCTAGCTATTGATAATTGTTTGTGAGCAAAATGTGTTTGTCTTTGATGTCTAGAAGGTGGATGGAGATGGAGAAGGAACCAGTGCCATTGGTCCAGATGGAGAGGTGAGCTGCACTCTGTTGTATATCGTTGTAGTTTCTGTTTTCCATTTAGGAAACGTCTGATGCTATAAGCTCTGGTAGATGGTCGAAGAGTGAGGAGGGAAGTCAGTCAACATCACTAAATGTAACGAAAGTTAAACATTACCTTACCTGTGAACATTTCAGGTAGTTTTTCATTGACAATGGTGGTTGTTTAATGATAAGGACAACAACTCCCATGAGCCAGTGTTATTTCACTGTGTCATCAAACTGCATTTTTTTAGTTTTCTTTGTTTTTATCGACAGACTCAGAGGGAAGAAATTACATACTGTGCTTTTAAAGCGACTATAATCAGAATTTTTTTATTCACGCCAAAGCAGCCACATAGGGTTGGTTCCCTTTGTCCATCCATCCATCTGGGGGTGTGGTCTATCCATATTTCCTCAGAAACCAATGGACAGAATTCAGTGAAATTTAAAACATGCTTTGTAGGTATTTTTAGGGGCATTTGAACTAAAGTGACTTTTATGTTCTGCTATTATTTTGCTGCAGTAAGAGGTTATGGTCGATTTACATAAGCTTGAGTTTTTACTGTATTGGGGGCATCTATGTTTTTGGACACAGATTCACTAGTTATAATAGCAATGTGTCAAATGAGAGTGTAATGTCAATGTGAAGGTGTTGCTCGTAGCCATTGAGGCTTATAGCTCGACTGAAAACTATATCATCTACATAATTTGGCTGCATGAAAACAAACCAGTCAACTGTCAATAATTACAAACATTTATATGGATGAGTGAATTTTACAAATTATGTGCCCACTTTTTCTGCAGCCCATGGATGAGAGCAGCCAAATGAGTGAGCTGCCGGTCAAAGTGATTCAAACAGAGACTGGGAAAGTTTTGCAGGGAACGGATGCTCCCAAATCCAGCCAGCTGGAGGCCTGGCTTGAAATGAACCCTGGGTAAGGAGGCACACGGCTGCATAGAAGTCCCATCAACCTCTGGTATCCCTCTTAAATAAAAGTGATGTTAATTTTGTTTTTCGGCAAGTGTTTATGAGTGAGTGTCTGTAGATGGCACTCTGTTCTAATTAAGCATTATTTGTGCTTCAGCCATAACTGACTCAGCCAACATTAAATGATTAACTCCGAGGGAAAAAAGGCACAGGAGTATACTAATAGATTTGCAGCCTGTAATGGTAAACAGACTAACACCACTATGTCCTTAAGACATAAGGAAAATATATATAGTCAATATACAACAGGTTTACAATTGTTATTGCATAATTTGTCAAAAGTGATTTTAAATTTATTGAATAATGGATCCAAAGTTGGAACTTCTTGGAGATTACATGGTACATAACATTCAGCAACGGCATAATCATGTTTTGTGTTCGTGTTGCTGTTTTGCATCCAGATATCCAAATCTTAAAAGCTCTTTTAAGTTTTTGTTTTTTTTAAGTTAAACCAAACCACAGGGACATTTCAACACCTAGTACCAGATTCAACTGTATAGTGATGGAAGTAGAGATGAACACAGGTCATTTTTTTTACAATTACAACTCCAAGTCTCGAGTCATTTACATGGTTGTAATGAGCATTCCATTATCTGCTGCATGCCATCTGTTTGTTTGGGATGCCATGCAGCTATAGCTAAAGAATTTAAAGCATGTACTGTGCCATCAGCCATTTTATCGTTGACATGCAGCTACAGCGTAGAGCAGGTATTAAGGACCAGAAATCATGGTTATTTACGATAATCCACAGACCTTGTTGTGAGCAGTTTCATGTAGGAACTTTTTTTTCTTCCTACCAAACTACATCCACCAGCATGCAGAAGTATCTATTCATGAACTGGTGGCTGGCTGATTTAGCTACAAATTTACGGAGCTTAGCTTTTAACTGCTGTGTTGTATACTCCCATTTTAAGCAGTTGTTTGTGTTGGAATATTGTAATCTTAGAAAGGCTTATAAGCATATAATTTTCAGGCTGTGCACTAAAGGATGTGCAGTTTTTCAAGGTCGAGGATTCAATCAGACAAACTCTCAAATGAACTAAATCCCTGTTTCCTGCCTGTTTGGGTGCTGCTGCTCTTTAATTATCCTGGAGGATTATATATTTTTTAATGTAGACACATATAGTAACTGTATTTTGCACTAACTTCTCTTGTTTTCCCTCTTCCTTTGTGGTTCCTCTTTCAAACCAGGTATGAAGTCGCCCCACGTTCAGACAGTGAGGAGAGCGGCTCAGAATTTGAGGAGGAGGTCAGTGACTTAATTATTAAACAATCATTCCCGACCTAAGAATGAACATTCCTCTCCTGCAGTTCATCAAATTGTGCAGATGTTACCAAATGAGAATTTGTGTATATTTCAATCAAACGGACACAAAGCACACTCTAAATGTACTCCTCAAAATCCACCAGGGGGCTGTAGCTGTATGCACTTCAGAAATGCTATTGATGATTTTCTTTTATTCCAATCACAGCTACTTCTCTTGTCTCTTTGTTATTGATATATATATACGCACACACACACACACACACACATATATATATATATATATATATATATATATATGTTATTATTTTTTTCTCTCAGTCATGTGTTATCAATGTTGTTTTTTAAGGAGGAAGAGGACGGTGCTAAGGCAGAAACAGAGGAGAAGATAATCGATTTGAAAGGAGACTTAGTGCGTGAGACGGCTTCCAAGAACGTCATCGAGTACTGTATTACTTCCCACTATCCCACTGTTTTCGATTTCCTTGGGATGACTCTTTTTTTCCATCCAGGATCTGCATCAGTTGGAAACTAAGATTAAATCATTCTCACCAAGTGGTATTGTTTATAAAGATATCGAACAGTCAAAAATCATAGAAACTGAGATTAAAGAAAACAAATGTAGAAAAAGACATAAATAAGGCCTGTTTTATATACTGAATGCAGATTTTTCTGGTGAGGCTCTAAGTAAAGAGCTCTGGCTGTACTCCAGCTTAGCTCCTGGTGCCAGACCCAGCCAATCCTTGAAACTGTTGATTAAATTAAATTTTAAAAAGCACAGTGCAGGTTAGAGCGATTTCAAATATACTCCCTTTTTTTATTGTTACGTACGCACACACTCAGGTCGGTCAAGCAGGATGTGGATGATGAATACAGTGTTCCCACTGGACAAACCAGCTCCCAGTCCTATTATGGTGTGGCCCACGCTGTCATTGAGAGGGTGGAGAAGCAGTCATCGCTGCTGATCAATGGCTTACTCAAACATTACCAGGTACACACACACGCATAACTTATACATTGCCTGTTGTTTTGGAAACTTTGTGACAACTTTTTTTTACCATTTTTATTGCTCACTTCTGAAGAGTGGTTATGTTACTGTCATCTTTTTCTATCATTGCTGTGTTCTAAATGAGTTTCAGATTGAATGTTTTCCTCATCACTTTGGAACAATGCTTTTAATGCAAACAAACAAAAATTCAGGTTTTTCCATTTGCATGACTCATGAATGCAAAAATGCCTTTTGTGTTTTTCTCATAACTTTCTCACAAATACTGGATGATGACTTGTCCCTGGCAGCTGAATTTGACACATGACATCGAGGTCACAAACAAAACCAGAAGTGACTGTAATAGAAATACTGAAATGAATAGAAAAAATACAGGTTTCATCAACATTAGTTGTCAGTCAGGGTCACAATGTCTTTTGGGAAGACATTGTGGTGTTGTCCTTAAGAAGCCACTTCCAGTATTGTGCCATGCTATATGGTACCACAATCATGTCAAACTGTTTACAAGGACTTTTACAAAGTGTTTCTTTTACCTGTAGAGAATTCTAAAATGTTGTTTTTGTAGTTGAATTTGGTACGACCTCAGCAGCAGTAAATCTCGAAGAAATTGCAACTTGCGAGAAATTTGGCATGAGCTAGCAGGACTTCTCTTCCTCTTTCTTGGACAGCTTGTGTTTGTGATTTGTTTTGATAAACCTTTTGAGTTCAGATTTTTATTTGCTCTGTTTTTGAACTTGCACAGTTTGTTCTGCTGTGCACTTTTTCAGTGAATTGTTTTTTTATAATGCATTCTAACAAAGATGGTCATTGTTAAACGAGGATATGTGTGAATATCTTGTCATTTAGGCTTTAAGATGCAGCAGGTTCTAAACACAGTTATCTTTAAAGACGCATCCAATACTCCAGCACAGGCCTGCAGCTAATGATTTGTTTTCATAATTAGTTAAATTATAGTTGTCACAGTAGAAAAAGTGCAGATACTGAATCATAAAGCAGGGCATGTCGGTGTGTCTGTCTCTCTGTTTGTCTTCTGAATATCTCGAGTACCATTCATCTGATCCGCTTCAGACTTGGCCCATGTATTGGTTGTGACCCAAGAATGTGAATTGGTGCATGTGGTGCAGTGTGAATCCACTTGGTTCGTTCCAAACAGGCACGTTTTGAAACTGATCTATTTCTTGGAAAGTGTTGTTGGTACCTCCTTGTTCCTCCTCTCTCCCTCCCCCTCTCATGAAGATTTCCTTTCCTAATGCGGTGCCCATGTAAATGATGGCAGTCCTCGATGTCAATCTACTGACCTCAGTCTGTGCAAAATAGCATTTGCATTTTAAAGCCTGGCCAAAGTTAATACAAGACTCCAGCCACAGAGATGAGATAAGAGATGAGAAGTAGATAAGGTATCTGAGTGTTTTTGGTCAGAAATTCCCTTCATGTGTTACTATCTCTCTAGCACTGTGTCCATGGAAACAAAAAGAGGGTGTTTTGTATTTAAATAGAAGCTTTGTAATTCACTTTTACATTGAACCAGGATTGTTGATTATGTCCCCCATCTGTGACACTGGTATGGCTTCAGCACAGACCCTACCTTCATATGGCACACCTAGAGAATTCTGTTATATCGCTGTAGCAGTAGACTCTGCTACCACCGTGTGGGTTCATTCAGTGAGACACGATGTCGTTTGAACAGGGTTTTTATTTCAACATAAACTTAAACTGAACATTAAACACAAAATAAGCTTAACTTAAAACAGCTTTTCAGCGCTGGAGTCGGTCTGAAACAGCCTGCCCTCTCCGGCAGGTCCACCACGCTCCCGCATATGAGGGAGAGAGAGCAATCAGTTCTTAACACAACCTGGAATAATTAGCTCTCTCCTCCACCAAACACAACCAGGCTACCACAGTCGCATCATAATTTGTCACACAATGTAATTGAGTGGTTTTGTTGTCATTGAGATCACGACTCTATCCAAAGAAACGGTCATCTGTCACTGCAGCTCCTGGAAGGACAGCGGCTGGTGAAACTGCCCTCGCCGGGCTGAGTGACAGTCGACATTTACTGAACCACATTTTTTTGTCATCTCCACAGAAAGAAATCAACGGCGCTTCTATTTGTTGTTCATTTATTTTATTCCCCGTCCCACCGTAGTGAGTGAGGAGAACATGGGAGCTGAACAATCAATGCAGATATGATTAGTATGTGAAAAAAAATGTGCAACTGGACATTTCCATTATTCCAACAGCAGTCTGTGCAGATTATGTGTCACAAAAGGCAGCAGAAATACTCTTTGAGTAAAAAGTGCTGGTTGTCTGTTGTTACCATGGAGACAACTTGCCTTGCTGTGCAGCTGAGTGATATTGAAATGACTGCGGTGACAGAGGTAAAGTTTAAGGTTCCACTGGTAGACAGGTGTGCAGACAGGGCCTCTAATACATCACCACACCTTCCAGGTGTGAAAAGAGGCGAAGGGCCTTGCAGGAGTGTGATCGCATGCTCTATGTATTGCACGTTATTCCTCTCCTTCTGGGAACCGAAGTTAAAGTCATAACATTTCACTTTCTAGTGTGACACTTTAGTTCTACTCTAATAAATTGAGATGGCAGTGAAAGGTAGGATGTTACAAGAGATATGGTACTGGTAATTGGAAGCTTCTAACATTTTTCTTCCTTCCAATCAGTTTGCAGTCCTAGCGCTCCTCTGATTTATGGCGTGCTCTGCTTTAAAAAAAAAATATGGTGGCAGCTTCCTGGGAAATTGGATCACTTCTCTGCTGTGCCAACAGGCATCTGTTCAACAAACCAGAATTGCTAACAGGAATTCACAGAAGCTATAATTTAATTAAATTTTCAATGTATAATGTCCAATTTCTACCCTCTACCAGCTGTGTTTCTGTGGAGCTGCTGTGCTGTCAGGCACTGTGCTAATTAGAATGCAGTTGATGGTTGGCTGTCTGTGCCCTTTACTGCTGCCAATAGCCTTGTTTCCCATTCTTGTTTCCTCCATCCTGTCTATTTCTCTTTAACTCAATTGATACGTTCCTACCACGCTTGAATCTCTTTGGTTACAAAATGCCAAAGTGGCAATGAGATCAAAATTGATTTTCAGCACGCACCATGAAAAATATTAAAAGTACTTCCTTAAACAAATGTAAAGGGTTGTACTATTGCACGCAGACCAACAGAAAAAGAACACATTTACTAGTCAACTTTAATTATTTTCTAGAAGACTGCAATCATTAATCAGCAGTTATCGAACACCATACTACTACTATATTAAAGATATCTCAGAATAAAAATGTCAAATATTCTCAAGTGTCAGCTGTTTAATTTAGAGAATTTGCAGACTTGCCGCACCTTGTATGTTTGGTTGGACAAACGAGCTATTTTAAATTGTCAGTTTTATCTTCAAATTGTTTGGCTTTGAATATAAATCAAGCAGTCTAATTGTGAAAATAAGTGTTGGATTATTAAATAATTAAAAACAAATATTAGTCACAGCCCTATTTTCCAGCAATGTTTGCCTCTCAGACTGCTACAGCATAAAGCGACAGATTCAAAAACAACTAGCTTTACATGACATGTTTGTTTTGGTTACATACTATGCATATAAGCCACCTGAGCCTGCAGCAGAGTTTTATGCCATTTAGTATTAAGATTGTCATGCCTTCCATTTAAAACAAGATCAAATGTCTCATGCCACCTGTAACTTTTGATAACTTGACTGCCCATGGCACTCTGTTTATCTATTTATGGTTTTCTTGTCTTTAATCCACCAGAGGATTAGAAATGGTTCACACAAAATTTGTTTGTTTCTCTGCAAACATTTTTATGCAGCACTGTGTTTCTCTGTATTATCTAGGTCCAGGGACTGGAGTGGATGGTGTCACTGTACAACAACAATCTAAACGGCATCCTGGCTGATGAAATGGGACTCGGCAAAACCATCCAAACCATCGCTCTTATCACCTACCTGATGGAGTATAAGAGGCTCAATGGTCCCTTTCTCATCATCGTTCCTCTCTCGTCAGTATTCCTCAACTCCCTCCATCACCACTCTTAATATACAGTGTTATAACATCCTTCAAAATATTTTCAGAGACAAGTACATGCAGTTTTTAAAATCATTAAAATTAAAAATCATTTTAGATTGAAATACACTGACTTTATTAGTCTGAGGTTCAAGATAGGGCTATAATAGAGAAGAGGACTCTACGATCATGGATTGAGACACTGATCCACCTGTTTGCTTAAATAAAATTCAACTTTCAGGTGTGCACATGCATATGCTTACAGGGAGTGATGAGTCTGACAACTAATACAAACCACTCCAGCTGTCATTTATAAGCAGCAGGAGACCACCTCCCAGATGGACCAGGTTGAAACTGTTTTGTGCTTTAACTTCAACCATCTCACCAAAAAATGTTGTTAGTGGGTTAATGATGTTGTTGTTTTTCCCAGCTCCCATATATATACTTTGTCAGTTTTCAGGAAAAATTGCCATAACTCTCACTTTTATCATTTCACTTGATAAAATAAAATGAAGAAAATGAAGAGGTGCATTGCTATTTGTAGTCAAACAGAGCACATGAATATTTTTATGTGAGCACAGAGCCACTGTGTTAAATTTTACGTTAATATGCAGACGGAGCTTATGTGCAGGAAAGGCTTAAACCTGCCCTCTTTGACTCATGGTTTTGTGGTGGGAAGTTAAAAGTAACAGGCAGAGAGCTTGATCTTCCAGAGGGACCTAGTTAAGAAAAAAGCAGCCTTCACTAAGAAAAATCTCTCATTGTGAGCTGCACTTCTGACCCTTTGGAAAGCTATTGTGCTTCACCATGGCAGAGGATTTTTTTCCTTTTTCTAATGATAATTCAGAAAATTATATCCGAACCTTGACAGACATTTCAGTGAGCACTCTTCGTGTTGATGTGTGATTCCTCAAGTTACTTTGCCTGTCTTCTCTTTACATATTAGCTAAACTCAGGTATGAATATGTCTATAAATATGTCTGTAATTGCTCTAAATTCAGACTATTCCTTACATGTAACCGCTAACAGTTGTGGTGGTCATTGATTTGCTTTTTTCCAGAACTTTATCTAACTGGGTCTATGAACTTGACAAGTGGGCACCCTCTGTGGTCAAAATATCTTACAAGGTAACAAAGATCTTTATCCTCATTTTTGTCTACATCTAAGACATTCTGATTTCTTCTGGCTGACTCACGACAAAAAGTCTTTCTGTCTTCCCCATGCAAGGGCACCCCTGCTTTGCGCCGTGGGTTTGTGCCTCAACTCCGCAGCGGGAAGTTCAATGTCTTGCTGACCACCTATGAATACATCATCAAGGACAAGCAAATACTAGCCAAGGTAAAAGAGATCAACGTATTTTCCTCTATATAATTCACTTTCTGCTTGCTCTCTGTTGCCATTTTGTACAGCTCATACACACATATACCCATTCTTTCTTTTTATGCCCCCGCCAACGAGGTGTTAGGGTTATTTAGGGTTACCCTTGTCTGCAATTCTGTACCTAATGGAATAAGGTCTATCTACCTGTCCTCAAAAAATGCTGCATGGAATTCAATGAAATTTCCCATAAATGTGTCCTCTCAGATGTCTGTTAAAGCATGGCTGGAATTCCTGCTGTGTATACACAATGGTGAAAGTACCCGTAACATTTGTGTAACATATGTGTTGGTTTGTTTCTCAGACACAGTCAGGGATTTTATTTTTTTTACTGGCCCCAGTATGTCCAGAGTTAGAAATGTTAGGTATTTTTGGAACTGCAATCCATCTGGAAAGAGATGGAAGAGAAGGTTTGCAGCATGAATGCCTGGTTGAAGACTCTGCAGGGACTCTATGATTTTGTTGCATAAATATGGACGAGCACCTCCTTGAAACGCCAACGCCTTGTTCAGTCCATGGCTTGAATAATTAAGGCCAGCATTTGATGACACTTGACTGAAATGATTCACAAAGCTGAATACTGCCGTTTAATTCATTTTTCCATATCACTTTAAACTGTGCGCAAACAATTATGGTAATGAAGGGAGGAAATAATGCACTTATTTGTATGCATTGTTGTGTACCCTAAGGTTAATCATTGCCATTTGATAGAAAATGATAAAAATGTTCCTCTCTGCAGCCACGGTTGAGCTCTTTAATCAAACATTTTGAAATGTAAATTCGACACGCTGTCTGTGTTTTTCACTATTCCAAAGGATCCAATAAGTTGTCTTCCACACACAGATTCGTTGGAAGTACATGATTGTGGATGAGGGCCATCGCATGAAGAACCACCACTGTAAGCTGACCCAGGTGTTGAACACACACTATGTGGCTCCCCGCCGCCTCCTTCTCACTGGTACACCACTGCAGAACAAGCTGCCCGAACTGTGGGCCCTGCTCAACTTCCTCCTGCCCACTATCTTCAAGAGCTGCAGCACCTTCGAGCAGTGGTTTAACGCTCCATTCGCCATGACAGGAGAGAGGGTAAGTACAAGGAGATTTACCCTGGTAATGAAGTCTGTTTTAATTTTGTTTAAAATATTAAACTTTTAAGGTGGATACAGGTCATACAGTAGAGCAAGTGGTTTTGACAATGCTCTTACTTAATTTTCTAGCCTGTTTCATCTTGTATTTGTGGTGTTGTCTTCAAAACACATTGTGTGTGTCCTTGAGGTCAAAAACAAGAAACCTGTACATTGCATTGGTCGCTGCATTATTTAACATTCTGAAAGTCATGGTGGCACTGTACTGCAGTTGCTAGCATTAGATTTCTATGCTTCAGCGACTAAAACATAACATTTTAAATGATACAATGTATTCTTTTTCAATGCCATCGCTGGTGCATTGCTACAATTTTGTGCACGTTGCTTCCATCAGCTGTTGAATAGTGGAATATCTGAAAGCAAGGGCAGGAATGTAGTCTGCTGTATCTGAAATAGATTTTTTTTATGCCCCTACCAATGGGGACATGCAGAGTTAACATTGTTTGACCATACCACCTATCAAACATGGTTTGATGGACAGAATGAAATTTCACACATCCTTTATCGGGGCCTTCATAATTGTTTTCTTCATTTTGCTTATCTTTACATTTTTAGGCACATTTGAAATAATGTGATTTCAAAGTCATTCTGCCACCTGCTCTTCTTGGAAAGTTCCTTGATATAACTTTAGTTGTGATTTGGCGCTATTTTATTCTGCCATGACAGAGGTTATAGTCTACCCACATTAGCACTAATTTAGTTTTTCCAGCGGGGCATCTCTGTCCGTGGACACACATTTTCTATTTTCACTTTTTACAAAGTTTTCAAGTGCTAGAGTTTAAAAGTCACTTTTCATGACTGACCATCAATTATAATAATTATTCTGCACTTACTGAAGAATGCAAGGAGATCATAATAACATTCACTGAACATTTCTGTTTAGAATTGTGAACTGTGAGTCGGTACACATTAGAAAAAAAAATGTATACATTATATCCTCATCCCTTATCTTTGAATATTATTAATAACGATAATAAATAAAATACAATATTATAAATGTAAGAATTATTTTTCTAAAGTAATAATAATAATATGGCAGTGGGCAGGTGCTTATTTAATATCCTGGTACCCTTTTTAAAGGGAGCACCACCTTATCTTTGTGTGTTCATTGAGGTCTCACTGATTACTGTGGAAGAACACAACTTTTTATTGGCCTTTTTATTGTGAGCAGCACAAGACACACCTGTGTAATAATGATACTGTTTAATCAGCTCCTTGATGAGTCACACTTGTCAAGTGGCTCAAGGGCGTCACTTTGTGTTGTGGTGCGTGATCACCTCATCTACAATTTGCGCCATCTGTGGCATTGTGTTGTGTGATCAAACTGTAACATTTTAGAGTGGCCTTTTGTCGACCATCCCAACGCACACCTGCATAATAATCATGTTGTTCAATCAGCATCTTGATACCACCTGTCAGGTATTATCTCCATCGAGGGCAAATGCTCACTGGTAGAGATTTAAACACATTTGTATACAAAATTAGAGGGTAATGCGCCTTTTTTTGTGCAATGAGAAAGTCTTAGATCCTTTACTTCAGCAAGGAAAATAAAAACAAAAGTGTTGGTTCATATTTTTGTTGAGTATACTGTACATATGAAAGGACACAGGGGAAAGCTTGATAGGGCTCATTGTGACAGCTAGACTCACTACTGACCACAACAAATGGTAAATGCAGCAAAAACTAAACAAAAGCTCCATGGCCAGTAGAAATCCATCATGAGGTAAGCACAAGGATTCAGGCGCAGTAACCCAGTAATTTTACTTTATATCAGGCTGTACTAAAGTTTGAAGGACACATCAGCAGGTCACAGTCTTTCACTGTGCTGCTTCATCCTGCTGCCTTGTATGCTCATACTGTAGGAACACAACATTGTGCGATGTATTTTCACATTTACGTTCTGACCGGTTTAGGTCGACCTAAATGAGGAGGAGACCATACTGATTATCCGGCGTTTGCATAAAGTGCTCCGCCCCTTTCTGCTCCGCAGACTGAAGAAAGAGGTGGAGTCTCAGCTGCCAGAAAAGGTGAGATTTAAATGAAATGTTTCTGCTTTAATTGTAAGCAACATGATTATTTTTCTTTACAAAACTGCTTTTATTAGATTAGTGTATTCTAATAGGAACATGTTTAACGTTATTCACCTGGGCCAAGGTGTTTTACTTTTTCTCACTTCATAGTCACGTATAACTGTACATGCAAGTTTTTATGAAGTTCATTATCCCATCAGGGTGATGCAGAGCTTGACATCCTAATTGAATGACTGAGAACACTGACAATCCAGGGCCCCGTTTCCCATGTTAAGGTCAAAATATCCTACAATCCATCTTACAAATCTTCTTAAATTTAAGACGTGTCTCCCTTAAGCATTGTAACTCTAGACACTCTCAGAAATGATCTTAGATTAATGAGTGCCTTCTACTCACCCACGGGAGGCAAAGAACTTCTTTAAAATGTCAAGGAACAAAAAACTACATCTTTTACTTATCTTCATCTTCTATCTTCAGACAGCCAACATTAGGAAGCTGTTAACGCCATGCACATGTTCACTTGCTCTGAAGTGCTGCTTATGGAAACAGGTTGAAATTTAAGAGCTTTTATTGAAAAAAAACCTCTTAATTTCTATGATCGTTATTGGGAAACAGGGCCCAGATTATTTTTAAATATACTGGTTGAAGTATTTGGAAATAATGGCTTGCCTAGGCTGAACTTCATCCTCTACAGACAGATCTTTTCATGCATATTATAGCAGGTTACATAATTTATGTACTTGATGTGCATTTCTTGCCCTCACATTCCCTTCTCTTGCTTGTGTTTCCCATCTCATTAACTGTTATTTTTCTCTCATGGTGTCAAGAATGAGTCGACTATGATCAAGGAATTGTTTTCAGCTCAAACAGCCTCGCCATTTAAAAAGACGCCCACTGTTTCACTGATGCATTGTCTTTCTTGTCATTCACACAGGTGGAGTATGTCGTAAAATGTGACATGTCTGCTATACAGAAGGTTCTGTATCGCCACATGCAGAAAGGGATCCTTCTCACTGACGGCTCAGAGAAAGATAAGAAGGTAAATATACTGAGACCCCTGCAGTGTCTGATATCTGTTATATCACTGTGTCATTCTGTGTAGTGTAGCTGTGTAGGATCGAGCACGCCGATGTTCAGTTTCCTGCTGCTTGACTTTTGTTCTATAATTGGAGTTACAGTTTCCCTGTGGAAAAAGCACAGTGAAATGAACAAAATAATTCAACTTCTGAGGCTATATCGTGGCTTTTAGTCTCAATTTAGTTTTGAGCGCTGTTGACTGTCTGTTATTCTAACCAGCCGGGCGTGAGGCTCAAAATGTGTCGGTTTTATACCGGCTTTATCTGGCAAGACTTTGTAATGATATTGAACTCCTCTAAGGTTTCCAGTGCAGTACAAGATAATTGAAATGGTTACAGTTGATTTTTTTTAATATAATAATGTATCAGATAATGTGAAAATAATGTGACAGCATGAACACAATTGTTTGTAGTGAAAAACCTACAAACAGTTAATAAATCTGCAGCTTTCCTTGGCTTTTTGGTTCGTTATAGTGAGTTTCAGCTCAGTGTTTTTTTGTTCTCTCTCACAGCTCTTATGGTTACTGGTTTTAGGAGTATGAAAATAAATTAAATAAAGAAGAAAGCTGTACATGTGTCTGAAAACAAATTAGGAGGAAAAGGGAACAGGATCTTTGAAAATGTAATCGCTCTTTAAAAATAAATAAATCATGCTGTACTTCTCCTTTGAACAACATAAATGGCAGAGAAACCCCCTCCGTAATAAGCAAATGTTCATGTTATAATGACCATCAAATTTTATACTGTGGTATACCACAAAACCGGTAACTGCTGCAACCTCGGTCAGGCCTGAATTCAAGATAAATGTCATTGTTTGATCTGGCTTTTAATTTCTCTTAAATGTAATTTTCTCCAGGGAAAAGGAGGAGCAAAGACCCTGATGAACACCATCATGCAGCTGAAGAAAATCTGCAACCATCCATACATGTTCCAGCACATTGAGGTGAGTGCTGCTTGCCCAAGATAACTGATACTGACTATTAAAAACTGAATTCTGGCACTGGGTTATATGGCACTAATTTCCACATAGCCCTACTATTAATCCATTTGTACATTTTTTTGTTCGTAACATCTGGGTTGGTGTCTCACCTTGTTTATATTCTAGATTGACTTAAGGTAATTATAGTACAACCTAGTTCATAGATCACCCTCTTACATCTTGGAATTTAAAGATTTGATTTCAGGAGAAAGCTCAGAGACCTGCCTGAACATCTGTCCCCCAGACCGCCTTATTTAAATGTCAGAGTTAGTTTGATCATCTCATCTTATTTCAACCAATCATTTGTCTGTTACAGGAATCTTTTGCTGAGCACCTAGGCTATCCAAATGGCATTATCAGTGGGTAAGTTGGATCCAATGGGCTTTTTGTCCCTTACCGCATTTTATTGTATTTCTATGATCGAAAGCTAGAAAGCAGTGAAAGTGACAGGATCATAATTTTTTTATGTGTGTTTACTCAAATACTGTTAACATAACATACAAACATGTATGAAGATTTGGTAACACTTTTATTACACGATTATACTCCTATATAGACATATTTAATGTTATTACAACTGTGTTTTACTTTTACGTTTTATTATTTGTTTAACACCAGGCTTCCCTAATGGGTGCCCACAGAAGTACTTATAAATACTCATAAACCTATCACTACGCCAATATATCTGCTGACGACTACAGTATAGTTTGTTATAAACATGTATTTAATGCTTATATAAAGCTTATAAATACTAAATAGAAGAAATTAAATTAAAATGTTACCTTGATTCAAGCTCACAGTCCCACTTAATGGTCAGATTTTAAAAATGTATTTTAAATGATGGAGGAAAGAAAAGTCTTCTGGTTTTAACAGGACAAGTTATGGCTTCAATTTTTGTTTGCTGTTAAAATCTGTGTTTTTGTGTGTGTGTTTTTTGTTTTTTTAAAAACACATAATCACAAACAAATACATTGACATTCAATATGTTTTTAACAATATTGTTAGCAGTGTTATTGTTTAATGTCTGTCAATGTCTTCTCTTACCACACCAGACAAAACTGTACACCATGATGTTTATGGACAATTCTGTCTCCAGTGTCCAGTGTGACAACATAGCATCAGGGCATTATTGTCCAGTTAGGACTATGGCTGTCAAACTGCATGTCGCAGAGATGTTGATGATTAATAAGGCTATGCTCACAGGGTAATAATGACCTATGTTGCGTGTTTTGTCTGATTAACTCCATCTAGGCATGATCTGTACCGAGCTTCTGGCAAGTTTGAGCTTCTAGATCGCATCCTGCCTAAGCTACAGGTCACCAACCACAGAGTGCTGCTGTTCTGCCAAATGACCACTCTCATGACAATTATGGAGGACTACTTCAGCCACCGCAACTTTCATTATTTGCGTCTTGACGGTAAGCTCACACCTCTGCTCATTCATCGTGTGACATCTTAATATATAATATAGACAATATAATTATTGGATATAAAGAAAATAAAAATAAAATATATTGGAGATGTTCTGAGCTGATCCTAAGGATTGGTATCGCACTTGAACCAGGGATATTTTAATGTATTATTTGAAATAAATGAAAGTCCAATCCTTTCTATATTGCACACTCCTGAGCTTTGTCCACCTAACATTGCCGACATTGCATTGGTGTCTGTAGTGAACCATAGACCATTTGTGAGGGAAGAAGCTCCAGTCACCAAACAGTTTTGGCTGTTTCTCTTGTTCAGACAAACTCCAACAGAGCGAGACCTCTCTCTAACAAATCACGTCACCTTTTATCGTATCATATATCAATAGTTTAAGCCAGTAAAATACAAATGTCCAGTATTCAAATGAAGTAGCAGGTGAAAAAAGGGTGTGTCAGATACAGTAGTCTACGACTGTTATTTAAATGTTCCAGGTACAGTACATTGAATCATATTTAAATCAACCCATAAAACATTAAACATCCGGGTAAATCTAAGTATCGATAGCACTTGGAATCACCAGATAGCCAGTATTTAAGAACTCAGACCGGCATCTGGGCCAACTTCATCTGGAATGTATGTAATATTTAAGACTTTGATTGAGACTTAGTGATGGAAATGCCTCTCCATATTCTTTGTCTATTATTTTATAAATCAGGACACCTTGTAGCATGTTATTGCTTACATTTGAGACGAGGTAGGGGAAATCTACCAACACACAGCACAGTGTCCATGTGCTGTGTAAATCCAAAAGAATTGTTATTATAATACAACATTTTTCTACCTAGTCCCTGCTCCAAGACACATGATCATAATCTGAGATTAAGTCAGTTTTGTTATAATCCCTTTATCCCGCTGTGTATTTGCTGTATTAAAAAGATTTCTTAGTGTATCGTTTCTAATTTAATTTGGCTCAAACTTGTCAGACTAAAGGAATAATAATCTGTCACACTGAGCTGCCAGAGAATTCCCGTCACATTCACTCATCATCATGCCTGCATTCAGCATCTCAAACAAAAGACAGTCCTATTAGCATCTAGCTCTGACATCAAAGACCCAAGTTCACTTTGGAGATGATATCAACTCTCTGTTATGTTCTCAGTCTTTTTTAAAACCAAATCAAATAATTAACAGGATACAGAATTTATCTCTCCGTTTTTCCTTGACTGTTGTCTGTGAGTGTTATTGATGAGTCAGATGATATTGATGAAGATGTTTTCCCCAGCTGTGAAAAAGGTAGCAACACATGGAAAACATGACATACTGTAGAAGAAGAGTAGTACAGTAGAAGTGTGGCCTCTGTAAATCTTAAACCCAACTGCAATAATTAACCTAACTAGTGTCATGAAAATCCATTAAGTAATTTAAGCGTAGTTGATAAAAATGCTGGAGAAAAAAAAGCCCTCAGGTGTATTGTGTTTCCACGTCTACTCCAATTTAATGCTTCATTCTCAACCCTCCCACCAGGTTTCATGAAATTCTCTTGAGTCTCTTTTGTTTTTTCCTGCTAACAGACAAACAAACAAACCAGGTAACAAACAAACATACAGACGGCGGTCAAATATAACCTCCTTGGCAGAGGTAAAAAGAGAGTCCTACTCTTGTATGTTGTTCAGGTTTAAATAAAGCGGTCCCGTACTGCTTGTCGAGCCTCACATCATTTTGCAGTGACTCACATTTGAGTGCTAAAGTAAAAGACAAGGTCAGGCAAGGTTAGTTCATCAATTTTGTGGTGAAATGTTTGAGTCAATTGGCTTACATTGCTTTTCAGACATTCATTTGGTCCAGAACCAAAGAAGGGATTTGATGAAAGGAATCAACAAATCATTTTGATAACCTTTTATCCACACAACATTTTCAGAAACATGCTGAATTCGGCCACTTCTCTCAGATGTGCAGCTGTGCACTGGAATCTAACCAGAGAAACTGGTCGTTGGATGTTTTTTTTAATCACGTTTTGAGCCCAGCTTAATTAGACTCACTCAATGCCCTTTTCAGCCACATCAGAGACTGTTAAATTCACCAGAGATGAGGCACAGTGTACAGGGAACATGTTTACTTTCCTGACATCAATGCGCTTTTTAGAATGATTACGTTTGGTGTTTCAGGAACCACCAAGTCTGAGGACCGAGCAACACTGCTGAAGAAATTCAACGAGGAAGGATCTCAGTATTTCATCTTCTTGCTCAGTACCAGAGCTGGTGGACTTGGCCTGAACCTGCAGGCTGCTGACACTGTCGTCATCTTTGATAGTGACTGGAACCCACATCAGGTATGTCCATCAGTAGATTTCATATTTATGAGCTGCAAGAACAGAGCTTGTGCTAACCATTAATTTTGCAGTATGTTGTTTATAGTGTTGACAGTTCTTAGTTCCTGGTGATGTCATATAATTTTGTTGATGCTCTTTGCTCTAATGCTGTTTACAGACCTAATCTAATCAAAAAAAATTTTTTTTAAAATCAATATTCAATCACTGATCTTCTTCATCATCGAGCTAATTACATTTCCTTTCTCTGGCTGGATGAATGATGCTCGCTGTTCCAAAAATATCTTCAATGTATTCAAAGTTCAGCAGCAGAAAACACTTGTGTCGCAGATGTGTGCAACATTTTCCACAACAGCCCAGGATCATATCGTATACAGCACTTTGATGTGTTTATAAAACCATTCCAAATTTCAACAAAGTTACAGAGTTAGTAGAAGTTGGAATGCAGATAAAAGTAGCAGGGAAAGCACCTTGACATAACAAGCCGGTAATTGGCTGTCAATTTACCGCTGTCAGCCTTTATAAGCAGTTGTTAAGCCAATTGAACATAATTAATGGTCATAGATAGCAACGTCTATTGAATCAGTATTTTGCCCATTTTGTTGTGGTTTCTCTTTTGTTTTTGTCTCCAACTTTCCACAAACAAGCCCGTCCACACCTGTGCAGTCCAAAGCAAAGATTGTTATTGTGCCCAAAGCAACTTTTTAGTAGATATTTTCTCCATTTATTTTCCATGTATGACTAGACAAATCTACAGTGGTATACTGTAAAAGTGGTACGTTTTTGCTCTCTTGTCTTTTTATGATCTTTTAGGATTAGGAGCACAAACTACAGACTTGGTGTTTCCTCATACGTAGGTGCAGAGCATACTTGCATAGATTAACAGCAGATGTGTGCAGACGCAGTGCGTTTCATCAGTTGTTTGATTTCCGCTTGGAGTGTCAGTGCTCTAACAGGCTACAGAAATGGATATGATAAAAGAGTTTTATCTTTGCTTTGATTTCATTCACTGACATAAATATATAAAGTATTGGTACAAAATTATCAAATGTCGAAAATAAGACACAGAAGGTAATTATTCTGGCATTTGCTCTCAGTATATGTTCATTACTTTTCTTTTTTAGGCAATGAAATCATCTTATGTTTCTCTTTTTTTCTGCTGTTTACAGGACCTTCAGGCTCAAGACCGGGCTCATCGCATCGGTCAGCAGAACGAGGTGCGTGTGCTTCGTCTCTGCACTGTCAACAGCGTGGAGGAGAAAATCCTGGCAGCCGCCAAATATAAACTCAATGTGGATCAGAAGGTCATCCAGGCAGGCATGTTTGACCAGAAGTCCTCAAGCCACGAGCGCCGTGTCTTCCTCCAGGCCATTTTAGAACACGAGGAGCAAAATGAGGTAAAGTCTAAGTTTGTAACTTGTGTTTCATTTGATACTTTTTATCAGTTATATTGGAAGGAAAAGCACCTCAGGACTAAGATGCGATTTGCGCTTGATCATGCTTTATTATATATAATGAAGGTAAGAGACAGCTCCTAAGAAATAATCCTCCTTCACCTATAATATTACATGGTTAAGTGATGCCATCTCAGGTATGTAATTGGTATTCGATGACATCCCTGTGCCGTACTTGACTGATCTGCTTTGAACTGAGAATGTGGAGCTTGTGTTTTGCGCTGTTAAAAAATGAGACTTGTTTTTCCTAATATAACTCCAGGAGGAAGATGAAGTACCTGATGATGAAACCCTTAACCAAATGATAGCCCGCAATGAAGATGAATTTGAACTGTACATGGTAAGACAAGCACACTTTTTTGTTGGGTATAATTGAGATGGAAATTGCAAGGTAAAATAAAAATAAAATAATTATTTTCTCCACGAGGAGAAGCTGGCAGCTGCTTCTACTCAAAGTAACTGTAGGCTGTCCTTCATATCAAGATTTTTTAAATTCAGTTGCCTTCAGACATGGCAACAAATCTCCATCTTTTTGCATAGTACATGTTAGGATTTAAAACTAATACAGAACTGTTGGGAATATACAGCAATTCAAGCATAATATGACCCTATAATATCCTATACACTACCTAAAATGTGGTGGTGATATCAGCGGGAGAATCCAATACTGATTTCTAAATCAATACCAATGCCATAGTTACCTGCAGTAGGACTGCTCTTAACTCATTGTTCCCAGTACAAATCCAACTTCAGGTTCCATTAATTTAGTATAACTCAAAAGATGCAAGAATTGCGTCTCCATCTACTGTTTGATCTGTTATGATTTCCCACTTTTCTCCTCTGTAGCGCATGGACATGGACCGACGCCGGGAGCACGCCAGGAACCCAAAGCGTAAGCCTCGTCTAATGGAGGAGGACGAGTTGCCTTCTTGGATCATCAAAGACGACGCTGAGGTAGAGCGTCTCACATATGAAGAAGAGGAGGAAAAGATGTTTGGCCGAGGATCACGCTGTCGCCGGGACGTGGACTACAGTGATGCGCTGACTGAAAAGCAGTGGCTAAGGGTAAATTCGAAGGATTCAGACACGGATCTAAAAGATGAAATATAAGAGCAAACACTGTGAAAATATACTGACCCTATAGTAATGACAGAGCAAACATGAATCGTGCACAGTGGCTGCAAAACTGTTGAAAAAGTGTGTTTCATTCCACTTCTTCTTCACTTGGCAACACTGAACTAAACTTTATGTGGGTAATTAGGTATTATAATACTACCCTTAAGCTGTAGTTTCACTTTTTCTGTCTGAAACAAAAAAGCTTTTTGTGGCTTGAACGTATTCATCCTCACACTGACAAATTATGAACCTGGGTCTCCTCCTGCCAAAGAATAAGTTATACACAAGTAGTTTATTTGTTTTGTTTTCCTTTTCAGTCACATTAGCAATGTGCCTCTAAATACTTTCCAACTTTCCTACTCTGTCTGTGGCTCTCAGCCCCAAGCCTATTTGGTCCTATTGAAGGCATAAATCTTTTAACTCACAAATATTTAGGGTCTTTTCTTAAAAGGCATAGTAGTTTTCCAAAACAGGTGTGTCGTTATCTATTGAAAGCAGATCAGGCCTTAACCGTGACTAGAATTAATGACAAAGTTAAGCTAAAGCCTGATGCTAGTGAAATCCAGTCACCCATACTAAATATACTGTGACACATTACCATGGAGAGCCATGTCAGGCCTGACTAAAAAGAATGACTGATTTTATTGACTGTGGCTCAGGTGTTTCAGAGAAACAAGAATAGGACAAAAATAAACTGAGAGACTGGGTGACATTATAATTCAAGGGCACTTTCACTGTAGCCACTTGTTATGCTCCAGGGCATAACTACAGGAGCTCGACAGCCAAAGTTAAAAGTACTGCAATTAGTGAAAGTACTTACTGCTGTCATGTCATTTATTGTAATGACTACCTCATAACAGCGATGGTTTGGAAAAAATTGTACATTCATTCACAGTTATCCCACAATTCCCAGCAATAGTGGACAAATTCTACTGAGAATTAACCCCGTCTCTGCTCTGGCTGTTTTTGACTCCAGGCCATTGAGGATGGAAACCTGGAGGAGATGGAGGAAGAGATTCGTTTGAAAAAGCGCAAACGCAAGAGACGTCTGGACAAGGACTCCTCGAGCAGAGATGATGGGGGCTCCAAGGCCAAGAAGAGACGTGGTCGTCCACCAGCAGAGAAACTCTCCCCAAACCCCCCCAAACTCACCAAGCAAATGAACACCATCATCGACACGGTCATTAACTACAGAGATGGGTAGGGAGATCGATTTACGTATGAACTATTCCACTACATCATTTAGTCTGATATGATATATAGAGGGGTTATTTCTTGTCTTGTATTTGCCAATCAGTAGCAAAAGAAATCTTTCCAATGCAAGTTTTAGGTGACACAGAAGTTGCATTTGCACTTATTAGTAGCAACAAAGTGCATTTAGGGCATTTTAAAAGTTGTTATTGTGGATCAGTCAATTAAATGTACTTATGTAGCACATTTCAAACAATTTGCATGCCATTCGAGGTGCTGTGAAGTGATTAATGAAACAAAAGAAGTTAAAAAGGATATAGAGACCAGTGCTCGATAAGATAATTTCACCATTGTATTTTAAAGAAATATTTAAACATAGGACTGATGTGATCCAATATGGGTCCAGGATTCTGATCCTGACCTATTACACTCATCAGATATCAAGCTGATGACAGCATGTGCCTATTCACATTCTATAGTGTGATGTTTTTATATCCTCCCCGGCTATAACACCAGTGGAGCTGGTTGTCAAGGATGCTAATGCAGTATCACAGGGCTTGATGTGAACTCGTTTGGCCGCGTGCCAAGGCATACACACTTTACGTTTGGGCAATTAAAATTAAAATCTGACGTACAGGGATCTGGATGCTAACTGATGATGGAGAATGATAGAGGTTTACTTTTTGGCCACAAGTTAACTGTTGTTCTGTTCAAACAAGGGCTCTGGTGCAATCCATATCTAGCTATCATATATCATAGCTACCAACAAATCCTGCATAGTTTGTATTAAATTACAGGTTTATTATTATTGGTCTAATTTTCCACCTCCAAACTTTCGTTACTCGCCATACTTCCCCTGTCAGTGAACTTTTGTGTGGGTGGGGTGAGGGAGGGGAGGACACGAGTGTTGTGACCTAGGTCACTGATTTTTGCCAACAGCTGAGTGTTAGTTTTCACTTTAAAAATCCAGAAAAGAATTCAGATGGAGTCGGGCTTAAATCAATGAAGCTGTCAGTAACAGCAACACGATGGCTCATGCTTGACACAAATAACTGCAAACTCAGCATGTTGATGGGTGTCAAATCAACACTACAAATCTATATATTGATTGTGCTTTGGGCTGTGAGATTGGCCAAAATTCTTCAGGGAGCTCAGATGTGCAGTAGCTGAACACATCGTGTGTAGACACTAATATAGTGACATGCCTCTTTCACTACATGGCCAGTATATATGAGGAGCAGTGTCCACTTTAGACCATTAGAGGGTCAATGGACAAGTCCTTTGCACCATGAAATCAATTTTACTTTTCTAAATGTCCATTAAAGTTTACTTTCCAAGCAACTTCACAGACCGGGAATGACTAAAGATCAATCAATCTGCGTCATACTATGTTTCCTGATCAAAATCCCACTATTACAGTGTCATATATTTGAGATTTTTTTTAAATGATCAATTTCATCTTATTATGATTAACAAAATCATGGAGTTTAATGATTTAAATCACAAACAAATGTGCTATTTAAGTCCTGTTGGGTTTGATTATCCTCTCCACACTTTGCCAATTCTAGACTATTGTTTTGAGACTAAATAACTTCCACATTCACAGTCAAAGGGAGCCACCGCTGACTGTGATTAACCCAAATGTGTCTGCTTTCTCTGTCTCTGCAAATATGTTCACTTAAATGCTGCTACCAAACAAATGGTGGTGGTGCTTGCAGGTGCAACACAAAAATCATCTGCCCAATTAATTCACAGAGAGCAGGAGACGAGCTAGAAGGCGATGTCAGATGTGTTTGTTTGGTGGGTAGGTTTCTGCAGTGATTGACACGTGCTGTCCCATGTGTCCCCTAATTCACCTCAGTCAGTATATGAAATGACTTTGGAAACCTTATTTCAGTTGGAACTTATTTGTACTGTGAACTCTGAGATCGGGCTTTGATTATCTAATGGAAAGTGCCGACACCCTCCTGGCATGAAGTCATGTCTGAGGAGCAGCACGGTGTGATAAACATCCTTGTATTCTAGTCCTGAGACTCAGTGTGTGAGTGCATTTCTGTGTGTTTCTATGGGCAGTTCTGTTGTAACTTCTTTTTGACCCATCTGCAAAATGTTAGGTATGTCTGTGATGTTAACCTGTGCAAGATTGTTCATTTGTTACTCAAATATGCACTGGCTGACTACTATACCAGAGCTTTTCCAGGAAACTGCTACCTGCCTTTCCAGAAGTCAGATTCATTCCTTTCTCAGTTGGCTGTTCAAAACATTTCAATCATACCTGTCTGGCATTCCTCTCACAGCTACTAGTTTACTCTTCACTGGAGCCAGATTAAGGTGCAACTGTGTAGATGCCTCAAATGAGCATGACAGTAGTTCCCCAGAACCCCTCTCATTCATCCCAGAGTCTTTCACAGATGTCAACAATTCGATCTGTTCTCGGTGATCCCCGCTGCTGTAGCACTCAGCTGAGAGACATCAAAGATTTAAAAACTCATTTTCAACAAATCGCCCACCTTTGTGGTTTCAGCACAGTTAACACAGTGGATCAAGACTCAGAGCATTTTCAGAACTCAGAGGCACAGCTGTGGAATAATTGTACAAAATCTAAGCCATATGGGATCAGCTGCCTGCTGAACTACTCTGCTGCTGCAAATTAAACCATTGGGTGGTATTTTATACTGACAACTACTATTTGAGCTTTTATTTTTCAAAGATAAATTCAGGAATCAATTTTGTTGATTGTTACAAAACAGGTCAAATGTGATTATTAATTTAAAAAAATACAAACATCTGATTTGAAAAACATGGGTTGCATTTCAAGCACTGTGTTGGAATGTTTGTTTCCACTAACTCACTCAAGAAGTTGCTGTGCTGACCTGTATCCTGTTTTCCTGTAGAAAAATCTAATTTAGAATGCATTCGGACATAAATCCAGTTGAAAATCTGTTTGAATTAATCTTAAAAAATTCACAAAAAATGCTTATTGTGTTTATTCATTTTGATAACCTGTTAATAGGGCTGGGCGATATGACATCAAATTAATATTACATTTATTTTCAAACCTTTACCTCCATTACGATTGATGAATGGTTATTTATTTTGTATGCTTTTGTATGCTCAAATTTGCCCTAAGTGGACAGACACAGCATTCTCTCTAGGTATAAGCTCCTCTCGCTTTTGGTAGTATAGTGAGTCTCTCTAAGTCGTCTCTTCCCATTTCCCAAACTGAGAGAAGTCATCAAGGAATAATTGCAGCTATAGAAAGTCACATCAACCTGACGCAGGGCATAACCACTTATATATCTGTGCTGATTCTAGGAGCATTTAGGGTCATAAATTCAATATCTATAACTATGTATTCATTGCTGAACAACCACCTGAAACTAACAATAGTTGTGTTTTCTAGATTGAACCTTTTACACCTATAGAGGGAGTGGATACCCTTTCACAGAATCTGCCATGTACCACTGCCATGTTTCTGCAGTAGCTGTACTAACAAAACACTCATCTACAGAGGGCCTTTCACATTATGTGTATTTAGTGGCCAGTGTAGGAGAGGGTGGGATTGAAGGATATTCAGTTGGTTGCAGTCCGTATCCACACTGCTAGACAGCACTAAATCCTCCACGCTGGACCTTTAAGGCTCCCCTCAGTTAAAGATTGTGCCCTTTTCATTCTTTCTGCAAAAGCCTCACTGACTTCTTTCGATTCAAAGTCTGTGTGTAGATTTTTGAATATTCATGAAAAAAGGCATTGAGATCATATATCCAGTCACATACAGTCCATTTACCGTTTATGATTGAATCAGTCCTTATGTCCACATAGCGCCGGGGAGTGATGGGATGTGCCGCTTGTGTAGGGATAGAAATTTTGATTGACATTAGCTGTTGATTTAACACGAGGCAGCAACATTCAATGTCCGGCAAATGTGCTCCTTCTCTCTGTCTAATGAAGCTCAGGTTAGACAGACCAAGCCAGGACAAGCCTCTCCTCCATGTCTTTGTTACCACGGCAGTAAATGAGACACAGTAGTGGACCAAAGGTTAGATGAGCAACCTTGTTGGCCAGGAGATTATCAGTTCAAAATCCCAGACTGGCAGGATAAATCTAGCCCCACTCTAGTGGCCCGGTGGCCGTCACAGTTTTTTAAGAGTGCCTTTCAGCCAGAAGAGGCTGGCTGCAGGGCCTTTTCATAAGGTTGAAAGGAGAGCAGGAGAAAGAAGACACTGGCATTCGGGGGGGGAAAAACACCATTTCGACATGGGCTCTTAGCAATAATACTGTAGCATGGTATATTAATATTTTCTCTTATGTTGTAGATTCATATGAAGACAATTACATTTGCACTACCCTACATTTATAAACTATGAATTTTAATACTGTATTTGCTAATATTTACAAATGTTAAACGCACATAGGACTGAAAAAAACTGACTACAAAACTTTCTTTGTTTTAAGCAATGATCTGCTTGTAAACAAGTGTGTGAATTTGTTAATGATGTGAAAATATTCTTTGTAACACAGATCAGGAAGACAACTAAGTGAAGTCTTCGTTCAGTTACCATCCAGAAAGGAGCTCCCAGAATATTATGAGCTAATTAGAAAACCTGTGGACTTCAAAAAAATCAAGGTATGTCAACTATGAGGAGCCAATAAATGTGAATGAGGAATAGGATGTGAGAGGATGATTTATGTCATATGGGGGTAGCAGATTATTAATGGATCGTCAAATGATTTCAACCAACTTCATAATCTATTAATCAAACATTTCTAAATGAAAATACCTGGGTGATGTTCTTTGGTGTCTGCTAATCGTAAACGATTCTAGACTGGACACAAAGTCACGTGGGGGGTATGTGAAAAATAATGATATGAAATAATGAAAAATAGTGATATTACTTTCAAAGTCAAATGGTCAAAAATATTTTTGAACTGCCTTATAAATAGACATGTAATCATAATTAATTTGAGTTGCGCAGTCGCACTGCTGACACAAGAAAGCACTCAGAGTGCAGACCTCCTTTTATTCTGGATTGCCCATTGCAGGAGGGACAGAAAAAGTGATTCAAAATCGGCAGCCGCACCCAGATCTGACTCAAAATTTAACCAACTCTTCCTGAGCCCAAGATCCACCACTACGCAAAAAGGCATCAAAATCAGCTGATAACTTTTCAAGAGATCTCACAGACAAACAGACAAACGAACGAACATGGGTGGTGACATAACCTCCTCCAGCTCTTGTTGGATGAGGTAATTATTCTCTTATATCCCCTCTAGTGTTCAGAAAATAAATATTACACTGCCAAAAATTAAAATGTTTTGGAGTTTTGAACCCAAAAAAAACAACAACAAAAAACAACAAGCAATTTGAAAATGTCAGTTTTGGCTTTTGGGAATTTGAAATGGCCATTTTATTATTTATGTCTATCATTTTATGGACCAACCAGTTAACTGAGAAAATTATCAATTGTTAATAATGATAATTGTTAGCTTTATAATTTTCCTTGTTTAATGATTGCTTATTTGTGTAGGGACAGTGCACAATTAAAGTAATTCCAGAGTTAGCTTGCAGCTAATTTAAACCTGTAAAATATTATTTGTTACTACTTAATTAATGAGGGACATGCTGTTTCTGCGGGCTAATGTTTTTTTCTGTCAACAGGATCGTGTGAGAAACCATAAATACAGGAGTGTGGGAGACCTGGAGAAGGATGTGATGCTCCTTTGCCATAACGCCCAGACCTTCAACCTGGAGGGATCCCAGGTCAGAAACATTTTCCATGTGGAAATGAAGATTCTCTAACTTACTTTTTTCCCTGTGTGTGCCTTGTGTATATCTGTAATGGAAAGCCTCACGTCTTCTGTTTGTCACTCAAGTAATCGTGAAGAAAATCAATTTCTAAGTCAATAGCAGAAAACCTGCATCACGTTGACAATGCAGTAATTGTTTATATGAGGAATAACTTCAAACACCTCTTCCAGCATTCCACTACAAAGATTTGTTTGGTTTTTCTGTTTAATATAATATAAATTGATTATCTTTGGGTTTTGCACAGTTGGTTTGACAAAACAAGGCATGTGACGGCGACACTTTGTGCTCTGGTTAAAATTCATACATGGATTCATTAGTTATTTGAAAACATAATAAAGTCGTCTTCTGAAGTGACCTAGCTTGCCTGTTTCCATGCGCCTTTGGTTTGACACCAATCTAGTCGTCCTCTCTTCTATTACTTTGGTAAGTTTCTAGGACAAATCCAATTCTCCCCAAGAAGGTGAGAAGGTGTCACTCTGGAGGCAAGAAAAGTTTGTCTGGACAGAGCACCTTGTCATTGTTTTTCTAAGGAAAAAATGTCCAGATGTCGTTATATTTAATGACTTATGGACTGAAACTATAGCAATCCCCACTTCCTGTAGTCAAAGACTAGTCATTAATTAAAGATCTGCAATGTATTTGTAGCCTCTACCCGCCAGTCCCTCATTAATGCTGAAATTCTCTTCTTTAATTAGCCCTATCTGCATCCCCCTTTTGTTCAGCCAGGCTCCTCTTTCCCATATTTCCAGTAAAACACATCAGTCATGTTATTCATGGAACCGTTTATTCTTCTCCCCCCCCCCACTCCACACAGATATATGAGGACTCCATCGTCCTTCAGTCTGTGTTTAAGAGTGCCAGGCAGAAAATTGTCAAAGAAGAAGACTCTGAAGATGACAGTGAAGAGGATGAAGATGACGAGGATGAGTCAGAGACGGAGGGTGAGGCTCACCATTTCTAGGACACGCATGCAAATACACACACACACACACACACACACACACACACACACACACACACACACACACACAGACACACACACCCTTGTGTCATCTCATTTCAATTCTACTGTGTAAATCCGGTGAATGTTGCCATGGTTTTAAATTCCCTGCCATCCCACTGGGAGCAGTATGAACTACTGTTGTCCTCAGACTAATGCACAGAAAGAAAATATAATGTAAAAGTAAAAGAGGGTGAAGAATATTAGCCTCTATTGACCCTTCAGTAAGTCCCACCTCTGATGCAGACTGGTAAATCATAGTGTAGCCTCAGCCTCCTCCGACCAGGGTCAGACAACTATACAGCTGGTGCTTCATAGACTTTATGCAATTACTTCAGTGTGAGACTTTGCATGTGGCGGTTTTGTGGATTTCAAGCTAATCGCAGTTAAACCAGCCGGGGCCACATGTAATAGTTACCAGGAGCAGCTGGAAGGAGATACATACATTTCTTTTTATTTATTAAATCAGTTATGAACTAGCTTTTGTATGCTAAACTTTTTCATGGACGCCTAACAGAAAACACAGTACAGTGAATCAAAAACAACAATATAGATTGATGGGCGTCTCTCTCTCTCTTAACCAACTTTATACTCTGCTGTCTTGATCACCAGTTGATGTCAATTAAACATTAAGAGGTCATTTTAGATATAGTCCTCATCTTCACATTTGTGTAAGACTTCTCTGGTGGAGCCCTTAAATCACTCCTCCTTTTTCTCTTGTGCTTTATTCAGCCAAGTCGGTGCGGGTTAAGATCAAGCTGAGCAAGGAGGCGCGAAGCCGTGACAAAGGCAAGAAGAGGCAAAGCCGAGGGAAGGCCAAGCCGGTGGTCAGCGACGACGACAGTGATGAAGACCAGGATGACAATGTAGGTCTACCACTAGACTGAAATATGAAAAAAAAAAGACAAAAAACTGAAAAGCCACTCTGAGACTTTCTTTTGTCCAGTTCTTGCTCTGTCACTCCACTTTTTCTCAACTTAGTTTCCTCTGTCACTGTCATCTTTGGTCTCTTCTCCTCTGTAGTAAAGTTCATAGAGACTGCTGAGTCCAGTCACATTACCTACTCACCCTGCTCCGGGTTAGTGTGCCGGGATCGGCTGCACTCTCTTAAAGGCAATCCATCTGTCACTAAGGAAACGCTGTAAATCACAGAGTTGAGGCAGAGCAGTAGGAGTACATCAGAAAAAAAAATCTGAGAACATTTTCTCCATAAAAAAAATCTATTTTTTATCAAAATCATGTGATGTGTGAAGTAAAGGCCGCTCACCCCTGTTACATAAAGCAGGAACGGGCATTCGTGGCACAGAGTGGAAATGACGGAGGCGACATTCTCTCTATTACAAGGCAGTGTACCATCATAATGATTCTGTAGCTGTCGTTCTATGGAGAAACGGTCGCATGATGTTGCTTTAATTGCAGTAGAATTGTTGGGAGAAGAGAAATACTCAAAGCATCTGTAGTCTGGGTCATCCAAATAAGTACAGTGAAACATACAAAGTGAGCTTTCTACAGATGTCTTTAAAAGCGCTTATATTAATCATTTGAATTGTGTTTACAAAGAAACAGACGTCGGTTTGATGAGGTTTGAAGCATGTGAATTAAGATCTAGGCATTTCATCTCAAAATCGATGCCCTGTTTTTAGCCCCGTTTTGTTTTTGGGAGACCGTATTTATTGAAACAGATGCACCTCACAAACTCTCACATTAGTTGGTGCAAAAAGGCCTACAATGAATTATTATTTACATTAACAATTGATCTGTCCAAAATTTCGACTATATATTAACTATATTATTCAATTAATTGTTTATTCTCTTAAAAATCAGAATTGTATAAACAAAAGGGCATCACAATTTCAAAGGGCCTGAGGTGATGTTGTCATTTTGGTGGTATTGTGAAACAATCCATACCAAAACCTATATTCAGCTTCTAATCATATAAAACTGAGAAAAGCAGAACAGCCTCTTTTAAAAAAAAACAAAAAACGTTTTGCCAGATTTGCTTGATGCATTTCTTCATTAAACAATTATGAACAGAACTATAAAATTGCTGTTCTACTAATCAGTTGTCAGTTTTCAAATACTGAAGTGTGATGCTGAATAATGGTACAATATAATTATTATTACTATAAAAAAAGTACACAATAAAAGTAGAATAAAAAAAAAAATTCAAATAAAGTATATGCCCTAACAACTAAAGGCATCTTATTCCTATCCGTGCTGGTGTGCCTGGAGAAAACCAAGCGGCGAAAATAAAAATGAAGTTTGTTTTCCTCGGATGACTTTTCACCATTGCATAAACAGCTGCTTCCTTTTTCCATCCGTGGCATAAAGTGTTCAAGTAGATGTCAATGCAGCACAGAACAAAATCAGTAAACTGATGGTAGAATCTGTAGGGAACTCACGAAGAAGTTCCATCAGACATGCCAGACCTCCATCCTCTAAATCAGAGTGAGCGGGGACGACAGATGAGGGAGAAGAGGGACGACAGATGGAGCGAGTGAATAATAAGCAGCCCCACATTACTCCAGCATTGACCATGAATTACAAACACGCAATATGCAACACAGAATTTTCCCAGCTGGGTGTGAATAAGAGGAAAAGGGTTCAAAGTTAAACAGTGTTTAACCTGTTTGCCATGACATGTTCTATTATGAGGCCATCTGCATTAGATCATTCATTATATTTTGTGTTTTTCCTCCTTTTCTCTGGACATGTACAAACAGTACAACATGATCTCATCTGCTAACAGCATACAATGTAAGCCAGAATCAGAAATTAAAGTCATGACGACCACTACTAATGTAGCCATTATGAGCTAAATTAGCACCATGTATACTCCTGCTGCATATCCTGTTTGTTGTGCGAGTAAAACCCAGCTGCACTTGTTCATATACAAAGAATAGAGACGTTTACCTGAAAGCAAACTCCACGAAAGAAACATGTCCTATATTCTATGACTGATGCTTTCTTCACCTGACCTTTAGATTCAGTCTCACAACAAAACCGTGAGACATAAAGGGAATGATATCACTTTTCAGTTACTTTAGCTTCCAAGTTCCATCAAGTGATAGTACTGCAATGTTATTGGTCTGTCCAACAATCATGCAAACTGGTCAGGTGTGCAGAGGTGAGAAAGTAGGTAATCTCTGAATTTTGTTAGTAAAGAGAATCACAAATCCTATGGGAGAAAAATACTCTAATATGTCATCTAACATTAGAATTAATCACCAGTACAAGTGCATATGCTACCATAAATACTTAATTTGAGATTTTATTTTATTATTTTTTTCAATTTAATGTTGCTTTATACTCCCACTGCTCTATATTTATTTGATAGTAACTAGTAAATATTTGATAGATTTTTATGAAAGATTTTATATTCTAAACATGTCTTTCAAAATTAGATACATTATCATAGATTAAAAGTATGAATGGTAGCTAAAATTAGCTTCATCTCTATGCTACAACATTAAACCATTGCTTAAGTTGTTACTTTTTGTACAGTGGAATACCATTTTATTGTGATATCGCTTTCCTTAAGTAAAATATCTGCATCTGTATTTGTTCCAGATCTGACAATTAATTTCTGATCAATTCTTGACAAAAGACCTCATAATGATATTTTACTTAACTTCCATTTTTTTTACACAACAGATAATATACATTAAGCTTGTGTTTACAAACACACACATATCTGTTTTTTTTGTTTATTTTATGTTTTAAAATTATCATCATTTATCATGTGAAAATCATGTTATCAGCATGTCCAGTGATGACGTAATGCCATATGAAGGGAGTGAGATGGCACCTGTACATGAGCGAGAGAGAGGAACTATGTCAGAAAAGTGTACAAAAATGCAGCTTTATGAAGATACAGACATTTTATACGGAAGACATATTTAACAAAGACAGATAGGAATTCAACTTGTGTTTGACCCGTTCACATAAGTCAGTAGAGAATCCATTTAACAGTGTCGTTTTTAGAATATCTGGTTTTAGGAGGTGCTACATGTCAATTTAATTGGTGCCCTGGTCTGGAGCCCTGCCTGCCAACTGTGATACTGAGCTGCAGGTTGTTAGAGGTTCATATAAAAAATTAAAAAAAAGACCTTCACCAGCGCAAAGCCACATTCCTCTGAATATAAATGCAGCAAGTAATTCCCTCAGTTGTCTGTCAATCACAGTATAGTAACATCGATGTGCAGTGTGTTCTAAGTAAAGTCTTTGTCTTTGTCACCTCACTCGCTACTTAACCACAGAGTAAAAACTAAACTTTGTCTCCTGACTCTCCGAAGGGTCTTTCATAACCCCCCCTCCCTCCATCAGCAGAGGCTGAATCCTCACAGGGGGGTGAGGATGTGAGGAAAGGGCATGTGCCTCACCTTCAGACTTACTTTCCTCTGGAGATCTTTTTTGTTTTTTAATTCTAATGATCTATGCCACCTCTCTACAGACGATAAACCTTCATCAGACAGCCTTCTCCTCACCTCCTCTCTCTGCTTGTCTGCCTTTAAATCTCCCTCTCCCTTAACGCTCTTTATCTCTCTCTCTCTCTCTCTCTCTCTCTCTCTCTCTCTCTCTCTCTCTCTGCAGGATCAGTCAGACAAGAGCGACAATGACTGAGAGGACGTGAGGATATTGTTTATAACGCGTATAAACAAAAGGACAACATCTTCCATTGCTGTTGTTTGTGTTAATGTTCTGTATTTTTCTTTTCTTTTACTTCATTGTCTGTCTGTGTCTTGAAAATGTATTACTAATAACTGATAAGCTACAGCAATACCAATCAGCTTATATTCCTGTTTTAAAGACAGTTTTGTAGTATATTTTTTAACTCTGTGCTTTAAAGATTTAAATTCTGTTTCAAAAAAAGTTTGGTCACGCTATACACGCTTTTGCTCTATTTGTACTTACTTGCTCGCACTTTTAGAAAATTTAATATTATTATCCAAAAAAAAAAAAAAAACATGAAAGAGAGGTGATAAAAAAAAGGCAATCAAATTTTGCAAGTTTTGTTTTATTAATTTTCTCATCTTGTGTAGTGCCAAAGGTTGGAACATGCAAAACTCCTCCCTCAACCGGTGATTGTTCAATCATTTTTTAACTATAAATAGGCATGGTAATCGATAAAACCTTGTTTTACCTGCTCTAACACAAGTAGCAGATGTTTGAATGTCCAGCATAAAAATCCTTTCAAATAAAATCTATTATTATTATCGTCAAATACTATCAACATTAACAGCATTGTGTTACCTGCTCAAACAAAACTGCAATCATTACCACGTCCACCTAACTAAATTACAGTGGTTACGTCTTTGGCCAGGAAACCCACCTTTAAGTAACAAGGCTACATCATTTTGTGGGGTTATAAGATTCTATTCTATCTTCAATTCTATAGTATTTCCCCACTGACTAGAGGCAGTACATATTAGTACATATTAAAGATTTCTTTTGCAAAATTTTCAATTGAAAGCTACAAGCACATGAAGAGGCTAACATTAGCTTAATAGGCTAGCCATAGCTGATAAAATATGCTGGTTAAACTTGTCATTTCAGCACAATCAATCAGTCAATACTGGCTAAAAATGAGAAGTCTGCTTTTGTCTAAAATAAACGATAAATGGATAAGAATTTCAACAGTAAATCCGTCGTTATTGAAAACTGAGGATGAAAGCTTATGAGCAAACACAATTTTGAGAGTCGGAAGAGTTTTTCAAGTCTATGTATCGTACAACTTGCACAACAAAATGTCAGTTTGGCTTGATTTGAAAATTAATTTGACATAGCTATGAATGCTGACTGCTTCATTAAAAAAAAAAGAAAAGTAACCATACATAATGTAGATGGCGCATCATTCTTGTAGATCTGTATTTCATTTGTACTTTCTTCTAATGCTTTTAAGTCAGAACAAAAACGTTTTGATTTCTCACTCAGAAAAATGTGTTTGGGTTCTTTTGACTGTGAAACTGGTCTTGGGAGCAGTATTTGATTTTAAGCATCAGATTAATGGGGAAACACCTTGTCTTGTAGAGTAAATCAGCATCTACTGTAGCAGTGTGTGTACAGTAGTTTTTTTTAAAGCATCAGGAAGCATGTTGCACCAAGTGGTCCTAAACCAACTGTAAAAAAAAAAAAAGAAGCAAATATTACACAGAACACAGTGTTAGGGATTCAAAATCAATTTTGAGTGAAAATGTATTGATTTACATTTGGATTGAGGTGTTTGTGATTCTGTGTTAGTTCTGAACCTTTATTTTATTGGTTTATATGTTGTTTGTAGCATGGACTTAATTGTCAATATAATGTGTACATCCTTTTTCTTTGTGTAATATGTGCTTGCTGACTCTCCATAAGTGTGACTTCATCTTTGCTTTCTTTGCACAGTGTCTTTGTGGTTGTATCTCATAGCCAAGGGCAAATAAAATATCACAGATTTTCAGCATAAAAAATGTTTTCTCGTTTATTTTTTATCTTGGCATCGAGGTTCGGAATTGTATTTATGTTTTTGCTACAAATCTAGTTTTTAACTCTCAGAACTGTGCAGCTGGTGCTGCCTTTTAATGGAGTTTAGATACAGGATGTCTGAAAGTACTTTCTGCTGGTATTTTGAAAGAAACTGACCTCTGATGGATTAATGGTTGCCCTCTTTTTCAGTTCCTATTTTCTAGTGACGCTGTTTGTGTCCCTGCTAACTACCATAACAATTACAATGTCTTAAAAAGTCTTAAATCTAAGTTAATCAAACTTACATTTTCCTGTTTCAGGTCCATCTCCTTTAGTTTTACTCATTTCAGTCACATGTACCACCTCAATGCCTGTTACCACAACTGTCTGGACACTATTCAGAAGAATGTTTGAGCTTTGAGGCTGAAAACAATTCATTAAATCTCAAGTGCTGCTCACAGTATACCTCACACTGATAACACACGTATACACTGCTATCGCCTTCATTGCAGGCTAACCTCACAGGACGATTGCAAAAATGTCAGTTCAGCTGACACTATCACAGATGGTAATCCTTGAATGTTTTAGTTATAATTACACTCATATCTCTTTCACAGAGTTCGCTTCTTCAAAACAGACAGCACAATCCCATCCACTCCATTTATAAAGCAAACTTAAAAACAACTGAGGTTGATCAAAGTGCTGTACAATCAAATAAAACATAATTTAAACTAATTAAGTAAAAACACATAAGAACACATCTTAAAAACAAGAACACAACTTAAACACTACAGCTCAGAAACTAAAAGATAAACAGACAGCAACCACAAAACTCTCAAGCTGAGTTAAAATAAACATCACAATATCAAAAATATGGACTAAACTTTTCATTGCTTTGACACAAAATGCATACTTTTACTAAATCTTGATTTGAATTTATCTGGTGACTCCTGACTTTTAAGATAAGCTGTACTTTGACATACTAATATTAATGCTAAATACAAAATTGACCACAGGTGCCCAAGCAAATGCAGCCCCATCAGTTAATTATGGGGGAGCAAAGTTCTGATGTAGCTATGTTATGTCCTTTTAAATCTCATAAACAGCCAATGATCCTTTTACTGTTCTCAGCTGACAAATTAAGAAGAACACATTTTTGGAGCACCCTTGAAGCAGATTCAGACTCCTCAAGCCAATTTTTAAATTAAGTAGGATTCCGCTCTTGCAGAAAATACTGAACCAATTTGCGAGTCAACATCGGCTAACTTTGCAAACCCGCCCACCCAACGTTGGCTCCCTGATTGGACAGGGTTCGGCTGTAAGTGTAACATGGCTATTATTTTGCATAGGCCCTGTTGACTTTATCATTTGGGATGTAGTGGAGCGTACACATAAATGCAACTTACCTGCCTTTTTCAAATGCAACATGCTTTACTCTCCTTTTCGTAAGTTTACCATATAGTATAGTTTAGCCAAATGATATTTGTTTACCCAAACAAATCTTAAAATGGTAGGAATAGTATCGTCTGCAAGCTAACACTGTGAGGCCTAAAATCAAATATAAAATAGCAATAAATATTAAATAGCAATTCTTCAAATCTTTTTATGCTCTCTTTGTTGTCTTAGCACCTTCAGTCCAATTAATCTAGACCACGTAAGTTGCTGTTATATATATGTGGTATAGACTCTGGGAGGACAGCCAAACACCACAATAATTATGTATCTTTCAAGTTTTCTCCCCCATTTCAAAACATAACCAGACATCCATGCCTGAGGAGATAAACTGTTTATTCTCTACAGTAGCAGTTTGTTTATTGTCTGAAAAGCCTGGTAAACAAAATCTGATGGAAGGATTCGTGGAAACAAAATTATTTTATCTGTGATGCTGTGTTGTTTCTCTGCTCAATCAATGGCAATCAATCATGTGATGTAAACTGTACCAATAAGGAAAATTGGACAAGAAACCTTCAATATGTTCTTGCTTCTACCACTACAACTGAATGACAGAATAAAACTGAGCAGTCATTGGAGACATTTGCAGCTCATAAATCTCTTAAACTGCATATTCCTCATTATCAATTCAGATGTTTTAATCACCAAAAACAGAATAATAATGAACATGTTCAGCTGATTCTGACAAATCCAAGTGAGGATACCCCCTCAATCCCATCACATATGGCAGCCTGGTAAGTGATTCTGAGTATGAGTACGATGCTGTACGTATCCCTCTAGTGTCATTTCTAGAGGCATCCCTCCAATATACTGTGTGATACTGTGTATATAAGTGTGAAGAGTGAGAAATGTCCTAGTCAGAAGGTGGTTGGGTCGGTTGGGTTGTAGACGGGACTTTCCTCAGGAGTGTCAAAGTCAAAATCCTATAAAACTTGCATTTCATAAGTAAAATTAATTACATTTTTAACTTGTGTCACATGTTTGGTGATGATTTTACCTAACTAGCATACTTATTTGATCTTTTCTTAAATCTAACCAAGTAGTTTTTGTGCCTATACCGTGACCACACTGCAGCTATTTTAAGGTTAGTAGCAGTCGAAAAGTCATATGTCATAATCGGTGAAATTATTGTCAGCAGGCTCATTTGGAATGGCAATCAGACTTTGCATGTTGCAACTTGCTGACATGACCACAGAGCCCAATGCAAGCTCTAAAACCAACGCTAGAGGGGTAAACAAGAGCCTCTTATTTTGAAAGGTTTATGGCTACTGACCTAGCTGCAGAGTTGAGCGTGACTTCATCTCAAAGACACGTCCACATTTACATGTCCTGTAAAAAAAAGAAAAAGAAATATTTAGTCTTGCATTGATATCTTCCTGTGAAACATTAAAATGTTTTTTTTTGATGACTACCAAATCTGACAATACACACCCACGCGAGAAGTAGATCGGAGGTCAGTTCTTAAGATGTTCAGAGGACGCACAGAGTTGCATCATAGATTCATCTGGCTGATCCTAAGAGGTTAAATAGAAAGCAACAGGACTTCTTTTTTGGTTTCAAGACCATTCATGAGATTTGATTTGCTTTCTATTCAACCTTAGGATTGCCGTGACCTGGATGATTGAGAATCTACATTCATCAGGCCTATAATGTGGATTTGTCAATAGCAGGCACTACTACTGCTCATAAATAAAATTTAAATCTTTGACCAAATAAGTCAAAAACCCTGATTTTTATATATAGGCTTCAATATCATTTCATCATAAAACCAATTCAACTTTGCTTTATTCTAATAATTTTCCGATGCCTACTTCTGTGCGCCTCATAATCACACCTGTCTAAACCACTGCAGGGATCCGTCCACCTACTATCGGGTTTGTACTGTATTTCATGCCTGTATTATGAAGCTTAGACACTGGAGGGCAGAGGAATGGCCGTCACACTGTACAGCTGGTCCGACCCTCATACTCTGCCGCACATCAAAACAGCTTTTCTTTTTGTATTCCTACCATTTTAAACAGAGCTTCACTAAGCCAATTCCCCCTGAAGAATGACCATCCATCGGCCCCTCCTTATCTCCCTCTTTGAAGTGCCGGGCTGTTGGGATAGACTTGAGCCCAGGAAGAGAGGGGCAAATTGGATGATAATCATTGTCTGAGTGCCAGAGATGTCAGCTGGAAAAAGTCAGCTGCCAGTGCAATTTCTGCTATTCCTCTGTAGCTTTTGTCTAGAATCATCACATTCTCCAAGCAGCAGATGCAGCTTGCAAAGTGATTCAGGGAATTTTCCTTTCTAATGACTCATGAACGTCGATATGAAAGGGCCAGGTGCTCCCTATTATTGGAGTTCAGTATTAGCTGGTGTTATAGCCCATCCACATTTGAGGCGGGAAACAGGCGCTATCAATGTAAATTCTTGCCCAACTTAAAAGGCAGAGTGGGAAAAGGCTTTGTGTCCCTTCGGATTCCTCACTCACTATCAGTTTAACGCATGATCGAGGAAAAGGCTCATTTTTCTGCAGCCCTGAGTTCTGGTGAGCTGAAAGGCTGCATGACAGACACAAGAACAATGGGGGTTTTCATGTACAAACAGAACATGTACAGCATTGAAACAGCATACAGTATGTCCTTGGTTCTTGCAACAATGATTACTGATGGAAATGTCAGTTTTGGGCTCATTGACTGAATCTAAAAATGTCCCTAAAGACTATTGTTGTCTTAAAATTGCTCATTTTCTGTCAGTCAACAGTCCAAATGTGAAACTTATTTGATTTTAAATGGTTAAAAAATGGTTACAAATTCTCATATTTGATAAGGAATAAGGAAGGATAAGGATAAGGAAACAGCAAATGTTTGCCAGTTTTTCTTCATAGAATTGTCAAAATCATCGGTAAATTATTGACTTATTAATCAAATTATTATTTCAACGTTCATCTACTCTATACCTTTTACTAGCTCGTCAATGGTACTGCACAGACCAGTGAAGACAGGGATGTAATCATACAGTCAGACAAGATCTAGCATAATACAAGGTTTTGTGATTCTATACGACTATAATGTTTTAACAGCATTGGAGACACGACTACAAATCATTTTAATAATAGAAATTTGGTGACATTGTTTTCACTCACTAGAAATCTGTGCCGTTCAGATGTTTCAAAGTTTAGCTGGCTTCTATCAGGACAGGTTTACCTCAACCAAATGATCAGAATAAATGTTGGCACTTTAAGTCTCTGCAAACCCCAAATATCTTGAAACTTAACATTTCATTTTTATGTTGTAACATAAGGTCTGGTTAGGCTTAGGCACTAAATCTACTTGGTTGGGGTCAGGAAAAGATCATGTTCTTGACTAAAATGTCCCTGCGTCTCATCAAACATACCTGGTATGACAGCATCCATCTCACCAAAGTTCCACACCACCACCATCTCCTCTTCCTCCTGATAAGAAAGCCAGCTCATGTATATATATGTGTTCTGAATGTAATATGATACATATCGTATAAGACTATCATAGAATACAAGTCATATCATGTTTTCTACAATATATCTTTACTGTCAACATTTTATTGTGGAGACTGGGCTGGTTTACATCCATTTAGGTGCAGATATCACATCTTTATTCAATCAGTTTATGGCTTTTTAAACTAAATGTAATTTGGTCTGGCAATGTGAGAACGACACACTTAACCTTAACCTGTGTACTGTTTTGTACTTGTTGGTAATGACTGCTGTTTGTAACCTAATTTCACTTAACATACCTTAAGTTTCATCAGCGAGTGTGCAAGTTCTGCAAATTAAA
Source organism: Chaunax sp. Z400 (assembly GCA_037577475.1). Classification (NCBI taxonomy): domain Eukaryota; kingdom Metazoa; phylum Chordata; class Actinopteri; order Lophiiformes; family Chaunacidae; genus Chaunax; species Chaunax sp. Z400. Next base: position 20,535,157 of record CM075187.1, on the reverse strand, counting down.
TCCTTAATAATTTGAGTGAATATTGGATTGGTAAACACAATATTTCAAATATCACAATATCACAACAGCCCCTTCCTGGCTACCATTATTTATGCTGAAGGATGACTTAATGTGTTCTGCTATAGAACAACTACTGGTGTATGGAGAGGTAGAACCTCCATCATTCTGTGGTCAGATCCACACACCACTGCTCTAAATGTGCCTGAAATATACAGAAATAAAGTGTGAACCATGTCTGAAAATTATGTAGTTGTAGAAAAAGTAGAAAAAGTTAGACGGCCATCACATATAAGATGTTTGAACACAAATGAGGACTTTTTTTTTTTTTTGTTCACAAAGGACACCTATTCTTTTTGAAGGGTGTTTTCAGAAACAGAGAAGGTACTCAAGAAAGCTGCAACCAGTGGTGTTAAGAGGGACAGGCTGAAAACAGATGTCTGTCTGGCAACAACAAGCTTTTCATCCACTCAAGGACATAATTTCCTCTGTGGATTGAGGGACACGTTTCACTCAAAATCACTTCAAAATCCTAGTTCCTCACCATCATCAGAAATTTCATTCAGAAATTATCTTTCTATTCTCTCTTAACATTTTGTGTGCACTTTAACTTTGGGTTGAATTCCAGATGACAGAAAAGAGAAGGTCATACAATGAATGGACTGGGTTTTTCCCCACGGATTACATTCAAGCTTTCTCCTTTAGAAATTACACAGAGAATACAGTTGATCAATGCCTCTCAGTTCAACATAAAATTGTTCATCATTTGCTGAGAGGATTTTGAGAAGAACTAGCTCTGGCTTTAGTTCTTAAAATAAAAAAAAAACTTATCTTCCTACATTATGCATAGATGAAAAACATTCTTGTTTTCCCCACACCTATCGATCGGCTTTGAGCCAGGCTTGATCCAACTCCACCGAGTTCTGCTCTTCAGATTCCTTTTCTATTGTTACTTTATGGTGTCTTCTGGGTGTCAATGCTTAGTGGTGTGAGCCTTGAAATGTCCAGTTCTGCTGGGTTCACTCCAGTTTATCTCTGCAAAGCTGTATTTAAAGTGAAAGAGAGATATTTGTCCCAGCTTTCATGTGTTTCTTTGACACAGGAGATGGTTATGGTGGCTTGCCAAAGGGTTGTTGATTTTATAGGTTTGTAAATTTGACAGGTTTTTACAAATCGATATTATTCTTCATGAATCCAAACTCATCTTGGGCCGGTATGCCAAGATTTGTCATGTGTAAGTTATATATATATATGTATAAATGTCCTGATAATGGATGGTCATGGAAAGGACACAAGAGTTCACCACAGACATGAGTTGGTATATAAACTGTGTATGTAATAAAGTATTCATTTATCAAACTGCATATTTTCTCTGTGCCTAGTCTGGCTCTTGCGGCTTCACTGGAATTTAGGGTTACCCCACCTGCTAAATCCCACTTAAAGCCCTGACAACATGGATGAATGAAAACCAACCTTTTGTCCATCTTTCCAGATTATAACAATTTTTTAAAAATGATTCAGCTTTAATATGTGTGTACATTAACACCATGTAACGATTCTCTCTGCCACCAGTGTGGGTTTTCTCAGTGATGCACAGCGATGGTGACTTTTCCACAACAGATTTTATTTTCAACAATAAACCCTACTTTCATTCATAAATATGCTGTCCAAGCTTTTCAGCTTGAAGCCTGGTCATGTCTCTGTCTCAGCTCAGCTCCCTGTTATAATTAACTCTCTCTCCCTGACACTGTTCACTGAACCCCTATCACACTCTCTCTTCTCCTGGCCAACCCCCACTACCACACACCATTATACCTATATTGGTATAGATTATGGGTAATATTCTGTACAAAGTCTGAACCCAAACTGGATACAGTGGAAGTCTGCAGAAAGTCAGGTTGAGGCCATTTCTGGACTTAATTAAATATTATTGGCGTGCATGAAATCATTCAGAAGATAAATGAGGTGAGTCATGCGGACATGAGTTGAAAGGTTTCTTAGATGCAAAAATCTCTGTTCTGGAACATTGTCATGTTTTGAGAGCTGGTCTTCTAATTAATAAAAAAAGAAAGAAAGGGTGTTTTAGACAATTAGACTTTACAATGAATTTGGACAAAACATTTTAGGATTTATTTTATTTTAATTATTTAATTATCTAATTTATTTATTTACTGAAAAGCTAGTTAACATCAAAGGCAGGACAAAAGGTAGAGAAAGTTTTTTTTACATATATGTATGCTGTGCTGTGTTTTGTGTTAGGATTTTTTTTTTTTCGTGAGTCACACCCTGAACACAATTATTGGAAAGATGAGAGTCTCATGTATCATACTCTATGTTCATACAGCAATAATACAGTAATGAGAATTTTCACATCAGCTTTTGGAAAAACTTCCATGTAGCACTAGCGTCCCAAAGCAGGAATGGGGGGCCGGCTTCTGTTGTAAGGCGCTTTGCGTGGTTGATGATAACAGAAAAGTGGTATATAAATGCAGTCATTGTGAGACAACTTTTTTTTAAATGGCCATAAACTTAAACTGATTTGTTTCAACTGACCTGTTGGATGAACTAATAAAATACCAGAGCCTCACCAAGTTATTACATTTTTTCCCTGGAGACCATAAATGTCTGTACTGAATTTCAGAGCAATCCAAACAATAAGATGTTTATAGGAAATGAAACGTTTTGAAATTGTTGACAGCTTCAAATGTCTCAGATCAAATTGGTCAATACATTTAGCTTTGACAGCCATCTGTGAACTTGAAGAACTCTGTCACCTTCCTTCTCCTCCTGGTTTAATGTTCAACTCATCCTGCTCTGCTGCTCCACTTGTTTCATCAGCATGTTTACACTGGATGAAAGGACATGCACAACAAATGCTGCTGCCAAGATAATAGGTCTCCCACACCCAAACTGTCCAAGCACAATTGTAGGGCACTCACATGTGTTGTAAATTCAATAGCAGAGAACATTACATGTCCACCTATATACTGGTCAATGAGGTGCTAAAAGCCTCTGGTACCCACAGCCCTATTCACTGTGAGGGAGTCTTGTTTCTACAGTATGTTGTTTTGCCATGTTTTTGTCCTGTTGTACTTATTTCATGTATTTGCCTCTGTTGTTTGTACTGAATGTATTGGAAACTCGTTTGAATACGAATATAGTACTGGCACATAATAGCACAACGTAAAAGTGCTCTCAGTTTTGTACACTAATGGATTCTGCTGAGATGATAGCAGATTCATTCTTCATTTTATATTCAACATCATTTTATTATTTTCTATTCCTTAAACTCACAAAAAAAATGGTTGGACTTCAAATGTGTATTCTCTATAATGAAATCCAACAATTTAGTCAGATCTTGACTCTTGATTATTGCTGAAAATGACTCCTCTTTGCTAAAGAAAATTGTGTTCAAATACTGTACTGGGTCAAAGTTGAACCTGTCTGTTTGGGTAGTAATGTTGTTGTACCTTCACTTTCACTCTCAGATAAGTCTGACCAACAATACATTTGGTTTACAGGTTTCAGCTCTCTTCAGAACCAGAGCAGGACCTTTAGAGCCTGAGGGCTTTGATTTCTACGGAGCCCCTAAAGGGACATGAGCAAAAGAAAAAATCAATATGTTTTTCGTGCACACAGGAATAGTTTCTGGTATGCACCTGATCCTTTTCCGTTTGCACCAGAAACTTAAAGATTTTTTATTTTTATTTTGCCCATGTCCCTTAAGGGGCTCCGTAGATTTTTACTATGATGGGGAATATCAAAATAATGGGGATGCATTTGAAGACAGATGCGTGTATTTATATTACTAAAACATAATTTTGTAATATGACAGTAAAACCATCTTTGCTAAATGCTGCTTTTATATTTAATAAGTGAAATTGATTTTTTTTTTAAATCAGTTGTCTTGAAGTAAGTTTTATAAAATTAACTGTCCACTTGTAAACCTTTACTCTGTGTAAGCTATTTTGTTGTGTAAAAGTGAACTCCACTTCCAAATAGTATTTTTATAATATGCTTTTAGATGTTTATAGATATATTTTGGTCATTAACTATTTTATCACACTGTTCTGTGCAGATAAGACATTAACTTTGTTTTTATTTATTTATGTGTGATTTTATACTGAATGGAAAAATACTGGAAATCTCTGTTCAAGTGGGTTTCACAGGACACAAAGAAGCTATCAGTTTTGGTGAGAATATTTGTTAGTAAGGGATGTGGAGGAAGTGAGGAGAAAGGAAGTAATAACTTTCTTTCAATAACTGTAATAATAATGAATGACTCACAGCTGCCAGGGCTCAGTGCACTACAAGCATCACCTCTCAGCAGCCACCATTAGTCACCATTTCCTCCTCTCCCTGCAATCAAGTCAAGATCAACCTAAAATGAACACAGAATAACAAATCAGAGCCTCATCTTACAGAAAGCCGACATTGTGATGTATATTTTGGTATGAAATACTTATCTTACAAAGGTAAATTCAAGATCTGTAAAAATCGAGGTGCTTGGTTGGCATTGTTTCCTCACTGCAAGAAGGTTCTGGGTTTGAATGCAGACCTTTCAGTGTGGAGTTTGCATGTTCTCCCCATGTCTGCGTGGGTTCTCTTCAGCTCAGGTTTCCTCCCACAGACCAAAAATAGTTGGGAACAGCTAATTTCTGGGTCAGCGCTTACGGTTAGCGTTAGCCTAAGATAAGGGCTAGTATTTATTTATTAAATGTTCCCCTACTTCTCTTTCCTAATTTACAGATTTTTATACATGTTTCAAAATAATATTCAAAGTATTCTTTGTATCCATTTGAACCCTTTTTAAAGTTTGAATTTTTGCTTTTGTTAAATTTCTATGTACCTTTTATTGTTTAAATAAGAATTTCTATACTATTAAAAAAATCTAAAAATTTAATTCTTCAATTGTTCAGTTGTTAAAGTTTTAATTGTAAATGTTTGTAATTATAAATGACAGTAAATTTCTTAATTTGAGTCATTTTTATTCTGTGCATGTTGTTTGGTAAGTATAAATAAACTTTATTATTATTGTTATAAATATCAAATATTTTGTATATGTCTGTTTTTGGCTGTTAGAGAAAGTAGTCAGAATGATATGACTGAAATCTTTGCAATTTACTAAAATCTTTATTTATTGTGTCTGTTAGTTGTTCATATTGTCATCTCACATAAATAAACTGCCACAAGAGGTGATTGACACTTGTAACACATTAAGAGTTGTTACAAAGCCACACACACAGGAGAAATTCAAGTATATTAAAACGGATCAAGAAAGATGCGGCTTTGACCAAAACATGCATGCATGCACCTACGTGATCGCGCTGCAGTCGTCCCCACACACTAAACAACAAACCACATGCACAGGCAGGAGAAAAGGAAGTATATTAAAATGGGGTAATGTTTTGTTGAAATTCATAAGCTGTTGTATGGACATGAATCAATTTGAAACATTTGTCAGGACTGAGACACTTTACATTACAAGTGTACATGCGGCAGCTTAATCCTATAATAAAAAAAATAAAAATCTGAACTGTTACCCATTGCACATTTTTATCCTACCTGAGGAAAGCACAGGGGCATAGCAAAGTTCCTGTTTCCACTCCACCTAAACTGGTCTGCTGTAAATCACCAGTGTCATCATTCTGGACAGAATTACAGAAATTCACTCGCTGCTATGAGGAACTGTTGAACTTCCATCTACTCTGACCTCAGTACATCATCACTGAAAATAATGCATACACCCTTAAGTCAAAGCACATGCTTGTCATTACAATATAAATACTCGCTTATGGCGTTGAACCTTTGATAATAAATCCTGTGCTTTACTTATCAAACCTACTATCATATCTAAGTTTTAAATGTTCAAAGTTCGTAAAAAATGTGTAAATCAGGCCTGGCTGTCATAACCAATTCATCATACATGACTGTAAAAGTTAGACTATGTGCTAGTGCGTTTACCCTTGTTGGTTTTTACTCAACCAGTATCTTTAAACAATTTTTTCAGGGAAGCAATTTTTCTCTACAAATGTTTTGCAACAATATATTCCATGTCAGCTTTAGTTTTAAGTTTATTCGATGTTTATTCCACTGCTTAAAAAGCACAATGGGGTCCTCATAAATCAACTGGCACCAACCACCCCAATATTCAGTGAACAGAAGGGAGCCTTATATACCAAAATGTGAGTTGGGCTGTGAAAAAGGTCCAGAGGTGGTGATAGAGAGATTATTGAATTTGAACTCTATCATATTTGATTAGGAAAGTGAAAGAGACCCTCAGTGTTTAGACCTTATCAACATAAATATGTGCAGTTTGCCTGACTTCAAGTAGATGTTTGGCTCCAAGTTTGCAATGTTTGCAATGAAAAACTTTATTTAAAAAAGGACAAAGCTGAAACAAGGACACTGTCAGAAAACAGATAATATCATCCAACTGCAGTGGCAGAGAGCCTTCAGTGTGAGTCCAACCTTCACCAGCACAGAGAGGAGAGTCAGCAGCAGCAGCAGGTTCAAATGCAGGTGTAAACATTTGGATGTGCACCACCTACAGGCAAGAAAAGTCATTCTTATTATCACAACTGCAGATGTTTTGTGTGTGTGTGTGTGTGTGTGTTTGTGTTTGTGTCTGTATCATTATGGAAAATCTCAACTTTTAAGTCTTAAAGTACAAGAAAACAGAAATATCAGCATCTGCAATTGACCACTGACCAAATTCCTTCGTAGAAATTCTCTAATATGATCAAATTCTCCAGAGCACCTACTGTACTGAAGGGACCTTGAGAGGCTGTTTTTGTCAGGTGCTGCATCCCGTGGTCAAGACTGACCTTTACATCTGAACAGAAAATAAAATATAGCGTTTTTTTGTACAGGTTTCAGGAACAGTAAAGGTATCCAGATCTCTCTGAGTTTATTTAAAAAATGTTGAGTCGAAGTAACAGTTTGAAAAGCACAGAGAATGTAGGAACCTTTTGACTGACGAATAGGGTTTGAAAAGCTGGAGTATCAGTCCTTTTACTGACAAATGATCTAAAGCTGAACATTCACTGTGTGATTTTAGAATTGTTTCATTTCAACTTATACTTTACTAGTAAATCACTTGTGATGTTATGCCAAAGCTCAATATTTATGTGTTCACACTGTATAGTTCAATTGTCAACCCACCACCTGACTGCTCACTTGTGTACATGTACAATAAGCCTGTTGGCCCCTGTAGACAGGTCTCATTATTGACATTTGTCAATAGAGATTCATTTGAAAAGACCCCAAGGGCAAATAGAAATTTGTTTACTCTACAAGAAATAGCGGTTTGTTTCCGAGCTAAAAGCTCACTATGCATACAAGGCAGGGACGTACTGCCTCGATCATCTAAAGCACACCAGCTATGTTTTACTGTATAGATTGTAAATTGTTGGCAGGGCACTTTTCAGACATTCTGTTGTCCACTAGAAAAAAAGCACAGTTTGGTGAATCGACTCACGGCTCTGCTCTGAGGAGCCGACAATGACTAACAACATCCTCTGAAAGGTCTTGACGGCCAGTCGGGAGCAGATGATCGACCTCTGATTGCTCCTCACTCCTGCATGACAAAAGATGTCTGACAAAGCTGGAATTCGGGTTGACTCTGAAATGAGATGTGTGGCTGAAGAATCTGCTAAAGTATACAAAATTAGTGTCCAAGGACACAGATGCCCTCGCTGCTGGAAAAATTCGACCACACCCTCCATCAAAGCTGAATAATAACGGAATGACATGCCTCAGTTCAAATGTGCCTCGAATGTGAAAACAAGCAAACTGAAGAATGCAATGAGATGCACACCTTTTGGGCATGTGTGAAATGTTTACTGAATTATGCCCAGGGGTTTTTGAGGAGATGTGGATAGACCATGTGACATATGGAAATACAGATTTAAGAGAATGGCTTACAATAGTTTACTTCGTTTAAAGCCATCATTGTGTGTGTACGCACAGAGCCGTAATAGTTACACCGGTGAGAATCACTCAAGATCCACCATTGTTTGGTGGCTGAGCTCTCACCTTAAAGAAAACAGTGTGTTTTCAGCAGGACGAGAGCTGAGCACCAGAAGGCCCGGTGTGTGGACAGAGCTCAAATCATACATGCATTCAATAGTTGCTCTGGAGGAATTCAAGGCCTGAAAGAGATGCAGGATTAGAAATGTTTCCCACAGGTGGCTGGATGGTAGAAAGAGACGCGGCAGCCTGTTGGCTCAGCAGCTCAGCCTTCTGATAACATTTACCCCACAGCTGCACCATCTGGCCTGCTATTAATTGATCTTTTCATTAGGGGGCCACAAATGTGCTAGTCGTATGAGCCAACAAGCTCTACCAAACTTCTCACAGCCATGACAAAGTGAGTGGATGTTATATTTGTGGCACTTATTGTAGTAGAGTTTTGAACATCAGTACTAGGCCTATAAAACTAAAGTTCACCCAGGAAGACTATTCCTATGTACACTTAGCCCATGGTTTATTTGTCATACAGTACCTGCCTGCCATTCACACCCCTCATGTATGCTCAGTGTTATTCTCTTAATTCTTTCTGCTTCCTGTCAGCCTGGGGCTGTCAATTGAGATATCAGATGATTTCATCAGCTCCTCACATCGACACACCTTCATTGTTAGCCTATCATCTTAAATGATGATCTGCGAATTTCACCTCCTCTTGCTGTCCTTTCCCTTGTATCATGAAGCGTCACGCCTGTCACCTCCAGTAGCAGCACTGATGGCTAAAGTAGATTGATGGGTAGTAAAGCTGTGTGTAAGTAGTACGAGTAAAGGCTGTGGTGTTGTTTTTTTTGTGCATCAGAATGGTTTGACCCAAAATCCAGAACTCAGAAATCAGAGAAACGGAGTAAAAGCTCAAACAAGGTTTACTGAAGAAAAAGGCTTAACAGTGGATGTCAAAAAACTGTAATTAACGATGAATGGCAGGCTGTGCTGAGAGCAAGACAGGCAGGCAGGCAGGATTCTTAGGACTGAAGCCAGATAACTCACCAATGGACAATAGTAGTAATAGTAGTAGGGAAATTTGTTCAAATTAAAAGTGTTTTATTAATGAAAGTAGTAGTAATAGTAGCAGAAATAGAGCCAGAAATTTCAACACAGTGTCTAAAGAAGATATTGAGATGCCTCACCTTCACTCCTCAGCTGCTGGTGCATGCTGTTTTAGTTATAAAAAAAATCTAAAGATCATCGGTCTGCAATTAATTTCAGGATAGGGTGAGCCGCGAATGATAGTACTACTAAAATACCACTCTGATGATAATAAAACAAGCTCAGTGCAGGTTATAATGCATGGAAATGGAAATTGGGCTTTAGAAAACAGACCGTAATTTAAGACACACCATGAATTCAACCAATTTTCTGACAGTCAGCCAATGATGACATCTAATATGGCAGAAATTAATCCCTATTCTAATTTTAACTAGATGGCACCACTCTAGGATTAAAAGCTACATTTATTCATACACCGTCTGCCCTGAGAACTGAAATAACACACAATGGTGGGTTTTCCTTTTCAAGCTGCAAAGCCTCATTTATTAGCTTTGTTTTTCAGTGGCATTCAGCCAACTTTATTTTGTTAAACCCACTGAGATTCACTAAGAAACTGAAAAAACAAAAGCTAGCAATTATTATGAAAAATTATGAGCCTGCTGTCATTGTAGCATTAAATGTTAAAGGCCCTGAACACCTACAGAGGTGTTTTTCACTTACTGGGGCTGATAAGACTACTAAGGTTGAGGTCAGGTGGAGACACGCTGGAAATAGGCCTTTTTATGGAATTACTCTAACATGTTACAGTAGCAAATGCATAAATGAAAAGAAAAAATCAATAGAACTTGAATTGAACAGTGCTACCGTTAATGCTATTAGTAACACCTGTGGTTTTCCTACTATGAGCCAAAACACTTAAGCTGACAGCATAAGGTCACCTATGTGCATCTACAAATAAGAAATAACAAGGTAAATTGTTCCGCTCCAGCGGGAACATAAAAAAGCACAGTGAGGGAAACATAAAGCATATCCAACCAGCACACAACACCCAATACTCTCATTAGTGATTTCAAGTACTCAGGTTTCCCCAAGAGTTCGACTGTGTTCAGACAATAGCACTAAACGAAATAAAAAGAGGTAATCCCTACTTCAATTCAGTACGTCCAGTGCAGTCAGGGTGCCGATGCAGAATGCATCCAGGGTCATCCCGCCAGAAAGTTAAACCTAGCTTAACTTTCAATGCAATGAAATCCAACTTCATCCAACAATGCCAGCACACAATCCTCATAGATTACTTTATATACTGAATGGGGTCATTCTAATTTTTTTTTACTGAGCCACCGTCACACTGCAGGATAAAATGACTTGTAAAATTCTGTTGTAGTCAAACGTGGCTTTAAACAATACCTGACAGTGAGTGCTAAAAGTAAAAGTAGATGTATCCATTATTTGTGAAGGGAAGAATGTGAAAAGATGGGCAAAAATGAGAAACAAAACTGACAGAGCAGGGGGGAAATCACTCAGAAGTATTTGTGAAGTTGGTCCTACAGTACCTGAGAGACTGAAGCAGTAAACCTTGTTTTCACCAAGGTGAAATTCTCTGTGACTGCTTTATTTCACAGAGGATTTTTGTGAACAAAGCCTGTCACATTTTTTTTTTTTTTGGAGAGCCATCTGATTTTCAGCAGCCTGCTTTGATCAATTCTGAATCTGTTTGCAAAAGGCAATTTTGTGCTCGATAACCGAGGATGAAGGAGAGTTTTTGTGTAGAAAAGTGTCACAAAAAGTGAAATATCCCAATGTTTAAGTGAATATTGAACAAGGTAAATAGTATGTGTGTAAGCTGGGATGAAGTCTGTGTCATGGTATTGAATTACCATTATACAAAACACAGATCTATGCAGTGAGGCACCAAGCATAGATAGAAGTACTTATGGTTGTGCCAGGTACTTGGCAGAAACCAGTATCCAGTATGGATAATGTACTTTTAACAAGTAAAGTATTGACTGACAGAAATATGTCAATATTCACTTCATCATGAAGGAACATCCTAAGTTGTGTCCATATCATTCATATGATACAAGGCAGACAAGTTTAAGACAAAACTCAGCCTCTCTCCGACACACACACACACACACACACACACATACACACACACACACACATACACACACACACACACATACACACACACACACACACACACATACACACACACATACACACACACACACACATACACACACACACACACACACACATACACACACACACACACATACACACACACACACACACACATACACACACACACACACATACACACACACACACACACATACACACACACACACACATACACACACACACACACACACACACACATACACACACACACACACAGACACACACACACACACACACACACACACACATACACACACACACACACACACACACACACACACACACACACACACATACACATACACACACACACACACACACACACACACACACACACACATACACATACACACACACACACACACACACACACACACACACACATAGAATACATACCTGTAATAAATCTAAAAAAAATGTGCTCGTTCACAGACAGAAACATCACACCGTTAAACAAATTTAATTGCCATAGAAAAGTTAAAAACAGAGCACAAAAACTAGAAATAACAATAAAAAAGTTTGTTTACTTTGAAAACACAGATGATTTAGATGGTTGAACAGACACAGACACAGATAATGATGTGCTAGGTCATCCCTTTTTACATCAAGTCTGTGTTATCACTGCACGTCTGTGACTCAACGCTGAACTTCAAAAGGATCAGTTGTTTCAGGGGAAACTGGTCACCTCGTAAATGATGCAACTGATATATTTTCCTAATTCACCCCAAATAAACTCTTAACCGGCACACACATAGAGGGTAAAATCAGAAGAAAAATATAATCAGAGAAAAGGTAGATGGATTTTCTGAAAGGCACACTGGAGATGAACTGCCTCTGGACGGGAGACAGAAGTCCTTTTTGCAGCCTGCCCACACACCCTCCTGACCAAATATTCAGCAGGCATGTAGGCAAACCATCTCTCTGCATTCCTGCAATCCTCTGGGGTCTACAGAAAGACGAGTTTCATGGAGATCACATGAGAACTGTGAAAGAAGACTTTCTAAAAGCACAGGCTGCTTTGCAAAAAAAAAAAGAAAAGCTCATCTAACCATCACATGGGTTTAAGTTGAAAGACACACTAGCTATAAATAAATACAATAAGCTCAAAGTCCAAAATGCGTAGCTAATGGCTGTGAGGAAAACTGTAATGTCTTCAGGAGAGGGCTAAACTGGAGAATGACAGCTAGGTTATACAGGACAAAAGAGCCCTGCACAAAAATTGTTTTCCTCTCTCTGTTACATGTCACACTTTCACTCTCAGGTGTGAAAACACCAAACCATTCGTGCCAAGAGGCATTATGTCGGTTCAAAACACACCTGGTAAATATCACCTGGAAACACCAGAATTATTTGCGTGGTTAATGATACTCTGCTTGACTTAAGATTGCTGAGTGTCAGCTTTTTTCCTCAGAGAGAGAAAACAAAAAAACTGTCTATTATTATGCACATTCTTCATCTGTACAATCAAATCTATGTCCAGCTAAATTCCCTGGACAGTAAATGTAGGTCTCACCAGCATGTTACTATCACCAGTGTTTGCTCTTATCATAGTACATCTGATATTGAGTCGATAATTTATTACCTCTGCCAGTGTTTTCACCTGTTTGTTTATTGGTTGGTTGGATTGTCAGCAGGATTACACAAAAAAAAAACCACAACAGATTTCCATGAAACTTGGAAAGAAGATGGATTATAGTTACAGCTAAATGAGTCTGATTTTGGTTAAGGCTTGACTGAATTAAAGGGGGCTGTTGGGCCTTGGCCGAGGTATTTGTTTTGGCTGAGAAAGACCAAACATGCATTTCTGTTGTTACTGTATACAGACTGCTCATCATGGCTTGAACCTTTCAAGTGTTTTTGACACTGCTTGGACTTCACTTTCACTTCCTGTGTCCACTGTCTGGAGCTAGAAAGCAGACACTAATTATTTGCTATATTCCAGCATATCACGTGTAGTAAACACCATTGAAATTCCAAGTAAATCAAATGATTGCTGGTCACACAAGGATTACTTCCTGTTGGCTTACAATGAATTGTAATTTGCATTGTGATGTTCTCAGTCCATGACTCTTCTCCAACATGTGAAATTAGTGGCAGATTGAATATTGTGTATTTAAGAGAAGCTTGTTTAAGTATGACTCCCTATATATGCCAAGAAGAACACTAAGCTTCCTTCCTTTTGCCAGTAGGTGGTGCAAATACTTTGAATCACAACTGGCTTTTGACTTGGACATGTGTGTACCAAAGTCATCATGATTTACAATGGGGAAACCATGAATGTCTGTGCCAAATAAGATGCCCATTCATTTAGTAAATGTTGAGATAATGGGCCCAGTTTAAACCATCACATGGTCTGAGGTTCATGGCCCAAGTTTATTTAGGGCATGTCCAACACCAGTTTGCTAAATGATGGACATTCTGGGCACAAAGTAAAGCACAAAGGGACTGCAGTGAAATCGTTTGGAGTAAAGCAGCTGTCGTTCTGATGAATCAAAAGGCACCAGTAGAGGTGGAGTAAAAGCAGTCCAAGCAGGTGCAAGTCTCTTATTGGGAGAAAATAATTAGCTCGGCTGGGCGGCTGGTGGTTCAAAATGTACATAAAGATTTAAATGATGTCAGATCTGATCCTGCTGTTCCATTAACTTTAGACCACATTTTTGTTGGACAATGGTGCAGTCAGTCTGCTGCCTCAAGATAGCAATTTGTCTGCCAACTCCTCATTTAAAGGTAATCACACCCGTGGGTGCATAGTAGGGTGCAAAAAAAATGACACAATGTGGAAATGACAGCTGAATCAGTCAGACTCTATCAAAGACACGCGTGCCACTGCGTCATTTTGTGCTTGAAGTAAGAGCCTAATATATTTTCAGAGGTTAGGTCAGTAGGATTCTCTAAAGACAGTTAAATATAATGGCAATCCATTCAATAGATGAGTATATAAGACCGTCTTATTGACACTGTCACTACATTTATCAATTTTTACTTGATCATCAGTTGAATGAACCAATAAATCTATCTCTTTGGCGGTTTAAAGAACACATTCATGTACAATATTTCTTATACAAAAATTAAAATAGGAAGCACTCATCGAGAACATGCTGTTCCTCTGCAAACGCTATTGTCATTAAAAGTCGAGCAATCAGGAAATAATTTCCAGATCAAGCCAGGACTAAAGCTTACAATAAACGCCCATCAGAGATACTGTATATCATGAAGTACTTTGAAAAACAAGTATAACATTGTTAAATCAACTTTTCTTTGCCACTAATCCGATCCATCAACAATGTTTCATCTGGATTCATGCAATGCAACCAACTCCATTGGTGAAGGCAAAAGATAATACAACTCATGTTGAATGATGTTAAGCAACATTATGTATCTATCTGTTTGCTTCTATTTGTTGCTTTCAATACAGACATGGACAGCCTGTAATTGTCCTGACTCATCTCGTTAACTTTAAAAAGAGGAGTAATATTTGCATCTTCATGATTCCAATAAATGCAATGTTCTTCAGTGTCATGTCTTCCACATTTTGCCAAAAATAATTGGAGAATTATATTTCATATGAGCATTGTTTGTGTATTAATTTATTCCTTTAGCTGGGGAAAAGGTTCAGATGGTGCATTATTACAAAGTCACAATCAGTCCATGACTACAATACAAATCACCAGAGACATTGAAGTCAGGGCACAATCAGCTCCAGAGGCCATAAACTATAATTGAAAGGCATGCATTATACTGTACACTGTATTATGCATATCCCTACAGAAATGTATCTGTAGGATTACAAAGGAGCAAATGCTCTTGAACTATTTTGTTGAGTATACCCCTTCTGTAAATTATGAAAGTATTCTCAAAGGGTGGTGCAGCGCTGAAGCGTCAATGAATGAATATTTATATCGAACATTAATATGGAGCTGTCATGATTTGTTTTGACCTCTGGCAAAAGTGAGATTGATGGCAAAAAATCCCACAATTATACATGAATAAAGTTAATAGAGGAAGATCAGAATCATTCTGCCATCAATATAGGGGAGAGGTTGTTATTGTTCAGGTCCTCAAGTCTCCTGCAATACAGAAAAATAATGTGATTATATGAAAAGGAGAGGTCAATTCCTGTTGTTAAACTAAAATGCGAATTATACACTACACTTGCAAAAGAGCATCATAATGCTAGAAATACAAATCTTCTGTTTGACCAAGTATTAGTGTGCACAAAGTTGTTACTATTCTAGACATAATAAAAGTAGAAAAATAAAGTATGTAAAAGAGGGTAAAATATTGTGTTAAATGGTTAAAACTTCACATACAGCCATGTAACTGTCCAAAATAAAACTGTACAAAGCAGCACACTCAGATTATCTGACTTATTCACTATTTAGTACTTCAACATGTGCTCAACTGAACCCGATACAATAACTGAACTCTAATAATCCGACGGAATTAATTAAGAGGGTTGCATTTACATAGTTCATGCATCATGTCAGGCCAAGTAGTTCTTAATGACTAATTTCCATGAATTTTATTTTACAAAACAAAGAAGCATATAGGAAGGCTTCCTTGTCCTGGCCAGAGAGAGACAGTGAATATTTCACCAAGGGTGTTGGTTTTTGACAGAGTTACTTGAGTTGTTAGAAAAGACTGGTTAAGCAAATGTCTACTTTGGATTCATCTCCAGAATTTATTCTGAGGTACTTTATCATTGCTCCCTCAAGTGAAAGACTTAAGTATAAGGAGCCATTATACACACCCTTGAAGTTGTTAAGATCTTTTTTGGCCCATAGTAGTGATACAGGGGATGATTTTTTAATACATGCACCTGCCCAACCCATTATGAGATCCAATATGCACCACCTGCCCTGCAAAAATATGTGCCAGTCAACCACCTGAAGCCAACCTGACTGACATACCACTTACATTATGTATGTGTACAACTGTAGGTTGTAGTTGTTGACAAAGGACCAAAATAAGACTGAGAGGTGAGTGTGTGGCACAGCCAGCAGGGCTGCAGCTGTGTTGAAGGGGGCAGAGTTTTATAAACTCAGCTTGCCTGCCCAGTTATTATAGCTGAGCCACTCAGAGATTAGGACACAAAAACACCACTCAAAAACACTCAGGACAGGCTCACAAATCGTAGTTTGTACTGGGATCAAGTTCGATGCGCACATCATCACAGATCCAAAGCAAACAGTCCAAAATCAGTAGGCAGAGGCAAAGTCCAAAAACGAGCAGTCAAAATAGGCAGAACTTACAGAAACACACTAGAAAAAGGAGATACATCAATGAACCGGCACAGAATGGCAGGGAAACAAAGACTAAGTACAATGGGAGGCACAGGTATATCAATCAGGGCAGGGCAGACAATCACAGTGGAGGGGCAGGAAGTCTGAAATGAGAGGATAAGTGAGTAACAAAATAAAAAGGAAACATGAAACATTAACCGACCAACCAAAAAACCCATCACAGGTAACTTGATGAGCTGTGTTAGTGCCCCACCCTCCAGGGACGGCACTGGACGTCCACGGCTGGTCAGGATGGCGCCTGTGAAAATCTCTGATCAGCTCTGGGTCCGGGATGTTACCAGCAGATATCCATGACCTCTCTTCTCATCTGTACCCCTCCCAATCAACCAGGTACTGGTGACCACATCCCTACCAGCTCTTCTGCTGGGGGTGGTGGTGGCGGTTTGGAAGCAGGGACCAAAGCGTTCTCCTTTACAGGCTTGAGACAGCACACATGGAACGTGGGATGAATTTCCATGCATTGGGGAAATTGCAGACACATGGCCACTGGGTTGATCACCTTGGATACTGAGAAAGGACCCGCAAAGTGGAGAGCCAGTTTCTGGGATACCACACGCAAGGACAGGTCCCGTCGACTGCCACACCCTCTGCCCTGGGCCATAAGTTAATGCAGGAACTCATTGTCACTCTGCCACCCCAGTGAGTGGTGCTCCGAGGGAGCATCTGGCAGGCTCCTCTCCAGATCTGGCGCCAGGCACCTTTAGGAACTTGTGCTTATTAAACACTTCTTTAAGCTCCAGGTAACAGGAGGGAATGTCAGACAGTTCAGGGAAGGCTGTGTCTGCTGAGAAGTGTTGAGTGTTGATGAGTGTTCTGGCAGACTGGGGAACCTCTGAGGGCCCCTTGGAGAGGGAGTTACTTTTTCAGCGCACCAGTGGGTGTGCTTCATTATCCAAGGGAGCCCCTGAATAAGGAGATGCATAGTGGAGTCAAACAGATGAAAACAGGGGTGTTCAGAGTGATCAAAAGGGGCTGGTTTCTCTATTTATTCTGTGCAAGACCTGAAGGCACTGCAATTTTAATTTGCAATAACATCTCATTCGAACCAGAACATATTACAAGTGACCCTAATGGGTGGTTTGTTATGTGCCGGGCAAGCCATGTATTACCCAGCTTGTTTTGGCAAGTATTTATGTGTTGTTGATTTAGACACATCCTCTTTCAGACCTTATATCCTAAATCTGTCTGATCCATGGAGGTTGAGGATCCATGAAGATCTTTTTCATTTCTTTTGCATGTACATCATACATATTCTTTTGATTTTTTCAAAATTTAGATAACATATAATAACCTAATTTAAAATTCCTGTCACTACCTCACTATATTGGTTTCTGGCCATACTCTCACTTCTTAGGAGAGAATTCTTCCCAGTTACAGCCACATTATAAAACAATGGAGATTTAATTCACGGTTCACAAACTCCCTGATGTCAACTGTATTATATTTTTTCAAAATGAAGGACTCACCTGATATGTCATAGGGAACCTATTGGGAATCTCTCAAAGCATATATAACAGGCTATATATTGCATAAAACAAGAAAAATAGAACTGCAGTTTGAACTGCTGCAGTAGCTTAAACACTTATTAATCCTCAATTATTTCCATTTCCACTGTTCCATAAAGTGCAACATATTTTGCACACATTACATGAAACATTAATGTTAACAGATAAGGTTTAAAAGCCATTTGGGACTACATGGCCAGTGAACTGTAGCATTAATTAACGTAAGTAACAGCTTGAATGATTAAATAAAAAACAATATTATAATATTGTAATGTTGCAAGCATAGCGGTCTCTGTTACTGTGAAGATACAGATTTGCAAAGCTGCAACTTGTGTGTTTATGGGGTAAGCTGTGAGTGGGTGGTAATGATGGTAATTGGACATTGTATCTCTTACATGTCCTATCCACTTTTAAGATAATTAGTTTAGACCTCCCCTACCATGTTGACAACGCATTGGCCTTTCCACTGCTCTATTCAGAAGGCTGTGTCAGTGCTTCATTATCAAATCCAATCCGCTTTAAGAGAATGCTCAAATCACTTAAATTTATTACCACATTTTCTAAGCTGGGCAGCACGGTGGCGTAGTGGATATCACAGCAAGAAGGTCCTGGGTTCAAATCCACCTGAGGACCTATAGAGCTTGCATGTTCTCCCTGTGTCTGTGTGGGTTCTGTCCGGGTTCTCCGGCTTCCTCCCACCACCAAAAACATGTAATATACGTGAACTGGTGACTCTTAATTGACCGTAGGTGTGAATGTGAGTGAGAATGGTTGTTTGTCTTTCTATGTGTGGCCCTGTAAAGAACTGGCGACTTGTCCAGGGTGTACCCCTGCCTCCGGTCTAAAGTCAGCTGGGATAGGCTCCAGCCCCCCCCCCCCCCCCCCCCCCCCCAGTGACCCTACACAGGATAAGTGGTTACAGAAAATGAATGAATGAGTGAATGGATTTTCAATGCAGCCTTGGCCCAGCAAAGAGGTGCTGAGTAAAAAGCAAGAAGGAGAAGACTGAGGAAAATGAAAGAAATTCAGTGTTTAACAGAAGTTCCAGTCAGGACTGATGGACGTTATGATGTGAGACATGATGTGAACGTTTTCTTGACATTGCATCCTTGCTGGAGTGTTTTGACTGAGCACAAAACAGACTTTGGCAACCAGAATTAATTTATTAGCAAACATCATCCAAAGTTCCATTTCCAAAACCATACAACACTGAAATTTGCCACAGCGTGGCAGCATTAGGGAACCTGTGTTACGATGGGGTTATGGTGGGGTGTTTCCTCTTCCCTTGATCATTCAGCCCTGGGGGATAGAAAATCATTAAGTGATCAAAATGGATGGTCAGTGAGGCACAGCTGCAAGCAGAGATTACTCTGAAATGAAGAAGAGAAAATGTTCTTGATATTGAATCATAATTAAAGAATCAAATATTAGATATCAATAGGACAATTTCTTGCTCTTTGGCTTGGCTGATTGAGTTTCAGCTCGACCAATGGTATGCCTCCAAATAAGCTCTGCAGCTGCGACATAGGGATAACTAAAATACTGAAACTAACTAGAATATTTTTGCACCTCTTACCCTGGAGCATTAGGAGCTGTTCATTAAATAAGGCACAGTATCTATTTTCACTTTAATTTGTTAACACCAATCTGGCACTGTGTTTTGTCATCATTGAACTGTCATATTTACATTTCAGACAAAAATGAGATATAATGAGTTAATTGAGCTTCAGTGTTGTTGGTGGATTGTATCGGTTGATACTGTAGGTGGATTTTTGAACTTTGGATAGAGATAGGCTAATCTTCTCCTGGTATAGCTCCATACTTAATGCACACACATGAGACGGGTATTGATCTTCCATCTCTCAGCAAGAAAGGTATATTTTGACTATTTCCTTAAAGTATTATATTTTTTCTCAAAGTAGAAAAAAATGTTTACCAGTAATTTACAGAATATTACAAATGTATTCCTGAAGTTTTGCAATTCCTCGAAAATATTAAGGTCCCTATTTTAATCAGCAGCACAGAAGGCAATGGGTTGTATGAAGTGGAGAAGAGATCAGAGGGTGATCGGTTAATACCTTCTAAGCCACCTGAGCTAATCACAGTGAAGCATGACAGCAACAGTTCAACAAATGAGGAGTCGGCATCTTCAGAGAATCATAATGTTGTGTAGCAGAGTGGCGCATAGAAACAAAATCCTGCAGCCTGATGCAGGCGGTGTGAAATGTAATTTATGTTGCCAATGGTTGCATCATATCTTAAAATGTGACACACCAGTTAAGGAGAGTAAACTGTAATCTTCCGGATTAATGAGCTCCAATAATCCAGAAACAGGCAGAATACTAAAATGGAGCTGATTAGTCTGATGTGTGTGTGTGTGTAGGCGTGTGTGTGGTTATTTTGTAGCAGTCTGGTGTTGTTTGCACATAATTTAACGAGTGTAAACACAGTGGACAGCAGCGGAGGTTGGGCAATAGTGGATTTTCAAAGGGCAACCTAATAATAGTAATTTGTAGCAGGAAAAGCTGATGGACAATTAATCGGCCGATACAACACCCCAGCGCCACGGAGAAATTAGACGCTGTCAGAAATATATATTTATGATTATATATAATATAATATAATTTATTAGAAACTGGATAACAGTGGAGCTGAACATTCAAGACAGAGTAATAAACACAAAATAGCAAATAGCAAAGAAATCTGAAACACCAAACAGGTGGCATGGTGGTACAGTGGGTAGTCCTGTTGCCTCACAGCAAGAAGGTCCTGGGTTCAAATCCACCTGAGGACCTGGGACTTTTCTGTGTGGAGTTTGCATGTTCTCCTCATATCTGTGTGGGTTCCCTCTGGTTTTCTGCAGCTTCCTCCTTCCACCAAAAACCTGTAATATAGGTGAACTGGTGACTCTATATTGACCGTAGGCATGAGTGTGAGTGTGTATGGTTATTTGTCTTTCTATGTGGTGACTTGCCCAGGGTGAACCCCGCCTCCCACCCAAAGTCAGCTGGGATAGGCTCCAGCCCCCCCCCCCCCCCCCCCCGCGACCCTACACAGGATAAGCGGTTACAGAAAATGAATGAAAGAATGAATGGATCACTAAACATAAAATCAAATTATAAATAAATATGTAACTGATTGAACTAACAATAAAAAAACAAAATTGGAGCCATTTTTATTTTGAGCTATTATTTTTCCCTTAAAGTCTGGTGACTCGTGGCGGCTGCACAGCCACTATTGGAGCCAAGTTTTGCCAATACTGATCATTTGTAAAGAGTCCTATCAGCGCTGATGAATCAGCTAAATCTATTAATCTAGTTTAGCTTTAGAACGCAGAGTGTCATACCACTGGGAGATCTATCAACTTATCTGTGCTGCTGTCACCAGATATCTACAGAGATTTAATGAAAAGGAGGACAAACGTTTAATAAGGAAAAACAAAAACAGCAGGGGAAACAGACCCAGTTAGTGATGAATATTACAGTATAAACAAATGCAGACTGATTGATGTTCTTGCTTTAACCTCATTTAAAGACATTTTTATGCATTATGGTGCAGATTTAACCATATCTGGTTGTGTTTTATTATTATAGTATATATACATTTTAAGCATTATTCCAGTATTTGAGTATTTGTCGTAAGTATTTCTTTTGTTCTTGAGTAATGTTGGCACAAACAATGCTGTCGGATGTAGTTCTGAGACCTTTATTCCCACACACAGTCTCCGACACATTTTAGACCAAAATAAGAAGTTCTTTGCATGCCGCCTTTAAATAAACATTTGACAAGTCTTTCCAGAAATAGCCTCACAAATGTAATTTCCTATTTCCTTGTCAGTGTTATTGCTATGATGAGAGAGGGTGTGAGAGGGTGAGAGGGTTTATTATGTGAGAGGGTGCCTTTTGTCATGTTTGACATTCATGTGGGCAATTGTGGCTCAGCATGGGATTAGTTTCTTCATCTTCCTCCACAAAGTCCCACACTTTCACACACACACACATTCCTCCTCTTACAAACCCTGAATGACTTGAAAATTGAAGAAAATATGAGAATTTCCTTAGAGACCTGCTGATTCAGTTGCCTCTTATCATTTATTTTCACACATTTAGGTCTAATTATTGAATGCAATTAACAATTTATACACAGTGGTGTAGCTGTTAGTCACAGTGGATGAATTCAAAACCACAGATGGTGTTCAAACAAAGTGCAAATGAGATAGGAGAGAAGTGTTTATTCTGGGCTAAATTCACACCAATTCTAAGCTCACCCATGATAGTACCTGATGACAACTGACAATCTGTGATTTTTCATTTCCACTATATATATATATATATATATATATATATATATATATATATATATATATATATATATATATATATATATATATATATATATATATTCCGCCCCTTTTTCTCCGTTACTGCTGGGGCTGTTAAGAAGGAGTTGTTTAGGGGCACAGACAAGTGTCTTGAAGGCCTCCATCACTGTCTACAGCCAGTATGAAAAAAAAGAAAGAGCATGATTATTCTATTGGTTAGACCTCATCCTTAAAGCCAATATGTGTCATCAAAGTCACACATACTGTTGGAAAATGCAAATGATAAAACATAAATGACCTGCATCTTATGTTTTTAAGCATAAAAGCTAAGGAAGACAAAACAAGGTTATGTTTAAGCAAATAGCAATCCTACATTCTCCTCATCATAACCTACTTACTGTGATAGCTTTACACTGCAATAGAAGAACGATGTTTTTCATTTCCTACATTGTTCATTAATGTTGAGGATGCCTGGGACCTGTTAACTTTAGTCAGTTTTTATTCTAACAAGATCTGTATTTTGCAAAAATGTGCATATTTTGGATCTCTTCACATGATTCTCATTTTATAAGGAGTCAAGTGACAATACTTAAAGGTCAGCTGTAATATGTAATATGTGCCAGTGACTGCAGTCATTTCAGCTGCAAAATTGACATTTGCCAGAAATGAGACTGCTGCTGTTGTGTCAAGTGAAGGGCCTGCTGTTTGAATGAATTTTAATGATACATCTTCCTATTTTCACTGTAACAGAGCAGAGCATCTCTCTGCATACAAAGACACTCATTCGATCCTGCTGCTGCACAATAGCCACAGACGTCCACTAAACACAGAACAAAGAACCCCACAAACATCTGTAAGCCTGTAAGTAACAAACAACACTTCAGGGAACCTATTAACCTTTAGGCAAAATACAAATTACATGTAGTGGTGAGCCTCATTAATCTATCCTGTTGTAATACATATGAGGTTTCAGGTGAGACTTTGGTGAGGACTGTATGTGAGCCTCCCAGTCAGCAAATGTTCATGGATCAGTGCTAAAAGCTAAAAAGCCTGACTTTGTCCTACACTTACTGAGAAAGCCTATTTAAATGCATCTTCTTCTTCTCATTGAGGAGTAGTTTTGTGGCCTCTCCTTTTTTGATGCAAGATTTGTTTGGGTGGAATGAGAGTGTGAGACACAGCCTTAGAACAGATGTTTCAGGCCATTTTGGTATGAGAGTTGGCAAAATGAGTTGGTGGATGTCCCAGTCCTTAGGGTTTTTAAAATATATATTTTTTATATCTGTCTGCACGTATACTTATGGTTTGTGCCAAGATTAGGTAAAAACCATTTCTTTAAAATACATGCAGTTTGATCTTGCAGCAGATAGTTAGTATTTCTGTGCTTGTGAGTGTGTATGTGACCTACACCTGCCCTCTTTGAAAGACTAGCCTATTACATTTTATTTGGAACTAATACCTATCTCTCATCAAAGAGGGCGTGGTCCACCACGAGTGAAACAGAGAGACACAACAAGACAAACAGGGACGAGAGGACAGGCAGTAACACCAATGAGCTGTGTCGTGGTTTGTGTTCCATGCACCCTCAGCTAGCCCAAAGTCTAAAGGGTCCCGAGAGCCGAATACAGAGCGGTGATGTTGGCCACAAACACTAGCTCAGCAGCCACTGGTGGCCCCAATCAACACTGAAGATCGGGTCATAGTAGATGCTAGTGTGTTGGGCCAGGATCATGAACGGTTTTCAATGCAACCACTCTGTCCATTTGTCTGTATTCTCAATTGATCCAAATATTCAGGTGCACTCTCTTGAACAGGAGTGTGTGGGTTTAATGTGGCTCAAAGGATTGATGCATTTCACTGCATGGCATTTTCAAAACCAGACCTGCTTTACATTCTTTGCATTTTGTTCTATTTATTCCTG
Source organism: Chaunax sp. Z400 (assembly GCA_037577475.1). NCBI lineage: Eukaryota > Metazoa > Chordata > Actinopteri > Lophiiformes > Chaunacidae > Chaunax > Chaunax sp. Z400. Next base: position 20,510,908 of record CM075187.1, on the reverse strand, counting down.
TCTCATAACTTCAAGGTTGTGACCTATTTGTGCTTGTTTCCTAATAGTGGTTTCCTTGAAGATTCCACCAGGGGCTCAGGGTCAATGGGGTGGTGAGTTTTGTTTTCATGCACACAAATAATGAATTTAGAGCGAATATTCAGAATAAAAATTGAATGCACAATTCACAGTAGCAAGACCTGTCAACAACTTGAGTTTCCTTAAGTGATTATTAAAGTCTGAAAGGATGTTGGCTACTCCAAAATGTTTCAGTCGGAAACCGGAAACACTTTTTCTTTTCTCCCTCATGTAAGCTGTCATTATTAGTCGAACCATGTAATCAGGCCTCATATCAGTTTTAACTTTGGCCCTTTCACTAACCATGCTGCTTTCTCTGCTGAGCAGGCACACATCATACCCATTTTAATTACAGTCATGAAGTCATTCTGACCAGTTGGAGGCTATGGAATTATATTGCTACAATAATCCTAACAAGAAATTAAGAAACAACATCCTGTCCAGTTCCAGTGATGAGTTAGCAGAACCCACACGGTAGCAGAGAGCATTGCTACACACAGTAAATAAATTAGGCTGTAATTGTAAACATTATAATGATGATAAACCACATACGGTATGTTAATATGAAAAAAGCCAAGAGCCAAGTATGTCCTTACTTTCTATGCAATAATCATGTTCATATTGTACTTACAACAATGTCTTGGAGACAAAGTCATAGGTTCCTTATCTATATCTTATTATTTTACATTTTCATTCATTCAAAGCCACAACATAACCCAAAACCAATATTCATTTTTTCTTTTAGCTCTGTTTTGGCCTCTCCAAACTACTGGTGGGAATATCTGACTCTATAATATATAGCGTGCAATAATTTGCTTACAAACTGCGGTTTTACAAAGCGTTCCTTAGCCCATGTTGTAATATTCCATCTTTGCTGTGAACAGCTGAGCCTTTTGAGGTTGTCCCTTCCACCCATAATAATGTCACCTGTCACCGGTCAACCTGTTTACCTGTGATATGCTCCAAACAGGTATTTCTTGAGATAACTTTTCCAGTCTTTTGTTGCCCCTGTCCCAACGTGTTTGTTGGCAACAAAGATTGATGAGGTAAAAAATTAAATACTGTATATTGGGCCCTATTTATATCATCTATTGCACATGGTGCAAGTGCATCAGGTTGTGTCCAACTCCCTCTGGACCCTCAGCATGCACCGTCTCCCACTCCTCTTTCCCACCAACAGCTTCATTTGACTGCATATGTGCCAATGCATCGATACTAACTGGTCATCCCTCTGTGAGAAAGAGGCCATGTAATGCGCACAGACTGCAGATCAGGTGGCCTAGATCATAACAGTTATCAGTCTGACTAACAGTGGCAGATATGCAGGTCTGGGAAATAATACATCATTAATGAGAAAAATATGAATTACTTTACCTGCAGCAATCCAACAGGAGCAGAAACAATAAGTGCATCCCCGCTCACACATGCTGATGCATGACCTCTGCTGAAAGTTTGTGACTTTATCCCCTGGGGACCAGCTCATCTTAGTCTGATAGGAACCTGCATATGTCATCAACCTGAGAAAGTCGTGTTGTGGACTTCATCAGTATGTTTTGTTGAGCCTGTAGGACTTTTTATTAAGTAATGTTTAGATGTGACATTTTTGAACCAAGGACTTTGCTGACACCATCCATCCATCCATCCATCAATCTTCTACAGCCACTTATCTTTGCAGGGCCATGGGTCCAATGAAATGAATTCAGTAATTGTTTTTGTCTGTACAATATTTGAAATGCAACCCAAAAATGAATGAAGACACAGTCTGTACAAAAAACTGTACTGGACTGTTGTACAAAGCCTTACCAAAGGTTTTGAAACCTAAAAATAAAACTAAACCAGCCTACAGAACTCACATTGACTGTGAACTGAAAATTAAAATTGAATTAAAATTGAATTCATACTAGTATAAAAATATCTAATAGATATCTAATAGATTCAGGCTATAATAACCATGGTTGTTGGCAATCTACCCTGCCCTTTTCCTCATACTGGTAGCTGGCATTTCCTGTCATGTGTGTGCTTTTGTGTAATGTTTATGTATCAAAGCTGTTGCCTTTACCCATTTTAGCATTTCAAGACAAAATCCTTGGTCTGCATTTGCACTGTTTTCAAAGGAGGAATGAATATTGTTCTTGTTTCTTGGACATTATTAATGTATGCCTAAATATTGGTATGAATACACAGCCATGGGCTGCTTGTATGTAAAAATGTTCCTTTCTTTTGGTAAATCTGCTATGTGAGGTGGAAGGTGGGCAGAGATGGCTGTTTCTCAAAGGTTAAGTGTGAGGGAAAACTCCTTAGCAATGAATAATAATAAACAAGACATAGTATCAGAGAGACCCTGATACTATATTAAGTCATAAAGACATGAAACATTGAAGTAAACACTGGAGCAGATGAGTCATTATGTTCTTATCATCACTTTGACGTCACTGACTTGGATTTATTTAGTTTTCAAATGTTAGCAGGTAATGTAACATAAACAGTGAACTCTGTTCAGGACACTGGTTTTCTTTGCCTCTGCCGAGGCTGAATGTTTATAAATGATTTATTGACATTGTAAGAGTACATACAGTAAAGTACTGTCTCAATAACAAGGCTGAAAAAAATCATCTGAAACTGTCTTTGTTTAAAATATAAGAAAGTGTTGCAGTAATAATAACAGACATTTCTGGTTTGGGATCTTGCTCTGCATCCCAAAAAAATAAAATAAATAAATAAAAACAAACAAACTGTAGTGCAGTGTTAGCAAAACTATAGCAAAACTTTACACCGTGTTACAAGAAACATTTACTGTTTAGTAAAATAATATATAATGAATGCTGTCATTATTTTATGCTGCAATTTATTACACAAAATCAAACAATGATGATTATTATTGAACTGAGTTTGCGCCCCATACAGCAGCAATACATGACTCCAAACAGCCCACAGTAATAGAAGTCTCTTCCAGGGAGACAGTGACCACAGTATGTTATTAGTGCTGCAAATATTTCCTGCACAGATACATATAATTTCTGCACAAAATAATACATAATAACAAATGATTGATCAATTCTTTTATCTAAATGATCAAAGATAAATTGTTTATCAAATGGCTCTGTCATCTGTTTTAAATCATTGGAAAGAAGTGACTGCTTTACCGCTATTTTAATAAAGCAACACCAACAAATATATCTTCATTTCAAGTGTTCAGAAGTGACACCCGCTTGTTCCCATCAATACAACATGAAAAAGTCTCACGTGGCATTATTACTTTCACTATGCAGTACAGTCCACGTGTATTTAAAAGAACTCTATGGTAGTGGTACAGATTGAAAAACTTACTCATCAAGCATACGGACTTACAGCCTTGTCAGCAACATCTGTGGACGTGTTACACAGTAGCAGAGAAAATGCACAGCACAGCAGCTTAAGAAAATGACTAATGCTTGGGTGGTAGTCTTTTTCATTTTGCTTTTACAAGGTGACATATAAAATGATCAGACAAGGCAACATGACCTCATTCTAACTCCATATGGGGGCCACTTATTCACCTCCTTCACAGTATGGGTACAGTTTATAGCTGTTTCTGCTGGGCTTCATCTGTTGAAGTCAGACCCATGAAGGCAGAGTGAGACAGGGGTGAGAATGCACTGCCCCTCTCTCATTATTCACCATTGTTTCAGTGGTTTATCTGACACAGAAGAGGAAGAAAGAAATGATGGTGCTCTGTGATTGAAAAGCCACTGATTGACAGCATTGATCGTGTTTTTTGCAACTTTTAAGTTAATAAATGAGTCATGCACATTTGAGTGATAGCACACATTTTCTTATGTCTTGCTTGTTACAGCGTTTCTCTGGAAGTTCCACAGGTTTGTGGACAGTTATGAAATATCATTAAAATGAAACATTAACATTGAGCAAAAAGTAGACACACTCATTCCTTCTGTCCCAGATCTAAGTCAGTCCCTGCCCTCCTGCTATACCTACCTACCTACCTACCTACCTGCCACACATTTCAAGAAAGAAGCTTGTCAGACTGAGCCTTTCACCTCTTTACCTGTGGAACATTCAACAGGTAAATATGTGATTTTTGAGGTGAAAGAGGTGTTTTTGAGCCTTCCACTACTTTCCCATTTACTTTTATCTGAGACGTGTTGCTGGCATCAAATTCAAAATAACCAAAATCAGTGAAGCCAATGAGGTGAAACGGGTATATTGTCTTAGTGCTGTTATTGAGTATACTTAAAAAAAGATCCGAAAATGATCACATTCTGTTTTATTTGTTTGTTTGTTTTAATTAGCCCAAGCTTTTTGAAAAAACCAGGAAAACATTAGTTGTGGCATATGCTTAATAAATCTCACTTTACTTTTCCCCCTTTGGAACACATAAAATGCCAATTGCTTGTCATTTTCAAATTCTAAACTAGATCTGTTTTTGTTTACTTTTAAGCTCGGAACATGTTTAAGTGCTTCTACTTAATGAAATATTATTTTCTTTATTTCAACATTGTTTAAATTTCATACAGCGTGGTAAACTGCGGTAAAAAGCTTAATGGTACTCGAAAGTGTTAGGTAGACCTGGACTTTTTTTTAATGACATGAATTTCACCCATGTGTGTTATCCCTCATTAATGAGGGCATGAATTTGTACATACAGTAGCAGTGGCCTGAGGCTGCACATAAAGACTGCAGGGCACAGCAAAGCCCATATTTTGGTGGAATCGGATGAATGAAAACAGATAAATCAATGGAAGCAGAGAAAAGGACACATTTAGAAAGAGAACGGCCAAAACTGAAACTAAGAAACTTGAGCCAAAGGAGGGACAGGCTTTTCTCTTTGTGAAAATAATGCTAATATAGGCTTCTGACTACATGTAAAAATTGGCTCAGGAAATAATGGATAGAGCCTCTCTGCCAACAAGTACTTGACTGGCTTTTGTTCCTCATTAACCATCAAAACAGTCTTTATATCAATGCCAGACGTATGCCTAAGGTTGACGGGGATTATTTGTTTGGTCATGCCTCAGTATGTCTGTCTGTCCACAGCTAATCTCACACTACTGGACCCACCAGCTTTATATTCTTTATAGTCTGTATGAACATACATGTGTATGGCTGCGGGTCCAACAGTCACTGAGACAATCTAAAACAACTTTTTGGGTTAATGGGTCTCAGCAGAAGATACATCTACAGTACCAGTCAAAAGTTTACACAGTTTCCCATTCAAGTGGATGGGAAACTGTGTCCAAACATTTGACTGGTAGTGTATATGTTATAGTAGTGGCTTGTTAATACCGGGAGAAATCTTCCTATAATTATGAGATCCTGATGTCGTAATTTTGAGACAAGGTGTATATTTTTTTTCTATGGGTGAATGCAATGCACTTCTGTGTGAAGTTTTTTTATTTTACTTGTACAATGCACCTGGTAATTTGTTGGCATTCCTTTAAAATAGTGTCCAAATTGTATTTGGCTGATTTTTCTGTGAATACATACATTTCCTGGTTGAGGGACTCCAGCCAGACAAGAGTCTATGGACATCTTTCAACTATGAAAAGATATAATGTGATGTTGATGATAGGGCCAAGTGGAAGCATATATGACCTAAAATTGAACCTTGTGGATCATTACATCAGTTGTAGGAGATGAACAATTACATACGGTGACTAATCATGTTCTTTCTAAAAGGTGCAATAAAACCAACTAAGTGCATTGCCCTTGATGTCACCCGGTTTTTGAGATGGTCAATTGTAAGCCTGAGTCTGCTGTGTTAAAAGCTGTACTTAGGTATGATAGAATTTAAATTGTGCACTCTCCCCTGTTGACAACTAAAAGGAGGTCATTCGTCAGATTTAGGAAGACAGTTTTGTTCTAAAAGATGTTATTATGACACTTAAAAGCTAAACGTTGTGTTGAAATTACCTTTTCTAAAACCTTTGGTGAAAATGGATGTTTAGAAATTGTCAATCTTAAAGGCATACTCCCCCTCAGTATTTTCCTGCTCAAGGCGTGTGAAGAATTTTTAAAGTAACCACCAACATTTTTATTCAGTAGGACAAATGCTATTCTACAGCCTGATATAACGGTCATATTTTTAGCACAGCGGAATATAGAGAACAATTCCGATTTTAAGCCAGTGAAGGGTGAAAAATAATAGGAGTAATATTATATTTATTATAGTATTTTGGGTGGAATGCATTTTGTACGCCTAGCTGTTAGTTGAGTGGGAGTATATTATTATTAATATTATTAAGAACAGAGAGATCCAATTTGGGTTTCCTCTATAAAGATTGAACCATGATTAAAAATATATGGAAAAATGCTATTTCCTGAGGAGCTTTTGGTAATCAATCAAATACTGGCCCCAACTGTGTCAACAACCTCTTTGAGAAATCTGGAGGGAAAAATACACAATGAAACTAACTTCACTGCTGTTGTGAAAGCACAGTGCATCATGGTCATTGATTGTCTATTCAGCTCCCTCATGCATGGAAAGAACAACCTAACAATATCTTAAAGAATGTGAAAAATGAACATGGCCTTTTAATTCACAGATGTGTGCATGTTAGTATTGGGACATTTTCAATGCACTTTCTGCCATTCTCATTCAACTAGCTCACTTCTATTTTTAGAAATATATCCAAATAGCCATGTTGAAGACTCTTTACTTTTATTTATTACAGGTCTGGAATGGTCCCGGACACCAATTTCATCATTACATCATTTAATTTATTGATTGATCTCGGGATGTTAAGAGATTTTCAACAAGTCCAAAAAAGAAAGCCTCTAAAATACATAATTAACCCTACCTTTAATTGTATCTGATTTAATGTATTCTTCAGTAGATCAGAAAAGAGTGTAATAATAGCCTAGCCTGTAATGACAGTGTGCATAAGTCTCTCTGTGTTGCTCATGAAAGAAATGGTCTCACGATAGATATGCTCTTCAAACAATAAAATCCTGTTTTTTGACACTTTACATATGTGTCCTACTGTGTTGAGGTCAGTATTCCTCTTTGAACCAATGAGCAGTACTTCTGTTTTATCCCAGCTCTGTGTCAACAAAAGACACGGCTTTGGAAAGAGCTGGTCTACCTCCTAATGTCACTGCTGAGGAGTAGCTTTTGCAGATTAAATAATAACTGTTCTAAATCATTATGGTCCATGGAACCTCATAGAAGAATTGGCTATGTTCAGATGCAAAAACATTTCTTCTGCAAATTAAAAACAACTCCGGACAGGCTATGCTTTTATCATGTGATCCAGTGTGTCATGTATGTAACCATCAAATTATATAAGACTCATTTACAGAGTTCTCATGTAGCAGCAGGATTTCAAGTATGGGCAGGCCAAAGTAATCTTGGTTGGACCTTTTAATTACACTAGTTAATACTATTTACCTTCTTTTGACAGCTTCCATCTTGTCTCGCTAAATAGAGGTGACTGATATCATTCTGTGGGAGGCGAAAGGCGTATGTTGTTAATTTTAACACTTTTCAATTATTTTCTGAAACAGTTTTAATACTGAATTATGTGATTATTTACCCAGGACAGTTTTTATTTATTAGAAATAGCACGCAGATATATTGCTCAAGTAGTGAGTCATTTATAACACCGAAGATCAGGCTAAAAAAATTGTCCATCATCTCCAGTTGGTCTATCTACGACTCACAGTAGCTATAAGACATGCTTATTGCATGATCCACCCTGGAAACGCAAGTTTTGGTACCAGAACATATAATGGGCTGTTGTGATTAGGCCAGACTACACACATGGCAGTGGCCTTGTGTCTGTCTTTTACTTAAAAGAAAATGAAGCAATCGTTTCAATCTTTAATGTTTATCCAAATTTCAATTTCAATAACTAAAATATGAAAGTGAAGAAAGTAAATGTTTTCCCAGTCGTTTAGGATGTGCCAGCTGTACAAGTGTTGGTTCACTGCATGTGGTTCTCAGCCAGAAACATTAAAAAGTCAGCTTGAGTCAGACTAGCTGACTGTGTGTGGAGACTGTACTCATGTTAGTCAGTCCACTGTCAGTAAGAGTTGTAATTTATGGAGGTAACGTTATTAATTACAGACTAAAATTGAAAACTGCACTTTCATTTACTTTGTCAAAAATTGTCTCAAACTTAAATCTATTAGTTATCATTTACTACATATATTTAGTGCTATAGCTTGGTGCTTGACAGGCATTAGAGCAATAGCCAAGCTTTTGCCAGCCTTTCTGGCCTCATACCAGTTCTTGATGTCCTTGTCTGTCTTTAGGGGCACATTGACGTCACTCTGGCATTAATTTGAATTAAACTTCCACCAAGGAAACCATACGTCTTCCTCACTCATCTCCATTGTGCCCAACAAGCATTGTTTAGTGTAGGGTATGGAGACAGAACACAGTGAATATAGATGCTATTTCTGAGCTAAATTTAGTAACATAAGCAGATTTTCCTGGTCAGCCAGTCTTTTTGGGAGTTGCTGGCTGTGCTACAGGTTTGCATTAAACCCCCTGTTGCTGAGGGTCGTTTAAATTCAGGCTGTCTGACTATGTCATGACTGTCTCCATTGGTTCTGTCTCCCTAGAAACAGCAGAGGGATGGTGGAATCAAGGAATGCATAACACCAGTGGTACCAGTATCATGTGGTGAGAAATCCATTGATTTCTCCATCTAATGGGAAAAGAAAACAACTAAATTATGTCAACAAACATAATTGCTATGACCTTGTCTCACGAACATCCTTTTTAACAATTTGTTCCACATAAGGGGAGACAAATGAGCAGGGAAAGTTACTAGAAGAACAAAACAAAGAAAAAGTGAATTTTTAAAAAGAAAACTCAAAGTTTGGATTGGATGAACGCAATAAAGTTACATTTTACAATACATTTACTGAAATCTGAAAGAATAAATCATAATGAAACAACATTAAACAAGCAATCAATATTATAACATAGTATGACATGACACACTAACAGCTCATTTATGCTCAAAGTTAAAGATGGATGTGCACAACTTTTTTCCATATGCTGTGTTCATTTCAACTGTATTTGTGCACGTTTTCTGAAAGCTTACAGATACGGACAAAACAGATGAAACAGAAGCAACAGAGTAGTAAAGTACCAATGTGTAGTTTAGCCATAATTCAAGCAAGACATGGCAAGTGTATATGGACATGACGAAAAAGAATAAAATATGAAAAATAGAACAAAACTCTGTCTACATGTCACAATGTATTTAATGGTCTCACAGACCACCACTGAATACATCACTGCCTCCACTTATGCCACTTTTTATTCATTAGGTACATTTCCACAATGTCCTCTACCATTTCATTTATTTTTTTGTTGATTTGTTTGTTCACTGCCCCTTTGTGGATGTGTCAATGCCAACGTGGAGGATACATGGAATTATATGAGCTTTGACAGATGGATTGTTTAAAATGGACATTTTTTTCTATTGTAGTGGGAGTATACATGAGCCCTAAGTTTGCTTTCATTTTTAAAATGAACAATGTCATATTAAATGAGTGCAAAGAAGAAAAACGGAAAGAGAAGAAGAGAAAAACTGGAGCAAAGACAAAATGAGCTGCGATGGAGATTATGGGTAACAGGGAAAAGTTGCTGCAATTCCTGATTTACATCACTGGATAATTGCAAATACCAGCTATTAGAAATAACGTCTCGTCATGGTTGGTCTGAAGAAGGACAAAAAGTTATCCGTTAGCCACATGTTATAAATTTGGGGCTTTTCGGGGTCTCTAATTCATATGTAGAGTATGAGTGAAGATGATGGAAGAACTGAAATGAGGACACGTATTCAGGTTTGAAGCACAAAGATTCTCTACACTTTATCCACAGTCAGCAGAGCATTTGTTTTGACAGGATTTTCAGCAGTCTTTCTATAAATATATAAATGTAAGCCTACAAACAGTTTGAATGAATAGCATTGGATCAATATGTTATTTAAAGTTACCATGGAGTTTAAGTCTCTATTTCCCCTTTATAATAGAACAAATACATATCCATGATGTATTAACAAATGATGAGTCTGTCATACAACAATTGCTGGGCAGTGAATGTTCTTAACAATTGAAGACTGGGCTGAATGTACTGGATTTATTTTGTCAGTGTATCCACTGTAAGCTTACAGTATGTGGTGTTTGCTTTAGATTTATGTTCTTTGTATTTTATTATGTCCCCAGTGTTTTTGCCTGGCTCATACACCACCTTCCACAATTTCAAGTTAATGTTGGAAAAATATTACCACAGTTTCCATTTAACTGCTCTGGAGCTTTGATTTATAAAGTTTTATAAATATAATATAAACACAATAAATAATAAATATAATATATAAATATATATATTTTAAGGACTGCTATCTGCTCACTTAGAAGCCGAGGTTCAGTTCTTTATTTTGGAAACGGCAGGTTAGTAAATGGTCTCACAAGGTTTGATCATAACAGCTGCCCTGAATCTTTTTATTATCTCACATGGTTTGTCTGAAAGTCTCTATAGGCATACATGTTATAAATTGATGATCTTGTCTTCCCCTCTCTATAACAGCCAGATTTACACCCTGCATTTCATTGTGGATGTTAGAAACAAGTATAAACACTGTGGCATTAACACAATCGAAATCAAAAAACGTCAAACTTGTGCTCATCCATATGAGCATTAACAGGTTGAATCCATGCTGTCTTTCAACTGGTGACAGAATATAAATGGACAATGAAGCTACATCAAGGGTGGCATAACAATTGAATAAGACCCTGTAAAAAACATCTCTAAATACAGTAGTAACCATTGTCAAAATATAGAGGGCAATAAGCATATATAGAAACACCACCTGGGGTATTGTACCACAGGAAATATATAATAGTAAATGTTTTTGATACACAGAGTCATTAATGACACAAGACAGACGTGTTTTCATAATAATCTAAATGTTTTATTGATAACTGAATAATTATGAAGTAAACTGGAGACTTAGGCTGCCGGAAAGTAAAGAACTGTTGAATGTTGATAGACACATGAAAATTATTGAATACAATATGGGGAATATAAATAGTAGTTTATTGCAATTAAATCTGTAATTACAAAAGCTTTCATATAATTAAAAACCTTAAATACACTCTAGTCAAAGTTCTAGTCAGTCCAACATAAACTAAGAGAAACCAGGGAAACTGAGAGCCAGATCACACTGAGGAGTGTCTGGAGTTGCTACCGCTTACATGGGGTGTATGCATATGAAGTGTAGGGACCTCACCATGGGTGATTATGAATGAGTTGTGGTTCGGAGTTAATCAGGAACCAGTAGAAAGTGGTCAGTATTTTTGATGCTGTTGAACAAAAAACGATGGTTAACTTTTCTCCCCATCATAATCCGGGCTCTCATGAATAAGGTGATTGGCTCTTATCCTTGCAAAGCTTCTAATCACTTCATCTCCATTCACATCCATATACACAGAGCAGTTACCCTTCTGCCCTCAACTTAATTGTTTTTTTCCTGTTCCCAAACAAACCCACTTAGAGGCACTCGTGGTTATGTAAGAGCCGCAAAAAACAAAACAAAACAAAACAAAAATTAAATAAATTGTTTCCACTCCGAAGGAGGAAACCGGGGCTGGAGGCGGAGGCCATTCAGAATATGACAACCATGTTTTAAATTATGTCAAATCCTGACACTCCCCTCCCTCTGCTGGAATGTCTCCTTTAGCACAGAGGAATTTTATTGCCATACCTTCCCCCTGTTGTGGTGACACTGGGGGACAAAACCCAGTGCTGACCCCATGGGGGCATCTGCTAGGCTAACCACCTAGATGCACATTGTGACTCTGGAATAACTTTGCTGTTAGACGTCACAAGTCATTGTGTCGGGCCGTTTTTGTGTCTTGGGACAAAGCGTGAAAGAGAGAAAAGAAAACAATCCAGATGCCTTCGCTGAAACGGCTCAGCTTGCCCCCTTTTATAATGCAAGTGGGGGTCAGCTTTGTTAAAACATGGTGATAGTTGTCGTTTTAGAAAAAACAACTTCCAAAGCACATACCTACATCCTGTAATTAGGTTAACCGTTCCCCTTGCTGATGGCTCTGTCCTCTCATGGGGATTACTCTTTCATGGCAAAACCATACAAATTAGAGTCAGTATTATGGCCATTTATTCATTTACTTTGAATGAATACCAGTTGCCCAAACCAAAGGCATGCACAGGCCATCATTATAGACTTAAGGAACAAAGGATTCCCTCCAAGAACACCATTTTTGTTTTTCTTCTCTGCTTTTTGTAAATATCTTCGATAATTGTTTGAGTCTTTAACAACAAACCGCTGAGAAGAACCCAAGGAGGATTCATTGTCTCTTAACAAGTTGACTTATTTCAATGGGATGGAGAAGATAAAATGGAAATAACGCTACTATAGTACATATATGTATATATTTGTATACATGGGGTCCATAATTCTATGATGTAATAAAAAAGAGAGCCATTTAAACCTTAATCAAATCAAAACCATGAGGAAAACATGATGCAATCATGCATTTATGGTTGCCACGTCTGTTTCGTGTGCATTTTGTCACATTTTGTTTATATTGCAATGTTGTTGAAATGTTTTTGCAGTTCCACGACTACTTTATCAGACATGTAAACTAAACAATAACTGCAAATAAATGAATTTAAAAGTGTAATATATATCAGCAATGGAGTAGAACTACAAAGTAGCATAAAATGTAAATATTCAGTACTTAAATGACGTAAAAATACTTGTAAATAAAGTTAGTTACCTGTAAATATCGTTAAATACTTTCCACCACCGAATATGTGACAAATAAATAAGTTCATGTGAGTAGGCAGGGAGTACCGCACCATGAGAAAAAAAAGAAGAAAAAAAAAAAGGTGTGTGTGTGTGTGTGTGTTGTTGAAGCCCATATAAAATGCAATGACACACAATCTTGTGCGACTTTTTACAGCGAAACATTTCAGAAGTAATTCAATTTGTCCCACTCAGAGGAATTATATACATGTACTTTGTGCTTGAGTGATAGTGAAGGGGGAGTTGTTACCACGCCTGTGTAAGCAGAAAAACATCTGTTCTCTCCAGCGATATACCCCAAAAATGTCTTCCCAAAAGTCTACATAAAAAAGAACAAAATCTCTCCCTGTAACATCCTGAGTAAAATGTTTTATTACACTATCTGCATAGAAATCCAATTTTGCCGCAGAGGTCTGCTTTCAATTTGCCTCATATTGTTCACTGCCAATTGTAACAGCAACTTATTTGTCTGGGTCTGTGGTTGTGAGGAAGACCAGATGTTAGACTCTGGGGCCATATGAAGGAAGTCAGAGGGTCTCTGTCTCTACAGTGGGTCAAGTATGAACAGGATGTTGATAAACTAACAAACCAAGAAACCCTGAACCCTGTAAAGAAATCACTCTTGGTCTTCTCTGTCCTCATTTCCTGTCTTCCTTTATCCCTAACCTCTTATTCTAGACCACCTAGCCTCATTTCTGTCACCTCATCTTGCCTCAACATAACCCCATCACCTATAGCTTCTCTCATCTTTCTCTGCCTGCTGATCTATCAGCTCCTCTGCCACAGCAGTGAGGCCTTGAGGTGTGCAGATATGCAAGTTAATTAGATTTCCTTATCTGCAGGCAGCTCACTTAAGTGTCCAGTGAAGCCAAGTATTTTAGACCATGGAGACTCAATCACAGACACAAACAGGAGCAAATAAATACAAAGACAAGCCTGTTATATTTCCTCTTTCCTACCAGACCATCTAATGAATCCTGCAGCATTGTAAGGGGGCGGCTTCATGTCATCACATTGCAGACAGGGAGGGTGGTGAAGAGAGGAAAAGGAACAAAAGGTCCTGGCTCAGACCATGACGGCTCTTTCGTTGTGCCCAATAAAAACTGTGATAAATTATCATGTTATTATATATTACTTCCAGGTGTGATGCAGCCAAAGAACAAACTCACAGCGTCTTGGGGCTCCATCAATTTGGTGGTTCATTCTGTTGGTTCAAATCACAGCAGGGGAGACTGCAAACTTAGAAATGAATTTGTTGGATTGTCTTGTTTTGGTTCGTTTACAGTATTGATCTTAGGCTTGTCAACAAAACACTACAAAAGAGGACTCATAATCTATGTATGGGTTTACATTCGTACAGATTTTGTTAAAAAATGGCCATTTATAGATCTAGATATAGTCTACATTGATATAAGCCTTCTTTTAACATAGGATATCAGAGACCTTACAATCTAAGGACCTAATAATGAAGTATTGAGACTGGCTCAAGTCTTAACTGTGACTTAGAAGCTTGTTCCAGCTTAAGTTAAGTCATGAGAGTAATGCATTTTATTGATCTTGTAAGATCTTTAAAAAAACCAAAAATAAAATGCACAATGCAACTTTTTTGAGTGATGCATTTATGCACCATACTATATAGGGGTCACAGGGAAGATCTAGTGGAGTGGACTGTACAGAATTCATGACTTTGGCTTCAGAGTCCAGTTCTTGGATCCTCAGTCACATCTGTGGTTGAGGTTCAACTACAGTACTTTGGTTAAGGTGAGTCAAAGATGTCATCACAAGTTAGTATGGGTTTCTCTAGATCTACCGAGTCCATTATCCTTTGTTAACCTTATCTAAGTGCTGACAGTACCTGAACATAACAATAATAAAGTATAATCATTCTGTGGACACTGCAAACGGATACTGTGATGCAAGATTAGATATTTTAGTAGAAATCAAATGAATAATACAACATAATCCAGCTACATTATTTTCTCCTTCAAAATGTACTTTATGTTGAAAATTAGTTGTATAAAAAAACAACAACACATTTTATAACTATCAATTTAGAGCCATAGCAATCTTTGAACAGGATACTATTTATTGCCTTTTCCAAAATAGATGAGTCTCTTGTTGCTGATGAATCAATGCTTGTGTGCACACAGCAGACCTAGAATTCACTAGAATATGACTCGCCTCATGACCATCACGCAGTCTGACACAGAGTGGAAACAAAAATTTGTTTCATTTCATCCATCTCACACAGTGTGACATGAAATGAACCTGCATTGCTGTTCTGTTCAAACTACTGGCAGTCAAAGCCTCCCTCTGTTGTTTGGCTTTCCACACACTTAAAATTTGTTTTACACCTCAGTATTTTTGTGTTTTACACAGTTTTTGTCTGATTCATCTGGAAAATGATCTTGGCTGTCTGTCTGTAGGACTCATAGACAAGTCTGATATGTTTTATCTTATATTTACCTCTTATTTATGCTGGTGCCTTGGAGCAAGACCTCTAATCTTTGAACAAAAACACCCCAGTTAGTGAATTACAAATGAAGCTCAGTGCAGCTAGTGGGAAGATAATCTGTACACTCATTCATTCACAGTTTACTTGCCTTCCACTTCCTCTAAATCAGCTGGCTATCAATGTTTACTCTTCCAGTTAAACCGACCAGATTTTCCCACTATCACGTCATTGCCATCAAGCTTTAAACCCTCTCTTGCCTCTGATTCTGTCAGCTGTCATTTTAGTGCAATCTATGTGAGCGTCTTCCGCCCCGTTTACTTCCAGCTCATCCTATGTAATGCACACAGTGTCAGCTCCTCATCACATCCACATCATAAACCTTTCTCTTCATCCCATCTCTGTCACCACCAGTGTGTAAGCTAAATTCAAGGCATTCCTATACTACAGAGCTTCTCCTCCCCTCTTTAATATGATGAATTGCCATATAATGGCCAAAGACTTATATTTTCATCTTGGACATTGCAATAAAACTATGACTCATTCCCTCAGAATGAAGTCACTCCTGTTTGAACTAAATATTTCTTATGAGATTTACTGTATTTAGAGGAGAGGTCACAGACTAAACTCTGGCCAAGAGGTAAAGCTGCACCAAGATTTTGGGCAAATCTCCCTCAAACTATTGATAAAATGACTAAAAGTTCAGCTTTTTAATGAGAATTAAGCTTCAGAACAAGCAACAGTCAGAACTACAGAGGTCAAAGGTAAAACCAAACTGATGACATGACAGAAACATGTGTTTGGAATATTTCCAATGTACTTTATTCACCCAGCAGAAAGGTCAATACTACTTCTCTGAATTTATGCTACATGTGCTAAATATTTACTCAGATATTTTGCCTAGTTTGTCTACTTTTTAGATGCTTTTACTTGAATTTCCATTCTATATCATTTTCCATTAAATTTATTAAACAGCTGTTGAAGATAAAACCCATATTTACATTATGGCCATTGACCTTTTCAACAAAAGCACATTTTAGATACATAAAGCTCTAGTGAAAGTTCAGTCAGGAAGGTTATTTTCATATCATATCATATCATATCATATATTATGTATTCACCTCTGAGCATGCTCAGTCTTAATTTCCTGCTGTCATTGTCTGGGGCTGTCGATTGAGATATCAGCTGTTCTCAAAGCTGGTCACATACTATATATCCAGTAGCACAATGACACACCTCCATTGTTAGCCAATCATCTTGCTGCTGTCTTTTTAAATATGATTCTTTCTGTACCTCTAGTTCCTTCATGCTGCTGTTTTGCATGACTTCCTCCTCCAGATCACCACCCAGTCTTCACAGAGTCACCAGCTTCATCATTTCATCAGCCTCATCAGCCACCACCACCAGTGTCTGGACTCAAAAGGGAGATTTAGCTTGCTGCTGCTCAGGGCTAACAATTTTCGATTACAATCTCCCGGAAGACTCGAAGCGGTTAAGAATTTCTTACAGACTAATTATCAGAGATCATCTGCTGGAATAAAAAATGATCTTCATTCGTTTGTCTCTCTTGATTGAACAATTGTAAAACATCACACAGGGATTTAGTAATACTAACTACTTTTTTGTAATTTAAGTAACCTTAATATTTATATTTAATTAGTTTTAAGTCAATTCAATGTCAAATGTCTATTTTTTATTTTTTACAAGACTTCAAACTTATAAACACAAACTGTTCTGAAATGAAGTCTTTTGTCTCAAAATTATGAGTTGAATCTGCTGAGAGTTCACTGAGCTCATTAAATGCAGTTTCTAAAGAAACACCATCAGTTTATCTGCAGACCTCCAGCATACATAAGTTGACTTTGAAAACTCAATATTTATTTTGTGCAAGTTTTAGTTTGAAGAAAACATACTGGAAACTTACCTTGTGTTTTTAACATTTTGATGTAAGCCATGGCATTTTCAGAAAAACAAATTAGTACCATGATTAATATCATATTCAGTCCTTTTAATTTGACAAGGCGGCTGCAGAAAGCTGGTATAAAGTGGCTCCAACAGCAGGTACATCTGTAAGATCTTTGTGTTGAAAGTGACTTTTCGAACTGGGAAAATGTTCAACAATTGTTATGAAATTGTCTCAGAGCAGCAGGAACACTTTAGTGTCTAAGTTGAACCATTTTTACAATTAATTTCGCTTTAGTGAAACAACTGTTTGAGGCAAAGAGGTATATAGAATATTTAACAATAAAGCAAATTATAACTTATTAATCACCTCACAACCCCTTGAATTTATCTTGTGGCCCTCTGGAGGGGCCCCATCTCCTTGGATGGAAACCTCTGGTTCAATCTAAATGTATATATATATATACAGTATTTATCCCTCCAATGTACATATTTCTGCTGCCATTTGAATTCCATTTTTCAGGTTGGAAGTATTAATATAACAGGAGCTGTTCATGAGAATCACTCAATATTTATAAATGTCATTGCTATTCAGAAAGTGTGGGCCCAAACCATTTATCAGATTTTTAAGTTGACATTTGACAATGTCTCCCTCCAAAGTTTTAGTGATCTCTCTGCTGCTCTGGCAGGTTGCCCTGTCAGCTCAGACTGAAATTATGTTTTAATATTCAAATGCTCCCCTAGACCCTTCTTAACTCTGAAGTCATGGCATATATACCTTACAAAGAGCCATGACACGGAGGAAGACACAATGAGAGGGAGAAAAAAGTACGTGATGTGCAGTAGTGATACAGACTTCAGTTCATATTACTGCAAATGACTTTGACACCCCCTAACCTGGTTTTACATGCAGCTCTCACCCTCTGGATATGTTCAGCGAGCTGTGAGGTGACAGGTCCTTCTCTCACAAATGGTTCATGCCTAATACATTCCTAATACATTCAGTTTCTGGAATATTTTATGAATCATGAGAAACACAGCTGAAGAGAGAAAAGTTCAACAGTCATAAAGAAACTGTTAGCAAAAGCAACTTCTGCGAAACAAAACAGAACTACCTATAAAAATTTTGAAATTGATTTTAGTTTTAATTAGTATATATCTAAAACGCTTCAATCAATAAATATTTAGGTATAATGATGTGTATTTATTCCCTTATTACTGCCATTATTAATATTCGTTTCTTTTTCACTCTGCCTCATCAGTTTGGGATGCAGAGGTTGAGTGTCTCTGTGTTCTCCTGTCCCACCATGTGTTCAAATGAGGAAGGGTAGCCATTATACTTATTATTGCTAGCAGCACGATCAGTATTACATGTACTCAGACAGTTTCTAAAATGCAGTTTTTAAATGTAAATGTGTATTTAATCAAGAATCAATCAATAATTATAACTCTGCCTGTGAAGCATCTGTAACTTTTGTGCAAAAAATGTAATAAAATATTTGACACCACACTGGAGCCTTAATGCTATAGCTGTAATCATATATGATGGGTAGATAAATGGATAGATAGATGTATAGATAGATAGATCAGGTTATTCTTCCATTTCACATCACTACTAACAGCGGTGGAACGTAACAAAGTATTTTTACTCATGTACTTCACCTAGTTACGCACAGATTCAAGGTATTGTACTTTACTTGTCATTCATTTCTATTTCATGCCACTTTACAATTTTACTTTGTACTTGCCAGAGACAAATATTGTAGGCTTTATTTCGCTCCATTTGCCTGGCAGCTCTAGTTACTAATTACTTTTCAGATTACAGTTTTACATGAAGAAGAACTCTTGGGTTAGCTGGAATATACATTGTCACAAAGCTGAAAACAGGGCTGAAAACAATGTCTTATTCATTACTATTACTACTATTATCACTAATATCAATTCAAAACAACATATACAGTAATGTGCTGCAAGATACTAATAGGGATTGAAACTACTAGTGACTTTTGTTGGTGATACTTTTACTAAAATACAGGATCTGGATACTTCTTCCATTCTTCTGTGCACGGATGGGACACTTAGAAAAAGGTTTTCCTCTACTGTATTTATTTCGCATTAACCTTGTGAGTCTCACCCTGTCCCGGGATAAAGTTTGGGAGGCGGGGGTTCTTCCTCCTCCTCCTCCTCCTCCTCTGTCCCTCCATGTGTTCAGGCTCGAGGACAGGCCGGAGTGACGTCACGCAGGGCTGGTCTTACCGTTTATTAGCCAGGGGAGCCAAGTGCCAGGTTGCAAGGACTCCACACTGCAGCTCTGTCCGGCCAGCGGCAGAGGGGATGTCCTACTAACTCCTCCAAAACTTTCTTAGTCAAACAGAAAAACACTGACTGACTGTCAAAAGTGTCGCAACTCGCCTCACTACTGCTTTAATGAAACTCTAACTTCTTTATGTGTTTTTCTTTTGAACCAGACAGAGGCACAGTCTTCACATCTACTTTGATTACTTTTTGAATGAGCCGGGTCACGCTTGCGTAGAGTCCTTCGATTTATTACTCGATTTATTTGATTTGATTTTTTTTACGTTGGGATAAAGTTTTTCTTTATCATTTAAGATTTGTGATGGCTGTCCTGTCACTAGCGTTACTACTTGTAGGATTTGTATTGACCTCAGCTGACAAGGTAAGTGTTTCTATCGATTCATCGTTGCCTCGTTTTACTACAAATATGCGCTGTGTTGCCTCTCAAGCTGAGCCCCGTTAATATTTTATGAATGCGGCGTTACAGCGGAGACGTGGGCCGAACACAGCAGCAGGTTTTCAGGAGTCTCCAAAGTTTTTGGCTCTGTGAATGCGCACACTGCGTCCTCTGTGAAATACATGTTGACACACCACACGCATGTGTTTAGCCTCTTACATAAGACATGTCAAATAAAGGCATTTTTGTTTCAAATTTACAAGCAGCTCAGTCTGCATTAAACTTCTGCAGGGCGGTAGTGTTGCTGCTGCTGGACATCTCAGACTCTCAGATTATGATTTCCTTCTGTCTTGCACCGCATTTAACGAGCTTTCTCTTTCCTCTTGCAGGCTGGTGAAGTAGATAGAGAGGGTAAGTTGTGTTTATTTTAAATTTTTTGGGTTCATATTGTCAGAGGGAAGTTGGGAGAAAGTGGAAGTGATTTTCCTCCAGACACTGATAGCAAACGCAGGAGGACAACCTTGGTGCACTGAGATCACAGTGGGAGGGGAGTTTGTGTGTGAGGAGCTCTGTAATACACCCCCCCCCCCCCCCCCCCCCCACCCTCTGCTACCACCCCATTCCACCTAAACACACAGGGTCCTCCAGCACACACATACACACTTATATTACATGAGCGAACTGCTTGAAGGGCTTTGTTATACAGGAAAGAAAATTCCACTTCTAAATCCTGCACATCTGTTATCCATTCTGAGGTTAAGGAACAAGTGAGCTGCAACAGTGTCCATGTAGGATCCTTTTACACCAGCCGTTATCACCTCGAGGGCCCTCAGACAGAAAGATGACAGCCGTCATCTGAATCACAGTTGGTTTTTGTGGTCTGTAGTTTGCCACTGTTGGCTCTTCTTGGCCATTATCAGCCTTGTAAAACAGTTAAATCACCCATTTAATGTGGTTTCTCTTAAATTTTCACCTCTGACTTTTCTTCTGCTATAAGTAACGGGGCTCATCCAAGAACCACTTGTACGAACAGATTTAGCTCCCAAGTGATTCATGAGAACTTGTCACATTCACCAATGTTCTCATATTTAGAGTCATCTCTCAGGAAGCAAAACATTATTAAAAAAGTGTACAGAACAGATTCTCTGCCGCATGTCACACTAATCTGAATGAGTTTATGATTTCATTGGCATAATATGGCATGGGAATTTAGGGATATGGTCAGGTTGTTGTCTCTTGCACCGGATCATCATTTTAAACAGGTTTGTTCTTTTAAGAGATTTTAGTGAATCTTAACACTTGTATGAGGAAACCTCACAAAAAAACAAAAAAAAAAGCCGTAGAGTTTTGAGATGTTTAAGAAAATGCTCTTGGATGAGTATAAAGCAAAACAAATCCCATTAAGATGGAACTTTTTGTTATATTCTTCATTGAAATCTGAAGGACTCAGTATTCTCAAAGAGTGTAGAATCTAGCAGCGGTCCTACCTTTCTGAATGAAGATTCTGTGCTTATGTGGAACAAGAAATAGTCTGTAAAAAAACAGACCTTGAAAAATCTGCCTACTTTCACCTGTCTACACACCCATCCTTTGTGGTCGGGTGAATTGTGTGTTGTTTTTTTTCACTAACTAAAGTGGTTGACAAGCTTCAGTCAAGTTGTTGCTTCACTGCAGCCTAAGTGCTAAGTTGGATGATTGAATTCTGTCAAATATTTAGCTCACCTCACACCTTTCTGACCTCAGAATCCAGGTGCTGTGTGCAAAATTTTTTGCAACTTTCTAAAACAGACCATACAAAAATTACACCCACGTCACACAGAAACTAGACATGTGTGCCAAGGTGTAAAAGTATGCAGGATTTAAATGTATCCCAAACCTTCCTTTTGCCCTGCCTTCAAATGTGGCCATGTGGAACAGCTATAAACACTTGGTCAGTTGATTCATCCTGCAGACTGTTTTTTTTCTAATACTGACAGTTTAAGCATATGAAAAGCCAGTGTAATCATATTCACGGTGCCATGAAAATGGTTGGTTTGTTGGTTTAGTCTTGCCCTGTTGGCTTAAGTATTGGTGGTGGGTTCAAGTTTAAGTTTTCCAGTTGAGGTAATGCTTCAGGCAGCAAGTGTTTGCTCTTGTTCACAAATTTACAGGTGTCCATTCAGATGGATGATTAATTAAAAAAAAAGAGTTGTACAATTTTGTTGGGCGACCGTAAGCCTCCAGAAAACTGTATCTACAGTGTTCAAAATCTCTCAATCAGTTGACATCTGGTGATGGTGAAGGCAACAGCATATGATTGACACTGTTTTGTAGACATCATACCATTCAGCTATTCTCCATTCTCAATATGGAAATAAAAAAATGAAGAGAGCTGCCATTTGACACTGGTGTTCAGCAAACAAACAACATGCAGATGGACAACATCCATCACAGCGGAGGCAGAGCCACCACAATCTACAGTCGCACTTGCAGAGAATAGACTGAGGGGCTGTACTTGTAGGAGACACCCCAGTCACATGATAAAACATTCAAACACACACACACACACACACACTTGCTTTTTTTTTTTTTTTGCTGGTAAGAACGATTTGGAATGTGTTCTCTTGATGCCACTTTTACTTTAGCTCTTTATATCACTGTTGCTCTGCAAAACATCCCACACTTTGAATGTATGATCTCCTTCACCATCTACAGCTGAAATCCATCAAATAATGCTAGAATGTATGAACTACATGTGTGCACCTAGCATCAGTATTTGGTTGCAATTGCACAATGCTTTCAGGGATCATAGCAGCTGACGTCAAATAATTGAAATAGTATGATTATGTCATTTGGGCTTGTGAAAATAGTTTGTAGGAATAGTTTGTATGAAAATTGCAGGAGGGCTGGCTAGTGCATGTACAACAGATTTGTCTTTCACCAGTCTTGAGGAAAATTCTGTATAGATGACCACATGGTGGCGCTGTCTGTACCAAAAACCTGTAACATATTCCTTGGCCTGTGGTAGAAATCTCTCCAACAAACAAGTAAACAAATAAACTTAGCCGACTAATAACTATATGGTGGAAAAAGATATATTTCTGCCTCACTATCTGCATCTGATGCTAATGTCCCTTCTTGGGGTGCTGCATGCGAAAGCTGCAACAATAAACTGGATACCTCATGCAAGTAGAGATGTGTGGCTCCCCTAGTCATTTTATTTTAAATTGCAAATGGTCCTAAGCAAAATGACTATGCTATACTTGTACTGTCATTGAATTATTCACAGAGTAAAGCCTCAACAACACTAACTCTTGCAACGGGTCGTCTGTTAATAAGCTGTCTGATATTCTAATAGACTCTCATTCATCTTTAGTGGTTGATGTTTGGTTTTATTATGTTTTAGATGGATTTTGTTGACCTCATAGTTAACCATAGAAGTCAGTGGAGAAAGCGTTGCCCTTGAATTTTTCTGCTCTTTCATTTTCACCTTGACAGAAAGTGTCACTTGTATAATAGATTTTGAAAAGAAAAATGGAAGATAATGTAGATACATTTTGAAAGAACTTCGTTGCTCTAACGTGCAGTCTTTCTTTTATTTCGTGACACATTGAAGGATGTGCCTTGTATTGGATAACCTTTTAGAATAATCTAAGGTCTCGACTATAAGTGCTGTCTGGTCTCTCTCTCAATGAATATTATACATCATTTTTCGCTCTAAATTTTGAGCAACTGGGCTTCTTTTGATATTTTCACAGTGAGATGTGATTTTTTTGGGACGTGGGGGTTTTCAGCTTTCAACCAATTGTACTCTTTGGAAGGTAAACTTTTCTTATTTTTTTTTCCAAAATAAATGGATTCCAATCTATGCCTTACTTAACAGCTCACTTAAGTAAATTTTACTTATCACCTCAAGCGCAAATCTCCCACATGGCACTATTCAAAGTAAACGGTCCTTTAAATGCGAGGCTCTCAGGGGAAAAAAATTTAATAACTTCAACTGAAGTG
This sequence comes from Chaunax sp. Z400, assembly GCA_037577475.1. NCBI lineage: Eukaryota > Metazoa > Chordata > Actinopteri > Lophiiformes > Chaunacidae > Chaunax > Chaunax sp. Z400. The sequence goes on along the minus strand of CM075187.1, from coordinate 20,487,033 downwards.
CAAATGTGTACCATGTACGGTTTTCTCTGAAATTGCTCTCATCCCATTTCACTTGGTAAGGGGCTGTCTTAACTTTTATGGGTTGGTGGATGCTAAAACATCCCTAAAGGCCCTATAGTCTTTTTTTTCAATCAGCCTCCTACTCTTAGCAATCAGGTTCTCCATTTGTTTTTTTGTTTCTGATGAGAGGTTTCTGGATTTCTTTTTTGTGCTGCTGTCACTGGTTTCATGTTGGAGGGTCAGTATGTTGCTACTGTCAATCAAATCTAATCAACCCCCCCCTTCCCCCATTCACACGCACAGTCTTGATGAAGCTATAAGCAAGATTAGAGTTCTTCAGTGGTGATAAATTCTTAAATTCGGAATCCTTCAATCACATTTGATTTGGCGAAACCTTTGGTTACCATGCCAACGACAAGTGTGGTTTATTTAATACTGCAGCAAACATACCCCCAGCAGCTGAATCGCAAAGACAACAGAAGTGCAGCTTTAGTTTTCAGAGCAGCCAAACTCATGTTGCTTTAATAAAGAAGTAAATTGCAACTGGGATTTGATTTCAGGCTGCACAAGTGATTTTCCACCAAACAGCATTGCACAGTAAAGTTGATTATCTTGCTGAGAAGGTATTAAAAAAACACACTAAATTTTGACTGTTGAACACATTTAATATGAAGCATCAACTGCAGAGAGTATCCGCTATAGTAAAGTAACCACTGACATGTTCCAAAGAGTGTGAACAGTGAACTGTTAAGCTGTTATCTGTGACATGAAATTGATTAACATCAATGACTTCCTCATGCTTAGATATGAATGCAGCATGGGAATGGAGGACTCTGCTACTACTGAACAAAATCTACTGTAGAGACATAAAAACTAAACGTAAAAGCAAATGGCTATTGCAGTAAAAGTGTTAACACTAAATGGTATCAAAATGAGGTTTGCTGTAAAGGATAATTATGTTATTTATGTAGTTTAAGAAAAGTTCCAAATGCACCCGAGTTCTAGGTTGGAATAAAGTAGAACAAAGAAATCTGCTCTTTGTCTTTGTTTGAATAAACTCTTGAGTTTGGCCCCAGGGCCTCCTGAGGATTAAGCAGTGGACCCCACTCTTCAAATACTCGCTAACGTTATTAACGTAAAATAAGCGCTAACTAGACTCCTCTTTGACTTCATTGACCTGATAACTTTGTTATCCCTTAAAAAGTTTTCACTCCAACGTTCTTGCAAAAAGCAACCTGTGGAGGAGTATGTGCAGCAATCACTCCTGCACATTTCACAACCTTTTCACAAACCCGTATCAAACCACTGTGTGTCATTTATGTCCACAGAAAGAGTAAAGTTTACTGGATGTTAACCATGAGGTATTCGCCCTGTAAAAAAGCCTTTGATGTGTTGAGTGTTGGAAACCAGACACGTGCCTACAGTTTACTTTGGTTTTGAAGTTAAGACAGAAGTGCTGAATGTTTCCTTATCTGTGTTGAAAAGTCAGTGTGATCAGGCTACTTTCATCCCTCACAGATTAATGCGTGTCACTTTTGTCAGTATATCATCATCGGGTTGGTTGAATAATTTCTGCATGTATGCACACTATGATTTGTAAAGCATGCCATTTCCTCAGACGTGTAATTTAAGTTTCACCAGTGACACCTGTTTAAATGTCGTCTGGTCAAAATCTACAAGATAATTACAAGGTTTTTGTTACTCCTGTCACATTTTTTCCAACCAAAACCAAACAAAAAAATTAACGTGTCTGCACATATTTAGAAAACCATACCAAGATTTGATGGAAATGTCTCTATAAAGTGAGAGTGTTTCGAGCTCCACAGATTTCCCTGTACGATTGAGTTAATCACAAATTAGCCAATGATCAAAGTTCTAAGGATATATGAGACACTGTGCAAAAGATGATAATCGTTACCATCAAATATAAGATGCATATTTTTTGTGTTAGGTATTTACTTTGGACATGCAAAACAGCTTATCAAGAACATCTGGAAGGAAGCTTATTCCTCCCTATATCCTCTAACTGAAAAGCTTCAGCCTGTTGTTACATAGTGGGATCTACTGTAAAAGCGACATTGGAATCAGTTCTGAAAAATCTGCTGTATCCATTCATTTCAATGACCAACTGATAAGCACAACATATAACCCTGATTCTAAAGCTGCTGCTATGTAAAGAATATATTGTTGTTTGTACGGTTGTGCTAAATTTCTGCTTTACCATTTACCATCAAATATAAAGACGGAGAAACAAACCATTACTGTCATGATAGCTTTCTAGCTCTGTGAATCCAAATCATGCCTCAAAGGAAACTTAAATCTTGCAAAGTGTCTTGGCATCTTGAAGCCTGGCTATTAAGGGTAGTAATAACATTGACTAAAGCCTCAGGGGCGACCTGACGTTACATCTTACCCTTGAAAAGATTTGTCAGTGAATCTGTTTAAAACAAATAAATCAATACATTATATGAATCATTGTTATTAGTTTACTAAGAGAAAATACCAAACATTCGTTCCAGCTCCTCAAATGTGAGGACTTGCTGCTTTTCTCTGTTTTATGTTGTAAATTTGATTACATTGGGGGATTGGGACTGTTGTTCGGACAAATAACACAGTTTTAAGACATTACCTCTGACTCTGGATGTTTGTGATGGGCATTTACCTATTTAGTTTATTTTGACAGAAAAGCAAACACAATACAATACAAGCACAGGCCTGTAGCTACAGAGTTCGGAGTATTATATCCTCTTCACATCCCTTTAGATTTGGAATGATAATAGGACTGACAACCTTTTGGCACACTCATGTAGTATTGTGTTTTTATTTTATCTACTTCCTGCTGTCTTGACAGGAAAAAGGTCCCATTGTCATTTTGTTGTTTTTCAGACCAGCTGAGGAGCCGGCTGAAGGAATACGGACTGGTGACTCCATTCAGCACTGACTCTCATGGACACTACCTGTCACACCTGATCTCTGCCACTCACAAACAGCGCGTCAAGAGGGAGGTGCTTTCATCCGGTGAATTCGAACAGAAACTTTTCTTCAACATCACGGCCTTCGGGAAGGAGTTCCACCTCCGTTTGCGGCCAAACAACAGGCTGGTGGCTCCAGGTGCGATTGTAGAGTGGCACGATGAGGTCGAACGCTTCGTGAATGTCACTGATGGTACTGGTGGGGATGCCGGTGCAGGCACCAACCAGACAGAACCCATTATGGACAGGATGCTGCGCCGTGAGCTTCTAAAGACAGACTGCACCTTTGTTGGTGACATCACAGATGTCCCTGGGGCCACGGTTGCCATTAACAACTGTGACGGACTGGTAAGTCCTCCTCATGCATAAAGCTCCTTACTCTTCTACCCTCTCAAACCCTGGTTTTTCATTACAAAAGTTCCATGACCTTATCAACCGACATTAGTGGATATAAGACGTCCATAACTTCTGAGTGTATCCTTTCTTTACGTCAGCACTCAGCATTTTTACAGCATATTGTTCATGGCGATATTCTTCAGGCGAGCTGACAGAATAGCTTTTTGTACAGACGTTTGTCACGGGTGAGTGGCCAACCATTGCTCCCTCAAGCTCAACAGATTTTACTCCCAACCCTTCCCAACATAAAACACGAGTTCCCTTTGTGCTCCACGAAAGTTTGCAGTCCGGCATCCCATCACCCCTCATAAAACACTTGAGCAGTAATTGGGGAATGACTTGGGCCAGAATCTCTCAGAGGAGACCAACGAAACATCTTTGTATTCAAGGAAAGGACAAAAATAAAGCCAACGACTCTCAAATGAAATTCTTTGCTGCAGACTGAACACAACACAAAAGATGGGCTCTAACTCCTGACTCCTGACAGACATTCAGATTCAACACGTTAAAAACGGGTTTTACGGTATCTTTTTTAAATTATTAACAGCAGGGACATTTCCTTATTGAGGAAACGGAACTAAAAAATGTTCTATCCCACTAACGAGCGCTGTCTCTAGTCAGATATTGCTCTAGTGTAGTTTCTTCCCCAAGAACAAAGAGATGTGCTGCTCCTGCACTGAATTTGTCTTGCACTGCAATGTGCTTGTTTTCTCCAAAACAAATTAATTGTTAATCAAAGGCAAAATGATCACCTCATGTCTTAAACAATGATTGATTGTTGACTAACAAGTCTGTTAACATGTTTTGGAGTGGTCTTCATTCGAGCAATGCACATTGCAGTTGTAGCACATTGTTTCTCTCCCATGGGATGTGAACACAGGACTGCCCCGGCATGACATCAGCAATCAAAAATGCATCTGCTGCCTGTTTCAGACTGAACTATACTTAGTGAGTTTATCACATTAAAATATAGGTCTTTTATATCCTTTTAACCACACCACACAGGTGGAGCTCAGCAAATCACAGTGACAGTCAGTCTAACGATCCATCACTTTAGTCACAAGACTAAAATAACTGAACAACTATTGAATTGATAGCTATAATTATAGTGTAATAATATTTTTTGACAGCCATTCATGGCTCCCAGAGGATGAATCCCATTGATTTAAGTGTTACAATGACTCTTATGTTGCACCACCAGCAGGTAAATCCATACCTTATCCAGTTGACGTCAGTCAGGTGGAGGGCCAAAAGATTTTATACAGTCACCTTTACCATAAAATGAATCTGACTGACTCTGGTGACACTCATTGTTTTTGCTGCCACCAGCATATTGACATTTTTTGTTTTAGTGAAATATCTCTTAGATGGATTGCCATGAAATTTGATCCTTACATTCTCGTTCACTGCAGGATGATTTCCTCTGAACCTCTGACTTTTCATCCAGCCTCATTAGCTGAGCAAAATTTCAAAATATTTTGCATGATTCTACTTTTTTGACCAAATACCTGCAGAACTTGACTACAACCATGTTGTCGGATTATATTGTATTATGTGTTTAGTTTTGAGTTATTAGTTAATTTTGGCATGCTAACATGCTGAATACTCTATGTTATACATACCCAAACATCTACAGTAGCTCATATGCTGATGTTAGCATTGAGCTCAAAACTCCACTGTGACAAAGAGTTAGAGCGTTATCATCGCTGTAAATTTGTTTATATTTTTCAACCCTGTTAATTATTTTGAATGACAATGTAGTTGTATGTTATGAAGGTATATAAGCTAACCTAAATGAGCCTTTGCTACACCAACAGTATTCACCAATAGGATTAAATTAGTTTCTTCAAACTAATTCTTGTGTATTATAAAAAGATATAATAACACCAGCCTTATTCTTTTAATCACATATCTTCATTGGCATTTATCTGATTTTAATTTGTTCAGCTAAGCTGTAATAGAGTTTTAGATTGCTCTGGTTCTGCTTCTGTAAAGGTATACATTTTCAAAACTGCCTGCAGCATCAAATTCAGCCTCAATTTCGGCACATCAAAAGGCAGAAATTCGCTTCAGGACCACTTAAAAAGAGTGACACATTGATAGGATGTTAGAGGGCGAGGGAGCTCCAGGGCTTTATACTTAAATTGTTCTGATAAATGATTTCAAAGTTTGGTGATCTGCTTTGTCATATAAACTGAGGTATGTATTTGAGTATGTCTTGTCAGGATTTGACTCCCAAGATTAGTTTAAAGGACTCGCTGCAAGGACTAACTTTATTCTCTCTACATTACAACACTTGTAACAAGATAGCACATGTATGAGGGATTCTCTCATACAGTTATGGGAGCTGGAGGTTTTGATAGTGTCGCTGGCCAGTAGAGACTTACGCAAATGTCTGATAATAACATTCATGCTTGACGATGCTTGAATAAGATTTTGAAAATGGGGCAGACTTTCCTGGAAAAATTAAACAGGTTGATTGACAGGAAAAATAGTTTTTTTGTGAGTTCTGTGTGAAACTTGAGTCTATATGATGTCAGACAAACAGCATAAGGCTTTTCTTTCCAGCTTCGGGCCAAAATCTTACAGTAAGCAGACTGAAATAATAGCTGACAATAGGAATCAATATTCAAATGATTATGCAACGATAAACCCTCCTGGCACTGTGATTGATTAATAATTGATTAAAGTAATTGATAAATATATAGGACTTTATTACATAATCCTTTTCCAAATGTATAACTATGAAGTGCTTTTACTCATAAAAGGATAATCAGTCACTTAAATGAAAATAATTTCTATCCCCAGCTAATAAAAGCTAGGTTAAATGCATCTAGCATGTGTTTACAACGATAGTATTAAAACAATTTTATAAAAATGTTGCTATTTTGAGCTCTTAATGAAGCTCTTATCATAATTTACTAGAAACCTTTAAGGAAAGTTTACATTGCCTCTGTTTGCACAATAAAATGAGGGGAAAAAAACAAAATTCCCTGCTTCTTCAATCTTAAACTAAATTTAAGATCTGAATCCAAGAAACCAAAAAATATCTACCAATAGCATTTTTCCAGGCTGAAGGCGTGAACAGTTTTGGACTGAAGGAGGAATGAGCTAAGTGGCATAGCTCCAAATGATTTACTAAAATAGTAAACAAGCCGTTTCCTGTCTTTAAAGATCCCATGAAACAGACTCGTGAACTTCCTGGTAAACAGTTCATCTTCAGTGGTCACCCCTCATACGTCCTCAGAAAATGAATAATTTGGTCTATGAAATGACACAAAGAGAAAAAATAAGAAAGTTTCCCAGAATCCTGGTTGACATCTTTATGCTTGTGTTTTTTTGTGCCCAAAGCCCAAAGATGATTTACTCCATTTATTTCTAAGAAGATCAGCAAAGATTCCCATTTGAGAAGATGAACCCACTTAATTTTTGCAAGTTTGCTCAAAGAATTACAAACAACTGATGGTCAAAATTCTTTGCAAACTATTTTCTTTTTTTTTATGATCAACTGTTTACCCAACTAACCAGAATACATTGGAATATGAATTAAACCTTACTGTCACTCATATAATGTGGGCAGTAGGTTTAAGACCATTACGATTACTAAATCTCTTTTTTTTATTTTTAATGTTGAGTAATGAAGTGAATCACATTGAACCAAATGTTGCTGCAGAAAACTGGGAGTTCAGAAAGTTGAAGCTATATCTATCTTGCTAGTGTTAGCATTTATTCCTAATCTGCATATCCCATAAAGCCAATCATACTTTTAAGTTTGAATTGACTTGGATAGTAAAAGAAGTTTAGCAATGATTTTAATCAGATATTACTTTTAATTGTTACAGTATTTGAGTTTAAACTTAAGTGTTAAACTCATTATATAAAATACGTCTACCTTTAGCAGCATTTTTGATTTCAGCATTCAGCACATTGTAATTTGGTCACACAGTTTTATTCGTGCAAATCTCAGGATAAAAATCTCAGTATTGTGTTGAATCATCTTCCCGTTGTATTTTCATGATCAGACAGATATCCACCGTCTGCAGAGCTAGTTTTAAGACTTTTGAACTAAGTCAGGTTTCAGATGATTGAGACTTGTCATCATGTGCTTTATCATTTTCATAGATACAGTTAGGAAAAGAAGTAATATGTTAATATTACTTCTTTTCCTAACAATATGGGGCGGCTGTGGCTCAGGGGGTAGAGCAGTCGTTCACGGAACAAAAGGTCGGTGGTTCGATCCTCAGCCCCTGCAAGTCCACAAGTTGAAGTATCCTTGAGCAAGATACTGAACCCCAATTTGCTCCCCAGGCGCCACATGTAGTGGCAGCCCACTGCTCCTCAGGGATGGGTCAAATGCAGAGAAAGAATTTCCCCATGTGGGACTCTCCTTTTTGTTGTGGTGCAGATCAGAAAATGTGCATAAGGTTATGGTGATTCTGTGTGCATCTTATGTTCATATTTTGTTAATAAGTTAGTCAAAATTCCAAAAAAACAAAAAACTACTCAGAATGTTGCATTTCTTTGTTATTATTGGCTCATCATGTCAATCCTCCTGAGTGTTTTGCTTTCAAGTATTGAGTCTCATAGAAACCGCTCTAGACACTAGACCACAGTCATCACGTCATGTTGTTCATGTGACACCAAAGTTATGCAAATTTCAAAGAGTGGCCAGCAAAGAAGCAGCAAAGATATTCCATGCCGCGCTTAGTTTTTCTCTAAAATGTGTGAGTATTAATGAACTATTGAGGAAAAGAAAGAACCTGCCTTTGAGGACACAATTGTTTTGGTCATTGGACTAAAGGGAAAGGTTAATGGTGAAGTTGTCTAGTGGCAGTAAATATACGGTACAGCTTACAGCCTGCCTATGAATAAACACTGCAAAACCTCAATATCTATAAAAAATATAATATATGTAGATAAATATATCAATTCAATGTCTTCTTTATTGGGCATCAGTCTCACTTTTATGATATGTATTGTTTGCAAAATGCACTAGAAGTCTAAATAAATGCTTCATGCAAGTGAGATACAGCTGGCACATAAGCCTGGGTGGAGGAGGTGCAGACAGCTTCCTACAGCTACAGCTCTGGCCCAGAATAATGTCTCGAGAAAGAGCAGTACTCAAATCCAATATTTCCATTAACTGAGCCAGCCATCCCCACAGCAGAAGCTCATAAAGGCTGGGTCCCACCAGAATGTGACAAAGCAAAATTAATCTTTATGTCTTGGTGAAGCAGTGACTACTTGCAGGGCTGGTGGCCAAACTGCTCCAGCTCATGAGCTAGCATTCTAGCCAGCTGGGCCACAGTCACAGTATTTCTCAGTCTGTACATTATTTAATTCAGTAGCTGCACTTAAGAGGGAAAAATTCATCAATGAACTTGTGACCTCCGTCTCCCATGAGACAAAATGTTCACATCAAGTGTGTTGGAGCAGGGAAACATCTAAAACATGCAAGCCAGAGGGTTCCCAGGACCAGCACTGAGGAACTGGATTTAAGGCACAAAATGTCAAACACATTATTTATTTAAAAAAGTTTTAAACATTTATGATCAGGGCTGTTCTGCTCATGTATTCCTGTCTGGGTATAGCTCATAATCACCATGATGTCATCATCATCCACATGTTGTAGAATGAACATTCCATCCCTACTCAGACAGCGTGCTGTCTAAATGCCTGAGACTGGACTTCAAGGTTAAATGATGATTGTCTACTTTATTCTTTCTGAGTTGAACGACTTCAATGAACTCCTCAATATGATCTCCAAAAATAAAAAAAATCATAATCGTACAATGGCAGTTTAAGCACATGTTTTGAACGAGGATAATGACAGTCTGACCTTGAAGCCACTCCTCTGCTCTGGAGGATTTTAGCCATTTCCTTTGGTAGGAGTAGGAAGCAGTTCATCACTTGGGCAGATTCAGTCTTTCCAAGACATTTATAGTTGAAGCTCACAGGAGATTCAGGCCTGAGAGGGGGCCACACAGGATGTGAGAGTTTTGCTTTATAAATACTGTTGTGGCAGGATGTCACTTTGAAGACGCCAACAGCCATGAAAGGGTCAGTCGCTTTGCCCAGTGGGGGGCTGATTTGAAAAGGCCGCTGCATACAACACTGTGTGATATCACACTACAGTCTGTCATCCTATCAATGGTTATTGTTTTTAACAGAAAAACTGCTCAACATCAGCCAAAAACATTACACACTGTAATCAGTCTCTTATTTTCCCTTTTTTTCTGTTTGCTGTCTATGACAGGAAGCATTTTTTAAGCCATCAACAGAAAAGGACAACAGGAAATGATGCATTGGATTGTGTAATTAAATATAAAGAGAAAGCTCTAAAATAGAATGTAGGTCAGTTTAACCTGACCTGTTTGTTATTCTTGTGTGAAAAAGATTAAACCATACCAGACTCACCTAGGGCTTGTTTTTAGTGTAAAATATAATAAGATAATTTTATATTATCTCAAACAATACCCTACATTTTTGTGACTTATTCATATTGACACTGCATATCATTTTTCATTTTCACTTTCTGTGAACAGAAGTATATTCTAAGCAGTCATCAGGATGTACTTTACAGTGAATCATCAGTGCCCTGTTATAGTAGGAAACAACACTTTTTGGACATGGTAGGAATTAAAATCTGGGTATTGTGATCTGCTGTTAAAAGGAAGTTTAGTATGACAATTTCATATTCTTTGGGCAAATATCATCTTACTGCATTTGTTCTTTTTCTCCCAGTTTTTCGCTTCACTCAATTTTTGGAGCTGAGCAGAAATGTGAAGATTACAAGATTATGACTTAATTTACTGTCAAAACAAATTTTGACTGAATTTGGACATACAATTAGTGTAAAATCACAAAAATGGTAAAAAATAAATTGTGACATAAAATTGGGTCTAAATTAGTTTGACCTGCTCCTCCTCAGGTTATTTTGGGGTAAAACTCAGTGAAAATCAAACAAAAATATTAGGTGCACAATAATACAGTGCTGCATAATGCTAAATATACTCCACTTTGCACCTTTACTGTTTAGTGTTCTGGCTATTCTAATGCAAAACTTGATCATATTTTCTCCCCATTTTGTTTGCAGCTTAAATGCAAAGCATGCAGGACTATATGAGTCAAGACCAGACACTCACCAAACCAGTGGTTGCTGGTAAAAAAGCCTGTTGTTGAGGGCCACTGGTCTTTGATCTCAAGTGGTCGCCCTAGCCTTCGCTAGGTGTGTGTTTAACTGTGTCTTAATTATAGCCAGCCTGCTGCCTAGAGGAATTTACTGGAGCAGGCAGCCTGACTGCAAAATGCTTATGAGGCAGGTACTTCCTTTCCTGCAGCAGCAGCAGCAGCAGCGTGGGGGTGAAGTTAGGGTGATCTTTACTGGCCTGTGTGGGAGACGGCCTTCATATTACATGCATGTAAGAGAAACCAGGGAAAGGGGGTTTCTTGATAAAGGAAGAAATATATCTGTGCTCAGCTCTGTTTTCTGTCTCCTCATTAATGAGGCAGAAATGAATCTGTCAGCGCCGGATCACATTCAGATTTGTTTGCAAGCAGAAGCTTTCAGTAATTCTTAGTATTTTCTTGTTTTGAATTTCAGTTCCTTCATCTTCATCACGATAATCGAGGTTATTCTGAAAGCTTTGATCAAAATACTAGTTAAAACCAAACGTTCTGATCGTTGCCATCGCATAAATGAGTCAGATGCACGTGGATACTTGTTATTCCTAATGGCCTTATTTGATTTATCTCCAATGTTCACATGAAAAGGAGTGATAGCTGATGCTTCGGTCTTGGCTGACATGAAGGTTATGATCTCAGTGATTTTTCCCAGAAGCAGTCTGTCTTGTTTGAGAAACATTGAATCCTTGTGTGGGTCAGAAACTCTATTTGGAGCCTCATGAAGATTGACTCGACTGAAAACAATCCAAAAATCTGTAACCCTCTACCCATCTTCTATATCTTACATATGAAGAGATCAAAGAGCAGAAATACAAGCTGCTTTTGGTCTGACATCTTTAAAACACGTTCCGTCCTTTTAACTTTGTCACTATTTGTGTAAATATGGGCTCCGTGAAAGTATTTGCTTCTGTTTATGGGATATAATGACAGTGTTTGATCCTTGAAACACACCTGGTGTGTATGGAGATTTTGTGAAAGGACAGTAGTTTTACAGCAACAGTATATCCATCGTAAAGTGTCGGAAGGACTCAGCTGAGGATGGTTGGTTATTTAAGTCTTGTTTCTTTTTCACGCGGATGAGACACAGCACGCAGCAAAAAGAGCATTAGAGCAAATAACCAAGGAATGAAGACTGACCTCCGAGATGTCAGAAGTAGATGTACACTGTTTTCATTCCCGTCCTCTTCTTCCCTCAACATTACTGCCCGGTGTCTCCTCGTGTGATCTCATGGTTGCCCTGTCAGAGGTGATGTTTTGCAATCTGCAGATTTTTTATTGTGGAGTTATTCACCTTAGAGTTAAAGAGAGGAAGCTTCTCATGTCTGATGCATTTTTGGATTTAAGTCTCAAGACATGACTTCTCCTTCTGTCTTTTGTCCAGCTTTGCAGAAGAGGCACGATTTAGGATATTATGTCAATCATCTGCAAATTGATTTGAGATAAGTAGCCCTCTCAGGCTGTTATAAATGACATGACTGGTAATGGAGCCCCAGGCCTCAGAAACATTCAGACTATCAATTAAAAAAAAACGTTGAAGGCAAACTTTCTTTGGACTTTGAGTGAACTTACATTTTGACTCATAATATGTTGTCCGGGATGTAAGATACATCTGACATTGGTGATGTTGAAAAAAAACCACCTGCATATTAGGATTAAGTGTAAAATGTATCTCATGTATGGTGTGTCTTGGAGTATCCAAAGCATTATGGAGTATTCTACCTACCATTTAAGTAATCTGCTTCGCTTTCTGTTTGTTTTTTGCCATTGCAATGTGGCTCTAGAGATGACAATGCTGTTGTGGACTGTATTTTCTCAACAACATTGAATGCATCACTGCCTTGAAATTTGCTACAGACATTCGTGGTTGCCAGAGGGTGAATGCTCATGACTGTGGTAATACCCATTACTTTTCTTTCAGAGCCACCACGAGGTTGATGTTTGAGGCTTTGAGAAAAATGATTAAAGGATGGTTTGCCATAATTTTTGATGAAGACATCCATATTCACAGCAAAATTTATTGTAAAAACTTCCCTGACTAAAGAAGTGTCATGACTTTCCACTTAAGTCCATCATAAATCTTAAAGTTAAATTAATACATTTCTTGTAGTTTATGATAGTATGGCTGCAAACTAATGAAATTCTCATCAGACTCACCTGCTCTTAATGTTTAGTGCTTGTTTGCTAAACTAAGATGTTGAACATGGTTAACATCATGCTTATCCATGCTTAACATCAGCATGGTAACATTGTCAATATGAACATGTAGGCATGTAGACAATGCAGGCTTTGTAAACTATGTCGTGCCTGTAGTGCCTCATCTGTATCTAATAGTGTATTTGCTGTAACTTATTATTTATTGTCCTTGTGTCTGTCAGCTTTTCCTTTTCCCTCTCCCAGCTTTTTCCCTCCATTAACACATTAGAGGAAGGGTTTGCGGTATAGGAAATAAATTATATTTGAAAACTGCTGAGGATTATGTTATACCATGACATCTCTACTTTCAATATTGGCTTGTAATTAGGCTATTATGGGTGATGTTGCAAATCACTGAAAATTGGATTTATAGTGTTTTGCATTTTTACATGATAAAGTACCTTGATTTGTCAAGTAATTCTCTGAATTAGCAGAAATCCTACAACCCCAACACATTATCTTAAATGTGAACATCCCCTCAATGTATGACCACAGTAAGGTCAAAAATCAATAACATACAATTTAATGTATTTCATTTAATTTAGAGACGTTCAGTCAAATACTGTGTATTACTGTGATATGCAGACATGAATACAATAATACAGTTAGTTATCGGCATACTGCTGCTGTATATTTTCGTACACACTAACAGCTGTATTATGTATGAGATACAGTAAATGACTTCAATTTGAATCAGGGACCAAAAAAAAGAGGATATAATCACATCCCTCCTTCTTGTCATTGCATTGCTGACTGATTTCAGCATTCAAATAGAAATCAGTTTGATTCGATGCCCTATAACCATTCTGATCATCAAGCAGGTCCGTGTCAAATGTGAGAGGGAAAAGTTGTATTCCTCTTGAAAATATAACATATAGTCTCAAAAAAAGATATGATGCTTTTAATTACTAATTACTGTAATTACTAATTGTGTTACTGCTGTGCTTATTGGGGATGTGTGTGTGTCATTAGGTGCATCGACTTATTTTATTTATTTTTTTTAATTATTATTATTATTATTATTTTTATTTTTTGCTCCTTTAATTAAATTTAATTAATTAATTAATTTCCTTTTGTCTGTTCTGTTTGGTATGTTCTGTTATAAAAAACTTTTGAATAAATAAAATATTCCCAAAAAAGTGTGAGAGGGAAAAAAACATCACACTTCTGCTCACTCTCGCTGCAACGTGAAGTAAAACTAACTATGCTCCATGAAGTATCTACTTTTATTTCATCTTGACAAACAAACTCTTAGCTGTCTGGGAATGCCTTAAAGCAACCATAAGAAATACTGCTTTAGCCTCACTCATTTGTTTCCATGAAGCAGGACTGCTGGAACGAAAACCTCCTACCCTGTGCTGCATGACAGAGAATCTTTCCTACTGTATACGCAGGCCTTAGCAGACGGACCATCCGCTCAACTGACAGACACAGACAGACAGAGCTGACTGCAGGAACAGCACCGTGTGGATGTCTGACTGTTGATATGAAACTGTATCTTGCCAGCGGCTCTGTTAAGCTTGGACCCTTTTTAATGTGTGTCATGTTGCATAATCAGCTCTGTCTGCCAAAAAGGGTGAGGCACTACTGTGTCTGTGGCATGTGAGACTCACAAGTGTAAACACACTGCAGGCCTGATGGGTAATGCACCAGTGAGAGTACCCTTGCAGAGAAAAAGCCTGCCTGTTGAAGGAGCCGAAACACTCCCCTTCGCTGTCAGTCCATCCAGGCTGTTTAACGCCTCCTCCTCCAACTCCTCCGGCAAGACCCACTTTGGAAATATTTACAAAGCTGAGATTCATGAAGATTGACAAAATGAGCAAATAAGATATGCTAATGTTTTGCTAAGAGCTACGCGTGTTCACTGGCCTAAACTTTTGGCCTTGGAGACATAAAAGGGTATTCTTGATATGCACAGCTCCTGACATATCTGGAGCTCCTGTGGAGGAAAAAAAGCAACAAAAAAAAAATCCTCTTTGATTAGAAAAAGAAAGTGAGCCAGTTCCTCTTTGCAGTGAACTGTAGTCAGGCACAAGAGTTTTATTCACTAATAGTTCTTAATGTTCCTTGTTGACTTAGCCAAGGCTTGTTGCAGAGTCTTGACCCCAGAGCTGTTTGGGTATGGTTTTGAGGTACAGGAGGGGAGGCACACCAAGATATGCAAAGCCAAGCTATTTCTTACAAGTTTTCTCCTCAGCAGTCGAGAGTTCAGCTCAGTGTGTACTTCAGGGGTGCTTTTTCTGATATTTATATGTTGAAACATTTTTAATCATGACCTATATAAACATAAGAGGAGGCCACATTTTCTGTTGTCGTTAAAGGCAGACATTGAGAGCCATTCACCGGCATGAGGTTTTATTTTAAATCAAGTCCTCACCGCCTCCTCAAAGCAGTCAGTAAATGTTTGCTCTGTTTGGTGGGACAGCACAAAAAGATTGAACCAAAGTGAATTCTTATATTGTTTAGGCAATCCTGTTTCACACTTCTGCACCCTGAATTTCCACCAGAATTCACTGTAAGTTTATATTTGTACTTTAATAGACATTTTTTTAAGAAGGTACTTAAACAGGCAGCAAAATTGACTTAAATTCAGAGGCTCGACTTCAAATACAGAAAAAGAAGAAAGAAAGAAAAAAACAAGAAAAATTAAATGCAACTTAATCATGAAAAGATTATTTATTATGTTAATTATGCTATGTAGACTTTTAAAATGCTTTTTTTTTTTGCTATCTGTTGTTAAGCATCCTCAAAAATGGTTTGCATTTCTCCCCCAAGGAGGAATGCAGCTCCCACCCCCCACTGTAAATAACAAGAAATTAGCTTGTGTATTTTTTCCCCGTTAAAGTTCCTTTAAAGGCCGGGGATGAAAATGGCAGGTAATGATGACGAAGGTTTGCTCACATTTTTGAAAGCAAACACACCTTTGAACAACACAGAGGGTGAAAGGTGGCAGTGTCCTGGCTGAATTCAGACCTTTTTTCAACTTTGCAGTATGCTACCTCAACTTTTTTTTTTTTTTTTTAACGAATGCACGTACATACCGACCTTTTTAAGAAGTTTAGACTGAAAGAGACTGTTTTTGAAAAACTGGAGCCCTTCAGCTGAATCCCATATGTTTTTTTTGGCAGAAGAGTGCTGTCTGCTTGGCTGGGGCTGATGTTGGGGATATTAAACTGATGAAACACAGGACTGTTGATCCGTTTTTTGATGGTTGTGTTTAGAGCCTCTATCAGACACCTCCCATTATCTCTTTTGAGACTGGATGACACTCGATACTAGGTAGCAAAAATATGCCAGAAGCCCTTCTGCCGTGGAATCAAACCTGGGATGGCAGAGGAGATTTTTGAGGGTTTGAAATCTTGCCCAATGTGACAGTGTCTTAGTAAAGCCAGTTGAACCCAATGGGGTTTTTTTTGTTTGTTTTTTTTGCTCTATTTATGGGACTGCTGTCAAATAATCATCCACAGGGCATTTTATTATACAGACTTGACCTCTCAGAGACAGCATTGCCAGCTTGGAATGGATGTTTCTGATGATTTTTGTGTATGAAAAAGATTCCTGGATGATAATTTGTAAGTAATTTAGATGAGGCTGACGTGATGTGTGAATACTGTGTATGTGGGTTTGTTCAGAGAAGAATGATAATACAGGATATTAGTTTATTCAATAGACCACAGGATTATATGTGTTATTTTTCCTCTTGACGTTTGTAATTCAATCTGTTTGACTGTATTACACTGATATTGGGTTTGCTCGCTCAAAACTTGTCCTCAGACCTTTATGAAAAGATTTATTTCCTTTGCAGACAAGCATGACGATGTCTTGATGAAAACAGACAGACAAAAACAAACTTTTGACTTTCATTCTGTTCAGGATTTGATATGTTGTGCTTAAGGCATGCTGCCTGATGCAAAACATGAATAACTGAATCATCCATTGATTGGTAACATTTTCGTCAACAGTGTAATGTGTGTCTCACTTGTATTTGAAATCTTTGCAAAAGGTTAAGTCATCGTCACAACATTGTAATTCATATTTACCTTGGGAAGTCATATCAAGGCTCTGCCTCGCTCCCAATTGGAAAGAGTATTTGTGATGAATTTCTTTATTTTATCGGGTTATATATTTGATAGAGACTGGTTTCCTTCCACTGTCTCTGATAGAGCACCTTTATGGGCAAACAAACTCAGACATCAGGTCTGGTCAGTGATCATTGAAGTGTGATCTTATATTGATCTAAGTGACCCAAGTCTGTTTTATTAGCAGCTACATTTTTAGTATATATTTCTTAATCTGACTGTGGTCACAAAAAGCATCCCTGATATTTGGATGGCAGTCTGGCCCAGTCCAGTCCAAAGAGCTGAATAATAATCAACCAATTTCCATATTATCATGTCCAGCTAAAGTGTTAAAGACACTGGTACAGGTGGAAACATTTCAGTCTCAAGACTCGATCAATCAGGCTTTAGACCATGGCATAGCATTGAATGATGTTGCTAGTGCGTTTGATAAAAAGTAGAGTTGTGTCAGCCTTTTATTATGGGTTTTAGGCTGTCAATTCTGTCAATCATTAAGTTATTTTTAAATGTCATCAATCATTCCATTTGATCAACAATTGTGTAATAATATAAAAAATAAAGCAGTTGTGGCTGATGACCAGTCCCACTCTATGAGTTTATGGTTTAGGTGTAAAAGTTAGAAACAGTACAATTCATCTGCATGCTGACATTATAAACACAAGAGCAACCTCTGTTGCCATGGCATTTCAACACTTTCTGATGAATGTTATGTTGTTAAACTCAGGTAAAACAAAATGCTTCATGCTCTCTACAAAAGTGATTAATCGTTTCATTCAACCCTTAATTTAAGACCAGTTGAAAGGGTATCCTATTACAAATACCTTGGTTTCTGGCTCAGTGTCAAAACATATTTATGATATGATTAAATTTCTTTAAAGCAATACTGGCATTTTTAAAAATGTAATTAAGACATGTAAAGCAAAATTCCACTTAACATTATATTAGATGCTAAGATTTATTGTCCTCGAAAATAATCATACTGATATGGAGATAGAGAAACTGACTTTTAAATAATAATAAACGGACTTTTTTCACAGAAGTGAAACAGTTTTCAGAGACTCATGAAGTTGTACAGCCCCTTAAGGCCCTTGTAGCTGGATTGGAGCAGTTTAAGTGTCTGTGCTTCTGTGGTGTGGTTTGTTTATATAGTATATACATTATATATGTGTTGTGTGTGTTTTTGGGTTGCTTTTATTGTGCTGTGTACACAGGACACCCATGAAAAAGAGAGTGAACTTCTCTCATTGGGCCTCCCTGTATAAATAAAGGTTGAATTAATGAATGAATAATCACATGAATGCTTTGGTCAACACATTCACCCGAGGTTGACCTCACTGATATTCAGCTCATTAAATTAAATCTGTGGTCAATTAAAAACAACACTCTGGTTTGGGTTATGCTCGGTGTTTCATATTTTAAATGTTTTCTTTTTGATACACAGCCTAAATTAGCTGTGTAATAAATCAGATTCTTCAACCATTTAGCAGTATATGGCCTTTATCATCGTGGGATCGATCACTGGCTGCAACATATCATTGTTTTCATTGTCCAATTAATCTTTAGTCCAGTAGCTCCCGACCTTTTTGGTTTGTGACCTTTTAAGAGAAAGCTATGTCTGCTCAGACATCACAGTTAGTGCTGGCTCTGGCCCAGCAGATAGACTCATCCATTGATGGCAGGGTTGGTAGTTTGATTTCTGGCTCATTTGTCTGTTATGATAAAATATTACCCTTTAAGATCAATTCATTTGCCATTTTAGTTTAAACCACTTATCACCAGTTATATGCGCTTACTTTCAAAGGTTATGTTCAATTGGAATAATGTTTGGAGCCGTCAAGAGAGAAAACTACATTCACAAGAAAATTGTATTTTATTTTGTCAAAGGATTTTAGAGTGAAATACATCTGATAATGGTCACATTATAATGTTTGGCCTGCTCAGTGGTAATTGTTCCTCTATAAATAAATTAAAAGCTTCAGACACTCTAGTAGCTGGACCTTAAGTAAGGATTATATAATCAAATTGTTTTGCTGTTTTTTTATTCCTTTTCATATCCTGATTGAAATGATGTCTTCCACCCACAGTTTGTATTTGTTTTTGTCCAAAACTGACTCTCAAATAGATTAGTGGGCCAACAAACTGTCCTGAGTGATTTTATGAGTGATTATTTATATCCATTCATTAAAATAAATTAATTCATTAAAATATCTTAAGCTCCAGAAATGTGCTTGCAGGGGATTTGGAACTCATGACGAGAGGATGGAGGCATTTTTGTAGTTTCAAGCTTTTGATTTTATTTCAAAAACATGCTTGAATGAACGATTTTGACGTTTCCGGACTAACTTTACTTTAACATATTTTAAATATTAGTCCGTCTCCTGGGACCAGAACCCTATAGGATCAGAAATATCTGGACTGGATTACATCTCAAAAATGTGTTTCAAAATAAGTGATCCTTAGCGGTTCCACCTTGAATCACCTATTCAAAGTGGAACCGCTAAAAAAGTATGTCCTTCCTGAATTTCACTGTCACTAACGTTGTAGCACTTCCTACTTCTGCACTTTCAGTTTGTTAGATATAATACATAAGCATCAAGATGAGCACATATCACCCTGCCTTTCCTTTTTTGCCTTGTCCCTCTACTGTGGTGCTAGCCTGTGAGTGAATATGAATAAAATGCAAACGGATTTACACTTGACAACATTTTCACATGAAGTAGTATCACATTGACTGCAGACTGACTGTGTAATTGTCATCTTGTGGTGTCTGGATCAGAATGATCCTATCTGAAAACTATTTGAAAATCCAGGACAAAGCATACAAGACGATTTTTATGTGTAATAGCAAAGATTCCGATCTGGAGTAAGTGTGTTGAAATCATTGGCCTTGTTTCAGTTGTTCTGAAATCCTGCTGCTAAGAAGGAGTTTCGTCATAATATCCAATCTGTATGGATTGTTGATTTGATTTGTCATGTCCTGTGAGCCACAGCGCTAACCACAGGCTTAAAACAGTTACACTGCACAGCCCTCTCATTTATAGATAATTACATTGTGTAACTTTAAGTGAGAAAATCACTCAGGCGTGTCCATCAGTTATTTATCCAGCAGATGTCTTTACTTGATGTCTCAGTGTGAGTCAGATTCATTATATATGCACTGACTCTACAGTCCTATTTCTTTTTTTTTCTTCTTTTTTTCTTTGCCATGTCTGTACCAACAGCTCAGACACAGATGATGATTCATGCTAAGATAAAGACATGTGGAATGTATTGATGCTACCCTTCACCTTGGACTCAATAGCATTGATCTACTGAATATTCCTGTCTCATATGGTTTAAACTAGTCTTTAATCATCTCATATATATTAGTATATTAGTATGAGACTAATTACTGAAAAACAGAGTTCATAGAAAAATGCTTTCATAAAATGAACTCCCCGGCAGCCCACGGGATAGGAAATGATGCCGTGTATCCTCCTAAAGGTCACAGTGGCATATGAAAAATACTATTATTCAATAATATTCAGTGTCACCATGACATTCTGCTGTGACAGATGTGATCCTTATTTAATATATATTATGTAACATAAGGAATCAAATTAAATTTTCCAAATGCTCTTCTGTATTCCTCCCAAAGAACAAATTCTGTTTAGTGTGATGAAATGTTAGTGCTTTTAAATAACAAAATGATACTTTCTTCAGTTTAGGATACAGCAATTTTCACTAATTGTTGGATTCTCAGCCATACAAGTTGGCAGATTTGGACTCTTCAAATATGCTATATACAGCCAAGTTGCTATTTCTCCCATATGTCTGATCGGGACAGGACAAAGTCAATTTCCAAAGTCAACAGACAGATTGTAGCTATGCTAGCTGACAATGTCACGCTTTATGAAGTTAATCTACCATGGATGTGTGCACTTGTATGAATTTGACTGGCCACCTATGATGCGACCTACAAATCACTGATGAACATGAAAATGTTGAGCCATAAAATGCTTTCAATATTCCTTTAATGTTCAGGACAGGTTTGATCAAATGAGCATTTCATGCATTTCCCAAATGAGCATTGGGTCATTGACACACAAATCGTGTCAATGACCCAAATGTGTATTTCCTTTGGTAACATCATATTCCTTCTTGTAGTGCCACCCTATGGCCATATTTCACTTTTTTTTTCTTATCCTTTTTTTACCCCATTAGTGGTAATCATTCCCTCCCCTCTTTTTCATCCCTTAAAACGTTTCTAGTGTGTGATGAGTATTGCTGTGATGAGTCCATGACTTCTTCTTCTTCTCTGGAATTACATTGAGACGTGTGTGAGCGTTTTTTTGTCCCACTCTTCCGTCATGAATTGAGGGTGGATGAAAAGCGATAGTGAAATTATTATTACTGTTGTTATTATCATGTAATTGACCACGGTTTAATACCTTCCGCCTCAAAATTGGTGCATTCAGTGACTTGCTAGATTGTTCTTTATCATAACATGATAGCAACCAGCTCTTCTTTACTAAGCTGAAATATGTCTTCACTGACCTTTGTCTTTGTGTCGTATTTTCAGAAAGTTAGTCTCTGTTATAAGGACAGAACAGCTGGACATCCAGTTGATTAGGTTTCATTTATTCAAAGTAGAGGTCAGCACCTCCTTTTCTCGGCTCAGATCACTTTGATGCCTCTGAGAGACAGAGGATTTGTGCTTTGTTAAGACACAGTGAGCATGCTTCTGCTTGATATGCACACAAAACAATAGTCTCTTATTTATGTTAACATGAAGCAAAGTAGTGATATAATGGGCTCTTCTTTTTTTAGGTTTCGATGAAAAGATTTAAAACTGCTGAAACAACCAGTATTGCCTGAATGAAAGCTCTGCTGTGCCGGCCATAGTTTTCATCCCAAAGACTTCCAACCTGTTATGTTTTTAAATAACAGCGTAATTCATTGAAAATGCAGATAGAGTTAATTGTTGTCCTACATTGAGAAAGATCTGTGATATTATCTCAACAATGTTCGGCTGTGCATTATGCTGTGGAGAGGCTTTTATCAGCATTAAAATGTCGGCTCTTATTTCATTATGTAGACTCTTGCATGGCTTTGGTCATTACAGTTAGACACATTGTTTGCCTCTGCCACATCCTGACAAGCATTGTGGCATTTTTAGCTCCTCCGACAGCTAACAAGATGCTCAAAAGTAAACAGAACATTTGACAGAAACACAAAGTTTGTCCAATTATCCATTTATCAATTTACCCGCACAGCCCCAGAGTCCTATATTCACCTGCAGAGGTGCTTTAATTGGCCCGCTGCCTTATTTGTGTGCTGTGTGTGAGAGTAGAGATTCACTTCTGGACTGTGCTCTTCTGCCTCGCATTTTATTCTAAAAGAAATGCCTCATCTTGAAGGTGTAGTGATCGTTTCTTAAGAAATACTTTTCTGTGATGTTATGATCACTCAGTTTCATTCCCAGGTTGTCAAATAACGATGAGAGATAAAAAAAATAACACAAAGTGTTTCTCCAGAATTGCTCACTCCATCTGCAATCGATCCTAAATTGAACCATGTTCTATTAAAAGTTGAGATTGTGAGTTTTTGGGTTTTTTAATCGTTATTGGTATTATTGATATATTTTCCTTCTGTCTTGACACTTAAATATAAGTGAAAAAGAGAGAGCTATGATGAATAAATATCAGTGCAATTGTAGGAGCCACTTATCCATGACTCTCTTAAACACTGAATCTACACAATAACACAAAGAAACGACCAATCGAGGCAGAGGCAGACTTGCATCGTCCGTGCTGTGAGAGTTAAAATGACAATGATAGTGAGTACTGTGGTTATAGGATGTATATAACAGCTTTCGGTTTCAGAGGGCTGTCTGATGGCAAGGTGACATTATGAAATTATTTTTAATATTGTATAAAATTAAACTGCTAATCTTTTTTTACTACATAGCAGTGCATTGCTTAGGTTCCTTACCAGTAATGCTACTGCTTCTACAAACTGGAGATGTACTGAACACCATCTACTGTAGGTAGCTTAAAAAAAAACACTAAAAAAAGGTAGGTGTAATACCAGGATTAGTTCTGGCTGTTTAATCTGCATACCTTGTCTCTGAATAGTAGTGCATGTGAGGAATTTGTATTTGGCACATTGTTAGGCTAACAGCCGGACAATGTATGCTGACATACAGAATGGTGTTTCCGGGAGATGCCTGGAATTGTAAGATAAATGCACACAATAAGGCCAGGAGAAAATCCCTGCTGCACATATCTTTATGTTAACAAGGCAAGTCAACCAGTAAAATGTGAATTTTAAAATCTTCCCTCATATGCACTTTTGATTTGATGTTCTCTTTGATTAGGAAGATATTACATGACCTCTCTTGTTCTGCATTCTTCTTCTGTACCACATCCATTCAATCAAAGATTTGCTGCGATTCAATTGCCTATAAGTAATGGTTTGTCATAGAAATCTTTATTGTTTGTCTGGGAACTCATGTACAAACGTCAGATTGTTGTTTATGATCTATGTGAGCTGCAGACATCCTCTGTTTTAAGCTGTTTGCATGAGTCTCATTACTTGGGGATGGTGATTTAGATTCTCAATCTAACATTCATGTAACTTTACAAATCAAAGATCAGCACCCATAAATTGTGCAGACAGAGTGCCTTTAATAATCCGCTTAAAATGGATTTTAATTTCAAATACAAATTCCCACACAGCTTCTGATTTGGCTTGCTAAATTAGGAAGAGACTAGTTGTAAGGTGTGATTTTAAAGGTACCCTGTGGAGTCTGTGATGATTGCTCACACCAGTATATAATATTGTGATGAATTTTCTGTTTTGCGTATCTAGTGCTCAACAACAAGAGCATCCATGAGGACGCAAATGTTTGTGCATGACCATGTGGGTGACCTGATTCACATTCAGACCAGCTGTAGAGAGCCTTTCAAAGTTGCTTTCAAAAATGCTTTTTAGGCCTCCAGGATGTCCACAATATATGTTAATAAGAAACATTATTTGTAAGCACATGTGTGTTCCCTACAAGAAAATCCAGCAGGGTGTATCCAGGGTGTGTCAGTAAGTCACTTTATCATGTTTATGTTAAAGGCCCTGTGTAGGATTTAATGACTTCAAAAAGTGTGGTTGCAGATTGCGACCAACTGAACACTATCGTTTCACCCTCCCCCATGGTGGATGCAAAAAAAAAAAAAAAACATCACAGGCTACTATTGAAACAGGGTGGTACAATATAGCAGACTCCATGGAAGAGGAACTTCTCCTTCTGTAGATATAAAAGGATCACCCTTAGGTAACAAAGACACAACAATTCTTAGACTAAGGAGAACATAATAATGAATTCTTGGATACTATATGAGCCATTATGATATTCAATTTCCTCCTAAATCAAACAGACTGAGCCTTTAAAGCAGAGGTTTGCAAATTCAGTCATTAGTAGGTGAAATCCAGAATTCATGTGACATCTGATCTGGTTGGAATACTTTGCAATCACGCCAACACAACACTGTAGCTACATTTTGATGTCAGAAAGTTGCATTAAGATCTAATAACTTTTTTTTCTCCTTCAAATTAGATGTCATTTGGATGCTCAAAGTTAATTTATTTTACAGGCAGACTGTTCATCTGTGTGCAGCACATGTCAGGACATGAATGTTCTGTTAATGCATTTATCATTGCCAACAGGGAGACTCAGGCACACGTTGTCAAACAAACATGAATTCTTGAGCAAGAACTTAAATTGGATTCCAGCCAGTAGTGCATGTAAATAGGAGGAGAGAGAAGGAAGGGGAGAGTTTTCTTTTGATTGGGGACTACAGTATAGGGGAGCTGGAAGCTGGAAGTGTACACATTGGTCACAATGCACCATATGTGCACAGTCCAACAGGGTGTACGTGAAGAGGCCAGAGCGAGATAAGGCCTGTGAGGTGAATGGAGCTGGATTGACCGAGAGCAGGGACAGTTCCTGTGGAGCTCTGTGGTGGCTCAGTAGGAGCACAGTAACAACATTTTTCCAACCAAGGGAACTTATTCTCTAATGGCGGAATGTGACTGTTTAGAATTAATTCATTATTGTTCCAACTGTCTCACTTGACGGCCTGGTTTTTGTAACCGATTCACGCATGTTGTGAGTGCTGCATGATCTGTATTTGCATTTTACATTCATGTCCTCATGTCCATGACGCAGGGCTGAGGATTTATTTGCATTTAATTTTTTTGGGATGTTTTAATAGGGCACATATTTTATATTTGTGACACAGTAACTATATTGAATTCTAATTTAAGGTTTAGCAAAGGTCACACGCACCTCAGTTGACTTTGTGCGTGTGAAACCTGCTTTACCACATCATTTGGATTTGATGGACTTTAAATTCAGTTGGTATTTCCACCGTTGTGTTAACTGGACAGCGTGGCACTTTATATCTGCTCTAAACTACGGGCATGACTGGCTTCTTATTGCAGGAAATCTACGGGTGGCAGGTAGCAAAAACAAAGCAATTTCATTTCAATGTTTCTCTAATGGTGTGGAGCGCTCTGATCTCCACTGCTGTCGGGTACCCAGGGGATCAGATCTTAGGTTGGAGGAATAGTCAGGAAAACATGTTACGGTACTCTGAAAGATCTAATTATATTTTGCAGGTAATTACATAAATAAAAATAACAATGTTATATATTTTATGCAATTTGTGAGTTTGTGAGGATTATTATGGAGGAGACTATGGTGTCACAGTGTTGACGACTGTGTATACGCAACTCAAGTAAATTAAATACATTTACTTCACCAGGGGTTCTCCCAGAAAATAGAGGATTACCAGATGACTATATACTGTACATTTGCATAAAGAAATACAGCTTTTCTTTAACATACTTTCTCAACTTAATGAAATAAATATCTTAACCCTATTTGCATAATTGTTTGCTCTTTCTAGCTCATGGTAGATTATGGTGAGGCAGTAGAAGTCTCTTTTGGTTCACGTATTTTGAGAACTGTCAATGTGGACTCTCTGTACAGTACAGAAGCATGGTCAGCCACTGTGTAAGCACACTACTAACCTGGTATTGTGTTGCAGGCTGGGATGATCCGCACCGACTCAGACGAATATTTTATTGAGCCACTGGAGAAAGGCACTCAAGAGCTGGAGGACCAGGGCAGAGTCCACGTGGTTTACCGCAGGTCGGCTCTGCTGCAGGCCCCCTCCGACATCTCTGTGGACTTCCAGCTAAAAGGTAGGATGCACAATGATGTTTACTGCTACAGTGATAAATAGAAGCCCAGAGCATGTTACTTCACTGTTTCTTCATCTTCGAAAACTCTACCTCACCCTAAAACTTTTTAGGGTGCTTTTCATACTACCAGTTGAGAGGTTGTAATGTGTGCAGGTCCTATATTAATCATTCATTTTTTATAAAACATAGCTTATATAATGTAAGTTCAGAACATAAGCTTTGACATTTAGTTACACACGGGACTGGAACTCTGGGCTCCCATGGGAAAAGTCCTGTGTTTGACCCAACCAGCTATTCATCCACCACCCAACATTGACCTCTGTCACTCTATATACTCTTACCCTGGAGGGGCGCCGCCAGAAATAATGCTAGAGAATCATAGCTAAAAGTGTAGGCTGACCAGGCTGGCATATTTCACATGTTGGGAGTGTGAATGGACTGTAAACCTACTGATTGCACTCACACTGTTTCGAAAGAAAATAGAAATCATTGCCTTCAAAACAACAACAAAATAAATTATAATGTGCACACTTTAAGTGTCTGAATATGCATTTTGTAAAATTGTGGCCTTAATGCAAAAGAATAGAGAGCTGGGAGGCTTTTTATGAAAATATCAGATTTTAGTTTCAAGAATAGCCAGCACTAACTTGCTTACAGACATATGGAATACTGCCCACAATTTTTCATTAATTCAGATAGGCTTGGTTTATAGCTTTGTAGGGGAGATTAAAAATGGGTGATAGTAGCCTAAAGGTTAGAGAAGCAAGCTTGGAAGGTCAATGGTTCAGTCCCTGGGTTAGCAGAATACATTTGGGTAGAGAGAGGCTGTTCTTTCCCCTTCTTCATTACCACCACTATGTTGCCTGAGCAAAGATCATAAAACATGCTGCAGTGGAGCAGCTCAGTGACCATCAGATCAGACTGTGGTTGTACTTACGCTTTCTGATCAGGATTTGTGAATTTGTTGGACCAAAGAATCAGTTTGAAGATGTACTTTTGGACTCTGGGATATTTTGATGAGCATTTTTCACAATTTTTGGATGTTTTATAGTCTAATTTAGTCGTTGATTAATCACGAGATTGACACAGCTGCACAGAAATGACAGCTTTAAGCCAGTATATGTCTGTGATTATTATGAAAAACATTAAATGCTACACTTTCACAGCTTCTGTGTGGACTGAAATGATCAAAAACCAAACAAAACACAAACTGTAATCATCTAACATCACAATCTCATGATGGCATCCCCTCCGTGGCTTATAAATAGAGCCTTGTCTACTACGACAACACGTAAAATAACTTCTACAAGCCAGTATACAGGTTACTAGTGTTAGTAATAAGACAACTTCTTTTACTTTTGCAATAACTTACTAATATTTTTTTACTCGTACAGCTGCAGTCATATTGTTCATCCATGTTCAGCATGTTCATCCTGAGGGTGCAAGTACTATATTACAATAGCTTTTATAAATACTTCAGTACAAACACTGTGTGTATAATTTCAAGTAAAATTTAAGAAAACATGGAAGCTCAGGCTTGACCTGACTTGGGAATAGTAAGCATGACAAAAATCCTCAACTTAAAGTCAACTTATTAGCTTTCAGCTAATTACAGACTTTATCAGCTAATAGGGTAGACTCAGGTGGTCATCCTTACAAACGTAGGTCACATGATTAAAGCCAACCAAGTTCCATTTGCCAGTGGGGACAGTGAGATGCAGCTCAGAAAATGTAAGTGATCTTTTTGTCACACAAATGACTGCTTTTACTACTCCTGCAGCAGGAGTACTATTGTACTACTATTGTTGTTAATGCTAACAGCTGTCAGTGTTTTTCTTTAAATACCCAACTTGCCCTCTATTTATACCAAACAAATGTCACTGCTGTTGCTGATGGAAATATTTAATTCTTGGCATGTACATGTGCTTGGAGTCACGGTCCATCTGGATTAGGTCGTGATGTACAGTAAACAGAGCTGAAAAACTGGTTTGGGGCCAGATAGGCTCCATTATCAAGTGCATGTCTGCTTTCTTAGTAAATGCATGGTAATGTGATACTTATTTACATCTTTAGTTGCCACAGCAGCTGCTGACAGAACCATTAATTGTTGCATTTCATTTGATATTTCTCCATAAAATCATCTGCCTGTGGAGATATTTGCTCTGATTTCCATTTCGGAAACTATTTCCTGTGACATGCAGTTGCAGACTTAATGTGAAACTGAAGTGATTAGGCAATTAGCAGCTCAATTCATAATTCCAAAAATTATCTTTTAGCTTCTGTTTTTTTCCTTCACAGGATGGCACACAAGCTGTGAAAATTGCTTTATGAATATTTATTTGCATGGCAGTTACGAGATAGGCCTACCTCAAGATAACCTTTCAAATATTTCAGTAGCTGAGAATAGCTCCAAAACTTTGATTAGGAGCTATCAGTGATCATATAGCATATATCATATATCATATCATATCATACTATAGATCATATCATATCATATCATATCACATCTTATATCATATATCATATCATATTTCATACCATATGATACACAGACACAATCAGTAACAGAAATACTGTAGCTTTTGCGCCCTATTTTAACATGGTTGCTAATGATATCTACATTTCCAGTTTTATATAATCTTATTATCTTGTGTTGGAATATTTAGCATCAAAGTGAAGACCGTGATTCTGACACATGAACAAGTGGAGTACAGGTGCAGATGTGGGAAAAACAGTATGTTTCATAATAACAAATGCACTGGTGTGTCCTAGTTGTATTATTTGCACATAATCCATCATCTCTTAAATTGTTAAAATGTGTTCCTAGTCTATATGGTGGAGGATAAACAGGCTGAAAAGATTAACAGATTTTGTCATAGGTGAGTTTTGAAAAAAGAAATGATATTATAAATAGATTGTTAATATTTTATTTAAAAAATGTAAAATGGTCATGTTGTTCCTTCTAATGGTTTGAATAACTTGATGTTGAACTGCTCTTTCTGGTCTGTCAGTGTGCTACAGTACCATCATTTCACACAGTAACTTTTATCAATCATATATTTGTTTTTCACTGGATGAGAAAATGGAAGTGTAGCATAAGAGAGAGTGAATATTGTCAGTTGCATGAATTTGTTCAAAAGCCCTAAGCTTAAGCAACAACAATGTCAAATTCGGACACTGTGGGTCCCACCTAAGACATTATTTATTTATTTTTTATTTTTTTATTATTGTTTGTCTCGTATTTGATGGATAATCATGCTCAAGTTTTGGACTAGCTCCTAATACAGTTCCTACAATTGATTTGGGGAAATCAGCACATGAGTGTTGGAACATGCTATTTTGTTCACATGGCATGTTAACAGAGCAACCACACTCCCCGTCACATGTGGCTGCAGCGCACCTCGGATAGAGATTCGGGGTCTCTCCTGTTTTTTCTGCATCATGCATGTGGTTCTCAGCAAAAATAGACCAGAATATTTTTTGTGGATATCAGTTCAACATCATATTAGTGTTTCACTGAAGTTTCAGTGTCTATATCTGCAAAATATGGCACATACATGGAAAGAAAATCATCAGGTGAAGGGTGATATTTATCTGGTGCAAAAGCGCCCAAAACCCGATGACTGGGGAGTTGAGTCACACTGGATCTAAAAATGTGTCCATCATGTCGTGTTAGGATTTGAGAACGAGTTTAATTTTTGATTCAGTTTAACTTCATGCAGTATCTTAGTCTCACGTCTCTTCCTCCATTCATCCATATATTACAGATCATTTCCTGTCATTCCCTAAAGGATAAATTCTGACTGAGCATACAGAGGAGCACAGAGTGTATTTTTACCCCACTTCGCCTTTAATGTTAGTCTCATCCAAATGGGGCTTAATTTGCCTTAGCATTAGCTAACTGGTGAGGTGATGTGGGACCTGGAGGCTCTATGTCTGCTTTGAAACAGACAAGATCCTGTTCCACCTGCTTTAATAAAACACACCATACTTTTCTGTGGAAGTAGGGCCACTTATAAGCTTCGTAGGTTAATTACTTTACTTCTGGTAACAACAGAATGAATAATGAGGTATACCATACTTTATCGGAGGTCACTTCTTCATGTCATCCTCTAGAAGGCAGATATATGATCACATTAACTTGATTCATGTGTGGCAGACTGTGTGCCCACATCATTTATTTGCCCGAAATCTCCATGAAAAGGGAAAAAGAAATGTGAGCGAGCATTAGTTTGGTCTCGTCCGTTATTCACAAAAGGATTGAAATATGGTGGATAATGAAATAAAATTTGATTCCAAATTCTATCAGTAAAAGCTATTCTTGAGATATGATTTAATAATGAGTTGAGTTTTCTTAATTTCACAGGGACACACTTTTTATTTGACTTGGCAGCTCTGTTGGCTGTTTGTGATCATCTCACGTGGGATGCAAGCTCTTAATAGGATCACCAGGACATGACAAGAATCCAACAGGACTGAGCAAAATCCTGGCAGAAATAAACACAGCAAGGCTGTCACAAAAGCACCAAGCTACAATCCTGCCCTCTAATATTAAGTAAGTGTCTGTTGATTGAAAGCGAAGAAAACAAGGTGCTGCACTGATAGCAGTATCAGGTTCTATCAATAATTCTGTCAATAGTTGATCAAGAAATAAATTGCGATGTAGAGAAGCTTTTTGTCTGCCTAATTGACAGGCAGAGGATCAGAAAACTGGTCTGAAATGCATTTTGATTGACGTGATCAGATGAACATTGTTCCTTCATGCATTCACTCCATTTAAAGAAATCTGGACCCCCTACTGTTATCTCATTTTCTTCTCCCATGAGCCTGGCGTGGCAGACAGCGGTAAACAACATGCTCATCTACTGTTGTGCGCTTTAGAGACACCTTGGTGTCAATGTTTCACGATGCACTGTTTGGGGAATATCTGTTATAACAGATTTCTATTATGCTGTCCCCAACATTTGCTCAGACAGTCAAATCTCAACACCCGGTATGTGTAAAGCCGTCAGGTGATAGGCACAGGTTTAACGAATTGCTTCTAGGTTGCTGATCAAAGGACATGACTGTGACGAGAGTTCACCAGCCCAGACACTCTTTTTGACACAGTGGCTGCACCATGATCGCATGCCACTCGTTAAATTGCAGCAAGGGCAGGGACTCCAGGTGAAATGGAGTACAGGTGACATACTACGGGATGACAGGTATGACGTTAATCGGCAGCAGGTGGCGAAGGTTCTTAAAACTTAAAACCTGACATAAGCTTTCAGAGATGTTGCCAGCAATGGCGCAACTCGTTTTGAGCCATCGCACATGATGAGAAATGTGTGAAGAGGAGTTTGCATTGTTGATACACTGGTATTAAGTACATTTCCTACATTACTTTCAAAGAAGCACCAAGGTGAATAAATGATCAAATGAGTAACTTTTCTTTCACAACAAATTCTGAATTTGATGCCTGCAACACTTATCAAAAAAGTTGAGACAGGTTCATGTTTACCGTTGCGTTGCATCACCTTTTATTTTAACAACACTCAGAGAGTTTTTGAGAGGAGAGGAAACTAATTGTTGAAGTTTTTGAAAGTGGATTTCTTTCCAATTCTTGCTTGATGTACGGCTTCAGTTGAAATCCAATCAAATAATGAACAAGGAGAGGGGATGAGGTGTGTGTGAGGAAGATAAATTGTGTTCCTTCAAATCTTTTTCTTTCAAAATAAAGATGAATAGCCTTTATTTTAGAGATGACAGCTGCATAGCCTTTCCTGTTCCTTCACCTTGGAGGTCACCCTGTTTACTTATGCAGCAGTTGGGGAAACAGCAGATGAAACTTTCTTGGTCTTCAGAAGCTGCAGCATTTATTAACTGAAACCCTGTAGCCTTTACTTTGTATTAGTGCCAAATAGACAATTTACTGCTAACCTTTCCAGTTGTTCCCCTCTTTCCGTTTGTTCCACTCTCGTACTTTTTTGCCGCTTGCTTTCTCTCACTCACTCAAGCACACATATACAGTACATTACACACTGCCCTGTTCTGGAGATACTGGGAAGCTGCTTCTTACAAATGTCGTACCACTGTTGTTCACCTTTAACACGGGACTTGCTGTGGTTGCTGAATTATTTTCAGTGATTAGCGTTACATTGTCATTTTTTACTCTCACACTGTACTCAGAAATTATTTCTCTAGTTCTTGCATTTTTAGTCAATCAATCAGTCAATCAGACTTTATTTGTATAGCACTTTTCATGCAAATAAAATGTAACACAAAGCGCTTCACATAATAAAACAATAACCCTCCCCCGCCAACACATACAGACACACAGACATCCACATACACAGCAATAACATTGTAGTTAAATAAGGCATTAAATAAGAGCAGTACTCATAAGAGCCGGAAGTTAAGACACAGAACAGCGAAATGCAAGTGGAATATGCCCCCTGTCAACCTCTCTTATTTTAGCAAATACAATTTATGAAATAAAGGTACATTAGGTTCAGATGTACGCAAAGTTTAAGCAATCATCAGAACAATTAATAACAAACTTGTCAATTTTTTTTGCTACAAATCAAAACAATAATTGGGAACATTAACAAACATTAGCACGGCTACAACATGGTTTTTGCCTCATTGTCAAACCTTGTCGCAGAATCGTGTTAAAACATGAACAAAGTTTCATTTAAAAGCAGAAAAATGACTGAATTTTTATATATACCGCATTAGCTACAGTTGTAATTTTACAAGCAAGTAAAAAAAGGGTTAACATCTATTCAAGCGCTGTAAGATATTGTTTGCACTGTGCAGCAGAGCCATCACAGGACAACCTACCATGCTCTCTTCTTGTGATGTTTTGGTGTTGATTGGATTTCATACCTTTAACCAATCAAGTCACTGTTTTGCCCCCCTTGAGGAGCTGCTCAGTCAGTGAAATTGCCTAAGCGGATATACTCCGCTGCTTTCAAGTTTGTTATTTTGTCAGCTTTGAGTACACTTCTCTATAAATGTTTTCCATTTAAATGCCCATGATTATCCTCGGATACAATAATTTTCATGGCATTTCACGTTGTCCATGAAGCTGCAGGCGGGGTTTAATAAGTCAGCATCCACTGCCATTGGGGTTAACCAGAGGCAGAGGTGAGAGGGTGTTGTTGTTGCCTACCAATCCTTACAATCCTCCTGATCTCAGATGTGCGTGTTGTTAAGATGCTGTTTGTTTCAGCACTTCTTTTATCCTGTTGAGGCCTGAGAATCTGATTAACGGCAGCCGAGGTGTGTGAAAACAAAGATTCTGAGGAAGCTGCAGCTCTGCGGAAATTGGCTTCCCAGGGATGAAGAACAGCAAAGTTTTCCAGAGTTTTACCCAGAGAGTAAAATTTATTTTTCTTTACAATTCTCATACAGGGGCGGCACGGTGGCGTACTTGCACTGTTGCTTCACGTCCTGGGTTTAAATCCAAATGAGGACCTTGGAGTTTTCTGTGTGGGGTTTGCATGTTCTCCCCGTGTCTGCGTTCCCTCCGGGTACCGGCTTCCTCCCACCACCAAAAAAACATGCAGTATAGATGAATTGGTGATTTGATTTGCCCGTAGGTGTTAATGGTTGTCTTTCTATGTGGCCCTGTGATGAACT
The DNA here is from genome assembly GCA_037577475.1 of Chaunax sp. Z400. Classification (NCBI taxonomy): domain Eukaryota; kingdom Metazoa; phylum Chordata; class Actinopteri; order Lophiiformes; family Chaunacidae; genus Chaunax; species Chaunax sp. Z400. The sequence continues at coordinate 20,453,342 of CM075187.1, read as the reverse complement.
GGCTACTTGTCCATGGTGTACCCTGCCTCTCGCCCAATGTTAACTGGGATAGCCCCCCACGACCCTGGGATACAGAAAATGGATGGATGGATGGATGGATGGAATTCTCATACATGGAAAGCTATGGCCAAAAAAATATAGACATTTAAAGTGTGTGAACTGATGAAATATTCAAACTCCATATTTCTTACTGACTAGAGTTTTCAGTAGCATCTTACATTATCATTAGGTCAGAAGTTGGCTGATAATATTTCCCTCCAGTGCTCTCTGAGGCTCCTAACCTTTTCACAGAAGTTGTGCAAAATACATCTTATCCCAGCGCTGCCTTCCTCCTCCAGTTGGAGAAAAAGATAGCAATTGAACTGAACCATTTCATATAGTATGGCGCTGGAACACATGCCATTGTTGAACACATTCCAAAATTCTGAGAGGCTTCCAGAGCAGCCTCTACTCTCCTGGTTTCACTGTTACCGAAGGATGTTGTAACCGGGCTGCAGGGATTTGCTCCCATTCAACCACAACAGCATGAGTAAGGTCCAGCATTGGCCAAAAAGATTGTTTTCAGACTGATATTATCAATGTGGGAGAAAAAAGTCAGTCAACCTTAATTATTTCGAAACAGGGAAGGGCGTTACCTAAATTGTTACCACAATGATACTGGGGGGGTTCCAACACACAGGACCCAGATAAATAATTGAGGCTACATCATCCAGCAAATCCAACCGATTTTATAACATGTGCAAAGTACTTAAACTTTTTTTTATAACGTGGATAAGATTGTTTTCATAATAATTCTCCTAATTGTTGCAATCCTTCTTCATACTCTAGGTTACAGATTCATCCCATCCCAGGGTCAACTAGTAGTTGCACTGGATATTTTATGGTATCACACAATCTTCTTCACCAGGTGGGGATTGTCCATTGTTGAACTGTAGAAATTTCTCTCAGGTTTCTGCTCTCTCTGAGCCCTTTAAAGTCCTTTCTTCCATGGTAGCTTCAAAGTAAGCCTTAAAATTCACCGACTTAGCAAATTGGCCTCCCAGGGTCAATATTCATTATTTCTACACCAAAGGTGTTGGATGGGGTTGAGATCAGGGCTCTGTGGAGGCCAGTCAAGTGTTTCCACATCAAACTGTGAGAAAAACATTGCTTCATGAACTTTGAGCACTGCCATGTCGAAACAGGAAAGTATCTGCAAGACTGTGAATTGGCCAAGGAGGTCCAAATACTTTTGAGCATTTTTATTTTTTTGCTCAGGGTCATCACTGATGATTCACTTTCAGCCTAGTCATAGTGAGAGTTTTCTCAAATCATCTTGACGTGGGAATTGTGTCTGATGCAGCCTCGCCTGTAACAAAAGATGATCCTTCTGTTTGTGGAACGCGATTCTGGCTAAATAATCCTCAACTTTATTATTTTCTAAGTTTTAAAAACTCAGTTGTTAGAAAACAGGATTGTGCTGACACTCTTGCAAGCAAAGCAGCCTTGAGCATTTTCAGTTTTCCTATAAAACAAAGTTCTGTGAGACGAGATGCCAAAGAAAGCAAACAAGAGTCAGAGGATTAGACATAGAAAGGTGCTAATAATTATCCAGAACATTGTTTCTTTTCAGAGCTCAAATGCATCAACAGTTTGATTCATAGAAGAGCGTTTAATCTGAGAAGGACTCTCACAATTCACATTGTTTGCAAGTGAAATTAATCACAAAAGCTTATTTTAAGGAATCAGTTGTTCTGGTATTAAGAATTAAGAATGGAATTCAATTAAAAGGTGCAACTTAACATTATCTTGTAATATTTAATGAAAATAATGAGTAATTAAATGAAATTAAACTGTAGGGTAAGTTGCTGTTTTTTGAAAATAAAAAAAATTGATTTAATTTTTTGCTGTACATTGGCAGATTATCTTTATATGAATGGACAGAGGAGAATGTCAGTGTTCCAAGATTAGAAAGCATGTTGATGGGATACACTGAGCCTTACTTATATATGTGTGTGTGAATGAAAGAAAGAAAAAAAACAACAACATGGCAAACTACATCTGCTCTTGAAGTGATACAATCAAAAGCTCAATCAAAGTAATCTTTTGCAAAATCAATTTAATTTGGTGTTTTTAAATCAGTTGTAAAATGAAATCACATAGCAGGCTTTCTGTCTGTGTTGAATGAATCTGAGATAACACTAACCCCAGACTGGCCACACATCGGTTTCCACCCTGTAAACGCTCTGAAATGAGGAATCCTCCTGATTTTCCAAGATGGCTCAAAGGAAAGATCAAACAAAAGGGTAGACATGCTCACTGTGAGCACCAGAGCCAAAAAGACTGGGGTACAAACAAATGGAAAACGTGCCTGGAATCACAAAATGAAAGGTCTGTTTGCCTTCCACATGGGAGAGAAGTCTCCATGGTGCACACACATGTGGAAAGGTTCTTCAGAAGCATAGCAAAGTAAAGGCATAAAGGTAAAGATTCTCACCCTCTCCCACTTTTATACTGGTTGTCAGGTTACTGACACAAGTTGTTATCTCTCCATTTTCTCCATTTCCCACAAATTCCAATGAATTAGAAAACTCTCCCTCTCTCTTACTCTCCCTCTGTCCCTCACTGTCTCTCTGGAAGCTTGGGGAGAAAGAAGGCTTACCTGTTAGTGGTCTTTCAGTTGTGGAGCAGACTTTACCTGACTCTCAGTTTTATCAGATTTTTGGATCTTCCTTTTTTAAATTATTTTCCCTCCTTCATTAATTAGTTTATAGTAAGACAGTGACAGTTCATACGTCTTTCTGAAATATAGTGCAAATGTGTTTATATATAAATATAGTGTTTCAAAAACGTTCTTCTACTTTAGAAATCGTAGCCGGCTAGGATAGATACAGTATATTGTTCTGACTTTAAATGGGTTTTGTATGAAAATAGACACATGGAGCAGTATGGAACATTATTTTCATTGAAGCAATACAATATAGGCAGTAATAAGAAAATGAATGTGTTAAAGCATTTAGCATTTTCACATCAGAGTCTAACTATTACTAAAGTTTTGAGGCCAATATCAATATGAATGTTTCACAGTACTTTTAAATATGTTAATATCTTCCAAAATCCTTTATTTAACATAATCACATAGTTGCTGCAGTGCTCTCCGCTGGCGAAATAAGGTGATGGAGATGCCGTTTCTAAATCACCTTAAATTGATTGATATTTGACATTGGAAAAATATCATTGGAATTTCTTGTTGCTACTGTAATTCGGCTTGTTATGATCAATCCAAAACCAACTTAATACGGCAGCAAAATACACAGCCAAATGAGATATGTAATGTTTCTGCGTCATGTAGTCATAATTCCGGGTAAGGTGGTTTTCTTGCAGAGAAAGGAGACCGACTCACGACAAGACAGAGGCATAACAGTTTCCAAGTTAAAGTATCATTATACATGAATAAGTCTATGTATCTTATCTCAGTAGAAAAAAAAAAACGGCTGAACGTTGCCTGCAGAAGTCCCAGTTCATTCTGCTTGCTATGCACTGTGTACCATTTAATACAGCGGTAGAAAACAATAACTTGGCACACTATTTTCCACCCCGTATTTATCGGCTATGTTGGGTAATGTGTGGTCTCCAGCCATGCTAGTCACAGTCGCATTGGACAAATGGACGTCTTATGCAGGACACTACATGCCTATGTCAATTGGAAATATCAAAGGGACTGCAAAAAAGCAGTTGTTATGAGCAGGTTTGATATTTTGTTTTTATTTCCATGACATAAAACAAACCAGCCAATCTTCCCATTTGATAAACTGGAACTCGTATTCTTCTTTTTTTTCTCTTGACAAATGACTTAAGCCATTAATTGATTATTAAAACCGACGATGACTAAGGTTCTGTCACCCAGCTTATTGTTTTACGGATGAAAATTGTCAGTGATAATAATATAAAGAGGTTTAAAATGCTACCTGGAGCATCAGAGTATAACACATGAAAGCAAGCACACAATTCCTCATGTGAAAATGCAGCCCACGCACTGTAATGTATGTGTGTGTGTATACTTTTTAATCTTTCACACAAACATGCACACACCAATCATACTGACAGCTGAATGTGTGTGTGTGTGTGTGTGAGATCCAGGAGAAATGAGAATTACATTGAAGGCAAATATCTGCACACCTCTATGTCCCCTTGAGATCTTCACCTGCTTTTATCTGGCATGACGCCCGGGTGAGGGATTCACCTTCCGTAGCACTTTGATATTAGGTTTTATTTTTACACGTTGGTGAAAATAGAGTGAGAGACTAGTAAAAGGCCTTGTGTCTGGGGGAGTATTGGTAACTTTCACAATCCAGTGGAGTTTGGAAAATAAACTGAGCTCTGAGAGAGACAGACTGAGAAAAAGATACAGAGGTCCTTACATTAAAGGAAAGTGGTGATTTATATTTGTCACACATATGTGTTAAGCAGAGCGGCGGCTGGCTGAGTGTGGAAGAATTTGGTGAGCTGGCAGGAATGAAAAGCATTCAAGGGAGGAATAGACAAGCTGCTTACTACTATAATTATTAAGCTATTCACTATTGCAGCAGACAGCTGAAGCAGAGACATCTCAGCAGTAGTGTACAAATTAAATGCAAAAGCGTCCCTTTTACCCCCGATTAGACATATAACATATAACTGAAAAGCTGGTTGGAAGGTTAGAAAATGTATGCAGAAGTCATTTCATTAGCCCATCACAGCTGTTAAGAAACTGATTTGAAGGTTGGGCCAGGTAATTACTTTATATATTGTGGTTAGGTTCTTCTTCGTCCAGACAGAGGGAAATAAATGGCTTTTACTCCCCTTTGACTCTGTGCTATGCGTTACGTGAGCATGGAAGAAAAGTTTCTTGCAAGGTGGCTGCGTGCTTGACTCAATTGTGTGTGCAGTTTAACTGTACGCCGCCTGGCCCCTTTTCTCCTCTGCACTTCGAATGCAGATGCAATAAATCTCATCCCTGGGCTCCGGATTTCTTTGATTTCCAGAAGAAAAGGTGTCACAAAAGCTTCCAGAGATTTGCATCGCACCAGTCGTGTCAGTGAAAAATGAATGCTGATTTACCATCTGCTTCCACGTGAAGCAGACGGTGTTTGTGTTCAATTTTTTTTCTGAGGTAGATATCATGTCTGCCAAGATCCTGTGCCAGAAGGAGAATTGGAACCTCCTGTCACCTGCTGGCTGTTTTAAGAGATGGTGCACTGTGATTGTGAGGAATGTAAAAGACAAGTCACAAGATAGTAGATGGCTCGATGGAGATGAAACTAAGAAAATAGTTGACCTTTGGAGGCTGCAGAAATTATATTTCTGGAACCGCAATTGGTTCCAGAAAAAATCAGCATAAAGGATGAACACTCATTCATCTCTCTCTCATTTCCCTTTGAGCAAGGTTTGTCACCTCTAACTGCTTCAGTGGAGCTGCTAGGTGGTCATTAGTAGGAGACCAGTTGGTTCAGGAAGTGAGATAGACCCTAATGCAATGTTTGAGCCAAATAGGATTTATTATACTGTAAATGCCAAAATCAGGACAATGGACAAAATCCACGTTCTAGACCAATCCAATGCCCCACAGCCTTTTCTCAAACCACCAATGTACTGAGCTGTTGTGTTTGGACATTCTGTGCTAACAGAAAAGTAATCCTCAGAAGCTAATGACTTTTTTCTTTAACACTTAGTAGTTAAGTAAAGATACCTGCTCATTGAAACATAAAAAAAAACAGCCTCCTCGCTTTTCTTTAGCCCTTCAAATGTGATTGAGCTTCACAAGTTCCTATAAAATAGATCAGCATCTGATTTTTACTAATGGGCTTGAGGCATGTGTTTTTAATCACAGCACGCGGATGTGAGAAGTGTTTTTGGTGATAGGAAAAGCAATTGACCTTTAGTAAAAAAAAACTAAACATTAGAGGTTATCAGGTTTGCTTTGCGCTGTTGGAGAGGAGGGATTCTCTAATGTGTTGTAAGCAGAAGTAATTTTAACAGTGTCAAAGGTGAGTGAAAACACATCCTCTCCCTCAGGATTGTGTGCCTCTCTCTCTCTCTCTCTGTGTGTGTGTATGTGATCCCTGAAAAACATTAAGGCGACCACAGAAGCTTTGAAGTCTTCCTTAGATTCACAACAATCAAAATTAAATCAGTGTAAAACAAAGGATAGAACAAGTGCTTAATACAAAAGAAGCCCCTCCGCCGTATTCAGTGTCATTGGCACAGTAAAAACGTATTTAACGAAGCTGATCATGTGCCATCTGACATTTGAACCCCTTCCCTATTTGCATTATTAACCAGAAGATTAGAAGACATTATCCACATTGCCTCACGTCTTCATAACCTGAATGTGTTAGATTGTTTTTTTCCAAGACCTGATGATAATTAATGACTTTGACCCAAGCCAATACTCTGAAGGGAGGGTGAAGTGTTTTCCCTTGACTAGCTGTGATTCATCGAGCTGCTGTCCAAAAGTCACATGGCAGCTGGAAGGGGTTCATGAGCATCTCATTGTTCTTTCCATGAAGTCTGTCTGCTTGCTCAAGCCAAATACTTACTTCTCTTGCAGCTTGTTGTTATACCAGATCCACTGTGTCTTTACAGAAAAATGCTTATGCAAAAAAAAAAAAAAAAGAGAGAGCAAAGATGGGATTACAGCTGTTTGTGAGGGTCAGAAAATGATTTGCTTGTTTTGCATATCTGAGTATTGCAATACTAAACTGTCTTTGCATTAAGAGTTGCAATAACGGTGCCTCAAACAGACCAAAATACCCCAGTCTGCCTCACATTAGCTCAGACGCACACGTGCTCTTAATCTGCTGATTGAATCTGTAAAAACACAATCCTTCTGGTAAAACCCTTCTTTCTGTCTCATTCTCTTGTTTGTAACTGTTAGCACTTCAAACCCTAAGGTTTCATTGCCAATTTGAAACTGCCTTTATCTCCCAAATACAAATAATCAGTACATACATTACATGAAATGTCATGTCCCTTTCACACTTTGTGCTTTTGTAAGCAGATCTGGTATAGAAATGTGCAGCTATGACACCTGGGTGACTATAATATGTTTGGTGCCATTCAATCTGTGAACTGCTGTAGTATTATCTTATTTTAATTCTCCTGTTTGGCCCAAGTTATTTTGTTCCCTCAAACTGTAAGAAGGCACATGTTAAACATATAATCTATGGGTCACTTCACATGAATGACTTCACGGACCACTTCACAGCCCTTTTCATCATCTGGATGAAAAGGTCCTTGGTTCCAATCCCAGTGTGATCAAGTCTTTACTGCTTTAAAAGGTCTCTTTTTCTCTAAAACTGTGCATTGTGTGTTGACCCATCAATTGCCGCTTGCATCTGTATTTTTTTTTTAACCTTTTGTGTCATTATTCAATACATTTGCAATGATATTTATCCCAATTAGATGGACATTGTGATGGATTGTTAATAATAAGTAAGGCTTTGGAAATTGGAACCAAAGATAAAATTAACATCTAGAGTAAATAATGTTTGCATCTATATCCAGATTCAAGTAGAAGTAGTTTTTGACCATACTTTAGTACTTTCCAAGACATTCTTGCTGCTTAGATAAAAAAAAAAGAAAAGACAACAGAAGCAAAAACAGGCATGGCAAGAGTAAAACCTGTAAACCTTTTTCTGATTTCTCAGTATTGAAGGTTCCTAAATGTCTGTATTTTATCAGTTTTGTTAGGCTGGGCAAGAGTGGAAACAGTTTGTCACTTGACATTTTAGACGATGACATTGGGTTGTTTGTTCTTTTGGAGAGCGTGAAAAAAAACAGATGCAGATCACAGGAAATACAGTGAGCATTTCTTCCGAAAAGGCAGTTCGCACCCTTCTATGAATGAAGCCTAAGTTTTGCTGCATGTTGTAACTGACCAACCCCAACAAGGCCTACCATTGTCTGCTTCAAAACTCTCACTCTTTCTGCCCCTCTTAACTACCACACAAACACAGTCCACATGGGTTTGATATGCTGGCACTGAGCAACACAACAGATGAGCAAGATTGCTGAGGAGCTCAAGACCTCAACTTTTTTTAAGAGAAGATAATCAGCATGAGGTTCTGTACAAAAAACAGTCACACAGATATATATATATATATATATATATATATATATATATATATATATATATATATATATATATATATACACACACACACACACACACACACACACACTTCTGTGCAGCCTCTCAGACTATAGCACAAGTTGCCAGAAACAGTGGGTGAGCACAGGGTGTTATTCTGCTGTCAATATCAATGCAGAGACCAAGTGCTCAATCAGTGCAAGAAACTTAAACTTAAACTTAAACACTTCTCAGGTACTCTTGAGTAAGAGCATGAGCATGAGTGCCTGAAGAACATTTTTTTATGACCTGTCTCTAAGTGTTTTGAGGCAAGTACAAGTCAAGTCTCATGTCTGTCAGTCCTGCAAGCCTCAAGTAAAGTCTGATATATTTTAGGGCAAGTCCAAGTCTGTCTTCATAAACACAGTGACAGCAAAGCCACAAAACGTCCAAGACTCTGAATCCTGACCACTGTGTTTGGACGTTTTTCTGTCAACTCCAAATGTCTTGTTTTGTTCAAATCTAAATTCATTCAAATTGCAATCACAGAAGATGAAAGAAAACCCATAAATATTCACATTTGAGAGCATAATACTGTCCATTTTGACAATTTTGCTTAAGAATGCTTTAAAAGATGATTGACATTGTTGCCAATATATATTTTTTTTATTATCAGAAAGTCAATTGCTCACATTAGCATTTAATGCATCTTCAGCATAAACAGCACTAAAAGGTTTTAAGTACTTTCACCATTTACACATATATATTTCAAATAATAACATAGCCACATTTAATAATACAGAAAGCACTGAAACTCTTAAAATTTCAATCTAAGTCTATACAGATGTCAACAATATTACAAATGTGCTTCTGTACCAGCAAAGTGTGCATGTTGTCAATTAAAAAAAAAAAATCTAATTATTTGTGCCTAGAACTTTTTGCCATGGTATTGAAAGAGGTTGTTTTTTTATACTGTTATAATGTTAGCATCAAGTATTTTTGCTAATGTTAGCCACTCAAATGAATGTAATATAAGCTGTATCCATGCGATGAGACATTCTGATATTAAGGCTATCAAAATAATTAAGGGAATCAGCCTCAATATGCCCCCATACAGAGGTACAGGTTGAATTACATTCCTCTGACTGACTAATATTAGCTAAATCACTACCGTCATAATAATTCACAAATATGAACAGCAATGCTTATTTTTTACAATCACAAAGCTATAGTAATCCTAACTAGCTAGCGAGCAACAAGTTACTGCTTTAAAGGACAACATGGCAGCATCTGTTGTTGCTGGCCTTCACTGATGCTCACTTCCACTGACACGTTCGATAATACGTTGCTGCATTTGCATTGTGGCTTTTGCATTTAGCATGACACTTCTTGGCCACAGTAAAATGTGCTTTCAAAAGTACTATAGCAATGCTCTTGTAAAAATCAAACCAGTCGAGTAAACATACTACATACTGCTCTTTTACTGTGGTAAAATGCTAAATAAATCAGTTTTCGCTGAGCTGGCTCTCTACAGCTGTCATCCATGAGTTCATTTTCCAGTTCTCAGTGTCACACTGGCTTGCAAAATTACTTCTTTCGAAGCAGACATATTGGCAATTTGTCAGATACCTCTTTGGTCTGTTTGCCACAGTATGTATTTAATGAGGTGTTAGAAGTTTCATGTTATTGGTTTGCCTGACCATGAGCTCCTGTGGAGATTTTCAGACTTAAATGTGAAATTTGTCAAACAAACATGCATGACTATACAAAGATTTTGTTCTAGCTGTATTGATTTTGATGCAAACTCCTCCAGCAGGTGGTTCAGTTCAAATTTAAAGAGAGACTGAAATTTCAAATGAATGTTTTACTTGCCCTTTACATTATGGCTTTGTATGTCTTTATGTTTGCACATTCGGAATCCTGGATATACGAACATTAGTCTACTGTAGAACTGCTCCTGAGGCCCAATAATCTCATGTCACGTGGCAAAATGTTAGGCTACTGCAGGAAATTTGAAAACATCATGTGCCAAACCGCACCTCACTTGATGAGGTAGTTCGTGTTTTGTTTCCTGGTTTATGGTGGGTACCAAAACTGTTACAGAGTCAGAATCACTCTCTCTTAATCATCTCGGTGTGGCACAAACATCCACCTTTATACTCCTGGCTTCCCCTCAGGGGCACTGCATCACTGGCTAACAAATGTGTGGCTGTATGCTGTTGCTGCTATCTCTTTTACCACTGTGGAATTAAAGTACAATTTTATATTTTGTCAACATTAAAGTTTTAGAACATAAACAAACAAAAAATTGGTAAGCAAAACAGGTACAGCCAGCAGACATTGAGTAATGTTAGCATTCCTTTGGAGTTGGGTTTTTTGACCACCTGATTCATGCAATTACAATATTCACTCTCCTCTCAGATCAGATTTCAGTCAGCTGCTAGGAGAGTGAACAAACAGGTGGAGGTGTGAGCGGTAAAACTAAAACAATGAGTAATGCTAAAAAAGCATAGAGCTTAAAGAGAACAGAACAGTTTTTAGTATTAGCGACTCTTAAGCATGTGGTAATTTCACATGTACTTAAGTGCCCTGACACTTTTTTATCTTGTAAAGTTAGTCCAAATAGGTATGTTGTGTAGTTTGTAATAATTCTCCAAGTACTATACATGATGCTAATGTTACTTTGATTTATGTCCACATTGTAAAATACTAATACATAGTATTCAGCAATACCAATAAATACCAATATCAACTTTAATGCAAGTCATTTTCACATTAAAATCACATTATGATTTCTATTTCTATGCAGTTTGTGGTGACAGGGTGCAGCATTCCTCACTGTTATTAATATGAGTTGGAAAAATCCCTGATCATCTTTTAAGGAACATTTCTATCATAAATGTTACTTCTGCAGCGAAAGACCCTTGAGTTTATTTTCTCATGAAAAGCAGCCAAGACTTAGAAATCATTAGTAATGCATTAATATAAGGCCCAGTGGGAGCAGGAGTGTTGACTTCAATTTTATGCCTAAAACTCCCCACGAGCCTGTTAATAGTGCTGCAGAAGCTTCGGGTGGGCCACAGAGAATGCACATAGACACACACATGCACACACCTTTTAAACTTTCTGCACACTTCAACACAGAACCACAAACCTGCATGTGTCCACCATGTGAAATGCCTCAGCCAGCATCTTTTCTCCTGTTGCTGAGTGCTGCTGACAATTAGGCTGCTGTTTTTGCTGCTGTCACTGCTCATTTTCTACTCTATTTAGGCAGAGGGAAGAAAAAGGCCAAGATAATGTTGCCTCTTCATAAAATCCAGTGTGATTATCCAAGGTTTAATGTGCCCCAGGGAGTCAAAAATCTCCTTACATGGCAAGACGTTCATTGCCAGCATAAATCAGCTGCAGCTTCACTATGACTTGCGGCTTGAACCACCACGCTGCCAAAATGATAGAAGTAGAAATGTTTAGGTGGAATTTCTTTTCATGTGCACATACCAAGTGGGCCATTGTTCACTGACCTGTGCAATGAACGATGACCTGACTGTGCAGAAACAGCACAACACACATTATTCAAAGTTTCTATGTATTGAGACGTCAACCAAGAGAGATTTGTGGTATCAATGGGGGTCTTCATACAGATAATAGAGAACATGCCTCAGACCATTTGGTGTATGGTGAAAAAAACAAAAACAAACTGATCAGCATCACATTCCACACATCACTGCAATGACTCAAAAAGGGACCTGTAATGTTCCGGTGTTAGAGCTGACCAAGTAGGCATCAACTCCCTGCAGGTTGACTAGGTTGTTTTGTATAGGTTGTTCAAGTTAGTGTGGCCAAGTAATAACGTTGTTAAACATGGACAATTTTGGTATCAGAGTAAGGACCATTATCTTGTAATAATAATAATAAATGAAGGAACCTACTTTGAATTTGTAGTAAAGTAACATGTAACAGTAACACAAAAATATTAAATTCTGTATCTAAATTCAGCCCAGTTGTGTTTAGATGGCTGGATGCTTTTTAGCCTGCAAATTCATCTTCCATAATTGCTTTTTGTTCCCCCTGAATCATGTAATTTCCTCTCTCCTCAGATACAAATTGAGAGGTAATTTGCAAAGACAGATACAGTAAACACTACTCTCAAAATGAATAAATGGACACCGGTTTCATTTCGATTCCCTTGATTGCATGAAGAAATATTTTAGGAAAGTCAAAGATATGTGTTTATGCAAGTGAACCCCTTCAAATGATCCGTTGTCTGGCTCTACTCTGCAGGGAGCCATTAATTTACAACGGGTGTACGAGTTAGAACAGGATTTTTCAGACTAAATAATCTTCCAAACAATAATGTTGTTTTACTCAAATCATCATGCATCCAATGGGTTGTTTGTTGGGCTGTGAGCCACCTGATATATCGTCAAATTTTGTCAGATGTCTCCTGCCGCGCTTCATTCTCAGAACTCCTTTGAGACAATTTCAACCGCCGTTGTTGAGGCAATCCTCTAATCTAGTCTTCTGATGCCCGATCCTGCCCTTCAGACAGTACTCAGATCAAACTTCAAACCCATTTGCATCTGTTCAGATGTTAAGAGCTTTGTGTGCTTGTGTTGCAGCATATGTAAAATGGTTTGAAAAGCAGCCTGAGAGCATGGTACAGATCCAATTATCTTTGCAGAGAGATAATTCAGGGTTCCTGAGTCAGGACTCTGGCGTCACTCTTGACAACCTTCACCAAGCTTTCTGACTTAAATGCAGATGGTCGCTTGTGAGAGCACCAAGCTCAAATTAAAATGTCCTTCAGACATCATTTCCAATTGCTCGAAGAAAAAAAAAAGATTTGCATAAAAAAAGTCTAACCGTCCATGTTCCACTTTGTTTTACCCCTTACAAGTTTTACAGACAAATAACCTTCAGCCCACAGTTTAGACGTTCAAAATCGTTTCATACCCATGGTACAGTATATAGGCTAATCCAACATGTTGGTTTCATAGTAGATTAAAAGGGATTATAGAACATATTTTAATGCAAAAATGCTGTTTGTTGTTGCTGCAATATCCACTCTCTCTGTTATCTACTAACATTTCTAATTAGATAGATAGATAGATAGACTGGGCTTGGCACTAACCCTCTACCCTAGTCAAGTAAAAACATTCTTACCTAATATGAAAATAAACCCGCGAAAATAGGACTAACTGACCCATTAGAAAATAACAAACATAAATAAAGTGAAGCTAAATTGTAGCTACTGGTAGTCAGCCGTCAGACTGACTGCAGCTTCACAGGCCAGGAGATGGAAGAGAGAGAGGGAGACAGGATTCTTGGCATCTTTTGTTGGCTGTTCCCTCCATCAGTGCAGATCAACCGCACCTGAAATGAGGAGAGAACACAGGACGAATGAGACATGATGTAAACAGCCTCTAATCAATAGGGAGGAACATGTAACATCCTCTCATGTACCGCCTCCACAGAGTCCAGAGAAGACCGCTGATGCTACCATAATGTTGTAGAATACAAAATACATTCTGCCATTCAGGCAAAAATATCTTTGCCCTTTCTCCTGATGGGTTTGTGTGGGACTATGGGTGTATTTGAACAGTGGATTGTGTATATTAATGCCGTCACAACAGACGCAGTAGATTTCCACTTTCGGTTCAGTTGCCCGTCACCTACCTCTGTGCCATTTTTAGACTGCGGCAGCTCTGGCTAGCCTCGTTGCCACCTTGCTATGCGGTGCCACGTGTGGGCAGGCGCTCCCATCTCCTGGGCTCCTACTGTTGCTGCTGCATGGTGGGACTCCCATGGGACTGGGCTGTGGGCCCGGTTTGGGGTGAGGCAGAGGAGGAGTGGGGGGTGGGGTCTTGCCACTGACTGAAGCACACTAGCGGTCTTAAGGAGCACTGCTGAGGGGAAGTCCTGTGCGTTTGAAGTAGGGACCTCAGAAAGCCTGTTTACTCAGGACAGGGAGGGGGAGCTGGCCTGCTGCACAAGAATGCCTGTGTCATGACTGTAGCGGCAGAGAGGAGGAATGAACTCCACAATCCCAACAGTGTCGGAGCCGGGCCAGGGCTGAGGTGGCAGCCATTTCTTCCTATTTATTTTAGCTCCCTCTCTACTCAATCACTGGCCCTGTCTGTGGCTCTAAGCATCACTGGAAAAATGAAAAATGGCCTGCACTTATTTATGGCTTGAGAAATCTAGTAAATGAAAGAGCAGTATCTTCGCCCAATGTAGATAAAACATTTTTGCTCTTATCAAAGGAATGCCACAGAGCGTGGACAACCTGCAGTCGCTTTTCTTAACATAGATGCATTTCAATTGCCTCAGAGTTCAATGTTATACATTAAATATGATATGGGTGGTTTGATTTCACACATGAGCATTAGTGAATGGCACCGAGACACTTGAGATTATCTACCGGGCAGGAGCACTGCACTATGGGTCAATACCAGTACACGAGGTTGAACGGTTAAACAGTGAAGCTTATATGAATATAACTGCTTAAATAAATCAAAGTCATCATGTGATCGTAACTGCTTTGAAGACCGCAGAATGTAAATTCCAATAGAACGTAGACACGTCCATCAGGTTTGGCTAAATTCACAGCACCGGATTGAGATGTGTTTTTTTTTTTTTTTTTTTTTTTTTTTTTTTTTTTTTTTTTAAACACAGCACACATAAGTTACTTGTGAGTCCGTGTGACCTTTGTTTACCAACCCTGGTTTGTTTGTGAATGGGCCGCATGAACCTACATGAACTCAAATGTTAGTTCAAGGCCAGCAATCTCTCTCTGGCAGAGCTATAGAGCTATATACCTGTAGATATGCTGTTCTTAACAAATGCAAAAGGACCCCAGGGGGCCCATCTCACTCACAGCCAGGGCGTCTGAAATATGATTTATTCTGAAGAAACAATTAGGACCATTTTTGCACCAAGCTGTGCAATACAAAACTTGTAAGATTATGTGCAATGGTAAAACATTTCAGCTCACAACCTGCAGATATGACACATGAAGTCCAATTGATAACTTCATAATTAGCTGACACCCTTTATGAATCAGTTTTGACGTTGTTTATGAAAAGTAAAGTACAAATGTTCATTTTTGAAGGCAGTCGTCAAAACAAGAGTAACATTTTATTCGGTTTGTTTTCTGTGTTCTATGAATTTAATTGAAAACATTTGCAGATGGATCCTTAATGACTGTTGTGTTAGCGTTCAATGAGCTTTAAAGTTAAGTTACTCATCACATTTGAAAAAGTATTACATATTCCCACTGTTCTCTGAAAGGCGGTGTGTGTGTTTGGTTCCTTATAACGCTTTTGAACAATTTTTTAAAAATCTGATTAGAAAAACTGTCAAATTTTCAGTGAAGAGATATCGCATTAATTCTCACCAACAATTTGTATTTATTGCAAGCGGCACTCACAGGTATATTTCTCAAATCTTGTGAAAATGAAACAAAGTATACAAACGATAATTATTTTTTGCTGTGGTCTACACCAATATGTGTATTTGTTTTAGAACAACAATATTTTAACACCTTCACGTTTGGATTATCTTGTTGGATTATTATGTCTTCTATTTGGTTTCAGGGAGAGAAATAATTCAGGACATAAAGGTAAAGTCTATTTAAAAGCAAAATGAAGAACTGAGGTAGGGATTTTCAGCTCAACCTCTCATTATACGTTATTTTCTGGGTTCTTCAAATCTAAGTCGAAATCGAAATCAGCAGCTCTAAAATTAAGAGAGTTCATCTTCATTCTTTTTTCTTTTTTTTTTGAGACACCTTATTAATCCCACAGGGGGAAATTCTTTCTCTGCATTTGACCCATCCCTGAGGAGCAGTGGGCTGCCATTACATATTACACTAATAAACTGCACAGCTGAAAACTGGCATGATTCTGCAGACTCTGTTTGAACTTAGTTATAAATCAATGCACTTTGTCCCATAATGATTAGTAAATTAGCCTTAGACTTCATTATCAGCCATCAGCAAATGCACAGTATGTCATGCAAGCAGTGTGTAATACAGTATGTAGGTAGGTTATTTACATCCTTTTCAACATTCTGACTGATGAAAGATATAGTCCCAATGTTATGAATGTATGTAAAATGTAACATGTTTTTAAATATATGCTTCATGGCCATAATCATGTAGAACAGTTAAGCTTTTCCAGTTGGAATCGACGTATATAAAAGCTAATGGAATAAAATCAACACAAAACTAAAAACAATTATTAATGGAAAACTTAATGAAATTATAAATACAATGTTTTTTTGTGTTATTTAATCTTTGTCATAAAGTTGGGCTGCAATTTATGATTAATATAGCACTATTATTAATTAGTAAATTATTTTACATACATTATATTTGTTTACATTTGTTTACTGAATAGAGTGAGAATACCTATCACAGTTTACCAGAGTATCATCCTCAGACTGATTTGTTCTACCAATAGTCCAAAAAACACAGATATTTAAATAAACAGAAAATGCAGAAAATCTACTGATTTGAGAAGCTTGACCCTGAAAATGAAGCTGCTATATTTGCTTGACAGATCAGCAAGTGGTTGATTGGTTTGTGTTCATCTGTCAGATATAAAATAGATTTATAGACAACTAGAAATCCATAAAATGTTATCTCTAACACACATGGTCTTATCTTCCATTGAAAGCATTTATATAATCTGATGAAGACCTACAGCTACATAACACACTCGTTAACGTTAATCCAACCCTCTGACAGCTTCAATACTGTATTCCTGTAGGTAAGTGTCATTTTTGTAGAAAGTAGTCAAAGTTCTTAATTTACCCAGAAAGCATTCTAATGCAACTGTTGTTGACAGAAACACCTGTGTTTTTCTGGTAATTGCATCTTTCCTTGTGTGACCCATCCAACACGATTAAATGTGCTGTTATTTTGAGACTGCAGCTTTTATCAAATCCATTTTCTATGCTAACTCTTCTATTGTCCCTGATCCCTGTGCAGAACCAGAGCTAGATGTACCCGGAACTCTCAACTCCGTAGCACAGCAGGTCAATGAGACTGTCCGCCGTCGCCGCCGAGATGCTGGAGAGGATGACTACAACATTGAAGTCCTGCTTGGAGTTGATGACTCGGTTGTTCGATTTCATGGCAAGGAGCATGTGCAGAATTACCTTCTCACTCTCATGAATATCGTAAGTTGCCTACGCTAGTTTGAATTCTCAAGTCAGAGTATAATGCTCATGTATGTGTTGGTCTTTGTGCTGCACAAAATTTAACAGGGATGTTTTAGTAATCATAGTGGGTCCTGTGATATTAATAGGAATGTCATACCTTATTGGATAAATACTGTGGGAATCCAGAGAGAGCCAACATTCCTCACCTCACTTCCTGTTTGGCATCTAATCCACTATCTTCAGTAAAGCAATACAATTTGTTCTTGCATTTATGGTGATCCATTTCTAAGATAAATGAGTAGTACGTTGTAGAGAACTTGCGGTCAGATGTTGAAACCATCATTATAGTAATATGTTGAAATGAAAATATTGTTTACATATAAACAAATGTAGCTCCCATATTTAAGAAAAGATGTAAAGGAGGTGATGGTAACTACTTAAAATATCAAATTTTTTACGATAAAAGAGGACCTAAACAATTTTTCAGTTCTCATGTGTTTCCATGTCTTTTGAGAGCTGTGTCAGTATTGGTAAGCACTCTGTTCTGCTTCCCAGGGCCAGGAACAATACAGATGAGATTACACTGCCCTCTAATCTGCCATAACAATGACAAATGGTTCGTAAATGGTGACGATCTGAATGTACGAGTCATCAGTGTTAACAAAAGCTGCTCCTCTGGGAGTCCTCTATTGTAGTTCAGTGTTATATATATTGACAGATCCAGTGTGATCATAGACAATGCAAAGCTGGTGGGAAGTTTAATGTGGCTGTGCAGAACTTGAACTTCTGTCCACTCTCCTCTCTATGATTACATCAGTTCAAACACAAAGGAGTGTACCCTCAAATCCCAAGCAACTATCTACATCTGCTTTGAGGGTAGCTGCACATCAGTTGGGTCATTTAATCAAGATGCACTTGGCTTTCAACAATAGATCCATAACGATCAATTGCCTCTGGAGGGAGAAAAGATTTGCAATCTCTATTCATCACAGATGCTCACTAGTAGCAGAATAAATTAGCCATATGCCACCATTGTGCCAAAGCTGCACGGTGAGGCATTCCTTTAATGAGACTTTTGAATTCAGCGGACAAACAGGCAGATTACTGTACGGTGTTTCACTGCTTCATGTGTGATTGACTTCAGTGTGGAAGCTGCTCCTCAGCAACAGGTCTTAAAAGTTTCCCCAAAGGACAAAGGGATGGATTGCAGATGATTTAGAAACGCTCACACGCACACGCACGCACACACATGCATGACAGATGTTGTTTTTTTCTGTTTTGTGCAACCTGACAAAATTGCAGCGATAAAGCTAATCCTTGACAAGCAGGTTATGGTTCTGGGTTAGATGATGCTTCTGTGTATCAGCAGGGATCTATTAGCTGTCCATGAACAGGATGATGCGGCCATTGATTTTTCTCAGGGTGATATCTTGTGTGTCACAGATTAAACCCACCATTGACATTTGTCTAAAACCTATTGTGCTGTTATATTTTGCCTTCACTGCCCTATTAGTGATCTCTTATATTGCATTATATTTTATATTTTACTCACAAACCATATTTTATATTTACAATAATAGTCCTGTATTGTTTGCATGTTGTCTTTGTAATTAATGCAGTTTAGTTAGAATCTGAAATGAATCAGTGCCCTCAAATGAAATATAGTCACAATATTGAAAACTGACTGGCTTCCATCACTGTTCAGAAGAGGCACATCTACTGAGTGGATTCTGATTCAAATGCTGCATGCTGGACTGGATGGCAGGATTTCAGCTATTTGTTTGTTGATAGCAGCCCATCTGAGCCATATCAGTTGTGTGTTTTCTGGAGTCTAGGTTTGAGCTAGACGGTCTGTCTGTGAAAATAAACATTTTTGTCATGTTTTGGCATCAATAATTAAACTTTTTTGTGTGGAAACAATATCTGTCCAACTTTGGTTTTAGACAGTTAACATTCATATTTTACTTTTGTTGGGAAGCTTTTGTTGAACTTAAAGTAACACAATGAGCTTTCGTCAGCTCGGGTAACGCTATCTTCACTGCTGTGCTAATTATATCTTCGCTGTAATGCATGGTAAGCTAGCTATGTTAACCACAGCTCAGCACTTGCAAAGGCTAATTTCTGAAAAGGATAATAAAAACATACTTCTGTTAGCCTGGCCAAGTACCAGGCCTATACATTACTTCTGGTTAGATTTCAGTGATCAATGGTTCAGTTCACTGTGGTTATCTGTTCTGTTCTCATGAAGGTCTGGAGGAAATTTCATTACATCTGCTACACTTGGACTCAAGGATGACCTCATGTTCTTTGATTTCTTCAGCTCATCATATCATCGTCATCATAAACCCCGTCTCTTTATTCTTATTGTCTTCCCGAGAGTCATAACTGCACTTCTAACCGCTACATCTAATTACCTTGTACATACATGCAATGTGAGTGTGTACTATACGGTATGTGCACGTGTGCATGTGCGTGTGAGTGTGTTTGTGTGTGTGTGTGCATTTCCACCAGTCACATTACAGATAACAATGTGATTAACAACTAACATTAACAATAAATAGGTTCTGCAGGTATAAACTGACACACACTGTATTAACTTGTGCCGTACTGCTCCGACTCTACATGCACTCCCCAATCTGTAACACTACATAAGATAAGAAATCACTCCTCACTTTCATTGTCACATCCTTCATCATTAACAAGACTCAATTAGTAAGTGGATGATATTCTTACATACTTATCAGGAATGACTTACTGTCAAACATTTGAGAAAATGTGTGATTAATTTGGATTTCATAAGCCTCTTCTTTGTTATATTTTATGCCTAGATATTAGTCATGTCATTTTGGCATACTGTTCTGACACGTCTGGGTGTCACAGTGAGGTCTTAAGTAAAAATTGTGCCTGCTGCTAGTGGATCTGTTTCAGTATTTCATGTACACATAAAAAGACACACATGGGAATGGAATAGCTTCTCCGGGGTAATATCAACATTGCCTCTCAAGCTGTCTCAGATCAATAATGACTTGCCTCACATTTCTCATCTAAGTGTTGGACAAAAGCTCTTCACACTGACTCATTTGCCATAAAAGATGCCTGTGAAAAGATGTCAAGAGCAATCTGCATGCCGTCTCCAGAAATTACACCTCTAGTATGACTGAGGCAGCAATATTATTTAAGCTTTTTGTTAAGATGATGATCTGCATTTTTAAATCAAGCAAAAATAAAAAATTTATGCAATTCTCAGTATGTTTGTGTGGAACTATCCACTGCAAACTCTACTGGATCTACAGCCATTAAAAAATCAATTAAAAGTTAAGGAATAAATTAAACAGTAGAAATCACCCGAGACATCAAGAGAAGGTGGAGAGGTTCCACATTATAACTGTTCACTAATGAGTGAAACTGGGACATAATATAGTTCATGACGTTTATGGACCTCTGTTGGTGACATTTAAGAACTGCGACAACGCTTCATTTTACTGTAAATACACAAAAGCACTTTATAGAAATGTTTAACATCACATCTGACAATAAGCGCTATTTAACCTCAGAGTTAAATGAAGAGAAAACAAAATCTCAGTTAGCATGCATTTAATTTCTAGCTGTTGATTTCATCAGCTATTGCTATTTTCAGGGTTCAGTCATCCTCAAAATGTGTTTCTCTCTTGTGAGTTTGGGACTGGAGATCTACTGAGGCATGATTTGCAGTTCATCTGTACTGATGACTGCCTCCATACAGTATGACTGTCAAATATGCAGACTCTCTTGTTCTGAGTCTGCATCTGTCTGCATATGTGATTCCTTTTGTGCATCTCATGGAAAGAAAAGAGAGCAGGAGACAAACCTTGCTGCTGCCAACCTATCTGTGATGAAACGCCGACTTCTAATAGAAAAATTTATTTGAATTTTGTAGCAATATTTGCCATAAACACCACTGAAGACACCACAGAATATGTCTAAATGTTATCTTAATGTCCTATTACCTTAAAAAAAAACTGAGGGTGAACTTTTTTAATCATACTAAAAGATCTCTGGAAACATGCAAAATTAAAATTATATGTCGTTTATGTTTAAATATTTTAATAAGAATCTCATATTAAACAAGTAGAAGTCACCATCAGCTTGGAATAAATCCCTTTTCGATTTCCTCTTTTTGTGACTT
The DNA here is from genome assembly GCA_037577475.1 of Chaunax sp. Z400. Classification (NCBI taxonomy): domain Eukaryota; kingdom Metazoa; phylum Chordata; class Actinopteri; order Lophiiformes; family Chaunacidae; genus Chaunax; species Chaunax sp. Z400. The sequence continues at coordinate 20,431,920 of CM075187.1, read as the reverse complement.
CAAGACGTTAACCTTTACTCTAACTTCTTCTTGCTTATGATTGATTGGATTCATATTGTATTTGCCTTCATTTTTAATTTACTGTTACATCCAAACATAATGTTATTTGATAGGTCCTTCATTTGATTTATTGTCACACATTTTTACACGTGACATTTGTAACACTTCATGTAGCAGGTGTCTACACACATGTTTTGACTTGGACGTCTCAGCTGAGGAAGCAGTCAAGTTAGTGGCATTCATCAGTAAACCATTATTCATGCCCCACATCCCTCCGCAGAGATGTGTTGTGACTAATATTTGAGAAATATGAACAGTTCCGAGAACCTGTGAATAAATTGTGGGTTTTGAACGTGTAGAGCAGGAGAGAGTGAATTTTACTATAAAAGTGTGGAGGAAGATAGCAAGATATATCATATGATATAATATTAGCTCACCCTGAAGGAGAGGCTCACATGTACTACTATTGTCAGCAGAGCAGAGATGGTCTGCCATGAGATATGAGGATCACTGTTTATCTAAGAGAGGAGTTGCCAGACTGTGGCTTCATTGTACAAAGTGGTGAACAATGGAATCTGCTGGACCTCGAGAGTTTTATTCATTCAACACCAAATGGCAACCAAGTTTATCTCATGACACTTTACAGAAGAGGTCCAGACCATCATAAGTTTACAGAGATGGATCTTTGAGTAACTTACTGTAAGGTGGAACTTGTGCTGATAAAGTCTAATCAAATTCATGCAGGTTCACACTGTTCAGATGTTGTTGCTCTCTTCTGGTGCGACATCCCCACGGGTCAATAAGGCGAAACTGATGCTCTGAGGATAATTAGCGGAGATTGTATGCTGCTAGAATATATTTTCCACTTCCTCTACCCTGTGTGGAGAGCACTGACATATTGTGCAATGTAGGGGATAAGCTCAGTGCAAAATCACTGGTCCAAATAAAATGAAACACACTGTAATGCTCACAAATGACCCCCAGGCGCAAATGAGGTCTTCTCATGTACACTTTCACTGAGCTGAACCAGATGTCGATTTGTTCAATGATTCGATTGGTACTCATTGTACGGTCAATCAGTTGGTGGCAAAACAACAGTGCAAAAGACGGCATGATGGGCGACCATTAACATCAGCTATTTAAAGTTCAGCCGTCAATGAATGTCAATGCATGTTGTTTCCAGCTGTGACGATGCAGGCGTCACAAAAATAGGAAAAAAAGAAATGGAAAATAGAGATGTGTTTATGTCCTCAGCCTCTTCAGCTAGATAAAGTGAACATGCACATGGAATTATTTAATAGCAAATCCATTTCTGTATTTTATTTGCTCCAGAAACCTGCAGATATAGAGAGCACTGCTGATCCCTGAAGGGGAAATTTGATCCCTTTAGCTGATATAAAAAAAACACAGAGGACTTTGGAAGATAATAATTTTGAGTGAAAGGTAGCAGTGTGTGACTGTGAAAAACAGGGTCACAGCTGGAAAAAAAAGGATGGAAAAAAGGTTTACAGATTTAGGCTGAACATTGGTCAAACTCCCTGGCCAAACTGGTTCTCCCTACATGACTTCAGAGGCTGCAGGGAACTATCATGATCTGAATAATAAATATATTTCTGTTCCCCTCCCTGTCCTTACTTCTCTTTAAGCTCTTATCATTTTAAAGGCACAGTTATCTGTGATCTAACCATCCATCCCCATAACACACACTGCATTTTTTGTACCTAGTCAAATCAGTTTTATTTCAAAGCCAAATATGATGAATTACAAATTTCCCTAAAGGTACTTTACAGTCTATACAGCATAAGACAGACTCTCTTCTCTATTCGCTATTGTCCGTTTAGATAAGGATAACCCCCCCAAACCTCAGGAATAACAACAGAGGAAGGATCATGTATGCCATGTATACAGAATAAACCAAAGTAGTACAAACAAATACGGTTTGGACAATCAGGACGGCAAAATTGTAGCTGGATTGTAAATATATGATACCCACACTATGCTTACATTTGTCACAAATTTTCCAGAATTTCATAATAAACTTTCATAAATCCAGACATAGCTTGCATCCTTACATAAACATAGATATCAAACCAAATGTTCCTTTGCCCTTAAAGACAGAGGATGAAAACAAAATTGCAGGTTCTAAAATTGCAGGTTATATCATTTAGATGCCTATTACTGTAACACATTTCATTTCCTTTTCATGTGTCCAGTATGGCATGTGTTGTGAGGAAAAAGAACAGGATGATAGGGCACTCCTCCCTCCTGTATTCACTGTCACAATGTAGTGGTTGGACTTGTCTGTGATTATAGTCAATCATGAAGGGATTTGTAAAGAATGGTTTCCTTCTCTCCCTCAGATGAGTAGAAAATAGACAGAAGGATTAACAAGATAGAGGCTGTGACGTGATACAAATGTTATTTCTGTGAGCCATTGGTATTCCTTTGATTGATGACCTTTTTACTTTGCTTCTCAGGTCAACGAGATTTACCATGATGAGTCGCTCGGAGTCCACATCAACGTTGTCTTGGTCAGGATGATCATGCTGGGGTATGCCAAGGTGAGTTTCACAGTCCATTTCTGCTAATCTGCCTGTTGTTTATTTCAGAATAGGCATGCAGTGAAGAGAGCATTTGTTCTCCTGAGTCCAAGAGAGTGTGAGGTATATGTGGGAGAAGGCTGTGCTGCAGCTGAAAGACTAAATAGACCTAAGATTTTAGCACCAGTCATTAGAATTGTGATGAAAGTTGATTTAAAATAATCACTGCAGCTCCACATTTTGTGAAGTTATCTTCAACAGTTGCCATCATTTCATCCACTATATGTAGTCATTTAATGTGGAATATATTTCTTCTTTGCATTTAAGAGTCCAGGGTAACATATACTGTACATTTGCCAGATTATAGAAATCAACAGTGGTTTGTTCTCATGCCATTAATGCAGTATCTAAAGTGTAATGGTGGTTATTTGAGTGTCACTGAGCATGTCAGGGAAACCCCCATAGCCATTAATAATGAGGCAGAGGTGCTAAATAGGGAAGAAAATGTATGGAGATTACAGGAGTCAGCCACTCTTGAAGTCTTTCACACATACAGCAAATACACACACTGGCATCCTGCAGTAGCATATTACCTGGCTTTTTTTTTTCTTACCGACTATAGACAGGAAATGAATTTTAATGTCTGCTTATTATCACCTCATGTTTAATATGTATCTGCGTTGAACCCTACCCATACCCCGGGGTCAACAATGGATGCAATGTTGTTCTGCCGACAGAATTCTAATATGTTAGTTTACACAGTCAAGGTTCAGTGGTAAGCATTTTTCTCTCCTTCTCGCTCTCTTTCCCCTGTCAGTCTATCAGCCTCATTGAAAGGGGGAACCCATCACGGAGCCTTGAGAATGTGTGTCGCTGGGCTTTTGTGCAACAGAAAGGCGACACCGATCACGCAGAACACCACGACCACGCAATTTTCCTCACTCGCCAAGGCTTCGGCCCCACAGGGATGCAGGGTAAGGCGCCAGAGGGCCCGGTGGTTCAAATGAAAATGTGTGGTTGCCTGTAGCATTTTGACCTGCCCTGGTGAGGTTAATCTGAATTCAGTTACAGTAAGTTATTCATTATAATACAAAACCAAAATATATACATGGCAGCTCAGTGAACAGTCTCTGACTGGGGTGGGTGTTGTATTTTATCATCCTTTGGGTGATGTGCAGGCAACTTACCTCACCAATATAACTACTCAGAAGATTCTGAATAATGTTCTGGGTAGTTAATACCATCTACTGCAGAGCCTTCCTGTCCAAGGTTGTGCACGAACATTGTTGGATTGTGATGTTTGCAGGATGTTTTCATTCAATCCTTTGGCACAGGAATTTGGACGAGTTAAACAGTTGTTTCTGAACTTTACCATGGTGAAGATGACCATTACAGGTTCTCAGTGATGTCAACTCCCTAGAACTTTAAACTGTCCATACCATCCACCTTAACTCCACTGATGTGGACAAGGGTGTTTGTGTTTATCTCATTTTTTTTTAAAGCAACATTCAGTTCCTCAGTGCACCACTCTGCAAAATGAATTTGTTTGAAATGCAGATTATAATGGTGGTTTCATCTGCATATTTCACAATAGAGGTCTCTTCATGGCTTGAAGCGATCGCCAATTCGAGCAGTCTGGTATGGTGCTCAAGCCTAACGATAGGTTTATCGATCATTAGTTTCACAGGGGAGATGGTGTTGAGTTCAAATCAACAAACGCTAATCTGATATTGCAGGTGTGTTAGGACTGAGTGGAGGGCAATTGGAGAGTGTAAAATGTACGCTAACAAGTACATTTTCAAAAAAGTTTCAAAGTAAGACACGTCTCTCATTTGGGAATTGTTTATATTCTCTCTGATTACATTTTAAATGCTGCTAATGTAATTCTCTGTGGCTCAGTTGCTTGGTAAAACTATGGACGCAGGAAAAAACAAGCGTCGAAAAAGAGCACTGGTCAATCAAAAGGTCATTTATTACCAATATCAAGTGCAAACGGCATGTCTGACCCTGCAACACCCAAAGACCTTTTTGATAGCTTTCCTTAATTTATATTCTTGTGGTAGCAGTCGTAAAAATGCTGGAGGCACAAAGCAATTTACACTGCCTGATGCTGACTACTCATCTTGGTTCTTATTTTCTCTACAGCAGCCAGCGACTAACTGTGCAAAGTCAGGAGTAGTTAAGGCCCATTCAACATGCTTTATATCGTTTTTATTTGCCCCTTTGAACACCAGCTGCATATGTTTTTCACTGATTCACAGGTTAGAACTGAACATTGTGTGCTTTAGTTAATCTGGCTTTATGTGGAAACAAATGGGAAGGATTTTATAAGGTTCATTATAAAGGCATGTGCCATGGTGGTTTAAATTACCTGACAAGACTGAAGCACTTGCAAACTTCAGTGATGTGGTGATATTATTTGGATGCATTTGCATAACAGAGGGGTTTATTTACATTTCAGTGCATCATTATTGCTGCTGTTTGGCCAGGAAAGAGCTCTGTCATTAATCATGGCAATAAAATATCTCGTTGTTCATAAAGACAGCATATTTCAGGTCATTTACATGAAGACAACCCTAAAAACACCACAAAATCTTAAATATCATGGGCAGAAGAGAGACTTGTATCTAAAACGATCACCAAAGGAGATAAATTATTGCAGACAAGGGATGGTTACCAGTTTAGTTATAAACCACAGGGAAATTTGTGACAGTAATGCTTCAACTCTTCATTAGTTTAATCAAAAAGGTGGTTGATTACTGTGTATTGAAGAACCAAATTCTATCAAGCACCAAGGCACAGACACTGCATGCAGCATGGGCTTGTCTTGTCAGTGAAAACATGGTGAACAGCATTAACAGTGCTCCAAAGATTTTTCAGCCTTCCAAATTAATTAAAGCCTTTAGATGGTAAGAATTTTGTCTTCTCTCACCGTGAGGTTGTTTGTAGAGAATGTTATTGCCGGTACACCACAAGTCATCATCATTTCTTTCATTTCTATCTGCAAAAACAAATCAGAATTTTAATGAAACAACATTCACGGTTGCTAGGGTAAAGCATTAGTTCGAATATTTAAGGATATAGGCTGTGTCAAACTCATTAGTAGTCCTCAAGGAAACAACAGAAGATCACCAAGGTTAATTGATTGTCACAAGAAAGTTTCACAGCGATGAAGATATTTCAGTGATTGACTGACCACCAAACTGACATTGCCATTCATGCATGGCTAAAATTGCAGTGACAGAACAATTACATAAACTTATATCAAATATGTTGAGATCACTGTAATTCCAGTGAGACTCTCTGTACAGAGGCTGAGGAGCCCGGTTGTGAATTTAAAGTTACCTAAACTGAAATCCCTTTATCTTAACCTGGGTCCATGACATCAGTATCTCATATGGTTTTCACATCCACATCCCATTCAACAAGCCCATCATTCAGGTGCTTGCAAACGCAGTTTAACTTAACTTGCAAGATAACAGGTTATCAAAACTATAATGAATTACACAATCAATTTGACTTGTGTGGAATAAGGTAAAAGAAAATGCTGCAATGTTTAGTTTTTTCCCCACTGTGCTTTCCACCATAGAATTTAAACTGTGTAATATATGTGGTTGCATGCTTTCAGTTTGCTCAGGCATAAAATTAAGATAGAGTCAACATAGTGCACACAGTCTGTGTGATGCAGCTGAGACTAAATTGACCAGTGATCTGGTGTGCAGCGTCACGCTGTACCTGAAATCTTAGACACTGCAGCACCTTAATACATGATTGGCTGGGAAAAAGAAAAGAAGAAAACTTTAACATCCCAACAGGGGAAATACAATTTTTTCACTCATTTTTTTCACTTATTTTACTGGAACAGTCCCAAAAATAAATACATGCACACACAAGACCAATGCGTGGAGAAATGTGTGGGGGCTGCCACATTGTCAGGCACCACAGGGTCTTTTTGCCTTGGTCAAAGCCAACAAATGAGATCAACTTTTTCAACCTTTTCAGCTACCAGTCCACATTCCACACTGATTGATCAATGCCGTACTTGAGGCAGCCATCCTCCAGTTTTCATGGCAGCTTGATTTTATTTTTGAAGCTGAACCATCTATCCTCAAGTAACACAGGAGTATAGCAGACTTTCACACATATACTGTATATGTCATGGGAATAACAGCCAAGTTATATAAAACCATTAGTGGCTCCTGCCCATCTGGCAATATAGCAGGAACCAATCTCTACATGACTGTGCAGGTTTAGACTTGGAAGCTTATTATTTTCTGGTGTGTTGATTCTGTCACAACATAGGTAACACTGGAGAAAAGATGTATAATGTCTATGGGAATTAAATCAATAATGCTTTACCAGGTCATAAAAAGGACACAGCATACACAAGTGTTCGCTGTTGACACATAAGAAAAGATGCAGCCAAAACCAGGAGAGTTTGATTCAGCAATCCTTCAGCACAGGAACTGCTGCTCACAGATCAGCTTTTTATGTCGTAAATTTCAGGTGCAGGTTTAATTACGTTTGAAACTTCTTTGCACACTTCCCACTCTTGTGCAGATTATGCCATGTTATGTCCTGGAGGCTCTTAAGGGCATGAACCTTCTCATTCATTCAACAGCTCTTTATTCAGGTTTGGCAATGGAATGAGTTGGCAACAGTGACACCAAGGCAGCTATCCCTGCATAACATAAATAAATATAAATATCAGTGGTTGTGGACAATGCATAGCTGCAACATCTTCATGTCCATATGTGACAGGATTTTTTTTCAGGATCGTGAAATATAGTTTTAAGGGTGTGACTATGTATTTCTCTGCATCAATAGCACAGATATTTATATCTATTAATTTAAAAACATTATTGCAATATTAAATTAGATACACTCTGATAAAAGATTGTATCCATATCACATACCATTAGCATAGTTATTAGTTCATATTTTGTGGGAACCTCCCCTAAGCTTTGGTTTGATCCCATGAGAAATATACTCAACAATTCCAGGGACACTTCATGCATAATGAATAATCAGTGCATGCCTGCATACTGTAAGTGGCATATTGTGACTTTATATTTATACAGACATAACCTTTTATCTCTTTCATCTCCCCTTCACTATCGCCTCATATGTAAAGTACTGCTTTAAAGAAAAGCTGAAGGATCTGTGAAATATTTTCCCTCACCACGCGGCCTGGTACAGAAGGAATCCTGACAGTATGTGTTGTTACACATGTGCACAGGAGAATTGAAGAAGCAGCGACAGAGAGAAGATCAGCTGGTGACTTTTGCACTTTAAAAGTCAGGTTATACTGTATTTAAGTCCCTGTTGGGATGCTCGGTAATTGAAATGAGTTCAAAGTTATGTCAAAACATTTCATCATTCAAGGAGTGTCTTCTTGCCTGCAGTCACTCACAGTACAGCGAGCTTGTTTTTCACATCAGCAGTTACGATTTCTGTTTTTTTTGTTTTTTGTTTTTGTGTTATACTCCATTGTTTTTAATAGCAAGTGGATAAATAGCGAGAGCAAGCATTCAGTCCTCACATTGCCTACTTTAATTTACAGTTTTATATTTAGGTCACGTTGAAATATGATGTGAATTTAAAATGTTCTCACCTGTACTGTATTTTTTGGCTTATGAAAAATGAATATGAAAAAGAAAAAAAAAGAAAAAACACCAGATGAAATGGTTGAAATGGTTCAGTTGAAACAGTCTCAGGCACAAACAAACGATGTTGAGTTAAAAAATGATAGATATCTAGATATCTATAGCTGTTTTTTTCTCAGTGATGCTTGGTTGGATTTGCAAAAGCCCATTACTATAATGGGTACAAAGCAGGCAAGCTAACATGATATTGAATTCTCTCGTAATGTTAGGCTGATACATTTTTTAACTCACCATCGTTTGTTTGTGCCTGAGACCGTTTCATCATCTGTTTCATCATATTAGTGGTACCAAATTTATATTAGCAGTGCACTGCCAAAATCTCTCTCCGCACATAAATGTACATATCTGTTTTGGCAGCGTGGTTCTTGCAAAATCTATCAACATTCGAGGTTTGATGCCGAATCATCATCATCAATCATCATCATATTGCAACTACAGCTGCGTTACTATAAAAATTAAGAAGCAACAGCGCAGCTGCACTGAGAGAAGACCAAAGGAAAAAACACGTGTATTCTAATTTTTCCACAGTTCTAATTTCTCATTAATGCCAAATGTATCTTCCATACCCTCGGGTATTAATGCCAACAACGTGTTAACAGCGAGTGAAGCAACATCTTGCAAATAATATCCAGCAGGAAATAGTAGGGCAGAAAACATGTGAGTTTCATTCAGAATTAATCATCATGAATCTGAATATGGAAGCCCTTCCTTCTTTGCTGAATCTCTAACTGTGCACATTCCTCTTGCTCTGTTTGTATTATCTGTTTATGTGTTTTCTTCCTTCATATCGTGTGTCATCACAATGATGATACATATGACACAAGAAAATACACACAAAGATCTGTCCTCATTAAGCTCCCTATCCAAGTGCTATTAACTAATGTAAGTAGTGCCCAGGTTTTGACATACCTGTCTGTGAAACTCATGCCTGTCCTCACTCTAAAGTAGGTGAATAAGATTTATTTTGTTCATTTCATTATTAAATCAATAATGTATGTCAAGAAAACTCTATATATTGAATGGATCTGCGATATACACTGCTAAAGTATTTATTTTGTTCTCCCTACAGCTCCAGGTGACTAAAGCATGATTCCTGCTTTTGTAATTTTATTTTGGACAATCTGTGACTTTATTTCTCATTTATTCATTTCTTACAATAGGTTATGCTCCAGTCACAGGAATGTGCCACCCAGTCCGCAGCTGCACCCTCAACCACGAAGATGGCTTCTCTTCAGCCTTTGTTGTGGCTCACGAAACTGGACATGTGTAGGTTTTTGTAATGTTCTCCCTTCATTGTCTGTGTGGGTGGATAACCTCCCAAACACACATCCTCCTCTTCCCAAAGTGACACTGTGCTGTGTGCATACTGACACAGCTGCTCATGTTGAGTGTGTGCATCTTCGCAGGCTTTTTATGCCCTGATTTCAATGTAAAGTGACACGAGGCACCTTTAAGCAGATTGGCCCATAGCACTTTGACAGTAAACATGGTGGCATTAATTGAACTGCAGGGTTTGTTTATTGACCACATGCCCAAAAGCGCAAAGACTAAACCCATGAGCTTTTGGACATGTTTCTGACCCTTGACTACATTTTAAACATAGACCACACTTCCTGCAATATATTTCACTCATTTCAAACATCTCTCTCTCTCTCTCTCTCTCTCTCTCTCTCTCTTATTATACTCCGGCTGGAAACATAGTTTGGAAAAGTACTGAAGTCTATAAACAATTTAACACAAGTAATATCAGAAAGAAGTATATATTGAGCACAATTGTGCAGCTGCACAACAGAACACTGAACAACAGGAAGGAAATGTTGAGAGTCATGCTGATAAGCTGCTAAGCAACATCCTAATCGTGCGGACATGTAAATCTTGCACGCGACCTTCAAAACATTCATTTGAATCTAGAAAAAGACAAAATTATAAGGAATTATGTATAAGTGCACAATAAACATTACTTCGCTAGCTACTTCAAGTGTGTTGTCATAGGGTTTATGCCCCCTCTTTTCTAAGAAAAGAAAATAAGTGCAAGTTGCTGGAAACAATCATTATATGCAGGATTCCAGTCTTTGTAGGTTTGTGCTTGCCTTCTTTTTCTTGATAATTTAATAAATTTGTTTAAGAGTTGCTAATTCTGTAAATTTGCCAACAACCTCAATATTTGCAGGGAACTAATCCACACTTTATTTTTGTGGTTTTTCTTTTGGCATTTTGCTGTGTCTCCATATTTAAGGCAGTTGCTTAAATAGTCTCTGCTTTAGTCTCTGCTGTTATTCTTATCTATATTGCTATGAATGGGTGATTATTTCTCTGGCCAGTGTAAAGGAGTAAAGCATAACACCGTACCTTTCTGTATTATTTAACACATTTTCTAGATGTGGACTGTAATCCAGAGGGCAGGATGGTTGAGCTTGTGTAAAAAATGACTGCCCTGACTTCCCATCAGCTCACTGACCATACAGCTGCCCTCAGCTGTCAGGTCAGAATCAATCTTTGCTCCCTGAAATGAATTTTGAACTTTTTTCCACTCTTTGAGCTTGTTCGAGTTGTCTCAAACTTGAGCCATTGTGGTGCCCTATACCTACCATACCTTTTTTTTTTACCTGTCAGATTACAATCCATCTTTGCGCCCTGAAATTAATTGTGCTGCATGGACAGGACTTTCAGTCCTTCCCTACTTTTTTCTTGTTGCCTCTCTCGTATACTGTAGCAACCGCTCTACATGTTTACTACCTTACAAAGTACTGCCATTTGAGATCACTTTTGTTGTTGCAGATGAGATAGTAGCTGTTGCATTTAAAGTCTACAAACAATAATGGCCTGCTCTCATGAAACAATCTGTGGCTCTTCTTCACTGTTTACACAGACAGCACACCAGAAAACCCTGCATTGCTCAAAGTCTTGTAAAATGATGTTATTAACAACACAACAGAGCATTCTGAATATAATTGTTCAGGATCATATGTTTCCATGGTAACACAGATATGCACTTCACATGAGTGCAGGAACTTTCTCCTATCAATAACCAAGTAAATAGGAGTTAAAACAGAGGATTGTGTTCTTTTCCCTGTATTGTGGGAAACCCTTAATTAAGATTGAGTTAAATGTGTTGCTTTTGTTTTTTCCACACTGCACCAAAAACAAATTCCACCGACGCTGGTCGTATTGCCATTAAAGTAATGTGTAATGATGATTGGTACTGTAAATATACCGACATAATATTTCCATCCTATTTTCACCCATCTGGTGTTATTCATGATATACGGCGTCCACTTGCTGTTGGGCTAATGATGCTCATAATCTGCTTTTTCATTTCGACACTTTGTAACAACAGATAAGATAAATGAGCACATTAGCTGCAGTAAAGTGCAGTGTAATTGTTGGTCTCCCAACACTCACCCTCTTACCTCAATTAAAGTGCCATCACTCACATGGCTCTCACCTGAGCACATGACCATGGACACCCATTTCTCATCCATTTTTCACTCTGCTCCCATCTGGCTTCAGAGAAAGCACACTGAAGATAGAAAAAGGCAGTTTTTGCAGAATTATGTGCCCATGTAGCATTGTTTATGCCTGTTTTCTCATCATGAGTCATTTGCCAGGTTTCCATCTCAGTATTTTCATGTGCATTATGAACTACTGCACAAGAAAAGTTTCCTGCAGATGGAGAATTTCACAAAAATATCCTTAATTTCACAAAAGCTTGAGATGGTTAATGTGCTTAATGGGGGATGGAAACATCTTCCGTCAAGAAGTTCTGACATTGCAGACATTTAACTCACATGACTGATCAGCTGTTACTGCTACAATAGAACAAGAAGAAACTGTTTCTGCTGTCCTCCTGGATGTTTCCATAAGACTCCCATTCTCAAATTAATTTCCACATTCCCTTGTAGATTCCCAAGGTGTTTGGTTTTGTTTCTTCTTTTTCTTCTTTTTTTGAGGGTTACATGTAAATGTGTAAATGATATGCTTCAATTTTGTAAATAGTCGCTTGTCTCTCCCTGTGCAGGTTAGGCATGGAGCATGATGGCCAAGGCAATCGCTGTGGGGACGAAACAGCAATGGGAAGCGTGATGGCTCCTTTGGTGCAGGCAGCTTTCCATCGATACCACTGGTCAATGTGCAGTGGGCAGGAGCTGAAGAGATATATCCAGTGAGTTCATGTTTGCAATTAATATTCACAGTGCTTGAGCACTGTTTTGATAAGTATGTCAAAAATTGTAAGAATGCTGTTCTGTCGTTGTGCTATTTCAGCAGTGGAAGACTGCAGAGCTGAAGCCAAAACGAATGACACTGATTTATATGATTTATCACAATAATCCTTTTATTCAAATTATTTGAAGAGTCACGGGCATTAATGAGAAAATCATGTATTTAGCTAGAAGGTACTCTACCATGGCCATTCAAGAGCTTACTGCTAGAGATCTCTGCAAAACTTTCATCTGTATCCTCCACTGACAATACCCCACATTCAAATTCTTTCTGATAATATAACGACGTTGCAAAAGGATAAATTATGCAAAAAGAATATCAAAATTGTCACCATTAGTTAACTTTAATTTATGTTGCTTTAGATATTTGTATTTAAAATGTTAATAAAATGTTAATATATTTTGCACAAATGTTGTGACTATACAGAAGGGTCCACATGTCATCACCATTTGCAAATTGTTAATAGCCAATAAGCCAACTCTAAGAATTTAGCAACAAACCATACTAAACCATTACAGCTTATGTAAAAACTGAGTTTTAATTCAGCTAAGAAGCTTCGTTTTAATTGTTGGTGGTACAAACTTTACTGTTCCTCATTTGAGGAAAGGGACAATAAGCTAAAATAGGTGAAGTAGCTGAAGCACATGATGATGTTATGTTTGATTACATTTAAACAGCATCATCTTCTAACGGCACACTGGAAAAGCCTGTATGGATCTATGGCCTGTGCTCAGCTCATAGACATCGACTTTTTCACTCAGCTGTAACAGAATCAATTCCTGAGAGAGAAAGGTCAGTAGAGCGTTAACACGTAACAACTGAAGGGCATTAAAGGCGATGAGAATGGCAATGTGCAGTCAGTTTCCATACAGTAAAGGTTTTTAGAGCACCTGGGACCACTGCAGAGAAAAATCAAAATATGGTTTAGGTTAAAAAAAAATCTGACTGCATTATGATAATGTAGGATCATAAATGTGAAAGCGTTGGTTCAGAAAGCAAAAGAGGGAGCTTGGCAGACAGCTGCTGAGAAATTAATGTTTTCAGTCATTTTACACATACAAAAGGCACATACATCACAATTTGTCTGACACTATGAGCCACGTTTAGTGGTGCCCCTTGCAAAAAATGGGGTGATTTACTGCAGCTGAATCTCTTTTCATAACCTATACAGCCAAATCTGTCCACAAAATTACAGATAAATGAAAATGTATACATATGATTGAAAACAGACACAAAACAAGTTGTTACAAAATTAATCAGAAAGCTTTATGTAGCACAGTCACAAAATTCTGAGGTATCAAAGTGGTTTTATCAAGTGCATTTCATAGAGAAAAACACTAAAGTGTTCAATTCTTTGCTCATCACTCAGAGCTGAATTTAATGTTGAATCCCATTTCATTCCATTGCTTTTGGTTCCAGTTATTAGCCTCCTGGTTTCCATGTAGTGAATAAGGAATATCCTTACAGTGTGTATGCTGTCGTAATAAATATTAAACGATCTAAAGTGGATGATACATTAAAGTTGAACTGAAATGAAAATAACTGGAACAATAACTCTTTTAGGTTACATCTATGGTCATAATGTGCCTCTACAAATGTCAAATTGTCTATAAATGTATTTTTTCATTGTAAGGAATTCAGTTATGCTTATGGACTTGAACATTTCGATAGATATCATATATTGGTTATATATTATTCTGTAAAATGGTAAAATACTGATATATCCTGTAAAGCGGACCAATTGAAGGAATCGAGGGTTATTTATTTATCTCTCTCTCTCTCACTCACTCTCTCTCACTCTTTTTTTTCTTTTTTGTTTGTTGTTGTCTGTTTGTATTTATGTTTAAAATATAAAAACGGGCATGTTTGTGTCTATGATATATATGCTAAGTTCAAATAATGTTGCAATGTCCCAATAAAAAAATGTCTCTTTAGGATGGGAATATTGAGTCTAAATTCAGTGTTTGACACCAGTGTCTCCTCTTTTTTCATTTTCTGTCAGCACGTATGACTGTCTCTTGGATGACCCATTCAAACATGACTGGCCACAGCTTCCTGAACTTCCTGGGATCAACTACTCGATGGATGAGCAGTGTCGGTTTGACTTTGGAGTGGGCTATAAAATCTGTACTTCGGTGAGTATAGCCTCCTGGTTTCCATGTAGTGAATAAGGAATATCCTTACAGTGTGTATGCTGTCGTAATAAATATTAAACGATCTAAAGTGCATGGTGTTAGTGCATTTAGGACATGCCCAACTCCCTTTTACTAGTTAAACGGCACATAATCTGGAAACAAAGTAAGAGTAACTATTTGAAATAGCACTTGAGATGACAAGATTTATTTTTGTTGATATTGTATTAAATGGATGAGAGAAATCCCAATTAGAGTGGTAATCTAACAAAATTAGACTGATCTGGGGTCATTTCATCAAGCCATTTTGTGTCAAAATATTTTATGATGTGGATTGGTTCAATTTTGAACAGCTGAAAATAAATAAGGTGTGAGTGGTAGAACAATTTCTTTATCTTGGACTTTAAATGAATAGAAAGTTAATGGAAAAAGAAAAGAAAAGTTTATGATGATGACTATTATATCAGATGATGCGGAAAATCCTTTCATCAAGACCTGTTTTTATCATTTATCAACTCAAGAAAACCTCAAAACTTGCATTGGTTGAGGCATTCCATTTCTGTTACTCAACATTTTATGTTTGTGCTGCCAGGCCTAGGGAGAGACTAAGATCTTCATTTGATGACATAGCTCTTGACTTCATAGTCATGTCAAAATTTCTTTGATTGCAATTTGGATTTTTACAAACTCCTGGTTATCTGACCTTCGAATGGATGGAAAAAGCTGCCAATTGAGCATTTTAGCATGTACTCACTATGTCCCCTGAATAAATGGATGGAACAGCAGAGACTTCAATTCAAGTTTTTCTGGCAAAACCTATTTGTTTTTGTGAAAAAATTCCCAAAACAGTCCTCTTAAAATGGTTAGTGCAAAAATTGGATTTTCAGATCCTTTAATAATAACTTGGAGGCGCATCATGTCTCAGTTTGTAACTTTGTAACAGAAAAAAAGACCAGGGGGTTGTTCATAAAGGACACCAAGGAAAGCATCTCAGCATTATTATTATTATTATTATTGTGTTATTTACCATGATGATTAAAGCATGGTACACCTGTTGCTGTAACTCTCCAACAGTCATTTACACTATTTTGCAAGTCAAATGACAAGTGACTCATTCTGTCATTCACGAATGTGGAGGTGTTGAAATTGTTGTGGTGTAGCAGCCTAGCTGCAGAGTACAGGACTGTTGCATGATGGTAGAAAATGCACAAATGTTTTCTAAGAGTAAAATGTTAGAGATAAGGAATGTGAATATATAATTGGACTATATGGAATATGTAATTTATTATTAGACTTTTATAAAGCTCCATTGTGACTAGATAATTATACTAGACTGTTGGCTGACTGACATATTTGTTTAAAAATAAGTAGAGATTCAACATGTACAGTATGTCACCTCATCAACTTGGTTTATTGTCCAACTCTAATCATATTCCAACCCCAGTTTATGCTCTTTTCTCTCAGGCAAAATAGTACCAGAAATATCACAACATTACAACAATGATCTCATATTGAGATTACTCGAGTAAAAACGCTGGCAGTCACACGTCATATTGAATTTCTGAATGTTAGAGAACTTATCTGATTTTGAGACTTGGTCATTTTTCTGCTGTACTGTTCTTGGGTGTCACCAGTTTCCACATGAGCCTGACGATCTTTTTCGATTTTGCGGATTATAATTTGATTCCACTTGAATTCTGAGCAATGAAAAGCGTACATTTTCTCAATAATGCACAAGCAGCAGGAACCTTTTCCTTCACCCATCCACATAAAGAACGCATTATGTGTTTTGTTACTTTTTGAAGCAAAAAAAAAAAGAAGAAGTAGGTCTAAGGAAGTTAGTTTGTGGAAAATTCCCCAGCACAACTACTGTATAATGAAAGAACTGAGTTTGAGATGGCAGCAGACAATTTCAAAGAATTTGTGTGTGTCTCCTTATGATTGAACTGAATGCAGACTTCATGTATTCAGGAGGTTATGAATATTTTTTAACCAAATCATTGCTATTGGACTTATTTAACAACCCATCTCAAATAAGTTCTTAAAAAATATTTTTATGCAGTTCTTCACAGAGGAGCTCAAATATTTTTTTTAAATATTTCTCGACACTGAACAATTACATCAAATAAACAATTTTTAGTCCCTGCAGACCTTTATCAGAAAATACTAAAGATTGACCCAAATGCAGCCAACAGAGGCAGATAGTTCATTGCATTTATTTAATATTTAAAAGGTGGAGGTACATAGTCTCTCAAAATCATGAGCCAGGAAGCAGCTGTCCAAACATAGGGCAGACAAATCCAAAGGGAGCAGGCAAGAGTCTAAAATGCAATTATCAGACAAATAAATGGTGATAAAGCTTTTCCTTAACTGTCTAAATGATTTGATTTGATATTGATTCATATTTAACTTATAAATTCTCATTATAACTTGTTTTTATTTCTCATTAAATTATTGAATAATGATTGTAATGTATTCTATATTGCCAAGAGATTAGTTTGCCCACAAATTTATTAATGCCTGTTTTTGTTGTGTGATTATTTATCAATGATATTTTCATGAGCTTTTTTGCTATTTTCTTGACACTTCTGGTAAGCAGGCTGGTTTCAAGTCTCCCGATTAAGCATAGTAGAGATGACAGACATGGCTAGAAATAAAAGACATGTACAGTAAATTAAATCCAATCTGGCGAGGGACAAAAGAAGTGGACTGCTATATATGGTGAGTAGCTGATGAGGCAATGAGATGCAGGAGGGGAGGTGGATGGGAAATTAATTAAATTGTGACTTGACATGAGATTGTTTCAGGTAAGCTTTGGTCACCTTATTGAACACTTAATTCTAATGGAACATTTTAATTAATATGAACAGAATTACTATTGAATGACGATGGTGTTATTAATTTCTGCTGCTCGAATAGAAAGTGGATCATTGAGGGAATCCTGGTCATGTCGCGTTGAAAACTACTCGGAAATTGTTTGGGACTACATGTCCCAGGGGTCCATCCACAGTGACTGAATACTTGTAAACTGTCAACTCATCATCCACCACATCTTTTGTCTTGCCAGGAGTTACCTGTTGAGTTTTCTCACAATGGTTTGTAACACAACGGTGGAATGCCCCGTTCTTTGGACAAAATGGTCTAAAAGTTTCATAACATTTTGCTTATTGAACTCAACCCTTCTGCTTAAGCAAACTCAACTCGTTGTGAGATAAAAATGGTGGACGGCAAGTTGACTGTTATGTTTCACAGACTGGTTAGGACCCAAACACAGAACTCAGAGCGCAGAGATGAGAAAAGGTTAACAAAGATTATAAAAAAAAATGTGCACAGATGAATCCAAAAAATTGAAGAAACTAGGTAGATTGGTCTGAGAGCAAGACAGACAGGCAACATCTTCACAGATGACCAAAACTCATGGTGAACAGACAGATCTCCAGTACGCGAAACAGGAGTCAGACGTGTTACCACTAAGTATAACAGACAAAACAATGAATAATGGATGAAGAGTGAGGGCTTAAATACTGCAGTGTACAGTTGTTTCTGATGAGGAGATTGCTTGTAGGTGAGGAGTAGAGGAGGAGGCGGGGGTGAGTTGGAGATGTGAGCAGTCAGCCACGGCCTGGTGACACATAAACAAAAGCACACACACAGACAGGGGAGAGACAGGCAGGAACCTGGGGAAAAGGGGAACAACAGAGGAAACGTGAGAGAAGAGGGAGGAAGACTGCCGACCCTGACACTATTCAGTCACTGAGGACCCCTGGGACATGTAGTCCTGGTATTCTGAGATGGCTCGTCTTCAATGGTTCGCTGTATATTCTAGCAGCAGAAATGGAATAACACCATCATCATTCAATATTAACCCTGTTAATGTTAGTGAGCTCCATTAGAGCGAAGAGTTCAATACGGTGACCAAACGTTACGCCAGGTTTGCTATTGGGCTCAACCCTGGTAACCTCAGAGCAGATAAGAAAGAAACAGATCGGTGGGGCAGTCAGGTAATGAGGAAATGAAGGAAAGTCTGAGGGCAACTGGTGGATAAGAGCAGGATAGTGCTGAAGGGCCCAACATTTTCTACCTAAAAATCCACCATAACAAGTCATTATGTTTTATGACATCATGTTTTACTAAATATGTGAAGGATTTGCCAAAGTAGTGTAATCATTTTGTTTCTGCTCATCGCTGGAATAAAGTGTTACTGGATGAAAAACAAAAAGCTAGCAGATGAAAGAAAATGATGGCTGCTATTCGACCGATACTTAACTGGGGGGAAAAAAAATACATTCAAATCAAGATCAAGATTAAATTATCTACATGAACTCCATTAATTATGCAACGATTCCACGTTTGAAATCTGCCTTTTATGATTTGTTTTCACATGATTGAGGTGATGAACAAGGTGAGATTAAAACCCCAACCTGCAATCATTAATTACTGGTCTGTTCTGGCTATGCAGAGACAAGCCACATCATACTTCAGCTGTTTTCTCTAATTATTAACCACACACACACACACACACACACACACACACACACACACACAGAGGCACAAATGAAGTCTGACAGAATATCAGGACAAGCAGCAATCAAATTTCATTTTGATTGCCACATTGTTTTTACTATGGACTAATAGCTGACCTGTAGCATCTGTAATTTTTGAGCAACTGTCAGCCTCCCTTGTTAGACTGAAGTGATCAATATACACTAACTGTTTGAGCATGCAGTTTCCCAGAGAAGCTGTACAGCAATTGTTCAATGCATCCTATTATATTCTTTTCATGTCACCAGCTAAAAAGGCTTTTGCCTTTTGCCTCTGCCAACAAAGAGCCAGTCACTCAAGCAAAGTTTGGAGGAAAATACTTATTAATCTCTGCAGGATTCAAATGTAAAAGTATTTTAGGGCTTTCTCTAAGTCCTAGTAAATCTGCTGGACGGAAGAAGTGGTTCTGAATTAGTGATCCCTATCTGTTTCTGCCTTTAATTTCTCAGTATGAATTGGAGTCATGCCAGCATTTTCCTGCATAGAAGAAAATACATTTATTGAAAGTGGAAGGGAAACTGGTTTTACCATGCAATTAAAAAATGAGTATAGTCAGGAATTTAAAAGATTAACAAAAGTATTATTGGAAGTCAGTCTTCATCTAATGCAGATTGTCCACCAGTCTGAATAGTGACAGGTTTAACTGGGAAACACTCACCTCCAGCAAGACATTAGATAGTTAGGTGTTAACATGTATTTTAAGAGCCAAAAGTAAATAATGGATTTTGTAAATGTCTGCATTTCATAACAATAATTGCATTATTGAGTCATTTGATCTCCTTGTGGTTCTGTGTAGGAGAGTAATAAATCCAATGTGAAAAATCTAGTATGAGATAAAGCCCCATGATTGAGACACCAATGTCACTGATCAAAGGAAAGAGTCAACAACTTTAAGACTTTGATCGAAGCCACATGTCTAAAGGTTAATTTTAGGATTTATGTTCTTCACAAATCCTCCTGGAACAGGGATGCTCCAGGTAGCTCGAAGTGCAATTTCTTCAGTCATTTCAGCCAGATCTGTTCTAATCTTAAAGAATGACTTACCGCCTTCTCCCGACAGTAGCCTAGCTGTAAGATGTTCCTTTAGAAAATCCTCCATCATTCACTCAGCTTTAGAGCCTCTGATAGTGAAGCTATTACACCTGTAAACAACAATATGACCTGCTGGGTGTCAGCTGTCTATTAGATGGTTACTGTGGGATACTTACAGACTGGTTTGTTAAGTGAATATGCCTCTCTCTTTAACATCATAACATCATCATAACCTTTTTAAGCATCATAATCAACAATCCCACAGAGCCTTAATTTGATCTAGCATTGCAGTATCTTGTGCATAGTACAAGCATTTCTCAATGTCACAGCTGTAACACAATAGCCCCATTCAGACAGTGTTTTCATTCCGTGCCTGTTGAGCCTTTATTCCTCCCCAATGTCTGTCTGAATGCAATGAAGGTGTAATGGGCTGTCAATTTGTTCCACCTCAGCGCTGAAACAGATATCTGTCTGAATGAAGTGCCCCGGAGTTGTGGAATGGGTGTGACGTTGTAGTAATAGGTTAAGGTGTGCGACCTACCCCAGGGGATTTAATGATGCAGTGGCAACAGGAAGTCCGTTAATTGAAGAACAAGCACAGAAAATAAGAGCTAAACTGCAGGTATAATGAAATATATCAGCTTTTATGCTCGCTGTTGCGTCGTATGAGGTGTTGTTGTGATGCCTTGGGCTGGTCCTTTCTGAACGCATCGAAGGAGCCACAGAGAAGGAAATTCATTTCAGCGCTGCTGCACAACTCCTGTCTGAAAGTGGCTATTTAAAAATTTGAGTATTTCTTTGCAATTAATTTCTGCCTTTGAGTTACACCGTAAAACCATGCTGTAAATTTACAGTGAAAACTGAACAGTATTCTGCTGTATTAATGTCATATACTGACATGCTAGTGCAATATATAATACAGTTTGACACAGAGCTGCATTGATAAGGCAACCTCCACTTAGTACCATAAGTCTCCATTTTTATTATGACGCTGCCAAAGGGGACGTATAGGGTTACCAATGTCTGTCTGACCGTATTTATGTCCATATGTAACAGGTTTGATAGGTGTTGTGGTCTGTCCACATTTCTCAAAAACCAATGGACAGAATTCAATGAAATGTCACACATCCCTTGCAGGGGCCCTAAAGGTGTGCATCTCATTATTGATTTCTTCAGTTTACTTATTTATTAAATTTTCAGGCACATTTGATCTTAGGCAATTTTTTGACTAGTCGTGTCATTTTTATCCTTGGACTCAAATTTTCATTATCTATGTCAAACCATATTCTTAATTTTTAATGATTTATCATTAGTGTTTTTTTATATAATTGCTACTACTACTAATATCATTAGCAGTATTTGTGTTATTCGTAAATTTACAAAAATACATTAATGAACTGCATATTCATTTCTTCTAATATTCTGTAAAATACAGTAAGAAACTGTAAAAATAAAAAAATAAAACAATAATACAAACTTTGCAGGTGAAACTGCTGCCAGTTCATTATTGTAAATTTACAGAGAAAAGTTTCATATTGTATGTATCACAATTTGAGCTGTGAAGCTTTTCACATTTTTTTACTTAAATTCTCTTACATAGTATTCCAGCTCACTGAAATTAACACATGATTTTCCGTTTTTACCTGTTTCAGTTTCGCACATTTGACCCATGTAAACAGCTGTGGTGTAGCCACCCGGACAACCCTTACTTCTGCAAAACCAAGAAGGGGCCTCCCCTCGATGGGACAGAGTGTTCCCCTGGAAAAGTAAGTTTGTCCACTACTTAAGGTGCTACATGGCCAGAAGTACACTATATCAACCTGCCACATTATTTTTTAATCTAGAGAAGAGGCCTCTTTTTTTGGCTTTCTTACCCTTTCTCCTCAATGCTGTCATCCTCTTTAGTGGTGCTACAAAGGTCACTGCATGTGGAAAAACCCTAATCAGGTCAAGCAAGATGGTGCCTGGGGCTCCTGGAGCAAATATGGCTCCTGCTCGCGCTCCTGTGGAACTGGGGTTCGCTTCCGGACACGTCAGTGCAACAACCCAGCGTAAGAGGCAAAGCAACAATAACATGATTTAATGCTGTGATATCTAATTTAAATGGCAGTTGTAATTGGTTTATTGTGCTATGTAGTTGCCCATGTGTAAAACCTTGAATGACTCCTACCTAATACTGAGAGAGAGACTAATCATATAGGTTTTAAGTTATTCCTTGTTTTTTCATTCATTTAAAATGACTCATTTTTCCACTTTTGTGACATGCAACCTGTTGCAGCTGTGAGAGAATAGACTATCCTCTCTTGATGATGGCTTTAAACAATGTATTTGACAGAGCAGGTGACGTTTACTTTCCATCTCATACCAGCATTCAACTGAACACAGCAATCTTCTCCTATTACCCATGGCTCTGATGTGTCCCTAACCTTGACCTCAGTTTTTCTAAACATAAAGAAATAGTTTGATATTTTGGGCAATAAATTTACTCAGTCTATTGGCAAGAGTTATATAAGAAAACTGATACCAATTTCATGTCTCCAGTAAGCAATGGTGCTGATTCAGTGTAACTATGGGCATTTGATCCATCTGACTTTCATTCAGTTTAAGTATTTGGATCAACGTGAGGCAAAAATACAAGTGCAATAATAAAACTAACCCCATTCTTTCATAGCTTCCTGGAATTGTGCTTTGCATCACTTGGTGAGCTGAATCTGTTTTCAGATGCACTGTCTAATCAGCTCCTCTGATGATGATCCGCTTCCTTCCCCCAGACCTTCCAACGGTGGTCAGGACTGCCCAGGAGTCAACTATGAATATCAACTGTGCAACACTGACGACTGCCCCAAGCACTTTGAAGATTTCAGAGCCCAGCAGTGCCAGCTCCGCAACTCCCATTTTGAGTTCCAAAATGCAAAACATCATTGGCTGCCCTACGAGCATCCCGACAGTAAGCCAGCCAAAATGTCAGCAGATTGTTTTGTTTCAGCATCCAGCAAGGAGAACAATGCAAGTTGGTAAGAGCGGTGGATGTGGATTCTCACAGCCAGAATGGTATAAAGGTATTGCACATTCAAAACAAGAATGTTCCCATTTAGACAGTCTCAACATACTGGTGATGGAAGTTTTTGTATTTTCTTTTATATTTTTTTGGTCGCCCTCACTGTGCAGATATCCAGAGTTCAAAACCATTTAAGCTCAAAATGTGACCTCTCTGCAAAAGTGAAGGATCTCCACAGGGTACATACAAAAGTTTAGTAATCCTAAATCAATTTGTGTTCTATCACACACACTTTTGTCTGGTTTTGGTTTTTGCCACCTGTTATTTTGAAAGTCAGTCATTTTGAAAAGAATTTTGAAAGAAGGAATACATTCTGAGACCCCAGGACCCCAGCACCCAGGGCATGTTAACTAAAGAACCCATTTTTCTAAGAACTTTGCTATTGAGTGTAGTACAATTACACCATTAGTAATGGGGCGGCCATTATAGGCTGCAGACTCAGACAGCGTTGAGGACAAAGGCCGAAACACTCAGTGACGGATGAACCTTCGGCACCTCCTGAAGACCTCAATGCATCCACAGGAAGTAACCAACTACATTAATGTGTTCTCTTTATTGTTAATGTCAGGGCTTTTATACAAATGTTGTCATTTCAGATTAGTGTGAATGCACAGAACTTTATTTAGGGTTCATCAATATATATTTATATCAATCGTTTCTAATTTCACAGATGTTTATAGGTATAAATGATATTTAAAAGTGGTTGGCACCAATTTTAAAAATGATACCCGGACTTCAAGATTCTTGGGTCAGGCTATTCTGGCTGCGACAGAGAGATCGGCTCTAACAAAGTTGAGGACAAATGTGGTGTTTGTGGTGGACTTCAAGATTCTTGGGTCAGGCTATTCAGCAGTTGAAAATAGACTCAAAGGCCGCCACAGACAGAATCAACGATGTTGAAAAGCACATCAGTTCTCTGGAGGAAGAAACCAGATCCCAGGGGAGGATCATGGGGAATCTGTCCAAGGACCTCAAGGCTCTCAAAGAAAAGATGGTGGACGTGGAATCTGGAATCTCTAAAATCCCAGCTGGTCTACCTGTGGGTTTCGGCCTTTTTCTAAATTCATAATGACCTTGATTTGAGGTAATGACAAGAGAACTGGACTGTTATGTTTCAGCTTAAACAGAGGATGAGGACCCAAACGCAGACACAGGTCAGAGACAGGGAAATGCAGTTCAATGATTTAATTGCAGAGTAAGTAAACAAAACTTACAGGCTAGAGTCCAAAAACAGATGAGCAGTCCAAATCTGGCAAACAGCGTCCATAAAAGACCGAAACAGAGTCCAAAAACATGCAAGCAAACAAATACAAAACAGTGAGCAGAAGCAAAATCTAAGAAACAGGCAGAGTCAAATACTGAGCAAACTGGTAGATAACACCAGGTAACACTCTGGGAACACAAGGGCCTAAAGGGACTGTTGGATGCAATAAGGTCATACATGAAGTCTTTACCGGATTATGTGTAACGCTGTGTAATATGATAAACTACATCAAGATTCTGAATGATCTTTGAAACAGCCACACAATGTATGTGTCGATCCTCCTTCCCCTTCCCTTTTTGTTAGTTTTTTGTGCTTGCTGCTCGGTGCTTTCGCATGCCCTTTGTGTATGCATTGTATGTTTGTGTTTGATGTCATAGTCTGTACAAAAACAAAACAAAAAATTGGTAACAAACACAATGAAAATAACAAATGCATTTTTAATTGCTACAAATGATTTGTTCTTGCATAATGTTGTAAAAATATTCCAGTGATGATGTGATTTCACTGTAACATGGATGTCTTGAGTCACCTATTTATGTGTTACCCTTAACTGCCCTGTAGGTGGGTGTTAATATCAAGATAATTATTGTAATGCCTGCAGCAACAGCAGTGGAAAAGCATGTCATTGATCATCCTAGCAGTTGTCAATTAAAAAAACAACAATGCATAAGTTCAGAAACATAAACGGGACTCTATCTGACAATACTGTGATTCATTGTTCTATTGTGTGACTGTGAAGATATTTTAATGATTCAGCGGATATGCGTTGCTGAAAAATAGTCCTTCATAATATTGATGTTTTATGGATTATGGATTAGAAATGACTTTTTAATTCAAAATAATTCAATGACACTCTAACAATCTGATGTTTTATAGCTAACAAGAGATGCCACCTTTACTGCCAGTCAAAGGAGACTGAAGACGTGGCATACATGAAGCAGCTAGTGCATGATGGGACACGATGCTCCTACAAAGATGCCTACAGTATCTGCGTACGTGGAGAATGTGTGGTAAGTGTGCTAAAACACGATCTTGACATGTTAAAAGCTAACACGTACATTATATTCAGGTGCAGGCTGGTTGAATTTTGCAGGGCTAAATTATACAGTCTGATGTTGGTAAGCTGCACAATTACTATCAGGCTCAACTTTGAGCATGCTGTGATAAATTCCAGAGTGCTGGCTAATTGCTGTTTTACAATCAGCATTTAATACAGCAGAAGATTAATGATAATGTTTCGATTCATAACTACCAATTAAATAGTATTGCTATATAAATATGTACATAATCAAGTGCATGTAATTTCTTGCAGCCTTTATTTTTATGTAACTTATGATGCTATTGCGTAAAGTTTTCATAGGTTATAGCAGTTTAGGTGAAATATGCCACAGCTGAATTTGACAGATGCAGTAAAACAGTATGACAAGTGATAAAAGCATATTATTTTGGCGGACATATGCAACCGTTCAATATAATTTATGGAGAAGATGTTTTGCATTTTGTTGGAGTAGTGAAATAATTAAAAACTTCCTCTTACAAGGGTTATTATGCTAGCGTTATTATAACTGGGTCTATAAAAATAGATTATTGGCCCATAGTAGAGTTTGATCGAACAAATGTTTAGACAAAACGAAACCTCAAATTCACCTCCTTGGCCATTGACAGAGAGATTCACTTAACATGTCTGAATGTGAGGACATGACTCCTCTGACTTCTTTTACTAAATGACAGCTTGAGGCTCAACTTTTCCTCCGAGTCCAGAACCAGTTTTATAACACGTTTGTATCCAGTAAGCACTAATAACTCAATAGCTAATGAGGCCTCAGTAAAAAAAAACACATACATTGACTTCTCATTTAAACCATGTTGTGAATTTTACAGAGCAATGGCAAAAAATAATCTCAGCACCTGTCTAAATTGTTTTCCTGGTCTTCAGAAAGTTGGCTGCGACAGAGAGATTGGCTCTAACAAAGTTGAGGACAAATGTGGTGTTTGTGGTGGTGATAACTCCCACTGCCGCACAGTGAAAGGAACATTCACCCGAACGCCAAAGAAAGCAGGTGAGACCACATAAACATGTACTAACACTATTAATTCTGAAGACAGAATTCTTTTGAGATTTTTCAAAGAACGTATTTTTTTACATGGATGATTTCTCCCAATTCTTCCTTGCATGTTTTCTCAGCTCCAGTTTGTTTGTGGATGCAGATTGTTGCACTGATTCACTAATGGCTTATGACATCCTGTTTCAACAGATATTACATCACAAGAAAGTATGATGAGATCATTAATCTAGAAGTTTTTATTCACAATTCAACCCGTGCATCTTTCCAGAATCCACATATCGGCTTTATGTAGCAAACTTCTGAGGACAGAGTTCTCTGACAGGAAGCTTGACAGAAAAAAAGGGATTTACTCATCTATATTTTACTGAAATGAGATATAGCGAAGGAGATGGCATGAGTGACTCATACATTAGTGCATTCATGCAGCTGGGAGCAAAGACAAATGACTACAAGGTGGATGCAACAGGCACACTACATCTGTGCCTGTTTAAGTTCACCATGAGGCAGTGAATACTGATAGTTTAACAGATGCTGGGTAGAATTGACAGCTTTTTAAGTGTGTGAGCTGTACTGTTGCAAAATGGGCGGTGGGAAAACCTTTTTATCTGAAAAGTGGTAGCTTCAAATAAAGGAGAAAGTGAACATTCGTGCTCTGTGAGGCTGTGCTTAGGAACAGGTTTGCTTTGAGGATTTAGCTCAAACCACTCCTGTGCAACACAACATCCTTGACACAACGAGATTAAAATGAGAATGCTAACAAGCTGATGTTTGGCAGGTAGAACTTCTGCTGTGTTCACAATAGGTTTGTGGGTATTTGGTCATATTTTGGTTTGGACCAAAGTGGCAGACATTTAATTCTGTCTTTCTTTTAATTACACATAGAATAAAATAACATGGCAGTCTGTAATCTGTGCATACAGAAAGACACAAAGTGAAAGAAAAGATTTGGACAACAGGAAACATGCATGTGACATTTGCCAATAGTTTTACAGATTGTTTGAGGCTAAATAAACCCAGCCTTGTTTCAAATTATACACCTGTCAAGCTAACTATAATGTAAATAAGGAGAATGATGACCCATGGAAGGTGTATAGATACAATTCTGTGACTAATATTATTGAGTGTTTTGAACAACAACAGCCTTTGGATGTGATACTAATTTCCATGTGAGTATCGATGTATTGACATTGCTTCCACCTCCTGTAGATCATTTCATTTCTATTTGGTCACGTGCTGAATTAGCATTCAGAGCTAATATAATATTAATTGATTTATATTCAGGGTATTGGCTTGACACGAAGGTGTGTTGAGTAAGACAGCTATCACAGCATCACATGGAACAGTCAGGTTAATTTGGGTTAGGACCCCCATAGAGAAGTAATCAAGCCCCTTGCTTATTTGTTTGTTTATTTATTTATCTATTTAGTTTTTTTTTCAATCATTTTTGCAAGTTAATTGATTTTAATAAATTTTAAAATTTGAATTTATAGTTAATAAAATTTTGGTTTTCCTTAATACAAACCTCTTTCTTTTCAATTCAAGCTGAATTCTTCAGGTCATTTCCCCTCTGCAGCTTTGCAGAACACACACCTAAACACACACACACATATACAATAACCTCTACTTGCCGAATACTAACCCTTAACTATCCTCAACCTAAACCTAATCTTACACTAAACCCAAATAAATTAACTACCCTAAAAATACATGATTAACGTTATGGGGACTTCCGTTTTGTCCCCGGAAGGAATGCGTGTCCCCACAATGTCATTAATACATGTCCACATACACACACACTAAAATAGAACACAAGCTGAAGGCTTTGCTTGTTCAAAACAAAGTCACTGGCTGTGCAGTGTGATACTGAATGGGTTCTTTCATAAGAGTGTAAGTTCTTAATATTTTAATGTGTCTAATCTTAACCGCCAACATGAAGACAATCAATTTTTAAGAGTTTCATCATGATGTCATGAAAATAATACAGAATTTCAGAGAGGGTGAAGATGGACTTTTTGTGACTCTGGACATGACAGCGTCATCAGACTGTTCCCTGGTGTCTAAACTGTGATCATTCCTCTTTTTTTAACATCTCACTCTCATTTAACCACTCACATTTTTTAACAGGGAAACAGTTAAGCAAGAGAGACCAAAAAGACACCTCTTTATTGGAAAACACAATATGCAAGTATCCAGTGTTTTTGAATTGCCCGCAATCATCTGTGCAGCTTGTAGTGCAGATGGATGCCTAACACCATAGAGACTTAGAGACAATAGTGACATAAGCTGCTGTTTCTTCTGTTGCTTGTTATTAATTGTCTATTTAGGTTCAACTGTCACAGGGTCTTTGTGCAGTCAAGTCTGTAAAGCTCTGTCTAAGAAGTTGTTTTTAATATGTATTTTAGTGTAATTTAAATGTTTTGTCGTTTGCTTCAACAGCCTAACAAACTAACTTTAAAGTCTTTGCAAATATAAAAGTGTCACATTTAAGAAACCTGCAGACCTTTAGGGTTAATCTGTTTTTTGTTGGCCCTTTACAATCTGATTGACTGAACCTCAACTGGCATGCTGATGCTTGGTTCAGCCCAAGCATTTACACCCAAATATAGACAACTAGTTTGTGTGTAGTATTATCGTTCTACCAAAATTGGCTGCTGAGGATTTTCTCTATCATATCTGTGCCTTTTTCCAAAAGTTAGATTGTTATTTATTTCTTGATATACTAGCAGAACCTCCACTCCTGCTACCAGTTGTAACTGGTAGCAGGAACCTTGCACCAGGGTGCCAGTTCCATTCATAATCATCCTAGTTACAACCACTTTGTCTGTGCCAAAATGCCCCGAGTGTTGGGCCTACCTGTCAAATCTAAGGGCAAGTAATAACATGGCTGCAGTTCCGTCCTGGTGATTGGCAAGCACCACCTTGCCAGCAAGTAGTTTGCCTCCTCATCTGATGTGAATTCTTCTTGTCTAGTCGAATATGCCTTCACTGTAGGTGGTAATAAGATGGCAAAATGGAGAGGTGAAGAAACACTGTGAGACTAACCAATCGATTCATTTCATTTCGAAGGGAAGACCAGAGGAGCCTTCTCTTTGCCCAAAGGAGCTCGGAACGTGTTTGTAAATGAAACAGAAGACTCTAGAAATGTAATTGGTGAGTCACAGTAGGTTCGTAAGCGGTGGACATCACGGTCAGAAGGAGACTTTGCTGCCCTAGAATCCCAAAAATCTGTCACTCGTACCCCATTGAAACATGGCTGAAGGACCTTTTCATTCACATCCTCTCCACATACCCACATAATTAGTATGAACACACATGATTACACACATCATTAGTTGTTACATAGCAGTATAACAATATATTGATATTTCCAAGAGTCTTTTGATGACGTAAGAGATGGATGTGAATGAACAGCTCGTTTCAATGGAAGTTTTTCCTGCAGGCTTCTACAGTGAGAAGGAGAGCTCATGTAGCCATTTACCATTCTGTTTGTATTGTAGAGCAAAGTGAAACAACCTTCTGACATACGCGTGATGTCCCCCAGTGATATCTGCTTAACTTACCTGTCTCTGTCTTATCTTTCCTAACCTTTCTGCTTCTGCTGCCGCTGATACAAACTTGACAAAGGCTACCTTAAGATGTTTCTCATTCCTCCTGGAGCTAGACATGTGATCATCCAAGAACATGAGGCCTCCCCTCAAATTCTTGGTAAGTCTGATCCACTGACACACGAATAAAATCAGAAGATGCTTAAAAAATAGCTCATCACCATCCTCCTCACGTTTACCTGGAAGACAAATAGATTATCTGTAACATCATAGATTATAGACTTTGCATATATCCATCTGTCCGTCCATCCATCCATCCATCTAAAAAAGATGGAAAGGTTTTCTAGCTCCCTCTGGGGGATCCCGAGCCATTCCAATGAGATATACAGTATAATCCTTCCAACAACCTCTGGAACCCTAACTTGGAGGAAGCAATCCCCATCTTAGAGGTGCCAAACCATTCCAAAATTAGACACTCTTTTGTATTTCTTTCTATTTTATGTTGGGTTATGTTTAGAGAAACATAATGGTTATGTTTGGCAAATGTAACATTATTGAGTAATCAGTTTGGCTGAAGTAAAATTAAAATTAAGATTAAAATTAACAGCAAGACATTGCTGCTATAAAACTACACTCTGATATGGTAGCAGCTTCACTCCCATATAGTTCTTGTTGGGAGCTTGGATTTTCTAATGCTAACTGTAATCCCAAAAAATTATGTAGTTGGCTAATGATATGCTCCTTGGCTTTAGAAGTAATGCCAAATCACAGTTGTGGGCTATATAGTAAGTTGACAGTCGTGGTGTGCATTAAAGAAGATGCACACACACCCCTTAATGCATTTCTTATATTTGTTGGTTAGCTTTTGGAAAGGGACAAAGAAAAGGCACATAACAAGACACCGAATATCACCCCATACACATAATGTCAACATGTGGAGAAATTCAACGCTTGACAGGACTGCTCTGCCTACACAATTAGGCTACTAAGCTGTGACTGGACAGATGTTTAGAGAAAATCTTTAAAAAGGTCAGTCATGTCTGTCTTTAGGGCAGCTTGTCACATTGGCCGTCTATTTGAAAGTCATGCTTTGAAAAAATATATTTTTACCTTCTCTCTGAAGGGAAGTAAATTCTATAGGCAAAAATCATATATCACAAGTTTGCCATAAGAAACTAATGATGTGAAATTAATTAGGTAAATTGAAAACCATCACTTATATTTTGTTAATGATTTATGAAGCTCTACTGCCACAGATAAAGTATTTTTATTTCATTCTCTGGTATCCTTATCTGAAATAGAAACTCTGTCACCACCTTGTTAATCTTCTTCTAGTGCATGCTGACAATCACCTTAGACGAATAGGATGGAAATGATGCCATCAGAGGCTCAGTCTTTAGGTAGACAGGAGTAGCTCAACCTAAGAAATGCTGAAATAGTCATTATTATTATTATTATGCAGTCAAATTTATAACTGTGAACCCTCCATTCATAGTCTGAGACCCTTTTTGTTAGGTTTTCAATTCAATGCAAGAAAAGTGTGATAATAGTCATAGCCTCACCTTATATTAACTTTTTAGTGTTGAAGAAGGCTTTTAAAGCCTTCCTCTAGTACGTCTTATAAAACTTGCCCTTCCATTAAAAGCTGCTTTTAAGAGCTGAGTTACGGTGAGAGCACATTAACTGAACTGCAGTACCCGTATAATGTAGCAATACACATCTCATGCCCAGCTATAAGCATGCCTTTATTTGCTCTGAGAGATATTACAGCTCTGGGAGCTCACCTTTCCAGAAATTGAAAGGATAGGGCTTCTTTTAATTTGTATTTTTCTGATCTTCACAAGCTACAGAAAGACCAAAAACACAGATTGGTCCCCAAATAAGAGAAATATTTTTTTTTAAATGCTCTAAAGTATTATTATACTTAGTTAAAAGAATGATTTTTCTTAACCCTTGGGTGAGATCTGAAAACAACAGTGGTCTATGGATATCATAGAAGAGGAACATTTATCAAGCTTTGGGTACAAAATTTGCTAGTCGGATCAATTTATTGTGGGCTTTGTTCTTTTAATGATATTAACAGAAAAGTATAGGATAAAGAATATCACTAACTATATTCTTACAATATAGGTTTAAATTGAAAAAACGTCTGATGCTTTTGATCATAAATTATATCCTGTATGTTTAATAAACAGTAAGATGAAGATACAATCGTGACTGTCAGCTGAGACAGAGCAGTATTGTCACTTATCATGGCCCAGTGGGGGGTCAGAGTGAAGGTTAGTGGTTACTTCAAATGGAATATTAGCTCTTCGCTGCAGGGGAAAACAGGACTGTGCCAGGTAAAATACTCTCCATTAACATGAAGCATCACTTGCTGAGAAACATATGTAAGATGTAATTGTCTTTATTTTAACCGAACTCTGCAGCTCTGGCACAAGATTCAATAAAATTGCAAAATAAAATCGTCATTGCACAAGCTGTTTCTAAGAAAGATTAGTTTTTGATGAGGCATGCTCCTTTGGGACCACTTGAACATCTTATGCTTTAAAACAAGCTGTCACTTTTAACATTGTAATTATTCCTCTACTGTAGTTTAGCAAACAGCATCCATCCTATCACTGTCAAGATTCTATGACATGACATGCTTATGGATGTAGATTTTTTTTTTTTACTTGCTTCCATTTAAAAGATTTCCAGCTGTTTGTTCTGCATTTCTGCCAAGGTGTCGACATTTCATATATACTTCTGTACTGCGTCCTACAGCAGTGACTCATTAAATTGTCCAAATCATGACTCATGACAGTTAGACATGAATCTAAAAACTTTAATTGGACCATTGGATTTAAGAAAACTTTTAAAGTTTTTTGGCTTTTACCACATTTGATGGACTCACTCCATCTTCTGGTGCTCCAGGCTAACACTCAAACATTGACTTTGTTTACTGAGCATTCCAGAGACAGGTCATGACTAGAGAACTTGATGCAGTTTATGGTCCTAAGTGTTTTTATAATGTAGCTGTTAGCTAAAAGGCATCAAGTTTGAGTCATTTTTTGCTTTTGAACAGCTGACCTTTTACTCTTAACAGTATGTAAAGACCGTGCTGGTTCCTTGCAATCCCAAAGGCTGGCATAAGTTGCAGCCTTGAGCACCAGAGGAAATGATCTGTGGGTCATTATGGCAACTCATTTTGTCCCATCGGATACCTAAAATCCATCAAATGTATTTAAAGTAGCTGACAAACAAGCACATTATCATTTAAGCCCTGACAAATGAGGGAATAAACCAGATGTCATCAATGTTCATGCATAATTATTTTGAATAAGTATCACTGGTTAGGAAGACTCCATAGATCACTTGAGCTGCAATATTAGTGAATAATTCAGAAGATTTGTAAATGATACATTAACTCCATTTCAACTTTGTCAGTGGCTCACAGTTAATGGCTATGTTACAGCAATCAAAAACCAGGCAACGGGGCATTACATTCTCAATGGAAAAGGAGAGGATGTTAAGTCCAGAAGCTTCATTGACTTGGGCGTAGAGTGGCACTACATCCTCGAGGAGGAAGTGGAGACGCTGCACACTGACGGACCTCTGCATGACCCCGTAGTGGTTCTGGTAATAATACTTCCTTCTCTATCAAATCTTATATTTGGATTCATCAAAAGGGCTATTTTGCAAGACTATGAGCGCTGTGCAAACAAAGCATCAGTTTAAGCCTTTCCCTCAACATTCCTCTTATTAATATTCTGTCAGTATCTGTTAGATTTTAAGGTATGACTGTCATTAATTAACCAAAGGAAGAGTGATTATAACCTTATTCTTATAAAGCAAGTTTATCTTTATAATACTATTCATACACGGGACAAGTCAAAGTGCTTTACAGAGGCATAGAAAGGCATTATAATTTGCATTTAAACGTAAGGACAATTACCACAAGAAAATGACTAAAGATTGGATCCTAGATGATCTGAGGGCTATCTGATTTACTTCACAAGTAAATCTTTTGGCGAATTTATTCAGATAATCATTCATTCTAAATTTAGCCGCAAGTGGATGATAAAATCAAACTGTAATCACACAAGCCAGAACAGTCTTGGAAATGTAAGTTAAAAAAAAATGATATAAATAAAAACCATGTTATTTTCATGTGGGATGCATTTATAATTCTCTAAGCTGAATGATCTAACTCAACATCAATATTAAGTCATCTCAACTGTTTTGATGAATCAAACCTGTTCAATTCTGCAAAATGTTGTCGAAAAACATTTTGTATGGATTTTTTCAGGAAAATGTCACAGCATATGTAGATTTGAATCTGTAAACTTCATTTCATAGAACAAATAGAATCAATAACATCAATTTTAGAGTACAACTGAAGTTGAATCCATAGACAGCATAAATGGTGAAAGGAGCCTCGGGGTCTGAAAAATGAAGCCAGAGCAGAAGTGCTTTAAATCTGCCTGACTTTATGGAGAGACTCCACTCAAGTCTTATTGCATGGGATCTCTTGAGAAAACAACACTCCTTTTAGCTTGAATTACTACCTCAGTAAAGAGTTTCCGGGTGGGTTTATAGTCTCAATCATTAGTTTCGAGCATACTTCAACACAGCATGATGTTGATTTTGTAATTAATGATGTCATTCAGACAAAATTAGACGATAAAGCAGAGTATACCTTAGGACATGGCTCCCTTGTTCTTTACAAGTCGCTACCACACCTTCATGTCATTTTTGCTCTTGTGATTAATCCTGTCAATCAAACAAAATACATTAACAATAAATGAAAATCCTTTGACATTATCCTCACTGCAAAAGGGGATGACTAAATGTACAGGGTCATTTCAGTGTTGATTTTGATCTTACTTCATATATGTATTATATATTGATACATTATGTCTGACATGCACCATGAAATACTGCCTGCATTTAAAATTTGATGGAGGTCATACAGTTACATAATTCAAGCAGTCTATGCATGTGTGTCAATCCCCTAAAAAACCCACACCTTTTTTCCAAGTATGTGCTCCTTCAGATAATTCATTCTGCTAACAGTTTTCATTTGGAACTGAACTCAATTCAACCCTGTAACATATACCTTATCCACAGAAAAGCCGAGAAACAAAGGAAGAGGTTTTTTGTAGACCACACCATAGTGGGCTCAGTTTTATCTTGTGAATAAACTCTCTTATTATGAGATAATTGCCTTTACCTCTCCATATTAACACCACCTAATAATTATTTTTGAACCCTGAGTCCCATTTTGAAAAACACCTGGTCAATTTCTCCTCCCCTTGTTTTGCAGATTATCCCCAAAGACAATGAAACACGATCCACTTTAATGTACAAGTACATCATCCATGAGGATTCAGTGCCTGTCAACAACAACAATGTCATTCAGGAGGACACGTTTGAATGGGCTCTGAAGAGCTGGTCTCCGTGTTCGAAACCCTGTGCCGGAGGTAATGGATAAATTACTGTCAAATTAGAAAAGAATAGAGAGGAATGATTTCTTAGTACTTTCACAAATACAGTATGTTAATGTGAAAATTATACTCATGCTTCAGCCGTCACATTATCAGCGATAACTAGAGAAATAAATGAGGGGCAGTGTATTTAGGGCTCATCTTTGCATGAAAGATTTGTCTCATATGGAAGCCAAATAAAAAAAATATTTGGCCTGAATTTACATGATTTTTAATCTGCGAGTCCTGAAAAATATGATGATATCTGTTCTGTTTTTTCTGAAGTAACAAGATTGTGAAGGGGTGAATGCGTGAACCCTACGGAAGTGTGAAAGTGATTCATGCTTCTGTAGCTCTGCAAGATCGACAAGATATCATATTGCATTTCTTAGATATCATTTCTCTAACAGGCTTTCAATACACCAAGTATGGATGTCGTAAGAAAGGAGACACCAAGATGGTCCATCGAGGCTACTGTGATGCCAGCAAGAAACCAAAACCCATCCGTAGAATGTGTAATCTTCAGGACTGCACACAGCCACAGTGAGTACAGACTTCCTAACATCCCTCACAGGAAGATAAATTGGACAGTTTTAAAAGTGTTGATTAGATTCAAACGGGGATGTATTTGCAGTTTATTAAGAGGTTAAACTGTCTTCTGTTTTGTTTAAATGAGTTTATTCTTAATTGTACAGTCTGTGGCTGAATGGGAATGGAGTAGAAAAAATGCACTTATCACTTCAAAATCTGTTCTGTTTAATCAAAAATATAAACCATGGTTAAAGGTATGTGATAAGCGATTCTGGAGAAGTTGATTGTCTCGTTACCAGACGACCTGGGAATGAGACTCAACAATCAACTAAAAGATTAATGAGATAAACTGACGACATCATCATCAAGACGCAAGTACAGTAAGCTTAGCGTTGGCCTGCTGGCTGTTATTGTTGAGCTTTAAACCAAAGCAACAAGTGACAGAGGAGAGATATGAGGCAGCTGAAACCTGGCTCTTCACTCTGTTGTTTTTAGGTTCTGATTGACTTTCCTTTGGGATGGGGATTTGAACAAATAAAACAAATATCTTAGGGTTGGGATCCTTTTGTTTTAGACTTTATTTTTGGCAAAATGTTCAAGAAAAGTTTTGAAAGAAAACAAAATTCAACATGGACGCATGAATGACTTGCAGGTAATCGAATGAGAAAAACGATCTAATGACATAAAATGAAAGTTGAAGATGATTTGAAGTTATGATTGGGGTATAATCTCTCTGAGCCCTCTCTATGTGCTCATTTTTTTTTCTACTGTTTGTCTTTGTCTGACATTGTAATTTGATGTCTGAGTTGTTCAGTGTGAGGAGGCAGACTTTCCAAAAGAAAAGTGAATTCACACTCAATAGCTGGCCTGATTTTGTTAGTCGTTGCTTGCCTCTCTGCCTTGCTTCTTAATTTGACTTGTCTCTCCTTGTTGTTCACATAATGTTGTTCTCAAATACTAATTGGCAGTGAGGTGGAACAAAATCTGGATTTACTACAACCGACAGCAAATTTGTAAGCCCTGTGGGTAAGAGGTTTTAATTACTGTGCAATATGTTAGAAGCTTGTCATTATTAAGCTTGTTATGCAGCTGAATCAAATCTCAATTATGAACAACCAAACAACCAAACACAAAATAGGTCCTCATAATATGCTCTTCGATCAAAATTTCGGTTTCCTTTTAGAAAAAATAGCAGCACTGGAAGCAAAATGCAGACATTCTTAAAAATAGTTCTGTAACGTTTTTCTTTTACTTCCTGTACGTTTTGAATATTGCCCTAGAAATTCCAATTTCACACATCCTAAGCCTTTCATCCATGACTTTGAATTTTTCTTCCACACTCTTCTTCTTTAGTGCGTACCATTTTGTCAAGACATAATCATGTAAACACGCTATAATCTCCTCCCTTTGATTTGTCCAGATGGATTTCTGAAGAATGGGAGCATTGCACCAAAACTTGTGGCAGTCTGGGCTTTCAGATTCGGATGGTTCGCTGTGTGCAGTACCTCCAGGACGGCACCAACCGCTCCATCCACAGCAAGTACTGCAGTGGTGAGAAGCCAGAGAGCCGCAGGCCCTGTAACAGAGTCCCATGCCCTGCCCAGTGGAGGATTGGAGCATGGTCAGAGGTTCAGTATCCACATGATCTGTTTGAAAGAGGTTGAAAGAAATATTTTCTGTGACTCATATCACAGTTGGTGCAATATGTTCTTCATGATTTTATTATAACAACATCTTCTTGTTTTTAATTAACTAACGCTAGCCTACACGCTACGACCCCACTATTTTCCTGTAGATCTGAGTCACTTGCAGCAGCACAATTAACATGCCTTGTCTTATTTCTTAACTTTGATTAGTTCGTGCATAAAGATGAAATATTAACTATCTGATATTTAGAGCGCTGTCATCACAGCCTCTCATCTGAGAACACAGCAGTATTAGTTCCTCCATTTCCTCTATCCAAACGAGACCCGAGAAATCATCAAAAATCCAATAAATGAGACATCTAGCTGAGAGCAGATAAGAGCTAATAAGTTTCAGTTCTTCATGTCAGCAGTTAATTTATGTGAGCTGTGCTCAGAAGTTTGATAACATTGGTATCAACCCCAATATTAGAATATAACTCTTTATACAGTATGCATGTATATATTCACACTTGATAGAGGAGTTTAACAGAGTACAAAATGGATACTTAATTTAAGGTCTCATTCTATGGATCTAAATTAGAACACATGTGACTCTACACCCTATTACATGTAGCTCTTACCTGTCCTTGATATTTTAAGGCATGATATCTGCTGCTGCAAACTTTCAGACAGTCTCTCCTCAAAGAAATAAGAAATCTGAACAAAGTTAGTGGTCAAAGGTCAGGTGACTATATAAGAACATCTCAGGATGGAGTTTCTTTTAATTTGGCACAAAAGCCTATTTGGACTGAGGGATGAACTGAGTAGAGGTCTTTTTGTGTGTGTGTGTGTGTGATTAAAGCATATTTTTGGCTATAACTCACAAATGCATGCTACCTAATACCTAAGAAAATACCTATCGGATAAAATAATGAAGTGAAGACATTTTTTACACAAAAGATAAGATTGTCACCATATTTCACATTAGGTCAGATACTGAATTGCTGCCACTAGCTTGGCTGCTCCCCTTGAAAATGTGGTGATTGTACAGACATCCCTTGCTGCCATCCAGTTATCCTGACCTTTACTGATGCCTCCGTGACATCCGCCCACTTCATTCAGCTCTGCCTTTCAAAAATGTTCTTTTGCTGTATGTGAGTGAGTTGCTGTTTGTGTTATTTCACAGTGCTCTGTAAGCTGTGGTGACGGCATGGAGAGGCGTCTTGTCACTTGCCGTATTGGAGATCAGTGTAACGGAGAGAAACCTGAAAATGTCAGAACGTGCAGGCCAGGACCCTGCCATGGTAAGTATGACATTTATGAAGAACTGAAGGAAAATGACTGCTTATTCTGGCCAAACACTCACATGCAGTTTCTTTTTAATTCTAGGGATCAACATTTCAGGTAAGGGTGGTTAATGTTGCTAAAGTCTTATATCATGGTGTATGTAATTTTATGCAACAGTAATGGTAAATATCATGATACAGTTATTAGTTATTTAAAGTTAATTAAGAAATGGTTTAAAATAGATAAACCATATTTTATGTTATCACATTTGATTATATTTTTCTTTCATTTGGAACTTAAATTAAAACAGAAAAAAGGCCTCAGAACAAAACAAAAATTAAAAAAAACTCAAAACAGTAAAGCTATATTCCTTTTGAACAGTCATTTAAAGTGTCACTTGTTTTAAGGTCAGTGCAAAATAGCAATTATGTAATTCAGAGGTGCACGATCTCCTCCAGCTGTAAACATCACATGAGAAGCAGTCTTGTTGCCCAAATCACATGCTTTAGATGCAGCTATATCCACGTCAATTTTAAGACCATGCAAGACTCCAACCCTGATTTACTACTCAGCCTGCACTGTATATGCAAAGACAGCAATGGATAGCCATCCATAGAAATGGTACAGGCAAATATCTATTGGTAGACACATCTCTAACATTGCACCATCATATTGCCCAACCTTACTTTCAGCCCATTTTGTTTGTTTCAACCAGCACTCTAAAATTAAAATCCAGCATTTTCTCCTGAAAGTTATTTTACAGGTTTTACCTCTTTAACCACAAATTATGTCTTTTTCCAACCTTCCGGGCAGCCATTGTTCTCCATTTATTTCCATATGGCATTAAATCAATTGAGAGACCCTGAAGTTATGTAATTCTTCATCGAACATCAAGTCTGCATTAATGGTAATTCAATTGCACATTTACAAGGAAAGTCTGCACCCACTTCACACCAACAGAACAACAACAATGGCATATAAAAACCTTGGGCTCAAAGTAAGGCATAAGGCACAGAGAGGTTGTGTTGAGTCTCTCAGATTTTTAATCTCAGTTAAACTTTATTCAAACAAATCAGAGTATCATCTCCCAGTCCCTTTAAACGCAAGGGTTGGGCTCATGTCTTCATAGTGTCTGTTGATGAAACATACATTTGAAGTTGATCATTGTAGCTGAGAAACAAATAACAACAAAGAAAAAGATGTAAATGAAGAACATTATCTTCTTTGCATAAATCACACACACAGTATATCCAACATTCTACAATGTATGTGAGTGTTATAGAATACTATTTAAGTGGTTCTATTTATAATCAATATGGCACTGTGAATATGCAGAGGGGAAATTACACCCCATCAATGCATAGTAAATATATAATGTAGACATATTCTAGACATTTACTTGTTTCATTGAACAAACTAATGAGATGAATTCTCAATGTGCAATATGTTAATTAATGTGGTGAATTGTTTTGCAATAAGAATGTTGCTAGAGCTTTAATCTGTTGTTAATACACGAGAAGCACTAATTCACCCTTAGAATTATTATGTGCATTTGCATAGATCAGGGACACAGCTCTCATCCAAGCAGGCTTCTTTGCAATGAATGACATTCTGCTCAACACAGAACAAAAGACTGACATTTAGCTATTGGTCTTTGGTTAAAAGCAATGCCTCAGCGGATCAGCCTCCGCAAAGTATCACTCTTTCTAGGGCCAACTCACTGTGTGTTCCTTAACTTTCAGATGAACCATGTAATGGAGACAAATCCATCTTTTGCCAAATGGAGGTTCTAGCACGATACTGCTCTATTCCTGGCTACAACAAGCTGTGCTGCGACTCCTGCAGCAAGCGAAGTGGAGCGCTGTCTCTATTTGCAGAGGCGGCTGAGACGGAGGAGCATGTCCGCTTCGGATCAGCCACCCAGCTGCTAGAAACATTAACGGCCTCTGCAGCAGTCAACGGCACTCGCAGGGCTAAACAAAGCTCAGGCAAAGGATCTGGCACAAAAGGCAATGCTGGGAAACATGTCACCACCCCTGCTCCACTTAAGAAAACCCCATCAAAGATCACCACTGCACCAAGGCGTGTTCCACGACACGTGGGTCTCACTGGCAGGAAGCTGCCTGCTGTGGCAACATCCCCCCTGACAGATCCCACCGACAGTCAAAAGTGGAACAGCTTGACAGATAGTCGGTGGCCTGCAGCATATTCTGAAGTGGAGAGATGAAAGTGACACCCTTCCCCCTCAGGACTCTTAATGTACAGTAGATAATCCAGCTTCATCCTGAGTCTTCTCACACCAAAAACACCACAGAGAGGGAAACACAAAGAAAAGTGCTGGCTCACTTTGTTGTTGACTATTTCCCCTCCCTTTTGCCCCTGATATTGACTCTCATAACTTGTGCTCAGAGTAAAAATTTAAGGAAAAGGGGAACATGATCCAAAGCAAAGTTTTTGACCATGTCAAACAGAACTCCATAGTGAATCATTTTAAGGTTGAAAAGCAGCCAAGGAATACATTAATTACATTTAAGAAATAAATAAGAAATATATAATCTCAATAGATATTATAAAGAAATCAAAACATTTTGACCCAATGAGTCTGAAAGCTTCCCATCCGCCCTCTGATTGGTCTCTTTTCTCTGATCTCGTCATTTAATGAATCAGGCCCTGGTGTCTGAAGACAGCGAGTCATCTGGCAAACGCTGGGCAAACAGCAAGAGAGAAAACATTGACAGGTTCAGTTATTACGGTGAAAATGTGAAAATTGTGAAAACTCGACAAGTAATGCATGACAATGGATCATCTTATGCAAATGAAAATGCCCTTTTTACTTGAATGTTACAAACTGCAATTTTCTATGAATCTTGACTCGTATAAAATTCAACTGTTCCCATACTTGAGTAGCTGGTGCATAAACAATGTCGAACACCTAACTTTATATGGCCACATATGGGAAGTGGCCAAAATTAAACCAGTGAAAACCATTAGGAAAATGGTTTTAGTTGTATAGATTTTTTTTATATATATCCAGCAATATCTATTTAGTGGCGCTCTACAGTTTCTATGGAAACAGGTATTTATAAAGGTTCCTGTAAATACTGTACATGAAAATATCAGTATTATTTTAATAAGCTGATGGTGCGTTCAAACCCAAACTTAAACAGTTAGAATAACAAAGATTATTCCTAATGTTTACCCTTTAAGCAGCAGAGTGAAATGATCATGCCAATGTCACACTCTAAATGCTGGTGCGAGGTTCTCTAGGGAATGCTTTAAAATATTAGTTCAAGAGTTTTAGAAATATGCTTATTTGCTTTCTTGTCAGAGCTACAAAAAGATTTATACCATTTCCATATCAGTATGGTAAGCTTCAGCAAGGAGACAGTTAACATTTAACATAAAGAATGGAAAAACTAGTTCCCCAATTTATATGTCATATCTGGTTTGAGAAATCTAAACCACAAATATATTTTGTTACCTTTGGACACAGCCAGACTATTGGTTTCTTTCTGTTTCTAGTTACTACTCTATGCTAAGCTAGGTTTAGCAGAATTTCATCTGGCTGTCATTTCAGATTTAATATGCAGAAATGAGAGTGGCATTAATCTTTAACTTTTTGCAAGAAAGTGAATAAGCACAATGCTCAAAATGTCAAACCATTGCTTTAACAAGCATCTTATATCTGCTAATTCATTCTAGCCTTAACCTTTTTCTATATCCGAGGTCTGTATGGTCTTTATTGCCCTCCCTGTCACAGTCATTGCTCAAAACGGTTGAAGCTTTTAGGTCAAAAAAAGGGAACAAAGTAGGGGACACATTATATAAGAGTTATATGTTAAAGACTGTATTTACAGTCAAGTTAATTGTATTTCTTCAGACTTAAAAGGACGTTGTATTTTTATGGAACCGAAATGTGTCCTTCTGTTCTACTTTCATGTGACCATGGAAGATGCTAGAGGGCTCATCTTGGAATGCTGTCTAGTGTTGTATTTGCAGAATTTGTTTTTGTGTTGACATATAGCTACTATCAGTTTCAAATACTTAAGGCTTCATTAAGCGTTTTTTGACCACTAGGATGCAGAAAGACGAACACAGTAGTTACCACAGTCAATATATGCAGATTTACCGATCAAATGCTCATGGCTACTTGCATATGTACACATCCAGCGTCAGGGGCAGACCAGTTACATGAGCATGCCCTTGAATCCTGTTTGTGTCCACCTGATGAATGTAAGTCCAATATTCACTCTCCTTTTAACTCTGTTTTGGTCTGTGCCAACACTTGAGGGATACAATCTGCCTCTTAATCTGCTATTTGTAGCTTTCTTCTGTTCTGTGTTGGCTACTAGACACTAAGCATTTTTTTTTTTTTGACTGGGGGGAGCGCCAGACCCTTGTGTCAGACCCACGCATGTGTAGTGCTGCGGAGTTGGGAGTAAAGTGTTAATTCTCAGTGGGTTGAGCTGCGTGCGATCTTTTCATATTACACAGAGTAATTTAATCCAGCTGAATGTCAAACATCTCGCTTAATGGAGCTTTGAGGTCATTATTGACTTTCACATTCACTACGAACAAGATTTTATTGAACATTTGTGTTTACAGGGACAAAGCTTCATTGTAAACACGAGAATTTGAACTTTCAAAAAATACTTTATGTGGAACATG
The DNA here is from genome assembly GCA_037577475.1 of Chaunax sp. Z400. Lineage (NCBI taxonomy): Eukaryota > Metazoa > Chordata > Actinopteri > Lophiiformes > Chaunacidae > Chaunax > Chaunax sp. Z400. Next base: position 20,388,275 of record CM075187.1, on the reverse strand, counting down.
TTTGTTTTTTTTCCCAAAGTATTTCCTGAATGGCTTTTATGGTGGAAGAAGATTCAGGAAAGAGGAAGCTATTTGTTAAACAAGTCTCCTCACAACCACCATGCATCTGACTGCAATAGCAAAGGCACAGTTTTGTGTTTTCAGCAAAGAAAAAGCTCGCAACTATTCACACTCACTCCTGTGTGCCAATGTATAGTTCATGTATATAGCATTGCGTACATAAATATTTATTGAAAGTTAAAAGGTCCTGCTTTGTTATTACAAAATGTGCAGTGCCAGCTGGTCAACTATTGAGAACATAACATTCATAACCTCGTTTTGTCATTTGTCACATTTTCAAATTTTAACTGGATTTCTACTTTTTTTTTTAAAGATAGACTAGAAATCACATTGTTTTTTGCAAACAATTAGATGTAAATATACATGCTCAATTTTGAGATGTTTTACTTATTGTCAGAAAGCTGTCTTTTCACAGCTGTTTTGTAGAAATTGTTAACAGAGCTGTTAAGTCACAGCGACATGTATTGACCAGACAAATGCTTTATTTTAACCAATAAAACATAAATAGTGTAGTATCAGTAAAGTTTTTTTTATGCTGTTTGTAGTTTGCAGTATTGTCTAACTATGTTGTTCTTTTCACCTCTGCTGCCTGTACAACATTGCTGCTAAAGTTATACAGAGCTTGTAATGATAAATAGCATAGATGTAGATGTTAACACTGACAATCCCTGAGCCTCAGACAGATATTGCTGCATAGGATTCTCATGTACTGTATCAATACCCCTGTGTTATCCCTTCATTGAATTATTGTGATTGTCACGTCAGTCACTCTCTGCTTTATTTGCTTTTCTATGTATTTGTGTAGATTGAAGTGTACACTACTGATGCTGTTTATTGTAATGGGGAGCACATAGAAATAAAATGTATGATTAACTACCTTGATTTCTTGCCGTCAGGCTTTCTTCACCATCATTGATGCCTTTGTGAGGTTCAGTATTGCATAATATTTAAGTCAAGTTATTTTTACAGCCCAAAATCACAAGTTCATCTTGAGGCTTTTCAAGGCACCATTTGTCCTCTATCCCCAGTCCAGGCAACAAAGAATAAGCTATACAGTAACTCTAATAATGAGTTGTTCATGGATGTGCTTACTTTTTGACCCAAACAGGCAGAATGCCAGTGTGCAACCTAGCAGGTAAAATGCTAACTGTTTATTGATGGAAATTAACATGTTGTTGGGTTTATTTTCAAATTCCTGCAAAAAAAAAACTATTTTAAGCTTTCAAAGAAGAAATTCATATACTGTATGTTGGCTATATTTGAGTGAAAATTAGGACTTTAGAAATGTTTTTCTACGAAAATTCTCTATGAGGTTGAGAGACTGCAAGAGGAGTAAACATTCTTAAAGTTTTTTTATAACTTAACACTGTTAAAACTTCACTAAACAGTTGTTAAAGTGGCCTGCAGCAGTCTGGAATGCTGCTGCGGCACCTTTTATACATGAATAAATAAATCAATATGATTGCACTGATGGCTTTTTCACACTTCTTCAGGGGCTGCACATATAGTGTAATGGTTATGAAGGCTGACTCACACTTCCCCTCACACACAATCCTTTTCTCTCCTGTTTGTTTATTTTTATTTATTTATTTTTTCATGCTTAAAATGTATCTCATTATTTAATAAATTAGTACAAATTACCTCAGGGTTTAGAGTTATGGTTCGGTTATGGTTATAATTCATTAAATTACACGTTTTCTCTAGACCTAGTGAGGCACTTACTGCTACTCTGGGTTCCCCCACCTGTCAAATCCCACTTTAACCCCTGCCACTAACATTAAACCATAATAGGCTTCATAGGCCATTTGCAGTACTACTAGAAGTACACTGTGCGCTATACACCTTTTATTTAGGAATAAAAGCACACTTTAATTTCCCCACTCTTACCTATGCTTGATCATTATATCACGCAGGCACCCCATTTTAGAAAATAGTTGAGCATGATGGATAATAGGTTTCTCCACTTTTCTGCCTAGTGTTCGATGAAAAGACCAATAACACTATCATGTCTGTGCACCAGTGGAGGTGGAGCCAGGAGGCAATTAGCTTTGCTGAACATAAAGAACAGCAGCAGGGGGAAACAGTTTGCAGCACTCTACACAAAGTTCAAACTACACATACCAGCACACTTAAGATCAAGCTTGTCCAAGAAGTACTGAACAAGACCAACCTTTCACAAAGAATGCCTGCCAAAGGAATGGAACTGATCAAAGTCAACAGCTGGACACTGTTCCGTGTGAGAAAAGGAGAGAAGCAGGCTCACGCAGTTTCAGAAGGCCAGTATGTAATTGACCACATGAGGGCTGAACAGGACCGTCAAAGGATGGCAGAGAAGAACAACATAAAGAGAAAGCTGTCATGAGAGAAAATTAAGCCCAATATTCAGATCAGATCTGCTGAACTTGAGGCTGAGAGAGAGGACAATCTGCTTCCACGAAAAACCCAAGCATGCAAATGCAAATATTGACTTGACACAGCATGACAGTCCCAAATGTATTTTTACTGTTTAGTATTTGTATGGATAGGTTTTTTAAAGAACCTGTTGTAAAATGTAGGACCTCTTCCACTCCCCCTGTTTGGTGCTAAAATGACATGCCCAAATTAAAACGACAGTAGCTTCTGAACCGCATGCATGAATTAAGGCTTACCTGAAAGAAAAGACCCTAAAGTTTCTTTTGAAAGTGTCAGAACCACTCAAGGTGATACAGAAAGAGGGCAGTCTTTCAATCGGTAAAAAAAATATGAAGATTTGTGTCCGCCTAATTTTTTTCTTTTAAAGGTGTCAGTCTAAATAACTGTCTGTGAATTTATCTTTAGAGCTAAATTACAGTATGGGGTTTTAGGTACACTATCAGTGAACACGTGCCTCAAATTTGAATAACATAGCACAAAGTTTGAGTTGTTTTCATGTAAAGGGAGTTAACAATGTAGCTTGGCCCTGACCAAGTGAGGGATTTGAATTCAGGAGCAGGGCCTTGAATTTAATTGTAAATGCAGGAAGCCAGTGCAGTGTACTGGCGCTAAAACTGGAATAATGTACTCTCTCCTCTTGTTTATAGCTGAGCTTCGATATGATTGATTAAGATATCACGGTAATTGTATCAAATGCTGCACTTAAATCTAAGACAGCAAGAATTGAGACCTAATTTTCAAAAGAAAATTACATCGCTGAGTATTTTCGTAACATCTGTTTTAGTGCTGCTTTATGTTCTAAAGCCTGACAGAAAGTCAGATCATATCTGTGTAACTAAAAAAAAAATCCCCTCATCCAGGGGATCCCAAGGTACCCCATACTCCTGCAGTACCCCGCCACAGGTGGACAGATCCACTAAACACATGTAGACTAGGCGAGCAAACTCCCACAACTCCTGGTTCGACCAGAGGTTTGACTAGAGGTTCGACCAGAGGTTGTACCGGTTGGTGACTCCTTTCTAGTACCATGGAGTAAACTTTCCAAGGGAAGCTGAGCAGTAATTTGAACAGCCCTCCCTCCGGTCCCCATGTTTGAAAAGAGGAACCAAGGTACTGCCACTCCACAGGTACTGTCCCCATTTTCCATTTCAAATTGATGACAGCCCAATGATGTCCAAAGCCTTCAGCATCTCAGGGCAAATCTCAGCCACCGCCGTTGACTTGAAAATCGTCATTGTTTAATGGTCATTTTGTTTTTCCGGCTTTTCATTGAAAAACTTCATTATCATCCAAAAATGATGAACAGCAAAACATAAAATATCCATGTCCTTCCGTTTGTAAGCCTCTCTGTATTGTCTGCACAGCATGGTTCCCACTGTAGTTATTACAATTCTGACAGCAGCAACGAAAGCTGCTGGAATATTAAACCAGTGTTACATGCTCCTCCTGATATACCAGTGAGGGTATATCACTGGTTTAATATTCTTTTAGTCATCATGAAATTGCTTTCATTGTAAGCCTATAAAAAATATGCAACCAATATGGACAACTATAATCCAATACTGGATTTGTCTGGTTTGCTATTTTAATATTTTAATAGGAATACAGACGATTTGTAACTGTTCTAATCCAAACACCACTCATTGGTTGTACACTGCAGACGACTATTCTATTTGGATTCAGCTCAATTGGTATTAGCTGCTCAGTGGATTTCTAAAAGACATGATTAAGAGAGTCCCAAAATAAGGAAAAAGTAGAGAAAAAATGAGTAATAAGTTAAAAAGTTTTGTCCAACAGTAAAAAATACATTACCAGCTATCATTCTTATTCTGCTCAGCAGTCACCTTTTTGGAGAAGTCGAGGAGACATGACCAACACATAAGTAAAGTACCAGCACTGGAGACTCTGAGCTCTCTTGAGAAATGGGAAGAGACAAGAGGCATCATAAACACAGGAGTAGAGAGAATGAAGGAAGACACAATGCTGGTGCAATCATTCGCTGTTCCTGCCAGAGATGCTCTGCAGTGTGACAGACAGGGGATGTACAGTAATGGGACGAGGGGACAGATTATGTGAAAAACCTGCGAACACCCTGTCCACTCTGATAATTAGGATGACAGAGAGCTCAGATCAAATGTACAGTACAATAACTTTTTTTCATGTTTTTCCCTGAGCCGTATTTTAATGAGCAAACAGCAAAGCATCATATGACTAACTTCAATTGTGCTGCTTTTCCTACGGCGCGCATAGCCCAGCTGTCTGACACTGAGCCATTAGCCACTGTGCATGACTGATGAGGCCATAAACTCTGCACTTGAGCAGCTGCTCTTGGCAATTCTGCAGAAGCATGATGTGAGCCTACTGTAGAGAATCCACAAGCCTTTGCCGATATATGACTTCCTGAGATCTTGATCTCCATTTTAATGTTCAAGATTATCTGATATTTCAGAAAGAAATTCAAGATAAGAAAAAGCTGATGCTTTATAAACTTGTCAGGCAGACACCTTGTTCTTTCTTCTTTCCTCTCCCATTAATCACCTTCATCTTCATCTTAGATTTATCTTGTCACAAAAGGGGATAAACTTTTGTCTTGTAACCTAAAGGTGTTGTGACTATTATACTACTTTTACTAAAATATTTTCAACAAGCTAAGATAGTAAAATGCTGTGCATACATTTTTGCATCACTATTAAGCATCTAATTGTATAATATTTAACAATATAACCCTTTTTCGTGAATTAGTTTGACACTTTCATATTTTAACAATCCATCTGTACTTGTAATGCATGTGATGTACTTTTATGTTGTGGTACTGCTTCTTCTTCTTAAATGACCCAAGGACCACTACTGAGAAAAGTTATTTAGACACACTTGCAAACATAGTTCTATCTACTTTTGTTCTGATGCTGTCTTTTATATCGTGTTTTAATCCATAGTACTTAACAGCCTCATTCAGCAGTGTGGGTTCGTCAGCTTGTTCAAGGGTACTTAGACAAGTGTACAGAAGTCGTGGTTAATGGACAGTCTGTTCTACCTGCTGAGCCACAACAGCCAACAGTTCTGTTCTGTTTTGTTTTAAATGACAAAGATGCAAGAGTGGAACTCAGACGCAGGGGAAAGGTCTAAACAGTTTATAGAGATGTAAGATATAAGAAGTAATGGACCAGGTGAGGTGGTGGAGGCTACAGTGGTTATGGCTTGGGGAGCTGGGGAGGCTGGTGGTGAGTAGTGGACAGAGTTTGACAGCAGGAGAGGTCTGAGGCTATAGAGACAGCTGAGTCTGGATGTAAGGTGAGGCAGGCTGGCTGGAGGCAACAGGGGGATTCGCTGTCGATCCAAGGCACAGGGAGAAAAAGGTAAGCGCAGGGAAGAACACTCACTATGAAATATTACTAGAGATGAGGGTTCATCACAGGGCCAGCACATCGAGACAAACAACCACTCACGCCTACGGGCAATTTAGAGTCACCAGTTCACCTTTATTACATGTGTTTGTTCTGTGGGAGGAAGCATCATCAACCGGAGGGAACCCACACAGACAAGGGGAGAGCATGCACACTCCACACAGAAATGCCCCAGGTCTGGATTTGAATCCCACCTTGACAATACAAATGTTGGGAGTAAAATTTTTATTTGTCATCTCCTCTGGCCCTGTCCTGTTCATGGTTTTTCAATCATAGCAAAGCAAATGTTTGTGTTTAGCCTGAAAGCAGTAGAATAATTTTAAAAAAGAGTCAGGTAAAATTCATTAAATTAATCCATTTTTCCCAAAGCTAATAACAACAATAATTGCAAAGTATTTTTAAAGAATGACTGCAAGCTTGATAGCTCATGTTGCACCCCTATGACCTATCGGAAAACAGTTGAATTAATTTTAAAAGAGCAAGAGCCAACTGAGAAACACCATCTATTGGCCAGCTAGACCAATGCTGTAACTTCATCATCACTCATCCACTCGTCTAATCAGTCAGTAAGTCAGTCATGGACAGCTGGATTTGTCAGGCTGTCTTTGACAGCCCAGCCAATAAAGCACTGCCTACAAACATCTAAACTTCATCCACAAAAATGCTAATGCGCAAAAACAGTCCATCATCATTGCTTTTTAATTTATGCCAAAATCTGAGGAAGATGAGAAAGTTACATAATATGGTGGGTGGGAAAATGACACGTAACAGGTATGCACTCACAGTACACTGCAGTTTGTCATTAGCTTATTTTCTTCCAGTTTACTGGTCATTTTGTTTTTTACATTTCTCCAATGCAACTTCCTGATTCCAGTCATAAATAATGGAAAGGTCATGTCATTTAGGAGGGCACTCACAAAACTGCTCAGTGCTTATTAATCAGTTTTTAACAACAACTGGTCCACATACTGTACACTGTTTATGTCTAAATGGTACTTATACAGCATCTCTCTAGTCGGAATTACCACTCAAAGTGCTTTACAACACAAGCCAGTGTTTACCCCTTGACACACACATTCATAGAGTGGTGGCAAAGGCTTCCATGGAAGGTGCCACGATCAGGAGCAATAACCATTCACACTGACACTCAAACACCAATGGAATAGAAACTTTGGAAGCAAACTGGGATTCAGTATCTTGCCTTAGGAGACGTAGACTGCAGAGCTGGAGATCAGCAACACAACTCTGCTATTTTTTTAGGTAATTAGAAAGTATATAAGATGATACAGTATGACTGAAAGCTTTTGATAGGTGTTGATAACTCCTTTATATTTATGCTGTGCATACACATGAATATATATCATAAGGTCACATGAGGTCACATGTCATAAGCTCCTTGACATAATTTAATATTCCTAAGGAAGTACCTGAGAGAAAACCTTGTGTTGCATCATTTACAGGACAACAAAGATGCACCAGAGACATTGACACTTGTAATCAATAAAACAGATGAAACCTAATTTCCTACAAGGACTGAATAGATGCTGTGCGACAGAAAACAAAGAAGTTGCCCCAGGGAGTTAAACAAACTAGAACTTGTTTCCTTTCATGTTTCATGATGTCTGCCACAATTTATTCTGTTTCTGCTGATCAATGATAAGTTCCACTGCACAAATTTAGTCTATACCTGTGCATCCTACAAACTAATATGTAGCCAATTTCCATTATCAAAAGTCATTTTGGGGAACAATATTATGCTGCAATTCTGTTCAGGCAAATAAAACCATGTTGCAATAAAGATGCTGATACCCTAATCTTATATACCACTAAATTGCATCAGCAAACACAATTTGGAGGATACATAATGCTGACTGAATTGAAATATTTAAGTAACTAAGATTTCCTTTCCTGCATAAAATTGGTTGTTTGTGTCATTTCACACATGAAAAAGTTTGAAAACTAATTTCAGTTTCACAGTGATCTCTGTGGTGTGTTCTCTGGATTGTAACGGGGAGAAGCCAGTGAAAACACCTTCACTCAAAGGAGGGAGTCAAGAACAAAGCTCCACTTTTGCTTGATGAAAGTATATTGCAGTCACATTCATTTGTTTCAAGTTGTTAAGAGTAATGACGAGAATAGTTTCAATCATCCTCCATGGATTTGAATATTAATTTGAGTGTAGTGAAGTGGATGCACACACTTTTAATTTTTATTCTCCCTTTTTCTCCCATCTTTAAAAAACAGAGTAAATAAATGGAAACAGAATGCAGACCTCAGGTCCTCTGAGTGCAAAACGAAAAAGACATGAGGCCATATTAAGGTTTGACTGAGCTCCAACTTCACGCTTGGCTTCGTCTTCATTTAAATAATTTATTGGTTCATTTTCTCTACCTCTTAATTGTCATCTTTAAATATTATATGCATTTTAATTCACGGTCCCTTCACTGCACTGCTTTATGCAGTGTTGCCTTTATCCCACTTGCTCTATTATCTTTTTATTTTTTATAGGTGTTATATTTTCTTTGGCTCCTTTTTAGCTTCCTATTTTGTAACTTATTTCAATTGTAAAAGAATGTATTGCAGACAGATCAGACTCCATCCTGATTTTCCAATGTTGATGCAGACATCCTACCAAGTGACTGGCAGTGCCGCCACTTTATCCTTAAACACAGATGCAACAGAGGGGCAAGTGGCACAGCGTGGAGTATTTATATTTCTGCCAAATATGGTGACAGATTGGCTTTATTTTTTGCACCAAAGAGATAAAGTTGACCTGAATTTGTTGAAGGTCATGGGATGCTGGAGCAAGTCAGGCTGACGGGAAACTCGTGGGATAAGCTGCCAAGCTTCCATCAAATGGCTAAAAAACAGACATGCATACAAACACTCAATTCTGCAGAAGAATATTCAGTCTCATCTGCACCTGATATGCATGCTACTCGATTGAAACACATTCAGCAAATGAATTGTTGTTTACTATCATTATTTGCACAACAATATTTACAATTTGAAATAAAGCTAAATAATGAAGAATGACCAGTTACGCAAAGCTATTTTAAACACTTAATATTATTGGTATGAATATAATGTGTTAAACTTGGACAAATAACTGCTGCAGGAATAATGATTTGAAATTAGCAATAATGAAACTTGCGCAGTTTGATGTAGTCCAAAAGCTAATAAAGATATGTGAATACCTACTGTAGGCCCAAATGCCCCCACACCTATTTTAATCATTTGATATTCTCTTATTGTGGCACCGAAAACATATCAAAAATATAAATTCATGCATGGTGGCGCAGTGGGTTGTGCTGTTGCCTCACAGCAAGAAGATCCTGGCTTCAAATCCACCTAAGAACCTGGGACTTTTCTGTGTGGATTTTGGATGCTCTCCCGCGTGTTTGCATCGGTTCCCTCTGGGGTCTCCAGCTTCCGCCCACCTCCAAAAACATGCAATATGACTCTAAATTGACCATAGGTGTGAATGTGAGCAAGAATGGTTGTTTGTCTTTCTATGTGTGGCCCTGCAATGAACTGGTGACTTGTCCAGGGTGTACCCCGCCTCCCGCCCACAGTCAGCTGGGCTAGGCTCCAGCAATCATTATGCTGAATCATGATGTTGAAGCCTAGAACCTCTAGTGAAAAAGTTTGCTCAGTTTGTTGTGTTGGATTAATCAGTATTATGATCCTCTTAAACAACTTCAATTTTAAAAGGGAAAAGACAAAATGTTTGACTCTATTTTAGTTGCTGTGTCAGTGTCTGACACATTGTAACACCTCCATGATTTACCTCCATTAAGATTGGAACTGCATGGTAAAAAAATGGCTAGGTGTCCATATAACATCACAGAAAGATGTAGCTCCTATGCAGAGTACATATTTTATATTTTATGTAGACTATTTATGGTTAAGAAAATGCTTGGTGGACATAAGCCAAGAAACAACTCCTCTTAGAACAGAGAGGGGAAAAAAAGAGGATCCCGGCTTCTTTTGAACTGTTTTTTCATCTTTCCATTCTTTTCTTACTTGTGTCATTTAAATTTTATAATTTAAATGTTTTCAGCTGTATTTCGAATTTAATGAATAACTTTTTAAAAAGAGGCAAATGAATGTATGCCCCTTGTTTTGTGAGGCTTTCTTTGTGGACATACAGTATGCTTTCGCTGTGTCTTCAAAGTAGCTGAAGGCTGATTTTTTAAAAGTATTTTCACAGCTGGATCTCTTATTTATTGAATGACCTTTTAAAAAGTGGCAATTGAATGAATTTGCCTTCCTTTCTGAGGCTGTCTTTGTGGACATATTCTGTCTTTATGGCTAACAAACCTTTGAAGGCTGATTTTCTGTACATATTATCTTAAAGTCAGACCAAATTTCAGACTGAAGGAGACATGATTTCTACAGAAAGTGTGACCAGCAAGACAGTTAGTAAGGTAGAGAATAGAGGAGACTCTAAAACCATATTTAGGTAATAAGAAGCAACCATAGTGCTTCCAACAGAAAAAGGCTGAAAGATAAGTGGAAAAAAACAAGAGGGCAAGGGGGAACCACACTTAAACCATAGATCCAGTGATTAAATGGTCTGCCATGATATATAATCAGTATATAACTATAAAATTAATATTAAATAATAGGGCCATATTCTGTGATGTATAATGTCCTGTTTGTGCAGTGAAGTCTTTGTTGTGGTTGAAAGAAAATTTTCCAAAATATAGAGTCTGGTCTTTAAATGATGTACACTGAGCTTGTGTGCTTGTCCTCTTTCCATGCATGTATTTATTTCTTTTTTACAGTGCATTAGTAAATTAAAAGGGATAGAATTTAATCTTTTAATCCATAGGTTTGTTTTCCAAAGTACTTTCCCACATAACAAAATGCAACTATGAATTCCAAAGTTAGGATTAGACATCAGATGTGAAATTTATAAGTGAATATTGTTTTGACCACAAGAAAAATTAAATTTAAGCCAACTAGTTATTAATAATCTAGCCAAATAAAATCCTCCCGCCATAAAGTTACGTGTTGCGAAAGCTCCACTGGAAACTAATATCTCTCTCAATGCTCATGAAAGTCACCATAGTTACAAGAAGAAAGTCTGGTTGATGACAGAAATCCTTCAGTGCCTTCAAGTTGAGCTATGGCTACTTTTTCTTCACTCCACAGTATGAACACAGCATGAGACTAGAAGCATTTTATATCCACTATACCAAACAGAGAATGGGGATGGTCTGTACAGCTGTATTTTAAAAGTGTCAAAAACCTGTGTAACTACAGGGTCTCTCTCTTTGTTTCATGTACAGACACAAAGTGAAGGAGACTTAGAAATTAGAAATTATCTGAATTTTAAAGTTAATGATAAGTGAGTCAAAGTTTCAACAAATCTTTCTCCTCCCATCCTTCCTGAGATTAGCTCTAAATGCATGAGAATGCCTCATGCACCATTCTGTCATTATTTTCACCTGGGTCTGAGACGCATGATGATGGTCTGAGCAGGACTCACCTTACAGTCAGTCACAGTGCTAATATACTGATGTAGAATCACATAACCATTATTGTAATGATCAGATGGCTTCAAATGGAGATCCCACAGATACTCGATTGATTGAGATCGGTTTAATCTCGTGGCTAAATCAACACCTTGAACTTGTTGTGTTCCTCAAATCATTATATTCCATTGCTCCGTGGTCCAGTTCTGATGCTCACGTGCCCTTTGTAGGCCCTTTCAGCAGTGGATGGGTCAGCATGGGTACTACAACCTCTCTATCAGAACCAGCATTAAAATTTTCAGCAGTTTGTGCCACAGTTGCTCTTCTGTGGGATCGAACAACATGGGTGTTCTCTCCTCATGCATATCACTGAGCCCTGGGTATCCATGACCGTGTCGCCAGTTCTCCGGTTGAACCTTCCTTAGACCACTGCTAAACACTGCAGAACGGGAACACCCAAAAAGACCTGCAGTGTCTGATCTGAGATCATCTGACCCAGTCGTCTAGCCATCACAATTCGGCCCGTGTTAGAGTCAGTCAGATCCTTACGCTGGCCCATTTTTCCAGTTCTTGCTGCCTCACTATTTCACCCACTGACCGAAGCCATTGTAAAGTGATAATCAATGGTGTTCACTTCACCTGTCAGTGGTTCACCTTCATTGTCAGCCTATTATCTTGCTGCGGTCTTTTTAAGTATGATTCTCTCCGTTCCTCTGTTTCATTCATGCCGCTGTTTTGTGTGCCCTCCACCTCCACATCACCACCTAGTCTTCAAAGATTCACCAACTTCATCATTCATCAACTTCACCAGAGTCATCAGCCTGGACTCCGAAGGGAGGATATGCAGTATGTCTTCCTGCTGCTTAGGACAGACCGTCTTCAATCTCAATCTCCCTGAAGAGTCTAAGCACCAAAGACTTTCTGACAGACTAATCATTACACATCATCTGATGTAATAAACAATCATATTTGCTTCACCCTCTCGTCTTTCATGACTGAAATGTTTGAGTAACTTTTCGAGTAAACTGTCAAACATTTTGTCAAACGTTTGCCAGGTTCTTAAAGGGACCCTTCGCTGAATTTCAGCCAGCTTTGTATCATAACAGTGTGGGTAGTATTGTATATGCAAATGAACAATGTTTTACATCCCTTCATTGCCTGCACCCAGACCTCCCTGCTCATTTGCTCCAGGGCTGTTGTTCGTACAACAGATTGTGCTTCCACATTTTTTTGTGTGCTCATGGAAGGGCAGTCATGGATATTTAATGGGTGTTTGACTTTTTCAGAAACAAGTTTAAAAAGTAACTCCAGTGTTTTTCTATTTCCTCCAGAACTTCTCTTTTCTCTTTTAAATTTCCAAGAACGCAAGTTGATGTCTTCAAATGTCTGACTCTGTCGGACCAACCCGTCCAGAACCCAAAGACATTTCAATCAGGAGAGACTTCAATGTGAATGGATATTATATTTTATTGCCAAAGCCAAATGGAAATGAAAATATGAGTCTCAAGTAATTTTGCCCTATTCTGATCATCATGTTTTAAGAGGAGATAAGAAGCCATGAGTAGTATAGAAGAAAAGAGAGAAAATTGTGAATGAATTAATGAACTTAAAGATTGTCTTCCTGCTTGAGATTACACTGAGCTTCATTAAAGTCATCTAAAGCTAAGACAGTCAGTGAATATTCACATTTAAAGAAGTATTTCAACACTAGACGTGTGATGTTTTCATGAAACTGGGCTGTGAATGAAGTAGGAAGACAAACACTTTTGAAATTGGTGCTACAGTATATGACCAGAGAAAACAGAAAAAAGGACATTGTATGCCATTTTGCTCAAGAGGCTGAAAACCTACCTGAGATCAACTGATTAAAGGGTTTGGCTAATTAATCAGGGCTTATTGGATGTTTTACAAGTCAGCGTTATCGGCAGAGTGTGGCTGATTGCTGCACAGCCTCCATCAGTTACACAGCGACACACATTGCCCGCTTACATGGAGGCCCCATAAATGTGCCAAGGCTTTCAATGTGATCATTTACATCTATATGAAAGTAACAGGCTGCTGAGGCTACTTCTCTCTGCTACTAATTGTGGGTTCTCTCTGTGACCACGGCAATGACATTTCCACAACAGATTGTTTTAATAATAATAATAATAACAGATTTTTTTTTATTTTATTTTTAAATAAGACAATCAAGCTTTAACACTGTTGCAGCATTTCAGCTGCAAATGAGTGTCTGGCTCCAGCAGCAGACTTCACAGTCTCAATCAGGCTTCCTAACGTCCATATTAGGGAGAGCGAGCAATCAGTACAACACGAAACATTAAATGAATATTGCTGTGTTCATAACATTAATTCAGATTCAGCTGGCCATAGCGACAGAACTGACTTAAAACTAACAGGAATACAAAATCTTTAAACCAAGCTTAACCCAGCTTGCTGCCATCGTTCTGACGGTCCCTGTAAATGGTACTGACAAGTGAAGGAGATCTTTCAACTATGAACATGGTAGGAAATTCCTCCCATTTGGCACATTATTTTAATTCCCACTATAACCCTAATATATTTAGAGTTCATGCAATTCATGACACAACAGGCTGACAGGGGTAAATTTAAAAGCTCAGTAGGGAAGTGTAACATCTAATATGCATGGCAGGTAATCAAAAACGTTCATGTTAGAGTAAGGCTTAACTGGCCAGCCCTAGTTTTCCTTTTGCTTCTGTTTTGAATGTATGTTGTACAAAGTATCAAAATACATGTGTTTGGTTGAAAGAGAAATCAATTAGATTTACAGGTAGTTTAGCATTTTTGCAGCTCTGATTTGTGGTTATTATACACAGAAACTGCAGGTAACCAGTAACAGCATTGAAGACAGCGCATTTTTACTTTTTTATTAGAGGAGATGACAAATTTTAGACTTATAATATGGTGACTACAATTAAGAACATCAAGAATTTGCATTTGTCTTTAAGGTATTACATTAATAGTAGCTTATAATATTGTCAAAACATCAACCTGATTATTATAGGTTTATTACCCCATCACTATTTGTAGTATTACTATAGTATTACTGAAAAGATTTTTCCTTGTTGCTATTGTTAAATGTGTTTCCTCTTTATTACCCTTTGTTTCAGAATCAGAATCAGACTTAAAATCAGAATCAGAATAGGGTTCAGAATCAGAATCAGAATAGGACTCAGAATTAGAATCAGCTTTATTGGCCAAGTATGTTTACACATACAATTTGACTCCAGTTTTTGCATTGCACTCAAGGTATTTACACAGCAATAGAAAACTGGACAATGAGTTAAAAAAAATATGCAGGACTACTATGTGCACTCAATCCCTGTATATGTACAGAATACACAGAGTTGCAATCTGTCTATATTTGCATTATATGTAGTGTGCAGGATTTACGATATGACTGACTCAGTTTTTATTTTATTTTATTTTATTTTATTTTCCTCAATCATTTGTTATTTGATGACAGACATTGAGCCCTAAATTACAGGAACAAAAAAGAAGTCTGAAAGCAAGTTTCCTCAAGGTTGTATAAGGGCTGAAGCATCTCCAAGTTGTTTTTCTCTGAAATTTTCATGCAGCAGACTGTTTGCACCAATTTCTCTTTGGAGAATGCTCCGTTTATTGCCACACTGATGAAGGAAGAAAACAGCACATCAGTGTGCAAGCTATTTACATGCCCAAGCTCCTCACTCTCTCCCATGTGGGGACAATACAAAGGGCAAATCAACATTCACATTAACATACCTGACGAAGGAAGAAAACAGCACATCAGTGTGCAAGCTATTTACATGCCCTAGCTCCTCACTCTATAAGACAAACAGCAAAATAACTTAATACATACTATATACAAGAATTAACAGGGTGCTATTACAGTGCTATAACAGGTAACCAACCTCTCCCATGTGGGGACAATACAAAACGGGAGAGGCTACGGGACAAACAGAATATATAGGGGGGATCCAGAGAAGAAGAAATAAGGAGGAATTGGGATGGTCCTGGCAGTTAGGTATAACAAAAAGGGGTACAATAGAACTGATTTTGTGTAATTATAGTGCCAAAACTGGCCCGGTTACACAGACAGGGTGGTAATCGCAGTGACTGGTCTAACCCACAGGGTTACTTCATGAGCTGGGGATTGATTTGAAATCCCTCTGTGTCTTTCTGGATGGTGCCAGCACAAGTGCTCTCAGCTGGCAGAGTCCCAAATGTTTCAAGTATCAGGCAGCAAGATTTCACAGGGAGGGAAATCTCCAGTTTTGGTGTGGATATAAGGCTTTTTCACATTTTTCACTTTTGCCATTTACTTCCAATATAATTCTCATATTTGGGTTCAAACTGTCAAATTATTTAGTTTCAATTCATAAGAATTCATAAGAATTTTGTGCTGGATAGTCTTTTTTGGTCTGAACTTCAAAAAATGTTTACAGGTCATTTTAACAGGGATGCATTATACCAGATGAACCATTCAGCCTTGAAATCATTTACAAGAAATCATTTACTCTCACTTGTTTTGACATGTTTCATCAATCAAAAGAAATGGCATATGTGTGACCTATGCATGTGCATACAGGAGCCCATTAGGACTAATAAGATTTATCAATTTGTGAGTGATAATTATTTCAGCAGAGTATGACGATGTGTGTATGTGACCCGATGACTGTTTTCCATTTGCTTGTCAGCAGTGAGAATAAATTGCTTTTGTCGAACGGGACCGTGAATAAAATACGTTATTTTCTATGGGACATCGACTTCTGTCACCAAGAAACGTATTAGATAAGCATATGTTCTCTCATAAATGAGATCCTGGAATTTGTTGACAAGTTAATAACAGAAATACAAGTCTGACAACTTTTCGGATTCCTCCCTGTGAAGTTTAAATGGTTTAAAAAAGACTATCTCTAATTACATCACCTGAGATTGATTTCTCAAAACACACATTGAAACATTGCCACCTGCCAGAATGATGTTTCCTGCCTGATTTGTAATCCACACACAAACTCACGTCCCAAAAGGGAATTGTGTTGTGTTTATTTATTACATTGCTGCATTGATTTCAATATGTCAAAAAGAATTCTCACTCTATGAATAATAGATCATGAAGAAGGCTTTTATGTGCTTTTATAATAAGAAAATGTTGATAAATGCATTGAGTTGTATGGACTGCAAAGGAAAAAACTCAAATACAGTGATGCTGTTCTTGATTTAAGCCCCTCTATTCAACTGGGCACAGCTCTATGACGTCCGATGTTCTGTCTTCTGCATGGCTTCATGCCCTACAGGGAGCTTTCAGAAGACCCCCTTGGGTTTTCTGCTTCTACCATAGGTAAGTGGGCCATGCAGTTAAATGTTTTTCTTTTTTGTTTGTTTTGTCAGGTTTCACAGCCATAATTGTGAGGACCCAAATGCAGACATATGGCAGTGAGACACTGGGAGCACAGTTCAGAGATTTAATAATCAAATAATCCAGTTAACAGCCCAAGGTCAAAAACAAACAGAAAGGCAGTCCGAAAACTGGTTTCAAGCGGAAAGGCAGGCTCAGAATCCAAAATAAACAGTCCAAGTAACAAAACCAGAAAAAACACAAGGAATCACGAGGAAGAATGGCTGGAATGTGTGAAGACATCAACTGACGAACTGGCAACTAACTAGAGGGAATCACACAGACTAAAGACACTGGGATAACGAGGGAATGACAAACAGGTGACACAGGGAGGAGGAGACAATCAACAACAAGTGAAGACAATCAGGCAATCATACACTGGAGGGAAAATATGAAAAAGAACAACTAAGAGAGAAAACATGAGGAGGATACAATAATAAATTGATTATATAACAAGACAGAGCAAACATAAACACAGGGAAAGGGAACGAACTGGAACTAAAAACATAGAAGACTATAAAACACAGACAGAGGAACCAAAAGGGTAAAACAGATCATGAGAAAATAACGGAAATGCAAAGCAAAAACACATGGCATGGAAAACAGACTTTCAAAATAAAATGGGAAACAGCGGCACAAAATCATGAAATGAACCTTAATGATAAGATAAAATATAAATAAAAATAAGATAAAAATAAGAGGAACCAACAACTAGGATCAGATCCATGACATGTTTTTTTGTGTCTGGATAGGGTGTTTCATTTTAAAAGCTGACCTCCTATGACAAAAAAATAAGCCACGCTTGACAAGTATTTACCATTCTTTATGACAATGAATAAGATGTAAGTTCATGTAAGCTTAATACTGATAAACACTAGTAGGCCTATAACAGGGACTATAACCCAACTATCAAACAACTAATGGGAGAAAAAGGTCATCTCTACTCCCTGTAGATCATAAATGCTAAATATAAAATCATATCCTTGAAATTGGTTGAGGAATGTAAACATTATGAAACAAACACATTGATTTCACTTTTTTACAGTTTGTTTCCAATATGATGCCATGCTGTATATTGCACTAGACAAAGTTGATCCTTCCTGTATGGTAGAACTCATCCTCTCTTGTGTACAATAATAACTCTCTCTCTCGCACAGGAAATTATTCTCTTTCTCACCTCTTCAACCTCTCTAACATAGTAAGTCCTTCTCTTTCGGATACAAACAGTCCTTCATCATTTCTTATTTCCATTCATCTCCTCTCAGAATTTCTGCTCGGCTTTTGTCCAGTTTGGAAATTCATTTCTGAAATGTGTTGCAGCATATCTGGTCAAAACACAAGTTTTGAGTGGTTGTGACCAGCTCCAGCCATGCCGAGACTAGAAGGCTATACAGACATTCTTCTTTGCAACTTTGTAAGCAGAGGTAAATTGATTACTTGTAACACAGTGGTTATTTTTGCATCTCAGGTACTAAAAACAATGACAGGCTCGTTTTTCATCTGAAGCCAAACTGCAGCGGCCAACTGTGGAGCAGTGATGGCAGAAGTTGGATTTAAAGGCTGCCCAGCTGCACCCCAGGTGATCTGACAGCTTATCTGGCAGGTATAGGGGTCTGCTGGAAATCTTTGAAACTGAAATATCAATGTAAAAAATAGGAAGCCAATTAGTAAATAAAAGTTGCTTCACATGAGGCACCTGAATCCCTTTGGAAGCCCTCTTTTCTTGCATATCCGCTCTCACCTCTGATCCCTGCAGGATGGTTATTCATCAGTGTCATCTTTAAAGTGCAGTTCGGATTAGACAAGCATATGTGCACAATATAATAATAAGGAAGAGTTATTTTGGTCAGTTTTAAAAGCTGTTTCGCAAATTGCCTCAGTTTGTTAACCTCTCTTTCTAACATACGCCCCAGGATGTATTTGTTTCTGAATACATGTTTTCTGGCAGCAACAGTGGCCTCAGATTAGAAGTGAAATCCAGTTGACAGTAATTTTGGGGCATCCAGAATGCAGTGCACAAGATATTCGCCCCAGAAAATATACTTCTCACCTAAAAATCTTCTTCTTTTTTTTTCTCAGATCTATTGACTATATATGAAAACAAAGATGCAGACTTCATCTGTTTCACGTAGTTTAAATTCAAATAAAATAAATTTAAAATAATCTTTAAAAATAAGTTAACATACATGTAGAATTAATTGCATTTGAGCTGAGTTGTCTAAATTGTATCAACCTCCTGCAGAACACAAAAGAGAATATGGCAAAACAAAATAATTTTCTCTACAGCTACATTCACCAACAAAAACAACCAGGACCTTGAACATTTATATAATTTGCATACAATTCTTATGATTCCTGACTCTGGAAACACAGTAATCCAGTTTCCTCCTTCAAATTAAATCAGTATCTATGTTCCACCTTATGCCCTTGTACTTCTTCTAAGTGATACTGTGCTCAACAGCAACATTTTGTCAGAAATATATATTTAAGGTTTGAACAGGTTAAGCATATTCATACTGTAAATATGTGGATGATAAATCACTGCTATGCTTGTCCTAATTTAATTTACTTTCAGAAAAATATTCATTATAAAATCTATACTGATTTCAACCAGGCTGACAGACACGATCACTACTTGATCGTGTCTGCAGGATTCTAGCATGCAGAACCCTGAAAGTTATGAAGGATTTAGCTTTCAGCTAAATTTCCATTTTAAAAAGTTACTCTTTGTTTGACTCTTTGTGCATCTAAACAGATTCAGGACAATAGAGCACTTTTGTTAATAGGCAAACATTTTTTTCTGTTGTGTCTGCTGGACCACAAATGAAACACTTTGTCAGTGAATATTTTACATTTTTGTTAACATTTTTGTGACATGCAACTGATTTAATTTCCTAATTATGTTAATTGAAAACTGGTCTGCATTGCATTTGCCTTCTAAATTATTCTGATCTTGCTAATTAGTTTTAGATAAACATAACTTTGGAGAGAGGGCTGGCAGGACAGGGCCCTCCATCTGCCTCAAGATTCCTTTCCTTTCAAGATGTCAATATCTGCAAAGTCATTTAGATGGGAGCCGAGTTGCCGAAAACCTTTTTACGTCATTTGTGGGTGAAAATATCCTTCAGGTTTTTGACATTCACTTATGGAGCATCATACATCCATTAATGGAAACATGACACAGACAAAATTCAAATTCTCATAATTTTAGACACTAAGATAGCCAGACAGAATTAAGTAGTTGGTGAAGTGGTTCCCTCGTATGCTTTCTTACTTTTGAAACCTTATAAAACAAATGATACTGAACATCCATTACTGGATACAGCTGAAGCCGCCGTTGGCAAACACTGCTCTAATAACAACAATAGGATCATAAACAATACAGTTATTGTATTGTATACATATACAGTCTGTGTGACACTTTGTGAAAGGACATCCTGCCATAACCTACTGAAACTGTTTTGATGATCATTTGGAGTAAAAGTAAAGTTGATGCTGATATGGTGGCAGGCAACTGCAGTCTGTTCTGTCGACTTTATCCTCCAAACAAGTTACTAAATAAACACTAAAAAGACAATTTAGACATCTACAGACTCAAAACTACTATCATCCATCCATTTTCTGTAATTTCTCATCCTTTGCAGGGTCGAGGGGTCTGGAACCTAGCCCAGCTGACAGTGAGTGAGCGCCAGGGTACACCATGGACGGATTGCCAGTTCATCACGGGGCCAACACATTAGAGAGACTGTCGCCCACTTTGTCACCGAGACAAACAACCATTTTATTCCTCAGAGCAACTTCAGAGTCGGCAATTCACCCACAGTGAATGTTTTTGCACAGTGGAAGGAAGCTGAAGGGAACCGAAGCAGATATGGGGAGAACATGCAAACACCACACAGAGAGGTCCCAGGTCTGGATTTGAACCCAGAGCCTTCCTCTGTGAGGTGACAGTGCTATAGCGCCATTGTGAAAGAAACACTACATGATTAAAAAACAATTCGTGTGCATAACAAACTCAATATACTGAGCATAAATCATATTCTCTTTCCCCCTACCCTCAAGCAAAGTCCAATAACAGACCATAAAGAAGTTTTAGCAGTCATTCTGCTGCCTCTGGGCATCTCATTGATAACAACATTCGAGAATCACATCACATCATCACACAGGTTGGACTGCAGGGTAATATTTCTCTACTAAAGTTCTGTTTGTGCCCTTTTAGTTAGAGGGCAATTATTGATGCTCCTCTTAGAGGAGAGAGATATTATTGATACTATCTCACTTCTCGTAGTACCAGTTGTTGCAGAACCCATAACTTCCCCCACAGCCTGGAAAACAGGCTTATTCTTTGTTTACATAAGGTGAAGATAATACTGATATAAATCTATTATCACCCCATCTCCAAATTGTGTTAAACTCTAACACTGGAATCTTGGCTGTGTTATTTTCTGCACAAACTCCCTATCTCTTTGGATTTAGGCCCATGCAAAATACAATTTCTGCAGCACCCCTTGTTTTAAATTGGGCGAAGCCTGTGGAGCTATAGTTCAGGCAGACAACTCGAGCACACTGTTGCAAACACACATATGCACATGACATACCTCATTTCCATCAATCTTCATCAACACAACCCTCCCAATTTGTGGTCTATTTAAGGTGCAACAATTTCCCATCTCCCTCCGCCTGTCGATACCACTGCTTCCTCACATGTTTGTTGCTGCTGCACCTTCAGCCCCACCACCACCACAGCATCCACCTGTTGGCTCCTCACTCCTCAATATAACCATTTAAACATATCTACAAGGGGTGATGAGGCCGGAGCCAAGACGCCAAACTCAAAATATGTTCTGCTGCTGTAATAATAAACATTTAAAATTGTGAGTTGTCTGACTGAAATGGCATTGTGTTAGACTTGAATAGCAGCATGTCCTGCACTGCCCTGTTTACAGACATGGCAAACATATTTGAATCTGTTGACCATGTGTTACTCCAATGAAAACTATCCTGTATTGGTGTGATTCTGTCAGTTGCCTATTGTTTGAAAACTAGCTCTTCAATAGATGGCAATTTAATCACATGTTCCCAACCCCGATTCCGATCTCTGATAAGTTTCAGGCAAATCTGTCTATAACTTTTTGAGTTTAATGGCTCAGGGGTCTTTCAATGTTAGAGAAAGTTTTTAAAAAATCATGGATCCACACCTTTATCCATATATACTCCAAAATTCATTGGTTCCTTCTTTTGGACAATGCCCACTCTTCAATACAGTTTCATGGTAATCTATCAAGTAGTTTAAATGTAATTGACTAAAATATTCAAAAAAGCCCTATCTTCCAATTTGTTGGAAAATGTAATAGATTCTTCCCGACCACAAGCCCAACGCTCCACCAAATCTGTTTTTGTAATCGTGCTAACAGACAGCTAAACAGATAAACCGAACTGATCACTTAACCTCTTTGGTGGAGGTGATAAAAAGAATTTTTGATAAAATAAGAAAAGTAATAAAAAAGTTCAGTAAAAATTTCTTTTTAGTGCTAATGCAACTTTCTTTTTCCATTCAAGTTTTGTTTTCAATGCCAAACATTCATGTCGCTGTTCTAGCCCAATACAATCCAGGTATTTTTAAATAGGTCTTTATTGATCACAATAACGATTAAAATCTGATGCTTTCTTGCATTGCATTATATTCTACTCTCCTGGCAGCAGAGCTGCGAAGGCCCTGTTTTCTGATTGTTGATCACACAAAACAAACAAAGACATTTGAGCTCTGAGACCATGTGCCATTATGTGTCAACATCTTATTCACTAAATAAGTCATGAAAATGTAATGAGCATTATAGATATATAGATAGATAGAATTATTATAAATGCAGCTATACTTGCTGGAGAATAAACTGTAGTGAAAGAAATAGAGAGGTCTGATGGGAAGCTGCGTATCACACCAAATCATGTAAAAGCCAGTCTACAGGAAGCAATGTTTGACATCAAACTCATTTTTGCATCCAAAGCTACTTCACCAGAAGCACAAGAGAGTGCTGGGGTGGGCAACAATTTTAAAGCTGCATGTCTGCAGGATAAAGCTGAGAGACGGCAGAGGGGAAGGAAAAATATTGAAATTGTAGCCTGTATAGCGCTCCACCGCAGAAAGCATTTAGATAAGGATTTCCACTACACTGACCATTTGACAGATAAATAAATGAACCTACAGCTTTTATAATCAACAGTCTATTGGATTATATACATTAACATAATGTCATATATAGATATTAACATAAGTACATGCTGACTTGTTGAAGGCTCCACATCCAGTTTCACCCCCAGTAAATCCCTCAGATAAGTGTGAAGCTTAAACTCATCACTTTCAGCATTTTTTTTTTCTTGGAAAAATCTTTCCTTCTTCTTCCATCCAGGGTTCTCCTCTCATCTATAAGTCTGTTCTCTCTACCTATGCCAGGAATTGGGCACAGTTTCTTTTTTTTAATTTCTTTTTTTTTTTAATCATTTTCAGTTTTGGTGATTATTGCTTGCAGTCAGCAGGTTTGCTCCTTGCATGCCACTAGAAAGCTAAAAGCTGAACACAAAGTCCCTTTTCCTGTTTGTACCTCGGCTCTAGCAGAACTCAGCAGAATTTGTTCAATCAGCGAACTGTAAAACATCAGCTGAGTTGTGTTCATGGATAAAGCTTTAATATGCTGTCAACCCAGCAGCGGTGTTCAATTCGGGAGCAACTGCGTGAAGCATCAAACCTCTCATCTGTTGTGCAATCTGTCACTTCACTGCTACAGTCCAAGTCAGAATTTCCAGGCCTGGACTTCAGTGTTCAGCCATGGCTTGTAATGCAGTATGAAATGAAAAGATAGAATTATAGCTGCTGCACTGTTGTGACTTGTGACTAGGAATTTTGAGGAGGAGGGGGGAGGATGGAGTTGAGAAAAGAAAGAGGAGGAAACAATTGAGAAAGACATGATGATCCATTAGCAGAACTGTCTGGACCATGAATTATAACTAATATCTTGAAGTCATGTATCTAATTTTCTATCTAATGCCTGTGAGATATAGGAAGAAACATGCGGGCAAACAGCATGGAGCAGGGCTATGTTTACAACATGGGCGATCAAATGTAATCAATGGAAACAGTGAAGTTACTCCCACATCTTGAGCTGAAAAGCTGAGAATATTACATTTTAAACTAGATTTAAAAATTCTAATAGAAAAATTAAATGTGTGGTGCAAGACAGGAGTGCACACCAGAGCATATAGGAAAGCATCTCAGCGTGTCGGCTGCCAACATTCATTCTGCATATAAATGCAATAAATGGGTCATTATAAGCCTCTGCAGAGCTTCATGACAAGATCATTATCTGAATCATTCTCATGAGCTCTGTTATTAACTGAATATTTTAGTGTTTTTCAACTTTCATATAAACAAAACAATCTTTTTAAGTTGGACTGTGAACATTATGATCGTCAAGTCCACTTTTGTGTGGCATTTATGATCCAAATAAGTAATGGAAAAATTATCAGGAGATTAAATCAGCATTAAAAAGTAACAAAAACTGACATTATGCAAAAATTGTTATATTTTGTGATAGTAGTACACCACTCTCACATAGAGACTTTTGTGCAAGTACATCTAGTAAAATTGGAGCCCAACAGCTCTACCATTTGGCCGATGTTGGTCTGTCATAGAGACATTGGAGATATATGCTTTCTGCACTGATTAGAAAACTTTCATGTCAACATCTGTCAGATGTAGTTATGATTCGATTTCTTATGATCATAAACTGGTAACAATAACACAAGACATAGCCATGTACTAATATTATTCACCTGTCCCTATAGCAAGAAAGAGGAGCTCAGCATCTGTGTTGTAGCCATTTAATTCACAAGAATTATTCAAAAGAATAAACATGTAAGAGTTCATCTTAATTCCATTCTTAATTAAAAGCTATTTTCACCGCCACTGCTGACCATGCTTTCATGCTATGTGAAATTACTTTTCTCTGAATTTCTCTCCGTCTCTTGTCTCGTCACGCTGTCATGGAAACAAATGAAGAAAATGACAAAGTCAGGTGACTTTTGTCATGTGACCTTTGTTGCTTTAATTATGTGACTGCATTTGCAGATTGGTAAGATTAATGTATAAGAACTACTTGCTTATGTTTAGGAGAAAAATAATGAAGAAAGGTTATCCTGGAAAATAAGTGTTCTTATGTTATTGTACTGTGTATGTTGTAACTTAAGGTAGATTTAAAATGTTTTGTTAAAAAAGGTCAATATTTACTTTTAGTTTCATATAGGACACGAATACTGGCCCCATGGGTGTAAATGTAATGTTTATTTTATCCGTCTACCACCACACCCTCCTGCGGGGATGGACTTAGTCGCTCTTTAAACTACATCACCTGACATCTTTCTTAAATGACACATGAAAAGTAAAAAAATGCGTTGTGATGACATTAGTGTGTAGTCATACACAATATGGTGTGATCATTATTACCATAATAAGCACCCTGCCAGGAAAAGCCCCCCAGTACAGACATTAACCACAAGGTGTTGGTTCGTCTTTGTGTGTGTGTGTGTGTGTGTGTGTGTGTGTGTGTGTGTGTGTGTGTGTGTGTGTGTGTGTGTGTGTGTGTGTGTGTGTGTGTGCATTCTCCCTCACAAAATGATTGTTTGGATTTGAAGCCATAAGAAACACTATTGAGTAGATGTAATATACAGTATACAGGATTTTTGCACATTTCCACATACATACCCTTCAAACTTCACAACCTCTATCAGCATCTCTTTGTTCAGTTCCATACTGGTAACTGAAGCCCTCTGTGTGATGTTGTATGAGGTGGTGAGGTGACAGCCGCAGCAGCTATAAGGTTTGTTCTGAGCTATATAAATTCTGCTTATTGATTTCCTCTCTGCTTTTGATGTATCGAATAATACAGTTTCAATTCAATTCAACTAATCAAGCATCTATCAACACAGATTTTCTTTCAATTAAAACAAGAAAGCGTAGAAACTATCAATATATGCAGATGTACACAAACAAATTGGATCACTTAAATTTAATATATTTTTTGACTTGCTGTAGGCTACACTTTGTGGTAATGTCATTTAAAATAATTGATGTAGGGGTTATGGTCAGTAGCCCAATACTACAAAGAGTGATTTAGTTACTTAAAATGCCCTTTTACATTCTGTCCGTTTGGGGCCAACAGCGACTCTCACCTGCTTAAAATTGGTTTTAATGTAGAGCTGCATTTCAGACAATCCATGCCTTGGTATCCTGTGCATAACACGTGTCAAGGTGATTTTCCAAGGGGGTTCATTCTGGTTGTTTTACAAATCGAGTAAAATGTGCAGCAGCAGCGCGCGCACAGCTCCAACCATCTGTGACTTGCCCTCCTCACTATCAGCATCGCTGGATGCTTTTTACAGAGCACACTTTTGACATCTCACATCTCTCACGCCTGGGAGAGATCAGGAGGGGATATCAACCTTTAGCCTGTTCATCCAGCTTTTATCCCACCCCCTTCACTCCCGACGTCACCGGATCAAATACGGACGGGTCCGTCTCCAAATCATCCATTTGCGCTCTGAGCGGCTGCCTGAGCGCATCCTGTGCCACAAGAAGCGCTTCCCAGCGACGCACATGAAGCCAGACTGATAACAAGGAGCCTGACGCTTTTTTTCTTCTCCATGCTCCTCTGTGTATTCTCATACTGTTTGATCTACGAATGTTTTATTCAGTGGAACTTGGAAATTATTTTTATTTTTATTTTTCACAAACACTGTCCGGCGTCAGCTCGAACTGAAATAAACCAAGGTAAGACACGTTTATTACCGCTATTTGTTGTCATAACAGTAAACACGCCAGGTGCATATGTGGCTATCCGTGAAATAATTTTGTAAAAATTATAAATTTTTTTTTAGTTCTTAAAGTTTTTAATCGGAGTCACTGCAACCAAAATTCATCATTAAAGGCTTGTTTTTGGAGATTACAGACATTTCGGGTCAGTAACTCTCGTGTTATCCGTCCTCCTCTCCATCCTGATCTCTGTCCAGTCGGTCTCTTCTGCTTTGACATCCATATGGACACAGACACCTCTCTGCACAGCAGTGGTCAGTCATGCGCGTTTTCGCGCGCAGACAGATCCTCAAGTTTGCATTCAGACCATAAACAATGGGATGAGCAAAGTTATCAGCTGAGAGCAATTAGAAGCGACCCATGCAAAATAACAGTTAATTTCCCATGAACTCCAGGGACAGCTAAACCTGTATTCTTGGCACAAAATGTATAAATAATTTAGTGTTTATCTTGTTAGTGAACCTAAAAAAAATTTAAAAAAAAGGCTAATCTTAGTTTTGCTGAGGGGAAAAACAGGACATAGCAACTGTATGCTGGTCATTGAAGGCTGAGAGTGTAGGGGTTTGATGAACTGCAGTACAATAAAGCAAGAGTTATTGGAAGATGACATAGCCCCTGACACCTGTAGAAAAAATAAATTCTAATAAATTACATCAGTATATGACATACAGTACACTCCATTCTTCTGCTGAGCCCATAGAGTAGTGTGTACCTTAAAATCATGTTTCCATGAAAAACCAACATGAATGTGTAGTTTGCCTGGTATGCTGTGGGCAACATGACCACCCTTCAGATTCACCTTAAAAATCATGCTGGAAACATCAAAAATAAAGTTGGAAAATTCAAAATATCAAACTACAAAGTTGTAATTATCATGCTTAATATGTGTGTACAGTAATGTTTGGCGAAGCAAGTATGTACAGTTTGCAAGAAATGCTCCAGACAAAAAGAAATTATGTGTGGATGGACATACCAAGGGCTATATTCCCCCGTCATGACATAGTCGGGAGGGAAAAGATATTTGAAAATAATTACCTATAGGCATCGTCTGGTGCCTCGAGAGAAAACACAGCATTTGTCAAACTTGAATGGGATGTTGTGCATGCCGTTCAGTCTCTAAGCATTTCTGTTATGCAGGCTGTAGACCTGAAATATGGTAATATTGTAAAGTGAGGACAAGCATGCTCAGTACAGCCTTGGAAAATACATACTGGAACTGCGATGGTATTGTACATGCATCTGGACTGCAAAAGAGTTTTTGCCTTACAGGAATAAAGATAGGTCTATTGGCCTATTATTAACTTTTGACATCAGAGGGATTAGCTAAATTAAGCTTTACTGGTTGCCAGGGGGCAGCACGGTGGTGTAGTGGGTAGCACTGTTACCTCACCGCAAGAAGGTCCTGGGTTCAAATCCCACTGAGGACCTGGGACTTTTCTGTGTGGAGTTTGCATGTTCTCCCCGTGTCTGCGTGGGATCTCTCTGAGTTCTCCAGCTTCCTCCCATCACCAAAAACAAAACCAGAAGGGCAAAAATTGACCAAATGGAATCACATGAATTTGTGTAAAGATTTTTATGTCAGTCAACTCTCACCCAGAAAACTCGAGTTTGAATCACAGGTGTTGCTCTTTTTTCATGTTTTTTCAGTACATTTTTGGCTTTTTATTTTTGATATTATTATTTTTAATTTATATTATATATATATTGGCCTCAGACCTGAACCTCAGCAGGTGAGGAGAATTCACTTACTGGACCACTTGTAATTTTAGTATAATACCTCTGGTATAGGTCATCTGTGCTGTAGGTTGAAGACATGCATGATGCGTCCATGTTTTAGAATTTGAAGGCCAAAATATTTGGCCAAACATGTCAAGACATACAAGGAACTTTGTCTGCTATTTATTTGTCTCAATCACTTTACACATTAACAGACATACAGCAGTTGTCTGCTCCGTCGGTTTTGCAAATATTGAGCTTCAGGTGATTATCGTTCCACCATGTGACAAAGCTCGAGTCCTCCGTACTCCCCTAAGTGAAAGGAAATGTTTTTTTCACTGAAATTATTCACTGGAATCTTGCGTGCTTGTGGAGTGATAATTTCAATTGTGCCCTGAACTACTCTCATGAAATTCCTTCAAAGCCCTCACTACATTATTATACGAGTCTGAACCGATATGTAAATTCCAACTGGACTGGTGCACAGAGGGATGCATCTGCAAGGTGGTAATTCAAGTTTTATATTGCAGTAATCTGACGTGTTAAATATTTCATTCATTAAGATTAACGACATATTGAGCTTAAATAGCTCTTTCTTCCTCCAAGTCGAGATTAATGCTACATGTCAACGATACTCTGATAAAAACAGTAACAATCATAACATTTGGACAGGTATATCAAAGCTGTCAAATTTAGCAAGAATAAGGTCCTGAACTATAGTTGTTATGTTCTGAGAATATTATTCCTTCAAGGTGGAAAAAACCTCTGAACCACCTTTAGACCTTTACCGGACAGTAATGATTTCCATTAAAGTACTGTAATGACTATGTTGGCAGTGATAGGGATAGGCACATTTTATCGAATATCACAGGGACTGACGTTCCGAGAAAGCAGGAACTACAGTACTATAAAACACTACAATGATTCTGCTGGAGTCAAGCAACATTATGAAATATTTACTAGCTGTGAGTGAAAGAGGAACTTCAATCATATTGGCACTGGACTCTGGAGGCAATTCAGGGAATCTTATGAATAAAAATGGATAAAGGGAAATACGCCATTTCCTGGCTTTAGCAAGCAAGGCTTTTGATATCAATTCACAGATTTTCAGATTAGCAAGATTGTGCTATATGGATGTAATTTGAATAAGCTCAGTATGTCTGAACATTAATGCAGAAAAAGACTTAAAGGAATATAATCTGATTATGATGGTATAGATTTATTGCACAGACCAGATCAAACCATGCTTTGCCATTTCCCTAAATCCAACCTCACCAGTCTGGAACATGTGTCTAAAATTTAAATTATCCAATACCTTCCAGTTGCTTGTGTTATGTCCCACTAATACAGCCCAAGTATTCAGCCACACTGATTCAAGTAGCTGGCTTATTTGAATCTTTAGGAATATACAACAAGTATATTTTGGTTTTAGAGAGTATAGAATAAGAATAATTACAATTTGGTGCTTAATTAGACAGAAAGTGATCTGGAATAAGTTCTAACCCAGACTTGAGATATCAAATAGGCCAGTGATGAAAAGAAATAAGAGAAATGTGGATGATTCCATAAAGTGTCACACATCACATGCTAAGAAATCTGAATGAATGAGATTGATCCTCTTTTTGCCAAATTTTGCTTTTCTTTGCAGGAAACTTGAAAAAAAAGTTACATGAAATATTTTTTCAGTTTCATTGAACTCACAATATTTTATAGTGAACAGTCAGAAATCCTTTGAAATCATTTGGAGATTTTGTTCATGTTGTATCTTAAAAACATCAATTAGTCAGGGTCATTATCTTAGGGGCCCTCTGATCATCGCTGTGGTCATATTATGTCTATTTTGTAACTCTTATCTTTGTTGGAGCTTCCAGTGCATGAGAAAGCAAGGCAAAAGTGAATAAACCAGAGAAATACAATGAACTCATGTCCACAGAATGCAGCAAACCTGTTAGGGAAGTCTCAGAGAAAAACAATTGTGGCTGAAATCTCAGAGTGTAACACTGGCTATAATTAGGTCTACCCTCACCTCAGTCCGTCAGTTCTCAGATGCACAACATCCTGCTTAAAGATCACCAGGACACCAGCGTTCCTATAAATAAATCATTAAAACTGCAGAGGTGGGTGCACATTAAATAGCTTTTAAAGTCTATATGTCCCCAGTCCTTTAGCCACCCATTTCTCTCTATTTGCCCAGTCATATTTTATTTACCCTTATCTTTTATTTAACTCATTCACACAGAGAAAGCAACAGTATGCTAATGCTATAAATTTTACCATCTGTGAAGTTCATCACCATCAGTCTTGTGAGGAAGGTCAGCAGGGAGCAAACACATTTTCTTCCATCTAAATGTGCTATTGCACTCAAGCATTGCCACACAAGTAAAATCCAATTGCGATTACATGTTATAATCAGACTTAACAAGTTTAATTCAAAATTGTAATAGCTACAATTATTTACTTGGAGAGCTCCTCTCTACAATTCCACAGGTCAGTACAATCACCGCTGTATTCTTGGTCTTAACATGAAGGAAAAACTTTTATGCCTTAAAACTTTTAAGCACCTCAGAGGAAACTGGTGGGGTTGATTTTCTGAGCCCATTTTGTTGTCCAAAAAAGTACATTTCTTTCTTTTTCTTGTCTGGATGATTCAACTTCCAGTGGAGCTATAGTGTAGTCAGACAGAGAATGATGTTTCACAACAGACTACAGACAAAAGTAAAAAGGAATAGCTTTGTAAATAGTATTTACTTCTTCCTGAATAAGACCTAATGTTGTTTATTTCAATTTTAATCTCATATTACATAAGTTATGGAAGTTTTGTTAGAGTTTTCTACACATAGGGCAGTTTGATTGCTTAAAAAGACTGTCCACCACAAAAAACAATACATTTATTTTCTCATTTTACCTGTAGTGCTATTTATCCATCTGAAGTGTTTTGGTATAAGTAGCTGAATTTTTTAGATATTGTCTACTTTCTTTCAAATTTAACAGAAATAGACGGCAGTACAGTAGAAAAGAGATTTTGCTCAAAATACATTAGAAAAATTCAACCACTATTTCTCCTTTAAGAAATTATGACCCAGTTTAATCAATAGACGTTGCTGTGAGCAGTTTGCCAAATGTCTGTTCTTTTAATTATCCACCCTAGTTTCAACTCATTTGAGTATCAAAAATAAACATCAGGTTTTCTGACTATCTGAATCAAAGAGCAAAGACTTCTGAAGCAAAAACACTGTTTGTTTATAGACAGGAAACAAATCCAAATGCATCGCAGCCCTATTCTTATATGGTGATACGTTGTTCAACAAGGTATTATTGCTCTCCTTTCACCTGCTCTGTGCAGCAAATGAATAAATTTCCTTCTCCGAGGGCTCAGTAGGCTCACCAATAATACATCACCATGAAATACTGTAACCACTGAAATCCACTGAACATCTGAGATTGATCTTAGAGCAGGAAGAGCGATGCTTCATTAACATATGTCTTTTCTGAACTCCATCATTATTGTGCGGTTCAACCTTTTCCTTGTATCTCTTTCACTGAAATATTAATGATATTCATAAATAAATAAATTGAGTGTTAACTTTTCTACCCTTATTTCTGATCATTCCAGGTAGCCACTGCAGTCTGACAGACTTACCTGCTTGAAAGCTTCTACTGTACTATGAATAAATGTGTAGAGCTGAGGCTTTCTGATTTACATACAGGCACCGATGATCTTATCAGGTGTCATTACCACGAATTATGCACCCTGTATACAGTATAAATGGAAATGGAGAACTATATCATACTGTAACCAAAAATACCTTCAGCTCAAAATTGACCTGCACAACTCAATATATTATATTTTATATAATATTTTTGTTTTAGCTGAAATGACAGCATTTAATGTGAGAGGAGTCACTTATAGTGCAAAACAAGGAAAGAGTTTCTCATGATTCTCAAGTCCTCCTCGGCTCTGCAGAGAATTTTAGGAGATTGTTTTGTTTTTGTTTTCCATTTTGGTTACATTTGCATCAGTAGGCAGCTGTTTTCATTATAAACACTCTAATCAACCATTATAGCCTACACTGCCATCCCAACATCAAACACTTTGGTTAATGTTGTGGGGATTAGAAGCTGGACATGCCATACAATTTAGACCAAACCAAAGCTGAAGGAAAGTGAATATTGGACTTAAGCTTCTAATGTCATTGTTGTTTTTAGTTTTTAGCTGACTCAAAAAACAAAAAGGTCACTTATTGGTGATTCTACAGTACATGTTAGGGATTATTTTTATTTATTTTAGTTATTTTAGTTGGAACAGGGATAAGAAGTGTTTAAAAGTGCTCCAAAACTAGAACCTATTTACAAATCTGAAAAGGCTCAAATTTGACTTTTCATAATTTGTTACAGTATTTCTGCCTGTAGAATGCAACAATGCTGTCTTTATCAAGAGTTTTTTTTTATAAATGCAGAAAAAATGCATTGTTCAATAATGCCAATAGTTTTCTTTTTCTTCTGTTAACCATGAAGTTGGAAAAGTAAAGTGATTGCAGCTTAAAATATCGGCAAATCTCCTGTCATTTTGAGGCCTTCAACAGTTTCCCATTCTTTGAAACTGCTTTACAAATCAAGATGATTCACCATATTCACCTTTCTTTTTTCAGGTTCAAAATGAACAAAGGACTTGAGCACAACTTGACTCAACTGTATGACAACTGGACATT
The DNA here is from genome assembly GCA_037577475.1 of Chaunax sp. Z400. Lineage (NCBI taxonomy): Eukaryota > Metazoa > Chordata > Actinopteri > Lophiiformes > Chaunacidae > Chaunax > Chaunax sp. Z400. The sequence goes on along the minus strand of CM075187.1, from coordinate 20,355,228 downwards.
TTACAACTCCACTGTGGAGTCCGTCATACCCAGGAACAACATCACCTATGTTGGATATTACCTGCATCAGTCATCCACAGCAGCTATCTTCATCGTGTCCTACCTGCTGATCTTTCTTGTATGCATGTTGGGGAATGGAGTAGTGTGCTTCATTGTGCTCAGAAGCAAAAACATGCGGACTGTCACCAACTTGTTCATCCTTAACCTCGCTGTGAGTGACCTCCTGGTCGGGATTTTCTGCATGCCCACAACTCTTCTTGACAACATAATTACAGGTGAGCGAGACATAAATAAGAAGCTTTCAAAGTGTTGTTTTATGCATAAGTACTGTAGAATGTTTTAGCCAAGCTGGCTGTGTGGTTGGTTATTACATGTACTCCTGTGTCCTGTGTGCATTCATGGTCTCCAGATGATGAAACAGTGACTTTGGTGAGTTTTTATCCAGTGCTGCTAGCAAGCTGGCATTCGCAGTTGTGACTGAAACAGGTCAACAACTACTGTATTGCTTTTCTATGAAATTTAGTAGACATTTAAGTCGAGCCCAGGATGAACTGTAACAACATAGTTGATACCTTGACTTTGGATTTGGTGTCACCAACAGGTCAATTCTGAGCATTTCTGTACAGATGTGAATACAGTGTGTGTGAACAACCACTCTGAGAGTGCAAGTGAGGTTGATGGGTGTTGAATTAAATGTGATAAAGTAATGTGAACCTCATGAGCTGAGCCTGAGATGTCCTTAAATAGCCACCGTACAGAGAATAAATCATTTTAATTTTCCTCTTGCGCCAGACTTGTTAATCCCTTCATTAACCTTGATCCCATATCTTTGACATCATTTCATTCACTGTGGAGCTGCCATTGTTTTTCAGTTTAAATTCATATTAACATGGACTGCTAAAGTGTACGTAGCCATCCAGAAGCATGAACCTTGTTATGATTATGTAATAACTTGTTGGGTTTTTTTCTTAGTAGTCTGTGGTGATGAAAAGTGAGAAAGCTCAGAGGAGCTGACTTTGTGATTCATGAAGGCAACAGTCGTCCCTGCATACATGAATACGACCAGGGCTTTTTTCACTCATTTTGCTCATAGGACATGATAGCTGGCTCTCCATGACAAATCTCATATGAGCGATTCATGTGAGATCAGACTCTTCATATAGGCTTTCTACTATAAAGTAGCTGCTGTGGTTTTTTTAATGGATTACTTAATATTTTGTGTTTTAAAACAAAAAATTCTAAAATTGAACCAAGAATTCAGGAAGTTTCCTCTCAACTGGCTAAAATCAAGACCATATACTTTTTCAGAAGATCATGAACTTGGACAAAAATGTATTGACATGCATTTTCAGGCTTTTTGAAAAGCGTGGAGAGTCAGTTAGAAAATATAGCAAAATAAAGCCCATCTCTCTTTGGTTAACAAAATGAATGTCAATTGAATGACTAAGGAATTTGCTGATTGCAGTGACTGTAGATCATAGTTTCTTAATCAACTTCAGAAATTGTTTTCATGATTAAATCTATCTAAATAATTACACTCCACATTATCCAACAATTTCAGGGATGAAACTCAATTTCACTCCGGTCCACATCAGCCGTTTGGCTGCCCTCAAAGGGCGAGTTGTAAATGTGAGACTATATAAATGTATCTACTTGTTATCATTGCAGAATTGCCTCTGCATTCTGTCATCATTGGTTCTGAAGTAATAAGTCTGGCAGAATGACCAGCAGATACTCAAGTGTGCAAATATTCACATACCTCCAGCTCACAGTCCCTCAAAAATGTAACACGATGTAACTGATGCTCAATGCTGCATTATTTTGCTGTAAATTGGAGAAAACATTATTTTGAGAATTCCGGCTGCCTTTTACTACTTTTTAAAAGACTTTTTGTTGCTCTTCTTGGTGGCTATTACTCTGCTTGTTGTTTGGTGTCAGTGTGCAGTCTATCACTGTCACAGCAACTATCACTACCTCATTACAAAGAAGATATGCCAGCTTGTCTCTTCACATTCACATCTCTCATTAAATTGCCTCCCCACTGCATCAGTTTTTCCTTTCTTGTACATTTTGATAGGCTGCTACTGATAACATTTCTTGCTAAAACCAATGCATGAAACGGCTATATGATAGTATAGAATTATATTGTCCTAATCATATTCTTTTCTAGCTTGCATGAGCCACACAAAAAATGAGGTGCTGACCCGTCCTGCTAATCATGAGTTTGATACAATGAATCTATTGCTCCTTCCCAAGAGAAGCAAAAGAAAAGAGTAACTAGTCATTAATGTGGGAAATGTTAGACCCTGACAAGTGGACTTCAGAATCCATCAGAAAGCTTTGTGTGATTTATTTCCCTGCTGTGCTGACATAAAAAAGGATGGACAGCTTGCAGATGGAGAGCTTGCAGCTCTCAGTAAACACAATTGAAAATGTATTCATGCTGCGCTAGGTTTTTTTTTTTTGTTCAGAATCATCTTGAACTTTAAAATAATCTATTCAACAGAAATCAAGAACCCCTTCGAGAGGACACTGATTGTTGTACTGTGTTGACATACTCTGCATTTCCTTTTTACCAATGCTGTATACTGTTCATGAGCTCACAGTATGGTGGAGATGGTGTCAAAATTGGTGAACTCTCCTGTAGAGTCCCATTAAACACTAAATAATCGATTAAAAAAAAAACTATGTCATTTTCATCCTCCTATAATTTTTGGAACATTCGAAGAACCATATGAGTGCCATTTGGTGTTGGAAGGCAGGGTCATCATGAAATGTCCCATCAGAAAACCCTCTTGTTGGTCTCTTTGGAAGGCAATTGTTTTTATTTATGAATTAGTTGATGTTTGTCAATGACCAAAGTGTTGATCAGGGGGAAATTTTGACCTTCTGCTGGTGCTAAAAGATAGGCTGCAGCTCAGGAGGTAGAGATGTCGTCCACTTATCAGAAGGTCAGTGGCTTGATCCCCAGCACCAGCATAAAAGTGTCCTTTAGCAAGATGCTGAACCTAATTTGCTCCCAGTGGCTGTTCCATTGCTGTGTGAGTGTTTAATGAATTCTTATCTCTCCAGATGAGCAGGTGGTGCCTTGCATGGTAGCCTCTGCCACCACTGTATGAATGTTTGTGTGAATGGGTGAATGATGGCATGTGATATAAAGTGCTTTGAGAGGTCAATCAGACTAGAAAGGTGCGATATAAGTACCGTCCATTTACAACAATTAGAGTAGCAGCGTCTCGCAACCCTACAGCCAGACATCATCAATATGAATTACACCCAACTAGGGATACAGCTCAAATATAGTATCATTATTTATAATTTCTCCAAAAATGTTTTGTATTTCTATTTAATAATAATAGTTTAATACTGGTGACTTGTCCAGGGTGTACCCCTATTCATAAATAGTAGTTTATGATATCACTAAATATAATTGATTTGATTTCATTGCACCTTAAACGCATTTATCCAGATATTTACTAAAAATTACAACAACAAAAGAGAAAAAAAAAAAGAATCCTGGACCTGCATCCAGTTCCAAAAACAACCTCAAAATCTAAGTAACTCTTGTTTGGCCCAACACCCATCCTATAAAATTTCATAGAAATCTATTGATAACTTTTTGAGATATCTTGTACACAATCAGACTGACATTCAGACAGACAGACGAACATGAGTTATCACACAATGCCAGCCCAAAAACTTAAGTAGAGGTACCTACAAATGCAACCTTTTTTATTAGAAATTGTAATTAAAATAAACGCCTTATTTCAAATCAAATTTTGCTCACCAAGTATATTCCTAACTTTTACAAAAACACATTCATAATGTCAAAACAATTAAATGATGCTTCCTGTTTTGTTTTTTTTACTATCCACCTCTTTGCCTAAACAGTGAATTAAAAGGCTTTATAGCTCTTCTGAATGGTATTGAGATGTTTTTTTATTCAAAGCACAGCATGTGTCTGTTCTAAAGGTTCCACAGGGTCCAGAGCTTGTCATATTAGAAACTGTTCTGAAACTGGCAGTGAACTGGAAAGGAACATCAAACATTTCTGAAGCACTGAGATTTCACAACAGCCCAGTATGCAGAAATAATACTAATATTATGAATTATGCTAATCAAATTATATTTAATTAGGGTTAATCTGACAAGAGATTTTCAGTGCTAAAAACATTATGATTTGGTAGAACAAGAAAACTGTGCCTTGCAGTCAACATTTGAAGGTCTGTGCTAAATCGTGTGAAGTGAAATCATTCAAGTTGAGATGTTACTGTAGTGTTGTGGAAACTTGTTGTTGCACTTTAAGTGCACATTTACTATAGGGACAAAAACCTTTGGTATCTACAGCTCTGCCCACTTTGCTACTCTACACTCTTCCTCTTCCAAAGATATATGACTGAGTTACCAGTAACAAGAACACCAAAGAGCAAACCACAAACAATAAAACGTGTATTTCTCAGTGTTGCCTTTCTTAGATGTTTGTGCATTTGTGCAGTTTGAAATGAGAATATTGTTCCGACATTCATCTACTGAATGCGGACAGCTAATCTGAGCTCACCATAAACTGGTTGACAATGTGTAGCAACTGGAGTCCAATTTTGAAACCGGTTTCATAGCTGTGCTAAATCATTAATCTTACGCATGCGTGACATTGAGACTTGAAATCTCTTGCCCACACATTTCAAGTAGTTAAATATTTCCATATTAATTTATTCTGGTTTTCTGAATGAGTGAGAAAAGAGGATGTGCTTTTAAGCAGCAATTTATATTTAAGGCACATTAACCCTAGAACAATAACGTCGGGTGATTTTCACCAATGCAATTGTGGTCACGTGATTTTCATTGTGTTGCTGCTGTCTGAGTTGCGTGGGTCCTTGGGTAGCTTCAGTCTGCTCACTGACGTCATCGAAGGTAGGCGTGTTTCCCTGCTCCCATCCCTGGTTTTTTCAACAGGCACTTGTTCGGGTGATTTTCACCCGACGTTAGTGATTGAGAGTAAAATATTTTTTTCGGGTGGATTTTACCCAACGTTAGTGTTTGTGATTAATAAGATCAGGCGTTCTTATTAATTTTCAAGGGTAACAACGTTCAGGCCCGCCATATTTATTGCCCCATATCATGCACAGCTATCATCCTGTCACAGGCTTGGTGACTCTGGCATGCCAACAAGTGAGTAAAACATAGCTAAGGCTGTGGAAGAAAAACCAAAAGGTGGCCACTGTGTGTGTTCTATGGCATGATGAACGCTGGTGTGATAAACTTGTGGATCATACACAAGGAGAATGCCATGAAGAGAGGTGACAACCAAATGAAGAGGAGGCAGTATATGCAGGCTTTGGCACTGGCACTCATCAAGCCATGGGCAGAGCAGAGGCTCCCCTCTTCAAATCTGTCACGTCAGCTCAGAATCCTCATCTGTAGCGTGTGGGACATCCCTACCCCTGGCACTCCTGCAGGCGAGGCAGGACCAGTGGCAGCAGAAAGCAGAGGTCCCTCAGTGAGGTGTGCTGACTGCCCCACAGGCTCGGACAGGAAGACACGACACAGGTGTCATGTCTGCCGTCAACCGGTGTGTCCTCGCCACTACTACCCTGCCTGTACCGACTGTATGTAAGGCATAAGGTAAGTTAGAGTGGTCCTGGAATTTGCATGTAATCCTTATTTAGTGTAATGGTTATGAATAAATATCACTTAGTGGTAATTTCCAAGGGAATTCATATGGTCAAAAAACTTTTTAGTCAGCTGGTCATTTTTCCCCTCTCAAAAAATGCCATTCGTTGTTTATCTCTCCCACAGTTGTCAGTGATGCAGGGAGACTGTGCCTTCACCGGACAAGGCTCACATGTCCCAGGAACAGGGGGACCGAAGAACAAGTTCCCAGTGCCATTTTTTTTTTTAGGAATTTTTCATTAACGATTCCCTAATTTTTCACTAATTTTAGAGCCTTTTTATAGGGTCCCCCCCCCATGATACTTTTTTTCGTTTTATGAGACGTATAGGGGAAAATAGAAGAAGAGTACTTCAATTTGCCATGTATTGTTGTACTTTAATATATTTTGATGAGAAGTATTTTTTATCTGGTATATTATATCGGGTAAAATATACCTGACGTTAGTGATGGTGTTACTAACTGTAAAGATGTACTAACTGTAAAGAACTGTAAAGGTGTTACTAAAGAGCCTCATTAAATTGCTACTTACAACTTTATGTTGTAGCGTCATTCATTAGTCATTCTGTCGCCCAAGTATGTTATGTGGGCATGGCCACATGCCGAGACAGATGTCGCAGGAGGGAAAGAGAGAGCACCACCAGTCATCCCAGGTCACTGCCATTCACTGGATATGGAAGACCAAGAAGCAAAGGATCAAGGCAAAAAGAAAACAAAAAAACAGCACTGAGTTGAAAGTCTGAGATCTGAGCCCAGTGGGAGAAAACAGAGAAAGTAACACATAGACCAGAGGGTCAAGTTGAGTCAGTCTGAGGTTTACAAAAAGGCACATGAAAGCCTCAGAGTGTACCATGTGAGACTGAAGTAACTCAGCTGCAACATGAGGCAGAAACTGGGCAGATCTCCTACTCTACCAGGGAGCTTGCCGATGACAGCCTAATGCTGTGTGGTGCTTTTAAGTAGCAGGGGGTAGAACACACACACACACAGCCAATGAAATGTGACCAACACTGAATCAGACTTTAAGAGGACAGAAATGGGGAATGTATATAGCTGGAGAGGGGGCATCACTCACACAATCACTGCTCTTCATTGCCTTCAAAGCAGTGATTTCAAAGGAACTTTAAAACTCTTCTTGACATGTATATCAATGGTGATTTCCTCTGCCTCATGGTGGTTCATGTTGTTGAGGCAACCCAAGATGGAAAATCAGTTCCACAGAGCATTACTGTATGTGTGTCTCCCTACCACTTCTTTCCTATGCTGTCACATGGCGTCTTTTGGTCTGAGTGGAAAACTAACAATCTGCCATTGTCTTCTAAGGGAAGCTTTCATCTAATGCACCATTAGGATGTTTGAAGTGCACTAATGCTTAACTGGAGATGAGGTGGGAAGTCATCTGTAGCTATGCAGATTACTCCCCTGCAATTTGTGAAACGTCCCAAGGAGATGAAAGCGGCACACCCTTAAGTTTTCTCCATCTACAGCAATCGGTTTTTGTTTTTTTTACAGATATTGTGGACAATGGAAGCGCATATAAGTACAATAACTTCTGCAATGAAGAAAAACACTTTTGGTGCACACTTTTTCATCCGCATGTTGGCGGACAGAAATGTAAAAGCTTGACAATCCCTGTGGGTTGTAATATCTGACATGCAGTTTTGTAGGCAGCTCCAGATCCAGAGCCGTAGGCCCTGATGATCTGTGTTCTCTGCCCGCACTGAGGAAGACATTTCTATAAGAGTCTGCTTTAGGTGCAGGTTTCTGTTTTGACAAAGGATTTGCATTTCAGCATAATACTGACAAAAGGAAAATGGGGCTGCATGTGGAGAAAAGAAGAGAAAACATGACAGGCAAAACTGTGGAGCTGAAATTTCACCTTATTCTTACTAACACCATCCAATTATCTAGTACAGGCATCATCCCATTAAATTCCCACTTCTACAATCTGCTGGTCACAGAGAGAGTTATTTAGGGTTGAGCACTTCATCACATTATTTACATAATTTATAAACATTTAAAATCACATTGAAGAAACACCCACATATCCCTTTAAATATAGATCAATCTGTCTTTGGAATCTCTAATGGATTCTTTACCTTTAAGCTTCTAATTGGACATGCAGGTAAACATTTCAGTTGTGTTGCTTCATGGCAGCTGGCAAGAGAGTCTCACCAGAGACAGATTTAAAAAGGAGTGGTCGAGGCCAAGACACCTGACTGCCCCCATGTCAATACTGGAACATACATCAGATATCTGGTCTAACCATAACACCAGAATTAACACATCAGACTCCATGAGTAGAGACAGAACCTTAGAGCTATTAGGGGGAAAAAAAAAAAACTTAAGTGTTCTCAGTCGGCTGCAATCTTTACCACTGACGTAAACGTAGTGCTTGATGTATCCTCCTACGACTGGTGACTAGGAGACAGCTTACATGCAGACTTTTCTGATGAATACTGTCCACATAATTATCCATGAGCATTAACATTGAAGTGGGCTGCTTTGTGGTTCCCTGAGATACCGCGCCACAACCTTCACTCTCAGTCCTCCTCTTCGGTTCTCCTGCCGAATGCAGCAGGCAGCATAATGCTCTCCGACTGTAACCACTGTCCAAACAAAATCTTGCTAGCCTTGTGGAGCTTCATTGGGGCTGTTGAAAAAAAAGCCCAACACGAAACGCTGTGTCTGCAGTCTGTGATTATTTTGAGTCTGCGACAAAAAGACACAACACTGTCAGCACCTCTGCTACTGGCCATGATTATGTACTGCTAAGAAAGGCAATGCTCACCTTTAAGACACTTAGATATGATATCAGTACAATCCCCTCCTACACACCAGTGTGTGTTGTTGGTATGAATCTGTGTGAGGCAGTCAGAATGAAAACATGAATTTTGTTCTGTCTTGTTGTCTTGGCGATAAATTAGCTGAATGCATCTTTCTTGTCTCTAGGATGGCCTTTTGGAAGCCTGGTCTGCAAAATGAGCGGCATGATTCAAGGGATCTCCGTGTCAGCATCTGTCTTCACTCTGGTCGCTATTGCTGTTGACAGGTAACGTGGCTGTATTTTACTATTACTCCTACACAGTAAAACACAATGTGTCTCACAGTGTAATACAAGCCTGAATTTTACCACAAAAAGGGATTTGTAAAGAAAACAGGTAAAACCATATGTGATTCAATTTTTTTAATTCAAGGTTTACTTACTTTCTTTTTTCCCAGAGCTTTCATTCCTATCTCATGACCTTCTTCTGCGAATGGAGGATATGATGAGAAGCTCCAGAAAAGCTAGAAACCAATTTGGCTGTCAATCAAAAATAGAAAAATCATTTAATTCCTTTATATTAATGCAAAATATAGATACAAGAAAGATAAAATGTAGGATTGAAGCTCATTCGTTGCTTTAAGGAAGCTATATTTTACAAAATCAGCAAACAGTCTTTCCTTTATCCAAAATTTATCCATCCTTGGTGTCCAGTTTGCTGTCATTATTATTTTCCCCACCTTTCAATAGCAACACAGCAATTGCCTGGGTTACAGTACTTGCAACAGCAAGGCATGCAGTGGGTCAGATTGAGTGTATTTTAAAAACATCCCCCGCAGGAGTGAATGGTAAGGGCTTATACATTAATACACCAAGACCTTTTTTAATTAATTCATTATCTTCATTATGTTGGCTGCAGCGAATCCCAGCCAGTCCTAATAACAATAGTATATTTTTAGCTCACAGGTGTGTTCCCAGGGTGACAAATAAACCTCCCTGCTCAACTCAGTACAATTTATTAGTAGGAATAATAAATATACATCTGACTCTGACATCTGATTTCAATCAAAATACTGATATTTTTAAAGCAAAAAATAGCTCATGAGAAAATAGCAAAAATGTCCAATTTCACACTGCTAAGAAATCTTGAAAAGCAAATCAGTAGCAAAATCAAGCCACTTGTTCTTTAGCCTGTTTATCTTCTATTCCGACGCTCATCAAGACAGATTGCAGAGCTTCTTTCGAACGGTCATGCTGAATTGACCAATTGCTGTTCATCGAGATGACAGCAATCCAGTGTAAATTCTTTTTAATCACTCTGTCAATCTTCGGAGGAGGCTGCAGAATCTCACAGAGGGGAAGTACAGTTTGTCCTAACAAACATGCACATTGTGTTTAGTTACAACAGCACTCCAAGCTGTAAAATGCCAGCTGTTTAGCTATTTGATCATTGCCTGGTCCTCAGACACTAGACATGCAGCCACATCACTCTGTCACAATTTGAAGTGACTGGAGGGTGTCTGGACCGCTGGCAAAGACAGATGGAGTTTGAAATGCTTTGACATCCAAAACTCAAAGTCACCTTATATATCTTTCAGATGGACGATTAGAATTTGATTTCAGTGGCAAAACTCAAAGTCACCTTATATATCTTTCAGGTAGACGATTAGAATTTGATTTCAGTGGCAAAACTCAAAGTCACCTTATATATCTTTCAGATGGACGATTAGAATTTGATTTCAGTGGGAGAGGAGATGAAGAGCTCTCTGACATGCATAAGCCAGATCAGTTTATCCTAATGTGACCTACTATCATACTGTGCCATCATCATTATCGATTACACAGTTATTCTAAGTAGTATAGTGGGATGACAGAGGTTTGACATCATTTAGTGGCCAACACAATTCTGTTGTTGTGGCCTTGTACCCATGGGATCACACCAGCCAGGGACATTTCAACAAGTTGACGCTCTGACCTATGAGCACTCAGTAGCCACTGCTACATTATTACATAAGTACTCATGTACTGTGGTACATGTACTCATGGGTCAGGCTGCAGCCATCTTCAAACTCGACCTTTTAATCTGAGCCTTTAGTGTCATGGCTCCACACCTGCACTTACCTCAGAAGTAAGGAGTAGGTGGTAGTAGGTGGACAGGATGATTAAAACTACGATACAGTGATTGTTATGACCTGGCTCAGATGGCCACAACAACAAGGAGACACACCATGTGGAAGCAGTTAACAAAATACTTTATTTAACCAGACTTAAGCAAATTAGACCAAATTAAAGAATTAGTTAAATTAACTATTTACAGGTGAGCCATCAGTAAGTCAGTAGTGTAAGGTGTGCATGAGTGGAGTATGTGTGTGAGGATGTTGTAAGGTGCAAAACATAATAAAACTTCAACACAACATAACAAACCAAGATGTGGTGTGCCTGTGGGAAGAGCCGAGGGCAGCGAGCAGAGCGACGAAAAGCAGAGAGAGACATTAGACTGAAGCCGGCCTTTAATAAACTGGAACCTGAGCACCACAGGTGTTCCATATCACTGAATCACCTATACCTGCAGGAAAAGGCAGATTAGTAACATATCACAGAGAACCCAAGGGGTCATAACAGTGATCCACAGCTTAAAATGAATATGGGCCAGGGCCATAAAGTGAGGGGGCCAATGGCAACCTACTTACCCCACCCAGCTTGTTTGTATAAAGTTTTATGTAGTGTAGCTTCAGGACAACATCGTTGTTGTGTTGTGACACCGTCTCTGCACAAAATCTGCCTACAGACAGACCGACATAAGCACTTCGCAAAGTCCTCCAAACACCCTCTATACTTATTCCTACCAGACCATATTTTGCCATGATCAATACACACACTGAAATACAGAGATTCACAAGATGAAAATAAAACCAGCTATGCTCTGTGTTTCCTTAGCAATTCATCATCATTAAGCAAAAACAACTTGCTGTGTCTCTGCGGTCTCCTAAAAACACCAACAGGACCGTGTGGAGTTCGACATGGGCATTAATGAGATCATTTGTAATGCTAAAGCCAAATCATTTGTTTGTGTATTTGTTTTCATTTTATCGTTATTCTCTTCCATAAATACTTTCCCGCACTGTTTTGCATATAGAGTGCATGCCTTTATACATGTGTCCCTGACAACATCCCCTCCATGTAATTAGAGCCTGGATTTGTCCCTTTATCTATCACGGTAACTAAAGCAGATTAAATGTCTACATGCATCTTTCTTATCCAGTCTTTTTTAATCCTTTTACAGGTTCAGATGCATTGTCTACCCATTCAAGCAAAAGCTCACCATATCCACAGCTACGTTGATAATAGTCATTATATGGGTTCTGGCCATATCTATTATGTGTCCCTCTGGGGTAATGCTACAAGTGACCAAGGAGCAAACCATTCGGGTGTTACTGGGCTATGACAACAAAACAAGCCCTTTTTATTGGTGCAGAGAGAACTGGCCAAACCAGGAGATGAGGAAGATTTACACCACTGTCCTGTTTGCAAATATCTACCTTGCTCCTCTTTCCCTCATCGTGATCATGTACGCCCGGATTGGCATTACGCTTTTTAAAACATCAGTCCCAACAGGAGGGAAGCCAGGCCGTGACAACCGCCACACCGTGTCAAAGAAAAAGCAACGGGTGATTAAAATGCTTCTAATTGTTGCGTTGCTTTTCATCCTTTCCTGGCTGCCTCTCTGGACCCTCATGATGTTGAGCGACTTTGCCAGCCTGACTGAGCAGCAGTACAGAATCATCAACATTTATATTTACCCCTTTGCCCACTGGCTAGCCTTCTTCAACAGCAGTGTCAACCCCATCATCTACGGTTTCTTCAATGAGAATTTCCGCAGAGGATTTCAAGCTGTGTTCAAGTTCAGCCTGTGCACGGAGGATGGACAGCGGAGGAAGACCTACTCGCACAGGCTGCAGGGAAACTCTGTGCTCCCAGCTAATAATGCACAAACCTCTCTAGAGCCTATTTCTCTCAACAGCTTAGATAAGAACACTTCCCGGCGAACCAACCATGTCACTGAACAGGACTTAGTTATGGAGGACCTGGAGAAAGCATCTTGCAGCAGTGGGGGTGTGACAGCAGTGTCTATTTAAGGAGGCACATACAGACGTTCTTCTAATTAATGAGCAAAGGTTTTCAGATTTGAGAAAATTGCCCTTATCTTTGAAACTTAATTCTACTGAGCCTAAGTAAAGCACAAGACTCACCTTAATAGGTTTTAGAAGCTGACATTTATGTGAAATTTGCCAATATAATTCTTTTTTAAATCAGTAAAGAGCAAGGACAAAACTGGAAAACACCACATGTGAAGTATTAGTATTAGTAGTGAATTTATTGTTTTGACTGTCCTGCAACTCAATTAATGCAGCAAGCTACCTCACAGTGTTTGCTTCTGAAACAAATATATGTCTGAAATGAACTTTTACTTAACTAATTTTAAAAAAAAGAATAAGCATTGTGGTCGTTAAACGTTACCACCTTTAACACAGACACTGTGCCGTATTAAAAATGGTATCAGGTTGCCCTGTTGGGACTGTAGCTCTTGACAAAAGGAAGACAAATCATACTCAGTTAGGATTGGCTGATATTGCATTGATAACAGGCTACAGCCCTGCTTCAAGACAGACCTGTATATACTGTAAAACCTGCATGTATAATTGTATAAAGAAGAATCTACGTGCTATGATGTTTGCAGAGCAGATTTCAAAGATGAAGTTATTTAGTGTCCTTGTAGATTGAAAGAATGAAGGGAACAAACTTTGACCCTGTCTTCACTACTATTGAGAATCAGTAGTGCTTAACACAGCACCTCAAGAGTCACAAGGCTTTAACACCAGCGGGACAATCTTTCATGAATCCTGGTTATGATCATCAAATCTCTGCTTTTCAGTCTGGAAAGTTGGAACGTGTCCCTGTGTTTTTCTGTCCGTGTCATAGGATAAACTTGTATCTGCTAAGGGGTTACTCGACAGGGGTGATACTGCCCTTTAAAGGGCATTCACAGAATGTCAGGGGCTGCTAGAGCCAATGTTTTTTTTATAAAGCAGGCCTTGAGATGTTCCTGGAGGGCATTTGTGTGAGGTGAGTTTATACCAAAGATTCACACCATGACAAATTTAAACTGGCAAGGAATGTGGTCAGCAACATTTTACACCAGGTGACAGGTGGTTGAAAAGGTACATGTGGATTCATATGAGCCAGTCGGTGCATCAGTACAAGCTCTTATACTTTCCTCAAACCTGCAATCATAAATTAATTGTATACTTTGCTATTATTATAATTAAAAGTCGAATGGGACATGATGGGAGACAACGATCACTGTCCATGGACATTATGTCCATGTGCTCAGTTTTTGTTCGCCGGTTTACAGACTAACTGTACACTATAGATAAGACCCATTTCTCACTCTTTATTCATCTTTTGCCTCTTTTTGACACAGCAGATGAAATGGATTGAAATGATTTGGACGTCGAGTACCATGAGAATGGTAGGTCAGCCCTACAGAAACATCCTGCTTTTTCTGCCAGTATAGCCTCAGACTTTTATCTTTGCAAGCTGCACCAATGCTCTCTTTTTGTTTGGTATTATTCTTGATTGCCTGTCGTTTGTGATTAATAACGTGAGCTTATCAAATTTAAATGACAAATTTCTTACTGTTGTTGTAGTTTAACCCTCCAAAATATATTTTCTATTCGTGTTTGCTCACTATCATGATGTTCCAGTTGTCCATTTAAATTATATATGTTATTTGGCATTAAATGAGTTAAATGGTTAATATTCAAGGAAGACAATCAGCCTATGTTTTAGGGGCACACTGGTCTACTGTTCTACAAAATTCCCCAGTAAATTTCAACACTGTCATTTAAACTCTTACTCATTAGAATTAAGCAACTACAGCACATGAGGTCTGACAGTATGCCGATTACTAAGACTCATTACACTGACTAATGAGTTAGGCTAATTATGCCTTGGTGTGCTGTTGGCCACCAGGGCAGAAGCTTTGGAAACAGTTCCTTGAAGCAGTTTACATTTGTAAATATTACTCAATAAATGTGTAGATTTAAGATTTATGTCTGAGTCAACTTGCAACAGTCTGTACAGCAGTGTCCATCTCACTGGCATTTTTCAGTCTCTGTGGCCCACCAATACATCACAATAGCATACATGTTAACTTATGAAAAGCCCTTTGCATCTCAAAGTCCCTTTGGAAATTCATTAGCTTTCTTAAAAGAAAATACAGTTACCACCCATGTTGTCAAAACTGCATTAGTAACCTAACTGTGTCACACAGGCTGGACTAGTGGTTGAGACGGTGGACTTGAATGTTTTGCTACTTTTTGTGTTCATTTAAAGCTTTTCTTTATGTGTTACATTTTTTATGGATTTTGGGGAAATCTTTAAGATTTTCAAGTCAAATCTTAGAGGTGAACATCCGATGAGGTTGATATGTATGCTATACTAAACCCTAAACATGGCTCTGATTGGCCTGAACATGTTTCCAACCAGGGAAAACAGCCGTCATATGTAGAGAACAGAACTGTGTCTGCATGCCTCTCATTAAGTTAATTATAAGGTTTGGAACACGACTAAAAGAATCCAGTAAATCTGGCGTCAAACCAGTGACATACAATGTAAAAGGAAGTATAAACGCTAACAGAAGTTGCTACAGTATATATATATCTCATTTTAGGTTTAATTTGCTTATAGTAAATAAATGCAAAAAAAGTAAAGTAATGTCTAATGTTTGCTGGTGTTAAAATGCAAGAACCTTCCATCATAATGTAAAGCTAAGTGATAGTTATTTTGTGTCGGTACAGTACGTTAAAATACCTCACCTTAGCCATTAAATTTAGGATTTCTTTATCAGATCATGAATGTTTATTGTTTATTTAAACTGTGCACATAAATGGACAGGGGCAAATCATAACTTTATTATTATTATTATTATTATTATTATAATTATCAAATCAGGTTTGAAAACGTTCTTGTGCAGGAAAAAGCAGAAAGCTATGATTATATTGTATATAAGCCAGCTATTGACAAATTAATTTTTGTTGATGCTTTTATTGTGAAATCTGCTCTTTAACCATGCATAAGGTGCAATGATGCTGAATTATTTATTTATGATTTTCTCATGTGCCTGTTATGAATGTACCGTGTAAATATCAGATGACAAGAAGTGTTTTGCTGTTATTTTATTTTTGTCTCTCTATGAAAATTCTTGTGCACTTAATGAGAAAAATAGGGCTTGCCTTGGCCCCAAAGCAAGTGTTGTCTGCTGTAAGTATATGTTACTGAGTCTAAAACCTAGATCACAAGTGATGTAACTCTGTCTTTGTGAATGAAGTATTATTAAGGAACCTTTGCTTCAAATGTTTTTTACCTACTTTAAATCTCTGCTGTTGGTGTGTCTCTTTATTTATTTTTTATAGAGGGGCCCATTTTGAAAATTTGTATTACAAAGATGTACAAGCTATAAAACACACACCCACATGTTCATAAAATAATTATGTAAAAATATACTTGACATGTTATACAGTACGATACTGCTATGATACACTCGCTGGCTAGCTCATCTATTTTTCTAAAATGACAGTGTGCTAGTGAGCTATTCCTATAAATAAGTACTTTCACACCCAGGTTTTGATAAGTCTGATAAACTCTGCTGCAATAGAAATAATGTCTTTTATGTTTCTTAGAGCAACAGTAGCAGGTGGCATGAGCAGACTGAAAAGGGCAGCACTTTAAACTACATGAATGTAAATATATGCAAACAAACTATCAATTGTTCAGAGGAAGGCTGTATGTTCAAACATGCAGCATATGAAGAGACAAGAAGATGCAACCTGCCACAGTATATAAGAAGGAAATAGCTTCAGAGATGCAAAGATGCAAGTGGCTAAAGCTGAAGCATGAATGTTAAAACTCAGAAAAAGATAATCTGACTGTGGTTGAGACTTCATTTAATGACAATTTGTTTGCTTCACCTAATTATCAGTTTTCCCTCATTAATCAGTGCCAAATCAGAGAGAAAATTCCTAACGTGTATTGATAGGAGCAGTGACATACTATAAGCTACACTACTATATTTTATCATTGAACATGACATGCACATTGTGCCAAGAGGAAGTAGCAGAATCATAAGGTTGTAAAACCATACAGCCTTTTCTAAAAGCTGAAAATGTGCCATACAATATCTACAGTATGCATCTCTGACAACTTTTAATGTTGTCAGTGTCTGTCTACACCAGCTCTGTTGTTGTTTCAGTATTCACTGGAAAGTGGAGCCTCTGTTCTTCACATTGTTGTGTGTTACAGACAGAAATACACTTTCAGTACAGGGCGTTATTTGGTCATGACAACCTTCTGTTGTGTCAAACCTTCTGTGCAGTAACTCTTTTTAAATTTCAGTAAAGCTAATATCACATTACATCTCACCCGTTGATTAGCTGCTGTAAATATCTGCTGTAAATATCTGTAAATGTGAACAACTGCCAGTATATTCTCATATTCAGAGAACAGGGAAGGACTGCACAGAGGTTCAGGCCATTTCCCTTCCTTGTTTTTCTCTTTCTATCTGTAATTAAGAAAACAAAGAAAATTTTTAGGTGTGTATGCAGGAGGTTGTTTTTTTTTAAAGTAATGAAATTATTAAAAATAAACCTTAAGTGAACTGCCAGTAAATACAGTCATTCATATACGTTATTAAGTGAACTATACACTTCCGAGAAGTGAGCTGCTCTGGCAAAAGCACACTGAATGTGTAAAAAGACACACATATGAGACACTTTAGTCATTAACCCATTGGACCCACACAAAATGTCAGCTTGAAATGCAGCAGATGGTCTCCAGCTGCTGTGACTCAGCCGGATGCTGCGTACATGGGCTGCAATTGTTACTGTTGTGTGGAGGATGTGGAACGCTTCAGCTCGAGAGTTGTGCAATGTGAAAGCTTTTAGGAGTTTGTGAATTGACAATATAATAGAAATTACCACAGGGACCACAAACTTGGCTCTATACTGCACTTACACCCTTGTTCTTTGTACTCAGAAAATCTTCTAAGCAATGTTAATGCATCTAGCATCGAGACCTTGATGTATCCCCTGAAAAGAGTCCATGCCTCTCTTTTAAGTTAGTCTCTGTGATGTGTTATCACAGGCCGTAACGTGACCCTGATTTTACCCCTTTTAAAAGAGACGGGTCACATTGAATCCTGCTACTCACTTTGTGTGAGTGCTACTCTCTATTATGCCTTCTGAGAGATTTTATGTTCCTGTGATTTTCTGGATGACTGTCCATCTGGGAAGTTTGTTCATATATCCTGTTTATAATTAGGTGCAATTCCTATAGGCTACTTAGCCTACTGAGTGTATCTGTGAGTGTTGTTATGTATGCTATGTAAGTGTTTGTGGGCCATACAGAAGGTCATGGTTGCAGTTTGATAGCATTTAACTGAATCTACTGTACATCGGTATCAAATCTGAATTATTCAGAATCCACTAAATGTAGTTTGGTTTAGAAATGGCAATCAGAAGAATCATTTACAAACCTAATTTGGCTTAAAATCACCACAAGGTAATGTTAGTTTGTTATCATACCAAATATAAGTCCCATATTTAAAGGGAAGTAAAGGTTTTTTCATATTCAAAAATCCAAAACTGCTTTATTATCATTTTTATAGAAATATACTAATATAGGCCTTTAATTTTTTTAGGTCACAAAAAAAAAGAAGAAGAAAGAATCCGAGTATTAAACCAACCATACAATGCCAACTTTCCCCAGCTAAAACGTTTGATACTCAAAGCTTAGAGCACTTCAGTCAGAATTCATCAGTTCTGGGCTGGGCATTCAGCTCTAGTCACCACTTCACCTTCTATTTTTTATTTGTACAGTAACACAAAAAATAAAATCATTAAAATGCAAAAACATTGCTGTCCTGATTCGTAATGCTCTGTCTGGATTTAAATCAGACATTTTTTATTGATTTATTCCTGCCAAAGAAGTCGCAGACATGCACAGTGAAGTTTAAGGCACTGCAAGATTCAGGAAGGCATTCAAGACATTGCTTGTGACACATTCAGCACAAACTGACACTGCAGTATTGAATGTAATGATTTTGTACATTTTTGTGCCTGCTGTAAATGTAATTACTGTGAACTTCTCTTTGGGCATCTAGAGACTTTAGTACTTCTGTGTAATCTGCATGTAGATATCTTGATTACAAGCATGTGTGTTTTTTGTAATGTGATCTCATGGGATGGCGTACAAATAGTGTGGCACTTTTTAAGAATATTTTGTGTGTAGTGTCACAAATTTGAAGCTTTCCGCATTTCACGTAACACTGTCCTCATTATAGATTTGAGCATATGAAAGGTCAAATCCAGATCACCTGGTTTGTCTTGAAATAAGTTGACTTATTACAGGGTTGACATAAGTTGACATAAGCATGACATATATTTAACACTGATCTCCTGGATTAAAGTCCTGTGTTTATTTGACCCATCCCTCCATCCAGCTTAATGTGGATGGCGTTAGATGGAATGTGAAAAGCAAAAAATGTGTCGTGATGACACATCAAATGACTGTGGCCACTTTTTTGTCTGCACTTACATGTGCTAAATAATAAAATAAAAAAATATTTTAAAGATTTATTTTAGGAACACGGATGCTGATTGCATTAAGTGAAATTGTGGATTTCCATAGAAATGAGGGAGGAAAGGGGGGCTATTCATCACATTATCTATTACCTCTATTATTGTCTGGACACTGCAAGAGTTATAGTAATAGTTTTAAATTGTTAAGAAAGGCTTGTTAAAGCCACTGCTTTGTGGCAATAGTGGAATAATGACTATGTTCTTAGCACATCATCTAGAAAGAAAGGGATTGTGAATCTTATAACTAGAAGTTTTAGAAGGATAAGAACTGCTGTGCCTCTGGGAAAAAGCAAAAGTTCCACAATCGAACAAAATTTCAAACACAATTCTCTCCAGATCCCTGATACAACAATGGCTTTGTGACAACAAGCTGCAGGGCGCTGTGTTTGTGGGACAGGTTGTTTAGGGACAAATAAACACAGGAAGTCCAGTTAAAGACACAGATGAATGTGTTTCACAGCTTATCAGACGTCAAACACTGCACAGAGTCTCATATTATCGACTGACAAGAGATTACAACTCTGGAAACAGTAGAGGTAAATTCTTGCCAGATGTAGTGGTGCTGAACCAAATTTTGAGTCTGGTTCATCTCATTTCCTGCATGGACAACCCTGCATTGTTTTCCCAGAACCTTCTGTACTGGAACCCGGGGCGCTCCAGAATCCTTACAAATGAATACGAGGGCTGCCTTTTTATCACACAGGTCTCAGGTGGGACTGAATCCTGCCTTATAGTGGTTGCTTCACGAAAACTTTATGAACTACACACTTGCATAAAAGAAAAAGCATTGAGTTAAGATATTGTATAATAACTGACTTACAATGAAACACACTTCAGAGGGGCCTCAATGCTTAATAAGGTGTTTTACATCATGTCAAACAAAGTGAAAAGGAAAGGAAGGAAAGCTGTTTCCTCCACCAGTCTTGTTATTGCTCTTAATGAAAATTAGGTTGTATTAAAAATGTCACTCTTTTTTTTTTAAGTGTGTAGTTGGTTAACTGTTTTGTTTTACCATGAAGAGTTAACTAATAATGTATTGTGAAGAACCATTAGCTGGGTATCAACAGTTGCAGTCTGTGAACAAGTATCATAAATACTGTTCAATTAAGTAATGAGTATTTTAGTGTGATCATAGTAACAATAGGTTAATTGTTTAATTAATTAGCTGACACCGCTACATGTTGTGTAAAATGTGATAACATATCATACCTCATAGTGACTCATTAAAGCCAAGTCCTCTTTGACACCCCAGGAGCTTGAAAACAGGAAAGCATAATGAATCAAGCACTGATGAATGGCTAGTAGCTGTTTTAAAGGTATACTCACACTCAGTATTTTCCTTCCCAAGGCGTGTGAAGAATTTTGAAAGTAACCACGATATCTTTTTTCAGTGGGACGAATGCTATTCTACAGCCTGATATAACCGTCATATTTTTAGCACTGCGGAATACAGAGAACAATTCCGATTCTAATCCCCTGAGGGGAGAATATCCTGGAGTAAACAAAGGGCCATTTTCAAATGATGTCACGTCTTCCCCGAGGGTTTTCCCAGATTACTAGGCCATACAAGGCCCAACGTGCAACATTTCAAATCTGCAATCAAATGGAGAACATGGAGAAGAGAAAGTGGGGATGACATAAAATAATGCATAGTGCGAGGACAAAGCGTTGAGTAGCTGATGAAAAGAAATGTAGAGCAAAGCTGGTAAATACTGGAGAGCAGAAGGATCAATGGGAGCTACTGAAATCAAAATCTGGACACACGGCTGACTTGTGCACGTGCATAAGCGACAGGAAGCTGCAGGGAAATGGCGGCCAGGGAGTGGAAATCCAAAACAAATCTACCCACAGAATTCCCTTTCGTTAGGCATGTTTCCATCTGAATCATGCATTGAAACTTGACCAAATAATAAAATGATATTTATTAATTGATATGCCACATTGTGGGTGGAATGCATTTTGTACGCCTAGGCTGTTAGCTGAGTGGGAGTATACCTTTAAGGATGACTCACTGTAAACATTTATAACATAATATGACATCTTGGCAAAAGCAACATAGATACCCTAATATTGATTGTAAATTGCTGTAGTTCTATATGTGATTTTTTTTTTTTTGGGGGGGGGGGGATGATAGGAATTGATGAGAGCAACATCTGTGGGCTGAATCCATCCTTACACTTTTACACTTTTTTCTGTGTTACATTGAACACTACTCTATCATATTATTAATATTTTTGTTATGTTATTTACTGTCAACAAATACAGGGTTATTCCCAACTATTATTTAATTAATTTGTCTGTGATCCAAATGTGTCATATTTCCAGGGGAACATTTAGGCTGTGTCTGAAATTGTGTATTATTCATACAGGTCTACAGTATGCCTTTGTGTACTATATTGGTGTCCAGTTGTCCTGCACCAATTAGTATAGCAGAACTGATATTACTTTCATCACAAAGCCAAGACCAGAACGATGTATGATATTGTCATAAATGTACCAGCCAACACACTATATGGCCTGTAGGGAATGGTGGGCGATTTTGGACACAATCTCTCTATTCTCTAAGCTCGTTTCTGCTTTCTTCTCACTCTACCAATCTGAAATCTTGATGTTTGCCTTCCGTCTCTCTGTGTTCTATATGTACCAGTAACCAGAGGAAGAAAACCCTGCTCATTACCATCTTGAACCACTATTGGCAGAAACAGCAAACCTCATGTAGCATCATTGTGTTAAATATGTAAGACTCAGTATGTGATGAATGGGCAAGGCAGATGATACTGATATGAGGGTGTGAATTTGTTCCATAAAAATTCCTTCAACCATGCTGTTGGTGTTCTTGAAACAGAATGTCTTATTAAATGAGATAATATGTATTTTATAGCATGCACTATTCAGTATTCAGTATCCACTATTCAGTAGCTTTCCGTCACTGCTTTGTTCATTCCTTTACAGATACATTATCCATGAGTGAATGAACCTGGACCTTTAGATATATTGTGTTGAGCTCAGACATCAAGATTTGGATCTCCATGTATCAAAGGACCCAGCAGTAGCTGAAAGGTCTCCAACATTCTGCCTGTCATCTTGTATCTTTAAATCACAGAAAATAAATCCACAGGGGCAGAGGTTCCATTTATCTCGTCACTGAGTGTATAAATTCTTTCTGATTATATGTAAAAGCATTGAGTCAATCTGGGGGGGGGGGGGGATGTGGTTGTATTAAAGCTTTTTAAAACTGTGAAGCTCATTTTTGTCTTGCATTTGTATCAAGAAATATTTCAATGTGCCCAAACTCTGTTATTGTAAAGAGCAAAGTGTCCAAATGGGCACTAATATATACAGTACATTGGTCTTAACTCATTCACAATAAACTACTAAAATCTCTCCCTGTCAGGAAGTGATTCAGTGTAAACAGAGAAGACCAATCCAAAGAAACGGTGCAACGTATCGCAGCAGTCACTGAAATCTATAAATGAATCTTTGATCACTGATCACTAGCTTTTTATCCACCTGACATAAAAATGATGGGAGTATATTCCTCTGTCTGTCTATCCGTAATCTTTTCTTTTTTTTTGTCAGCAAACTATACATTCTAGCCTTACCAACCTTTCCACACATGGAAATGTAAGGGTGTTCATCTTGTCTGGAGCATATCTGGCAAACTTGCATTCTTGTTTCACCATCCTTTACACATAAATTAACCATGATAAGTAGTGATGCCTTCATATTTTGACATATTTTGACATTTCTACAAATCTTATTTTTGGGAGTTTTCCATGGAATAATGATTTTAAGGTGACTCTTGAATGTTGGACATCTCCATAGTATATATCCAAATCATTTTCCACTATTCAAGGCTCACCAAAGGAATGGAGGATATGTCATACACTAATGCATTTGTGCAATTTTTTTGCGGGGGCCAGTGGACATGTCATCGTCAGATGACTTGTAAAGTTTTTGATCTTGATGCCTTAGTGCTTGGGAGCAGATTTAAAAGCATTGATCCAAAGGAGATGGTGACGGGGAAGCTTCAAAAGCACAGCTTTGCTTGGAATCAATTACGTCACAGAGAGAAAGAAATAGCTGAACCACAGCAAATCTACTAGGGATGAGGAAGTACACCTTTATCTCTGTTTATTCAACCAAATGAATTATATGGATTTATATATGTACACATGAGCAGGGCGTATACTGGAGGTATGTGGAACCAACATGAGTATACTAGTTTAAGCCTAAAATTGAAATGGGTTTATCAGAAGTTGCTATGTTTATTATTTATTAGAAAATTATTTATAAAACAAACAGCCTCAGTGATTGAAATGTTAAGTTTTTCATCACAATTGGGATGGTGAAGTGCAACAGGATACATGACGCATCGATTCAGATTATGTCTGATTGCTTGAACACTGACTGTTTTTGACAGATATGTATTTTTGAAGTACTGTGCAAGGAACAAGTCCAGATGGATCATGTGACTGAGAGAAAAGGGATTGTTGGGGTAGCTTCTTGATAGAAGAGATTTTACTGGAGAGGCCAGACTACACTGCAAAAGGCAGCTGGTACAAAAAGACAATGTGTTCTAAATACATAATAACCAGGATTATGTATTTATCAATAATAAATCTCAGTTATCTTAAATTAATAAGAACCAGGTTTATATATTATTATTAAATCCAATGTGTTTAAAATGCTTTACTAGGTTTATGCAATAACCCAATTTACTTAAAATGCATCAAATTTATGTATACTTTTTATTAGTAAATCAAATGTTTTAAATGTATTACCAAATACTTAAAATTTTTAAATGTTTTTTTGCACTCCACACCTACTACACAGGTATCTAATTACAATAAATTTTTTTTAAAAAGAGCACAATTTCACATTGTGAAAATTCGATTTAATAATGCTTCAAGGCATGTGGCAACTTTGAGCACTGCAAAAATTCACACATGCTCACTCAAAAAGAGAGGCTAGCAACTTGCATGCTGGCACACAGAACAGAAAATAAATTCTAAAATATAAAATGCCATCATATTTACAAAGGACATTAAGGTTGGCAAAGTGCTCTACTTTAAATCATTTAACGTTGCCACAACCAACCTCATGTTAGAATAAATGCAAATTAAATTCAATGCAAATATTTAAAATTCTTCCATAAATTCAGAAGGATCCAAAAACATTGACACAAGACTGGAGTGAGCAATTGTGACCCATTGGCCTGTACACTTTGCTACTTGTTACATGACACAGAATAGGCTATAATGTATGTTATACACAGACGTTTCTGCAGCAGTAAGACTGAAGAAATGAGACAACAGAGATGTGCACTTCAGGTGCTTATGGTAACTTAAGTTAAGTGCACAAATCAGTCCAAATAGCCACACATCCAAAGGTGACACTTTGAAGGTTTTGCAGGAATTCCACTCCTTCAGGCACAATGACAACATCTGCAGGCTCGTCTGCAGGACCCGGCACCCTCCGCCTGAACAACACAGATGCCTTCGCTTCTTTGCTGTCCTGCAGGATAAGACAAAGAACAGTGTCATAATGTCGATCATATTGTGATATTCCAAATTTTCAGGCCACACCGTTTTACAAACTGACATTTCAGATGTGTAGAATCATTTAAATGTATATATGTAAAACAAAATAATGGTCCACTGAGAACTGACAGATGACATAGGATGGATGCAGATATAACTCACCTGTTGCAATCACAGGCCTTGCTCTGTCTGTGTGTTTGTCTGTCAGCAGGATTACCCAAGGAACGATTCATTAGATTTTGATGGTGATCCGGATCATCATCTAGAATTCTTTTAAGGGGGCAATTACAAGAATTCTGCTTCTAACTTCGTGGATAATGTCTACGATGCTTGGAGTTTCACATTCCAGTTTCACATTTGAACAGGGAGGTTCACTAATCATGATTTGTAAGAGGCAATGACTAAAGTAACATTATATTTATTTACATTTAGATAAAACTACTGATTACTGACAAGCAATGCGTTTCAGACACAACAAATACTTTTGTTCAATGGCCGTTGTTGAACACAGTTATTGTTATTGACGGCATAATTGGCCCCCATGTGCAATCCTATCATGCTTTGGGGTGTGTTGATAAATAGAGGCTGTGTTTCTGACAGACTTTATTAGCCTCTACGGTACCACCCACCCTGGACTTTATACCACCACTTGGATTTTATAGTGCCTCCTGCGTTACGTTTCAACAAAATATTGGACCCAAATGCAGACAAAACAGGGAGCCGAGAGTGCAGTTCAGGGATTTAATGAAAAATAAATAATCCAAACATAACAGTCCAGCGTGCAAGGCCAAGGCAAAAAATCCATAAAAAAATGCAAGAACGAAAACTAAGGTCCAAAAAGAGGCAGAGACTAAACCACAAGGTAACTGTTAGGCTCCTTGTGTTAGGAGTGTCTGCTGGCACCCTGGTACTGCTCTCTCTCTCTCTCTCTCTCTCTCTCTCTCTCTCTCTCTCTCTCTCTCTTTTTTTTTTTTTTTTTTTTGCAGGTTCTGCCCTCCTCCTCTGCAGTGAAGGATCAGCAGGCGTCCCTAATCACCTGATTGGGCAGAGGTGCTTTAGAAGCAGGAGAGAGACCAGTCTCTGCCAGCGTGGAATGTCGTGTGATTATGGGTACAAGCCTCTTGTGTTTAGAGTTTCACTGCCCTGGTTGCTAATTGACGTAGATTATAATGTGGTCCTTTGTTTGTGTTTTATGTTAAACATAGTGGTCTTCAGCTTTGGCTCTTTTCACTTTGTTGTAAGTACACTAGTTTGAGTTTACTTTTTGAATAAATATTTGCATATATTTGTTTGTTTTCCCACATTGTCATTCCTCCTGGGTTTTATCATTGTTACTCCCTGTCATCCTGCTAAACATCCTTTTGGGGCGCAACAGTAACTGAAAAAGAAATCGCAGAGAAAAACTTACACAGGGGAGATGCCAAGAACATGCCGGGGAACAATGGAGAGCTCATGGGGCAAAACATATGAAGTGACAAAGAACAGGAGGAATCACACAGACTAAATACACGGAGACAATGACAAGCAGGTGGTACAGGGAGCAGCAGACAATTGGGGGCCAGGTGGAAATAATCAGACACTCACAGTGAAGGCAGAAACCAAGAGGGGAAACTTAAAGGGGAAGACATAAGAAAGGTGCAACAATAAACTAACACTGACAGGGAGTACATGAGCACAGAGGAATAGAGAATGATCTGAACTGAAAACATCCACTAAAACAGGGAAACCAATTGGACAACACAAATGTCAGGAAAACAACACAGGAAATGTAAAGCACAAGACATGACACAAGAACTCTGCTTACAAAATAAAACAGCAAATAACTAACTCAAGACACAGGACCATGACATAGTTGAACTTATATATTTCTTTAGGTGAAAGTAGTGGGTAGTGCTGTTGCCTCACAGCAAGAAGGTCCTGGATTCGAATTCACCTGAGGTCCTGAGACTTTTCTGTGTGGAGTTTGCATGTTCTCCCCGTGTCTGTGTGGGTTCCATCCGGGTTCTCCGGCTTCCTCCCACCACCAAAAACATGTAATATAGGTGGATTGGTGACTATATTGTCCGTATGTGAGTGTGAAAGGTGGTTTCTCTTTCTATGTGGCGTCCTGTGATGAACTGGCGACCAAAGTCAGCTGGGATAGGCTCCAGCCCCGCCGCGACCCTACATAGGATTAGCGGTTACAGAAAATGAATGAATCATTTTTAATTTACATGCATTGCATTATAAAAATAATTGCGCCAATGCTCTGGTGGATTCAAAACCCCTTTGACACAGAGGATCCAGTGGCCTTTGCCTGTTGAATTACTTTTTAAACACAAAGTCCTCGGAATTCCTTATTTCTACCCAACCAGGTGTTTAGCTTTCTGTTTGTAACATCACAACACATGTTCACATGTCACATCTCTCTCTCTGAAATGGGCCTGTTTTGTATGTGCCTGAACAGTAGTGTCTGCTGTGACATTGCCCATCTGGTGCCTCACCTACAAAAACAGCTTCATTTGTCTGGAGCAGGACGGAATCAAATCAAATCAAATTTGTTTTTCTGTGTGGACCATACACTCTGCAGCAGAGGATTACCTGGATGCTTCTGTTTGCTTCCACAAACCAAAGACATTAAGGTTAGAGGTAATATCTTACAAGGCAATGGAGGAAAGTGGCCTTGTCAGATGAATCATGTTTCCCATCCTGTGGATGGCTGGTTGTGTGTGCCTCATTTACCTGGGTAAGAGATGGCACCAGGATGCACTATGGGAAGAAGGCATGATGTGATGCTTTGGGGAATGTTAATAATAATAATAATAATAATAATAATAATAATAATAATAACACATTTTATTTAGAGCGCATTTCCAAAAAAATACTAAATGACACTTAACAGGTACAGAAATAAAAGGAAAACAACATATTAAAAAAGGAATCAATATCAGATGTTAAAATACAAATATAAACAGCTCAAATGACAGCAACAAATAACAAATTACACAACACTTAAACATTAAAAGCACATTTGAACGGGTGAGTCTTGAGTAGTGATTTAAATATCGGGGGGGTCAGTGCAGTCTCTGATTTGTTGGGGTGGGGGGTTCCAGAGGGAGGGGGCAGCTACAGAGAAGGCTCTGTCCCCCCAGGTCCGGTGCTTGGTCCTGAGTGATGCAGAGAGGAGGTTGGCATCAGAGGAGCGAAGGCAGCGTTTTGTGGGTGAGGAGAAGGAGTTTAAACTGGATGCGTTGTGGGACGGGGAGCCAGTGGAGGTTCTGGAGGACAGGGGTTGTCGATTGAGAGGTTTGCTTGGGATCCTTGGGTCCTCACATTCATGTAGATGTTACTTTGACTCGTACCGCCCACCTAAACATTGCTGCAGACCAAGGACACCCCTTCATGCAAACTGTATTCCCTAATAGTAGTGGCCTCTTTCAGTAGGATAATGCGTCCTGCTACACTGAGTAGGGGGGAGTTGACTGTGTGAAGTCTGGCCACTTCCTCAACTCAGTGACGCAGCTGTCACGGCTGGTGTGGCGTACCATCTTTAAAAAGTGCTCTGCTCTATCAGGGCCAGGTCAATCTCGCTATGCTGCTCAGTAGTGTTCCCATTGTGTTGGAGCCACTTATATTCCATCTTTAATGTTAGCGTCATCCTTCCTATTGATGTTAGAGCACTGGGCTACCAGCTTGCTATTTGATCGTCCGCTCTTGCAGAAGTCCCACATTCATTGCATGAAACCAAAAACTAAATCGAAATACAAGGCGTTTTCCTTTCTGTGGCCAAAAATGGAAAAGTGAAATTAAAAAAAGGTTTGCGTTTCATTTTCTTTTTTGTATAAGAAACAATTAAATCACTAGAAAACATAAATCAAAAAAGGTCTGTTTTTTGTTTTCTAAGACCAGATGTGGTTCCCTTTTTTTTTTACAATTTAGCAAGCTGGGAAGTTGTCCAGGATCAGTAATTCCTTACTTCATGATGCAAATAAAGTGGTGGACTCGCCTTGCCTAACCTTTTGCACTACTACTGGCCAGCAAATATTCAAACACTGCTGTTTTGGTTGCATGACCCAGATGTCTCAGGGTGCCAACTATAGAGGCTTAATCTCTTACTTCGACATCGCTCCCTGCTCTACTTCACTCTTCTCTCCAAACAAGCCCCTCTAGCTTTATCTGAATCCTATCTCTCTACACTAAAGGTTTGGTATCAAAGACACTTTGAATTTTTCTCTGCTTTTCTTCAGGGCTTGCTTTTCCACTATTTTAACCAGTAAATGATGCTGATACCATATTTGACTTTTATGATTTGTTTTATATCTTTTGTCTTTACTTTCTTAATTATTTCATTTATTTATTATTATTGTTATTATTATTCTTTTTTCACTCTTGTTACTACTGCTTCTGTTGCAGGTCGGGGGAGTTAAGTAGGGCTATGCCCCGTAAATATTCAATAAAAATATTTTTAAAATAAAAACATGCTAGCATCCTCAACACGTCATATCACAACTCCCTTTTCTGAGCTGATTCTGTTTTGTTTTGTTTTGTTTTGTTTTCATTTAATTATATTATGTAGGAAAGTAGGAGGTGCCTTGCTTGTAATTAAGCGTTAAAAATTAAGATCTGTATAATGCAGGTAGCCTATTAGGCCTATCGGGTTGAAGCTTTGTGATAATAAACAGATATATAAATTAATAACATAAAAAAACATGCAAAAAAAAGAGGTCTGAGGAAATATCAGGTATATTTATTCCTGTTGTCTCAAATATGAAATTACAATTGACAAACTGTGGAAACTAAAGTCCCGAAAGACTGTTTTGGATGTTTGTTTGATTTTTTGTTGTTTTTTTACTTTTCTTTCTTTCTTTCAGTAAAAGCAGTAAAAGTAAGAGTAGAAGTAAGAGAAAAAGGCTGAAAGCATGTGATCCCTTGTGAATGGAGTGAATGTGGAGATTGCCCTGGAGTGACATTAGATTCCCGTCCTAAATAATTAGCCCCATCTGCCCTTAAAGGAAACTGTCAACAAGAATGGATCACTAATAAATGATACCTTTCAAAATGCACTGATTTCTACCTAATTAATGGCCATGAGAAGTGGAGTAACACAGATTTTTGTGAGTGATTAACCACTCAAGGAGCCACTTATACAGCTCTTTACTTTACGCCAAATGATAAAACATTAACAGCCTGAGTGGTGGGGAAATTGTGTGTGTTCCTTAAATAGTGATGGATGACATCCTGAAGCTTAAAGATACCATGTAACATTATTATTTAAAGCTATTGTAGTTTCTGAAATCAGCAAGAGCTGAAGCCATTCTATTGGAATGCATTATATGTATGTGTTTTTCCCATCATTTCTGTGAATAGTTCACAGTCTGAAAACATTTCCTTTGCACCGTAGCAACCTAAATCTCCGATATCAAATACCATCACCTTAATCAAATAATACATCATTTTGAAAGAGGGGTTTAAACATGGAGTGCATCACAGGGATTTCACTCTTTCTGAAGAACGCCTAATCCTACAAGCAAGGTTGATTAAAGACTTATACACAATAAAGTGGCATGGCTCACCACAGGTTGTCTTCTACCAGATTAAAGGGAAGGTAAATGCTGCAGGGGACCGTGGGAGTGAAGTGAGGCTGAAGTAATAAACTTGGTGGATGAGCACAAGCTTTAATTCACAAAGGATTCACAACACAGCTGATCCTCCAGTGTAGTCTTTCAAAATCAGATGAGTCCAACATCCAAACAGTCACTATAGGCTTTGATGAGCCACGGTTCACAATTAAAACAATAAAATGCTTGCAGAAAAAAATGGAGAGTGGAAAAATAACAGTACTGGTCGTTTCCCAGTAAGCGGGGATATGTTTATTTTCAGGTTGAGTGTGTTAATGTTAAAGTAAGTTGTTTATTTGTTTCAATAGTGTTTTTATATCTATAATTTCTGTATTTGGGACATGCCTCAGGTTAAAACACATTCATTTGAATACTGTTGCAAAACAATATTTATTACATAACTTTATCTCAACTTTTATCCAATCCATCCATTGCCAGCTCAAACCTTTTTGGGGCCCTAAGTATCTCCTTAAATATTGAGAATAATTGCAACCCAAAAAAAATGTATGATAATAAATTAAGATAACAATAATGGTTCAACAATGGTATGAAACTATGTTCTGATGTGCAAAAGGCTCAGAAAAATTTGAAAATTTGAAAATAAAATAATTTAGACATTTCCTGTTCTTAAGTTTTTGTCTTACAAACTCTTGTGGGACATGTCAATTGCTCTTTGGTTCCCCCCTAGTACCCACTGGGGCCCTAAACAGCCACTTAGTTTGTTTATGCATTAGGAAGGCTCTGTGTGTCTCATCCAGAAGGTACCATTTAGCAAACAACAAAGTTTCTTCCATATTCATTGTCACTCATTAAAACACATTGTGTGTGACACTGAGGTCCAACAAATGTGATGAACAAATTATCCTCCTCCAAAAGCATTTGTCCTTGTTGGCAATTAGTTTGTGTTAGCTGCGATCTGTCTGCCTCAACATGTGGCTTGCCTGTGCATCCTCATGCATGTCTACTAAAACTAATAGTGCTCCGAAAAGTTAAGCTTTCGGTGTCTGAATCAGACAAATTAAGTGTATATATCTTCTAAAGTTAGTATTGTTAGGCTCACACTAGAGAGAGATTCTTTTTAATGGCCAGCATGAACAGGAGGGAATATTACAGCAAGCAACACTTGTTTTATTATTCATCTTTTTGTCTTAACACTTCAACAATTCAATTAAGTCTCTGGACCAAAGAGTCCAGTGAAATTCTCCCAAAAGGCTTGAGTAGACGCACAAGTGCAGCCCAAAAGCCACAAACAGGGAGTACATCTCCTTTCCTACTGAAATAACACAGGAATAGGTGACAGCACTTTTCTGTTAATGAGCAGGAGTTCAATCAAAACCTCCCAGTCTGTAGGAGCCTCCGGAGCACTGAGAGGCAGCAGCAGTTGACCTCTCCTCACTTAACTTATTTCTCAAATGAAGACTCTTCTAACTTTCTTTTGATGATGAAAATCCATACCCAGGTGCTTTGATGTCATCAGTTAATGCTCGAAGTTCGCAGAAGATTTTGCCTAATGGAGCTCTGATTTATTTTTAAAGGCCACTACATCAGTCGTTGATTTCCCACATTGATTTCCCTGAATGAAATTTGACAGCTCCCACATGGATATGAATAATTAATTAACACTTCAGCATGGTTGCAGCCACACGTTATTCATTGCATTGCATTACGGCCCACTGGGGCTGCTCTATGTGGCGAAAGGAAAAACTCTGCTACCTGCATCAAGGATATCTCAGACAGTGTCTCCTGCTCAATGCCAGGAAATGCAAAATATTATGCCTATTTTGTCTTAACACTGGTCCACTTTTTATATGTTTTATCATCAATTCAAAACACATCATGTGGTGTGCAAGGTGCTGCATATTTTCACTCATAACACATCAAACATGTCAGCTAGGTCAGTATGCTGCTGAGTATGACGCTGTAGTTATTGCAGCATTATTTCTGAATAGCAAATAATAGCAATGGAATGAGAAATATTTGAGTGTGTTCGGGTGGTTGAATGGGTCCAGAGGTTAAAGTGGGGTTTGGCACACACTGACAGCTGAAAGCTGCAAGCCAACCCTTTGCCTTTAACTTCAAGGAGTCTTTTGGACACAAAACACAAAACTCACACCGCCACTCAAGCATCTGCCTGTAGGCTCCAGGTATGGGGGTTCACAAAGGTTGCTCATCACTCCCCAATATCTCTATATAAACGTATCTGCAGGGAGTGATGAGGGTGGAGAAAATCGTGATTTTTTTTTTAATGCTAACTTGACTGCGGAGCATAACAGGTTCAAAACTGATGTCTGAGGGTTTACTAAAGCAACAATAGTGTGAGGATTTTGCGTGGCCACTGACCAAAATTTGACAAGTTGGGACTAAGAACATGTTTGGTGGATCACATATTAATAATACAAAGTCATGTTAGACTTCTGAGTTTATGTGGAAGAGATCTGTGTATGAATTAAAACATTTCTACATGTCTGCAGTTCTCTTTGCCTGGGATGTGGGGTCATCAGGAGTTCAGAAGAGGGACCATTCTCTTTGCCTGGAGTGTGGGGCTATCAAGAGTTCAGATGAGGGCAGTTCTCTGTGCTCAGGTCTGATCAGGGGACAGTTGTTGTCTTTGTAAACAGAAAATGCTAATTGCCCTGTGGAAGGCATGATTTACACCTGTAATGAAGTTTGCATCTGTTATCTTGTGGTTCCCTGACAGTATAAGCTTAAGGAATCTGAGAGTTGGCAGAGAACACTCTCCCGGGGTCTTCTCTCCATGCTGCATGTATTAAAGAGATCTGATTCATCACAGCGACTCTGTAACTCTTCAGAGAATTAGCAACTCTCAAAATTCGACAAGGAAGAATTTCCCTGAGACAGGCTGTCGTGAGATAAACAACATATTGTCAAGCAGAGCATGAACACATGATGTTTTTTTTATTTATCCTGGATAGTGATGTGGGCTTCCAGGAAGGCACTGGGATTGAAAACAGTCATTAATGGTGGAACTGTTTTCTGTTATAAAATTTAAAAAAATAAAATAAAATAAAGTAATA
Organism: Chaunax sp. Z400; assembly: GCA_037577475.1. Classification (NCBI taxonomy): domain Eukaryota; kingdom Metazoa; phylum Chordata; class Actinopteri; order Lophiiformes; family Chaunacidae; genus Chaunax; species Chaunax sp. Z400. Next base: position 20,321,924 of record CM075187.1, on the reverse strand, counting down.
AATATTATAAAGATACAAACCTAGTTATTGGTCTTTCAAGTTACATAAACAAGTGAGAATAACAAGTATGTCTGTATGCTTTAGGAGAAATGTTCCCTTTTCACAAACCAATTGAGAATGCATATTGCAGAGCAATTTGGACCTTTCAGCCCATTCTTTCAGCTAACAAAGGACTGTCATTAGTCAAATTACATATGTTTACCACACAAAGTATTATTGCTTCGCCTAGACTTTGCGTGTCTTCTGAATAGAGCCATCTTGTCAAAAACACTTTGGTGAGCTCACCCCTCATTCAGAGGAGCTCACACAATTGGAGGTACTGTCATGCAAATGTTCACTGAAGTTGAGTCCAAATGGAGGGCTGCCACTGGGAGGGACTGCTGCTATGGCTTCAACAGCTAATACAAACATTCATTTCCTGACTGGATGCATTCAGCAACCACAGCAACCATTAAATCACCCCTAAATGACATAAATGTCACAGCAATTGTACATGCCTCCACGACATGTAGGCCTGAAAACCTGTGACAATGTCCTTTCGTTGTCTTTAGACTTAATGATGCTCTCAGTCTTCAAATCAGTCAATACAATAGCACCTGAAAAAATAGCAAACATGCTTTGAATTTGCTGAATGTGAGGCTGAGGTAAAAAAAAAAATTTAAAAAGAAAAAAGAAAAGTTATCTATTTCCAAATGACTTCATTTCACTATTTCATGTTACTTTGCTATGCACAGTAGCAATAGTGGCATCAAAGCACTGTACTTTTAATGTCAAACAACAAAAAACGAAAAAGGCTCAAAAACATTTAAACAAAAATCTTTTTAATATCAATATTTTCTTGTTATTTTATATGAGAGACTTCTGAACTTCTAATGAAGCAATGAATTACTGTATATTTTATCAATCTAGCAAATAACACATTATAAATGATAATTGTATTTTCCATTTAACAACCCTCAAAATGAAACAGCACAATACAAACAACACATAGAAGTCTTTCAGAAGTTATCATTTGTCTGTGCCTACAAAAGAAAGTCATTGTTGAAAAATTCATTTATGTAGTAATAAGGAAACGCTCTGATGCGTACTTGATGAGGTCTTGAGGGAAATCTTGGTACAAGTTAAAACAAGTTCTTTGTTGAGGTTATCAGTTCATCAAATACTGATGACATACAATTCTTAGAACTCATGTACATTGACACAAATGTTCCATTATTAACATATTCTGTCATGAAATATGGTTAATCCTAATTAAAATTCATCACCATTATACAGACTATCGTGATACTAGAAAAGTCATGATACCAAATTTTGATTTTGATACTGATACCAAGTTTAGAATCACAAGACTTGATTCCAAAATGATATTTGAACCTGAAACAATAGCACCAGAATCAGAAATCATCCACAAGCATTTATTGCATTTTCAGATTTACATGTACTTAACAACTTTGTAACACAAGTTTTAAACTTGCTATACACTGGATCTACAAGTCAGAAAACCATTGATTTAGTGTCAAAATTCACACCTTCAACCAACCATGATGACCATTCAAATAATGTAGCCAGTAGCCCTGTGCTATTTAGTTATTTTACTGTTTAAAAAGCACACAAAAAAGAGACATTAGCTGAATTTTTCTCACACTCATAGATTTTATACATTTTTATTCATTTTTTAAATCCCCCTTATCCCACAGTTTTATAATTAATTTATTATATTAGTATTTTGTTCTTATGGTCATGGTTATTTTCTTTATTCTTTCTTTATATCTCTTATTATTTTTTATTGTTCTCATCTTTATTTGCTGCATGGATGATAACAAAACTGTTACCAGTAAATAGTAGTGATGGGCTGTGGTGCTAGGCTGGGTTAGCTGGAGGGAGAGGGTTATGAGCTGGGGTCAGCAGTCAGACACCCTCCCTCTTAAAGGGAAGAGCAAAGAAGGATAAATCAGCGCTAAAGAATAGATGTCAAGGAAAAAAGGAAGGAAGGGAAATAAAAAAAGAGGCAAATAATAAATGCCACTCCATAACGATTTGGGAGGGGTCAAACAAAGGATAAGGCAGAAGACCTGCAATGGGGCAGTGGCCTCCTCTGGGTCTGGACAGGGCTCAAAGCAAGATTTCCTAAAACCAAACAACAGCAACAATGAAAAACAAAACAGGGAAGAGAGGGAGGAGTTGGTGTTGGAGTTGCCTGGCAGCTAGGGTTAAGGGGATCTTTTACTTGCCGCCCTAGTGACCCAGTCTGGCGTCCTCTTCACTGTATAAATAGTGGCTATTTTATTATGTTGCAATGTATATAATGTGGATCATGATGTTAATTACATTAGTGTACTAATATCATAACATTTTATCCTTATATTATTAGATAAAGTATCATATTATAATGATTTCACTGCTACATCATATATCTCTCCACACATACCATACACTTTACACCAAACATGTACACATACCCCACTTAGTGTGTTGCTTCTCATTACTTTATCGCCATATCACCATAACTGCTTTATGTTATCAACTGCATGTCTGTCTTATTTATGTTTTATGTCGCCTTTCAATACCACATGTTGGTGTAACAAGCAGAAGACATGCTGAGGCAGAGACATTGTTTCTTTTCTTTCTCTCATATCCATTAAATTACAGTAGAATGAATAAGAGAACATTACATTTCTGCTTTGCAAGGGTGTAAAAAAGGTTTAAGAAATCAGTCATAATACCCGTTTAACTCCATGAGTGTTGCCTCTTCTAATAGTTGTCTTAACAGAGCTGACTTGTTTCCATGTTGCACAACATTCATTCTAATATTAATTCATTCATTTTCTCTAACCGCTTATCCTGTGTAGGGTCATGGGGGGGGCTGGAGCCTATCCCAGCTGACTTTGGGCGTAAGGCGGGGTTCAACCTGGACAAGTTGCCAGTTCATCACAGGGCCACATATAGAAAGACAACCAATCGCACTCACATTCACACCTACGGTCAATTTAGAGTCACCAATCCACCTATATTGCAAATTTTTGGTGGTGGGAGGAAGCCGGAGAACCCGGAGGGAACCCACACAGATACGGGTAGAACATGCAAACTCTACACAGTAAAGTCCCAGGTCCTCAGGTGGATTGGAACCCAGGACCTTCTTGCTGTGAGGCACCAGCACTACCCACTGCGCCACCGTGCCACCCCTAAATTTATTCTATAAAGACAATTGATTGCAGATATTTACCACAGCAAAATAGAGAATTTGACTTGAGGCTGGCAAAGTATAGTTGCTCTCTTTGGAACGGCAAGACATGTCCAAGTAGGAGCAATTTCAATAAGTCCCTGTGAAAAAGATGATGAACACATCGTATGTTCAGATGCTTTTCCTCCCAGAGACTTTACTCAAAATGTGTTAAAATTGTTGACAATGGCACAAATACACGTTAGAGTGTATCAGAGAGAAAGGGCTTTCTAAGGTAAAATTATGATAGAATGGATTTTTTTGCCAGTAAATGGAACACAGAAATGAAAGCTTAATCCAGACGAAATTGAAAGAGACAGTGGTTCATGATGTTACATCTCATATATGAGAGAAGAGTGATTTTCTAAAGGCCATAACGTTATTGCCTGACAATTTTTACTGCAATGCCACGTCCTTGCTCTTAAGAGGTCCTTAAAAACCAATATTTGGGAGAGAACATTGGCTTTTATTTGACTGGAGGATGACAGGCATTTGTTTTGCAATCAGTCAGAAACTTGTTAAATAAAAATTAATTACACTCCTTACTTTCACACAAAGCTGTGATTTATGCATAAAGCTGCCAACTTCTTGCCTCTAAACAAAGTTTTCCCCCATAGAGCAATGAGGTGAAGCTCTCCATGCTCTCTATTAAGTGTTATAATGGAAACAATGTGCATCTGCAGCATTTTAAATATTTCATGAACCGCCCTCTGTGGGATGTCTTAATCACAGAGAAACTTCATGTGGTTCATGAGAGTTATTGAGGTTTATTTATTATCAGTCAGTCATAGACAGATTTTATTCTTCCAACATAGTGACAATGGAATACAACCATTTCCTCTCATTCTTTCATGTGGGCATTTACAGCACACAAAAGAGCCTATTTTTTACATTTTACCAGACAAAGTTATGAAATGACTGTACAGTACCCAGTTTAAAGAAAGCAGGAAGAGATTTTACTTTAGAAGATTTTATTTTTGATGTTATTTTTTATAGAGAAAAAGATTTGATTGAAGAAAAAAATAAGAGTAGCTCAGCTTAGAGACTGGAGAAGATTCAAAACCGATCCCGAATTGGTCATCTTGTTCACTAGTACCGAGCAGATTCTGACAGCTGTAGAATTTCAAAGAACCTTAGTGAATGAACGATGTCATAACAGACTTTACTTTGTTTCATCGTTTTCATGTTAGATATTAACCCAACAATTAGATACATAACCTCAGTCCTGTCACAGTCCATGTTCACTGAGCTGGACAAAGAGGAAGACCACACAGGTTTTAAAGTAATTTTAAACAAAATTCTGTTTTTTAATTAAGACAAAACAGCAAAATGATGATAAAATAGTGTCATGATGCGTGCGGTGGAGACAAAAACGAAGACGAGACAAACCAATTGTACTATTGCTGTCGACAGAGAGTGGGAAAAAGAGAGGCTGGCTTGAATAACCTCGATCTAACCTGCCTAAGGCGCAAGAAATCAAGCTTAACAGCTCAACCCCTGTCTCCCTGCAAGCCATCTGCAAAGCAAATCAGACTCAAAAAACAAACACAAGAAAATACAAGCCAAGAGGAGAGATTCGTCACACTATGCATCCTGAAAACTGCTGTGTTTAAAAAAGAAAAGATCTTCACAACAGTCAGAGGCTGCAAACTTCCACCAAGGCATCCCAGTTTTGCCATTATGTCATTGCACCAATAGCCCAATGATAATATCATAATATGACTCATTGACCATGAAAACCCCAAGGTGGAATCATACTGGTATCATTATAAATTTGATGGTTATTAAAAAAACAACAATATTTCACTAATTGTGGTCCTCTTCAGGAAAAACTTAACTAAATCAGCACAGCTTCAGCTACAATTTGATCTTAGCCCTATAAATGTAAATACCACATCTGGAATATTATTTGGATCCAGATCAAAGTTTGTTGTGCGGTAGAACTTGTGGGGATGTCATTGTGTAATTTTTGACCAACAAGACATGTGCACCGTCAAACTGGCTGCCCTCAGAGTTCATTAAAGTAAGTAAGAAAGAAAAAAATCATGGATCCACCTCTACAGTATATCCAGATCTACTCCAAAATCACATGGTTCCATTTTAGGAACATAGTTCACTCCTCCAGCAAGTTTTGTGAAAATATGTCAAGCCTTCATTGCTTTTAATTTTTTTATTTTATTTTATTTTATTTTATTTTATTTTATTTTATTTTATTTTATTTATTTATTTTTTGACTACAGCATACAAGCCTGCTATTTAAATGTAAGAGGCTTCCTTTGAGAAAAAAAAAATTATTACCCAAAAGTAAGACATTAACCTTTGGTCATTGTTTCAATTTTTCATCCCCTGTCCATGTGGAAACATGGTTAATTAATCATTTTTATTATTATTTTCTGATCAATTAATAGACTAGCTGTTCCAGCTTCAGTATTAACCCCTTGTAAAGGTGCTGGTAGGAAAGGTGCTCAAATAGCTCACAGTAATGATGAAATATTAGAGGTTCACAGAAAGAAAGAAAGATGACATTAATTCAATAATAACCTCACTGTTGAGGTTAATTTAATTCTTTAGATGAAGCTCCATATTGTTAGAGTGGCATAGCAAATCACTGGGGGAGGAAGATACAATAAAGATACAAGATACAATAAAGCTCTAAAGAGAGCAGCTGAGTCATTATTACTGAATTATCTCCAGTATTTATGGGAGCCTTGAGAAGCAAATGTGGAAAAAACTTGTTGGGATCTATTATATGTCTGATATAAACTGTTTTCTCTTCTGTGTTTACATCTTTTTTTATAATCTGTGAAAAGATATAGCAGATTAGCTACCACACTCTGTCCCTTGTATTTAGAGGGCATAGTGCATTAATTAAACCTCAACAGTAAGAAATCATAACTGCTGTTAAGTTTTGTTGTTGTTTTTTCACATGAAGTAGTGGAGCACTTCAGCCTCTTGTGGCTGAAATGAGTATTACAGCCGCAAACACTTGAACACAACAAAGAATGATCCTCATAATTTATTTATAAATAAATTCTCAAGGCTTCTGCAAGTGTTCGTGTCTGGTGTTTTAATTTGAACTAAGTTTGTTCTCATGGAATCCAAAACTAGTGTGTTTATGGAGTTACTTTGTAAATTAGGTATGTTATATGAAGGACAATATCATATTTATCTATAAAGGTGGAACCTACATATAATGTTCAGCTTCTCTGTCCCACTATAACCAGTCCACCTAAACTCTCCCATTGTAACCAGTCCTCTTACCAACTCACATACACTGTAATCAATCCACTCAGCCTCTCTGTCCCACCATAACCAGTTCCTCACACTTTTTGTCCCACCATAACCAGTCGTCACACTTTTTGCCCCACTATAACCAGTCCACTCAGCCTGTCTGTCCCACTATAACCAGTCCCCTCAGCCTCTCTGTCCCACTTTAACCAGTCCACTAAGCCACTCTGTCACAATAACCAGTCCACTCATGCTTTTCCCACTATATAACCAGTCCACTAAGCCACTCTGTCACAATATAACCAGTCCACTAAGCCACTCTGTCACAATATAACCAGTCCACTAAGCCACTCTGTCCCACTATAACCAGTCCACTCATGCTCTCTGTCCCACTAAAACCAGTCCACTCAGCCTCTCTGTCCCACCATAACCAGTCGTCACACTTTTTGTCCCACTATAACCGGTCCACTAAGCCACTCTGTCACAATATAACCAGTCCACTAAGCCACTCTGTCACAATATAACCAGTCCACTAAGCCACTCTGTCCCACTATAACCAGTCCACTCATGCTCTCTGTCCCACTAAAACCAGTCCACTCAGCCTCTCTGTCCCACCATAACCAGTCGTCACACTTTTTGTCCCACTATAACCGGTCCACTAAGCCACTCTGTCACAATATAACCAGTCCACTAAGCCACTCTGTCCCACTATAACCAGTCCACTCAGCCTCTCTGTCCCACTATAACCAGTCCACTCAGCTTCTCTGCCCCACTATAACCAGTCCTCTCAGCCTCTCTGTCCCACCATAACCAGTCATCGCACTTTTTGTCCCACTATAACCAGTCCACTCAGCCTCTCTGCCCCGCTATAACCAGTCCACTCAGCTTCTCTGCCCCGCTATAACCAGTCCACTCAGCTTCTCTGCCCCGCTATAACCAGTCCACTCAGCTTCTCTGCCCCGCTATAACCAGTCCACTCAGCCTCTCTGCCCCGCTATAACCAGTCCACTCAGCCTCTCTGTCACAATAACCAGTCCACTCATGCTTTGTCCCACTATAACCAGTCCACTAAGCCACTCTGTCACAATATAACCAGTCCACTCATGCTCTGTCCCACTATAACCAGTCCACTCAGCCTCTCTGCCCCGCTATAACCAGTCCACTCAGCTTCTCTGCCCTGCTATAACCAGTCCACTCAGCTTCTCTGCCCCGCTATAACCAGTCCACTCAGCCTCTCTGCCCCGCTATAACCAGTCCACTCAGCCTCTCTGTCCCACTTTAACCAGTCCACTAAGCCACTCCGTCACAATAACCAGTCCACTCATGCTTTGTCCCACTATAACCAGTCCATTCAGCCTCTCTGTCCCACTATAACCAGTCCACTCAGCCTCTCTGTCCCACTATAACCAGTCCACTAAGCCTCTCTGCCCCTCTATAACCAGTCCACTCAGCCTGTCTGTTCCTCTATAACCAGTCCACTCAGCCTCTCTGTCCCACTATAACCAGTCCACTCAGCCTCTCTGTCCCACTATAACCAGTCCACTCAGCCTCTCTGCCCCACTATAACCAGTCCACTCAGCCTCTCTGTCCCACTATAACCAGTCCACTCAGCCTGTCTGTTCCTCTATAACCAGTCCACTCAGCCTCTCTGTCCCACTATAACCAGTCCACTCAGCATCTCTGTCCCACTATAACCAGTCCACTCAGCCTCTGCCTCCCACTATAACCAGTCCACTCAGCCTCTCTGTCCCTCTATAACCAGTCCACTCAGCCACTCTGTCCCACTATAACCAGTCCACTCAGCCACTCTGTCCCACTATAACCAGTTCACTCAGCCTCTCTGTCCCACTATAACCAGTCCACTCAGCCTCTCTGTCCTACTATAACCAGTCCACTCAGCCTCTGTCTCCCACTATAACCAGTCCACTCCAGTAATCTTCTGCAGTTACATCAGGAGTTATAAATAAACACCTCGTATCATCACTGATGTGAAAGTTCCTCAGAGAAGTCACCGCTGGAGGATCCACCATGAGCTGCTGGTTTGGCTCCTTCTTCTGTTGTTTCACAGCTTATCAGGACTTTTTCATGCGAAACATGTTTTGGTCTTTAAATGCAGCTTGTCAGCTTATTGCAAAATATCTTACACCCACCTGCCTCACTGGGCTCTTACAGCAAGACATCAGTAAGAAAACACTGTAATTAATCACACTCTGTTTCTTCCTGAGCATATGCACGGCACATTAATGATATGGTTCATATCTACACAGTTGATAATTATCCTGTCAGTGGGAACGTTGTTCGGTTGAATTGTCTTGTGTTTCTTTTCCCATTTAGTATTCAATACAAAATTAATTTCTTAGTCCATTTTCATTCATCGGTGGCTGATTGTCTATCCATATCTCCTCTTTGACTATTACAGTAGATCACCACTTCACAAGCACTCCCAAAATGTATCCACTTCTCAGGACGTTCATTGATCAAATTAATGTAAATCTGTCCCCACCAGTTGGAGGTTGTGTTGTGCTCCACCCAGACCTGTAATTTGGAACATTTCCTAACTTAAAAACATTTAAAATGAAGCAATCATTTTTAATGGCGTCTAATCTTCACCTAAATCTAAATTAGCCTCAGCCCAAGAAATCTAAATCTAATCTTCACCTATGTCCAACTGGTCCTCACAAAGACATAAATACAGAATACACAGCTCTTGTTAGTCATCTAATGGAGACAAACAACAGTTTGCATTTGTGTCTGTGTGAATGTTATTTTTTTTCAAACTAATCAAGCTCCTCAAGTCATTTTGTAAATTGCTGATCGGTGTTTATCTACCAATTAGCTGAAAGTCTTCCCCACTGACAGAGCAAGAGGTGAATATGAACTAATCTACAGAACCACCTCTTATTTGATTTGTCTGTCTTCTTATTTATGGTGTCATTTAAACGTTTTACTTCTGCTTGAGTATTTACTGCAGTTTTCCTTTGAATACTTTTAGTTTGAGCTAATGTTTTTGAACAATCACAAAAAAAACTGTTTGGCCTCATGCAAATGATGTCATTATTCTCAATGTGATTATAAAAAAGTGCAGATTTCACTGCACAGTTGAAAAATGACCCTTACATTATCTCCAATGGATAACCAAGCTATTGATCGTGTTAGTGTAGCAGTAAAATGACTGTAATTGTTTAAAAACCTTATTGTATAATACAAGCAGTGTTATTTTACTAATAAAGGCCCAATCAGAAGAAGAAGAATTTGTGTTTTGTATGATTAAACCTCTTCTCCTCACTGACTGATTGACAACTCGATTGTCTTGGATGCTAAGGAGGTCTAATCAGTCACAATAAATAAAAACATTTTTTCCTTTTTTTAAGAGAGGGCCTGCAGTTTTACTTTAACTTACTTAACATAAAGCAACACACTGCCAGCTGAAGAAATATCACAAATGTAACGAAAGCTCCTTTGTCTGTAAACATGTGCAAAAAACAAACATCAGGCAACTTATATGAAGGACTAACTGCAGAGTTTTTAAATTATATCTCCAAAACTCTCTGTAGTCAGTCGATCTAACATTGTTGCCTGGTTGTGTAGGCTGTTATGTAGATATATAGACACTAGAGGGCGCTACTGAATCATTAACCATGAGGACTTCGACCAGCTGATAAGGAGACATTCAAGCTCATTCACTTATGTGTCCATATAATATTTATTTATTTTGGTTGTGTAGTCGGTATTGTTTGTTTTCTCTGTCCAACAAACTGAACAAATTTATACTGATCATGTGTCCTGGAAAACTCAAACTGAACACAAACCAATTTACATGTTTGCAACTAGACGTGTGCAGAATATTGTGTATTGTCATAATGTAGATTTACTGTTTGAAATGAGGGAAGCAACTAACATTTTCATTATCAATAAATCATTTGTTCCATAGAAATTCAGAGTATTACGAGAATTTCCTTTTGCCCCAGATGACGACTTCAAAACAAAATTGATTTATCATCACATGCACAAGGAAAAGGTTCGAACTACAGATTTGTTTTATTCACTTGAAATATGATTTAAATAATTCATGAATGATCCAACAATTTAAATGACTGATAGTTAAATTAAAGTTAAATTCATCATTTAAAATAACTATCAGTTTATGTAATAGTGACATTAAAATTCTATTTTCCTTGTAATTCAAATGCTAGTATGAGATTTTGTGAACTGTTTTCCAAAAAACGAAACAGAATTTCTTTCTGCTGTGATTTAAATTTCACTTCAAAATGTCCATCCTAATATTGACTGTTGTTGTCTTAGGTTGTTTACTCTAAGCTCTTATTTCATATAACCTTAAAGCACACCATCACTGTTTGAACATTCTGTTTATTTTTTCAATATACATTTCATTTCAAAAATATAAATTCTAAAATAAACCATTTCCATTCCTGTCCTATTAAGTCACAAAAAGTTAATCAAAAACAAAACAAAACACCAGTATTCTGAATGATAAAATTAACAGGTTTTTCATTTCACATTGCAGATTTATGTTCGACATGCTAAAACAGTGCGACACATTTTAACAACCCCACACACACACGTCTCAGATATGAAGTCATACTTGTTTCCAATCTCGGCTGTTGACAGCTACAAACACTGATGTGGACGATAAATGTCTTTGTTACTTCAGCAAAAGCAAATTAAAAAACCCAACAACCATGCATTTTGGTTTGAGCCAGTGTGCTTTTATTGTATGTACGTGGTTTGCAGAGGAGGAAGGCAGCTCATTTATGACAAAATTAAAATTTTCTTTAAAAGTGGTGATAAGAGAGAGGGAAGCTTAAAACAAAATCTGTGACCCACTGAAACTTAGAAATCCACAGATGAACATACTTTAATTTGCCATTTGAAGATAAAATAATGACGGACAGTGCTTGTTGTACTGCAGGTAATAATGTCCATTAAAAGTCAAGTGGTCAGGAAAGAGGAATGTTGTCAAGCAGAAAAATGAATTTGACATTTGTAGAAATTCTGCCTGATTTTAACAGACAACTGCAGTTGTTTTGTTTGAATGACTCTGGATTCCATGGAAGCCTATCTTATCGCTCTAAGAGAGTTATCGGTCACTGATAACAACACCTTCCTAATGGGACTACACTGTAAAGGATGGGGGACAAGACTTATTATCCTGTGCAAAGATGTGTCCCCAACTACCTGTTAAGGCTTCAGCAGTCTGAGTTTTAATCTGAATGTTTCTTTGCCTGTGCTGTGTCAGAAACATATGTCAAGGAGTCATCCATGCGTTTTGTTACCAGACCCAACCCTGGAAATGAACATGACATGACACATGACTACGAGGACATAGGATGCACTTATTTTGACTCAGGCCTTTTAATCCTGAATACAAACAAAAACAATTGAAACCAACTAGATTGAATTAATTGTGAAGTGGACCTGAAAAAAAACAAGGCATCCAGTGGTGATGCTGGGGAGCTGAGAAAAGTTGTTTTCTGCTCCACTAAACTATGTGAAAACACTGAAAGAACATTTGTAATTCTTTGATATAATTAAACGTGCAGAAAAATATTTAATTGAAACACACACTTGCCAATATAAGGGTCCGATTTAAGCAAGATTTATTGTGTGTTTATTTGTGTGAATTTACTCTCACCCTGCAGAAGCCTCATATTAAGCTTTTTTTTGCAGTATGCAGTCCAATTTTGGCAAAATGAGCAACCAATAACTCCCTCAATGTACATACATTATTTAGAAAGAAATCTCTTGTCCTACTTTCACATCAGATAATCCCAACAGCATCTGAGACAAACATAAATAAACCAGCTGTGGACTGAAACTGTCTCACTGCATGGAGCTTACATGGACTTAATTCACTTCTCATTTGTCATAAAGTCAGTATAATATATTTACTCTGGATCAATTTCTCATAAGCCACTTAGGTAAGGTAGTTAGTGCAGAACAAGCAATTATATGATATGCACCCCTAGTCAGAGTTTAAGTTTGGCTGTGGAAAATCGATTATGTATTGCTGTACTGTTTTCTACCCACAAACAATCAAAAATAAAGGACACAAGAAAAGTTTCCCAACATACACACAACCAAATCATTTAAAAAAGAAAGTGTGATGTATGATTTAATTCAAACATGTAACAAAAGCTTTTAAGTGAACACGAGAAAGGTTCAGAAAATTAGAAAGACAAGACGAAGCAACCAAATCTGCGTCAAAAGTTGATAATAAAAATATTTTCCTTATCTGCACATACAAATATGCATTAATTAACTGTTAATTATATTAAAATATCTATTTGCACACATATCCTTCACACACTATATAATACAGTGAATCTCTTGAATCATTTCAAGTCTACAAGAGGACAGAGAGAGAAAATATCAAAAACCCCATGCTGCATGAAAAATCAACACGTTTGTTCATAAAAAGAAAGTGATCTAAAACAAGAGGTAGCGCTATAAAAACATAATTTTCCTGCTACAGGAAAATGTTATTGGAGTAATTCATATTTATATATAAAAAATCTGACAAGATTTTATATATACATATATATGTGTGTGTGTGTGTGCGTGTGTGTGTGTGTGTATATATATATATATATATATATATATATATATATATATATGTATATATATATACATATATATAAAATATTTATATAAAAAGAGCAGGAGGATGTTCCATGCATAGTCAGAGAGAGCTGCAGCATTGATACTATTGATCAGCGATATGTAGGATGAGTTGCATAGAGAAGAATAGCAAGATGTTACATTTAACACTTAGTCAGAAAACAAAGACTGTTTCCTGTGGAGCTGTGAGAAATAAACCAAGACGAGAGTTTGAAAAAAAATGGCATTGAAATAGTTTCCAAATTAGAAATATATCATCGTGTTAGACTGCTGTTTTCCTACTGTGTTCCCTTTTTGTCTATACTACCTACCTACCTACCTACCTACCTACCTCAGAGCAGTCTTCAAATTGTGTAAATGGACTTAAAAAGAAAGTTAAGGAGAGTTTTGCTGGTGCTGCAGGATTTGCCTGCTGGTGGTTGGGTGCTCTACAGAGACGTTTCAGATCCTCTGCTCTTCCAGTAGAAAGAATGATGATCATCTGGGTCCATGTCTATTCTAATCTGAGGCACAGACTTCAGCGGACTCATCTCAGGACTGAAATGACAATAAGACAGTCGTCAGTATCTCCCGCCATATGATGCTTGATTCTTATGTGCATACTTTTGTAAAACAATACAGCAGAGGTGAATCAAATCTGAGCAGACGGAGGTTTTAGACCTCTAAACATTTCTTTGAGACCGCTGCTATGCAATTTAGTCTTATTGGTTGAGCCGAACCTCAGGGTTGGATCAGTTGGATCTTTAAATGACCGTGTAGCTTGTTGTAAGCTGTGGTGATGTCTGCGTGTTTTTAATAATTCTGATTTCTATTTTGTAGTGTGGGAAAATTGTATTTATGAAGTTATAGTTATAATGCTTTATTAGTTTCCGAGGTCACTTGAGCTCAAAAGCAATTTGGTTTCATTCTTTGTGGGGACCAGATTAGTTGTACAGGGGGTGGGGGGCAGCTCACTGCCTGAGGATCATTTCAGTTAATGCCCCTGTCTAATGTCACTGAATCTAATGGACACATGACCAGACCACTGACTATTAAAACTAGCCCAGTATTTTTCCAGTATTTTTCAGCATTTCCAGTCAGGAGAGGAGCTTAAAGCTTTTAGCGTCTCATCAATATTAGGCAAATGTTTGACACAAAGGAAATAATGTAGTTAAAAAATAAATGAAGAATCCCTTTTTTTCAATAAGTACATATACATAGTAATTCTGTCAGTAAACAGAGGTGGACAGTAACAGTACATTTTGATGTACTTTCCATTTTTAGTCCTCTACATTTATCTGATAACTTAAGTTACTCCTCAGACTACAATTTTAAATAGAGTGTCTATAATAATATATTGAAAAGAGTTATGGTGGTTAAGATTAACTCCACCTTGAATGGCAACATTAATAGTGGTGCTACTACAGTAGTGACTAGATAATATTGTATGCCCATTCATTCCACTCCCAGCTACTTTTCTACTTTAACACATGCACATTTAAAATGTAGGACTTTTACTTGCAGCAGAGTGTTTTTACCGTGTGGAATTGCCTCTTTTAATGAACTAAAACTTCAAGCAATACTTCAAACACAGTCAGAAAAATATGTTTGTAGTTCATCACCAGCCATATGAACAAAACCAACCTGACAGTCTGATCTGACTGTTACAAAAATAAATCTTCTAAGTTGTTTGGTGACATCACAGGTGTGCTGTGATCACAGCTGCTTCTCACACACTGTCCAAAAACCCTAATCCTGTTCTATCAGCACTGTTACAACAACAATAGAAGAGATGGAGGTAATACAGGGATAAAATATGACACTGTGCAAAGGACCTGTGACCCAATCCTGGTCATTAGGAGAGGGTGTGGGCATTATGAATAAACATAACCTCTTCTTGAATATAACAATCATCACTCTAAATATTTACCCTCAAAATCAAGGCTTTCACTGCCTCTTTGAGAGTGATGTGTTCACAACTTGTTTCTGCTCTCCCCAAGTGGCCAAAAAAATCATTTATTGCAGATTCAAGACCAGTGAGGTCAAATATATCTCCTCTGATGGCCTTTGAAAAAATGCAGTTTAGCCATAGGTAAGTTCATTAGCCTAGCTGACCTTTAAAGTTCAGGCCAGCCTTATATACAAGCTTTTTAGCTCGCTTTCTGACCTTTTTGCGACCTTTGATGCTGCAGTTATGAATGAATTCAAAACAAAAATCAGTCCCAGTTATATTTAGTTTCGTTCCTCCTTTACCATTTAATTTGGCCTGTTAGGTCAGTAGATATGTGAGTCTGTGGCGCACACACACACACACACACACACACACACACACACACACACATACACACACATACATGCATCTCACCTGGACAAGCAATTGGCCTGGTAGTAGCGAAGCTGCTCAGCACGATGTGTGTCGTTCAAGGAATGATAGGGACTTCTCTGCTGTGTAAGAAAGAAAAAAAACAGCCATTACTGCATATGTAGCTAAGCTAATATGATCTAATACAGTATGCCGCCTCTGACACATGGTTTTAAGTTTTTTATGTATTCAGAATAATGTGATTTTACTAACAAACCCTTTCAAACAAGGGGAGGAAAGTAGCTGCTACAAGGCTTTGGATGAAGTGACACCCTGAATTATATAGATCATCAATTTAAAGTCACTTTGTTTACTTTTTTACCATAACTTTTAAATGTAGTACAAGAGTGAAAGATGAATAAGAAGTTGAAAAGCTTCATAAAAAATTGTTATGTTATTTTACATGACGCTCAAATAACAAAGTATATCTGTGTTTTAAAATGCTTATCAACAAAGCATACAAAGAAGTTGAACCCTTTAAAAACAATCCATGAAATCAACTTTGAATATTTTAAACAAGTCGGTTGAAATTGTACACCAAAGAAGGAAAAGCATTAGGAAAAAAAAGAAGAAGTTAGAAGGGAAAAGACAAATAAAATCAATATAACTTCCGAACATCAAAATCCATGGTGAAACTACAAAAGGAGAGGAAGGAGTTAATTTCATGCATTTATTGCAATACAAGAAAGAGAAAAGCAAAGAAACAAAGTCATGCAGTGAGTGAAAGACAAACAGGCAACACAACATCTACTCTTAGTAACATCAGAAAGTCTTTAGAGACACAAGTGGAGCAGGAGAACCAGGCAGGATCGAGAGGAAGGAGCAGCTCTCCTCCGGTTCCGTAGGTAGTTTGGGGTCTACTCACTGTCAGAGGCCTTATCACCTAAGAAGGGCTCCTGCTCCATCATGTCCATGGGGATTTTAATGCTGGGAACATTCTCATTGTAAGGATAGTCAGACTGTTGGAGAGAGGAGACACATCCTGAGACGGGACCTCTGGGGGTGTCTCTGTGTTAGCGTCAGCACACATGCATTTGTTACTAAACCTTTCATGACCACTGTTGTCAGCGTTCATCGTTTAATCCAATACTTTAAAGGAAACATCTGCTGAAAATGATTACAAAACAGGAAGTGATGACAGAACTTGAATCTCTGGGTGCTTTTTGTACTCTCCTGGTTCCCAAAGGTAAAATACAACATAACATGGAGAGATTTGTGGTGCAGAATCAAGTCTTCTGATGAACCTTTCTGCCCATTTTGTGACCATTTTATATCAGAACTGGAAAAATACACCATTCAATGCAAATGATGCCTGTATTTTGTGGTATTTCTCTCCCAAATAATTCATCCCAGTTAGGCCAAGCAACTGGTATGATTTCATTTATACGTAACTCGGCTACTGTAAACAGTGTTTGTGTTAAAAGTCGGCAAGGCATCATCATCATCATCATCATTACTATCATTTAAACCACTTCCGGGTCACTGGTCTGTCTGGACCTGGTATGAAACAAATCCACAAAGAAAAGAAATCCAAATACGTAATCTCTACAAGTGATTTCTAAAAAATACCCAACCTATTTGACTTTATATGTTATATTTTCATTCTAGATTAGTGGTGGAACCACTCTCTTAAGAGGGGGGTGTGACGACCCGTGAGCAGGCCTCTCTTGCCTACAGTAGGTCATTAGGGTGATTCAGCTCACCTGGTCTTGTTTCACAGCTATATAAACTGATGGCAGTCAACCAGTCTGTCTCTCCCCCCTGGCTTCCACACTGTTTGGGTTTTGTATTGAGTTTCTTTATCTTAAGTTACTTTTTCTTTATGTAAGTTTACAACTCATGTTTTCTCCCCTCCTTTGTCCAACTTTGAGCCAGGTTGTGACAGTGACTAAAACCCAAATCGGACTTGTGTGAGAAATAGAATCTGACACCTTTATACGTTTAATATCTCTGCAAGATTTCTGGATTTTTTTTTTTCCCCCACTCACTGATTTGGTGAAACTACAAGTTGAAAACAAAGTGAGACAGCTCTATAGCATGAGAACGTGTTGCATGAGGGACTCGTCTGTAGACTGGATTTTGGTTATTCAGTGGAAAAACACTCAAATCGGATATGCTGCTGCAAAGGAAGAAAGAAGGAAGTCGACAACAGGGCTAGAGGGTCGTAAAGGGCTCTCATGTTAAACAAATTATGAGAAACAGGGCAAAAATAATGTATTTTCTTGTTTCTGAAGATACAAAATTGTAACATTTAAGTCGGATTAAAACTGTAAAATCCTTACGTCTTCAGCGTCGCTGTCTATGCTGCCTCGTTTTTTCTTTTTCTTCTTCTCATCCTCTTTCTTCTTCTTGTCCTTCTCTGGGATGACATCGTCCAGGAAGCTGAGGTCATGCTGGGTGAACATGTAGTCCATCACTTTTCTGACAGCTACCAGAGCAAGGATCTAAAAGCAGAAGGATAAAAGTATCAGTGACTGAATTGTTGGAATTAAGAGAACAATCACCCTTGTCTATAAATTCCTTTAAATACAGTACAATCATTGAAATCCCCGCGACCCTACACAGGATAAGCGGTTACAGAAAATGAATTAATTAATTATTGAAATCTTTAGCTTTTACTTTAAATAAGCAACAGACATTTTTTTTAAGATTTTCTAATAATCTAATGAGCTGATGCATCAGCAAAGACAGGTTATAAATACATTAATTCAAATGATCAATGCTGTACAACTCAATATTATGAGGCTATTATAAGTATTACCTAACCCTTAATGACGTGCAACATTGTTTCATCAAGAGCAAATAAACTAAATATACAAAAATAATGTAATGTTTTATGTACTGTACATTTCTACATAGCTTAAATAGCATATAGAACACATTCAATGTTTTTTATTTGATGATAACAACAATGTTCATGCTCTGGTGAAACAATGTTAGTTACAGTTTATGACAGATTCTTTAACACTTTACTTCCTGCCTGTGCTGCATTTGTGACCCTGAACTGTAGCTATGTAAAACACCATCAAAATAGTCACCAGTTTATCACCCATATAAACAATCCTCAGAGTACAAAAATAAGATTCATTGACATGTCAGTGTGATCATGTCAACTTAACTGGACTGAGATGCTGGTTACAGTTAGAGAGATACCAAAATGTATGATATTTTCTGCTCTTGTATCATAATGAATCTATTATTAGGCTACTTAAAAACAGCTGTAAGTGGCATTTACTCAATAATACTATAAGTCATATTGGCCAAATCTCAATATAATTTTCTCTTACCATAACAGGGAATATAATAGCGGCCACAGTGGACTTGAGGATCCAGAGCATAGCCAAGCAAAGGATTTGGATGAAGGTGAAGAGGTGGACCTTCCTGAGGGGAACGTGTCGCAGGTAAACCAGGTCCGGCTGATGCTTTGCTGGCATCAGAAGCAGCTTAAGACGATCCATAAACTACGGACAGATAGTGTTACAAACACACATGACGGGATGCGCTGCATGCATGAATATATCAGAGCATCAGCTCTCACTGTTTCTTGGATACTCAGAGGTGCCTTTTAATAAAGAAAGAAACTCAAAATTTGACCTTCAAATACAACAAAAATGGCATGTGTCAGGTAGGTTTATTCAAACCATTTCATTTACACTCATCTGCCCTCCACATTCCTAATGTTATTTTATGAGAAGATAAAAATCTCTAACATTTACCTGCACTCCATTGAGAGAAGCGACTCCCATGTATAGGAAAACTCCATACAGCACAGGCATGGGGATAAACTAGGTAAAATAAAAAGGAGAAAATAATATATAATATACATAAATGAACAATGAAAACACATTTGTGAATGCATCTTAAAAACATAACTAACTCTATTTTTCTGAAATGCTTAGCTTTCTGAGAGCAATAGAAGCAGAATATTTCAGGTTAATATGGGAAAAAACACCAAAAGACATTCAGCGTTCAAGTGAAAGCTGCTTCAAGAATATTTATATAAAGAGATACACAGATATGATGTACAGCTGTCATTTTAATATAATCTATTAACCTAACCTGGAAAAGCAAAGCTACAATAATGTGATTAAGTGGGATTAGAAGGCCTGTCTCTTGACTTTATTGAGGTAACTATTTTGACATAAATGATGGTAGCATGCTCATTGATCCAACTTTTGTCAAAAATCATTCTTTTCCTTTTTTGCTGTTCTACAGTAAATATTTTCTTTTGCATTCTCTTCAATAGCAAACCTATTTTATAATGTTTAATGTAAATTATAAATGAGACAGGTTTCAAGTGGCTGAAAATGAAGATTAATGAGTCTACGATAATCCCACTGTACATTTTCACACTAGGACTTAATCTACAGTATACTCCGATGTTTTTTTTCCACAGATATCTCACCTTACCACATATGAACTGCAGACAGCTGGAGAGTTAAATACAACATTTTAACATAGCAGAAACAACAGCTAATTTAACTCTGTATTTCAAACAGAGAGATTCAACATCTGCCACACTTCAGTATCTCAAGTTTAATATTTTCATTGATTCAAGATGACTAAGTAACAGATACAAATCACAAAACAATCTGTCATCATTTACCTTTAAAACAGGAGACATCAATACAGACAGTCCTGTCATGAGGAACACACACACACCAGTGACCCTCTGCTCTCTGAAAAAAAAGACAGAAAAATACAGTTATCACAAGAACAAAACATTAGCATGTGTTTAGTATAATTTCATGATTTGGATATCGGTGCTGATAACTTGAGGATGTCAATGATTTCCCAAACACAACATTTGTAGAAAGTTCAAGGCTGGTGTTAATATTTCAGAGTTTGTTGGCTCAGCATATAGCTGACACATCAAGAGCCTCTAAAAGTTGTCCCCAAACAGAAAACCACACAAAAACAAACAAACAAACAAATTAAAAACAACCAATAAAACTAAAAAAGTGGAGAAAATCACAAATCACAGTGTTTTGAACTATCTGGGCCACCCTAAACAATAGAAAACATAGGCAAAACCTGGCAAATGTACAAAAATAATAATTAGGGTACATGGACATGTCACTAGTGGACAGCAGAGGGATCATTAAAAACTTCAGGCCTTCATTAATTTTAGGTGCAGGCCATCTATAGAGTAGTTCGTGTGCTGGCTGATAATTGCTTTACTTTGTTGAATAGGCTTTTTTTTTCTGGACTATTTTAACTCATTCCAAAAACATTTATGTCTAAAAACACCATTCAGACATTTTTCCAACATTTATATTACATTTTATTGCAAAACAATCTTCAATAATCCATCTTCAAACCACTAGTGGACAGCAGAGGGGTCATTAAAAACTTCAGGCCTTCATTAATTTTAGGTGCAGGTCATCTATAGAGTAGTTTGTGTGCTGGCTGATAATTGCTTTACTTTGTTGAATAGGCTTTTTTTTTCTGGACTATTTTAACTCATTCCAAAAACATTTATGTCTAAAAACACCATTCAGACATTTTTCCAACATTTATATTACATTTTATTGCAAAACAATCTTCAATAATCCATCTTCAAACCTATTTCAATATTCATCTTATTTCATAAATGAAATATTTGCATCCATTGGTTTCAATATGCTACAGTATTTTATATGAGTGCTGTCTGCCAAAGTAAATTGTCAGCTCCACCAAGGAGGTTGTGTTTTCACTGGTGTATGTTTATTTATTTTTTGCCCATTGGTTGTTGTTTTTTTGTTAGCAGGATTAAGGAAAAACTACTGGACTGATTTTCACAAAACTTGTTGGAATGATAGGACATGAGCCAGGCAAGCTTAACTGATGTGTAGGAGTTTTTGGCCTTGGCAGAACCGTGGGCTCCACTGTGTGCCAGTTAAGACTCCCACCAAACAGACTGGTACACACAACTTATCAGACCAATTGTGTAACATTTGTTGATTTCACCTATAGGTGGCATTATAGCAACAGGGTCAGCTGTTGGCTAAGCTGTGTCATATGCATTTGTGTGCATGTTAAAGTGGATCCAGATGCAGATGAAAACATTATCAAATAATAAAATGCTCAGTTTATGGAATACACCCTCCAACACACTGACACAGCCTCACCTCACACCCAGGAACTTGGGCTGCTCTCCAGGAGCCGATGTTTCGGTTTCCATCTTCAGACTGTCGATGTGAGCAATAGAGATAACGGTGGCGGCGACGTACCACGGAAGACCCATGAAGGAGCAGACCACCATGAGAATGGACACCCAGAACAGATCCAGATGGTAACCTGCCCCTTTCTGGAACAGACGAAAAGCACAAGTTCAAAGGTCATGCATGTGCATGCTAAGGCAGAGACAGTAAGGACGGCTGCAAACGTAACAAATGAATAACCTCTCTGACCTGGTTTGATCATACAACATGCTGACTACTTACTATTTATGCAAAGTAATCTGAATGATGATATGTCAGTAATCTTTGAATAAACAAGTCACGAGGCCGACATCAAAGCAGTCATTGCTCAGCTTCAGCAGCAACAGCCTGAACGTCTCAAGTAGTTGCTTTTTGAACTGAACTGTGTTCAGTCACTGCCATGAAACATCTCTCACTCCCATGAGAAGAATGACAACAATATTTAGCTACAGTGTGAAGGGAGCCAGTGACCTGTACAAACTGCGGTTTGTTGTGGGAAAAAATATGAAAATCCTCACTTCACATAAATCAGGTGAGACAATCAGAAAGAAAAACTCACCCTTTTATCACAATACGGACTTAATTTTTTGGGGGGGGTGAATTTTTTATTTAAACATATTTAGGACATATTTAGGACATATTTAGGATTTTCAGTGTGTAGGTTGCTAGCTTGGAAGTTGTTCTAGTAGAAAGACGGAGAATTCGACCTGAAAATAGTTGGCCAATGGCAGGCTAATACCAAAAGTATACAATCTGTATAGTATACAGTCAGACAAACCTTCAGCTTGTGCTCCTTCCGGTTGACAATCACAGCAGTAATCTGTTGGTCCATGAAGATCAGTATGGTGAGCAGTAGGGCGGGAATAGATGATGCCATGCAAACCCACCACGGGTTTCCTCCGAATGGGGGCACAAACCAGCCCCTGTGAGGACTTGTTGGCTATGAGAGGGGGGGGCAGACACTTCAACATGTCAGTCAGACATAGTGACATCTGTGCTGAACAAACCGACAGAAGCTATAAAAATACAATGTTTGCATTAGAGGTCAACATGCTCACTCTCCTCTTCTTATCTGTCACTCTTTCTATTATTATTATTTCTATTACCTATTATTCTGATGTTATATTCTGATGTTGCACTGTTTTCTTTTCATGTTGCACTGTTTTATTCTGATGTTTTATTCTGATGTTGCACTGTTTTCTTTTCATGTTGCACTGTTTTATTCTGATGTTATATTCTGATGTTGCACTGTTTTCTTTTCATGTTGCACTGTTTTATTCTGATGTTTTATTCTGATGTTGCACTGTTTTCTTTTCATGTTGCACTGTTTTATTCTGATGTTTTATTCTGATGTTGCACTGTTTATTTTTATGTTGCACTGTTTTATTCTCATGTTACACTGTTTTATTCTGATGTTTTATTCTCATGTTGCACTGTTTTATTCTGATGTTACACTGTTTTATTTTTATGTTACACTGTTTTATTCTGATGTTGCACTGTTTTATTCTCATGTTACACTGTTTTATTTTTATGTTACACTGTTTTATTCTGATGTTACACTGTTTTATTTTTATGTTACACTGTTTTATTCTCATGTTACACTGTTTTATTTTTATGTTGCACTGTTTTATTCTCATGTTACACTGTTTTATTCTGATGTTTTATTCTGATGTTGCACTGTTTTATTCTGATGTTTTATTCTGATGTTACACTGTTTTATTCTGATGTTACACTGTTTTATTCTGATGTTACACTGTTTTATTCTCATGTTACACTGTTTTATTCTCATGTTACACTGTTTTATTCTGATGTTTTATTCTGATGTTGCACTGTTTTATTCTCATGTTACACTGTTTTATTCTCATGTTACACTGTTTTATTCTGATGTTTTATTCTGATGTTACACTGTTTTATTCTGATGTTTTATTCTCATGTTACACTGTTTTATTCTCATGTTACACTGTTTTATTCTCATGTTACACTGTTTTATTCTGATGTTTTATTCTCATGTTACACTGTTTTATTCTGATGTTTTATTCTCATGTTACACTGTTTTATTCTGATGTTTTATTCTGATGTTACACTGTTTTATTCTGATGTTTTATTCTGATGTTGCACTGTTTTATTCTGATGTTACACTGTTTTATTTTTATGTTACACTGTTTTATTCTGATGTTACACTGTTTTATTTTTATGTTACACTGTTTTATTCTGATGTTGTAGTGCTTTATTATGATGTTACACTGTTTTATTCTCATGTTGCACTGTTTTATTCTGATGTTACACTGTCTTATTTTTATGTTACACTGTTTTATTCTGATGTTGTAGTGTTTTATTATGATGTTGCACTGTTGTATTCTGATGTTACACTGTTTTATTTTTATGTTACACTGTTTTATTCTGATGTTGTAGTGTTTTATTATGATGTTACACTGTTTTATTCTCATGTTGCACTGTTGTATTCTGATGTTGCACTGTTGTATTCTGATGTTGCACTGTTGTATTCTGATGTTGCACTCTTGTATTCTGATGTTGCGCTTTTTTGTTCTCATGTTGCACTTTTTTGTTCTCATGTTGTTTTATTCAATAAACCTATATATAAACCTTTTTACAAGAGGCTTTTAGAGTCATATTATATTTTATGCAACAATACACTGAAACAAAATGCACACCTTGAATTCACTTGGCACAATGAGTTTCGGGGTTTCCACTCCGACGAGTACATCAACTCCACAAAAGATGAGGATGGTCAAGATGATGGCAAAGTCACTGATGAGTTTCCTCACCTGGGGGAAAGTCAACACAAACACTGCTGTGTAAGCTGCTGTTCAAACACTCGGACACGTAATTAATTTCTTTCACAGATGAACTGTTTGATTAAATTCTCTTAGAGTGGCTGACGGTGGCTCACAGTGGTAGGGAAGAAAGGGCTGGTCTTGAACTTCTTCAGACACATGGAGCAGGTGTATGTGCCAAAGAACAGGATGAAGGACATGAGGGCGATGTCTGGAACAAACTCGCAAGCCTTCCCCACCAGCTCTCCTTTGTACTTTAAGCACTCTGTCTTTGTGAGCGACGACCATGTGGCGTTCATTGGCTACAAAGAGGAAACAAAGAGGGTCATGATTATAAAGTAACAGTTATTCATGCACGTAATGACCTACTAAAGCTACACCAGATACAATAAAGGCCTTACATATGAAGTACGGTGACGTAACTTTTAATTTATAGGCGGAGAGGAGCTGCTTGATAACTGTCTCAGACTTTCCGAGTTTGGAGTAGAGAGATAAAGACAAGCTATGTGCTTATCAGACTGTTCTATTTTCTTTCTAACATTGTTGAAGTGACGAACACAACTATCTGTTTCAATTTTCACTTATCTCACTACTTGTGGCTGGTATGCGATTTGTCTTCTCATGATTGTCAGACCAAAGTCCTTCAGTGTGACCACTGCTCGAACTTAAACAGTGGAATATAAAAGTCTACACTACAGTATATCAGAGCTGCAGTAGGGTTGAGACAGCAGACAGTAGCATAGATGGCATACAGGACATAAACTATCAATCAAAACTATTTTGCATTCAAGGCAAACACCAAAAGAAAAGTGGAATATGTGAAAAATAAATGAAATAATATATTTTTTTCTCAGAGGGAACTTGCCAGATCAGTGTTGTTCCAGTACCAAACTGAAGTACCTTCTAGAGGATCAACAATGATGTCTGTGCTGTTCTCTGCAAAAAAAACAACAATTTTTATTATGTAATTCATCCTCAACAAGTTTTAATTTGTCCTGAATAACGGCTAAGTTTCCAAAACAACAAGGTTATGTCTAAAACATGCTGTATTAGCACCATAATGCTATTTATACACAAAAATAAGAAAACAAATGTTGGTATTCTGTTAAGCTCAGCTGTATTCAGGCTTTAAGTTCAATGCTAATGTGTTGAATGTAGACTTGACATATGTCCATGTTACTATCCCAGTGCTCAAGCACACCTAAAATTAATAATTATTTAAACAGATTTAGTATTTCATTATAAAACCATGATGTAACAAACACACTCTGGTATAGTGGATGGCTCACTGGTGGTTAGCGGTGTCACATCTCACACGTGAAACAACTAACCAGATTTCTGGAAACAAGCCCAAAAGAAGTGACTCTACTCTTAAAAAGAGAAGCCAAAAACAGGCAACTTTACCAACCACAAAGTGTGTGAGAGAGGCCACTTGATTTCTCATTTACTGTAATAAGAAACCATTATAAAAGCACTGTAACTTTACATTTTATGGAAGCCTTTGGAAGGCGATGAGCACATCTGGTTCATCGTGGCACTTTTTAAATCTGATTCTAAAACATTCAACTTTTCAATGCAGACATATCTGATTTCTTACCCATGATAGTTTTTATTCATTACAAGTGGAACACATGGGTATATTGGTATGAGTATGGGTAAATGATGCCTGGGACTTCCTGTCCAAAAGCCAAAGGACCAATTACTGCTGGTATGATATCAGCCTGTTTAATGATGTGTCAGCTGCTCACTAAACACAAGTCAGAATCTGTTTCCCCTTCTCTGGTATGTGCTGTACTCTGTATGGAGCAGCATGGGGAATAGTTTACTTCTCTGTGTGTATATGAGTTGTGTGTGTGTGTGTGTGTGTGCATGAAAGATGTTTTTGAAAGCAGCAGGGGATTACCAGTAATTCAGCACTGCCCCCTCTTCATCTCACATCCTCAATCAGAAAAGAAAAAAAGAGGCATGCTACGTCTCATCTATGGCACCTGTTCCCTTTTTTATAGTCACACTACTAAAAATGGTGTTGTCTTGCTCATTGTAACCATCAAACCACAGAAAAATCCGATTTGTGCCAAAACATGACAGCCTAACAGACAAAAGTCAGCAGCCCAATAAAACAACATGAATGTGACCATCTGATAAACAGGATGTCAAAACCTAAAAAGTCAATGGGTTAACCAATACCAATGTGCATCCACGGGTACAACACACACAAACCAGTGCCAGCTAAATGCCTTTAAAAAAAGAAAATCTCACCTAGAACAGTAGGGGCCATACAGAGGCAGTCATATTGTGTGACATACTCCATCTTAAAGTGAGAATCGATGGGATAGTGGTGAGCTAATTTCAGCATCTTCTTGAAGGCATCATAGATGAAGATGAAGCTGATGAGACAGGAGAAGCCTTCCTCAGTGAACCGGGTAAAGTACTGAACCAAGAAGCTGGCGTCAGTGGCCACCAGCACCAGACATAAGAACGCCGACCACAAGCCGATCCACAGACGGAACTCCAGGTAGTCAAACTCATGATCTCTAAAAAAAAAAAAAAAAAATTTTTTTTAAAACAGAACAAATAATCAATTATATTTTAATATCTAGCTGATGTCTTATAATATAGTATAATGCCACTACTAGTAATAAAGATAAATAAAATCTCAAATTTCTTTACTAGTTTAAGCAAAAAGTCATAACATTATGTCTATAAAACAGTTGGTTTTTTTAGAATAAAAAAATGATCTTTGACAGATGGAAGCAGACACACTGACCTCACCTGCTTTCAGCATTTCAGTATTAAATCTGTGAAATAATAACAACCTTGTTTTCTAATTCTTTAGCTTTAAAGATACGAAAAGTAAAATAAATAAAAAATGCAGATTTAATTTCTTAATTTTCAGTTAAAATGTTTACTAACCCTGACACTCTGCACAGGCATGACATACATTAAAAATGATTTTGTGTCATTAGTCTCACCAAGCAAATTATTTGTATGATAATAACATACTTTTTCAAATCCTAGCCCTAATGCCAAGTCCTAAAACTACTGTGATTTGTAAACAGGCCTTTGTAAAATGAAGAACGTACTTGCTGAAGTTGAAGAGCAACCGTTCAAACACCAGAACAGGACCTGTGCTGCTGAGGATGATGAGAGGTTGGCCACCCAGCAGACAGAAAACCCCACCGGCGATCGCCGTGCCCAGAAAACTCTCCAAAACACCCTGCATACATGGAGGGGGAACAGAAATGGAATCATCCATAAGGATAATGGAAACACTGTTCAAAGTTTAAAAAGTTCAAATCTCAGTCTGACCTGCATGTTTTCTGTAGCATCGCCCAGCAGACCACCGAAGGTGATGGCATTTGTCACAGTTCCCAGGTAAATAAACAAAATGGCCGACAGGGCCTGAATGTTTATTGCATCGGTGAAGTCACTGAGAAAGAAAGGCGCTTTTCTTTTGATGTCAAGTATGAGACCACCACAAAACCTGAAAACAGAAACACAAACTGGTGTGTCGATTTACACAACATGGAATGTTGACCACAAAAATAATCAACTATTAAATACTTATCCACAGTATTAGAGTGGAGACACAGATAACTATAATAAACAGTATTTTATGATGCATTTTAGTTTGTCCTTCCTCATCATAAAAACGTATTATGATTATTTACAAGCAGTTACTTTTGGCCATGATTTCATACCTTCCAGTCTTCTTCAGCTCGTCCCCTACAGCGTGTCCCCCTCCTCCTTGACCTCCATCATGAGGCATATCTCCGTTCATCTGAGAGTCCCCTCCGGCATATATGTTTTTCCTAAAATACACATTGTCATGTTGTCAGGGCCCCTTCTGATTGATCAGTGCTCTCATAAGTAGCTGAGACATTCCTGCAAAACTGCAGCTTTAAATGAACCCCACTGCTGCTTTTTCATAATTGAACAGTGTGATGCACACATCCATACAAACCTCAGTCAATCACACTTTTTCTCTAACATATTGTACTTCATAAATACACACAGCATTCAAAAGTTTTCTTCCTTTTCTCTTACAACAAAGTTGTTTAACAGGTTTTTTTTATTTATTATTAGCGTTTCCATTGTTGAATCCTGTTACAGGTAGGATATTATAGTTTTATTTAAGTTGCTTCAAACTGGTAGTTATAATCCTACAATAACAACACCTTTTTACATATGAGGTTCCAGTGTTTGTGTCAACTAAAAGAATGTCTTTCTTGTAGTGTAGTGTTTTTTTTGTTTCTGTGTGTGTGAGTAAATGGGATTAATAAATGACCTGCAAGCTAAGATTCAGCCTGAGGTCCCAGTAGAATCAGTGAAACCTTATTGTTTCAAATAAGATTACAACAAGAGAATCTTTCAAGGGGTTACTACTATTGGCTACTAAATACAGACATTATTTCCTCATAAGGACCCTGCTGGAGGGGAAGCAGAGTCTGGAAACACAAATTAGATACCTGAATGTGTGCGTTATTGACAAACTAGTTGGCATTTCTTTCTACAATTAGCAGGGCTAATTAATCATCACACTACAAAGGCGGACTTTTACAGACCTTTTGTCAGAGGAGGGGAGAGATTTCGGAGGCTCTATCCTGATAGCCGGGTCCCACTCTCCAGGAGGAAGCACGATCACCTCATCCAGGAACTCATCGATGCCAGCCAACAGGTCTTGTCTGTCCCGGGCCTTATATGCAATGTCATGAAAGATCTGAACACAGACAGATAGAGACAAGGCATTGAAGTGTGAAAGAGACCTGACAAAGCTGGCGGCAACACTTTGATGTCAGATCTCAAAAACTGAAAATGTTAGATGAAAAATCTAGTTTTGATTTGGTGCACCAGAGTTTCACTGTCAGGAGTCAAATGTAACAATGGCAGTCAAACCTCATCTGACATCAGTGTGGCAATGGCTCTTCCAATCTCATGGTACGACTTGGCTTTGCCTTTGGGTCCAAGCAAGATGAATAAAAATCTGCAAATGGAACAACATCAAATTGAAACCATCACATTTCCATAATGGATACACTTTAAAATTAGACTTATAATAACATGAGATATAACACTAGAATGACAGTCAGTACAGCACATATCTCCACCCAGGCCCAACAGTCGCCTTTAATTCAATCAAGCCTTATCCAAAATCAGACTCATAGCCCTGCGACCATAGTTTAAGGTTGATAGATTTATGACAGCTAAACATTTAAATCTGTTGGATCTGGATTTTTCATGTGGATCCACACCATATTGCACAAACTAATCCCCTAAACATGCCATCAAAAGCCATTAAACTTTTAAGTACGTAAATTAAGTGCGTAATCCTGCTGACAAACAAACCAATCATCAAACTGACACAGGTATAATCATAACCTCCCTAACAGAGGTAATAACAGATCATTCTCACCACATAAAATACGTTTATATTTGCATGTGGTCGGGTGTTTGGTTTGGTGATGTGAAATGCAGAATCTTTACTTTATTATCACCTGTGATGTTCACAGCTTTCTAAGTTGTGGACATGTTTAGTTCAAACACAGACATGTTGTCATTCTGGTAAACTTTATACAGTACAGCATTTCCTAACTCATCAGAACTGAAACACCCTCTAATAACTAAAGGATATTGCTTTATGGCTCTTTGGTTACAACAACACTACAGTTCAGGGTCACTCTTATAGCTTTATGACACTCATTAAAAGCCCCAGAATAACAGAAGGTGGAAACCTAACAAAAGTTTATGTCTTTAAATTACAATGTTGTACAGGATCTCTTTATAATTTAAGGTGAGCACAGCATTTAGCTGTTTTAGTGTCCACTCCTTGTATATTTTCTACATTATTAGGTGTTAAATATGAGCCAGACATGAATCTCGGCCACCTTGTGGGAACAGGAACCTCCGTCAAGGCTCCCAGCATCACAGCTTGCTGCAGACGAACAAACGCCACAAATGGTGCATCCAGGAAGTCCACCTCCCCCACCAGCACGTTGGAGGCCTCGGCGTCTCTCGGCAACTTCTTCATGAACTTGTTCCTCAGCTAAAGAGCACAACAGAGAAGAATAGAGCGAGACATTAAATGTTATGTTCACACCAGCAAGCTACACAATACAGTACACACTGAATGAAACAACCTATTTCAAACAGGACAATCCCATTCAATTTAAATACCAAACCAGGCGGCTCCCATGCTCTCTAAATAAGGCTGTATGTCTCTCTGTCATGGCGATGTTGAGATGTATGGAGATGGAGCTCAGACACCTGCTGAGCTCCTTACTTCCGACATTCCGTCTGCAGAGGACCTTCAAGTCCTTTGATTATGTCTCTGAGAAACCTGTTTGGTGGTCGCAGCTCTTTTTATCCACCAAACACTCTTTTTCTTCATTGAGGAACAGTTTCAAAGAAGTGTCTTTTAGAACTTTAGCTTCAAAAATCTCATTTACAGTTTGGACTTCTGCTGTGAAGATGCATGAAAAAACTGTGTAATTATGAGGCCAAACACTGCAGGCACTGCTTTGGAGCTGGAGCTCTCTGATGGAGATCAGGATGAAAGGAACATAACACATGTTTTTGCACGTTTAAGCCTCTGAGCTACATATCATATGTCTGAGCTGATTATTTTCAAAATCATACACTATTTTTTTTTAGCTTTTTCTTAACTATTCTATGTATATTTTTGACACCTCTATCAAATTGTGTTTGTATCCCCCTTTTGATATTATGAATTTTCTACAAAATTTATTTTTGTTGAGTCCATGGAAATGTGATTTAAGGTGACTCTGAAGGCTCGTCTCTAATAGAATATTCAATAAAATATATCAAAAATAACATCCACTATACTCTCGCCTCATCAAAGGAATGGAGGGTATGTAATTCAATGATGGACATATTATCTGACTCTTGTTGATGACTCTTGTTTAATCCAGGAGCTGTAAACATCTAAACATAGCACAATACAATCATGTTCCATTTCATGCCACAGTCCTATCTGTTTTATAAGATGTTTCTTACGATAAAAAGTGGCATGCTTGTGAGGAGATAGACGTCATTAATAAATAAAACCTCAAAGACAATAAGTCATAAATATTTAGACAAGATAATAGAAAACTACCGTGTTATATATTAACAGCAGAGAGTAGGTAGTCAAAGCCAGTGACAGTTGATTGGACCTCTGAGGTCTGGATGTCACAAAGGTTTTACACCAATGTCGGTTCGAAGTATTCTTCAACTATTCTTGTCTACTGCCAAGGTTCTTATCCCCCATTACATAAGACTGTTTGAGAATCATAAAGGTTTAAACGTTCACCCCTAAACAAAGGTCCATTCTCCTCAAGCAACTTCACAAAAAGTCAAACAACCATTCATAACAATCCTCAACTAGATGTACTGTCTGCACAAATGGGTGTTTCTTTGGTTCAGATTGAAGTGCTTATTGCATTGAATTTCACTACATGAAAATCATCCACATCACAATGCAAAATGTTCTGAAAACTAACACAAACAACAAAAACAACTGTCTTACAGTAGATATCATTATAAAATGTATAACCTACAGTATAATTTCATCATTGGTGTTGTTTGTATTGCTCTGTTAGATTTCTGTTATTGTTTTGACAGTTTTTTTAACTGTGTAAACTTAACATGATATCAAGAAATGAACCTTTCCAGAGAATAGTCTGATACGTTTCGAGTTACCAGACTGAGTAAGAGTATTGGATGATGTTAAACGTGACGTTAAAGTCAGCTGTGCCAAGATTTAAATAGGATTAGATCACAAGCAACACTGCTGGCTGCTAGTATACAACACAACACATACAGTCGGTCTACTGTCTAAACAGATTTAATGTATACTGTAGTATGAGATCACTTTCTCCATGCTGAATTAGGTCCTGTGTATGCAATAAGATGAAACTAAAATGAAATGAATACAGAGATTGGACACAATCTTTTATCCCATTTGGCACCAATTTGATAATAAAAACAATAAGTATAGCCAGAGTGAAAAGAAAAAATTGGAGGCTGGATGTCTCATTATCATGGCTGCCATACCCAGATCATGTACTGGCAGGGTTGGTGCCATCAACCTCTGAAGACTTAAATCCCATAAACCAGTGACCTTCCACTGGGGAGATATAAACACATCCAATCAGAGGCTGTTGAGCTGTGTTGGCAATAGGTTTGTCTGTAAATGATTGAGTGGAGAGGTTAATTCTGCGTAACTCTGCCCTGTGTGCAATTCCTGCCAATCTGCACCACACTGCCCTCATAAACGACGTATACCTGAATCTGTTCCTGTTTCATTTATATAATTCTAAACTGCACCAGGCACAAATTCAGTAATTGTTTTTCGTTTCCTTGTTTTCCTTTGTATACTACGTCATTCACTACAGTGCAATGTATTCATGGAGATTTTATTTACCCATGTTTGAACATGCATCTGAGATATTTGCTGCCATCTCAATACATTCAGCATGTTTGTTTTGTTCTGTGGGTTAGTGTTTCTAGACAGATATTGTTGTTAAATGTTTTAAAAGTTAAGTTTTCAATGCTTTAAAAGCATCAAACTTAACTCTATTGATTTAAATTATGAAATGTGGCATTTTAATTACAGAACAAGGGATTTGCTGGCTACCATTGCTTTGACTTGTTTGTGTGGATTCAGATTGGAACTGCATTTTAAAAAATCCAGATTAACCCTTTAACTTATCCTTTATTCATTAAACCCATGATAAGCATTAGGAGCGGCGTGAAGCATCTGGGGACCAATTCCATTTCTAACTCAGTGCCTTAAATCAAGGACATTGACAGGAATTAGCAAGCATCCCCCCCCCCCCCCCATTTTAAATCCAATGCTAACCACTGAAGCACTGTGCTGCCCTTGTTGTGTCTTCTTATTTGGATGAACTGGCCAACCACTGCAGTATGGTGTCAAAAACACTTGTAACACAATGTAACAACAATCCAGTAGTGGCTTAAGGTTTCAACAGATGTAAATTTGCACTAGCATCTAATCTTATCACAGATGTTTACAGATTAAATGATCATCTCTGACGTACAGTATCTTTAAGCACCAAGATATCATACATGTGGCCAGTGTAGAAATGATCACTCGCTCACAGAGGAAACTGCTGATTGGTATTTATAGGCTGAGTGGAGGTGTTCTTCCTGTCCACAAAGGAAATCTTACTGGATCAGTCTGACCCAATTCTTGTCTCCCAGAGGCCTGGTCTGGGATGAGACCAAAAGAACAATTGGCTGCTGCTGTGAACTGTCATAATCTAAATATTCCACTATTAGAAAAAACAGACCAGTTTATGATTATCTGCTACTACAAGTCGCCACAAAGGCAGTTTTCTGCACAGGAAGTGATCTGTATAACGTGTTTTACTGCTAATCCAATTTTCACAAGCCAGAAACTCCACTTAGATCATAAAATGAAGTGAAAATTAAGGAATTTAATGGTCAATAAGTCTATTTCGGAGCATTGCATAAAGGTTTGAGCGGTGACCCCAGCAGAAATGCTTCAAAAATCACAACTGAAACACTATGAAGTACTGTACATAAATATACAGTATAGCACAGAATAGTTTTATAGACTTTTCTCCAGCAGGTTCAGAGCAGCTGCAGCAGGCTGGGTGGTGGTGATGATGTACTTTATGCCACCTCTGCTCTGAGGCAGCAACCAGTCACACACTGGCTCGACACTGGATGAAGTTACATCAGGTTAACATTTTAATTAACTTTGCACTGGTAGCTTGTCTTCTGTGCTTGTGGTCACATTGGACTTGAAAGGTATTTAGATGAGACAACTATTCAAGCATACTGTTAAATAAATGACACAGTTGGCACTGGACTGGACCAATGCACCACTTTGCTTCTAATTTATAGTCTAAAAAAACATTCGAAATATGTATGAAATGTCAGATTTCTCTTAATTTATCCTTAATAATCATATTCAGACTGATCGGGTTTGCAGTGAATAAATCAAGTGTAATTTTACATCTGTAACACCTGGTGTGATTGCCAATGGTAAATTAATTCAATTAAAACTTGGAGATTTTCTGTCATGATCTGGATTTATATCTGATCAGTCTTTTACATTTTGGACTTAAATTTTGCAGGGAAAACTGAACGTGATAAAACCACTTAACCCACTTCATTTAATATCTCTTATATTTTGAGGTGCATTTTAAAATTTCCAAAGAAAAAACATAGAATCACAGACAGAGACCCATCATCTCCATATTCCAATATGGTGACCAAAGCGCTGAAACACTACAGAAAAAGCATTTAGAGATTAAAAAAAAAAAAAAAAATTTTTAAAAACACACACAACAAAAATAAACTTCCACTGTTAATTTATCAGGTTGACTCACCTGGTCTTTTTCCGGTTTGTCTGAAATGTCATTCATGCTGCTGGAGGTTAGGTTCCGGTGAGTTGTGGTGGGACTATCTGTTAAAACGCATCAATTGTGAAAAGTTAGACCAGCTTTGCCTTCAGCAGGATCTAATAACTGAATGTAAGAAAAGAATGGCAGAACCCAGGACAAGACAGTGGCCCAGATAGTTTGCTCCACATGCAACACCGAGAAGAATGATAAAAAATATAACACATCTTCAAGCAACCTGCAGAAAGAAGCTTAAATAGACTTTTGTCATCATTAACTCTCAATAAACTTAGCTGGAGCAGAGCAGAAGACAAAGTCCTTACTAATTTATTACTATTATTATTGTAAATATATATATATATATATATATATATATATATATATATATATATATATATATATATTATAATATTTAATTAATGTCTAAGCAAACCTGCAACTGAAAAGGATAATAACTTGATCTACAATCTGATGAAAATCTTGAATTGGCAGGACTAATACTGTTCTATCCAAAATCAGAAGTTAGAAATAATAAAATCATTAGAATGTAAAGCACTTACAATTTCAATGTAAAATAAAATCAATTTTATTTTACTCCATTGGGGATTAGAGAAAAATGTGGTGCTCACTTAAAAAAAAAATCATCCTGACTCTGTAAAAACTTTAAGAGCTACATTGTTGTTCTGATCATCTTAGTCTCCATCTTTCACATCAACGTCTTCCACTAAGTGCTTTCCTCATCTGAATCATTTGATGATCTGCTGACGTTTGGTTTCGGCTTGTCATCTCCAGCATTAGAGACCTGACAGCACAAAGTGACCTTACTTCAGTCCAGGAGCTGTCAGCAATAAGAGATAGAATCCAGAGAGGTACACATCAAGTGCAAATTCTGATGCCACTGTAGCCTTTCATACATCTGCCCCCTGAGCATTGTGGGTAATAACATGCTTGTCAGTATGATGCAGCCAGTATAAATGATGAATATATGTATAGTACTTAAATAGAGGCAATAAAATAATAAAATGGATAAACAGGTAAACCAAACAGAAATACATGCTGGATCAAATATCTAATTTTTTTTTAAATATAGCTGCAAATTTTCAGAGGGAAAATCCCTTAAAATAAACAGATAAAAAACTGACTGGGATAAAAAATTAAAAAACTACTCAATGACACTAAATACAGTAAATCACATGAAAATGTGTTCTACTGTACATTGGGTGTAAACGATAAGAGTAGTATAATTGTTTTACTGTAGTTTGATCAGGGCTACATTCAAACTGCAGCTGAGGACATTTCCAGTTCTGTTTTCACTCACATGTGACACAAATCTGTTGTTTGTGGATCTTTGCCAATAACAAAAAGCTGCACAGTCACATTTTCCACAGTCACGTGGATTTAATCAGTGACATAAAGTACGATACCGAATTATTTGGCATTCAGCTAACAATAAAAACATAACTTTCATGTCCGATTAGTGTTGAGCTGAGCCAAATGCTCTCAAAACTCAAAGAAGCAAATGGCAACTCAAACAGGAGCAGAACTGATGAGTAGGCTGCAGTGTAAATGTAGACAGGGGCAAGTGAACTTACTAAGCCAGTCCGTGCTGGTGCTCGTTTGGGACTGCAAGTCCTCCATTGATATGCGACCTGACAGGCAAGTCACAGAGTTCTCAAGAGGACTGCGAGCTTTTAGAAGCAGCAGCAGGTTATCAAACCCAATCCACGGAAGCCAAAAAAAGGAGGAAAGAGAGATGGAGGGGAGAGATGGCAAGAGAGTTGATAGAAAAAGTCCACTCAGCCATATAGCAAGAGATTTGTTAGGAGAAAAAAATCAAGTGAATCTTAAAACATCTGAGAAACATGACCTGCATTTTTAAAAGCCATGCAAACCATAAAGTGAGATGAGTGGCATCATTTATCTGTGCACCATGGCTCACTGGACTGGAATACAAGGTGTCAAATTGTGTTTTAATAAACTGGATGATGCACTTTATCCTTCTAAAGTTGTAATGAATTAATGACTATTAGTGAAACTCTTTATCTCAGAGCTGTGATCATGATAAGTGATGAGTTGCTATTTGACCACTGCAACAAAGCAGATCATGAACAGAGGGAGCTTTTCTCTTCATACAGTCATAAAAGCCTTTTGTAAAACTAACAGCAGGTAATAAATCCCCTCATTTTCCAAAGGCCAATGGCTCCTAACAATTTAATTATATTGTTAACACTAAAATGTCTTGTTATTGACTATGTTACAATCAAAACAACAGTAAGACATCAATGTGCATTAGGGCCGTCACTTTGCTCATGTTTGAAACAACTTTAAACATCACAGCTTTAGAGATAGACTAAATATTCTGTTTGCTGCTATTTTACTGTCTGAGGAAAATATTAATTTCAATTTCATTAACCAAGGAATCTGCAACAGAATGAATTTCATTGAGCCATCCACCCAGAATGCACCAGACTGATGTTAAATTCGTTTGATATGGTATCTACAGTACGATCGCATTAAAATGGGCAATTTAGACACTTTTCATAACTTTTGCGTACTTTTTGCATAAATTGTAATTCAATCTCAGTAATTCAATGTGAAGTGAAAATATTATAAACATATATCAGTACATCAGGAACTACTAACTAACCCTTTGGTTCACTATTGGTCGTATCATATCAAAGGTGTGGGTGAAGTTTTATAACTTCCCATGGCCCTGGACTTTTCTCACCAGCGTCATAAATTCATGCACTAATTTTATTGGTCAGTGATAAAATTAACATCTGAAGTCAAGTTGAAATTAGCTCCAACTGCTCCTACAGGTGCAGACATGATTTGTTCATGATCCACCGAGACTCATGCATTTGTGAGTTAGTAGAGTAATCTGCAGTGAGAACATTAAAAGTGCAGTTAAGGGTTATGCAACAAATGTTTGTGATGAATTAGATAAAGACAGCTAGAAACTTTAGTTTCACTAGTTGAATGAAAGCAGAATCAGTAAAGTAGCACTAATACAGTTTTGTTTGTGTTAAGACCTTCAAAATATAATGTAAGGGACAAATTTTATAATATCTCCAATGACAAATGTTTTTCAGCATCTTTTATGGAGAAACTGACGCTTGTTTTGGACTCTTAAGTGTCACATTAGTGCCACAATTTCATGCAGAGGACTGCGATCTTTTTCAAAACTAAAAACTCACTGTACGCCTTCGGTCCGAATTTGACGTGACCCAAAAAAAATGTTTTTCCTTCATTCCTCCTTCATCATTTTAAAAAAGAAGACTGCACCAAACTGGCATCAGTATTACCGGTTTCCTGGTTGGAAAACAGCCTACTTGCACTGGAGACCGTCTTGCCAATGTCAGCCAGAGAGCGTAGATTGGACTTCTTGGTTTGGTGACGATGTTTCCGTAGAAGTGTGTACATCACTTTGTCCTTCAAGTCTGGTTTCAGCTGGCCCATCTCTATCTGGTTGTCAGTGATCAGCTCTGAGGAGGCAGAGAGAGGGGAAGGGATGGAAGAGGATGAAGAAGAGAAGTTTTGAGTCTTGGCGTTTAACCAGAGAAGTCTTACAATTGTTAATTTGTCAGAGCAACAATTAAAAACAAGAAAATATTCAACTTACAGTGACAGAATAAAAAAAAATGTCAACAAAGCCTCAATGTCAATATACTGGTATTTTTACTTTATATGCAAAATGATCATTTTAATAATTGATCAGAATTGTTATTAGGCTTTCAGTAGGTTTTCTTGTTACATTAAATCATAAAGCATTTTGAGACTAAAAGAGCTGTTAAAAAAAAAGTTAAAATTTTTTTTTTAAATAAAATAATTGAAAAGCAAAAGAAATCATGAAACATTCACATGTAAAAAAAAAAAAGAAGTCTACTGTTTTGGCTCTATATCTTTCCCTTTGTGTAGCATTACTGCCTTAAGTCAGTAATAACTTCACTAAAGATAAGTACCCATAGCACCATAAAAAGTCTCTTCATACTTGTAAGGACTCAATTAGTGCCTCCCAGGCTGAAATGCTTCTGTATGAATTTCTTTGTGGGATCATGAAACAGCTTAATCAAAAAGTCTAGCCTATTTTTAACAAGAAGGTCAGAAGCCTGAATGCTGGCATGTAGCAGCCTCAGGGAGTTTCTCCCCTTGTGGAGGGATGGTGCTGTTAATGGCCCATCAGTCAAGTCGGCTGGCCTCAAAGCAAGAGGCCCGGCTCTGCTCGGACTGTAAACTCAACGCAGCACAGTCAATTACTTCACATTAGTCACTCCAACTCTTAACTCTTCATCCTGGTGCCTCAGGCAGAGACAAAAGATGCAAACTGACTTTCATTAAATGAGGAAGTTTTTGTGTGACCATTTATAAACGGTTTCTAATATACGGTCAAGAAAAGTATGGGCTGGACTTTGAAGCTGCTCTCTTCAGCGGTTTTTCGATAGTCTTGAAGGAAAGAAGAAGAATGAAGAGTCCTGTGTGCAATGAATCAATACATAAACCTGCACACAACCCTATTAAGCAGCTCTGAATGTCATTTACATCACAGAGCAGATCAAACGAAGGCAGCAGATGGTAGGTGCTGACCTTTATCACACCTAAGACACCTTAAAATGACTGTGTGTTATTGTCATATTCACTGGGAATTAAGTCCATCAATAATATTAAATATAAACCTTTAGTTAATTTGCTTCCTTTATCCTGCTGGCTGCATCATTGTTAAAACACACTGCCAGTCAGCCTATTCTAATAATGAAATACAAAATGTTTATATCAAACGTATTTTCTATATATGTATTTGTCAGTGGCTTTTAACTGTTTTACCAGATATCATCATTGTTATGTTTATGTTAAGGCACCACAAAGCACTGGGTTAAGAAAAGGGAAACATCATGACAACAGTAGGTTTTGCATGATGAAAAGAGCAGCATCCAGGGGGTTTTGAGATTTTGACTTTAATCTATCTCTTCCAAGACCTCCAAGCTTATAAAATCCTAAATTACGCACTCTTTCAAGTCTGGTCTTGGTTGATAGTTGAAAAAAGCCAACATTAACTTCAAGCACAAGATAAGATCCAGTTTCAGACCCCACTTTCATATAAGAAGGTCAAACCACGTCTTGCATCGTTCACACAACATGAACATAGACTGAATGCAGTTTATCTTGTTCCAGATAGTTGACTAGTGACCTGCAGCCAACTTACCTACAACCTGAGGCAGAGTAGAAGCTTCCATGTCCAGCATGATGGTGCCTTTCTCTATGCATGTCCGCAGTTCAAAAAGGCTGTGCAAGGCCAGAGTGGCTACGTGGGGTTTACTCCACCGTTCACCTCCTTTTTCTACCTTCTCCTCAAACTTGATCCACCTGTAGGGATGAATAGGGGAGAATAGGGAGTGGATTAAACTGGGAAATTAGTTACAGTCAATAACAGCACATGTGAACATTTAAACAGGGTTTAATAATAATAATTATTACTATTATTATTATTATTGTTATTGTTATTATTATTATTATTATTATTTTGGGTAAGTACTTTAAGTACAGTATGGAAGGACCAAACAACATTATCAACATGTAGAGAATTCAAAAAACAAATAAATAATTAAATAAACTGAAATTAATTACTTTCATACATCACATTTCTGATAAGAAAAAAGGATGTCTTATAATACGGTTGTGTGTTTCGATATTACATGAAATGGACATTCAGTGTTGGAAAGGTGGCATGAAAAAATAAGAACATCGTTTAACCCTTCTGTTGTGCCCATTTCCTGTCACTTTTATCTTATTAAAATATCCAAGACATTTGGGTGACATATAATAGGATGTGAATTCTTGGGTTATGACCAATAAATGTGAGTTGTGAGGTCAAAGTGACCTGGACCTTTGAGCACCAGAATCTAACCAGTTCATCCTTGAGTTCCAGCAGACATTTGTACATAATTTGAAAAAATGTATGCACAATTTACTTTTTTTCATGGATTCTTTAAATCACTGAGCCTCCCACAGATGAGAAACTAAACTGGTACAGAGCACTTGTTTCTATACCAGAGTTTAATTTGGCCAGTTTGGCTGCCAGAATTGCAGCTGGCAGACTGCCAGCACTGCCCAGCACTTGTGAGATCTTTTATTGATTTTGAGTTCCCTGAAAGCACTTGGTGAGACATTGGAGCAAGTCTTAATCTCTGCACTGATTTGCAGAATAATACATCCGGCATTTAAGACGTAGGACTAATACATTTCACCTTTGTAAGCAATATATACTGTATAGGCATTTGAAATTAAAATATTAAATACCTGACTTTTTTGGTCTGGAACTGTAATTCTCTTTTTAACCCTTTTGACCCTGCTGGTCTTTTGTATTAATTAATTAATTATTGTATTTGTGTTACTTAAATTTAACCTTTGACTCCAGATAATACCTGCCTCCATGAAAAGAACCATATTTCCCTTGTAGACACCTTTCATCATCACATCGTGTAGTTTATTGTGTCACTGAAGCAGTGAAGAAACGCAATTCCTTCTTGAGAGAATGACAATATATTCCATCTTGCTCATTTTTGTACCTTGAAAACGATCCCATGTAGATAAAATGTCGGTTTGAGATTCGTTTAATCATTATATGCTTTTTCCACAATGGTTAACATGACATGATTAGATATGTATTTACCACTGTGCCATAATGAACTCGCATATCATTTGAACTTTATGATGGGTATTTAGACCAATCCAGATTCAACTCAGAGTTTTAACAAAATGTCTCAGTAAA
Source organism: Chaunax sp. Z400 (assembly GCA_037577475.1). Lineage (NCBI taxonomy): Eukaryota > Metazoa > Chordata > Actinopteri > Lophiiformes > Chaunacidae > Chaunax > Chaunax sp. Z400. Next base: position 20,280,362 of record CM075187.1, on the reverse strand, counting down.
GCCCATCTGAGTGACTCCTTAACCAATTTAATATTACTGTCCTGTGTAGAAGCTGGATAAATTGATCTATGAGCATCAATGCTCCAGTGGAGTTCCTCTGGCATTCATTCAACCAACAGTGAATCAAAATGTAACTTCAATCTTCAGCACAATTGGTGAGTTTAGGATAACAAATCAACTCATTTGGAGCCTCAAACAGCAGCCCAGGGATCCAGTTCCCCCCCTGAGAGAGCTTCACTTATCCAGTGCTAATGATATATAAACAATCATCCCTTCTCAATGCCAACCCATCTCACAAGTGGGCCACACAGGAGAAACCTGCGAAACCCTGTGTGCTCACTTTTTAGGCTGCTCCAAATTCAATGCACACAGTCCACACATAGCTTAATGATAACTGATTTTAGACTGACAGCTGGAGTTCACAAAGGTTGGTTCAGTCATTTGTCTGTGGGGTGGCTGTTTCTAAAGATCTAAAATCATCTTTTTTTTTCAATTGAACTTGAAGAAAAAGATCTATGCATCATAAACAGCAGCTGCCCTTACCTGGCCGTTTCCTTCCACTCCATCTCCTGTCCGTCCACCGACAGAAGCTCATCCAACTCAGTGAAGAGCTGTGGGGGTGGTGGGCCGTCATCCTCCTCCCCGAGGATGAAGCGGATCCTCTCGGCTGCCGGTGAGACTGTGGAGAGAGGAAAAATACTCCGGTTCACAGGCTGGCAGTGGTGCCCATTGGGCAAAGATTTGGGCACCAGCTTGGGCTCCTCAGCTGGACCCTTCAAGCTGATCTCAGGAGGAGGTGGAGGTGGTGGAATTTTCACCATGACCTCCTCTTCTTTCTCCTCTGTGTCCTCTTCCTTCTCCTCTTTCTCCTCTTGGTTATTATTGTTATTGGACATATCTAAAAACTCAGTGTACCCCCTTTTCTGTCCAAATCAGCTGACCCAGGCCTTGCTCCTCAGATAGTAGCGAGTAAGTGATGCAAGCTCACCAAGTCCAAAAACCAACAGCTAGATCCTCATTGAAATCTCTGGTGGAAGTGACAGTCACTCTTAACAGCCTGCTCCACCACTTTGTGAAGCAGGTAGGAGGGGGCCGATGGGGTTTAGGGGTCCCCTCAGTGACAGTGTCCCCACAGCTAGCCCCTTCTCCCTCTCTGCCCCTTCTGTTCAAACAGGCCTTCACCATTGGCCCTCCAGCCTTGGCAAGCTGCCCTGGAGCCCCTCATTAACAATTAGGAAATGGTTCACAAACTTATTCTTTAGGAGAGGCTCAGCTGTCCTCCTCTATTCCTCTCATTTGAATATTTAGAGAGCAACACAAACAGAAGTTCAAAAGAAGCAATACTTTTCGGTGCTTTTCAAACATGTTGTAAATGGTGGACACCATCATAGCTCGCTCCTACAAATGAAAGCAATATTTAAACTTTAATGAGAGCCCACATACAATCGCTACTCTGTGGTGAAAGAAGGTCCATGTATGCTGAAAACAGTACACAAAAATGATTGTCATCAGTAAACAACTACACATGACCAGTGCATGCAGCATCATTAGAGATCCAGCCTGTTCCTGTGAAAGCTTGCATAGGCCTACATGAAATGATCATATTACAGTGACAAAGGCTCATGTACATTTAAAGGCCCAGGATTGGGTTGCATCAGCTATTCCCTCGTTATCCTATAGTGTATTTTGTCTGTGTGATTCCCTCCAGTTCGTCGCCAATGTCTGATCTCATGTTTCCCAGTGTTTCCAGTGTTTTCTCCCAGTGCTTGTCTGTAAGTTTTTCTGTTATTTGGATTTTTGCCTGTTCATTTATCTTACTGTCGGGATTCACAAAATGAATGAATGACAAACAGGTGACACAGGGAGGAGGAGACAATCAACAACAGGTGGAGACAACCAGACAATCACACACCGGAGGGAAAATATTAAGGGGGGAGACACAAGGAGGATACAAAGAAAACTCACAAGAGAGAGGGCTACAAAGGCACAGAGGGAGAGGGAACAAACCAGAACTGAAAACAGAAGACTAAAGCTGAGACGGGGGAAACAAAAGGTCAAAACAGATCACAAGAAAAGGCAACAAAAGGCATGGAAAAAGACAGCAAAATAAAAGAGGAAACAGAGGTACAAAATAATGACATAACCTTACCAAATAAAAGGAACCAAAATACTAGGATGAGATCCATGACACACACTACGTAAGAAATTGATGTTGCCCATTTTGATTTAGTCATGCGTAAAACTCTACTGAATAAACACTTACATTAGAACTAGTCTAAGTTTGAACTAAGAAACTGGTGCAACTGCCTCCAAGCGTTTTCTAGATGATTAGACCGCATCTTACTTGGGCGAAAGCTACTGTGAATTACGTCATTACGAGGTCACCAAAACTCCATGCACCAAATCTAATGATACAAATGTAATTTGTCCTGCCAGAATAGGTGCAACAAAGCTGATAGAGGGGTCAGGGAGACATCAATGAACCAGTATATGGCCAAACAGTCCTGCAAAGAGCTCTGTCTTTGTATGTCTATTGAAGCACTGACAGGGTGATCAAAATAAGGACAATTCTTTGGCATCGAATGGGAAATTTTAGAAAATGTTGAATTTTAAAATACCTCTGAGTGACCCTGTCTGTCATCAACAGGGGGAAAGGGATAACCTCTGGCTCATCCGATTTCAAGGGCTTTCATACAGTACCTCAATGATTTCCTTCATTCAGTTTTGACATTGAACTGTTTTATGGTAGAGCACAAAACGTTGAGCCCAGTGAACAACTTGTTTTGCAATCAGAAACTGCTGATGTGTGTTTATAGCTTTTTTTGGCATGTTCAGTCAAAACGATAGAGGCTCTTGCAGTATGTACAGTATACAAAGCATTGCCAGTAATGTCTGCCTTTCTCATGAATAGAATGACGATCATTTTCAGGGACATTTACCAAAGTCTTGCAAAGCCTTCTTCTTCTCTGGTTCCCCCTATATATTCTGTTTGTCCCATAGCCTCTCCCCTTTTGAATTATCCCTGCATGGGAGAGGTTGGTTGCCTGTTGTTGCTATCTGATAGCACCCTGTGAATTCTTGTGATTTGTATGCTAAGTCATTTTACTGTTTATTTTGTAGAGTGAGGAGCTGGGGCATGCACATAACTTGCACACTGAAGTGCTATGTTTTCTTCCTTGTCAGTGGAATAAATCATCATTCTCCAAATGAATACTGGTCCTGAGGTTGATTCCATCCACAAATACACAAAGCAGAAATTCACTGGTTACACCTGCACCATTTCATATCAGGCCAATGGAATTGTATACGTAATAAAACATGGATACTGAATCTAACATTCTCATTCATGTCTCATTGTTACAAATCCGATCAGTATCTGACCTATAGGACCATATATGAAAGTGACTTTAGAAAGTGACAAGTGGCTATAGAAATAATCAGTTCCAATGACTTTTTTCTCTCCAATCATTTATTTGTCTAGATTTGATGGTATACTGTATTTGCTGCCAAGAAAGTGGCTCTGTAAAGCGACCACCCACCTGGTGAGAGGGGAAATTATATTGTATTGTATTAACTCTCCTGCCATTAAATGACATTTCATTAAACCTCTGCATCCCAAAGGAAGGACAATGATCCAGGCTAAACTAAGTGTTGAGTATTTGATTGAGCTTTCCTTTGCAAATAAAATGTAAACATTTACACATGTAAACATGCAACACTTATTTCTCTTTTATTTAAAACATGGGAGGTCAGTGAGAGAACGTTCTCTTTTGCGAAGATGCCCTGGTGATAATATACATAAATAAGAAATAAATTAAATAATATAACAAAATATCTAAAACAACAGAGAAGCAGCAAAGATACATCAGCAGGTTACACAACAAACAGGCCGACGACAACAACACGAGAGACAACTTAAATTCAAAGATTCTTTAAGTCTGTAGAAAGAAATTTAAACTGATCAGCTTGTCTATTTTTACAAGTTTTCAAAGTTAGAATAGTGTGGATACTTGCATTTTAAAGCTAATTTCCCAATCTCAGTACTGACATGGTGATTTTCAAAAGGCAAATTGTCATCTACCAAACTCACTGATTGGTTAATTGAATCATTGATTCATTCATTCATTCATTCATTCAGTCCGTAGCAGGTGGCAAAACAGTGAAACAGTAAAAGTGGTGAGGGACTAAGTTTCCCACAGTTGTGTTTTCTGCAGTACAGTAAAAAAAAGCAGCAGGTATAAGCCAGACGAGAAACCTTAAGATTAGTAGGTGGGGGATACACTGTCTGCTGGCACGCATACACACGCATACACACACACACACACACACACACACACACACACACACACACAAACACACATTTCCACAAGGTGCAACTAGCTTAAGTCCCCGCAACCTGTATAATAACACCTTAGGCTGAATAATTTCCACGTGTTTCAGACTTTTAGCACTTTTAGCTGACACCCTTATATACAGTGATTTACTCTGATTATAGTAAACAGTTAAAACAAGCTTAAAATATCTACATGGCCCAAACTACATACAAACAATAACAGGCAATGGAAGCTGACAGTGAAAGCCTCAGGGATGAAGACTCAGACCTAGCACCCACTGTACTGCTGTAATAATACAGGTGTAATAAAACAATCCATAAATACTAAATTGTTATTTTTCTTCCGTATGAAATCAAGGTAGAGACATCCTGCGGAAAGATGCACATAATCTTAGTAGGAATAAAGTTTGGCACGAGATCAGCAGCCCAATGTTTGCTTCTGCTACTGTCTGTACTTTTCCACAAATTCAAACAACAGTGATTATATTTCAATGTTACTAATTACAGCAATTACTAATGAAAAATTTTAATTTAGTATTCGTAATATTTCATGGTAAAGGGATCAGTAGGAAGGGAAAGACACACGAAGGAACAAGTTTTCATGTCAAAACTCCTGTTGAGAGACATTTTTAAATAAAAACACATTTTGAAAGTGAAATAAAAAATCTCCTTCTAAAATACAGAAGGCATTTAAACTATCAAGATTTTACCAAAGAGAGATTTTCTATTTCCTCATGACAAATTGATGCTGCCTATCCATGCTATGCAGGAGGTAACAAGTCAAGCTGGTAACAAGTCAATGTAATACTGTCCCACTTGAGCAGTTGCTAAGAGCGGAGAAAGGTGGGAGGGTGGGTGAGAGGGGTTTGAGGGGTGAGGGTCAGTTCAGCGTGAAAGCAAAGAGGGGTGAGAGTGAGCATGAAAAGGAAGGATAGAAATGAAAATCCCATCGTTCAAACGCAATTTCAAAGCTCTGTGTGCTCTAGCCAAGAGCCATGGGCATACAAAGAAGACTTTGTCCCAGCAGCAGAGGCTCATGGGATAGGGGATGAGGAAGAATGCCTACTGCCCGGCAGAGAGCTTAGTGTGGCTGCCACTAAAGGCCTGTTTAGTCCCACTCTTGACATGCATCCTACTCAAATACCTTCCATCTCCTCTGACCTTTTTGAAAAACTCAGCACGGTAAATGGCTACATGGGATCTAATAGCACGCTCATTGTTTGTGACTGTACATGCAATGATAATACATACTCTGTGTCGCCTCATTCATAGCAAAGTGAAAGTGTCAATGAGAGTACAGGAAATGTTTTCTATGCCTGACATTCAGTATGCAGGGCAGCTAGGACACAGGCAGAAGAACAGGGATCGGATTGAATGCAGACTAACACCCAGAGGGTGATTCATTGAAAGCAAAGTATTTATACCCAGCACATGAAGTCCTGCTGTTTTGTTGTGATAGCTTAGGTGGACAGGTTCTGGTGAGAATGTAACAAATACCAGCTGGGAGGACAAATGGTATGATTATTGCACACATACTGAATAGACAACCACATATTGTCTGTGGTGTCCCAGATTTCCTTAAGTTGTCATGAGTCACTTGCTTCAATTATTATAAAAACATCTTTGAGCGATGTACCGTGTTCTTCTGTTACTTATGTCACATGTTTGCATTTCACAAGCTATAACATAACACAACATGTAGCACAAGTAGATAAGGGACACCAGAGATGTCAGTTATGTAACATATAGCAATGCTTGGATAACATTAGCCAAGATTGGCCTTGGATCATAACAAAAAGGAGGACTGCTGTGGAAAAAATACAACAAAATAATACTGAGAAAGACAAACTAAGTGTAATGAACTGTGAGGGTACCACAACCCACAATTGATGAGGGGTTTATCTGATGCTTAGATGTATTCTGATTCATTTGAGAAATAATGTCATGAATTACAGAAGTACAGGGACAAAAGTGGGAACTAGAGATAACCAGCTGTAAATCCAAAAAAAAATGTGTTCATAGATTAAAATAAGAAAATACCACTTGGAGAATTTCTGCTTTTTCCAATTGGAGATTGAATGAGGTTAACTTTGTGTCAGCTCATTTGTCTTTAGGGTCAGTTCCTCTTACGGAGGACTTGTTTTCATTCATGTTTCAAAGTTGTTTTATTGAAAGAGATGTTGAAGAATGTTTGGATTTCTTACACCAACCAGTGTCATCAAAGGAAGGCCAATGAGTCTGAGTGGGAAAGCAAAGGAATTTATTTTCTACCTCATCTGCCCAGTGACCAGATACATGATACATGTGTGCTTCCATTTTTCACAGACAAATCTGTACTATTGTTAATAAGACAATTGTTAATTGTTAATAAGATGCTTTCTTTACATTACTGTCAGGGAAATATTTGGTACCAAGAGGAGCATATCTAGCATTATTTAAACGTTTTCAAAGATAATTGTAGTTTATCATGAAAGTGATAGTTGCAAATGCTGCAACTCATATTACTATTGCCATGTGATGTAGGCAGTTCCTAAATGTCAACTTTTCAGGAACCAGAAGAAAAACAACCAGGTTTCTACCTCGACCTTTATATTTATCTAATCAATTTTGAAAGCCTAACTAAATCTGGGGAATTTACTTTTAGATTCTGAGAGATGCAAGACTCCTTCCACTGACGCAAGAACATTAATTTGGAGAGACATTCAAAAAAACTGAATACATCACAGGGGTCTGAACTTGCTCTCTGATTTGGGGAAATTAAACCCATTTTTATAAGAACCACGTTTCTAAGTAATCTTTGTAATCCACCTTTATAGAATGTCTGATCCCACTAAAAAGAGCTGGGGGACTCTCATCAGAATGATCCGGGGTCAAATGGCTTTGCTGTGGACACGCATCATGTAACCACCAGGATGTATTTGGAGTCCCTGCAGCGTCCATCTGACCAAACAAGAGGATTTCGCTCCACGAAACAGACAAGGGCCTTCCCCTGGTGGTGGCCATGTTTCCCAGAGAGTAAATAACAGTGATTAACAGTAGGATATTACGTGTACTCCATGCCTGTTCGTTTCTGAGTGGCAGAAGAGTCTAGGTTTAGCTGTACAAACAGCGGTCAAAAGGCAGAGCTTCCCTGGAGACACAAATAAAGAACTATTTTATTAAAGCAAATGTTGGCCAACTGGAAACAAAAGTGCTGTAATGAAAGTCTGTATTAAAAATCTAAATGCACTGAATGCAATGTTATTTCTACTGGCTATGAAATTCATAATTTCATAGAAGGTCAGAAGTAGGCCTGGTCATTGGCTTTCCTATATAGCCACAGGCTACAAGCTATGGTTTGACCCTGTGAGGTCAGTAAGCTTAACCAGTATAGAAATGATTTAAGTCATACATGCTCCGACCCTCCCAGTTACTAGATGCCAACCCAAATTAACATCTATGGGAGATGATAAAGTGATGTCCCCACCACTGTCGTAACATCATGTATAGGGATTATCTTTTGGTAGAACAGTGGTCATGATATCAGCTCTGTTCTCTCTAACCTTAGCCTTTTGTATCTGAGCTTAAATCTAAAGTTACAATATTTACAAAGTGTTTACAAACGTTTTTTTGTACTGACATGTTTGCCATCCCTTCTTTGGTTTAACTCAGCCTCTTCCTTGGAGAGATGTGTCTCACCTATAGGCACCATCTATCCCAGCACAGTGCAGGTGGGCTTGCCTTCCTGACTGAGTGCTATTTTTCTTTTGGGGGATTTGTTTATGCTTGTCCTGAGATGCAAAAGTCAGAATCTCTGTTGCTGATGATATGATGACACGTGTGTTGTGTTTTTTTTATTCTATCTATTTATTCATTCATTTATTTAGCGATGTGCGTGTGAATTTCAGGGTCAAGTGTTCCTGCAGTCTTATTCAATGCATCGAGCATGCTGGGAAGTTTTGATTCACTTTGCTCTTATACTGTTTGCCAAATCAGAAAAAAAAACACTATTATTATGAAGAAACCAAAGCATATTCAGTAAATTTCTTTTACGAGGGACAACTGCCGACAGCTGCTATATGCTATTTCACCCATATGAACCAGCAGAATACCACAGTGTTGACTGTTAACAAAACGTCAATGCTAACATTCTCCTGACAATATAGTCACATTTTCCATGAAAGGAGAATTGCCAATGTTGCTGTAAACAAACCAGGGTGTCTGGGGTTTCACATTTCTTCATCTCAACCCGACTTGACTAAGTTATTTTCCCCTCCCTTTGACACAAATATTGATTTAGTAGAATGCAATGAAGTTTCAGAGGCAAAAGTATTTTGAAAGCGAAGGTCAAGACTTGATGCAGCCTTGATAGAATGGTTTTAAAGGTGAATCAGCGATGGCAAGAAAGATGTAAAGATGAGTAAAATGAGAAAGAACAGAAATTTATCCTTTCACACATCCACTAGGGTTGGGCATCGAGAACCGGCTCCAAATCTCTGATTCCACCGCAATCAGTAAGAAATTTTAATTTCGATTTCGATTCTTATCGGTTCCTAAATAAATTTGACTCGCGCTACAGTTAAGTTTCATTTTCCGTGGTGGTGGGATGCAGCTTCCGTAGCTTCCGTCTGCCTCACAGGTTGGATGGGTACTTTGAGCCGGGCACCGCCGTGGATCACAGCAAGTGGCGCTCAAATGTGTGGCTTTATTTTGCCCTGAAAAACTCCAAATACAGGCAGCAGTTTCAATCTTGTTAAACCAAGAGTGAACAAATTAACTGACAAGGCTGAAGAGTAACTACAGTCCTGTTTACTCACAGCAGGATGGAATATTTATTCCCACCAAAATGCAGTCTTCATGGCCCCACAGACACGATCCACGATCTCTTGTCACTTCATGTGAAAGCAGGCATGTGTCCGATATAAAACCCTTCATATCTATGAGCATATTTTTATGCTCTTTTATTTATCAAGCAAGGTGTGATATTCCCTGCTCATACTGTTTCATCTGCACAGCTTTTAGAGGCCTTGGGGGTAAAACACTACAGAATTTTACCATAAAAATACAAGGATTGGAATAAATGTCAAAAAAAGCGGCTATAACCTATACATCATTTTTAACGGTCCTAAATTGTACGTAAGATGTGAGTTGTCAATGTTTTAAAGTCACCACGATCTCTGAAACATTATGAATCGGTGGATTTCTACAGGTTTTATCAATGCAAATAGGACTTCAGTGTTATACTGATTTAAACTTGGTTGATTTAACTTAAACATGGCAAAGAAAAAATGTTGACATCAGCAGTAGCAGTCCTACATTAGTAGGACATGGGCTTACACTAACACTCACATCTTAAGTTATAGTCACCCAGTCTAACCTTTCCCTCCTCACATTCTTTCTCAAGTTTTCCTTAAACTGACCAGAGCTCTTTGCATCCGCAGATCACAGCAGCTGTGCCTGAGGGGACATCGTACTTTACACTCCAGCCAACAAAGAACAGCTAGCCCTAACACATATAGATACAAACACAACTGCACACACACAAAGACAGATACACTTATGTCTACAACCAAGGACAAAAGCACAGGAGGGCATGCACTTTATCGCTGTACTCAACAGTCTCACATCAGCACTGGTACAAGTATATGTGAGTAGCCATTACTTCAAGTGAAAATTCACTCTGCTCTGTCAAAACAGACTTGTCACTCAACCGGACAGGCATGGCTATTTCTGGCCACCAACTGGACTCAGCAACTTCTGTGGGGTCACCAGGGGTTCCAGGGGCTTTTTTCTGAAAAAGGGAGCAGCCTCCAGCATAGACAGACATGGGCACTAACCTGCCTTGACGTGGAGTCAATCAGAACTTACTTAGAGGTCTGAGGATGCTGTTGCTGGCCTCATCATTGTTTTCTGCATCCGACTTGTCAGAGATGTTCTCTGTCAATCTCTCCTTTCTGTCCTTGTGGCTGGTTCTCCGATGGTGACGCCTCCGACGCCGATAGCTCTTGGGTACATGAACACCAATGTAAATGGTATGGTGGCCTGCAAGAACCAAAACAGCAGATTAACTGTATGACAAAAATAAAAACAATAAAAGCATCCTCCAAATTCAGATTGATTCTCGATGCACCTGAATTTTACAGCTGGCATCCTCAAAATGCCAAATGTAAAGAAAATCATGACGAGGCCATAGTTGCAAAATAAGTAAAGTACCCTAAATTACCATTAAGCAATCTTGGCCACATGTCAGTTCAGTCAAACAAGGAACATTTTCACATCCTCAAGACAGCATAGCTTAGCAGGGTTGTAGGGGTTGCAGTACACTGTCAAAATAAATATTTGGACAGAAAAAAGTAGGACATAACAGTAAAGGTGCCAGGAGTGCTTGCACGACTTCATCCCTGTTATGCAAAATGGCACAATACCAACAGGACGTGAAGTTTTACATGTAGTTGGGTAGTTTAAGGTCATAAATGACAAGCAGACCAGTTATAATAATACTAATAATAATAATGATAATTGTTAATAAAATGCCATCATTCATTTGGACGTGGATGTTGTGCCAACAGACCATAAATGGCATCTGGTTCAGGGTATTTATTCTTAAATTACTTAACTTGAATTTATTTCTAGTCCCCTGTAGGTGTGTAATTCAGGGTAGAATGCAATCCACACATAATAACATTGTGTTAAGTTTGTTTACACAAACAAAAGCACTGACCTACTGTATGTTGCAAACACACTTTCTTTTATAAGACTTGAAGTAACAATGTAACTTGTTGATTTAGTGCTCTAACAGTGAAGCAGTTACTCATATAGGACATGTACGTTTGAATTATTTCTGCAGACAATGATTTTTTTCTACCAGTTAATGAGTGCAAACAAAGAGGAACAAAGAGTAGTCTGCAAAGAGGTGCAAACGTCAGTTGAGCCCAACACAAAATCTCCTTTTATGCAGATGATGTCTTGCTGCAAGCCTCAGATTCTGTGACCTCCGTTCTATGTCTTGTTAATAATATTAATATGTTTGGGTCATTTTTTTAATTGCAAAATTCACTTCTCTAAATCCCTAGATATGCCTATGGGAAGCCTTAGATGGAGCCATGTAAGGTCCTGTGTACCTGGGTATTCAGATTACTCATATGTTTCATCAGATGTTTAAGGGCCAATTTTAACTCTCTTCTATAGGCTCTACTTCCTCCCAAGTCTCAATGTGCTGAATGTTGCACAGACATGGCAAAATGAATTAAGCATAAAAATCGATGAGGAAAAATTAGATCTTTTAAGGATCAATGTGAAACCATGCTTACCTGTTGTAATTTAAAATCCTGCACTGTTTGTGAATATCTTCCTCAAAAAAAAAAAAAGATATAAATGAATGTCCTGCTTTTACCTTTGTGCCTAAAATGCTGAATCTGAGCAAGTGCTTACACAAATTGAGTCTGGTCCAGTGCTAAAATCCAAGCATATTACATGGATATTTTATAAGGCATGGAAAAAATATTTGGTGTGGCTTTACTTATAAAGCCCGTCTTTACTGCTGGGTCATCCGAGTCAAGGTGTAGTTGTTGCTGCCAGTTCTGGCACACTGGACCATATTCTTAAATATTCTGCAAGGAAGAATATCTTTGTGAAGGATAAATGACAAACCCCTCAGTAAAACAGGCTTGGCTTGGACAATCACAAGCATTCTCCTTGACTAATTGTGGGCCTTGTGTGTTTCTACCTTATTTATAAGGCTATAACTGTCACTTATTGCAATAAAAATGCAATCCATCATCACTCTCTGATTTGAAGGTAACCTTAAAACCTCACATGTTCTCATTTGCAAGTTTGCTAGTACAACTATTGCAATCTATCCATCCATCCATTTCCTGTAACCGCTTATCCTGTGCAATGTCGCAGTGGGGGGCTGGAGCCTATCCCAGCTGACATTGGGCGAGAGGCAGGGTACACCCTGGGCAAGTCGCCAGTTCCTCACAGGGCCACACAGCCGGTACCCAGAGGGGACCCATGCAGACATAGAAAGAACACGCAAACTTGAGACAGAAAAGTCCCAGGTTCTCAGACAGATTTTAAACCCAATCCTTTTGGCTCTGAGGCAACAGTGCTACCCACTCTGTCTCTATACGGCCCTATACAATATAATACATCCTTCTTTATTGAAGGTTTTATGCGCAGAACATCTCTCACTCTGAGTTGATATAATACATTATTTGCTCTGTTATGGAAATTCTCCTAACCCTTGAGTAAGGACTTCTTTTGCACCAGGAACCCTTGCTAAGATATTAAATTCAGACCTGGGTTTCTCCAGTTGAAACACTGGTTCTGAATTCCATATAAATAATCCATTAATAGTTGAATTGGACTACAAGATTGCAGCTGTTGCTCTACTGCATATGTAATAAAGTCTATAAGTAGATGTTTGCTGTTTTAAAGTATGATTTTGGGTAAAGCAAAAAAAAATCAATATTAAAGCAACCTTTCAGAGGAAACATCAAAAGTCCTCATGAAACAAAAGGCTCTGTAATCAGTGTCAAACGTCGCCTTTTGGAACATGTCGGGTAATGCTGAGCCAAGCACTGCACATGACCCAACCAGAAAGTGGCTAGCGCCTCACAACACAAACAACAATGATAGCTCTTGAAGCACAACAGCATTCATTATTCACTCGTACCACAATGCCTTGCTTTTTACGGGTTCATCTAAATTCACTGACACCGATGGATCAGCATACCAAGCTAATGCTTAGCATCAGAGACAAGTAATGCAAGGAATAATTTTTCTACTTATTCTTCTTCATCCGCTTCTTGATTGCAATTGTATTCTCATCTTCATAATGTTCTTGTTCCAAATGAATATCATTATTGGCAGTGGTTAAAGGGGCTTTAAAACTCATTAAACTTTGCACATGTGGTGAAAAATAATATATTTTACGGATATTATGGTTGGTAAAATGGCTCGATATCACCCCCTAAAAACAATGATTTAGCCCTCGACGTACGATTTCAAGACTTAACAAATGTCTCCTAGTGCCATGACCTAAACCCAACAGGAAGAAAGCCATTTTGAAATTTAGTTAGAGTATTATTTTTCCAATCACAAGGGGGTCATACTTTAATGAACTGCTCCTAGTTATACACGAAAGGCAAAGATCCCATGCAGCCTATTTAAGTCAAGAAGAACAGGTTGCTTTAATGGCGAGCGAGGAAGAATATGAAAACATCACTACAGAAAAAACGCAACACTGTTGCTGCAAATAAGGCAAGAGAGGGGGATGCTTGCATGAAATTGCAACTGTGTGCAGTTTATATTAGGGCTGTCAACGTTAACGCTCGCACTTAATCTTGAAACCTTAACGCATTAATTTTTGTTTAATGCAAGTATTATCTTTGGGCAAAACACATCTTTGCTAATGTTAAGACTGAGACAGGACCAAGCCGTGTACGTCAAACTATACTTGCAGAGTGCAGCCGAGGCAATTGTGTGAACAGAGCAACAACAACTAAGCTACCTAATGCAGTTGCTAAATACAGTAGATCGGCATGGAGTGCAGGCCCATTAATATTGTTGCAGACCAGAGGCTCAAAGGCATTATCCAGACCGGCTCAGGAGACCTATATTACCAGCCACCCTTGAGGGGTAACTATTGTCTCCAGAGGGTAAAGAAAGCTGAGCTCTTGGTACAAGCTTTTGGATGATATTTTACTTTACAAACAATTTACTGGCAAGCTGTTAACGTTCACTTTGTAGAAGGTATTACTTTGTAAGTGTTCTTTATGTTGTTGTCTCCTAATTCAGTTTGAAATCAATTATGGATGTTGTGAGCCAACAATAATAAGATTGAGATGAGATGTTATTAAGTAAATTTTTAAAAAAACTCTTTTTCATGTGCAAGTTAATACAAGGATTTTAAACTTAAATCTTGTTAATTAATGATGATTAATTACAGCCTATTATTGTGATTAATGCAATTACATATTTTGATTGAAAGCACTAGTTTATATATATTTTAACGCTAAAAGCATTCTTAATGCCCAGTTTCATTCTAGTGTTGCAAATGCACAAATCTTGAACTTTACACTTGATATGACGTATTTAAACATGCTACTCAGGTTTTGCATTTAGGTCTGACACAGAAACTTGGATATGAGGAGGAATGAAAACATACCATTGGAGACAGACCTGCATCACCCACACTACAGGTGCTGTCCACTAGGCTTTTGGTTAAACAAAAACAACACAGAAACACTACAGTACATCAATCAGGTTGCCGGCATCATCAGTCAAAAAAAATAAAAAATAAACAGAATTCATTTACGCAAGGAAACAAAAATCCAAGCTGCTGACATTCAGTGAGAAAAACATAATAAATAGAATGTTGTAGTAGTAGTAGTAGTAGTCCATGCAGTCTGAACTCATTTATTTCATAAAAGATATTAAAATGTTTGTATCGATTTGAATTTCTGAAGGCTGAATGTAACATTTTGTTACTGAAACTGCTGGTTTTCTGCCTGCTTTTCAAATATGTAATATCAACCATTTTTGTGAAACATTACAATATTCATACTTGTTTAAAATTAGCATGTAGTATGGATTTGGGACCCAACTGATGCAGTGATAAGGATGGCTGCATTCCATTTTGCTGGGGCAACATCCTGATTGTGACAAAGCAGCAAGGGTGAGGAATCCCACTTAAATGTAGGGCAAGTGGTCATATGAGATTGCAGGTTTGATGCTGAATGAGTTACTGGAATGAGTTACAGTGAAAATTATCTCTAATTTCCTTCCAATGGAAGGACTAACGCATTGTAAGCAACACAAACGACTAAAACAGCTTAACACTATTCCCACTATTATTTGTATTAACTTTTAGCTTCACAGCCGACCAAAATCAGATTTGCCACACAGCAAGAAGATTTTACAATAAGACCCAGAAGCAAAAGGCTGGACAATGATAATGAAGAGAACAGACACAGACAGACAAAAAGAACACAGTGCTTTTAGGGCTAATAGATAAGCAATAAAGCAGGGCATGAAGACATTTGCACAGGCTGACCAACAATTAGAAAGGAAGAGAGAGAATGAGAGGAGAGTGATGGAAGAGAAGGAATAAAAAATAGTAAAGCCAAGCTGGAAGGGAAGATTTGTACACTGCCAGTGCAGCAACTTCCTCTTCTTTTTTTGTATGGAAGAAGGACTTCTTTTGGAGCCGCCCGTAAGGACACACTGAATGAAATAAAATCCTTGTTTCTGCTGGGAGGTTTGTTTAGCTCACTGGATTTCTGAGGAGAAGTAACGCCAAAGACCAGTTTCCCCAGTAACCCTGCCACTGGCACCTGCCCAGACCAGTGAGGAGGGTGGCAACATGCCACACAACACCGACAGCATTCTAATACAAAACAGCTTTAAATTATGTACTGTTGGATTAGGGAGGGAGAGATGTTGAAAGGAGTTTTATTTTCTCAGAAAAAAGTGTGACTCTGGCTACTTCTGACTCAGCTGTAACAGGCAACTTAATTTAAACTTAATTTAATTACAGGAATGCAAAGACGCATCACTTTAACACACCTGATGTGAGTGTTTAGGTGCATGGGAGCTTGGGCTGCATAAATTAATCGTCTGTTCTGAGCATTAATACCGTCTGTGACACAGAGCTCAGATACCAAATGTTTTGCTTGAGTGACACCGCAGATAATTCAATGTCAGATAAAGGTAACATGGCCATTGGATCCAAAGCTCCTCTTACAGACTTTTATCTTGTAGTACAATGTGAAGCTACCTTCACGCTTCAAGCTACCTCGTCTCTTTCTGTTCTTTTTATCAGTCAGCCTTTGAGGGGGTTTTTTTTGCTCTGAGTCAGCAGTAGGGAGGAGACTGAGCTTAAAGGAGACTCCATAAAGTCAGCAGGCGAGGAGAACACATGCAGGCACAGCTGAGATGCTGTTTTACAAACAGGAAGTTAGAAAGACTGAGGCCGGGTTCAAGCTGAGGTGGCACCTGACAAAATGTTGACATCATTTTGGGACACTGCTGTGCAAATTCCTGTGTTTACTCTTACTTTACTCAGCTAGGTTACTTGACAGGTTATACCAATGTCTTTACATGTTTTTACCCCAGTTACTAAAATTTGATATAACTTAAATCACAACTTACAGACGTTGTATTATTTTCCTTTTTTGGACAGGATATCAAGTAATAGACTTTTTTTTTTCTTGCTTGCTTAAAAAGTCTATCACAGCATATATAAACTCTGCATTAATTTTTGCTGCTCTGCATGATAATGCAACTTTAAATAATAATGCAGACTTGACATTTAGTGTGATGGATTCACTCTAAAAGATCCGTACTGTACAGAAATGAATGGAAACCAATGCTTACCTGTAATGGTTTGATTTTCTAAAAATATATGAAAAAAGCAACATGCAATTGAAGATCTTGCAAGAGGTGAACTACGTCATCTGTGGTAAAGAAGCTAAAATTTGCAAAAGTACTAGTAAGGTCTTATGACGAAGCAACATTATGGAACTTATTGTAAATGATTTGTGCAGTTTTCCCAGCTCAAATTCAGTTTTCTGCACTTTATTCAGCTCTGCAATTTTAAACAAATATCTTATGTGTGTCTATTTTTATTTATTTCATATACTATTTATTTACAACTATTTATTATACTCTTTATTATTATCATAGTTTTGAATGTTGCACTAAAATGTCTTTCATTCTGCCTGGTGTTTCTTTGCTAAATGCAGTTTAGTTTTTATGTACTATAGATAAGAATGACCATTCAAGGAAATCTGAGTCTGAATCTAAAGAGAATTAATGTAGTTTTTCGTACAAAAACAAGAAAAGACCTGAAATCATCATCACCGAAGAGCTGGTCCTTGAACCGTTTCGAGTGCCTCCACCCAAACAGCCAAAACAAAACATGAGCTTCTTAGATAGTACTGGCTTCATTCCAGACTCTTAAATGTGCTGGAGGAAAAACCATGATGTTGGGTGTTACTGTAATCAACGAGTAAACCTAAACTTGCTCCTAAAGGCAACAAGAAGCAAGTAAAAATGGAAATCAATCACTGAATCAACTTGAAAGTAGCTGGCTCTACAAGAAACTGGGTCTGAAACAATAGAAATGCAGCATATATTGGACAGTTTGTAAGGAAAGGCTACAGTTAAGTGTTACAAAGCTGGGTTCTCTATGAAAAGGAGATTAGAAAATGAGAAACACTGAAGCAACTACAAAAACAGACCACCCCACAAGACTTTTCAGACTGTGTTATTAATAAGGGAGACCTTTAAATTTAATGGTCTGCTAGGTTCATTCACAAAAAGATATTATTACTCATTAGTTGAATAAAAACAAAATTCATTGTGATGAGAAATTTAAATGTTTTCAGTTCTATAACGACATTGCCTGATGACATTAACACATTTGAAAACATGCCAATAAAAATTGGAATCAGAATATTAGTTCTCCTCCTTACAAATAATGCGCAGGCATTTTAGCAGAGGCCTACTGGAAGATTTTCTTTCCATTCTCTTTGTTGTCCTGTAGGTCTTTGAGGGATTAGTGAGGTAAACACGGGATCAGATGCTCTGTGTTCTACATCTTTCTGGTGCCAGCTCGCTGAACAGCTGATCGTCACAGTGTACATGCAGGAAGTGAACGAAAATTGGCGGTCTGTAAAAGGCTTAATGACGCTCTTCCTGTTTCTGTCAAGAAGTGGCTTTGCTTTCAATGAAAATTAATCAGGAAAACCGGGTTCTTTAGTAGAAAGAATATCCCCAATAAAAAAAATTTTTTTAAAACCCACAAATGATTGATTTTAGGTAGCTTTAGGTAGTTTCTAGAAAAAACAGCTAGTATTTTTGAAGAATGCAAAAAGTATTCATAAAATAAAAACATCTACAACACATAATGCTTTATTTCTTGCCATTTCTGTTTCTATAGTTTTTCAGAAGAGAAATGTAAATGTACAGAAACAAGTCAAACTTACCCTCTACCTCCTCCTCGTCACATATGTGCTTAAGTAAGGACGCCCCCCGGTCTAGCACCGCCTCGTCCTCCATCCTGTAGTAGTAAAAGAGGAAGAAAGACTGCTCACACTTTTCTTCCAGCGACAACGTGGAGCCATAGCGCTTTGGCTCGTTCACCTGCAGTAAGTTCGGACTGGGGTTCAGTCTGGTGCTGCTGGTGGCGCTCATCTCCACCCATTAAACACTCATTGACAGACACACTGTGTTACCACCCTGGGGCTTTGAGATAACACCTTAAAAGATCAGTTCCCAGTGAGTAAAACCACCCTCAGTTGTGAGAAAGTGTATCGTCCTTGAGGAGGGCGAGTGTGCAGTCGATAGGTACGATGTAATGGATTTAATCTGGCGGAGGGGGTTGAGGGAGAGGACAGGACGTCTCGGCTAATTGAGTGTGATGGACAGAGTGGTGCTGCTCATGCGTAGAAAATGATTGAGATTTGAACCCATTGAAATCTGCATCTGGCTCTATCTTTGCTTCACCTATTAGACACGGAATCATGGTATTTAATGTGTTTTATTACTGGGAGAAATGACATCTGAAAAAGTATCAGTTAGTGTCTCATCAGTCCCACACCCACACACACTACAAAAGCCTCTCCATCTGGTCAGTAATGCCTGCCCACACCCCTCTCCACCGCCCTCCACCTAAGAAACAAGTGGGGCATCACATGTCTGTCTACTCATCCGCCCTTACAGGATTACGCTGGCTTTACTTAAGTGACAAGACACTCACAAGCCCATGACAGGCTGCCATGCCTGAGCCTCCACTGCTCTCCAAGACGGCTCCACACAAGTTCATCCTCGCCTTTTACGTTTCCCAACAGACTGTGATGTGAAAAAGGATTTAAAATGTTTCATTCAGACTGGATCAGTGGCCGAATAAAGTTTTGGCCTGAATGCTTTTGCGATGAGGGCAATACAGTATGTGCTCCAAGTCAGCTACTTATATGTAAATTGAGTGGTTACCATGAAAATCTACCACACATACAGCGAATTTGAACACTTACATTAAACATCTTTAAGTGAGAAACTTCAGGATGAGCGGCGGGTGCAGCGTTATCAGCCGTTAACCAAACAGTAAAAATAGACCCCCTCCACCCACACACAACACAAACACATTCATTCACAGACACACATTAAAAAATACACAAATACCAGAATACATTGGGTTTGTCCTAATGACATCACAGACAAATTGCTTGATTTTGTGAAACAATCAGAATATTTTTTTTAAAATCACTATTGATAATTATCATTAACTTATTATTAGCAGTAATAGATGCAGGGGGAGGAGGAATGGGAGGAGTATTGAGCTGTTTGTGAACTCAAAATATAATAGTTGTTTGTTGTTGTTGTTTTTTACTATTTCATCTTGTTAATGTGACTGGTGTATGTGAGCTGCTCA
Source organism: Chaunax sp. Z400 (assembly GCA_037577475.1). Taxonomy (NCBI): domain Eukaryota; kingdom Metazoa; phylum Chordata; class Actinopteri; order Lophiiformes; family Chaunacidae; genus Chaunax; species Chaunax sp. Z400. Next base: position 20,260,611 of record CM075187.1, on the reverse strand, counting down.
TTTGATATTATTATAATGCCGTTAACACTTTCAGTAGTGTTCTCCACTTAGTCCTTTCTAGGTCAAAGTGGAGCCGACAACATTGTGCAGAGATAGCCTGGACACAATGGTCTCTGAGGTCAAAGGTCAGGTACAGAACAACTCCCCTCCAGCTGGACAGGATTCAGCCTCCAGTTCAGCAATAGAAGACATTCTCTGCCTACTGCATCATGCTGCATAATCTTCATATTCCAGCGCACTGAACTGATTTGTCAAACATAGAAACAGTTTTTGTCAGAATTAAAATAAAACTAATTATTTTTGCACCCATATTCTATATCCGCTTATCCTTTAAGGCTGAAGTCTATCCCACCTGACACTGGGTGAGAGATGGGGTCTCTCCTAGACAGGTAACCAGTTCAGTACAGGTCCGACACTTATAGAGACAAACAACCATTCACGCTCACATTGACACCTATGGGCAATATAGACTTATCAGTTCACCTACCAGTATGTTACAATCCTTTATTACTGTGACTAAAATGTATTTCTCCTATGCTAAAATTCTACCTCCTTTATTTTCTTTCTTGCATGTAAAAAAAAAAGGCAACATGCTCATTAAATGTCACCTTTGGATTCTGGAGAAAGTTTTAGTTCCTAGAATTCAGACACAATGTGCACAGTAGAGTTATTGATTACTCAAAAGCATTCAAAGAAGACATTCACTTATCAAGCTTTAGCTTTGATGAGTATTTATGTCTGCTCAGGTCCAACTTGCAATTCAGCCACAGTTTAAGGCTGGTTTATCTCTGGACTTCAACCAGCTTTCCCTCTCATACTGGCCTTCCTACCTCCTCCATTGCCACCTATAGAACAATCATGGGCATAACAGGCAAAACTGCCCTCAGCCTGAGCTGACCACCAAACACAGGATGTGACACTTAAAAGTATATATCCACTCTCATTGTTGCATATCAACAATGAATAATGTTAAGTGTATCCTCAGAATTATTTTGTGATAATAAAAAAAAGAAATTGTCCCATAGTTTATATTTTACCCTGCCCCCCTTTGCCCTGCTTTGTTTCTGAACTGCACAGTAACTGATTTCCTACTTTTGCTACATACAGTAGCTTTTCCAATTTTCTTTTACCTGCAGGTTTTTGCCTTTTAATTATGATCATGTGTACCCTTGTCCTTAACTCTATTTTTCTGAGAATTCATTTTAGTTTGAGACATAAATCAAAATAAACTCTGTCTAGGGAGGCATTTCAGTAGCAGAAAGAAAATAGTAATATAAATTATTTGCTAGAGTTTCTGCCAAATGATAAACTTTGACTTTAAAGATTATATTGTAATCAACAAAGTTTAAGGGATATGACAAACTCTTCACAGAATTTGAAACTGCATGATGAAATATTCGATTGAGTTAATTATTGATAGATTTTTCAGCCATGTTTTAATAATCTGTGAATGCAATGGCTTTAACGTAAAAGAAGCAGGTTAAGCAAAAGGTAGAAACACTGTGATGGTGCAAAATAAAATCCTTGAATGCTCTTGTCGTCTGCAGGCTGCTAACATTGGGTCGTACTTTAGAGCAAAAAGCAATAGTCCAGCAACATAGTGTGCCACAAAATGCAAAAGAAAACACAAGGTTTTTTTTCTTATTGAAACAGTTTTTCTATCAAATCAAAAGGTCTCAATGCAGAGTAACTTTTACTTTTTGTGCCTAAATTCACTTCTGCTTCTGTCTATTTGTTTCAAGTGGCACTGACTAAAATATTGACGATGCAATAAAACTTGTTTAGGACCTGTATCTGAAATAAATAAAATAAATAAAAACAAAAAATCAAGAAATAACTTTAATAAAGTATTATAATAAATAATTTAATTTTAGGACATTTGACCATTTACTATGAATCAGAGCAAAATGGAAAAAGAACAAAAAAGGACCAAGTTATGCAAGTTATAGAGTTTATGAATGTTTCAAGGTGGAATTTTCCCTGAATCATTATTTTTTAGATATGTACATTATAATGATCAATAGATAATCCTTCAAATAACCGTATTACAAGCTCTGCACGCAATCAAAAGTTGACAAGCTGTTACTTTGCACTCCTGATTGTATATTAGCTGCAATCTTTCTTTCACCTCACAGATAACCTATCAGTCTCTCCGTCTTTGTAGGACCTACAGTAATCTGCATGTAGCCTACATTCACTATCTGTTTGGAGAAGAGAGTGTGTTCTCTGTACCTGAGCTGATGCAATTGTCTAGTGTGTGTCCACACCATGGAGACATCAAACAGCCTGAAGGCATCCAGATTATGTTATGGTATGAGGGATCTGCTGCAGTCATTACATGAGATATGAAGTCAAATCCCTCATGAAATGAAGGCAAAATGTCATCAGATCTGGTTTCCCTGAACCTCAAAGGGTGTCTGTAGACAATAAAAAGGTTGTAGTTCTTGTGAAATGATAGCCACACTGGGCTTTTATCTGACAGTAGTTTTCACTGTACATGAGGTTGAAATTCAAAGCTTTTATTTAAATGTCACACAAACCACATAAGTTTCCACTATTACTCAAAATGAATGGGGGTCACAAGAAGAAACAAAACTGAGGATTCGGCTGATTTAATGTCCTGGAATCAGACATGTAAATGTCAAATAGAAGTCATAATTACTTAACTGATGCTACTGTGTTTTTAATCAGTATTCCTTAATATTTGCTTTTTTCATTTTTGGTATTTTGGTCCTCTATGCAGCACTTGATTTGAACATATCAGCATTTATGATGCTACAACAGATTTAAACTTTCTTACTAAGAGCCTGTTTGGTGAAAAATTAGTTTTGTTTTGGGTTTTTTTAGATACTGTATTAATCCCGCAGGGGGAAATTCTTTCTCTGCATTTGACCCATCCCTGAGGAGCAGTGGGCTGCCACTACATTACAGCGCCCGACTTGTAGACTTGCAGGAGCTGGGAATAAAACTGCCGACCTTTAGTTCCGTGAACGGCCGCTCTACCTCCTGAGCCACAGCTGCCTCAGGTACACAGGATCCAGATTACTGAATAAAATCAAACTCCTGCTTAAGTTTTTAGTTAGCACCAGCAGGGGCAATGTTTTGGTAGAAGCCCGTTTTTCAAGATGCATAAATAAATCAAATGACTGCATTAGAGTAATAAAAGGTGTTGCGTTTGGGGTCATTCTTGTTTATATAAAATTGCATTTGAGGTATTCCCCCAGGGGTTGGCTCCCTTCACAGCAATTACATGGTTGTAAATGTTTTAATGATTAAACTTTAATATGTTCAAACTATGTAGTTTCCCTAAGCAGCTCACAATCAAGTCAGATATGATTTCAATTTTAAATGAAAGGCAGCAGTGTCTCCTACAGCCCACCCAGTCACCAAGTATTACTTGAAAGTATAAATCTAACACTTTTGGCAGTCAGAGCACATGTTGTATCTTGTCAGTCTGATTACCGAACCACTTTGTCCTGAAGTACACCTGATCTACAATCATTTTCCTCCTTCTTATAAGCACTAGTTGTGTGTATGGCTCTTCTACGCACAGGTGCCTCATTCCATTTATCTAATGTTAAGTAGCTCTGCAAAGAGTGAAAAACACTGTAAAGCTTGTTGAAGTCACTTACTTCTTGTTGCCACTCATCTCTTCAGGTTGCGTGTGATAAATCCCCTTACTGAATGCTCTGAGCAGAGTGGATCACCGGAGCGGCTGCTGGTGACCTAACAAAGCAACACATTGAGGAGGTCATCTCTCTGCTCTCTATGCACACTCACTGCCTTTCACAACCAAAGCACTAGACTGAAAGGAAAATCTTTCAAGCTACAACAACACAATGAAAGAAAAAACTAAAGGATGTTATAAAAAGACAGGTATCAGGCTTATTATGGGCTACCTGTGGGACATTTAAAAACACAATATTGCAAAAGTCACAGGAGCAGCCTGGGCAGATTTTAAGAATTAAAATTGTGCAGCATTGCAAAAAATATATAAATAACTGAATGTCAGAATAGTTTCAAGGACAACAGCAGACTTTATAATATGTTGCAGGTGCTTTGGCTGCAAAAGCCTAAAAAGCACAGTAGTTTAGGCATTATAAATCCTGCAGTGGCCCAACGAACCTATTGACCAAAAACAACCCACACTCCTGCTGTGTATTTACGCACAAGCCGCCCTTTAATGGTGTGATTTTAAAAAAAAAAAGTTACAATGAAACTTAAGACCACGCAAATAACATGACATATAGCCTACATTAAAATGACATAAAACACGGTAAGGTCACCAAACTCTTGAAGGCACCAGCGGCTCGCTGTAGGAGCGCGAAAGGCGATATTAAGGGGATTTATGTTCAAGACGCGACCCGCACACAAGACCTGGAGACACTAATGTCAATAACTTCATGGTGGGAACAGAAGTAAAGAACTTACCGCTGTGTTCTTGATACTCAGCTCTGTGTGTTTGGCTCTGGTTGTCACTCCTGCGGTGGCATGGAGGTAAGAAGTCTACCTAAACTGCTAGGGTCAGTTTGTATATGACATTGCGCGTCGGCTGCACTCAACATGCTGCCGCCTCTATCTGCAGGACCATCCTTCTGTCAACGCCACTCCTCCGGTGGGAGGTCAAACTCCTCCACTGCTGCATCATCATCATCGCTCTTCTTCATCAGTTTACCTTCTCCTCATTGGCACCAAGGCGCAGTACAGCAATGCCAGGGAGGGTCAATGCTTGAATACACACAGTTATTAAGCATGAGGTCAGTGCGTTTGTGAAAACTTCTACAGTAATAATATATTTAGAGTTTTGTTACGCTGAATCAATCAAAACACCCGACAACAATATACCGTTTTATATTCTTGAAAAAACGAATCTGACACTTGTTTAGTTACTTTTGCTGGTTCTTGCTTCAGAAGACAAGAAAAGCGTTCCTGATATTTTGGCCAAGAAGTTATTTGTGACACTCTTAAATCCTTAAATCCTATGAGATATTATTTTGCGTTTTAACATCAAATTATACAGATAAAGCATCCCTGCAATATCCCTAAACCAGCATCGTTCCCCAGGGTTACTTGTCCAGCATCTCTACAATGTAATGCAATATTTCTGCAGTTTCTTCATATGAGGCACTTGGGATTGGATTAAGAGTTTTTATTCTTTATGTATTTTGAATCTACAGCGTCATCTACTGGAGGAAACATGGGAAAAACAGCATTTATTGGCAGCCTTTTTTAACAGGTGCAGCAGCAATCAGATGATGATAAGATATTTAGCAAATGCCTGAAGGATTTCAGCTTTCACTGTTAAAAAGATCAAATTCAATGATATAAGAAGTATTTAGATCATCTTACATGTTCCGTTAAACATTTCAGTGAACTGAAGGCACTCCTGGACCTTTGCTTTGCGTTAATAAATGTCTATCCCCTCCTAAATTTAAATGAAACCCTCCTTCTTCCTGCAAAGGCGTTCAGGAAATAAGAAACCACCCATGTCTTTAACTCCAACATACCCTTTTCAGATTATCCATGCATAGCAGTTTCAAAATGGGCTTAAATCATTAACTTGTGTTGTTAAACTATAATGACAGCTACCATTTTTTACATGCGAGGGCCTGATATACAGCAAAAGAAAAGAAAAAGGTTTGTGTAATATTTTCTGTACACAGACGGACAGACACACATGGAAGGGGATTGCCAGGGAAAGTTAACTGTTTACTTTCTTACAGTAGGTCAGATAAAACAAACTTTACAACTAGTAATCTCCTCTCATCTTTGACAGTTTCAGTATAAAGAATGTTTTGCCTCAGACAAACCATTTCAGTTCCGTAGTTTCGCATTACTGCTAAAATTAGTAGCACGCCAAAACTTTTTGTACAAGCATTGCAGGCATGATCCATGAAGTTTGATGCTAAAATATTGTAATTGCCCCTATCCCGCAATGTCAGAGGATCCTTTAAGGAATTTCTGGATCTAGATGATGATCCAGATCCCCACCAAAATCTAATGGATTTGTATTACCTCTCCAAAAATCAAACACTTCTTTAATAATTCTGCTAGTAGACTAAAAAAAAAATTACCAGGAAAAACATGTCCTTGGCTGAAATAATTATTGTTATCATTATCACACTGTGGTAGCTGCTGCCAACTACACTTGAGATGAAGTTGCTGTAGCCTCTGTTTCCTTCATACATGCCAGCTCATCAACAAAAGATGTTATCTGCCAAACTGGCCCACCGCAGAGACACACTTCAGATACTACTTTGAGCAACAATGAGCTGTTGCAGCCTTTAGTTGTGCTTATGGTGCAATATTGCTTGCTATGCATTTGTCTTACAAGTATCACATATGTGCCTTATAGATCATGGATAGATCATATATTGCTAGATATGTCATGAGCTCTGTGACCTTGGATCTCAGTGGAAACCATTTACCTCGATGGAGACCATGAATTGGACTGTTTACATAAAGGTTATGGCTTTTCTATTCTATTCTATTTTAGAGAAGACTTTTTCATTTTTAGTTGTAAACATGTTTTTTCACAGAGAAATGGAGGAGAGCTGACTTCACATCCTAACAATGAAGATGTGAAATAAAGTTGCAAGTAATCCTTTACTACGGGAAGTTAAATAATGACTACAAGTTAAAGCAAGGCAAGACATTTCAGTGTCATAGTCTTTATTACTATGATGACACAAAACAGGTTATATAGTATTAGCTACAGCATTTTAAAAGGGTATCAAACAGTTCATCTACAGCTTTGACAGTTTTAGCATGAATATGGAAATAATGTTTTACAAGTAACTAATTGGAAACATAGGCAGGGTACAATATAGCTACAGATAATTTGGTTTTCTAACTCCATAAACAAGTGAATCATCACATAGTAACTTATAGTGTCACTCAAAATTCATGTGTAGTCACAATAACACAAGGGGACCGTTTCTATAGGACTTATTACTGTGTATATTTAGAGAGTTTAGGCATAGGTACGAAGCTAACGTTATTTGATAGAGAAAATAGCATTGGCAGGATTTACCTCAGGAAACAACAGCAACACAATCCTCTCAACAATCCTACACATATCTATTTAGCTTGCCCCAGCCCTCCACAAAGCTCAGCGGAAATTGGTTTGGTGGTTTTTGTGTATTTGCAGAAACTGTTGGAATCTGCCCTATCTTGCAATGTTAAAAAAAAAGTGGAAAAAAGATCCTGGATCCACACCAAAATGTAATGACTTTGTTCCTGGCTTGTGCAACATCCTTCTACCAAAATTTGTGGAATTCTGTCCAGTAGTGTTTACATAATGGTTCTGACAAATAAACAAACTAGAATTCCACCTGTTTGTCTTGCCTGACCCGTGACCCATCCCTCCACAAGGATTTGTGGAAATAATTTCAGTAGTTTTAGCATATGGGAAATGTCAGAAAAATGTCAATCCTGCTGACAAACAAACAAACAAACAAACAAACAAACTAGAATGTGTTGTTTGTTTGTTTCAAAGCTGAGCAAATCAAAACAATGAGGCTACGAAGTTCCAGGATTTAGGGGCTAAAACTCTCTTTGGTTTTGTAATAATGAACAGCCACTTCTACATTACATATTGAGTGGTTCAAAAGAAATACATGGTTTGTAATAGGGCTGAGCGCTCATGATATATTTTTGTGATTTGTGTTGTCACACCGTATCAATGATGCCATGGTCAAATGTTGCTTTAACATGTCTTAAATAATATATTTCTTATACACTGTGCATTGAACAACAATTTTGTACGCATTTCCTTATATTAATATACAATGATATGGGAATTGTTTTCGTACTGTATATAATTACATATAGTTTCACTTTTTTTTTTATATGCATGAAAAGACTTTGGCACTGATGCCCTTGATGTTCAGCTCTTCAGAAGACAGTATTGTTGTCTCCGGGACACTCATCACATTTTTGAGCGTCTAGACATGAACCTTGTTTCCTGTGTTACATTCTGTTCTAACGCTGCTCTCAGCTCATGTTGCTCAAACTTAGGATGGATCACATACAGTAACTGGAGTGTAATATTTAACTTGTGTGAAAAATAAGTTTAAACATTACTTGCTTGGGATGTTAAATGTTGCAGGTAACATTTAGAGTAAGGCACGCTCTGACACCTGATTCATTTTGGAAAGTTAGGGGTTATTGCCAAAACATGGCCAGGAGAGGGACTTTTGCTGACTTTGCACTCTGAGAGTAATTGTCTGTCCGCATCATCCAAACTGAGACCAATTTGACATCTGGCTTGCTTTTGAAAATAAATGTCAGATGTCCTGCATATCAAAAGTATAATTTGAAATATATTTATACAAATGAGTGTTGAGAAGTTCACTAAGAGGGCATTTCACATGGATACTACGGGGCAACTGAGATGAAGCCTTCATTGTTTAATCAATAGTTTATGACATTTATGTCTCAGAAACTTCATAAATACATTGCAGATATTGGGATATTTGCATAAATTGTTCCTTGGTTATTAAGATGTTTGTGTATAATAAAAACAAACATTAAAATATTGGGTTGTCATTGTCTCAGAAAAAAATGACAATGTCATTTTTAAGAATTTTAGAATAAGTCCAAGATTACTATGATTATTTTAAATGGATGATTTAAAAATATATATATATATTTGTGATGTAAAGTAACAGTCATGTAGCCTTAAGAAGAGGTAAGTTAAATGTTTTTTGTTGGACAAATGACACTTCATATGAGCAAAGTAAATTAAGTTAACAACAAAAATCATTGTAGATTTATGTCATATCTAATGTTTATAAAATGATGAATGAATTTATAACCACATTGAAAAGACTTTGTATGGTTATTTCATGATAAATAACACTTTAACTTGAACATGCCCCAGCTATAAGTAAAGGATTGCTGTCTTGTGTTTTTGTCTTTGCTACTGTACTTACATTTTCCACAAGTTGACAATGTTCTCACAACATTGTTTTATGTTTTTATCCATAACACAAAATATTTTTAAGGCTAACATCATACGACACATCTGAGACAGGTGAGTGTGGGAAGGGATTGTCCCTCATACGTCAGTGTGTAATGCAAAATAGCTGCTGTTTTACAAATTTAAAAACAAAAGCATGTCAGCATTTCCATGTTCTCCTTCATGGACCAGGAAAAAAAAAGCCTCATTCAGTTCACATTTTCCTGGTTTTGCGTAAAATTCAGTTTCAAAAGCTCACAAAGTATCTGGTGTAATTTTCCTTGAATAGGAGGATTTGAAAGGTATTTGCATCAGCCCTTTCAAAATGTGGGACCGTTTGGATTTGATGTATTTTTGATCCTTGTTGTCTTCCCACTGGGTTTTATTTTGTGCGAGCTTATGCCTTTGATGTAAAATTGTTCCAAGAAATGTAGCTCCACCTCATCTTTTCTCTGAAATTCTTCCAGCCACACCATGACTAGTAACTTGTGGGCAAACTGTAAATTTGTTTTATACTCTTGCATCTCTATATTTTCTTTGTAAACATTTTTTTTTTAAACTGAAGACCCAGTTTGAAGAATATCAGGTTCAAACTACTGCTACCGAGATCATATCAGTATCATCCATGTCAATATCAATTTAAAGAAATCAATATCATTCCAATGAGGTATCTTTTGACCTTTGACACCCCAGCCATTATCTCCATATTTAGACAAAATCGGCTCTAATATCTGCTTTTCTGGTTGGTTATGACACAAATGCCTCGACCAGATATAATTAAATTATGGCCTTAAGCAAAACTTTTGAAAGAATGTTCTAAGAAGGGAAACAGAGAAGTCTCCTCTGAGCTTCCTGCTGTGGCCTGATGCCCTTATTGGGTTTGACTGATTGACATAAGGGGAACTTCTTTCCAGACCATATATTTCAGGAATGATTTCCAGCAGGAATCCTTTTAATGCCAATTTCTGCCAATGAAGTGTTCAATGATATTATGCGTGCTATTTTTATTTATTACATAATACAAATAAAATGTCTGATTTGCGTTAGCAGCTTAGTTCGAATTACCTGCTAAAATAACATAATAACTAATTTCTAATTAGATCTCAGCAGATAAAAGAAAAGTGAGGGGTTATTATAATTCATGTTGAGGAGGCCATTTAATGGGGATAAAAAAAACTGGGGAGATTTCATTCAAAACCACACCTTCAACTTCATCGTGAAGCTAAGAAGAAGAAAAAGCTTTATTTTGTCACAATTATACATAGTACAATGTAGTGAAATTGGTTCCCTGCATTTGACCCATCCCCGAGGAGCAGTGGGCAGCCCTATGGTACCCAGGGAGCAAATTGGGTTTCATTTTGCTCAAGGATACTTCAGCATGTAGACTTGGTGAGCTGGGGATCAAACCCCCAACCATCTGATAAGTGGATGACCACTCTTACCACCTAAGCCAGAAAAGTCAGAATAACCAAAGTCTTTAGGATTCTTCATCTGGGAAATGTCGTCAGGCCTGCAAAATTTCACAGCAATCTATCCAGATATTTCAATTTAGACCAAAGTGGTGGATCGATTGACAGAGCAACATCCATTCTGGGCTATAGCTGCTGTGTGCCACTAACATGGCTGAGAATGTCGAAAAGATACACATATATTTGAAGGAGATATTCAGGACTCAATTTGTAGTGTTTGAAATGCCCTGCAAGCTGGTATTATTGGTTGTGATTTGGTGTTCTAAAAGGAGGATGCTTGAGGTACATTGATGTATCTCATATAGCTGGTGGCATTCCTCATGATCTGTGGACTGACTAACTGAGTCAGTGTTGTAGTCTTCATGTTCCTGTTAATCTGTGACTAAAGAGAGCAACACACAGATCAGAACTGCTTGTTTCTGTCCCTTCAGATGCCCTTCTCCCCATAGGAAAGTATGTACCCTTATGTTATAGTTCTAAAATATTATGTAACGTAGACTGGGATTTGTAGAAATGTCTCAACCGCGGGCTGCTGTGTGTGGCACTGACTCACAGGGCTTTAATGAAAAGTCTATCTGACGACATACTGGTTAACACTGGATATACAGTAGTGGGGCCAGTTCTTTCACTTGTACAGTCTGACAGGTACAAAACTTAAAAGTCATGTCGTATTCTGAGAGAACTAAATAAACTCTTTCATCAAAAAGTTGGAAATAGGTATTAAAAGTTTAAATGGAAACTAGTATGTTTATTATTTCTGATTGGTTTTATAAATGTAAGATATGTCAGGTGCAGCCTGACAGGATAAAGGTCAGTAAAATGTCAATAGAGGAATGCCTGCCATGTTTGTTTTTTTCCCATAACATTGTACCTGCATCTCCTCCCTTTGTTCATTCTGGGTATTACATGTAAGCCAGTGCTCTCCCTCTCTCTTTTGAAGAACACAAATGAAAACGAAAAAACTTTACTTTTTTCGTTTATGTTTTCAGGTGATTTTATTTTTTCTAATTCAAAGCAGAAAATGGCCACGAAAAGGAAAACGCCTTGTATTTCAATTTTGGTTTTTGTATTTTAAAACTAAATATCAATTGACCACTCGTTTTTCATTTTTTGATATCCGTTTCTGAAACGAAAATCAAACTACCAAAAGATACACAGACCAATAAGTTTGTTACATCTTAACATAAAATAAATTTAAGCACCACGGTCAATATAAACATTGGCTTTAAAAGTCTTACTTAATTGTTCCTTCTTTTACATCTCTTCCCCTCATTTCTACAATTTCCTATCACATGTACATTGTCATTTTGATCATTGTTTACAAAGTACACTAATTTTTCTAAGCAGCTCTAGTTAGTAAAGTAGATGCCTTCCTTTGGTAGCTTTGCGTACAACTTCCTCCAGGGTGAAGTAAATGGCACTGTGCAAAGCTATGCCTAAAGATTTTAAAGTAGCTTCCACAACACTGTTAAATACAGGAATGTCTGTATGTTGTTATGTATGTCTACCAATAGGAAGGACTGTCGCAATGAATCATGGGATTCAGAGGTTCAGCATCATGCATCCACTGCTAGTGACTCATCTCCCTTCATGTGCATAGTCTCTGGTCATCATGGGAACGGATTGCTAAACCGCTGACACAGCGAAATTGGCTAAAGCTATTAGCCGAAATGCTAATGCATAGCTATTTCCGGGTCAGGATAACGCTGTGGTGAACAAGACGAGCAGCGGTGTGATTACTGGAGAGAATTGGGATTAAACTCACTGGTTTATCGATTGTTTTGCGTGTCACGGATTTGTATTACCGCAGTAGCTAAACGCACCTAGCTGGCTGGCAGCTGATTGACAGCCCTCTCGCTAGTCACATGAAAAACAAAAATTAATTGGAGAGGATGGCGGAGCGGGATGTCCCGCCTGGAGCTCGACCTCTGCCATCATCTTCAGAGGTTTCAGGCTCTGAGAGACAAAATTCCTCAGATGAAAACGGACACGTTGACAGTCCAGATGAGACCCTCTCTCCGACTTCGGTGATATACTTCAGGGAGGCTTTAAACTCATCAAACTTGAGATTTGGCAAGGTTGTGTCGCTGACACCCTCCCCGCTTCGACAGTATGACTTCAGGATTGAGAGAATCGAGTCAAAGCGCAAAAGTAAGTGCTATCGGTCCCCTGGCTACCAGGTTAGCTAACGTCATTTCTCCTTAACCCATTTTAAGTTGCAAGTTACCTACAGATTGTTGCTAGCTTGTTAGTGTTGTTAGCTTGTTAGCTTTGACTCATAAACAAACAACATTATGCCACCTCATGACTCCACATAACTTGACTAAGAAGATTATCAATAGCATAACCTCCATTGTCAGTTCATTTTCAAGAAAGAGCACTTAAACACCACTTGCTAAGTTAAAGTAAATACTATGTGTCTGTGAACTTTACTAATGTCAACTAGACGTGTGAACTCCCTCCAGCAATGTTTGCATTCCTGTCATGTGTTGTTTTGACAGACTTGTGTGAGTTTAGCAGTGGCTAGCTCATGGCTAGCATTTATTTACATCTAACTCATTGTCTTTGATAAACTCTGCTTTTGTCAGCCATGTTTCACACACAAATGAAGACTAGCCTAGTTACACTTGTACTAAAAAGTTTCCTCTGTCATTTGACTTTACATTTACTTTCACATTTTTATTGTTTAATCATAATAGCTTTTTCTGTCTCTTAGTCATATCATAAGTAAAACACAAGCATGACTACACACTAATGCATGAGGAGCTCAATAATGCTGCTGACTGTCAGTGTTAGAAAGCATTTAATGCAGTGTGGAACTAAATCGGGTACAGTCATTTCACTTGGACACCACAAAACATGAATTAGTCATAATTGATCATTCATGCTAAATTTTCAGTGGTGCAGACCCTTCAGATATGAGGGTTTGCTTCTTCTCTCTGTTATACATATATGTTGATTGATCAGCTTCAGGTTTGGGGAAATTGCTCAAGCAAAATTTGCATTTTCAATACGTCGTCTTTGGCTCTGCAAAGTGTTTCAGGATTTGTGGACATTTTATTTTGAAATGCACTATTTATTATCAGCCTTATAATTGGAAATAAATGTAATTGGCTATCGGCTGATAATGAAATCATAGGTGATAACTGGAGCCAATAATTTCAAAGGTGGACAACATGTTTGTAATTTGCAATACATGTTACGAGGAAAGGGTAAAAAGTATACTACTGGAACACAACATATCTTAATAGAGCTATGGTATTTTAAATCACATATGTCTGCTCACTAAATCTTAGGCTCTCTCACCCATAGGTGGGTGTTAACTACAGATTACCAACCTTTTATACTCAGCAATTATTTAGAATAAGGGTATAGCTTGCAATAAATGTTCCAGGGACATTGCAATGACATCAAGATTAAGCATTCTGCTTTGGAAAGACTTCTTTTATGTATACTGGTATCCATGCATGGAACAGTCTCCCCCCACCAGTCAGACAAAGCCAATCCAAAAATGTTTTTAAAAAAAACAAGTTAAAAAGGTTTTATGGTATACTGTAGGTTGGAGAATGAGTTTTAAATGTTTTAATTATTTTATTGTCTAGTGTTTTTTTAATTGCCTGTTTATTATGGAAGACCACATTGGAAATAAGTATGTTATACTTTATGTGTTATCCTCTGTTTTCATTTATATTTGTATTTTCTATACATATATACATTTTCACCAAATGAATTCAATCAATCAGTCAATCAAAACCAATATTTCTGTTGCAACAGTTTGAAATGCAGTAAATCTCTATTTAAATCAGCAAATCAACCAGTCAAAGAAATCCTACAATTATCTCAAAGCCCCAATAAGTCCTGGTCAAACATTTGTATCGGGTTTGCAAGCAAACGGACCAATAATGCTTACTGCTCATGGTTCTTAAGGCTACTTAATCATCTCAATGAATCTGACTGTTGTAGCCAAGTTAAATAGCCTGATCAAAATTGACATCCATGATCTTCAGCTTTGTTGCTCTTGTTGCTCACTGCTGTTGGTGTTTTTGCTGTCTTGCTGCAGCCAGCTCAATAATTGCATTGTCAAATAACAGGCCTCTGTTTCAGGTCAGGGGACACTGTTGATGCTTGAGAGACTGATGAGTCCTCTGCTGCATCATTAGCAATGGCTGAGTACTCTGGAGGACCCCCCCTTTTTTTTCTTTTTTTTTCTTTCAACGCATGCACCATCTGCTCACGTGACAATGTGTTGCCTTACTCGGCACTGCTGTCAGCCATCTTGGTCGACACCCACCCAGTGCATTCACTGCGGTGCACAGGCAGTCTAATCAGGGAACTGGGGCTAATCTGACCAGAGGAGGGCTGTGATTTTCAGCAAGGTCGTCTCTTGCATTTTAAATCCCCAGGCTGCACAAAAGAGGGATAACAAGAGGTTGAAGAGGAGGTGGAGAAGGAGAGGGCAGGGCAGCTTTTCTCAAGACAGCATTGAAACAAGGAGAGGAGGATGCAGGCATAAAGAGGAGGAAAAGCATCTCCCTTTCAAACACCTGCTGAAAGCTGCTGTGGGCCTTTTATCCTCTAAGTCTTGACGCTCTTGTCATCCTCTCTGATTTCCTTTTCTGTCCGACTGTGAATTTTTTGGGACCTTTTACTGGCTCCGGGGACAAAAGCTACTACACCCTTTTTTCCGTCGGTGGTGCTGGTTTTGCCTCACATCAGCTGAGTCATCATGTCTGATCTGACGCCTCAGAGCGATACCCCGACTCCCACCACCGACAAGATCACCCAGGCTGCCAGGGAGACCATTTATCTTTGCAACTTTCGCGTGTCTGTCGATGGCGAGTGGCTTTGCCTCCGAGAGCTCAACGACATCTCCCTCACCCCAGACCCAGAGCCGGCCCACGAAGGTAATGTGACAGATTAGCTCAGCATCCAGGAGGGTTTGGTGGCACAGCGTGATCTGTGATCTGTCAGGGCGTGGTGACACACAAGGTCCACAGACACCATGGATTTCATCTAGTGAACTGTGGTAATATGTCCCATTTCAGCTGTGTCATGATGACAGTACATGTGTGAGAGTCACACAGCGGGATGACGCTGCCTGTAAATAAGCCAGGGCTGGGCAACAAAACAACCAGGAAGTTGTTGTTTTTTTAACCATTTCTTACCTTACAGCAAATCAAGTTATCAAGTATTCACTAGATAAAAATAAACATTTTCAGTTTGTTTGTTTTTTATTCGTAGGGAATATAACAAAGGCACAGAGGAAATAGGCCTGCTGTTGATTTACACTTTTTTTTTACTCTCACTGAGACGAAATGAGACAGGATGCATCTGAATCCAGATATTTAAACGTGGGGGTGAGTAGGTGACTTATTTGGAACAGATTCACACATTCATAGAGTTTTATGGTTTTGATTTTCATGGAAAATAGGTGTTGTCCAGCAAGAACTTCCGTCTTCCTCATCTCCTGCCACGCCTTCTCTCAGCACAGAGCAGACAGGTTGGCAGCTCTGTGGTTTTCTTGAGAAAAGGAAGGTAGTTCAGACTTTTCTCCAGACTGCAAACACTGCAGTGCCTCCAGCTCTAAGAAGCAATCGTCTTGTGTCTTAAATGTGTCTTATATTGTTAGTTAAATAGCCATGTTTATTAGATAAAGATATTTATTTTTAAATATTAGATTCTTGATACTGATTGCTGACATTGATGTTTTCATATCCATTGATGTTTTCACCTGTTTCACTTTCACTGTAAGGCTATTTCTTCTCAAATTTAAATAAGTATTTTGGAATGTCCTTTTCACACATGTTGGTTTCTACGGTTTAGTTTCTGTTAAGGAGGGGATTCTTGATCGCCGCCTTGTTAGAATCTGACTGCCTTCGTTTGTTTTCTTTTCCTTTAGTCATCATGATGAGTTTTAAGAAACGCAGAACAATAAGAAATGAAATGCAGAAAGCATGATAGACAAAACTATGTTTTTGAATCAGGCTGGCTGTTTATTGACTCTGTGAAATAATGCATCTGACTTTTTCTGTCCTTTTAGTGAATATTAGAACTGCGGTGGATGTGTTTAGGGTTTATGTAAATTTGTAAATTATTTTAGTAAATATATGAAGCACTGAGGACATTGTCACTACTATATACTATATTGTTTTTACTCATTCTTGTGAACTCCATGCAAATATAAACTAAAGGCCAAATGTATGAATGCATTAATAATGTAAACAGAAAGCATAACCTTATGGAACTCCTGAAAGCCCTCAGTGTCTGTTAACTATAGCATAAAGAATGGAGTAGGCATAGATGTATAGATGCATCATTCCAACAATTAAGTGCTTACTTTATTAGACTTGGCAGGTTTTCCTAGTTGAGCCCATTTCTCTTTCCAAGCTACACTTTGTCCAAGGTTCATATTTAAAATGTAGAAAAGATTTTACTGTGTTTTGTCCTACATCTGGTTTTAGGTTTCACTTACAGATTATATCATTTAGATTTTTCCAACTTCACAGTGTTTGTTAGTTTTGTCGTCTCGTCTCGTTTTTCCATATTAAAACATACCTCTTTTGAGGAAATGCACAACAGTCTGGATGAATTTAGCTCTTGAATCATTCCTGCTGTTAAACCGTAATAGTTCATGAGTCATCACCACGAGGAATCTAAGGACGTTTTTCGGTCTCTTTGTTTTGTCACTTCCAGATCCCAAGGATCCCATCGCGATTGAAAGGCTTAACCTGATGAACATGGCCAAACTGAGCATCAAGGGCCTGATCGAGTCTGCTCTCAACCTCGGGCGCACACTTGACTCTGATTATGCACCACTCCAGCAGTTCTTTGTCGTGATGGAGCACTGTCTGAAACATGGGTTGAAAAGTACGTCAAGACCGCGTCACACTGTCGTCTGCAGAAATCTTTTGAAGTCTGTTCATCTCGGGAAGGGAAATTTGAAACTGAACAAGACGTTTTTGTAGAGTTCAGTCTCAGAATATGTATAAAATCTGCAAATTGTGTCGATTTGAGGAATTTTTGTAATCTCAGTACCCATTTAAACCACTAAAGACTAAAGAGAGGTAAAAGACATAAAAATGACTCATTTGCCACTTGAATATTCTGTATTTACTGAAGTCATTTTGTTACTGTGAGTGGTTTTCGTGCACTTCTTTTAAACGTGTATTCCTGGTTAGTTTTTTAGTGCTGGTTATTGCACGATACCCCGGTGACCCCAGATTCCTCTAAATGAAATATCTCTGTCTCTCAATCATCAGCCAAGAAGACCTTCCTGGGGCAGAACAAGTCATTCTGGGGGGCACTGGAGCTCGTGGAGAAGCTGACGCCTGAGGCAGGAGAGATCACTGCCAGCGTAAAAGACCTGCCTGGTCTTAAGTGAGTTTGTTATGTAGATGCCTAAAGAAGACAGACAAGCTTTCAACCCATCATAACTTCAGATTTTGTCGATATCAATGTGCTGCATCAAGATGGTGCACAAAGCAGTTCCATAAAAGGTTTCATTGCAAGGGAGCGATTCCTTTCTGGTAAAGTTAAATCTAATTTCACGTGTTTTTTGTTGTTGTTTTTTTTTCCATCCTTCCTTTGTTTGATTTCAGAACGCCTCTAGGAAGAGGCCGCGCCTGGTTACGACTGGCGTTGATGCAGAAGAAACTCTCAGACTACATGAAGACCATCATCAACAGGAAGGACCTGCTCAGGTGTGTTTGTATCGTACTGTGTTGAGGCTCAGTGACACTGAGAATGAAAGCCTCAGATCAGTTACTGGTGAGTGACGGTATCTCTAACTCGCTCTGCTCTCTGCAGTGAATTCTATGAGCCGAATGCGTTGATGATGGAGGAGGAGGGAGCCGTCATCGCTGGGCTGCTCGTTGGGCTAAACGTCATCGATGCCAATCTGTGCATGAAGGGAGAGGACTTGGACTCTCAGGTAGTTTTGCTTTCACTTTCATCTTCTTTCCGTGTTCTAACACAGCGTTATGACGTTTGTGTAAACTGAAATACTCTAAATAAATATATTGGCAGCGGTAGAGACGGACGATTTGAAAGATTTGAGCTCTTCTTCTTTAGAATAAGAAAGGATTGTGGAGTATAATCACTGAATTTTATTTCTGAGCATTTACGGTCAGGTGCTTTAAGTTGAAATCGGATCATTAAACAGGTATTATTGTTGTACAATGACGGTTACAAACCTCTTTTTAAGTAGAGGTAGTGCTGACTGATGACCTGAATGCATCAAGCCAGGACAAACTTGTATTAAAATACATTGCAGGTCACACGTGTAGTGAGGATCTTACAGAAGCAGCATGCAGTCATGTTACTGTTTGCCAAAGTATGGTTTCAGTTGTCATTGATTTCCTGTTTCTTGTTGGATTACTTTTGCAGGTTGGGGTGATTGATTTTTCAATGTACCTCAAAGATGGTGGACACAGTAGTAAGAGTGCAGAGGGGTGAGTGCTGCTTACTGATCATTGACCACAGTCATTCTTGTTTCCGTCCATTTCAATCCCTCAAATTACTAAACAGCAGCTTCAATAAAGTCAGCGAACAGCTTTGGTCTGGAGGAGGGTTGGGAGTTCGGGATGTTTTTTAAAATTCCTATCTTTCATAGATATTTATATAATTGACTTTTATAGACTGGTCCATCAAATGAAGTGTTTTGTCCATTTAATGAGTCGTTCACTTCTACTATTTTCATTTATTCATTTATACATAACATCTGAAACTATTTTAAAAGGCCTGTTAAAATGATAATCATATCAATCATAACCCAAAGATATTCAATACTAAAATGCTTCAGATTGACTTACTTGCAGTTTTTTTTACACCAAATTGAGTATATTCAGTGTTTGTTGGCAAACCCTCTAAAAATAAGCATTTGACTCTTTTCCAAATTTGTCACGGATGCAGCGGAAAACAAAACAGTAGAAAGCAGCATTGGGCTCAGGGATGATGTTTTAGTGGTTTCTTTTTTTTTTATAACAAGCAGCTGCTATGGCACTAACTTAAGGAAATATAATCTGGCTCAGCATTTGCATTCTGATTCAGATTTTCCAAATCTCATAATGAAATCGACAGAAAATATTCTTCCTTCAGCTTCGATCAGTGATAATTGATTATTAGAGGTATTGTGTATGAAGTCAAACAATGGTGGCTAACAGCTAACGTATTTTAACGTTACAGTGTCTGTTGTCTGATTTGTTTCCCTCTTCTTACTGGTCCTTCAGCGACGGTCAGATCACAGCGATTCTCGATCAAAAGAACTATGTGGAGGAGCTCAACAGACATTTAAGGTTTGTCAGCGTTACCGTCTCTCTTCGATCTCCTCCCCCTGTTCAGCAGCTGGTTGAGTTGACTGACTAATGCGATATTTCTGTTTGTGTACAGCGCATCAGTAAATAACCTCCAGGCCAAGGTGGACGCTCTGGAAAAGTCCAACACAAAGCTAACAGAAGAGGTGAGGGTCATTCAGAGCTCACCTTCTCAGTGGGGAATTACTGTACGCTTTTCTTTAAAAATGTCATCGGCCTTTCTGCTTCTGCTTCTGTCTCCACAGCTTGCTGTGGCAAACAACAGGATCATTACTTTACAAGAAGACGTGGAGAGAGTAAAGGAGGAGAGCTCATATCAGTTGGAGTCCAGGAAGGTGAACACATCATCATTCTTTTATTTTTTTGTCTTTGAAACAGAAATAAATCCTATTCTGTACAATAATCCCCTTTACATTAACACGACTGTGACTTTTTTCATCCCAGATGTCATCCAGACACTGTAAATTCAAATACTTTGTGCAGTAAATTTGACACATAATATGTAATAATCAACTGAATTAGAATTTTGAAATCAGTGCACAATAAAATGCTTCTTAAAAATCATCGTTACAGCCTTCTGCATGCTACGCACACTGTAAACATATAAACAAATCCTAAATTGATATATAGAAGAGACATACAGTTTATACATGCATATATGTCCGTGCAATATCCGTGTTACAAGTGTCATTGAAAAAGGAATGTGAGGTTTTTGTGGTAAGGAGGATAATGTGCATTAGATAGCTAATAAGACGTCAGAAAAGTCACACAGATACATTCAAATATTATTCTTTGCCTTGAGACAGTTCACCCTGTATTATTAAATATCCACTGAAATCCTTATGAGAAAATTCCACCACTGATGTACTGATGGATTAGTTTTCTGTGGATATGGATATGTCCTTTGTCAGCCATCATTAATTATCAATTGACTAGGTTTAGTCTATATGTTATTATTTTTATATATTGCGTGTATTGTTGAGCAGTCTGACAAAAAATTCCCGTACGTTCATTTTAAAAATTATTTCGCCTTTAATTTACCACGAAGTCCCATTGAGATTAAGAATCTCTTTTGTCAAAGAGACTTGGCCAATAAGCAGCCATTCAGAATCACAACATATCAAAACCCATTTGCACATTATTCCAGTAGATTTCCCTAAAACTGAGCCTGAATGTAGTCACTTTATTATTTGTAGTCACTTTACATTATTTTTCTCAGTCTGAAACATTTTTAGTTTGGGTCTCGAAGCACATCATCTAAGATTTAATAGCAGGTTGCAAAGATTCCTACTGAACGCATAAGAATAGAACATACTGTTCATTTCATCAGCTTAACCATCTAGGATTCATCCCACATTCATCATATCGTGATAGATATTGATCTTCCGTCTTGATTGTCCTATGTTCTCAAAGGCAACGCAGGGCTGGCTTTAAAGTGAATAATTTTGCAATGAAGGTAAAAATCTCTTTTTTTTTTCTTCTCTTTTTTAACTCAAGTATTGTTTATGTTTTTTTTCAGTCAATAAGAAGCGACTCAGCACCAGACGGACAAGCGCTGGGTGAAACACGCAAGCAGCTCAAAGAGGAGACTTTGCTTCGATTGGTGTGTTTCATGCCCTTAACATCACTTTTTCTACTCCTCTGTTTAATTATTATTATTCTGAGAGTCTTTTACAGACGTTATTTATATGTACTCATAAATATCAGGACAGGTATTGGTGTAAAATTGGTTGCATGTCCATCTGTTTATCATCGGCGGTCTTCTGAAGTGTGCATTTGAAGATAAAGATTTTTTTCCTGCGCAGGATGTGGAGAAGGAGCTGGAGGTGCAGATCGGGATGAAGCAAGAGATGGAGCTGTCCATGAAGATGCTGGAGAAAGACATCTGTGAGAAGCAGGACGCTCTGGTTGAGCTCCGACAGCAGCTGGAAGACCTTCGTGCCATCAACCAACAGCTTAGTCACAAGTCACAGGTGAGGCGGCATCTCTGCTCCCCTGACTCCCCTTCATGTCTGTGCAGGATGATGACCAGTTTATGACTGGCTGGTGTGTCTGCTTCACAGCGCCGAACTTCCAAATGTAATCCTCTTTGTTTTCTAGTTACCTCTAGCCTGTGGAATTGAGGTAATGCACTTTTGATGCTGAGCAGCCTTTGCTGTGTTTTTTTTAACTGCACTTTTCAGGAATGACTTGGTTAAATGTGTCATTTTAAGGGTTTTACTGCTTTATATTACTTTTCTGTTAAATATCGTGATTTTTGTCTTATAAAACTTTTTTCTCTAAATATTTCAACTTTATTTGTTTTACAATAGAGGCCTTAATTCATACATTTTTACTATTATTATAGATATAATCTATATGAGACGTGATTTATGTGCCCAGGTTTTTTTTTACCTTAAAGATTTAATAAAAGAACCAGATCATTTATAGCACAGTTTTTAATTGTTTCCATGATGATTTAATGGTTTTCCAAACCATGGAAGGGCTCCAGCTGCCAGTCATTTAGTCTATGGGGGGGGAGAAAAGGACCAGCTGCATCCACTTCTCAAACTGAACTGAAACCTCCACAAAGGTTGAATAAAAACGCTTTTAACAAATACACTGAGTGTTGCTTTCAGTTTACTAAATTGGCTCGTCCTCCTCAGAGTGCAGATGCCAGCTCTAAACAGAAGAGTGAAGCCATCGCTCGCCTGGAGGAGAAAATAAACCAGATGACAGGGACTGTAAAACAGATGGAGACCAGGTAAGGACTGTTCTCCATAGCTATGATTGGTATTATGAATAATTATTACAGTAGACACTTTTTTTCCCTTACAATCATATACCTATAAAACATTTATTGTCCTGCTTTTCTCTCTCCACTGTCGTTGTCATTATTTGTTTGTTATGTTTTTCTTTTTTTTTAATCATCTAATCAGTGAGAAACATTTGGTGAAGCAGGCCAGAAACCTGAACTCAGCAGCAGGGAAGCTGCTGCAGCTGCAGTAGCAGCTTCCAACTTTGATAAATCTGAATACAAACATACAACCCTGCCTAATCTAGAAATAACCAAACTAGGACGTTATCTTTTCTGTACCATGCTCCTTTGTTGTTGAAAATAAAAAAACGTTTTCCCACAACCTCCTGCAGTGATTCTCCGGCATCAGCTTTGGGTAGCGTGTGGACTGAATCGGTCGTTTTAGCAGCCCTTAATCCTTGTGTTCTCTAACAGATGCATTTGCCACATCAGACTTTCTACTTTTGTTTGGTGGACATTTCTTACAGATAAGCCCATTCATGCTTTCTGGCAATGGTAAGATAAGTAGATGTCAGGGTGTCAGAAGCTCCACTGTGGACACTTTTAAGAGTTGATGGACGGATGTGCTCATGAAGCCATCCGGGATATTTGGGAGGGCGTGGACTTGCTGAAATGTTGTTCCAAAGAATTTGACCTCTACCATAGAGTGCGCTTTAATATTTTCAACCAACCGAGACTGACAATAAAAAAACAGAGATTATGAATTCATGTTTAGGGACTGATATCCAATGTTGTCATTTGGTGATCCACATTCAAGTGTAGAAGGCCAGGACAGGAGCACGATAAGGGCAAAATTAAGTGATTAATTTTGAATTGTATGTGAACATAACATTGGTGTAAACTGTAGTAATCATTAGGCTAATAAAACATTAAACAAACACAGCCCTGCTTCATCTTCTTTGGCTTGAGTTTCCCTGTTGTCCTCATCCAGTTTCAGTCCCCAGACACTTAATCCTTTTGTTATTTTTGCATTTTTTTAATTTCATTTTTAGTTGACATCTCTTTCCAACCATGTTTCTGTTTTTCATTAAGTTTTCATTTTACCATAAGTTTATACCCCACCTCCCCAAACCAGATACAAACAAGCTGAGAGAGAGAGGGATCTGGCTTTGGAGGCCAACCGGCTCTTCAAACAGGACTTCGGAGACAAAATTGAGAGTCTGCAGGTGGAGGTGGAGCAGCTGAGGAGGCACAGGTAAAGACTGAGCAAAAGGCAGTGTGCTTTTTTGTTTTTATTTAGATACAGATACATATTCATTTGAATCGGGATGTATAAATCATAATTTTGGTCAAGTTAGTTCGTATTGCTTCAGGTTGTTTATGCTTTTAAGATATTTTGAGGGCCGGATCACAGCTTTGTGCAGCTTTAATTTATTCCTAATGTCATGTTAATCTCATGAAAAAACAAAACCAACAATGATTTGATATATTAAGTATTACATCTTATTCCTCTGTGCCTCAGAGCTCCTTTCTCCCCCCCCAAAAAAACCCATTAAAAACGAATCAGTGAGCAAAACTTACACTGACTGACATGTTCCTTTATTTTTAGAAAGCACCAAGTTTGTCCAAAGTATCAGTACTTTTCCATGTTTGAAACAATACAATATCTGCATTCAATAGTATCAAAAGTATGGGGAAAAAACAGATCCATAGTCAGATTTTCAACACATGACTATAACAATTATATAATCATTTAGATTTTTATCTTATATATAATTTTTTGTCTTTAGGATATTTATCTTGAGAATAGAGAAGATGATTTCAATTTTGCATGTCTTCGTCTTTTAAATGCATTTATTAACATGAGGCTGGATTATTATGAATGTCATTAGTATAAACTTGCGTTCACTGTGTCGTGTTTGTCTCATGTCAGGTTTCATCTGGAGCTGGAGCTGCGAAAAGAGCGAGAGCGAAGGAATGAGCATTTCAGGGTTGCACACAGACAGTCCAGGACTCCTGAGAGGGAGAGTAGACACCCAGAGAGCAAACCAAAAGTAAACCTGTGGTTATAAATGTGCACTGATTAGAGAGAAGTCTTTTTACCTGTCCTCACGCTATATGTGGGTATTTCACCAACAGTGTCTCCCAGAATCCCAAGTAGTCAAAAGGGAGAATGACCAGTTAAAGACAGGAGCAGAGGACAAAACCAGTCTGAGCTCCAGCTTGTAAGTAGTTTTAAGAACTGTAACTTCTAGGAAAGAAATGATCATTTGATGATTTTATTTCCTGATTATATATTTATTTATCTCCTCTCTTAAGGTCCCTGTCACACTGTGAGGATGAACAGGTGAGGTCTAAGGTGCAAAAATAAAATGTTTGATTATATTACCACAGGTCTGTTTGTGATTTGGTTAAATGCAGATTGTGCTGTAAGGATGTAAACGAGAACTAAAGTAATAGCTGACACAGTCAACTAGTATTCTTGTACTAGTATCAAATGGTAATGTCAAAAATCACATCATGGATATAATTCATATTAATTGTGAAATAACTTTCAGCAGGAGGAGTCATTTGTGGAGATCAGTCAGCCTTCCATCTGCACCATGTGTGAAGATGACGACTCTCTCCTGAAGACGAAGGTGCGTGGATGGAAGATTATTCTGAACTGTGAATCAACTTCTTGTCTCTCATTAAAAGTTCACAAAATTTAAGGCCACTAAAAACCAGAAGAGGGTGTTTATTCAAGCTTACAGTGGTCTTACAGAGATGCTATTATAAGGGGGGGGACAACGGACAACCAATTATCAAATGAAGTGCAAGATTTAGATAAATTATGTTTTCAAGTTAGAGTTGATTGTCTTATTCGATGACACTTCTCCCCCAGTATGTACTGTTCAACAGTGTCAGTGTTGATCACTTGGTCTGTTGACCCACCATAGCTATGTAAATAGCTCATATAAGTTCGGTGCAGACATTCATGTCCCCTCAGGATGAATTGTAACATTTTTTTTTCCAAACAAATGTACAATGTTACCATTGTACATTAGCAAATATTAGCCTGCTAACACACTAAACTAAAAATGTTACACATGTAAAATATTACCTGCTATAAGTACCAGCATGTTAGCACACTGACGTTAGCATTTAGCTCAAGGCACCATTATGCAAAATTACAGCATGACTTGGCTTTTAGCATGGCTGCAGACTCAAAGTTTAAATCTGTTATATTTTGTTAGACCCATCCAGCTTTGATGACATGACTTGAAGAATAAATTTAGAAGATAGTGTCCTTCCCAGTCCAGTACAGTTATTATTAATTTCCCATCAAATTTGGTTTAATGGAAACACTTGAAAGAAACAATACAATTTCAAGTATTTGCTCGAGAAAATAAGGTGAAAACCCAGCCAGCATCCTGGAATTTACCCAAAGTATTTGAGGTTAATTTTCTGTCACTATGTGTATGATCCTGTTTTCTTCTTCTGCAGAAACAATGTAAGAACTGCCATGGGGTTTTCTGTGAGAGCTGTGCGTGCAACGAGCTGCCCTTAGCTTCCTCCATACTCCCAGAGACCGTGTGTACTGCGTGCTTCTCGCTGTTACTCCAACAATACGCTTCAACTCCATCATGAAACAAGTTACCATTTTACTGCAAGACACAACGATCCGACACACAGAAACCAGAGGCATTGGTTTGTACAACTGGCACTGGAAAAAAAGCACTTTTTGACTTCATGGCTTGTGACGGTGAAAGATCGGATCAAGTCCTGTGAGTTCTGAACTTGCAATATTTTAGTTACTTTAAGTTAGTAACGTCCAAACATAAATGTGCCATTGAGAGCTGATTGGATGCAGATTTACGTTTTTCAAACACAAAGTGTAGCCAAAATTCTTCCCTTCTAGCTTGAAGTATGTGTCGTGCTGCTATGTTATATTTTGTAGTGAAAACCTGCACTCCAAAAAAACAAAAAAAAAATCTGAAAATGGCACCAGAATCATCTCATGAATTTATAAACTCATTTTCCACAATGTCCACTAAGTGGATTCTTGATTAAAATGTCAACTGACAATATTTTGACCTCAGTTTTAAAAGATGGAAAAGGACAAACTGGACTTCTATTCTGTCACTATTCTGTAATTTTAATCACAACTGTTTGTGTCGAAGAATGAAACTTTTTATGATGTCACTCAGATGAAGCATGAAATTTCACATTTTTGTTCTCAAAGTGACATCTGGTTCAGGGTATTGCTGACAAACAAAACACTTTTGACCAAATATCATACTATTATATTATGATACATTATGATTTTGTGGTAGACAGGGAAACACTATGTGCAGTCAAAACCTTCCTATACACTAATTTTTTTGGAAACAATGTTAAATATATATACAGTACACTAGTAATACTCAGTTCAGTGTAGTTAAGAAGATTGTAAAACTGTAATGCAGGATTTAAGGCTGGAGTCTTGAATGATTTTTCTGACAGACAGTTTTTATACTAAACTGGCTACAGCTTCATATTTACCACTCAGCTTAAAGTGGATTTCAGATTCTCTCCTCTAAGTTTACATCGCTGAATATTCTGGGTATCACATTTCTTTACTGTTATGTTTTCAAATTAGAAGAGGCGTTAACTCATCACCTTTTGGCAATTAATATTTTTTTCTCCTCAGAGGCAGAGTTATCTTTAAGTGCAGCTTTTCAATAATAAATCATAAACATATTTAGGTTCTGGCCCTTTCTCTGGATAACTTGGCTCCTTTTCTGTGAATTGTAACACAGGATTTTTAAATGCATGGCTGGATTGAAGTGGGCATATCATTGCATCTTTACAGCAGCCATTTTTATGTTTTGTTGATTTATATGAAGAATATTTAGCTCAGTAAAACCAGCTAGACATGTAGTTGTTATTGTTGAAGCTAATCAACACATAAAATGGAAATGCTTAGATCAATAAAATTTTAAATTTTACCGGTGTGACTGCATTACTTTATTTTTTTACCTGTATTTCATTTCACTAGCATTCTGATGAGCTCAGTTCTTAACTTCAGATAATCCTTCTTTATAAGCAAAAACATGAAGTACAAAAAAAGTACCCAAGAGGACATTTTCAACAATGCAGGATGTGTTTTGTTTGTACCTTTGAATTATTTTCTGAACAGAAACGTACTTTGTATATTAGAGGTGAAAATTTTCACTATAAATACAAATTGCTTCATACAGGCATATTTTGACACTATAACCAATCACTAATGGAGGAAAAATAAATCCCTTTTTTTTATTCTACTGTCATTTTCACTCAGCTACATTAAAAATGCTGATTCTCTAAATTTTTGAATGCCCATCTTTGACCAACAGATTACGATCAAATTGTGAGATAATTTCAGGTAACCTCGACAAAAATTACAAATTAAAATACACCTTTATTATACAGTATGTTGCCTATGCCGATCTTGAACTGTCATTTACTCTCTCTTGTTGGATGGAGACAAGGAAGACATTTTTTGACACCAGAAATGTTTATTGTTTGATGTACAAGTCAGGCAGGGAAGTAAATAGTCCTGTGGATGTATCTGGATGTGAATCGGTCTTTACCTGCAGCAGAACATACATGACAAATCACATCTGGAGGAGAGTTCAAATGTATCCTCAGCAAAGTTTGTGTAAGAAGTTACAACCAGTAAATTTACTTTTCCTGTTTGAAAGAGCAAGATTATGAAACTAGATAACCGTACAAAGGAAAAACAGCAAAGCAATAATAAATTAATAAAACGCTGGAAATTCCCAGCTGGTAGGATGTTATTTTTACTGACTTTAAGAGATGTACACTTCTGTCTCCTTTGTGACTTCCTTAAAAATGTTAAATCATCAAGAGTGTATTTTTCTGTCAAGAAACAAGAATTTCCAACTCTATGGATCTTATTTCTCACCTTCCATCAGATTCCTGTGCAGAATTCAGGAATAACTCGATGTATCTCCCTCCTGCAAATTAGAGAAGGTTCAAATGTTAAGTGAAACTCATGCAGTGACAAATCACCTGCATTGATATTATGACATTTTTATACTGTGACATCATATGATGTCAGAAAAAAACAGAACGACTGGGGATTATGGTGAATGAAAACGTGTCACACAGTCTATAACATTAAATCTCCGGCATTGAAGATGCTTTATAGATTTTTTTGCCAAAGAGGCAATGACGGTCCGTGTATGTTTTGGTCATTCGATTTTCGTTTCAGAAATGGATATCAAGAAACGATATTTGATTTCTCGTTTTAAAATACAAAACCCAAAATTGAAATACAAGGCGTTTTCTTTTTTGTGGCCAAAAAGGGAGGAGTGAAATTTTTAAAAAAAATTAAAAAGATTTGATTTTCATTTCCTGTTTTGAATAAGAAAAAATAAAATCACTTGAAAACAGAAAACAAAAAAACGGTGTTTTTCAGTACTGTCAAGAATAAAAGGCTTTGCACAAGGATATTCTAACGTTTTTAAACATGCCTAGGTCACCTGCTGTTAAGGCTCTCGAACAGTCTCACCTATGTACTGTCTGTCTCTGGACATGGCAGCTGTGGCATCCTGGTGGCAGCTGAAGTAAACGTCGGCCTCTCCGCTCGGCTTGCCGTTAGGTCTGTGTTCAATCATGATCTTAGACAAAGCCAGAGGAGAGAAAAACTGCAAGAGAAAAATCACATTTTAAAATGATGTGCTTACCAACCTCAAATGCAGCAACGCAATCAGCTTCATCTTGATTTTTTTTTTCTTTCTTTTTTTACCCTAACAATGTCTTCTCCGGACACCTGGAATGGAAGTCCTCTCATGTGGATGTAATGACGTGGCAGAGCTGAGTTCTGAGGAGATCCTGATGGAGCACATATGTCAGTTTATACCAGGATAAACAACACATTTAAAACATTGAATAAGTTTTGACCAGTTTACAGTTTAAAAAAAAAAAAAGAGGAATCAAGAAGAATTCAACAAGAATTTATCATCACAGTTTACGTTAAGCTATGTCCTCATGTGATGTTCACTATTTAGAAAACCTTACAGTAGTGGAGGGGTAAGTAAGGAAGCAAATTGCATTCACTTGAGAAAAAAACATTGCCCTATTTTTCTGAAATGAGGTCATTATCTCAGAAAACGAAAGTCCTTCTAAGAACATGAAGAAAAAAAAGAAACATTTGAAACAACAGTTTGACGTATGAAAAATATATATATTTAATTTTTAAAAACAATATCAAAATAAACAGCATGTTTTTTATGGAGGACAACAAACCCAATATATTAATTCCTGAAATCCCCTTACTGGTTTGGTTGGTCTGTGAGGCAGTCCTCCTGTTCTGAAGAGGAGCTGAACTCGTCCTCAAAGAATGAATATCATCAATTCTGCTGGGAAACACCTTAATGTATCTGCAAATACCGACAGCAGGCGATGAGCGACAAACTAATATATATCATTAGTAACTGAAGGAATCTGAAGAATGTCATTATCTAATTCCTCTGGGTAAGAAACGAGAGAAACATTTGACACAGGATTACAGTCGTTTCAGGCATCAATGTGAGCATGCAGAGTATGTAGAGTATCCCACCTGCTTCCGATGACCTGTCTGTCTCTCTGCAGAGCTTCATCAGCTGCTTCTTGAGCAGCAAATTGTACAAAGGCCTCTCCAGAGTTTCTTCCTGCTTGGTCTGTGACGATGGTGATCCCGTTTTCCACTATGTCCAAACCTGAAACACACAAACAGTTTTTACTTTTATCACTAAATTAAAAAAAACATTCTCCAGGTTTCTATCCTTTCTCCCTCTGTTCATCATTCGTCCTCTTAGTACATGTCAAATATTTGTCTGAAAAAAAGAATTTGGACACCAAAATCATTTCACTTTCTCTTCTTTTTAAATGATCAGATATTTTTCATTAACTCATAATTGATATTTCCATTTGATGCACCTTTAAAAGTCTACTCTACAACATCTCAGAGGGAAATACTTTAGTCACTAGTTACTTTTATTTATACCCTCTGTGTCAAATTAAAACCTCCACACTTGGTGATTTTGAATTAGAATTTCTGAAAAACTGAAGGGTGAACTGTTTCTTTATATATTGAGAAATTCTCCTACTTCTCATGACGAATAAACAATTTTAAAAACCTGTTGTATTAGCAGGAAACACAAGATCACAAAGCTGTTTCAGGGCCGGTTTTTTTCTGAGCTCATGGAAAGTTGACTTTCTAGAGATACACGGTTCTCACAGGCCAGCAGCACCATGAACATGCAATGATCTTACAGAATATGATTCAATGCTGTAGATTTAACAACCCCAGGATATAAAGCAGCTAAAATTAGATCAACCTGAAACATCTACAGCAGTAAAATACAACATAGACGTTAATGAAGCAGCATTATTTATCAAAAATGGGTTTTTTTGGCTGCAGAATCTTTATTGATTTTGATACTTTAAGATCATTTTGCTGATACTATTTACAAACTTATACACGAGTAAGTTACAGAATGCAGTAAACCTGAAAAGAAATGGGCGATGTCGTCCTCGGTGGAGGTGAAGGGGAGACCTCTGAGTCGTACCACCCCATCATCAGCCACACGGACGGATTCCTTCAGGATGGCTTCAGCATCACTGTTTGTCACTTCATACACTGCAAAACACATGAAGAGCAGAACATGAGCACTGGGTTCCTCCACATTTTACATTTCCATACGTTTCCCTTTTTGACTCCGACATCAAGACTTCTCAGTAGATTTTATAAAATGTCTTGTTAGCATCAAGATTTCAAGCCTTCCACAGCCTGGTTTACAAAGACGCCAACCTTCAACATAGCGCGGGCCGAGGTACTGCCGGTGCTTCTCCAGAGCTTTGCTGACATCCTCCTCGTGCTCAAACTCAATGAAGGCTCGTCCCGAGGGCTTCCCCAGCTTGTTCAAAGTGAGATGGATCCCCTTCACCCCGTCACGGATCCTACAATCTAATGGGCACGAAAAATGCATTGGCAAATAATCATTTGTTTGTATAATCTTACTTTGGTCTTTTTTTTGTTATTGGACAATCAGGACAGCAAACATTTTTGACTAAGGGATTCATGACAAAGATACAGTATATACTGAGGCAGGATGTTTAGCAGCTGGACAAAGATGTTTACTATCAAATAAAGAATTATCAGACAGTGGCTACAATATCAACAGTTAACGTAAAAAAAAACTATTACAAAGAGTTTTGCCAAATCTGAACCCTCACCTGAGAAGAAATACAGGAGGTCCTCTGCCGAACACGACCACGGGAGACCTTTCACCTGCACGATGTACACCTCCCTCTTCTCTGGTTCTGAATCAGACTGATAGGTGGGCAGTGGTGGGTATTCATCGTCACACGGTTCTCCTGCCTGGAAGACAAAATGATGATAAATGAAATGATGGTGAGACAATGCTTTGATCCATTTGTCCACGTTTTCCACCTCTAACTAAATGCAGTGGTAGAAAATAACTCACTGTATTTATCTATGCACTGTACATCAGCACAGTACATGGATAAATTATTCCCTGAGTTTTTTCGTTTCAAACCACTCTCTACTCGTACTCCACTAAAGCTCAGAGGGAACTACTGTACATTTTATTTTTTATTACAATTATCAGCCAGTATACTGTACAGTATAGGACCATCTCCCCAGCCTATCCTTGCAGGTGCTTCATTGGCTGATATGTGTGCAAATGTACACGATTGGTTGTCTTTCATTTACAAAAAAAAAAAAGAAGGTCTGCCTCTTTGAATTTCTTTCTGCTTCATACATACCCTCTTTAAATGCTGTATGCAATGTGTTTTATGATGACCCTGATGAAGGCCACAAGCCCAAACGCGTTGGTCTAACAATAAAGTAGTTCCTATACTGCAAGTGTTGCTGGAGTTTTTGCCTTCTTGACCTTTTCCCTTCTCCATGCACCTTGTGAGTAGGTGAAGTTGTGCCAGAAACCCCTCTCTGTTATTACAATTATCTGACATCTAAAATTGACTATAAACATTAAGATTTTTACACAAAATATATTAAGGCCCCATTTGACTGCATTGAACGCATTTTTGAATAATTTTTATGTTTGGACAAAGTTTTGGATCGGAGCCAGCATTTATCACTGCTTTATGAATTTTCACAAATCAAACACATTCAACTCTGGTTAAAGGAGGTATTAGCTGCAGTCCTATACAAAATATTTGTGTGATCCATCCTGATTGACAGGTGATGCAGTCAGTAGCTCCACCACAGTCATCAGTGCTAATTCCCCCTGTATCCTGTACATACCTTGGTACAGAAGGCGTACTGGCTGGTTTTCACTGCGGACTGAAGCTGACAGAGTCTCTGCAGACATACTGTCCGGGTTGCTGATGTCCAAGCTCGCTGCTGAATGAACCCACATCGGCCGGACAACACGCTGTCTCTTGTTTTGATGCGTGTCGATAGCGTTAGCTGCCTGACTGCGACACATCGCTGCAGTAAAAACAACAGAGATTTACTCTGACTGGACATTTTAGCCTAGCCTAGACGGACGACAGATTATGTACAAAAGCCTTTTTGACTAAATTAAGGAAATATCCACACCGGCCAGGCCAGTTAATCTGATGTTCCTAGTTACTGTAGGAAGCTACCGGTTTAGCATGAGGTTTACAGGGCTGAGCAGAATCACGTGGGTCAGTCAAGGGCAGCGTTGGCTGTCAAGCTAACAGGAAACATTTTCAACTTCCTGTTGACGTCACTCTAACATGCGTGTGTGTCATACCAGACACATTTTAATATCATCTAATATCTGTTTATTAGAACGAGGAATAGAAAAAAAACACCTTAAATTAAAATAAGTGAACCGAAATTCAATAGAATAGAACAGAACAGACATCTATTGCCATTTACACAGCACAGCGGGAGCTGTACGCCCAGCGGTGCCTCAGGAAGTCCCTGAGGATCATAAAGTACACATCACACCCCCACAACAGCCTGCTCTCCCTCCTGCCCTCTGGTAGGAGATACAGGAGTCCCAGGAGTCCCAGGACTCTCACCAGCAGACTAAGGAACAGTTTTTCTCCCAAGCCATAAGACTGCTGAACAAAATAACCCATCTGGTCACACTGTCTCTCTCTCTTTCTCTCTCTTTCTCTCTCTCTCTCACACACACACACACACACACACACACACACACACACATATACCCTGAGAGAACCCACACAGACACAGGGAGAACATGCAAACTCCACAAAGAAAAGTCCCAGGTGGATTTGAACCCAGGACCTTCATGCTGTGAGGCAGAAGTGCTACCAACTGAGACAGCATGCCGCCCAATTTCTGTCAATGTGATGAAAAAAAATATCGTTATGAAAACATATCAAAATATCGACTTAGTATTCAAAACTACTATTGTTCCTACCAATAATACTACTGTAGTAATAATGACAACGACACACTTTTTGAAATAATGACATCGTATCGTCAGTGTATTTAAATGAAATAATGACCATTTGAATATTTCACTGTTTTTTAATCATATGGTGAAGTGAAAATTGGGAAGTGAAATCTAGTTCACTGGTATCTGTTATTCTTATATCTGATGAAAAAGTTATCTATGAGACTAAACTGTAACAAGTCAGTGACCCTTTGATGAACTGGCAACTTGTCCAGGGTGTACCCCGCCTTGACCCAAAGTCAGCTGGGATTCACTCCCTACACCCTAAACAGGATAAGCGGCTACAGATAATGAATGGATGGATGGATGACAGAAATGGGCTTCCATAAAATTACCAGTAGGAAATGCTGTCATGTCATTTTGTCAACAGCAGATGGTGGTGTCAGGTTGTCAATCAAAGTTAAAATGTTTTGCTCTTGATTCAGAACAATACATTTTCTCTGTAAAGAGAGTTTTCTTACAGACAAAAACAAAATAAAAGCCAAATGAATATGAGATATGACTTCTGATGTTTTGTTTCAGTAAATACATGGGAGGACATGAGGAACCGAGGACATGAATGTAATACAGTAAATGAAGACTGAACCTTTCAACAGGTTAACTAACACTGAACCAGTTTTACAACCTTTTATTTTATTAGCAACTGTAATGGCAAACATCCAGTATGTCTATACAACTGTGTCTATTTCATCCAGTTGGACTAAATATAGAACAATCAGTTAACATGAATGCATAGAGAAGGTTTTATTTGATTTTCATTTTTTCCATCATTCTTTTCATCACAAGTCAAAGCAGCTAAATATATGTGCAAGGTACTTTGTAAGTATTTTCTGGAAATGTGAGAACAAACTCACTATTCTTATTGCCTTATTTAATTTAGAAAAGAATGATTTTCCCCAACAGATTTCTTATTGTCTTTGCTTTTCAGCTTCTTACACAAAGAACAATGGAACTGTTCATAAAGTGCTTTTATGAACATTTGTGTTTATATGGCACTTATTTAGCCTAAGACTCATAAAGTGCTTTACAACACTTTCCACATTCACCTATTCATACACGCATTCAAACAGTGATGGCTGAAACTGTTATGCATGGGGCTGACCTGCTTATAAGGAGTGATACTGCACTGCCCATGAAAACTTCCTGTCCAATTTCTATATTCAGCCATTCACACACACAGACCTTACGATTTATGGATGACCTGCCCTACCTCCTCAGCCATAGCCACCCCTAATGCATGCAATAAAGAATAATATTGTAAGTGCATCTGTTTGGTCATTACAGACTGTGAATGCACTGAAATGTCAAGTCTGCATTGACAGTGATCAACTTTGAGTCTGCTCAGGGAGAAAGTCACTGCTGAATGATGATCTTTGACCAGAATGTTGCACAATATTTAATGTTAGGTGTGTCAGTCACAGAACAAATGAAAGTGTAGAGCTACTTCTGAGTGAGAGACAAATGCTGTTCAGACTTTCAATCTACAGTGCAACACATTTCAACTGTATGTACAAGATGAATTATGTATGTACAAGTGAATCTTGCACTACATTTTAAAACATCAGTGTATAAACCGACCTTCAGACCTTCAGACTGCACACACTGATGTCTTACTAAGGTATCTCACTGCTACCCCTCTGAAATTAACTAGACTTTCAGAACCTATTATTCTGATGCATACAAATTTGACTCACCTGAAGATGTTGACGTGCTAAATTTCCTCAACGGGCTCAATGTTCATAAATTAATTCAGATCATCATAAATACATGGAGACACTGCTGAGTCTTGCTTGAAATCTAGGATACCATCAAGTCGATGCATTATGGGAAGTGGATCAGAGGACTCCCTGTGTAACAGTTAGCACCTTTGCTCTTAGACATGTTTGAAGATTCTCTCGAACAAGGTACAATACTGCCAACCCTTACACAAGCCTTTATTGCACTGATCCTGATTTATATTCTTCCTGTCCTTCTTAATGTGGATCAAAAGCTGTTTGTTAAGTAGTTTATAAAATCAATTCCTATACAAACCAATGGAGAACCTATTATATCATTCCCTCCCTTGTGCCTTTGTCCAAGTCTGAAGTGCGCCTCCTGATACAGAAAAAGCCTTCAATCAAATAAGGGAACAAGCACTTTGGGTTCAAAGAAATGCACCCAGGAAAGCTTACTGTATGCTTCTCCACAGGCCTGTGAACCACAGTCAGCGTTCACACTTTTTTCTCATTTCACATGGGACACGCCGAGGATGTTGGATTTTACCCCCTTCTTATGGTTATTGAATCTCTATCAATAGCTCTTAAAGCTAATACGCGATTTTTAGGGATAAAAAAGATTATTAAATCATATACCTGGACAGGTAACATGCATAAAGTTATGCTTTGGATCTCAGATACAACTACAAGCTAACTTTTGTCTCCAACGTCCTTAAAAGGCCTGGTGTGTAGCAGCCTTCCATTTAAAAGTAGACACTCATCTAACCCCATAATTACCACTTTAAAAATATGGTAACAAATTATGCAACAATGTGGTTGTACTGCTCTGCCCCTAGCTGGTTCTATTTATAACAATGAAGTCTTTCATTCAGCCAAGGTTTTGGCTGCCTGAGACAGACAAGACTTATCATGCCTGAGTGACCTTTTCTGTTAGAAAGAGTCAGAATATAGTGTAAAGTTAGAATTCTGAGAATCAAGTCAGAATTCTAAGAATTAAGTCAGAATTCTGGCCTTTTTCCCCCCTGACTTTAAACACAAAATAGAATTAGACTTCTCACTCTAAAAGACCTGACTCAGAATTCTGAGTTTAACCAGAGTTTTAAAGTTTCTTTTTTACTTTAAAGTCAGAAAAAAAAGTGGTCCTTATCCTCTTCCGTGTAAAGGTAACGCTGGTCATCTCCACCAAAAAAGGAGAAAGGTAAAGAAAAAAAAGAAAACAGCGGATCACATGACCACCTTCGTTATTTCCTGCAGCAGCAACCTCCCCGCTATTCGGCCCTGCCTGTCTGTACCAGCACAGCAGTGGTGTGGTTACGGTGGACGTACAGTGTCGGACAGGAAAAACACTCCATACGAAGTGAAGGCCTTTGCCACACGGAAAGCCATATATCAATCACAGCGACGACGGATATAAAATACTTAAACACATATTTTTTCAAAACTCAATTGCTTCTTTTTATTTGATATCGTTGTAAAAAGCCATCCCTCATAATGGCGACAGCTGCGGTGTCTGCCCCTGCTGGCTGCGGCCCCAGCCCTGTGTCGGGAACGGAGCTTGTCCGCGGGCAGGCCTTCGACGTCGGACCTCGGTACAGCAACCTTTCCTACATCGGTGAAGGAGCCTATGGGATGGTGTGGTAAGTGTAGCCCAAGACTATGTTTATGTCTGCCTACGTAGCATTATAGCTGTTGTGTAGAGCACTGCACCTT
Organism: Chaunax sp. Z400; assembly: GCA_037577475.1. NCBI lineage: Eukaryota > Metazoa > Chordata > Actinopteri > Lophiiformes > Chaunacidae > Chaunax > Chaunax sp. Z400. The sequence continues at coordinate 20,223,257 of CM075187.1, read as the reverse complement.
TCCTTTTTAGCTCGACACAACGATAGCAAAATGACATGTTTTACTACCACTAAATGTCACGTCGTAAATGTTTTAGCTAGCAAGCAACAGTTTTTAAATGGATGATAGTTTATCAAGACAGCTGACTTTTTAAGTTCACATTTGGTGGAATTGGATTAATCAACATCAAGATGTCAGAGTACTTCACCAGCAAGTCTGTTTTATGTCATTTGGTTACCACTAAATTGCATTAATGTGGAACAGGTTTCTACGTTAGAATGGCTTTTTTTTAACCGAGATTGTGTTGCATTTTGTACTTGTAAAGGTAGCATACTGCTTTTTAAAATTTTTTTTTTTTTTTTACAATGAACTCTTCTGGTATTTTGTCAGTACAGGTTCCAAACAGGGTGTGTGCAACCCTCTACTTAAAATGTGCATTTTTTTAATATTGACTTTGTGCTGGCTTTTATTTCCCAGACTACTAAAATACTCCTTGTAGTTCTCTATTGAATATACAGGCTTTCACTTGCATACTACTAGCTATTATCTCATTTGTTCTTCACCACATTATCAACAGGAAATGTTCATGGTTTCTCGTCCACGTTAGATGTGAACTATGTTTCTGATATGTAGCCGATTTTTGCATAATCGGCGTGAAAATGCATTGCTGTAGTACCTCAAGAGGTGTTACTTGCACATTTATATCAGTAACTCTTACTGATGGCTGGTTGCACACTCAATATGAACGAATCTATAGGCAAGATCGGCAATGATATGCTACATGGAATGAAGGGGAGCATAAACTGCACAATTTGTGTGGCTATATTTGTGATTTACATCATAGATTATATCATCTGTCATCCGAATGACGTAAATTTGTAGAATATAATATGATTGCAGATAATCGAGCTAATTTTGTTTTCACTGAAACTCAGATTGAATCCCACTCACTCACCTCTTTCAAAAACACTATATCTTGTTTCTTTATTCTGTGGGGATGTAGTTGACTGTATAAGTGCACTCTGTACTGTATTACATAATACATTGTCCTTGTGTCAAATAACAGCAGTGTAGTACTTTTTTGCATCTGTGCTGAGAGGAGCTGGGTTTTCTGAGAACACTGATCTGACACATCTGACACATAACCTGCCTATAAGCAGGTTGTTGAGCACCCACCAAAAGCGCAGAACCACGGCTGTTACTCGTATAATCCCCTAATAACAAATGAATCAGCTCAAGGCAAGCAGACCAGATGAAATACAGCTCATCATCAAATACATCATTATGTACAATTGTAAAAGTTGATTATTTATTTAAGTGATTAGCAAATACAAATTTATAATTATTCAATCCATAATTGTGGCTGCTGTCTTAAAATGTGCTGATGTAATTATTACATTAAACTAATAATACTAGATAAATATTCCTTTAAGTCCCTACTCCCTTTACAAATAGAAATGTCTGTGTTATGACTGAGGTTTATTAGTTTCTAAATAATTAAGGGAAAGACAAACAATAACTGAGCTTAAAACATTAACGTTAAAATGATGGACTGGACTAATGGATGCTTTATGGTTATTAGTTTAGGTTTAGGAAGCAGCAGAAGAATGAACACAACTTGACGTGCTAACACGAGCAAACTTTGTTTAAGATATTCTGCATGTTTCTGCTGTGGCCCTACCTAAAACTCAGCTTACACAGTTTTGCTTTTGTTTTAAGTAAGGCTGGCCATAATGAACTCAATTATTGTCTAAGTAATAGTAACTTGTGGATTTTTTTAAATCACTTTTAGGCTTGGTTCATATCATTGTGATATTTCTGTACTTAACATTTCCAAGATCACTTGTCAGTCAAACCATGTGGGCAGCATTGTGACGTTTTAGTCCTTAAACTTTCTTTCAATCAAGTTTCAGATGCTGTAAACTGAAACTGGGCCTTATGCTCCTTATCTGTTCAACCAGTGCTTTCCTCTTCTAGCTATTGCAAATGCTACTTTTAAAATTAAGATAAGGCTTAATTTTGATTTTGCAACATTTTGTGACCAGTTTATTTTAACTTTGTTTCTTTTGAGCAGGTGTGAACTGCGGTTTAGACGTCACACAGATCAATCTGAGTTTATATACCTTATATTCTAATTCTAATGTCTTGATATATTCCAAGGAAACATGGATATAGTATATATTGGTAACTAAACTATCTATTATTATGAATCCAACCAACTGCAGGAAACAACCAAAAATAATTTAGGGGTGTAAAGGAGACTCTCACATTTAAAATCCTCATCTCTTATTTTCTGATATCTGCAACGATAAATTAGAACATCAGGCACAAACAGATCCTGTTTCATAATCCTGGGATTATGTTTGTTTTGACTCCCAATGATGCCAAAAACCTGAATGGTAGCTTCCAAAAAAAACTTTGTGTCCTTTCTGTCTAACCTCACTTCTAAGTGGGTCATGTGAGACTAGAAATGAAACAACATGAGCGGTTGTGACTACATAATTTGAAAGAGTTTTGCGATTCATTTTCCGCAGGAGAAAAATTCCGACCCTTCACTGCATCTTCGTCTTGTAGATCTTAAATGACTGTGTTGACCTCTGTGCAAGCAGAAGGATATACATTATATGTTCAGTGGCAGTTTGAGTGGGTGATGAGATATGTCAGTCTCAGCCTCCCTGAAATTGTCTTGCGGCTCTTCAAGACAGTTTTGAGTCAGATGGTAATGTTAGGTTGATGTGCAGCAGCCAGAGAAAGAGGCCTAGTATATGTACCTCATAGACATCTATTGGTTTGCATCAGAAGTAAATCACATCAGGGAGTTCTTCTTTTATTTAAGCTCTTCTTTGTGGTGGCAGTGTTGCAGTGATACACTGATGTAACCATCTTGAAAAAGGCCTTGCTGGAACAAAATTCAACAAGCTTATTAAATCTGGCTTCATGGCAGTATTTTATCACGCACTTTTTGTGCATAAACAACACAAAGAGGTTTTAAGTATATTACTTGATCACACACACACAATTCATCCAATATGATAGTTGTGAGCATAATGAGTGTTATTTCTGGAAAGTTGTGCCTCGTATGAAAATAAATCTTTGCTACGTGGAGACCTGGGATATACCAACCCTTCATCAGTGTTGCATTATGTGACAGTAGAGCTACATGGTCGGTGTTAATTGATGGCAGTTATAAAGCAAAGACTCTGATGTGTTTTGTTGTAAAACTGTTGACAATTGTCAATTTTCTTTCTTTCTAAATGTGAGCCAGCAGCCTGCTGCAGGTGTATTATCACCAACAGCTGATATGGCTCGTCTTCAGCTCTGTTTTTAGGTTAGCCAGTGTTTAGCTGGGAAGCTGAGGAGTCACGGACTGTGTTAACATGCACATCAGTATCCCCGTTATGAGGCTTATCCCGATTTTGATCATTTTCGGGATATCCCTGTATACATGGAAATACTAGTATCCTGGTTTCTGACGTCTGTGTGTCGTTTTGCACATGCCAGTAATGTATATCCCCCTGCAATTTAATCTGTCATTTCTTATTGGGTTAATTTAAAACCAATCTGACTAAAGCTATAAAAGATGAGACAACTTTTGTTTATCGCGGGCTTAGCTCTATTCAACGCCAACATGGTGTCGTTGGTATGGCTTTTTCACATTATTGCCAGCAAAGCGAGACGAGAGCGCAAGCGATAATAAACACGTCATCCACTTTGACAGGTGTCAGTCTGGGACAAAGGAGCGCTGGGTTAAGATATGCAGCCGTGACTGGTGGGAGAGGGTTGTCACGATTTAGTTCGGTGACGCAGAGTGGAGAGAAAATTTGTGTATGAGCAGGGCGTCATTTCACCGGCTATGTGACATATCTGAATGCACTGAAAGACACAACTCTTGGTTCTTCATTGCTTCCAGAAGTGAGACACTTTCGCTGCGGCCGCCTGTGTGTTTCAATTTCTGTTACGTCACTCGGTGCCTGCGCAGTGATGCGCAGCTGTCAGAAACCATGGGGAAGATGTATACATGTACTCGTATCCCGGTTTCTTTGGGAGTACCCCAGCTACAGTTTTCGGCTTTCTCAAAAACGGATTATATGTTTGTATGCGCAAACACATAGACGGGATATTCCAAAAACCCGATAATAACCGGGATACTGATGTGCATGTAAACACAGTCATTCAGGGAATGTGAATCTATGTTCGAAGTAAAAGGAGTATTGATTAGTGTTTCGTAAAGCAAGAAAAAAAACAACCCAATTTGTTTGTTCACACTCATAACTGTAGGTATCCTTTTTCAGATAATCAGTTGTAGTTGCATTGTGTTGTTCCAATTTCTTAAATCATGATTTTGCAAATGTAAATAAGACAAAAATTGGTATGTGCTTGCACTTTAGGTTAGCTGCAGCCACATACTGTAGATGTAAAACATATTGTCTGGTAAATACTGTGTTTTAAAAAGTTTTGAGGTCTGCTGTGTTACAAAATGTGTTTGTGTTTGACTGGGTGGTTGACAGTGAGACATGTCTGTATCATTTTAAGAGCTGGACTATTTTCGTTTTCAATGGCCTCTTGTTGATGGTTAGACTGTTGCATGTCTGAGCTTTCCAGTGGCTGAGGGCTGCAGAGATTGATGGTGCACTGTGCCTCCTAATACGAGCCTTAGTTTGTGCATAACTGTCTGCTTGCACAATCGTGAGATACTGTATCACCCTCTGTGATGGTCTTCAGAAGCTGCTCGGTGTGCTCTGCCTTCTCAACCCACCCATGTCAACAGATCACTGGGAAATGCGAAGAAAGTGGCCCACTTTATAAAAAGGTTTTTGATCTAAAAAGACTGACTGGTCAAAGGTCACGTTTCTATTTGCCTTCCACATTCCATGTTCGAGGTAAATTGGATGACACTGAACAATGGGATGACTTTGAAACATTTTGTTTGTTCATTGTTGTTATTGATTGTGTTGGTATTAGTAGAGAAAAGGCTGGACGATCCCATCCCAATGCTCTCTTATTTCCCACTTTAAAAGTTCTTATGTTGCATAGAATGGAACACGTTAGGGATCTGTTCACGTATGGTAAAATGTGACCAGGAAGTGACCTTAATTAATTAATTTATCCCTGTTGTTAGACACAGACAGAATGTATACAATGGTGGTAGGCAAAAAAAAAGCTCTTCTTGTACTAATACATCTTTTATTTTGACCACGCATACACAATTTATGTGCACCTCTGTTTATAATTGTAGTTCTGCCTGTGTAATAATAATTATTACAATAACTGAAGCCCTGCATTTATATACTGCCCTGAAGGCAAAGTGCAGGACTCCGACTTTGGGTAAAGTTCTGTAAAACAAAAGATTTGCAGTATCAGCATTGATACGATCTGTATTAACATTCTTGCAACTTGCCACAAACTCACATTCATACCATTTCCTCAGTATGTTATGAGAAAAGGTAAACGGTCAGCATTACGTTTCCCCGATAAACACATGTGCTGGTGAATTGTAGAAAACACATATTCTTAATTATCCTATTCACTTAGCAGTGGGAGGAAGGTGAGACTGTTCATCCATGACTCAGCATTACACACAATATCTCTGTGTTGCATGTTTACAATGATCGGACTGACTTTTTCACACCGTGTCTAAATGATGTGGCAATCGGTGGTATCCCCCACCATGGGATACCATTTGAAGTTTGGTCATGTGAGTGGCATCATTAACCGATCTGGCTTCAATTCATCGTCTGTGTCGCAATTTTCGCCTGTTTATGAAAGTTTGGAAAGCAAGAGTCAAAGTTGATGTAAGTGCAAACGTTCTCCTGTCAAGATTGTTTTTGTAAATCACAGCTTTTGTGTAGAAAGTCACGTGTGCCTTATTCTGGCCCCGTGTTGCGCATACACAAGTTGATACCCTGCAGCTGTCGACAGGTCTGTAATGCAGCCTCTGATTGGTTGATAAACTCAACCCAAGTCATGATAATACATTGCAAGTCAAAACACAAAATGTTGATTCAAAAAAAAAAAAAATAACAGAAGATATTCAGTGTGGAATATATCACTATTATGGATTTATTTTTGCAAAGTTTCAAAAAAGACATTGAAGTTTCAGGCTGAATTTGAAATATGTTTGTACTGGAGCCAACATGAACGGCACAATGGTATTTTTTATCTTTTCCTGCTTCGTGTTCATACTGTACTTTACCTTTACAGCAGTTGGGGATATAATAGGTGAGGCTTTCTTCATCTTCTGCAAAGTGACACACTAGCCTATACTGTCGACAATTTACTGCAACCCTTTTTTTCTGCACTTTGCTTGTTTTGTTTGTTTTTTGACGCTGCTCAACCACACACCTACTACACCCCACACTCATCTGAAACTATTTTACTGACAGCTGGAGTTTGCCCACTGGCAAAGAAGTCCTTCTTTTAGGGTTGCAAACGACAATATTTTTTATTCTCACTCAACCGATTGATTATTTTTACAAGTAATGAATTGTTTGATCAGAGTGTAAACAATTTTCCAGAGTTCAGTCGGATGTCTTTGGCTTATTGTTTCCCCGACCTACAGTTCAAAACTGCAAGTAGTTTTATTTACTGTGATCGAACAAATAAAATCAACAAACCCTTGGATTTGAGACGCGTCTATTAATTGTTTGGGATTCATTAACTAACCAATTTAGTTGTCGTTGACAAAAAGCATACAAGCAATGGATTTCGTGGCCTGGAAATATGCATATTCAGAGTGCAGATAAAGCTCACTAGGACATTTTATGTGGATGTAATTTAATAATTATAAGAAGCAGTGCAGTGCACATTCCCAGTCAACATCTCATTATCAATCACAAATACATTTTCTTTGTCAAATTTATCATTCTCCCAGTGCCTGCGTTTCATCTTGATCTCGACTCCATCACCTGCCCGATTCTTAGCCGTCATTGATGCTTTGCTTCACACTGCCATGAGCCATCCTCTTGAAATGCCACTGTGGCGCCCATTTCCATGGCAACAACTCTGCCTCTGACATCAGTACCACCACTCCACAGCCAATGGGAGAGGGAAGGAGAGAATGAGAGCCTCGACACTCTGAAATCCTGCTGTGCAATTCAGAAGGATATGTAATTTGTGTAATTTTGGTCATTATGCCTGCCAAGACGAGCAAGAAGACTTCTGGTTTAACAAACAAGTAACATACGCACTGCTGCTTGTTTCATTGAGCTAATTTCAGTGTTCACCATTTGGGCCTGATGGATACATTTTTATTACTGTACTAATTTATCATGCTGGCCTTTTCATGTGATGCATCCACAGATTTCAGCTGATTCAAATGAGCACAGACTCTTTTGCTTAAGTCACAGTGTACAATATGAATGTGGGAAAGAAACATTGAGTCATGCAAAGTAGAATTAGCCAAAAAGGTCTCTTCTTTTAGCCTCATTTTTATGACCTAGTGTGATTGCAGAAGTTGTAGTTCCCTTGAAATCAGGACACACAAGCGCTATCATGAATACTGTGTTTTTATTTACTCATCTTTGAGTGAGTGAAGCGATGCTCCTGTTGAATTTACATCACTGATAAACTCAGGGAGGACCTTCATTCCGACTTCTGCTCTCATGTCTCATGTTTGTTCATAGATTTCTGCAACCTTGACTCCTGACTTAACTTGAAACATTTGCAGTTTTTGCTTTATAAAACAATGTAGGGATGCCGCAAATGATTAATCAACTCATCCTGAGATTAGGCTCTATCAATGGAGTGGAATCAAAAATGTTGGAAATTGATTTTTTTATGTCTTTAAAAAAAAGGAACAATTTCCATAAACCCAAGGTGACAGAAACATATGTTTTGTCCAATCGGCAGTCGAAAATCTAAATATTTACTATAACATAAGGGAAAAAAAGCAGCAAATCCTAACAATTGAGAAGCTGCTTCCTGTGAACGTTTGACATTTTTTGCTTGGAAAAACAATGATTTTAAATGATTAATTATTCATCAAAACTGCTGTTTTTTTTAACCTCAAACTAATTAAACAATTACAGGTTAAGGTGACAAGGTGACATTTCTTGCATTGCTCAGATTCAATACTAATTCATGGACAACAATTACAAATTATTTGAAAAAGACTACTGACGACTATTTTATATTATTTGAATTGCTTTTCCTCATCCAGGGATACGAGGGGGTTAAGTCTTGAAACTTGGCTTGCGGTAGAATCTACGACCTTGCTGATAACAAGCTCAAACAGAGATTACCAACGTCTCATGTGTTTGGTCGGTACCTGAGAGGTGGAGGTTATACAGCAGATATATATGGGAGTGGCAGAGTATTTATAGACGGAGAAATAAAGAAAGACAAGTGCTGTTTGTAGGAGGGCCGCTGTACTTTACATTAGATAGAGCTGTATTTACAGGGTCTTTACCCTGTGTGGGTTACATCATTTTTTACCACTGATGTGCCTCCATCTTCCTACTTGTGTTTACCTCAAACGCTCACACTAAAGGAAACTGTCAGTGGCCAATGGATCAGATGGAGTTGACACACCTTTTAAAGTTGCACAAAGGGGCCATTTATGCTCATCATAAAAATGTTTTTGCTGTCTGACTTGTCTTAAACTGGGCACAGCTGTTGTTTGCACAGCGTGTTTCTTTTAAAGCCAGTGCGGTTCTCTGCATTCGGTGTGGTATTCATCTGTGTAGGTGTATAGACAAGTTTACTGTGGGTTTTGGGGTAAATTAACGACATATATTGAGCCTGATGTCATGTTAGCTGTTGTGACGAGGGATTCAAAGTTAAAATGGAACAAGTAAAGTTAGAGACAGAATAAGAATGAATGTGATTTTCTGTCAGATAGTCTTCATTCGTTTATTCAACAATGGAAGTCGTCTGTATTTAGCGTGATTGAGTTTTAATGCGGTGTAATGCAGTTGCTAATTTGAAGAAATAAGAATAACGAAATGGCTCCAGCTTCAGTCATACTGAAAATAATGCAACAAATATTAAGAGCTCATTTGTTAAATAAGGTTGATAAAGCGCAGATCTGCTCGAAAGAGTCTGTAAAGCAAAAAGGAATTACAATAAGGCAGTCTAAAAAAAATTTACATTTTGCTGCAACATGTAAATGATTTTTTGTCTGAGAATGTCAACAAATGGTTTGAAGTCACTTAACTGCATGGCTGCAAGTGGCTTAAATCTGACTATAATGCAAGGAATTTCTGTCTGTCTGTATATATTTTGCCTTCTGCGATAAACATTCATCTGATCTACTCCAGACTTGTGAGCAGGGCACGTTAGTTACTGGGGGCCCAAGGAAGTGCAGCGTCGAATTTGGCGCAATATTGATACATTATAGAATAAACATGCAGACAGCTCTCTGTGCAGAAACAGGGCCGCGACTTCAGTCGAGTGAGTCGGGCATGTCCTCACCTACGTCCACAGAACAGGCAAAGAGCTCTTTGTGCGACAGCTGGGGCACGGCTTCAGGGCTCTGAGGACCGAGTTGGGCATGGCCTCACCTACGCCCACAACCGGTCTTCACTTGCCAAAGCTCATTTACTGCAGCTAACTTTTGCTGCTGGGTGCTGGATGTGACGTTGCTAAAGTTGGAAGAAGAAAGCTGCAGCCAGCACTGTCACAGGCAAGGCAAAGGGCCCATTCCGAACAGGCATGTTTTTAGAACGGGCACTGCGCTAGTATAGCCAATAGCTAACTACTGCAAACAGTGCGGAGATCCTCTAATCCCACACTACCACCGCTAAATGAAACCAATATAACCTCATTGTGCACCAGCCTGTGAGTGTGCTTAAGCCCATCCCTGCAACCTGAATATTGCCTTCAAAGCCTCTGCTGGATTGAACTCTGCAATATCAGCCTAGTTTGTCCATCGACATTCATATCTACACTTTCTCATTATGCCCGGAGGCAACGGGAGGCAGCTTCCCTCAACCCAATCTCTTAACATCGTCCTGGTAACAGCCCTATTGCATAAGGCAGCGGCTGCAGTGTGAAGGCTTGTATTCAAATCTCCTTGGAAACACACACACACACACACACACACACACACACACACACACACACACACACACACACACACACACACACACACACACACACCCCTCATAGGCATTGAGCATGCTCAGACAACAATACAGAAGCAGAGGAAACAGGAAAGGCAGCATAGAGCAGATCGCAGATTCTCTTCATTCTTTCATGACGGCACCTGTCGATGTTATTTTCATCACATCATCCTTTATCAAAATAAATAAGGGGTTAGATTACAGGGAAATCTGACACCATCCATCTGAATTGAAATTCAATGACATACCTGTATATATGTCAGTAAAAGTTCTTATGGCTACATTTATGCAGAGTTGTTTAACGTGTCAGACGACCTTGTACTGTAGACCTGTTTTTGTTTTTGTTTTCGCATGCAAGCAATTTGAACCTTTTTATTAAAGATTTTGGTCCAGCCTACCAGCCAAGACTGCAAATAATGATTGTCGAAAAAGGTCCATCACAATTTCCCACAGCTCATGCAGACATAGAGCACACTAAGAATGCTAGTATTTGTGAAAAGTTTCCAAGCAGCCTCCAACTGGATAAAGCCACAAAACATAAGGAGTGCTTTTCCGATGTTTATTCAGTGAGGAACGGTCAGTTGAGTCAGACAGGTGCCACTGTCAGCTGCCCACGAGCACTGAGCCAGGTGTGGTCTCCTCCCTGCCAGATAAGGCAAATTCAAATCAGTAAAAATCCAGACCGTCAAAAACTTGAGATTCCCTGTATGTTATGAATAGAGCCTGAACCCCTTTAACGATGAAATAATGATCCATTAACCTGTTAAAACAAGAAACGCCCCACATGAGTTTGATGCTAACTTTTATTTCCCAGAGGAGGACATGTTACATACACTGTGTGTTTAAAGTTCTAGAATTATCAGTCAAGTGCTAAACGTATTCCGAATGAATTTATCTGTATTCACTTTCAGTCAGTAAACTATTTATGTGCAGGCCTACAAATGGAAAGTCATCATGTTTAATTGGGTATTGCTTGACTCATAGCAAGAAAGGTTAAAGGTCACGAAACAGGGTCAATGTCTGACTGTCTGATTATAGCACACACACACACACACACAGCGGGGGTGGGGTTGATGGTGGTGGCAGGCGGTTATGAAGAAGATGCACTGTGTAATGGGCTTTATTTTTAATGTCTGCATGGCATCTTGTGCAGCTTCCAGACCATAGTCAGGAAACAGAGGTGGAATGTTTGTTTTCGTCCAGGGCCAAACTCGTTTCTCACCGCAGAGATAAAACCCCCGTTCACCTCTGCAGCATTTGGGGGAAACAACAGACTCCACTTTTCTGGCCTTGAGAAGCTGCAGCATTTTATTGACTGACATACTGATGTTAGGGATGTGGCGGTATGGATTTTTTTCTTACCGCGATGAAAATCATATATCAATATATAACAATGGGATGACAGTCAGCTGCACCTCACCCCTCTCCCCGTCCCCCAAAGAGTAGCAACACAAAATGGCTGTAAAACAAAAAACAGTAGGTAGGCTACCCTAAAACTAGGAGAAATAACGTGTTATTTAAAATCCCAGACAATACACCAGTGGAGAAGATCATGTCATGCATACTTCTGCAGGGGGAAATGTACTTCTCATCCCAAGACACTTCAGTTGCAAACCATTTAGAATTATGCAGAAATAATTAGCCAACTGCTTTCTTTCATACATTTGGAAATGGTATAGTGTTGTATGTCAGTCTGCTTGTGAGTTTATATCAGTTTTTACCATTGACTGTCATAAAGACAATCTGAAGATATATCTGTGCCAAGCTGACCTTTCCTTGGATGTTATCTTGTGATGAATAACGCTTATAGCTCCCCGCTTCTCTGCGCATGAGGGCATCTTCTGGTGTAGAACAGCCACAAGTATTTCCTCACACACACACACACACACACAGTTTCACTTCCCATATATATTTTTATATCAATACACTGGCACTTTTGATAAACCACACTTTAAAAAAAAAACCCAGAACTTTCCCTTGAATAATAATGTTTCATACGCAATAACACACATACAAAGCAAAACCAACTCTCGCAGGCATGTGTTGGCTAGCTGGCACACGCGCGCGCGCACACACACACACACACACACACACACACACACACACACACACACACACACACACACACACACTTACTCAAGTGGAAAGGAAGGTCAGTCATATTTCCTTTTCATCACAAGATAATATAATGTTAACACTTGTGTTGACATTTCAGTCCCTACGCCTCCCACACTATAGCAACTAATTTGTCTTATTTTGTCATCCTAGTTGGGCGTATTTCAGACATTTCTATTTGTAATTTGCAGAAATCAAGTGACTGTTGGCAAGACGTAAATGAAGAAGCTCAATAACTCAAGGAAACCATTCAGATTGCAAGTTTTCTCTCTTTGTTATCCTGAAACGCAGCTTTATTAGGCAAGTTCGGTTTTGTAATGGCAGCAATTTGCAACCATTTGAGACCAGATGACTTTGAAAACTGGCGGCAGTAATTTGCATTTCTTGCCAGTAAGTGGTGAGTTGGACTTGGCTCCTGTGCAGTGAAGATGTCTGGCCAGTTTGTGTACCCAGCCAAATTACAAATTGTCGTTCTTTGTGGTCGGCTTTAAAAAAAAAAAAAAAAAAGTAAATTAAATGTGCGTAAATGTGCTTGAATGAGCAAGAGCCAAATCATTTCATGTAACCCTGAAAATAACGAAAAAAAATGATACAAATATATCAAATGAAATCACATGAAGGTAACACCAAAACATCTTTTTATTCTCATTGTTGGATTTAAAAAAAACAATACAGAGGTGAAGGCTTTTTGGAGTTAGCATGCAAAATGGACCCTAGTAATTCAAAACACCCAAGGCTGAGTGAAGACAGGAATTTGGAACAGCTATTAAGTGAGTGAGAAGGGCCAGAAATTCGAAAGTGGACATGTCTGTACCTAAAACGGTGTGTTGCAGGTGTCTCACCGCGGCCAGGACCAAGGTTTTAAAAGTGGAATTGAACAACTTGTGTGCTGGGTATAGACACAGTCACAGACCCACCCATGTTTACATATGAAGAACAGTGATTCCCTGCTTTTTGTTTAATGTAGACGTCAGGATTTGGTAGTGCAATGTGTTTCTCATTATAATGCAAATCCAACGAATGATAGGACTGTATTATTGTCCTGTGCGACTCTTAAACTTCTAACACACACCTGAACATACCAGCTGTGCATAAACTGCTGCTTCAGCACGGTGGTACACTGGAAAACAATTAAGAGCATGCAGAGTAAACACAAACCCAGTCCTCTCAAAATACCACAGGGATCAATGAGCTTGTGAACACTTGTTGGTTGCGAATGTACGTAATGAGCATCATCCCTAGACTAACAGGCTCACTGGCAAAAACCGCCTTATTTACATCACAACCATCCGTTCTTATTTTTTCTTTTATGCCCAAGGACATATTTGTGTTTCTTCCTTGTTTATATCAGATCATAGACGAGAGAGTCTGAAAAATATGCAGAAGAGGAAGTTAAAACTTAATTATCACTATTATGTGTCAGTCGTTTTATTGACATGGGTTTTTTTTTTATGGCATAGTTTCCTCACAGATGTCAAAATATTTTCCTCCTTGTTGACGAATTTAATTGTGTGTGTGTTTTTTTCTTTTTTCTTTATTAATCCAGCTCTGCCTATGACCGGGATAACAAGATACGTGTGGCCATTAAGAAGATCAGCCCCTTTGAGCACCAGACATACTGCCAACGCACCCTGAGAGAGATCAAAATCCTCCTGCGCTTCAAACATGAGAACATTATCGGAATCAACGACATCATCCGTACACCGACCATTGACCAGATGAAGGACGTGTATCCTTCCACATACACTTCCGATGGTTGGAGGATAGATACAGATATATAAGATATATTCAAATGCAGTTTGTGTGTCTTCAGTCTAATTTATTTATTATCTTTTTTTTCCCCTTGCGTTTGAGGTTGCTGATGTCATATCAAAATATTTGTGGTTGATAGCTTCTTTTTCTTTTACCAAATGCAGTTCAGCGTTTGTAGTTGAATAATATTATTATTACATAATAGCCACCTGTCACCATATATTTGGCGGAGAGGCTCCTCATTGTAGCCCAGGCTCTCAGTTCCATAATACAGAGTGTGTAGTTTTACACTAAAATCATCTTACCTAAAAGGAATGACTGTGACTTAACCCCAAGACATATCAGCGAAGTGCTTTCAGCTCGCCTGTTAACACGAGTTTTCACCCAGACAAAAACAAAAGAACCTTTCCAGATAAAACGACACACACACAAAAACTAGCTCTCTTTCACCAGGTTCGGTGAGGGATCTACTTTTACCAAATATAATATACATAATATAGTATGTTGTAGCTACTAGACCCACGGCATGTTTAACTGCTAGGACACCTCAAGGACTTTAAGATTGCCCAAAAAACGAATCCTGTCAGGAGTTTTCGTAGTTCTGCCATGCTGTAGTCATGCTGTGTATTCTGACTCTGTTGAACTTGGGTAGGGTTAGTTTGCAGCAGTCTTTATGAAGGAATGAATTTATCATATATATTGATTTGTTATATCGTTATCGATTTAAGGTGATTAGATATTTAAAGTCAATTATGGGTACTTTTCGGTTGATTGCCCAGCCTTACTGTGTGCATAGAGATTTTACCTTGTAGTCCAGATGATAAAAAATATGAGTGATGGACAGGGCAACAATTATGTTTTTTCAGAATTTGCTTTCATATCATGAAGTGTGGTTTCCATTCTATTAAAGTAGAAGTTTCTTTAACCTGACACCACGCAGATACATTGTCCAGGATCTCATGGAGACAGACCTGTACAAGCTCCTGAAGACCCAGCACCTTAGCAACGATCACATCTGCTACTTTCTCTACCAGATCTTACGAGGGCTCAAGTACATCCACTCTGCCAATGTTTTGCACCGCGATCTGAAGCCTTCTAACCTCCTGCTCAACACCACCTGTGATCTCAAGGTACTGTCTCACAGAGAACTTAGTACGAGATTGGGCTGATTTTATTTTTCTGAGCAGTTTCTCCAACCAGTAGATGGTTTTAAACTTTCATTGAAATGGAATCCAGCCTATTTTTTTTTTTAATGTTCCTGTCTTTCATTATCCTGTCACTCATCTTTCTGCAGATTTGTGATTTTGGTTTGGCTCGTGTGGCTGATCCTGACCATGATCACACTGGTTTCCTAACAGAGTATGTGGCCACTCGTTGGTACCGAGCACCTGAGATCATGCTCAACTCCAAGGTCAGTGTCCTCACCTGCAGTCAGATGTTGACATGCCTGCATGTAGGGATATGTTTAGGACTCTACAGTTTCTTTTATCACTATAGTATTTTGGCATATGACCAAGACAGCTAAAATTATGATGTCTGTTTTTAGGTCAGACTTTATTCCTGCATTTTATTTTGTTAAGTTTAATATTTTGGGAGATTATATTGACTATGCTTTTTGAGCTTACGTTATCTTTCATCAGTTTAATTTCAGGCTAGAATGCTCTCAAAGTATAAAGCTAATTTAAACCTTTAATTCCCCCCCCCCCGCTTCTGCTAAGTAATCTTTTAATTAAACAGTAGGTATGAGCGATAACGGCTTTTATGAATATCGTCCGAGTGAAATGTGTCAATATCCACATTTGTGTTGAAGGAAAATCTTCTGTGGTCAGAATGATTTCAGGTTAGTCCAACTTAGTTTTTGTTTAAGAACCGCCCATCTGGGTCGCACCCATTCTGAGTATGGATATACTGCAGATACTGATTAGAATTGGTTGGTTTAACAGATCCAGCTTAAATAGAAACTCGCTCATCCCTTTTAAACAGTTACAAGAATGAGGCACAAACTGTAATTAATTAGTTTTTACTCTGTGCGACAAAAATTAATTTGCATTTATGCTGTATTAATACGCCGTACTTTATATGTACTTTAGTCACAAATTTGTCTTTGTTCCCTTCATTCTCAGGGCTATACCAAGTCCATAGACATATGGTCAGTGGGCTGCATCCTGGCTGAGATGTTGTCCAACAGGCCAATATTTCCTGGGAAGCACTACTTGGATCAGCTCAACCACATTTTAGGTAATAGTTCTTTTAATATCCAATGTTTTTAGGGTTGGTGTTGTGGTTTAGATAATCAGCCAACAGTGTTTTGATAACTTTATACTTACTAATACTAAAATTTCACTCTCTTGCCCTTCACCACTGTAGATGTTAATATGCATTTATCAAGTGGTACTTTTTGTGTCTTTGGGCTAGACCACATACAGTATTGCTTCTCCCATCTGTTCTTTTGTTCTGCATTCAGACTCATTTTTCCCTTTTTTTCCCCCTTGCATAACTGAAAACCTAAAACGGCATCAGTGTGAATTTTTAGACAATGTGTTTTATATAGAGTTGTGCACCTGCTAAGAGTTATATGCAGAGTCAGGAAGTCATTTTTCTTTATAATGTACCCTTCAGGGATTCTGGGGTCTCCCTCTCAGGAGGATCTCAACTGCATTATCAACATCAAGGCCAGGAACTACCTTCTGTCGCTGCCATTGCGCTGCAAAGTGCCGTGGAACCGTCTTTTCCCCAACGCTGATCCCAAAGGTGAGAGCCAAGACGACTTCCTCTTTGACAAACATCATTCCCACTGATCAGGTTCTCTAGAGAACTATGATTCTTTGAGAGATTGTACAGCAGACAAGGTAGAGTTACCACGATAAACACATTATTAGAAAAAATATCATTTTATTTGAGGCAAAGTTGGCACGATGACAAAAGACCCACTGCCACAGCGGTCGAGCAAAGTGAGAGGTAATACTGGGAGGTGGGAAGCTGGTTGTTGTGATCACTTTAGTAGAAACTCCTACTGATTAGGGTGGGGCCTTGAGGATGATGAGCATTTGTCACACTCCTGGTGAAAATTGTCTCTGGCAGGTACAAAGCTTTTTCTGAAAGCACTATGAATTTCATGAGACATGTCATAAATTTACACGAGCTTCGTTGTCAAACTATCTCAGATACAATCAATTCTAATATCAGAGAGAGGATCTTAGACAGGAGGGAGATGCAGCTTAAACTACATAGATTTCATCCCAAATGGTTGGGTAGTTTACTGGATTATTAGGATTCAACTTCAGTTCTTTCATCAATACGTGATCAGTTTTTATGTGTCCAGAAGAAAAAGGATAATTCACTGAGAGCATCACACAGGCAACTTTACTTGATCCTTTGTGACTTCATGCTACAAAATTAGACAATATTAATGTTTTAAAAACGCAGCAGCTCAATTAATCAATCCAAGATAATACTGTGTGTTTTTAAATTAATAATGTCTCACCGAATATGTAGAATTGAGAAAGTGACTCTAGATTTCCACCCATGCAGAATGCGGGTTGTTATGGTGCCCTCTAGTGAGCAGGCAAGCTCACTGTTGTTTCACAAAAAGACTGAATGAGAGCATTCTTTGCCCCGTTAAATGTTCTCATCCCTGTGCTGCAGCTCTGGACCTGTTGGACAAAATGCTGACCTTTAACCCTCACAAGAGAATCGAGGTAGAGGAGGCCCTGGCGCACCCTTACCTGGAACAATATTATGACCCCACAGATGAGGTGAGACACTCACTTTGGCCTGTAGGGTGTCAGCATGTGGTGTGTTTGCCTGCTTGGAATAAGGATACATCATCGTTGTCTAATCAAGATACCAAGTTCTTTTTTGTTTGTTTTTATGCCCGTACGCATGTAACACGTTACGGTCTGTCCACATCTTCTCAAAAACCCTCATTCTTTGTATGTCTCCTTTCATTTTAAATTGTCAAATGATCTCTTCATAACAGAATGATGGTGAACGTTTTGTAAACGGGCTGGAGCACTAGAAGCTGCTGTTTGTCACATTAGCATGTCTTCTCTGCTTCCCTGTGCAGCCCGTTGCTGAGGCCCCATTCAAATTTGACATGGAGCTGGATGACCTACCCAAAGAGACACTGAAAGAGCTCATTTTTGAAGAAACTGCACGTTTCCAGCCCGGCTTTAGGTCCTAACATCTCATACTGGTAGGTACACATCATTAAAAAAGTAAATCAGTGATTGGGGTTACAGCTTTCCAAAACTGATGATTCATTTCTGCTAAATTGAATGACTCACCACTCATTGACTGCAGTAAAGACCTCACAGAGTACACTATAATTTAGGTTTAAAGTTAGCTTGTAGAGTGTGATACAACTGATTTAAAAGCTCTGTCAGACTGATATGGAACCTCAAAAGGACACCACTAGGGCTGCAACAGTACGAGTTTTTCACTGTATGATAACAGTCTCAAAAAATACCACGGTATCATGATATACGGTATTTCACCGTTATTGTTATTAGTAGTAGTATATTGACCCATAAAGGAATGAAACCTAATGCTTTATTATTGCTAAGATCAAAAAGTCTGTTTTGAAAAGAAATGAAATAAATAAGAAAGCTGCACATCTCGTGTTTGAAAATGAATGAGGAAAGTCATGTAAGCACAAAATACCAGCATCAGCATATGGATGTTTTTAAATTTAAAATAGAAAAAACATTGTCTGTGTCGGCATTTAGCGATCAGTCTCATTCAAATCCTTTTGGGAACAAATGATACACCAGGTATTAAAAAGGTCACATTATTACAGAGCATGAGAGGATAACTTGATCGTTTACTGCACTAATGACACTCTACAGATGTGGCGTTTCCACCCTGATCTCTGCTAACCACCAGCTGCTCCCTGACAGGCCTCTTGCAGTGATAATAGCTATCAGTGCTACATTTTATAGCCGATCATCTACTTTGTCTCTGAGTATGTAATTACTGTGTTTCCTCTCTTTATTTCAATGTGAAACATGAGCCAAGTGAGAGTGAGGACTCCTAAATGAGAGCAACAGAAAGCAGTGACGACAGTTTATTTTAGTTGCTCTAAGATGTGTTTTCACATTGTAACCTGTTTAAATGTGTCTCTGTCATATTGATTGTAGCGACATTGTATCTGATGTAAACAAAGTGCTGATTAGATACAGTACATTATTCATTCAGGGGAACAAAGTTAAAGCCAGAGCTGATGGGAAGTGTATTTATTGAATATAAAATTTGTAAATTCTTTTATAAATTATCAGGAATTTTTTACATAAATATTTGTAAGTGAATCTTTTCAGTGTTAACTGGTTCAATTTTAAATTTTTACATAAAAAAAAATTTGTTCTTTGCTGTAATGCCACTGCATTGCACTTTTCTCTAAACTCAAATTGGTTTACTCTGGAGGCAGTTCTATCTGACAGACATGTTTACGTGTAATAGTCTATGTGTAATGTCTAATAGTTCAAGGCAATAGCTTATAGAACCATCAATTTAAATTTAAAGTACATTATTAACACTATCCCACAGGCAAGAATGGCTCAAAAGCGATGTTTCAGTAGCCTGAAAACCAGACATTGTTCATTACTGTTTGAAGGGCTGAACAGAAATTTTATGTAGAGATTCAGACGTGTGGATGTTTCCAGATCAGGCTGTCTGATCAGTAGCAAGGCAAGTTTATTATGCATAGCTTATTTCATACACAGAACAAATTCACGGCGCATTTTAAAACTTTAATATGAAGTCTAAACACAAATTAAAAGGATGGCAACCATTTTTAAGATAAAAATACAGACTTGGAAACATGAAAATACGAGATAGGTTGATATCTACACATTAGCCAGATGAATGAGTGCTTCATATTCAGTCAAAGGCAGCAGAAGACTGAAAGGCCTTTACCAATATGAAATTGAAAACCCTTTATGCTATAGGTGAAATCACTACAGGTTTTTATCTAAACCAATGATAGAACTCAGCAGAAAGCATTTATTCATATTTCAGAAAACAGATATGGGACATCACATGGTCTCTGTCTCTTCTCCCTCCAGATGATTCTGTGGACTGGCTTCTGCGTTGCCACTGCTCCTCCGCACCTCCACGCTGTTGCTGTGATGGTTTTTTTTTCTTTCTCTCCTGTTGTCGATTATCACCTGGATTCCTGGGGTCTCTCTTCAAGTCCACTTTGCTCAGGAATGGCATCAGGAATCAATCAATCATTCTCTGTCTGTGTCTCCTCTCTCTCTCTCGCTCTCTCTCTCTCTCCCTCTCACTGTCGGGGGTGTCACATCACAGCTTACAGTTTGGAGTTGATTTTGTATTTTAAGCCAAGATAAACAATTTTGTGTGTCTTTCAAGTGGCGTTTGGTTCTGGCTATTCCTATTCAAGACCTTTGATGTCCAGCTGAATGAGTGATAGTTGTGTTTCTTGGTGCAGCTGTCGCGGTTGTAACTCATGCCTACATTGCACAAACAACAGTAGATTACACACAAGAATCATCCATCATTAAGAATATCTTCTTCTTTTTTTTCTAACCATTGTCCCTCTGTTACAAGTGATACCTTGATCTATATTCTATCTTTTATCTCTTTGAAAAAAAAACAACGACCCTGATTTAAATCAACTGATTTATGCAATGGAATTAAATATTCAGCCACAGACTTTGGCCGCAAGCCATCACTTGGATTTATTGTAACAAACACCTTGTATTTTAATCATATATATAAATAATAATATACACACATAAATGGTCTTAAGATATTTTAATAGCAAAGGTGATGATAGGTGAATCATATGATTTTATAACCTTTTTCTTTTCATTAAAAACAAAGAAATTTTCATTTGTCATTCGCTTAATTTATGTGTCACGTTTGCATAAATGCACCAAATTGCAGGTGCTTTGGAAGGTTTCACCATAAATGTCTGCCTTATCCATGGGAAACTGAAGTAAAAGACTTTTATTTCATGCAAGTCTGTATGTACAGTATAATATTTTTCATGTGCGGGAAAATTTACCGCGTCAGGACAAGGAATCCGATATTACACAGCACTTGTTTCGTGAACACAAAGTGTTGTTGTGCCTCCCTCTCCGTTTTGTTAAGCATTTTCCTTTCTCTTCAGTCTGTTAATCACTCTCTCGCCTTGTTAGAATAATACTGTGCCCTTTGCATGACTGTTATAAGCTCTGTATACAAAGACAACGATGTTAAGTGCCACGCAAGCCGGGCAAATCCACCGGGAGAGCGCCCAGGCTCTTTCTGTTCCACCCTCTGTGGTATATCACACCTCCCAATTACACGGTGCGTTTTGTTCAGCTTCTTTCTTTTGCTTTAGTACTGTTTTTATTCCATTTCCATTGTGGTAAAAGTCTGCAGATTTAAATCTCTTCATCCATAGCCAAACTCCATCTGCATGCTGAAACATATTGCTGTGGCTGTTAATAGGAGAATAACCATATATCTGTATTTATGTCACAAAAACCACCAAACAAACCTGAGTAATGAGATACAGGTTTTGACACAGTTGAAGTAATACTTCAATGTTAGGTTCATTTTTTAGTTTTCGTCCTTGGGATTTTTTAAATTTTTTTTTTTAAACTGCACATTTTCACTCTGTTAAAATTTGGCAGTGTCCTCACCAGCTGACAACTGCAGTGAAAAAAAACACACCATATTTTTTACTTTTTGGCAGTCACCGCTGATTAAAGACTGTTAAATTTGAAGAATGTATTTCAAATGAAAGAAATTGCTCTGAGGCTAAATCAACCAACTGTCATTTAATTTCAGTATCACTGCAGAATCCTATGGCTGTCATTTTAGGTTGTTTACAGGTGGCCTCAAATTCTATTCTCTATGGGTACACCTAGCCTTTTTTTTTAGGTTAAAAGTACTACAACTTCAAAAGGACTATTTTTCATGAAACAAGTATTTGAAGTATTATTTACATTGTTAAAATATCTCAAAATAGATTAAAATCAAAATCTATCTAAAAGGATTCTCTCAAAATTTGGCACTTAAAGTGAGAAAAATTAGGGATTTCAGTCTAAAATAAGACTATTTCAATGCTATTGAGCTTTTTGAGCAGGTTTTGATTCGTTCCAGTGACGACAGACGAATGTAGTCAAAAGAATTGGGCGAGCTGTAAACTCATATCATTTTTGTGCTTTGGTCAGGAAATGAGTGAAGCTAAACTCAACTTTTGATTCTTATCCTACATTTGTATACTTGTTAAAAAGCAAGTTTAAGTCATGCACACATTTCTCTGACGACAGGGCTGTTCTGGTTATTAATTCACAGTGGACAGTGGAGTCAAAGAACCACAGTTTCACTGTTTTTTTTTTGTTTTGTTTGTTTTGTTCCTCTGGCTTAATAATGTTGGACTGAAGCTGAGTGGAGAAGTCGAGCCAAGGGAGGACACTAATGTCCTGCTGAGATGCTCTTAAGCCATAGTCAGACAGTCTGTTGCACCTCTGACCACACCCAACAGTGATGTCACAGTACTAAAACATCCTGGAGTACACTTCTACATTAGTGCGACCAGATTAGAAGTTAAACCTCTGGAGATTAGCAAAGACAAGATCTTCATAGTTGTACTGTATGTCTTTAAGACTTCGGATTAATCTGTAAATATTCAAGAAGGCTAGCTAGCCTGCTGAAATGAGATGATAAATGTGTTTTCATGATTTACTGAAAAAGAAAATACTTTATTTTATTGGTCTGTAAATTCTAAATACTCCTATGAAATTTTATTGAAAAAACTATGCAATTTGGCACCAACGGTACACAAGTTATTGACAACGTTCTATGGAGCTTTAGCAAATAATTATTCCTCTCATTGTTTGATCTGTTGGATATTTTTATGATTGTTTGGTCTCAAAAAAGTTCTCAGATTACCAACAACAGTCTTGATTACCAACAATTTAGGAGATGATGGACCTTTAAGAAAAAGTGTTACCAGAAAAAAAAAATCTTATAAATTCATTTTTGGCAATTTAAATGTTAAAGTTCTCTCTTTTTCTTCTCTTTTCTCACACAAAAAATATTTTGTTGGTTCTGTTTACAGAGATTTAACTCATCGGATGACCTTTTAATAAAACGTTTGACCAAAACTCTATTGCAGAAATTAGTTTTTGCACTCATAAATATAACTTGAGCAGGCATTTAACACGAGTTTAAAAAACGTATCTGTCCCAGTACTCTTCATGCCCGCAGTATACACCCGTCTTTAACACAATTATTAAATGCACTTGCTTTTACAGTAGTTGGGATGGGACTTGTAATCCGAGGTGCCTGCCAGGACTTGACTTACCTGTAGATATTCTTTTGGGGGGTTAATTTACAACATTAAGGGCACTGGAAACCTTACAAGGATTAGGACAAGGATTGTATAAAAAAAAAGCTTCTGCTGAGTTCTTTGTGCAACCTGTCTGTTTGTGCCTTTTTTGATAGTCTTGATATCCAAGATTTGATGTGCAGCTTTTGTTCAGTCGGGAATCCGTTGTAATCGCAGTATATGCTCTTAAAATGAACACAATCAAGTCAGGGGGTGGGGGGTAGGGGGAGGGTCCTTATCTTTCAGTTCTGTAAATTTTAAAAGAGATTTGTTGCCACAGCTGTGTAATTTGTGACTGTATTGAAAAGATGAAAAACAAACATTTATATTTTTGCGTTACCCTTTTTCCTTCAGCCTTTTTTTTTCATTTTTGATGTTTTTGTGCAGATATTTTTATTGTAAAATGAATGTTATGTTTCTATCAAACACTAATCTTGTTTGAATTGTCTCCAGTGGACTACTTCACTCTGTATGTTTTGATCAGTATAAACCTTTAATTGTGTAGTTAACATTTCTGAAAGAGAAAAAAAGGTCCTTGGTTATATTTTAAAAATTCCTGTTTGAATTGATTGGTCAGTTTTATTTTGCTGTCGTGTGAAGGATTTGACTTGAACGAAGCTTTTCTTTGCTATTATTAAAGACTGACTGCCACTTTGAAGAATCTGTTTTTCAATGTTTTGTTTTTTTCTCTGCCATGACATTTAAATAGACATTCATTAAAAACACTGTACCTTCATCAACATCTCTTAAGTCTCTTTGTAAACCAGAGGTCAAGAAAAAAAACAACACAGATTGAAGAAGCACTAGAGACAACTTCTTAAACTGCTGTTATTATCTTTACATATAGGGAATTATAAAAAATAAAGTTGAAGGAGTTATAGACCCATAAATATTGGGACATGTGCTCCAGGATTGATCGACTGTACTCCACAGTAAAATCTCACATTTGAGTGTGAACAAGCTATATACTTGTCAGTGGATTAATTTACATCAATAATAATGGGGGGAAATCCACAATGTTAAAGTAATGCAGCTTAGCTCTGAGGTAAACACATCATGGTGCATGTCCATGCACTGCAGTTTGCATGTTGTAGCTGGTACACTGCTACTTACATGCAGTAAAATAGTGAAAACCTGAAATGATTGTTTGCTTGAAATGTTCTTTGCTCTGAAATTGCTTTTATTAATTGCTGTTTTTGATTATTTCTGTTTTGGAATTAAGAAGAATGCAAATGCAATGCAATAGTCTAATGACTTGAGTTGGGTTTTATTTTTCACAACATGTTTTTATGGCATATATATGTTCATCATATATGTTGAAATAAATATTTTCATATACCTCTACATTTTTAAACTTGTGGTCACATTTAACAAACAAGTCTTTGTACACTAAAACCCCTTACATGTCTATAAATACAATTATAAACATCATAATTTGTGTGTTTATACAGTCCTGACAATATTATGTAGAGAGAGAGAGAGAGAGAGAGAGAGAGAATAATCTCTGTTCAAAATGTTTTATAATGAACAATGACACACGCAGCCACTAAATCCTTTAGGGGGCGCTGTCGTGCCAGCTAATAATACTGCAGAGTTGATTCATGTCATTCACTTTGGCAGCCTACAAGATTAAAAATTCTATTAATGTCCTTTGATTTTAAATATTTGTATCAAATGTAAACTTGGTCCTGTTGATATAATGGACGTTACTTTTCTACTTTACAATAACTTTATCATAAACCTTTCGTTCTTTACAGAAAACGAGTAGATCCACCTTGATTGACCTATCAAATATGCAATCAATGGAACTTTTGGCTATTTGCCTCCATAACTCACTACAATAAATCAAAATAAAAACAAAGCAAGTGGACAAGAAAGAATATATGAAAGATGATGTTTAACAACAATTTTAAATTGAACTTGTTAAAAAATAGTTTCATGAAACTGATCCTGAACAAAGTTATTAGCCTATTCTTCACCATAACATAAATAAATACATAATGAAACTACAGTTAACACCAGTATTAAACATCAATCAACTGTATCGATTTTGGAGGAGGTTTGTTTACTTGCTTTTCTCCACCACGTGCTTGCAATGCGGCCACGCATGCGCACCATGGGGTATTAGCTTACGGCAAGCGTCAGTTTCGGTGGCGCGCACAGCCACAAACAATCCGCAGCCACGCGAGCGCTGTACTGAGGTTGACCATAAGTTGATTGGCTGTAGCCCTTTAGCCCCGCCCTCCTGCGCAACGCATTGGTCAGGTGGAAATTCTTCTTTTCTTTGATTGGACGCTATTTCTAGTACCGGCTGAGTAGCTAGGCTACTGCTACCTTTACGTACCTCTCCGAAAATGAATATTAGAGATTTTTAAAAAAGAATACGTGTCGTGTCACTTGTTTTTGTCGGAAGCAGCAGCTGAAAGGAATGTGGCAGACCTGGTTTCAAACTTAGAAGCTGTAAAGCGGAGTAACAAGAAAACCCTCAAGTGAAAACAAAAATATAAATACAAAGTGGGGATTATTCATTGCATGTATTGGCAAATGCAAATAAATGAATAAATCCACGTAAATCAAGAGACGAACAGTAATGAAAGTTTCCAAACCCACTTTGAAGCCTAAAATTAAGATAAGCAAGCAAAAAAGGCCAATACTTTTCAACTCGAGACACCGACAACGAACTTAATGATATATGTTACATGTTATGTCCTTTGTTTTTGTTCCAAGATGAATGTTTCCTGGCTGGTAGAACAAAACTGTGAACATCACAGTTACCTCAGTGACAACTGATCAAGCCCTTTCACCGAGGAAGAAAGTCAGATGTGGCCGAAAACTACAGAAACATGTACATTTGCCATTGTTTTATCAAACATTTAATTTTTTTAAATTTTCTCGTTAATGTTACGTTTCATGGGAATGTTTTTTGCGCTAAATTAGTGACTCTCTTATTTCCAGCAGTACTTAAAGGCACCACGGGTAGTTGTAAATAAAACACATCTTTTCTACAGTCTGTGTTTATGTTTTACTCATAAATTAGCTCAAATAGTTAATCCCAGTCAGAATATAAACACATTAAAACATATCAAATAGATCTGGGATCATTAATGTATATAGCATTATTCAAAGCGCGCTGCGCATCACAGAGCTAATTAGGATTTCAGTATAAATAAGGCCGCAGACGGGACAGCTTGGCCTGTTCTGCCGCTGATGTCGGAAAGCTGGAGATATAGAGGTTAAAAGCCTTCGAAAAGCTGCAGACTGCTCAAACGTGTTCACTCTTACCGTCTCACGGATGGGACTCTACGCAAAACGGACAAACGAAGATACCCCACAGTTCAACGCAAAGAGTCTTTGGTTTATTAACACAGTGAAGATCCACTGAGGAGATTTGATGTTTTGGGAGACTTTTGAATTGCATTTGGCCCGACCTAAACAAGCTGCTGCTATCTTTATCCTTTACGAGACAGTGAAGGGTCTATTTATTTTTCATTTCTATCCAGACTCGCACAGCTTCAACAGAGAGACGGCTTCATTCCCCGTGTTGTTTTGGTTTCCGATGGGGGGAAGGCAAAGTGTTATTGGGGTGAGTGGAGAGCAAGTGACCTACTAAAGGACACGCGTGTTTGTCTGAAGAATCAGTGTAAAACTGCTTTACCATCTCCTTAGGGTGTTTGCATCTAGTTCCTATATGTGTTTCATGTTTGCCCTATTTACATCATGCTTAAATTCATCATAGGATTAGGCTTCCTGTGTTGTCAAATCCATGCAGAGCCACCAAACTATGCAATGCATGAAAAACACCTCAACAATCCCCTTAAACCTCTATCTAAAATCGTAAAGTGTGATGTTTATGTTGTGGTTATTGATCATTTTTGATAGCCTTATCATATAGGATGACAGTTCTCTAGGATTATTAGAACTGTATAATAACTCTCATATCATAAGGTTACAATGCCCCTTTATTTCACGAGACACGTTTTGCAATTTGATCTTCGAGCTACATTCAAGAACACCATCCCTTAATGCAGCTCCTCTCAACTGAGGGTTTGCGCGATCTATTTTATGACCATTATAATCATCATCTGTGCGCCTTTTTGGCTGGAGATCTCGCTTAGTTTTGGGGGCTTATGATGCCACGTGAACAGGAGTCAAAAACACAGTGACAGGATGGATTTCATAACGCTCACGCGCACACAGCTTGCACCTCTGAGGGAAGCTGCAGAGTGCGATGTTGTGTTTATATGCATCCTATTTAGCAACACATCTGAGGGGTTCAAGGTATTGCAACATTACCTGTCTGGTGCTGCGTTGTCACGGTTTTTTTTTATTGAAAGATAGTAAACATGAAAACAGTCCATGTATTGCTGACGCTTGTCCTCGACGCCAGGACGTCAGGACACCAAGGTAGATTGCTGGCCTTTGTTTCGGTATAGGCACCAGATTAATATGCAGTTTTAAGATAATTCTATATGTTGTCATTCATGGCATTATATTCCAGAGGTGGATCTGCTTGTTGTCAGGATAATACAGTAGGATGAGGTAGAGAAGGTGCAAAGGGCGATCAGGTAGCAGTTTTTGTTTTTTAAATTATAAAATAACATTTACAGCTTTGTCTGTGTGTGGCAAAGCCTCAAGAAATATTTGATGAATCTATTGATCTGGGTCTAAAATTGAAATCATGGGGACAGGTTTTTCATCAGAGAAATATGTGGCTGTTTTCAGGGGGGAACATCCTGTAATGTATATGAGTGCTCAGTTATTACTAATGTTTACATTTCTGTCGTTTCTCGTGTTTCTCCTCCCATATGTTGCCCAATATCAGATTGTACAATCTGCTGTTTTTCTAAAAACATGTCAGGATCAATTTTCAGAAAGGATTCAACCCATCATGCCAAATATCACATTCACATTCATAAAATGGCAATTTGAGTGAAAAACGTGTTGAAAACGGAGTTCTAGTGAAACGAAATTGGCCAGTAGATATAACAGAAAGCTGCAGGTGGAGAACCAAGCTTGACAAACAAAAAGCACTATTTTTCATATCAGAAAGAAGGGTCAGGATTCATATTCTCATCTTGTATTTATTTACACATCCGGGTATCTGTGCGCTCCCCCTTCCCCTTTGTGGTACGTTCAAACCGCATTGGAAATAATTTCTTAAGCAATAACAAAACAGTAACTTTCAACGCTTCATTTTTCTGAAACTAAATAAATATGATTAAATTTGTTTCATGTTATTAATAATATATGATACATTTGTGTCAATGACTTAAAGCAGACTAAACTTTACAGGCAACAAATGAATGTGTTAAGATCATCTGCCTCCACTTAAGACTTCTTCATTCGCGAAGTTGGGTTTCAGTCGTCAAAGTGAACTACCTGAAACCTAATGTGAAATTCATTGGTGAGAAACAAAAACCCCAAAGTTTCTTATATTTACATAAAGCATACAAAAGCAACACTATTAATGTGTTGTACACTTAGCAAAAAATATAAATGAAAAATCTCAATTCAACAACCAAATAGATCCTGGAGTTGTAGTAAATCAAGGTATTTAAAGTCAAACAACTTTTAATTAAAGATTAGATGAAGTTATTTAGTTTTACGCTGGGAAACTAAAGTGTCACAGCAGCAAAAGAAAGTAGATGCGCAGAAGCAAAGTAAATAAAAACTGGGATATGACACATTTGTGTCGTGGGCGTCTACAATATGAAA
The DNA here is from genome assembly GCA_037577475.1 of Chaunax sp. Z400. Lineage (NCBI taxonomy): Eukaryota > Metazoa > Chordata > Actinopteri > Lophiiformes > Chaunacidae > Chaunax > Chaunax sp. Z400. The sequence goes on along the minus strand of CM075187.1, from coordinate 20,194,292 downwards.
GCTGTCAAAAACGAAAATAAAAGGTAGTAACTTAATACTATGTACAGCATACACAAGTTACATGCAAACTACAAAGCGTGTTGACTATTGAGACAAAAATAATAAGAGTTAAGGACATTTGAATAAATGTTAGATAGAAAAATTATAGCTGAAGGAGTGAAATGATAAGAATATTATTGAATAACAAATAGGCTAAAACATTAAATAAATGCAGCGCTCAAAGGGTGAATGAAATAGAACATTTCCACTTTAATACGACTCTCAACCTCGTTACCATCTTTCCCACGAGAACCTGAAGGCAACGCAGCTACCTATTGGCCAGCATGTCTTTCGGTCCCAGCTTCATCTCCCTCCCACGTGGTGACGTTTCCGTACCAAAGTAACCAGGCCAGTCCATTACGCACACAAAAGATACAACAAAAGCCCGTGTTGGGAGAAATGAGATCCGTCAGCACCCAAAGGACACAACATTAAGTTCCCATCTGGCAACATCATCCATGGACCAGAGCCTGGGACGACGACAATCATTTATTTAACTCCAAAAAACATCACTCAACAACACGTCTCTCTCTCCAGCAAGCAGTTTGCCACCAAGCTGCGTTTTGCTCAGATCCGATCCAGGTGGTGAGTACAGCAGCAGAGCAATGCTTACCAAAAAAACAACAACAACAACAACAACAAACAACCTGAAAGAAAAGCAGCTGATAGGGTTTTTCTTAATCACAGACTGCATCAGTTTCGGATAAACGAACAGCCAGCACGTTGAGGTTGCTGCGCTTGAGCTGGCGTCGTGCTCTTTGTTGGGGAATAAACACATTTAGCAGAGGTGGTGAATTAATAAAGAGGAAGGAGGTAGATTGCATAAGACTATAACGCAAACATCAACTTGTTTAGAATACAAACATATGCATTAAAACGCATGATATGTCTTAAATGGGTTGTTTTTGGTTGGATTCACTGGAGTCTTTTGTCTGGAGCTCTTCTTCCTGTTCGTGGTTGCCAGAGACGCACAGTGTGCTGCTTCTTTGTGTTCACTTTGCTCAGACTATCAGCTGTTTCTGATGGGTTACCTGTCGAGTGTCGACTCAACTCAAGTCTCCCTTTTTGCCAAGTTTTCCTTTGTTTGTCTTCCAAAAACAACGTCGTTTAAATCCAAGATTTTACCTGTTTCCAGGTGATCAAGAAGGCTAATAAAGGAGACACTAGTTCTAGTGTATTTTTTTATAGGATTTATGACATCATTTTTAAAGTATTTTTCAGTTGTTATAGTTTATGAAAGAGGAGAAAATGCCGAAGTAAAACCATAAAAAGTGAACACAAATAAGGCCATGTGCTGTCAACTACCCTGAAGTCAGCAACATGGCTTTACAGCGGACACAAAGAGCTCAGCAGTTGTCCTTATTTGGCTTTTATGACAAAAAAAGAAAGGTGTGTGTGTGTTAATGCAAAAGACTACAATCTATTGTCTCTCTCTGTGTGTGTGTGTGTGTGTGTGTGTGTGTGAGTGCCAAAAACTACACTCTATTGTGTGTGTGTTTGTGTGTCTCTATAGGGATGGATTGCACAAAGCTGATTCAATCACTGATGGTGATGCCTAAGTATGTCACACCTCCAGTATAAAGCTGTTGGCACTGTCTCTGTCTGTTTACCTTTCCCCATCACGTGCCTCCAAGGCTCCAAGGTTAAACTCGGCTAATTCAGAAAGGAGATTTGCTCTTTTTGATGCAGAGATTATGCCTCAGGCACCTGTGCAGGTTATATAGTATGTATGTAAATGTGGTTCATTTGGAGCCACTGGACTGGGCTGCAAGTTTTCACCTATGTGTGTTTCCAGATGTGTGTGTGTGTGTGTGTGTGTGTGTGTGTGTTGCAGAGCAAGCCATGCTTCACGTCACGGCTGCTTCCTGTTGAGTTGCGGAAGCCCCTTTGTTTTCTTGTCTGGCTGCTGGCTTCTGTCTCGGCGCTGCTCTTCCTGCAGCACATAGAGCTCCACTGGAAACTCCTGGAGCCGCCGAAGCTCGTTTTCGTTGTGTCTTCAACCTCACCGATGCAGCTTGGTCATTGTAGTGTTGTTGTTTTTTTTAAAATCAAAGTGCAACCTTTGTCAGGCTGTGTTGGTGGTTCAAGTGACTGTTGAGCGTGTGTGCTGTGGTAGACAATATACAGTATTTTTTAAGACATTTTTCTTTCCTTAATCCAACACACTCAAAAGATGAAAACACATCAGTGACCCTTTGATAATATCTATTCTGTCATGAATTACAAAAACAAAAAAGAAGAAGTCTCAGGTTACAAAATGTGGCTGGCAGAAAGTATTTTGTTGGGAATCATACAGTAGGATTAGTATAGTCAAACCAATACAAAACCAAAGTATTGCTCAAAGAAAGAAAAGATCCTAAGGTGCACAGAAAGTGTTTTCTGATACTATTTTATAGTAAATATGAGAGGTGAAAGCCACTATGTTTGATCTATTGTCAGTGGGGTTGATCTTATGGCCTAAATAGCACCACCTATTGGCAGACTGATGTTAATCAACAACAAAAGACAAGATGTCATAGTCCCGCCTTTGCTGCTTGACTGACAGATGGGAACCATGACAACAGTACAGCCCTTCACTTCCCTGTAGTGGTGGAAAAAAAACACTCATTCATTTAATTAAAAGAAGCATTAAAGCAATGTAGTTCATCTGTAGAGATTAGTTTTTATTCAGTATTTACACATGCCAGGATTATAACTGGTGTGAAACCTGAAGCAATGAAAGCTAATGTTAGCTTGCTAATATATAAACTCTTAAGAATGACGACTATTGGAGATAATACTGTTTACATATCTGACCTGATCCTTGATAAATGTGGTTTAATAATAATCAAATAATAATACATCCGCCATGACAATTACATTTGACTAAAGGAGTCTAGGATGACATTTTGTTTAGCACCATCAGATATTTTCTCATTCTAAACTGGGAATGAAACACTACTAATTGTGAAACACACATTTTCCCATGTATGCACACGTAAATAAAACACAGTATTACATAATATAGGAATTGCCACGGTGACATCATTGTATTGGATATGTGATGCAGCTGAGTTCTTTGGTAGGCAGGGAGCAATGTTAAAAAAAAAAAAGGCACAGCTATGAATGATGCTGACGGCTGAGGCAGGTTTTATTATGGTCCGCATTACTATTTGACATGGTGTCAGAAACTCACAAAATTTTGGTGATGGTAATGGTGGCATTTTCAAAAGATTTCACTCTGGAAACCGTTTTCAAAAGTTTGTGTTTTCAGGCCCCTAAAATGTAGCAAACGAACAGCCAAACCGCAACCAAAGTTTACGGTTTTATGCAACAACAGTTGTCATGTAAATGGCCCCTAAGTTTGGCCCCCTACTGACTCCAGGCCTCAGTTGGAAGTTTAGTCACATATTCAGACCATTGTGTTTTTTTTTTGTTAATGCTCAACTGCTTTGCTTTGTTATAATTAGCCCTTATTATTAGCTTTCACCTTCCTCCACTGTGGGTCATGACGTCATGGCAATTCCTATACAAACGTATGTATAAACGTATGCTGGCTTTAGATGCTACAGTGTAAACCTGCTGATAGTCCATTGCTCTGGAGTGGACAGTGCTACAGTTGTTTAATTGCAGCTGATTCACCCCTTTATAAAGTTTAAGCTAATTTCTTGAGTATTAAATCACAAATTTGAAACAAGATAGTTGTTACTGAGAACTGAAGAAGGCCCTACCTTCAAACATACATTAGTAGTAGATTTATAAATAGCTGGTGCAACCCAATCATGCACTGAAAAGCTTGAATACAGAGGTATTATTAGCAAAATGTAAAAGAAAGGACAGTGAGCACAAGTACAGGATAACAGTAAATTCTAGTAGTAGATGGTAATCATTACACAACAAAATCTTTATTTTTATTATTTATTATGTCCTTTATTTGACCAGATAAAATCCTCATTGAGGTTAAAAATCTCTTTTCCAACAGTGACATGGCCAAGAGAGCAGGACAGGAGCTGCTACAACAATTTAAATAGACATAACACAATAAAGTTCACTTCATAAATATATTTATAATTTATTAACAGTTACCTTACAGCTCGCTGGTAGACGGACAAAGCTAGCAACTCACTGGTAAAGAAAGTTATTATTATGCAGGAGACTTAAAGACTTACGAACAAAATAGACAAGAGGGAGCAAAACATAGAGGAAATGTTTAACAACAGGAGTGTATTCTAAGTACAATGATTTAATCAATGTTCTTAACTTGATTACCCTCCATCACTGTCTGTCAGGGCGGGTGAATGCAGCTGAATGGGTCATGTCAGATTGTTCTCTGAGAAAGACTACAACTAAAGTGATTCATAGAAATAAAAATGATCAATAGTAACGGCAACAAACCACAGAAAATAAACTAATAAGATGCTGCTCTATGAAAAACATCTGTGACCTCATATCTCAGTGTGCATTTAAAGACACCAAACAGCTCTAATCTCTGAATATGGGAAGCATTGTTTCCAGGAACAGTACATGTGTAGCCTAAAATATTTCCTTTGGCAACTGAGCCTTTTAGTTCCCACTCACTGTAAACCACAAACAAAACAATTAATAATGAGAATTCAGTAGACTAGATAAATAAAAGGGTCGTAAAAGGCAGTGGGCAGCAAGGAGGCTAATGGAGCAGCGTACAAAGGAGGCAAAGGAGGGGGAATATTTAAATAGATTAGTTTTGTTCTTTTAATAGTAAGGCGATTTCTTGATGTCATTTGAGGAAATAAAATTACATCTCCAGTCTCCCAGTTAATAAGGCGACTTATTTGTTGCCGAGTAAGCATGAATGTCACATTTGGTCAGCTTCAATCCTCGTTACTGCCCCACCACAGGTCAGACAGTATGAGGTGGAGCAGGTCTTCATTCTTGTTAATATTTGGCATTGTTGCACAACTGCAGATATGCGTTTGTCAGTGTGAATCCTTTTGTTAAAAGGCCCCACATTCATTGTGTCTTATCTGCATTGTCCCACCGACTATTCTGGTCTGTCCTGCATATAAACTGGATTGGCATGCTTTTGTTTCTATAGGGCTGAATCTGAATCAACATCACAATACATTAGATATTTACATAAAAAGAATCCCACCCATTGTAAATACACCCTGAAGATAGTCAATTTTGTTTGTTATGGAAAACACAGGCAAAGAATTCTCACTGAAACTATGGGGTGTTGTAACAAACTTTTAGGTTCTACATCCAAACAATGTGATTTGACTAATCAGCCTGTCTGATTGTTTAAACGGTCATATTTATTATCGGATCTGACTTCTGATAGTGTCGTTGTGATGTCACCACACTCCCAGGTTTTAGCGGTTAACATGGGGAGCACAATCTGTCTATCGCGATCAATAAAAAATGATGGCCAAGAATTGACAAATTAGACCAAAGTTAAAATAAACTAAAACCATCTTTTAATATCAACTTCCCAACAATCTGCACATTATAATTAACCAGTTGTCTAAAGCTGGTGTGTATCAACGAGTAGCTTTCTTTTCCCCAAACAAGTTAAAAAAAACATATTTGATTATTACAAACATTAATCATGATGTCGTATTTCATATATTTCCTCCTTAGTTTGACTGACTGGAGTCAAAATTTAAGACCATATAATTATCTACAATTCAAGGTTAGTCTATGTTTTTTTATATGTATTGAAATAATAATTGACTCAATTAATTAATAATTAATAAATTCAAATTATATTTATTTAGAATTAATAAAACCGAGGAAATGTTTACTTCTGATATACATTATGTAATTTAAAAGAGAGCTACTGTAAGAGAGTAATGTAAACCGTTATTTCAACATTAACACAAACTATTTGGGCCATTACAATAAATATGTGATCTATTTAAGAAATATATAGGGGAGTTTATCTCACAGCTACAATAATCTCTTTTTTTTGCATTTATCGGTCCAGAGGGACAGATTCAAACATAAACCAGGAATAATAAAATAGTGACCAAGTGCAACATGTTATGGTTTTACATGAACAAAGGTTTGCTTGATTGGTTAAAATATAGAGTTACATCACTGGTTGTCGACAACACACGACTCTAATCATATGATACATTTCTGTAATCAAACGATTGCTTGATCAAATGAGCTGTGATAATGAGCTAAGAAAAAAAAGAAAAAAAAGAAGGAGTTATGGAACATGTCTCACCACGACTCTCTGCTCCGTTCCCCCCCCCCCCCCCCCCCTGCAGGTTTGATTTTCTCCTGTGGTGTCTGTGTGGAGCGTACCACACACCCACTCCACAACAACGACGGCTTTTGCTTGCATCTTCCAGTGTTTCTTCTGTCAGCAAGTCCAGCAGAGCTGCAACTCTTCCAGTGCCAGCCCTGACACCTGCGAGGAGCCCTGCCCCACTGACATGGTGAAGATGACCAAGTCGAAGACCTTCCAGGCTTATCTGCCATCCTGCCACCGCACCTATAGCTGCATACACTGCCGGGCGCACCTGGCCAACCACGACGAGCTCATCTCAAAGGTATATGACATTCAGTTGGTCTGTCTGCATTTCTGTACGTTAAGAAAGCCACTGGGTGCTTCGCAGTTGTGTTGCAGCTACATTTGGTGCCACCATGGAGGTCAACTTCTTGAGTTGCTGGGGGCCCAGGGAAGGAATTTTTCAACTTTGGTGCAATTCGGCTATGCGACACGCTCAATATTAACACATTGACAATAAACAGGCCAACAGCGCTCTGTGCAGCTTCGGGGCTCTGCTGACACGGAGCAGTACCACCAGACATGGTAGGGTGCAGTGTAGCTGCAATCCAAGTAAGGCACGACAAATGTGTATGGGAACAACGAAGAAGAAAAAAGTGGAAAAAAAATGAACAAAACTCTCTGTCCTCATTCACCCATGAGTACATTGCTGCTTTTGCTGCTTTGGATTTACTTGGCACATTATCACAAAGTATAAATGAGCCCTTACTTCTGCTCATTTACACCTGTAGCCGACATTCTTTTAAAGTCTTCAGCTCGTGTTTGGTTCTCTCCCTTCTCCTGAATCTAATAGGCTCCTCCAGAGTAAGTTAGTTGATAACGGTATGGATTTATCAGCGCTTCAAACAGCTGGTGATGCTGGAAACAATTTTGATGATGAGACCGCTGAGACGAAACCTTCTGGTGAATGTGACCCAAAACAGTAAACTAAAAGTGGCCGATAACTTTCTCTGGGTTTCTGCCAGAAGACTCCTGGGAAAGTCTATCTTGGTCATCTTTAGGATGACATCATGAGTTATGATGATACGACTCGACAGTTTCCTTGTAATATTTGGAAATGAATGAACCTCTGCTCGGCTAAACTGGATTCTCTCTCAGCTGGGACTCTGCGGTGCTGCCCTCTGGTATTATCTGTGCAAATGTTACTTGGGTTTAATAGCAGTGTAACTTTATTTGATGCCCCCTATCTTATTGAATCTCCAAAGCTCGCATACTTGCACGCCCTATGCACTTTCTCTCTGTAAATTCTGAAAGGCTTCGATGACGGCCACTGCTGACATTATTACTGAAGCCATTTCTGTGGTGCACAAACAGCTGGTCAGTCTTTTTAAGTGTCACTGCCTTGACTATTTTTGTTTCTGCTGCTCTGCTTGAGTGAGAGATAAAAAAAAAAAGAAAAAGAAAACATGAAAGTGCTGCAGTGGCTCTCTGAGACTTCAGAGGCTTACTTTCAAAATATAAGATGGAAAATCAAGAGTGAGAGAAATGGGCTGCACTGAGGTGTGTTTGTTTTCATGTGAACACATTGTGTCCTCCTCGTTATCCAGATGCTCAGTGCTGCTGTTTTGAGAGGCCAGCTAACGCTTATTTTACTTACTTATTAATCTATGGATTTTTTTTTTGTCTAACCGATGAGTATTTCAGTCTGAAGATTTTGTTTATCATGATATACAGTAGATGAAAAACTGCAAATAGTCACATACCTGAAAGTTAAAAATGTAAAAAATGATTAAAGAATTGTAAAAGTATTTCAATTGTTATGTTCATCAACGAATCAAGTAATGAACTCAATGTTTTAGGAATGGAAGTAATGTAGAAATTGTAAAGTGTTGCTGTTGGTCCAGATTTATACAAAACGTGATTATTAAAAAAATGACTTGATATTTCTGAGTCAAAGCTTGACCTATACTTTGCGGGCATCATCATTATTCGCAAGAATAATGATCCTCTCCTGCCGAGTGTGAATATTTCGGTTTCAGCTGCGTTTTCATAGAGATAAGACATGTCAGTTGTTCAATGCAGCTTTCATCAGAGAAAGTCACGTCTGTGAGAGTGTGACCTGAAGTGAATCCAAATGATTATTTAAGTGTTTGGCAGCGCTGGTCTGAATTTTAAGGAGTTTGCTTCAAACTAATTTTCAAGGGAAACGTACTTGACAGAGATGTAATAAAGAAGATGTACCAGACAAGATTTTCTGAGGGCAAAGTAATGTAAACAAACGTTGACACTGAGCTCTGAGTTAAAAGTTCTTTTGAAACATAATGCTTCATGTCCAAGGCTGTATTTATGAAAAGGACCCTTGTACTGTTATATGTACCATTGTACGGACATGTTTTGAACTTAAAGCACATTTCCGCACGCATGTCGTTGATGGAAAGGAGCATTGATTCTCATGTTATTGTGCAGATCTTTCATAAGTTAAAATTGAACGAATGCTATTGATAAAATAGATCAGATTATGATATTAGGATTGATCTATTGATTTATTAGGATCCCCATTAGCTGACAGTTTAATGACTGCTAGTCTTCCTTGCATACACAGATTTACAGCAGCTCCTCCTAATACTGTGGTTGTGTGTCGGGGAAAATGCCTTTTGCGTCACTGTGGTTCACATGACTTTGCGATGCCCTGCGTGGCCACAAAGCCAAAATCACCTTGCGGCCACGCACCATTCCTGAGGCTTTCTGGTCACACGTTTGGATCCTACATGGAGGAAGCAGTCGTTTCATCCAAATCCATTTCATACAGTATATCTGTGGTTGAAAAGCCTTTGATATGTGTATATGATGAAGCCGAGTTTTAGTTGCAGCCACATTTCAGTGGTTATTCTCAGAGAAATTGGAATGGCACATTTTAACTGGGTGCAGAGTGGAAATTGTTTACAGTGTGATTCACATCCTGTTGGCAAAAGTTCACTGTTCTAAGACAGCACGTATAACAACCGGACATCACATTCTGCCTCCGGTATGAAGCTGCCATGAAGCTCTAATAATGTTGAACGTACCAGTTTTGTTCTGGATAAACCTCATTTTTAACTTCCAGTTCAAAGTCGTCCATCACGAACGACTAGACTTGTTGACTTTTGCACATAAATCCTCCCACATCCTGTCCTAAATAAATAAATAATAAATAAATATAAACTCTAGCAAGACAAAAACAAACAAAACAAAATGTTGCAGACAAATCACGCAGTAGGATTCTGAAGAATCAGCTCGTTTTCCTCAAAATGAAATTGTCCTGCCAGGTCATTTATCTGCCCACAGAGAGAGAGAACGAAACAAACTGCTGCGAGTGAGCAGGACTCGGCAGTGTTACGTCCTTTGGTTCCTTTTGCTTTAAAGCATGGCACTATCAATTTGTTACAGGATTTTGGGGCATTGTAGTTATCCAAACAGCTCCTGACATTTGGAGCCACAAACATGAAAAGCTGCTTAAGTGCTGCTTTAATGACGACCGTGAGTAATGAGTGAGCAAAGTTTATAAAGTATCAGATGAACCGGTCTTGCAGTATAACTGATAATAGCGGCCGTGTGCTTCCCGTGCGTTGCATTCTCACCACGCACTGAGCTGATTAATCAAAAGGCAAAGATGATCAATCTAAGCACTCGCCGTCTCCACGTCAAAATCTATTTGCCTCCTGTGGTTCGGAGACTTGGAAGCTCACAGCTTGTTAGTGCAGCCAGGAAGATGAGCTTGGTAAACGGCTCTACCACCAGACCGTGTTGCTCCTTTCAGCAGGATCAGAAGCCTCAAGATGGTAATTTTGGAGTTGTGAAGTCTGCACAACAAGGACTTCGCAGGGTTTTAATTGTTAAAGACCATCATAAATAACGCTGATGTGTCTTCGGCTGAAGAGATTGACTATCCTCATTTGTCTGCACCTCATTTAACCTCTCTGGAGCCATGTCGGATATGTGGAATTATTGTCATACAGCAAAAAGAGTGTGACGAGGCAGATAGAGGTGATTTATGATGAAAGTTTTGGATGCGGTGAGCTTAAATTGGCTCCTCTGTGGCAAATTAAATGTTTCTGGAGCAAAATTGAATGCAGAAGAGAAAAATAATATGACTACAGAAAATGAGGGTAATGCAAATGTTCAAACACAAATGTAATGCAGAGAAAAAAATAATTAATGGGAAATTTGAGGACAATATTAATTGGTTGGAATATGACTAAAATCAATAAAAAACACAAAATGATGTGAGATACAGCAGAAACAGAACTTCAGATGTTGGCTGATACACGGTACAACTTTAAATAGTCTAAAAGTTAAACAACTGGATGTTTTAAGTGTTTAAAATGCTCTGGTTGCTTCATTGATATCCTATAATCACAATCACACAAGTCTATGTCATTGATTTATTATATTTAATATATTGAATCTTTAACTCTTGGTCAGAGATGCACTCTTCAATGTCTTTTTAAATGTAAAAGAGATGCCAAAGTGGTGAAGACTGAAGACAGTCCGCGGCTGAACAGTAAATAATTGGAAGTAACTTGATTCAGAGACAAGAGCCTTATTTTTCGCTTTCTTGCGATTCCACGTTGCCATGAATGACTAGCGGAGCATTGAGGATGGAATACAGGAAACAGTTTTATAAATTATTGGCCGTGATGCAGATGAAGTAAGTCATCCACAGTCTGCATTTAAGCCTCTGCCAAAGCCCCAACTTTTAAAGTGTTGGCTTGTAAATGAGTTTCTTTCTGGAAGGGTTTTGTAGCCATTTGGGATATATTTGGGAATTCTTACTGCACCGCTGATCTCTGTGCCTCACATGTACTCATAGACGCTCTGAATGTCTTCTTGAAGGGGCAGAAAAATCAGACGTTGGTTTACATATAAACGTCATCTACAAGAAGGTGTGACCTTAGTTTTGGTTTAATTTTAATTCTGATGTTCAGTATACCAAAGCAGATTTAACTAGATTTCATATTATGGTGGTTTTGCGTGATGGATTTATTTCATTGAGAGGATTTTGCTCCACAGGGCAGATAAAATCATGACCTTCACAACATACAAAAAAGCCCAAACTCCAGAGTTCCCTCTCCAACTACTGAAATGATTTATTCAACTTGTGTGACTTCCTGTCAGCGCTGACTGTTGAGTAACAGAGGAGAGGAGGATACAGTATGTAGAAGATTAGGTGTCGGTGCATCTTAGGCCACTGTGGGAGAGGCTGAAAATGCTAATGAGTGTATGCTTCTTGTTTCATTAGAGTCACGCCACATTTCTCAGAGTGGTTCTTCCCAGGTGACACTGGAGCAGGAATGCTGGAAAGCCAGTAGCGCCAGCGAACTTCAAACCGGGAAATGCAACCTAGTTATTTGTAATTACGCACAGCCCTGAGGGAATTCTTAAGGTGATTAAGTGCTGCATTGGTAAAGAGGCCCAGTTTGGTTTGTTGTCTCTATTCACGTATTGCACAATGAATGCAAACGTATTGCAACAAGTGACTTTACTGAAGTGAAGTTTTGTCGCTGTGTTAGCAGTGTAGCACCAAAACACAGAATGTAAATCTAACAGTCACTGTGCTTCGTTATTCTGACTCCATACCAGTGCTGTGCTGAAACCATCTCTTTACTTCTTTACTGCAGAATTGAATGTAATCTGCTCTGTTGACCTTAAAAAAATGTCATTAAAAATTTGGCAACTGTCTTGCCTCATCTGTGCAATGATGGCTTCCCCTCTTGTGTCTGATCGGTTCTTGGTTGTACAGGTGTTTCAAAATTCTGACTCGTATTTTGGGAACTCCAGTGGCGCCATTACTTCCTTAAAGTGATGCATTTCCTTCGAAGCAGCAGTTTTGCAGCAGGATGCCAGGGATTCTCTGATTTAATTAAGCAGGCAGAAAGGAGTAATTGTTTTTGTCCTTAAATGCAATCCTTAGCTCTATGGTTGTACTTCCTCATATATGCAAAACTAGATCACAACTCAAAATTGGTTTCTGTCTTTATTTTTCTAAATTGATTGTGAAAATGATTATTGGCCCTGGGCTGAATGCTGTACTGAAGTCCCTTAGACCAAGAATCCAAGAGCAGTTCCACAGTTTCTGCTTGTAACCAACCTCTCATTGCTGACCTTTGACCAATAAAACCTCAGACTGCTGCAGTGAGGAGTGTCGGCTGGGTTGTGTTGCCTTGTTTATTTAGCCGGTCAATGCGACTCTTGACAAATGACCTGATTAGTCTTAACAATCCACTTTAATACTAATTGGATTTAATGAAGGGATCTTCCTTGGACAGTCTGTCTCCTGGAGGTTAAACGTGTTGCAGAGATGGATGTTGCTTTGCTGCAGTAGTGCATCATGTTTTTGTTTTTTTTTGTTTTGTTTTTTGTCTGATGAACTGTTACTTTAATGGACTAATTTAACTCTGTCTGATAGACCATGAAGTATCCAGGATCATTGTGGATTTAAGCTTCACAATGCTGTTTGTGTTTAGTGAGGAGGTAGTACTTTTTAAATAAGAACACGTACAGAAGGTGTGTATGTATATTTCACGTTGTGTTTTTGAACTCACACATTATTATTTAAATTTCCCTGTGTACACATGCATAAGGAAGCATCACAGATACAACGCATGACAACAACTAAGAAATTAATCACCGCCAATAACTTGAAACTCAGCTCCGGCATAGTGGCCGATCCCTTTTATCGTTACTTTGATCAGTTCCAGTTTATTTATTAGTTATTTTGAGTTTTTAATATTAGGTATTTATTGTATTGAGTTTTGATGTCCAATGATTCAGATTTATTTATTTAGGTATTTATTACTATGAATCATATTATTTGATCAACAGTTACCCAACATTCTAATTAAAATCAAAGATTGTTCACTTATGACAGGGATGCATATTTGTTGTCTTTTTTTTTTAAGAAAAAAAAAGGGGGGGTGGGGGGTGACATCAGCCAATTGATCGGCCATCAGATTTTTTCTGCGCCAAACTGAATATTTAGCACATTTTCTTGGTAAAGCCATATCATAATTTAGTTTGATGTCTGAAGAAGCTCGTATTAATATATTGATTGTGATCGCTCTACTCAAGATCTATGATAAGCTCTGTATGCACTGCCACACCTAGTATTTGTGTGTTCAATAGTCCAAGGCAGCATCACCAGTCCTCAGCACCAGCCCTCCTAAGCCGATTATGTTACTTAGGAGAAGATGACACCGTAGTCTCCTGTTTTCCACTACAAGCTGCCAAGGGCCACTCGCCCTGTTCATGGTTGATTTTCATCCCATGTTGAATTTGTACGCTCTGTGCTCCACTTCAGCATTTCTTTATTAAATTTCCTCACTATGCACAGAATTGGGAAAGCCGAAGTTAGTTGCCCAGCCATGTTTACGACAAAGGGAGGTGTTGTAAGAACTTTGCAGCCTCAGCAGTTGTAGTTGGAGTGCTGGAAATCTCCTGAGCCAGGTAAAAAAATAGAAAAAATAAAATCTGTTTCCCCTCCCCAAGCTTATGCTCCGAGTCTTCGAGGCATGCCAGCCGGCAAGCAAAGATGCAGATGGAGCAGCTCTAAAGAGAGGATTAACCTACACACGGGCCAGAAGGAAGTATGGCACGTACCCGGGTACCCACCTCCTCCTGACCTCAACCACTAAACTAAATATGGGAAGCAGCTGAAAAAGAATGTCAGCATATTGTTACACACCTGAATGGAGATGGTGAAGTTTGCGTCCTGGAGTAAAACTCCATGTCAAAGTCAAAGCTGTACCATCTCAGGATTCTTCTGCCAGTAATGATACACACATGGCTACAACTTTCAATATCATGATCAATTCACCTGTTGAGTGTTTTCTTCATTAATAGATCAGCTGTTTAGTTTGTCCCAGAGCCCATGGATGTTTTGTTCTGTCCATTTATCTGTCCAAAACCCTGAAGTATTCAATTTAAATGACATAAAACAGAGAAAAGTAGCTACAAACAAGCTAATTTTGTTTTGTTTTTGGCTGAAAAAAATGAATGAATGATCAGTTAAAGTCTTCAAGTTCTAATATTTTTTCACATATATGATAGATTATTTTTCTTATTCAGGTATGTCTTTTAAGTTTACAATGATGATAATGGATTTTTGCAACAATGGGTTTCCAGTTTAATGCATGAATAAAAAAACAGCTCTCCTTCCTCTAGCCAAATAAAAAACTTAATTTATGTCTAGTTAGTAATAGTGAGGCCTAATTAACGCTAACTCCATGAGGTGTTTCAAAACTCTGTCCAGCTGACTTATTTTAAAATTAGATCCCTGTAAGAAAGAGGAGGATCGAAAGATGAGGACTCACCAATAGATTTGGCAAATGTGACATTATCTGTTGCTATTTAAACCTCCCCAGACCAAATATAGAACAGGACAACCGCTAATGAGGGGGAAAAAAATCAATTAATCAATTCCTTGCAATTTAGCTTGTGTTTTTGGTTTAGGAAAGATGCCAACCTCGATACTCATTGTAAACAGAGTATCAGAATTACTGCTACACTACAGCATGTGGAGAAGTCAGCTGGATGAGGTTCTGTTAGCATGAAGACCAACGAGACACCACAGTGACAAGAAAACAAAAGTTGGCTTTATTTCAGTCAAAAAGACAAAACAAGCTGGAAACAAAAATCGTAGGCACAAAATCAGATCTGACATCTGTTGCTATTGACATCCTGAGCATGCTGCATCTCTTCATCATCGCTGTCAGCTCATATTTTTTTTATCAGATATGCGATACATCCCAGAGCAGATAGGAGTACCATCATGAAATCAGATAGCGGAAGCAGCAGTTGAGAGTGTGAAGGCCTGCAGTGTGAACGTGGTCCGGCAACGGGGACGATGCAGCCTGAATACTGAAGAGGATGCTGAGTGTCTTATTCAGCACCTTGGCTTCGTCCCACCCATCGGGCCGATGGGCACCCCTCTAATGAATTGATCACACATTCCTTCCATGAGCAGATGCAGCTTCTTTCGCTCTTTTTTTTTCTTCTTTCTTCCAGCTGGAAGTTTGCCACGATGCAGGAGGCTTACATGTTTTCAGAGCAGCTATGACAGAACACTTTGTTACTGTTCTCCCTCTATTTAATATCAAAATTAAACCAAGTTTATATAAACTAGGTTTTATTTAACCATATAGTCGACAGAGGCTCTAGGGATGGCAATGTTAATCAGTCTGTCCACCGCTGAGGTCCACAGTTAAACAACTTTGTAGAAAGTATTGGATGAATTATGGATTACTGAAAGTAAATTTTGGTACAAACATTTTGTTTTCACCCGTTTTTTCACTCAGCACTACCATCAGATTAAAATGACTGTCGGTTGTGTTTAGTTTCTTCATGTTTATATGTGGAAATGCTAAGTTACTAACATGGTAAACATATCTACATATGAACAAATCATCAAGATTTAGTCTTAAATTGTGTTTCATGGTAGCACATTTCTTGTTGTGAGGTAGTTTAACATTGTTTTTACATGTGAATGACATACTTTTGGATGCTATTGTTTGTTTTTGAGAACATTTTGCAATTTTAGCAATATTTCTAATCGTGCCTACAAAGCTCTGACTGAACGACTATTTCTCAAAGCGACCTCAACACAGCAGCACAAGACCAATTCTATTTGAGTTGCTAACAACTTTCGTGAGCTATAACTCAGAGGTCTGCATCCAGGCTACGCTAAACATTCTGAATGTCACTTTGCATCTGGGTAAACGGCCGGTCTTCAGCTATTTCTGCCCGGCTTCCTTAGCCCGTTCATCGACTCCACAAAATGTGTTGGATGTGGTCTTTTTTCCCCATGAGCGTTCCGCTTAGTCCGGCACTCGTTATCGTGGACCCATGCTAGCTGTAGGCGCAGGTCCTGTCTGACTGTGCTATGAGCCAAACAGATATTGGCATCTGGGGAATGTTAAAAGGTGAAGTTGGGGTGGATGAGGGAGTCAAACTCAGCACCTGCTCACAGCAGACTGGGGTTTGAGCCCTGCCTGAAGGCAACAGCTGGTGCTTATATGTAATTAGTAGACTTATTATTTTCAGGCTTTTTAAAAAATTATTTTTGTCTGCAGTTGCAGTTTGGTTACGTTTAGGCAACAGAACTACGTAGTTAGGTTAATAGCCACATTGGCTATTTCTACCCTGGTTGCAAATAGCCTTGTTTGCTTTTTGGACACCTAGGTGCTAAGTAGCCATATTGACCATTTAACCTTGTGTGCAAGTAGCACTGTTGGCTACGGACAACTGGGTGCAAATAGCATCTGCCTAAACATTCCTGGCAAACATGTTAGCATTGCCATTGGGGTTACATTAGTATGCTGGTGCATTGAGCTTTAAGTGTAACTACGCAATTCAGCTAACATGACTGTAGACTTTTAAGTCGCATTTCCACCATGTAGTACCGGCTCGACTCGACTCGGCTCTACACTCGCCTTGGTATCAGGTAGTTTTCTGCCAGTCATTTTCCACTGTGGGATAGTACCTCCTTTGGCGCCATGTCAAACAGCCATGGCGTAGTGTTCAACATGACACACTCTTCTCGTCCACCTCCATCAGCTGTTTAATACACCTCCGCAATATAGCAGCCGGAATAAAAATTTAAAAAAGCTATGGTTGCTAAAGTAGCTTTGCTGTATGAGTGTGCCGGCCATTGATTTGTGCTGTGCAGGATACTTTTGAGTGCCGGGCATTGACCAATCAGTGGTCTGTAACGTTTTCCTTTTAGTACCTGCTCGGCTCGCTTGGAACCGCAATGGAGCAGGTACCAAAAAAGTAGTGCCAGGTGCTTTTTATCCAATGGAAAATGCAAAAAGGTGAGTAGAGTCGAGCTGGTATGTAGGGTTAAAAGGGGTTAACGATAATAATTATGATCGAGATGATCATATATTAATTATCGTATTATAAAGCTATTAATTAATCAGGTAGGGTTATGAAAGAATACCTCGAGGAGCACCACCTTCCTAAAGCTATATCCTTAAGGTCGGAAGGATTCCTTAAGAAAGCTGTAAATATAACCCAGATTAATTAATTACTAAATAATGGCGTTCAATCAGTCTCAAATGAAGGAAGTCAAGTCCTCTATCGCAAGAACTAATGATTCCAGTCATCAACACAGAAACTTGGTCTAAGAGAATCTACTTTATTATCAAAGATAATCTAACACAGCACACAGGAACAAACTAAAACTAAATTCAACATAGGATGATGACAGAAAGATAGTCAGAATGAGATCGGAGTGAAAGAGAGAGGATAAGACATAACTATAACAGGGTGGATGATAGCGTGGTGATGTGAACCAAACTAAAGGGGGTCTAAGGGAAGTTTGAAGGGAAACTAAATTAGGTAAATTGTGGGTGATAATGCCAGATCAGCTATGACGCTTTCCAAGACACAGAGATTTCGGGTAGCTTACTTTTCAGCCGGTCTCCGGGGTAAGTACGAAAGCACGCTTTGGCGAGTTATCAGGAGGGGTCGCCGACCGGATACTCGCGGAGGATGCTGTTCGAAGTCTGCCGGATCCTGGTCCCGAATCTCAGATGTTGGAGGGTCGCGTCGTCGCTGGCTGGCTTTGTGAACTTCGGACCTGACGGTCGTGTTCAGCTTGGCCGGGCTTTGACGGCGTTGAAGCGCGTTAAGCGGTAATACAGCTCGAAGAGGGGCTTAGTGAATTACTCAGGCGTGAGTGATCCACAGGTGAGCTTCCAATAATTTAGTTGAAGTGCAGAACTTCAATTCTTAGCTGAAATTGTAGGAGAGGAATGCTATCTAACTGTATGAGCTAAGTCTTAAAGAAAAGGGAAAAGAAGTCTCTTCTGCTGCGGCAGGAGGGCACGGGCTTATCCACGGAGTCACGGGGATCTCCGCGTTCAGGAGTCAGAATTCATGTCAGGTGGAGGTAGGAGCAAGCGGAGCAAGAGAACGAGCGGCTTCGCGCCGTGGCTTTTGAAGCCTCACAGCTGCCGGAAGTAAGGGCGTGTCCTATGTTACTGTAAGATACGAGGTCACATCACCAGCTGACATAGAAACAATAGGCGAGACATCTGAGTCTCTCCACTAGAAGGAGGCATCAAAGCACACATGCAATAAACATGAACTCAAAGGGACACAGGAAGAAAATCATCACTATGTGCTCATCAAATTCAAGACAAGAAACATATTACAAAAGGAGTAAAACACACAACGATAAGGGGAATATCAGAAATGATCCATTAGAACATGTTACAGAGTTCAGCTTCCCAGAAATCATGCTTACACAGTCATGAACACATTTCTTCTCTTGCTTCCGTGATGAGAGGAAGAGGAGAAGAGGCAGGAGGTATGGTGAACATTTTGGCATGGAGGGTAGGTTGGATTGTCAGATTTTTATTAATTCATTGATTCCCAGTTTCTGAACCCATGCAGGGTTTTGGATCCTGTGGTTTGGAACAGAAAGCAGTCTCATGGTCTCCTGAGTTGCAGACTGACACCCTGGTGTGTCTCTGGTACTCAGCAAGGGGTCAGGAGGGGTGAAACCAGGTCCTCTTTGATATGTTAAGGGAAGGCAAATGTTGTGTGGGTGCAGACCCTAAGGTGTGATTACGGGTGTTATCTTTAGGTGAATTGTGGGGTTGTAACTCCACAATGGCGAGCAGATTGTTGTTCCAAGGGAATGACCATGTTTGATCATTCAAGCAAGGCGAAACCAGGGCTGAAGTCGCAGGGCATGGTGAGGTGGGGGTCGACTGACCTACCCTCACCCTACAGTCCCCCCCCCACGGCTGGATGCAGGCGGATGGCGGAATCCCAAGCCGTAGCAGGTGATGTCCTTCGTCGAAGCGTTGAGGTTCGCCGGCTGTGGATGGTCAGCGTCATAGCATCTGGCAGTTAAACAGTTTAGGGGCAGCTATAGGCATGCATCTATACTGAATCGGGGTAATCTTAATCTAGGGCCTTAGAGGAGAGGTTATCATTTTCCGTTAGTTGTGAAGGAAAGATGGAAAGAAGGAAAAGGAAAGGCAGTCATTTGTCTTACTCTTCAAGAGTTAGTTAACTCAAGCTAGGAGCAGGGAACAGGTTGATACCCCTATCACCTGTAGTCTCCTCAACTTCATCTATCTTGGCTGGTCTACTCTTATCTGGGATTCTCTGTCTTACTATCTTAGCCATGTGTACTTGCATTTGTCCACCTTGCTCTGAAGGAGGCGGAGGCACCGGATGCAAAATACAGTGATCTAAGTTAAGGAGCACTAGGTAGGGAGGTATCCGTCCCGTAGCTAGGCTATCTACAGAAGAACTTATTTCAAGGAGCATGTCGGACATGAGCAAGTTTACTAGCTGTGTGTGTGCATAGTCAACCGCAACAACTGAAAGAGTATCTACAGCCCGGATGGTTTTGTTCAGAGCTTGACTATGGGTGTTAAGGATTACCACTGTTCCTTTACCAGTTTGGCCTATGGTTTGGAGCTTGCGTTGTTGATTTAAAAATCTGCGTCCTAAGCTCGGGTATTTCTACTTGCATTTCCCCAACATGACGCTTCACGGCGGTCATGCTGATGGAATTATAAGGAGAAAGTCCCAGGCTGAAGACAGAACCTACTACTGAGAACCTTTGAGATCTGGTTTTACAGTCTGCAGTTAGTTATCAGTAGCCCAGGTCGGTATTTTAAAATGATACCTGAGTCAGGACCTGGTGAAACACTGTCGGCTTGGGCCGTGATGGCTATCGCTACGAGTGTCAGAAGAGTGTAGATCCACGTCATTCTGAAGAAAGGAGCAACAATCAATGTAATTGCTGAGGCAAAGAAATCACAACCCCCCCCCTTATGTCAAAATGATTATTGACTAATTTGTTTAGCCGTCAAGTTTTGTAGCTCGTGCTTTTGTGTGCTGGAGCTAAGGTACTGTATTTGGGACCGCAGTGTCCCCGTCAATTCCCATGGGGGTTTTGGTTGTGGAGGGTCATTTCTTGGCATCTCGTCTGTTTGGACATCTTCGATGCACCTTTTGCATGCTGCTAAACCGGTGCTGAGTGGTGTTTTGTTGTTGTATGCCACTGCCCGTTTATCTTTGTCTTGGAGGGCATCGGCATCTGCTAGCACTTGTGCCGCGAAGTCTGATTTGGGTTTAGTGTCAGCTTCAGTCACCCCCCCCATGTCATGGGTTAGTGGTGTCGGAACGTCAGTGGGGTTCGTGCCCAGTGTTAGTACTGGGTCTGAGGGAAATCGGAAGGTTTCCTTTACAAGTTGCAGACTGGGGTCAGATCGTGCCAGGGTCTCGTTAAGGTGGATACCATTAACGATTGTGTGACAGTGTTTGAATCCTTTGGGAGGTTTGGTAAGCGCGCAGAGGAACGACTCTTTTTGAGCAAAGCTACTTTTAGTCGGTTCGGTTGTTTGCGCGGGAGCATCAAGCATTTCAATTATGGGTTCACTTGTGGCTGTCATGGTCGACTGAACCTGCACAGTGTAGCCATGAGCCTCGGTGTGGGTGGCGGACGGAACCGGTAAGGGTCGTTGAACTTGTGCCCAAATCTTCAATTGCTTGAAGTCGATGAGCGGCTCGAAACGATCCAGAAAATCTTTGCCTATCAGCAACGGGATATCTTCAAGTGCCGACACGTACACAGGGTGAACAAGGCTCATAGGTCCCACTGTGAAGTGGATCAGGGCCATGGAAGTCAGAGTGACGCCTTTGGACGAGTATGGTTGAAGGTCTAGCGAGCAGGGTCGAAGTTCCAGGGTTCGTTTGGACCGTTGTACGACCGTTCTCAGCCTGTCGAAGAGGGATTGGGACATTAAGGTGATGTCTGCTGCAGTGTCTAGGAGAGCTTCGTGAGCTACACTGTCTTCTAGGGTGGCTGACACGTACAACTTGCGAGCGA
Source organism: Chaunax sp. Z400 (assembly GCA_037577475.1). Classification (NCBI taxonomy): domain Eukaryota; kingdom Metazoa; phylum Chordata; class Actinopteri; order Lophiiformes; family Chaunacidae; genus Chaunax; species Chaunax sp. Z400. Next base: position 20,173,164 of record CM075187.1, on the reverse strand, counting down.
CTCCCTTGGCTTTTAGATGGGCTAAGAATTGTCGTACAGGTGGGTCCCCCTGAAAGCTTCCGTTATCGCGGCGTTGGGTCATTTTGTCAGACTCTAACTGTACTCCCATGATTGCGGTCGCAGCCGGATCTTCGGGTTCGCTTTCACTAGTAGGATCCGAATCTGGGGTTGCTGTTGCATTTTGATCTATCGCGGCGGACGAGACAATGTGGTTCGGTTCGCAGGGTGGTTGTTCCTGGATCCTAGTTTGTGGGTCTGTCTCACCGTTCAGTTCATACTCTTTTTGGGTGGAAGTTAAAGCGAACAGATCAGCTTTCTTAGTTTTTGACGTTTGCTCTCTTTTAAAAGTGGCGATAAGGCTTTTGATGGCGCTCATTTCTTCCTGACTGAGCTCGCTTGAGTTGGTTTTAGTTTTGCTGCTTAGCTTTGTAGGTTTACCGTCAGGGCCGTCATGTTCCTCGTCAGAGGTGTTTGGATACAGGGCGTTTCGGTTAGGCCTATCACGGTCAAACGAGGGTCTCGCGTCTCGGCGGTGACTGTCTCCATAACTGGGGTTTGAGCGGTGTTCCCACTGATTGGAATGCGACCTATTTGAACGCTGGTCGGAGAAGCGCGGGCGTGTGTCAAATCTAGACTGCGTCTGATTCCTGTTAGCCCAAGGTGGCGGTGTCGCGCGCTGGTCTCTTCTCTCATAGAATGAGTCCCGTGGAGGGCCCGACTTGTGGGCCAAGACAAGTGGGTCCCCAGTGGCGGCCCCTTCAAGATCCAAAGATGAAGGTTGAGCGTTTAGGCTCAAGACATTGGGTCCCGGTTGTTTGCTTAAAGCCTGGTGTTGGCTGTCGAAAGCCTTTAAAGCAAGATCTCGGAGTGCCCGTGTAGTGTGGGTGCGTGGGCATGCGATGAGGCGAAGCTGGTGTTTGAGAGTAGGGTGAAGGTTCTCAAGGAAAAGCGCTCGGAAGTTGACGTCTTCTTCCATACCAGGTTCGTTCCTCAAGCCGAAGAATGCGTTTCGCAAGCGCTGATAATATTCTTCGGGACTTTCTTGACGTTGTTGATGAATTTTCAAAGCGGCGGAGAGACCGGTGTTTCTAAGAGTGTAGGAGAACTCTTCCCTCAATGCGCGTGAAAGGCGTTCATAATCGTTGCGCGTCTCAGGGAGTTGTCGTTCTATGAACAAGCTCACTTCAATGCTAGATGTTCCTCTGATCACATAGATCCTATCTTCTACGGTGACGTTTTGTACGTTTCTTAGGTAGAAGTCGATATCACTGAGATAGTGTTGGATGTGATACGAGTTGCCTGGTTTCGGGGTGAAACGAGTTATGTTTCGCGCGATTTTGTCTAGGTCTCTCTCAGACGGGCCTCGTGCAGGAGGGGTCTCGTACCGCGCGTCAGTGTTGGGAGGTGCTGCGGCTGTTGTGCCGAGCGTACTAACAGGCTGGCCTGTACTGTGTTCTAGCCTCCTGGCTTCGGGTGGCTGTAGTGCGGCGAATTGGGCTTGTAGGACCCTCAGTTCGCCTTTAGCGACCGCTAAAGCCATGGCGTCTTCCTGTCGCGCACGGTATGTAGCTTGCAGTTCTCGGTCGGAGTCAACGTACTTTTGGTGGAGGAAACCGACTCGGTCTTGAAGCGCTCTTCGGTTTCCTTCGTGCTCGGCGACCAGGGTTTGCGTTTCCCTGAGTTGTTGGGTGAGGTGTTCTACCTTTCGTTCAGACTCAACGAGTTTTGCTTTTGTGTCTCTGAGTTGAGACTCCGAGGCAGTTAGCTCGGTGCTAACGCGCTCGAGGGTTTCGCTAAGCTGGGGGTCTGGTAGTCTTACTGTCACCTCCTCTTCTGTGTTATTTCTCCCTGTGTCGGCGGATCCCGACTCAGTGTCGGCGATGGCATCTTCTAAATCCCTAATTTTTCTCTCAGCTGCCTGTAGGGATTGGTTACTGGTCTCTAACTGTTCTCTTAAGGAGTTGATTTCCCCCTGTTGTTGTCTTAATTCTACCAAGTTCTCTCCTAAAAAGCGGTTTAGGTGTCGAGCCTGGGCAGACAGAAGGACGGTCAATCGTGTTAGAGTGGGCGACTTTTCTTTAGATGGGAATGCAGCGGTGAGGGCTTTACACACTACATCCACTATTTCTTGCTCTATGGGCAGGATTTGTAGGCCTTTAAGTCGCTCAATGTGCTCGGAGGCAGCATTGCCAGTTAGTTCATTTATCGCTTCATCAATATGTTCGAGAGGGTTGTCAACGTAGCCGGCGGCGTTGCTGTTAGCGTCAGACATGGTGGCAGCGTTTGAGTTAGCACTGGGTGCACTATTGAGTCTGGCACTCTCCAAAGTTCTATCGTCTTCGTTCCCGCTAACTGCCGCTATCGCCTGGCTCTCAAGCACTGCTATTCTCTCTATAGCGTGGCTATACTATCCTTTGTGTTGCTGTTGGAGGGTACGCAATGCTAAAGCCCAGCAATCACCAACACTGCACATTCACGGAGCTGAGAGTTCACAGTAACCTACACTTCCTGGATAGAAACCACTGTTTAACAACAGCTAAAGTTAACACTTGCGTGTAAAAAGGAATCCAGGAAGCACAACTTTATCATTAAGCAATGACAAGAGGCATAAGACTTTAAAGTCTTACAACAAGTCAATGTATCATTAACTCTCACTAGCTAGTTACAATAATTTTAGCCTTAAAGGAAATCATCACAATGTTTCTCACTGTGAAGGGTAGTTGAAGCACCGTAGTGTCCCAATGCCTTAGGCAAAACAGCTTCTATGAGCTATGGCTAATGGCTAGCAAGGCTAAAGGCTAAAGGCTAACTAGCTTCTATTTATCTTAGCAACGGCACAACGGTCAAGTATCCTGGATTATTTCTTGAGTACCACAGGAAAACACCACAGAAGCGTCGCTAAGTTTTTCAGTTATTTGTCTGCTATGCTAACTCTTTTTAGCATCAGACTATTTCAAAAAGGAACATCAACACCGTTGCTGTATTACAGCAAAGGTTCAAAGCATCAGCCTATTTCTGTTAGGCTTGCGCAGCTTAAGCTAAAGGCTAAAGCTTAAGCCAATATATTCAACACGGTCAGAACTCAAATAGCTTCACCAGGGGGAGCTATTACTCAAACCGCCATTTTGGAAAAAGGGGGGTATGATTACGCAATGACGACACGTGCGGACGTCACTAGGCTCCACCTACTGTATGGCTCGCGCTGACTCTGTGTTTTCTCCTCAGACAGCGCTGGGAGAGCAGAGGAAGCACATCAACAGTTTCTCAACAAAGTTTATCAGCACACAATTTTTGGTTCCACGATCGACACGTGGCTACCCTAAGCACTTTGCTACGCAACTTTCTGACTTTTAAGCAACTGAACAAAATCTTCGCTCGGTGACGGTACTACTTGGGTTGCAATCTTGCAACCAAAACACGCTTTATCTTTAAGCGTTATAATAAACCCTTACACTGATTTACTCAGCCTGTCCTAGCGGTTAGGAAGCTCATCTAACTTAGAACAAAAAGGGGGGATACCAGTGTGTCTCTGCTGGAAACTCGCAGCCAGAGAGTCTTTGTATCCGGCTCAATATAGATACGGGATTTCTTCGCCGTATCTGGGGAGCCCGGGCCTTACAAATTATTTAAACTAATACATGTACCGAATTTTACGTAGCGCTGATTCTCACAGTTTCCTCACAAGTATACTCATCGGTATAGTTGGGTATGCACACACATCTGTTTTCCACTCGGCGGTGGCAGGAATTTCGCGCAGCGGCGAACAAGGAAAGAGGAAGAAAGTTGCTCAAAGAAAGAAAGGAGGAAAGTTGCTCAAGTCCTAATGCTACTCCATGACAAGTTCTGCTCGTGTTAATCAAGAGTTTGTTCAAACAAAAGACTAAATTTCGCTGTGTTTTTGACTAGGAACCTTAGTGTGAACCTAGGCCTCACGCGTCGGGCACCAAAATAAGCTGTAGGGTTAAAAGGGGTTAACGATAATAATTATGATCGAGATGATCATATATTAATTATCGTATTATAAAGCTATTAATTAATCAGGTAGGGTTATGAAAGAATACCTCGAGGAGCACCACCTTCCTAAAGCTATATCCTTAAGGTCGGAAGGATTCCTTAAGAAAGCTGTAAATATAACCCAGATTAATTAATTACTAAATAATGGCGTTCAATCAGTCTCAAATGAAGGAAGTCAAGTCCTCTATCGCAAGAACTAATGATTCCAGTCATCAACACAGAAACTTGGTCTAAGAGAATCTACTTTATTATCAAAGATAATCTAACACAGCACACAGGAACAAACTAAAACTAAATTCAACATAGGATGATGACAGAAAGATAGTCAGAATGAGATCGGAGTGAAAGAGAGAGGATAAGACATAACTATAACAGGGTGGATGATAGCGTGGTGATGTGAACCAAACTAAAGGGGGTCTAAGGGAAGTTTGAAGGGAAACTAAATTAGGTAAATTGTGGGTGATAATGCCAGATCAGCTATGACGCTTTCCAAGACACAGAGATTTCGGGTAGCTTACTTTTCAGCCGGTCTCCGGGGTAAGTACGAAAGCACGCTTTGGCGAGTTATCAGGAGGGGTCGCCGACCGGATACTCGCGGAGGATGCTGTTCGAAGTCTGCCGGATCCTGGTCCCGAATCTCAGATGTTGGAGGGTCGCGTCGTCGCTGGCTGGCTTTGTGAACTTCGGACCTGACGGTCGTGTTCAGCTTGGCCGGGCTTTGACGGCGTTGAAGCGCGTTAAGCGGTAATACAGCTCGAAGAGGGGCTTAGTGAATTACTCAGGCGTGAGTGATCCACAGGTGAGCTTCCAATAATTTAGTTGAAGTGCAGAACTTCAATTCTTAGCTGAAATTGTAGGAGAGGAATGCTATCTAACTGTATGAGCTAAGTCTTAAAGAAAAGGGAAAAGAAGTCTCTTCTGCTGCGGCAGGAGGGCACGGGCTTATCCACGGAGTCACGGGGATCTCCGCGTTCAGGAGTCAGAATTCATGTCAGGTGGAGGTAGGAGCAAGCGGAGCAAGAGAACGAGCGGCTTCGCGCCGTGGCTTTTGAAGCCTCACAGCTGCCGGAAGTAAGGGCGTGTCCTATGTTACTGTAAGATACGAGGTCACATCACCAGCTGACATAGAAACAATAGGCGAGACATCTGAGTCTCTCCACTAGAAGGAGGCATCAAAGCACACATGCAATAAACATGAACTCAAAGGGACACAGGAAGAAAATCATCACTATGTGCTCATCAAATTCAAGACAAGAAACATATTACAAAAGGAGTAAAACACACAACGATAAGGGGAATATCAGAAATGATCCATTAGAACATGTTACAGAGTTCAGCTTCCCAGAAATCATGCTTACACAGTCATGAACACATTTCTTCTCTTGCTTCCGTGATGAGAGGAAGAGGAGAAGAGGCAGGAGGTATGGTGAACATTTTGGCATGGAGGGTAGGTTGGATTGTCAGATTTTTATTAATTCATTGATTCCCAGTTTCTGAACCCATGCAGGGTTTTGGATCCTGTGGTTTGGAACAGAAAGCAGTCTCATGGTCTCCTGAGTTGCAGACTGACACCCTGGTGTGTCTCTGGTACTCAGCAAGGGGTCAGGAGGGGTGAAACCAGGTCCTCTTTGATATGTTAAGGGAAGGCAAATGTTGTGTGGGTGCAGACCCTAAGGTGTGATTACGGGTGTTATCTTTAGGTGAATTGTGGGGTTGTAACTCCACAATGGCGAGCAGATTGTTGTTCCAAGGGAATGACCATGTTTGATCATTCAAGCAAGGCGAAACCAGGGCTGAAGTCGCAGGGCATGGTGAGGTGGGGGTCGACTGACCTACCCTCACCCTACAGGTACTATGCAGTGGAAATGGGGCTTTAGACCTTTTCTTTATATCATAATGAAAATGTGGGAATCCAATGACAAATGTTTAACTTTTTTTTGTAAATGCAGACATGATGGATTTTAGGCTATGACGTGTGTGATGTAGCATTTAATACAAGGACCACAGCTACATCTAAGATAAGTAAAAACATGCGTATTACTTTCAGTGATGATTGAAAGTAATACGTCAATAAGTCATTTTTGTTTTCATTATGAGATGAAATTCTCTCAGAACATGTAACATTACACGTGTAAAAACTATAAGATATACAAGCAGTATTTTAGATAGATGTATCGCAGCACATAATGTAAGATTATAATCCTCCAGATTTTTTGGGTTTAACAAGTTGAACCCTCACCTACCACGGTCAGCATCTGTTGAGGCAGATGGTAAAAGTCGACCTCAGCAGGATTGGAAATAGCTTCAAGTTAATCTGTATTTCACAACTTGGTTTGATGTATTATGTCACACATTTTAAGGACCGAACCGAAACCCTTCTTGTGAATTCCGGTGGAATCAGATGTAGTTCGTGTGCCTGCGTGAAACCATCTCAGAACCCGTTGCTGTCTGCAGTTGAAGCATTTATCCTCTCAGGGTGGATTTGCATTTCGTGTGTTTGGCTGAAGTGGCAGATTTCTGTGTGCGAGGTTTTGTTCCCTTCAGTCCCGTGTGGTCAAGAGGGTTCAGGGATTGTGAGATTTGCTTTGTAGAATTCATTTCTTAGGAACAAGCATTTTAAAACAAATGCAGCAGCTTAAGAAAACGAGCCCTGTAACTGCACTCCAGTTTGCTCATATTCTTTTTTAAGCAGGGGAAAAAAAACTTGTGGGAGTTCTTCCATCCTGCATCTGATTCTTGTCACACTCTTATATTTTGGAAAATGTGACCTTGTTTATCGTCTAATGGGATTTCTGGTAGTTTGGAAGAGTTCTAGTGATGCCCCAAAGGCTGCTTTCTAAAGCATTGATGCAATTTTATTTTTTAAATGTTACTTTTGGATTTTGCTGTCAGACTCTTTACAGACCGTGTGACAAGCATCCTCCTGCTCTCGATGTTTTGTTTTTGGAGCAGAATAAAACAGCGCTGATAGAGAAAAACAGAGCCAAATTAAAAATAGACTGTGGGAAACCGATAAGCCAGCAAGACATGAAGTCGTCCCTTCTTGCCAGTGGTAAAGTTGATGGCTGAGCCACAGTAAAGCACAGATATGACACTCGGCTCTTGTCACATGGAGCAACCCCCCCCCCCGCACTAAACACTGAGGAGAGGACTTGTTGACTCTGCAGAGACCGACCAAGTTCCATTTCACAGCTAAAGATCACATGATCAGGGGCTCGGGGGCTGATTGCGTGTGCAGACTTCACCTCAAACTATGAATAGATTGATTATTGGCCTCGTCAATTCTGTCTTTTTTGTGTACGATTGACAATAAAATAGATTAATTTTAAAAAGATTTCTGATAATACCGAGAATATACATGTATTAGTATTTGTGTTTTGTATAAGTAATATGAATCTGCAAAGTAACTAGCAACTAAAGTTATTAGAGTAGTGGAGTAAAAAGTACATTTGTGGAGTCGAGTGAAGTATAGTAACATAACATTGAAGTACTCAAGTAAAGTACAAGTACCTCAATTGTATAGTAGTTGAGTAAATTGTACTTAGTCACTGGTTATTCTGTCTGCAGTATATCAGTTCCAAATATTGGTAATCAGTCTCCTTGATTGCTAATAATCAGTATTGGTATCTTCCCTGAAAAAAACAAACATATCGGTCTATCCCTACTTTAAACTGTGACTTCAACACCAGTGACAAGAGAATGGAGCAAAGAAAAGAAGAACAACCCTCCTTTTGTCTTGAGGTTGCTGTTCTGGAATCGGTTCCAAACAAAACTTTTATAATCGGAAATAAAACTCTTACAGTTTTGACAGATGCTGACAGCGCGGGGACGGTTTAAAATGGTCCCTTGAGCCTCTGCGGTGGTGTTGGTGGCTGTGGTCTGCAGAGGAGGCAGAATTAGCTCAGTGTCCCTCAACAGCAGCCACGAACGTATCTGCCACACGCATTTGCAATGGAAAAAGCAAAGACGATTGAGGCCCGTCCGAGCCAGCAGAGGATAAGGTGAACGGAGGTGAGAGAGGGCTGTCATCACCCACTGTGACGGCTTCACTGCTCTGTTTACGTCACACCATGTGTGACTCAGTGGCACGCAGGCAGCAGGGTATTTTTTAAATCTTCTGTGTTCATCACAGCTACATGATTCATTTTATGGTGTGGATTTCTTTAATTAATTAATTTAATGTTTCTTTCTTCAACACACGCTGCTGTATTCATCGAAAAACGGACTCTTGCAGGTTTCAAGAGTGCAAAATGCTTAAGGGCTGGAACACGCCTTGCAGGCTACAGGTTGGAAAAGTGTTGCTTGAAGACTTTTGTCTGGGACCGTCATCCTGCCGGGAACTGCAGGAATAGTCGTTGAGATTTTGCCTCACACACCTTTCTCTGTGTTGGTCGGCAGAGACATTTATATGCATCATAATTCCAGCCTCATGAAGAGGGAAATGCATTAAACCTGTTAAATAATCCTCAAGGACACACAAACTGCACTCAAACCTCTACAGGGTTCCTTTTACATAACTTATTCCTCCATGCATTTGGTATTCAACATGTACTCGTTTGAGGTTGACTCGGATGTTGGGAATCATCCAATCAGAGCTCAGTATTGTAAGTAGCTGTGTGTGTGTACAGTTTACACAATATCCTACTAAATAGTGCTTTTTACTGACAGATCTGAGTCTCATCAGTGAGAAATGCTCGTCTTCAGTTCTATCTGCAAATACACTGAATATCTGTAACACTACATGTTATCAATGGAGTTTGACGTCGTGAGTTCGCAGCAGTGAAATAATGGAAGGTGACTCTAATGAAATTTTATTTAGATTTTATGTAAGGCAGTTAACTTTATTGAAAACACAATTTTATATTTTTTTTCCCATCAACACTCCACCTATATTTTGACTCTAAAGTACCAACACCTTTTTTTTTTTTACCTGATTTTCTAACAAACATTAGAAAGAAATGTTCGCCCTCAGGGGTACGTGTTGGTAAGACACTAGAAGTCTTGAGTTTTCAGCTCTTATACAACGATTTCGTCAGGAGGAAATGAGAGCAATTCAGCCTCAGTTCTCAAAAAAACAAGAACAGGATCTCTGTCATCATTGAAGGTCACGTGGCGGCTGGTGACGAGACTCGCTCCCTGATGTTTATGCTCAGACTTCAGCGCCTCTCCGAGTCTCACTTTATTTCTTACCTCCAGCAAAACGTGTGGGAACTTTGATAAGGTTGAGGAACAAGTATGCACAGCAGTTACTGGGAGAAAAGCACCCCAGGGCGTCAGTGGCTGACATTCTTGTATTCAGCAGTGTGGTGTGTATTGTTTACTGACAAGGTTCTCTTTTTTTCTCTCTCTCTCTTGTTTCAGTCATTTCAAGGCAGTCAAGGAAGAGCCTATCTGTTTAATTCAGTGTAAGTATGAGACTTATTTTTTACCGCAGAGGAAAACTTTTGCATTTGGTTTGTTCAGGCGCACACACTGTAATTTACAAGTGATCTGGAGCTTGTAAAGAAAAGTTGCATGGACTCACCAGATGCGTACATGTTGAGTTATGAGCTGTGTTCACACTGAGCACGTTTCTATTAAACCAGAGTTCATAGCAACAGGTACATCAGGAAGGGGCATGACCACTTTGACTGGCCACCAAAAAAGGAAAAAAAAAATCAACATGGGTGAAGTTTCCACCACTGTAAAATGTTGTGAAAATGACATCACCCATAGCCATGTTCAATTACCCGTCAGATTCACTTGGCAGCTTCTTGAAATCCGCCAATAAAATACCAGCATTTTGATGGTCTTGCTCAAGGACACTTCATCATGTGGACAGCAGGAGCTGGAATCTAGCCACTAAGTTTGCTGGTGGGAAGCCAGTGAGTGATCCTCATAGCTGCATTAATGACTGCTACCGGTTCGTCAGAGCACTTAGCATATGGAACTAAAGAGGACAGGTTGCACACCTCCCAGTTTATACGTAGTTATTATGCCATGCTTTGGGAATTGATCATTCAGAATTTGAAGAAATTAGTAAAGAAGCTAAAAAAATGGATAAAATATAGTTTAAAAAAAGAAAGAATAAAGCTCCCTTCTGCTAAGACTAATGACATGAATAGCATTATTAGTAATGGCACTGTACTATCTCCGTTTAAGGAGACTTTGCCCCAATACAGATGCTTAAAGAATGTTAAGAAAAAGAATGTTTAATCTTGATGAAAGTATTATTAAAGTGCAAGAAAATAACCAAAATTGATCAACCTTGATGTATGAGAAACCTCACATAAGGAGAAAGAGAGTAATAACCACACCGACATGTCGTAGTCTGACGACGTAAGCTGACAAGACCTTTTCTTTTAAACATCAGATCTGTGCTCATCCAGACCTCCGTGACCTTTCCTCCATCTCCTGTCTTCTTTCCAGGGTGAATGTCGGCTGTGGACCAGCGGAGGAGCGGGTACTCCTCACAGGTTTACATGCTGTGGCTGATATCTACTGTGAAAACTGTAAAACCACCCTGGGTTGGAAATATGTGAGTCAGTCGCTTCTTTAACTTTAACTTAAGCCCTTTTTATTTCCTCTCATAATGTTTCTCGTTGCACCACTTCACGCCCGCTGAGTTGTTGCGTAATTGTGTGGTCTCTGGGCTTCCAAGGGGACAAATTATGCTATTACAGGTCACAAGAACAAGTTTGCTCTTATTAAACATTGCTTGTTAAAGCCATAGCGACAGGTTGGGTTTTTTTTTTTTAGCTCACTGTTGTATTTAGGCACAGAGAGTGAGCTCTGCGGTCTCCTAGCGCTGAAGATAATTACAGTGCTGAAAGGTTGACTGCAGACTGGTACCTCTGAGAGTCTACAGTGATTAAATGTCAGGCCATTTTGAAGAGGCTTGTCCTGGTAATTGTCTTAAAAGACTATATAAGGGTGTAAAATAACTGAACAAAGCAGAAGACACTGACTCACTTAAAGCCGCTCCTTTAGTGACAAAAACAATTAGAGGCTCTCGGTGAGGCCCCTCAAGCAAAAATGAGTGGAGGTGGTTTACAAGGCAAAGCAGGCTGAGCAAATGTTCAACACACAGACCCACATCGACTTCCTGATTCTCCTGAAGCTCATCAGGACTGGGACATATGCTGGAAATCCTACACTTGAAGAGATGCCTTTCCAGATGGGACATTTAGACATTTGAAAGAGAGGGGTTTTTTTGGCACTGTGGTTCCACTGAAGAGTAAATGTACTCCAGTGTCTTTAGGAAAGCATTTTAGACACCTTTCATTCCTGACCTTGAACACATAAAAAAGACCGTCTTGCTGTAAATGTAAAAAAACACAAACCCATTCACTCTTACTACACAACCTTTTGTTAATGTCTAGTGGAAATCCCGGGAGGAAAAAAGGAATATAAAAACCATTTTACAACTCATTAAAAGTTTGGAATCAGTGGTTTGAACAAAAACTCTCAACAATAACAGTTTTGATATCTTTGAAAACTTCTGGATCTCCTCTAGAATGTTAAATCAACCTCTGTTAGTTTTTGAACCAGTGTTGATGTAATTTAAATAGTATTTGCCTAACTATTGTTGTCAGATTTTGACATTTGACAGTATTAGTCAGGAGACGTGGACCGGCGTTACGTTGTTCACCCTTTCCTGTGTGTCTGTTTTTCTTACAGGAGCACGCGTTTGAGAGCAGTCAAAAGTACAAAGAGGGAAAGTTCATCATCGAGCTGGCTCACATGATCAAGGACAATGGATGGGAGTGACGCTCCCGCTGCGCTCTGTCTTTTTCTGACCTTGGAATGCTCTTTATTGAACTGCGTGGAGCGTCGACCATCGACCACCCTGCCTCCTTTCCGACCCGACCCCGCCTCCTTTACGACAACCCTCCACGAACCTCTATCCCACCCCCTTCGCCTCCCTCACGTGCACACACCCACCTCCTCATCGTGAAACTGAACAGAACCAATGACATAACGAGGAAGCGGAGAAACTGTTGAGAAATCGTGTCACGGGAGTCCTGTCGTTACTATAAAGATTGTGTGTTCTCCAGAGCTTTTGGGTTCGATCCTGACCCGACTCACTCTCAACCCCCCCCCCCCCCCCCCCCCTACGCCCCCCCACCCCACCCCACCGAACCACGCTTACAAGTGATTGTGGTGACACGGCGACCACTATGTGAAAGGAGAAAGGACATTTCTTTGTTTGCTTTATTTCGCCCATCCAGCGAGATGAATGAATTTCATGATTTTTGTTATTATTATAATGTTATTTGCTATGTTATTAGTTAGAACTTCTGGGTTTGGTAAGGCTTTGGTTTGATGGCAGATGGATGTTACTGGTTAGCATTTTGTATCCCTGTCAAGTCTGTCATGATTGTTTTGTTTGTTTTTTTAGGCTTGTTGTATTCCTGTCCATAGCTGAGCATGTTTTTCTTTGCTAATGTCCAAATGAGCAATCAGGGACAGTTGTTGAGTGGAGGTGCAAGGGAGTCGTCACAAATATGTAGCAGATTTTCTTCTTTTCTTTTTTCAAAAAAAGTGGCAAATGATGGGATTGCAGTAGTGTGGGGTTTTTTTAAATTTTTTTTTACTCTTTCTTGTGAATTTTCTTTTACTCTCTCCTCTCCATCTGGTACTTTGCATCACCCAAAAAAACCATTTAAAGCAGCACCTAATATTTGTTTGACATAAATGGATTTATATACACACACACACATATATATATATATATGTATACACATATAGATATATAGATATTTAAATATTGGTAGTGTTTGGCTAAATGCGATTGTGGCTGGTCCCATTTTGCAACAGTGCTATAAGTGAAAAAGACATGAACATGAGCGGAAGTTGTTAGTAGACTGGGGAACCTTACATCTGCGTCCACATGTCATAAAACATTAGGGCAGACTGTATTACTCCATAATCTAGTAATGAAACGATTAAAGACAAACAACATATGAGTACATACAGTATATACATACTATAATTACATATCCATAAATACTATGAAAATGTTTGCAAACGTGTATACATGCATATGACTGTGTGTATATATGCATTGTGTGTGTGTGTGTGTGTGCATTACACAGTGGCATACTTGAACAATGCTCCTTCGTTTGCACTTTGCAGAGGCCTTTGGTTCATCTCAGTTTAGAGGCAAAAACGTCCCTCGTCTGTTTGTAATGGCCTTCTCACAGATGAACGACAGATTGTTGGAGATGGATAGGAAGTTTGAGTTGCATGGTATCGTTGTGTCCATTAAGACTAATGTGTTTAGCAGCTGTCTGTTAGATGCGTCTAGATAATTTGGTTTGATTTCTAAATTATTTTAACAAATTCTACTTTTCCTCTCAGTTTATGCTTGATTTTTATGGATACAAATGTTTAGTTTCTTTTTCTTTGCTGCTATCCTTGAAATCCCACCATTTCCTCCTGCTCTTGTTGCACTTTATGCTTATCCATCTCTCTCTCTCTCTCTCTCTCTCTCTCTCTCTCTCTCTCTCTCTCTCTCTCTCTCTCTCTGTCTCTCTCTCTTAGAGAATATAAATTATCTCTTTGTGGACGGCATCTGTGATTTGCCTCTAAGCTGTATGAATCTTGTGCCTCTTCAAAACATGAACGGCCTCCCCCCTTCTTTCTGTTGTGCAGTGCATAACTTCAAAAACCGTCATGTGAACCAATGTGTCTTCCCCCCCTTCTGGTTCTAAGTGGCCCTCAAAATAACGTTCACCAAAATCCTTATAGAGCTCTTCCCTTTTTTTTTTTTCTTTCCCCTGAATAACCGAAACTTGTTATACATACATGCATATATTTTCCATTTTTAGATTCAGAGGTGCAAAAACAGATGGATATTCAGTATATTATTTCTCAGAGAGGAAGAGGTTTGGTCAATGTGGGATGCCCAGGGCTAGCTTGACTTTTCATTGAAAGAAAAGATGCCAGCAGGTTAAGGTGGGGCAGGGTGGGAAGGAAGAGATATTAAAAAAAAAATCAGCAGTGATTGATTACTTTGCCGGCGAGGTCAGTCAGATCACATGACCTTTTATCCTAAAAACGATGACAATGCAAACCCTTATTATTTAGCAGTGATACCTACTTGAAAAATAAAGACATAAACAGCTGAGATATTGGCCCGTGTTACAGTTTTTGTACATAAAGTAACATATTTGAGGTTTTATACATATTTCTAATGGGTTAGTTGGTTTACTTCCCCAACTTGAAGCACTTTTGTTCACTGTACCTCTGGGTGTGAGTGTGTGTGTGTGTGTGTGTGTGTGTGTGAGTGCATTCGTGCATGTGTATTAGCCCACATGCATGCTTGCACACAAAAGTGAATGTTTAATTTCTTTTCCTGTTGACAATTTTTTTTTCTCTTTCTTTCCTTTCTTGGTTTGGAAATGTTTTTACTTGTCCTATTTTTTTCTTCTTCAGCTGCTTGGTTTTACTGTCTCTCCCAGAGATCTGTGAGGTCGAGAGCCAGGTTAGTTTGTTTGGAAGTGATTTATCCTGTTTTTCTTTCCTGTTAGCCTGTTTATTTAGCTTGTGTGGTGTGAGCCCGTTAGAGGGCCGGTGTTTAGGTCTCTACTGAGCCATGTAGACGATGAGGGCGAGCTGGAATCTCCCACCATGTCGCAGGGAGAGCCTTTACCAAGCCCCTTTCTCCACCATAGTCAGTGTCTCCTGTATAGAGGGCTTGCAGATGATGAAACGCACTCTATGGTGGCCATATTGGAGGTCCTCAGCTGGGCTGTGAATATCTGATTGTATTTCTTAAAAACTTATTAATTGTGCTGGTTTTGACCAAAAATGGGGTGTTAATTCCTGATATATTTGATTTACGTTGTTTTGATGATAGTTTGTAAGCTTCCTGAGCTTAGTTGCTTCATCCCATTTCTGAGGCTGCATCTTTTTGAAGTTTGTACTGCAAAACTCCTAACAGGTCAAACAATGCCTCTCCTAATTTAAAGAGTCCTCTAAATGCAGCCTTCTTTTGCCTGAATTTGCAGCACTTGGGGACTCACAATCAACTGCATACCCGTTGTGCGTCAGTACACTGTGACATTTGGGTTGCAGCTGAATTCAAATCAGATACGGCATTGAAACATAACTTGTCAACCTTTCAGTGTTGAGTTAATGGTGCATTCAAGTGCTCTTTGTAAAGTTGTCAAGTGTGGAAATGATGACCTCATTGATGATTAAGTTCCTGTGGTCATCAGAGCTGTTAAACTGCTGGCAAGTAAGCTACATTTCATGAACTCTGGTATCACAACTTGCCTAAGTTTACTATTTGGTTTTCACCACTCTGTCAGCCATTTCCTGGTGATAAACTTGAAAACTGCTGAAATTTGATCTTATCTCATGATCTTCCTCGGAAAATATAGTTGCCCAGTAAAAGAGGCATAGATGTCCAAATTTCAACTCTGCAACTCTACAACGACTGTGTAAGTCCATCTGCTGAGGCAGATTGTGTAAGCGCAAGGACGCCTGAATGTACCATTGGTTTTTATATCTGTGGGGTTAGATCCTCCTATCTTATCAGAAGAGGCCGTGCAGATCAGTCTGTTCTTCAGTTCCCGCGAAGGACACACTTTAAAGAGATGCATCCTTCGAGGGTTGCAACTCCTGAATTGGGATGCAGCTTTTATGTTTCTTTTCAGCCAGCCTTCAGTGTCTGGCGTGATGAAAATAACTGGCTGAAAATGTCAAAACCCAGCCCTCTATTTAGTTTAGTTTCTCCAAAATCATACAGCAAAGAAAATGACACTGGTAGCTAAATTTGGAGACAGACAAAATAAACATACCAGACCATTCGTGTCTGCTTAAAACATTTCTAAATACAGTAGTCCAACCATCCTTTTAATTGTCATATGCACACAGCCAGTCTACGGACCTGAAAGATGGCACCAGCAGTGGTTGCTGGGACATTTGTGACCTACTGCAGAGCCTCTATACTCTACCTTTGATAAGTCAAAGTTGAACCAACAAAAAGCAGTTGCCAGTGTCACCGTCTGTGTGTACCAAATAACCAGGTTCTATCGAATGCATCAGTGTCTTGTGTCAGTGGGCAAGAAGGAAGCCAGGGATCATGTCTGAGTGTCTCCTGGAGGTTTAAGTGCTATACCAAAATTCAAGAGGAGGAATCCTGTCCCTGATGACATTGTCTTTCTGTAGAATGTTTTGAACAGCGTCAAAGCAGCCTGGATGAAAAATGTAGATATTTGCTGCTGAAAACTGTTTACTTTTTATTGTTATTTTGTTTTATTGTGACACTGGCTGCCGTCTTTTTGAGCTCTGTTACCGTCTAAAATGTACCTGAAAGGATGTTGATCAGAGGCGCGATGGGTATACAGGGGAAAAGGCTGCACAAGTTCTTTTCTTTGGACTGTTAAACTACAGTTTAAGGTTTAAAGCATGTTGTATTTATAATGGCTATATGTTGTGCCTGTTTTATTATTATTATTATTTTTCCTAAATTTAAAAAACAAAACTATTATATGCTTTTTATTTGACTACATTGCTTTGCATTCTGTCTTAGTAAAGCCATGTCATGTCTGTTTTCACTCTAATGTAAACTATCAGATATCACAATAAATTTTCAATGGCATTAAGTCGTGGGATGTGTGAAATTGTCATTCATATGTAGGGATAAGACTAATATAGGGGATATTTTTATAGAGCAACTTTTTAAAAGGCATTAGAGAGTGAATTCTAAATATTTATGTGAAGACATTAATATTTCACGTTGAGAAGAATGTGTTTCATATCTGTCAAACTTCTGTCTGTGGTTCAGATAAAGAGAAGCAAGTATGGGCCACAAGTCTGAAGAAGTGTACCCGTATTTTATTTTTTATTTTTGTCTTATCGTTTGTTACATAATTAGTTCAAGAAAAGGTTAGCAGTATGTTGAGATATCTAGTATATCTAAAATATTTGATGCCAATTCCAAGACAGCAACATTTTCATATGTAACATATTCTTGCACAAGAATTTGCAAACACTTTGAAAAAGATTAATATCTTAAGGCCATTCTGAGGATTATGCAGCCGTTCTGATATGGGTTTTTTTCATTTATTTTGTGTTTCCTGTAACATATAAATGTTTCAGTCAAAGCATGTCAGTATGCATGTAAATATATACCTATTACACAATTTGATTTTATCTGGTTTCGTCTAGTAACATATGGATTGTGTATGTGTAGAGGATTTTATTTTGCAAAGTGAAATGAGCACATATTGATAGTCAGAAGAACATTACATAGCAAAATGAGTAAACAAGAACAGCAAGTTGCCGGAATACTGAAAAAGGGAACTTCTGTTGAGGTCTTCTGTTGGGAAGTCTGTTGAGGTTGTGTGTGAATCAGGGGTGAAATAACTTTGACAGTTTACCACAGAGACTGAACTTTTAATATTTCAGGCCTTGCAGAAAATATGTCAGTAAATGCCCTTGCAAATATAAAACAAGTACTGAAGCATGAAATTCACTGGTTACCCTGATGTGTGAGTCTCAGACAGAAAGTGGACAGAGTCAGGCTGGCAGACTGTCTAGTATTTAGTTTAAAACTGAGAGACCTGCAGTTTTCTACAAATGGTGTTTTTCCTCTTTTTTTTGACTGAGCTAGAAGTCAGCTGTACTGTGGTTCTCTTTGACTTATTTGGATTAATGGTAAGAATAATGCTTTGATGACAATTTTTTTTTTTTTTACAATTAAAATATAGGCCTGGGCTTGCCATCATTTAAACTAGAAAATTTGTGTCCATGGACAAAGTGCCCCACTGCTGGAGAAACTCAATTTGGGCTGATGTTAATAGACGATAACCTCTATCATAGCAGAATAATAGCAGAATGGCATGAAAATCGAAAAGTTCAAATGTGCCTAAAAATGTGAAAATGAGCAATTTGAAGAAACCAATAATGAGATGCACACCTTTATGGCCTCTACAAAGCATGTGGGAAATTTCATTTAATTCTGTCCAGCATTTCTGAGGATATGTGGACAGACCATACCCAGTTATGGACAGACAAACGGACCTTACATGCCCTTATTTGCCAGGGGCATAAAAATGATCTTGATAACAATATAATACCTAAAGTTTGTACCAATGCCAGTACAAAATTTTTATTTTATATAATATATAATGCATCCTGCCCAAAGTCAGCTGGGACAGGATCCAATCTGCAATGTCAAAGGCAGGGCTATGTAAGAATTCTTAAACACTGTAAAATAGTTTACAAAACCCAATTGTAAACAACAATTTATAAAATAAATACTTAATATATTCTCATCTAAAAACTGGCATTCCTTAAGAGGAAATAGAAACAAGTAATAAAGAGTGTATATAAAGTTGAATGTTTATGTCTGTATCACGAGAAGAACTTTTCCTTTTTCATGTGTGTGGGATTAACAAACTGGATGGCTTTAGGGGTTAGCATGTTCCTTAAGCTTGCTTATCTTTCCATCTGCAGACTCCCTTGGTTCTTGCTTGCTTTGGAAGGTGTCCAGCTTCACACCTGCTTCTCCGCCTGCCTGAAGTCATTGGAGAAACATGCAGAAACGTGCAGAAACACACATGTGCTGCACCAGCAGATTCATCAGACTGACACACAGAATAATATCAAAATGTGAGCATCTTGCAAAAAAAAAGGCTGTCACACATAGAAATATTGTGTGACCATTAATATCTGTACAGAATTTCATGGTAATTCTCATGGTGACTTTCATGTGATAGTTTTTCTGGATATTTCAGTCTGGTCCATCCATAGACTCCAACCATAGCATGTCTGAATTGTTTTTCAGGTGCAGGATCAGAACAAAAACTGAAGGCAAAAGAACAGCAGGCTCTCCCACTGAATATTTAATTAAATAAAGCAATGTTCCTGATAACAATTTTCATTACTGTGAGTAAAAAGGTTGTGTCAGACAAATCGGAAACTAAACTAAAACTAAAACTATCAGGACTGAATGATACCTTTAGTGACACAGTTGCTGTTCTTTTTGGTGATTTGGATGCAGTGACTCTTGAACAGGTGTCACTGTAACTAAGTTAGACGGATTTGTTTTCATGGACGCAAACATGTTTACAGCTCTGAGCCTAAAATGTTAAAATCATGCCACATCTACTCATTTATTTCAAGCTCTGTCAGAAAACTGGAAATGATGCCATTTGTAACGTGATCACATGACCTGCTGTAGAACAACTAATTAGATTAACAGAGTGCACTTCTGTTGAATGGGAAGGAGTTACCATGGATGAGCATATGGTTTGTTGTACTTCCTATCCATCTCCTTACTTGTGATTCTGATGTCCACGCAGGTTTGTTGTGTTTTGTGTGCAGTCTGTCGGCCTCTGATTTATCTCACACTCCCTGCCTTGTTCTTAAAGCTGCATCATGCTATGTTTTCACATGAACACAGTACATTAACAGCATGCTTTATATCTTATCAGTCCATATTCTTTTCCTGTGACCATACCTTGATAACCTTTAAACGTTTAGGTTTAACATGCACCCGGCAAGATCAGCTCGACAACACAATAACCCCTCATTTCCATTTATATAAGAGCATTCAGCTCCTGTTCTGGCCCTATAGACATAATTACTTAACATTTATTTTGAAATGATGCCACTTCAAGGCAGGAGTCTCATAAAGGCTGGGAATGTAATCCTTGGAAATAGCTAATAATAAGTAATTGGCTCAAATAGTTTCCACGTTTTTGAGCATTACTCAGAAAACCCTTGTGACTGTTAAAACGCATTTTACAAACCTTTAATTAGCCTTTTTGATGTCGAAATAAAACCAGAAATACATTTTAAAAATCTTCCAGTAGAAAATCAAAGCACGTTTGTTTGAGTTTATACGCTTTACATGGTCATAGACTTATAGTTGCACACAAACACATTTTCATGCCTACATGTAGACGATTCGTTCTTCTTTTCAGTTTTCTAATCAATCGACCATTTTGGTGCCTTTCAGCTCGTTGTTTTGGGATCACAGCTCACAACCTCACTTGCTTTGATTCACTCTAACCACTCTCAGCTGTGTTATTTTTTGACAGACAGCCTGTAAACCCGCTATACATCACCTGTCCAGCTTTTTACAGAAGACAGTTGTGTTTGGCAACTTACAGAACATGCTGTATTTAGCATCTACAGAGCCAGGTATTTGTCTCAGAGGTTAGTGGAGACAAAACAAAGCTGAGAGGAGAGTGTGAGAGTGAGAGTGAAAAGAAGATATTACGCTTTGGACGATCATTCAGGTTAGAAACGACTGAGTGTGGACATGAGTGAGATCAATCTACTTGGCAGATGCTTTTATTAAGTGCACCTTGTGCTACTTTTAGTGCATACATATTTCAGAGCGGCAGGCCACAGGATGAATCAAATCTAATCTTTATCTTGTTAGGACCCAGTCCTGCATACACACAGAGAGAGAGAGAGAGAGAGAGAGAGAGAGCAGGGTGAGAAGTAGTGGGTCTGTTGTTGTTGTTGTTGTTGTTGTGATGGCTCCATATAGACAGGATGTAGTGGTGTTAGCTGTTTATGTCGGCACATATTATTCTCATGCTCACAGCCCTCATGTCTCCTGACCTATTTCTCTGCAGGGCCTGGTCACACAGTTCAAGCTCTTCAAAAACAAGGGTCTGTCCTCACACAGTTCAGCCATCCAGGGATTGGATGACCATATTATCTTTTCTCTTTTGTTCACACTCCATTAGCACAGACAGGCCCAGTGTATGAGACAGATGCAGATAAACAGTCAGGGTTTGGCTGTGAGGAAAACAAGACGTTAGATAAGCTGAGAGAGAGACAGGGGAGGATGAGCCCCTACTTGCCAGGTGGCCTACTTAAATTTAAAGTAATTTATACATAAAATATAATTTGGCTGCTCAGCATTGCCAGATGATTTAAAGTGCCTTGAAGACAACTCGTCGGACACGATCTGATCTGTGGTTATGGGCAACCAAAAACTGTGTTTAGGATTAGGAAAAAAATCTCTTTCAGTGCTTAAGATAATGTTTGATGTTAAATTTATGTGAATACAGACAGTGAGACAAAAAAAACAACTTGTTCCACACTTTTCGATATGCATTCACTCTGTACCTGCTACGACAAAAAGAGAACAATCAACTGCAGGACACCAATCAGCAGAATGTAAAAGCGTCATTTTCCCAGTAAAACAGACAATAATGAAACTGCCTTACATGCAGTTACTGTAACGACTATGGAATAGTGCTTTGGTAAACTCCGACTGCATCAAAAAGAGGAACACAATAATCTATTTCAACATAAATCTTCAATTAGATACTCAGACTGACTCTGTATGTCTTAAATTTCTTGGTTCCAAGCAAATGACAAAATAACTATGAGGTTCAAACCAATTTCATACTCTAATAGATAATGGATGTTTTTTCAGCCTTTATTTGCACAACTACTTCATAAAGCTTAACACTTTGCACCTATTAAAAATCTTGCAGGTGAAAATCCTAAGTAGTACACTGAACCCATTTCAGATTTGTTTCTTGAGCAGTGACTTCCTTCCTGAATGACTAGTAAAGCGGTGCTTTTTTTTTTTTTTGCTTAAACTTTATCAACTAAAGAAATCCAAATACAAAATACCTAGAGTGTTTGACTAACAGGTAATTTTACTGCACAAATGTTCTGGCAATACATCATACAATATTACACAATATTCATTCTGCATTGAGGTTTGACGAAGCTGTTGGTAGCAACTAAATATGTACCATGTATGCTTTAATTATAGTAAGGAAACAGGAGACTGCTGCTGTTTTGGCATGTTGTGAGGCCAATGACCCCCTTTGACTTGTTGCTTCTGCACTTCATTATCTGTTGCGTTACTTTTTTTTTTTAAAGTCTCTCTCCCTCCTGCTCACGCTCCCCCTCAGCTGGAAGTGGCTGCCCCAGGTTTCAGGCCTCGCAGCAGGCTCTCATGACTGGAAGCTTTAATGCTGCTGCTATTTCGAGCCTTCTGATGTCATCTGAAGGAGGGGCCGGCCCTCATCCCCGGAGCGGTGAGTCAGAGCCAGAGTGAGGGGGGGAGAGAGGGTGGGAGGGAGGATGAGAGAAGACTAAGTGAGGAAGAGGTACACAGCATCAAAACAATAATGGCAGTACAATGTTTGTTTTCCATGCTGTCATCTGGTGAATGGCAAAAGTGTGTATGCTGTAGAAAACAACAACACAAGTGACAACCAGCAAATGCATACTGGTGTAACTGGGGTGATGCTGGCCTTCAATTAAATAGTGGACCGTATATGAACAAGTAAGCTAATTAAAGGTCCTCCCTGACCACAGCTACAAAAACCAACCAAAGCTGCAGTTTTATTTATTAATCTAAATGTTTAAAAAAAAATATATTTAAGTATCATCTGAAACATACAAACAAATAATATTGAAATACATATTTTAATTCATTTGTAAAAGTATTAATTTAGGATGTTGTGTGTTTTTATTTTAAAATATTTTGGCCATATTTGTGATTTTATGATGTTTTATTTGAGCATTTCTTCATATTTCACGGTGTATAATTCTACATTTATACGGTCAAAACTTTTACAGCAACACAATTCAGGGAAAGACACTGAAAGCCTTGGGGCAAAACTCACACAATCATATTGGAGTAAAAAAACAAACAAAACAGAACTATATTTCATAGATTGCCGCTGGGTGAATATTTGCAGTGTATCAAATTTAATTTTCCAGGTATTTTTATCCAACGAAACAATCTTTAGTTTGTATTAGCCTCCAAATAACATTTGGTGTTATCATCATGGCCAGAAAAACAGACAGTGGGACTGAAGGAGATGTTGTTTTTCTCCTGTCTCCCTGAGTGATGTCATCCTCATTCAGACTCTGCCTACACAGAGTCGTGGCAGCACTCAGCATCTACTGTCGCCATGGCTACAGCGCCGCATCTGCCATACTCCCCTATGCCAAACCAACAGGCGCCATGGATGTCGCCATTGGTCTATGTGTCAGGATGACAGGCGCTTTGTCCAATGAGAGAGGACGTGGGTGATGTCATTGTAAGGACAGGACCGAAGCAGAGATGTGAATCCAAACGCAAAGTGTCAGAGATCTTCTGCTGATGCATCGACTTAACAAGGCAGGCTGTCACATTAGCTGTTATCTCTCTGAAAGGAACAGGTGAATGCAGAAATCAAGGCTCTGAGGTGATTTATAGCCGTCTGGAGCTGCTACCAGCCCTGTCTCAGCACTAATAGAACAAGTTCACCATTTAATATATAAACCACTAACTAAAAAATAAAACAATATAAGGTAAAGCTGCTCTTATCAATATTTTTGCACTGTGAACAGTGTCACAAACCCACACGGGACTCTTTAGTTCCCCTCACTTCCATGGGGCATTTAAGTTAAACAGCTACCTGCCCAGCACCAGACGGCTACAGACAATATTTACGAGTAGCAGATGAACATAGGAGAGCACTGAGCAGCTAAAGAGCCAGAGGAGCTGGTGGAGAGCAAACTAGGGTGAGAAACCAGAGTCTAAAGGAGAGATAACGTTGAAGTTATTTCATCAGGTGAACACAAACACAACTCTAAATGCTATCATGGCTTTAGAAATGTGTAAATTAATTCGCTGTTTGCTAACAAGTTCTTAAAAAGTAACTATATGTCAATACTGTGTTTACACCTTCTTTCTGCTGCTCCCAACAGGCTACAACCACTGTTCATACAGGCTGAAGAAGACATGTGACACTCCTTAGTGATTCACTCTATGTCCCTATTGGCAGATTTAGGTTATGCAGGAGTTGATTTGATTTTACCCTAACCAATCAGCATTAGTTTAGGAAGCCGCTGCTGGTATAGGAACCGCTGTTTTTTGACAATGACCAAAGAAATACGCAGACATCTGAGTTACGTTTGTCTAAAAGATCATTTACAACAGTGCTTACAGCTCTGTTTATGTTATCCACGAGGGTCTGGTACAGTACAAGCAGATGGCGCCTCCATTCTTGACGTCCTGACCACAGGAGCAAGCAAATCAAATGGCATCTACTGGTGATGTATAGAGATGGCTGCAGAGATCTTAGCAACCAGTGTAAGTATTTTATTGGGGAACATTGTGAGTGAGTGCACCTCTTTAAAAATCCATTTGTTTGTGGTCTTTTTATTCCTTTTGATTTTTATATACTGCTGCAGCTGCCCAATTTTCCCGCTGTGGGTCTAATCACAATATTTTGTTTGATCTCCTTGTGTCTGATGTGTGGAAAAGTGAATTATGTTAGAAGCATTCAGAGAACATTTCCCCTGCAGCCCCTTTCACAGAGGAAAACATTCTATTTGGAAATGCAACATTGATGATTTAAAACTCTTTCATTTTGTCCCTTGAACGTCATGAAATTGTCCAGATCGTCCCTTTCTGTATTCTTTCAGTCATGATCAGACATCACTGCAAAGCAAACTTAAGGTACTGTATATATATCAAGTGCAATATGTAGGATCTTTGCCTTCCTGGGGAATCACAGAGATGACTGATTCTGACCATGCTATAAGACGCATTGAAAGTATAATTGACCACCTCCTTCGACCAGTATCCATACCAGTCTGGTGATTATTTTGCTATATTTTTAATCAGTGACTTCTTCAATTTCCTCTTTTGTGATTTGTTCTATATAACTGCCTTTGACTCTTTTTTTTTCATTTAAACTTTATTCTTCTAAATAAATGAAGTTTTCATCCCTTCCACACACAAAGCCAGAAGCTGTCTGTGTCGTGTAATTATTAAGACTAATGTATTTTCCATGCCGAGTTCACTTGAAGGCACACAGGAGTATACAATCACAAATTCAAACTGCAGTTAGAGTTCATGTAGGAGACAAGTCCTGAGTGAAAAAGTTCTTTCAGTCCCACGTTTGAAAAAGCTTGTACCATCGCTGATCCGCTTTGTGAAATGAGAAGACACGCTCTCTAATGCAGCACAAAGGCATAAATCGAAATCCAGAACAGCCTCATTATGGATGCTGAAATATAGAAAAAAAAAGGCTGCATTTACAGATTTAGCTTAATGTGGATGTGCTCTGAACCAACTGAGAAAAGCTCATGTTTGCATGTTTAGAGTGAAAATCAAAAGGTAAAGGGTGTTTGACACATTTGACCTGACACATAGTAAAACACATGGCTGTTTAAACTGGGAGGCTTTTAAGTTAGCCTTGATAAAAACAAGAATAAAGGCCTACATCAGTCTGCAACATGTTATGTAACTTATAACCATACACAGAATGACCAAATAATGTCTGCTAGTTTAGTTGGCTATTTCCCATTTATTCTTTCCTGTATAAATACTAGGGAAACAAACAAACATTTCTCCATGTGCACATAGAGCTTAGCTACAAAATTGCATGAACCAAGTTCAAGTCATTGCAAGTCCATTCTATTTACAGTATTCCCAGAATCACAATTTGCCTACAGGGTTGTTTTTTTTTACAGACAGACCTTTGTCATTAGACTCTTGACTCAGATGAGGACAAATATAAAAAAACAAACATTTAATATGAAAAAGGAAGAAATTTCATGACCGCAACAGGGGCAATTCTCCTAGAATGAACAAACGTGCATGTCATGTGTTAAGCATAGACCAGCACAAAATAAAAGTAATAAAACAGATTTGAGGGGGAAAAAATGCTGACTTGTGAGAAGAGAGTAGATCCACAGAGATGATGGGCAGCTTTGGGAGTTCTTTCTTTCTTTCATGGAATTAAAAAAACAAAACACATAAATGAGGAGAACAAACAAAACAAGAATAATAGTAATGTTCAAAAAGGAGTAGAAAGAAGTACACCCCTGCCTCACCATATAAAAGCTGGCATACTGAATATTAGCAGAACGAATACGGGTGTGGCATGTTGTAATGCATCACTTCAGGTAAAAGCTTTAAATTGCTCTAAACCACTTCTGCATCACTCGATAGAAATTTGTCACAAGCACATAATCCACTAAAGTGTCTATAGTGGAGCTTTTCTGACAGAGGAGAGTTTGTGTGACTCACTTCAACATGTCTCCGTGGACGGTCTAACATCATAAATGTTTTACATTAAAACGCTACAGCCAGGAAGGATCTCAAATAAACCCTTTGCCCTTGCTGTGGTGCAGAGAGGAAGGGAGAGCTGAGAATCATGGAGTACCTCCATGGCAATTCATTTTCTTGTCTTAAAAAATAACAAATGATCTCTGTTACTTTCACTGAATGGTTGCTGCATGTAAAATGGAGGACTGCCTTGCCAAATGAAAGCAGACACAGCTGATGGTTGTTGTTTTGAAAAGGGAGCTATTAAAAGGCCTGAATGGTGGTGCTGACAGCAGGTCCCTCAAGGGCCGGTAACACTGGAGGTTGGATGTTTTTTGGGTTCTTATTGGAACATCTCTATGAAATCCAGATGTTTCCATAGAGATGCAGCTGAGAGAAATCATGTTATTCACTGTTAAAGTCAAATGAAAATGAATTTAGTAATAACCGTTATTCTATAAAATACTATATTTAGGACAGGACATCCAACCATAATACTTGTTGAGCACTGAAATGTATTTATATTTAAATTCCGAACAAGTCTTGCTCAGATTCTTAGTTTCGCCTGCTTCCTTTTTAATGAGATGGTTCTTGATTTAAATTGCTGGGCTTTTTATTTAGACTAAGTTTGAGAAGTTTGCATGGTTTTGTCATCATCTCATCTCTCATCTTTTTAGATTAGCATTTCATGTTTGACTACTGTGTGTGATGCGACCTCATGATTTTGTTCATTGTTATTTGAGCTGTTCCTATTCATATTTAACTTGTGCTTTGATATCTGTTTCATTATTACAGTATTATTATTATTATTATTATTAAAACGAGATTAAAATCTAAAGCTATAGTAGTGGCTCAGTCAGGGGATCGCATAAGTTATTATTCACCTTGATGGGAGCATGGATATCAAACGTCTTGGGAATCATTTCAGCAGTTGTCAAGAAATTTAAAATGCCTGTCCAGACTGAAATATATAGTAAAGACTACATACTGTATATAACTTCAATAAGAGGTATTAGGTGTATTTTTTGTGCATGTATGAATAATTTCTAGTGAGAAACATACCGTCTTCATTTAGATACGGTTTTGACTTAGGACTACGGAGGACTGATAGTGAGCTTCACGCCCATTAATAGGAGTTGTTCCTTATCCCAATTGAGGGTCAACTGTGAAGCCCCTTGAACTCATTTTTAATCTCAGATATGGGGCTACATAAAAGTGATTTGACTTGACTTCAGGTTGCTCTTGTCCTGCCGGTGTGCGGGTTAATGGAGAGAAGTAAAAACAGTTGTAGCGATGAGAGTGGTCATGATATTCTCAAAATCTGGAGGATGCTGCTAAAAAGAGATGAGGAGTGACCAAAACGACTGCTGAGTGATACACAGCATACAGCACACCCACTATCTCTGCCTGCAATATGATGATGTGTATTCTCAATGGTGGACTTCAAAAGGAGGTCTGGATATAGAAGAGTGAGGATGAGGAGGAGAGATGACGTGTACAGATTCGCATTGCAATTTTATACATGTACTCGAAGTGATTTCTAGTCAAGTGTCATTATAGTACTGAAGAGGTAGGATGAAGCCTGAACTAAAAAAATGCCTTCTCTTTTCCTTTAACAATGTACAGTATGAGATTAAACTGGATCCAAGCAGCCATGCAGCATGTTATGTCTGGTTTATTTAATCTCAAAACAAAATCCAGTTGTTTATGGGTGGACCTCTGAAAGAAGACACAGGAACACTTATGAGAGTCCACAAGATGTGCATTCAATTTTCAATCAGGAGATCATCAGCTGTTGCATCATTGCACCCAGGGTACCGCACAGACAACAGTGATGTCACCATGATGATGTCACTTTACTCAGATCTGCCTCCTGCCAAAATTAAGTAATATTGCCTCGACCCTGGAAATACATTTCTAGTAATAGTAAACTAATCAAACAGCATTGCTTTCTGTATATATGAGGGGAAGAAAGTCAAGCCTTTTGAATTCCAGCCTTGAAGTTGCACGGAGCAGGAAGGGACGAACAAATGACCCTCCAGCAAAGAAAGATGTGGTCAGAAGCTTTGGGAAAGGCTTAGTGGACCCTTGAATACATAGCAGTCAAACTTTCCAAGCACAAAAAAAGAATATGGTGGTTGACATGCATGTGTTCTAAACAACAGCTTTATTACATAAAACTGTAAACAAATACTACAAGCTTCACATGGACAGTGTATATTACAAGGCTGACATATTAGATTGCACACTACACCCAGTTGTAACTCAGTCTATTTTTAGTCATCTCATGGCTTCAACACAAGTGCATTATGTGAGCAACTCACTTCCTAAAGTTACAGTTTGCTTGCTGCTTGTCACTACAGACATCAATTATTCATTCGATTAGAGACTTACAGCCTGCTGGTGACACGAGGCTGCACTGACAGGACCGCTGGGAAAACAAAACGACTTTCCCATCACACCGCAGCTCAGTTTTAGCACTACTACCTGTGAAAAGGATAATCGTGTAAGTCTGCAACTCAAATTTCGGAAGGCTCCGCCTTCATTTTCCATCTCTTCTATTTACAAAGCTTCAGCTCGCTCAGGCGGGGGAGGCACTGAGGACACTCAAGGGTGTATTCATTCAGGTAAAAGCCAAACGCTTGGCAGCTGCTGCCAAGAGCACAGCTAAATAATGAGGCTCGAGTGGAGCAGCATTAGGGTGATAACCAAGTATCCAATAAATTATGTGTTATGTGACACAAGGGTTCTATCACTAAGAGCGCCGTTTCACCAGTGCAATAAGGATCTTAAAAGGAAAGAACTCAATCAGCCTCATGTTTTTGCAGGTTCAACTATCTGATTATTAAAGCCTTTGGATCTGCTGCTGTTTCAGGTGTTTCTAGGAAACATTTCTAGATATAATAATAATAATAAAAACTAAGGTTTTTTGCACAAAGGGTTGTTTGAAAATGCATTTCCTGTCCATGGTGGACATTTTACTTTTTAATGAAATTCAACATAAAACAAAAACAAACTGCAGAACATCAAATTATATGAATAATATTCTTCTGTGGTGTCTGGTGAATTATTAAGATCTCTGTCCTGACTGTCATCACAGACAGTAACTTCCTGGTTTTCTACTTTCTTTGGTTTACTCAGTGAATGTTTCCAGGATCATGTCCTTGTGTAAATGCCTGCAGGTTTTGTATTTTAAAACCTTAATTGCCTAGGTTGCAAAACAATGACAGAATTTTAAGGACCCTCTGGTAAAAAAAAAGAAGAAAAAAAAAGGTTTTGAAAGGAACACAAACCACCAGTGGATAAGATTAGATATAAAAAAAAAAGACATGATGCCATTTCAACACAGACTGTGAGTCTAAAAATGTCTGTCAGCAACAACAGTGGAGTAATTGCTTTTATTGTAGCTCAGTGAAAACAGAGAATTGCTAATATTTTCATGTAGTTCATGTAGGTCACTAATGTTGAATGACAGACAAATCAAACATTCAACAATATGTCTTTTGTGCTGGTGAGACAAACCCTGAAACTCTCCACAGGAACACACTTTTAGTCAATACACACCTACAAGAGGTTTGGAGCGAGCACAAGACTTAGAATCGATTAATCTTTCAAGGGTTTATGTTAGGCGAGGAGAATCAGAGTGTGTCCCTAAATACCCACATCACCAGTCTAGACGTTGCAAAGTGACCAAGTTGGAGATGATTTTTTTTTTTGTCTGGGCCAACTTGATTTGGATGCTATCTATAAGTCGAGGCTCCTAAGGACTGCAGTGCTGGATGATTGTTGAAACGTGAAAAGCGAATCCATTAAAACACTTGGGGAGTCGAGCCAAGGCAGCAACAGCAGCTCTGCATGACATTATTCACTATGAAATGAAGCCTTACATCCTAAATCCTCTCACGGCCACTGCAGTCTGGTGTTGGGAGTTAATCATGTTCACAAAGCTTTGTGGAACAAATATGATTGAATTGATCAGGGCAAAAGATATTGATTAGATGGTTTTAGGATAATGAATGCAAGATTAAACACTATTAGCGCTGATTAAAATTTCCTAGTGCTGATATATTTATTGTAGTGCTTCAATGTGCCAAAACCGTGTCTTTGAAGTGAGATGTATAAAATGAGACGATGACAGTATAATTGGAAAAAAAGTCACTTTAATTTCTCATTTCACATGACAACACTACTAACATACAAGATAAGTATAAATGGGAAATTTATTTTTTGCCACGCTCAGCCTGAGAACTGGTGAATGTGTTGGTGCTACCAAGAGCTGAAGTCTCCTAAGCCGGTCTTGGCTTTGGACCTTTTGACCGCTGCTGCGCTGGTGGACGGCCCACTTTCATCAGCAGTAGCTACACGTTTTCTGAGGGAGAAGAATATAAGATCATTATCAGCTGTGCTGTCACAGATGTGTGCCACAACCTTCTTATAGATTATGGGTTCCTCTAATCCGTTATTCCTTTTGTCCAAGTTCCTGCATATAATTATTTTCAATTTGTAGATGATGTTTTTCGTGCAGCAATATAAAGACCTTTCAAGTTACATCTTCTCTTACTGGTAGTGAAACTATAGTCAGGCAAAGTCATCAAAATATCCATCTCTTTGTGGGATGACAAGGTCATAGATACATTTGCATAAAACAGAGACTATTTCAAACAGACTGTGCAGCAATGGTTTTTCCCTTCAATCAGACATGAACATGAAACCAAGAGTCTATGACTTCTTATTAATCTGACCTTTAGGGCTGCCAGGCTGAATATTTTTTTCATAATCGTCATTAATCTGCTGTTTTTTCTTGAATTAATCAGACTGTCTATAAAATGTATGAAAAAAGTAAAACAGCTTCCAAACTCTAAAGAGAAAAATGTCGTTTTACATGCTGCTTTGTCCGACAACCTGAGAGATATTCACTTTCCATTGATATAAAACAATAAAAGCTATTTGTTTTAGAGAAGCTTGAACCACAGAATGGTTGGAATTATTGCTTAAAAGAGGATTAACATATTGAATTGTCAAAATAGCTGCTGATTAACTTTCCATCAATTGATTAGTCAGTTGATAATCCATTAGAGATACTCTTTCCCCAACTTTAACCCCACCAACCAACCTTCATTTTACCTCAACCATCACGAATGTGAGGCTAGCGCCTAAACATTTTCAATATGGCATCTAAACTTAAAGTACAAATATACTATATTGTTATAGATCAATAGGTCAAAAGTCATATAAAACATCATTTCAACTTGCTGGACATTAATCCCAAATCTTTCAAAATTGACAAACACAGCATCTGATCTGAAAATAATGTTTCACCTACCCACAACAATCATTTTCCAAAATCTCTTTTTATCTGCCGGATGTTTCCTCACCAGCGAACCATTAACGTCTGCTCTCTGCTGTTTAATGCTGAGCGAGTCTCTACACTCAGCTTGTTTGAGCTTGTTTGCTGTAAACAGCTGCCTGTGGTTTTATATAGGGGGTGGTGACAGTAGTGACATAAAATCATAGTCATTGTGCAGCCGGAAAACTAAAGCAAAGGTCCACTGTGCTTTTTATCAAAAACAACATCCGAAATGTATAAACTGGTTTGAAAAAAAAAATCTCATGCCACAATTTTAAGCCAGAATCAAGGCTTCAAATTGCTGTAATTCAACAGGCTAACGTTTGATATTCCACTATATTATTTGAATTAATAGATCGTTTATTGTCAGGCACCAAACATTTGACATCACAGTGCTAATTTCACATAAACCTCGTGCGTATGTCATTCCAATCCTGTATTTCTCGACTGATCAGAATCATCCTGGAAATGTACAAATGAACAAGCAGAACCCTAAAAAGACCATTAGTGGCTGCCGACACATCCAACATGTCACCTTCACATTTAACTGTCAGGGGAAATGGACAGAGTGTTATTTTGAAGCATTAGAAATGATGCACACTGAA
Organism: Chaunax sp. Z400; assembly: GCA_037577475.1. NCBI lineage: Eukaryota > Metazoa > Chordata > Actinopteri > Lophiiformes > Chaunacidae > Chaunax > Chaunax sp. Z400. Next base: position 20,141,168 of record CM075187.1, on the reverse strand, counting down.
TAAATTTAAATATGAGGATGTGATGACAGGCGTAGAATAATATTTGAATTTATATGAACATGAAAAGTCATTAAATAGAGAAAAAAACATGAGCCAAATGATCCTTCGATACACACACCAAAAGTACAACATTTTTCCATTTACGTTAATGCATTTTATTTTGGTAATTTAAGTATTCCCACGAAAAGCTACAGGGTGTCTTATGTTTTAAGTAACATTTATATTTTCTTTTACTTAACAAATTCTACTTCAATACATTACAACATTATGTTTCTAGTCATTCTATTTCTATGTCATCACCTTGTTTTATAATCTATTCACTACTGTCCTGTTTCTCAATTCGCTAACATCAAGATGAAATTCGTGTGTGTAGGCCAGGGTAACATTTGAACCCAAAATAGGTCTGAAAAGTGAAATTAATATTTTTTTTTTATCTTCTGTTAACTTCTGCATACACAGCTTCTATATACGTCAAAGTGACGCCTATGGATGAGCCACAACTAGAAGCAGGAGCAGAGGGTCTAGAGTGTAGTTTGATGAATAGTATATCAATATACGTGTGTGTGTGTGTGTGTGTGTGTGTGTGTGTGTGTGTGTGTGTGTGTGTGTGTGTGTGTGTGTGTGTCCTTACTTTGCGGTAGGGTTGATGTATTTCCCTACACCTGCTTTGAAGGTCTTTGGCGCTTGCTCCTCCTTTGCTTTCTTTAGGGCGATGCTGGTCTGCTGCCTCTCCTCCTCCTGCTTCTCAAGCTCCTTCTCTCGCTCAGCTGCAATCTGAATAAAACACAAATCACGTAAAGCCCCACAACTCCTGCACAAACATACCGCATCTGTTGATACAGAGGCTGCACATTACACGACTTCGTGGTCGGGAAGTGTTACTTCCATTTGGATTCTTTTACCGTGCTAACGGTGTTTAAAATACAGTCGGAACAACAAGATAAAGGTTTACCGTCTCTTTAGGACAATTGCTGTAAATGCGAACCTGCAGCTTTAATTTTAGTGTTAACAGTGAATTAATCACACACTATTTTTGCACTGTTAAAACACTGGACAGACTGCACATTAAGAGGGCCATGGTTCACTGCAGTTGGCTGACATATTTGTCCATCAGCAGACATTCTTCAATCCAATCTCTATCCGGCTAACTATGCACCACTCGCTTTATTTCAAAACCATTGCGGACAACCTTAAAAAGAATTAATCAACTTCTTTAAGGCCATATTGGAATAGAAGGATTTCTGCATCAATATGATTAAGTTACTTTGATTTGAAAGCTGCTCCGCTTTGAATTGTATTCAAGCCCACCTCCACTCAGATGTGTGTGTAGCTTATTGATTGCTCAGTTGTTTGAGCTTCCCTGTGCAGAATGATTTACGAGCAGAGTTTTGACGCTATAAGGCTGTTTATTTGTTGAAAGGCACAACCTGCCTGCTGCTCTGCCCTTAAATGTGAGTTTAAGAAACGCATGTACAACGATTTTGTCTCAGGTGTGGGAAATCAAAAGCTAGAGGAGAACCGCAGTGGAAATGCAGCTTGACTGAAAAACGGACTTTCAGTGAAGAAGGAGACATTTTGGGTTGGTCGGTTAAAAAGTGTAAAAGTGAAAAATGCTTAAATAGATTCTGGACTCTTCAAAAAGGAAGAAGGATTAGGATTTTTTTTTTTTTTTTTTTAACCAACACGGAAATGTAATTTCTTTGTGGGAAAAAAATACAGACACAAATTATTATCAAAGTATTTTTCTATGTCATAAAACATGTCTGGAGGGGATCTTGAATGAATTATTTTTTAAAAGCATGACCAATGTGGTTATCAACAATGAGCATATGCATCTTCTCCCGATCTCCCACCCACGTCCCCCCCAGGGACATCTGGCAGACATCTGCATTCTACTGAACGCGCTCTTTTAATTTGATCTGTAAATGTTTTCTCATGTGATTTCTATTTCACTGTATGACAATAATGTTCACGCGACATCGACAACCTGAAAGACATCCTGAAAACAGTTTAAGCTCAGTCACCGTTTAAATTCAACGTGCTGGTGGGCAGAACCACAACTATGAAAAATGTGTCATTGTCCAAGAGCTAATAATCTACACTGTAACTACAAAATGTAAGCAAACGTAACTTCTGGTCTGAATGAACAAATAAAAAGAACCTTGGAACATTTGGTGTTTAAGACTCGTGTATGCAAACAGACAGAGATACAAACCTGAGCATCAGCCTCTTCGTATGGGTTCACGAACACAGTCGTACTATTGATCTTGATCTCTGACTGGAGGACAGAAAAAGAAAATTGGATCCAAAAACCATTTGGTAAACAATAAGACAAACCTTAATATTATGTGTCCTCATGTTGATCCTAATTAAAAGATCTAGAAATGATAAAGCATCTAAATAAAAAAAGTTTTATCACATACTATGAAACAGTCAAACATCTTGAAATATCTAAATGACCGGAAATAAAATTAAGTTTGTCCTTCCAGGCTAGAAAGGAGAAACAATTAATTCTGCATGACAAACTGCTTCAGAACCACAACTCAGTTCTTTTTAACAGGATGAGATAGTAACATTAAAATAAACTTTTTTTTTTTTACATCTTATTGGAGCTTTAGAATAGAATGTCACAACAATTATGCTTTGCAAAGAACAAATTGAGCCTCATTGTCATTTCAGTCTCATCTGTCACTGAGCTCTGCTTTATTTCTTGTCTTAGCACCTGATCTTAAGACAATCCATGTAAGGTCAAACTCCTCAGCTGCTATTCATTTTAGTGATGTGAGACCTTAACCGCATTTTGCAGTTGCACTCTAATCTGCGCTGAACAGGAGTGTCGGCCACATTTCAAGAATGGAACAACAAAACAAAACAAAAATATATATATATATATATATAAGGAACATCTCTCAGATTCCAGTGAGAACACCCATACATTTCAAAGTAAAATCAGATTCTGATCTTAAACATCTACCTTTGGTTTATCTGTTTTGGGATCACTCTCCACATTCTCCATGGCTGTGAGTGTCTCAAATCCACCAACAATCCTGCAGGAGAGGATAAAAGACACAACATTCTTTCTTTATAGCGATGATATGTCCTACCATACATCTAGGTGAGAGCGAGGGAGACCTGGGCTCTCCACACAGGTCCCAGATCACTTTGATCTCTGACAGGGTAGATAAAACAAGGGCAGCATATCCATTCACAACACAGTCTATCATATTTTTTTACATATTCTGTGTAAAGAGGGCTGTGGGCTGGTTTTGAAGAGAAGGGGTGAATCTTGGTTCAAATCCTTTTGAACCATCTATCTTGCTAACGCTCCCTTGAGCCATCTAAACCAGCCATGTTTTGGTATATAATTTCACAGCTGAGGGATTTGTGCAGACCTCATAATATTCCTAATACAAAGGTGAACATGAGTCGCTGCTAAAAGCAAACGTCTACGGCCTTTATCACCATTGGTGTAAACGGAGCAGAAAAAACAAGCGATGAAGATATAGAGTGACAAATGCCGAGGGCCTAGAGGCGATTTGCTAGTGACTCTCCTGGTGCAGAACACTTGAAGAAGTTGTTCTCTCTTTGCTTATTAAACTGCTAAGTCTCTCTCTACCTGCTTTTCTTCAGGCTTCCTGTTACCGTGTGTAAAGTGAGAGCATGCATACGAAACAGCGAGCGGGGGGGGCTTCGCATGCCACATGTGCTCTGCTTCCACATGTTTGGAAGAACAAAGAGGCTCCCACACTCAATGACTCCTTGACCTTGCAACATCAGACAAAACTATTAGGCTTCCAAAAACTGAACTCCCATCTCAAGCCATTTTCTATCACTTTTACACTTGAATGATTTGGCATTTTAACAATGTCATACAAGACATTCAAGCAGTTTAAGTGAGATAAGGGAAAAAAAAGAATTCTCGCAAATCTAGTTGGCAAAAAAACAGCAATATTCCCGTGTAAAGTATGCCACAGATAAGAAAACTCCATCAAATTCAAAGACCCAACAAGGCATAGTTTGAGACTTAGATCAAGGTTAATGACTACGGCAACGCTGAGGATTTTTAGGGAGAGAACTAGCAGGCTTTACAGAAGCTCACAGTTAAAAAGAGAGACAGCCTACTATGTGAACGCTTATTAAATGTGCTGTGTTGGCACATTATATGGTCTCCTGCCGGCTCACCAGTTAGCAAAGTGTCGCATTTTACTGACATTAAACCAAATAAACAAACTATATAAATTCAAGCACATTCAATGACCAACATTAATGTTTATTTTTCAGAAACTGAAGCACTAGAGTTCATGAATTTCCGAGGATATCAAAGACCTGTGGGCACCTTGGATTGTTCGTGATGATAAAGATTAATTGTGATGTCATATATTCTCAGGAAAATCATTTGTCTGCTTGACTAAATAACAGGACAGGAGTGTTTGTTTTGGCTAACCCAGAGAATACAATAACTGACAAATAAAAGTTTTTTTTTTTTGTGCGCGCAAAGATTATATAAAAATTCAGTATTACTATAAAGTAATTCTCCTTGTTTTGCAGGATTACTAACGAGGAGTAATTTTCTGTGTTGTGGCATTTCATTTTTTTTAATATTAATTTCTACAAATAAATATCAAAAGCTGTAATAATTCTATCTATAAAGATTCTAAGGTCATTTAATTTGACGCTATTCTGACTCGCATGAATACGAGCCGACATCACATCCTAAAAACAAGAAAAACTTTCGTCTGTGAAAGAGTTCACATTATGTATAGATGAGGTGATGTGGGATAACAGTGCCAGTCCCATTAAAAGTGCAGAGACTGCAGTCTGGAAAGAATCCAAAGTTAGCTGCTCGGTTAAAGATAAGCTTTTTAAGTGTGTTGACCATGTGAGGTTTCAGTCAGTTGAGAGTGGTCTGAATATTTTTAGATAACACTCAGGGCTCTCTCTCCAAAAAGACAACCATTTAAGATCATGCTCACCAGAGAGAGCATGAGAGAGGGGCATCAGTTTAGATTAGCATCTGTTAATGCTTCACTGCTGCTGGCCAGGAATCACACTGGAAATCACAATGATGGTTGGACTGTCTGGAGCTCCGCAGAGCTAAATATGTATCAAAGAATAATATGAGAGGGTGACAAAGAGAGACAGAGAGTGGGGGGAACACTAAGAGGGGGGGAGAGAGGACAAGAAAAATAAAGAAGAGTAAAAAGAACTACAAAGAAGATGTGACTGACTGATTGTTTGTTTAAATGGCTCTGAGCTTTAAACAAGTGTCTATCTGGGTTGTCATCTTTGAACGCCATCTGCCAGCTAAAACCCAAAACAAAGTCACAGAGGGACAACGGAGGCAATTTAAAACACGAATTAGCACACGCTTAAAAAAAATGTAGGTTTACCTCCCAAATATTGTGTGTTTCCTGTCAAGATAGGTGCAGGACCGGAATGTGATGAAGCTGACAGAAAACAGAGCAAAAACAATATTAGTGGCAAATACTGAAAACATTCAAGCACTAAATGAATATTTGAAAAAGAATTATTACTGACAAAGAATGAGGGAAAGACAGGCCAGAGAAAACAACAGAAAATGATAAATTATGAATCACAAGGAACATTGAGTTGTTCATTTCAGGAGACCTGTCAAGTAAATATACTCACAAGTATATTTACTATTTTAGCGCTCTTAAATAAAGCAGTAATTCTTCTCCTATTAATGATAATGAAGTGGTAGAATACTTGTTTACACAAACATCTGATAGCTTCAGTCCTAGATTATAATTTTCTTTAACCCCCACAGGTTTTATTACAATTTATAAAACAGCAAACACAGAAAACATTTAATCTAACTTAGTCAGGAGCATAAATGGGGACATTTCAAACATAATACTTATTATTTTACACTATTTTAGCTTCTGTGAAGACATTTTATGTTATTACAACTGTGTTATGTTATTGTCATTCATTAAAAGCTTATATCAGAATCACAGGGAGGAGATGAACTGTTTTACAACTAAATCAATGAACACATCACAAATGATAAATAACAAGTGCAATAAAGAGTTAAAATTAAGTTGAAATGCAAATAAAAGAAATGTCTCATTTTAAGAAATATTTCTTACAACTGGGACTTGTTGGTGTTAGGACCAGAGTTTGCCATGCTGAGAACCCCCCGGCCCTTATGGGACAGGTTGGGCCGAAACTCATCCTTGAAAGGTTTTCCCCAGAAGGATTCCCCTCCTGGAAATGAGGAAATGAGACAGACACATCACATCATTTTGTCATGAGTCAAAGCAGTAATACTTGTCTTATCTTAAATTTCAGCAGAGCTGGTTCCTTAATCTGAATAGATTCCCAGTTGAAGACAAAATATCTTTCTGTTGATGAAGCTCAAATATATTTTCAAACTTTAAAACCCTGTTCACAAGGCATTTTCACATTTCCTACAGCACATGTATAATTAATAACATCAATGATGTCTGCAGTCCATTTCGGTGTGCATGTTTCAGGGCTCGTTACTATGCATGCTGGCTCACTGGAGCAATCATAATGTTATTAGTAACATCTGGACTTGCCTTGTTATGACAAGTCAAAAAGCCTGCTATGAAGAGCCCTATGGTAGTTTCCCAACACAGCAAGCTCACTGTATGGTATACAATATAGGGTTCACAGTCCAATGCACCACATTTTTGTTAAAAAGTCAAAAATGTGGCCTTTATTTATTGATTCTCTCTGGGGCAAAAAAAAAAGGTTATTTAAGTGAAACCATTTCTCAGCCTTACATAAACAGATCAGACATATTGATGCTTTAATAAGCAGCTCCCTGTTTTTTGGGATCATGTGCTCTATTAGGACAATCGCATCGACACGTGAGTACATGCATGGGGTATGCATGAGAAAATACACAGCTACAAAAAAGAAAGTTGTTTAGGTCTATGTTAACTGGATGTGTTGGGAAATCAAACACACATTCATGTTAACGATTGCCACAAATTCACTAATCAACAGTTCACACCCTTGAAATGTAGCAAAACACCAGCAAAAGGTAGGGAAAAGGAGGCTTCGTGCTGATACAAACATTACTGTAAACAAGACAGGTTTGAAAGACTGAAAACTTAGTAAAGGTTCGTCAAGGAAGGAAACGTACTTAACGTGTCAGCCTCGAGGACAGAGACAATGTGTTTATGTGAGAAACGGTGAACATATTAATTATTTAGATTGTTTACAAGAAATATCCACAAGGTACCTTTCAATGTATGAACAATGTATGAACAATAGCGTCCTTGTCAAGAAAAAAAAAAACCCTAACTTGTCCATAAATTTCAACATCTTCTGAGAAACTAACATTATGTTGCTAGTAGGACTAAAGTTCATAGTATTCTGTCATTTCATTGCACCAACCGGGATTTAATTTATGCAGATACAACTCAGTACACTGATAAGACAGTATTCATAAAGCATTTCAGCTGCACAATGCATGTTACATTTTACACGGTGAAATATGAGTAAACGTATTAAAAGTTTGTATGGCATTAAATACTAGCTCTATTGATACCATTAATTGAATTACTGCACCGCTACAAAAACACAAATAAGCCACCGTGTTTTTTCATAAGATGCAAAAGACCTGTTTGCCCTTGAACACGGAGGCATGCCAAGAGCCTTCAGCTGTGAGTCATTACTCAGATTGACTTAACTGTATGCTCATCATGATGATTAAGAATCATCATGATGAGCATACAGGAATACACACTGCAGGAGCTTATTGGCTCCCAACAGGGGGAGATCTGTCGCCCTGAGGTGTGTTTCACTGTCCTGCATCCTGCCAGCTGGTGCACATGCATGAAACAATGTGTATACGTAGAGTGAGTGCTGTATGTGTGTGTGTGTTCGTGCTAGAGAGTAAATCCAAGCTACCACCCAATCCACTCCTCAGAGGCTTGATGCAGTCCTAAACTTCCCCCCCCGTGACAAGTTTGAATAATTTATCAATGAGCTGACATTTACCCTCGGCACAACTGGAACATAAATGAAAGGAGCGGGAGCGACAGAGGAAAATGAAATTCATTTTCACTTTAATTAGTTTTAATGAACAGGTTTGAGAAGAAAGAGAGGAGGAATAAGAAAATATCCTCCGCTGACTGACAGCTGGGAAGCATCTCCGCTGATGAAATCATCATATGAGCGTTTGAATATAAGGGAACACGCTCTTCTTGATTAATGTGTTGAAAAGGTGTCAGGGATTTCGTTAACAGGTCAATGTTTAAAACATTTGCTCCTCCTAAGATTCAAGTTCTGAGGGATATTAGATTAATGAGGCTCTTCTGAACGTGTGGGAAGTGCTACAGTCATGCAGAGGCAATGAAAGCGAGGGATTAACTCAAATTGTCTTGACCCTTAAATCTTAAAATCCAAGTATTGCACCATGGTTCAACGTCTTATATTTTGCAATCACTACATCCAACACAAAAACATGTCGTCGTAATTGAATGCGAGGACAAAAATGACCACTTCAAAGAGCGTAATATCAAACAAAAGATGGTTTGGTCTAAAAAGATTTTTTTAAAAGATACAAAACATGGGAAATTAAAACAACAAAATGTGTGGCATTGGTGCAAAGCGGAGTTATTGTTCCAAATGATGCACATAATTGTATTCTAGTAACTACACAATTATTGCATGTTGGGGATTGTTTAACACGTAGGAGAAATCCAGCTTAAAAGAAGTCTGTTCAAGGGTTGTGTGCACACTTTGTTCAGTCCAGGTGATGAGGAGGATTTTTACCCACAGGTCAGGAATTCTGCACCTTCATAAATCTGTCATGGTCATAGCATTTTGTGTAGTGCTCAGACACGCCTAGAGACACAAAGCATACTTTGTGCTGCAAAGATGACATGAAAGCAGGAAGTTAACTGTATGAACCTAGCAGTCAATTACACCGAGTTCCCTTTAAAAACAGGAAAATTACACCAAGAGCTGGTCGACTGGTTGTTCACCACACCCCAATTCTCTGCCCTACACTGCCATCTTCCATCTACATCACTTTTCTGTCTGTCTGTGTGTGTGTGTGTGTGTGTGTGTGTGTGTGTGTGTGTGTGTGTGTGTGTGTGTGTGTGTCGTCTGTGCTCAGAGTATATTTAGCAACATCCTTGGCTTGCATCTTGAGTTGCAAGCAGTATTCATGCAGAGCTCCCGAAAAGGGGCTATTAATAATTTAAAAGAGAGGTGTTATGCAATTCAAAATGCGGTTTAAGTTTGTGCTCAACTTACCTGTGCCGGTGCCAGTGGGGTCCCCTCCTTGAATCTGGGAGAGAGAAAAAAAAAGTTTGGCTGACCTTAGCTACTGCACATTGAAATTCAAATACTTGGAATAAGAAAAGGTCTCATTAAGCTTTATTTATATTAATGTTAAAATAATTCCTTGTGTCACATATCCACCCTGGATTCACATTCCCTGTAGGCACTAGTATTCACTGACAAAACTTTTCAAGGATATAGGCCCCTATTGTTCATTGTTAAGACTTGTTTATACAGCAGAGCGTAATATATATACGCTCTGTGCATTTCTTTGGACTTCTTGTTTAAATATACAATGAGAGTTTTGACCAGCTGCTGCTGTGGAGCAAACTCTTAATGACTGCGTCCCTGTACTGTTTGTGCACACGACTGTCAAAATACTCATTTCTACCAGCAATATTCCACTTTTTCGCTTCAAAGTGTTTGACTGGTCACATCTGGGATAAGGCTGGCTTTGGAGAGAGAGAGTATGAGTTATGGCACTGTTTTCACTGCACTAGTTAAGCCTTAATTCACTTCCTTTTAGAGCAAATAGCCCTAAAGGCCCATTTGGATTATTTGTTCTTGTATGCTGTAGCTAGTTACAGTGATTTAAACATTTTTCAAGATTATGAAATTATGCCTTAATGTAAGACAAGAGAAGAAGACTGCAAAATGACAAACAATAAATGTGACTAAACGCACGTTTTAAAACATAAAATTATTTTTGCATAAAAAAAGGCCTGTAAATGTTTTACGAGGTAGTAAAGAAACACATCCAGCATGTTTGTCAGATCAAGGTGATATTTACACGACCACAGACACGTACGAGCACCTTTGGCGGTAGATTTTTTTACGTAAACTATTCACGACAAAAACTCCCCAGTCTACGTCAACAGGGATAGATGTTCATGCAAAATTAGAAGCTGTCAGAAATGTGCAACACTCTCCATCGGAGTGTACAGTTTCGCCTCACGTACTTAAATGAACGACAGTCTCGTTCTTTCATTTCCATTTCCACTCTAAATCACAGGCAACAAATATGCTTCTAATATTTGTTTAGTTTGTTTCAGCAAACACTAATCAAAGTCTATCAATGCCAGGTTGTTTTCTGACTCAATGGACACAGCAGATTTATAGAGACTGCGAGGCTGCAATGTAATACATCAAAGGTACCTGGGCAGACTCGCGTGTAAAACACCTGAATCATATTAGTGTTGAACAGATCTCACTGTTTGAGCCTGAGGGGTAGCAGCCGGGTAGAAAACTGTCAAGTATCATCTTACGATGTCCAACACTTGCAAGGTGCTGATTTAAGGGAAGTGCTGGTCACAAATCTGCTCCCATTTACACGCTGCTTTAAGAGCGTTTGTTGCTATGAAATTAATCTCTCCGAGGCCACCCTCCTCTTTTCAGCTGTGCAGGATAAATTGAAGGTGCAAGTGGCACAGCAATAATGGATAAACAATTAACAGCTTGCGTCTCCGTCTGAAAACCGCAGGATAGAGTGAGAAAGGTAAGGGTCCCCTTGTGCTCAGATGTCCAGAACCCCTTAAGGGAATGCTAGCTTTGAAATAAACAGACGAGCAGCTGATCAGAGACCTGTCATTCCAAATTCTCAAGTCTGGGTGAGGAAAAGCTTCATTTGAGGAGCAGGTTGGAGGAAAACACTGTTTACACATCTCTGAAGCAGTGACAAAACAACAGAACATTACTTAAACAAAAGAAAATGTTATAAAACGGTGGATGACGGTGCGATTATTCATTTGTTTTAATTTGTTCAGTCAGTAAATGATTTGCACTATTATACACAGGATGAACCCATCCAAAGCTAGTTCAGGATTTAGGATTAGTGTCTGATTGAATTATATTTAATCATTTACGTAAATGCATATACCAGCTAAACTACATAAGGGGAAAAACAACACACTTTTTGTGATGGGGGATGTTAGATTTAGAATAATAACCTATTAGCACAATTGCTGTGATTGCATCTTTTTTAATATGCAAAGTACATTTTCTAACATCTCATTTGTTTGTGAGTTAGCAAACCGTCTTCCGGTTTAATCCAATAAAGTCTCTCCAACATCAGTTAAATCAGTTTTTTTTTTAAAGTCTCAACAGAGATGTGCATGAAACCTTAGTTTGAACATTCAGAAATGTAATGTAATGTATCCACTACAATCCAGTTGTCAAAACTAAAACATATGTCTAAATACATTTGGAAATCTTGGTTTCTCTGCTTGTAATTCAATGCAGCTATGAAATCCAAAAGTGGATCATTTTGTCTATAAACTGTACATATGAGAATGTGCCAGAGTCATTTTAGGTACACTAGTGACTGTAGTGGAGGTAAGTAACCACAGGAAAGCATTTTCATCTGCTCAAAATCCTTACCATGAAATTCCGGATGGACCTGTGGAAGATCGTCCCATCATAGTAACCTTTTTCACATAAACGGATGAAATTTTCTCCAGCTTTTGGAACCTAGAGGAAAGATTATGAGGAAACACCAGCAATAAATATAACATTCAAAGTCTGAATTTGCAAGTTAATTTTTCCAAACTATTATGAGGCGCTGCCCTAGAATAAATAAATGAATAAATAAAATTAATAATAATAATAATAATAAACAATCAACACAGCATCACTGGATGTCATTTAATATGCATAATGATATATTATCCTTTTCAATCTGAACATATTCCAAATACAGCCAGAAACTGACAAACCTTTAACTTCATCAAATGGGTGCTGTTATTGTGTGTTTATTTAGGGTTAAGGTTTCTATGTTTGCCCATGGGAGAAAACGGTCTTGGATTGAGAGAACTGCCTAATCAATTAAGACATTACGACACATCACACTATAAACACAATAAATAGTATCTTAAGTAGGATGTATGTGTATTATAAAATGTTAAAAACCCAAATTAAAAAAAGTAAGAAAAGATGGCCCTTTGTCCACGCCCAGCGGTTGGGAAAGCAATCTTCATTGCAATAGCAATTTTAACAAATAATTCATCTTCCTGACTGCCTTCAACCAACCACAGCTAAGTAACTGCTGGGCAAATGAGGACACTTCATAGCCAGAGGCATTAATATTATGACATCTCTTCATATCTGATGAAATAATATAACAAAACAACCCATGTAAAAAAATCAAACAGGAAACAGCTGCATATAAACACTGAAATTATGTACCCACATAATGGAGGGATGACGAAGCCATTCGATTCCATCGTCTTTGTGCATAGCTGCCTTTTGTGACAGGACTGTCAGAGGACTCAACTTCCAGCTAGAGCTGACAGATGGCACCAAACATTGCATTCACATAAACAAACAAAGTCCCACAGTTGCAACTCTGCCTGAGTGCTTAAAAAGTGGACTTTTGGTTTTTTTTTGGACACCTGGACTTTTTCTCTTTCTGAAGGTACATCCTAGTTCTAAAATCTTTACGCCATCATCATGGAAATCATTCCAAAACCTCTCACTGACAGAAGCTAATTTTGGCTGGCCGGCCGGTGTTTGTCGCCAAAGTGGGAGGCGTGGCTTTTACTGTGACAGTGTTGAGGTCTATTGTTAATGTCAACTGCCTTGAGGAACACCTCTATGTGTGTGTTTGCATGAGAAACTAACTTTTCCCCCTTGGAAACAATGGCTAGTGGTTTCCAAGAATCGCCAGATGCTTGAGCAAAAACCTATTTTTATTCGTTGGCCTCTCTCTCTGTGTGTGTGAGAGGTTTTTCCAAGCTTAATTCCCTCCATGTCTCAGTTTAGCTGTTGAGGTTCAACACTCCGTCTCTTTTCCTCTCTATTATAAATCCCAGATTTTCAAAGCGATCCAGTACAAAGAGACCCATTGTTTTTTTAGTTGGATTGACATTAAGCATTTAAGTCATAAATGGATTTTTGAAATGGAAAAGAGGTCCTCAAACATTTATCTAATTTAAAACAGACTGTTACAGATTTACAGTGTGTATTTGAATAAAGTGCATGGCAAGTCAAAATATCTGAACCTTTCCTTTTTTGTGCCATCCACTAATTTGATCTTAATCCTTTTGATTTTGAACCGAGACTTTTCACATCAGAGATCTCTATCTGTAATCCTCTGGCTTCTTCTGCCTCTAGACGCTGCTGCTGCTGCTGCTGCTGCTGCTGCACTGTAATGGTGGTTAATTTAGCGTGTGCATGCATGCTTCTGTGTTTGTGCGTGTTTGTGTGAGCTTAAGCCTGGGAAAGTTTAAGATGCAACCCGATTTAGAAACATGCTTAGGTGGCTAAAATTGTCAGTAATCAGTGATGTCAGCATGGAAACAATGTTTGCTGATGCAGACAGGGAAAGGAAAATAATCTAATTCATTTATGCTCGAAAAAAGGCTGTTTTTCGATTATTATTTTTCAGGCCAGGCATTACATTTTTTAAGTGTAAGAGTAATCATACTTCATCCCACTCAGGTGAAGCCTATCTACTGTATCCAAACAAGCTGTACTTTTCTCTATATCATGAGTGGCTAAGGTACAGGCCACGTCATCTTATCTCTAATATCTGCCCCCTTGCATTTGACCAAAACATTAGCTGGGTGAGCAACTGGATCACAGGTTGGTGGGCTCTGGATCTGTGTGACTGAGTGTATGTGACAGTGAAACAGCACTCATTAATTCATAAACAGCAGGCCACGAATAGAGCTGCAATCTTGTGAGACCACTGGGAAGGAAGGTGGGGCGGAGGGGATGATGTGGGGCACAGAGGGCAGGTTGTCTAACCGCTGCAACTTTACCCTCATTATTCTGATTCGACAGCACAGAGGCCAATGAAAACCAAGCACACGAAGCCCCTAGTAACAAGGGCAGAATCACATTCCTGGAACTCACCAGAGCCGCACACCTAACCGTAAAAATGAGCCACGCAAGAAATATATTTTTCTACAAAGATGTACACCTGGCAACCTGGGGGATAGACTGATTGCAATGTTTTGAGTCACCTTAAATACAATTTAGCCACCTGCTCAAGCCAAACCTATATCACAACAACATTATTTGAAAACCTTAGAACAGAAAATGAAACCAGCAAAGTCTGAATCAAAGCCTCAGTGTCAAAATCCTCACTTATAATAGAGATGCCACAATTATAAACCAATTTATTTCATCTATTAGTGTCACTTTTAAAGAAAATAATGTTAGACATTTGCTGGTTTCAGCTTCTTGAATCTAAGGATTTGCTGCTTTTCTTCATCATTTATGATGGTGAATGAAGGCTCTTTTTGTTTTTGACAAGGCCTCAGCTTGGATTTGGCAAATTGTGAAGTTCCTCACAATTTTTGACATTTTATGGACTAAATACAGTTCATCGATTAATTGTGAAAATAATTGCCAGATTATTGATAATGAAAACAAATTGTTTGAGACAGCCCTAATTTATAAAACTATATATCTTTTATATTGCTAATTTGCAACATTTACTCATTTTAACATGATACTGGCTCCCAAGATCCTGAAGAATTGTAAGCATAAGCACATTAAACCTTTCAACTTCTGCCAACACCACCTGCCAAGGGCTTGAAAGTATAGATGTGATGTATGATATCAAATGAACTCCAAAGTATCTATTTCCTTGTAAATTTATCTTTAATTGGTCATATGGAAATAAAAAAAAAAAATTTTAAACACTGAAGGCTTTCCTGAGTTCGTTTTCATCTTTTCTTTAGTAGGAGATGGAGGCTCTGCAAGCTTTTTTTTGACAATACTACATCAAAATTTGGCATCATTTCTCACCAATTGTTCGGTCATTGACTTTATGTTTGATGTGTGAATATGTGTTATTACCTTATCACAGTTCAACTCCAGATTCAGGTCTCCCTTGTTTGTATGCAGACGAACGTAGCCTTTTTTCTTCACATACTGGTAGCGTACGGTGTCATCTGCAATGGCATCTATAACACAAAAAATAGAATTCAAACACACAAAATAGTTATTCAAACGTGTTTTTATAGAAGACAACATTTGAGATTATGACTGGCAAATCAGACTCCTTATTGTGAAAAACAAAATTTTATTGATCGTCAATGAGTCACAGCTTGATGTTGCTGCAGGTAAGATCTCTGACCTTTAAAATCCTTCAGAGCCTCTGCTGTGCAGGTTGGTATTTGTCTTTATGTTATTGCTGTTCTCCCCTCAACAATCTTTAAATTATATTTTGTTAATTACTGTTTAGCCTTTTTCCAAGACACCGTAGCTAAAAATGTCACCCATGAAGTCATTCATACGCATACTTATATTAACTTTATGGGATGCCATCCTTTTTCAGACCCCTGACATAGGTAATGAAATCCAAGCATTCTCATCCTCTCCTGAAGTGTTCTTAACCTACTACACAGTTGCATAACAGCAAATATCTCCCATGGAGCAGCTCAGCAGATGATAAAAGAAAATATTCAACTGAGCAGCAACATGCGGCTGCATTCAACTGTCTGAGCACGAAGCTGCACCTTGCTGCAAAAGAGCAAGCCTGACTAACCAGTCTTCCCTGCTTAAATAAAGATTAAGCAACAGAGGAGGTGAAATTTTCTGTCTGCTGGGAATCTGAAGAGGGTTTTTTGTGTGTAAAATGTTGACTTGCCTGCTTCATGTGTTGTTACAGGAGTCATGGCTGTGGATGTAAAGGAGGCACAAACTCTCCCTGTGGAGTAGTGGGCCTATAAAAAGAGACAGACAAAAATAAAAAAACAAAAACAAATAATGACGTTATTTTTAAGCACCACTTCTCATTTTCAAAACCATTAAATGTTTCATTTCCTTTTTTTCTTCTACTGAGGAAAGTACAGATTTAGCATCAGTACATGTCAGATTGAATAATCAGCTGATAAGGACTGAAAACAAAATCGAACTCGAGAATTTCATTAAAGCTGCTTTACAAAAAAATAAAATAAAATCATTGTTTATAGTCAGCATTTTCTGATTCGAGTTTCTCAAATGTGAGGATTTGTTGCTTTTCTTATTTACTGCTTTTCATTATAAATTCACTAACTTTGGGTTTTAAACTACAATAGACAAAAGTTCCCCTCTATGTGCTGGGAAAAACATGATTGGTACATTTCACTAATTTTATCCATCCCCCCCGATGTAAAAATGACGGGGGATATACTCGTCAGTATGTCCATAATAATTTTATATTATATTATCTCATGATATCTCACAAACTACCAATTCTAGCTTCACTAAACTTTACAAATATAATGAACCATGGCAAGTCATTGTGCCTTTTAATACTGTAGTTTGGTTTTTCTACAGTTCTTTTCATTAAGATCTTTTAAAGTGACTGACAGTTTGTCATCTCCATAGGATACATGCAGAGTAATTTACACTACTTTAGGCTCATTAAAGGACTGGCAAATAAATACATAAATCGATGAAAATAAACATGATGTAAATACAATATTTGGCAACTTATCCCTGTTGTGAAGTCATAATCAGCTAAATACAACTAGGAGGATTTCTGCTCAGAGGCACTTCAACAGGGCAGGCGCTGTCATTAAAGGAGCTTGAAGCTTCAGTCTTCATTTGAAGAATAATCTTTCCCACTCAACCACACCTCTTTCCAGCCACAAACTTGGCAGGTCCCCTCGTTTGCACTAAGTGGTGCATAAAGTGAAAACTAGCTTAATGACAGCCTTTGCAGCTTCTGTGCAATTCAGAACACAACCTCCTCGGCTTGGAGAAATATCTTTAATCTCGTAATTAAAGCAGCACGAGAGATACTTGTGGATACTTGTGAAGACATATTTGAGCTTAAGTTACAGTAGAATGCGTTCGCCGAATATCTGAACATTCAAAAATACCACCAAACAATGTGGTGAGATTGGAGGAGCTATTTAAGTCAAAACAATAACAACTCGAGGAGATGAAAGTGGAGAGATGAAAATGGATTTGAAAAGCTCCAGTCTACTCTACAGTACTGGTTTGGATTTCTTCTGCTCTAGTTCTTATGAAGGCCCATGAAAGCACAGACTTTACCTTGTGTGCTCTGTCTGACCTATATTGCCTGCTCTCTCAGATGCTGTCAGAGCATCACTTCAACTGTGAACTCAAGACGGAGGGCAACCAAAGAAAGGGCTCTGGAGTCAAAACGAGACACGGTGTGGCATCAAAGAAGAGCTGATAATATAGATGGATATACCTTTAAGGACAGAGTTGTTGATGCTAAATTGAATCCCACTTCATCCCCCCTCCCCAGATTATTCAAGGACACAGTTACTGTTGCAACTGTGGTTAAATATAAACCTGCTGCATATCTTAAGACTCTTGCATCAATTTAATTTGTTATCCCACCTTAATGTTTCAGTGTTAAACATATTCTTACTGCTTCATATTTGATACGAATCACTGCAATGTAAGTAAGCAAAGCATTATTTATCATCCTCTCACTGTGCAGGCCTTTGGTTCTATTTTTGGATGCAGTTGTTTGTCTTGTTTTCCACACCACTGCCAATGTATTACTGTGTGTTTGGTGCCCTCCAGTGTACAAAGAAGAAAATACAACAACTGAATGCTCTTGAAATTCTTCAGCTGCACATTGATTAATAAAACTGATAAATCACATTTGATCTATTATTATTCACAGCAAAGTAATTCTTATTTGCATCACATTAAAGCTCACATTGACCATGGAAATTGTTTAAGTGCTGGAACTTTGCCTCACTTTTTCTGATTCAACAACTAAGAAACCTGGACTGTGCAGTATGTGGCGGGACTGAAAGCTCCAGAAAAAGCCATTAATATTTCCAAGGATAAGAACGATTTTCGATGCGTAAGTTTTAACCCAACATGGAGAAGCAGTGCTACTGACTAAACTCGCATGTCAACTGATCCAAGTCCCTGACAAATGAGCGAATGAAAAAGACCATGTATCACAGCTGAAAGCTCAAGGAAGAGTCTTTAAGTGCAGCTCCAGTTGGCAATGTTTTATCAAAAATAAAAGATAACAATAATTTGCTATACTGATAAGAGGAATTCCCTCTTCAGCTACCCTCTTCCATTAGGCCAGAAATCAGCCTATTTATCTGTGATTGAACCTTCTCCTCCAGTCAAAGGGAGCTGATGGGTTTTCAGTAATCATCGGATTAAGGCTACCAGGAGACTAATGAGAGTTCATGATTAAGACTTTGTCAAGCCCTAACCTTTGCATGCCATGAAGCTCCTATTTTCTGCCAGACACACAATTCCATATTCATTTAAAAGCTAACTATCCAAGTCTATAAACAGGTAAATTCAAAATAATCTTTTGCTGGTTGAGTCTGGAGATTTTTCAACCAGCATTCACTCAATGATAAGGTCCCATTACCTTGTAATGTTTTAGTCATTAACAACCTTAAACAAGCTCCATAAACAAGAGAGATTTAAATATATCAAAAACTACTGTCTTTATGGTCTTTGGTTTCCTCTTAACTTTACCATCATAATGTTTTTACTTACAGCGTTTAATTTATCTGTCTTTTTGGCCTCTGGCTCCTTCGAAGTAGAAGCCAGGAGCTGATCCCCCTTGTAGTCCTTGTAAAGCTCAGCTAAGGTCTCCCTGGTCTCGAGATTTGTGGTCTTCAGGTGGTACGCTGGGTCCAACTTGGCCTTTTCCTCATCTGAACCACGCCAGGGAAAGGAGCACAAGAGGGAGGAAATAATTTAATCAAAGTACTTTCCTATTTCCTGAAGACTTAACTCCAAATGGATCCTGATTATAATTGAACAAAAGTAACTTTACACATGACAGAAAAGTTTGATAACTAACCTGGGTCTAACACCTTGAGGTTGTTTTTTACATGGAAGAAGTCGGAAACATTGAATTTATCCAGGTTTGTTGGGTCCTAACAAGATAAAAATAATATAAAAATCACATGACATTGAAGGTTACTTTTCCAAAAATGACATGGTTCAACCTTTGCAAAGCTAAACCAAGCAACAACCCACCTGAAGTACTATTATGTCCTTTCTGGTGAAGGGTTCGTCCGTCAGCAGATCTTTAAAACTTTTGGTCTTAATGTTGAGTTGCTCAACAGCCTGAGTGGAAACAGAAATACTTAAGAAAATAAAAGTCTCTCTCTCTTGGAACACACTAATGTTAATAATTTGAGGGAAAGGGGAAATTAAGTTTTGTTTCATTTTATTAATTTCAATTTTTGCAAAAAATCAACTGAAATTCTTGTTTTTTATTTTGATTGGACAATTATGAAAACCTGCTTTTATAAAGGCAGGAGTCAAAATCTATATGTACAGTATAAATAGAAGAACTTGTCCTGTACAGTGTTCCACCCACTTTACTTTTTGGGGAAACAATAGTTGCACAGAAATAATTTGGTGTGATGTAAGGCTGCATCTTGTTGAGATCATGTGGTTGAGCTTCTGCCTTTTGTATTTGGATCAATGCAGGGAAGGTTCACCTACCTCGTGAGAAAACACGTTGCCGGTGACCTTGTTGGTAACGATGTAGGAATTATTTGTGAAGATGCTGTACAGAACAGGGCAGTGATACTTTCCTGGAACAAAACAATCATGAAATACTCAGGATCCTCCACCACAGGTGCATTTCAATGAAGAGAGACAGTTAGAAAGAAATCATTTAAGTTGTTCCTGTTAATTGCATATCTGAGTAAAAGTTACATTTTCAAATTGATGATAAAAAGGAATAAAACAATGCTTAAAAATCTTGAAATATAAAGTACATGGGAGATGTGTACGTAAAGTTTGGTGAAAAAATATTGAACTGCTTTTGAGTTGTGACATGCAAATCTTCGTCTGAAACAAATCCCACTCACAGAATGAGCCTTAGTTAAACTTGCAACCATGGAAACAAACAAAAAATAAAAGTTAGTAAATACCAAAAATACACAACTTCAGTACTTGGTGGTTGTGTAGAAAGATTCATGAAAAAACAGCACTTTTTGAAATATGCTCCGTAAACTAAAGGAAAAGGACAAAGGACTTTGTTCATGGTTGGGGTTAATAAAAAGCCAGAAAAAAGCAAAACAGCAGAGTCACTGTAATGGGCTCTCTGCTGAATAACCTCATCTCTCCCACATCTTCTTCCTCCACTAGCTTTAATTTGCTCTTATCCCCTTCACAAAAATTATCCTCCAAGAGTCTAAAAGTCCAATTTCTAAGCTGCTAATCGCACAGCAACATAGTAAGATAAGTGTAAATTTGACCTTTCCACACTACTGGCTGATTTTGGTGATCAGAATCAGGACATTTAAATTGACAGTATCAACCAATTACACCCCGAATTTCTACATAAACCTTTTAAGGTTAAAGTACATTGAACACATTCATATTTACCATCATTGTTCTTGGCAAAGTTCAGTTTGATGAGCGACTTTACTTCCAGTTTCTGTGGGACAAAAGAAAACATTGAGGTGAAAATGTGCGATCCCAACAATAATCTCACCAAAATGTTATCTACAACTGATTGATTTTTGACTTGATTTCCTTAAAAGCCGATAAAGATATTGTACAAAACTCTGAAAAGGATCATCTTTGTGGAGTCTGTCAAGGGTTTTTTTACTCTCAATAAGTTTTTCAGTTTTTATCTTCAGCTATTCAATAATTAATACATGACAACTATCCATTACTGTAAAAAAATAAAATAAAAGGCTACTGATGACACTGAAATAAGAGGGAAAGTTCTTCACCAATTTACTGACAAATACTTGTAGTAAATATCAAATATTATGGAGCCTCTGGAATATGTATTTAGAAAGACACGTGAAAAGTCTATGTATCGATGTCTATTTAGGTTGTAGCTTGTGTGAAGAAATTTTTTTTGAAAATTGAAATTCTAAACAACATAACTATAATTATGGCTGCAACAACTAATCAATATCATATTAAATCTTACTGCTTTTTGTTACATGTTTTGCATTTTTCTTAATAAAGCATTTTACCAATCATCAACATTGTTGATAATTATTCTCAGTTTCTATGCAGATGTAACCACGTAGGATGTACTGAATTTTGTATATACTGTACTGTATGTTTGGGTCTATGACAGAATTTAAAGTACATTTTGAGTTTATATCTCTATTAATTGTACCACTACTACTAGTAGTGACTTTGTCTACTGCAAATGAAAAGTAGCTAGTGGCTAAACCTGGTATAAAGCCACTCCTCTCTTTGAAAGAGATTTTGTTTTTGTACATCATCATTGACATGCAAATGTACTAAAGTAAACAAAAATATGGAGTTTAATATTTTAACAAAGAAGTTGATTTGTCAAGATGGCAGTAGAAGGGAAAAGGTATGTTGACTAAGAATGTGACTGGGCTGCATGTGTTTGTTGTTTACCTCTCCAGAGGCAGGATTAGTACCATACTTCTTGATCCATGGGACAATGCTCCTACAACACAATGTAGAATTTACGTCAGGTCAAACCAGACACATGTAGTGCCATAACACATCCGCGACAATTCATAAAACAGGCTAATTGTCAAAATCATTCATTACATCCCTGAAACCAGCACACCAAGCATACGGGTATTACATCAATGACAACAGACAGTCAAAAGGCCAACCAATGTCCGACATGCCATAATGTGGAGAAAATGCATTTCTAATAAGATAGCTAGATAGCTAGATACTTTATTGATCCTTTACAGGAAATTGTTCTGTCGCAGCAGCTACATTCAGGTCAGCAGAGGGGAAGAATAAGCAAAAAAAAAAAAAAAACATAAAGTGATAAGAAGAAGAAAAAGAATAACTATAAAGACAACAGTGCAAATGAGATGAATAAGACATGATGTCATGGTAAGGCAGTGTGCAGTGAGAGAATGAACCGATAAAATTAACAACAGATAGTAAATAACAGATATTAAGTAACTGACTAAAAAAGTTTGTGCAAAATAATAGTTTGTGCAAAAAGTTGTGCAAAATAACAGAATGTCTGGCAGTATCTATTATGCAGATGTTATGATTGTGGTTGTTTCTGTCCATTGAACAGTCTGATGGCAGCTGACATGAAAAAGTTCCTGCAGCATTCGGTCCTGAACATCATATACTTACAGTAGGTCAAAGACGACTCCTTCTTCAGTACAGACAGGATACTCAAACGGTTGAAGGGACAAGCTACAATGTTTCAGAGAATATAGTAGAGCCAAAATGAGACAAATTGTATACAAATTACAATTACTCGACAAAACACATGCTTAGCCACACTTGCCTACATTCAACCCTGCACTACTCGTGGAACTTATTTTGCAGATTAGACTGAGCTAATGTACTTCCTCTGAAGGTAGTAAGCATCTCTTCTTACCTGCAGTGGTCAAATGGAAGTCGTCTGAAGTTTGCCTGTGGGATTTCTGAAATGTAAAAATGTAAATGTAAAATAAAACATCAAATGGCATTTGTTTCCTTACTTACACTTGGTTTTTTAAGACATTTTCAAAACCGGTGTGTGAACAGTTACACTACAAGTTATTTTGAAGACAATGATGGATGAAAACATGCGTGCTGAAATAGCTTTTCTGGCCTCTGTTTATTTCAGTGTGGTAGTTGTACAGTATAGACCAAGTTGCCAGAGTATTCGGTCCACCTTCCTACTGTAGCTAAATCTATTGCAGTGAGGTTGCCAACAAGGGGTTCAGGGGACTGACAAGTGGTTTCAAGATTACAAAGAGGATAGGAAAACAGAAAAAATAAAGTCTGCCATACAAAATCACATTAAACTTTTCAGTGTTTCATATAATCATTGCTTTTTGTCTTTGAATTACTGGATAATTTTAGCTTTAGAGTTAAGAAGAACTTAAAGTATTGCTGTTGTACTTAGCAAGACCTAATAAGATGGAAACTGCATGTACTTTCACTAAAGCCTTCAGAATGGCAGTATGAAAATAAACTTGTCAGATTATAACAATATATAAAAGACATCTTGAACGAATAAACTTTATAGCTGTAGTCAAACTGTTAATGTCATTTTAACCAGGTGACATTCAAAATTGTAATGGGAAATGTTAGAAAAATATAAAATGAAACTAACCTGCTCGCTTTCCTCCATAAAAGTTTGTGTACTCTGTACTTGTGATGTACCTGTAAAGAGCATAAAGCACACATATGAGGAAAGACGATTATGAAACTTTTCATCACTGGTGGGAAGTAAATAAGCAAATTTACTCAGGTATAGCATTTAAGTTCAACATTTTCTACTTGTATTTAAGTGGGGTTTTTTCTAGCTACTTAATCTCCCTACTCTACAGCCATTCAGAGGGAAATATTGTACTTTTTACCCACTGCATTTATTTGATTCCTTTAGTTACTAGTCACTTTGCAGATTAATATTATGAATATAAAATACAAACAACCAATCAAGGATGATTTACTATTATGGATAAAGGCATGGTTTCATTGATCCCATGGCGAAATTCATAAGCCAAGTCTTCATCTAAAAAAATATATAAAACAACATATCTGTCAACTTTACCAGGTGCAACATTAAAATATCCTAACATTAACTTAGATATTAGTGCATCGAAAAAACATACATTATTCTGAAATGTACCATTCATAATGAGTATTTTTACTTTAAGTACTTCCGCGCTTGATGCACAGCATTGTGATGCTAATACTTGTGAAACATTACTTTTACTCGAGTAAAATTTGAACTGAGGGCTTTTACTTGAAACATAGTATATATACACACGACAGTATGACTACTTTTACTGAAAAGACCCGAGTACTTTTTCCACCACTACCAAAGTAATGCTAGGAATAAGCTACTTTAAGTTGTCAAGCTAACGTCAGCTCGTTAGCAGTCCTCCTGAGATAGCTCAGCTAACAATAGAATGCATGTTTCTGAGGTGCAGTATATTGTCCAAGGTAACTTTGATACTTACATTTTATCTTTTTGGTGCTGCCGTTTCCCCATTTTTGACTTTTTGTGTGGGTCCTACGGACTAATCGTGGTAAAACAGCACACACACTTAAATTGCTCGCCTTTTGTGGCTTCCTGTTTATGCTCTTGGTCGCGGACGTCATTAATGTGAACAGTTTGTCCCAATAGCACTCTGCCGCCCTCTACTGGAAGAATTGTTAAAAAACTTCAATCCTATGGCCAAAAGCATAAATGCTTTTGGCCATAGGATTTCCACATGATTTCCACTTGTGACGCTTTAATTTCCACAAAAATAGTTGAAGTGAAAACTTTGTGTTCTGTGTAGACTATCCAAAGTGACTTTGGGACATTTGTTTCTGTAGATATGCTACTGTTGAGGTTTTTCACGTCTACTTACAGCACCAATACATTTTTTCACCTTCATTCTAGGCCAACAGTGCTACACCAAGACTTGAACCTGGATGGCCACAAATTGGGAAATATTTGTATAATATAATACAATATAATAATGAAATATATTTTGCAGTCATTTGGGAGAAACCCCATTAAAACAAGATCAAAGCTTTTCCCTTATCCATGGCTGCTTATCATTTGCAGGGTGGTGAGGGGCTGGAGCCTATCCCACCTGACATCGGGCGTGAGGCTGGGTATACCCTGGACAGGTCGTAAGGCCAGAGACAAACAACCATTCACACTCACATTCAGACCTCAGGGCAATGAGAGACCTTTTAACAACAGCCATTTGGACCCAAAATAGTAGGGATGTTTGCTGGTTCTCACCACAGGGAACACCAGCTAACTCCACAAAGAAAGGCCCCAGCCGGCCAGCAGGTTAGTTTCAAAGACCTCCGAGCCGATAATGATAACTACTTCAAGCTGAAACAGGCCCAGACACCTGCAGGAACCTGCCGTCAGTTAAAAAACTGAATGGACCATCAGATGCCTTGTCTCTTTTTTTATGCTTTCTTAAAAAATTCATATAAAATGCTACTGAAAAAATGTGCAGCCATACTCTAATTGGTGTTTTAGACAGCTAGAGTGCCTCTGCTTTCCTCTCCATCCAAACTATGACTGTTCTAATTCTAATAGATTCCCTCTACCTGCACGAAATGAGTTACGGTCTCTGTATCTAATATACACGCCATATGACATGCTCATTCATCATGTATCATCTGAAGGAATTCTCTCTCTTAATGAAAACTCTACTTTTGTCAGATCCTGTCTGATGTTTTCAAATGTTTTCTTTAATCATCTGTAGTTTGCTTTCTAATGCACACATCTTCTCTTGTTAATTCGCACTCACAACTTGCGTTACACTGAAAACATCTGTGGAATTGACTTTTTAAAATCCATTTTTATCCTCATCTTATTTCCCTCGCATGCAATCTCAAGCACAAATAAGACATTTTTGTAGTTCGTAACTATGCTTTACCGTGTAACCAAAAGGACAAACATGACAAACAAAAGAATGCAGGATAAATTATTCTACAATGGGTTTATTTTACCGTGGCATTGAATTCATTAAAGGTATTCTCACAATTATGGCTAATCAGTTACTTCTTAGAACAAGAAACGGGAGCAAACAAAAATGGTTAGAGGCATCAACCATAGCCAGGTGTTTAGTAATGTATAGCAGAAGGTACATTCAGACTGCATGTTGCATGCATGTCCTCTGAAGAACATGTTTTCAGGAACTACTACCTTTCCAAAACACAAAGAACAAGGAAAGGTGCAGGCTTTATAAGAACTTATTAGACATCAAATAAACCTTTTCTAAATAAAGGATAGTGTGGAGTGATAGTGTTTGTATATAAAAATATAATACACAACAGCAACACTGCCTTCATACCTGAGTTTCAACTGGCTTTCTTTCTCTCCTCACAAATAGCACTTCAACAGCTTAAGACAGAGGCTAAGTCAGAAGAACAAGGACATGCTTACAAACTACAGACTCCACACAGAACTTCATGATGCTCAATGAACAAATCAACAAGTGAACATTCTCATCCATGGCACTTTATCTGTCACGCAGAACGGAACTCTGATGACAATTTTGAAACAAAGGTTGAGTTTCTGGAAACTTATCTGTCACTGAGAGACAAACATTTGTTTATTAATGACAAAAACAACGGTCTAATAGTAGGGAGCAAGAGCACATACTGACAAAAAGAGAAGGGTTGAAGAGCCAGAGGTTTGCCAGTCCATTAAGCAGATCGAAGTTGTTTGCATGGAAAGTGCAAGAATATGAGAATTAGAGCAAAACAAAAAAACAACAAAAACAAACTAACAAAAAAACCTTCACAATGTTGCTCCCTTTGAGAGCAATTGTAATCCATGTACTTGGTTTACTCGTGGCCGGTATTTGCTCAGTCCCGTCCCGAAAATAAAATGAGTGTTTCCTCCGGTAAAATGTCTGCAGTTTGATTAAATTGTCTATAAATGTTCTGGTGAAAAAGAAAAAAGAAAAAAAAAATCACCGCAAATCCATCACAGACACAGTGTTATCGGTGATGGTTACATGTCCCGCATGCTGAGAAAGAGAAAAAAGATGAGAGTTACAGTCTGCTCACATGAACAGGGAAACAAGATACAATGCAGCGCAGCTTGCAAAGAAATCTGTTCACACATTAACACTGGCCACCAATGAAAAGGTACAGAAATAAAATAGAGAAAAGCAATGACATTGATGACAAACTGACTATTTTGGTTCAATTACTGCTTTTCCAGCTTGACTGACCGGACTGAATGCAGTAAAACAAGATACATGCTCCTTGTGTTTACAGTACCGAGAACTTAATGGGTTGCTTTAACCCAAATTACAAGTCTATCATACCAAACTGTAGTGGGACTATTCTAGCATGCTGATTTTTTGGATATCAGTTCATGTCCATATGGAGTATTTGTTTGGAGGAGAAGTTACTGCCGAGTTTATCAAGTCTGTTTACACAACCTCCAAATTCTAATTCCCCTTTATTGTACTATACTATATCAAAACCAGGACAGACACCATTAGTTTTTTGTTGTTGTTGTTGTTGTTGTTGTTTTCAATTATTTCATTGATTGGAATCATTAAAACTAAATTAAAAGTCGCCCTGTGGCCTAAAATGATCTCACTTGTTCCTTCTTGTCTCAGGAATTTTATTGAAACAAGACTGGATCAGACAATCTGCGCACCAGTATGAAGAAAATGGACCAGTAAATTGTTGAACTAAAGCAATTTTCTTACTTAATTTGGGAAAACAAACGTGT
The DNA here is from genome assembly GCA_037577475.1 of Chaunax sp. Z400. Taxonomy (NCBI): domain Eukaryota; kingdom Metazoa; phylum Chordata; class Actinopteri; order Lophiiformes; family Chaunacidae; genus Chaunax; species Chaunax sp. Z400. The sequence continues at coordinate 20,113,789 of CM075187.1, read as the reverse complement.
CTTTGCTCTTACAGTCTCAAAGTAGAGGTTCACAGAGGTTCACTCACTGTAAATAGAGCGGGGTCTTTGCTGTGAGGGTGAAAGCCTTTCTGTTTACATGTGGAGATCTCCTCTGTTCCTCGATCCGTCAACCTGAAGTATCCGATTCTGGGACAAACACCACCACACAAAGTAGCTCTTAAGCAAAGACTGAAAGGACAATACAGACAGGATACTGACAAAAAGCTTTTTCACACTGTAGTTTGGTTCATCTGGACCACGGGGTGAAAATAAAAAATATCCTACATTATTTGTATTTGAGTTCTGGTTCACTTCTTGTTCACGCTGACTTTATACCAAACAAACCAATTATTTTAATCAAACCCAACAAGTTAGGTGTGAAAGCACCTGAAGATGAGCAACAATATGAAGGCGACGCAGATAAGATCAACTCCCCTCACATCTGATCTTTATCATGAACACTGGCAGGTTTGACTTACTCATTGAATTTAGGAGAGCAGACGATAGCAATGGCCTCTGGCAGCATCATCTGATAGGAGCAGTGTGTGTGGAGGTCGACGCTGGACAGAAAGGCCGTCTGTGTGGGGTGAGTCTGGGAAACACAGACATCAGTTTAGCTTCCTACACATACTGCGTGTGACTATTTGAAGATGATTTTGTCGTTTACACACTCTTAAAAAGATGATTAATTGACAGCACTGGTCAGGATCTGCCCGTCTTTACTTACATGAATCCAACCCAGAGTGATGAGATCGTTCTGGTCTTGTATCAGGAAGAGTTCCTCCTCATTTTCTGTGTCACAATAATCTGGCCCACCGCTCTGCTTTGGTACGATGACGTGGGTCACGGTAAACGCGTTTCTGGTCTGCAACAAACACAAAAAACGCAACGCTATTATATTCCTTTAAATCATGCAAAGCTACATCTGCCAAGAAGCTACCCAAAGACGAAAAAAACCCAAGAATAAAAACAGCTGGTTTGCTGCTGGCAAAACGCTGAGTCCTGCTTATAAATAAGTGAAAAGAGCTTTAATTTAAACCAACCAGCAAATGATATAATTCCAACAAAAAGCCACAGCAGATCTAGTACAGTGAGTCAAGTATCTGATTATGGTCTATTCCTCTGAGGTCGGACGACAGCTGATGTCTCAATTTCACTTAAAATCTACAAATCTATACTCTGTATATGTTTATTGAAACGTGTACCTGAGACAGGGAATTTCTTTCTTTAACCATCTCAGCTTAAGATAATTAAATGAGGTAAAATTGTAGTTTTATGCCTGAATTAAAGATCTGAAGAAAACATCTTATTACCATCTCATTTAAACATACTTTTGTGCCTCCTGTAACAGATGCATTCAAAAGGGGGTTCACCACAGCCACTCTGTCCCAAAGTCTTACCAGTTTACCGCACAGGATGCCACAAGTTTCTACAGCTCGACTTGTGTTGGCCTCGGCCAACTTCAGAAAGCCACGGCAAAGCTCAGCGGGCACAGCCAACTGCCGAAGGGCATCCACCATTGAATCTGCCAAAACCATACAGAGGAATAAACAAAAGCTGAATGCAGAAAGTTAGATTCTTGTGATATTCTGAAACAAGGCATGGTGTGAACATGAAATGAAGTAGGTCAGGAGGAAAGAAATCTGCTCAGAAGAATAAATACTCTGAAGCGGGAGTAGGGCAGTATTTAAATCCTCTGAAGGCCGGCCCCTCAAGTCAATCAAAGATTAACTCACTGTTGTTCCCTGGGCTGAGCATAGACCCGGGCTTGAGGGACCGGTCAAAGCTGGGTGGGACTGCAGCAGATGTACCGATTGTTGCAGGTGGGCGATTATATTGGTGGTTGGTGTCGCCGGACAGGTCCCCCGGGCTCTGCTGAGCAGTAGGGGAGACCAGCGAGGGGCCCTGGATGCCTGGAATGAGGGGTGTGTCAGGGGAAGGTGCAGTTGGCGTGGCAAACTCCAGGAGCACACGCTGGCGTTCCTTCTCCAGCTCCTGGCGGCGGATCATCTCCTCGAAGGCACTAAACTGCTCCTGCTCCCGTTGACGCCGCTGCATCTGGGCCACCCGCTCCCGCTCTGCGTCGAGCGCTCGCTGCCTGGACTGCTCCCATGCCAAGGTCTCCTCCTCTGCTTTCTGAGCGCACAGCAAACACATCATATACATGATATTCAGCAGCTGGTATGCTTTTGTGTTTCGTTAAAAAGTAACGTGACAAGAGATTTGCTGGGTTTCAGGTATTTGACGATGATCGTCATCTTCTACAAAACAAATTTGGTTGCAAAAAAATGTATGTGAAATGATTTCGACTTAATATGCATTTCAATAACTGTCAAACAATATGTGACAATTTAAGGTCAGTGTCATTGGTTTGCCTTCATTTGCTCTGTTAACGCCTCATTTTATTACATCCATGGTATGCAGCTGCTGTGGTGCTGATTAATGTTTAATCCCATTTACGCAACACATTGTAAAATCATCTTGTAAATCCGTGTTAGACAATTTGATATGAAAGTGTCTTAACCTAATATGCTCATTAAAAAAGCAATGAATGCAGTTAGCATTTGACAGTGTGTCAGGAGTTGACAGTTTACCTTTTTGACAAGATACTGTGCATAGTCCTGGTCATATCTCCTCAAAAGAGCTTTTTTCAGAATTTCTGCCTGAGGAAAGGCAACATCCTTCAGTTTCTGGAGAAGAAAGAATGTTGACCAAAATGTTAAGTTTAAGCAAAATCTTTTAAAAAAAACAATTTAAATCTGATCCCTTCTACAGGACAGTATATAAACACTGTATGCATACTTTCAGTGTGTCCTTCTTCTCAGGAATGTTAGCCGTTTTGTAATCCCGATGCTTGGGAAGTTTTTCTATAAAGAGCCTTGGTGAAAAGAAAAAAAAATCTTATTAATTAATTAAGATTTGTGTATGACTGTACTGAGAACAAAACTGTGGCCTTCAAAATCTAATTCAGAGAAATGACGCTATGAAGACTGGTTGGTTTTCTGAAATCAGAGTAATGTAGATGAGGACATGTGGTCATTCTCAATAAATCATTTAGTCGGCTTTGTTCAGGAGAGAATCCAAATAAAGAGCTTTGTTTTAACCCTCACATCTAATTAATTTATGTGTAATAAACCTAAAAAAAAGCAGGACTAATCCCATTTTAGTGCATGAGAAATTAATAAATACTTCAGCAATTCAGTCAGTCCGACCCATGACTGTTAACACTTACGTGATATATTTATTGTAAAGTACAAAGGCGTGCTCGATGTTGCCCTCCTCTGTGTAGATGTTAGCCATGCGGATCATCTCCATGCCAGAGCGGAAGTAGCGCCGTGGGGGCACATCTTCATTAACTTCCACTGAGCTTCCCTTCTTGGTCAGAGCGCGGACTCTCTCCTCCGGTGACAGAGAGACGTCAGTGTGGTCCGCCATATTGACAGCTCAAGCAGGGACACTGGAGGGAAGAGCAGATTTTATAAAGCATTCAGTGGAATGTGCAATCAACACAGTCCTGCTAACCATGAAGCAAACCAAGTAAACGGTACACACTGTGTGTTTATAACACCGATCTGACAGACTTTTCAATGCCTCTCAATAAGCCTCAGATCCTGACGAGCCTGATGATCAGAAGACTTGACCTTCATTATCAATTCTTGAGTATGCATGTTTTGTTTTTAGCGCGTGTAAGATCACATGATATCATGAATAAAATAGCATAAAGACGCAGTGTTGTTTTCGTCACATCCTGTACCGAGGACACAACTCAGTCTGAGAACCAGTGGGCGAGTATATTTAGAAAAAAGCAATGACAGTGCAGGGAGGGTCCATTGTGGATAAGCTGAGGGTATCTATTCTTTGTTCATCAAATGAACACAGATGAGAATGCTTCAACAGAATGCTGACTAATAGTCAGATGGCTTGTATTGATCCTGCCACGGTGGCCTCTTTGACTAGCCAGGACAGCCCACTGAAACACAGCAAGTCAAGAGCCTTAGTTAAGGGAAAAATGCATGGCTCTGATAAGAGGAGAGAAGGAGTGAAGTACTTACAAGCGGTTCATACTTCTTTTGATTTTTTACAGAAACTAAATTGACTTTTATTCAAGTGCTTATGGTCTAAATTGTTCTGTCATCATTATAGCCAACAAAATCATTACAAACTGGACATTTATGGTACCATATAGAGGGCAGAATAAGTCAGCAATGCTTTGGAAAGTTAGTTTTATCCGTAATAATAATCCAATATTTAACAATATAGCACAATAAAGAGAGCTATTGGAAATAGTGATTACTTTCACTTTTGACACTTTAAATACATATCATTGATAATATTTCTGCACCTTAACTAATTTAAGTAAACGTTTAAAGTGCAGAGCTTTTGCTTGGAGTATATTCAGTTTGGTATTGCTTAATTTATACTTCAGCCAAGAATGTTAATACTTCATTTAATAACTGACGGAATTGCTCTGAAAACCAGCGAACCCGCATCTCCCAGCCACTCAGAAAAGGTCCAAGAGGCTAACTGTGGCCCTTTTCAGTTCAAGTAATTAGAGAGTAACACAATGTTACTTACACCTCCATTTGAAAGTATTACATTTTTTGTCAAATGGCATCTTCTGGATGTCATAAAAATATATTTTTTCCTCTACGTGCTCCAAATAACTCGTTAACCTGTCACTAAAGTAATCAATGCTTCTCAACGATGTCGTGTTAGCCGCGCTAGCTTAGCAAAGCCAAGGGTTCTTTGCAGAAGGACTTAAAAGGGGTAGAAAAGCTAGTAACCCCTGAGGAACTTTATCTTTATTCTTACCTGATTGAGATGTAAACTGACGCCCTCTGAGACCTACATACAGCCAGCACAAAACACGATCAAATTACTGATAGTGATTACTGACAGACTGCTTCAGTGGGCTGCGCCTACAGCATCTGTACACTTCCGCAATCAAAACAACTTCCGCTGACGCCTGACGAATCATCACGCCAGCGCAGATGGAGGTCAAATATGACATCAATTATGTCAGGAAGATTCAGCTATTGAAAGTAGCTTAAACATACTTTTCTCTTTTTTACACTTCACCCAACAGTTTACGTAAAATAGAATTCCCCCCCGCTGTACACGTCTTAACCTGAAGGCACGGTCATCCTGTTATACGATCTTTCGCATAGGGGTTTCCTCATCAGAGACGTGGCTCGTTGGTCTAGGGGTATGATTCTCGCTTTGGGTGCGAGAGGTCCCGGGTTCAAATCCCGGACGAGCCCTGCATTTTTGGGTAATAGAAGTTACAATTTAGAAAATTCACAGTTCTAGGTTCCCTAGGTCCGCTTGATACATTTCTGTGTCTCAAGAAACGTCTCACAGGGCAGCAATGTCGTTTTCTGAGGAGGACATTAAGTCCACTTTTTCCCCCAAGTGGCCTTAAACATACCACTGTGTTTGAATAAAATCACAATAATTTTCAAAACCCAATAATGAGCTTTTCAAGACGATGTTGAGCTATATTGCAAGTAAAAGTATCTTAAATACAGACACAGAAACATGTTAAAACAATCAAATTAAATGTGGGATCATAAAAGAGGTGATGGAAACAGTATTCCTTTTCACAAGTAAAAATATACACAGGAAAAATATATACTAAAACTACCATTCTAAAATAATCCATCATTAGCAACAATAATTCATAAATCCTGGCAACAGCTCTGGCTATTTACCTCTGAAATGTAGTTGCATAAAAAATATTGAGGAGGAAAAAATGGAAATACTTAAATAGAATTCATATACTTCAATATTGTGCAGTACTGTCACAATACTGCAATACTCTGTTTCAGTGATAGAATACTCCTCATATATTGCCCATATGTTCTTGCCAGTGGTGGAGTGTAACTAAGTAAACATTACTGTACTGAAATGCAACTTTGAGGTACTTACACTATACCTAAGGTGTTTCCTTTAATGCTACATTCTACTTTTAATCCACGACATCTAGTGGGGAAATATTACACGTTCTACTTCACAACATCTTTAGTAACTAGTTACTTTACAAATTATTTTTATGTATAAAAAAAAGATATGAAGAGCTTATAAAATCATACTTTTTGTTATAAATTAAACTACCAACCAGTATAGACATTTCAATATATAATTGAAGGACATTATATTATATTTTTGCTTGGGTTTATTTTTAATTAAGAAAAGGGCTTGAATACTTTCTCCATCACTGGTTATTGCATTAGAAAACACAGACATAAGTTTTATTATATTAATATTCATTTACAGTCTTGCAGGACCCGCTACGAGCGCATGAGGGAGACACAGCCATTGTGAACAGGGCGAACTGTCAACGTCACCACTGAGCGTGATCCCACCACATCCTCCACGCGCTACATGGACTGTTTGAATTGGAAGACGACATGGGGAAAATGCCGTCCGTCTGTGAATGACCGAATGTGACGTTGTCCCAGACATCTTACTGTCCACATGTGGTATGTTCTCTACCTGAAGGTGATATAACCGATCCGTCAGAGGCAAAGAGACGCTTTTGTTTAGACTAGTTCACGTCAAGTCTTGCTTTTTTTTGCCCCAACAGCATCACCGGGTAAGCTAACTGTCAAGGCTAGTACTGTAAGAAGCTAGCTGCCTGACTCTACATTAGCTTGTCAATGAAACCGGCTCAGAATCAACCGTGAAGTCATTCATTGACACGGTTTTTCGCACTAGGTTAGCTCACTATTGCGGGTCGAATATAGGACTTGCCATAGAAGCTAACCTAATTTATTTAGATAAAGTTAAACTAAATACTGTGACTCGTCGACTTGTTCTTCTAATTTTCATCATTCAGCGATGTTTTGTTTTCTGAGAATCAAAGAGGGAACGAGTGCGTGTGTAAATGTGGGTCCAGGCAAGCTTCTGAGCACATCTGGGAATGAGGAATCTCCTGTCCTAGCATTGAATGACTAGATCAGTGCTGTTCTATTATTATTACCCCCATACAGCCACTGTTTCTGTGTCGCCCTGACATCGAAGTGTGCGAACTCGCAACAATACTTGAATTAAAAAAAAAAAAGTTGCTCATGCAGCAAAAATAAGCTTTTTTTTCTCCAGACATTAAGGGTGTCAAATCAGTAATGCATTAATTTTTAAGATGTGTTTTGACTCTAGAACTTATAATGTTTGGTTTGTAAGATGGTCCTCTGACCTCTAAGCTTTCCTCAAGGAACAGGTGTGGGTTCAGCAGGACCAGATGTGTCTAAGCTATAATTTTATGATGAATAGTCCTTTGTTGGATGAGTGGAGCACATAGGCAATGCATGCGGTGAACCAAGCAATGAGTACACAGACATCACTCCCCCAACCAATGATCGTCTTGGTTGATGATACAAGCCTGAGAACTTCCTGAAACAATAATTAAGAGCCTAAGGTAATTCTTAATGAGTCAAAGCTTAACCTGCCCTTCCCTCCAACAGTATATAAAGTGACCTGGGACGAGTCAGATGAGTGTGCAGGTGTGAGGACAAACCACAGTCTGCAGATTGCTGAAGAACAAGCTACTGAATCAAGGCAGATCTGACGAAGGACATTTGCTGAATTCCTGTCTCCATTCAGAAAAGGTACTTTACACTTTGTGCTTTGAACTTCGTCGAGCTTGTTTCCCATTTTGCAGGGTTGTTTGAGAACATGCTTTGTTTATTTACAGGTCCATATGTTAGTAGTGTGTGAAAGTCATAGTACTGTAGATCACCAGAACCTACCAGATACACGATTATCATGATATAGAGCTCGAGTTCGCTGCTCTTTGTCCTGACAGTAAGAAAATATTTTTTGTCTCCATGTACTGTGGGGGGTCATGATAAAAAAATGATAATTAGTTGCAGTTTAGTAATGACAAACGAGCCACATATTTATAAATTGTTCACACATGGGCTCATTTACTCACTCCCAGTACTCCTTGTTTGGTGACACTGACACTCCATTTTCTTTATTGATGTTTGCATGTGTCTTGATTTGTTGGTGTCAATATGTTCATGGTTTGCTGACAAAAACCTGATCAGAGAGAGAGGTGAAATATGAGGTATAGGGTAAAGTGGTGACTTTCTAAGACTTGAGCGAGATTTGACAGGATGAGTAGAGTGGAATCAACTGCATGCCTTTGGGATTAGAGTTCAGCAGACTGTGATTAAATGTTTTCCAATTCTAACTTTTCTCCTTCCTCCACTGCTGCCAACTCTCTTATTCAACTCGTAATTAACATTGTGGCTGTCTGAGGCCTTCACTTTGTGGTCACAAGGCTTAACATCTCTGCTGCAGACTGCCTGTCTCTCCCCACACTTCTTTATCAACGTAGCCACAAATAGGCCTTGGACTCTAAATGTACACCACGGCAAGAAATGGACATGGGGATTCTGTGAGTGTACGTTGACATCAGTCCGACTTGACACGCCGACATTTAAAAACAGCTCTTGTATTGTTTTGATTGTTCTGTAGCCACACTGAGACCAAGGCAAAGGCCTGCCAGCGAAGAAAGTCACTGCTCCTTCAGTATTTATTGGAGCTCAGCTGATTGGTACTGTGTCTCTTTAGACTCTAGAGACTCTGTGCTCTAGATTCTAGAGCAAAAGAAGGACTTATTTAGGTGAAGGATTGCATGAGTGTATTTAGTGTCCACACCGAGTGCTAGGTCATTGTTACAGACACGTAAACAAGTTGGCAGGCAACCATTCAATATACTGCATAAAACATAGCCGATGCAGGGATTTTGAGGATCAAATTTTCTTTTCTTTGAGTTGAGAGTCAAATTTGTTTCAGCAAGAAAATAAGAAAGAAAAAAAAACTTTTGATAAGAATCCTTCAACTTATTTCCTTCCTAAAATAAGATATGTAATGAGTGGGACATTTTACAAATGAGAACTTGTCATAGCCTGGCTTAGAGTATTATAAACATATTGCTATTGAATTGTACTGTAACCCCTGTATCATGATACATATCATATTGCACTAGATCAACTTGAAGTCTTCTGAATGTTCCTATAGGGTGAACTCAGAGCTCGGTAAAACTTTCTATTTATGCATGGAATGAATTGCAAAATATCATTTCACTTGAAACACTCCCTTCTTTAAATACCTTTAAAGACATTTTACGTACTGTTATGAAAGAAACATGTTGCTGCTTTACATAAATCTCTGTAGAGGGGTGTGAGTTATGGATATCATTGGTATGGTCTATTTGCCTCTTTCATACTTTTTTTTTTACCTCTCTTTTATTCTTCTTTCACTATCTTTCTTATGCCGCTTTTATGTTATTTAGTGTGTTTTATATATGTGAAACTATTTGTTGTTGCCATTTTGACCAGGACTCTGACCAGGAGTTCTTGTATCTCAATGGGACCTTCCTGGATAAATAAATAAAATAAATTGCCAGATTCTAGCACAGCCCCTATATCAGCATTAAAAGCATTTCTAACTAAATGACAATAACAACCAGTAATTTATATTTGAATAAGAGATGTATACAAATTCAACCTTTGCTAATTGGTCAATGATATCTTGGTGTTATTGACGCGAAAATCAGCGATGTATGACTGTACATATTTCTGTGTATATATAGACATGACATGTTAAGTGTGTTGATGACAAGTTGACAATGACTGTTGTTTTTCGAGTGGGTTGGGCTCTGGTTTTGCAATTCTGGTCCAGAGCAAACAAGTTTGGTTAAATGCGTTCCCACTGAACCGCCATTTGTTTGATGAAACGTGAAAAATGAAAAACTAGACTACATCACCGACCTGTGCTCATGCTGCTAAATCTGACTTGTAGCTTATCGCTAAAAGGTAACCTTCTTAGCCTTCTTGGGTCGATGATGTCATATAGGACTTACTAAATATCTCTGGATACTGTTTTGCTGTTCCATCGAGGGCTCTGGTATTATCATATCCTATTCAGCAGCTTCTTTATTCAGCCTAGAACTGCAGTCTCTTTTGAAAGACTTGGTAAAATAACTCAATAATAATGATGAATCCCTTCTGCGATTATGATTATGCATTTTTACGTGTCGAAAAACTTTCTTTTTTCCATCGTTTTTTTTTAGCTGTCCACTTGCAAGATACCTCGGATTAAATTTAAGCATCATAGGATGTGTGTCTGACCAGGCATGTGTATCAACTCTGATCTCGAACCCAATGCACAGTGGAATAACAGGAAACACTACAAAAAATTGTGGTGGTTACAGTTGTAACCCTATAGTAGGCATCACATGATTGTGGTATTGTGGTCAGGCAGTTCTTGTCAAAGCCTGAAGTTGTTGACATTTACAACCTTATGCATTCTGCTTTACACCCATATATGTATCCATTTGTTAGATTGCATAGTGATACCCAAATGTAACCACCTTTAAAAAAAAAAAAAAGCCACATATTTTATTCAGGACATACACTTACTTACATACTTTTTGTTTTATCCATGTGCTGCTGCCTTTAGTCACCCCTAAACATTTCCTCTCACACCTTGCCACGTCCCTCAGTCGTAATGAAAAATAAATGTGGAAAAGGAGAGCTATCACTTTACCTCTGGCTGCTTCCCTGTGTGTTACAGGGAGAGGAGCAGGTCTTATTGATGTATCCACTTCTGAAACTCTTGACCAGTGCATTTTACAAAAGCTACACTACTAAAAATAAAGCTTCAAGTCGGTTGATATGACACTAGCCCGAGATGGTTTATGTTTCCTTTTTGTTTAACCTTCATTTAACCTAAATTTGCTGTAAATAGCATTCCTAGCTATTCCATTAGCTATCCCAGTACAATATAGAATTGTGTACTGAGGTGGAAGTTTTTATCTATATTCAGCACAGCAGTTTTCATTACAGATTAATGTAATAATGTTATTTTTTTTAACCTCAGTCCGGTTTGTCTTTTTGTCAGCAGGATTATGGAAAAACTGCTAGCCCGATTTTCATGAAACTTTGTAGAGGAGTACCAAAAGAAGAACCCGTCACAATTTGGAGCAGATCCAAATAAATAAATGGAAAGATACATGAATTATTTTTTTCACTTTTTGAGAAAGAGCCGATGGAGATCCCTGGAGTTTTCCAACAAACAGTTCAAAACCCACGGACATTCAATTTATAATCATATACAGAAAAGATGCAAACTGATTGTCAGAATTGTTTTGCAATCCAATCCCTGTCAACCAGCCAATCGTTTCAACACTGTTATCCACTCCTGGCTTTGACCTGTGTTTCAGCAGTAACAACAGCCAGCAGTGAGGAGGGCAAGGTTCAGAGCTCCTAAAACGTTCACAAGGTTTGTGTGGCAGAGACGTACTGGGTAGAGAAATGAACAATTGGAGCCAGACTAACAAATAATTCTCTTCTTATTTTTTTTGTACTCTGTATCCCCATCTTTCCCCCTACTTCAGACCAAGGCCTCGTTGTAGCAAGTAAAGGAGGAAGACTTTGGAGAGATGGTACAATTCATGTTGGAGAGGGTTACTTATTGAAGAGGAGAGTCTTCTTTTCGACACCTCAGCTCAGAGACCTAGGGAGAAAGGGAGACAAAGAGACAAAAGTTGGTGACTGAACTCAAATGAAAAGTAGGAAAGAGCAGATGGACTGACCCTTTGAAAGCTGCTTTTATCTGGTGGAGGTCATTTGAGTGTGGTTGAACCTTTTGAACAAATGTCCTGCTCTACATTGATATTGATATTTCTGCACAGCTGCTCAGCACGGACACACATGCATGTAGTTGGCTACTGAGGCAGTTTGGGATGTAGTGACCTCCTCAAGGGCAGGTTGTCTCTTCTATTTTGACTCTCCTTGGTCACAATGTTTTAAACAATAAATATCTCTCCGTGACAAAAACTCGACCCTATTGCCTGACAGTGTGCTGTGTTGCTCCGCAGCGGCTGAATTTGCACATGCAGTATTTTTTGTGACCTTCTCTTCATTTGGCCGGATAGGAATAAACAAGAAAAGCTCGTTGCGTTTTCAGAAGAGGAGTAATGTGGATTTGTTTTGGTGTCACACTCTGTAGCCAGAGTGTTTGATTGGAATTCGAAGACGGCAAAATCAATGAGTGAAGCGAATACAGAAAATGTAAGCTTGCATCTCAGGTTTTTTTTCCTCTTCTTCTTCGCTCTCTTCTGCCTTCATTTCTTTTTACTGTCTTCCTCACTGGTGAGTCCTTTTGTTTCATGTCTCTCTTTTCCTCTGTCTGCTTCCCTCCCGAGGAACCTGCTGCTCTCTTCAGGTACTTCTACTTTTCTTCCTGCTATTTTCCCCCCACTCCATCTCTCCTTGTAGCTAACCTGCAGCAATCACTTAGCATGCTCAGAGCCTCAGGGCAGGCAGACTGACCCAGGGGCTTTTACGCACCAGCTATCATTAGAGGCTCTGTAGGAAAAGGTGAATGGTTCTGTTTATTCAGTCCAACTGTGCTGGGTGTACTGAAATGAAGCGGTGGTCTGTGTGGTGGAGCGGGGAGGCTGTCCTGTGTGTGGTGTGCATACATGAAAGTTTGTGTAAGGGATGGAAAAGGAGATGCACTGATTTTATATAGTCAGCTTACTTACATGCTATTTTTTCCAGACACGTGGGCTTATTTGATACATTATATTTTTTGTAATTCTTGTGTAAAACTGGGTGATTTTTAAGTGACAAGGAAAGCGATCATTAGATCTCAATTCTACCATTGGCTTAATACAGGCAGCACATTACAAGTTGAAATTGCTTACTGAAAACAGCATGTGTTAAAATAGTATGGTTAATCAATCATAGGTATTGTCTAAGGGCTACTGTATTCTTTTACTGATTTGACCCACTGGCATCACCGTATTGTGTGTGTTGTCTGGTGCTGTAATTGGCAGTTGTGTTTTTAGCCCACTGGTTTCCTGTTTCCCTCTTTGCTTTGTGTTAACAATGGGCCCTTGTGCTGACTTGTATGTGTTGTGCTTCAATTGCCGTTCAGATTGGCCTCGTTCCAATTCAACAATATGAGATTCACATGCCTTAAGTCACACCAAGCAAAAGAAATCCAGTCACAACTACGGTTAGGTATCAGTTCTTTATTTATTATTGACCCGCAGTTATCATACTGTTGGTTACTAAACTTTGGCACTGAATGCTTCATCAAATTCTCTGTATTATTTGATCAGATATTGCTTGATGAAAGCCATAATTGCACACGTTAATACCCCCAGCCATAGAGGGCATATAGTGTTAACCTCGTCAGTCTGCACACAACAGGTTTGATAGGTGATATGGTCTATTCACATTTCCCCAAAAACTCCTAGACAGAATTCAGTGATATTTCACACATGCTTGGCCCTAAAGGTGTGCATTTCATAATTGGTTTCTTCAATTTGCTTAATTTCACATTTTTATGCACATTTGAACTTAGGCAATTTTGAATTCATTCTGCCATCATGGTTTAAACACTTCAGTTTTGAAAATGGTTGGTAAATAGTACGGTGTGTGCAATGATAGCGGTTATAGTCCCTCCTCATCAGCACAAATGGAGTTTTTCCATCTGCGCCATCATCTTTGTCCTTAGACACAAAGTTTGTGGTTACCACAACAAACATTCTTTTCCAGCTATATGTTTTGAAATCGGTTTGAACATGATTTTGAAATGCTGGCTTTTTTTTCCGTTCAAAGTACGCGTGGAGGCTTTGTGTAAATAAATATTATGTTTATGCACGTAGGGGTTCTTGTGCATGAGCACCGGAAAAAGGGACCCACTTTTGAAAACATCCCTCCATGCTGCTACCAGTTGTCAAAAACTCCACAGGTTGTCTTGGCTGAGAGAGAAGACTCATACAGCCTAATGATACAAATCTACTGTTGAAGAAATAAGACAAATCACATTCACTGAGTGGAACAAACAAGTTTCAAACAAGTTATGGCACTGTGTAAAACAAAATTAAAGAATGATTTATTTGCTTTGTTTCTTTGACTCAATGTAAAACATTACAATGACACAATTATATATCTATCAAATCAAATGTATCAAAAAGTGACATTCATACTTGGGTATCATGTTGACACATAAGAAAGGAAAACTAAGTCTGACTCCAGATGTGATCACTGTGACGAACCCATGGGGATCCTGTTCACAACCGCAGAAATTCCGGTTCTGTGCGTTTCATTAATTACATGTGCAATCACAACCACACCCTCTCCTAGCTGTATGAGCTGAGCCATCAGAAAAAATGGAAATGCGCTTCCATCATATCCTTTACAACACTCTAATTACTCTTTTGAAAATCTTCAAAACCACTCTCATTCTCAGTCATCGTTTAATGAATTGATGTTTTTTTTTTTTTAAAGCTCGGAAAGAATGAAATTATCAGTATCATTAAAATGGTCTTTCATATATGAGGAGCCACTGATGGTGACTTCGAGTTATGCAGACCATTTATTGAGTATTTTAATAACCTATTGATTATTCCTCCAGACCAAAGAAGGAACAAATCTTTAATGTTTTTCCTTGCTTGATCTATCAAGAGTGCGGGTGTCTCTTTAACCTGTCAGCTCATCCTATTCTATAAATAAGCTTGTCTCTTTTTCCCGTTTCCTTTTCTTATATTGTCATATATATTTCGCTTCGGTTATTTCCCCCCCCCACTTTTGTTATCTTTTTTTCCTCCTTACCTGTGGTTTCGCAATGACAGAGAAAGATGGTAATATATGGATGACTTTCTTGTCCTCGTCTGGCTTTCACCTATGGAAATAGTTGTTACAAAACAAATTATTGCCAAAAGAAAAGAGTATTTCTATTTTGTACATCTAAAAGTTTGTTTGAAGTATGTATTTAGTCTTGTCTTTCCCTGCCCCACAGGTCATCGTCCTCCAGCCAGTGAAGAAGCCATGCTTATCTGGTCCCAACATGGCCATGCCCCTATGACATTCACCCTCCTCCAGTCCCAGCGGATGTTCCTTCTGTCCCTGGCTGTGCTTTTCTTCCCCGTGGTGACAGGTCAGGGGGAGAACGAGACACAGTCCCCAGCCCAGGTGCTTCAAAACCTGCTCGCTCGTCATGGAGTCAACAGTACCATCACGGTGCCACAGCTGCGTGATCTGCTGGTGCTCCTCAGCCAGGGTCAGGGTGAAGGTCACAGTGACGGCAGCAATGTGGCTGAGACACCTGCAACCGCACCTCCCAAATCCAACAGCTCCAAGGTCAGAACAAAAACACTTTGACTTGATAAAGTTCTCAGTTGTCATTTGAGTAAAAGCCTAAAATTGAATCTTGGAATTTTTTTTTTTTTTGGTATTATATTTTCTTATTATTCTTTTGCCTTTGTGTTAATCAGGAATCGTGAAGTGAAAATAGATTAAGTTACCTTACATTTCAGGGTTGGCATTGATGCACACAACACTGTTATTTAAAGCATTATTGTTAGCATCTGTTTCTGTACTGCCTCATATATAAAAGAAAGAACTCTGAAAGAATAGTAGTTGCATTGTTGCGCAAGCTATTTGGAAAGTGTAATGACAGATCAAAAATCAATAAAAGTATTCGTCAAACAGACAAAAGTCATGGCAAAAAGTTAAATTTTTTTTAAGCTGAGCTCTGTGTTCTCACTGCAACAAATGGTTTGGCAAAAGTACAAAATCCTTCACATATAACAACCCATATCCTTCCCATAACTACCCACATAGTGTGTGTGCATGCGTGCGTGTGCGCAAACATGCAAGTGCGTGTGTCTTGTGCATGCGCGCTTGCATGTTTGTGTGCACCTGTGTTTGCAGGGATGTACATAATTTAGAGTTAGGTTAGGGTAAACTTAAACCACATTAGCAAAAGAATACCCCAACTCAGTTCTTCTCAGTCCTCACCCTTTGCCATATTTCAGTCAAGTAAACTCATGCGGCTGAATTCTTCTGCGACAGAGAGGTTGTCGGCATCAGCCCAAGTATTGGTACGTAATGTCACGGTCATAAGGAAGTGATACTGCCAGCTACACTGCGTTAAACAGACTGCCTCACTTACTGATTATCGGAAGTTTTATATTAGATGCAGTAGAAAGCTCCCCCTCCTTGAGCCTCAGAAATACTTCAGAGAAATGTAGATTGTGTAGATGCTAAAGTATCATCTGATCAATAAAAGAATGAAGCCACCGAAAATATATTTGATACAGAAAACAGTGGCCCTGTCACCCAGTTACTAAGAAATGTCATTAAACTAGTAACTACTTGTAGCTACTGCCTCACATCTGAACAGCTGATGGATTTGTAACGTGTGATCACTACTGATGTTCAATGTAATTGCATAAAGAAAGTCTTTTGCAGTCACCGCTGTTGTAAATTACAATTATGTCCTTTGTTTATTATTTTGTTTTATTACTTTAAGTTTTTCTGTAAACTTAAAGTGGGGCATAAAGTCATCTATCATGACTTACAACATTTTCTGTTCGTGTTCAGCTTTATTGCACATATTCCCCCGCATCTTTTCCCGTCGATCAATGAATTGATTAATCTAATAATTTTTTTTTCCAGTTTCCCAGAGTGCAAGTAGTCTTTAAATGCCTTGTTTAGTCCAAATCTTTTCTTGCAGATCTACATAAAGGGGCAGGTCCATGAAATGTTTTTGTCTTTCTTCAACGTTGCTAGATAGGTTTATCTTTCGAACATTTTCCGTAATTGTGCAAAAACTGCAGAACCGATTTCCATGAGACTTTGTGGAGGGGTGGGATACGGGCCAGGCAGGCTAAACATGTGTAGGGTTGTTCGTCTTTGGCGGCAGTATGGACTAGTTGCTGGTGCATCATGTAGCTGCCAGTGCTCATGTTTTCACTCTATTTGTTACAGTCTTTTTTCGTCATGTTGGTGTTTGAGTTTTCCCATTTTAGATCAGTTCCACAATGTTGCACTCTGAACAACCAACGATGGCAGGTGTTCCTACACTGGAATTGGGTGTTGCTAGTATTCCGACTGGTTCTCTTTTACTTGTCAAGGAAGGTTCATACAGTAGAAGTGAGGCAACAAAGGAATAGTTTGTGAAGGATAATTCAAATAATGCAAAGCATGTGTTTATGTAAACAGTGTGTGCTAACAAGTGTTACATGTTGCACTAATAGTGAAAAATCAACCTGAAGAAATCAGGCATTAGTGCCAAGTGTCTCTCTCTATACCAGTAACAGATATGTTTAAGATTGGTCTTGTGGTATCTCTTTAGTCTTTATCGGCAGGACCTCCAGGGGAGCCTCAGAGACGGTCTGGAAGAAGCAGGAACCACTGGTACCACATTGCTGAAATATTTAGCATACTTTTCATGCGTAGTGTCTTGGATGATCAAGTCACTTCTGATCAGCTTTTGAGCATGTTAAAGGTATACTCCCACTCAACTAACAGCCTAGACGTACAAAATGCATTCTAGCCCCAAAAAAAAAAATTCCACCCATATCCAGATTTTGATTTCAGTAGCTCCCATCGATCCTGCTGCTCTCTGGAAGTTGGGCACATGGCATAGGTGTGTGACACTGAGAACAGAGGGAAAATTTCAACCAATATCTTACACTGCTCTCCTCATTTTGTGAAGCACATGCCTCTGATAGGTTCAGACACGTGTCGCTAGCATGTTTTTCAACACCTCTGGTTATTTGTCACTAAGCAATTGCATTCAAGTGTTGCTTTTTCTGATAACAGTTATTGAAGTGTTTTTTTTTTGCTACTGTTGTGAAGGACTCGTGACGGACTCTATCCAAAGCTTCACTTATGTTTAATTCATCTTCATTTGCCCTCACAGATTAAGTCCCAATTGGCTGATTTGTCCCAATATGGGAATGTTTACCATTGATACGGACTCCTCACTTTTCTATGTGACTGTTGATGTTTAATATTTCAGGTAAATTTCATAATGAAACGACTGTATGTCTCCTATCTGCCTCCTAATTCCTGTCATGCATCCCCTCCGTCCGTATTTGTCCAGTTCTACATTGTTAGTTACCTTTTTAACACCTTGTGATTAGCAGTTTTGTTTAAATGTCAATTAAAATGATTGAAAACATACCTACATGGTTGAAATGCACTCAGATGTGAGGCTGACAATGTGGCTAATTCAGTTGTCTCAAATAAAAGGGTAACCTCTTGTCCAACTAACTGAGGGGGTCTGTTGATTTCCAGTGCTTGCCTGCAGACACCTTGGCTATTTACAGCATCAGTGAGCAGTCACGGCTGGATGGGCAGGGCTTACAGAAGCTGTGTCCCACCATGCTGCAGCAGTTGGATGCTGGCACCTGTAGGGCACAAAACCAGGAGGAGGTTAGTGAAGACACCCCACCCAGACCCTCAGTCACTGAAGGTGAGCACTGACTTGTTACTGGTGTGACTGGTTTAAAATGTATTTGTCAATATGTGTTAACAATTGTTGTTCTGCATTCTGAATGCAGACCCTTGTTTTCTAAATCTTTACTTATATAATTTTAGGAATAAAGCACCTTATAATAAAGAAGTAAAGAGTTTCATGTTAGTTTTCTGTTCCTAATAACCTAATAGTGGTTATTAGTTGGATTGACTATTTATAGAATAATTAATAGAAGTTGAATACATTTGTTGAAAATAACATAAAATATTGCCAGCCTTCTCCTTTCATTGTACATGAGAGGATAAGGCATTGCATTGTATGCATTGTTTGTGAGATGAATATTGACTGTTGTTTACTGTTTGATGTATTTTTTACAAACTGATGGGATGATGTGTTTTCTGTTGTTCAAACGTGTTGTCGGCTCAATCAATTGATCTTTTTACAGCAATTTTGGTCCCTCCAGAGTGAGCACATCATCACGTTTGTCAAGGACTACCTTCAAGTTTTTCCCTGCGCACCTCCCATTTTATACAGCTGTGATTTCAGATGAAATATTACCAATGAAAATCGAATGTAGGGAGAAACTAAAGAGCACTCAGAGAGCACATACCTCCCCCAACTTCATTGTCACTAAAACCTGAACAATAGGAAATAATTTCTAAGCTATGTCAAAACAAAATCCTGGAGCAATTGTTTATCAGAGGTGTATCGACAATGATTAGTTAAAAAAAAACAAAAC
Source organism: Chaunax sp. Z400 (assembly GCA_037577475.1). Classification (NCBI taxonomy): domain Eukaryota; kingdom Metazoa; phylum Chordata; class Actinopteri; order Lophiiformes; family Chaunacidae; genus Chaunax; species Chaunax sp. Z400. The sequence goes on along the minus strand of CM075187.1, from coordinate 20,094,756 downwards.
ATCATACATCTAAATTCATGTGAAAATAGGTTTATTTACATGATAACGACTTAGATGTATCTATATAGAAAAGTTGAGGAACATCTGTTGCAACAGATGAACTCATGCGTTCCATTTTGTGTTTACTTGAGGAGATCAACTGCACACAGGGCATAGCCACACTGTGACGTTGCTTTACTCAGATCTGTCTCATGCCAAATTGAGTAATACTGTGTAATTTCTGACCCTGGAAACCGACTCCTAGCATTTGGGATTATGTGTTTTATCAGTAGTTTATGAGTTATCAGCAAAAATCAGATTATGGCAGATCTGGATCTATTTTTCCTCTAGAAATAATTTCTACATATTGGTGGCAGTGCTATGTCTCTACCCCTCTTTGTTACCGAATTATGACCAAATACATATTATTCCCCCTCCAAATATATATTTTAATCTCCCAAATCCAAATTATGATTTGGAGCTGGATCCAATTACACATTATTGTTATTGTATTGTTTCTTCTTCTTCTTCTTCTTATTATTAGTATCAGCAAAATATCTAAAGTATATCCCTATCTCACAGTGTCAAAGAAAATGAAAACAATAGTGATCCAGAATCTGTCCAGTAATGTGTGTTTTGTAGGCTCATGATATCCTCAAATGAAAATGATATCCAAAAAGAAAATAAACTTGCAGTGTAAGCCAAGGCTCATTTTGGCTAAAACGCCTACACATTCTGTAGACTCCACAATTATGTAACAGAGATCAGACAGGAAAGCATCAAAGCTACAAACTGCTCTTCTCTCTTCTGCGGTGGACCCACTGTAACTCGTGCAGACTGCAGACTGTACACACCCTACTGAATGTCCTTGACAGACCTGGAAGCCATTTGGCATCTGCATCCAATCTAAATTTCTCAGAAATATGGAGTGCAGCAAGGGCTTATGATTAAAGAACCTTTTGGGTTCTTGCTGAATAGAAGCTAAATTGGCTTTGCCGTATGTGGCTGGTATAAAAAGTCCGCCAATGACCTGTGACATGTTCTGACCTCAAGATTGCAGCAGAACTGAAGGAAGCGATGCTTCAAGAATGTTTATAACACTTAACTAGTTTCCACTAAAAGAAAAGAACTTTCATTATGAAGCAACTATAGTGGCCATCATTGCCTTCATATTCTTTAAAGCTGATCACATTGTACGGTGGATTTGTACTGAGTCAGCTCACATATTTGTTTTCTTACTTTTAACCCAGTTTAACTTATTCTTGTAAGGAGAGGAGAAATTGTTTAGTGTCCTAGAGCTCTGGCGCCATCTCTGTGTCTCCTGTGACAAATTTGTTTTCTCTTATCATTCAGCTCAGCTCACTTGCCCCTGCGGCCAGCTTATTTTGGCTTGAGAGTTGTATTTCTTTGCCCAAACCATGGAGATTGGCCAGTAACAGGGAGGCATATGCCTTGGAAATTCATTTCAGCCGCAGATCTCACTTATACATCTCATTATCTAAACGTGACACCAAATAATTTGCATTTGATCGGATATATTATCAAAATGCATCATGTTGAAGTCAAACCTGTATACACCCTAACAAGCACCTCTTTAACAGTTTGAAATTCATTGATGTGGATTAGGTATCTTCTCTTAAATCTAATTTCGAGCCTAACTATTGCACATAATCAACCTTTTCCTACAGACTGGTGTTTTCCAGTGGCATCCCAAACTGCTTTGGTTTGACGTCTTTTTAAGAAAAGAGATACCAGTTACAAGAATAACTTTAGACCAGTTTCCAAATTTGATACTAGCTTGCGCATTCTTTGGGAGACCTGTTCAGACAGAGGAAAAAAGGTCATGTGGTATACTCCCAAGTTTCTACCCTGGACATTCTTCTCTGTCTTGATCAGATAATGGAGAAGTCATTCACTGCCTTCACACCAGCAACCCTCCTCATCCACTTTGTGTTTCTGTTCTCAGCGTGAAGAAGCTAACTCACCACAGAACAGACCATAAATATGTGTCCATTTAAACTTTCTTTCCCATGAATTTCACAATTGCTACAGCAAAAAATAGCACAAAACTTTACCTTAACCAAAACATGTCTCTCTTTTTAAAAAAAAAATACTTCCACTTAAATCTGATGCTTGAAGAGGTAAAACCATCATTCAGTCCTTCACAATAAGAAAGAGGAAATTAGATGAAAGTCATAAATACGTATAGAGATTATAGAGTAGATAAATGGATATTTATGCAAGTTTTCCTATTTCTCATCTAGTTCATTGTCTTTTAGAAACGTATGAACTTATCTACTGCTTCAGACTATCTTCAGCAGCTTTACAATTTCAACTTCTTGCATCCAAAATCCCATGTCAGTTGTATGTGGATTTTATTTTACATTGAAATGCAAGTAAATGTTCATTTATTTGCTCACATTTTAATACGTCTGATACAGACAAAAATGTTCTGAGACCAGTAGCATTGTGTTTATTTGATGTTTGCTCCATTTACAGCTGCATTACCTCATATTATGCACTTGAGTTTGTTTTAATGTTACACCTTCTTCTTCCATCCAATCTTCTCATCACTCAAACTACCAGTGTGGGGCTTTGCTTTCCTGAGTGTGTCAGTGGTCAATGCCTTCGCCTTCACTGGAGTCTTAATTGTGCCTGTAATGAAGACGCGTTATATGAAGCACGTGTTCACCTTTTTCATCGCTCTTGCCATTGGCACGCTGTACACGACTACCGTCCTGCAGTTCCTGCCAGAGGTTTGCTATCCACTAACCATCTTTGCATCTTTTCATAAGCCACTAACATTTTTTTGCTTTTTCAAAAACACAAATGCCAAAGGCTCTTTTGTTTCACTGCAGTGCAGAAAGTCTTTTACTACACCTTTGGCCAAGTGCTCCTCTGTCTGCCCTTTGGTCGCATCTTTCTCCTCTCCTTCCTGCCTTTTGTTTTCTCTCACTGGTTTTCTCGGACTCTAATGACCACTGTGGTGTGTGTTTTGGTTTTGCCTTGCCCTCACTGCATCACTGATCATCTGATCAACCCTGTGTCTGTGTCTGGACCGTCCCTAGTGTTGAGATCTAGGCCAGCTATGAGTTGTTGTTTTTCTTGTAGGGATGGTTTAACACTCTCTTCTGCCACTGCAGCATGTACAACAGCGAGACAGACTTGACGGCGCTTCACTCACTCTGTGTCCTGGGTTTGGGAATCATACATTTCCGTTCGTGTAAGGCAATCCTGGAGAAATGGAGCGCAGCACCCTTCAAGTGTCCTTTAAATTGAAATGTGACCCCTTGTTAGCAGTGTTCTGCCTCTATTGGGCTATTTAAAGTTCATTTGCCCTCTTTTGTGTCTGAAGTGATAGCTAGTCTGAACCTAGAGGCATTCACAGGGGTACAGATGCACCTGAGTGGACGAGGACAAAGTATGTGTGTGTGTGTGTGTGTGTGTGTGTGTGTGTGTGTGTGTGTGTGTGTGTGTGTGTGTGTGTGTGTGTGTGTGTGTGTGTGTGTGTGTGTGTGTGTGTGTGTGTGTGTGTGTGTGTGTGCAGAGGGTTTCTGTAAACTAATGTTACCTTAATTACCTCCTCTGTCAATCAAAAGAAATCTAAGTACAACACATTATTGTCTTCAAAATGAAATGAGAGCTTGTGCCACTTCTGTTGATCTGTTTCAATGAACAAATGATCCTGTTATTGCAGGCATCATTGAAATCTCTCTTGTCAGGTTGATTTCACTAAATTCTGCCTTTGTTTTCAGGGAGGTGACTGGTTGGTGTTCTCCAATGTTATTTTATTTTTTTGTTCCTCACCCTGGTGATAAATTGCATAAAAACATTTCTCAACAAATTACTTCGGTCTCTTTTTCTCACTTTACCCCTTGTCTCGTCCACTTCTTCTCCAATGATCAGTGTGGGGTTATGGGATCCTGTGTGTGACACTGATCTCTCTGTGTTCGCTGGTTGGGGCCAGCGTGGTGCCCTTCATGAAGAAAACCTTTTACAAGCGACTGCTGCTCTACTTCATAGCCCTGGCCATTGGCACGCTCTACTCCAACGCCCTGTTTCAGCTCATCCCAGAGGTAGTGTCAATGCTGCTTGTGACTCACTTAGCTGCAGAGCCTGTCATGTCGTGTCAGAAAAAGACTATTGATTTATGATTATCGCAGTAAGTATAATGAGTAATTGTGTATGTTGTTATGCTGTCGCCTTGCCCAGCCACCATCAACATAATTTGAATTCAGCTGCAAGGAAAATATTCACCATAATAAACAACATTAAGGTTTAAAGGTTTGGAGTTTGAAAAGGGAAAATGGTGATGCTTGTCTCTGAGAAAAAAGAATTAGGCTATTTTTGTGATAAAAAAATAATAGATCAGCCACTCTACTCACCTCATGTCAAATCAGAGTTAAAAAAAAGGAGCATTAAAAAGCAAATGCACAAGGCATTCTATATTCATACAGTATAGGGCTGCCCTTCATAAAAACAATTCTTAGCTGATTCATCGGTAGTGTGGTTCATATAAAATCTGTCAAAGTATACGTGTTTCTGTATATGTGCCTTTGTTTGAATCTCACTTTAATAGTAATATACTGTCATCATTAGCCATATAGAAAATTCTAAATTCATAAAATTCAAATGGAAAAATGCTAATGGATAAAATAACAACAATCGGTGAGCTAAATACCTGAGCCCTTAAAATAACTTGATTAGAATTCTGCGTGGATTTAAAAGGCCTGTGTGTAAAAGTTAGGTGTATTTAGAGGCAGAAATTGAAGATAATATAATTATGTTTTCATTAGTTTATAACTTGATACGAATCCTTGTGTTTTCTTATGCCGCAAAAAGATAGAAACTCAACAATGTTGTAATACAAACTGTCAATCTATTAGGCTTTATTAACAATGATAACAATGTCATGTTGATCTGCAGAGCAACCAAAGAACAGTGTCAGATGCATCCCTTATTTAAACAACTTTGAAAAAAGTCATCTCTCTGTTGTCTCTCACTAAACAAACATCCAGTGACATTTGGACCCATGTCACAGTGACAAGTAAATCTTACAACTGCATATAGTACAGCCAGAACAATTATAGGAATAGATTCCAAGAAACACTCGAGCAACGTCTCAGTCAGTGGACAGTCTAAGCGTCGTCATTTTTCCCAATCAAACCAAGCAAAGGATTACTTCAACTAAACAACTGATTGAATCCCTACTATTGATGAAGGTTGTAATGCTACAGAATGTCTTAAAGTTTGTGCTTTCGAAAGAGCAAATTAGAATTCTGGGAAGATGTATCAATTTCCAGTTATAACTAAAGATGAAATCTTTTTTGGGCCTTAAACGTAAATTGCAAACAGACAAAAGTAAAACCAGGAAACTGTCCACTGTTTGTTCAGTCTCCAAACCTTTTCACATTTGACAATTGTTTCAAAACATCTTTCATTCCAAAAATATTCACACTGAATCTGGGAGTAATGATGTTATACATCGCAGGCTAACACCACCTTTTGTCCCGTATGATAGGCCTTTGGTTTTGACCCCATGGTGGATTTCTACGTGTCCAAGTCTGTTGTGGTGTTTGGAGGCTTTTACCTCTTCTTCTTCACTGAAAAGGTCCTCCGAGTGCTTCTCAAACAGAAACACGAGGTAAGTGTGTCACAAGAATTACGGAAGCCCCAAACAGTCATGTTTCAAGCATATTGCTTCCTCCACCATTTTCACATTTCACTGACATAATGGGAGAATTTTCTCCAGATAACCTTCTCCATCACTATTTTATTCCACCCAAAATTATTTTGTAGGGGTATCGTTGCTCCATCCTGGGGTTAGCACCCACCAAGACGATTGTGATCGGCATGAAGAAGTACAAACAGGCCGTAGTGTGTGTCCCCCTATGGACAGTTTGGCCCTGAGTCATTGATGGCGTTAACAGCACTGTCCCCAGAAGTTTAATTAAAGTTAAGATACTGTACAAAACTAGCCACTTATATTTAAGTATACTGAAAAATGTTTTATGTATTATGTGTCCTATAGGGTGAAATTCACTGTCACCTTTCATTAGCTGCTTACGTTTTACTCTGAAAAGACATTTGACTTTGTCAAATGTAAATTCGTGTTTGCCACACAGAGACGTTTAGCTTTGAGGTTTGTTGAGGTTGATTGTTGAGGTCATTTATCAGGTAAAAATGCTGAACATCTTCAAGTTGTAGCTTCTCAGTTGTTTTTGTAATTTCGATATTTATTTTATTTTGGACTATTTGTTGGACAAATAAAGCTAATTTGATTGTTAATTAAATTAGTTCTTGTGAGCATTTCTCCGCTGTTATTTGACATTTGACACAAATCATTCATCTGAAATGCAGTAGAAAAAATATAGAGATTTAATCATAATGGAAATAAACATTACCTGCAACTATGAATATAAGTAGGCCATAGTGGTGCTTTTGTTTTTTATTTTTATGTGCTGCTTTTCTTTTCCATTTTTAATATCGATCCCAACTTTTTCTTAAATTGGAAATGCTACATGCGTCCATGAGCAATGCTTATTTCATTTTAGTTCATTGATTTATTTCACTGCTCGACTTACATTTTTCTTGAGTCCTGACTCCTCCCTGTAGGTGGAATGCTGTTTCCTTGATTGTGATGGGATCTGGTTAGCTGGCAGGAAAGAGAAGAATCACCCCAGCTTGCTCCCAAGTGCCTGTGATCAGCAGGTTCAGCCTAAATTAAAACAAGGGGCATACGAACATGTGAAAAGTGATGTTTGCTTTGGCCCCTGGCCTGACCATCGGATAAACTATTAGTGTATGTAGCAGATGTTTTAAGTTTTCCAAAGCTGAAATACAAACATACAAGTCATGTTTGTAAAAGTACAACATTGTATCAAGTTGCAGGTTGTCCACTTAAGTTTGATTCTAAAAACAGCTTTATTGAAATGGTGAGCTGCAAATGTTTTTATAGCTTGACACTGCTGCAGATTTAATTCCCAAACAGGATCAGGATGTGTCAAAGTTGATTGTAGGACAGTTGCTCCATTGTGTGTCTACTATTCTTGGAGCAATGAACTCCAATTAAATCATTTTAAGAGGAGTGGTTTAATTTGTACACACATTCTTCAGCTTTGACAGTGTCAGTGCCGAAGCACTGTGGGGATTACTCAAGCCTTTGTGAATAATATATTACATTTCCTCTAGATTGTATTTCTATGACTTTTTCAGTTGATGAAGTTCATGGAGGCAAAGAAATGACTCAAAATGTATGTGTTAATGAGATATTACCAAGAGGAAAGTAACACATGATGTTCAAATGGGACAAAAGCAGCACAGCACATCTTGAGTAAAATACTGTGTTTAGATGAGTCTACTTCAGCCTCTTTGTTCTTCTCTTTTTCATTTAACAAAGTTCAAAGTTATTTCATCAAAATCAGTTATTTATTGATCATGACGTCCGTTTACTGTGTGTCTCTCAGGGCCAAGGCCACAGTCATTACCCCAATGAAGATCATTACTCGACACCTCATGGGGATGCTGAAGAGGGTGAGAGGGAGAAGCTACAGCAGAATGGAGAAGCCAGCAGTCTGGCTCTGAGCAAGGTGGACGCAGGCGAGGGGGAGGTCATGTTCATTCCTGCCCAAACTCCACAGGTAAGGGTGGATGCAGAGGATGGAGGAGAGTAAGACTTTGATCCATTTATTTGTCATTGATTTTTCATAATTGAGCTGGATTCATAGCATTTTTATTTTCCTGTAATTGTTTTTTTTAATTCGCTCATTGTTGAGAGTGAGCAAATAAAACTGTCATAATACTGAAATTATTCTAAATACTAAAAGATTATGTTTCTCAGATTTCTCTCAAAACATTGGTTTTTAAATACATACTTGCAGTTTTACTTCTTCGGGTGTAAAACACTTATTAAGGTGACACAAACTGGGAGGTTAAGTGGAGAAGATCTTATTGTAGTAAATTTCATAGAATTTTTTTCAGCCTGTTACAAGGAATCGACACAAATGTTGGGAACCACTAATTTTAAGATGCACCTGTTGATTCAGCCAAACATTATATTACAAAATCTGTCTTTGTAGCCTTATTTCTATCAGCTGACTTGATAAACGTGTCCTTTATCATGAGGTATTTGTATATCGCTGCTCTGTCCACATGCCTGTAATGTTGTGTGCCCCCATTCTGTTCATCCCAGGACTCCCAGAGCCCAAACGGTGCGAAGCGGTCTGGCGCCTGTGGCGGTGGCTGCTATTGGCTGAAGGGGACAGCTTACTCTGACATCGGCACACTGGCCTGGATGATCACGCTGAGCGATGGCCTGCACAACTTTATTGATGGCTTGGCCATCGGTGCCTCCTTCACTGCCTCCGTTTTCCAGGGCGTCAGCACCTCAGTGGCCATCCTGTGTGAGGAATTCCCCCACGAGCTGGGTGAGTCAGGACAGGATTTGAGCCAGCAGATGTTTCCTATGGGCAGTTTGCTGCCTTGAATATCTGCATATCTCACCTTAAGTCAATCTTTGTGTTCATTCAAATGATTGTTACTTAGCGTATTCAGTATGAGAATTGGTCTTCTTCTGTTTTGCTGTTTTTGGACAATTCTTAGAAACACCTTCTCCTCTTAATCTCATTCTCCCTCTCTTTACATAAACAGGAGACTTTGTGATCTTGCTGAATGCTGGCATGAGCATACAGCAGGCCATGTTCTTTAACTTCCTGTCGGCTTGTTGCTGTTATGTGGGCATGGGCTTTGGCATCCTGGCCGGCAGCAGCTTCTCCCCCAACTGGATCTTTGCCCTGGCAGGGGGAATGTTCCTCTACATCTCTCTGGCAGACATGGTCAGTACATGGCCTCAGACGAGGTCAACATGCATGCATGTGTTTTAATGGTGGATGATGTATTCATTAAGAAACTTAATAGATCTCCACCCTGGAAGACATGATTTGTATTTGGAGAAATTAAAGCAGTTAGTCTCCTCCTTACCAGATACTGACTGCTGAGTTTCCACCTAAAGGAAAAAGAAAATAATTCTGGCTAACAGGGAAATATATCATGATGATAATTATTAATAAATTTATATATATATATACACACACAAAATTATAATGTACTTAATGGTAAAAACAAAAAAGTCGACTAAACATGTTTTATTATCATTAAATAAAAGCATCAGCAGTTTAAACAATCTTTATGCGTCTGTTTTATGCTCCTCAGTTCCCAGAGATGAACGAGGTAAGTCGTGAGGATGAGAATGCCGGCGGCAGGACCTTTCTCATCACGTTTGCCATCCAGAACGCCGGCCTGCTGACGGGCTTCGCCATCATGCTACTCCTTACCATCTACTCTGGGCAGATAAAGATAGACTAGCACCAGACTCCTCTGGACCAACACCAAGCTCTAACCAGTGCAAAATGAAACTGAGATGTCAACTGGTTTGTACTGGTGTAAACTGACCTCAAAGAGGAGAACCCTTTTTTTCCTCTTTGTCTTTCTCCTATCGTCAGTTTTCAGGACCCTAGAGTTTGGGGAGTTTGGTTACTGTGCGGCAAATACATACACTATCAAAATATATTTTAGGAGCCATTCGTGTGCAGTTCCAAGATGCAGTAGATACCAGGTGGAGGGGGTGACAACTTTCTCTTTCATTAACCTTTTCTAGACAGCTGCTCCCTGTAGCAGTCCAAAAATATCAACTAAAGGAGCGTTCAGCCTACAGATACGAGTTAAGACGTGAGCACACCTCGCCAAACATGAACTGACATGGGAAGTCAACCAGACACCCAATCTTTTCTCTATTCCCAAGACTACTGATCAGCCATTATGGATTTGGGGTCTTTATTTTTTTCTCCTCTCATCCTTCCCTCAGTGAATGTCATCGCACCCTACCTAGTAATGTTAGTAGGTATCAAGTGTTTCTATTATTAATCCTCCTTGTCAACAAACCTTCCACCGGATGTGGGGAAAGAACATTCAGGGAACAGAAGCTGTATTATTGGCATCCTTGAGAGTAAATCCTTCCCTTTTTTCACTCAATGCTAAAAGCAAACCGGACCTCAACTGGAATTTTAATTAAGTATCAACATCAAACTGACCTCCAGCTGGACTTCTTTGTTTGAGGGTTGATTTTATTTTTTTTAATGTTTGATAAACAAGAAAAACGATCAGACTTTTGAAGACCAAATATGGGCTGACCGTCAAGAACGGTGAAGGGCTACACAGTGGTGTTTTTAAGGAGCACACTCTTCTTATTCTTCTCTGGATCGACTCTTGTCTGCATCCTCGGCATGCAGTTAGAAATTCCTAACGAGGCCTGGGCCAGATGTGTAGTTTGATATTAGTGGCTTTATCTGGTTCAGACGGTCACAGCGGCATTTCTCCACATAGTTTACCGCCTGTGCCCTTCATTATTAATGTGTAGAATTTTTTTTTTTAATTTATTGAACTCAATGTGCGAATCTCATTTTTGCACATCCCATAGTCTATTTTTCTTAGAATTATTTATTCTTTTACAGAGGATTAATAGTTTGATCATAATACTGTAAGAAGAGACATATAATCAGATGCACACTTGCCAGCTGGTCTGTGACCTTATCCATATTTATCACAAGTGATGATGAAAAATTAAGTGATATATGGTCCAACGTTTTTGAATGTGTTGGGCTCGTCTCCCTGCCTCTACACTTCTGCATTGTTTTAAATTGTTCACGAAAGCCAGAGTTTGTTCCTCTTTAATATTGCTATTAAAACCGAGCCATAGAGCTAAGCAAAATCATTATGACATTATGATTAATCATTATGACGATAAAAATAACACCTCTTTCCCATAGATCTTTCCTGGATCCTCACAGACTCTTCTAACCATCTGGCTGAAAAATATTCTTTCTTGCTCCAATATTTACAAGCTTCCCGAGTTGCAGGAAAAAATTGTGGCCCAAATTTGGATTAGAGCCTTGGTTCCATTCCAAATAAATCTGAAGAGTTGTGGTGATTAATCAATTAATTTCATTAGTTCAATCATTTATTCATTATTTCAGTTGATGTGCAATTAAAGTGCTGCTATTGTGGTAATCAGTCAAAGATAAAAAAGTCTGGCTCCAGCTTCTCAATCCAAACAGTTGCTCTATTTTTCTGCTGGCTGTCTTAGTTAATTTCTTTGGGTTTTTCTCATGTTGGACAAACAAAACAAATGTAATTTTGAGTGATCTTTTTTTAAATATGCTTTGATCTGAAAATCCATAAATCAAGACGATAATCAACAGATTAATCAATAATGACTATTTGTTGTAGCCCTAGAAATCATGATCGTATGCTACAACATCCAATGATATGATGTGTTATAGAGAGCGTCCAACTTTTGTTGCTGCATTTTAACAGAAGGCCTTTTCTGTTTCGACGTGACAGCGCCCCTGTATGCAAAGCAGAGCCCATAAAGAAACGGTTCCCAGTTTGTTGTGGCATTAGAAACCAGAAGAGTGGAAGATGTTCTACAATGAAATATGAGAGCGCAGTGTCCACATACTTTTGTCCATCTAGTTTACTTGAGATCGAGGGGGAACCGGTGAAAAATGTTTTTTGATCTGTAATGTTAATTGTTTACTGGAGTGTTCAGGAACCAGTTGTTTCTTATACTGTAATGTGACTGGTTTCTGTTGAACACACTGTACCCCAGCTTTTAAGGGTGAAACAACAGTTCACACCATACAAACATCATCTCTTCTGTTCTTCACTACAAACTTGCTTTAAGCGGGTCTTTGTTGATCCTTTTGTACTGATATCATACAGTAATGCATTGACTTTTCTCCATAGAGTATTCTACATTCACCACAGAATACGTGGTACATTATCAAAAATGAAATGAAAATGTTTTTGTCTGTGTAGAATAGCATTGCAGTTAATTATTAGTGATACAAACTGGAGGCTATGATTGGCTGTCACATTGTTTAGACACGCTATAAAAATGTTCATTTCTGGATGGAGAAGGCAAGCCATTTAAATGGGTACCAATGAGGTACAGTATTACTGCTGCTTGAAATGTATTCTGATTATTTATTATTGTTTGAGCCATAAAATATTTATTTTGTGTGACACAAATGAAAAAGTATTCAATGAAGCTTTACACCACCATCCATGAAAGCAGTCAGTTTTTGTTGTTTTATCTTTGTTTTCATGTTTAATGTTGACTAAATGGGACAGTGCTGGAATATATAATTAACTCTTATTGCTTTGCACATGTTAATCTTTATGCCGGTTTCTGCTCAGTTATTAATTCAAGCATCATTTTGTTTAGGTACAACACAAGCCAGTAACTTCTAGAGCACATAGACAATGAGACAGTTTTATCAGTACAAAATACTTGTTCAAAAAATATTTTAAGCGTCATACAGCCAACAAAGAAACCAATGATCGGCCTTCTGGGGAATTTAACAATTTATGGATGAGCTTTCAGACCTTTAATGCATCATTTTGAAGCATATTGTACCTTATGTGATTAATCCTTATCCCTCTTTGTGTGTTATGGGAATCCTTCTCTTTTTTAATAAACATCTTTTTCCAAGAAAGTCTCATGTCAAGAGTCATCATTCCATAATATTGTGTTGGGTTGTCATTTTATTCGACTGTATTATGTCGATTAAAGTCTTTATTTGGATCTGTGCTTGTAAAAATGATATGAGCTCTCCGTCTAGTCATCTATTAAAGCAAAGCTTCAATATTATGATAGAATATTCTGTATTTCATTTTTGAGGTACTTTAGTTAGCCACGTTAGCTTCAACTACATCTAAAAAGTGAATGTGCTGCTCAGCGCTAGAGTCCTCTCTTGGGGTACAAATGGTTAGAAAAATATAATTTGTCCCATGTCTAAGATGCCGCTGAGCTGGCAGCAAACATTTTGTCTCTCCAAATTTTATAATTGTGCTTTTTTACCTGAGTTTAGCAGAAATCAAATAAATAATGTGATATGACCAATATTCTCTTTGTGGACTTCTTTATCTTTATTCTCTATGACTGGAGTTCAAACTGCCACTTTTAACTCTGGAACGAGCGTGCTCATTGCCAAAGGGGTTCAAGGCCATTCTCAGGTGAAAGTAGCGTGTTGTTTTTGTTCGACCAAAGTCATCTATGCCCAGGAGGTGATTCAGGTGATTCAGGTTAAATAGAAGATGGACTCATTGTGCCACATGCCAAATTACCCTTCTATTAGTCTATACACTGTCACCTAATGTTGGCTGATATGAGTTTATGTTTGCTCACCAATTATTATTCACCAAATATTCTTACTGTTTAGAATCACCCTTTGCACAGCCCTGGAAAAGTTGAGAATTTGTTTTCTAGGACAAGAAATATCTCTTAAACACAACAGTATTGAGTCAGCATTTACAATTTTATAAAGTATGAGGTTTCAGTTGAAAAAATGACCCTTTAAGTCACACAATACATAAGACTTAAGTAATGTTAAAGAGTAAAATTAGACTTTTTGATTTCTATTTTGAAAGTAATGATTTTACCTACAAGAGTAATTAAAATGAAAAATAAAGTGTATTGCCACTCACAATAATCATACTGTAATTACTGAAAGAAACTTGATATTGAAATGACAAATTCATTTTGTCAGCTTTTAAAATGGAAAATGGCATTCATGCTCTTGAAATGGAAAAATTTAAATCTGAAATGTCTTAAAAATAGACCATAAACCACACTTTATAGCAGTAGTGGAATATGCAGTATCTACATTACTGAAATACATATACAGTATTTTTATTATATGCTACTTTTTACCTCTACTTCATCATACCTTTGACATATATGATTTAGTTATAGCTATTACTTGTTATTTTTTTACAAAAATAATAAAAACATGATGTACCTATAAATATTTATTGTACTACTATACAAAATCTGTCCAATAATTATCTACATCTGGCTCTACATCAATGAACAACATGATTAAAAAGCTCTCATATAGGTTATAGTAATAAAAACAGAATAGGTCTAATAAAACATTCTCTAATAATATAATAATACCCAATGAAAAAAGTCATTTTGCACAATGAGTACTTTTTATTTCGATTCTTTAAGTACATTTCACTGATAATAAAGCTCCACATTAGTGTAATTATTAACATTTAGAATTCAGAACTTATTAGCAATGGATTATTTTCATACTCCACTTTTACTTAATTTGAAACTTAAACTTTTTTCTGAGTAATTCTTCAATCACTGCTTTACAGTAATACACTTGGTGCCCACAAGGGGGCCATAAAGGCGTTCATATGTACTAGTTTTCTTACGCATGCGTCATGTCAAAAATAAACGTCACTTCCTGGCCCAACATAGATGATCGGGAAACGTTTGGTTCGGAAACTGAAACAATTGAAAGCTGTGGCGATTCTGATGTGATGGCTTGAAAAGAGTTTTATTTAGCGGTGAGCAGAATTAATCAACGTCTTTCATGAATTCTTTTTACAAACCATTGACAAGAGGACGATTATAAAGTCACCGGCTTGTTAGCCACGCTACATTACGTCAACCTCTCCATTCACTGAGGAGCTGTCAGCTCTATTGAACTTGGGAAATTGAGGATAACAATTAGCTAGCAGGTCTCAGGCCATTTTTCACTTAGGTCTTAGCTAAAGTAATAGATTTGGAGCTGTAACCTCAGTGAATTACAGATTCCAACATTATTTTTTACTAGTTTTAGTTTGATTTAGTTAACTGTGCTTGCTGACCAGACTGGTTGTTGTCCGCTAGCTGAAGTTTTACTGCCTAGTTCGCTGAATAATTATAATAAGCTGCTGCTGTTAGCTACTGTAAAACTTGGCTGTAAATTTACAGTGAAATCTGAACAGTATTCTTCTGTATTAATGTCATACAGAGACATGCAGTGAACTGCAATGCAGTGTGGAAGAAAGAAATACGTAATTACACCATGAATGTCAGAAATCCATTGTTTACGGGAATGTACTAGAAACGTATCTGTAAACAGCAGAGCATCATGGGAAGGTGAAGGAAAAGTGTGGAAGCTAAAATTTAAAAATGAAGCAGACACGCTGCAACCTGCTCAGCCTTTTGTCACGGGTGTTCAGAACTGCACTGATAAAGCAACCTCCATTGAGTAGTATAATTTGCCATTTTTGCATTCTATTATATTTGCTGGATACATCTTACTCCATGCTATGGGCATTGAATTTAGAAACTGTGAAATCAGTCATCAGATAGGTCAAGAATGTATATATAAAAATAAAAGATCAATGATACAATCGTGATAGTGAAGTAACACACTGTTGATTAAATATTGCCATAAAGCAATCCTGCTCACTGATTTGCCCCAAATTGCACTATACACTGATAGAAATCAAAGAGATAGGTTGACATGTTTATATTATTTCACGACATATTGCCCATCCTGATGACCAAAGTTACCAGAGTTTGTTGTATGCTGGGTACAATACTTCAGTACATTAAAAAAACTTTATTTAAATGTATATACCTTTTAAAACCTACAAGTTCGCTGAAATGACTAATATACAGGAGCAAAATGTATTTTGAATTTCTCTATGTTGATATTATTTGGTAGAAGGAACTTGAGAGAGAGAAGCAATGGCCTGTGCCCGAGTGCCATTGGATGAGCAACAAGTGACCGAGCTTAACCCACAGGGAAAAGAGCACACACTGCCTGCACTGGTGAGACATATCATCCAGTTTTATACAGACATACACTCAAACTGCAGTCAGTGGTGCTCCAGGAATTACCAGACTTTTCCTCAGAAACAAACCCTATGTTCTTTGTTAAACATCAGGACCCAGCCAGGAAGGAGGAACGTTGTTTTTTCCCTTACAAGCCCCCGCCAGAAGACAGCTCTCCTGCTGAGGTGGAGCAGTTTTTAGGACATGCCAGATTCATCATGGAGGACCTGGAGTGGCTGCTTTCACTACCACATGACAAGTTCTGGTGTCAGGTGAAGGACTGTTAACATTAAAACACCTCTGTGAGCCTCATCTCTCTTACTATACAATTAGCCACAAAGGTATAACGGCTGATGCACTGTAAATGCATGTAAATACACTGTGGATTCAGTGACGGCTGCCAGATGTTTCCCTTTTCTGTCTTATAAACTTCCTCTCGCTCCTCCTCTGGTTTCGTCTGTCTTCTCTATCAGGTGGTGTTTGATGAGTCTCTGCAGAGGTGGCTAGGTTCATACCTGCATCATGCTCCTCGCGGCCTCGACCTTGCTGCCCTGCCTCCCTCCCGAGCAGTGGCTGACATGCAGCGCTCCATCCACTGGGCAGTTTTCTTGACCTTCCTCAGGATGGCCACACACAAAGAATCCAAGGTAGGAGCAGCACCAATATATGAACTCCAGAAAGAACAAAAGTATCTACTCATCTGTAGAAATACCTGTTATAGTTTGATTAATAAACTGTACTGGGGAGTGGCCTCGACGACACTATCCAAGTCTTGTCGTACATATAAACTCTTGCTTTGTGCTCCTCTTCCACAGGATAACTTCATCACCCCGACTGTGTTTGGAGAAATTATCTATAACAACTTCCTGTTTGACATTCCCAAAATTCTGAATCTATGTGTGCTATTTGGAAAGGGCAACAGCCAGCTGCTGCATAAGATGATCGGTGAGCTGCTTGTTAAGATTTCGCTTAAATCTTTGTGAAGTATTTTGATGGAGAATGCACCCAGTAGATTACTATATATATAGTGAAGATGGGTGTTTTGTATTTGTTTGTCACTCTTAATCTTTTATAATTCTGTAATGTCCTTTATAGAGAACATCTTTAAACAGCAACCGTCATACTACAGTGACCTACACGAGACGGTGCCCACCATGTTACAGGTAAGATCAGATTTTTTAAAAACTGCTATACAAATAGTTGTATCGTCTGAATTCAGGACACCGCAGACACAAAAAATAATATACTCATAATTAGAGAAAATTGCAAATGTCTTTCTAAGAGATGACAGATTATTTTCCTTCTCTCATTCTCTTTCATTCTCTGTGGCCTTCAGGTGTTTGACATCATCCTGGATAAGTGTGGCCTCCACTGTGAAGGAGCCACAGCCCTTGAGCCAATGAAGCTGAGCGCAAACAAACAGCCCACTGTCCTGACCATGAACCAGCAGGTCAGACAGACACACACATTTGGTGACCATTACAAGTCTTGCAGTCTTATTTTTTGACATAATGCGGGGTATGACTTTCTCCTTTAAGCCTTAATAAATAAATCATTCCAAACTATGCAGATTGTCCTGATAAGGCTTACTGTTTATGAGATAACTTGGCAGTCAGCACTACTAATGGTGACAGGAAGGCTTGGTGGAACATGTGTTTTCTTCTATGTCATAGGAACTTGTAGATCTTATTCTGTACCTCTGCGACTCGACCACCACCATTCATGCTCTCCTGGACATCTTCCCTGCCGCCTGCTCCAGCTTTAACGACCACTGTTTCCTCAGCAGGTATAGACAGATGGCATAGACTGGTATTACCAGTGCTTACATAGAGCCATATCTTCACAAAAACATTTCATGATCATTTTGTTTTCCCTTCCCGCAGACTGACCTCATTTTATGAGACCGCTGTGCCTGATCTCGAGAAGGCGGTGACGAAGAGAAACTTTGATGATGAAGTGTGAGTTAATGCTGCATTTATTACTTTCTAAAAAGGTTGTTTTTTTAAACTAAGACCCACTCGCTGAAAATTTTGATAACCCCTGCCCCAAATCCTCCTTTAGTCTTCAAGAGGAGTTGTGGAAGAGGTTGTCCCACTCCTGTCGCAGGATGGTAGAGACGGCTCACCTGCTGCTGCATCACAGCTGTTTACAGCCTATTCTGGAGGGGTGAGATGTCCCAACTCTCAACATGCATCGGCAACACTAACAATGCATGTAAACATATTGATTTGGTTCGATATTTGTTGCCTTGCAGGGGGGAAAACATGCAAACATACGCAGAGGAGCTCCTTCAACATTTCACATCTTTTTTAACTGAGAAAAGGTAATTGGTTAAGATGGGGGATCTTCTCCAAGGCTTTCTGTTTCTTTAAATACAACGACTTTAAATACAACATGTAAAAATGGGATTGTTGGGTTCTTTATTTGTTCTTTCAGGTTCTTGTCAGACTATGATGAGCAGTTCCCTATCGCAGATGATGTCAGCCTCCTGCAACAAGCCCTCCCTGTTATGTATCCTTATGTGCTTTGAAGCAATAACTTTGTACAAATGGGCTCTTATGGCAAATAGCATCCTGCATAAAGTGCTACCTAAAATTAATCCACAAATATGGACCGGAAATTGTGGCCTGTATTTTACAAATGCAAAAATGACACTTGCGTATTTTCTTAAAGATACGAAATGTAGATTTACACATGTGATGCTTTAACTTTGAACATGAACTCATATATTTCTAAAAATGTATGTCAAGACTCAAAGTTAGAAGGAAATAGTACTACTAACAATTTGAAAGCAGAGTTTCAAAGATTAATCGATTATTAGTTAATATTTTAGTAATTTCTAAACAATCAAGTGAAACATTTGATGGTTCCAGTTTCTCAAATGTTATAGTTTTGTGCTTTTCTTTCTCTTAGATTATAGTAAATTCAATAATTGTAAAGTTGGTTAGACATAAAAGACTTTTGATGACTTTGAGCTCTAGAATATTGCAATTGGAAGAAAGAAAGTCTCAACCTTGACCTCAGTAATGTGTCTAGTGGTTTCATTCCTTAACTGCCTGCTTCCCTCAGTGATGAAACCCGGATATCTTACCTGCTCCAGGGGGTGGAATGTGCCTGGGACAGTGTTGGGCGACGGAAACCACAGAGCCAGATTCAGCACCAAGTCCCCTCAACCTCAACCTATCAGGGCAGAGCAGGCAATACTGCTGCTGCTGCTGTGTCCTCAGATGGTTTTAAACTTCAGGAGGACAGAGAGCCTGAAGGAGGAGATGACCTGAGGGGAGCAGAGGCCATGTTGGATCTTTCCCATAAAGGAAACAATGTGAGTTCTGTAATTATTATAATATCTATTGTCATGAGAACCTAATCATCACTGGTTACCAGATAATTTCAGGTAATGTCATATGATTTTTTTTTTTTTTTACTCAAAGAAGTGTTATAAAATTATTTTCTCAATCAAGAGCTTTGTCGATAAATTATCAGAAAATAGTGAACGTTTTTATTGCCTCTTATTATAATTTCCTACAGCACAAGGTAACTTCAAATGAACAAAGAAAGCATCAAATCCTCACATTTGAGAAGCTAAAACCAGGAAATGTTTGTGATTTTATTATAAAAAGTGGCTAAATCTATTATTTAATTATCAAAAGTAGTTGCTGATTTTCAATCGTTCGACTAATCTTTGCAAGTCTACTCTATTAATGGTCCTAATAGAAAAAGAGCGAAGCAGCAAACAACCCTTGTTGTGACATCACCTGTCATGGATCAGAGTACTTTACATCAATTGGTTAAAACTTAACTTAATTAAACACGAAAACAAGCAACCTAACATGCAAAAGAACAGCAGAATAAAAAAAAAAAATCAAGATTCAACAAAACTTAGCAAAGCTTTAAAACTCAACACCAAACAGACAAATGTCAGTCTTTTTGAAGTTTTATGTTGGGTATTTATCTGATGCAGTTTTAATTGATGGAGACTGAATACAGCATTTTTTCAAACACAAAGAAAAAGTTCTTAAAGTAATTTATACAAGGCATAAAAATACGTGAATAAATTATGAAAGAATATAAGTCATAATGGAATTTCAGTGCCTAACAGTGCAGAAATAAATATCCATAAATTTCAGCTATATAATAATGGTTAAAAATCTTTGGAAAAAGTAGATTAGAGACCCAACTTGGGAAGTGCATGTTGTTATTTTCTGTCTTATTGTTGTCTGTGTCTCGTCAGGGTGCGGTGTGCTCAGTGAGTGGGGCGGAGCTGGAATCTCTGCTGTCATGTATCAGGGACCTGCTGCCCGATTTGGGTGAAGGCTTCCTGCTGGCATGCCTGCAGGAGTACGACTACAACTCTGAGCTGGTCATCAACAACATCCTTGAGGACCACTTGGCCCCCAACCTGAACAAATTAGACCGAGCCATGCCAAGGTAAGACCATCACTGGGATGACTTTTACATATAATGCCAATATGTATTTTCTATCATGAGGGTCATACCACAGAGATTCTCATATGGAAAGCAGAACTGTTCTGTTCTTCAATAAAGGTTCTTTTCCATGAGCTGGTAAGTCATCTTAAAAGATGGATGTAAAAATTGTTGAATTAAGCGATCACCATGCACATTTCTAAATAAGCAATGAAACATGTTTAAGTATTTAAAATTCTAGTTTCATTTGACATCCTGCTGAGGATTTATTATATTTTAATATGGCTGTCACAACGTTCATGATGAGCACTATTTTCCAAAAGGCTGCTGCATAATTGATTTAAATTAAATAGATTTAAAAAAAATCCCCCTCCCAGTTTCCCAGAGCCCAACAAGTTTTAAAATGGACTGAAAGTCATTTTACATTGATATTAACAAGGAGAAAAGCAGCACATACTCTTATTTTAGAGGCTAAAGTCAGTGAAGCTTTGGAATAACTGATGATCAAAAGTGTCTTTAATGATTTTTTTTTTTTAGACTTGTGGTATTCTATAAATTGAAAATTCATTGTGCATCAAAGAATTTTAGAGTAATTGGAGTTGATGATGTTGAGGGTGAATAAAAAGGGAATTTGCTGTGGTTGATGTGGGTTCCTCTTGTATCCTTTCAGGCCAGTGAAGGAAGAGCTTCCAGATGTTCTAAACACCAGATCCAACACGTTTGACGATGACGAATTTGACGTCTTTCGCAGGGACCAGGTGGACATGTCCCGCATCTGGAAGGGCAGGAGGTGAGAACACATAGGAGACGCTCACAAATCAAAAAAAAAAAAAAAAAAGTCCTGGACTCCTTTTATTTTCCTGAAGTTTAACAACAGAAATAAAAATGTAAGCCAGCATACTGGCGACAAAACGGAGCCTTTTACCTGATTGACGTCAGTGTAGATTCAAAGCCGAGGAGGATGTCCAGAGGTCAGGTAATTTTGTTGTGTTGTCTTACTCATGCAGGAAAGGTGAGAGCGCTCGAGAAATGCTGAACGACAAGCAGCACATAGAGGACCAGAGAGCTCGTTATCAGACCTACGAGACGGTGGTGGACGAGGTCATCCTTGAACCTGGTGAAAGTGCAACCGCCTATAGCCTGAATGACTACGATGACGAGTACGACGACACCTACGACATGAACCAAGTGGGGGCAAATGACCTGGATGGAGACAGTTTGTTGAACAGAAGGTGAATCACAGACGTACAGTTTTGCCGCCTGTGAAGTGAAATTCAAAAGGCACCTTTAAATTTGTCAGTGAACTGTTTTCATCTTCACTTTGTATTTTCCTGCAGACCTTTCACGGTCCCGCAGGTACTGAGAAAAGTAAACAAAGCAGAGAATGATGAGGAGGATGGAGATGATGATGATGAAGAGGAGGAAGAGACTTTACCGGTACTGAAATCATTCCCAAACAGCAGATCCAAGATCCTTTTAACCCTTGGCTCAGTGATATGGTTTTACTGTAAAATATGAACTTTATTTATTCTTTATTTTCCCAGTGTTGCAGTTGACTCAAGACAATATTTTATGTGTGCATTTATTTTAAATTAAGGCCATGTAAATAACACACTTGAGCACATTGTTGGACATAATTGATATATTTTAAATGCATGTTAAAAGTACTCTTGGTAAAAGTGAGAGCCTTTGTGTATGAAGCTAACTCTAAACTAGGAATTCTGTTGATATTGCCTGATTCCTTCCTTAAATGAAATTCTTCAACTAAATGTGTGGTCCTGACAGCTGCATGCTTAGTTGATTTCTTTTATGACTTCAACCATGTGTTTACATGCAAATCCATTTTATTTCAGAACAATGTCAACAGGGACCAGTTTGTGCAGGATCCAGCTCTGCTGAGGGAGAGGGCTGAAGCTAGAAGAGCTGCCATGCAGCAAAGGAAAGGGTAAAGTCAATGATCAATCTACAAACTCTCACTCTTTACAGCCGCTTTCCACCCTAGAGCCCCCTCATGAAAATAAAATAGTGATTTTAAATTTCTATAATTTTCTTTCCCTTTTTATCTCACCAACAAATATATCTTTTTCTTATCTAAATACAGTGTTGTATGAGTTAAATATATATGATTTGGTTCGACACAACCACATACTATACGGTCCAGAGACCAAACAATTAGGATCTCTGTGTAAAACATGAATTGAACAGAATGTGATAGTTTGCTGATCCATTTTGGCATATATTGAATTGAAACAGTACAAAGACAATATATTTAAATTTATTAATTTATAGAAATATTGATTATATAAATATATGTGTATAAGATATACATTTTTGAAAGGAAAAATTATTTTAAATTCTTCCCATACCTCATGTTTACAATTTTTACAATGAATTTGTGACAAAGCCCAGGTAGAATGTTCACCTGGTGCCTCGTTCTGCTCCCCTGTTGATTTCCCTTCATCCTTCCCTTTCAGTTTTCGACCGGAGCATCCCAGTAACGTGTTGGGCAAACCCAAAGGCCAAGGACAAACCCTGGAGACAACACTGGACCGACGCAAAAAGCAGGCCAACAAGAGCCACGTGTCAAACCACAGCCGCCGCACAATGGCCGACCGCAAGAGGCAGAAAGGCATGATCCCCTCCTGACCCGTGCGATGAGTACGTGCTACTGGAACCAAAGGCACTGATGGCAGGAGGGAGGTACGACAGGAAGGCGGCTGAGGTGCGAGTCAGTGAAGGGAAAGAAGAAAGTGGCTCGGTTGAGTCAAAGGTCCCAGCTGTTTGTCCCCAGAATCATACCTTAGCTCCAAGGTTAGTGTTTGCTAAAAGGGAAAGCCACAGGTTTTCAGTTGTTGACTGATGAAAGGTTGAAGAGTTCATTAGTCTACCAATCTTTGGCAAAGCCACACGTTGGCCTTTTGTGATTAGAAATTGCCGGGCAGTTTGCCAAAATGTTTGAGACTCTGATCATCTGTTTTTATTGTTTGACCACAGAAGACGTTCAACTCTTTGGTCCAAATCATTTTCTTTTATAGCTCCTTAAAAACTAAAGTCCTGAGTGTGAGCCAGAGACCGAGGACAAGAATAAGACCTTTATTTTTTGCCAAGTAACAATATAAAGATCCAGAGTGATTGATCTTTGACATCATCATCATGATATAGACAAAATGAAGTGACATCCAGTGTTTTAGAGAGACTGCGGTTCCTTCTATAGCTGGAAGAACAATTGCTGACCCTAGTGATCAAGTGTGGACATCAGTGGAAGACGGTCCGATACAAGTAACTTGCAAGTTACATTCAAGTGCATGCATTTGATGTCATCCACCCAGTTCACACCAGTGTTGTCCAGTATTGTAAAAACACAACGAATACGTCTAGAGAAATAAATCAATGTTCAAATAAATCAATGCTGTTGTGTTTGGAAACAGGTGTTGTACAGAGAGGCCTTTTAGTCTCTTAGTATAGCTGCAGGGAGATGTAGTTGTTTCCATGCACATTATTTTCTATAAAGACAAAAGAGCTATGAGAGCATTTTGTAACAATAAGCACATGTAATCACTTTTGACTTTACAAAAGACAAAATAAATATGATTTTGACATCCTTTGAGTTTTGAGTCATTACTGACAAAATGCTAAAAATCAATTGGATTTGATTTTTCTTTTCACATTATAAAGTGGTGGAGATGCTTGTGAGTACGGCTGCAAAGCGGGGACTTAAATTTCGATTGAAATTATTTTCATCAATGTTGAGATGATGATTAATTTCACCCACCTTTGGTGATTGAACTGTACTGCAACATTTGACAGAGGATGCCCTCATTTCACATTGCAGTATAGAATTTTACTTTTTGGTTATAACTTTCTGTAAATAAATATACATCCTTAAAGAAATAGTTTGCCATTCTTTAAAAATGAGTTAATTTGCTTATTTTCCAATCGATACTACTCACATGTCTATAGGTAGGGCCTACAGAGACTCCAGGAAGTTGTTGATCCCCACCAGGAAATAAACTAGCACATACCCCCTTAAAACCACTACTATGTGTTAATTAGTGAGCCTTTTGGGAGGAGGTTATGTTACCTTCAGCTGTGATCAAAGAAGGATGAAAATCCAACTGAGCTGCGGCCTCTAAGTATAATTCTTTTAAGTTTTACTGTGGTATAATTCAGGAAGTGTTTGTGGTTTATGTTTTTTTCCACTCTTCAATTTAGCCATAAGGCTAAGTGCAAACGCTTTTTCCACATCTGCTACTGACTGTAGCGCTATTAGCTCTGGACTACAACTACAAAACCTCTACAACTAATCCATAATAGCGAAGTATGAGAATTTGACGCTGGATGAAATCGGTCACATTTACACTCTGTTAATCCACTTAAGAGAATTATTGACATCAGTTGGACCTACATGCTTTAAACTAGAAAGCACTAATGTCCATGCTGAAACTACTGACTTGTGAGCTTTTGCTCAGGTTATTAGTGTTCACAAGTTAAAAACCCCACATGTCTTGTTTCTCAACTATTAGCACCTACACAAAGCAGAAGGAGTGAGGAGTCACGTTGGGCACAAATATAAGTCACACCTTCACTGCTGCATATCACACACACAAGCAACTATTTCCACAATTGTACAGTAACATGATTCCAGGAAGAAATACTGTTCACACACACACACACACACATGACAGTACCATTACTATACTTGATAGTATTGTTTTTACACTACCACTACATGTCTGTGAGACTTGCTGCACCAATCCCAAGATCAGACATCAAAATCTGACTGCTCCACAGCCCAGACAGCCGGCCAGTTGCTGCTAGAAGTTTATTTTTGTCCCACAATCCATTGCTGGAGGGTGGAAGCATGAGGTCAGTAAAAAACGGCTACTGGAGTGTCACTGAGGAAGAGACGAAACTTGATTGCCAGACCTGCTGCCATGGTGGAGGTTATAAGCAACTGTTAACTGTCTTTGCAGACGGTGCCTGGAGAGGGTTGGAGAAGAGAAA
Organism: Chaunax sp. Z400; assembly: GCA_037577475.1. Classification (NCBI taxonomy): domain Eukaryota; kingdom Metazoa; phylum Chordata; class Actinopteri; order Lophiiformes; family Chaunacidae; genus Chaunax; species Chaunax sp. Z400. The sequence goes on along the minus strand of CM075187.1, from coordinate 20,069,669 downwards.
AACATTTGAATCAAGAGCTGAAACAAATCAAATGGTGGACCCACAGAAAATTAAACATTATATATTGTATAAATACACAGTTGGAAGAAAAATGATCCAACTCCAATTGAATATTAGGTTTATAGGCAAAATATATGATTCATCAGCTGTGCAAGAACCAAATCAAACAAGAGCAGTCTAAATAGTTCAATGCAACATGTTTCCAGTTTTTCTTCCCACAAACACAAAATGCTACTTTTAATGACTACTGCAGTCTAAAAAATATTCACCCCCCCTGAGCAGCATCCCTCATAAGAGCACACATTGTGCCAACCTTCATGGAATAACTTTGGGAGTAGAGTCCCAAAGTTTTTTCTGCTGACCCAAAAGCACAAGAAAAGGCATAGGCAAAGGCAGTTTCATTAAACAGGAGAATAAAAGCTTAATTTAAGGGTAGTGAGTGTGTACTGTTAAATTCTCATGCAATAATGCTACTGTCAATTAGTCTCTCTCAAATGGCAGTGAAGTGAAATAATGGTTACCTATGAATAATCTAGTTGGATGAAAATGAAGTAAATGAATGATGGTATAAAATATCAACTATGGGGGGGGGGAGCTTATATACAGAACTACTAATATTGACATCTGACTAAAGAGTAACCTAACGCTCCCTGAACATGGGGCATAGTGACATCACAAAACCACACCTATCAGTTGAAATAGGCTTTGGACAGAACTTCCTTGTTGTGAAGTATGTATTGTGTTGTGTAACTGTGCCTGATGGTGTGACGTGAACTCACTAAGGATGCTGCGTTTGCACAGAGGACAGGTGTGCTGCAGCAGAAGCCAGGGGTCGATACAATCTCTGTGGTACTCATGAAGACATGGCAGCACCCGCAGACACTGAGACAACAACAACATGAGACACACCGACAGTTTAAATCAAATCGCCTGCCTCAGTAACCGTTTTAAACATCACATCAGGGACTGTAAGAGTGTTGACTGACTTGGTTGTTGTTGAACGGCTCCAGACAGACTGCACAGTTATCGGTCTCCGCCGACTGGGACGGGTCGCACCACAGTTTGGGCTGACGGTACCTTTTTGTCTTCAGGGATGACATTCTCTTCAGAACGGCTTGTTTAGGAAGGAGCTGGGGGAATACAACACGGCAGAGACATCATATAACATGTTATCTGCATGCTGTTATTGTTTGGTGTTCCACCAGGTCTGTGGGTGAACATAACAACAATACAGCAAAGTATGATGGGACCAGTTCTTAATATAACAGGTTCTTACAGAAGATAAGATCTGTTAGATATAAGCAACGTGTATTTTGTGTGTTTATTACAGATTTCATGAACCACCTGAACCCAAATCATTTTCAGTTGACAAAGATAGAGTGCATTCTATAACTATACTTCACTGAAGGACTGAATATCACAGAGTAAAACATTTTTTTCAACCTGAAATATCATGCAGGTACTTACAACTACTACTTCTATATCCTGGTGTAAAATGCATTTTTGTGTTTTAGAAAGCACAATGTGAGCATGCAGCGATTTAAAGAGTGCATAGAGACGCTCACTGCAGGGTTCAAAATGTCAATTTTATATTTAAACATATTTAATATATTTATTAATTTACGGCAGTGTCGTGGAAAAACTATTTGTGAGCACAAATGTGTGCATTTAAGATTCGGCCATTAAAAGAGCAGCAAAAATATTGACATTTAAAACATTCTAAACATATCAATGATTTAAAAAAAGCATTTGTGTAAAGTGTAGCTATTAATTCTTACTGAACGAGCATGAAATGCTCCCAAGATCCTTCACCATGGGTGCATTTCATTGAAGAAAGAAGCTATTCAAGTTGTCTCTGTTAATTGCAATTCTTGTTAATTGCATATCTGAGAAAATTCAAAAATTCGAAAGTAAATAAAATGCCCAAAATGCCCAAAATATAAAATATATGTGCACATAAAGTTTCATTAAAAAATATTGAATAGTTTTTGAGTTATGTCTCGGAAACCTTCACCTGAGTCAAACATTTAATCATTTTCATTTCAGCTCCCAGGGATCAATAATGTTTTGTTTTAATACTCAGTACAAGTAGCTAAAATTCTACTTAAGTACACTGCTTGCTTACCTTGAGCCACTGTTTGCTGTCATACATATCGGCTGAAAGAAAAACCTGCAGTGCGGCAAATGTTAAGAACGTATTTGTGAAACTGCTTCACTAAACCGAAGCCTGCTCTGTGATAATGTCCTCTACCTCTAAGTCGTCATTCAGCTGATGGTCCTGGTACTGCCAGCGAGCCTGAACGATGACACCAGTGCTGAGAATCAGAGCCACGAGGAGGACGGTGTCCCACAGCTGCTGCAGGTACTTCTACAGACACACAAGGGAGAAGGGCCACATTACTGTCTGGTTCAATGACGTAAGTAACACTCTGCTCATCAATCTGGAACACAAAACAACTCAGAGCACGCTTCCCTTAGCAGAAAATGCACATGAGCAGCAGATTAAGCACTTTGCTTTATAATACAGTTGAACTACATTTAGTTAGTTTCCATTATTTTACTGAACGGCACGTTGCCTGACACAGGATATCATAATTTAAAATAAAATGAAAATAAAATATAATAATAATAATAATAATAATAATGATAAATAAAATTGGTAGGTAGAAAAATATACATTTCCTAAATGTAGATAATTGCAGCATAGCAAAGTCACTTACAGGGAAACAACTATGGCATTTTCAGCTGTATTCCATTATTGCAACACGATTTTGTTACGGCAACCCACCTCACTCAGTTAGACACCTAGGTATCCTGTAAAAGCATATTGTCATTCGTTCCATTGTATATTATTTGGCTAGATTTTTGTGATATGGTTTTCTCAGACCTTTTGCTATAATAATCAAAATAAACACAGATAAATTACCTATTTAAACAATCATAGTGAATGTTTTGTATGTTTATAACTAAAACCGAGCTTTTTTTTTTTTGGTCCAACTGTGAACAGACTAGAGTTCTCTATAAATCCTAGCGCAGCTTTGAGAAAACACGCGAACAGGGCCCATGTTAACAAGAGAGTTCCTTCTGCTTCCTCACCTGGACCTGAGAATTTGTCTCTCCCGTGCAGATGACCCCCTGCCACTCTCCATAGCGACCTCCTCTAGATCGACCGCAACTGGACCACAGCGTGAGTGTGGCTCCCTGCCCGAACACACAGCAGCATGCACTCACTGTCAGCTCAGCCTGTCATCTGTTCACTCACCACTGGAGAGTGCTAATAACTGAGAAACACACTGTCAGCTGATAGAGTGTGGCGCTCACCAGGTTGTCCTGCAGAATAGTCTTGTATGTGATTTTTGCTGTGGCTTGAAGGCCCCTTCAGAGAGAGAACTGTTATTTAGTACAAATAAAGACCCTCCATCACTACATTTAGACATACACTAACTTGATTACTGTGAATAATCAGCTTGAGATACAGTAAAGCTTATATGTTTGCTGATAATGACTAGACAACAGGGAACATCTTATTACTTTCACAAAATAATCAAGAAAATTGCAGGAATTTGTTTTCAGATTGATCTGTTGATTTATCAGGGAAGCATATCTTCTCTCTTACACTATTTTTCCTCACCTTTTTTTAATTCTGGTTCAGTCTATAATCTTTGGCCAGTATGTAGAATCAAAACAGAAAAATAAAAATCAGACTAATGTGTGTACTTTTAACAGTCATTGATTACTGGATTAATGTACAATATTATGTATTTAATCAAGGTTTGATTATTCTTAGTTTCTCTTTCATTTGATGAGAATTATGGTTGTTTACCATTTAACAATTCTGGTGCCAAAACTACATCAGTAGTAATCTCTAAACAATACTCTTTTTTTAAATCTTTCTGACAATGTGTATATATGTGTGATATGAAAGAATGTGTAAACAAGAATAAAAATCTTAAAGCTGACTTTCTGAACTTAAAGGCTCAGTGTGTGGGATCTAGGGGCACAAATGGAATTAAATATTCATAATTATGTTTTCATGAGTGTATTATCACCTGAAACTAAGAATCCCCGTGTTTTAGTAAACAGTTGGTTGCAATCTGCAACCGGACCTTTAAAATGGACAAAATTAAAAAAATATTGGCGTTCAATATACAGTTAAAGCTTTGTTTAAGTGTTGCCTTTCACTGGTTATAGTTGAATTAATAGCATTGATTACTTGGTTGCATGTTAAAATGCTCACCGATCTCTGCCAAAGGCCTAAAACTGAGGAAGCATGTGAAATGTTATATCAACATTTTGATTCATAAACTGTATTTTGCGGCTTTCTATATACAATATAAGGGAAAGGTGCAAGTGAAAGTATCTGTTCCCAAGTTGTCAGTATCTGTCATAAATAGATTGTTCTCTGCCTGAGCAGGGCTCCAATTAGCTTGGTGACATTTTCAGACGTCTGGATCACAATGATGGGCTTGGACAGCACCTGAGACAGATCCATCTACAACAGAAAGTGGAGGATTTTTAGATTAGAAACATGGGGAAAAAAACAAAACATTTAAATTATCAGCCTAAGGAAAACGGATCATGTTGGAGATTAACTTTGTGCAGATTTACCTCACTGACTGTGTTTTGGTTGAGAGCCAGAATGATCAGTGCAGATGCTCCGAGGACCAATGCTCGCTTCATCTTTAACAAAGAGGATGCGTGGTGTGAGTCCATGCCAGTATGAACACAATTCAGTACAGATTTAGAGTAAAATCAACTTCTTACTTTATTGACCATTGCATCAGCAAAAGACTCCTGGTTTCCGGTGGAGGCTTTGCTGTCGTCCATCTCCACAGGCACCACCCCAATCCACAGACTCTGCTCTTTGGTGTTATCTTCGCCTTTTCCTTCGCTTATCTGCATCTCCTCATTCTGAACCTGAGGACAGAAAACAGATCAAACATTGGACTGCAGGGTGGAAAAATGTTAGATTAAACTAAATCCCCTTAAAAGTTAACTGTCCAGCTGCAGGAGGAGGGTGTTAACATTCACTGACAGGCAGCTCAAATCTTCCCTAAAGATGTACTGGCAGCCTCTCTCAGGAGGTATACTTGTTTACTTTTTCTTCCACCATATTTGTAACCTTCGATTCAAACAAAATTATTTCAATACAAAACGAATTCAGTCAATATACTAATTCGGGCATTATTGATATTAAAATAATCACTGTATTTTATAAATGTTTTATATCACCTCCCACTGTAAACCATGTTTATACCATGCACAGATCTGCATTCACTGTTCTATTTGTACAGTTTCTTACTAAAATGTTTGACAGAAATATATCTTACTTCATCCATTCAACTTTCCCTTTAAATACTGTTTGCGAGAGAAAAAGGATTTAATCACTTTTGGCAATCGTCATTTTTAAATTACTTTTTCAATAATTACGTTAATCTATTAATTAACCAAATTAAAATAACCAATAAGGACAATAATCGTTGGTCATATCTACCAGTTTTCATATCTACCAGTTTTCACCCCATTTTTCTATTTTGTTAATGATTCAGAACATCAATCATAAAATTTTCACCATAAATTAGCTACACCCCTCTGATCTACTCACCAGTACCAGGTCTCCCTCCAGCTTTTCTTGGTCCTCGTACCGGTGGTCGGAGCTCCTGCTGCCCTTACTGGACTCCACTACCTCCCCTTGGAGCAGAGCGCTGACACCGGGCCGCTGCTCCACGAAAACCTCCACCAGAGCGACCTGCTCCCCATCGACCAACAGCAACCACGGCCACCGCAGCAGGAGGAGCGGTAACGTTACCCAGAAAAAGCACCAGCAGCGAGCGGAAGCCATGGTCCGGACTACACCAGAGTGGGAATACAGCTGAAACAGTTCAGACCCAATGACATGTTAGCCATTGTTTGGGAAAAGCGGCTAGCGTTTTGGCTAGCCAGTCAGCTGGACCCTTTGAAGAATGTAAACAAGTGCAGACGACTTCCGCCTCCAACCGGAAAAGGGGAGACGATTGTTATCTTGTATACAACGCTGCCAGCCAGTAGGAACACAGAGATGTATGTGTTGAAATAATACTTAAATCATACAATACAATTATTTCACCCAACTATACACAGTACTGATATTATAAAATGCAACTTAAAATTCTCTCTTCTTCCGTTAACTTATTTTATTTGATCTTATTTTTTTATATCGCTGAGTGGAGACAACCAGAGAAGAATACAGCAATTTGAGAGAAGGCCTTTTGTTACTTCCTTTTTCGCTTAAAACTGTGACACGAACCCACTTACTAATTATAGTAGACTGTAGGTGGATTCTTGTAAAAAGAAAAAAAACCGTCAGACCTTACCTTAACTAAATTATGTTTAATTGCCATATTCCAATAATTTGTGTGAATGAGCTCTGAATGCGAGAAGTCAAGCAACGTGTCCCTTTTCCATTTCCCCTGCGCATGTTAGCATATCCTGTCACAATGTATTTAGTACTACGTTCACATGAATTCAAAATGTTGACGCCCCTTTATTTTTGATAGAAACTAGTCAAAATCAGTAGCTTAGAGAGAGGGGGCCGGACTTCTCTGTGAGGTTCCTCTTTCTTGTCGCGAGTACTCCTCTTGTCATTTCTCTTATCTTTGGTCGAGTCAACTGGTTGGACTGGACCTTCAGTGGGCGGCGCGACATTGTGTTTACAGTTTTTTTCCCCCTCTTCAGACCGTCCCCTCATCTGCAGGCAGCTGACAGAGAGGCTACTAGGACACCAAGGCCGTGCAAGTAGCATCACGAGCGGGTGTCGGAGACGGACACCTGCGTGTCGAGGCCAAGGAGATCTGTCTTTATCCTGCATCTTTTGTTCGCAGACATGAGCGGAAGAGTTGGAGACCTCAGTCCTAAACAGGCTGAAGCACTGGAGCACGTATGTTTTGCGATAATAAAATGAAAATATTATGCTTGTCATTGTTATTATTATTATGCTTGACAGTATTGTGCTCTACACTGTAGCATCCCTATGACTGTAGTATAACATGGTATCTGGTGGGCTATCACTGTCAAATAACCCACCATTTACAAATTGTTAACAAATAATGGTTACTGAATAATATTGTAATGTTTTACAGATCAGTTTTGCCTACTATCATTGTTAAGAACAACGTTTTGTTTTGCCACTTCATGAAAAATAACACTGACTGTTCTAGGGCTGCATCTGACGTTCGATCAATAATGAAAGTCATTATCAATTAATAATTGTGTCTATAAAAAGTAAGAGTAAATTGAAAAATGCCCGCTACAATTAGTTTGTCTTGTCTGTCCAACAATTAAACCCACTCAAAAAGAAAAGCATCCAAGCCTACATATACTGTACATTTGAGAAGCTGGGACCCAGTGGCGATCCTAGACTGTGAGGGGCCGCAGGCAAAGAAGCCTATCACCATCAACAATATATGTTTGATATTTTTTATAAATGATATAGAGTCATGCATGTTTTAAATGCAGGGTATACAGATTTGTTTTTATGCCCCCTTTCTCCAAGGCTGGACACAATTCATTTAAATTTCACACATGCTTTGTAGGGGCACTAAAAGTGTGCATGTCATAATCGGTTTCTTCAATTTGCTTATGTTTGCATTGTAGACACCATTGAACTTGAGTGAGCAGAACATGAAAATTTCCTTTCGTGTCAGCTTGGACACATTCAAGTTTTACTTATGTAAAACATGTTTTCACACAACCTAAATGGAGGTCGCGTTTCACTAATGGGATTCTGAGTGGAGTGCTAAACCCGAACTCCAGTGAACATGTTCGAAAAGTTATGAAAGTCAAAGTCAAAGTCAAAAAGCCTTCAAACTTGCTGAAATAGGCGTATGTGTGTATCCTTTTTTTTAATGTGAATTAAATAAACAAGTGACATGCAAATCTTAGATGTGTCACCCTTGTTGTGTAAATTAGTCAGCAGGTCACAAGTTTTAACAGGTCTAAACCTGAATGAAAATCAATTCGTCTGAAATGAATGGGTGAAACTGTAAATCCCTTCAAACAGAGAAAAGTACTGTATTTCCTAAAACAGCTTTTTACCTCCAGGGCTAGAGAGTTATCTGTGAAAATCAGTTCAAGATTTCACGGAAGCATGTCAATGACAAGTCTTTTCTTCTCTCCCCACCCTGGTTAAAGTTTCGAGAGAGGATACAAGACATTCTTCCTCAACTTCCTGCACAGCATGACCACTTCCTGTTACGTTGGCTCAGAGGTGAGTTAAAAACCATGAGGCACCTGCTGCTTTTCCCAGCCTCCTTTCACTGCAAAACCTCTCTCATAATCCTTCTCCGTTGTTGTAAATTTGTGATTATTTACCTATAATCGTTTCTAGTCATTGAAACCTGATGGTGCTGTTGCGTAACAAAACAGAAGCCGCGATGATTTATTACATGAAAGGATGTGATGCAACACATGCAAACACCCCTGTTCACTGGGTTTGAGAAAGAGATGTCAGAACACGTTGTTCAAAACCACAACTGAAAAACCAAGCTTGCTATTCAGCTACAGCTAAATCAAAACGGGAAGACATCAAGTTTAAAAAAAAATGTTTTCTTTGATCCTCCATTAAACTTTCATACTTTGCCCATTGTGAACCATAAAACAGGTATTGTATTTCAGTAAATGTGGTTTTAAAAAGTCTTAGATATAGTTTGGTGAACGCTGCCCTGGTTGGGGTTACATATTCAGATGCTCAAGGAAAGGGAAGCACGGCCTCGTGGATCCCTTGTGCTGATTAGTTCTGGAGCAGAGGTCTAGCACTCCTGTGTATCAAGCTAATCCAGTGTAATCGCATTAAAGGCACACTATGATGGACGGCAGCCTGTCTGCCAGGAGACACTCTGCTGCTGTGTTTCTGGTGCTTTCCCTGCAAGTTCCCCCCAAAGTCCTTTCATAACACGAATTCAGAGCGGCAGTGAAGGCATATTGTCCTCCTTAATGAAATGTTACTAAATGACCATGGCAGTCATTTATTACAGCACCAAACACGGACATTGAGGGTCTGTTTTAGCCAGTGTACGCTCTGAATGGTTCAAGTTATTTCTCTTTCACCATGGATGTAAAGATGAGTCACATTCAAGCTGTGGGGATAGTTTAGTCCAGTCTGATTCATGGATTGAAAACAAATAGCCTGAGGCTGCACGCGGTGAGCAATAATGATTGGCCTCATAATGGAATCATAGAATAGAACCGATTTGGGCTTGGTTCAAAGTGATATTAAAGTTTTATTTAATATACGGTAAAAATAGGGTTCCTTTGATGCGAGAAAAAAATCATTTCACTGAGATCTCACTGTTTTTAGATGAGCTGTTCGATGAGGGAAGCAAATCAGAAATTAAGCACATATAAAATTACAGTTAATGACACATGGTCATTCTAAAGTTGTGAATATTAAAACATTAGACTGTATAATAGATCCATTCAGACCCTGTGCCTCCCATATGATAGAAGATGAGTCCTGCACCAGAGGCCGACAGCTGTCCATCTTTAACTGAACAAATGTAACGTCTCCCCTCAGATGGCCCACACCCCAACAACGGCTATATTGTACATTATTTATCTCTGAGGAGCTCCACCTTAAAGATAAAGGAGCCGGGGTAAAGTCTGTGACTCCATACTGACATGTCAGTCCTACTGGATTATGTGGAGACCAAGTATAATAGTGGAGTCTGCATTTTGAACCAGAGTTCAATGAAACAGACAGAATATCTTGTCCTACACAGACACACACTTTGTCTTTGTTTTTTTTTTTAACTGAGTCATCCTGCAATATCTAATCAGAGATAATCAAGCATAACCATATATGGGGGTACTAGTGCTAGTACTGTATAGTACTGTACTGCATATATTATTATGTACAGTATATATTATATTTAAAAGTTACAAAACCATTGTTATCATCCAGCGAGGTGAGGTATAATTGCAGCAGAATGATTCAAAATAATACATGGTCTGGCCATGTTGCAGAATCTGCTTTATGCTTTCGTAATATTAAGTCACTGGATGTCCTAGGATGGAGCTTCAGGGCAACAGCACTGTTGTGCTTTTCCACCAGATTGTCAGCAGCAGAGCTAATCACCTTAGATTTATAGTATTAGAGTGTGGACTGTGTGTGTCTGTCAACTCTGTTCTAGATCAGTCATACAGACACAGTGGTTTTAATACTGACCGTGTTCGAGAGGAAGAGGTCTTTTGGATGTCGTACAAGTTCATTCCCAGAGGATATCAATGGAAATTTTACAGTATAAGAGATTATTATATATTTTTGGTATTCTTAGGTTTTCCTAAATACTTTCCCCATCTGTCATTTGTGCATTTAAACCTTTGTGTAATGTTTTTGAAACTAACAATAAGTGACCCTTATTGGACCGAAGGATGCCCAAACTGCTGGTCAAAACAATGAGAGAGGATTTGGTGGGATCATTAGTTGAAGCAGTTTCTTAAAAGCTTTAACTGTAACGATGTGCTTCAGACATCATCCCTCCAATCCTTGCTCTTATTTGTTATTGTTAATGTGTCAGGTATTTCCTCTTTAAGTAGATTTCTATAGGAGGTCAGTTATCAAAGTGTGATCTTGGCCCGTTCTAATCCTATGGAAAGTTTAAAGAGGTGCTGTTAACACATAACTTCTCATGTCTTTACAGCACCTGTGCTTGCAGGATGTTGTTAATCATCATTATGATGGTTCAGGTTTATTTCACTTGTTTGTATAGTCTAATAATGTTAAATGAATAATTTATTGTGAATGTTTTAAAAGTAAACACTTTTTCTTGATTTTATAATGAAGTCTGTACACTTTATTCTCCTTTTGTATATTTTCTTGTCTCTTTTGTCTCCCTCCCTCTTTTTTTCCTCCTCTAAAACACTTTGTACTTAAAAAGTGCTTCATGAAGAAAGTTTACTGTCTTGCTTTACAATATAAGTGTTACTATAATTATAGAATATAATGTAGTAAATGTTATGTCACACTCTAATTGTTTCTGTCTGCACTCTGGTTAAACATCGGTTTATATTTAATTCTTATGGACCATGGATGTCTGTATTTACCATCAGTCTTCGTGTTTTTCTTTCTTTTACTTGTTCAGCCAGAAACTTCAATATCCAGAAGTCCGAAGCCATGCTGAGAAAGGTAACATGTTCAGCTTCATTTCTGTTGTCCCTGTATGTCTGTATCCCTGTGGCATGTTTTTATACAATGCAGTCCAGTACAAATCACGTAATGGACGGAAATCCAAGGTACAACACTTCCCCTTTACGGGGACTAATCTGTGGAAGTTATAGCACCAGTGCAGACTGTTGAGGCCATCGGCTCAGGACTGGATAAGATTAGATAGGAGCTGTGTTGTAATGGTTCACTGAAGGGTCAATGAATCATCACAGCTGAGGAGAGATAAGATATAGATAAAATGGATTATATGAGCGCTCTCTTTTTTCAACTTATTTACTTATACACACAACTGGGTATGTGGCCAGTATGTGGTATGTATATGTCCCCCCCCCCTTCTGCTCAAGCAAAGTTTAATGAATATAAAACTTTCATGTGTCTAACATTTTGAATATAAAGACTCATAACTAACCATGTTTAGAATTCAAAGTGTCCTCAAGAATTTTTCACCATTGGGCAAAACTGGAAGCAAGTCTGGGCAGTGCTGTCGTATCCAGGGATGCAATCAAATTGTTAAAAAATTACATTGTAATCTTTCCCTAATTCCTAAGAGGAAAAAAGAAATACACGGAGGAAAGGGATACATGGAGGAAACACAGCTCTTCTGTCAGAGGAGAAGTGGTAGGGGATGTACAGTACTGAGACAGAAATAATGCAGGGTCAGATAGTACACTGGAGACTGATAACACTAAACGAGTGGCAAGGAGTTCTAGATGGAAGTGGCCACACAGTGACAGGGGAGGATCAGTCGTGAGTTACCAAAACAAGTGCTAATGCTTGTGCAGCAACTCTTGAAAAAGATTTTGGATGAAGGGAGGAGGTCAAAAGTAGGAAATGTGTATTAGCTCTATTATTTAATAAACCAGGGAAGGATCTAAACAATGCTGACTCTTATAGACCAGTAGCACTAACTTCACACTATTCCAAAAGGAAAAGACAGTATTATTAAAGAGGCTGTCTTTAGGGGTTTTTCTGATCCTGTCTGCCTATCTAAATTCAGTCCAAGAGTGGCGGTTGTTCATTTTGGATCCTGCTCCTTGGTAGTGGGTTATTTTATTCGCTATCTTAAAGGTCTCTTGTACTGTCTAGCCTTACTACAAACAATTGTTGGCTTAAAATCGACATGGCTGACGACAAACGTGCATTTATAGGCTGTATCAAAATGGTGTGCTCCTGGTTTTAATCATGTGTTTGCACGTGTGTGAGTACACAACGGTAAATCACTGACCCACTTCTTACTGATGGGCCAGGTTTTACATCACCTGTCTGAAACATCCGAAGCCACTAAAATTACTACTGGGTACATCTGCCTCTGTACAAACAGTCTGTGGCCGAGGAATTAAAAAGCTAATGTAGGCCAACTTACTGTAATAATAGTTTTCTGTGATTAACATAAATCCATATTTTCTTTCAGCATTTGGAGTTCAGGAAACAGATGAAAGTAGACACGATAATCACTGACTGGCGTCCACCAGAGGTAAAAACCCACAGTAGGCTCAGGTTACAAAAACGCCTCCTGAATTCTCTTATCTAGCCTACAAAGGCAAAGTGCAGTATCTTCTTTTCAATCTGCTGTTGTGCCGTTATTCTACTGCTGCATTTCTAGAGATGATAGTTGTTGTTCTTTTATGGTGATACTTGTTGAAATAAATACACACAAAGCTGTTTTTCCTCAGCTTGTAGGGTAGAAATATTCCTATATACTACTAAAACAAGTGGTTTGACATTAAAACGACTGCTGTGTTCAGGTGATAGAGAAGTATCTGTCAGGAGGCATGTGTGGTTTCGACCGTGAGGGCAGTCCTATCTGGTATGACGTCATCGGCCCTGTGGATCCTAAAGGCCTCTTCCTGTCTGCCTCCAAGCAAGACTTCATCAAGTCAAAGATCAGAGACTGTGAGGTCCTGCAGAAGGAGTGTAACCTGCAGTCACAGAAGGTAAGACCAGAGACACAGATAGGATGGAGATCCAGTGGTGCTATTCACATTGAAATATTGCCTTGGGCTGAAGGTTTATTGATATTTACCTAAAAGCTCCATGAACGAGCCGGGGAATAATTGAATTAACAAAAGAAATTATTAGGAATTATTCAAATGGAACAGTGTGACAAGGTAACTCCACTCATTGATGGATGGAACTTTTTCATCGATCTCCTCAGGTTGTTTGGCCAATCACAAATATATACTAAGTTGTATGTTTTGTGCTTGTTTGATTTGAGCTGTATTATCTGTACTCCTTTGATAAAATCAAGTTCTTTTAAACTTGGCACAGTACAAAAGAGCCCAAAACACGACCTCTTAAGATCAAGAAGCACAAAATGTAACATCATAATGATAAATTTATATATTTATATTGATAGTCACCAAATATTAGCCACTTTTTTGCAAAATGACTAATATTTGGTGATTAATTTTGGGTTCAGCGACATTCTCAAGTTCACTTTGTGGACCTGAGGAACCGAGAATGAACCACCAACTCCATAATCGATGGCCAGCCTGCTCCACCACGGATTATTAGTTTCACAGATTAAGTTTCTTTCTGTCACTGTTTTCAACCAGCTTGGGAAGAACGTGGAGTCAATCACCATGATCTACGATGTTGAAGGCCTGGGCCTGAAACACTTATGGAAGCCTGCTATAGAAACATATGGCGAGGTGCAGTGACACACATAGGCCTACACTGCACAGTACAAACAAAGACTGACTATTAGGTTGGTCGGCATCTTCAAATAACGTTCTCTGTGTCACCAGATCCTCCAGATGTTTGAAGAAAATTACCCAGAAGGCTTGAAAAGACTGTTTGTCATTAAAGGTGAATTGTATCCTTTATCAGTACATGTTATGGCAAAAGAATGTTGGTTCAGACAAGTAATTGATTGATTCCACCTCATCTTTGCGCTTTCATCCTTCTATCATGCTTTTGAAGAACCAGAGTTTTGATTATTGCTGGTTTACGTTGGGTTAACACCTGTAAGTCTTTCTCCTGCAGCCCCAAAACTCTTCCCCGTGGCCTACAACCTCATCAAACACTTTCTGTGTGAGAACACAAGACAAAAGATCTACATCCTGGGGGGTGAGACACCACACATCACCTCATCTCATTAACACCGCCAAGGAGGTTATGTTTTCTCCGGTGTCTATTTGCTACCTCCACCAAGGAGGCTTAGTGATCAGTTCGTTTGTTTTCGTCAGTCTTTTTGCAGGATTACACAAAACGATGGGACAGATTTTCGTGAAACTAGGTAGGATGGTTGTATGGTAGGATGGTATGTAGTAAGGAAGAACCCTTTAAATGTTTTTGCGGATCCAGAATTTTTTTCCACTTTTTTGAACATTTCAAAATAAGGCTTTTAAAAAGTTTTTTACCGGTTTCAAAATCAGTCTTCATGTAACTTGGTGGAAGGTTCGTTATTATGATCCATGTCATGCTGGAATTTGGATTAGGGTTTTATTAGATTAAATGGGAGTTTTGGGACAATTTCACCCAAAAACAAACTCACCTCCAGTCAAACCATGTCGATCTCCTCCTTCCTTCTGATGAAATGAGTGTTGCTTTTTCTGTGGTTTGACAGCTAACTGGCAGGAGGTCTTACTGAAGCACATTGATGCGGAGGAACTGCCGGTGATATACGGGGGTAAACTGACGGATCCTGATGGAGATCCTCGCTGTCGAACCAGGGTGAGTCGGCCAAACTGCAAACCTGTAGGTGCTGTGTTTTAGTGCCACAATAGGCTGATTATGAGTTGGAACAGACCATTCTCTGTTGCAGATGAAACGTTCACGACAGGATGATGAATATATTAAATCTTTTCTTTTTAAATTCTAGTTGAATTCTGTCCAAAATATTTGTCGTTATCATTTGTGTCTTTGCAAAGCCTCGCACAACTGATTTTACAATGCCTGTCATCAAGCCTTTGAATCATTTCTCAGAACTTATATAGACAACAGAAATAGATGTTTGGAGTTTTTAGTATCAATTTCATAGAAACCAAAATTCATTTCTTTTGTCTGATGTGACTGATAAGCTGTAAAGTCTATTCTGTTCTTGTTTTATCGACTTTATAACTCTGTCTGAGGTTATTGCACTTACACTCCACTTAGTGTATGCTTGCATATTACCATCTTTACATTATTTCATATTAGCTACTGATTTACAGTACCATTGACTTAAGTGAGTACCACACCTGGATGGAGATTTCTCAGATGCAGCAAGCTCTCAAGATTCTCCACAAATGTTATTTAATCCTAAAGTTAATTCAAACTGAGCAAATGTGTGTTCCCAAAGGCTTGTTTACCAAATCCAAAACTTTGTTTCTTTGACTGCCACCATCCAGCAGATAAAGCCACAGCTTACTTACAGACATGTTCTTGCACTGGTATGGTTGAAATCAATGTCACAGCACAAATAAACAGATCATTTTCCACCATTGATAACTATTTTGACATGGGAAATGTATGAAAAATCACATAACATGATAAACCTAATGTTGAATGCAATGAAATGTGTTCCAAATATATTCAGTATATGAAACAACAAATATTTTTCAATTTAAGATTAAGACAATTTTTTGTAATCAATCATTTAAACAGAATTATATAATTTTATTGAAATGATAAACCCAAAGTTGTTATGCAATACATATTTTCCACTTCTACAGATGGTTGTTTTGAAGAATATGAGTTAACCGCTCAGACAGAAGCACCAACAGTCCTGCAATAGATATAAGTCTGATTCCAACAACAGCTGATCAGCCCTCCTGCACAGTCAGATCTGCTTACAGTTTCTCTTTAATACTGTATATCGTCTTTGTTTTCATAAACCTGTGAATCCTGCACTGCACTTCCTTCACCAGTTTGCATAGTTTGCATATTTAGGTTGGCAGCTTAGAGCTTTTTTGCTTTGGCTTGGTAATTTGCATACAGCAAAGGTTTGAGGGTTTATTTGACTGGCAAACTATGTTTTATGTGAGTTCCCCTTCCCCCAGTTTTTCCAGGGAGAAATCATTTCTCTTAACAGGAATAATTCAAAGCTACAAACTGAACACAATGGATAAGATGATTTCTAAAAGACTGGATAAAACAAACAAAAAACATTAAGAGTGGCTCAGCGAGGATCCTGTTGCACATGAATAAGTTAGTTTGATCACAGAAGGTCAATGACAATTCAAGCAATATTCTGGACTGGGTGTCCATAGCAGAGTGAATCAATACAGTAACACACATGCTGACTACAGTTTCTCTCTGCCTTATATATACGAATATAACAAGGAACTGGTGCAAAAATGATGCAACTTGTGGGTTGCATTGGTCAGATGGTGTGCTTCATGAATTGTAACAGGTAATGAGAACCTTTTGCTGCATCTGCAGACAATTCACAGGAAATTGAAGAGACTTAATTCCTTTAAAACACTTCCACTTTTTACCCGCTGCAATCATGCCTCTCTGCGTAGAAATGGCTTTTGCTCAAGAGCTGTTGTCAAACATGAGCTTCTTTTGTAGGTGGTGTAAAAATCAAGCTCAGAGACCAGCTGCTTGAGTAGTTGTACTTATAGATAAAACTCTAGACTGACCCTGTTTGTCACTGTTTCTGTAGATAAATAATTGGGCCCAGGACAGATGAGGAAAAGGAAAAGAGAAATTCACTTCATTCAAGATGCAAGGAATTGAGATTCTTAGTGTCAAAGAGCACAAAAAAAGTA
Source organism: Chaunax sp. Z400 (assembly GCA_037577475.1). Taxonomy (NCBI): domain Eukaryota; kingdom Metazoa; phylum Chordata; class Actinopteri; order Lophiiformes; family Chaunacidae; genus Chaunax; species Chaunax sp. Z400. Next base: position 20,052,773 of record CM075187.1, on the reverse strand, counting down.
CCCTTTTTTTTAGTTAGCTAGCTGTGTGTTTTTGATATTGTATTTTTTTTAGGTCGTAGCAACTGAGTTCTCTTATTAAAGGGACAGTTTGACATTTTGGGAAATATATTTATTCACTGTCTTTGTGAGATAACACTTTTATGTCTGAACTGTTATTATGAAGCTAAAGCCAGGAGACAACTGGCTTAGCTTAGCATAGACGTGGCACATAGAGATAAACAGTCTAAGTCTGTCACTTCGCCTGGCCAAGAAATAGTCCAGCATATGTCTCACTGTAAATGAATTTTTATACTTTTGTTTGTTCACGCATGGATTTTTGTCAATATTGTAAAGTGCCAGGCCAGCTGTTTTCCCCCAGTTTGCAGCCTTTGACCTAAACTAAGTATAATATATACTTCCCAAAATGTCGAATTATTATTTTAAGAATGAGACATCATTTTTGAGTCTGACAGATCGCCCTTTACCATACAATTGTTTGGAAATTGTGTGGTCCAGTCCTGTGTCTTCATATGTCTGAATCTTTAGGCCTCATCGTTGTCATTTGTTATTTTAAAAATCTGATAATTTATTGTTTTTTTTATTGTTAAAATTGAAAAAAAAACTGCATTTATTGTTTCTGCATGCAACATTTTATGAGCTGTTAAAGTGTGTTGTCGTGTTTATGAATTAGTTGTAGAACACCCTTCTTTTTTACCCTCACTTACAGAGGCTGCTAAAAATCACAAAAAAAGTCAAAGCCTCTCTGCAGAGCCATTGTTTAATTTGTCTGGGCTGCTGTAGAAACCTGGTGATGGTAGAATCTGTGTAAGAGGAACCATCATTCTAAGGAAGCAAGACACACAAAGATTCTGAGTTTCATAACTATGATTATATTCTATTTCTATTTCTGGCTCCAAATCCCTCTAAATTCCACAGAATGGCCCTTTAATATGGTTTAGAAACTAGTTATAAATGCAGAACCAAATGGTTAATAATTCTATTACAACACATTCCAAATGATGAAATCAAATAAACAAGAAATATTGCTGACAATAGTTGAGGGAAGCTTAAGTAATTCCAATCACAGCAGCTCCTCTCCAAGAGTTCGGGAATTTCAGTAAAAATGAAGGTTGTATTGTATCGTTGTGAATCGTATTTTTCTGCTAGAGCTTGTGTTTGAGGAATCTTGTCCTTCAGTGCAAAGATCAAATGAGACACTAGATGATAGGAGTTCTATATTCATGTAGTTCATATTCATATATTTTGCTGTGTATTTTATAAGGTTTACTGTGGCTTGGATCATTTGAAATCTACCCAATATTTAGGAAATTATCCTTAAAGAAGTCCAATTATATTTCATGCTGACATGTTGATGAGTTCTAACATATATTTAACAAGAATACAACATTTCATTATTAAAGGGTTGTATTAGAATTAAGAGCATGGGGAAGGTGTGTCTGGTTAGGGTGGAGCAGGAAGCGGGCTGTATGCGCTCCAATGAATGAATCTTGTTCAACTCCACTGACAGGTCCAGTGAGTAAAATGGAATCTGTCAGTGCAGTTGCAGAAGTCTTTCCACAAATTATTCTTACTTGAACTGACAAGTCCAAAATTTTACATTTTTATATGTTAAATGTGTGTGATATTTATTAATTATCGACAGCTGGATTAGTCACCCATCCCATTTTAAACCCATCTCATGTGAGGATATCACTCCCCTTTGTTGGTTGGTTCATGTACTTTGAGTTGATTGGTTTGATATTTGTTTTATTTATATAACTAACAAATAAAAAGATGGAAAAGAGAATGTTTTTTCCCTTTGTGCAAATGATGTAAAATTCCAAGAATTCAAACAGTGTCACAGTAAGTGATTGCTTTTTCTTTTTCTCTATTCCTCCTACCCTCAGACCTTCAATATTTCATATATTTGTTGGTGCTTTTTAGCACCAGTATCCTAATTGTGTTCATGCATGGTCTTGGCTGCAGATAAACTATGTCGGACCAGTTCCCCCCTCCTACTATGTGCGGGACCATGTCAAGGTGGACTACGAGCAGTGTATGATCGTCAAACGAGGGTCTTCTCAACAGTTTGACTATGAGATCCTGTTCCCGGGCTGCGTTCTAAGGTCAGCTGGAAGTTTTATCTCAAAGGAAGCAATAAGAGGTTATCAAGTCATTTATCAAGCAAACATTAACTTGGTCCAGCCTCTTAAATGTGGGGGATTTGTTGAATTTGCTGTTTTATATCGTTGTTAATTGAATATCTGAATTCAATTTTAGTTTTGAACTGTTGCCTGACAAAATAAACAGTTTTCAGATATGATCTTGGCAAATTAAATGAAATGATAAATAGAAATAAGTGATAGATTAATGCACAGTGAATAAAATTGCAACCCTGTTAAACCAAGTCATGTTCAACCCTCTGTCAAAAGACCAACATTCTTAAAATACATTTTCTAACAATTATCAACTTGATGTAAATTAATTATTACTCATAACGTGTAGAAGTAAACCAACAAAGGATCTTTTGCATAAAATCTTTTTGCCCAAAGAAAAATGTAATTAAAATTATGACATGTCTTAAATCTGTGTTTTAACTGTCTTTCAAATGTTGCACATGAAACTAAATATGTACACAATCCTTTTGTATTTTTGTAATCAATGACATTCACCAAAAATTCAGAAAAGTAACATTTAATTAATTAATTTTCTGTAACCGCTTATCCTGTGTAGGGTTGCGGGGGGGGGATGGAGCCTATCCCAGCTGACTTTGGGACAAGCCGCCAGTTCATCACAGGGCCACATAGAAAGACAAGCAAACATTCGCACTCACGTTCATGCACAGTCAATTTAGAGTCATCAATTCACCTATATTACATGTTTTTGGTGGTGGGAGGAAGTCGGAGAACCCGGAGGGAACCCACACAGACACGGGGAGGACATGCAAACTCCACACAAAAAGGTCCCAGGTCCACAGTGGGATTTGAACCCAGGACCTTCTTGCTGTGAGGCAACAGTGCTAACCACTATGCCACCATGCCACCCACATTGAATTCATTTCTGAACTTTTTTCCATCTTTGCAGATGGCAGTTTGCCACTGAGGGTGCAGACATTGGTTTTGGGGTGTTTCTGAAGGATAGAAAGGGTAAGTGGAAGAAGGCAGCTGATATGCTGGAAGTCGTGCCCAGCCAGCGCTACAATGCCCACCTAGTGCCTGAGGATGGATCACTGACCTGTGAGCAGCCAGGAGTCTGTGAGTAAGCTTTAACACTTATGCATGAGCTCATAAGGCTTTATGATGTCATACCAGTATGCAAGTATGTTGGTGATGTTTGTACAATGTGAGATCAGATCCAGCAGTGTAAGAAAATATTCTGTTCTCTGTCTTCCCCAGACGTTCTGAGATTTGACAACACTTACAGCCTCTTCCAGGCCAAAAGAGTCAGCTTCGCCGTTGAGGTCCTGCTCCCTGAACACTTACAGTCCCCGCAGACTAATGGGGGGTCCAAAAAACATGTGCAAGCTGATGGCAACAACCAGTCATAAGCAAGACGATAAGACGGGTCAATGTGCCTCTTCTACAGTATGACGTCAGGTGTCGAATGTTTTGCTGCTAATCGAGAAGAGCACAGCCTGAGAAACCGGATTTAATCTAGAACCTCAACGTGCGGTCAGAACTCAACCATGAAAAGTATTTAACTCATGTGGGAATGTATCAGACATACAGTATGTATCCTCCAAATGAAGACAGTTTGTACCTTCACAGCTTACTATCAGGCATACATCCACAGAGATAGTATGAAGCTAAACATTTCTGCTCCTGCTCCTGAAGGAAGCGGTTGGATTGCATCAGACACTGGACTATCGATGAAGTGAAGTCTTACAGCTACAGGTGTGAAAAATCCTCCTGTGACTCGGTCAGGTGTTCCTACACAAAGGTTGTCATATGTTGTACAGACTCGGGCCACCGTGTTGCCAGAATCATCATGTGACACAGAGTGAAAGCGATGTCCTGATGATTCACATCTGTGACATTACAAGTCTTTACTTGATGCCGTGTCTGTTATCAGGCATGTTAAATGAATGTATTATACATTATATCCATTATGAACAATTTAAAAGTTTTAGGTTTTTTGATGTCAAAAGTATTATACTCTGCAGTTTAATTCTAAAATATCATATAATATATTGTTAAGAGAAATATTGTGTTGGAATTATGAAGTCTGGATTTATTTTTTGTTGTCAAATTTTAAAAGAAAATCTTACCACATGGCTGTAATCTTAGTCATTTTAGATTGTCAGTAGACCATAGTTGTCTCAGAGAGAGGAGATTATGTTCATTAATTTGACACACTGTATAGTTAAGTAGTCAAATATGAGGTCTTTCATAAATCTAGGTCCACTTTTAGTTCCAGCCCATATTCTATTGAAAGTTACTCTCACTTCTGATCCATGCCTGTTTTTGGACTTAGCCTTAGCCTTCTGTATATTGGACTACTGCCAGCATATTGGACTATCTTTACACTGAAGCTGTTCAAAGACTATAATCTTTATCTATGCACTTTGTGTCTCAAGTTGTGCTTTTGGGTCCTACTTACTGTTGATATCAGTTTTGACATAAAGAGTACATTTTTATGGATTAATTAATTCAGCCTCGACCCTCCATAGTTAGGTTCTGCTCTGTGTTTCTGATCTTTTTTTCCCCAATCTTTCTTATTTTGGATTGAAACCCTTTAGATTTGGCAACCAAATGTCGTTAAAAGATCTGAAGATAGGTTGTGTTTTACCGTTTCTGCTCAAACACCAATGGAAAAAAACTCCTTTTAAGTTTACGGCTGAGTCTGTGCCGCATTAAAAACCTTTAAAAAACCTTCCAGTGTAACTTCATTGTGTTTTGAGATGTTGTACGTCTTTCCTGAAAACCTTGTAACTCCATCCATCATCTTCTTCCTCTTATCCGGGGTTGGGTCGTGGTGGCAGCAGGACAAGCAGAATATTTTAGACTTTCCAGCTCATCATGGGGGAGCCTGAGGCATTCCCAGGCCAGATAAGATATGACATCCCTTCACCAAGTTCTGGGTCTATGCCGAGGTCTCCTCCCGGTTGGACATGCCCATAAAACCTCCAAAGGGAGGCAGTCTGGAAGCATCCTAATCAGATGCCTGAACCACCTCCACAGGCTCCTTTGGGCGTGAAGGAGCATCGGATCTACTCCAAGCTCCCTCCAGATGTCTGCGCTCCTCACCCCATCTCTGCACATTTTAGAGTGGCCTTTTATTGAGACATAATTCACACCTGTGCGATCATCATGTTGTTCAATCAGCATCTTCATATGCCACACCCGTCAGGTGGATGGATTATCTCAATCAAAGGCAAATACTCAACAATATGGATTGAAAATTAGTGGATTTGTGAAATAAATTGCAGGGGAATAAGCCTTTTATGTGCATAGATGTCTTAGATCTTTCACTCCAACTCATGAATAATGGCATCAAAAATACAAGTGGTGCATTTATATTACTGAGTATAGTTGACCTAACCTTAACTTTAAGTTTAACCTTCAGTGAATGCAGGAATGTCTTCACTGTGATGGTTATTCGTCACTAAGATACAAGTAACGACCCACGTACACAGAGGACAGGACCACATGTCTTGATGAATAAATATTTTATATACAAAATATTGTTAGAAGTATATTTAACATATGTCACATGAGAATAATAATAACTACATACATTTGATCAATCTTCTTATTTCACATACATACATGAAAAAAATCACAAGTCTAACTATCTTTGTATACAATAAATACATGCTCCGTAGGCCTTCATTTTTTTTAATTTTTTTTTACAAACTTAGTTATTTTAAACAGAGTGCAAGAGATCAGTTGTCACAACAGCTGTGGCCATTGTAAAAGATGCCCCCTTATGCACTTATAACCTGCTGCAGACAAATGTTTGTTCACTTTAAAACAGCACAACCAAAGGACAAAACTCAAAACTAGCTTCAAGACAAAATCATCTAAATTTGGCCAAACATATCCCATTGAGTTTAGAGCCAAAGTGTAGCTAATTTTGGCAAACATGCAGAGAAAAACTGGACATCTACAATGGCCACATCCGTCTGCAAACAACCAAAAAGAAGTCTGCTCTACAAAGCCAAAGTGTCATATCTGCAAAAAGAGTTTTGTGGTTTTCTTTCTACTAGTGTAAGCATCAAAATATAAGTAAAAGCACCAATATCTGGAAAATGTGGCAGTAGAACAAGAACAATAACAGACTGAAGAGAAGTTACGGCACTTTTGATTTGGGCAAAAAAAAAAAAAAAAGAAGTGAATTGCACAGAAATTGCAGATAATGCACTTTGCCTTTGTAGGGCATAAGTGAAGAGGGCTAGTTGCGTTCCTTGGCACATAAGTAAACAGACGTAAGTGTGGATCAAACCCAACAACCCGCCTGCATGTTTTTTTCTTTTCCATTCATTTTTGTGGTGCACTTACTGCAAAACACCAATCAGGTAATCAGAAGCATGGGATTGGTACAGCGACTGTGCATGCATGGCAAGGCCGTGGTGTCTGAAAGACTTTTTCTCTCTAATTCGAAACTGTTAAAGAAAACATATCCGGTCCCTCATAAAGGTGTTTGACACTATTTAACCCCAAAAAACAGGTTGTCGTCTCTTTGTTATTTCCATTCAGGTTCAGGTCGGCATGTAAACATTGTTAACAGTCTTAGTTTGATGCTTGGTAAAAACAAAAGAGCTGAATTATAAAACCTCTGACACAGCATTTCTTCTCTGTGCAGAGATTCTGCATTCTGTTCAACAGACAGAGGTCAGTTCAGAGATCTGTCAGATACAGTGCTTACACTACTGTACCCACAATTCTTTGCCTCTTCACTATACAAGTCAATGCTGTCGTACCTATTCATGTAATCTCTCTTAGGGTTTTACATATTACGTCTGGTTAGAATATCACACATTAGCAGCAATTTGACACACTTATTGGTTCAGTTGATCAAAATTACTGATGGATTTGAAATTAATTAGCTGGCTGATGACTGTACAAAGTTTTTTTTTTGGAGGGGGTACCAACAGTGGTATCACTGTAACAATATATTTGGTAGCAGTCAAAAGGCCAAAGAATAGTCAATGGTTAAACAGTACAAGTACTGAGATGAATTCCTCCAACTCACTCTCATTATCATGATAAATACTTTCATTAAACAGCAACTTATCAGAAGTCAGCATTTTCACTTCAGGGCCATTTAGTTTAAAAACTAATCCCTTTCTTGGATCCATACAGTGTGGATTAACCAATGTTAGGTCAGCTTTAACAGCCAGCAGATGACATATATCTTCCATTTTGTCCAGTTTTCATTTTCTACGGACGACAAAGACAGTCAGTTATTAGAATTAGAAGCTCAAGTGATAAAGTAAAACTGTGTTCTTCACTGAGTTGGTTATTTAAGTTAAATATGTTGCATGATAGTGATGATGTAGGAGTTAATTTAAGGCTTTAGGTCCTCCTTTTCAAAATTTTGAGAGGGCATCTTAGCATGAGTCTGACAAACAGTGAACTTACAAGTGTCTACTGTGTCTTGGATGTTCTCCATGTAGATTATTATCAGTCAGAGGCTCTACGACAGTGTGTGTTCACTTAGGATGAAGATGACAGTGCTCATAAACAAGCACTAAACAAAGTCATGAGCCACACAAAGCCTTGACTCTAAATCCTGAATCTAAACTCTAAAATACTAATTTTTCACCATTTCCAAAAATCTCTAATCCTGAGTCAGTGTTTCTCCTCATCTTCCCTCTTCAACAGGACGAATTTCCGATTTCATCTTGACAAACTCCTTGGCCACCTCATCTGCAGGTCGCTGGGATAAGATACGCATCACCGTCATGCCCGTCTCATCAGTCTGAATGCGAGGCCCGATTGGACACCAGCACACACAGCTCTTGCGGTCAGTGACATCACGCAGCTGGACCACGGCCATGCCGACCACCCGGTCCGCCCGTCCGAAACAGTAGTCCTTCACTGTCACCTGGAGCTCATAGCAGTCTGGGGACTCCTTACCCAAGACACTAGACAGTAGAAGAGGAAAAAAAAAACTAATCAGCGTGATCAGAAAGATCAGTAAATCATGAAGAGTTCAGTTTTCAAACTCACAACTGGAAAGCCTCGTTGAACTTCGCAGACCAACTGTTGTTCTTAGACTTTGTGGTGAACTTGCGCTTTTTGTCCGCCAGGAAGGGACCAACCATGCAGACCTCAACGAAAGGCCGGAACATCCCTGATGTCTGCCACTTCATGTCGTTCACTGCGATGACTGGATGGAGAGATGTGGGAAAACAGGGGGAGAGAGAGGGGGAGCATGTGAGACAGATAGAGATTCAGTGTTGATGATGCATGTGTGTATATATATATATAACGTAGATATATTGATTTTGGTAAAAGATAATGTCACCACCAAGCCTAATTTGACATGCTATAGTGTAAAACTATAGCATGCTAACCACAAAGCATTGCTGCTCACCATTTTCCAAAGAAATGAGTTTTTATATTACAGTTCATTTTAGCATAGTACAAAAAATTACTTGCAAATCCTTCAGACTTGGCCTCCACATTTAATCACCTTCATCAATTTCAATTCAGTAACTTTGCAAATGAGGAATTAAACAAACAAACACCCAAACAAACTAAAAAGAGTCAAATGCCAGCTTATTTATGACGAACATGAATGCACCAAAATGAAGAATAAGTCATTTCTGCTCTTAGGGGCTTCCAATGTGATAATGGTAATGGATCGTTTGTGCTTTGGACAATGTTTGGTATGGTATAAACCACTACAACTGTAGAATTAAAAACATGCAAAACTACTTGCATGGTCCTTTTAAGGCCTGATTCAAAACCATACATTTGGGACAGTATGCTGTATTTTTTAATTTTGGAGTCTCACCTCTGACATTGACTTTGCGCTCCTTGCCGAGCATCATGTCAATTTGAAGAACAGCCTCTCCAATGGGCTTCTCTATCCCTGAACCTGCAGAACACAACCACATCACCACATTAAACATGATTGATTTTCACAAATTATTAAGGCTAATGATGGTAATTTGAAAAGCGAGTGACGTTAATGACAATCTACCATATCTTATACTTTTAGGCTTAGTGACTTTTATCTAATTTATATGATAATTAAAAAAAAAAACATAGTATCACAGAATGAGGCATGTGCTCTGCTGGAGCAAAGATGAATGAATGAATTTAATTTTGAATTGATTTGACTTCTTTGCTCATATTTTTTAAATGATGGTGCACGCAGCCTCAGCACAGAAAACTCGAGCTCTACGATGTAATAACATTATAATGTTACAACTGTTTTCATTTGCAGAGCAAATATGTGAAATATACTGTAACACTGTGCCTCAGTTAATAGAGTCCCTGTGGAAGCCTAGACCCCTTAACGTACCCCTGTCAGGTCGAATCTTCTCATTGCCGGTGATTCTGATTCCCATTCCATCGTGCACTGAGGAAAGATCAGAGAGGGTCAGGAAACTTTTCATCTTGAAGTACACGAGATACATCCAACCCCAGAATGCTTATTTACTGTATGTACAGTGTGTGTGTGTCACCTTGAGAGTGCTGCGTGGTGACAAATGTCTTGATGAGAGCATCGGTGCTCTGGGAGTAGAGGGAGAGGGCGTAACGTAGTGAAGCCAGTTCTGGACTTTTCTCCACAAATGCCTTCTTCAGCCCATTTCCTCCGGCGTGGAAGTATTGCTAAAGGAAAAGAAAGCATCAGGATGAAGGTGAGAAATAAAACCTTTATATGTAGATAAGATTACTTCATTAATCCCAAAGGGAGACTGCATCACTACAGTATCCAAATCACACAAAAACAACATAAAGACATTCAAAGAGGGAGATAGGAAATAAATGTTAAAACATCAAATCATTTACTTATGTTTGTGACTTAAAAAGCTCTTTCTTTGTTTCCCTCAAATGTATTATTGTTGTTTTTGTAGACTTTTTTTGCAGAGTCAGTACTTTGACATCATGTTGTCTGGCAGTGTTATTTCCTTTATTTATTGTAGTTTCTTTTATTATATAATTCAAGAGTGGATGACACTTACAACAGAGAGTAACAGAGAAATAATGTGTGTGGTTTGGGTTTGTGATGTGTGTATGTGTATGTTTTATGTTGATTGTTTTGTGTCATTTAAATTGTTCAATTTGAAAACATTTGTTTCAATAAATCCAGTGATCCTGCTATATTCTGTGGAATATCTGCAAACATGAGTGTGAAAAATCCACACTAATAAAGCTGCATATCAAATTTGGAGACATGAAAGTTCGAAAAAAGCATAAAAGTTTGCAAGAGCTTGTCTTCGCTGCTGTTGTATTTGGTGTAGGTTACCAAAAATCTACATACAGAAACATATCTTAACTTCCTGAGCCTAAAAGTCTTTTTAAGACAGTCGTTGCTTGACTTGTGAGTTTCAGACATGTGAATGTGTAGGTCTTCACCTACCTTGATGGACTCCAGCCCTGCATCAACAATTATACACTGTTTGGGCGTCAAGGTTTTGGCTTCACCACCTCCCTAAAGCAACCAGAGTTCACAGACTGACATTAGACAAATTCTCCTGTAAAGATCAGCTCCCAAAATGATAAATAAAAACAAAACAGACTGTGGGACAATCATGAATCCAGGCCTTTCTCATTTAGCAAAGTCTTGATATTTGTTAGGTGTTTGTGCTCAAATTAAGTGGGAAAATAATCCCATAATAATATAAATCACGTTAAAAGACCCCATTTGGTACATCTATACTGACTGAACTTTACCATTAGCCTCTTTCTTTCACTGATTGAAAAACAGTTTGTGGTTTGTGATGTCACCAGGGAAATCTGCTTGTGGTAAACCTGTAGCTTCTGTAGTTCATTTTACGTTTTTCTTATGTATGATGTCAGTTTTCACATACTTTTTCAACCATTATGGCATAAAGACATGCATCTACTAATTGCTCTTGTTAGCATTTAGACTGTGGCCCTCTCCTCCATGCAGTAAACCAAAAGTCAGATTTTAAAATGAAACAACGCCTGCGTGTGTTACCTTGAGATTAGAGAGTCCTTTAGCTGCTGTGAGGAGCTGGGCACCCTGCAGAGAGGAGGGGGAGAAAAGATAAGGTGGTTAAATTGGAACTATATTGAGTCTCAACGTGATATTGGGATGCTTTATTGTACATCACTATTCTCTGAAAACAAAATGCATTGATTAAACTCGATTAAGTGACTCACTAAAGAAAATCAAACGAGAGAAAACTCGTAAAGATGGTTTAAAAATGTTATAGGACAGGAAACACACCAGAAGACATCCACCACTAGGTGGCAGCAGATCACAGCTGCCGATCTCATTAGAGCTGAGATGATACATGAGATATACACAAAATGTTTACAGATTTTTAACAGTCACGGTGACAGTAAACATTGCAGTACTTGTGTGTTTTGTACTTGTGTTGCATTAAAGGACATTTTGTTTGGTCCTCACTTCTTATATGAACGATGGTTAGAAACTGATTAGAGGTTTAAAGGGAAACTCCAACACTTTAGACTCATTAAAGTCTGTTTGTAGGTGTTGGGGAGAAATGTTACATATGGGAGAAAAGTTTTACAAAGCATTTTGTGGCTCCAAATCTGATTAATTGCCTGAAATTATGTCACTTGGGTCAGCTTTGACTGGGCCTGAAGATTACAAATTTGAAAAAGAAAAAAAAATCTGGGGGTGTGGAGAAAAAAGGGAGCTCTGCAGCTCAGTCCTCATCTCTAGCAGCTAGCGGCTTGAGGCTATCCATTATCATATTATAATAATAGAGAAGTGCAATGCTAAATCAGTGCAGTACTCTTTTATTGGTTAGAATTAGGTGCGGTTTAGGGTTGGGGTAAGGCATTTAGTTGAGGTACCAGGCTGTCGTGGCTCTGAGGCAGAACGATGGTCTTCTCCAGGCTGCTCAGGACGATCTTCCACAGATCTTTAAGGATCCTCTTCAGCACCGTCTTCTCACAGATGTCAGCAAAGATACTGAGACTGGATCAAACACAAACGTCAACACAGTGAGCTATAACTTGTTTATGGTGGAAATCCATGTAACCATTTTAATTTCTCCTTTAGGTTTAGCACTAATTGATTCACAGGTACATCCTGATTCAATTTGGGAGGCGACAGATCAACCGGTGATTGGCTCCTCCTACAGAATCCAAGGTGTTTTTCAAAGACTATATAATTAACAAATTATTCTTCATGTTTTTAACTCTTGTAGCTAGAATGGCAATCAGTAGATAAAACTGAACAATCCTACTCATGTCTATTTAGCTTGCCCAGCCCATGTACGACCCCTCAACCTAAAGTTCTGTGGAAATTGATTTTGTATAATTAAATTGAAAAAACACCCAATGCAATGTTAAAGTACGTCTCAGTACGACTCTGCACCAAAGTTATAGGTTTCCAGACACATTCTTCCATTCTTCCAACAAGTTTCATAGAAATGAGTCTAGTGGTTTTTGGGTAATCCTGCTAACACACCAACCAACAAGTAATCAAACGGACATGGCTGAAAACCTAATCTCCTTGGCAGAGGAAATAATAATGAAATTTGCAGCCTCTGCAGCCAAGTGCCAACTAGTCATCAGAGCAAATCATAGGATGTGTGTTTCAGAAGAGTTTCCTGATGTGTTCACCTGCCTTGTTAAATTGCCCTCCAGCACTGCTAACCTCATCTAGGAGGAAAAATCTCCCAATAAGTGATTCAGTATTTACACACCAATATATGAATCCATTCTGGGCTTATATACTGTACCACCTTTACCCAGTTCCAAAGGATTTTCTAGTGTTGTTTTCTTACATGATAATGTTGGCTTCATGAACTGAGACAACTACATAAGAAACAGTCCAGCAACACAAATTAAACAGAATGTGATAGTTTGCTAATCCATAACAATTATAGAGCTCCAGTACATAATAACAGTGTGAAACCACATCATGTTTTAGTTTGAGTAAATGTAAAATAAAATAAGAGGATGCACTGATTCTGTCCCTGGCTTACTTTCCATCCAGGAACTCCATAAGGGGCCTCAGCATGTTGTCAGCATCTGCCTCTGCAGTGCTGTGGTTGGGTGGGCCTTTGATCTGGTAGAGGATCTCAGCCATCTGACGCATGCAGCCGTTAATGCGAGCCTGGAAACTGGAGGGAGACGAGGGAGAGAAAAACTTTGACAAGACAACTTCTGCAAGCCTGGTGGGGGATTGTTCCTGGAACATACTGGATCATTGTCTTTCTCTGTGCATGTGTGTGTGTGTGTGTGTGTGTGTGTTACCTCTTGGAAAATACGGTGCTGAAGTTGTCCAGGACGGTGTTGAGCTTCACCTGCAGCTCATTAAGGATGTCAGCTGCTTCTGTATCCAGCTGCAACACACACGTGAGTGAACAGAAGGACAAAGGTGATAACGGGTTAGCATTTACAATCAATTATACAGCCACCACTTGAATTCTACAATGTTGCATCACTGCTGTCTGGTGCATCCAGTTGCTCTGAAGCCAGATTTAGTAAGTTAGATTTTTTAAAAACTCAAACACAGTAAATGTAAACTGCACAGACAAAAACCTGGGTGTGCTCAAGAGGATCTGTTAAAAGACATTCATCTGTTTGATTAGAAAATTATCAATTCCATCTGGGTAAAGTTTGGTCTTATCGAAAAGAACATATTTAATTAACAATACACATTTAAAATAAAAATAAGGACCATCCTCTTTCTTTTGCTCGGTTGCTACATCTCTCCACAACAAGCAGTCCTCCATCAGTTCATCACCACATGTGGTATTTTGACATTACGCCTGTTCAAACACGAGCAGATGTAGAATGTGTTGGATTTGTCTCTTGTTCATTGCATGCAGGCATGCATAAGCATTTTCAATAAATACCAACCTTCTTGTGCATCGGGACATGCATTGATAAATGAGGCAGACGGTGTCTCAACATATCAGAGCAGAGAAAAGAAGTGCAAGGATGACGCTCTGCTGATGTGTCTGGTTAACACTGAGACACTGGATAGACTTTTTTTTTTTACTGTAGTAGGGGAACTGCAGGGAGAATATGAGCCAGCTGTCTCCACTGGACATTAGGAGGTTACAGTCCCACCGTTGTACTTAAAGTAATGAGACATCAGGCATTGTCTCTATTTATGGTCCATAAATAAACATCTAGACTCAGGGTGATGCAAGTGCTGCACACTTGGGAGTAATAGTAAATACTTACAGTAAAGATAAATAACCAAAATCAGAAATCCATTTCTGTACTGTCAATTGAAAACTTTTTAACAAACTCTTTCTGAAGTACCAAAATCAATGTCAGCATCTGGTTAGCTTCCCCTCAGTGCCTTTTAGACGTTTAAGCAGAACTGTGCAGACAGTTCTTGGCAAAATAAATATGTATGACTCAGATATGAATGGAAGTCAAAAAGGAAAATGTTGTACAGTACTTGTACATAATTCCTAGTGCGGTGATATTTTGATGTGTAGACAAGATGTGTAACATCCAGCAACATTCATCTCTCGGTGTCAGTGAATGAGACATTGTGAATACAATGAGTGTGAGTCACATACACACTGACTTATAAGCATATTTTGTATGAGTGATGACACTGCTGGATGATGAATGTACACAGATGAGTAGACAGGATGCAGACGGCAAAGGTTGTGAGTAAATGAGATTTCAGCTGAAAAGATTTAGTAGATATAAAGAGTAAAAAGGTGATAAGATCATTTATGCTTCTTCTAAACCATTCAGCCGTGTCTGAAAAGAGTGCTTTAAACTCTAAAGAGGCTAAAAACGAAGCTCCATGCCTTAAAAATATACCACAATAGGCTGAAGTAGATATACATTTTTATTAAATGGAACTCATTTAGGACAGCTAGAGGCTCTATCACCCTATCACCCATTTAACATACTGTATGTCTACAGTATAAAGTTAAATTTTGGTGAACATAATAACAAACCTGATGGGAAGCAAAGACAGGCTGGTGCTGAAAGTAGAAATGATGATGGAGCTATAGCTGTCAATAGCTGCGGCTTTTAAACTAAGGATTTTAAGGGAATTATTATCTGGAGGCATTTTCCGAACCCAGTGGTCCATGTTTAAGTGAGATCTATACATTGACAAACTGGGTGAAAGTATTACAAAACCAGGGAACCTAAACCTGTTTTTTTAATGCAGACTGCAGCATAAAATTTGACAGACAAAGTATAAAACTGTTGTAATTACAGTCAACTACACTGAGAGTTCAGGGTCAGCTGCAGTGCACCCCTGGATCTGGCAGGTATTTGATATCCTTTTCAGTTTTACTTAAGCATCTCACTACATTGGCTGCGAAGAGGCCTTGAGCCAAAACGCACAAAAGGCAACCTTTGTATTATGATTTCAATGGCTTGATTGTGTTTTGAACTGGAGTGTTGCTTGAACTGGGGCCCCTGTTGGTTTTTGGGGCCAGCTGAGTCAATGAAAAACTTGGGGTTTTGTGGTTTTCATAGACCTGAAATGGTTTTAAACAACAAAATCAAATCGTATGACATCGCTTCAGCAAGTATTAACTTTTGCTCAAATGACCTTCATGGTTCTGAATAGCTTGCATTCAGACTTGAGTGACTTTAGGTAAGTACAAAGACATCAGCAACATCTTGACTCCGTCAAGCAAAATGCTGCCATAGCCATAACAGACCATTTTCGACTTAGAAAGACTTTTAAATTCATGCCATGAATACAGGCACTGGAGGTAAAAAATGTAATAAAATACAGTTTTGATGGTCCAATGCATCAATGTCCAATCAACTAGAATGACTGAAAACAACTGCTTGGGATTTATTGGCAACAAAACTAATATGCTACATTCATGCAATATTGGTGGAATGGGAAGAACAAGAAAACCTCCTATTTTTTTTTTTAGGCAAACTTGATTCTTTTGGTGGATTTTAATAAGATTTAACTGCCAGCAATGCTCCCTCTGCAGTCAGGAGGAGCAGAAATATACGATATGCATATGCTCTCACAGACATTCGATCATCAAAGATAAGAAAAAAAAAACCCGAAAGCAACAAAGTGCAGCTTTGAGTTGTGCACTCTGTAGGATAAACTGGCCTTGAGCAGCAAGGTAACAGACTACCAATAAATATGAAGCTTATTAGTATGTGGGACCTTTGGTATGTGTTATACCAGTCAAGTGGCTAGACGATTGTAAGATAAGGCTTTGCAGAAAGTATGCCATTGATAAGTGTGCAACTATGCCATTAGATAGAGGACATTGGGCAAACAGCCATAACATATAATTGTACTAATGGAGGGCCATGACTTTCAAGTGACTGCGTTTTAATATCTTGGAATTTAATTGGGAAATGTTGCAGTGAGTGAAGTGAAAGATTGGATTGTCCACTCCACCCTTTCAGATCAAGTCTGCTTTTGGTCTGAATCCAATAATGAAATGTACAGCTGTGTTTATGAGAACTGCAAACGTGGAGGATCTTCATCAGCGTTTAGAGGGCAGTATGCAAGAGTGTGTGTCCTTGATAACTGAAAATACAGGAGTAACTCTTCCCCTCTCTAATATTAGACAAGAAGATGAATGAAGAGCACTGTGATTTGTTAGATGAGAGCACAGCCTCAATTCAATCTCTGAATTCTGAGCATGTGTCAGCCTAGCTTAGCACAAAAACTGGAAGCAAGGGGAAGAACGTGAGACCGAAATATTTAGGTAAAGTATTACTGAGCACATTTAACTTTATCTTCTCTCGATGTTAAGATTGCTATTAGTATTTCAACATTTAGCGAGGTGTACCAAAAAAATGTAGTCTATGATCCAAATTAATGCAAACATTAAACATTAGTCAGCTAATGTCTTGTTAAACATTAGCTTGTATATGGTGATTTTATGTTTCTCAATAAAGTAATGATATTTTCATTCACACATGTGTGCTGGTCACATCTATCCAATAGCACAGTGACTCACCTTCATTGTCAGCTTATTGCTGTCAAAAAAAGAAGAAAAAAACAAAAACAATATTCTCTGTACCTATAGTTCTTTAAAGCTGTTGCTATGCACGCCCTCCATCTCCCTATCACTGCCCAGTCCTTGTAGATTCACAAACTTTATCATTTCATCAGCTTCACCAGTCTCAACAGAGTTATCAGCCACCACCACCACCACCAGTGTCTGGACTCTGTGTATTTATGCAGCTCAGGGCAGATGCCCTTCAATCACAACCTCATGAAGAATCTAAGCGCGAAGCACTTTTATCACATATCATCGGCTGCAAAAAGCAATTCTCCTTATCATGGTTAACTTTTAAGATTTTTATATTATTGCATTTTGTGTTTTGGCCAGACATTAAAGCCTCCAAAATCTGGCTCAAATAGCTCAACTCCAAGCTAACACTTGCATACAACTAAGAACTTAGCATAGTCCAATCACTCACCAACTTAACATAATAGAAACATAATAATAAAGGGTTCAACACAGTGTCTATATTTTACTTCATATTTAATGTAAATATTATCTCCCATATAAAACTACCAGATGTGCATATAGATCCTATAAAATACGACCTTCAGATGTAATACAAATTTTTTGGTTCAGTTATTTTTCAAGATTTTGGAGGAGAAAGATGTGAATGTAACTAAGAATGACAGAGGCAAACTTTTCAGCAAAATGACACACACAAAAGCCTGCACAAACACACTCTCCTTGCAGCCCAAAATTAGAAGTGCCCTTTAAGTAATAAGTGTTTTTTTTTAACTCTCTTATCTCTCTCTACCAAAACAACTGTACCTTCTTTGTGGCAGCCATGGCTTCAGTCTTCTCAGAAAAGTTGGCAAAGGACGCAGAAGTAAAAAGAAAAAGGAAGGTCAAACAATACTGCGAAGGATATTAATGATTAAAACAAACTATAATATCCAGAGACACAGGGTTGGGCATTATGGTATACAGCCGGTAAAAATAATGCAAGGGTTTATTTTGGGTGGGCTTTTGTGATATTGTCTGGTGGATTGGGTAATAGTGAGTGGGTGATTTTAATAAAAGCTTTTTATTTATTGCCTCTGGTTTATAAGGATGCTGTAAGAAAAAAAAGGGAAAACTAACATCACCTATAATGATTCACTGTCCTGTCTGACATGACTTTGCTGTGCACTGACTTCATCCCAAACAGAAAATGATTGAAAACTTTGAATTATACTTAATTATACAATCAATGGTCAGATACCTAGCTAATGCTTTAAATTAAACTCAGTACAAATAAGCTCATTAGCTGATTTATGACTCTTTTAAATCAAGAATATTATTGCTCTAGGCAGAATTGATAATAAATACAGTGCTACCATCCTAAAACTTCCACCTGCAGTCTTAATATTGTACATTAGGTTTACTGACAGGTATGTATATTGTACAACTGCTAACAGGCTAACAATCTACATTCAGGGGTTGCATTTAACAGGTGGATCAGTGGGAAAAGCTCTACAAAGGAAAGAGAGAGATGGCTGTGACTGAGCAAGCAAACCTTATTTACTTCCTCCTTCGACTGATGAGAAAAACAAAACAAAATAAAATATTAGGCAGCTGGTCCCTGGTTAGATATTCCACTAAACTCAGTATGTCAAGGAAAATGATAAGCAGGCAATTTTATTACAAATGATTTTAAATCAAATGTAACAAACACAGAAACAAAATGAACTAAGCTTAAAAAAAGGCTTTATTCTAGAGAAAGAAAACACCTTAAATTGAATTCATTGGTGCTTCTGCTGTTGGCCAAATTAAGTGTTCTGGATAAAATGGGAACGATTTTTTGAATTAGGTTCTGGGAAAAGTCTGAGTCAACAGGAGCAGCAGACAGAGAGCAGAAGTCAAGTGGAGGTTAAGGTGCAGCTGAGCAACACCAGCACCAGTTCTTCTTGCTCTCAATTTTTAAATCAGTCGCATTAATTATTAATTATATAATTATATTAATTAGAATTAATTAAATTGTTAAAGTATTTTCTGGCATTTATTTGGCTTAATGTTGTTATAATGACTGCAATTCAAATTACATTATTTCTTTTACAAGTTATCAATAGCCCCAAATATACCTGATGTGACAGCACCCTGATAGGTTAAAATCATAAAGAAGACATTCTTAAAGTTCTAAAGAGTTGTCTAAAATGTGATGATTGTACAAAGTTACTGCTTCCTCAGGTTAGTGTTATTTCTGAGGCCTCATACTTGATGTCAAGCTTCCTTTTATACCTTTGACAGGGATTTCAACAATTACTCGGTATATAAACATTACCATAACTAAGCCATTATTCAAAGTGGGCAGTGCATAAAACATCAATACAAATTATAAATAGGACAAACTTGAGAAAGATGAATATCAGGGTATTTTATTAAGACTGCCACTGAAGCTTTGTTAAGTTTTACAAATCCCTATTTGTACTCATCTGCACTGGCTGATCATAAGATTTTTGAAGTGAGAATGATTATGTGTGCTACAAGTACCCACCTCTTTGCTCTTACTGTCCTCCTTGGGACAAAGGAAGAAAGGAAATGTTTTAAAAGAAATGCCAACACCATTAATCTAAACAATCTCCAACAATCCCTTCCTTTTGAGCTAGCTATAAAAAAAATAATTGAACTGCTATTATGGTGTCTATAGTGAAGTTCAAAATGAATAAAAGCATCAAAGGTTCAGGGAATATTAGGCTACACAGA
The DNA here is from genome assembly GCA_037577475.1 of Chaunax sp. Z400. Lineage (NCBI taxonomy): Eukaryota > Metazoa > Chordata > Actinopteri > Lophiiformes > Chaunacidae > Chaunax > Chaunax sp. Z400. Next base: position 20,033,002 of record CM075187.1, on the reverse strand, counting down.
AAGAGAAATATGAGAGAAAATGAATAGAAACAACAAAACCTGACTTGAGCAGAAAGTAGAGAGGGAGGGATGAGAGAGATTACAAACAAACCAACCTGCTTCTCTTTGTCTTTCTTTTCAGCCTGCAAGGACACACATTTGTGAGTGCTACAAGCTGTGAGAAGCATCGGGATAAACACAAGTTCACACACAACCACATTCACTAATTGCAAGAGATGCACTCCTCTTGGCACATTTATTAAGTTCATCTCCCTGTCAGCCTTTGGTTACTCCAAACAGTGACTCATATATTATTAAAGCAGATTTCCCCTCTCAGGTGAGACCCTCTTAGGACCAATTTTGTGTATTCTCAGGCTTTATATCTAGCTCGGAGGCTCACATCGCCCTCTGAGGGGTGGTAAAACTTGGTTAAAATCAAACCTTGACGTTAACCGGGTGGAAATTCCTCTGCGTAAAGCACATGCAGCATTCACACCTTCAGACTGTGTCCTGATAAACATTAGGCTCAGACAAGATGTGTAATTTCAGCTACCTCTCAGTGCACTTGGAAGGAGGCACACTGCTAGCATCCTTGGGATATTAACGAACTTAAATGACTAGATATCTTTTGAGTCTGCAGTCTGTGCATTTTATAACCAGATCCTTTTGTGTTTAAAGATGAGGCAATGTAAAAACAGCTGACAGGAATTCCTGCAGACCATTGTTCCTGCAGGACAAATAATTGGACCACCAGACTGAGAACTCCTTTGGAAAAAAACCTTATTAATGAGAGACAGTTCAGACTTTGGCCCCCTGTTGTAGGAGATGACATCAAATACTTTGTATCTGTCCATCCCTCACTTAAGCATTGTGTCTCTCACTGATTATTTCAGGACCAGTAGTTTTCCCCCGCCTCATTCGCCCAATTTTGAACAGCAGTACCTCTCACAGTCGGGTCTTTGTCATTACTAACTTTGACTGCCACCCTGAGGAGGGAGCAGACACGCTGCTGCCTTCTCCTAACTAACTATAATGTAAGTGCAAATATCAAATCAAATCCTGCACAAAAATCCAGCCCTCTTTTTAAACAATTTGAAGTTTTCTTCAAATATTACCTTTTTAGTTGTTTTGGCTATGAGTTGCTTATTACCATGTCTGGCTTTAAACGCTCCGTTACGTTTTCCAGCTAGTCTGTAATTATGTCTGTCTGCTGTCTGCTGCTGAGCAGGTAGTGCTCAGTGGGCTCTCAGACCTTTTTTTAGCCGGAGAAAACTGCCTGCTGCCGAGAACAAGACCATGAAAGCAGTGAGAGTGAGCCAAAACAGTAAAGTTGTGGCTCAGAGAGCTAAACAAGTTGAAACTATACCTCATAATTCTTTGTAGCTTCATCACTACATCGTTCTAAAATTGTCATTTCATACATTCATCAATACAACATATATTTACACATGTTTAAAATTGAGCACACAGCTTGGATGCAAACACACCTTCTCACTCTTGGACTGAAACATGAGGATATGGAGATAGGAAATGAAAAAGGACAAATTAAATAAAGGATACTAAACAAAAAGAAACACAAGAACAAATGTCATTTTTAAGCTCAAGAGGTACATGAGTGGCTGATGGCTTACCTTTTCCTTATCAAGCTTTTGGACAATAAAAGAATGAAACAAAGACAAATTAAGACAGAAAAAGACAGAAAACAAATAATAGGAGGTATGAGGAGGACATGAGTTAATGGTGTTGGTGATGACAGAAAATAAGTACAGTATATCAGCCCAGACACACAATCTCAGACATAGTCTCACAAGAGTATAGCTAAGTGAATGCAGTATCTTGCCAACCGCATTTGAGGATTTCAGTCAGTTCAGAGATGACAGCCAGCAGGAGAGGAGAGGTTAGTTATAGAAGTGATAGGTTTCTCCTGACTGTGACAGGCTGAAGACAACAGCTTTAAGCACAACGTGGAAACAAAATAAAACATTTACTTCCTATAGATTACTTTTTCTAAATGTTTCCATTGTGTCCCAGCCACCTTTCTTTGTTTTCACAGAATATCTTATATACTATTGAGTTTATGTTAGGTCAACCAGATTTCTGATCTTCTCAGAGTAACAGCAGGAACCATGTGGCACCCAGCACTTCCCTGAAATATACTGTTAGTGATGCTACAGTAGCTACTGTGGGAGTGATTGAGTGACAGACCCCTGGGATGAAACCAATGTGATGTTGCTCTGATAAATCAACTTAATATTCTCCAGAATCAGTGACTAAAGCTGTACCAGGCGATATTTCTAGAGAAAGCCATACATATTGGTGCAATGCATCTCCTATGATCACCAGCTGGGGTCACAGCAAGTAGTAGTGTGCAGCCTTTAATTCAATGCAACAGAAACAGTTCTATTAGTTCTATCAGTTCTATTAGGATTCTACTTCTTTCTAAGAAAAAACGCACATATACATAGAGAGGTTTGCACAAAAAGGCCTGAAAAACTAACCGTCACTAGACCTGGACCGACTAACCTTTTTCTCCTCTTTGTTGTCAACCTAAGGACAAACCGGGTGATGCAGGACAGGAGAAGACAGGACAGGAGAGGCAGGAACGCATTAGCAATGGCTTTCTGCAAAAACAACTACTGTACGTTTTCTTACAAGGCATTTAGAGTCTTAGCTTTCCTCTTTGTAAACAGCTCTGTTGTGAAAGAATATTATATCAAACAGACCTCTAATGTCTCACACTGCTCATTTACATTTTTCTACAAGCAAATGAAAAACCATCAACTAAGGAGCGCGGCCAATTTAAGATTTTTAATTGTTGTGTTCAATTAAATTGCCCTGAGTACATTTATGAAGAGTCCTTAAATAGAGGGAACATATTTTTGGACAAACTTAATTAATTGTCTGCGTGCACACAACTGCTTTCAGACCAGTTTTTATAACAAAATACAAACTCTATATACACACATAATGTGAGACAAAAAAATATCCTCTACTGCAAAGGAGCAGCACATTTAGCTGGCTCCAAACAGTATGTGTATTTTCACAATAACATCCCATTTAACATCTGTTGAGATGAATAGTAACTTTGGCCATTAACACAACAGCTGAGACTCAGCAACACTTCCTTCACCCTCTGCTCCAAATCTGACTGCCCCGCCTCCTCTCTGACCCCCAACAGTCAGCTGACAAACTAAGCCATATGAAGAAGCCATTTAGTGGCAACTAAATGCAACATTTTTATGCATCATCAAATTCAATTATCTGGCAGCCCACTGTCAGTCTATTAAGCACTCACTGGAGGCTGTGGTAGCACACGGTTGTAAATGTGTTATAAGAGCATTGCTAGCATGTGGTACCAGAGCCTTTGTAGACATTTTGGCATGTTGTGATTTATCATCTGTGTTTGGGGACAAGCAGATGGGGAATTCAAAGGGGTAACAGTCACTTAATGATGGGCAAAAACCATTTCAAATATTTTCTTGCATGCGATTTTGAGCAGTTTATGATCAGAGGTCCCTTCTAAAGTATACATATATATATATAATTTAGGTTTTTCCAATAATAAAGATGTCTTTACTATATATGTATATATATCTTTTTATCATTTTATTATTAATGTTTAGGTTTTTCTTATAATAAAGCTGTAGGTTGCATGGAGGCAACACATATGACGTGATATGACATGTCACAAGGTGCAAAATGAGAACTGGAGAAGGAATCTTAAATCTGTGATTATTCATGTCCATGCCAAATCATCTGGTGGGTACATGACAGACATTACTACTTTGTTTAGCACTCTGTTGTAAGGAGTTTCACAGTCAAGGTGTTTGTTTTACTAAAGGCATAAGATTGTGGGCAAAGGGAAAATAAAAGTTATCTTTCCTTTCTTTGCATCTACATTTAATGTTTTAAAGGATGTTTGTAAGGACAAAGCCATAGATAGACATAACGCCATATTCAAGTAAAAATACACTAAAGTATAATAATGATTCAGTTGTGAAATTAAGCTATGGCTATGAGCTATAAATAATTTCACACACTCAAAAATGTGGCTATAGCAGAAGTGCCTGTAAGCATGAAGTATACTGTAATCTCTAACGGACAGTACCGGACTGCTCACATGGTATAAGAGTGTGCTACTCTATTAATTAGCAATGATAACCAGTCAAATTCAGAATTCAAGAAAATAAATAAATGTTAAAAAGTTGAGAAATCTCCAGTTTCTACCTTCTCAGTAAATATCAAGATTAATATGTATTAAAAAAAAAAAGTCCAGGATCACAGTAAACACAACTGTTTTTATGATGGATTATGCCTTAATTGTTTGTCCTTCCTTAATGTCCTCTTACCTCAGATCCTTCTGAGTCTGAACAACCAGACTGATGTTGAAATGGACAAAAACATAAGCAAAGAAAATCAGGCAAAAATGGTTAAAAAAAAAGAATAAAAAAATATGGATTGAAATCTTGGTGGGAATGATCTAGAACTCCTCTCACCTTGGACTCCTCTGACTGCAGCCATTAAGAGTGCCACAATGCACCAAAACAAACAACAGATCATTTTAAAATATAAAAACAAGGTTATTTAGTAAATACTAATGAGATTTTTGTGTTTCTGCTTGCAGCTTCTACTGATGCAGCCTACCCACCATGTCATCCTCCCCTTCATTGTCACTGATGGCCTGATGGAGATGATAAGGAAATAAAAACAAATCATACAAAATGTAGGGAAAAGAAAATGTGAATATATAAAGTTTTATAAGGAATTGAAGCTAAAATAACTTGACTGGTCTGCACAGACCTCTGACATCAACTCAAGCCAACATCTTTGGGATGATTGCAACACAGACTGCAAGCCAGAATTGTTTGCCATCAGTGTTGAACCTACAGTAACTAATGCTCTTGTGTTTAAATGGAGGCGAATCCCTGCAGTCAGGTTCCAAACTCTTGTGGAAAACCACCTTGGAAAATGACATGCTTGACATATGGGTGTAATGTTTGGGTATATGTAAATGCTATGTAAAGAGATAAGTAATAAATCAAAATTTTTTTTTAAATGAATTGAATCTTTTGGGATTTCTTTACTTTTTAGTAGAGTGTAGATGTCTACTAGGCTTACAGTTAAGATGGTGCTGAAAATAAAAACAGGAATTCATTCATCTTGGATCTTGATTAATTTTAGTGGCTCATAATATATCGGGAATGGAATTAATCTGAACATGCTCTGGTTCAAGAGGGGACCAAACTTTTCTAGGGATGCCAGTTTTTGAGCCATGAAAAAAGTCCAAGTATAAACTGTAAGCATACAACAGACTACTAAGCCTTGTTTTTAGCCTAGCCAATTTGCCAAAAATGCCTTTTGCTATGTTGCAATGCACATAATAAAATGGTGAATACTGCTGAAAAGTATCATCTCTACAAAAGACTCATATCTTATCAATACTGATAAGAATTCACAACACAATATGTTCTCAAGGTACCGAAATTGGCACAGATTGATGTAACATAACAATACAGTAGGTACTCTGTAGTACTGATGGAATTCTCTTAGTATTAAAAATACAGAGTATTCCTGGCGGAAACAAATTTCCACACTGAAGCAGCTGTTGAAGACTTCAACCCCCACTGGAGTGAGGAGTCAGTAGAAGTCAATTACCTTTTCAAAAATTGCAAATCATCGCAACCGTGAGAGGTCCTTGAACATTCTGTCATAAATGTGAGATTGACTGTGATTTGGACACGGACACACTCACATGACGAAAAGCACGATATCCTGAAAGACGTGATTAAAGCAAATGTTTGGACTTGCGTTGCAAAAGTACAGGTAGGAGGCATAACAGGGCCAAAACGGAGAGCAGCCATGTGCTACCTGTGTGTGAAAACCTGACTTTTAGTCATTCTATATAAACCAAACGATGAGGTGTGAGGTTGTTGACCCACCTCTTCATCCAAATCCTCAGGTTCCTCCTCGTTTTCAAGCTTTTGGTAAGAAGTAGCACAGTAGTAGAAAGCACAGTGTTTTTCTTAAAGACATTATATTCATTGGAAAAGAAAACCATAGTTTATTTCTGGGAGTGAAAACTGGGAGTCTAGGGAGGAGGATGAGGAGGAGGAGGAGTTGATCTCTTATTAATGGGTAAATTGGGATCACCATAAAAATAGACACACTATTGGGGTAAAAAGAGGCTTCACTGTTGGGAAGAAGTTCAGAGTGGGTTTAATTAACAAGTATATTGTGGATGTTTGTGTACTAGGAGCGTTAGGAGAAAGGGGAGTGAGGGACACCTCGACATACCCTCTCCTCCTCAGCAGTTAGCTGTAGAGAAAAAAGACACCCACTCATTCTCATGTGCAGGGAGATACAATACAGATGCATACAGTAGATTTATTAGCACACAATATACATGCATTGTTTCAACATTGCATATAAAAGTTTACAATTAAACAAAACCCTTTGCTTTTATGACAGGTTCAGCACAAACACAGAAAAAGAGATTCATGTATGATTAAAGTCTGTTAGCTCACCTGTTAGCGACCATTGAAAAAAAATTCATATGAAATGATTCCATTATAGTAATTAGGTCACACCTGGAGGATGGTGGTTGTCTGGTTGAGCCAAACAGGTTATCTGTTAACTTACTACTACTACTAATAATAATAATAACAATGTACGAGCTGAGACTTGATTGATGGGAACATGTTTTTCTATTTGTTGCAACATTTTTTCTCATCAGAACTTGCTTAGCAGCCCCTAAGATCTTTTTTTTTTTATACTTGGTAGATGTGTTAAATGTGAAAACACCACCAACAACATAAGCACATTACACAGTACAGTGCATTTTGCTTCACTAAGACATATTGCCTTTGTCCTTATGTTCTCTGCAATGTCCATGGATGCAGGCCTACACTCATTTCTTCACTACTAGTATGGTAATAGCATGTAACAGGAGGTTCAATGCATGTTTCCATTGGAAACAAATGTTATTTTTAGCAAGATTAAATGTGTCCCTGATTAACTATCTTGTCTCTGGTGAAAATGCAACTGGTATTAGAGAATTCCTGCTGAGCCCCATAGTTCACAGCAGCAACAACCTTTACCAAACGCAACAAATTTGCACACGTATTTGATGTTTTGTTGCCATTTATGCATGCTTTCAAAACATGATCCAGTTTGACCAAAAAAAGTCTGCAGTCAACCCGATTTTCCCCACAAATTTGACAGCCAAGGGAAAACAGCTTGTGAAAAAATAATATTACAAAGAAAGCGAGCAGTTTTCAGACTTGTACTTTAAAACCCAAACACACTATGTTTTCATTTCATAATTACTTTGAGCCACAGAGAAGAACCTCATCAGTGAAACCAGCGCCAGCATGTTGGAATAGAAAACCTGAGACTCTCAGGTCTCAGTGGCAAAATATTAAAAGCCAATGGCATAGGACAAGTGTTAAGTGTGTGTGTGTGTGTGTGTGTGTGTGTGTGTGTGTGTGTGCACGTGTTATTTCTCACCTGTTTTGCTCCCATCGACTCAAACATCTTCTCTAGCAGGACCCTCATCTGCTGGACGTTGTTCATCAGCACACAAGGCTGGAGGAAGATAGAGGTGCGCGTAGGCATGAGAAAAGAAAAGGGCAGAGAAAGAAAGTCAAGTAAAGTAAAGTCAAGAAAGTCAAAGAAAATAAAAATACAGGAGAAAATAATTGAAAGGCAGGGAAGAAAAAAGAAAGAGGTCAAGAAAACGGTCAAGAAAAAAAAAAGGCAACGACAGGAAGATGAAAGAACCAAAGAGAAAACAGCATAGCTGGAAGTTAAAAAGGCAAAGAAGAGGACAGCATGCAGCAACTAAAATATTAATCCACGGCACAGAGATTGCACTAGATTTCAAAGTGCCCCTTCTCTAGATCAGAGATGAGCTCAGAGTGGCAGCAGAGTGGCGGAGCAGCAGTACTCACTATCTTCTCCTTATCACAGTAGGAGGGGAAGCTCCTGGCCAGCAGGGCACAGTACTGCAGCAGCACTTTGGTGATCGTCTGGCAAAACAAGACAACACACACGTAGAACATGTTTACTCTGGGAATATGAACACTGGTATTTACTCCTTCAGTCTGATTTGTCGGATTAGTCTGACCATTAAAATAACACGGCAGTTGAATAGTCTTTTTACTTTCCAGTCTTCTCAATGCAGGCCTAATGATTAAATAGGCAAAGGCATGTCTGACTCTTGAGACTTGAATGTTTATTTTCAAGACTAACTTAAGTCTTGGGCGAGGTAAAAGTCTCACATCAGTCATTAGGAACTCATGCCTCATTTTTACTAGAGTCCATGTCCAAGTCTGACACTATGGATGCAACCTAACCACCACTAAAGTGAAGGGCTTATGGATATGAGGACATGGATACACACATCATACATCATGTGATTGAGGTGTGTGGCACGGTATGAATCAGGAGGATCTACTTTTCATGTGAAATAGACAAAATGATTGAGCTTTGTCACTTTGCTTACTGTAATAGCTCCTAGACAGTTATTATGTTGGGGTTTTCCCACACTTTGAATGGAGCAGATGGTAAAAAAAGAAAGAAAGAAAAAAAACAACTGTATAGTTCCTACCTCCGCCATGGCCTAACAATTCCCTTAAATTCATCCAAACTATTGATACCCATCAGAATCGTTATCATCTCAGTTACACATTGTTGGTAGTTGCAGGTTTCTAGTCCTATTTGTTACCGTACAGCAGATGAGACAAGACTACGCCTAATGAAAACATATTTAAATCCATCCTGTCTCTCAATATAAAAGAAATTGAAGGAAATCCTGGATCTGCCACTTTAATGGGGTTTTAACCAACCAACCAACCAACCATTGACGGTATATTAAAGCATTGTTGGTTATCTCATCTTTGACATGCATATATATACATAAATACCACAGGCATGGGTGTTGTTAAGCATTTTCCAGACCTGTATATCATAATTTGATTACTAGTCTGCATGTCAAATCAGATGATGTGAATGGCTCAAAAAAGGACCATATTAATAAAAGGAAATATAGGTAAACTATAAACTGGTTGCTGTAATGGGCTGCACAGGGAAGCTCTGCACCAATAAAAGAAGGAGAAAGAAAAAAAATGCTCGTTTCTAAACATTCCAAAAAATGTATTTGCGGATGTTTAACAGATTAGGACACAGTGCCTTTTGATGACAAACTCAAAGTCATGTTTGTTTAAAATAAAACCTCCACAGAGTATTTTAAATAATTCAACAAGTTAATTTATTGGCCAAAAAAACAAAAACGGTTCTTATTACCTCACACGGTCTCAGACTCACTGTGACAGATTTCCTTTCTTTGTGCTGAGTCAGCTAGATGGCCTTGTTAAACTCATGCATTAAACATGTGGCCTGATAGCAGCTTCCTTTACTTAAAAAGTTTTCCTCTTTTTGTATGACTCAGTGTCTCCCTTTGCCCTCATTAGCTGATGTCTTTGTCTTTACTGTCATCTCACACCGCACTCCTAAATGAACTGCGATTGTATTGGCCTGGAGGCAGAAGAGAGAGAGAGAGAGAGGGAGAAAAAAAAGGCAAGAGACAGAAAGAAAAAAGACTTGGAGGGTGTAAAAGAGGCAGTAAAGATAGAAAACGGGCAATATACTGCGAGAGGATAGACAAGAGATGTAGATGGAGAAATATTGGAGGACAAAGAAAACACGAGATGAGTGCAGTAATTAAGTAGACAGCAGGACAAGTAGAAGAGTAGATGAAAAACAAACAAAAGACAGGTAGGAGATGAAAAAGTAGAGGGAGAGATTAAGTGGCAGAAAATGAAAAGGGAGTCAAGGGGACAGAGAGATGGACAGCACAGAGTGATGGCTGGCATTAGCCATTCTGAGTCCATCATTGATCGAGGCATAACACCAAAGTCACACACACACGTCTTTCGGCAGAGAAGGGTTTATTAGATTTAATGACGTTGCCTAAAAGCAACTGAGTTTCATTAACCTAAAAGAAAAAAATACAATCTTTAAGGTTCACTAACAAAACACTGAATTCATTTTCTTACCTGAAATGCAATCTAAATCTCAAAGGAACACAACATTCAAAAGAGCTGTGTAAGCAATGACTCACGATTTAAAGCTGCACATGGAGGGGAAATATTGCAACTCATCTGTAACTCATTGGTGAAACTGAGTTATGAAAAACTAATTATGCCCTCTTGGTTTTGCTGTCGTTTTTGGCTTTATTAACTTGGTACATCTTAAAGAGACAGGGAAGTAGGGAGAGAAAAGAGGCAACGACATGCAGCAAAGGACCCAGGTTAGAATCGAACCTGGGACGATTCAACCATCGTACACAGTGCGTCTGCTCCACCAGGTGAGGCACCCCACTTAATCATCTCTTAGTAAGCACCGACGCACAGGAGGTCTTTCTCTACTGCAGATTCATTGTAGACTAATGAAATCTATGCAGGAAGTGATGAACTGCAAAAATATTGGAGAATCCACACCGTGTATATACGAACTAACCGAGATAAAACTCCGGCCTATTATCAGCAGCATCAACTTGGTCACTTACAACATCGCAAAACACCTTACCACCATCCTAGCACCCTTGGTGGAAAACAAGCCACATCACATCCAAAGTTCTTGTCCACAAGATCGAAAACCTGGAAGTGGTATCGGACGAAACCATGGTATCATTTGATGTCGTCTCACTGCTCATTTGAATGCCCACATCAGAAGCAGGGAAGCAGTCAAACAATGACTACGGGGCAAGGCAGCTTTCTTCACAGCAGACTTCAACAAACTTCACTCCAAATCAGATCCTGATTTGAACACTCCTTACTTGAACTCTGCCAAACCGCCACTTACTTTAAATACAACGAGGGCTTGTACAGACAGAGACACGGCTGTGCAATGGGTTCCCCAGTGTGTTTTGTTTAGAGAAGCTGACCCCGTGCTGGGACTTGGGGAAACCGTGGACAAACTACCGTACCTCGCAGGGAATGGTTTATCATACTTAGACCAAAGTAAAAAAAAAACGGTCTCCAATGTGTTCTAGGGGTGCACAATAAAATAGTCATGTCTACTATGGTTAGGTTGAGACAGAAAAGACAGGAATATATACCAGGAGGCACAGCCAAACTAAACCAAAACATCTGCCTAACTAAAAGGGAGAATGTGAATTTTTTAAATCATGTGATGCGACCTATTAACAAGACATTGTTTACGATGGATGGCTGACATCATGTCGGTATGAGTTCATGTTGGCAGTCTGCATCTCACCTTGGCGAAGCGTCGGTTATACTGACCCACCACAGTGGGGTCGGGGCAGTCCAACTTCCTGATGATCTCAAAGCTCTGGTTGAGCTGAGTGAAGATGTCCACCACCGAGCTGGAGAACAGAGCGTGCTCAGACGTCTGCTGGAACTGCGGGCGGAAGAGCGAGAGGGTAAATTTTGCAATCAGAAAAGAAATTCTATTGTCATCTTTACTCTGCTACGGTATTCTCAAGAGGAACTGCTCCTCCATTACTGACTCATAATACATCCTCTCCTCCTCTACGTTGCTGTAGCTGCTCTTGTGTAATTACTCTGCAGATTTCAAGGGACTCTGCCCATTACACTCATTATCATTCACTTGAACTGTTGGTCACGGTGTGGGAAAAGAGGGCTTATTGCTACAGATAAATTCATTAGCTACAAGGCTCAAATGGAAATATAAATGTAACCCAGAGGGTTAGTGTGGTAGTTTGTGGTAGTTAACATATTTCCCAAGTGGGTCCTGCAGTTTTATCCTGTGGTCTTTCCCTCTTACTACTAGACACCGGCAATGTATGGCTCATAAGTGGCTCTTTAAGAGCCAAAGGGGAGCGCATTAACAGAACCTCAGTGGAATCTACGCCTAATGGAGATAAAAAAAAAGTTGTTCCATCTGGCTATTTAGAGGAAGAGGTAGAGAGAATAAACATGCAGACTGGAATAATATCTACTAAGAGTATTCTCTGATAGCCACCACATAGAAACTTTGTTCATGCAATTTTGGCTAATTTAGGCAGTAGACAGGAGTCTGCTGCTTCACTGCAACATTTATCCACTGCACCCTTTCAGTGATTAGAGATGAACCTAATCTCTCATTTGCTCCCACCTCTTCTGTGGTTGTTCATATGTAATATCAAAAGTCCCATCTCCTACCAAGCATCCACCTGCATGAAGTCTGTATACGTCATTAGGGGGATTGCTGGTCTGAAAGCATCCTTAATGATGGAGAACCACATTGGCTTGTGGGCCCACTCTAAAGTAAAAAGTACGGTTTCTATAATGACCAGAAAAAACCCCATTTGTTTGCTATTATCAGTGAAAATATTCAGTTCCAGCCCCGAGCTACAAGCCTCTCAAAAATCCTCCCAGTGCAACAAAATAGTTTCCTGAACATGAAGGGCAGCTTTGGGACCATCAGGAGGTCGAGACATGTCCATCATTCTGATAATCTGAGACTGGCTAAACAAAAGCAGAACTGAAAGAATCAAAGCAACCAAAAAAGAGTGAAGAAAAGGTCAGGATGCTGAAGCTGTCTTTCTCTCTGTTTTCTTGCAACAACATCTCATCTCAACTGCTGGACGCAAAAGCAAATGATCAGGAAGTAGCTGTTATATGATACTGGATTTGGTTCTTCTGCATAACCAAGTAGGTTTTGTGTAAAAATAAAGCACTTGTATCAGTTTTTCATCACAGGCAGGAAGTGTAAAAGAGACATTTAACATTCAGCAGTGTTAATTAATAACAGTGAAATTGCTTTCCAGTGATTTACTGTACAGTACATAGTAGCTTAGATAACATACAAAGCCTCATCTCCACTAATTAAAAGTCTGGTGAGGGAATTTCTTTTTGTTTTTGTCTTCTCTACAGGAAATTAAAAAAAACTTCATCAATGTAAATATCAGTATGAAATAATAATGATGGAAGCATAAATGTCCAAAAACAACACAACACACTGTAATGTTGCATGGATATTTTCCAATAACTCAGATGGAAGACTCAGCCAGAGAACAGTGTTCAATCAGGAAACAAGATTTATTTATTCAACTTTGCACTCAAAGTAGAGTAGAGATTCACCATGTATGAAGATTCACTATGTCTCCATATAAATAGAGAAATAATCTAAGCTCAACTATCCTACAAGGCTGACAGGTACAAGTGTCAGACATTAGTTCCAACCCCACATGTGTCACATGTTTTTGGACGGAAATCACTTAATTTTCTTTAACTTCCAAGGGTCCCTTTAAAGCCACCAGGTCTACAGAAACAACAAAAGTTGAAGGACTTCCATAGATTAATTTGGAAGGCGACCCTCAACCAGTATAGTATATTCACAGAAACATCTACCCAATGCTGTTTAGAAACAATTGTAAAAGAATGCTGACAAGCTACCAGGCCCGTTGTATGAGTAAATATTTTTTACTTCCTGATTATTCAGCATTATCTAATCCATTTATATTTCAGCAGATTTTCTCCTATAGATATATGGAGGAGGGATGGCACCCCAGTGCCCTGCATTGACGAGCCAACGCTGATGCTTACACAGTTATTGATTGTTCAAATGCAGGACAGTGAAACAGTGTGATTTCAAACCATCGACATGTGCAACTTCAGAACACATGGATGCAAATGCAAGGCTTTACCGAGAGAGTGTCATGTAGGAGGCTCATTACATTGCCCTATATCCCTCCAAAGGGAGAGAGATGTGAGGAAGATACTGTGAGAGGTGGAAGGGACAGATGTAGGCTGGTGTTGTAAGAACTAGAAGACAGTCACTGCAGTTTGAGACTCATCCCACTCCTCCTTCTCTGAGTCATACAAACACAGACATGACACAAACATGTTTAAATTCAGATAATTTGACGGTCCAGAACTCAGTTTTTTAAAAATCATTTCTTCAGTATCAAAGTAATTCAGTGATAGTTTGTACATCCATGTGTATGTTGCAAACAGGAAATTATATATGTAATAAGATAATAAGTTTAGGATATGATATGATAGGATAAATAATAAGATAATGTAACTTAAGGTTTGCGTGTCTTTTACTACTGTGCTTTAGCCACTACCATTAGTTCTGTGTAGTTTGCTGGCACACAAGGAAACATCAGCTGTGATGTGTTGCCTAGCAACAGCAGAATGCTGAACATTGCCACAAGATGAAAAAAAGCATATCGTTCATCTCCCAGTGTAAAATATTGCATTGTTTTAGTGAAAATAAGGAGTGAAAAAAAAATCCTGTTTTTTAAAGTAAACAAAAGATCATTTATGAGCCACAAACACTTAAATAATGAAGGATGGATGCATGCGGAGCAGCAAGTCATAGAATGACCCCAAGGCCCTGCTCATTCTCGTTTCTTTGACTCACCCCTTCTCTCTTGTCTCTCTCCAGCGCACCATGCATGAACTCCATCGACACCTCCTCGTTCTCAGCCAGCCAAGCCACGACAAACTGGAGGAACCACCTGGAACAATAGAACAATAGCAAATCTCAGCTGAAAGGCAGAAACAATGGATGCGGATGAGTGTGGAGGAGACAGGGCAAGACTGAAATAACAAGTAAGAAGTGTGTGTGTATGTGTGTGTCTTACCCAGGGTACTCAGGTACAGTGTCTGCGAAGGCAGGCAGGTCCTTAACATACTCGTTGTAGAGCCACTTGACCTTGAAGTGCAGGTTCATGTAGTCAGCAGTTTTACACAGCTTATGCTTCTCGTGTTCTGTAAAAACGACAACCAAACACACAAACATGAGCACACACTGCGGTGTGCTTGAAGCTTTTGCTGGTTCACAGTCAGTTTCTACCCAGGAATCTTTTGCATCTTTTAAGACAAGTAGTGGGTTGATTATCAGAAAGAGCATCACTGCAATATCTTTAAATATGTGCAAAAAGAAACAGATCGTGTTGTTTTTGGGCCAGTCGGATTTACTGCACTCCTTCTTCTCTGAGTCACCTGCACAGTCTTTATAAAGCTGAACAGAGATGCCTCCCTTGAAATAAAAATGTGATAAAACATAGTAAAAAATGAAACAACATTCCTTGCACTTGCCAAATAATACAGTCCTGCAGTAACACAACAACTTACTATAAGCTATAACTAAAGCTATAACGCAGTAGTGAGATTCTCCACTTTCATTTTAATCCGATCTGTTTTTTTAATTAACATGAACCAAAAATCAAACAAATTTCAACTGAGGGTCCCTCCAGTATTACAAATAAACAATAAGAAGAGGTAAGTAGAGGAGTGGAGTGATTGTCTGATTGTCTCTACCTGTTTCCCATTGTCTCATCTCCCAGTGTATTTAGTCTGTGTGCTTTCCCTTCTTTAGTTGCCAGTTTGTTGATGTCTTCACACACATTCTAGCCTTTTCTTTAGTTTATTCTCTAGTGTTGCCTGCCTGTTGGATTTCGCCTCTGCTTTTTGGATTGGCTACTGTTACCTGTTGTGGACTGCTTACTGCTTTTGACCCTTGTCTGTTAATTTGGATTTATTGAGATTAAGGTTCTGAACTGCACTCCATGTGTCTGTCATGTCTGCACTTGGGTCCACGCAATTCTGGCTGAAACCTGACACAATGCATCAAAGTAAAAAACAAAAAATCTTACTTAAGTGAAAGTAAAAACGACTGCGTATTATGGAAAGGTATTGATATATTTCTAATCTATACTCACTAACATATTGACTATGAGATCATTAAAGATGAGGGTGTATTTTCTGAATCCTGTTCAAAACCATCTGAGTGGACTGAAATTTTCTCATTAAAAACTTAAAACAAAATTTCTTTTCGACCTTGATTCTCAATCCTCAAGTCATTTGTCATTTTAGACAAACACACACACACACACACACACACACACACACACACACACACACACACACACACACACACACACACACACACACACACACACACACACACACACACACACACTCACACATCGTCTTACCAGCATAGAAATCAACTTTGCGGATGCGAAATGTGGAGGGAGCTGAGATGGTGACAGAAGTATAAAATAAAACAATGAGAGTTTGGAGAAAACGAAGAAGCAAGGTTGATAAAGCGAAAACCAAAATGAGCATAACTTTAGAGATGGAAAAGAAATGTCAGAAACAGAAAAAAACAGGTTAAGAAAAGGCTGTAAGACTGATGACTCAGCTACAAACTCAGCATCACTACGGACATTTTCACTATCACTAACAAACTATTCAACTTCCACAGGCTATGGCATTCTAGAAAATGTTTCTGGATACTGTAGTTTCTACACGTCTAATATAACGTCTAAGCAAGTATTTATAGAGACAGTGGCACCACATTTGACCACAGTCAGAGAAAATGTCCAACACACTATTTAAATACATGGCTTTTATTTTATTTTATTATTTTAGGGTCATCTATTTATACCTGCTGCCACAGATATTTCATCAAGCTGTACTTTTATACTCCATAATTATGACAATGTTTCCAGAATGGCTCTAAAACGATGTTAGACAATAGCTTTAACTCTCTACATTGTGATCCTGCACAGACAAACAGACAACAGTAAAGCAGCTGTCTCATCACTGACTGTATCTTCAGCTACATTTTGTTTGTCTATAATCTCACCGTTGTTCCAGCGGTAGTGGTCAATTTTATGCAAAACTAGAAGAGATGATGGCAAAGAGAAGAGAGTTGATGGACGAAACAGGCAAAATGGGCAAGACTGTCTGAGTAACTATTTCTCTCTCACACAGTTACTGTACACAGAGGCATACAGTCTTACCCTCCAGGGCGTATTTCATGTCCTGAGCGAACAGCATCCACATGACCTCAGCGCTGACTTTACCCACATTGAGTTCCTGAGGAAACCTGAATGTATGAAAGAAGTCAGGGGTCAGGACAAGACTCACAGTAAATTATTAGTTACTCTGCTAGTGTTTATGTCTGTATGTGAATATTCTGCTTTGTATTAGTTTGCTAACAGATGCTTTATGTCTGTATGATTAGAGTGGGACAACACACAAACACATTATCTGAGCATCCTTCAAGAAGTTGGATGTGCAATGAAGCAGAAGACCCACAAACAAAAACAAACTAAAATACAAAAACACACAACAGTAGCTATGGGTTCACAATAGTACATGCAGTACCAGAAGTTGTCATTGTATAAGTTTAACAAAGTGAAGTACATATTGATACACGTATAATAATGTATGCTTCATCATTGTTGGTTTTCAGTGTATTGTATTTTATGCATTTAAAAAACTATGTTGCATCATAAGTGATTATTATTATCGGAACAGCATTAAAGAACGCTCTAAACTGTTTTTACCTCATAGTGAAAACAAACCTTGACAAAATGAATTTAGTTTTTTCTTTTTCTTACTTTGAATATATCAGATTTATATCTTAAGTTCCATTACTTGTATTTTGTCATCTTATATAGCATAAGATGGCATTATGAGTGTTAATGACAGTAGCCAGTAAGTGTTATGAATGAATTATAATATAGCATATCCATAGCACACTATAGATGTGGTCTTCAATGAAAATGTTACCACAGGTTTAAATAACATGACAAAAGTAATCTATTGTCTACTGTTATAAAATAATATAAATACACTTTTCAATCAATCGCTCGATCAATCAATCGATCGATCAATCAAAATTGACTTTAATCTGTGATTACTTTGATAGAATATCCATTAAAAAATAAGATCAAAATGTTTAACATGTCATGCTTGTATATGGGCTTATAATTCTGGTGTGAAGTGTTAATTAAATTGAATTTAAGTTAAAATTCAATGAAAATATCGTTTTGAAAAAAATAAACAATACTTTAAAACACGTTTAACGGCCTTGTGTCATTGCAATCAATTTCCCTGGTATAAGATAATAAAAAGGAAGAATCTCAAAACCACATGTAAAATATGTGAAATAAAAGATAAAAGGAATCAGCACTGACTGGTTGATGATGGGTGTGTAGGAGTTCTTGTCCTCCTCAATGATTGACACGATGAGCGTGATGAGTTTAGGCCAGAAGTCCAGATTCTGGATACTAGGACCCTGCTCCTCCTGCTGGCTCTCCTCTTTCTTCTCCTCCTCTTCCTCCTCATCGTCTTCTTCTTCATCATCGTCTTCCTCTCCTTCCGCCTTTTCTTTCTCCTTCTTCTTCTTCTTCCCTGGCTCAGGCTGCAAGATGAGAGAAGGTCGAAGATGGAAGAGATGTGAGGATTTTGTCGCTGGACATGATATTTTACACACTTGTGGAGGTGAATCTAAAACCAGATGTCCAGATATTGCAAAAGGAAACAAATACTGTGATGAAATAAATGTTGGGATTGAAATGAATGATCTGCACTGAATAATGTAATAATAACAATATTATTGCTCCATTGTACTGAGATGATTTATTTTCAAATATTCTGGCTCCATGTTTATGTGAAGATTCTGCACGCTCCATAAAGTTGAAAAGAAGACTTTTCTTGATTATTATGCGAAGCATTGTGAATTAATACCAAACACAGACTGTGTTAATGAGTTTAGACACATTAAGATGTGAATCTGTAAGACCCAGTTAAAAAATGTTCTGCAGACAATTCTTTGGCTGATGGAGACTCAGTTCACCAATTAAGGAGAAAAGTGAAAATGAGGCGAAAAGTACGATTGACATCCTACTTTTGTTTGATTTATGAACTCTAAATTGGACAAGGGCATTGTCAAAGAACCACAGCAGGTCCTTAAAAGTGATTTGCATCATTAAGGGACTTGATAGTAATTTATAGCATGAACGTTTGCAGATTATGCAACTGTGGAAAGACATGCCAAATGACAAAACACTGCATCTTATATATTGGCACGATAATGCTCTACCTGCCAAAATGCCAACTTTGGCATACTATTTGTGTAGCCATAAAGACTATACTATATGAATAAAATGGCACTGGCCCCAAAAAGTTGGAGGTGACTTTGTGTAATATTGCCTCACATTACTAAAGTTGACGGCATTGCCTCATTGCTGAGCCAGGA
Organism: Chaunax sp. Z400; assembly: GCA_037577475.1. Taxonomy (NCBI): domain Eukaryota; kingdom Metazoa; phylum Chordata; class Actinopteri; order Lophiiformes; family Chaunacidae; genus Chaunax; species Chaunax sp. Z400. The sequence continues at coordinate 20,013,991 of CM075187.1, read as the reverse complement.
TCAATCTGTGGTTCTCATTCCAAGACCATCGGAAGAGTGAAAAATCTACTTCAGGTCTGCACTTACAAAAAGAGGCTGCATCTGTTTCACACTGTAGAAAAGATGCTTATTAGTCATAATGTCACCACAACAGCTGTAGAATTGTGTTTGATGATTTTCTGCAGCGTTCTCTGATGTAAACAAACCTGTTGTTCTTGCAGTAGTAATTACAATGTATATTCTAAAATGAGGATCAATGACTATGACGTTATTAAATTCCCAAGGTAAGAATAAAAATCTTGAAAGTAATATATCCTGCCTTATGATTTCTTTCAGGCCCATTTCTCTTAGAGCATCTACTGTAACACATGTAAGACATGTCAATGCTTTGTAACTCACTGGTTGGACGGCGGGCTGGAACTGGTGGTTGAAGAGTTCCAGACAGTTGTTGAAGATGTACTCGTAGGTGGAGTTCAGACAGGCCTTGACACAGTCCCGCACCACGTTGGCAGCCCTGGGAGGACTCTGCAGCTCCAAGACCTGCAGAATACAGACATTGAAGTGGGAAGATGTGTCAGATGTAATTTGTACAAAAATACACAAAGGTTAATGTATTCGTAAGTGATATATAAGCAAATATATATCATTTTGGTCGGGTAATCTAGAATAGATTCTTATATAATAAAGAAGCTGTGATCACCAGATATTTTTGAATTTGTCATATGAGGTTTCAACTGATTTTATAAGAAACATAAGTAGTCAATGTAGAAAAAAAAATCCCTAAAATTGAAGCTATATGGTTTTCACAATATTCACGATATGTAAATAATCACAAGGTCTAGGTGGGTCATTATAAAATACATCAATAGAAATGATATAAACAGAAATAATTTGACAGATTGAGGCCAAAAGCAAGACTGAAAGTCTTTCCCCCCTTCTTTCCAAACTGGAATAGAAAACAAATATGCATTAATATCTGAAAACATAAACATACACAAACACACACAGATCCACGACCTTTAATCTGTGCTCCACTGTGGAATCAATGTTCCCATAAACAGACCTGAACTCAGCAGCACAAGCTCACTCTGAGAGACATTAGTCAGAGGCTGCAATCAATCCTGCAGTACTGCAGCTCAACTCTGTGTGTGTGACAACAATGTTATTTATTAAGCTGGATAAGTACAAGTCCCCCCCCCCCCCCCCGGAGCCTATTTGCCCTCTTGATGGCTTCATTTCACAGAATGGCAAGAAGCTGAAATTGTCCATATTGAATATAGTCTGTAGCAATCTTTATTTTTATCATACACTGTAGTGTAATATACACATACTGGTAACTACACAATTCTAATTTCTTAATTTCTTAACTCAGACTCACATTTGCCTCTGTGCCCCCGCCCACACCACTTGTCTCTATAAAAGTTTTTGACCAGCCATACAAAAACCAAAACATTTAATTTATTTTTTCATCTAGTTTCATTGTTAAACTGATACTTTTGTATCTATGTATACCTTCATCCTGAAGAAAGTGATGCTGGTGAGAAGATCCACTGTTGACTTGAGATCATGGAGGCGAGCATTGCTGCTGGCAGGGAAGTTGTTCTTGAGACAAAGACAAAGACACACACATATTTGTAAAACAACTCAGTTAATAATGAGTGTTTTTGGATAGCTAATTTTAGCGTCCTTTTTGGACTACAGTATTTTAGGTGTTGCCTTTTTAATGTTCATCATATTGAGCTTGTTATTTACTGATTACAAGCAGACAGTCATATTGAGTGCAAAAAGAAAGGCACCATCTAGACAAGAAGTGCTGTATGTGAAAAACCTACTGTGAACCTTAAACTTTTGAGATTGAATAATTAAAAGAATTTGAGTGGCTGATGAGAGAGTATTTTTAACATCAAGAGCATTTTGGAAGAAATAGAGGATAGTATAGTAATATAATATCCTATAGTATAGTAAAGAGTAATAAGAGTAATATAGTAAAGAGTAATTAGAGTTATAGTAAAGAGTATAGTAATAGTGGTGAAATCGTTGTTGAAGACAAAAGTCTTCAGTTTGGGAAACATGATAAGTTATGACTTGTTTTCCAATTTATATTATATTATATATATATATATATATATATATTATAAAAAAAACCATCCTTTTTTGGTGAATATATGTGGAGACACTTACACATCACTGGGATGGACTGAATCTATAGATCCTTATGTGGTATAGAAAAGAATAACAGTGGCTAAGAACAGGCACTCACTCTGTACATGGAGAGGTCGATGCGCAGGGAGTTGTGCAGCTGATCCAGGAGCTTTACAAAACGATCTCTCTGTTGGAGACAGAAAGAGAAGAGCAAAGAGGTTTTACCCAGCTCCTGTTCACACAATGGAGAGGACACAAACATGAGCAATCTGCAGCCTGTGCAGCTCTCAATGTATCGGAGTGTCTGTCTCTGTATATGTGTGTAGTCTGGTGCTATGGAGACCACAGTTCATTAAAACTGCACGGTCATGAGACTATTTGTTTTGGAAAAGCATATCTGCACATTATGACCCTTTCTTTGGATGAAAAGCTTCTAAATGTAACACTACAGTCAATCAAAACCTGCCTCCACCTGATAAAGACCCTTTGACGCCAAAACAACTTTTAAACCAATGTGCTTAATAAGGTTTTTTTTTTCTTTCTTTTTTATAGCAGCACTATAGAGGAATGTTTTAATGAATGTCTTTCTCAAGAGCATGCAGGGTTCACACATGCAAGCACACGGGTGATGGGTGATTTACATCCTGCTGTCAACGTTATACTGTATAATCCACGTCTTGACATAAAATGACATTGAAATGTACTCAATACAGGTTGAGCCTCAAGGACACACATGCTGAAGGTAAGCAGGAAAAGCACAATGCAAGTCATTGTGTTTGCATTGTGCAGTTGCTGCTCTTTTTTTAACTTTCTCTTGAATCAGTAATACCTGCCATTGTTAATGATTTACACAGTGAATCTAGGAAACACTTGCATGCACATATTGGTCGTGATGTAAAAGATAATAAGCAGTGGATCTGACAATGATGTTGATAATGTCAGATGACATTGTTGATTGTATAACTTATTCTCTCTCGAGGAAAAAAACCCAACCTTTTTTGGACAATACAAGGACACAACAGCTGTTCTGTTCAATTTCTGGATGGCAGCTACAAAAGATGAGTTTGCTGCGTTCATGACGCATCGGAATTAAGGAAAATACAAGCTCTGATTCAGACAAAATGATCTGAATCCATGGTCAGGTTAGCTTTTTTGCTTGGAAACTTCAGTGCCCGATTAACCCAACATGATGTCACAATCATGGCGTCCTCCGGTGTGACTGGTGACGATAATATAACAAACGTTATTAAATAGATTTTCATCAAATCATTGACTAATTTATTATTATAATGTATTATTAATATATTAGTGAAGCTGCCAGCGTTACAAAGACATCTGTGGTGATTGGCTACAACACTATTGGCACGGCCAATCATCAGGGCATCCATATTGTTTTCCGAGTTGATCATGGGAGCACACACAGTGTTTACCTTCTCCTTAAACACAGCATTTTGACTTAAATGCAGTAACAACAGGTGTCTCCAAACCAACCAGGACTAAACTTTTAAGAATTCAATCTTCAACTTTTCTTCTTTATGTTACATTCATACAGCATTGACCTTTGAGCACTGACATGCATAATCACTTACAGTTCCTTTTCATTAGGATCAACTCGGGTTCAGTGTTTGCTTTCAGACATGGAGACATACAGACAGGAGCTGCCAGGAACCGAACCACCCTATAATCAACAGCCAACCAGCTCTACCACCTGATCTACAGCCAGTAGCGGTATCCCCATTGCTTATTTTTGTAAATTAACCACTACACTCTTTCATGTATTTTGGCAACAAAAATACATTTACATATCATGCCAAGAAAGCTCACAGAGAGAGAAACAGAGAGAGAGAGAGAGAGAGAGAGAGAGAGCGTCCTCTTGCATAGTGACAATCACGACATGGCTGACAAACTAACAACATAAGATGGGTTTTGTCTGACAGAGAAAAAAAGGGAGAGGAAGAAAGTGAAGCAGGGTTTCCAGATTTACCGGAAATCGGTGAATGTCTCTTACTTATTTGAAAAAAGAATTGCATTAGAAATCAATTTATGTTGTAGGCAAAGACACAGATGAATCCGAAATTGGGGTAATTTGCGTAACAGTTGAAATGTTTTTTGAAAAAGTGGCCAGTCATGGTTGCATTGCTCTTGGAAAAGGGTTTCCCTTTGTTTTTATCTTTGGATGAAAATATGAACAGTGACCAATTTTAACTGGAAGGGAAGACCAATTCAAAACTGCCAAATTCTCATTAACTCTCTTTTTCAACTCTTGTTTTGTGGGTGTTTATCTGGGCGTCCCATGGTGGCAGGAACAATACAAACACATCAGTTGTTAAAAGAGAAAGCAGAAATACAGTGTTTTAGCTATGTGAGTCATTTAAGAGACTACATGCCAAAGCCGAAGCATTGAAGGATAAGGCTGGTCATATTTTTTTTATTATCAACAAACCCTTTAAATAAACATGTCTTAGAGCCTCATCATTCAAAAATCTACTCACAATCAGACCGCTAGTCGATCAGGAACGGATGTGAAATGTTCACAGACGAGGTCAAGTTTTAAACTGTTATTCACGTTTTAGACATTTTAATGTGGGAATGTTACATATCTTATGTTAAGCCACTTAGTGAGCCAGTGTCCCTACTGATGACTTCATTTTGGATACAAATAATTGACACCAGAACATTGTAAGAAAATGGACGACAAGGTTCTGTAATTTCTTTAAATCCCATTTAATTTTCTGTGGTGTAATTTAAAGGGAAAATAGAGACAAAGGCTTGAGTTTAGTTTGTTGCTTTGGGTTTATAAGTGGTTGTTGATTTCCAATGGAAAAAACCACAAACAATTGAGGCATCTGTATAAAACAGAGTAAATACCTTCTGTGCACTGACCATAAGAATCTCTAGGTTATGCTATCAAATAAAGTGGACCAGATACTGTTTTTCGGAATCCTTCTGGGGATTTATAATATCATCCCATATCACCTACTTTCTAGGAGATAATGATACTAAGGTGCCCATTCAATAAAATGTTGGCCAGTTGTATTTCAATGTCTTTGCGGAGGTCCCATTATATAATGTCAAATCCAGTAAAGCTATGTATCCAGTAAGCTCTATGAGAGCGTTTGCTATTGCTGAGATTTCTTTTGAGAAAAGTTAAGCAGCTACAAATTCACACTACTGTCTCTGGAATAAGTGATAATGGGCATTAAAGCACAAAGTATTTCCTCAGAAACTAATCCCTGGGAAAGTCATTTGTGGCAGAAACAACTAAAAAGTGAATGATGCTGCTTGTTCCTACTACTTGGCGACACACACATGCACATATACACAGTCTGCAGGCATACATACACATCCACACATGGCCCAACATAACAGACAGTGACATTAAAGCGTTCTGCTGATGTCATCATGTCTGAGAAGAATCATTAAGAGCAGAGGCGAGGAAGAGCGGATATGTATGACAGCATCTTTTAAAAGACAAGGCAGAGGAGAGGGAGTGAGATGACAGAGACTGAAGACACAGAGAGAAGGAAAGACTGAAGTGAAGTTTTACAAATTGGAAAATCACTTTAGTGCCATAGTAACAGGTATACTGATAATGGCTTGACTGAACATGTAAACAAAACAAAAAAAAGGACTGAAAAAACAGAAGGAGAGAAATAATGGGTGCAATTTCTGATTGATCGGTCTAAACAAAAAGCCTTCACAGCAGCCAGAGAGAGTTAGAAAACAAAAACAATGTTCCAATAAATAAAAAGACAGACAGATCTCAGGTGTGGCCCTGCAGATGGTAAAAACGAACCTCCCTGCTGCCTGTTGTGTTTTTCTCAAGAAAAAAAACTATACTCTCCATGATATATACAATTTATTGACTCCATGCAGTTTTTTATTAATGAGGGAAAAATTAATCAACCCCATAGAGAAATATAAAGAGTTATTGATTACTGCAAGTGAATATATTTAGATGAATATGAGGTTCATACCCCCTCAAAACTATGACCCATTTTTAAAAGTACTGTGTGCAGTAAAGTGACATATTGATACAATAAAATACAATTCAGCCTTGATTTAATGTTGATTCAGCTCAAATAATTAGATTATTTCATGACATTTTGCTTTTTATCTGACAGAAGGCAGAAGTCCCTGGCAGGAAACAAAGAGAGAGCAAGTGATGACTTGATATTTTCATTGACTAATTATATTTGTTTTGACTAACAAAATTTGACAGGCATCAGTTTTCCCCTCAAATTATATTTGAAGTAGGCTACTGAATAAGAACTACGTCGACACGAGCAATAGTATCAATAATAAACTGTATGTCCGTTGTGATGCACTGAGAAATGTTGGTCTTTTGTAAAAGGTGCACTTTTCCTGAAGTGCTACTAACTACGGTAGCTTTTGCTCATCTTGATTTCAAACAACTAAACTTGGTATTTTCACAAATCCTATATTATTACCTTCATTGGGGGGAATTAGGAGCAAATGTGCTTTGGAAGTGATGCCACTTGCCCCTCCCTGAGTGGCTTCTTTGCGTTAGCAGAGACATTTGTGGTACCTACAGTAAACTGTATGTTATACCATGGTATGTACAGTAAAGATGTTTGCATTGTTGCTGAAAAGTGTTCCATATATTAATCTCTCTTTCCCTGTATTAAAATGTAGTATAGGAGTAGGACAATTAGTTTTTATATGCGAAGCCAAAGCTTTAGCTAACATTGTACACTTTGTACGATATGTCAATAACTTGACATATCAGTGTTATGATGTTCTCTGTGACCAAGCGTGGAGAGAACTGTTTAACTAAATCTAGTGAATTACTCAGATACCCATATAGAAATAATGAGACAAATACATTTATCTACGTACCTATCCGGCAGGCTTACATAGTTGTAACCCAGAGTGAAAGCTAGTCTGTCTGCAAACCCTGACCCATTAAAGCAAGAGCACGTTGCCAGCAGGTGCTCGTATATCACTGGAGTCTGAGTGGAACCACTAGGAGAACCTAAGTCAGCACTCTTGGCAAAGATCCCAGGAGCCATTAAGATCGGCCTCTAGCTGTCATTGTCCCCACGTCCGTGGCTCCTGAGGGGGCCTGTGGGATGAATTTGGGCCACTCCTTCAGGTTCAGAGCCATTTAGAAGATTTCACAGTGCAAGACTTTACCTTTTAATGAGGAAGATTATTAGCAACCTAAAGGAACACCACCTACAGGCTCTGCACAGGTCATTCTACACTAAGTATTACAGATAGCCCGAGTCATCTTCTGTGGGAGGATGCCTGCTTTAGGTCAAACTGTAACTTGATGGCTAATTCATACAGTTTGTACCTGTAAAAGATTACAGGTGTCTCAGTCATGCTACATTGTCATGTTTGTGTCTCACTGCGTGTTTTATGGTCTGGTGTGTGTGTCTGCGTTTTAAGACGGGAATCCGATTATCCAGTTTTAAACTAGAGGCTCTTTTCTGGACTTGCAGAAAAGATGTCAAACCAGCATCATTGCGGAGAATAAAAGCTTTTGGTAAAATCCAAAAAAATCATGTCAAAAGGTGAACAGCATGGTGCGCAGATAGCACAGTGGTTAGAGCAGGCGCCCCATGTACCAAGGCTATAGTCCTCTAGCGGTCAGAGCGGCTTCGATTCCAAACCGTGGCCATTTGTCGCATGTCTTCCCCCCACTCTCTCTCCCACATTTCCAGTCACCTCTTCAGGCTGTCCTATCAATAAAGGCAAGAAATGCCCCCAAAAATATATATATAAAAAAAAAGGAAAAGTAAACAGCATTTTGGGTTGAATGTTAAGGTAAAAGCACCTTCAAAGCAAGATTAAAGAGAAAAAACAGTCCACCAGCTAAACCACAACATACCCTCCATATCTTTACATCGTTACATTTTTGGGATGTGACACAATCATGTGTCACTGTCACTGCTTTTGAACTGAAAATGTGGTGCAACCAATATCCATGTCAGGGTATTTGTTATGAGTGATTGCTTGCTGTTGTGAATATATCACTCCCCAGGATTATCAGGTTATCAGTTAGTCTTTATTCAAGCATACATTGAATAAAGCTACAGAGTAACAGTCAGCCCACAAGCCTTTAAAGAAATGCTGGGAATTGAATGAGATTCCTAGTTAAAGTAAATAAATAATTGTCACTTGCATATACAATACTGTTCAAAGGTTTGGAATCTTATGGTACAAATGCTTCATTCAGTGCAGTCAGATGCCTGAGAAGATTACTCTATATATGCAAGTAGTCTTTCACACTTTTGGGTTGTAGCGTTGCTTTACAAACATATGCTATTTCGTGTAAAAGCTTTGCAAAAAAAAAGAAAAAGAAGAAAGTTTTGGTCAAGCTGGTGAACAATGGTTCAACCAGAGTCACAACTCAAAGAGTAGAAAGTGCTGCTTCAGCAAAGCTATTCTTACAGCTTTAAATAGAAATAGAAGGTTAGTTTAAGGTCAGGATAACTGGAATTGCATCATGTTATATCAAGTGAACATACTATGGACTGATAAATCACAGTTTAATCTATTCCATATGACCTCTTTAGTATACAATGAGCCACTGTTAATTACAAGGTGGTGCATGTGCATACACCTGTTTTTAATTTTATGATTATCAAATTACCTGTTTCTTGTCCACTGTGATTAAAGATGAGTTGTATTGAAATGATTAGCGTTTATTTTATATTTTTTCTGATGGTCACTTACACCGAAGTTGGAGGCTGCAAATCTGGCTGGAGCAGAGACGTTGGTGGAGGCGATGGGGTGGGCGTAGAAGGCATTGATGTTGGCCAGCAGGGTGCTCATCACTGCTGGCACCCCTGACAGCATGTACTTAGAGGACAGGCAAGAGAAATGGCTGTGGGGGACAGGAAAGGAGAGGGAGACAGAAAGGGAAGTCGGGATTAAGTGGGGGTAGCAAGTTTAGAAGGAGGGAGATTGAAGGTTTAAAAGCAGTAAAAGGTTAAAAAAAAAAAAAAGCATGGGGGACATGGAGAGGGAGGAAAGGAGGGTAGGACAGGTGGAGACAGAAGAAAGGAGAAATTCAGAAGAAGATACAAAGAGGCCAGAGAGAGATCAGAAGGAGGAAAGTAGAGGAGGAAGGATATAGGGTCGAATGGATGGAGGGAGAGCATGTTTTGGCAATGAGAGAGAGAAGAAAGACAGAGAGGTGGGAGGGAAGTCAACCAAAAGCAGAGATGGACTCAAATCAGTTGATCACCATTAGATATTTTCTCCAACTACCATATGTTAATGTTGCAAGACACATTTTTAAAATGAAACAGCTCGTTTGACATGTTGATGATATAAAACAAATTCAGACTGAGAGAAGTCTGATGTGCACAATTATGCAGGCTGACAGGCTCCATAAAGCTGTTGTTCTAGTAAAGGAGCCAAAATGTAGCTTTCAGTAAAACTCTTCTGTAATGGCTGAGGTGCATCAATTTATTTCGATCACCATTTTCATTTGGCTCCGTTATGGATTGGCTCATATCCCCATTTCTTCTGGGACAAAGTCTCCACAACTTCTTACTTACTTCAACTCACTCAATGCATCCCAGGATGATTGTGCTTACAAAGACCTTCTCTGTCCCTTTAAGGTCAAACTACAATATTATTAATACAATTAAAACAATGTGTGTGAATGTGTGCATGTGTGTTCGGGGCTCAATTAGTCTCCTACTGCATGCACTGATCCAATCAAACAGCCTGGAAATCTTTGCAGTGGCAGGTCATCTTTTCTCATTACATGAGATAAACTAATTTGCATACTGTTTATAGCATGTTTCCTGATTTGATTTACCCTCACATGCACAAAGACAGCTGACCTCATTGCCTGTTGGATGAATTGAAGTGGGAGGGCTTAGAAAATATACACACAAACACTTTAACACTGAGCTTACGTCATGGCCTGGTATATGGACTCGATGCCATAGCGCATGGCGAACTCGTCCACGATTTCCTGCTGCACCTCATCAAAGTACACCTTCCACGCATCGTCTCCCTGAGCCACTGGGATCTTCACCACTCCTCCTCCCTCTACATCGGTCGAGAAGTGAAAGGTGTTCTACAAAGGAAAAAGTTAATTAACAACCATCAGCAGTGCTAAAAGAAGTAAATAAGTGCCAGGAGATTTTCAGAGAAACATCTAATATAAAATAGTGATCATATGCTCTGCCTTATTAGACTGCTGACAAATCATCACAGTTAACAGAGAACATATTTAGTGCCAATATTAAATTTTCTTGATAATAGAGAAACTGTCCACACCTGCTCCACTTGACTCATTTTCTTTCTTGCATTAGAAGCAATGACAAAATTCAAAATAAAAAATCTGATCTGGGTCTATATTGATCCTCAAATAAAGTCTATAAAATTAATATATCTGAAAAAAATCTTTTAATTTCCTTTTTTTGCTTTTCATTAAATTAAGTGCTTAAGAGCAGCCACTCTATACAGTCTTTGATCTGTTACCCTGTAGATGTGGGTTCATTCATACCACAAGTGATTAAATCCTTGAATAAAAATGTTTAATCCCAAATTCTTATTACTGATCAGACATAATTTTATCTACTAGCGGGTCTAGTCAGGTTACCAGGTCTTCATTCATTCATTCATTTTCTGTAACCGCTTATCCTGTGTAGGGTCATGGGGAGGGTGGAGCCTATCCCAGCTGACTTTCGGTGGGGGTTACCAGTTTTCATATCTTATAAAGCACTGTGGCTAGACTAGGTTATAGAGATAGCGCATACTGCTACATGTGCAATAATGTGGTTAAATTAGTATTTTACGAAGAGTCTGTGGAATGCTGTATATGGACAATCGTGGTTGAACTAGTATTCAACTGGGTATTGCAATACTGTAATAGGTGCAATACTTTGGTTAAATTTGATATTACAGATTGTGTAAGATTGTGATTTGTGGGAGTTTGTAACATGTCAATGTCATGTGTTTCATCGTGTTATCCTTTGTGATGTTAAGTAACGCCATGTATGAAGTATGAATGTATGAAGTGTCACTGACACAGAGTTTACACACAATAAAATACCTAAATTTACCTGCTGCCTCTTTGTTCTCCAGGATCATCATTCATCAGCTGAAATCTCAGCTTATTTGGCAAATGGTCTACAACCACCACGCGTCCTCCATCTCTCCCACACTCACAGCCCACCACCCTTTGTCATCATCCTGGCATGCCTGCTCCCTCTGCATCTCACTCATCCTCATTCCCAATTAGAATTATGATAAAAGAAACCTTTTACCACCAAAACTCACCTGTCGTCTGTGTCCTGCTGTTGGGTCTCACTTGTGGTCTTAACACAAAGTCATTTATCCAGCAAACCCACAGATCATTCAGAAGATTAAGTGCTTTTTTTCTCTTGTAAATAGGTTAGTATGAGCATTAATCCAGTTAGACTTCCCACTTCATCTTATTGCTGTTTGTTTTCCCTTTGCAAGTGTATGTTTGAGTGTGTGTGTTACCTCATGAAGGCACGTGTACTGTATGTGGTAGGGTGCCACCTTCTCCTCTCCCTCGATCTCAACACTGATCTGAAGACGAATGGCACCAGAAACCGCCGACTTGTCTGTTCTCTTTTCTGTAAATGGGGAAACAAACACACACACATGCACGCACACGCCATTACTCTGAAGTGATAAACCTCTCAGACTTGAACATAATTTGAACCTCAAATCTAAGATGACAACTAAAACACTGAATACTCCAAATGCAATTTACCAATACATTCATCTACCTCACACTCACAATACACACATCTACCTCACAAACACAGACACATCTCCCATATGCCTACATACCCAGGTTGTACCAGACATCCATCTCTCCGCTCAGAGTTCGGACCTCAATGATGCTCTGACCCAGGAAGTCATCAGACTCCCTCTTCAGACGCTGCTTCACTCGGGATTTGATGTCATCATCTTCATCCCAAACCCGTAGCTTGATACGGTCTGATGAGTTGTGACACTCGCTATGGGACAGGGGAGATTGCGGCATTGTTTTAACAATTGTGGAAGTTAAGGCATGCATTCCTGAAGCAAATCAAAATTATTATTATTGTATTCATCATTACTATTCTGTGGTAATGCCTTGTTAGTGCTGAGTTGTTTATTTGCAATGGAAAATGTTTAGTCTTGGCTGAATGTGAATGTGTGCTGAATGTTTATACAATATTTCAATAGCTATATTTCAATGTAAAGTTTAAAATATACAGTATATATATATATATATGTTTTTTTCCCTTTTTTCTTTTTCTTTAATAAATGTTCTACCTAGTTTTGACCAGGCTTAGATGGGCTTGAATTGGCGTTCACAAATTCACTGATGTACTGTATATATTCCTTATACTACTAATGTTATTTAAAGTGCTAAAATAAATTACAAGGTGACAGTGGGGTTTTAAAAACTGCCATTTCAAAACTGTAATATATTTATACATTATATATATTTACTGTATTATATTTATTTACAAACTATAGCTTTGCATTTAAAATTTTATGTAAAAAACATTATTTCATTAAATATGATACATGGTTAGAGATTAAAATTGGCCTCAATTTGACTATTGCAAAGGTCTGAGTTAATCAATGTGTTATTATAATGTAATAATATATGAAATGAAAACCAATGGAGGTACTTAGTTGTATATATATATATAAATATAACATATATGGTACATGAATAATCATATAACATTCCAATCATCAATCAAGCATCCAATCAGCATGATTACTTTTAATCCTTCACATTCAGGTGATTCTATTGATGCATTTGAACACAGGAATTACACTGATAATGATTGATAATGATTCATTGCATTGAGGCATTTTGATTACATGCATTAATAAACATCAATATGATAAGGTAACAGGAGGGAAAAGGAGATGTCTGTACACACAGACACACACTCACACCATAATTGATATCAGTCCATATGTTTACCATGGGAAACTACCCTCCAGCAGTGCAAAGTGACTGTGACAGTAACACTGTTTTTGCAGACTTATGAGAGGTCAAGCTGAGCTTTACAACCAAGAGGACGTTAAGAGGCTGAACTTACAAGCTGAACTTTTCCTCCCAGACTGGATTCAGGTTGCCGTAGATGGTCTTTGTTCTCTTCTTGGTCTTCCCAACTTGGATTGTGACATACGGGTCACTGGACCCTGTCCTGTCTTTGGCCTGGAGACCCTGCGCACTGACGACTGTTAACACAAACAAACACAAACACACCAAACAGAGGGAATGACTATGAAAATTACATAAGAACAACAAACACCTACTCATAACCCTCATCTTTATGTCTCATTCACACACACACACACACACACACACACCCACCAAAACAAAACCCACACAGTTGTACAAAACCTCAGAACACTATAATCACAACTGACGGGCAGATGTTGAGTAACAGCATTTATCACCGAACAACTGTTATCGCCAAATGATCTGTGGTTCTGTGCAAAAAGTATAGTCAAAGAAGTCTTTTAAAAAGATTTCATGGAACAAAAACACCACAACACTGTCACCACAGACAGAGCGTTAGGTTCGCGTGCAACCAGCAAGCTTCCATTATAAATGCCGACATCTACAACTTTTGCATTTTGTACCACTCTCTTAAGATATCAAAGCAACAAATTAAATAAGAGACACAGATAATTTGTTTGGCTTAAACAGCACCAACCCTATCAAAGTGTTTGTCTTGAGGACCTTCTGCCCGGCTTTACTTGTATCTAAGATACAGGTAAATGTTCAGATAGATGGAGATTAAGATATTTCTGTCATGCAGATGAAAGGTCAACAGATACCCAGGAGGTTATTTAACTGAAGGAAGGTTGATGAGTGTATTAAGGTGTATGTCTGCCACCAGTGTTGTCCTTTAAAGCAACACAAGGTGGCTGATTTATACCAAGAAGAGTACAGGGAAGCTTACTAATCCGTCAAAAATAAAAGTACCAGTCTACATCCATTATTTTCTCAATTTCCATGCTGTAGTGCTTAAAAGAACAGTTAATAATTCTTGGAAAATGCACTGATTCATCTTCTAGTGAAGAGTTATACAAGCAGCTATAGGTGTATAAAGCTATGGACGGTTAGCTTAGCTTAGCACAAAGACTGGGAACTGGGGAACAGTTTGCCTGGTTCTTTCCAATGGTAACAAAATGTCCCTCCCAGCACATGTGAGTGATCCATTTGATCTGTGCTGAAGTGAAATTTGAATTTGAATTAGATGAAATATTCCCTGGTGAAATCAATATAGTCTTCAAAGGGCTCTCTATAGAGGGCTGTCCTGTCAGTCTGCCATTAGGTTCAATCACAACTTGGCTTACATGCTAAACTGAGTTTGAGTGTCCGTGTGCATGAAATAAAAGTGTAATGAAAAAGTAATGTGATGATTTAATGATTTATACATACATTTAAATGAATGCTTGTCGTCTTTTCTCCTCTATGTTTAAGGGGACAGCATTGGCTATAGCTACACACAAACATGATATTTGAACATCGAGGTTTTTATCTCATTAATTACCAAATAGAAAGTGGTTACTAGAAACAACATTGGTGGAGAAACAACTTATCTGTGTTTTGTTAATAGTTGCAGCTTTTAGCTATGATGGTAATTCGGAATCTAACCTGACATATCTGAGAAAAAGCCTCTTTCACATTGTTCCTTGAAAACCACTAGGATAACCTCACAAGAATAAAACCTGCAGCTTGCCTCACTCAAGTGCTCTTAGTTGGCTGATTGGTGGGTGGTCCTGCCCTTCATATTTAAAGGATGCTGAAGGAGGAATGATCTCTCTCTTCCACACCAGAGCAGCTGCTGTTTAGCTTAAGAGTTTTTTTTCTTTTTAGTTCAGCCAATGAGAGTTGGAGGAGGTTATGTGATCATGTGTTTGTTTGTTTCTCCACAAGATATCTCGAAAAGCTGTCAATGGATTTTGATGAAATGTTGTGTTGGGGTGGATCTTGGGCTAAGGAAGAGTTGGTTAAAGTTTGAGGTGGATTTCGGTATGAATGCAGATCCTGGATCACTTTTTTAACCCTTTGTAAACATTTCAAGATGGGGACTTTTTAAAATATTTTGTTAATATCATGAAAAATAATAATAGGGATGACATTTCATAATGTTTCACCACTTTGCGCAATTGGATCCAGATCCAGATCTGGGAGATTAACATAGATATTTGGTGGGTGGGGTATTGAGTAACAGAACACTAATGGAGAGGGGTAAAGACATGCCAGTGTCACCAATATGTAGCTGAGATAATGCAGAATTGTGTACCTGTGGAAGGTAAGTTATCCAGATGAAAAAAAAAAAAAATTTAGTCTGCCATTAGGGAAAATCTTTTATTCTTTTTTTATTGATAATGATAAACAAATGAGTCCACACATTTGGAACGAGGCTGATCTGAATAAAGCAATTTCATCATGGCAACGTCACCATAGTGTGTGTTGTGCATTGGGTGCAATGATAGAACAACACTCATCCGCATGCCCATTCCTTCAGAAGGCTGAAAACTTAGATACATGTGTTTATTGTGTAAATGAATGTATTTTAATGTGAATATATCTTTTTAACTGTATGATTTTTTTCAAGTCATTGGTGATACACCTGATAAACAACTGTTGCAGGTTTGTTTTGACAAAGTCTGGAAACTATTTTCCAATTATTGTTTATTTGTTTTGCATTGGCAAAGGTGTGTACTCTCTGAGTGCTTCCTAGTCTTATTTATTTATTTTTTTTAATCTTCTTTTGAGGGTGGAGGTCAGGGTGCTTTGTTTGTTGGTTTAAAGTATCCACTTTTTGATATGGGTTAGGGAGGATGCTCTGGGTTGTTGGGCCCATTACCCAGACTTCCCCCGCCCTTTTGTTTCTTTTGGCCATAGGTCCTCTGACTCTGGTAGTTTTAGTGAAAAAAATCCGAAAGTTATTTTGAGATATAGACTGGTTTTCGGGTCTGGCGTCCTCTGTGTATCTTGCTCGTCACAAGATAGAGCTGACTTACTGTTTATTGTGGCCATAAAAAATACATTCTGTCTTGTGCCATTTCAATCATGCCATGGCAATTCTGGAATAGCTAAGAAAAGGGACAGTCCAACAGATGGAAGTACCGCAACACTCATTGATGCCAACTGCCATAAAATAGAACAGAAATAAACAATTAAGTGATTAAAAATGATTAGTTAAAAGGAACATTAAAAAAGATGCTGAACTGATGCTGTGCACTTTTATGTGAAAGTGTCTTTCTACAGGCAGATGGATGTTATTACTTTCATTCACCACACAATCATAGCGATATTTTTGCTGAAATGGTCACTAGGTCTTGAGCTGGGAAAATAGCAGCTTGACCTCTGTTCCCATTCATTCACACATGACCCTATGTTCCTGAACATCTCATGGAAAGACTGCATGTGTAAAAGGGGCTTAGGTGATGGAGATTAGCACCTGACTATGAATGAATTCAACAATGCCGAAACTGAATGGCCATCGCTTTAATGGAGCTCATCGCCGGTGATTGGAAAGACAAGGTGTGATGGCTGCCATGGCAACACTGCTGCCACTATATGGTGTGATGTGTCTGGTTGCCTTGATACCGGAGGCATTCCGTGTGATGTTTGGCAAAGGGAGAAGAAGTGGAGGAGGTGGGGAGGCATGTCAATTCAAATTAGTGAAGGCTGCAGATAAACGTTCAGTTTATCTGAGCTGTTTCTCCACATTTCAGACTGTGAGATAAGAGATGAGACTCGTGAATGTGGGCTAGTTTCTCTTTTCAGGTATCCGTCGGGGAGAACTTCACATGCTCTAGTTTAGTGAGACTCTGCTTCACATTCACACTGCTGCGAGTTTTCACATCCATCTGTGCCGTCCTCTTCAGGTTTCTTGAGGCACAGAGACTAAAACAGTTGATGAGTTTTACCATCCTGCTTTCCGACACCTTCCCGGGATTTGAATGTTTAAAAAACAGCTTTTGTAACGTTCTACCACTGTTACTTTATCTTTAAACGTGTCTCTGTTTTAACACCTGCTTCATCATTAAGAATTCATGAACGTTTTTTTAAGCATTTAACAAGAACTTGATTTGTTATACTTATTGAATAGAATATTTTAAACAAATAAAAAAGAACTGATCAGCAGGCTTAGAAAAGTTTACTCCTCATATTGACTTAACACAGATATATGTGTTATGAGTCCTATGCACACAAACAGTATAATCAGTATCCTGTTGCTACGCTTGTGCAAGCCCAGAGGACAATGTTAAGATCAAGTAGGTGCATGAGTAATGATGGAGTGACTTGAGAAGAGAGTGTGATGTAAGTGAAGTGAAATGAATGTAAAGACAGGTTGAATAGGCTTCTCTTGTCTCTCACTGTGTGTCATGTTTTCCAGTCAGTTTTCATATCATCACACTTGTTGGCCTTTGTCTGTTAGGGAATGTCAGGGTTTTATTTCTCTTTAAAGGTTTCCTAGTTTGTTAGTTTCTCCACTGTTTTGTGTGTCTTTAAATAGCTAAAAGAGTAAAGGAAGAAGACATATTCAAAATGATAGGAGAAAAATGAGATCAAAAGGGACTTTGTATGGACAACTAAAGAACGTACAGTGTTAAGCTCAGTGTTTCCCCTACCATTAATTTGGAGGAGCAGCCGGACCGCCCCCAACAGAGTTTTATATACGTGTGTGTATATATATATATATATATATATACACACACGTATATAAAACTATATATATATATATGTGTGTGTGTGTGTGTGTGTGTGTGTGTGTGAAATTCATCCCCCCAGCGCCAACCAGTTTGCCCACCTCCCCTAACCAATAAACCTAGAGGAAACACTGCAAGTTATTGCAGTACATTCAAGCCTGCTGTCATCTACAAACACTCCAGTGCAAAACTAATTGAATAGAACAATGTCTAAAAGTTAAAAGTTCCCTGTGCAGTATTAACATAGCCATTTTAAATTAAAAAAAATCACAGAACATACTGTTGATGGTGATCTTAGCCGACCACTTGGAGGTGCCATCCAGGACGCTCTGCTTGATGCTCTTCATGTGCTGGACGTGGATCATCTTGGTGATGTTGAAGAGCTTCTGGATTTCCTCAAAGATCTCCGGCTTGTTCCTCTCACGGATCTTCATCCTGTCCTTCATAGCCATGATGATGTGCTGCGTCCGGTCCTCCGCCCCAGTTTTGGAGCTCTTCTCGGCTGCTCCTGAAGCAGGAAAGGTGGGGGGAAACAGAAGGGGGAAAAAAAGACTTTAAATGGCATGTTCAAATATATACCTGCTTCTCATGACTAATACCAATAAGATGACTAATAATTTTACTTTTTTCATTTTAAAAAGAGATTTATAGTCTGCAGTTTCTGCACAACTGAGGGTAAGAAAGGCTAGGATTTAGTGAGCAAGCATGAATGATTTACTATCGCATAGCATTAACAAGATTTGCTTTATTAACACCTTCTGAACCCTTGTGTAAGATGTATTATTAAATGTAATCATGTTGTCTTCCTCTATTAAAAATGCTCACACCAACAACATGTGTGGCTCTCTAGTCTACACTGCACTGTTCTACCCAGGTGCAGCAATTTGACGTCATGAGCATGAGAACAGTGTGTTGTGATTACGCTTCTTTTTCTGTGCTTATTGGCAGATGGTGAACCTAAATTAAATCAAAGGTGCACACCACCACTTCCCGTATTGATCACCTAATGTGATGATGCTGCACAATTTGCCTTCATAGTATTGACTCTTTTTTGTGTTTTTTTCTATAATTTCCCATTTTCGGGCTGATAATTTTTCATCCTTTTTCATCCCTTGTTCATATCATAGTAAATGATAGACCTACATTTTTTTCTTTTCATTCATCATGGTTTGTATACCTATCAGGTTTCCCGGCATAACCCTTCATCCCTGCTCATAGCCATTCCACAATTAAACCAGTCTACTTTACTGAGCGATGTCTGCTTCACCAAATGTATTCTTACAACATTTTTGCGCCGGCACTTAGTCCTTATCAAAGCTCCACTCAGTTCTTGGAAGCTCTCACGTGTAGATTGAAAGGTGGGTGCAAAACAGCATTGCATTCAAAAGCTAACGTCTGATAAGGGAAGTGAATCTTACTATCACTGGCATTTTTAGCAGCTCACTTGTTCAAAGGAGTACTTAAATAGAAGTACATTTGCAGTAAAGAATTGAGGTTGAGAATTGTGTTTTCCGGGGTTCTACAAGGTAGTTTTCTAACTTTACTCACTCTGCAGGCAGTCAGCGTTCAGCAACTCTTGGCATTTCTCATGCACTTTGACCCCACACTCTGCACAGCGCATACCCTGCCGGGCAATGCCCCACAGCAGACCCTCGCACTCGTAGCAGTAGGTAGGCGTGGTGGCCGTCCACACCTCGAAATTGTGTGGCGTGGTGCAGGAGATGGGGTATATTAGAGCCTGCAGGGTCTTCTTGTAAACATGGTTTTTCTGTTGGAACAAAAAGAGACAGAAAGATGGGTAGAGGAGGGGTGAGAAAGAGGTTGAGGCTATGAGAAAAGACGTAGCATAAGAACTAAGGCATGAGGGAGTTATACAAGGAAATCAGAGGTGTGGGATTAAGTGTGAATAAGGCAAGGCAAAGTTCAATAAGGTGAACCACACAAATACAACAAGGCACAGAGAAACGGTTGGCAGTGGGAAAAGTGAGATCGATGGAACAAAATGCAAAACCAAGAATTAAATAACAGCAATAGTTTTGGTCCTGGATCATTGTGATTCGATGGAACATTGAGTTCATGGAGAAGGGTTATTTCATGGCAGCTACTCTTTCTTATTGTAAAGAAATGTGGTTGTGTATGACGGCGCTAATTTGTGCTTATATTATTCTTGGCTTCCTTACTGATTAACTAAATTCTGCTGTTGTCCAGTGTAGGAGGAGAGTGGGAGGAGGTGAATACATCTCCACAGGATGAGAGGATACCTTGACCAGAAGCCCAGCTTGATTTGGTAAACAGAATTTGTATAGGGCGGTATGTGAGTCATTATTGTCACACTTATTATTATTATTATTATTATTATTATTAATAATAAATTGACATATAGTGATTTTAATGGTAAGAATAATAATTGCTCTATAAGAAAAATCTTTCTTTTGTGCCTTTATAGTTGTTGTCTTTACTTTCTGTCATATCTGCCTTTAGTTTCATTCAATCTTGTTCTAACTTCTTTTAGCATTATTGATCCAACCACTGATGCTTCAATTACTTGTGCTTTTTAACTCTATTGTCTGTCCTATGCTTTTACCTGATGTTATTACCTCTGATTTACTTCCAAGTCATTGCAAACCATCCTTACTCATCCTGATTTTAAAAAATCCTTAATATATACTTTTATAAAATTTCCTCTATGGCTTCTGCCGTCGTTATTGTCAGTATTATTATGACTAAATACACGAATGAGTGGATGACTAAAAAGTTTTGCTTTAACTTCATAGAGTTTCACATTTTTCACAGGTTGACAAATTGAGAATATCTTATATTTTCTGTGTCTGTGTCTATGAGCGAGCAGAAATGTTGCATATTTCAGAACAGATGCTACTTTCATCTACAAGCATAGTCTACTAATGGATAACACTCTGCATTTACATCTTGATACTTTACAGCGTACTCTAAATGAAAATAATAAATAAATAATAATAAAAATAAATAATAATAACTGTTTATAAATAATAAACATTATAATCTAAAAGACCAGAAATATAATTTCTTTTCATTCTAATATACAATCAAATACACAGGTCTTGTAATACCACAGCCAGACTAACCTACATGCATGGCACAAAACAATTTGTCCAATGTGAATATATATATGCACTGAAAATAAAATACAGTATATCAAAAGAATTATGAAAAAGTATTAAACCTACATTTGAGGCAGAGACAGGGACCATTGGTAAGACAATACATCAAAACTGAATATTAATTTACAAACTGTGTTGTTTGGAGTGTTTTTAAAAAAAAAACATAATATGAAACGATATTGGTGTTTTGGTTTCTCTGGTTACTCATTCTACCATATGCATGTGGTAATCGTTAACGTCTTCAAACCCCAAACAGAAGTCCAGTTGCTTCAGATTCAACCTTGCAGGATTACCATGACCTGGATGAATGAGAACCTACACCAAAGGTAGTCCATGTTCATTTTGTTTGACTAGAATTTAAGCTATAAACTAAGAAGTCATAACCCAGTGAGCTGTAAATGATTCAAAAGAATGCTCTTGATTTTTTCATGTTGTAGAATTCTCAGGATACACATTTAGTGTAATTACACATTATAATTTATTTATTTATTTATTTTTTGACAGCCACTTAGTTCTCTACTGTATTATTTTCTGCTGCATTCAACATTACCTCACCTACTTTATTCACTTGAATAATCAATGTTTCACCTGATATAAAACGATCACCATCATCGGCTTAACACATCAAAGCAGGCTGAAAAGAAACTACGATAGACAATAATGGAACCCCATCCAGTTAGTGACACGTTGTGGCTTTTACACCCCCTTTAAATGCTACTTCAAGTTGACCAAGCAACATTCAGAGCCTCCAAAATATTGGATCTACACTAAACTACATCATACTGACCAAATGATTACACTGGCTTTGTACAAATCACAGCTTAAGTTTGTGTATGTGGGTGTGTGCATGTGTGTGTGTGTGTGTGTGTGTGTGTGTGTGTGTTGTGTGTGTGTACGTGTGTGGCATAAGTATTTGGCCACTCACAAGTTCTTCGTCTTTCAGGGAGGTCCGTGTGGCCAGTGTGTGGGCAAGTCCAGCTTTCCTGGACTGTATCATAGACTGAAAACAGAGAGATACCAGCATCAGTCATAAACAGCCACAGAGAAAAAAAAAGGTGAAAGAAAAAAGAAAAAAGAAAAAAGAAAAAAGGACATCAGTTCTCAGTGTGATGTTAGGCTCTGTCAACTTTGAAGGTTGTGGAAACCTCGCTCTTTGAACACACACTTTTGGAAACACATCACACACCTCTCTTTAACTCCTGCCTGGAGGAAGAACTTTCAAACATATTTGATTTACTACATCTGTGAGGGTATGTATGCGAGGGTTTCTTTCTGGCACATTTGTGAGTTTAATGTATTGCAACCAAGTGAAACCAAGTTTTGTTGCCCTGTTACAAATCTGGATACTTCAATATACATTGTAGTTCATAAACATTTTGATATTAAAGACTGACTAAAGATGTTATGGAGCAGCTCGACATTTTGGGTTAAGATGAGAAGAACAGAGAGGCTCTGCTTGTTGTGGCCTTACATTTAATGTATTAATATGAGAGTCATATCAATACACCCACCTAAATCTACATCATAAAGTGAATAACCATATTTCCCTAAATGTCAAACTGTTTGTTTAAGAAAAGTTTTCCTTTAAGCAATTTATTTTGTATTGTGCTCTACAGTGTTTTGTTTAATAAGTGTGTCAGTTTCGATGTGCCTTGACAGGATGGTTTGTACAGCCTTTTTTTTCATCTCCTCCATAAACAAAACACTGAGGATCAAAAACAGTTTACTTCCCACAGCAGTGCTTTAAACTCTGACACACCTGAGAAATGTCCTTGAAATAGATGCATGACTTTTTTTTCACTCGGTGGCCCTGCTCACAGCATCTCACTGACACATGCTGTCAGTTTTCATGAAGGCAAACTAATTACTGCTATTTATTTGCTACAGCAGCCTGTGATTCATTAGCGTGTCTTTATTTGAAGAGGCAGTATTTGAATTAAGTTCAAAGTTGTTTTTATGTTGGTCTATTATTTTATTTAGCTTTCTTTGTCTGACATTATACGAAGGGAGGACTTCAAGTCACATACAACTTTGATAATGTCAAGAATAACACAATAGAGCACTTGTTTGCATAGTGATTATTTCTGCAGGCATAGCAAAAGCGTAGGAGTCCAAGTGATCACTGTACAGCGCATCATGGTTGTTAACAGGGCCACAAAGATTAGTGTTCAATCTCTCTAGCAATGACTCACCAGGAAAATACTGTTTTCATCCTATTTATATTACATTTTAATATCTCAACAGTGAGCTTTCTGACAATTACAAGAGCACAGAAGAAGACACGATGTCATGTGGCAAGAAAAGAAGTTAAGGTACATTGGCTGGAGTGTGCCCTTAAAATCTGCTCCTGCTTTTCTGGAACAATGCGAACAAAGCCCTGCAGTGTGGAGGCAGCCAGCATGGACTGGACACAATGCTTTGGTGAATTTTGAATTAGGGAATCATAAATCACTTGAGGTGAAAAGAATGACTAAATACTCAGGTTTGCAGAAGTATCACATTTCTAAATTCATACACTGACCAACCTAGTGTGAAGAACCATGATATCAAGTTAGAAAATGCAGCAAACTTTGTTTAGTGATGTTCGTACCTTCTCTGCTTAAATTTTGAGTTATGAGTGGATTTTTGCATCCACACAATTGCAATACAAAAAACACATTTATGAATTTTCTTTACTTGTAGATAATAGCTTTGTAACACATTATCTGTGCAGAGATTTTTATGGTATTTTGAATGAGCTAAAAGGTTACATAGTGGTCAGAATGGCAACATTTGTTGTATGTCTCTCAGTTTCCTGTCTGCCTCTTCCTTCACTGTCAGCATCATCATCATCATCACTGTCCAATAGAGGCAAAACAATCTCCAAAAAATATTTCAGTCTCATTTGCACAATATTGTATTTGTTCATTTCTCTTCTGTTTGTTTTTGTTTGTGTACGCCGATGTACTAAATGAAGATACACTAGATTGCCACAGTTCTAACCACTTAAATATGTCTCAGCCTCCCTGCAGTACGTCAAAGTAAACAAAAGACTAAATGGAGAATTTACACAATTTACCACAACATTTATTAGCATTTGTTTGTTTACTAGGACAGATGTGTTATTTATTTGTTGACTTGATGAATCACAGCAAAATAAACTTGTTTATCAAGGAACTTGTGGCTAAAAAATAATTAGAGAAAAAGCTTCTCGCTCTGAGTGCATCAATCAGCTGAGCGATAGCAGAAAGCATTCGCAACAAGGAATTGATTTTTCTTGTTTGTCAGAAGGTTTCGAAATACAGTGGAACAATGACTGATTATTTGTATCAGGGTGTGCTTGTGCATCCACATACCGATGTTCTGTAAGAGTACATAAGAGAACTTCACAGAGAGAAGAATACAATGATTTGCAACAGTGAGGCACATTTGAAAGAAGCCTATCAAACAAAAAACACAACAGCTGAAAACTCAGTCCACAACTCACCATAGCCTGAGAGCCGACGAAGGAAGGGAGACAACATGAGAACAAGAAAAAAGCATAGGTTAGATACAAACAGTCAGCTTCCCTCTGAGGGAGTCAGCAGCTTTCAATTTTCCAGCTATTTGATGCTTGCAAAAATGATTATTATCATGCAACTGGTGCTACCATCTATCTTCATGCATTCATCCTGCATATTATCTTATTGTAACATTTAAAACTCTGGTGTCACTCAGGAAGCTCATTAACATGACTTTTCTCTGCAGCCTCCAATGCTGAAGCAAACGCTAACAGGCCATTACAGCCTGCTCCATCAAAAAACAAAGGTGGCAAAGTTGCAAAGAGAATGAAAAATTAACTGGGTACACACAGGCATAGTTTTCTGTCTGTCACATGAGACAGCTTTTTTGTGATGACAGCTTAGTTTTGTTGTAGTACAGTAGCACCTAGGCAAAGGTCCAAAGAGCGGCAGGCATTGTCAATTTTTGTAATGCATTCTGTAACCTTTTCTTTTCCCCACCCTTGCTGTATTTCAGGACCTACCGGTTTACAAATGAAGCCCTATTAATAAATACATGTCAAAGATAATAAGGACAGCTTGTGCTGTAAAATATTTTTTAAAGATTATATTATGTACAAAGACGACTAGAGGTAGTATTATATTTCCAAGCAGCTGTGGGTCTCTGAACCAAAGAATATAATTTGTTTGAGAGTGGTGGGTGTGTAAAAAATACACATGCAGGTTTTAAATTGGATTATAGAAACTGAGCATATTCTTTTATCCCACTTGCCAAAGAAAGTGGTGAAGCATTGTGTCAGTGTCTTCTGGCAGCACTACACCTAATATTTACATTTCCCTTCCTGAATAAGGCCCTAGAAAAAAAACTGGGGCAAAACTACCGAACAGATTTCTATGAAACTTCTATGGGCCAGAAGATTAAATTTACAGTGTGGATCTGGATAAAGGGGCAGGATTTTTCAGAATCATTGAAAAATGCATAGATCTTGATGAAACAAATTCCCTCACCAAAACCAAGAGGAGAAATGTGGACATTGTCTTTGATTACAAACTTAACTGATCAACAGGTGAAGTCAGTTGTTAAATCATACTTTCTGCAACTTAACATTTTCATCCACTAAGAATCTGGAAACTGTCATCCGTACTTTCATCATATCACTCTCTTAAGGCAGTTATCATGATGGTGATATATTTTATTTAATATTAAATGGTTGACAATTAGGTCTAATATTCAGATGTTTGTTAAGTGTAGAACATAATCCATAATGCTTCTCTGCTGTGAGCAAGTGAACAGAGCTTCAAGATCTGCTTCAAGTGAAGAATGTAGCGTCCTTGCTTTTTCTTAGAAAGCCATTAAAGACTGGAATAAACTCCTGGACAATCTAAGAAATCTTGCACAGATTTTGTGAGTGTGTTTGTGTGTGCGAGTATTTGCCTGATTGGATATTGATGGGTTGTTGGTCCGTTTATGATGGAGATGATAGGTTTCGCCCTGTAATTTTCGGCTACCTCTCATCTGCTCAGGGTCTACAGATGAAAATTATCTAGTAGCTAAATCTGGTGCAAAGCATCTTTTCTCATCCTTGAGAATAATGTATTAGTGCATATGATACGTGATGCAACTCACTCTATTCCTGTCTTGCAACCTAGCCAAACCTCAACTTCTGCAGCAAAACTAATCAAAAAATCTAACCAGTCCATAATACGCCAATTTTAGTATCTCTATTCTGGTTAAGATAAGATAAGATAAGATAAGATATCCCTTTATTAGTCCCACAGTGGGGAAATTTACAATATTGCAGCAGCACAGTGTACAAAAAACACAGCAGGAGGAGGGGAAATAATGTTTAAAAAAAAATACAATACAATAAAGGAGGGGGGTAAAGTGAGGTTACCAATACACTTTAAAATTAAAGTTTTAATGATTACTTGCAAAGCATGTTTGGGGTTGGCCCCTGATTTATTAACCCCTTAGGAGCCTGACTGAAGCCTGAGATCCTCTGCCAGAAGTCTGTTCATAATTCCCAGATGGAGTCTTTACCGGAGATGGTTGGGGGCAGATTAGCCATAATTGAAGACACAATGAAGAGGAAAAAATGTCGCAATGTATTTAATGGCCTCACAGACCACTACCGAGTACATTGTTACCTTCGCATTTTGCCAATTTTGATTTACTAGATACTACGGTTTTCATTCTGCACAAAGAATCTTCATAGATAAATCTACAACCTGTTGTTACATAGAATAAAGCTTTTAAATCTGATTCTAAAATGATCTTCAAGGTTTCATTTTAGCATACTCAATACTAATATAACCTCAGTTGTACTCATTTTTTTCTTACCTTCACTCTATAGATAGAAAAAAAAGGACTGTTTAATTTAAATTGTGAGTTAAAGTCAAGGTTCAGTGAAAGTCAAAATCAAAATGTCAGGAGGCAGATATTGAATGATGGGTACTCACCAGCTCACTAACAAGGGGAATGGGCCTCCTCTTGCGGAGGTCTGGCATGCTGTCAATGCCAAATGGTGTGTTTCCCCTGTACAAACAAAAATCACTCAAATGCACTGATCAATATTTAAATAAGGAGAATCAAAGTGTAAACATTGCACCATAAAACTTATTCTATTTTACAAGCACATATACCCAAGAAAGTATTTACTAACCCTGGCTGGGCCCATGGGTGCTTGCTGGGGTCGCCATCTTGATCTCGGTTCTGAAATGGAATGTCAAAGGTCACAGATTTAACCATTTGAAGGCTGAGGTTTTATTGATTTCATGACACTAGAGCATGCATGTGCAAAGGATAACAGAAACAACAAAGGAGAAGAAGGAACAAGAGAGAGGCACAGGGACTGAACTAGATTGGTTGAGTTTCAATATTGTATGCCATAGAGAACAATTCAATAAATCATATTGTCCCCCTGTATACAGTATATGAGCATCATAAATCTGGTTTCACCTTGTAAAGTAAACACCTAACAAACTGCCCATGCGTCCAGTAAATGAACACTGAATATTGACTTGGGCTCCCTGACAGTGTGTTTTTTTTAGTGTGACGGCCAGTAAAGAAAATACAAAATTACATGCAAACATGGTAGTCTGACAGACTCGACATCAATATTATTTTTCATCAATATTGTGTTCAAATCAATACTGACGTGTTCATGGCATTCTTATATTTATGACAGAAACAAGAGATGTTCTTAACGGAGCATAGATGCATTGAAGCTGACATAATAAAGCCTAAAGTTATTTCATTATCATATTCCATAAACTGACAGAAAGCAATAAAAATATAATAAAAACACTCACATACCCAGACATGAGAGATTTTCTGAATAATATACGGAAAAATGTACGTAAAGGACAAATTTATTTAGGATGTCATGTTAACAGTGCCAATGGTAGAGAAACCACAAAAAGGTAACCTGATCTCCATCCTGACTTCCATCTGTAAAACATCATAAGAGGAAAGAAGAAACAGACAAGAGAGACGGTCATTGATTA
The DNA here is from genome assembly GCA_037577475.1 of Chaunax sp. Z400. Taxonomy (NCBI): domain Eukaryota; kingdom Metazoa; phylum Chordata; class Actinopteri; order Lophiiformes; family Chaunacidae; genus Chaunax; species Chaunax sp. Z400. Next base: position 19,986,027 of record CM075187.1, on the reverse strand, counting down.
TTTTGACTCATCATTTGAAAGACCAAGACACACCCTGGATTAGTAACGTTGCTGTAAATGCCTGAATAACGTTAATAGCAGCGCCGCCACAGAGTTTTCAAGTTTAAGGAGGTCTGAAGCCATAAAGGTGTCATTGACATATAATTTATTACAAAAATGACTCCTTCCCTTCTCCTTCCTCTTTAAAGTCAGGCATGCTTTCCGAGGAGAAAATTAATTATTTCTAATTCAGCAAATGGCTACTGCTGACGCCTCGGAGAAGATTACGAAACTCATGAATGGCAGGTTGATACATTGCTCTCAAAGAAGTAGAAAATTATAGTATCAGCAGAGATATAGTAACGTTCTTTATATAGTAAATATCCAAGGGGCCATTTGGTACAGGGGCTTATTTATAACTACTCGGTGAACTAAAAGAGGATCCTAGCAGTTATCCTTTTATCTTTGTGCACATTGCACTGAAACCACAACACATCAAAGATTTTTGTCAACCAGTAATTTGGAGGACAAAATGTGTGGTGGAAAAAGATTTTGAACAAACAAGGTCAATAACTGAATGATCTATAAAAGTTAGATGCCATCTGTTACTTTCAACATAAAATCAGCAAATGAAATTCAAATAACAAATAAAAACTAATAAAAATACGCCTTTTACGATGAGGGCTATTTAAAGCATAAAAAGTGGGAATAACTCAAAGAAAAAATGAAAACAAGAAACATCTATGATTCAGAATTAATGAATGAGTCACTTACTGAAATAAAACAAGGAAAATGCACATAATGAAACAAAGTTCATCCTAATTTTCCTAATTTAAATCCAACAGTGACTACCTGGTTCAAAGTCATCCTGAGAGAGGGTGGACATGGTCACACTGGCCAGGTTGCGCCTGGTCTCCCTCTTCTCTCGTAAAATCTGCTGGAAGGTCCTCAGGCACTTTAGCCTGCGTTCATCCATCTGGTTTATCTCTGCAGTAGGATCCTCTGCATCTCCTTCTGCTTTGCCGACTGGTGGCACAATGTCTGCGGTGAGTTGGTTTGGCACCTCATTTTCTCCTTGTTCCTCCAGTGCTGCAGGTTCATCCACCGAGAGGGAGCCTGAGAGGGATTCTACAGTGGTGCATTGCGAAATCTGACCTTTAATGGTCAGATCTGCAGGACCACCTGTAGGACCTTCTGTTGGGTCTTTTGCAGGTTTTTCTTTAAGGCCATCAGGTGGAGAAAGTGTTGCAATGCCATTGGAAATTGAGCCATGCAGGCAGACAGAAACTTGTTGGGATGTTTCAGTCTGCCTTGATGCAGGAATGTTGTCCGAACAAGTGATAGACCCCAATGTAATGCTTTTGTTCACTTTTTCAAGCACAGGTTGCACAGAGAAAAGATCTAATTGGTCGAGCGTATTGTTTTTTCTCAATTCACCATGAAAATTACTATGATGCACCACATCACCTTTCAAGGTGTTGTCAGATGTGTGTTCAAACTGTGCCTCATAGCATAAAGGTTTTGGTAGCTCAGCTGTAGATATGTCAGAAGGCATTGATATTTCAAAGTCTGTTTCTTCGCCAGTATTTTGGGCTCCAGGTACCTCAAGTTTGCGCAAAGCTCCCCGCAAGGCTGAGCTGAAATCAAGTACAGCTCGGCCTATGCGTTTCACATTAAAGGCACCAGCTTGGATGTCTGCACTGCTAGAGTGAGGGAGTCGGCTTTCTAACATTTGGTTGCTGACTTCTGCCTCTTGCATGAATGACTTATCCACATCAGCTAGAGTGGTACATAAGGATGACGACTCTTCATAGCTTATATAATTTTCTTGATAACTATCAACTTGACAGTCTGTTGTGTAGCTTAAGTCATTTGACTGCACAATGTCAAATTCCTCTGTTTCTCTTTCATGCCCTTCAACTGAATGGTAACCAGAACTTTGATGATAGGAAAAACCTGCAGCACACTCATATCCTACAGTGTTTTCAGGGTTGGTATCTGTTAGAACATGAATGCCAGATTGAGTTTGAGGCCTTTTCCTCTGTGACCGCCACTCCTTCCTACTAGAAGTGCTAGCAGGTGAGTTGTAATGTTTCGCAGAGTGAACAGAGAGATGTTCTGAGCTGCCTATGGAGCACTGCCCAGATGTAGAATAGCCCCCTGCACCTCTGTAGAGATTCCAGCTACCAGCTCCTTCACAGCAAAGACGGCTCTCATCGTCATGCTCCTCAAGACTTCCGGCCCTGAGGTAGGCACTTTCCCTATAACACACAGGTTCGTCAGTGGCACTGTGTGGTGGTCCAGCATTAGTCCAGTCTTCAACCACATCATTAGCTCTTTGATGCTTCCTTCCATGACTACGTGATGGTCTCTCTTGATCTGAATCAGACTTTGAACTATGACCAGAAGACAAGGAGCTGGTGCTCGGACAGTCTTGGTTTTCAAGGTAGCCAAAGCTGAGCTTACTTTCAATGGCACCCACTGGGATATCGGAGCTATGGTCAGAGGTGTCCTCTTGTTCCTCCAGCTCCTGATGATCTTCTGATTCAGTAACAGGGGACACAGTAGACTCTCCTAACCTTGGTAACAGCAATTCTCCATGGATACTATGGCGCTCATTGACAGCTTGAGGGATAAGATTTGAATGAGACTTTGGAATTGTACTCCCTAAACTGGCATAAGCACTAGAGGGCCTTCTTTGGGTGGATTGTCCATCTTTGAACCCTGCCCCTGACCAGGTACTTGCGTGTACCCCTGACCCAGCCCTGTTGCCAGAACGAATGCCCTCAATCTCCAACAATACAGCATCCACACATGACGATACTTCCTCAACTGACCCTCGAACTGAGGTCAGGTAATCCCTGAGGTCAGATATTTCCTCCTGGATCTTGTTGATCCCCCTTAGTTCTTTAAGAATGTGCTCGATGACAGCACTTGACTCCTCCTCTTTATCTTCATCTTCATCCTGTAGCATACGTGGGAGAGTTCTGTTGAAATTGTAGTCCACACAATCACCAGTTGAATATGGTCTCTTTGGCTGAAAACAGGGAGAAGCTAAATCCCTTCCAGATGCTCCTGCAAATTTAGTACCATTCATGTCTAGGCCTACTGGACTATAGCGCGGGGGTGGTTGCATCTCCTCAGGAGCTGCCCTAATATCACTCTCAAAGGAGATTCGTTTCAGATTTGCTGGGGAACGGTGGCTTTTACGCTGCAAAGTGCAGGGTATTCTTATGCATCCTTCTCTGTTCAGCTCCACCTCTCCTACACAGGGTGGGCCCGGTGGTACTCCATGTCCTTTGCCGTTTGACACTTTTGAAGAGGAGGCTTCAGTCCTGGTGCTAACCTTTGGGTATACACTTCTATGCTCCTTTCTACCCTCCTGTGTTTTCCCCTCCATCTCTTCAATACCTGTATTATAGTGGTGGGATTCTGGGACATGGTGATCTGCAGAACCTTGCAAGAGCCGATGTATTTTACCCCGGATGACTAGTGCTACCTTTGGGTTTGGAGCCCTCTTTTTGGGAGATTGGACTTTGGCCTTTGTGCCTCCTTTCGAGGCAGCACCTGCTCCATGTTGTCCATTGAAGCGATTCCTGGAGAACATATTCTCAATGGAGCCGTTTGTCCTCATCTAGGTTCCCACATTGTTGGTGGAAGTTGTGATAAAAATGTGCCCAGATAATAATAGTTCATTAATCAAGCCTGTGAAAAGCTTATTTCAGCCCAATCACTTAATGTCAGTGGTCCATAACTAAAATGGGAAGACAAAGATAAAAAACAACAACTTGTAAAAAACGACAACACTGTGACATCAAAGTCAGTTGAAAACTGGGGAAAAGAAGACATTTGAGGAGTTTGGCACTCGTTCTCACCATACTGGAATCTAAATGGTTTTAGGGTTAAATCAACCTTAAGAAAAAAAAGACAATGTCAGGATAGACTGACCAGTTCAATTGAATAGAATAACAAAATTCCCTTGCTGAACATCAACAAGATACATATTTACTGAATGAGTAAATGTGCAAATAAATAAACTGAATTCTGGATGGTTTTATTTGCTGCATAAATGCTAAATGAAAGGAGCATTCAAATAATGAGCATGAAATGCATCTTCAGGTTCAACAGGAAATGAGAGCATGTCATAGTGACACACGTTCCAGTTCATTGGAAGGCAATGCACTTCTCAGGACTTTCATCTAATGCAATAATGAAATGATTATTTTTCTGTGAATTCAAAATTGTAATTGAATACAGATGGTCAATGTTGTTACGGTGAGATGAGATGGTAACTGGCCTTCCCTAAACTAGAACCGGACATCATTCAATGTCAAGTAGATTGTTCAGCTCTCTAGCCCTCCCTCACAAAGCACACACACACACACACACACACACACACACACACACACACACACACACACACACACACACACACACACACACACACACACACACACACACACACACACACACACACACACACACACACACACACAATTGTACTTGGCAAATTAATCTGCATCTGTACAGAGACACAGACTTTGACCCCTTAACCTCACAAAATAGGCCTAATCACATTCATTGATTGCCTTATTGACCAGTTTCACAATCATTTGAACCAATGTGATGTTTAACAGGATAAATGCTAATGAGGCAAAATGAAATGTCAAAAATTACACCAGGCAGACTAGACTCATTGTAGACGTGTAGTAATAGACTGGTATACCGTCTCACAATGGACATAAAAATATGAGTTAGTTTTTACTGTCTTCAGTATGCAAGTTGAGGTCTTATATTTTTTCAGTGTGATTTATGAGTTCTTAAACTTAAATAATAAACATCCCTTTTCATGAAAACACTCTGAGCACATGGTGGTTTTTGCTTTTCCTCTTGATGAATGGTGGCGTGTAGGTGGGTCATTTTTCAGTCTAGGATAAGGATTTTATAAGTTAGTTTGAAAGCAGTGGAGACTATATGGAAGCAATGAGAACATGTTCTACACATTCTTTTACAGCTGAATAAAAGGTGGCTCTAACAGTAAATTTTCCATTAAACAAGCAATGGCACAACAAGGTATTAGCAAGGTTCTCATGGAGGAAACCAAGATTAACGGTCATTCCTCTAATGATGAAGAGCATTAACTTCAGGGAGCATTAGACACTATTATGGTAGAATATGTGAAGACAAAGATATGCAGCTTCATCTCAAACACACAGCAGAGAACCATATATACTGGAGCTACAACTTGATTTAGGAAAGCCAAATGACAGCCATCAGGTTTACAGACAGCTAGGAAAATTGTCAAAATGAGCATCACACTCTCGAAAATCTTCAGGCCTGTGGTAACACATTGCATAAAAAAGCTTTAGAATTTAATAGAAGATACATGATTTGACATTTATATCTGTTTTGACATGGGTTAAGAGAACATATACAATAGGAAGCCTAACCTAGACATGGCCATATTAGGTTTATTTCTTGAATTACCAAACAACATTTTATTTAAAAAACAGAGAAAAATACCCTTCACAGTTTGCACAAGTCCAAACTCTCGTGTCTTGCTTTGTACGACAAACAGGCCACCACTTAAAGGTATTCAACTGACTATAACACAAGAGAAAGAAAAGCAACAACTTTTCACAAATGATGGTTTACACTGTGTGTGAGTAATGCTTGATGAACCCAAAAGAAGAGAGAGACAACAGACATTTTAAGTCATTCTTTATCCCATTCTGACACTTCTATTAAAGGAAATAATGAAATGGTATTTAGAAGTGAATTTTATTTAAGGAGATCAAAAGAAGAAGTTTGGAACTCTATTGTAGACTGTCAGTGTTAGGAAGGCCACTAAAGAGGTAGCTGTGAATAGGGAAGTAGGATGGAAAATGCAATGCAGTCAAACTTTAATCAATCCCGCCTTGAGGGCAGACCAGCCACGCACATTAAGGCAGATATGCTCTGACTCAGCTTACAAAAGTTACTGCATTTTAGAAACTTTCACAATAAAATACGGAAGCTGCAAAAGAGCCCACGCAAGGCTGTCACTTACATTTCTGAATGTGTGAATAAATTAAAGGCCCTGAAAAACCTTTTTTTCAGTCCGCTTCTACGAAGTGACATGAGTGTCTATTGTCAGCCGAAGTTAAAAGCAAATGATTGTTTTACATAAGAAAAAGGTGATGCACCAATCAGACAAGCTGACAATACTGGACTGAGAATCTGACAACAATTCAGTTGTGATGATTTTATTTGGGCAGCCTCGCTTTAGGATGAAAAAAGCTCATTACTTTTTTCCATAGACAATGTTAGTGACTGTATGTTGGTACACTTCCGAGACTTGGATTGGCTCTGCTGCTTAAAACAGTTCTATCAGAAAATATCTAGTCGTTGGTCGAAGCCCGAAGACACAAGAAACAGAAGAGAAGTCAACAACGACTGATGATGAATGTTTTTATGAGGAGGAGAATCTAAATGGGAAAAAGAAAAATATTTCTGAGAAAAGCGGTTTCTCGGATTTTGGAGTTGTTACTTTATGTGAAGGCAGGTATGCTGATGTGATTTTATAAACTTCATCAATCGTGTTTGCAGGAACTTGACTGACAAACTGTTAACATATCGTTCTAGGAGAAACGTTTCTTCAACCTTTTCTGATATGGTGATGCTTTTGCGAGGAGCATCACCTTGACTGCTTCACACTGGTTTTTCTTTCTTTTTTTTTACAGGGAGCCTGGTGGAGAGCAGCTGGCTGATGGAAGGTTAGGAGGCCACATCATCCCCATCCAGCCCTGCTGATTAGAGAGCAGCAGAGATGATGATAGGAAGCTCTGGGCAGGTGCAAGAGTCTATTAAACCATGTCAGGACTCCAAGACCTCCATAAATACAATTTGTTCTTTTTGTGTAACCCATCCACTCTCAAAGTTACACTTGATAGCTCCTGTATATTATTTAGTCTAGTCATCCTGCTATTTGTTCTCCTTTATATTTTTGTAATTATTTATGTCTTCGTGTTGGCAATGCCTCCTTGTCTTTTCTCTCTGTCATTTCACATTGGACATGATCCAAGGGGAAATTCAAACTCCAGCCAAAATGTGAGATTTTCTGAGTGGCTGTTTAAGTGCCAACAAATGACAAGGACTACTTTGGAGATTTACCTCCTCTACTGTTTCTGGTGAATAATGCCGCAGCATGCTTTGGCTTCACAGCAGGGAAAAAAGAGGAGTGGGACATCAACTTGTGTACAACTTAGAAATGCTCATATTTAACTGGTTGGAAAAACCACACCCAAACCAGCAGTGGTTAAGGTGCATTTGTCCTTCTTTTCATGAGGTAATTTCAAATAAAACAGTCTAATTATATTTTCCTTAAATAGCCAGATGGAGAAATGACATCAAAACTGGTTGATTCATTCCACAAGTCATAAAATATTTACCCCCCACCCAAAAAAACAACAACAAAAAAAGACTTGGATGCATAGACAAAATTCCAGATCTGAACATAACTCATCAGAACACTATATTCCACCCTTTGGGCCTGAAACAGCACTTTCTTAGACTTGAATAAAAAAACAAAAACAAGCGTGTCTCTACTCAAGGGGAAGTACTGTTACCTTGTAGTGACCTCCATTTGATTCATAGTTTATGATTTGGAGTTTGTTGCATTAACTTGGGGTAATATAAAAATCAAATGACGAGCAAAATTTGGAACAAGTCGCATATTTGGCTTCCAAGACTGTTGGCCTTCCTCCTCTCTATCTGTTAGCCATGACATGAAAAAAACATTGTCTGATGTATCATTTGAGGATGAAGCAGTGTTTGCACACAGCTACAGTTTGTTTTTTTTGATCTATAAAATTGTTGACCATTTTTGGTAAACTGCAGTTCTATATTTGGTTTGCACTATGCCCAATTATAAGCACCCTAGGTCTGATAAGCCACAATGACAGACATAAATGCTTTGTTGATTGGATAAAGTTTTAATATCCTGTGATTGTGTGATTTTAAAGATTTTGAAACCAGACGTAAAAATAGTATCAATGGGATTCGATAAGAATAATGACTTATGTGCTTTAAGTCTTCATACATAAGGGACTAAATGCGCCATTTGTCACTGCCAAACGTTGCATGTGGCTCCTTGAAAATGACTCATACTAGAATTATATTCACTGCCAACTGTTTGGTTAAAGTCCTAATGAAAATACGTGGTTAAAACATTTAGAATTATTGGTTAAGTTACATAAATAACAGTTCTGAGGACCAGAGGAGGGGTTAGCCACAAGACATTTGGGGCTGAAGCAGCAGTTCACAGGACCTAAAGGATGGACCCAAAGCTTTAGCATCAAGCTAACAGCTGCTGTGTTCACTGCTGACATGATGATGATCATGTACGTTTTAGAGTCGGTTTAACTCTCATTATCGAGGGGAACAAATCAGATTTGTTTCAGTTTTTTTGGAGGTGAGACAATTACAAATATTGGTGGTGGTGTGTGTGTGTGTGACATCCCCAAAACATATGTCTATCCCCAGTGGTTAAAAAGTATTTGAAGTGCCTCCCCCATTTTACATCACCCCCTCCCCTATTACAAATCATGAACAGTCCCTAATGTAACATGAATAGAGAGTTATTTTTGTTGCAACAATAAATGTGTCCTTAAAGGTACAATTTACACATAAAATGTAGCGTTATGGTGAGACATTTCTGGTGTGGCCGTCTAATTTTGTTATGCGCTTCCTTAACAGGGATCCAACAAAACTATTGGTATTGGTATTATTTCCTGGAGCTGAGACAGGTTAGTGATCTATCTGCTAACACAACACATCACAATGCTGTTAAAAATCAGCTTTTAGATTAATCTCCTCCTCCTCCAGCTTTGTCTGAATCTCTGCATAGACTCCAACCTCAGATGGAGACCTGATGAAAGTGTAACATAAGTCAATGATGTTACATTGTGTGAAAGTGAATCTTTCCATTTACGTCAGTCGTTGCCAACACAGATATTGACTATACCTTTACCATGACAATGTCATGTGTACTACTGCTTTTGTTCATCTTGACTGTATTGACACAGTATAATCAGCTTGGCCTATGAGCCAGATGAGTGTTGAATGGTTTATATACAGTATATTCTGAATGATGGGCACCGCAATTGTTTTGCCAGGAATCTGACTGAGCTCATCAGTTTAGTCAAAAGCCCTCTTGGTAAATGACTTTCCTCTTGATTGGTCCAAGGGCCTTGTAAAAGCTCCTCAGTGTGTTTCCTTTTATACAGTATAAAGTCATTGATCAGTATCTTAAGTGCTCTCCTGAAACCATTCAAACAGTCCTGCCCCTCTGTCAATTTCATGTTCAGACTATCAATCAAAAAGCAGCATTAGCAGCTAACAGGTGTTCATGATACATTCACAGGTTACAGAAAATAACCAAACTACAGGTACACACACTTAACATAACTTGGAAGTAGGAAATTACCTCTATCTTAATTTAACCCCTGGATGAAACTGTTATTGATCTTTTTGGCATACCAACAGAACCAATGGTAGGTCATCAGGTGTTTATAGGCTACAGTAATATGCACAAAAAATTCACAGGCACATGTAAAACTGCTTGAAAGAATCAGTATAGATGTTACTGTGTCAGAGTAAATGAACAGTGCAAAACAGTAAAGATTTCATTTCTATCTAATGCAATTTTACATTTTAGAGTGAATTATGATGATTAAATTGATAAATAACTGATAACTTCCTCCTTACTATTGTGAAAATGCCTCATATAATGAGTATGAGTCCACCCACTTCTCCACAAGTTTAAAAAACAAACACACAGCAGACTCTGGAAGGTACATACAGTAACTGCTACTGATTGGTGCCGATTCTAGGAGGGAGCATATGAGTGTGTCTCTATGTAAGATGCAAAAAGCTCACAAGCATTTTGAAAATGTGTGAACATGTGTAATTGAGTATGCTTTTCTGTCTAGGACAAAGGGTGCCTGACAGAAAATAAATACCACTATTAGGAGGGGGCATGAATCCTGAAGAAAAGAATGACAGCTAGAAGAATAGCGGGCAGCTGGCTGAGAGACGGTTGGAAAGAGAAAGAGACGCATGCGAAGAAACGCATGATAACGGCTGTTTGAAAGAGCGATAAAACAGATAGCAATGGCATGGGTAATTTTAGAAAGTAAATAGATGGTGTAGACTGGAGGACTAGATGGGAAATAATGTGAAGACACTGTGTGTTGCAAGTGGAGCAATTCATGGTTTCATGTATTAAGTCAAAAACAGGAAAATCTCCAAGGCCCACAATCACAAATTATTTTAGACAATTTGTAGTGTTTTTTTTTTTGTTTGTGAATCCACATTTCTCTATTGCCATTGTATCATCATCCAGATTATGGGCAACCTCGCACAATTTAATTTTTTAAATTCAAATTAAATTAAAATTAAAATTTTATTTTATTTTTTTTCACAATTTAAAAAAACCCCAAAAACAAAACAAGAACGCTCGGACATAATTGTTAGGGCCTGTGTCGACCAAAGCATTTTTTCTTGAGGCCAGCGTATTTATTTATTCATTTACAATGGGAGCGCTGCGTATTTACACTATGCTACAAACGCCAGTAGCATGACGAGGTGCTGAGCATCAATTCTGAGCTTAGCGCTGCACGTTTGGCGTTTTTTTTTCTGGTTGCCGAGAGTTGAAAAATGTTCGACTTTGGTTGAAACACTGCGCTTGTCACTGTCACTTTTTACACAGCCAAAAATGCTGCACCTCCAAAGCCTCTCAAGCGCTCCCAGCTGGGCGTTTTCAGAAGAGCACCTGGTATTTTCAGCTGGGAGAAAACGCTTTGGTGGACACAGGCCCTTATTCCAGCAGTACCAGTCCCATCTCTCACCGGATCATCACCAAATAGGATATGCTAGATGCACCATCTTTGGTGAAAATTTCATGCAAATCTGTCCTTTAGTTTTTGTGTAATCCTGCTAACAAACAACAAAAACAAACAAACAAACAGACAGACAGACTACTCGGTTCACATCTACTGGGACCTACTACCTAACAGCTTTTGACGGACTATACCAACCACCTTTGGTTCTGAGAGACTAAAGTCATGAATACATCTCCTGGTCAGGTAACCAAAAACAAAGGCAGTTTAAGACATTTGAAAAAAAAAATGAGAAAAATGTTTTTCATCTCAGGGAGGTTGTATGCCATCTTACACTAAAATCAAAGGGGATCGTTGTGTTTTATTCATTATCTTAACCAAAACCCTGATTAAAGATTTGATCCAGGGAACAGACAAAATGCACCATTACAACAGAACTGGATCCAGTAAGAACCCACATGTGTACACCCACACCCAGCCACCTAAAGCACTGAGTCATAGCTGAGTGGGAAACTAGCTCTGCTGTCACCTTCATTAGACTAATTCTCCTACGCACTCTAATTGATTTATCATCACCACTTCAACTCTGTCCAATCCATCTGTCATTTTTCCAAACACACACCACAGACTATACCCACGACACACACACACACACACACACACACACACACACACACACACACACACACACACACACACACACACACACACACACACACACATCAAGTATATCATGTGAAGACATAAGCATCCCTCCTGCCCATTAATCTTGTGCGCACGGATATGCATGAACATGGGCAACCGCTCTGCTAGTGGCAGTACTAGGAAATTTAGTTAGCAGCATGAACAGATTGCTATACAATGTAAAGTGACTGCACTTGAGGGCTCTGATAGGATCTCAAACAAAACTGTAGAAGCAGCCAGAGGGAACGCCTTGGCAAGGTGTGTCACTGTCATTTAGCAGGCAACAAGCGGAGAGGAAGGGAGGGTTTTTTGGGAAGCGGAAGGTGTAATCACTTTCCTGAGCAAATCCAATAAGCAGTGCCTGCTCCCTCTTGATCCTTTCTTCCCTGTTTCCTTGAGTGAGCGTCTGCTCCAAGAGCTGTTGCTGGCCACCCACCACCGGCAACCCAGCGTGAATGACAATGTGCAGCCTCTTGAGGCTAATTGACTTAGCTTTCTCTCAACCGTTTCAGAGATGCCAAGCAATGATACTGCCTGTTGTCCTTGCCATTCAGAAGAAAACATTTGTTCTGAAGAGAAAGCTCATTCCTTTCAGCTGGCTATGATAAATTGATGTTTGTGGAGAACGCTGCCTGGAGCTTCACCAGGTGCTGTCAGTGTTTAGAACCTGTTCCGCACAGTGTTTCTTTGACTTTTGTTTATGGTTTTTGACTGGAATTTTCTTTGAAGCCTAAAGTAGGACTAGCACAGGGCTTTGAAATGGGTATAAATGCTGCAGCTACATCATATGAACTTTGTTTGAAGCACAATACACCCTCGAGACATATGCACCATCAAAATAGCTGCTCTCAGAATTATAGCAATGCTAAAGAAAGTAAAAAAAAAAAATAATGGATCCACCCTTTTATCCAGATGTACTCCAAAATTCAGTGGTTCCTTCTTTGGGGACAATGCCCACTTTTCCATCCAGTTTCATGATAATCAGACAAAAATGCTCCTAAAAGCTTCCAAAAAGTGGAAAAAATATTCCTGAATCCGGCCCTTTAGCCATATACACTTGAAAATGGATTCTTCCCTGCTACAAGCCCAAACAAATAGTTTTAGCGTAACCTGCTAAGAATCAAAGAAATACAAAAATCCCATGTAGCCGTCTGAATAGTACCTGTCCTCTAAAAGGGAGGAAGTAGCTTGACATTGTTAAGGTGCTGCGAAACCTTTAAGGAGGTTGGGATCGAAGAGTTGAGGGTACACGTCGTTTTAATTGTAAAAACATAAGAGCAGCATATCAGAAAACACTCAGATGAGTCATTTAGTCGAATTGGTCAAAAAGGAACATCTTGAAAGCCAGCAACAACCGACTGTTTTGATGAAAATTTCCCATTTTGTTTGTATCACATGCTCTACTTGCACAAGGTCTGACGAGAGGCCGTGATCACATGGATGATGTTATAAAATACAGTATACTGGATATTCTGGATGATAGTTTTCCTGCAGTTCCACTGAGTCACAGATGGTGTCAGTAATGAGGTAAGAAGCAGCAAATAAAACATAGTGAAAACTATGCAAAAAGGGAAGTAGAGGATCGTCAGCTGATGTAAAGATGGATACAGTATAAAGAACACAGGTTCCAAAATACTCTCGTTGCCTCTGTCCCTGCAGAAATCCCTAAACCCCTCAACTCATTTCATGTTAGCGAACTGCTGTTTGGTTGTTTACGCTGACCATTACAGCTATTCCCTGGTTGTATCTGCTTCAAGGCATCCAACTCATTCATCACTCATAAAGTATGTCTGTCACGATGAGACACACAAACACAGACACACACTCTCTCTCTCTCTCTCTCTCTCTCTCTCTCTCTCTCTCTCTCACACACACACATCCCTTGTATTTCTATCCTTATGAGGACTCTCCATTGATCGCTTCATAGACTCAAACCTTAACACAACCCTTAGCACAGTCTAACTTCAATCAGATCACATAGATCCTTCCTTCTCTGTAGATTGTATTTAAGGGCAGCGATGTCATGGCTACAAATAGCTACAGCTATATTTGCATCATGTTACATGCTGTCATTTCAATGCAGTACTTGCCAATGCCAAGTACTTGTTTCACACTTTCAGTCATGACTTGTCTACCACACACCATCCCTTATCAAGGCCCCCTTCCTATACAATAGGCCTATAGCTAATTTCTACACTAGATTGTCTATTGTGTTCGTAGCATTGAACCTTCTCATGCCTACCTGTTAAGTCTACCGGCCCTCTTTGATTTTTGTACCTGTCTGTCTTGCCCGTTTTTCTTTGTTTATTTGTTCTGACAATCCATCTTTGGGTTATGCCTCTCCTTAACCGGCTTCACTGAGCCTTCATTGATGATTGTAAAAAAAGAAAGAAAGACATCAACTGAGAGATGAATGAGAGAACAATCCAACGACAATCCAAGTTCTATAACAATCCAAGTGTTGTCAATTAAAAATGATAAGATCATGATAAGAACAAGCTCCGAGATAAATGGATTTACACAGAAACTAGCATAACTCTCAAACCAAAATTTGTTTAGCCAACCAGTAGACACTTCCACAGTAAGACAGATGCAGCACTTGCTTGTGGTGAAAACCTCAAGTCTCATTTTAACCTTCAAATCAAGTTTATAACACTAAATCAGAACTTTGAAGAAGTGAGGAATGGCTCAGATAATCTCATGCCACACGTATCTCTTCACTTCCAAATGTTTCACTGTTTTACCACAAGTTTAGATGTGTGTGAACTACACAGACGACCTTAATCGGATGACCCTGATGAAGGCCACAAGCTGAAACTCGTTGGTCTAATAATAAAGTTGTTCCAAATACTGCAAGCGTTGCTAAGGTTTTTGCCTTTTTGGACCATTTTCCTTTTCCATGCACTTTGAAAGTAGGTGAAGTTGTGCCAGAAACCCTTCTCTGAACTACACAGGCAGGCAGTGACATAATGCTTAATATTTCTGACTGAGTCTACAGTATAGTCATTTGCACATATAAATGTCAAGGTGCCCACTCTATGAACGGCTATGCATTGTAGCCCAACCACCTCAGCAACCCTCAGCCTGCCCTACAGTTCATGCACCTGCTGCTTGACTGACAGCAGGTCTTTCACCACTTTGGCATCTCCTCATGCGTGGCCACAAACAATTAGTAGGGGCAACATAGCTGTGCAAACTGGAGATAATTTTCATCATCTGTCAGTCAGACGACAAAATGTAAAGAGGTCAGGACACAGTGGATTTTGTGCAGTCAGACAGACATGGCAAATGTCAAGTGAAATTTGTATTCAGTCTATGAATCTGCATTCAGATCTCATAATTGGACAATGTCATGATTATTAAATAATAAACCCTGACATTTCAATTTCCATTGGTCACACAATGGTGAATCAACAAATGTCCAAAACCTGAAAATGTTTCATTGGTCCTTCAGCCAAAAAAACAAAACAAAACAAAAACAAAAACCAGACCAGGTAAAGAGCTCAATCTCCGGAAACTCAAATTTCTGACGCAAAGACTTCACAGGTCCATTCACAATGTTTGATCAACAAGAGAAGTCGTGGAAGTATGAAGACAGAACGGTGAAAAAAGGCTGAACAACAACAAAAATATCACTAAAATACAGCATTTTATGACCGAAATATGATCACATAAAATAATTATCACAAAATGTTTCCACTAGGAATACTTTCAACAAATAATAATAATGTGATGGATGAAAGAACATGAAAAGAATTTACCCTACCAGATTTCTTTAAATAGTAAAATCTGACAAACACTCAAGTATGAATCATTAAAATTATAGAGCTAGACCAGTAAATCTGACTAATATTTAACAGGAAATAGGAGTTCAGAAACTACATTTGGCATAATGTAGTAACAGTGTCACCATTACATCATTTGTCCACCAGAAAGCACTCTCAAGATTAATTTCTAATTACCTCCGGCAAGAAGTTTATGTTTATGATTTATGATGAAGTTTATGATTTCCATGAAACTTGGTTGAAGAATGGATCATAGGCCAGGAAAGAACAAATTAAGGTTTGGTGCAGATCTGGATAAAGGGAAGGATCCAATTATTTTAAGACTTTTTTGTTAAACCTTACTAGACCTTTTCCCTAACTACGCAAAAACCTCTGAAATGATTTGCATGAAAATTTGTGGATGGTTGATGCATGGGTCTGGCAATGAAAACAGACCATAGGATTGCTCAGCCTTGGTGGAGGTGTACGACAACAACACAGAATATGTATGCGTTCACCACAGTTTCAAGGGAGACACTCGTATGACACATGACAGAGGGTCACATTCTCCCCACTCAGAGAGCACATGCATCCACAAAGTCAAATAGTCTACACTTCTATGGTATGCATATCTGCAAGAGCAGCCATTGAATGTGTGGATATGTTTCCACAAGTATTAGAATTATGTCAAAGTAATTGACATAATTAATTGGACAGCTGAAGCATCAGCTTCACCTCTCACTTATCACTTATGACCCACTAGAATTATGTGGTGGCATTGACCCTATGTGTCTCCTAATTATTATTATTTTGCTGTGTTGGGGATGTGCATCAGGCTTTTGATAGTGGAATTGCAGCCCCCAGAGAATGCAATTGTCTGGGTGTGATGTCAGACTACAGGCTAAAAATGTACCAACCGGTTACACCTCTGTCTCCTTGTCTCTCCTCTGCTCTGACTGTGTCATGGACGTATACAGAGCTGCAGGGTGTGTGTTTGTGTGTTTGGCGCGCACTTCATCTGAATTCACACAAAATGTGGCACCTTTCTGCAAGGTTGTGAGGAGGTGTGGGCATGTTTATTTACTCCAAAATGTAGTGGCTTCTTTCTTGGCCTACGCTACACTCTTCAAACCAAGTTTAATAAAAATCCGGCCAGTAGTTCTTCCAGACAAACATGACCGAAAAACAGGACTTTCTTGGCAGAGGTAACATCAGAATCGACAGATGCTAATAGATATATACTTTACCTGGTGTGATTATATATCTAACCAGACCCTGTATTCCATTTGTTCTGATCTAATCATTTTGAATCTTCCTTCCTGGCATCATCTTCATATTATTCCTGATTCTCACATTTATATCATTGCTTACTCACATCCCTCTGCCCACATCTGGCAGCTTGGATTAATGCTCAACCTTTCAGACACAAGCTCATTTATCTGACTATTAAAATGACTGCTTTAGTTTTATTTGCCGGCAGTTTAATGAATTACTGGAAGCCCAGTGAAAAGCCTCAGTGGGATTGTCAGTAGGGGACATAAACATATAGATAATTAATTTTCCTGCCTCTTCTTTACAACTTACAACTTACTTTCACTCAGTTTTACTTATTGAAAGACACCCTGAAGGCTGAAAACCGAGATTAAAACATATCACTTAACAGTTAGTGTCATCTCACAACCCTATGAAAGCCCTGGCGTCCAGGTTGAGAGGTAATAAAGTAATGATGCTAATGAATTGATCAATACTGTTCTGATCTGTAGCGTGGAGCGTCTGGAGATGCACCAAAGCTCCAGAAACAGTGAAGACCACTGAGAAGGTGTGTACTACTTACTGTGTGTAAGCTGGTTTTGAGAGGCTGCTCTGAGCTGGAGGATAAAATATTTGTTTCTATTTAAATATTGAATGGAAACTTATTGCCATGGCAGTATGGCAGGAATATGGAACGCGAGGCAAAGACACTGTATGTAGGCAAAGATTGCTCACTCAGCATATTAAATAAAATTATACCTCGGAGGGACGAGAGAGAGAAAAGTGCTCTGATAATGTTTCAGTAGCTTTCTAAAAT
The DNA here is from genome assembly GCA_037577475.1 of Chaunax sp. Z400. NCBI lineage: Eukaryota > Metazoa > Chordata > Actinopteri > Lophiiformes > Chaunacidae > Chaunax > Chaunax sp. Z400. The sequence goes on along the minus strand of CM075187.1, from coordinate 19,968,652 downwards.
TAGAATTTCTGACAGTGCAATATCAATACTTAAGATCACACGCACATCATATTCACATTCAGATTCATACTCACACACACATAAAAGGTTCATTCAGGGGGCCTCTAAATCCCAGGAGGCCAATAAGCCCATTAGAGCACCTTGCATAATGAAAATTCCCTGATTTATTACATAATTGATGTCTTCATCGATGCCAAGCCTGAGAGATTCCTCAAATGTCTTCATTTTCTACAGCTTACTTAAAACAATATATCTGCCATTTTATTAATATCTTCAATCTGATCGCTTCTCGAATAAAGCAGAAAACCTACCTCACAGAGAAAAAAGCTGAGCCAAGGTGGTTAAAAAAAAGAATCAGAGCCAAGTCTAACAGCGCAATCCAACAGACAACACGTACAGTCCCCAAAGATTCAGAGATCAGCTGCACCTGTTCAAGTCACTTTTAAATATATGCAAGACAAAAAGCTTTGAAGAGATGAGTTGGGAAAACTAATTAGTTCAGTCAGCTCCACAATAAATCAGAAGATATTAGTGGATCAAACATGAATCCTTTCATGCTTCAGGTTCTCCTTTGCTTGTCTCTTGACTGGCATGCCAATCAAATCGGTTGATTTTGTGTAATCCTGTCCGTCTTGATCACAGCGCTCACTGAGTTGCACTCCGTTTCACTTCCCCACTCAGCCTGTACACACCACACAGTCTCCTCCTCCTCCTCCTCTCTCTCTCCTTCGCTTTCATTCCATCTCTTTCTTCCTGCCGCTGTCTATTTCACATTCTCACATCTCCTGATTGATCCTTATTCCTTCCAGGGTTTTCCTTCAGCGCTCCTCAACCCAGTAGCTCCACTGATCGCAGCTTGTTGCACAGCCGACAGACGCTCCACTTTTTGTGTGCTCACTCTATTCATCTCTCTCGCTCTCTCTCTCTCTCTCTCTCTCTCTTTCTCACCCACCTCTGCTGCTTTCTCACTTAATTTCACTTTTCACACACTATGGAACTGCGACAGCCACACATATGCTACTCAGTTAGAGCGCAGCGCGTCCCCACTATGTGAGCCATATCAAAGGCTATCACATACAGGTTTAGCTTCAACTGTATTTTTACTGACTTTCTTAAATGCAGGCAATACAGGGGTATGTATTTATTATCAATTAATCACTTTATCATTTAGTCCAGCAAAGCTAAGAGAAAATTAAGACTAAGAAGAACAAAGACATGATTTCCCTGCTATAAAAAACCCTGAAACGAACAAAAAACTATAGGTTGCTAGACAAATACATAAAAAGCAATTTCTATACTCTCAATACACATGCACCCAACATACACATACATATAAATTATATAAAACTGCCCATTAGCCCCATCACATTTACAGTATCTCTAAAATGGAATGCCTGTGAGTGCTGATCTGTACAATCAGCTAACTAACAATGTAATTAATGCCAAAATATGATATGTTTTGGCTGAGATGCAGGCTCAAAATGCTTTCTAGCAGTTGGATAGGAATTGACTTATGGCTCATTAAAAAGCTATTTGTACAATAGAGCATCAAAGCTAAGGCCGGTGGCTATGAAGCCTCTGGCCAATGGCAAAGCAATCAGCCTTGGAGACGAAGCTCTTTGTACTAATAACCAAAATAAAGGCCACTGTTATGAGACATGGTAAAACATGACCAAGGACAATGTCCAGCACAATAAACTGCTACCAGAGCCACACCTGATGCATTTTAACATTCATTATTGTATATTATACTCTTTTCCACTGATGGAAAAGAGAATAATATACCTACAGTATGTGACATAAAAAAATCTCTTCCTATGTGACATAAAAAATAACCCATTTTTGCAAAAGCTGGGTGTTCAAATTGCTCGGAAGAGGGTGGAAAAAGATTAATAATGAAGAGGCAATTAGATTAAAGCACTTCTTGTTGTTGCATTAATCTATTCTGAAGGCAAGCCTTTCATAACTCATAGAAATGGCTACATACTATATAATTTCTGACAAGTCTTTGCCATAGTAGCTGGAATATGTGTGCCTCTTTTCCTCTGTAGTAAAATATGGTGACAATTTTCTTTTCTGCTACTGAATTATGGCTTTGAATAATGGCCAGAAAATGTTTTTGCAGAACATTATGGCACAATGGAGCTGGCCTTTAACCTTTTGGTTATAAATTGTCATCACTTTATCATTTTATTCTATTTCACATTTGTGTGAAATTCTGTCTGATTATTTCATGAATTCAAGGGTCACAGTGACCTTTGGCAACAAAACTGTCATCACTTCATCTTTGAATCAAAAGGGATATTTGAGGCAAACTAGAAGAAAATTCCTCAAGGTTGTACAAGTTGGGACAGGGACAACAAAAGACTGGGGAAGTTGTGTATTGCTCAAAACAGCTGATTGGGTCATTCCAGGTAAAGAGGTCAAGGTACCAGGTGATAGTATCATGATTGAGTATGAAAGGGGGAATTCTCAAAAGGCTCAGTCGTTTAAAGATGGAGCAAGTTTCACCACTGTGAAAAACGTTTCTCAATGTACAATTACAATGAATTCAATTTCACTGTTCCACTGAGAATCTGGTGGAATCTCAGCACATCCGGAGAAAGCAACACTGAATTCCAGTTGCATTCATTATCCCAGGCAGCACTGCATTGAAAGAGCAACATGCTTGTATAAAGAATATTACTACCTGGTGTCAGGAACACCATTGTGGGAAAATAGTCTGCAACTGCATCTACAAATGGAAGCTGAGACTCTAAAGTGAAATGTCGACCATATCAACAGCATCCAGAAACGCAGGCAATGTCTCTAATCCTGGGCTGGTCTGTAACGGGGCTGATGTAAAGTTGAAAAGTGTGCTGTGGTCGGACAAGTCAAACCTCTGGGCTAAAGAGCAACAAGGATAATCCAATACAGAGTTCAAAAACCAGTATCTGTGATGGTATGGGTGTGTGTTTGTGCCCACGGCACCACTCATGCAGAGAGTTACATGCAGGTTGTGGAGCACATGTTGCAATCCAGATGACTTCTCTTTCAGGGACGTTATTGATTATTCCAGCAAGACAATAACAAGCCCCATTCTGCATGAGTTATAACAGCCGGGTACTACACTGGCCTGCAGTCAAGGGGACTCATTTACAACCATTGTGTGGCACAAAACGGGGCCTTAAAGAGGTACGTGCCACTTTACACACAAAAGTTGTGATCTATAAAAACAAACTTGATGGGAGACCCACGCATATAAACATTTTGGACACAGGGGAAATGGCCATGTAGATGGTGAGGTGGTGAATGGAAGCAAGATTGTATATAGATGCATCTCAGTCATTAAATTTCACTTAATTCAATTCAATTCAATTCAATTTATTTATATAGCGCCAAATCACAACAAAAGTTATATCAAGGCACTTTACAAAAAGAGCAGGTCTAGACCGACTCTTAACTTCAAATGGTAATAATAAATGCAGATTGTAATAAACATTCATACTAGTGTTATTTGTACATACAGTATGTTTGGATTAATAACTATTCTGCGAGCAACTTTCAATTGGATAAAATAAAAGCCAACTCAATTGTGTTAAATATTTCATCAGAGCTGTCTCACCATCATACGACGCATTTCCCACCCCTGGAATACAAAGGAAAAGGGTTTAATTGTATGGTAACAAACTGATGAAATAATCATCAGCTAAAAATAAAATGAAGATGCATTAAATAACTGCAGAACAGAGCTACTATTGTACATCAATCCCCAAGTTAGAGTTTCTCATAATGTATGTGTAAAATCGCTGCAGTGCAAACATGACTGTGCTGTCAGATGCATAGGGCACACTGGAGATGAAAGCTGCCACACACTCTGCCTTCTCCAATCACCTCGCCCGCTTCAACACCAGCACATATGGAATGTGTAAAGTCCAGAAATAAAGCCAGTGACAGATCTCACAGTGCACCGCTTATCCTCATTAGGAGTCCTAATCATAACGAGAAGCAGTCAGCCTGATTACTGTAAACATGAATACTGTGATGACACTTGAGATGCTGAATGATGGATGCATGCTGTCCTCACAACGCAAGGGAATCTTAATGGAAGAATAAATAAATGCTCTCTCTAGTCTCCATTTGTTTTTGTTTTTTAATGTCAGGATTCCTTTTCTGCATATTCCAGTTGTTGCCACTGTGATTCCCTGTAAGAAACCATTGATCAGCAGGCTAATTTCTATGAATCAACATTCATGAGGCGTCTTGCAATGAGCATTTGTGTTTGGGTGTGTAGAGAGTGGGATATGAGACTTATTCTCATGCACACATTTCCAGGTGGTCAGTAATTTATGCAGTTGTGTGTGTGCACAGTTATAAAAGTCTGATATTTTGATTTTTAGCATTTGTGCAGATGTACACTTTAGCCCCAGACCCCCAGGTGCCCAGACTTGTCTCCCATTGAAAATGTGTGGCGCGTTATGAAGCACAAATTATAACAACAGTCTGCAGATTATTTAGCAACTGAAGTCATATATTAATAAGCAAGAACGGGAAAGAATTTCACTTTCAAAACAATTAATGGCCTCATTAGTGACTTTGTTAAAAGTTAACGGGATGTAACGAAGTGGTAAACACGCCTTGTCTCAACTTTTTTGGAACGTGCTGCAGGCAACAAATTCACAATGAGTGTATATTCACAAAAAACAGTGACATTTTGTCTTAGTTTTAGTGCCGTCAATTGAAAAGATATTTAAAAGGATTAGGAAATGAGTGCAGTAAAAAATGTTGCTATCAAGGTTGTATGAAAAGGTGTATGTATAAGGGTGTGAGGATGTGTGAGTGTTTCTTTCCCCCCATGTGTCTGAATGCTGTAACCGTGGTAAACACAGTGCTAACGGTCGGCTAAGGGGAAGTCAAACATCTGATTTAACACTGGCGCCCTGGAGGGCATAAATGAGGATCCTGCAATCCTTGTAAGACATACACACATGCACACACATGCACACACATGCACACACACCGCCCACAGCCCTGATTTCCATGGTGACTTTCAACCAATGTCACGCAGCAGGGCTTGGATCCCTCTAAGGGGCGGCGGTGTTAACATCCTGAACAGACTCGTCGTCACAAAAAATTACAAAGCAATGCTCTCCTCTGTCTTTGTGTCTGTTTATCCTCTCATCTGTTAATTCCATTTCTGTTTTTCTGATATTGTCTCTTTCTGCTTTCAGTGCCTCACTCCAGTGCTCAGCATTGAATAAGCTGATCGAAGCAGAGAACCTGAATTTGAATTTGAAATTGAATAAAGTTTCAAATGTGAATAAAGTACGACCACATTAATCATCTTTTGATAATGTTTTAAATACTAAAATGCACAATAATTAATTTTCTTTAGTCTTTGATTGAGGAACAAAAATGTTTGAAAATACAATTAATTGTTGTCAACACATGTTTCAGCATGTTTTTCCCCTCTCCTTGGAACTAAGGAGTGATTTTTTATTTTTTTAAATTAAACAATGGTTTCATTTTTATACCTGCAAAAATTTGATTCTGAGTCTCTACAATAATTACAAAAAGAAATATTATGATAATGGTTTATCTGAATGAGAACCTATGACGACTTCGAAAAGCAACAGCTCTGTCCCCTTGAAATTACCTTTATATTAACATAATTTGCAAAAGCAAATACATTTTTCAGTTGAAGATAGAGTCACCCAATGTTTTCCAATGCATTTCATTTGTTTTAAGCAACATTTAACCAAAAACATGACATTTCCCTGACCTTAACCAAAGTGCATCTGTTGCCTAACCTAACCAAAAACACAAACTTTGGGATCCCTTTTAAATTCTAGTGGGGAACTCAAAGTTTCAAAAGATATGACACATATCAGAATGACTTTATGGGAAACTTAAAATGATGAAAGAAAATATATATACTGTATATATTTTAACTAGATAGTGAACAATAATAAATCTTAAGCCTTTGTATATTTCTCTTAGTCGAAACAGCATATGTTGTGTAAAATTATACAGACTATAGGTACAATTCAGACAACAGCAGATCAATGAGAGGCCTTTGAGAAAAATCATGTTCCACCTGACAAGTAGCACAAGGCTGCAGGTGCTTGGAGTAATACCAATGTCAATGTTTAGTGATTAAATCTCTATATCTGGATAATGGAAGACAAGCATTTTTCTAGATTACCAAGTAATAGGAGAGAGTAATAGAAAAAAAAAGTATAATAGGAAGATGTAGAGAATATTCTTACAGAAATTTTAGAAATAGCCCAATCCATAAAGAAGTTGCTTGATTCATTTATTTTCAAACAGTGGCCCCATAACAAAAAAAACGCCATTGTTGAAGTTTTATAATTTCATATTGTGCGTCTGAGTGGTTCAGATAAAACTTTCTCCAGCAATGGATGCCTCAGTCGATCAGAATGCAGTCAAGCTGTTTATGAAATCAATTCCATCAAAATCAGAATATTCATGACCTGGTAAATAAACCATCTGTATAATAACCTGATCCTCAAATCTAAATAGCAGGTTATTTCTCTTCACAAAGCTCCACAGTTTTGAACAAATTCCAGTTGACGTTTAGTGGAAGTCTTCCTAAATATATGACATTTGGAAAACACAGTATGCCAATCATTCTTTTCATTTTCTCTATTTTTCTTTTTCTTTTTGAGGCTTCCATTATTTCACTCTCTCTTTACAACCTCATCTGAACCCCTGGACAGGCAGCTTGGAGGCGGTCTGTTTCCTCTGTATCTAATTATCTCTGCATGTCCCCTCTATCGATAATGAGTTATCACTCTGCTCCACCCTGTTCCACCAACTCCCCCATCATTTATTTCTATTTGTGCTGCTTTCTCTGTGTTTCCCTTGATCTCACTTGATTTTACATCTCTCTATGTTATTTCATTTCTATTGCACGTGATAAACAAAGCTGTAATGTGAAGCCAAATGTGCGGTTTCATCTACACGTCTACTGCACAGGCGACCACATTTAATTGTGAAAGCAGGGAGACGGAGATAAAGAAAAGCAAGTTTGTGTTTCTCGAAGGCTGTTACCAAGGTAGGCCTTTCATGTTGGTCTGTGAGATTTAGTTGAATGAAAGCTAAGGAATACTGAAGTCATTAATCAAAGATTGTCTTAAAACAACCTTCTTTAAATTGTACCAAAAAATACAATTTTATGAGCCACTTTTATCTCCAGTCCCTCACTCATTATGGTTTAAATATTTTGTCTAACTCTTCTGCATAAGGGTTACTAGATCTATTGTATCTACTGTCAGTACATCCCTTTAAATTTGTTTACAGAAGATGAGTATATTTAGTCCAGAAAAATAAAAAAAGTGTAAACTGCTCTTCAAAAAACACAGGGATGGTTACAGATTACAGTATTAGATTAAGAGAGAATTAGAGATTAAAATCCAGTGTTTACCTTGAGCTTTCTATTATCTTATTATATCCCAACATGAGCAATATGTCAGAATGTGTGTGTGTGTGTGTGTGACTGCCAGATGATGTGAAGTATGTCCAAGGACAGGAGAATTGCATAAAGAGTACTCAACAAGTGTTTTTACTTTGATACCACTTTCAGCAGGACAAACCTTTCTGAACCATAAGGCATTACTGCCACTATGCTATGAGTTATGGTCCTCTTAGACCAATTTATCTAGTGTGATATATTAGCCAATTATCCAAAACTCAGACAAACAATTTTATAATGATTTATTTCAACATTATGTGCGGAGTACAACTGAACAATTGTAAAGCTTAGAGAAAGACCATGGTTATATTTCTTATGAATTCTGGTGGAACAAGAACTACAGTCATCTACACTGACGTCAGATGTGCTACAAAATTTGTTGAAAGCTTCAGGGCTCAAAAACTGTACTTAAAGATAAAAAAAACAAAAACATAATGGGATAAAAAATTTCAGTATCAGCGGTTGTAGGTCTAAATAAACTGCTCCTCAAAAAAAGAAGAGGTAAAAGAGAGGTTTTGCTGTGCTATATCAATATCTACGTATTAAGAAATGTTCCCTCTTGTCTAAGGGCTGCATACTTTGCAGCTAGCTATCAGTTAGCTTAACTACCTGGTTACAACATGTATAGTTTATATCAATCATTATTGCAAGGGAGATACTTTTCCACCTGAGTAGCCTCATATAGATTAAAGTATGTTGTAAGGAAAAACTTATTAGTAATGTGCAATATTTAAATTTGAGCTGTTTGTGAATTAAAATCTTGAAACATAAGAATCTTTAGTAGATATGAAATACTTTTTTTCTTCCCACACTTCTTTCACTCCATTTACTGCAACATTGAGCATAAAATGTACTTAAATTGTGGACAAGGAGAGTTTATCTTTAATTGTAGATGTGGGAAGTCACATCCATGAACAGCTTACTTACACTGGGAATTATTGCTGGGAAAAATACATGTTTCATATTTCAAATAATTTGAACAAGAGCACAAAAACTCAGGGGGAATTCAGTAACAAAGGCTCATCCAGCATAATCTTATTTTACAGGGGATCATAGTGACTAGTCATAAAGTAAATTGCCTTTCATGAACCTTTCATTCCTTCAACTCTACTCCCTTCATATATAACACAAAGCTTCACAAAACAACAAAGGGTTTAATCTATAATCCATAAAGGCATCATTTCAGGGTACACAAAGGAAAGTTCTATTTATATTACATGAATACAATGCAAATCAGAATGTCCTTTTCTTGAAATTGCATTTGTTGCAGCATTTCATTACTGGACTCTGAGAGACTAAAAGTAAGGCAAAGATTTCCTCAAGGTTTCTATCAAGGAGACCTAATGGACAGATAATGCTTTGAGGAGCTCTTTGAAAGGTGGACAGACAACACTGCAACTGAAAAAGAGGAATCACTGGAAAGAGAGTTTTTTTTTGTTGAGTTGCACTTTCATAATTCTGAATGTTTTTTCTTTCAGCTGAGCCCCTCTGGACAGGTTTTAAAGAATAGTTTGACAGTTTGGGAAATACATTTATTCACTTGCTTTTTTTTAATGAAAAATGAATGATTGATATACCACTCTCATCTCTGTGCCTTAATTATGGAGCTGGAGCTGGTAAGTGATTAGTTTGGTTCAGTTTAAGGACAAGGCAGGTTGCTTGGCTGTCGCCAAAGTTAAAAAATGCACTCACTGGACCAGCATCATTAAAGCTCACATTAACACATTTTTTATCTCATTTGTTAAATACAAACAGGAACATGAGCGTAGAATTGTTGTGGTGTTGGTTTTCCACCAACTGATGTGCTGCATCATTTCATGGCAGCCAGCAGCTGTGCACAGTGGCTTCCAGAAGCCTCTGCAGGTTGTCTTCTAATCTCACTGTAATGATTATTTCTACACAGCCCCAAGGGGAGAAAGATCAGAAAAAATAAATGTCTCTGTATAAACAGAATAATAAACTGTAGGTTAACCTTCTCGAGATCAAAATCTGAGGTACATGAAAAGCTGCGTTATTATCCTTTGTCCTTGATTGGCTTTAAATATGTTAAATGATACAGGTGCAGGTGGTAATGCTGACTTTGACCTCCTGGTAGTTTGCATTCGACAAGGCTGAGGTCATGACTGTAATCTTCATGGATCGTTTTCCATTTTCTGTGCTTCTTTAAAGCATTTTTTTGTGTTACATCTTTTACAAATTAAAGGTGACAATTATAGTAAGTGGTATTTTACATGTAAAATAGTATGGCTGAAATAAACGAGTTAAATTTATGTATATATACACATACATATATAGTGAGAGAGAGAGGAGAGAGACATAAATTATAAATTCAAGCCATTTGTACTGATGAAAGAACACAAGTAACAAACTTTATACAGGATTGAGGGGAGAACTTTACTTTAAAGAACTATTAAAAATGAAAGATGCAGCTGTAGTAAAATAGATGAAAATATGCCAAAGAAACATCAGCTGAAGACATGATAATAGTCTGTTTTGGACTTTGCAGTATATTATGTTCATGTTAATGACTTTCTAGCGGAGAGAAGATGAGATACTGTCCTGCTTTTTGGGTGATGTGTAATACCATTTATTTGCCTCCTATATCTCAGCTCTTGTTTACATCGCTCAAGTTCGGTCAAGCATGTCCAAACAGACAAATGTGCATATTGGTAAGGGAATGAATCTGCAAGGTAAATGAAACAGACTCCTTCTCATTTATATCCCCACTTCTCTGGCAGTTTTCTGGGGTCTCATTTTAATGAAAGCCTCTCACTAGGTTTTTTTTCTTTAATTTTATGGCAGCGTATGGCTGACTGTAGACTTACATCAGAATCCTGAGTTTCTATGAAAAAGATCTGAGGCTCAAGGTCTGACAAAACTACAAATTAGTTATTGGTCTGACTGGACAAAGAATACACTTTTAAACTATTTTAACTCAATACAAGAGGGTTTGTTTTGAAACCTGCATTCTTCAGTGCAGTTGAATTGGACCCTGGTTGGTTTTCACTTTGGTATGATTTACTTGAGCGGATTTGAAATCATACTCAGCAACAGCACGGACCAAAACAACCACGCCAAGACCAAGATTTCCGAGAGGAAATGGGTTTGGTTTTGGTTTTGGTAAAAAATTTAATCTGATGTCTGACTCGACTTAAATCAACAGTTGCTTAACAAAATAAATTTATCTAAAATTAAGGTCTGATCTAGACTTGCGACAAAGTTTGGGTCTCCTATGGTTGTTAGTGATACTTTTTGGTTTGCTTGAAGTGTTCCTGTGAGAAAAGAGACCCAACCAAAAAGACAACAACTCAACTTTATCAATTCATCTCACTGATTTGGGAAGTTTAAAGTTTGAAAGTTTAAATATCAGTGCTCTGATACTCTAGACCAGGGGTCACCAACACAGTGCCCGCGGGCACCAGGTCGCCCCCAAGGACTTAATGAGTCGCCCGCAGGCCTGCTCTAAAAATAGCACAACTTACTAGTGAGCCGCGTCTAAAATTTTATTTTATTCTGTTGCTATTCTTTTATAATCACACTTGCATTTATATAGATTTAAAAATGACAATAACTTAAAAATATGTTCATTATATGAAGTTTAGATAAGTTTAGGTGAACTCTGACCTACTCTAGTTCACAGGTCTGTATTGTGCGCGTGACAAAACCAGTGCTCGTGGAGAGTAAGCTAGCGGCGCAGCAAAGATGAGCGCTGAATGCAGGTTCTTACCCCAAAAACATGGCAGAAAAAAAGGAAGAAAAAATATCACTTTCACAACGAATGGGAGGAGGAGTTCTTTTTTACGTCTGTGAAAGAAACCTGCGTGTGTCTCATTTGCGGGTCGACTGTGGCGACGGCAAAGCGGCACAATGTTGAGAGACACTTCACTGCGTGTCACACAAGCTACCATGCTAACTACCTACCGGGAAGCTCACTACGGGCAGAAAAAGCCAGTGAGCTAAAGGCAGCTTTGGGTAAGCAACAGTCTTTTTTCACGAGGCCGGCGAAGAAGTCACAAAAAGCAACTGAAGCCTCGTTTAGAGCTACACATTTTCTGATCAAGAAGAAGAAGGCATTTTCTGATGGAGAAGTTGTCAAAGAAGCAATGATGATAATCGCTAACACTGTACTTAAAGAAGAGAAAAATGGAACCGATCTAATCTCCACCCTCTCCATGTGTGTCATTCATTTCCAACCTTTTCATGAATGTGGACACAACATGCTTTGCTGAGAAACTAAGTGCAACATTCAACTTGGATGCTGGACAGGTGGAGATGGAAATCATAACGCTGCAAAGTGACCTACACCTCAAAGCCTACCAGACTGCACCAAACTTTTGGTGCCTTGTTGACACAGAGAAGTACAGTGGTGTATGCACAGCAGCTATGAAGGTTGCCAGCCTGTTTGGTTCAACCTATCTCTGTGAATCAGCGTTTTCTGACATGAACTTCATCAAGAACAAACACAGAACACGCCTCACTGATGCACATCTGAAAGACTCACTCACAGTTGCAGTGTCAAGTTACACACCAGATTACAGTACACTGGTGAACAGCATGCAATGCCAGTCTTCCCACTAACAAAGAAACAAATACCAAATGTTGTCAGTGGCAACATGGCAGTGCCATGGCAAAGTTTAATTATAATAAAGAATTGTGTTCAATTTAAAAGGGTGTTCATGACATGTAACAGTTATAATTTTGTTAAAAATGCTGCAGATTTGGTCATTAGTTCAAAATGTGACATTTATTTAAAAATATGTAAGTTGATTTTTCTTTAACATTACATTATTGATAACTTTTTGAAACATGGTGCAATATAGTTAATGATTTGTTAAGGTTTGTCAGTGGCTAGTGAAAATGGGACATTTTTCCTATGAAATGTGGTGATGTAAGTGATCATCTGACAATTTAACAATTACTGAGATTAAAGAGATAAAGTGCTGAATATTGATCTGTTTCCCACCTTGATTTCATTGTTGATAATTATTGTGAGAAATGATTAATATGATCAGTGTCTTCTCATAGAGGAATATCATTAATCATTATTGATGATGTATAACTAATGGCATACTGAGCAAATTTGTTATTTCAGGTGAGAGTATCAAACTGGTAGCCCTTTGTATGACTCGGTACCCATGAAGTAGCTCTCAGTTTCAAAAAGGTTGGTGACCCCTGCTCTAGACCCTCTAAATTAATATAGATTATAATATATAATCTCTAATTAATATAGATTTTAAAACCAGGAGGAATTATTATCTGCTCGTTACTTGTATTTCAACTAATGCTGCATTGCAAAGAAGGTGCAGAATATGTTGTTATGTTGCTGTTACAGAATATGTTGTTTCTTTAAGTGAGAACCTCTTCTTCTAGTTTTCCTCGACATGGTTGTCTAAATTCACACATGCATCACTGATAACAGGTGTGTTGTGTGTGTGTGATCGACAACTAAACCCCGACCTCCACTCCTGTTGGGAATTATTTGGTTTGTTATCCATCATATTGTGCAGTTGCTCTGATATTCGAGCAGATGGGTTCACATTGGATTAATTCATTTTAAAGCATGCTGCATCTCACCCAAATGGGAAAATAGAAAAGCTTATTATTAGGCCTATTATTAACGTTTGTCATGAAAGGGATTGGTAAGATGACACTTTATTACTTTTATTACACAGTAATAATAAGAACATTTTAGGGTCATGGTGGATGTAGTGTAGTGAATTTTCAAACTGCTGCCTCTACTGCTTACTGAATTTATGACAGAAAAAAAAGCAAAAATAAATTACAGATATCTCCATGTTGTCTCGATGAAGTACAAAACCTTTTGACAGAATTTTGAAATCTAGTGTTCCCTGGTGGTGCCTAAGTCATAATGTGAAGCCATCTGTGGTTTCTCACTTGGCAGGTACCTCAGGAAGATCGTGACTTGCCCTTTTATGTTCTGTGTTGGTGCTTGAGGACTCCCTTGAAAACCAGAAGGTTCATCTCTGGGGGTTTACCCTTCAAATAAATAAAGGTTATAAGGGTTAAGTCCTTGGTGTCTAAGGTTGTGAGTTTGAGCCCTGGCTGGAACGCACCTCACCATCTTTTATCCACCCAGGGTTTGTGCTGGGGACCACCTGCCCTGCATGTTTTACATGTTTCCTTCTTCCAGCACAGCTTATTCCAATGATCAGCTGGTCATTAAGTTCTGCAGAAGCCTGATTACAACCCATTAATTTAATCGAGTGTGTTGGAACAGAGAAGCATCTGAAACACGTGGGACGGGAAACAATGGAGTACAGACAAATCATTTCAAAGACATTTTAAATTCAGGAAATTAAATAATTATGGTCATTAAAAATGGTTCTGCTGATGAACCCTGATGTATTTGTTATTTGTCTCCTCCTCCATCATTTTCCTCTTCCTGCTTTTCGCCTTCCTCTTGTATACATGGGCATACATGCACACAGCACCCTGGATAGCTCAAAATGAACATGATGTGCCACTGGTTGCAAAGATTGTTCAAGACTCATGTAGAATAAAACTCCTTCTTCCTCTAAATGCCTGGTCCTGACAGCAGCTATAATTAAGCATGTAATTTCAATGTCTAAATTACATATCATCATTGTATCAGCAGCATTTCAGAGACCATAATTCAAAATATATTCAGGATGTGCCTCACACTGAAATACAGTTATTTATCTGCTGTTGAAGCAATACTTAAATCCATTGCTCCAGTCACATCTTCTCTCTGCCATGCCACTACTGATTTCCCATAGCAACAGAACTTTGACCTGACACATTACTTTGAGTAACTACACCTCACCAAACTGGAAAAAAAATTGTGTACACTAACAAGACACACACACGCGCGCACACACAAAACCTCCAAAATATACTCTTGAGAACACAGTCTAATGAGTACCAAACAGCAGAATCCTTGTGTATTTGGTAATGAAAGGTGAATGATCAGCCTCCCACCTGATGTCTTGAACGAGATCAGAGGTGGGATTTAAAGAAATGACCAATCGTTGGTAGGCAACTCAGTAATGGATGAACCAATTATTCTCTCACATCTGTGTTGAATTAGACTGAAGAAATTCCCACAATGTCCCACAGCAATAATTCAAGTATCTGAGAAATGCTCATATCCCAAAAAATAATAATAAAATAATTATTTCTTCCAACTTTATCCTATTTTTTTTAACACTGATTCAATCTCTTGTTCCTAAAAACAGTTTTGTGCAAATACTGATACTTAGACCTTGGACCTAATTTGAATGAATTGCTGCTAAATAAGACCTGATGGTGGGCCTCCTAAGTCTTGGGTATGTCTAGACAGTGTAACAGAAAATGATGTACTGTATGCTCATAAACCTTGAATGTTAATTGCAGAGAAAATAATGTTTTGGAACTGCACCTATGATATGTATGTATGATATGTATACTATGATATACTTCCTTCAGTAATGGAAAACATTAGATGAGGAAACTGCCTCAACATAAATATCATTGATACAATTAATAGGGGTACTTGAGCGATTTCATGATGGAGGATGGAGAGACTAAAGACTAAAAGAGGTCAAAATTGATGCAGCAAAGACAGAATTTTTAACCAAACACAAACCATCGTTTGCAGCTGTTCTGTCATGTGCAACACTAACTTTGTAAAGTCTTCAAAACAGAGCAACTAATTCCGAGTGAATATGCGCCTGAAGGTAATTTCAACAGCTCTCTCAACTGCACTTCTGCTGGCACTACAATAGTTTAGGTACTCATAGGTCCGATGGAACTGAACAACAGGGATTTGTGTCTTGCTAAAGGACACTTCAGTAAGGCAGATGTTTGTCAACACCAGGTCTTGAACCCACTTATCCCCCTAACAACCGGCAGCCTGACTGAATTGAGGTTGTAGCATTTGCAAGTCCATGTTTCAAAGTCATCAATCTCACCACAGCCAGCCACTCTTACATTCCTCTCAAAGCATCACTTGTTTCCATCGACTCCATGAGACACAAAAGAGATGTTTAGAGCCCATCTCAACAGATTCTAATTTTAATTAAAAGTGAGCATGAGAGTGGATTTTCAAGTGTGAATAAAGTGGCCTGGGAATCCAAGGAAAATAAGGAGACACAAGACTGCACTCCAAGGTTATTAGAGATAAGGACCAATCACAGCAAGATGAGCCATGGAGAGCTGGGGATATCTCTTGGTGTTTGAACAGTATGTGATCAACGCCTGGCTCATAATGGTGTGTGTGAGAATGTGTGTGTACTACTTACATTGTGATGACTTATCTCCCATCTGGGGACAGAAAGCTGCTCACAACAAACCATTCATTTTAAAGTTAAGACTTAGTATTAGGGTTAAAGTTAGGATTACAATTCAGATAAGGGTGGCTGATATGGACGTAATGCTTCTGGATGGGTTGAATAAGACTCCAAGGAATGAATACAAGTCAATGTAACATCCTCAGAGTGTGCCAAGATGTGTTAATGCAAAGTTTTATCTCCTGGTTTCCCTGTAAGTCCTTGAGATAGAATTTACTTAATACTTACACATACTCCAACACCACAGTGAACCGTAAAACCACCCCAAGATAGTTGGTATTATCGTCTGAGGAAGCATTTTAACTCACAGTACCATATCTTAAACCTAAGAGCTTGTTGTGCAGTGTTTGGCGGAACTGAAGAAAGTTCAGGGGTTTCAGATCAAAGTTGAAATATTTAAGAAGCACAAAATTGGAACTCAACCAACCCAAAGGGGTAAAGATGTAGAGAAAGCATGAGAGAGGGGAGAGAGATAGAAACAGCAATGTTCTTTTTTAAGCTATGCATGGGATTTTGCTTATTTGATCTAATTTCCTTGTGTGCTAAAGTGTACAAGCTATATATGTATTCTTGCAATAAATATTGCAAGAATATAGTGTATGTGTTTGTGTAAGAAAGAGACACAGACAGAACAAGAGCAGTTAGGGTGGGCAGAGAGTCTTTCTACCTCAAGGAGCCGTACTCTGACTCTGTTGTATGCCTTTAGCCAGCGGACTCTGGATGGAGAGCAGGGTGGAGGGCCATCTTCAAAGAAACTGAGAAAGATATAGCAAAAAGATCAACAGGTTTAAAGAGACATTTTGCAGAAAGACGGCAGACAATCAATATCAAAATTAAATCAATGCCTTGAATCTTGCAGTCAAAAGATGGGTGCATATTTCTAAAGTTTGCCTTAAAACAACATCATAATAAAGAAGTCAAATCATACTAAATCAGACGACTGAAGACTCTCTAGAATGTATTTCCAGACTAAAAGAGGACTGTGAACCAAGCTGATATGTCCTCATTCTTGAAAATATCTTTTAATTAATCATGCAAAATCTATTTGTCATACATACCAGATTTTACTCTGAGTCTTCTTGTTGTAGTTGTCCAACATTGGTTTGGGCAAGATGACCAAAGAGTCCTTCAAATCTTTGTTGGAGCCAGGCTCTGGTAATGGATGCAGCTCTTTCTCCACCGCTTCCTCCTGCTCGTCTTGGTTTTCCCAGGTAGATGGCTGGCTGTTGAGAGGGGGACGAGGATTTTTGGGATCTCGGCGCTCCTCAGGCTCAGAGCTGAGCTGGGAGCTAGCCGGGCTGAGGTTGCCTGATGAATCAAAGCGACTGCTGTCTGGTGGACTGTAGGAGAATGAAATTGTTATTCAAAATATGGCGATTATTTGGAAAAGCAACATGTAATTGAAGTTCTACTGTAGAATTAGAAGTTTTAATTCCAAAAATTCAAAAGTTAGGAATTACAATTTGTGATTAATAACAAATAATATTATTGTAATTATTATAATCATCATATTAACAATTATTATTATATATACAGTAATTATAATAGAAAATGCATTTTTCTTTACTATTATTCAAAAAATAAAATTAAAATAAATAAAAAATTCTATTTAGAATATTTATGTTGTATTTCAAATGAAGCAATTTAATAAATGTATTCAAATGAAAACTAGGAGTAAAAGTTAGACTAAAAGACACTCATCATCAGATCTAGGGAAGAGGTTAGGCAAAATAAGGAAAACTAACAGGGTTCAATAGGGTAAGCTGAATGAATGAGGTTGAAAGCAGCACATGTCAAGAAAGGGCTGCCATCAGCACTAAGAGGTCCTCAGCCTTTTCAAAGATGGGTGCTCATACTGCATGGCGGTAATACAATAACGACATGTTGATAATAACACTAGCTATTACAGTTTTTCATTGAAGATTGTGTCTAAAAGCCTGTGCATGGGTGCAGTAAAGTAATTACCTTTTTAATTCACCTATGTCTACTACAGAGCATTTACAGGATATATTAATGTATGTACCATACAATGAGAAATGTACACAATTCATAATTCTTTAATATGTCATTAAGAGTGAAATTAAAATATAAAAAATTATGTTAGAGCAATGGGGATACACTTAACCTTCCTGATAAAAAGACTAAGCGGCTAACAGAATATGGGAAAAATGTGTGGCTGCTTGATGTATAAGACTGCTAAAAAGGAAAGTGGCTCTGTGCTTTAACTGGAATGATTTACTTTGTCTTGGGCACAGGCCAGATTGCTTCTCACTGTTCCTTGTATTCAAGTGTTCAGTCTGCTTTCATGGTGTGCTCTGCTACAGCATCATAAATCTATCAGAGTTTGATTCATATAAACTAATTGGCTGAGAAATGGAGAAAAATTCAGAGAACTGCTGGGAACAAGGTGGGGCTTACGTGTTTAGAGCTAATGAATAAATACCACCTTTTACATTCATTGCACTTCCATCACACTCAGGAAAGCTTTTACTGAGGTAATTTGAGCACAAAATACCTCCATTACATTTACACATAATGGTGAGCACCATTCAAACATGTTATCATTTACATTCCTATGACTGTGATGATGAAACTTACAATTTCAAATTATTTTCCAAGTGGTTTGTATTTATGGCTATAATATACAGTATGGCTGGATGGATGGATTATAAGCAATACATTATCTGGCTGAACTAAATATAAAATGTTTAAAAATATGATTAGGATTCTAAAGTTAAATTGTGGCAAGGGAAACAGAAAAAAGATGAATTAGAGGTAATGAGGAAATGTGGTCCAAAAGAAAACTAAAGAGTCAAAGAACAGAAGGAAAGGGAAAGGGGACTAGACATTTACTCTAACCCTAAAACCCTACATCAGCATGATAAATGAACAATACCATTTATCATACAAATTGTACTAGCCTTTTCACAGCTTCCTTTGTCAACAAGTCCTTTGGTTGCTCTGTGTCCAAACCAGCATGCATGGTGTCAGGTGTGCCAGCTACACTGCTAACTACCTCACATGGGGTGATCTTTAATTGGGGTTTATCCAAAACTTCTGATAAGGAAGCTGGGTGAGAGGGGAGGTCAGATAGTGGTGACTCTGCTAAAGTGTCACAGCTTCCTGTTTTCGAAGTTTCAGTTGGTCCGTCTGTATCACTGGCATCTGCACTTTCAGTTTCTCCAGAACCTGTGCAAAGTTTCTCAGACTTTGGCTCACAAAATTCTTCGGTAGGTTTTGGTATTTGGGGCTGAGGTTGGGCTGTGACCACAGGAGTAAGGGATTCAGAGTTGGGAGGGTTAGAGTTTTCAAACATTGAGGTGAGTTTCATGCCAAACACAGATGAAGCAGCAGATGGTTCATCAGTTCCAAGTTCATCCTGCAAAATGCCACCGGAAAGTTTTTTGAAACCAGAAAAGAGACCACCATCTGTCTGTTGTGGCTGTGGTGTCTTTGCACCAGTGGCTGAAGATGAAGTGGTGGAGAAAAGTGATACAATAGATGATGTGCCTTCCGCAGCCACAGACATAAAGCCAAATTTAGGAGCAGCCAGACCTGGTAGTTCAAAGATGCCTTTGGTTTCAGGAACTGGGGGTGGTAGACCTTTGTCAGGCACTGCTGAACATGGTTCCTCTAAAGTCTCAGCATGCTCATCCTTCCCTGCATCTGCTTCAGGGAAAGCAGTTTTCATGGTGGATTCAGTCTTTGAACTTTCACATGCTTCTGTTTTGTCTGATTGTTCAACCTCTTCAACTAATCCTTTTTCACAAACCCCAGAGTCTTCAATGCTTTTGAAATGACCACCTCCAGATAAAGATGTCTTCTCTGTACCTAGCTTTTCAGTGATCTCAGATAGTGTAACCTTTGCAGAGGATTCCACTTGTCCGGACTCTGTGCCATGCTGTTGAGGTTCCTCAGATATGGTTGTTTCAGGACCTTTGAATATACCAAATAGGTCACTGCTAAGTGATTCTGTAGCAATGCTAGTTGAAAGTCCAAAAAAGGAGCTTTTTTGTTGTTGCTGTGGTTGACATGGAGCAGGTGATGATCCAAAAAGTGAACTGGGTGAACTTGAAAAAAATCCACCAACAGTGGCTGATTTACTTGGGGCATTTGAGGTAGAAAACATAGACATAAAGCCAGAAAATGGAGCTGGTTGAGGGGACTTCTGTGGTCTTGACTGTCTTGGTCCAGTCATTCTTGGTCCTTGCATTCTTTGGCCCCCCATCTGTGGATGCCCCATCCTTGGTTGTCCCATGTTTTGTCCTGGTGGGAAAGGAGCCCTGGCCATTCTTACTGTAAACTGTTGTTGTGGTGGAGGACCAGCAGGTATCGAAGACTGAACATTCAGAGGGACCACAGGTGGAGATGTTATGATTTCTGGTGAGTTGGCAACAACAATTTTGTCTTCTTCTGATGAGGAGGCCATTGGAACATAACTATTACTTTCAGAAGGTTTCTCTAACTCATTAGTAGGTGCTTCTCCAAGCTCTAATTTAGCCTCAATTGGCTCTTTTGCAATCCCATCATTTGTAGCTTTCCATTCTGCTTCAGACTTTCCAAAAACTGCTGCCTCTACTGTAATTGGACCCATCAAGGATTCTGCAGTAGGTTTCTCTGTAACTGCTGAATTAGTTACAGTTGCGTCTTCAGATTTTTCCACATCTACAACAGCTACTTGTTCATCATCTACAAATTTCAAAGGTTCCTGAGTTGGTGTATCCATATTTGCAACAGCGGTTTGCTGTTCAAAAGCAAATGCTGAAGGCTCCTCCATTGATTTTTCCATATCGGCAACTGCTGTTTGTTCTTTACCATCAACTTTCAAAGGCTCCTCAGTTGATTTTTTCAGAACTTCAACTGCAGTGTGCTCATCATCAGGAATTTTCAGAGCCTCCTCATTTTGTTTTCCTGCCTCTGGAATTATCTCACCTTCAAAGACAACTTCCACATATCCCACTCCAATTACGTCTGATCTTCTATTTTTGTCAGTATAATCAATAACACTTCCTGACATTGGCATATGATCCGTTTGTTCTGATTGGCTTTTAATGGCAGCTTTATCAGTTTCATCATCCCTGCATCTAATTTCATCTGTTTCTGATTCAATAACCATCTTCGTACCCACTGTATCTTCCATTTCTTTAAATTCTTTTTGGATGTTTGACTGTTCCTCACTTGCTAATTTTATAGATTGTTGGCCCAAAGGTGTCTCTTTCTCTCGTAGATTACAGTTCACATTAGCTGTGTCTGTAATGGAAGTTTCAGTCACAACAGAAACATTTTCATTGCATTGCATTGTGACCATTTTGTCAATTTCCAGTTGTGGATCTCTTGGGGGAATAGAATTATCAGTTGTATTTTTATTGATGGGCAAGTTTGAATCTTGACCATCTTGATGTGGCTGCTCTACTTGGAGTTCCAACTTCCCTGATGATGTTAAGAGAGGCCCAGAGGATACATTTTCCATTGCCTCATCAAGGTGATATTTTTTGTCTTTTGAAAAATCTTCTGTATCTGAGAGTTTCACTTCTTGCAAGGAATTCTCCTCCTTCAGAGGAACAACTATTTCTGGCTTTGTCTTGGTTTCCTCATTGAAAGATATTCCAAATAGACCCAACCCAGTCTTAGTTTTGTTGCCATCTGAACTCCCACCAAGTGAAAACATGGAGGAAACTTTAAAAAAGCTATCTGATTCAGGTGGCTTGGAAGGTGTAAGATGTGGTTCTGATGTTTGCTGATTTTGTCCACTAAACATGGAGAACAGTACTTTTCCAGAGACTTCTGAACCTCTGGGCGGTGTAACTGTTGGTCCAGATGAAGCTATTCCAGATTCAGTTTGGGGCTGGGCACTAAGACTTCCAAACTTGGAAAATAAACCTGCACTGGTGGTTTCTTTTTGTGTAGTAGAACCTGAGAGGCTGCCACCAAATATAGAAGATCCAGTGGAAGGTCGTCTTGGTGTTGCACTGTCCCCATACTGCCCTCTAGGACTGGGTGGTTGCTGAGGTACCGTTGCACCAAACATGGAAAACAGGCCTTTTCCTGGAGGTTCTTTGGGTGGAGGATCTCTAGGTTGCACACTTCCACCAGTTGGACTTCTTGGGGCAGGTGGTGGCTGACTACTAGATCCACCAAACATGGAGAATAAGCCTTTTCCCTGTGTCTCTTGTTGGGCTGACAGTGGTGGGTCTTTGGATCCAGGTGAAGATTGGGCATTTGATGCCCCAAACATTGAGAGAAACCCTGTACCAGGAGTATCTTTGGTAGATGAGCCAGGAAGAAAGCCACCAAGCTTTGACAACCCAGTTTGGGAAGTCGTTTGTTGTTGGGTTGCAGTTGAGCCACTAAACAAAGAAAATAAGCCTTTTTCTGGTTGCACATCAGTGCATTCAGACTCAGACTGACTAACCTTGACATCTAAACTATCGTATTTGGAGGTTGTGATTTCCTCTGTGGGAGGTTTCAGAGGGCTGATTTTAGTGAAAGATAAGCTAACATCAGTTTTGTCATGCAGCTGTTGGACTCCTTCAGATGAATTTGGTGCTTCTTTCAGTGGCACCTCATCAGGACACTTTGTTGTGCTTTTATCCTTGTGAGTTGACTCATTGAGAGTTCCAGCATCTTCTAGTGGTACTAGCCCTAAACGGGTGTTTTCAACCTGGCAGACCAGACCACTGAAAGCTCCAACTACTTCAAGTGTTGATATTGCAGGGGCTGAATTTCTGTCCTTGAAAGTCAACTCAAGTGCTGACTCACATGCCAAAGTGTTACCTGCTTCAGCTCCTGAATAGGTAGTTTCGGTGGTTGAGCTTATCTTGGCCACGGTGTGTTGTGAGTCACTCATCTCTGGTGAGTAGGTCTTGGCCTGCTCTGATTCAGTGAAGGCCTCTGTGCTACTGATTTCCTTACCCCTATTATTCTCTGATATGTCAGATAGTGCAGTAATATCAGAGGGTAAAGAAACCTTGCAGTCTGGAAGTGTTACTGCAATGGGAGCAGTGTCGTCAGAAGCACTGACTTCTGACAATATAGGCTTGCTACTTTCATTGAACTTGTGTTCAATGGTCTCTTCTTCTGGTGAACTTGCTGCTGAGACAAAAATATGGGGTAGTCTAATGTAAGGTGTTGGCTCACCTGGCTTGAATTCCTTATCAACAGGAGGCACATCTGAACAATTAATGCCAATGTATATTGACCTCGGGTGCCTGATTTTCTCCTCTGATACGTTAGCTTCCCCTGGTATCTCTCTTGATGGGCTTGCATGTAACATTGCCTGTGGTTGCTGATAGTCTGGAGAGACAGACGAAGACTTGAAACCATGCATTTGTTGCTCATCCGAGGAAGAGACCCCAAGTGATATTATTGAGGATGTTTGAGGGCATAAATCACTTGAAATTGTGCCTTTTCCTTTGTGTGATTCAGTACTTAGTGATGGTGCTGGAGCCAACTCTGTCTTTTGGGCTGCAGATTGATCTTTGGATAATTCAGACGGTGAGGAAGAGGCTAGTTCACCTACATTTGTAAGTGAGTTAGATTCGCTTAGATTCAAATATCTAGTAGTAGATTTATGGAGGCTTTTCTTGTTTAACACATTGCAATCTTCGTCTGGTAATTTTATAGCAGAGGTTGCTCGGGTAATTGTCTCTTCAACATCACGGTGCACAAACGTTGGGCTAAATGTGGATGCATCAGGCACAACTGCAACATGCCTGGAAGCATGAGTCTGTGTTGGAGTAATTTGAGGCCTTTGAGCTTCCAGTATAGACACAGGCTGTGTGTGGTGGGGCATGACAGAAACTGGTTTTGTACTTACTGATGGTTGTGAACTTAAACCACTAAATAATGAAACCAAACCCTGAACAGAGGCCGATCCTGCTGGGGTTGAAGATAGATGTGGACCTTGTATTTCAGTTCCCTGGTTCACTGACATTAGGTCATGTTTTGTGGTGGGTTTTGAACAATGACTTGAAGCCATGGTACTTGAGGGTACAGTTGGTGAGTGATTTTGCTTGACAGTGATAGGGCATGGATCAGGTTGTTTTGAGAGTTGAAGTTGTTCTTTTGCATAATATTCTGCATTTGCACTGTTGTGCCCAGGTTTTGTACCAAAAGATGGTAGGGAAGGATCCGTTCTATGTCCATCTTGTGCTTGCTGAATAAGCAAAGCAGGCGATGACTTAACATTCACAGACTGTGGTGTAGACACTGTTTGGGATCTGTCATACAGATGCTGAGTAGAAAAAGCAGGCAATATCTGTTCATTACTTAACATTTTCTCACTATCTGAAGGGGTTTCCTCAATACTCCCATAGCTACCCACAGTTAGCTGCTTAATAAGAAATTTGGGTTTAACGGTCGTGTCGTGCTGAACATTTGTATCTTGTCTTTGCAACTTTGGCTGAGATCTAGCAATGGATGAAGTTGATTTTTCAGGAGGCTGTATCTTCCTTTGAATAGTCTCCAAAGAAGAAACTGAAATATTCATTGGGGCAGAGTTGAATCCTGTTTTTGAGTGCATTCTGTGATGTATTTCAGATTGAGTGATGGACTGTTTCTCAGTGGAATATTTCTTATGTTGTAGTGACTCCTGAATGTGAGGGTATTTGGCATCTTCTCTGACCTCCTTAGAATTGGATGGAGATATGTATTGTTGCTGATGGTAAAGATGACTCTGAGACATAGAAGACATATTGGGAGAGGAGAGATCTGTTGCATCTTGAAGACCATTAACTGTGGTTTTGTTTTGAGGATCCACACTTAAGTCAACAACACCCAGTAATGTTTTCTTAACTAAATGCCTTCCAGGTTGCCTTCTTTCAGACATTTCTGTCTTTGATTTGTTATTAGTAAAATTCATGGGTTGCATATCATCTGGTTCAGTGAGATTACTTGAAATGCTAGTTGTATTTTGACAGTCTTTTGCAGAGAAGTCCACTGGCTTATTTTGTTGCCGTGTATTCTGGTAGGTGGTCCTTGAAATTGAAAAGACCTCATTACTGTAGTAGGTAGATATCCCTCTATGGAGTCTATCGGTTGTGTTGAGTACATTCGGGATTTGATGATGCGCAGATTGCTCCATCATAGGTGGAACACCAACAGACTCATTCCTTCTTACAGCTGCAGCGTTTCTGATGTGAGGAGGTGAGTCAGATTTTTTCTGTTGTGATTTTAGAGACATGTCAAGGAAGCTTTTGATGGAGTTGGCAGGTGCTGTTGCTCTTAGATCCACTTCTTGTGATCTATTGTGCACAAATCCTTGTTCCATCTGTGCTTGAGATCCCACTGGTGATTGCATTTCAGGTTTTTCCTGGGAACAATGTGTTTCCACAATAAGAGAAACACCAACAGAATCTATTTGAGAGTTTGCATAGATGGATTGCCTTGTCCTTACCAGTGATACTGGATCTGAATAGTTTAGCACTGTGTCTGATTTACATACTTTTGTTGACATATCTAATGTGCCTTTAATAGAGTTTGCTGGAGCCGTAGAAAGTGGTTGGGAGCTCTGCCATGTCATACAGCTGAGACGTGGTTGGTGTGAAACAGGGACGATGTTTCTATCAAGATTTTGCTGTTTTTGCACAGGGATTACGGTTTGACTTTGCTTCTGGCATGCTGATACCAGTGGTGTTGGTTCAACCACCAGGGGAATACCAACAGAATTGTTTCTGGCAACTGCTCTTGCACTTGGTTTATTAACAAGTGAAATTGTTTCATTTTGAGTAGGGTCTGGCATTGCTTTCAGAGATGCTTGGGGTGGTTTAGGTGACATATCCAGTGCTGCCGCTGTTATTGAGGTGGATGTCTGATGTGTTTGAACAGTGGCTAATGACTGTAAAGTTGAGTGGTTTGACTGGACAATAGATTTGCTCTTCCGCAATTGTTGGTGATATGAAATAGAATCTGAGTGGCAGTGGTTCTCAAACTCCTGCTGTACATCTGATGTAGAGCTGATCTTAACATTTTCAAGAGATTCTTGAGAAGGGACATCTACAACTAGTGGTACTCCAACAGAATTTTTTCGTGCAAGTTCACGGGCACTTGGTTTGCCTCTCATGAGTGGTATAGGTTTATTAAGAGTGTCATCCGTCTCTACTTCCAGAACCGCCTGCTTCAATTTGAGAGAACATTTAGAAGTCATGTCTAGTGTGGCCTTAACTGTATTGGCCGGTGCTGTGGCTTTCTGTAGCGGTTTACAAATTTCAAGGGATTCCCAAGACTGACCTAAGAGAGACTGCTGTCTCTGTTGTACCAGATTACCATCGAAAGAGTGAAAATCGTATTCCTTAACTGTCATTGAATCAATGTGTTCTGCTGTACGCTCTGATGATTCTCCTCTATATGACAAGTCAATAGATTCATGGTGGCTAAAACTTGTGTCTATCTCTTCCAAAGTGACTGTTTTTTTCTTTGTCAATGACAGTGCCTCAGAGAGAGGATCCTTTGGTTGCATAGCAATTTGATGACTATGCTGTGATGTTGTCTTGGCAGACATATCTAATGTAGCTTTAATTGAGTTTGATGGTGCAGAGATCTCTTGGTGTCGCTGAGCCTTTCCACTAGACTTTGCGCAAGGAATCTGCTGTGCAAAGCCAGTTGTAACTATTGGTGGGCTTTGATGCATCTTATGCAAATTCAATAATGAATTTGGTTGGTATCCTTGAGGTTCAATTTGGTTTTTCATAACAGGGCTTACCGATGGTGAGGTACATACAGATGGCAGTGATCCAGTTTTTGCCTGTTGTTTAAGACCTCCAACAAGGCTAGATGGTTTACTGGAAATATGAGTCATTGAAGAGCTTCTTGTTGTTATGTTTGTGCCAGAACTCCTTGGTAATTCATCAAATGATGTAAAAAATGGTTTGGATGAAACTCCTTTTACACCTCTGTCAGAAGATGTAACATCAGTTTGGATTGTTTCATTTATAGAAGTACTGCCCACGGCTGATGGTCTTTGAATATGCCTTGTAAAGGAGATGTGGCCAACTTCTGGACTGGACAATATTCTCTCTGATTTGCTGTGCTGACAAATGGATACATTGTTGGTCTGAGAAGCTTTACTCAGAATTGAACCTCTTGTACTTTGTTGTGATGTGCTCCCAGTGGGATAGTCTAAATTCAGCCATTCAACTTCTGCTTCCTCATTTTGTTTAGTAAGATCTACAGCAATGGTGGTCTTGACAGCTAAGTCCATATTTGCCTCAGCATCAATCTGCTTTTTCTCTTTCAATCTTTTCAACTTGTACTCTGAAAAATCAACAACTTTATCATTTTGCATAGATTTTACATTGGCATCTGTTGCATTGTTTTGTTTGATATTTTTACTTTTACTAATTGTGGTAGAAAAGTCTAGGACTTTATTTGGAGCCATTTGAAGCTCAAAAGGGGGGCAATTTTGTTTGTAAAAGTGAGCTTTATTATATGCCATTGAGCTGTCATTCAGTATATGTAACCGAGGTGTACATTTCTGAGTTGAATCTTGCGGCTGCTTATGGTTCACTGATGAAGTGATGCAGACTTTGCTATTTTCATGCACCGCTGAGACTGTGGGATTATTTATTTGTGATAATACTTTGGGATTGCCTGCCTGTGATGGCTGCCTAGAAAGCTGGGGTCTCTGTGGTAAATGAGATGGTGCAGCCACAGTTGTAGAAGATGTAGTAGGTAGAATCCTACCAACGGTTACCTGTGCTGAGGTAACTGAGGAGGCTTTAGCAACAGTTGGTGGTGTAGGCAATTTTCTTCCCAACTGTACAAATCCTGGAATTTTTGAAGATGACTGGGTGTCTGGAAGGTTTGCAGATTTTTTTGAAGTTTCTGAAACCTTACTTGACACCAATGGTGATGTAGGAGGTGTTGAGGATGGCAGTTTATCATCTTTGCTTGCATGACTGTTCTGAGACATTCCAGTGATTCCTCCAATAGCTGAAAATATGGAGCTTGACTTTTGTTTTGGTTTATCAGCAGGTGTATCATCTACGTGTGCAATCCTGATTTCAGGAATTGGGTAACGTCTGTTGGGAGAGATTTGTGTAGAAGGGCCCCGTAAAGAAGGTGAGCCTGAGACTGCAAAGACATCTTTGGTGGACTGATTCTTCCAGTATGGTCCACCATACCCCCCTTTAAGTGATTTTAAAGTAAGATCAGCTGCCTCCATTGGTTCATCTTGAAAGCTGTAACTATTTTTGACAGATTCCACCTTGATCTTTTTAAGCTTGTACACAGTAAAGTCTACAGGCTGATCTTCTTGAGAAGATAAAGATTCCTGAAACATTTGAGAGAAGCTTTCCAAATTCATGTTCATTATTTTTTCACCTTTTCTAAGAGCAGAAGTTAGGTCCATGGGTGGATCTGAATACACAAATTTATTTTGTTGCTCTGCTGGAATCCAGAAACTTTTATCTTCGGTGCAGAGAGGGATTTTAAAACCGCAAAGGGTCGCTTTATCCTTTTCTTTTTGCTTCAGAATGTTTGCAATATTTTCAGTTATTTTTCCCAGAGCTTGTACATCCTCTGATGCAGCACAGACATACAGGTGTCTACCAGCTCTGTCAGTTAAAAGGGAATAAATGTATTCCTCATCTGTATAGACATAATATCCACAGTCCCCAACCTCAGCTGGCCACCACAACCCTTGCTCCAATAGTGAAAGCCATTGTTGATACCACTCAGAATCCTCAAAGAGCATTTCATCCTCCTCATCCCCTGGAGCTCCTGCTGACCTGCTTAAATCCATAGCACCATGTGTTAAATCCAGTGGACCCATTTTTGTGGCAAGTCGCTTTAGAAACTCAGTTGCTGATTTCAAACCAAAGTCTTCATCTTTTATATCACTACTAACAGCAATTTTCTCCATGACATTGCTGCATTCCTGTACACTACATTCTGTAAGTGACTGACATCTACTTAACCGTGTCTTTGCTTTTTCCATGGACAGATTTATAGCACTACCTTCAACAATCCAAGGTCTTACTTTCTTATGAAGATCATTCAAATGGTCACAGCTACTCCAGGATTTCTTGTCTCTACAAGTCATGTCAAACAAAACAATATCTTCATCTGGCTCAAGGAAGCAATTTCTGCTCTCAAAAAGCTGGGCAGCAGTATTTTTCCAAGGATGTGAGGGTACATTGAAATCACTGATGTCCATTTCTACAGGATTTAACCATACAGGATTCTCCAAATGAGGTGCTTTAACTGTTGGTGGTATGTTACCATGGCATGCCTTGGAGCATTCATGAACTTGAGTGGCAAGGGCTTCTGCAAGGGCATAATCGTTGAGTTGCTGCCATAGAAGAGCTTCTATGAGACACTGATGCTCATAGAGCTCTGGTGGAATAACACCATGCTCTGTGAAGTTGTATAAAAGATCCTTGTAACCATACTCATGTGCTGTCCCATACAAGAGACGTTGAATTTCCTCAAGATAACATTGAGTTGGGGGAATTGTAGGATCATGCAAAACCTGAGATCGCAGAGCTTCTCTATGGGTATCAACAATTGGACTGGCTGCAACAATACTGGTTGTTAGTGTTGTTGTACTTGAATGGACATCCTCCTTACTATTTGGTAGTAAATAATCAAGTAGACCTTTATCAGTTTCTTTCCCAGGAGCAGAAGTGATACTGTCACTGCCGCCTGTTTTCAAAATGCTGGATAGCAAACCAGGAGACTTACTACTTGTGCTGGTTTTTGTTTCCTCCTTCCCAAGGTGAGGGGTTGAAGACTGCTGTGTCTTTGAGGATGACTCTTCTGAGACACTAAAAAGACCTGAGAAGAAACCTTTTTGAATTGGACCTTTTAAATCCTTATCTGTGGCAACATTTTGGGAGGAATGCATGTCTACTGGTTTAGTTCTCTGAATCTGTGGTCGCCCCTGTGCTGCACGTGGCTGATGTTGTTCCTGTACGGTCTGATCAGAAGGTGATGGTGACTGCTCCATGTTACCTGAAATTTTGTTCATCAGGCCAGAGAATAATCCCCCTGAGTCAGACTGGGCTGGATCTTGCCCCAACTTAGCAGATGGTTGACCTGCCTCTGCAGGTTCAGATGACTGTTGTTCCAGCTGTACATTTTCACCAGATCCAAGCTTCAGAATGCCTGAAAGCAAGCCTCCACTTTGACTAGGCTGCTGATTTGCTGTTTGTTGAACATTTACCATTTTGCCTGGCTGTTGCTGGTGTTGAGATGATGTCTGACCAAAGAGACCAGACAAGAATCCTCTTTGCTGACTGAGTTGAGATAATTGTTGACCAGGTCCAACATTTAATTTATTGGCCTGCTGAGAGCCAGTCTGTGAGGTGGGCTGTTGTTGTGCATCTGTAGATGCTAACTTATTAAAAAGCCCTGATAATAGTCCAGCTTGCTGTGGCTCTGGTGCAATGGAAGTAGGTTGTGTCGGTATCTGAGTTTGCCTTCGCAGAGGCTGCCTGTTACTTTGTTGAGGCTGCTGCTGGTTTGGATAACTAACAGGCGGCTGTGGCTGTGCTTGAGGAGTGGGACCTGATGAAAATAGCCCAGAGAAGAAGCCTTCCTGTTGATTAGATGGTTGCTGGGTTGTCTTAGTGCCTGCTCCTTGTGCCTGTTGCTGTTGCTGCTCTGGTTTAGTTTCCACTGAATACTGTGGTGTGCCTGCATCTGCAATTTTGTTCAATAATCCAGTAAGCATCCCTCCTGGACTATTTTGGGGCTGTTGTAGAGGAACTTGGTGTTGCCGTTGTAGGTTTTGTCTATTCCCCTGTTGTTGGCTAGGTTGGTGCAAAGATGGACCACTTTTTTGCTGGTTTTGAGAGGGCTGGGCTGTGTTCACAGGAGGACCAGAGTCTTGGCCTCCAATTCCAAAAAGACCAGACAAGAACCCTCCTTGTTGGGGAGGTGCTTGCTGTGTTGGTTTTTGGTTAGTCTGTTGGGCACCAGAATCTGAATATGGGGTATTATTAGGTTCCACAATCTTGTTTAAAAGTCCTGACAACATGTTACTGGATTTCTGATTTGGTTGTGTAAACTGAGTAGCTATAGGTCCTTCTGGTGGTTGGGAAGTGGTTTCTGTGAGTTTCAACAAACCCCCAAACAATCCACTAGACTGAGGAATTGTTGCTGTTTCTTTTTGATGTAGTCCTTCTGTTGTTGTTGCATCAAAATGTTTTTGTAGTTTGTCTGCAGCTACAGGTTGTGTTAGTTGTTGGTCAAGTTGTTCTTTGTCAGTAGGCTGGGCTTCTGTTAATTTTTTAAATCCTGATGAATTCTGTACTGACTGAGTAGGAGGAGTGGACACTTTACTCAAGGTTTGTTCAGGTTCACTCATTTTTGCTGTATGCTCAGTTGCATCTCGTTGTGACTCTTGACTGCATAGGGTTGGCTGAGACCCTGTCACCGTGTCTGTAGCTTTTTTCAAGAGCCCAGATAAGAGTCCACCAGTGGGTGGTTGTGCAGGCTGTCCTTGCCTTTGTGTTAGAATTTTTCCAGATTGACCTCCAGGTAATGTTGAGACTGACTGATCAGATCCAAATTTCAGAAGTCCAGACAACACGCCCGACTGTTGTGAGGCAGAACTATTTTGTGTTTGGGGTGAAAACTGGGAAGGTGATGAAAATAGGCCAGAAAATAGCCCACCTTGTTGAGGCTGACTATCCCCACCCTGGGATTTGTTGTCAGAGGTCACATCTTCTGTTAATCCTAGTTTCAATAACCCAGAGATAATTCCTTGAGGTTGTGAGGTTTGTGGTTGTGATCTGCCTTGTTCATCACGCTTAGAAGAAGCTTGATCTTTAAATGTGACATCTGCTTTGGGCTGGACATCTGCCTTGCTGTTGGGATCTTGTTCAGATAATCTCTGCTCTTTAGACAATGCTATTCTGCAGACAGTACCCTCTGTGGTGTCAGGGACCATTTGTTCGGTATTCGGTTGAGTTTGACTACTAGGTTTGGTTAGTATCACAGTGGGAGATTTAGCAGGTTCTTTAACAAGTTCACTTTGGGGTACCTTAAACAGGTTTGAAAACCAGCCAGTTTCTGTGTTTCCTTTTGGTACACTGTCAAGAAGTGCAGCACGACTTGGCGAGGGAGTTCTTGCAGGGCTATGGGATGGACTTTTTGGTGGGAAATTAGCATCTTCTCCTGATGCAAACTTAAGAATCCCTGAGAGCACACCTTCTGATTTTGGTAGGGTGGTTGTGGAAACATTTTCAGAGGAGAAAAATGGAATTTTGAGTTTGCTGCCTAAAAACAACTCTTCCGCAGGCTTGGTGTCAGTCTGCAATGACTTTTCAGAAGGAACTGTTGGTATTAGGGTTGAGAGAGACTTTTTAGGACTGAAGAATCCTGTTTCCTCTGAACTGCTTTCAGGTTTTGGTTCAGATACTGCAGATGTTCTCCTTTGCTGAATATCAGGTAGCTCACCAGATGACTCTGTCTCTGGAAGAAGCTCCACTGAACCACTTCCAGTTTCTTGCAAAAGCTCAATTGAGCCACTTCCCATATCTTGCAAAAGATCAAGTGATCCACTTGCTGCAGTTGGTCTTGTCTCACCTGATGACTGACACTTTGTTTGTGAGTCCTCTCTACTTTGACACATGGCTCTGCTTTCAGATGGTGGCTTGGATTCAGTGATTGCAGCAGATGCACTGTGTTGCTCTAATGGCTGTGGTGATGACTCTCTTGATGGTGGTGCACTGGAAAAAATTCTCATTGGACTAAGCCTTCCGAACATAGATTCAAACCCAGATGAAGACTGGTTAGCAGTTGTTGTGCTACCTTCTGCTCCTGTAACAACATGTGTTTGTGCCTCATCAGTATCAGCTTGCCGACTTGATTGAGAAGATTGAAAAGGCAAAAGAGACTGAAGGGAAAACTTTTTCTCTGTGGTGGGTTCCTGAGAGGCAGGAGGAACTATGGCTACTGGGGGGGAAGTACCACCACTTTTGGGAATAAATGAAAGCAGCTTAGAAATACCAGACTCAAGTTGAGGTGAGGCCTTGGGGGTAGGTGGATCTGTTATAGGGGTAGCAGGGGTTTCTTTGGCTTCATTTGCTTTAGGGATTAAAGAGAGCAGCTTTGAAATACCAGACTCAGGTTGAGGCGAAGTTTGGGAGGAAGGTGGATCTGTTGCAGTGGTAGGAGGGGTTTCTTTGGCTTCATTGTTTGCTTTAGGGATTAAAGAGAGCAGCTTTGAAATACCAGAGTCAGTCTGCGGTGGTTGGGGTGATGGAGTAGAGCCAGGGGCTTCTATCTCAGTCGTAGACTTTGAACCTGTGATTGTACTGAATAATGAGCTCATGGCATTCTTTACTCCAGCTATGCTTTGTTCAACCACACTGTCCTCCTTAATTTCAGGTTTGACTTCATCACTATTACGCTCCCCAGGTTGTACAACTTTAGCATCAGTTGGCAGCGCTGGAAGTTTTCTTCTTATTGGTTTTGGTGTTGACTCATAATTGTTGACCTCCTCCTCTTTTACAGTCAGGTATTCAGACACAGAATTAACTAAACTCTTAAGTTCATCAATTGCATTTACATATTCATCACTTGGCTCCTCTTCAGAAGACAATGAAGGCTCTTGTCCATGACTTGTTTTCCCTTGGCTTAAATGATATTGTCCTCCAAAAGGTGATATATAATTGTCAAGGTAATAATAACTTTCATATTCATAACCAGCATCCCCTTCAGTGAATGCCAACTCATCTAGTTCCTCCTCAGATCCAAAAGAAAACTGCACCTCATCTGAACCAACTGAGCCATATTCACTTCTCCCCCTGATCAATGCTGCCTCTTCCCGAGCGGCCTCCTCCTCACAAAAAGCTGCATAGCTTTCAAGTGTGTCCACTAAGGCTGTTTTGGCCCATAGTCTCGTCTTGTAAAGTAGTCCTTCTCTGTCTGTTTGTTGCCGTTGCTGTTTGACAGAGGGTATTATATCAATTTCAGGAGGGGACAATTCTTCCTCAAAGCTGCCAGCTTCCTTATAAACTACACGTACTTCTCCACTATCGAAGCCATACCTCTGTCTGTGTGGCTTTCCATTTGACTCCCTGATATTGTCAGGGGATAATTCATCGCATTCTACAGTCTGATAGAACCTGCTGCCTTTGGACTCACAAGGGTTGTCACTGATTCTGTAGATGATGCTTTTATCTTCTTCCTCCCACATTTTCTGCTCAGCGTCCAAATAGTCATCCAAGACACCTGAGTCAGGGATTTTATATTTACTCTCCCAATCCTCCACACCCATGCCTGAGTCAACAGGGATTATTCGTACTGCATCCTTACTATTTGATTGCCTGGATTAAAGGGAAAAACATGTGCCATGCAGGAAGGAGTGGAACATGATGCAAGAAAAAAGAAAAAAGAAAGAGAAAAAGACATCAGATGAGTCATAAACAGCAGATCATGCAAAGAAAAAGTTCATGCAAGCAAGATGAAGAACAGTTAATGAACAAAGCAAAGCACACATGTGGAAAGTATTTTGTTTGAGAATTTGAAAATGTTATTCCTATTTTTTGTCACAAATTCCAACTGTTGCTTTTACAGCACACATGAAAAACTTGGTAAGATAGCTGGTTGGTTGTTACAACCATTTTGTATTATTGTTACCATGATAAAAAAACATTTACAAATGAAACCCTGTATATTAGTACAAGCAACAGATTAGCAGTTTTACATATATTGGACTTGTAGTATGAGATCAATAGCAAATATAAACACTGCTTGTCTGAGGCTGTTCAACATATTCTTTCCAGAATCCTTTTAGTAAAAGTAGTGGTATCTCTTATATAAAAGTGTCTCACAACCTCTAATGCCAAATTCTGTTTCTTTAGACAACATGACTCCTCAAAGCAAATAGAACATATGCATGGCAACAAATGATTCTCAAGTGCTACTGTAAAGATGAGGACAGACATTTGGCTCTTTGATTATGTGTGTCAGTAAGTTGGTGTGTATTTACCTGGGCCCTCTCACTTCTCTATAATCTAGCTCATAGCTTTGTATAGAGTCAGACTCCCTGGACAGGTTTTGATGTGGGACTCTCCGTTCTATAGGGTACTGGTGCACAGATGAATTTGTATGTGAAGTGCTGTGAAACCGTGGGGGTCTGTTGCCAGTTTCACTGCGGTAGTCACTATCGCGGTCATCCATTGCACTATCGTGGTCATCAAAAGCTGAGCAAAGATAACACAAACAGTTCAGTAAAACACTGATCGTTTCTTAAATAAATTGATTTTCAAAATATATAGGACACAATAAACTGTAAGTGCTCCAAAAGATATTAAGACAATACTCAGATCTTGTTCATTCATTAGTTTAATGTGATAATATAGTCCTGTCTCTGCTCACTGCTCATGCATCCACTTTCCTTTTTTTACTACAGACATGGCAAACTTGTATAAAACGTATGCTCTAAAGATACAGGCAAGAAGCAAACCTAACAATTCATGTGCCATTGTTGTGCAGTATGACACTGCTCCATCTCAGAGGTTTAATCAGACAGGCAGGCTGCTGGACACTGCTATAATGTAAGAAAAGACTTCTAACAACTTAAACTTGTTTAGATCAAACACTCCCTCTTGTGGTAGCAGGCATGTAGTACAAAAAGCATGACCACCAAACCAAACAAACAATAACATGAGCAAGAATAAACTGGATAAATGTAACAAATTAAAGCTATCCAAAAATAAAGTATGTCAACAAAACTGGCACACAATCACGTTAGTTTGTATTGTGATCAGGAGAATACAAGAAAGTTAAATTCTACATACAATGAAGACAAACAAAGGGTAAAAACCAAACATGCAGTGTTCCTTATTCAAAAAGAAAGGAACACAGAAGTCCTGTACCATGCAAAAGTGGGAGAAATGACAAATCAGTGGAGAATCACAGGAGAAACAAGTAACCACTATACGTACTCTGCTGGTCACTCCATCCGAAATAACTCCAATTGCCTGATGGCATGGAGGCAAATGTTCAAAGAAGTCAGGGAGAAAAGTTTACTTCATTATTGATTAATCAAACCAGTAACTGTAACTGGTGGTTGACAAACTGGTATGTAACATGTAATG
This sequence comes from Chaunax sp. Z400, assembly GCA_037577475.1. NCBI lineage: Eukaryota > Metazoa > Chordata > Actinopteri > Lophiiformes > Chaunacidae > Chaunax > Chaunax sp. Z400. The sequence goes on along the minus strand of CM075187.1, from coordinate 19,932,818 downwards.
GAACTGACTGAAGACAAAAACATCTGTGAAGCTTGATGGAAATGAAGAATTAAGGAATGAATACCAGTATGAGATAAGTCAAGCGAAGGGAATCAATGTGAAGAGCATTGAGACAACAAAACAGATAAACAGAATTCTCTGCATCTCTTCATAACTACCATTAACAGTGGCTGGTTGATCCAAAAATCCCTTTATTGTGAAAACAGCAGCTTGATGTTTTAGAAATCAATGTAAGCAGGCATTGAGGTGTATTTAAATGTACTAATAAGAGCAATGAAATACCTTTTCTTGCTCATGAAAAACAAGAAGGACAGAGGTGAAATATATATTTTTGTCCAAATCAAAGTCATCAGTATGGAATGACAGATTAAAGAACAAAAGACCTACCAAACACATACATGTAAAATGTGAATGTGCAATGGCATGCATGTGTTGTACCAAATTTTTACTTACTAAATAAATGTACTTACAGCACTGAGAGGGCACAGATGCCATCTGTCTTCTCTGAACCTCCTCCTGTAGTGGATACTGATGGAAACAAATACAGAGGTAAAAAGTCAGTTCAGCATTGATGTTATCTGTGATGTATTAACAATTATTTCTCAATAGATGACAGCAGAGAGCCAATACAAACACATTTTTGAGCACTCTCAAAAGCATACTCAATCGCTGTATATATCAAGCTTAATAGCAATTTTGAAAACTGCACATCTGAATCCATTTGAAATGTAAACCGACTGATATGAAAACAAAACTTTAGAGTTTTGACATGCATTATTTCTTGTTCCCACAAAATCTGCAGGCTTTCCCTGTCTTGATTAGTTTTAATATATACAAGATTCACTTTGTGCTGTATGCTCGCTGAACTGTCACATTTCAGCTCCATGCAGAATGGGGATCAGTCTGAAAATCTTTGAAAATCTATTTTACTTCCATTTTAGAATGTCTTTCTTTCTAATATGGATGGATGCAGGACACAGTAATTGTATTTATAGGCACATTTTGAAAGTTTATCCTCTACTTGTTGCTGAATTTAATTTCAATTGATGCCAATGGTTCATATTACCCCTCTAAGACTTCCCAAACTACCTACTTTTAAGTTGAAGAAAAAAAATGGTCTGTCCGTTTTGGGATTCCCCATTGTTTTCGCAGCATTAAGATCCCACTTGAGATCCCTCTTCCTAACTGTATTTTATCTAATAGCCTAATAATTAATAACTTATTAGCAGGAACCTGACTTTTCTGTAAACTTACTTCATCATGTATCTGCATGGTGTTGATCCTCGCTAGTTTACTGGTCCAGTATTGAGCCTCATCTTCTGGGATATCTGGAAAAATGAATTGGATAGAAGAAACAAATGGATCAAAAGTGAGAAAAATTAAAAAGGTGACTGGAAAATGTGTTGATGAGAGTGCAAAAGGGTGGTGAAGGGGAAAAAAGGAGGAAATACACAGATGTGATGGCGTAATAGTAGGAGGGATGGTGATATTAAGGAAGGTGTTATGAAGACACAAAGTAAATAATGGAGAAAGGAGGAGAGTGCAAAGCACAGAATGGGAGACAAAGTTCAAGAATAAATGGAAAACGACAGGCAGTGTAGCTCCACCCTTCCCTCAGTCAACTCTCATCCACCCTTGCTTTATGTGTTCCCATCTTATATTTATGTGTGTTTAATAGCTGATGAGGAGGTTTCTGTTCAGGAGAGCAAAAATAGAATTAACAACCATCTCAGGAGCTCACAGGTCCTCCCTAAAGCCAAACAGAAAAGACGTTTGGGTAGAAGAAGCGATTTAAAAGGCTGCCTATGGTCTCTACCATGTTCCCCAGAAAAACATTAGTTATCATTATTAATGACAAACTTTCTAATCTTAATTGACTCATTAACGTACTGGAAATGAACACCTCGAATTGTATGTGTCTAAAAATCTAAGTCTGAAAACTCAAATGTAAACTTCGTGATGTTGATTTGTATCCAGAGTGTTTGGATGTCATCAACAGTGGACAGTCACAGTTTGCCATATTGGTGCCACTCTGTATTGAGCCAATGCTGCAAATGCATACTTAACACATCTTGTATATTTATTGTTTTATCAGGAATACATTAAATATGAGTAAATGTAGAATCCATGTAGAAAATAGTACACTGCACAATGTCTACTATATTAGTGTAACAACCCAAAACTTGTTTTAGATGGCTAAGATGGTGATGTCTGTGAAGTAATTTTGTCTTATTATTTTATTATATTGTTATTTTTTATTATTATAGTTATTATTATTACTATTACTGTTAATATTATTATTTGTCTTCTATTTAGTAGTTAATAAACCTCCACCTTTTTGGGTTATTGTTCAATTAATAGGTTGGAGAATATAATGTGGCAGGCAGTCAGCTAACAATCTATAATAAGCTTTTTTTTTGGCCTGTACTAGATTTGTTTACATTACATACAGTTGTACACGTATGCAGAGTTAGCTATAGCAATTCTTGTATGCAGTGTACCCATAGATGTACAAACAACTATCAGTGGATTACTTTGATAATTCAAAATGAGATGATCATTAGGCATCATCTGCATTTCGTTGTCACTGTACTGTGCTTGCACTATGATCCTTGACAATAAAGTTGAATCTGATCTGATCTGATGTTCCGGAGTAATGAGTGTCTCTTTGGTGATTTCAATATTTATTAATGTTTATTTCATTGGACAGATGATATCCTGAGAAAGTGTAAGTCACATTGAACGTAAAAATAAAAACCCTGGATTATGCTATAAACTATTTGTGATTATGCTTTGTGTTTCATTATGACTCATCGTGATAAAAGGATGACCAAAAAGATGCAATTTGATAAGTAACTGTGTTGTAAACTTGATGTCAAGTTACTTTTTTAAAGGGTCAGTCAAACTTAGCTAAAAACAGGAAGCTACTATCTTATCTCCATCTTCAGACCCTGGCTTTTGTGTCAAGATGAGCAGGCCGCAGCAAAGACCAGAGCCTTCATGCCATCGGGTGAGTGTTGATAAATAAGTAGTGCCAGGAAGTGCAAGAGGAAATGCAGAGGCTTCAGACAGCTCCCTGAGATTAAGATCTGACTGTGGAAACTAAATGACCTGAAGAAATGTTGCTTGTTAAGTGGTTACACTAAAGAAAGAAATAAGATACATGTAATATTTTGTTTAATATTATCAATACCAGTATATTAAAACACCCATTGATTTATCCTAATGTTTATTCATATGATTAGAATGTTTGAAAGTGAGTGTGTCTGGACTAGTAAGGCAGCCATATTTGCTAAATGCATCACAATTTCATTGTGTTTAATTTAATGAATATTGCGCTGACTATTTTTAGATTCTATGTTGCTAAAAGGTAAAATATTCCTTATATTACTATTTTATTGTTAGTTAATTATGTTGCTCTTTAGCAGTCGACCAGAGATTGACATTTTGCTAGAATAAATCATGAAATGCAGATGTTTATTCATTATTGGTCTAAGATTTATCAATCAAATTGTGACAGATTGCATTTCAAGTATTGCAGGAGGTTCATTAAACTACTTATTCTTTTATGATATTAAAGGAAGTTTTTGTTTTTCTTTGTTTTCTTCCTAAAAATGCTAGTCAGACCATCACTCAGCCAACGGTGTAGACTCTATTATAGCTGCATTAACTACTGGCTCTATAGCTATGTATTCAGGTGTGATTTCTTTTGGAGTGAATGTATGTTTTGTGAACATATGCATACCAAAGGGCAGCTCAAAGCGTGTATCTAGCATCACTTGGTGTGGAGTTGGGTTGATGGTACCACAGATTTCATCCTCCCTCATTAACACCTCAGAGAAAAGAGACGTCCACTTTCCTGGACCCTCCTGAACATGAGAAACAGAAAGAAGAGAGGGGGAGAGAGAAAGAGAATGAGAAAACAGACAAAACAAGAAGAACAAAACATGTATTTACTCTTTGAGAATCGAAGCGCCGACATGATGATTGAATCTCATTCAATAAACCTGAACAAAGATGAAGAGATGAACAAGTGAGGAGGACTGAGAGTTCAGGCTAGGATAGGACAAAGGTGGATGTTTACTGTACTTCAAACTGAGGAGAGAAGTCAAACATTCGAGGCTGCATTACTAATGACTACACATGTGCTTGCTGCCTCACTATAAAACTCAAGAAAAAGTTATGCAGTCTAGAGACGAGACAAGCCTGCCCACGGTGTACTAAAATAAGCTGGCAACTGTTTCTAAGTGGCTACCAGTGTGAGTGATCTTTAAGATGTGGCTGACAGGATGGTGTCTTAATAAGATGGCGCTGGTAGGTGGAAGGAAGAGTGTTTATATTGAAGAATCCTGTGAGCACAGCCACTTTAAGCGGCACACATTGTATACATATAACTATTCATTTGATGTGATCTATTTTAACACCAATCCATGACCACAGCCTAGAGTATTGGCTGGCAAGGTGGAAGATGACCACGCATACAGTCCTCTATTTTACCTGCGTCTCTTTTTCTCTTACACTATTTGTAAGAGAGAGAGAGAGAGAGAGAGAGAGAGAGAGTTTGTGGATCATTACGCCTCATTCATGTTACATCATCATCAGCGGAGTGGGAAAACATGCACATTAGACACAGGGAAGAAATAAGGAAAATTACTGCTAATGTATCTCTGCATGTAATATTAACATTAATATCAATTTTCTTCATTTAAAAAGGAGCTGTGGTTTACTTGCGTAATATGAATGAATGAATGAATGAAAACCTTTATTGCCCCCAAGGGGGAATTTGCTTTGCACAGGAAGCATACACAACACAAAAATATAACATAAAAACATGAACATGACATAAGACAGAGCATAATAAAATATCATCAGGCATCCTCAGTATATAGGTAATAACAAAGTGCAGATTTAAAGTGCCATTCAAAATATATTCCTACACACACACACACATATATATAAACCAATGCAAACAGGTATAATTACAAGTCAGACATGCAGACAAACATTCTGTATCATCTGACCTTATGACTAACATAATAACTATTTATTATAATCTTTACGTCCCTTGTGTTTACGTGTGTGAGAATGAAATGACAAGGGTGTATTTTTGCTGTGTGTCACCTCATCAGACTGTCGAATGGTGTCCAGGGGTATCAGTGCTGTGCCAATCATAGTGTCCCAGATCAAACCTTTATTCCACAGCTCCACCACCAGACCCGACTCCAGATGATTGATCTCACTGTAGAAACAGAAAAACACACATTTACTGCATTACATACAGAGCTAAAGTTCAAATGAGCAAAGGCAGCATCATTTACTTTAAGATATAGCCATGGGTAATAATGACAATTTGCTGTCGCTTTTTTCTGGGATTGTATTGGGATTGAACTACATTGAGGATGACGTGACGACACTTTTAATTACTGCAGTGTAGAAACATAGCAGAAGGGGTTTCACACTGAATTCCTAGAGCTGTCACATAAACACCAGGTTTTTGTGGTGATTTCTTTGATTATGTTTCATTTTAATGTATCACAAAAGTGAGTGCCAAGAAATTAGAGCAAGGTTAAGGGATCATGGTTTGCACTTTTCTTCCTTTTTTTAACCTTACCTTTTCTGAACATATAATGGCTATATCCTAGTAGCACTCATCTTTCTATTTTTTTTTAGTAGTAGTCATCTTTCTAAGACCTTTTAGCAGTTGTGGTCTGTGTTGCGACTTCATAATTACTTATTCTCTGAGCCTCATTTTTGTCGTGTCTCACCATCTTGTTTCCTTATCACTGCTTATAAATTATATAAATAATTCATCATTTTAATTCAGCTGATGTTAACCGCGCTCCACAAAAGAAGTGAGCTGGTTATAATACACATACTGCAGTGTCTCACTGCCTTTTTGTCTTAGTCGGACACGATACAGTAGCTTTCCTCTCATCAGGTCAGTCAGTGGGCCAGTCTAATCCAAAATTAGTGAGAGTGAAGATGACAGCCATCATTTTCTGACAGATCCATCTTTAACAGAAGACAGCAGGCAAACTGTCTGCCCTCCTCATCTGAATATACATATTCATAGTTCCATTCATATTCATACATGCCTTGATTTGGCTGTCAGTCATCTCTGATGGCACTTCACAGCTGGGATGATGGAGTGAAGAAGGTGGGTGGGAAAAGCTGGGTGGAATGTGCCTGTATGTGTGTGTGTGTGTGTGTGTGTGTGTGTGTGTGTGTGTGTGTGTGTGTGTGCGCACACGTGTGTGTGTGTGCCTGTGCTCATGTCATGCTTGCTACACACTGAAGAAGTCAGCCAGCTGAGCAATGAGTCACGTCAAAATGATAATGTTCCTGCATGTTTATCAGTATTATCATTGACTGCCTCCCTTCATGTGTTTGCTTGTTTCTTCGAGAATGTTTTGCAATCATGGCTAACCAATGTGAAACAGATGAGAGATCATATTTTGCGGGTAAAGATTCTTAAAACAAAAAAAAGTGAAATAAGAGCAGAGGCCAGAGCTCAGTTCAGGTATCAGTGGCATTCTTGCTTTTACCAGCAAATAGTGATTAGTATTTCACCAATGTTTCACTGTCATCTTAAATCCATTGGTTTTTGGATACAAGTTATCTATAAATAAGAGAAATTAGCTCAAAACCATATCTGCTGTCAGACCATGGATATACAGTATAAAGCAACTAATAAATTAACTAAAACTTTAAACATAGTGCCTTTTTCATTCCAATTACAGCTGAACTCCCAACACAACTGGCACAAAAATTTCCCACTGCCATTAATGACAGGAATAATATTAAATAATTATATAATGACTCAAATGACGGTTGGTGGATTTGCTGGGTAGCTGGGATTTGCTGGAAGCTGGGTATATATACTAAACTATTAGAAATTTAGAAATTGTCTTCACTGGTTTACACTAGAAATATTTCTTTTGAAATGAATGTATGCTTTGAAAAGATACTCTGTTTCCTCAGCATCAACGCCAAAACACTACATAAGCATTGTGCATTGTTCCTAAGTGCTGGTCCATTAAACCCATTCAAAGGTCCAGTATAAAATATGACTATGAAGTGTTTGCAGTTTACTGGTAAACTGTGACTGATCATGGTACAAATAATTTTTTTAAAAACCCCACAACAACAACAAAACAACAAAAACAGTGAAATCTTGACATACTGAGCCTGAATCTGCATCAGATTGATCATATACATAAAGAGATATCATGCAAAATGTTTTAAAAAAAACAACAACAATCTTGTCAAGTTCTTCTTCTTTTCAATTCTTTAAAAAAATCTTTATCAACCCTAGTGACTTGTTTTTACACCATGACCTAAATTTCCATCACTTTTGAAAGTGATGGAAACACACTGAAATCAAGTTCATCTCATTAACTTGCACTTATAGGTTGAAAAGTGAGGTTTGACTTCAGGACCATAATAGAAGCTCAGAACCTTTTCAATAATATTGGGGTCACTTTGGGAGCGCAAGTCCCAAAAGGAGGGTTGGAAATAATGTATTGTGTAACACATGACATCAGACCTGAATCAGATGACTAAGATGAAACCCCCCCCCCCCAAAAAAAAACAACAACAAAAAACAAACAAACTAGTGTCTTATGATATAGAGCCACCTTTCGCAACCAGGGTACCATGGCAGCAGCATACTTTCTAACCTCATCTCTCAGCATCTGAAAATTCTCAGCGACAGATTTAACCACTATTTTTCTGTGACCCCTGGAGTTCATGTGCACTGGAAAGCTTCAAAGACTTTCCACTGCTGGCAGAGGAGCAACTGGCAGAGATCAGGGAAGATTGGATATTAAAAATAGAATTTCAAGATATGGCTTTGGACAGGTTTTTGGATATCCTTGAAGAAGTAGTACCCAACAGTGTAAAGTAGCACCATCGCAATTCTCCTGTCTTTCCCGACAACGTATTTGTGAGTAATGAGCTTTTCGAGTCTAACTTATACCTTAAGAACAAGTGCAGGGAGTCACTGAGAGCTGTGGACCAGGAGCTACGTCAGAGGGATGCACAGTATACATTTTTAAATACATTTTAGACCAGCGTGACTCAAGATTTTTCATGTGTGGATTTGAGAAGATGCTGTGCCTGAAAAAAAGGTTAAGAAATGCTGATCAAGAGCCTAGTTTTAATCCATGAGATTATTTAATTAAAACCATGAAATATGAAACCCAAATAGGGATTACAAATAGGTTTGAAATTGTCAATCCATGTCCAACCAGACTCTAACTCGCAGATACAAAAGATATCTGTGTAAGTGTGTGTGTGTGTGTGTGTGTGTGCTCTGGCATATGCCCTCTATCAAATCCCATCCATTATTGAGGGAATGGTTTGCGTTGTACAGGGAATGAAATTTTCACATGCATGAGAAAGAAATTTAAAAAAAAGAAAAGGGCAGTATGGCAAAGAGAAAGTAAAGTGCGTGGGTCATGCTGAGCATGAGGCTTGATGGAAATTATAGACTGTAACACTTAGAGTCGCTGTTAAATTATTATTATTTTTTTTACATCTTCCTGTGAGAAGAGCTTTACACAGGGAGACACACTGCTCTTACATCTCATTAATTAATTTAAACCAAATTCTTTTCTCAGCAAATGGTCCTTAGCAAAGATTTCACCTGTACCTTATGCTTGTTTTGTATTTTTCAATATATATGTATGGTTCATATTTTTTTTACAAGGTCCATTTAAGCAAAGCATCCAAATGCTCCAATAATGTCATTAAAATTTTATGTAATTATGACACTTAGACTTTTCTCAAAGCTACACACACACACACACACACACACACACACACACACACACACACACACACACACACACACACACACACACACACACACACACACACACACACACACACACACACACACACACACACACCACTTTACCCCCTCAAGTTATTCCCCGCTGTTTGTCATTATGCTTCTTTGCCACTCGTCAATACGAGCACCATGGCATCAAACATAATGAGCCTGGGGGAGATTTTCTGCGTCTGAATCATGTTTAATTGCAAATTGATGTAAATATGCTTTCTTTAAAGGCAGATGTTGAGAGAAACACTCTTTCTGATAAACATCACTGAGAGGTTGCAGACACATGCTGACAGGATGCGACACGGCTGACAGAGTAAATCAGAGAGATGGAAGAGGCTGTGATCAGACAGCAGCGAATCATTTCTGTCATTGTAACCCAATTAAGTCTTTGGCCAAAGACTAGCACAGGTTGATGTGGAGGGAAGAGACAAAGGTTACCATTTTTTTCAGCTTATATAAAACGTAATTGACAGGGAACTGGAAGGAAACACCAGACTATGACGAGAACCTACAGACAGGCAGACAAACAGAAAGGTGAAGAGAAGTCTCAAGAAAAGATGGTACTTACACAGTGCCTTTTTAGTCTTTTTGTAGTGCGACCACTTAAAGTGCTTTACAACACAAGCCCACATTCACCCATTCACACACACATTCACAGTTGTGGTAGAGGCTACCATGCAAGGCGTGATAACCATTCGCACAATCACACACACACACCAACGGAGCCATTGGGAGGAAACTGGGGTCCAGTATCTCACCCAAGGACACCTCGACAAGTAGACCAGTGATCAAACCAACAAACTTTAGGTAAACGGACAACAGAACAACTTGCCTCTGTGCCACAGACCCCCCATTATAAAGTAGACTAAAAACATAGATAGTCTGAAAAGAAAAAAAAAACAGTTCATTATATTCTTGCTACTGTAGTTATCATTCCCAGATTAGGACAGTCAAGATGGAAAGCTGATGACCTGTGACACATTCCTGTAAACCAGATGAAAAGATTAAGACCTCAGCAGCATGTGAGGATAGAACTGAGAGGGACACAGGGATAAAATGAGATGAGTAGAGACAATAAGACATAACAATAAGTTATAAGGCAATAGATTTGCAAGTCATGCCTGTGGTGAATATAAAGAAAGAGAAATAAGAGGAAAAGAGAGAAATCAACGACTGAGAGATGACACTGATAGAGGATGATGAGCAGAGACGAGCACGTGAGGCTTAGCGACCCTGATTGTAGAAGGATAAACATTCAACTGCTTATCCCCTTATGCCAGCATGCTAACTAACCCATCAGCCATCAGCCATCACACACACACACACACACACACACACACACACACACACACACACACACACACACACACACACACACACACACACACACACACACAAATATGTAGGCTGCTGTCCAGTGACAACAGATGCCATCAGATTTGATATAAACTTCAAATGAAAATGAGGTAATAAAGGTTGAGTGGATGTATACTGTAATAAAAATGTGGTATGAATGGATATACAAGAAGGAGGCTGTCTACGTAAAAATAAGAAAAGATTAATATACTAATAATGGGAAATGATTAATGATTAATGATGGGGAAAATCATTACTAGACCTTGTAGTGAAAATATTTTAAAAAAATACAAAAATCTGCAATGAGTCGATAACCAATACTTGCAGATTGCCAAAAAGTTCATGTTTTGTTGTTTAAGCATGAGGTATCGAAGAAGTATCTCAGTGACAATATTTCACCAACCTTAGATGAAACTGAACTTCAGATCAATAGTTTCAGGTTTGATTCAAGGATTGGTATTTGGTGGTATTTATGCAAACATTAATATAGTCTATAAATGACAGTGGCCTTGTCTTTCAAGTCTCCGTCAAAGTTCCCTCTGAGTTAATGATGGCAATCTCCGATCATTGTGGGGTGTTGTAGAATTGTTACAGTAATTCACTCTATATCTATGAAAGAAAAGGATTGTGGAAAGGCCAAGCATCTGTTACTTGGAAAATATATCTGTTGGTATATAGAGAGTAGATTCAGCCTTTTTGAAGTGAGGGGACCTCTATGGCCAAACAGAAAGACAAAAGAGACGTCGCCCTAGAGACTTCACAGTTCTGTCTGTGAAGAGAGACACAATCACTACAGACAGGGACACCAAAATAAAATATCAAGTGGCATTTTATCTTCAGAACAAATGTTTTCTCAACCTGTTAGTTAACATGCATAAACCTGTGTCCAGATACATGGCAGGATTTAAAGTTAGATCCCTGCCTCCAAGAAGCCATAACCTGTTCCAACTGATGTATATCTAATGCAGATAAAAGCATTGTTATAAAATGATACTACATAAAGATACACACAGATCATCTGTTTGATTTATTAATGTGTTTCTCCATTCCATATACCGCTTAATTTTTTATTGTACCAATTTCTCTGCTGCATAAGTTACCAGACACGTCTGAAAAGCATACTTGGGCTGGTGTTGTGAGAAACTTGTTTGCTTCACTCCTCTTTTTGAGACCTTTCACACTGGGAATCACACTCAGGAGCAATTCCCACTTGAAATCTCCAACGGCGCTCCAGCGCAGCACGCTGCTGCTTCTGAACCCAACTGCTGCTAATGAGACTTAGGAGCTAATCAGCCACTTAGCATTGGAGGCCATGGGGTTTCCTTAACATATAATCATCAACATCTTTCTTAGTCATTATGGCCATACGAGGTGGCATTTTACTTGATTTGAAGTCTATATATAATTAGACAGAATCATCTTCTCACCATAAAAAATTGTGCATCTTTTAACAGTGTCAGTGTCTGTGGCAGGTGTGATGTGTTATGTATTTTTTGCATGAAGTAATTCATTTTTCAAAGACAGACATGATGAAAGTGATGATGTCCGTGTGGAGAGGAGAGGAGAGGAGAGGAGAGGAGATCTGTGTCTGTTGTACTGTTCAATACATAAGTGTCTGTGTGTTTTCAAGGCCTGTGTGTGAACACAGGCCTTGAAAAGCATGAAAAGCACTCCCGTAGAAACAATCTTCAAAATGCAATTCAGACTTGTTGATAACAAGAACTCTATCAATCTATCAACATTCAGAGTCACCTTAAATTCATCTTTCCAAGGAAAACTCAAAAATAAGATTTGTCAAAATATAAAAAGGTACAGCTACTGTACTTGTCATGGTTAGTTCATGTGTAGAGTTTGGTGAAGCTCATACGTATATTTTGCCACATGTATATCCTATCCTCATTTTTATGTCGGGAGATTAAAAAAAAAGAAAAGAAAAAAGGTAATAAAACAAAGACAAAATCTAAATCACATAAAAGACAAGAGCAATCCGAGAGCGCAAACCGACGCCAAGGCCCAACAATCATCCAGATCATCACCATAATTTAATCACCTCTCGGATATGCTAGGGTCCATCTTTGGTGAAACTTTCATGCAAATCCGTCCATGAATTTTTGCGTAATCCTGCTAACAAACAGACAAACAAACTGAACCAATCACATAACCTCCTTGGCAGAGGTTAAAAAAAAATTCTCTGAACCATGACCAATCATAACCAGTAAAACCACTAAAAGAAGACATATATTCAACGGTTGATTAAAGGAAAAGTGTGACAACCTTTGTTATAGTATTGTACAGTTTATTTTTCAATTGGCAGTGATTAGTTCTTCTTCATCATGCATCTAGCACCCCAGTAGGAACTGATTTGATGATTTGCAGGCCAAAAGAAATGGGTATGGTTAAGTTAAAACTGGCTGAGATAGGTTGAATAATTTACTTTTACTCATGCCTGTGGGTCTAGGGATGGCAATATCATTCAATGATAAAAAAAAAAAATCTCTCTGCTTCCTCTTACTCTGTTGGTAACATGTCTCTCCAACAACAGTTACCAGACTATGTTTCACAAAAATACGTCCTTATGGATGTGGATAAAAGATGAAGCACTTCCACGAGCATAAAAATTGAAGCAGGATTACTCCATCAGCTACATCTGTGCTTCTTTTCCCCCCGTGGAATCAGACCGGACTGGACAATTCATTAGATTTATCACTGACTTATCTGAACTCGGCATGTAATTTCACTTTCCATCCATCCTGCCTGCTCAAACCACAGTTTCCCATTTAGCCCTCTGCGCTAACCAGCCAGACTGGAGTCCCACAGGCAGCTGACGCTCACTTTCAATTTCAGCAGAGCCTATTAAAGCCAGCTAGCAGCTCCGCTAGCAGTGGATACCTGTTCTCATTCATCTAAAGATGGACACATGGTCTGAAGGTTCCATTTCTCTCTGCATTTGTCTTAATATATCCCAATAGGCTGCTAAAAAAGTGACACTGAGCCAAAAAGTAAGAAGGAACTGGAAGAGACTGGAAACCAACGCAGAACTGATGCTCATTTCAGTGACACAAACAGGGTGCAGACTGAAATCCAATTTTTTTTTTAAAGGGTAATTTTATTGCATTATATAAGAAAAAAAGCTGAATGGCAAAATACTTTATATTTATTATTTTCAAGAAATTTTTATAAAAAGTGTTACCAAACATATAGCAAAGAGCAAAAGCATGGCTGTAAGACCAAAAAAATCAATCCTAAAATTAATTACATACCTTACTGGTGTCATAATGAAACAAAATGATTGGGTCATCATTGAAAATACAAAGTGACAGATAAAGGATCATATAGCAAGTAATAAGTTTTAAACTAACAACAGCAGCAGGCTGATACTCACAACATAAAGTCTTGCTCCCAACATGGCTGGTCTCCCCGTACTGTGATGGTGGTACTCTTCACATTTTGCACCTTTAAAGTTACATAGGCGTTGAACTTATCTGGAAAAAAAAGGACAACAAGAGTTCATTTTGTGTGATCAAAAATTTTAAGTCATATAGTCAGAGTTGTTAAATAAACGTTATCTTTCAACATAATCCAGACAGTGATTAAGTTTTGCTTATGAACATATTTGTGGTTGAAAATTAGTTACTCAGTTACTCAATACAGTTGTGTATATTTACATATATAAAAATAGTTTATAGGAGACAGGGTTGAAAAGTCTCCTGATATTAAATTAATCTTATTAGACTTTTGTTTTGTTCTGTTCTTACCATCCTGAGACTCCAGAGATCAATGCCATTATTGACTGATCTACTTGTGAAAATATAAATACTATCTCTGCATAACAACAAAGTAAAAATCCATTGTTTTTGCACCTGGAAAGCATCTCTATACCTCATGAGAAGATGAAGGGAAAATAACAAAGGCTAAAAATCCCTATATAGAAAGAAATAATTAGAATTAAATTGAACAGGCCCTCGCACCCCGGGGCTCACCGGGGTACGTACCCGTCGGCGCGTGCACCAGCGTCAGCCTCACTACTGTACACCAGGAGGGTAAAGGCAGCTATCTATTTGGATGGATTACGCACACTGAGGGAAGGATTGTGATTTATGTGGTGGCAGAAAGCACCAAGTAATCTACCTTCTCTTTCACTATATCCTGTGAAGACCACCCTATGAAAATTTTAAGTAAAATAAAGTTTGTCACACAAGACATTTCTATATTTGCCAGCAAGTGGCGCTATCACTGTGAGCGAATATTGTTGTGTAGGTGTCTTCAGGGTGGGACTCTTACTCAACATGTAAATTTTGGACCACATTGGAGCATTGACAGTGGAGTTATAACAACGTCCTTTATCATGGCGAATCATCCTTTGCAGTTTCCAGCAGCTGCTCATGTTCACATTAGAGCATCACTAAGGTCTTAAAGCTCTTCTGACTCAATATGAGGTCAATATGGACTAATATCAGACTTTTGACAGGTTGGTTGTCTTCAGGGTGGAACCCTGATCCAACCTGTGAAGTCTGGGAATGAATGGATCATGGACAGTGGAGTTTTAACAACTTCCTCTTTCATGGGGCATGATCACAATTTGGCTCACCGCCACAGTCTCACCACTCATCTATGACATTTATTTCAACAAATGGTCCAGTATATCATGGGGAGAACACTCGATAAAATTCAGGGTAAATCAACTGATATTTGTCACTCGACACATATTTCCTGTTGCCAGCAGGTGATGGTATCACAATAATTACATTTAAGCATGTGGAAGTTTTCAGGGTCTTATTCAAGGTCTTATTCAACATATGAGGTTTGGGCCAGATTGATCATGGATCATTCTTTTTAGTCGAATTTTAATTTGTACTCTTTACATGGAGGAACTATTAGGGGTACCCAGTGTTCATCTCTCTTTCCCGGCATTGAATTTATGTCTGAAATAATACATTTTAGATGTCTGTTTGTCTCACAAATCATTTTTATTCTGCTATAAATGTAATATTTGTATGACAAAACATCTCTGCCATTATTAGGCAGAGGTAATAATACCTGATTTATTTAACTCTAAATTAAGTCTTAATAGATATCTTAGCAAATTTACATCCTCCTCTTTATCTGCAAGATGCTCTCTGCAAAACCTGAAGTAATTATGAAGCTAAACAACCAACATGCAATGTATTTGGTGAAACCTAATTTTACTTATTTGAATGTTAATGGTTGAGGTTTTTTATTCTTTTGATGTAACCCATAATGTTGCCATCCACATTACATTTTGTCATAAGTGCTGTCTGTGATCATGGCTGCAGGAAGGCGCAGCTTTTAAATAAGATGCAGCGACTCACATAATGCTTGTTTTCATCAAAGTAAAAAGGGAGGACCTGATGTCTGTTGAAATGCTGGTTACTAAACCTTATCAAAAAAAGCTCTATCACAGACAAAGTACTCCAGACATCAACATTTCAGATTCTGTCACAGCTGCTCTTGTCTGGTGGGGCACCAGTTTAAGCTTTGTGTTGGTTGTTGTAATGAGATTTCTTCATCTTTATTCTACAAAGGCAAAATCCTTGTGAAATGTTTTGGATTAAAACGGCTGATATTGCAGAGAATTATCTGAAAATTTGTTCGATGTGTTCTTCTAAGGGAAAAAGAAATGAAATGACAAAAATACAAACAATAACGTGGATCGTTTAAACAATGTGTGGATGTCTTTTTTGAGAAGCGCTGAAACAGAGCACAAAATATCAGACTGAAAACGACCCAGTCAAACGGACACCTACAGTATGTCTTTGGCTCTGTCTCCCTGAAAGCTGACAAACCTGTTCTGACATTGTGAGAACGTGGAAAATTTCTTAATTTCCTTTTTTATGCAGGGAGGGTTAACAAAGCACTTGACCTGCTTCATATTCATACACTTACACACATCCACACACTTGTGAGCTTCCCAGTACAGTATTGTTTTGTGGCCCTCAGCGTCACTGGATGAACGATTTTTACTGCAGTCACTGATTGTCAGACTAACCAGGATGGTTTTGGTATGTTCTGTTTTGTATCTGTAGAGTATTAATGAAATGTGTTGACTTCACAAGGCAATTAAGGAATGAAGGAGGTCAAGCAATCGTGTTTCATGTTCATGTCAGGCTACTGTCCTTTCCTCCTTCATTTTTATTCTAATATTTCTATAAGTAAGTTTAGGAATTTTATCCAGAAAATGAGTCACTTTAAATGTGAAGAGTATAGATGTAATCTGACTCTGAGACAGGGGGCGAAAGGGTTAATGTAGAATAATCCATCATTCAATTAAGGGGGTTGCCAGGTCTGTGATTAAGGGTACAAGGAGACTGGCTGGTACCGACAGCCCCATTTATTGCCTGAGACAACAGTGGTGGGGAAAAAAGGAGGAAAACACATCAACTGGACAAACCATGAAAGAATGGAAAAACAAACAACACAAAAATAAACAAACACAAGGAAGGGAAAAAAATAATGCACATAAATAATAATGAACACACGCACCCACAAACACACACACACCTCTTATAAACAGCAACTAGCTACGGTGAGCGGACATATCCCAGCATGCTGCAGGACCCTCTTGGGGAGCAGTCGTTGGTGTCATTTATAATTAAGTGGCAAAGACTCATGAAAATAAATAAGTTATATGCAGTTACACATGAACATGCGCAGCGTGGTCCGGCGGGATGACATTTATGAGGCTGTCTACCGTAATGAAAACTCTATTATGGGAGGGGATGGAGGAGAGTGAGGGAGTGGAGTGGGGAGCGGAGGAGAGCATTTGGCGGATGATGGGCGCTGAAGGAGATGTTAAACTGAGACTAAATTATTTCTGTCTCACAAATAAACTCGTGTGTGTTCTTCAGACAGCTGAGCCCAAATATAATTCTCTTTTTCTTAAACACTTTCAGACAGGGAAAAATACAGCAAACCTTTAGGTGGAGTACAATTAAAGTGTCCTCTACAATGACTCCTTAGACATTCACTAAGTTGACCTGTGTTGTTGCAGCCTGCAATAAGCAACAGACAGAGCACAAGTCAGACAGTATAGTCGTGTGTCTGAGACAGGGCTGCCTCATTACACCCTCAACACTGCTCATTAGTGTTGAGGGTGTCAGGGATTCCTCTGCATTCATTAGACTGCAGTGGACCATTGCAGCAAAATAACCGGTTGAGCAATGTGTCAGGTTTGAACAACATGAAGAAAGGCCTGTTGTTCAATGATATTTATTTATTCTAACAAGTATGGGGCACATTTTTGTCTGCACTTGCCGAAAAAAGGAAACGGAAGTTAAATGAGTCAAAATAAAATAAATTCACACCAATTTTCTACAACAAAACCAAGGCTCCACTGAAACGATTTGATTTTGACTGTGTCGGTTAAAGGCCCTCTGTGTCTCTACACAAATAAACATTTTCCACCAGCATTGTTTTTCCAAAGCAGGTTGAGATACAAATTAGTTTCTCTCTCATTTATTATAGTTTCATACTTTTTGCATTTCATAATTTGCACTGATTAGGAGCAGCACTCCTAATGTCATTGTATCCTGTACAATAACAATAAAGGCTTTCTTATCCTATCTTCTTCTTATCTTAAAATTACAATTCTCAAATCTCTAATGCAGAGATCTGCAAGTACAGTGAGTGGTGTCATGACTCAGAAGTAGGTTTTCATTTCAGTAATGACAATAATAATACTAATACAGCCCATGTCACTGGGTTGCATCCCTTAAATCCAGAGGAAAAGGAAGTGTTCAATTAAATGATCGCAGGTGTTTGCCACAGCCATGCCATTGTTTCACCTTTCCTAATATCTTGAAGGGAAACATCACTCTTTTTCACTAAGATGAAGGAAAAGTTGTCAGTCTGCTCATTATCAGATCTGAGGAGCTATCACAAACTACCATTTTGACCCTACATTTACTGATTGTTGCTGTCCTTCCTCTTTGCGAAAGTCGCCATGCTGCCCATTTGTATATCCTGAAATAATTTCATCCCTTCGTACTGAGAAATGGAGCAGGTGTGCTGCCCTCCAGCCTGACTGTGATTCATGGAGAGATTGCATCTTACACTCCATTGTGCTCAACAATGGGCAAGCCTCAGTTGGAAGTCATTGCATTAACCATGTTTTTGCAGAGGGAGCTTCCTTCTCTGAGGTTTGCCACTGTTCTCTGCACAGGTGGTGCAGCTCAAGGTGACAGTTTCCAAGCCACAGCTGGACTTGGAAACAACCATCAAATAAGAGGGGATGGCTCATGACGCAAACCCATCGTCCGCAGACCTGTAGTTGTTGCCAAGCCTGTCTCTCTTTGTCTCTCCTGCAGAGAGGAGTCTGACAACGCCACTAATACTGTGATCAAACATGTAGATAGCAAGGGCTGGTCTCTCTACCTCTTCAACAAATACGCCTGTGTTACACACAATCATGCAATGCCACAACATGAAACAACAGAAAAACAAGATGTTTTCTGATTGTGATACAATAATAATAGAATAATAGTAATAATAATAGAACCTCAGGGGATATTTGGTGGACACTTAAATATAAGGATTACTGTGTCAAAGAAAAACTAATGTCTAACCTTATTTGTGCCTCATTGAAATCATGTCCCACCATGTAATTGTACTGTATCAATCACCAACTGAAAGGAGTTATTCTTAATTTTGTAATTTATCTGATGTACTTAAAAACAGTTCTGGCATAGAAGTGCTTTTAATGGCCGTTTCATCTGAGCAGGTTTGATCATTAAAAAAATGGAACAAAAATGACTTCAAAAGTAATCAAAAACCTTGTTGGATTTCATTTTAACTAATGAATTTAATATGAAAAACAAACACATATACCGCAGCCAACGTCTCTCAAGGGTTGGGCACCGTTAGGATTTCAGGAGAGCCTTGGAACAGCAACCAGCTGCTCCAGTCGAAGAAACTATTGCTTCATAATATTAATTTAAATCAGATCATGTTTCCCAAACTGGGGCATTAGAGCAGGACAAATTTATTAGTTGTGTCTGACCTGTCTAGTAAGTACGTCACGTGACAGAACTACATTTTGGGTATAATCGCTATCACCTACTTTACTGGATGTTATAGCCCTAGGTAAAAATTGTGTTTTATTTTAGCTTAAGAATATATCCAGGCGGAGACTTCCTGTGTGTGTCAGGGAATTGAAAAGTAGAAGACTATGATCGGCATTGAAATAAGATGCAACTGGGTTATTGCTCAGGAAAATTCAACACTGCAAAGTTTGTAAGTTCATTTATCTGTTAAAAAGTGTGTAACAATGACCCTAAGGTAATAAGGTCAAACCATTCCTTTACCCCCGTGTACCTTCTTTTTTTCCTGTCTCTACCTGTTAGTCATTATAACATGTGGTCGATGCAGCAGCTGTCCTTCTCAGCTGTGCACAGCCTGGGCCAAGCCCTGCTTTCCTTTCCTGAGTTGTTGTACAGTTTGCCAGACCTTCCTTGAGGCCAACTAAAAGCCTCCACCAACACCTTTTACATGCAGGTTTTTGAGGCCCTTTTGGCTTTTCTGTACTCTTCTGCAAGAGTCACCTGGGCCAGCCAAGCCCAAGCTTCCTTCATCACCAGTGTCCACCAGCACATTCTTAGGTTGCTGCCACATTGACAAGCTGCCCTCCCAGGTCTTGCTCCAGAAGGGGCCCCACTCTCCCTTAGGCTGGACTCACACAACAGGAGTTTTAAAATCCCAACCAACTGTGGAGTCGCGGTTAATCATACACATAACAAGAATCTCCACAGATTATCTTCTGTCAAATCTCAAACATGCACACGATTCGAGATTTGAAAATAATGGGACATCACGCACTACAGGTTTTCGTTGAGATTCTCGTGGCCAAGGGAGCCATGAATGCACCACCTCACGTGATCTCTGGAGAAGCATAAATAAAATGACTGATGAAGTTGCTCTAGTGATCGGCTTACTTTGCAATGAGAAAAGAGGAAAAAGTGGACATTGAGACGAGGAAACGGTTGGGAAGAAGTGGTCAACCCGTCTGTCCTTCAGCGAGAACTGGAGGTGAGAGCGTTGGTTTAATATCTGCCATAAGTAAAACGCAAGACAATGTTTACCTAAATGTTTAGCGTTGCTTGGCAGTTCCAGACCGGTTTCCTTGCTTAATTGCGGAGAGGGGTGAAATCTGACCAATTCTCCTGTCCTTTGAGCCCAGCCTTACCTACGGGAGGCGCAAAACTCTTTTTTGGCCAATTCATTTTTTTTGTTTTCTGAATCTGGCCCCTCCCATGAGACCAGTTTGCCTTGGGACACCCTACCAGGGGCTATTGCCCGAGACACTATAGCCCCCACTAAATTCCCTCCACTATGTTAATGGCAATTTTTGGGGGGCACACAAATGAATAATTGTGTAAAATATGTATAGTCCAATTTTGTCACCTGAGAAATTTAAGGTGCTTAATATTTTGTTCTTTTGTTATGACTCTTTGCTTTGTAACTGATTAAATCCAGGCGATAATTAAAAGTTGATAAGGAACAAAATAAGGGTTGTTACTTTCATAAGACACAAACTACTCAAGCTGATTTGCAAATAAGATTTGAAAGAGTGTGTTTCTAGATCCCTTGAGTGTACAAATTACTTTATACCATTCAAAGGAAGAACTGCTTCTAGTTGTAATTCAAGAGAACTACAGAATAAATCAATTAAAGGCTACAGAATAAATGAATTAAAAGCATATCTAGTGTAGCAATCCCATCCCTCATGTCCTGTTTTATGAACCCTGGGGGAGGCCAATCAAATCTCCTCCTTCCGCTCTGAAAATCTGCCCTGCAATCGAAGGCCAGAGGCAACCAATCACAAATCATCCCCTGTATCTAGAGTCTGTCTCTCTTAAAGCCACTGACAGATTTGTCTCCATCTTCTCCTTTATGCCAGAATGACAAGTTGTCATTTCAGGCTAGCAGGTGGCCCTTTGTCTGTGATGATCTATTGATTTTTTTCCCTCCCCTCCATTGGCTTGAATTTTCATTCTCCCACTCATTGCTGCTGTTTTCCATCACCGCCTGGAGAGAAGCTGGGATGAGCAGCTGCAGCCAGCAAAAGGTATAAAAGGGCTCAAATAAAGAAAGGTGGGACGGAACACAGTTCCACTTTTGACTGGCTGCTGAACTGTTGGTGCTACATCCCTGAAGAGGAACTATTTGAAAAATATTTTTCTCTTTTTTCAGCATTTCAACTGAGGATATCTAAGTACAAAACCAGGGAGAGATTCAAAGATGTGCCTAACAAGAAACATTGCACAGGGATAAGTACAGGACTCATATGAACACAAAACTATTGTGTGACATCAATACCTTGTTGAAAGGAAGCTAAGAAAATATGTCCTCATATTTATATAGGACATGGGATGCCATGTCTCCAGTGTTAAATACAGACTCTTTGTATGCCCAACAATCCACTCTTTCTCACTTGTGTAACACTATAAAAACAAAATATTACTTTACCTTTGATTCTTAACTATACCAATATTTGCCAGTCCATGTTGCATGACAGATAAACATACACGTTAAAGCAGCAAATCGCTAATGCTGCTTTTGTTTTAAGGACAATACGGTCATATTCCCATTTAGTAGAGCTCGTTGGGGAATCTTGTCTTTTGAGTATTGGGTCCTAGAATATAGAAATATTAACTAGACTGAAAGTTGCTGCCCTACGTTCAGTCAGAAATTTGCATGATTTACCCATTTGACCCAATATTTCTTGATTGAAATCATAAATTATATGTTTTATGCTGTTTCCCTTTAAATAAAACTGTAAATAAAACTTTTTGGGAGAAGTCACAGCTTTAAAAAGAAATGACACAAGTCTGACCTTTGGTCAAGATATAAAGAAAGTTGTGTTGTGTGCTGTCTTGTCAATGAATGGTAAAACTTTTAAGCATCATCTTAATGAAAGCAAACAGTAGCAGTAGCAGAATTCTACACAAACTTCAACAAATTGGGAAGTCAGCAATGTCTTTGTTTAGCCTTAAAGCCTTCTCCTCTAGATTTACTGTAAAATCTCACCTCCAGCTATAACTCAAAAGGAGAACATGGTTGTCTTCAACAAACCTGTCCTTTATCATCTCTTATTATTATGTCCACATGTTTCAGTGCTCAAACATTAACAGATATTCAGTATGATGTATCAGGTCTTACCTGGAGGCCCATGTAGTTTGGCCTTTTTCACTGGAAGAGAAAATGAGAAAATACAGATTAGTCACACAGTAAGGTTATTCATTTTATTTTTCTTTCTTTTATTTTTCTACGTTGTCATTGTTGTTGTTTTGGACCATTCTTCTCCTTGATTAAAATGTATAAATTTTGTGCTGTTTCCTTATCGAGGCAATTCCCATAGTGAAACACCTCACTCTATTCTCAAAGAAGTGGGGATTACATTAAGTATTTGAGGTGACATGTTTTTTTTACTAGGATTGTTTTTTCCCCTCTTCACGTTCTGTATTTTCTTGCAGCAATGTTTATCTTCTGTGCTTAAACACTAAAGTTTACCGAGGTTAGGTACGCACAAGAACATATAATATTCAAAAGTCTTTATGAGAAACACATGAGGCATCATTACCTCCATCGAGCAGCGTTGGAGGAGGTTACGTGATGACCTATGTTTGTTAATCTGCTAGATATTTCAAAACATTTAAACATATTTTGATTGAATTTTGTGTAGGGGTGCATCCTGGGCTCAGCAAGAGATGATTTTTGAGGCAAAATTAACGAATAAATCAGTGAAATAGAATATCAAAATTACACCTTGGTTGACTTCAAAATCAGTCACTAAATGTCATTTAACAAAAAAGACCATAAACATATCCTTAAGTGAGAAAATGAAATGTGTAAGTGTTGTAACATAGTCACAGCACTTAGACTGGCATGTTTGACTGTAGCAGCAAACCAATATTAAAGAGGGTTTTTACTAATACATTGAGCCTTTTAGATTTAATATCATTTTAATTCTAAGGTCAGTTGTGCTTAAGCTCATTATTGAGAACCATGTGACAGTATTAGCAACAGGTAATGTATGTAGGCCAGTGGAGTCAAAATGTCAAGGACACAGTCTGCTAAACACATGAATACTAACTCAATCAAACACTGGAACCATTCGTGGGTATGACTCATTAGATATGGGACATGATTAATAAGCTAGTCTATGAGGTGGGTGGACAGATGCATAGCGGATGTATAAGACACACATTTCCAATCACAGTGAAGCAGACATTATTTCAGTAACAGCATGGTTTTTCGACCCAAGTAACTTTATGACAGTGTTCATGATCAAATGTTTTCACTTCACCTCTTGCAAAAGTCTACTAAGGAATAGCTGCATTTAGATAACAGGATAATCATCCACTTACGCTCAAACAGCATCAAATGTCTTTGTGTAATGTGAAGCGGTTGTTCAATGCTGAGGGCAGGGAGAATATGTCAAACATAGCTCTATCACTACATAGTTTTAGTACATTTTTGCCTCTTATTATTGTTCTTGTGCTGCACCTGTAACATATTGTATGGATGAATCCACTCTCACACTTATCTAGGACATTATCACGATACTACTATTTTTTTATATACCCATTTCAATGTCTGAATATTCCAAAAAATGAGAAGTAAATTTTATGTTGTGCTTGCATTATAATGCTATCATCTATCAATTTTCTACCGCTGAGCCTGTGCAGGGTTGCGGGTGGGGCTGGAGCCTATCCCAGCTGACATTGGGCGAGAAGCAGGGTACACCCTAGTCACCAGTTCATCACAGGGCCACATAGAAAGACAAACAACTATTCTCACTCAGATTCACACCTACGGGCAATTTAGAGTCACCTATTCACCTATATTACATGTTTTTGGTGGTGGGAGGAAGCCGGAGAACCCGGAGGGAACCCACACAGACACAGGGAGAACATGCAAACTCCACACAGACAAGCCCCAGGTGGTGCACAGAGTGGTGCTAAAATGAAGTATTATAAGTCAGCACAATTATTTCAGGGACAATATATTGTTCAATAATCTTAGTTAAAGGCCTATGTATATGGCCTGAGTATTGTAACATACATAATATAGGCCATTATCTAGATCGATAGATAGATTGTTGTTGGTAATACTTCTAGATACAAACAATTTACTAATGTGTCTCAATTCACTTCTTGTTGTTTGGAATTCACTGCTATACTAAATTAGTTAGAAGCGAGTATTGAATTTGCAGAGATAACAATGTAGTTCTGTGTCTGTGAGAAGGTTGAACAGCAGAGATTTTCACACAGCACATAAGGACTTGAAATTCCAATGTGTGCTGGACTTTCAGATAAAAAGTGAGAAATTAATATTGAACAATGAAATTAAGGCCCCCAGCAGATGTGTTATGCTGGGGGCCTTAATTTCATTATGCTGCAGAATAAATTGCATTTATAAGTTAATTAAACCATTCCAAATAGGTTTAAATGCATATTCCCACTAAGGGAAATCAATATGTTTATTCAATGCCAGTTCAAAAGTGTAAGATGTGATAAGAGAGACAGACACAGAGAGAGAAATCGTTAAGAAGCCATTTGTCTAGGCTGTCAGCACAGCTTGCCTTTTGTGTCACTTGTGCCAGATTGGCTGAGGCTCACAGGAAGCCCGCTGGCCTTGTTGGATAAGTGCCAACTAGACTCTTACCATACCTGTGTGTCTGGGATGACACTGTGAAAGACACTTACCATAATGGTACAGAGAGGGAAAAGCAGATCTCAAATGTGTCAAGTCAAGTCAAAATATACTGTATTTATATAGTATATAATATTTATCAGCTGTTTGCAATAACCAAATCATATAATTTAAATAGCTCAGTGCAACAGATTTTAAGTTGTTTTTCTCCCCATTTAACCCAAAATGCTCCTTTTAATGACTACTACAGTCTCAAAATGATTCAACCCCTGAATATCATCCCTCATAAGAGGACAAATTTTGCAAATCTGATGTTAAAACACTGTGTCGACCTTCATAGACTTACTTTAACAGCAGAGTCCCAAAGTGTTTTCTGTTAAGGTCTAAATCTACATAAGGGCTCCATGCTCAAACTCCAAGACGTACACCACTGTTGACTCAAAAGCACAAGAAAAGTTGGCTTCAGTAGCTCAAAACCACTTAAGACACAGGAGTTTTGAGAAGCTGTTCTGTGGAGTGATAAAACAAAACTGGAACTTTTCAGGCCTATGGATCAGCAATATGTCTGGAGGAGGAAGAATGAAGCATATGCTGAAATGAACCCTGACCCTACCTACAGTGAAGCATGGCGGTGGCTCTGTGATGCTGGGGGGCTTCTTTGATCGCTTGTCTACTGGAAACCTTCAGCGTGAAGAGGGTAAGATTGGATTCCATCAAGTATCAGGAAATCCAGAAGAAAACGTCTCGGCATCTATGAGGATGCTGAAGCTTGGGTGTCATTGGACATTCCAAAAGGACCATGATCCCAAACACATATCAAAGTCCAGCAAGGCTTGGTTTCAGAAGAAGTCCTGGATCATTCTAGAGAGGCCGTCACAGTCTCCTGACTTGAATCCCATAGAAAATCTCGGATGGGATTTGAAGAAGGTGGTTGCAGCATGTAAACTCATGATTACAGAAATGAAGGCCTTTGTCCATGAGGAATGGGCTAAGATTCCTCTGGAACGCTGCCAGAAGCTGGTGTCTGGCTATATACTGTATATGGTGTCATAGCAGCAAAAAGGGTGATCAACAGAATACTAGAGATGCTTGTCAATGAAGGGGTTTTTAAGACTGTATAGTTGTCAGTAAAAGTAGCATTTTGTGTTATATTTGGGAAAACACTTGTAATATCTGTTGTACTGAGCTATTTAAACTGTCCCTGTGTGACTTGGTTATAGCAAAGAGCTGATAAAGAGTATGTTTGCCGAATAAAAATATACAATGGAGGTTGAATAACTTTGCTTGCAACTACAAGAGACTGACTGAAGTGGTGTATTCATGTGCAGTTGTAGAGCTTGGTAAAACAACTTCCTTAACTTAGCATGTGAACAGATAACCAAATCTTGTCTAACTGACCACTATAAATAAATTCTAAGGCCATGAGAAACATGGTTACACACATAAATACACACAATGGAACATGGAAGCAACTCGCGGTCATTCTGTTAACGAAATTAATACAAAGGTCAGTGTCACATTTCAGTGAGAGCAGAGGTCATCATCCCCTCTGGGCCAGAGGGAAGGCAAGTCAGTAGTAAAGCAGGCCAGATATCAGACACGTATCCCCCGTAGTGATTGTGGAGAGGATGCGTTCAGGGCCATGAAGCTCTGGGATGTCCGAGTCAGTGCCTTCTCTTAAATCTCATCCTAAAACGTTTTATATTTGTATTTATTTAGTTTATGTAACATTTTTTATCAGAAAGCATACCCTGATTTCATCTGAGCTCCCTCTGTCTGCTATGTTCCTGTTTTATTGTATTTATGTTTTTTTTAAATTAATTCTTTCATTGTTTATTTGTTAATGTTTCAAATTGTGTGTGTTTGTAGTTTTCCTTCTGTAGAGCAACTTTTACTTTACTTTATCATAATAATAATAATAATAATAACACATTTCATCACACTCACATCAAATAGTCATAGAGACATTTCAGCTTCAACCAAAGCCACAGCCATGCGACTATCTTGGTAAAAAATACACTGAAAAAGCAGGATCAAAGTATCTCTAAAGATTTTGGAGTTGTCTTCATTACAATAGTAAGCTGTGTGTTTTAAAAACTTGATTCTGCTGAAGTGTCCTTCAGTAAGTCACTGAATCCTTCTGTTAATGTGGACCGTTAACCTTTTGATCTTCACATACAGTAGGGATGCAAGGGAAAAGATGATTTCCCTGCAGGTCTTAATAAAGTAAATTAGTACTTATAAAGCAACACTCTGATCTTGTGTTCTTCACTTCTTCATTTCTCTCAGGTCCACTAAAACCTAAAAAATCTGATGATCTGATGAACAGGATCAGCGGATCGGACACGCTCAGCAAGCAGACAGAAGTGGAGTAGAGCACTGCCATTACAAGAGGCCAGACGGTGAGTCTATTTTTAGCTCCAGTCTTTTGCCTCACAGAAGGTTTGAGTGTGTGGAGGTTGGCAACTTGGTAGGCATGTCATTAACACCAGCCCACTTCCATTAAACGACAGCCCTGCAGACCTCGCCAAGCCAACCTAATAAATGTGAGTGTATGTGTGTGTTGGTTATATAAAGTGACTACATCTTACATATGCATCTATATTAAAATCCCTACTTTGACCCTTTGGTGACAGTGAATTTAGGAAAGTCTGGTTCTTAATCAACCAACACGTCAAATATGGAGAAAGTATTAGACACGATGGAGGAATGAAGAGACAATAGGACAAGACAAACAATACAAATACGTATTTAGTATTTCAGTTAAAATGCAGGAATATTATCTAAATGTAGCATCAACTTAGTGTTTTCATTTGTCATCTTGGTCAAAATTCAGGTATGTTTTTATGTGTTTCTGTTAAAAAATGAATGTTGTTTTTTTTTAAATATCAATTTCCGTACCTCAAAAAATGAATATGACTCTCACTACATTGACTAATTCATATTCAGATTCAGACAACTTTATTTATCCCAAAAGGGCAACAGCTTATATATTCAACCATACATTCAATCTCAACCGACAACAAGGCAAAGTTAAATGTCAGAGATGACAGATAAACAGTTACAATAAATAAAAGATCAAAAACAACAGTGAGAAATCTTATAAATAAGTTAGTAAAATAAATAGTTCATGAACCATGTCTAAAAAGATATGTCATTTGGGTATTGTCTGTGTTTAACAGCGAGCAGAAGGGATGAAGGACTTAGAATATGGATTTGTTCTGTTTGTAATGAGTCACTCTCATTCTGGTCTTAGCTTACCTAAGAACTTCTTTTGTCCTAATAGTTTTTTCTACTCACCCAAACCATTCCCTGATAATGATATACTGTAATAGGTCATCCATATTGCTGTGTTATTCACAATATTGGCACTTATATTATGATTTAGGTTCTGATAAAGGACCCTGACTTTTCATAAATTTTAGAAATTTCCCTTCCAAATTTAAAACTCCCTGATGTTTCCCAGACCTGGATTTTTTAAAATTTTCTCCCTGACTTTTCCCTGACCAGTATTAGGGATGTATTTTATTTTTCAATCTTGTCCCAGCTAGTGTGAACCCTGAAATATGACTGAAAAGTATTGGATGACTCTTGTAGACAGTACAAACTAAATACTTAGTATGTTGTTATTTGTTATGTTGCTACTTTTTTTGAAAAGCTGGCTCCTCATAAACTTGTGGAATATTCTGATGACTCTGATGTAACTTTAGATATTAAAAAACAAACAATCAACAAACATCAATTTTTGTTTTTTTATTTTTTATTTTATTCAATGTTCATAAAGTTACAAGAGAACATTTGTGTAGCAGAAGGTTTGTTCAGTCCTACAAACCCAGATCAGGACCAGGTTAGTATCTGCTCTTGTATCTTCAGGAGGACCAGATTCAGGTTTACACCTGAAAAGTGAGACCACTTTCTTTGGCCTGACTTTTCTGGTGTCTCCAAGTCTTGATGCTCAAACAGGTTTTATTTGTTTTCCAAAGGGCTTTATGAGGGTTAAGACTGTCCACCTGATTAATCCTGACTAAGATACCAGAACTAATCAGTCTATGGTCCTTACTGGGGATCTCGGCGGGAGAACAGCCTCCTGTACCACTTTTTCTTTTCCTTTTTCTTCTGGTTCTGGTTCTCCAGATTCTCCAGCTGGGACCTCAAAGCTCTCTCCCTCTCCTCTGACTCCTGCTCCTTTTGCAGCAGAGTCCTCTTGAGAGCTTCTGTGTCCTGCAGGAGAGACGACTTCTCCTCCTGCCACTGGGTCTGATTGGTCTCCAGATCATTCTCGGCCGTCTTCAGAGCAGCTTTCAAGGTGTGAACCTCTTTCTTCTGCTCTTCAAGCTGAGCCTCATATGAGGCTCTGGATTCTTCAGTCTCTTCCAGCAGGGAGGTTTTCTCCTGCTGGAGGTGGAGGGACAGGTCCTTAGATTTCTTCCAGGCTGACTGCAATTTTGCAACCTCTGCCATGGAGTCTTCCAGCTGGGCTTGATGAGAAGCCTGTGTTGTTTCCACAGCTTTCACAGCATCTTCCTTTTCTTTCCGAAGAGCGTCGTCCATCGTGGTCAGTTTCTCATGCAGCGTCTTGACTTTGGCCCTCTCCTGCTGCAGGTCCTTCTCCAGCTGTCCAGTCACTGCATTCCTCCTCTCCAGTTGGACTTGGAGGTCAGAGCAGTTGGTCTGAACAGTCAGCAGCGTCTCACTGACGGTCTCCAGCTGGGATTTCAGACCCTCCACTTCCTCTGAGGAGTTGTTCTGATTGGTCTCAGCCAACTGGGCCTTGAGACCACAGATCTCCTTCTCCATCTGCTCCTTCTCTTGGAGCCACATGGTGCCGTTTTTCTGTTGTTGGACCTTGTCAAGGAAAACAGTCAGCATCTCCGCTTCAACATCAAGGTGGATTCTTCCCACAAGTTTACCCTCGGAGAGCCTCAGTGAACCGTCGGTCAGCTCCCCCCTCAGTTGTTGTTGCATGTTGCTGAGGTTTTTCTTCATGTCTTTATTAATTGTCGCTGGTTTATCTCAGTTAGAGTTTTGTCAGACCAAACCGGGGTCTGTTTATATGTAATCCCAACATTCTAGGGAGACTTATGACATCATAACGCCTCTTTTGCATTCTATGCTGTCATCTTGTGGTTGCTAGGACACATAATCCCAACATTCTAGGGAGACTTATGACATCATAATGCCTCTATTGCATTCTATGCTTTCTTCTTGTTGCTAGGACACCTGCTTGTACCTGTTATGCCAAACTAGCAAAAACACTGAATATTATTCCTCTCACTTATCATTTTTATAATTATTTTGTAACAACCAGGTTTATAAATAAACATTAAAATGATGGCTGACATATGATTATCCTTTAAGATCCTATGATGTGCGGCTTTAAAGTTCTTTGAACAAAAATGCCTATTTAGTCGCGTTTCCAGCTGTAACTCAAATATACACAAACAACCTGATTCATTTACAGACATTAATCAGGGTTTTCCACAAGCGCTGGCAGCCGGCAGGAAGGCCGACTACTTGGCCAGGAAGTTCCGGCTACTTTTTCCTACACATTTTACCAGTTATCTGCCATATTTCTGACTTCCTAGATCATATATTGAGGAAAATACAGCATAAAGTTTCACATCAAGTAAAATGCATGCATCGCCATTTTGTCGTTGCTGACCACATGATCTTATTGAACCAATGAGAGCACAGAAGGCAACTACATCAACCTCGTGACTGATTCCGGCCAATCGCTGAGCAGAATTTGGAGCTGGTTTTTGCAAAACAAAAGTTGTTTCTCTTCACGAAAAGACAAAATTATGAAGTAAAAATGCAATGGAGATCTGTTAATGTATAGCTAAAAGCTGCTCAAATGTCCATAGATCGATATATGCTTAGAGATTTTGACTGTCTCTTAGAGGAAATAGGTTAATTGTAATGATTTTCACCTCCCCATTTTCACTGGCTCAGAAACAGAATGCAATGGCAGGTCGTCTGCTAGCAAATTTGGATGATTGGGCAAGAAGCCAAAATGTGTGCAGGTGGTCACAAACATGGATGCCTGGCTAATAAAAAAGAAAGGCATAGCTAGAGACCAGGGACAAGACCCAGCTAAGGATCAGACTGCTGCAGGTAATGGTAGCTTAGCTACCGCCCATAGACTAAATGCTACGCCCAATATGCGTGTATAATCTAGATTAGTATAATCTAACCCTATATAAATACAGGGTTCATACTATTTTTCAGAAAAAAATTCCCGACTATTCCTTGACTTTTCCATGACAGATTTAAGAAATAGCCTGACCAAACATCACCATGAAACAATGAAAAACAGTCCATTTTAAAGCCAAAACCTACAGTAAAAATGGATGATTATCCTTCATGTCAGTGTCTCACAGTGTTTAGGGTATACAGCATCACTTATACATCACATCACCCACCATACTCACAAGCTAACAGCAAATTCCTTTCCTGCTGTGTCCCTGCTTCACTATAATGAGGTCATTTGAGACGCTTCAACACGTCCAAGAGTGATCTACTGGGAGGGGGTTTGGGGATGGGGCTTCATGGATGATGACATGACCACAGGCACACTGATACTCACACATGTGCACACACAGACTCACAGACAGATATAAATCCTTATCTGAATCGTCTAGTTACTGTATGTCTTCCAACTCTGAAACAACAGTGATATTTATAATATGCTTACAATACATTTAGTGTGACTAAAATCAAACATTCACATAAAACATAAAAATACTGGTGAGTGGGTTCGACTGTGACCGTGTGACCTCAATGACTCTCAGTGTGTTAAAGACCTCATGGGAGGTTAAATACCTGGAACTCCCCACCAGTCACTTAGAACTGATGAAATGTCGTCCAGCTCTTCATGTCTGAGACTCATTGTTGATTTCTGCCTTTGTGATGTTGACTGGTTCTTGCTCTGGAAGGCTGCTGTGGTCTGCTGTGTGTGGTGTGTTGTGTGTGATGCATCTTTCTCCAATAAGTTCTTCAAGTATTGTTCAGTTCTTAGTATTGCTCAGTAGTGGTCTGATCAGGTCTGCTATTATTCCCTTGCAGCAGGGGGTGGGAGCACACCCTGGATGGGTCTTTGGTGAAGACCAAATTTATTCTCTTGGACTTCTCTGATGCATCTCCTCAGCCTGACACCCAGAGCTGTGAGTCTTTGGCTGCCTCTAGAGCCTCACTTGTGGACATCGTGACATACTATTCTTTCCCTAACCTTCTTCTTCATGGGAGAATCTTCAACATTCACTGTTCACTCTCATCTATTGGTGTCATTTTGCCATACAGCTTCATATAGTGTTCTTAGTAGTGTTGAATCCTCTCTCTCTCTCTCTCTCTCTCTCTCTCTCTCTCTCTCTCTCTCTCTCTCTCTCTATATATATATATATATATATATATATATATATACAGTACCAGTCAATAGTTTGGACACAGTTTCCCATCCACTTGAATGGGAAACTGTGTCCAAATTTTTGACTGGTAGTGTATAAGTATATATATACGTATATATATACATATATATACATATACACACATAAATATATACATATGCACACATATACAGTACCAGTCAATAGTTTGGACATACCTTTCCATCCACTTGAATGGGAAACTGTGTCCAAATTTTTGACTGGTACTGTATATATACATATATATACACACATATATATATACATACATATACACACATATATATATAGGTTAGGGTGCACAGTACAAAAAATAAATAATGTTGTTCACAACTCGCAAATCTCAAGTCCAAGTCAAGTCTCCATTCTGGTCTGTGTCAGTCAAACCAGTTTAGATTTGAAAAGGTTCTTGTGTGCACCAGGCATCACAGCATATTTGTCTTTATTGATCTGCAATCCTCTCTTTTTATCAGAGTTTCAATGTTGCCCTGGAAAACCGAACTTTCAGCACTTCTGAAGAAAAAGTCCACAACAGGCAAGTCTGATACCAGGAAGTAGCATTACCCTAAAAAGGAGGAAAAGGAAGTAAATTCCCTGCACCACATGAATCAGGCCACGCACAAGCATAAACACACGGAGGACAGCAAAAGCAAGCAGATGGCGAGGGGATTATTCACCGTCTATCCCCACCCCCTCCCTCAGACAGGCTGCTGAGGCTTTACTTGTATCCCTGTCATTCCATCACAGTGTTTGCTAACCTGGTCTGTTCTCACCTACTCTCCTTATTAATGGCATCTGGTCTGCAAAATGCTGTCACTTAATATCTTTATGAATCTTACATTACAAAATAAAATCACACACGCTCTAGTTTTGTGCTGACCTGGTCAAAAGAAAAAGAGATTAATCCCCTCTCTATTGTCTCACCATGACCCACTGTCTACCTGCATGTACTGTATTTCTATCCATGTATGGCAGTATCATTTATTCTACTGCAATACCTTCACAGCAACATGACTCAACGCTTGCAAATAAATCAGTAGCATTACTGCACATGAGTACATAGCTGAGTTTGGGTACTGACCAAACTGTCAAGCACTGTGTTCTCCCATCCTCTGCTTTTCATTCCACACTGTTTTTAGAGGATTGCCAGCCATCAAGCAGGCATCAAGCAGGCTCTGAGGGCACTTAACACTACAAGGAACAAGGAAAGAGAAAACAAAATACCCTCTGAAAAGTGCTCTCAAGAAACAAGGAAGCCACTCTTCTGGTTTGTCTGCATTTCTCTCAAAGAAATGGAAAGTATTGGTTCCTTTAATCAGTGAGATCTGTGCCAGGTTTGAAAACAGAAACTCTGACTTTGGTCAAAAAGATTTGCTACTGATCAGGAGAATGAGGGGAAAGAAAATATGACATTTTTCAATTAACTTCATATGAGGTAGATTAAGACGAAAAACTGTCCAAAGATACGTGCACAAGGCGGGTAATAACAACGATGGGAGCAAAGGAAGAAGACAGAGAAAAAGGATGTCTGCCTACTGATAAGGTTGTAAAATCAGAAAAAATGGACCGCTGCTACTACTGAGAAAGATTGTGGTCATGGTCGAGGTTAAAAAGGCGCTTCGTGGTGTAGCAAAGACACAGGATGTGAGCTCTGGTGTCAAAGTCAGATGCAGTTTTCATTATAAAACAAAGTGACCCACACTCAGGAGTGACAAAGAGCTGTTACATCCACTCCAGTAACCAGGTTACAGTCAGCCTTTTCCTGTGAGCTGATTTTTTAACAACTGTCATGTAAATGAGAAAGCTGGTTATGTCATCAGGAAATGGATTTAGGGAAACCTGATTTCCCCAGGCATAATTCTCTTGAGGAAACAGATTTATCATCCATGGATACAGGTAACCCGGTTTCTTATGGACTTTTTACAAGGACTCATGTGACAGACAGGGAAAAGTAGAAGCGTCCTCAAATTTAAAAGTAGCTCCATCCAAAAACTCAAATTACTGGTTTCTGGTTACCTTAAGTATTTAAACGCACCATAAGTGATATGTTAGACATCAGTAGGTCTCTGAATGAACACTGAGCAAGCAGTCATGATAGTGTTTTAGAGCAACTCTGTACTTTTTCACCTTCATAACAATAAAAAATGCAGTGCAGAAAGAATTATGGGCAAGGAATTAATTTGGCTATTCTAAACTTTGTAACCTGGAAGTGTAATATTGTACAAAACAAAGTATGGGAGGCCGACTTCTTCTGGTACAGTAGCTCTGATCTTTAAGAGTTGTAACGTAGTTAGTTTCTGTTTTTAAAAATGTAGAATGTATCATGGTATTGATATGCAGAGAACGCTAAACCTATTCAACATTTTGAAAAGGGAACAAGGCAATATCTGTGATTATCAGACATGTTGTAGGTTGTTTTAGGCCATTTCAGCCACATCGTATCAGGTGTATGTGCAGGAATCCAAAAAGTACACTGCAAAACTGTTGCATGACCCTAGTAGAGATCAGAAACATAACTTAATAAAGTCCACCAAAATCACTCTCAGTAGAGTGCAGACATTCACCAGGGCCCAACAGTCTCCTTTAATTCAATCAAGCCTGATCCAAAATGAAACTCGTTACACTGTAACCATAATTTAACATGACTGCATTTTTAAAAACAAACCATTTGAATATGTTTTCATAGAAGGTAGCCTTTTCCCAGCTACTGTATGGTAATGATTAGAGTTAGAAACCAGCAACGTCCACCAATGTGTAGCTGAGATAACAAGGAATCAGATGGGTTTCAGCAGTTTTGATGTAACAAGACAGTTTTAGAAGTATATCCGAAAGAATATGGCGTATTTGGAGTGGATCCAGATCTGTTGAAAACAAACACAGCCCTGATTGTTCTCTTTAGTGTATTTTTTATTTATCTTGTGAATGAAAATTGACGTTAGTTCAACTTTGCTCTCCGTTTAATCAACCGATTATTCTTATTATTATGATTTCACCTCCATTGTTTTGTTGGCTGTTACAAATCCAGTAACCTTAAATTATGGTTACAGGGCTATGAGCTTGATTTTGTGTAAGTCTTGATTGAATTAAAGGGGACTGTTGGGCCTTGGTGGTATGTATGCACTCTTCTGAAGGGCATTCCAGTTCCCTGAGAAATTAAGGAAAATGCCCAAACAACCCAAAAAACATCCTATTTCACAATGTTAAAGAAAGTGAAACCTGAATCAGCCAACATTTAACACTTTCATTGGTGCCAGCAGTAATTCCCACACAGTTACACATCAAGATCAATGTGAAAAAATTGACTTCTTTATATTTCAGGTCACATCATCCTGTTCAAGCTCTACGTCTGAATCAGATCAATGCAGAAAGACTCCAGAACAGTCATGAAACATGCGAGTGTGTGCACAACATTCAAGGTTTTACTCATACGTTAAAATCAGTCACACTCCATCAATCTCTGTGCAAGCTATGAAACACAATGCTCTTTTTTATAACTGTGCTTCACACCCTCCATCCCTCGAACTTCAGCCCTGTATCGTCACTCTATAATAAGCTGCATTCGGTGGTGGTGGCCCTCCAGCCTCATGCAACACTCGCATCCAAGATGACAAATGGTCAAAAACGATGAGTGAGAAACAATACGCCAGAGGCTGAGAGACAGAGATAGGCAGACAACAGTTTGTGGCGTGAAAATCAATCAGGATGTCTGTGAAAGACAGGCAATTTGTAATCTGGAAATGAGCCAAAATGTTAAACTAGTGAAAGTGTGGGTTTTTCCCTCATTATGTAATTAATTCAACTTTATCTGTCACAATACACATGCCGATTTGTAGCGACAACTTGTCTCTTATGCTTTCAGTTACAAACCTGCGCCCAGTACAACCACAGTCTTCTGCTCTAAGCCGCTGATCGGCTTCACTTGAACATCTTGCAAAATAAGGGACCTGCTAAAGGGTACTTCAAGAAGTACTTGTGGCAGAAGGAAGCAATATGTTATTCAGTTTCAGCTCACTTCCACCAAGGATCCAATATCTCTACAGCAAAAGCAAGTGCAGTGGTTTCACTGAGAAGATGTTTTTTTTTCTTTTCTTTTGACCTTTATCTATCAGGAATAATTTGACAAAGACACAGAAGAGTTTTTTTTAGGAATGTTTTGTACACACTGAAAAAAATCAAGCTCACTGGTTTCCTTCTAAGAACCATAGGGGAGAGGAGGAAAAGATTGTGGAAGAGGATGATGAGACAGAAACTTTGCAATGAAATAAGTAATATTCATCAATGAATAGCAGCTTCTTAAAGATTTGTTCAGATGTTTTCAACCTTGGACTTTCTCCTACTTTGATCATCAAAACTGAATTAAAAACGTCACAGTGGAGATTTGGAGACTTCTTCGAGTTTATAGGGGATCACTGCTGACCCAAGGCCCAAAATGTCATCCCAAAGAAAATAAGTTAAGGTTTTTTTCAGTGTACTAAAAGCTCATTTCAAACACAAAGGTAGGCTTTCTACTATTTCACCATTATACGCTTTCTTCTGTGAATCTAGTTTTAACCCAATAACCACACAGAGCTGACAATCCTCAGCGTCAGTCATGTCATGAAAAAAAACAAAACGATAAGAATGTGATTCTATTGCTCTATTCTATTGCTAGTTGCTTGTTGAACCATTTATATTTAAGAATTTAAAATCAGTCCTTAACTTAAATGATATTATGCATTTTTAATACCTTGGAGTGGACACGATCCAAATGTATGTTAATCACTTGCATTGCAACATATACATGTTTTTTTGAGGCAGGTCATTTTGTGGATCCAGTTCAGCATTGATTAGAGGTGATTTTTTTTTTTTACATCTTTGTACTATGGTCCAAAGTTATTATCTTCAACAACTCACAAATGTTTAGACGCCCCACACTGACATCTCATCCGTGCATTTTGTGTGCACTTGTGACAGTTTTCCCACCAGCTACATGTTAGGGTTAGAAAGGCTATAAAATACACTGAGTATCCATTATCCAGGTATGTAACATGGTCAGAGGCATACACTGTAGATACAGTACAATACAGGCCACTGGGGTTTGAATCAAACCTCTAAAGTTTGCTCTGTTTATGCATCTTCACAAGTAAAGGGATCCTGTCACTTATAGGCTACGTCACTTAGTAGTCAAATATTACATAATATCCCCCTGCTTAAAGTTTTATCCTTTCTTATTATAGTCTATAAGAAGTCGCGGTTATTCTGTAATATTTGCATAAAAATTCTTACAAAATTCACTTT
The DNA here is from genome assembly GCA_037577475.1 of Chaunax sp. Z400. Lineage (NCBI taxonomy): Eukaryota > Metazoa > Chordata > Actinopteri > Lophiiformes > Chaunacidae > Chaunax > Chaunax sp. Z400. The sequence goes on along the minus strand of CM075187.1, from coordinate 19,895,249 downwards.
TTTTTCCATTAAATCGCCTACCAACAAAACAACTCATACTTTACCGGTCTTTTTATGTTGATAGTTTATGATTCAAAATATACGTTATTATTAGAAAAGGACAGCCTGCAGCTATGAGGTGAGACCTTACCTCTGACACACAGCAGGGACATCGCTGCGGGATTTTGTGCAACAGTTCCTCCGAAGCCGATGAGCCTTCAGTGAGTTTGCAGCCGAGTTGCCAGTTGAACAGCAGTCATTTAACCTGCTACCAAATGTCGTTTACTTTCCGCGTCATCACACTGTGTCATAAAAATGTACAGATGTGAGCCACGTGAACAACCCAGGGGTCCTGGGGGCTGGGGCGATGACAGTCACTCCTAAAGACCGGCTAACAACCTGCTGAAATCCGCTACAGCGGGGCGGCTCTTATGCTGCATTCAGGGACTGAGATGAGAGTAGGAATTCTTCACTCTTCGTAAACCCCTATAAAGCATAATAGTGCCCTCCCACGGCGTCCTTAGAATGGAGAAAACTTGATGCAATGCCATATACAGTAGGCTGCTAGAAATGCAACTAGAACTGCTTCACAATAAATGCATTAAGACATACAGCCTGACAACTCTCTGATGTGTGATTGCATCTCAATCCATCCATCCATCCACCAATCCACCAATCCATCCATCCACATCAATAACCGCTTATCTTTGCAAGCTCGTGGGGGTGCTGGAGCCTATCCCAGGTGACATTGGCCATGAGCCGGAGTATGCCCTGGACAGATGGCCAGTTCATTACAGGTCACAGCACATTCCTGACCTGGTGAAAGCACAGTCACAAAAACCCTGTGGATTAAAACCCTTGAATATAAAAATGGCTTATTGAAATCTGTAAAAAAACAAAAAAAAAAGTAAATGTTTTGACTCAGAAACAGCAGCCCATTCCAGTGTGTCCTACCACTGACTAGTGGTACCTGTATGTAGGCTGTGTCGCTACTGAGGTGCACAGACAAATATCCACAAATGCAAATCGCCATATGCATGTGCAGAATTTTGCCACATTTTCACATGTAAAAAAGAGCCAACTGAGATTAATTTCCAGGTTGTAACTTACAAAAAAGAAGTATACTTATACTTTAAGTATACTTCATTTTTTAAGTTTACAAATATCAGCATACTTGCAAGCGTACTATTTTAATACTTCTTGAGACTAAATTGGCCCAATTTTGGGTTTACAAATGCATAATTTTAAGTACACTTTAAGTGTCAGTGTAGTAAACTTTGAGAACACAACTAGTTCCCATCTATTATTATAACTACAAGCCAAGTATACTTAAACCTTCAGTATAAGGCAATAATATTATACTTTTATAAACTTATATTATACTTTTACAAGTATAGTCCAAATAGACTTAGACTTTTCTGTATACTTGTCAGTAAAAGCCCAGTATACTTGAGTATAATTTTGTTAAGTATATCTCTGGTAATTACATAAAAAGTAGACTGAAAGTGTACTCTTATTTATTTTTTTGTTGAAAAGAAGTATACTAATAGTACATTCGGTGAAACATTTTTTTTTTTGTGAGGGGTGACATGTATTTCCAGCTCTTAGAGCTGGAAATACTTTTCAGCCATTGATATCTATGTACATATTTACAGATTTGTCTCCACATTTAAACATTTATTCTCTGCACATATTTGTAATATTTCTGCTTTAATAACTACTCCATATTGATGCCTTTTTTATTACACACCTACCCCTCAGAACGCCTGAGTCCACCATTGTTGGCTATGGTATGTTGAAATTAAGACCCTGATATTTTCTTTAACTTAACATGAATTTTGTAAGTCAGTCATGAAACACCTAAAACACCAGACAATTATTTAATCACTATGCCTGATGTACAGTTTAATATGAAGTCAACCATGCCCCAATAAACTACTGTATGTATGTCTTACAGAAAGACAATGCCTGATGTGTCAAACATTGACATAACCAGACCAGAGCAACATGAATTTTGGACCAAAACATGTTTGTGACTCAAATATAGCCTCCCCATCACTGGATCCATCATCATTATACCAAGATTGTGATGGGTTCAACATGCCTGCTGACATCTGTCTGAGCCAAAACAAAACATGTTTTGAGAAAGTCTAGTTTAAATAAGTAAATGTAAATTGAAATCTCAGCACAGAACAATCTTATGTATATTTTTTACTCTATGTACTCTATGACAAAAACCCAAGAAAATGTATTTATGTGTCTTTTTAAGTACACCTGATTAATGATGTCATTTTCCAAATCGCCAATGGGATTCCGATCATATAACTGAATAGATAGAAATGGAAGGCAATGAAGTATGAATTGTTAAACGAGTGGGGCTTGACTGAGAATATGTTTCCTGTTATAAAATGCATTGCCACAGGAGGACAATGCATAGGGATTCTGATGTCAGTCGTAATTGAGTACAAGTTTAATTCAGGATTGGAAAATAAAACTTTATATGGAAGAACATCTTCATTTTGCATCAGCTGGCAGAATGGGAATTACAAACAACTGACAAAAAGAGACATTATGTGGATCTATGGCCAAATAGGAACTAACTGATTTTGACTTTGTTATGTATAACGTTGGAACCTAACAAAAAGGAAATTGGCCTATGAATTGAAACCAAGATTTGAATGCCCTGCTATTTGTATGTCACAACATAACAAGGGTTAGCAATGGAGATATTGGTTATATTGCGACTCTTCTTATCTCATATCCTGCCCTGTGTGGATAAAGGCATACTTGTGTGCATGCATGAGAAAAGTAAAACTGAATCAAGTTAGCAAAGGAGAGAGAGAGAGAGAGAGAGAGAGAGAGAGAGAGAGAGAGAGAGATAGTCATAAGTAGTTGCAAGTTTTGTTTTAAATGGCACCCCTTTTAACTTCACATAAATTTAATCGATCGATCGATAGTCATAAGGAGTTGCAAGTTTTATTGTTTTAGATGGCACCCCTTTTAACTTCACATACATTTAATTTCCACCTACAGTACAAAAGGCACTTCATGAAGCTTCATGTCAATGGGACCCATCATTATTAACTACCAAGATATCACCTAGAATAATAGATTTGTCAGTTTTCAATAAATGATTAGTAGTTAGCAGAGTGAAAATGCAGAAGGTTTAGGCCACTGTCTGTTACATATACAGGAATGGAATTCACAGCTGCAATCAATGCAGTTCACTCAAAACTTCAAGATACAAGGCCATTAGAGCTGAGTATCAACTTGTAAATGAACTACAAGAAAAACGAGACTATTACGTAACCAAATCCACTGACTGCCTGAACCTAGGTGTAGCTTCAGTCTGGACAGTGGTGCCGGTAGCTGGGAACGTGGGCATGGCAGCTTGTGTCTCAAATGCCAGCGTCAAATCCATGATATGAAGCCAACAATAAATAAATGATCAAGTATTCCTGTAGCCTCATTTAAAAGAGCTCAAGGTATAAATGCTCACAAGGTCAATGAACGCAAATTCTTAGTGAGCAGTTAGATTCATTCAACTTCTTTTAAAAAGATAAGGAAAAACTTGAGTTATGAGCGCACTTACAACCTGCAGTCTCACTTTTAATGCTTGCCTGAAGTTCTCCTATAAGCATCAGCCAAACTGATAAGCCAAGCATCACTATACTGAGCAGAAAATTGTGTTTAACCAACAGTCTCTTACATTTTAACATGTATTTAATGTAAGGTACAGAAAAAAACATGTGAAAGTTCCCATAAATAGAATAAGTCTGAATTTATATTTTGGCCAAAAATAAGATTGAATAGAAATTGAATTGCCTCCATTCATTGCCCCACTCAACCAAAAGTCTGTCTCCTGTGGTAGGAATCCTGGGCTCCGTTCACTCTGTGCTTAAAAATGACACAATTCTGATTTTTACACAGATGTGAATGAAGGTAAAAACAGTATTTGATTGATGCCGTTTCAATTCACCTATATAATTTGTAACCTCATGTCTCAGAGTTTTCGTTGCTGCCATCCTCCATATTTGACTTTGCCCACCATTGCTGGCAAAACACCGATGTGTGTGCGCTCAATGGGAGAAAAAAAAACACACTGCTGTCACATCATCAGGAATCAGATATGTTTCTGATTTACTACCACACATGAATGTAGCCCAAGTGAGAATTGAAAAGATCAGATTCAATATGATTTGTGCTGTTCACACATGAATCTGAGTCACATATGAGCAAAAAAATCTGACTTGGGCCACTTTTGCCAGCAGTGTGATCATAGGCACTGATGAGCAGTTATTTTAACTTATGGTAAGAGCCACTCCCAGCTCTCTTCCTAAAATGCCTTTTTTGGAAACAGGTGGGAGAATTTGGACATTTGGTTGAGTTCATTGTGATCACAGGTGTTCAAGACAATTCCCTCATTTAAAATAGTAGAAATTACTCAAATGATGGAGAAAAATACTGAAGGAAGGGAATGTACGTTGTTATAATTGCCGTATATTGATTTTAGCAACATGATGACATACGGTAAACTGGAAATTTTGCATCACTGTGATTGGGGCTGCGTTGATCACAGAGCACATGTTTACTTTTCATCTCAGTACAGCAAAAATGCATCACTGACCAAATAATTAGTCATATTATTCATGCAAAACAGTCACATTTGCAATGATTGCTGCACTGGAAATGCATTGTGTCTTTAAAGCCTCAGACTCTTGTTTATCAAATTTAAACCAACCATAGTTGTGGAATCAAAAATTGTGTTTCTTGGCCAAACTATTGTGAAAAATCTTTAAGCAAGATCATGTATGCATCTGTCTGGATTGCAGAATCCATTAAGTTTCTTTACATTGATGTATTCTTATTACTCCCTTAAAGTTTTGGTTGCTCAGCTCCAGGACAGCTTTGATTTTGATGTCAGGTGCTTCCCTCTAGTGGCAGAAGAAAACACTTGGACCTCAGCAACTCTCTGGAAGGTTCATACAAAAAGGTCTTTCTGCATTTGCTTGGTATATTGAATTTGTTGCCTTCAAAGTTAATATAAAATTATTCTCCTACTGGTACACTATACAGGAAGTTAAAAATGCATGGTCCATTTCCAATTTTAGCTCGTTTTAAAACAGTTTCATACGTAGCAAATGTTTTGAGATTACTGCTTGCCTTGACAAAATACTGTACTGTATGTAAATATTAGAAAACTGCAGCCCATTTTTCAGATGATCTACAATTATAGATCCAATGAAGTCACTTACGGAGAAGGCTTTGCATGTGACAGCCCTCAAAAGATCTTGCATCATGATGAGAAACAAGTGTGACTGATGCAAGCTCAGCAGTTGGTTAATGTGTTGACTTTGAATGTCTAGATTTCAAGACTGGCCATTTCTAAAAACTTGCTCAGTTTAGTTTGTACAAGTCAGTATTTCTTTGTTGTGATGAAGTTTCAATGCTTGATCAACAGTTGTATCCAGCTCACATTTAAAAAGCTTATCATTTAAAAAGACTTAAGGTCTCACATGCTCTTGTCTAGCCTCCTTGCTTTTCTGAACAGAAATTTAACCAAGTTGAACTTCATGATGAACCAGACCATTACCAACCCTTCAATATTACGTTTGACACTACACGAATATAGCAGTAAATACGTTTATTTCTCCAAAGGCCATCATGGTACAATCTTAAATTGAAGAGGGTCCATCAGTTGAAACGTATCTGAAATTAGATGAATCGGTGATTAGTTGGTTAAATCTGAAGTTGGAAAAAAGCAGACTGAAAAATCTGAGATCTAGAACTTATCAGACTTTATGATACAATCCCATATGAAATATTTTATTATTATTATTATTATTATTATTATTATTATTTTATTTTCTGTGACCTCATTTCTTGAGGGGGTATGCTTTGTCAAAAATGACCTGGTTTTTGCTAAATCGTGGGGCCTCATATGTCTATTAAAAATCATTTGAGCCCATGTCATAACACTGAAAGCGCAGAGCGAACCCTGAAGTTACATCACAAACCACACACCCTGCTTCATACTACATGCCTCTGCTGCAGAGCAGGACAGGCATGCAACCATGAGTTAACATGATGATGTACCTCAGTAAGAAGTGAACCAGCATTGTAACAAAAACCATGCATTTACACATAATCTACTTAACAGATTTTCATGAAACTTGGTGAATGTGTGGGGCATGTAGCAAAAAAGGAACTACTGTATTTTAGAGGAGATCTGGGAATAGGGGTAGATACATACAGGGGGCGTGAGATTCTATGGCTGTGGATGAAATGAGAGAAACAGAAGATGCACCTGCCTGACAAACTCAAAGAAAAACTTGTGACTCTTCCGTGGCCTACGTTATTTTTAGTTATTTCAGGCCATTCAGATGAACTTAACTGGACCCAGTCAGTTGACGACGCATGGCCGGAAAAGATAAAGTATAATGAGAGGTATTGGATTGGCCATTTTATATGGGTCATAGGCAGTAGAGGTTAAAATTCAGAGGCTTATTAAGCATACAGTACATCCCAAAAGCCATATTTAGACTCCTCATGATATGTAGGTGTTCAAAAAAGGCTTGCTTTTGATATAGTTTTCCTCCAGATAGCACCAAAGTATTTTGGGTGTTGTATTTGTTACAGTAGTTTTTGTCAAGGGTTGATTGTTGCCCCAATCTTATTACTTTTTCTATATAAAAAAAAAAGAATTACCACTTATGACTTGGTGTTTTGTCTTGCTTGGCTTTGGTAGCTTTGCCTTAATTGAAACCCACTCATTGAAAGCGGTTCAGTAGGGGAAACAAAGAAAAGACAATAGCATGCTTTACATCAGTGACCTTGTGACAACTACAGTAGTAAAAGCATTGATTGAAATATGCTCTCTGGTAAATGCAGTAGCAATAGTTAACCAGCAGATAGAGCTCAGCTTGCAAAGGACAAACGGGTCATGTATTTGAATTCAACTCGCTCAACCAAGTGCAGCTCCTGTCACTGTTACTACGTCTTTTAATTAATTAGTGATTAAAAATACAATAGTTTAATTTATAATTCAAAGGCATACAATAATCCCCTGACTATTTTTTGTGTGTTATTCCTGAAAAAGAGTCTGTTCATGTAATTTTGGTAATTGATATATCTCTGGGTCAGAGATGCCTCACTTGTATAAAGAAATCACAGAGCTAACAGCAGCCCATGTAGCCAACTAATAAGAAGTAGATGTCTTACAAAATGTTCCTTCATGAAATAAAGGTAAAAATTCAAAAATCACCTTAATGCACGTAAAAACATCTTTTTCTGTTATCATTTTATAAGGCTAGATTTATGCATAAAAAAAGGTATACTGACTTCGCTACATTTTGATGTGCAATGTGAGTATTAAATTGAATGCAAACAGATATCTGATGAAACAACTACTTTACTGATGACAGTGTTCTACTAACTTTTGACATATTGTGATTTTGTTTAAGTGCTGTAGTCATTGCTTAAATGTGAATGTTAGTTTTCGATGTCTGAGTTGAAAATAAATCTGGCCTGAGATTGAGACTTATTTTGATGTTGAACACCATCTCTCAAGCTTGTTGGCACTTTGATATCTTATCTCCAAATATGAACTGAATTATTTTACAATCAGTTTCAGTACAAAACCACAAGTTAATTTGGACTGAAGATATTAGCATGCATAGATTTATTTCTGTATAAACAGTCAACACTTTTGTGTGTGTCCCTTTGTGAGTGTAACTCTGGCATTACTCAATTGTATCATAAAATAAAAATAGTCATAAAAATAACAAATAACAGTTGTTATTTTTATGACTGTCACCATTGTTTTACCAGCTCCTGTTCAATAATATTTAATCATCTGTCATACTGTGAACTCTATACTGTACCCTTCACTGCTGCAGCAATGACACAGTTTCCCCACAGGGAGCATAAAGGTTTCAAGATTCATTCTGTTACACTGCTGAGGGCGTTTGTGGGATTAAGTGAGATAAATAATCGACTCAAGATAAATATATGATGAACTGAATATAGCAGAAAACAGAAAGTGAATGGTAGGTCTGATTACACACTGATGAAAGACTTACGGGGAGATATAATGTGCAATATTTGCCTTAATATTCTTTTAAACATTTAAAGCACTTTGCTATAGTATAAGAGGGTGGTAAAGCACAGATTAAATTATAATTTAAATTAATTGAATATGCATAGTCAACAAGATAATTACAACATTTTCTTCGTTAAGGTCTCTGCAGTTCTCTAAAACTGACTGAGGTACCAGGTCTAACGAGTGGCAGCTGTCCCACCCAGGGTTAGATAATCCCGTCTGGGACCAAGCAGTGACCTCAGGGTGACGTACCGCTCCGGCCCAGCCCATCCGACGATGCACCCCCGCTGTCTGCCCTGCAGGCTCTCATAGACAAAACACGTCAAGGACTAGCTGCCCCACCAGCTATAGCAGCTTATGCTTTTTATCGAAAACAAACCTAATGCACACCAACAGCGCCAAGGTGAGTTAAATTTGATTTAAGTGGGGTTGTTCGGTTAAAAGTGGATGAGAACTAACGGAGCGAAAAGGAGAAAAGGTTCGGCTGGGCAGCATCGCATCGGAGGCTGAAAAAAAAAGATGCCTCGGTCGGTCATAACGGGACTCAGCGTTCAGCCGGTATTTTCCTGTCGCATTTTTCTGGTCTTGCGACGGGCTTGTATTTTTCGTAATGCGTTTCAAAGGAAAGATGATGTTAGCTTGGTTTGTGGCGTAAGTTGCTTTTATTGCTGTGACACAAAGGCAGCGTCAATGAGTAATGGTTACACACCATCGATGTTTCATGGTTTTCATGCAGGGTAAAAGGACACTGTGTGAAAATACATGACAATAACAGTCATAATTGTTTCATTATAGAATGAGCTGGTGCTTCACCATTGTCTCACCAGCGGCCTTATTATCATACCGACCCGATATATTGCTTGAAACAACAGCGGTGCATTGTGTCAAGTTTGAAAGAATGAGGAAATATGACTTCCGCTGAAAATTTGCAAAAATAAAAGCCTGGTCGCTTTGAGCGATGGTTGAACCATCAACAACAAGGAAACATTAATATTATAAAAAGCGTCAATTAACGTTTTGATTCGACACAATCACTTGAATCAAACTATTACACTGTCTGACTTTTAAATATGTATTACTTACAGAAGATAAACTAAAAAAAAAATAACCAAAATTTGAAAAGATGAACGACAGAATACAAACAATCACAATAACATTGACGTTGTAAAACAATATATATATATAAAATAGTAATTTGTTTTTACAACGAATGAGATGCTAATAAATAAGGCAGTCAAAAGCAAAAGGAATGCCATTTGGTGTTAATGTAATTTCACAATTATACGACTAAAGATAACCTTTTATAATGTGCGCCTAGTCATTATTAAATATTTTTAGATTCATTTTCTATGACTGCCGTTATCTAACGATGCTTGTCATGTTTTAGACATTTAAAGACATTTTTTCTTGTGCACACACCTAGGCGTTTATTATGAAGGCATACCGGCTGTGCTTCCTGTTGAATTCTGTTACGTGTATGCTGGATGGTATCAAGAGGTGCGCTACATGCAAGGTGTGGATGCAGATTGATTTACTGGCCTAAGCGGCTGTAACATGATCGTGTAATGTATACAGCATTAATCTGTAATTTATTGCAATCAGAGTATGAAATATATCCTCTGTGTAAATCACAAATATGGTTGTGTAATATTCCTTTAGGATCTACAGTGCTCGGTAGTGATCTTTCAGTGACGTGTTTTGTACATAGTGTTGTGTCCTGTGTTTTCTATGTTATCTGTCACATAATTAAGTTTATAGTAATACATGAGTGCAACAGTTATTTGTATCATATTTGACAAATCCATTCACAATATGCTTGCACAGCATGTACAGTATGTCATTATACCATAGAAGGTGGTCTTCTTACCTAACTGACCCTTTTCTGTTTGAGGAGACCTAATAGATAATCTCAGGAAGAGACAGAAGGTCAGGAAAGACCTCAATACCAGCTTATGCTTCTGTTAAGTACACTTTTTGTCTGCCTTGTTCTCTGATCTCTCAGATTTGTTTAGTGTCAATATTTTAACTCTGCAATACAATTGTCCAGTTCTTACTTTCCAGTTGATTCCTGAAGACAAATATGTAGCTGCTCATAAGCCTGCGGTGGTATGGATTTTTTTCTTACTGTGGTGAAAAAATAATGCAGATGAACCGCTATCGCCACTGTAGCCCCTTTTATACATTATTAAGTCATTTTCAGTGTGAGGTAGTGTATGAGTCCACACAGTAAGGGCTGGTTTATTTGTCTGGCTTCATGTTTGTTGCCAGGAAAACCAACATGTACACTTTATACAGTTTAAGGGAGTATGTCAACGGAGAAAAAATATTGCCAGCTGCACTGAATAGATGCTCCAAGGGAGTGTTTGTAGCCCTCTTATATTTTCTGGCAATCTTTGACAGAAGAGGGAGTCAAGCCTGATTGTCCTGCCTCCAGGGAAGCCAGTTCTTCTGTTCTTTTCTTATTCTGAGCAGGTTTGCGAGATAAGTGTTTTTGGGAGGAGGAGATGCTGTACTGGTGCCTCCATCTCCAGCCGTCGAGGTACACATGGCACCATCTCCATCACTTCATGCACTGCCAGCATCTCCTCCAGGAGTGCTTCTCTCAGACACTGTTTGAGAAAAGCACTTGTGGTCGGGGAGAATTTGGACTAAAATGTTCCTTTTGTTTGTTATTTTCAATTGTAGTTCATTGTAGCTGCAGGAGCAGTTGCAAGTAAAAGTTCTTGTAGTGTTTGTAGCTTTAGCAGTAGTTCTCTATAATTTGTACTAAACGTTGTTGAAAAGTTAGTCGCTGGTTGGTTCAAAAGTAGGTCGTTGGTTGAGAGACAGTACACATGTTGCGCACTAATATTATTCTACAGCAAAAATTGTAACAAAAAGTTCTTGCAGAGATAAACCCAGAGAAATGCATCATAAATATATGATTGATTAATATCACAATGGCTGCTGCTGAAGTCATCACCCCCAACTCCACCTGCCCCCCCCCCCAAAAAAAAACCTGAATGAAACCAAGAGAGATTTAAGGGTCAACAGGCTTAGAGCAACATTTAACGTCACAATATTATTCGATTTTGGACACTTTGTTGGACAAAACAGCAAACTGCAGACTTGCCCTGGGAAACTGTTTCACTGTTTTCACTGTAAAAAAACAGTAAACCAAATGATAAACTAGTTAATTGAGGAAAAAAAACAGCTGGTTAATCGATTATAAAAATAATGATTAATCACAGCTCTACTGTGCAGTACTATTACTTCTGTTTGGCCTGCAACTAACATTTAGTTTTTTTTATTGTAATTTAATTTCTTTGCTTTTGCTCTCAATCAGACTGTTTTGTGTAAAATAACGAAAAATTATTTCACAAACCCCCGAGCTCAAGTTGTTGTACTCAAATAGCTTGTTTTACCCAAGTGTCCAAAACCCAGTGACCTCACCAATCCTCCCAGTTGAGACTTTGGAGGCAGTCCATGTTTCTGTGTTTTCTTGATAAATTGATTACACAAGAAAATTGTTGTTGATTATTTTTCTGTTGATTGACAGCAAGAAGCTCTGCTCTCTCATAGTGACTGTTATTTACAGTATAGTATCTTTGCGGTTCCATGATTTACCTTTTTTTTTTTATAATGAGACAAACGATGGCTCTGTCAGCGTCATCAGGCAGTGTGAGAAGAGTTCTGTGAGTATTGGGCCTAACCATCATGGCATTACAAATTAAAAAGCCTCAACATCACAGTCATGCACACGTTATTAAAACAAAACTGATTCAGCGTGTCAGCGACAGCCCTGCTCTCAGTGCCTCAGTTGCTCTCGCCGATCTTGGAATGCATCTCTTATGTAACCAAGGGCATGTGGAGGCCGGATGTGCATAGTTTCTTTGTGTGTGTTTGACATGTGTTGGTGAGTATTGTGGTTTAATCTCTGGTGTGAGTATCTCTGATCTCTGATTTGCAAAACACCGTCTGTAGATGTTATCCAGGTCCTATTGTGTGTTATGAAGTTTCCCTGAATAGACCTTTGTTTTGTTATCCACACTTACTCTTTGTGAAAAAAAGAATCTTTGAATGCATTGGTTGGCTTGTTTTAAAGGTTTGAAGGATTACATTTCAGCAACACAATTATATTGTTTTTTGTCTATACTCACTCCTATTGAGGTACTTCAAACTCTAAAAAAACAAAACAAGCATGCCACACAGTTTGCATTTGTGTAACTTAAAGCATCCTATTCCCACTGATTTAATGCTGTTAATATATGCGGCTATCAAATATTTAAAAGTGCATTTATTTGCAGGTTAAAATATATATTTAGATGGAGAATTACGCATTTATCTTAATCTAAGTTTATTATAACTGCTGTCATAACATTTTGCCTGGCATTCATTGTGTTTCAAAGTGAGTGTGATCATATCTTTTGTATTCTCAGTGCAGAAACTCATGTTGACTGTGCAACACGTGAGTTTTAGCTTATCGTGAACACATTTGAAAGTGCAGTTCGTTCAGGAGTGTTGTTGGAAAACCTGAAAAGTCAGACAGTGCTCTCAAACACTTGAACCTTTCATTAACAGACTACATTTATTGGTCATAAGACAGAGTGTCTTCACAGCCAGCCTAGTCTGCGTGTATCCTCTGCAGGTCTCTGGTGGTGTGGTCTCCTCATGAACCTCCTTGTGATGTTGATGCAATGTTTCTGTCAGGGTTTTGTACAAGTATCACAACCAACAATTTACTTGTCTGCCTTCTGTTCATTTTACCCCACCATTACAGTTTAAGTCTAATCACAGTTGCCTGGATAGACCTGTGGCTGCATGTCTGTCCAAGTTCAGTGAATTATGTGGGGTGTTGGATCCGTAGATTGTTTATTACATGTGTAGTATTCGTGGTTTGGACCGCTATCTTTTCGCTACGAATTCGACGAATCGCCTCCTCCAAGTTGCTACGCTCTCTTTTGTCATTCAAAACCAAAATGTGTCCACAGCGGTGCTGTGGTGTTTGGCTTTGCCACTAAGTTTGCACATCAATTCATGCACATCGTAAAGTTAGAAGATAAACAGCCGGTGGCACTGAAGGCTAATTCTTCACTCATAGCAGAACAAGCACAACCAGATGACGAGCGCCAGTCAATCATCAATCAAAAAGTGGAAAACGACATTTAAAGAGTGATTAAATATGACATTTCCACCACTATACAATAGGGCTGCAGCGGTTACAGGTTTAGCAAAGGATTAGTCCTCGAGGACGATACCTGGTTTGTGAGACACGTGGATGCAAAGTGAACATGATAAGAACAATTAATTAATTAAGTTATTTCTGGTTTCGCCACTTTCTTGTGTGCAGATCTGGATATTTCTTCCACTTCGGGATTCTGTGTCAGAGTGTAAGGACATGGCCATAGTTTGTGCTTGTGCATGGTGGATGTGGCGTTTTCCGTTTTACACAGACACACACGCACACACAGACACACACACACGGGTACAGTATATAGCTTTTGCCCTCTAGTTTGTTATGCTAGTTCTGTTCCTTTCATGGCTCTTGGCCTACAATGGTTCCCTGATTAAAAAGCGCAGAGATGACTGAATGAGAGTGTGTGTGTGTGTGTGTGTGTTTATTGCTGCAGCAGATGAATGTTGCCAGGCCTTGCTCTGTAATTTGCGCTCATTTGTTTGACTGTGAAAGAGCGCTGACAGCAGCCAGGACATTTTCAATATGCTGTGGACATTTTCACTGCGCTGCTGATCGGAACTGAACATCATTCTGGTGATTACGCCATGACTGGTTCAACTGCTGAATCATAAATAGATGGCGGGACAAGAACTTTGTACAGCCAATACAATATTTTGATCATAGCTGAAAACCACAATCCTTCGAGCTCGAAGCTGAACTGAACTTTTCCGATTCTCTGCTGCCTTCATGGTTACGGTGCCACTGGCAGAGACCTCAAGCTTAATGAAGAGGTTAGCATTTTCAGAGCCAAACACAAGACTCACCTGTCCTACAGGAGACAGTCACATTTTGAGTTGATTTATCCATTATTTAATTAGATTACTGATTAGTTGTTCAAGCCATTTATTAAACAAAACCAAAAATTAGTTTGTTGTCTCTGGTCGTGTTGTTGTTTTACAAACAGTATAGTGAGTTTTAGCTCGTCTAAAAACACTAGAGCACGTTTTTTTTTTCCACCAATCAGTATAAATGTCTGATATGTTAGTCTAATATAATAAACATTGCCCGTCCCCATCCATTTCCTATATTTTAATATAATTTTCAGATAATTGCAAATGATACTGTACATTTTGGCACACAGTCAAGATCAGCAAATATATAACGCAAAAGCAAGGTGTGTTCAGGTAGACCAACAGACTCTTAAACTATAGGTGCTCTCCAAAAAAAGAGGTGCTCAACAAATGTTCGTATGCATCACAAATTCAAAAGGAAAATAATGACTCGTGATTTTGACGCCTGTCCGAAATCATTTTGTGTGTCAAACCAAGACCGTTAGCAAAATGTTGCTGGGTCCACACTCTCGTTGGCTTCCTGTGTAAATAGTATTAAGTTGCCCTTTAGAAAATAGTTTTAACCAGTTATCGCTCCTGTGAGACAATAGCAGCAACACTAGTATGATATACAAACTAACTCTCAAAGGGATTTGGTTGCGAAAATCTGCTGTGGCCTCCTACACTAAAAGCACTGTGGGATTGTTAGGAGATATGACTGTAACTGTAACCACCTGCAGTCCATCTTGGTGTACAGTAGCATGGGAGCAGAGGGAGACTATGGATGGAAGGAGGCAGGAAGATGGTAACAGAGGCAGAAGCACAGTGTACTGCAGTAAGCGCACAGCGGATGGAGGAAAAGCAGAGGGGCAAGAGGAGCAGGGATTTAGTGAAATGGAGCGTGGAAGGGAGGGATGAGGGTAAAGCACTGTGGTGATGTGAGGAAAGAGAGTGAGAGGAGTTTGGAAATGGACCAGTGAAAGAAGAGAGGAGTGAGGAGGACAGAGTCAGTACAGAGAGAGAGAGAGAGAGAGACGGGATATGTCAGAGGAGAACAGCAGCTTTAAGTGAGCTATACTCTCTCTCTCTCTCTCTGTCACGTTCCTCCTGCTGTCGCTGGAAGTCATACCTGTCACTGCTGGCACTGCATTTGTCTACTGTTACACAAGCGTCCATAAGCTCTTCAAGATAAGGCAGAGGAGTAGGTGAGGAGGGAAACTGTCTCTAAGCCTGTGGGGAAAGCTGGGATCAAGGTCATGACTTAATCTTTAGCTCGCTGAGAACGTACTAGTTAGTTCAAGGGATTGACTTGTTCGCTGGTGCTCATGCGTACAAGCAAGACAAGGAGACTCGGGGTGTGTTCACACTTGTAATTCGGTTCGCTTGGTTTCTGACCAAAGCAGAAAATTCTCAGATGTTTTGCAGAAAAAACATTTTTAGTCCTGATGTACTTTAGCGTTCACACCGGCCTGTTTTACATAGAACCAAAAGGTATCAAACAAAAAGCATTCGGATAAGGTCACGACCTGACTGGACAGCCTTTCTGACGTATTTATGATGTATATTGTGCGACGGAACCTGCCACCTTCCAGCTTCCAAAGCAACGCTGTGTGCCCAGCTAAATGCGCTCGTCGGATTTGTGTGTCTATGGTGGTATTTTTTTACCAACTGAGCTCATAAAACGTATAAAGGAGGCAAAACAGTGCAAGAATTCCTCCGGTAGGAAGGTGTGCTGCAAGGAGACGGCGGTTCACATCCTTTTTTTGGTCTATGGTCCGTTGGACACTTGTTTGGTACTCACCAAGGTTTGTGTGGAAGTGTTCACACTTGTTCAAATGAACCTCACTAACAGAGCAATCGTACCACAGTTTCTTTTAATCAAACCAAACTTATCATGTGTGAACACACCCTTAGAGGATTGGTTTAGCGTTACTGAAGTAATTTAGGTAGCCAGTATGGCCTTTATAGGCGAAGCTTAGGCCCTAGAAAGAATTGAGGAGTAGGATGGGAACAAACTCATCGACTTAGTGACATCGTTGATTATGGAAACGTGCCGTTTGGAATGACGTGCGTTGACGCATCGCCACGAAGCGTTATGTCTACTCAAAGCATGGATTACCTCAGAGAACAAGCTGTAGCTTAAAAGAGTTGCGTGCGATTATTGAAAATGGAGGAGCGTTTAAGCCAGAGCCTCAGAAGTTCTGTAAGTGCTCTGTAAGTTCTGCAAATTGTAACAGAGCAGTGCAACTGAAGCAAAAGCTGCCAGGGCACTTTGTGAGGACAGTGGCGTCGGCTATCTTTCAGTTTTTGTCCTGATCCGAATATGATAGGATTATCAACATGCGTACCATTTATGTGTTTTTGTTATTATTGGTTACTTAACATCTAATTTTCTAAATGTTTCTCCATCCCCCTCACATTTAAAGTCGTGTCTGCACTGCTGCTGGTGATACAGTAATACGTGTGTCATCTAATGTTGTTGTCCAGCCGTGTAACATTTTCTGCTTAATGAAGTAGCCATGCAGTAAAACAATGGCTTAAACTAAAGTCACGGATTATTGTTACTGTCTGTTTATCATTTGAATTATTTTCTTTTGACTCCACACGGATGCAATAAAACATTTGTTGGTAAATATTAGCTGCATATTATTTGAATATTTGAATGTAACGACTGATACATTTCTATGAAAAACGTCCATCACTCCCAGTTTACTCATATTGTAATACATTAGAATTTTTTTTTAAAGATGTTAGGGGCAGCCATGCTGTGGAGTAAATTGAAAGTATCTCTCATTCAGGCGTTACAATCAAATAGGGCAGCTATTAATTATATTCGTTATCGATTGTTTTTTCACGATCAATCATTTAGTGTATAAAATGGAGAGAAAAAAAGGTGAAAATGCTTATTACAGTTCACCTCAGTTCACTTTAGAAGAAAAGTGCTCTTGTCTTTTTGCCCAAAGCAAACCCAGAATCTCATGATGTGAAATGCACCATGGCGGTCAGTGAATGATGGCAATCAATGCTGTAATTCCACTAATGAGTCAACATCAGTGTGGTACTGAATTGATGTTGACATAGCACTTTCAAGGAAACCATTTTAATAAACTGAATCCCTTCAGCTTCAGCAGCGATGCTTTGTAGCTGACCTAGACTTTTGAACTGTGACGGAGGTTGGGAGCGGTCACCTGAAAGGATCAATAAGGCTTCATATTTCACTGTGTCAACGAGTACATGGACATCAGTTCATACTAGTCAGAGCCAGCTGTGTTGTCTTTTTGTCTATTAGAGTCCTGCAACGTTGTGTTGTTGTGCAGTCCTATCACAGGAATTTATGATTGTGTATTTTTAATGAACACTTGTGCCTGGTGCAACAATCTTCCCATCACTTGGCTGGTGTTGAAAGGTAATTTCCACCCTGAATACTTTGTCTAAGTATATCTTAATATTAGGTAATTTCCCGACAGTTTCCTTTTTTTTTTGCTTTTCCTCTTATCTGCTCTATTTTTGTCATATTGCGTCTTCCTGGTTTAACAAAGAGTAATTTTTCTTCAGATCACAGCAAATTGTGATTTATTCAACCATTAGGCAGTGATGTGAGACAAGCCCAAAGTCCCAGGAGGCCATCAAGTTTGTTCAGCTTCACCTTTTCCTGACTGGATATGTGTGGAAGATCTGATCTCAAACGCATTTGCGCAGTGGAATTACATAAGATTGAGTATGCAAAAAAAATGTGTAGCGAAGAAGATAATGATCTCAGCCCATTCTACCACATAATCATGGTATTGCTGTGTATGTTATCGTCACAGCATTGATAGATATACAGTAATATTATTGAATCAAATTGAGATCTAACAGACACAAAAATAGAGGGGTAATACTTTATTGTTACGTAAATTTGTATTTGTAACTGCAATGTTTTTTTCTTAAAGTTCAGATTAATACGGAGCAACGTTGACTTTTCTAAATCCATAAGAGAATTTGACTTTGGATGTGAGTCAGAATATTAGAAATCTCGGCTCACACGGTGACTTTGGCCTTCATCCATCGTTGTTGGCACCTCCTCTGCCTCTTCATCCTCTGTCTCTGCCAGACTGGGGTGTGTCTTCCTCCAGCTGCCCCCTCACCGCCTCAGACTGATTCCTGGAAGTGTAGCCCTCATAATAATAGAGAGAGGATGTCCTTTGTTACAACGTTGACTTCCTTTTCCCAACAGCACTTTTGTGTTTTTGTGTTAGAGAGTTACATCAGTTGGTCAGTTTCCCACCCCTTGAGATACAATAATGTGGGTTTTGCAGAGAAGCTATTAAGGACATGTGTGTGGAGAAAAATCAAAAATATGTGGGTCTTACAAGAAATCTCATTTAATCCCTACTAATTATTGGCATGGATCGCAAATCCTGTTGGTACTTCTCTTTCCTCCATTTCTCTTTTTCATTGATCTTGTTTCTGTTTGAGTAGTTAGGAGAGTAAACCTCAAAAAAATCACCAGTGCTTTAAATTTTTACTCTTGTCCCAGGAGGAGAACTTGACCTTTGAATGATTGTTGGTAGTCTGTTTGTTTCTTCAAGCTAAAAGACGTTTGTTGAGGCAAATGAATCAGCAAAATGTTGTGGATTCCTGTTGGTTTGCCACCCTGGCTAATGTGTGGTTTTATCTTTCCAACTTCAGTTTGTAGTTTGTTCCATTTTGAGTTAGGGATGCTTTTAAAGCGGCAACAAAGCCATAAACACACTTGATAGCAAACCCGATAAAAACATTGTGTATTTATCCATCCAGCAGACACAGCAGCAACATTGCAATTACTTTAGAGTTGTGTTTTAGGCCATCCTTTTAAAGTAAATACCCAATATTCTACCTTCTTAGCACTCTGGTTCGGTCTCCACCGTCTTCATGAAACGTTTGACTCTTGAGATTGTTCCACTGTGTTTACCAGCTGGTCACTTAATCTGTCTTTAAAGGAATACAATGCAGGATTGTCCTAAAAAAAACAAAAACAAATCATCACTTACATTGTGTAGGTTTATTGGTTGGGCGGATGGGCGGACTGGTCGGCATGATTGCATAATTGTGGTAGACGAGTTTTAGTTTTTCTCGATCAGATTTATTCTGCAACTTATTTTCCTTTATTTATTCAAAGGAGTTCCACACCAGACATTTCACAGCTATCATGCTTCTGCTGTCATAGTGCGTTGCTCTTCTTTTGTTCATAGCGGCTGCAAACAGCCTGTATGTGTATTACCACCACCCTCTGGCCGTAGTACTGCATCACCACCAGGCACAGGGGAAAAACAAGGGGAAAATTATTTTTATGACAAATACTGATTGATTTTTTTTTGATTAATTAATGGCTGTTCATTTATTCGATACATCAGAATCTACAGCAGGACAGCCTCAAACGCAAATAAAGAAAACAAAAGTGTGCTAGTAAAGAGAGAATAAGATGTTAGCCAATACTGATGGCATTTCAGCAGTAGAACAAAATCTGTGAGTATAAAGGCCTTTTCTTTGTGTTAATACTAATGCACAGTCTCACAATCTTCACACTGATTGGGATGGTTATTTTGTTCTTGATACATTCATCTGGTTTCATCCCTGGTTTCTGTTTATGGCTGTTTTCTCATGATGCCTCTCTCACAGCTCGACTGCCCCTGACTGGCTGGCATTGTAGCGAGGGTGTCTGATGTTGTGTGGGAAATAAATTTGATTGGCCAAGCTCAGCCTCTTTGTTCTTGTTAACCCGTCGTCTGCTGTGATCTGGTAATAACACAGTGGTGGTGTTATTATGGGCTTAAAGGGAGGAGATTTCCTGAATGTTAGAAGCATGACCAAAATCTAGGAAACGCTTGCTGCTGTGACATAACTCCTGAGGAGCCGATCAATATATTCTTTTAAACTATTCTGTGGACCTTTAGTTTTGGATACAGATACATTTGTTGTGGTTGCACTAATGCATTGTTGTTTTCTGTCTTTGTTTTATGTTCAGATATTTTTTGGGGGATAAATTCCCAACATTTTAGGTGCTTGTTTAGTAAGAAAAAGCCCCATTATTGAGCTGTCCTAGCAAGATGAATGGTAACTCAGGCTGTGGAACATTATGGCAGACTCTAGTCAATGGTCCCATTCATTAGTTCCTCTGTCCCTCTGTATCGGTATGTGTGTGACTAGAATACTTGAATAGTGTGGTAGGCCATATGCATCCACTGTGGAACTCTTGTCTATACACAACGCTGTTCAGTGGCTGTGATGGATGTATTAGGAATGTCACACAGAAGAGTTTTCAGGATAATACTGAACTTCCTGTAGGAAAGTGACACATTTCTGAGGTCATCGACTGCCTCACCTTTCTGAGAACAGTGTGATGTAAAGACTTTTGTTACCAGTGAAAACAGAAGACTCAGTTGCATTGGATGTTTAGTTAAAGGGGTTAATCAAAATCTTTTTGTTTCTCACTCGTGATAATAACCATGTTGCAGAGGAAAATTCAAGGTGTCTTTTGCATGGCACTCAGAATTTACTAGACTTCCAACTTCTATCAGTCTTTGGTGAATTTCTGGTGTGTCTTAACCTTCATAGATGTCATAGCCTGAATAAAGTAAACTCTCCTTCAGTACCAAGAGGAATTGTTTGGAGCGAAATCAAGTTTTCCACCTTAAGTGAATTCAGTGATTAATGAAATAACCAACTTGTATAAAGAACTAAACACAACCAATCATTATTTCTTCCCTCTACCATTCTTATTACATCCTAGCATACTAATAACCTGTAGGTTGAAATAAGATGCATAAAAAGTATTAAACAAAAGTGAAATATGTTTATGGCTGATATGCAACTGAACCGGAAAAGAAATTAAATAAAGAAACCTCAGGTCTGAACACATTACATATGCTTGCGTATCTGACCCTGTAGCAAATCTCTTAAAACAATTTTAGTTTCCCTCGTCTGGTGTTAACATAGCCTTTACTTTTCATTGGAACCATTAAGCTAATCTTATTAATATCTACTAACAGGAACTATCAGTCTTCAGATACAGTCAAAGTTATCTTGCTATGGTTGTTTTTTGGGGGAGTATTTATTCTATATTTAGTCTACATGATGGCTTCAGATGAAACCAGATGGTACAAATGTTACTAATGTGGTTGTTAGCAATGGTATCCTTCTTGTGTTTAGCTCTATGGAGACACAGAAATATGAGGGAAGCATCATCGGCAAACATGACAAAAAAGTAAATATTCTTATGAGGAAACGTGAGGAAAAGTTGAAAAATAAAAATCCATAGAAAGAGCATTTTCTGCTTGCACAGGACCTTTGTGTTGCCCACTTTAAATCCTTTTTTCATATTAATTAGTATTCATATTTATTTGCATGCAGCACTATATAATTGAATGGAGTACATGTCTGAAAATATTACTTCTACTGGCTTTGGCTGTTAAATATTTTGAAGTGCCCTCTTTGGTTTTATGTATCAAAAGGACCTCTGACAACCTCGATGACATACCAAAAGCCAGATTTAGGCTTGCAGCTGTCTTTGGCTCCATAATTAAGATTGGTTACACTGAAATCTAATCAAAGCACTGGTTTATAAATGATTGGAAACAAGCAGACCAAGAATGTCACTCAGTAGAGCGCATATCTCTGCGAAGGCCGATCTGGATACCTATCAAAAATCATAAGGTGATTCATACTGGATCCAGCACATCTGGTTGTTTTCTGGATCTGCACCACACTATACAGTCACAGATATCATCAACACCATAAATGTATGTGATTTTTACATGACGATTTATGTATTATTTCCTTAGAAATTAGAGAGAATGTCTATGACTGTTTCATAATAACATTGAACTTTATTTGAACAGCACATCTAAGGTGCTTTACAATGAATGGTAAGGTAAGTGACAGATATTTACACTAACCAAATTTGATTCAAATGAATCTGACACGATGGCGAATAGACACTGAGGCTGCCCAGTTACCTCGGAAACAGTTGGACGGACAAAAGATTGTAACAGGTACTTCATATGGTATATGAATTCATCTTTACCACATTCATTTGAGATCATGGTAAAATCCCCATAAACAAGCAGTGAAGAAAACTGTCAACATGTCCCAGTTTATTAACTCTATTTAAAACATCTAACTTTGTCTGCTTCAAAACAAAGCTTTAGGAGCTCCGTGTCATTTTAAATAAGGGGCCAAGTGAATGACTTTCAACATGTTTATCTTCTTCAGCCAGCCATGAAAGAAAACTATTGCCAGAAGAAATGACAACACAGCAAAGCATTGTGGAAAATGTAGTCTTAACTGTAAGAAACATTAATACCAAAAATAAATAATGTCACTGACAGAAGATGTTTTCGGTTTTGTTCCTGCGATGAGGTCGTAATCCTAACCTGTGAGATGTATATTGACATCTAAAACCTCTCTATGTAACTCCTTTAACATTAACAAAGAAAATGTCGTCAATACACTGTCTACCAGCCATGTGTGGTTTTTATATGCAACAAGTTTCCTTCTGCATCATCCCAACAAAGTGAATCTGTAAACAGAGAAATGTATGTTGCCGGGCTTAATGCATCTATTTTCACAGGGAACGACAGATGATGGTTACAGAAATGGTTGCTGTACCCTGTGTGTATCAGTGTCTTTTAGGGTGTAGAGAGCGAATGGGCATGAGATCATAGCCCTGTTTTAGCATCAGTTGCTGGGTGTGTGTGTGTGTCTGTGTGTGTGTATGAGGCTGTCAGTGTTTCCAGTTCACATGGTGCTGACTCACCCTGCTCAGTGCCCCAATGATACTAAAAGGATATAGTCCTGTACTGTTACGTAAGCTACATTGTTTTATGGTGATTTTGGTGCACAGAAAAGGAATTATTCAAGATAGAAAAAAAAAAGTTGTTTACTGTGTTCCACAGCTCCAGAGGAGCTTTCTGAGAGAACAGCCCCTGTTGATGTCATCAGGGTAATCTCAATTTTTGCTTGGGATACAACAACCATTTTATGGGTCCAGTGACAAATGTATAGTTTCACAGCTATTGAATGCAGTGTTTTGAAGCTAAACCCACATTAAGGGCTAATAGTCAGAGTATCTTGGCCTCCTTGCCATCTCCATCCTTCATATTGACAATTCATTTTGTGTTTTTTACCCTTACCCTTGCCAAGATCATGTTTTCACCCAAGTCCTTGTGTTTTTTGATCGGTTGGTTTGTCAGCAGGATTGCACAAAAACTAAATTGACAGATATCCATGAAACTCGGTGGAAGGGTGAATCTTATGTCAGAATACACCCCATTAAATGGATTAGGGACCGTATCCAGGATTTTTTTGTCTTTCTTTAACATTGTGAGATGGGATAATAATAGTAATAATAATAATAATACATTTTATATATAGAGCGCTTTTCAAAATTCTCAAAGACACTTTAAGGGCAAAAAAAAATAAAAAAAATAACCAGTAAGAAATCACATCACAGATCAGATCATACAACAACAGTCAAACATTAAAAGCTGATCATAAAAGATGAGTCTTGAGTAGCGATTTGAATACGGAAAGATCCGTCCAGTCTCTTATGTTTTTGGAAGGGATTTCCAGAAGGAGGGTCAGCTACCGAAAACGCTCTGTCACCCCAGGTCCGGTGCTTGGTCCTGAGAGGTGTATAGGTGTATAGGTGTATAGAGGAGGTTTGCATCAGAGGAGCGGAGGCTGCGGGAGGGAGTGTGAGCATGGAGGAGGTCCGTGAGGTAGGAGGGGGCTTGGTTATGGAGGGCTTTGTGGGTCAGGAGAAGGGAGTTTAAACAGGATGCGTTGTGGGACAGGGAGCCAGTGGAGGTTCTGGAGGACAGGGGTGATGTGGTCACGGGAGCGAGAGTGGGTGAGGAGGCGAGCAGCAGAGTTCTGGATGTACTGGAGTTTATTAAGGTCTATGGATGTTGTGCCAAAAAGGATGCTGTTGCAGTAATCAAGTCGGAATGAAATAAAGGCACGTATCAGTTTTGTTTTTCAACATTTTTTTTCTTTCATGTCACATAGAGTCTGGCGTTTGTAGGGGGTTGGTATCTATTCAGTTTGAGCAATTTGGTGGGGATCCAAATAAGAAAGAAAAAATATCCAGCATCTCATCTTTCATGTCAACAGTGAACACAGCAGAGATCGATGCTAAAGCTTTGGGTCTGTCCTATAGGTCCTGTGGACGGCCGCTGCTTCAGCCCACAATGTGTTGAACCTAGCCCCGCATATTTCTGGTATTCAGAGCTGATTAGCAGAGCAGTTTATTTAACATCACCAGACTAAATATGGATTGTCGGAGGGGGAATATGTTTGCGCTTGTGTCACCTGTGCTGCTCTGCATTCACCTTCGTTGTGAGGGACTTACGACAGTTGGACTGGCCGGAGACACGTGACTGAATATGACATTATTTTTTTTTAAGGACAGTTTATGAGTATACACATTGGTGAATGTATAATCAAATGTACAGACATGATTAAGATTGCCTTACATCGTCTTGACTGCGCTCTCTCCATGTGATTTTTAACCTGCATGTGGAATTAGTCTGTATGTATGTGTGTGCGCCTGCTGATTTAATGTTGCTCTGTCTTTCTATTCATGTTTTCCAGATGTACCACTTTGACCTCGGTGCTGAGTTCCCCTACCTTTCCTTCCAAATCCCTGGCAGCCCAGGAGAGCTAGGCCCAGTAAGCAGCGTGTGAACACAACCTTCAACACAACACACATCGACCTTCCCCCGCAACCACCCAGGGCATCCCTCTGCTCTAGTCCCGCCCTCCCTCCACCTGGATCATGGACAGCCCTCCTAAGCTGTCAGGCGAGACCCTGATCGTGCATCATATACCCCTGGTTCATTGCCAAGTGTCAAGTAGGCGGCAGGCTGGTTGCGGAGCCTCCCTGAAGAGGAGCAACCCATTTAGCCCACCGGAAAACCTGGGCTTGAGTCGCACCACTTCGCTTCCCGAGAGAGATGTCCTACAGAGAGAGGCTCTGCTCTACAGCAGCCTGATCCAGACCTCTGGGAGGTCCTGGTCCTCACACAACGGCAGAAGAGCAAGGAAGTGTGGCGTGGGAGGAGGCAGCACAGCAAGTGATGATTCATCGTTTACTTCGAGCAATTCAGAGGACCAGCTGATTACAGCTCACACATTACCCAGAGCCAAACCGAGGCACAGGAATCCTTTGCGTCATAATCCTTTCCTGCTAAACACCCAAGATGATGAGGAGGAAGAGGAAGAGGAGGATGGTGACAATCTCAGTGGTTACCTTGAAGATTCCTCCTTTCACCTCCACAGTGATACTAACTCTGCCCTCAATGACGGGACGGCTTCTTTCCACTTACATGACCTTGGTTTTGCTCCTGAGCCCTTTCTTCTGCACAGCTCAGTGGGAGGAAGCAGTCGGGAGACCCTGAGAGGTGTAACCTCAGATCTGTCAAACCACTTGGAGGACTTGGAAATTCGAGGACTGGACAGCCAGCGGCGTCACAACAGCAATGGCTCCAACATGTCCGTGGATTGCGGAGAGCATGACTGGGGCGATGACGAAGAGGATGAAGATCATCCTATGAGATGTGGGCGAAGCAGCAAGACAGGTTCTTACTCCTCAAGCTCCTCCACACAGCACTGCTCTTGTTGTGCGCTCTCCCAAAACTACCCTCAGCACTTCCCAGAAACCTTCTCAGAGCCTTTCTCAGAGTGCCTGCAAGGCTACGGCAGCGACTCATCTTGCAACAGCTCGGATGGTGTGCTCGTAAACTTCAGCACCATCTACAACAAGATGAACAATGGTGTCCCGGAAAAGCCACCACTCTCGGGACACACTAACCTCAACAGCTCCACTGACCACTCCTGCACCTCATCTGTTTCTGATCCACCAGGAAACCAGCGAGACTCAACCAGTGGGGCTTTCTATTTGGATCTTCACACCTCCCCAACGGAACCTCCCCTATTACAGCAACAGCCGTCCTGCCTTGGTAGCACCTTCCCTCTCATTCGTGAGCCACACCTGTCCACCTCGTCCACCTGCTCCTGCGCCATGGAGCACCAGGGGCCTCTTGACCTTGACGCCAACTGTAACTCCTACCACCCTCCACATTCTGGGTCATCTGGAGATCTTACATCCTGTCTACAGAGTCAGGCGCGCCTGGTCGTCGCCACGCAGAACTACTACAAGTTGGTCACCTGTGACCTTTCCTCCCAGTCATCCCCAAGTCCCGCAGGCTCTTCAGCTGACAGCTGCTCCGATGAGCACAGCAAAGGCAGCCCCACTGTGACTCAGCCCAGCGAGTACTTCTTGTTCAGGCAACAAGCTTATGAGGAGGGAGTGGAAGAAGAAGATGAAGATGGGGAGTCATCTAGAGTGAGTGGATAATAGTACCTCGCAGTTTAAACAGTTTGTAAGCGGGATACTAGATGGGTTCCACAGTGTGATGTTCATGAAATGGATAACACTACATGGACAGGTTCACACTTTAAACTTACCATGGCATATTTGTTTTAAACAGAGTCAGACATATGATCACTTATTGAGGTTGATAAGATATTTCCAAATTTTAAATAAAATGTGATTTTATGCAACATTCATGTTTGGCTGCATGTGTCTAAACAACAGTTAATTACATTTGAGAAAGTTATTTTTTTCAAGTTTTTCAAATATAATTTTCTTGGACATTTTAAAAATGTTTACATATCTTATCATCATTATACAATTCCATTTAAAATTTAGGTACAATAATAGTAATTTATCGCCCACCCCTAACTTGACACAGCTTTGCTTCATCAGTTTTCATGTTTGAATATTTGCCTGTAGATTAACTGTGGTATTAATTTTTATTTCACTTTAAGTGGTTTTACATTTGAAAATAATACATTCTTCTCAGCCGTATTTTTAACTGTTCTTCAGATTACACTTCTTTTATGATTTGCATGTATTGTTAATGATCAGGGAATCAAAAAATAGTAAAGTAGTGCCAGTTAATTGTCTGTAATAAATGACATGAAAAACATGAAGCACAAGAGTCCTTGGAAAACAAATTTTTTTTTTTCAATTGCAGCATTTGAACTCAAGATTAGTAATTCATAGAATAGAATTCCAGATGATTACATAATCCAAACAAATGAGAAAAAACTCAGTATTTTCTCAGTGTTTGATTTTTTCTCCATTTTTTCTGTAAATTGAAAAAAAAAAACTTGCTGCGGGTGCAATTAATAAAGTTTAGCCGGTACAGTTAGATTTGCACCAACAAGGACTAAATGATTAAAAAAAATATTATGAGTAGGTAAAAATTTGAAGGAGATATATGAGTGCTTTTTTGGTCAAATTATAACAAGGAAGGGAAGCAAAAGTGACCTATGGCATAAATATCAACTAAATGGGATGAAATAAATAGAACTGAAGGCCCTATGACAGTGTCAGTAACCCTGGACTTCACATAGCCATGACACTGATACCAGTCTAGGTCACCCACCACCAAGAGTTATCTGATATCATGTCTGAGGATTGTTTAGCATGGTGCTGATAGCTATTGCTATCAGACAGTAACAGTGTCCCTATCTCAAAGCAAATGTGGCTCAAAGGCAAATTAAGTCTTGATTCATTGTCCTGAAGTAATTTTTTTTAGAACCCTCTAGGTACGTTCACCTCCAAACCATGGTTGGTAATGTGTTAAATTAACTATTGGAGACATTCTGACTGATAATATCCTTTCTTTCATTTTGATATTTCTTTATTTATCTTCTTTCAGCGAGATAATGATGACGAAGATGAAAAGGATGAGGAGGAGGGGGAGGAGGGGGAGGAGGATCAGAAGGCAAGCAGTGGGGCCGAAGCTGCTCCTGCCATGATCGAAGGCCAGGTTTATGTCAACATCTCGCCTCCTGTGGATGGCCGGCATGTTACAGGAGAGGGATCCTGTTCAGTTAGTCGGCCACGGTCTCGCAGCTACGACCGCAACCTCGACAAGTCTCCATCCCCTCGACTCGGATCTCTGGAGCGTATGTTGAGCTGTCCTGTTCGGCTCAGTGAGGGTGCCGCCTCAGCCCCGCCTCCACCTCCACGTGTCACCTCCTTTGCAGAGATTGCAAGAAGCAAACGCAGAAATGGAGGTGCAGGGGGGTCGCCATTGCTGAAGGCAGACCCTTTCTCCTCCACTTACTCCACCCACTCCCACTCCTCTGTGGATTTCGATCCGATCCCAGAGCATAATGTGGATGTTGACAATCACAGCATGTCACCTGTACCTGTTACCAGATGTTACAGTCAAGGCAGCATTGAGCGACACCTAGAGGGGGCGAGGGAGACCAGGGCCACCACTGAAGGTACAACACCTCTTAATATCTGTATTTATTTTATTTTAATTATGTATTTTCTTCTTGAACTTGGATTGTGCCCATGAATACACATAAAAGGGCCCGAGTTAGTCAAGAGGATATTTTTCACTTCTTGTGGCTGGACATTTAAAAAGTCACTCTGTATCCAAAATGTTACCAGTGAAGACACAGGATGGATAAATAAATGTATTTCAAGTACCACAGCAGCAGCCACCAAATTCAACAAAACATATTTATCCTCTTACTTGTAGTGCTATTTATTCATCTCCATTGTTTTAGTGTCAGTTGCCGAGTTGACACAGAGATAGATGGTTTTGTCGGCTGAGTCCTTCTCTCAAATATATTGGAACTAGATGCCACTTCATTGTGGTGTTCAAAGCACCATGAAATAAGTTGGAAAAACCCAACAGCAAAGTCTCTTCCAGAAATCAAGACCCAGTACAACCAGAAAAACCGCAAAGCTTTATGTGAGCAATTTGAAATAGGAAGTCTTTTTTAACTTCGTACCAAACTACACCGAACCACAGTGCAGAGGGGAGTGTGCATCTACTCATAAATGAGAGATTCATGCTTGGCTGAGCTGTATGTTAGATAGCTTAATTAGCTTGGTCAACTGGCCTCTCATCAATGGGTTGTTTAGTAACTCTCATGATTTCTGGAAATAGAAATTGTTGTTGAGTTTTTCCAAACGTATTTTTTTGCTGCTTTGTGCACGGTAAGCAAAGTGTCATCTACAGTTCTGTTGTATTTGAGAGTACACTGCAATCTCTGCAGCACATCTGTAACACTCAGGAACCCACACATATCAATGTACAGAAGATGAATAAATAGAACTACAGATAATGGGAAATATATATCTTAAAAACTTTGGGGTGAAATTAAAATATAATTAATACATGAAAAAGCATAGAAACGTAACATGCATTATCTCTTCATTCTATCTCTTATTATTCCATTGCATTGACTTGTTTTATACCTGCAACACATCATAGACATGATCTGACATACACAAACATTTTCACAAATGTTTTTTTTTTCCCTTTTTTGGACATTTTGTATGCTCTGTCTGTGGTTTATGTGTGTTTGATATGTTTTTTTTTGTTTTTGTTTATGTTGTTTTTACTTGCTTTGTGCATGTGAAAAAAAAACCCAGTGCCAGCATTGGGTATAGCTATGCTTGGAACAGAGTGACGCAGCATGTGTATACTCAGCTTAGAGGAAATTAAAGGTTGAAGTGGGCCAGACGTGTTCTGAGTAACAAGTGTGGGAGGAGATACAGGTATAGAGAAACCTCACGCTGAGCACTGCGTGTGCAGCTGTGTGTTGAATATACAGTATGTGTGCGTCATTACGATCCACAGATCTCATCAATTTCATCATTTTTCTAGTTTATTTAAATGAAGACAAGAAGCGATCACTTCTACAGACTGTATTTGTTTGGCTAACAAACCAGTGAGTTGCTGAAATCTTGAATGAAAAGCTGTCATTTCATGTGTACCAGTCCATGAAATATCCAGTGGAGTCGGCAGGCACTTAGTCATTACAAGGAAAGATATTATTATACTCCTGCCACACCCTGCTCTGCTGTTCTGTAGCTGAGTCTGACGTCTGACCTCTCTGCACAGGGCAACAAATGAAAAAAGGGTTTCTAACATACATCATAGAGTCAAACTAGCTGAAGACAATGCTGATAAATATCACTGTTATGTATAAAACACACTGTAAATAGTTTCTTTGCAATAAATGCTCTCACCTAGTGAGATGTAAAAAAAAAAAAAAACACAAGGAACCAGAGGAGTTAAATGTGCAAATCATTTAGAAAAGTATGGGATCATTAAATATACATATTAATACAAGATCTTTAGTTGTTAAACATACAAGGTAAACAGATTGATGTGTTCTTGAAGCCATAGTGTACTGTGCCACATACAAACACTCGCACTTAATAGGTTATTTTAAGGAACTTTACGACCAAAATAAAGAAAGTCACAGTGATGCACAGTTTTTATTTTCAACAAGTGAAGAAGATTACTTAGTATAAAAGATGTTGCCAACATAAAAATAAAGAATAAGTATCCTGAAGGGGAATATTACTGGTCTTAAGAAAAAACTAGTGTTTGGGAAAATCAGCAGAGAATGCAAAGAAGTGAGGTCATGGTGACTAAGACAATATCGTTTAAAGCTTAATTCAATCAGAGCAATGAAGGTTTTCAGCCACTATGACTCTTTTAAAGACTTTTTGCATGAACAGACACCACCATCAACTCAAGAAGCTCAGTCCCAGCTGCCCACTGTGTGTTTCTGGTTAAATAAACACACACACACACACACATACACAAATAGACAGACACACAAACAGCAAGTGCTTGGATTCCATTGGAATAAGACCAAGGAGAGTAGAGGGTGAATACACCAGGAGAGGAATGTCCCAGGAAGCTCCAGCTGTCCCTCTGTACACATTTATATGAGCTGAAGCTCCAAATTTCATCTCAGAAATATTTTAGGAAATTAAATCTCCTAAATTCATAATGACGTTATGATTGACGTACATTGACAAGCTTACAGCAGCTTAAAATGTAATTATGTTCTTCAGTTCAGCTTCAATAGTTTAACACTTGCAAAATGGAACAGATACTGGTGTTATTCTCTGGACCGATCCAAACTCCAGAAAGAGGTCATGAAGAGGACCATTTCATATGGTGGAACCGAGTCCTAAGTGAATTTTAGTGAAGTTAATCAAGATCTGCACTTGATTTAAGATGCATCACACCACTATCAAACAAAATAAACCCCGCTGACATCAGGTAACCAGCCTCCACAGGTATACAGAAACATTTTCTGCTCCATTTACATCAGGTTTGTTTGCTAAATTATGGAATGATTGTTTTATTTCATTTTTTCCCCCATGTTCACATTGTAACTCAAGCGCTGAATGACTGTACTGAATGTCAATATGCAGGAATGTAGGTATGCATTCCTAGGTTGCCTCTACTCTACTGCCAAAACCTCTTTTGAAAAAACGTTCCTGTTAATGTCCACCAAAACCCTCTCAAGCTATTTCTGCAGCAAAATAATTCACTTCTAATTTCAAAAAGAAGAAGAAGAAGAAGAAGAGTCCATATTTCAGGGTAGGAGAGGGCTTTTACAAGTCAGCATTTACCTCCAAAGCAGCCAAGTTTTTAACATGGAATCAGCTTTGTCATATTAACCAAGCAAATATAAGACAAAAACCTACCAAATACCTACACACTTTCAAAAAAAATCAAGACTCAAAAAATATGAACATGCAAAAATATGCAAACATTTTCCTTAAATGTTTATAATATGGAAATAATAAACACATTTTCAATATCAATACAGACTTGATGTTAGTACTCCATATACTCTGTATACCCACAGTTAGACAAAAATAAAGTCATTATTAGACTATAATCATTAGAGCTGATAACTCTGTAATCTATTTTTGACTGAAAAATTCATATGCACCAATTTCCATAATTCTTTAATGAGAAATCTTTTAAATTCTTATTATTTTCTGAAATTTTGAAGAGCATTTGGATTAATCCATTAATTAAGAAATAAGAAGATAATAATAAGATATTCTGAGGATATAGTTATAATGCAAATAATCATTGATTGAAGTCCTAATTATCATCCCTTTCTGGATTTTCCAACACAGGAAAGAAAAAAACAACATGATGTTATTGAGTTATGTATTGATTTATTGAATTATTTAGACTTACATGTTTTTCTTCACACAGTCCACCAGTTCAGATGCCAGAGAACACTTTTCCTTCTGCTGTAAGATGTTCAATTGCAGCTTGTTGTTCTAATCTTCCTGTTAGACTGAGGAAAGAGCATGAACATTGTAGGCATGGGGACGATTTCTAAAGAGATTTGAGGAGATGAGTCATCCTCTAAGACCAAGGCGCGTCTCTTATATGCCTCAGATGTATCTCTGCCACTTTATTCATACAGACCGTGAAGATATAAGATTGTAACAAGAGGTTGTGCAGCATCTCAGTGCCGTACATATATTATTTAGACATCAGTTGAGTCAGCTGCGTTGTTTCACCATAGCATAAAGGCCTCTTTAAAACCCTCTGGGAAGCAGCTCACTCACTAATGATGCTAACATGAAGCACAGGGAAAAGCCTCCACCGTCAAATGGATTCATCTATGAAAGGAGAGGAGCAGCAGAGAAAGAGGAGCTATGGAAGAAGCATATGGAAAAGGGAAAGAGGCGAGGTGGGTGAGGAGAGAAAAAGAAATGTGGAGGGATAAAAGGAAAAAAATGGCAATCAGAGGGATGATGGACCAGATACAAGAGAGACAGAGAAGGGAGTGTTGCTATCCTTCATCTCCAGTGGGAGCTCAGGCCTGCTGGGTGCGTAGCCTTCCTCCTCCTCCTCCCCTCATTATGTTCCTACTGTGGCTTCACATCGCCCTCTGTGGCTGAGAAGCATCACTGCACCCAGCTGGGCCGGCCTTTGGGTGACAAACAGCTTGCGCAACACCACGCTTCTGTCTCGTCATACACAGCACTGGATCTCGGAAAAAGAAAAGCACTCAAATAGTGACTGTGCAGATACTGAAGAGCAGAAAAGGGCTTCTTCTCGCTGTCTCTCCTGACGCAGTGCCTCCAGGTTTATTAGTCTGTGGGTGTTTCTTTGTGTGTTTCTCTGAGTGTGTGTTTGTGTGTTTTGGCCTGTCAGTGCAATAGTCTGACAGTGGCATGGAGATAAGAGCTGCTGACTTTACTGACTCATGACGTGGTAGTTTTCTGTGTTTTTGACTTCAAGGCCTCATGTTTATACAGTCCAGTGTTCAAAGGATCACTGGATAAATCAATGAGTTCATCTACATAACTAGAATTAATCATCATTATTCAATTGTTTATTCACTGGTCCCAGCTTCTGAAATGTGAACATTTGCTCTGTTTTAGATCATAATAAATGAAGTATCTCTTGGTTTTAGACTGATTACAAGTCATTACTGATGTCATACTCACTGAAAAGTAAAATAATTAACCCCAATGTAATTATTTATTGCTTGTACCTTGCTTGTAAGGCCTGTACTGAAATTCTATATTATTTACAATCCTCTACTGTGGCAAACATAACATTCTAAACTCCAGTTTGTTGCCAATTTATTAGGCACATCTACATAAAACCAACGAGTTCCACAAACAACATTCCTGCAATAAATCCTAAATCCAATATGGTGATAATGTTCCGTGCCGAGGGGGGTTGATTCGACTCTAGGATATTTTTTGAGGCTGTAGTTTGTGGTATAAATATGGTATTTCTAATATTATATATATTATGTTGATGAAAATGTTTATTAGTTTTACACTCTACTATTTATTGTTAAATATTGCTGTCAGAGATGTGACTCATTCGGTTTTTCTCCATCCCTGTCCTTCGTTTGCTCATCCAGGTGGTCTCTCGAGTTCCTCAGACAGCCGTCAGACAGTGGTTCGCTACAGGAAGGACCAGCGGCCCACCACCCTCCCCATCCAGCCCTTCACCTTCCACCACCAGTTTGCCTCCAAACCCCCACAGCCCAAACCCCTGCTGCCGCTGCTCACAGGTTACATCGCTGGGATGCAGGCCCACTCCAGCTCTGGTTCTGGTTCAGACTCTGGAGGTCCGGTGGGGGAGGACAGTGAAGATGCAGACGAAAATGTGCACAAATGCCAGGGAACCCTGACTACAGCATCCCCTCCGCCTGGCTCAGTTCGACCTTCCCCTCTAGGAAGCTACTCCCCGGTTTGTCTCCAGGGGGCGCCCAGCTCATCGACCTGCTCGACCTGCACCCCAAGCCCTCAGCCGCCACACAGTCTCTCCTGCCCGCTTTCATCAGGCCTCGTCCCCCTGCACACCCCACCTACAGGAAAGCAGGAAAGGGGTTCAATGCAGTTACCATCTACCCCTCCACCTCCATCCCTGGGGGCAAAGAGAGGGACTGTGCCACCAATGCTACCGGCAGTGCACGGACACTGTTTCCATCGGGGAGCTCTGGCCAGTTTACCAGCACTGCACAGTGACCCAGTAAGCCCGCTGGGCTGTTTGGACTCAAATCACACAGAGGCAACCAAAGGACCCGGAGCCAGGACACATAATGGTAGGTTCCAAAAGAATTTGAATTTGTCCTTCAAAAAATTTGATATAGAATGATGTTCTCACAATAAAAAGCTGCTGCTCCTGCAGAAAATTAAGGTTACGTTTCTAAAATCTACACAGCAGCAAACCTTAATTTGTTTATTTACATGGCTCGATCATAAGATCACTAAAAATACAAGTTTCAACAAAATTAAGGATCTTTATCAGGGTTCACCACTGTTTTAAGGTTTTTGTTTTCTGCACATGATAGGAGGAATCATACAGCAACAACACAAACGTCTCTGTGTCCGATATACAGTAGGGCTCATTTGGGTGGAAATCCCTAAAATCACTAGCTTTTGAAAATATCAGCTAATGGAAGGTTTTTGAAATGTTTGTTGCCAGAGCTTTATTTGTCTACTAATTTATTCCCAAAAATGACGTTAAAAATGCAAAACACAGGCAATCAGTCACCATTTTTGTTCGTTGCTGTCAGTCACGTGTCGTGATATAAAATATTGTCCTGGGTTCTACATCAGATTTTTCATACTATTCCCACTATCTTTACTTTCAACTTTCAGACTGTCGTCATCTTTTCTGTTTTGTTCGTTATCACTGTACTAAACATTTGCTCTCCTGATGAGAGCAGCCAACAGGTTTACATTAAAAGGTTGTCATTGCACCTGCTAGTGTAGGTTAGTAAATGCAATGTAAATGTAAGTGAACACATTACTTTAAATACCTGCTTTAAAATCACTTATGGTGCAAAAGATGGGAAGTTTCAGCCAGAGTGCAGCAGTGATTCTGAATTAGTCATCCACAGCAGCCCTGCCCAAAGAATGAAACACATCATCTTTATGTTACTGTTTTGCTGGTTTGATAAAACAACAGATGGCTGCCAAGGGTTTCACCTTCAAAGTTAATTCATTAGAATAGTCAGTAAGTTCTGTTTAATTCAGATGTTAAAGCTAAACTCTT
Source organism: Chaunax sp. Z400 (assembly GCA_037577475.1). Lineage (NCBI taxonomy): Eukaryota > Metazoa > Chordata > Actinopteri > Lophiiformes > Chaunacidae > Chaunax > Chaunax sp. Z400. The sequence continues at coordinate 19,859,765 of CM075187.1, read as the reverse complement.
AAACTTTCTTACTGTTGTCTTTTCTTACCTTTTCTTCTCTATCATCTCCTGTCCTCCCTTCACCTCTTCTCCCGCCTCTTTTCCCCTTATATATTTCTTTTATCCATCTACGCAATCATCCATCCTTTAACCATAACCCAACCCTTGATCATAACCCTAACACATCCCCTCCCAAACAACAGCACACCACCTCTCCCCCCAGGCTCTCAAATGGAGGGAGTACCGTCGCCGAAACCCCCTGGGGTTGGAGAGGGTCTCTGGAGGCCACAGTGGTAGCCTGGAACCCCGAAAGGGCGGGGGACCACGACCCGCCAGGCGGAATGTGTTTGATTTCCCTTCAGCTCTTTCTGGCCACGCTCTGGGACAGTTCAATGGTGCTCTTACTTTTACTGACTGCTTTGGAACAAATGCAAGATTATAATGACATTTAGAAATTTAAGTACCAACACATTTTATATGAAGTTCAAGTTTCAAAGAGTGCATTATCTGAGGGTCTCTATGAAAATATCGCTCCAGGGTTAATTGGAGAGCAAATATGGTAGATGTTACGTTATAGCTGATATTTTATAGCTTTGAAAAGCAGTGGTGTCTGTTTATATGTGTTCCTGAATGTCTGTGTTTGTATCTCAGCAGGGGGCCAATCAGCTAAGCTGCAGCAGAGCCACAACGACCTTCAGCCAGACTACTTCTCCCTGACCGAGAAGCCTCCGGAGGAGTTCTGCCTCTCCCCTGACGCCTCATCTTCCTCCTCTTCCTGCTCCTCTGGGCAATCCCACATCTCTGTGGACCTGAGACAAAAGAGAGGTGAAGCTGTGTGTGTGTGTGTGTGTGTGTGTGTGTGTGCATCGAAACTGATAGTAGGAATCGATTGGAAATAAATATTCCATCTAAATATTTAATTCCTAATGCTGAATGACTTAATGTCTAATGCTGAGCAGTTTTTCTTGGAGCTCGCTGCATTCACTCACATCTGTCTTTTAGTACTGGTCTCATATTTGTATTTGTTTGAGTCTGTTTATTTCATTTAACCACATAAGCGTTCACAGGAATCTTTTTCAGAACTGAGTAACTAAACAACTTCATTGTATACGTTTCAGTGCAGAAAACTAGTTTTAGTTTCTGCTCTGAAAAAAAAAAAGGTTCTGCTTCCATGTTAGTGTTTTCTGATAGCTGGGATGGTTTGGCAGATTATAAAACCTTCCTGATGTTTTCAGTATCTCTCTCCATCGCTAAAATTCCATTCAAGCCTTCCAACAATAACTTGTAAGCAAGACTACAATATTTTGCAGAAGTAGTGTCTCAAACAAATCATTCACGGGAGTTGGCTGCCATGATTTTTCCAACAGATTTAAATGCCTTTCTAATATGTAGAAGAGTGTTCAACAGATTTTAACATCTCTGTCGCAAATACTGTGTGTCTTATAACCTCTGTGAACAAGAGTTACAGGAGATTATGCGATGATCAAGTTTGTTTGTTTATTATTTGTTTACAAGACATCTCAAAAAGTTGTCAATGGATTTTGATGTAGGGACGGATCTTGGGCTAAGGTAGAACTGTTTAAATACTGAGGCTGATCTGGGTAATCTGAGTAAAACTGATGTCATCATGGCTACATCATCATAGTGTGTGCTATGCCCTGGGTGAAGTGATACAATCAGTATTCTCTTCACAATGATACAAAATGTAATGCACATATTGTGCACACTCACGAGAGCGGCGATTTCTTCTCTCAGAGGCCCAAATACTGATAGAAATGGCTGAAAGGGGTCTTATGTGAGAAAACTATTTTCAAATCGTCCAGGTTGTAGTCATTGGTGTTGGCAGAGGTATACACTCTCTTTAGTGTTTTTGCCAGTAATATGTATAAGACAAGCTGTCAGTAGAGGGAGCCTACAAGCGTGAGCCACTAAAGAACGTTACGGCGCAGCACACAGAATCAAATGTAGGTACAGTAGTGAAATGAAGTTGTTGAGAGGTGGTGAAATCAAGTGGCTCTCCCTGCAGCTGGCTACTTGACAGTGAGGAGAGTAATTCAAGATCTCTTGAGGCAGCAGGGTGTCATATAATGATCAGACAGGGAGTTCATCCTTCAACTGGTTTGTCCATGTTTACCTCCGTGTGTGCACCAACATCTGACTCCTGAAGTGTATTTGAACACTGGGGGACAGATTTATTTAGCTTTTACCTTTGCTTTTACCAAGCAGTTCTTATAAGTATAGCTAAAATGCGTTTTGCTCAGTAGCAGCTAGATTGTGGTCCGTTAATGTTTTACTAACTCTACATTTTTTGTTACTTCATTGAGATTTTGACATCTGTACATTTTGTTTGGATTTCCCAGGATGCTGATGGCAGACAAATCCCTCTAAGGTAGTCTCAGCTGTGCATAGCATAACTAATTTCTACATCAGTAAATCCCACAATGAATTTATGCAGATTGGAAGCACAAAGACAGGGAAGGACACAGCAAAATGTGTGCTAAATTTGGATCACCTACCTGCAGAGGAGGGTAAAACTGGAAACCAAATCATGGATTTAAAAACACACTTGCATCAAATGACATTTGTTGCAAAGTCACGCATCCACCTGTTATAATGTTACAATTGACAAACTCTGTCCGTATTCTTCCCTCCTTCAACTCTGACAGGTTTGGTGAAAGCCGTGAACATAGCAGTGGATCTGATTGTGGCGCACTTTGGCACCAGTCGAGACCCAGATGTGAAGGTAGGAGTTTTTGGTGGATCCAATAATGACTACTTGACTGCTAATACAATATTCCCCTGTATTGAAAAGAAGGCAGTGGGGGTTTAGAAGCTATACCAGCCTTTGAACAACTATTTACCATATTAATACCACTGCAGTGCAGTAAATAACAAGAGAATGTAAATCGTCAAGTTTGTTAATTACATTATTTCTATATAAATCTGTTCTCTCACATTCACCATTTTTCTTGATTCAGTTTATGCAGCAACTGTAATTAAGTCCATTTACGAAATTTTGATTCATTATTGATTCTTAAAAGTATTTTGCCTTCCCCAGAAGTCTGGTTCATGTGCAAGCGTAATATCAGTAAAAACATGTAGAGCTCATAAGTTTGTTTGAGGTATTTGTGCTATTTTACAGCACATTAACCATGGCAGCACCACCACAAACATTTTCAGAAATGTAATTGGTCCATTGGGATTTATTCCAGTGGCTGCAATCAGGAAACAGTTTCTGGCAAATAGCATGTTTATTTACACAGAGCTGATAAAAGCATTTCATGAACTAGGCTGCAGATCAGTCTAATCTAGAAAATAAAAGAGAAAGCGAATACAACCTTCACTCATCCATTAGCTGGAAGCTTAATCTAACAGATAATATATTTATTTTCTGTTTGTTTACCATGACTATATACACATAAGTATAAATAATTGTGTAATTCTTGACATAAACAAAAGGAATATTTGAAAAACCTTGCCTCTCAATTGCCTGATTTATTTCACTTTCATTTCCTTTATTCATTTTCCTTTATCACAACCCTGCCAGGGTAAACTGGGAAACAGCTGGGTGAGTCCCAATGTTGGTCACCTCATCTTGAAGTACCTGTGCCCGGCCCTGCATGAGGTGCTGCAGGACGGTCTGAAGGCCTACGTACTGGATCTGATCATCGGACAGCGGCGTTGTCAGCCCTGGAGCCTGGTGGAGGCCTCCACACAGCTGGGTGAGAACACTGGTGCACATCAGTGACATTTTTATTTTGTCCAAAAGTAGTTCAGTTTCTCTAAACTTTTACTGAAAATGATAAATTAATATCACAAGTGTACCTTCTATCCATAATAAACTACACTGAGTCAGAGAATTATCGGCTCCAAACACACGACATATTTTTAATCTAAAGATCATATTAAGTCTACAAACCTGTTTCTTTTACATTCTCAGTATTATTACTTTTTACACTTGTACCTTCTCACTGAGGGCCAGTAAAAAGTACAGATTCATCTTAAATTTGTTTTTAAATAACATCACAACCTGTAAAATCTTCAGGCGATAATTCTTGTAATATGGCACAACAGGCTTTGTTTGCTCAGAAGAAGCCATACATCATTATGTTTCCCATCACAGTTTTACATTTAAAAGTGTTGGCAGTTCCTGAACAAATGTCTTGTCAGGAAAGGTGTAACTTATTGGAAGATAACTGTTCAAAATAGGTTTTTGCAGACTTCATTCTGATCAAATATAGATACAGTGATAGCAACCATTTGAAGTAATAGGTTAGAGAACCATTAAATGCTTATAGGTAACCTATTAGTGTGTTTCTGTCTGTCAGGCCCGTCCACACGTGTTCTCCACAGCCTGTTCTCAAAGGTGAGCCAGTTCTCTGAGCTCACAAGCCACAGTATGAGACTCAACGCCTTCATCTTTGGCCTGCTCAAGTGAGTCATTTATATTCTGTCTTTTACAGTCATAGTCATCCCCATATTTCTATTCTACAACACTGCTCTCATCCTGGAAGTCTGGATCTCTAAAGCTACTAGAATTTATCGTGTTATAATAACAATTTATGATGATGTGAAAGATAATGTCTGTATTGCCTGAATCTGCAGCTCCTCTGGGCCTTGTAACAAGTTTCAGCATTTTTTTTTTTTAGGTGTCGAGCCCATAGCTTGGTTGTTTTGGTTCCCTCTCACTGCTCTCATAGCATCGTTCTCTCATCGTTCACTGCAGGCACCTTGATGTTCTAAAGGGAAAATCTCTAAAAAGTCACTGCAGCCTACACTATCCTCTCACCTATAAACAACAGACAGACACAGTTAGAGACGAGCTGGTGAACACATTTGAGTATCTAAATAGGCAGATATTTCCATCAGGAGTTAGTAGAGACCAAAAACAGAGATTTGGCAACAAAAATTGGCAACTGCTCTTTCAAGGTAATAATTCAATGTTGTGTTCAAATCTTCTCTCCTCTGCCCCTAAGTGTCTAGAGGCTCACAACTTGAAGACTGATTATTTTTCTGAGCTGCTAAGACCTTTTTTGTGGCTGACTCATGTTGTTTGATTAAAAGACATATTGGTTTGGTTATGTTAACTTATTATGGTTTGAGGAGACTTTATTCCACCAGATCAAATCCAGTTACGACCATGTCAGTGTTGAATAATATCTTATTATATTATCATCTAATATATCTATAATTCTCCTGTTGAAAAATGAAGGTACATTTGTCCACCTTATGTTTTATATTGCAGCCTAAAGTCATTGGAATTCTGGTTCAATCACCTCTACACACATGAAGGTAAGACAAGACCCGGTTGGTAACTTGTGCATCATCCATCTTCAAATACTCAAATAGTTATTTTAAATATATATTTGCATGAAGTCTTCTTAGCCCTCTGATATTCTTCCCGTTTTGTTTTTCCCCCCTCAGATATCATAGCAGCACACTACAACCCGTGGGGATTCCTTCCTCTGTCTCAGGGAGCATGTCAGCCGCTCTTTGAGGAGCTCCTCCTCCTCCTACAGCCTCTGTCGCTCCTCCCCTTTGACCTGGACCTGCTGTTTGAACCACACCTCCTCCAAAAGGGTCAGGAGCACCTCCGTCGCAAGGAGCAGCTGTGTGCTGCAGGCCAGACTGTCGACCAATCAACTCGCTCCACCTTCCAGCTCATGAGAGGATGGAGCTCCACTGTGAGCGAAATGGTGAGAGAGAGTGCAGAGGGGAAGAAAGAGAAGGCGGTGCTGAGGCGAGAGGGAACATGGCCGAGGATGGAAGGAGTCAAGTCAAGAAGAGAGGGAGCAGGAGGGAATTCAAAGTTGAGGAAAGAAGGGTTAGCGGCTGAGTGCATGTCAGCCAGGCCCGTTAGCAGGCAGACAATGACGGAAGTGGGCTTTGCCAATCTCTGGAAGGAAAGGGGGATTGGTGGGCAGAGGGTGAAGGGCGTAGGACAAGAGAGCCTAGGAGAAGGTGAGAATGGACAGGAGAAGCACAGGAGGAAGGAAAGGGAGATGGATATGACGGATGAGGGGCGTCAGCGGCAAGATAGACAGGCTTGCTGGTGGTACCAGCTCATGCAGTCCTCTCAGGTTTACATCGACCAATCCAGAGAGGGCTCAAAGTTTGTTAAGACTGAGAGGAGGAAGAAGTCATCAGAGAGACATGGTCAGCTACCGCCCACGAGAGAGGGAGTGGTGGAGGGGGCTGAGGCAAGCCAAGAAGGGGAAGGGTACAGAAGCAGGAAAAGCAGCAGTAGCTCCAGCGGGGAGTCAGCTGGATCCAGGGGAAGGCCTTCATGGATGGGGAGCCCGCCAGAATCTGTTGTCAACCAGGAGAAAGAGACCAAACCTCCAAAGCTCACGGTGGCTGGAGCCCAAATTGAGGCCCAAGAGGAAAGCCCATCTCAGGGACAGAGTCTGCGCTGGGGCAGGCTCTTTGGATCTAGTGTTGGTTCTCCCATTAGGATGGAGGGAGCTGAACAGAGGACAAAAGTTCCCACAGCCAGGTAATATTTTTTATTGTCAACAAATCCCATCAAAGGCCAGAACCAATAATATATTTATTCACTAACAAGTGTAGCAAGTGTGTCAAAAGCCTGATATATTTTATTCCTCTGTAGCGTATAGAGCTCCAAAACAACTAATGTCATAACAGTGATCCACACTGTTGCACTGGCTGACATTTTCCTCCATTACCACGAATACACACACACACACACACACACACACACACACACACACACACACACACACACACACACACACACACACACACACACACACTCACATGCTGTAGTTTATTTTGACTCAATCCCATATGTGCTGTCCTTTTTATTGAAAATAGATACTGATGCATATTCATCCACAGCCAAAAATAATTCCCAACAAGAAAACACTCCTATTTGAGTACCATTAGCTAAAAACTACAGTACCCAGTTGTTATAAGCAATTGCTCAGCCATTAAAAAGAGACAAACTATGCGACAGATGCACAGACAAACGGATATAACTGGACATAAGTGTACAGATAAGGTTGTGCACAAATGTTGGTTTTGGTCTTTGTGTAGGTTTTGTTGCCAGTAAGAAAGATATAAATAACATCAGATTGTCTTTAAGATTTAAAAAACATGAACCCTTTTCCCAATAAAATGACTTTTAACTATCATGACAGTAAATTTCAAACTTTTCCGTACTGTGTTTCTCTTTCTCAGGCCACCATCAGGTTGGCTTGCTCTGGATAGGTCTGTTTTTGATCTGGTCGCTCAGTCTATTGGAGCAGGGAGTGGAAAGAGGGCAGATTCTGCAGCTACACTCACTCACACCCAAACCTCACCTCCCCCAAGGCCGACCCAGCCAACTGAAGCCAAACAACAGTCTCCGTGGTAAGCTCATTCTGTACACTGTGTCCTGTTCTGTCAGATAATCTGACAGATTTACTCTGTATCAATTAATTCCTTTTTTTTTTATACTTTTAAAATACTACTGTAGGAATTGTTACAAAGAGCCAACTAAATCACCCTCATTCATTAAATAAAAGGCTTTATAATTCAGAGATTTGGTAGATTTTAAGACATGATATGATGTAAATTCTTGTAAAAACAAAGCATAGACTCATACAAAAGTAATTCCTCTCAGTCATCATTTGTGACCCACTAGAAGTGTGTGGTGGTGGCCGTATCTGCAGAGAACCTCAATCGATGGATGATCATCATTTTGGTCTTAAAAATGACAGAAAATAATGAACGATATCCTTGAAAATATTCTAAGGCCCAGATTGCTTGTTTTGTCTGACCAACCTTCCAAATGCTATTCAGATAACATCACGAGAAACCAGGAAAAGCAGCAAATACTCATGATTGATTAGCTGAATCTTGGGAATGTTTTAGTATCTTTGCTTAAACCATTGCTAAACTAAAACATTCATTTACCAATCAAGTAATGATCTAAATTCACCTCACATTTTCTCCATGTCCTGTCATTTCTCAGTGAAGTACGAGCATTATGTCACCACATAGCTACCGAGCCCAGTCAGCTGAGCTTCAGCAAGGGCGATATCCTGCGGGTCCTGAGCAAGGCTGATCCAGACTGGCTGCTCTGCTCATTGGGCTCCACACAGGGCTTGGTTCCCATCATCTATGTCACCCTCAAAAGCATGGAGGAGAGCCAGGATGCCACTGGACACGGGCAGTGATGCACCAAAGCTGCCCCAAGAGGAATTAATGCAAGATGAAGGCAAACTGCCTTTGAGACAGGTTATTCCTTACACTGGGAAGGATTCCTGAAAAAACATTGTAGAAAACACAAAGATTTTGAAGGCGATGTACAGACACATGCAAGGGAAGCATGCAGACTCCAACACAAACACATCTACTTAAAGGGTACGTTCAAACAAGTATGCATGCACACATCCAAAAACCAAAAGAACAGACAACCAAAAGATCAGTGTGTCCAGTCTCTATAGCATCCATGTCATCTGAATAAAGATGGTCAACTCACAAATGGGAAACTTCACACTCTACTATATAACAATGCATAATTGCACTTTGCTGTACCGTCTCTACATTTATTTATTGATTCAGTTATTCCCCTCAGTCAGACAGCTTGGTCAGTTTGATGTCCATTCGCTTACTTGATCTTTTTAATTCATGAAAAAAACCAGTGAATCTTTTTTTTGAAGTGGTTGATGTCAGAACAAAAATTGCTAACTTTTTGATCTTCGCCTGCTAAAGTTGCAGAGGTGTGACTCAGCGTATTGTTATTATAAGAGTAGAAAACCACACAGGAATTCTTTGGATGGCTTTTCAACACAGATAAACAGAAAGGAATGTTTCCACATGTCTTATTTTATCACCGCTTATCAAAGCCTGTGTATGCAGAGATCATGGGATGGATGGTCTGACAAGCAAGTTGCCTTTTTTTTTTTTTACTCCTTTCCCTCACAAGACCCACCACTGCTGGAATGAATCAATGGTTGACATTGCTTAGGCCCAAGTTACTTTTCCAGAATGCTTACTTCTTTCCTACAGTCCTGTTTCCCCCTGTTTATCTCTCACCAAAGGACACGTCAGGACCCTTGAAGAGGACACACTGAAGCGAGTGGCTAGAGCCTGCAATGTACATCTGCATCTTGACCTATTGGTACATACTGTAAATGAATATATGACTTTCACATGTGCTGAGTTCTATTTATTTATTGAAAAGTCCAGTTAGCTTAGGGAAGCATCTACGTGGACGGTTGCTGCAAACAGGGAAAAGATATCCAATGACAGCAGAGCATAGTGGTGGAGATGTACGAAGGCCTTTTTTAATGTGTTGGGGTACCAACCTGGAAACTCGTAGCTAACAAAATTATTACCAATTAGTTCTAAGTATGTGTTGCAGTTAGAGAGGTTTAAATGATCTTCTTCTTTTAAATGATCGATGCCTTTAAGTGCTGAGGAAAAAAAGGGAGAATTGTCCCCGTTGGACACTTCAAGGCTAGCGACCTAATATTTGTCCTGACGTTATATTTTTAGCTGCTTTGACGTGTCTAACTTGCTTGTTGACTTCAAAGACAAGTATTGTGAAGAAAAAAGAGATGATTATAGAGGTGATATTTTTTGACGTTTAAAGGGAAACCCCAACACATTTTGTGATGGTGGCTCTGTGGACATTCCAGTGTTGGTATGTACATACTGCCTGTCATGTCCAGGTGTAAAATGTGGCCTTATAGGTTCAGAATGGTTAACGAAGAACTAGAATTACATCTATATACAGTCAACTGAATACATATTAAGTCTCCCAATCCCAATATTGCACATTATATAATGGTAAAAGTCAATGTACATTTATTAAATAAATGAGCGCTTGTGCAGTTTTTGAAAAACTAGCATAGGATATAATTTTACCATCTTAATTTTCTTTTAGTTGCATAATTGTACAGTTTGTACAGTCGTTTAATTTCAGCAAAAACAATGTAATATGTCATTTTCATTGAATTGTAAATATATTTAAAGCCTTCAGTGCTTATTTTTTGCCATATGATTATATGAATGACTGTTGTCACTGATTTATTAATGCATTTTATGTTTAGGAAGCAGGTATAAGCTTTATTCTCAGTGCTAACAACCATGAAGACAGTTGGCAGTGATTGTGGGTCGGGGTCATTTTCGGTCCTGCAGGCGGTTTGCTGTTCACTGACATCCTGTTCACATGGGAAATAGAGAAATGAACACATAGTAGTGATACAACCAGAGCAACATGGATGCTCAGGCCTAAGAGGCAATGACAGATTGACATTTGATTTGGTTTTTAATGAGCTGAAATGCTGTGCTTTAGGAGTGACATAAAAGGGAGACAGACAGAAAGAATCTGTGTGTCATCTTTCTTTCTCTCGTCTGTTTTCCATCTGCTTTCTCTCCCTGCTTGCCTCCTCCGGCCTGTAAATACCTTCAGCATCAGTGACACTGCTCTTCTCTCTGTGTTCAGGCTAAATGACGTATACGTATGACATTATCAAACTACTATGGATGTTAAATAACAAAGTGCTCATGTGATCACAAGCTTAATGCCTCCTGTGTCTTCTGTCCTGAACAATGTGTACTGTTGATATGTTTCTCCACTCAAAACCTTTAGATTCTGACACACTTTGCCTGTGAAGAAATGAGAGGTTACTTTGTCATTCTAGTTGTGCATCATTCATTTACTTTCTCAATAAACAAAATACCACACAGCAGTTCACCCGGCCAAGGAAAGAGCAAGATTCTCAAGCCCAAATGTTCCCAAAAACACTGGAGCATGAGCTCATCAAGATGAAACATATACATAAACATATATATATAAACATATATATGTTGTTAAACTAGAAGGCACATAGAGAGCAAATGTACATTTATCACGTAGCACCTCAATGAAAGAACTTTGATTTCATGACAAATTACATTATCAGTTATCCTGCTTACAAACAAGCAAACAAACAAACAGATGACACTGATCACAAACTATATTTAAGTGCATGGATTTAAAGCAGAGTAATTATTATTATTATTTCAAGACTAGCTTTTTTTATGGAGGTTTTTGTTTTCTTAAAACATCCATCCCTTTCCATGAAAGACAAAACTACTCAAATTCACATATCCTTTTCAAGCATGCAGCTACTGACTTTCATGTCCTCTAAAGATAAGGGAAGTATAATAAGTGACACTTAGTGTACAAAACTTGTGCCGACTGTCTTCCCTGAAAGATAATATTATAACCAGGACAGTTTTACTGACCCGCAGCCTTTTTCCAAGAGTATCTCAAATGTTACTGCAGGCTAGAAGTAGATAAATGATAGAAGACATGTACTTTCAGTTATTAATATACTGATATACTATCATACTACAGTATGTTTACTGCTGAGAGGGATACACTTTAGCCACCAGATGGTGCTGATGTTTAAAAAGATAAGACATCTGCAGTGAGATCACTCAATGCAGTGCAGAAACACAATGTTAAAAGCAAAACGATTACCTCTTAATTTGTCCTATGTGTTTTCAGACAAGCTATAGGGGTTGAAAATCTGTATTCTTCCATATGAAACTCACTTTATTCTGTCATCTTTGTGTTTAGAGCCTGGCGCTGTATATGCTATATGTAAAAAAAGGAATTGTGATTTGAAGGGTTCGTGAATTAAATATTTGCTTTCCAATTAAATAGTTTCCTAAAAAAATGCAATGAAAAATATAAACCATGAATACAGCATACAAGCTAAAAGGCACCCAGAGAGCGCATACTGTAAACTCCACCAATGTCATTGTCATGTTTTCACACATAAGAGCCCTTTTGGGAATTTCTGTCAGCATTTGGCCCTCTGAAAGAAGAAATGGGCACTCGTGAGTGTGCACACCTTCCTTTTTATATGACTGTGGGGGGATCATGAATTGCTGTGTCATTGCACCCAGGGCATAGCACACACTGTGGTGAGCTGTCTATGGCCTAGTGTTTTCATTTTGATCGTCCTGCTATTATTTTTCATGATATTGGCAAAAGAAAAAGGCCCTTTTTTTCTCTTGCAAGGTTGAAGAAAGTGAAAAACTTATCCGGAATCCACATCCTACATGGATCTGCCTCAAAATTGAATCAACTCTTCCTTGGCCCGAGATACATTCCTACGCTAAATTTTGAGATGTCTAGTGGACAAACAACCAAACAACTGTGGGCGATTACATAACCTCCTCATCTCTTGTTGGTGGCGGTGGAAGAGTCATTGAGAGTGTGCACACAGCAGTCTTATATAAGCAGTTGTCTGTTTATGTACAATAGTTCAGTATTATTATTCGTTTCTGATCTGAGGGGCTTTTACGGCTCTGTACACAAATTTGAACCATAATCTCAAAAATCGACACTTTTTAAGTTATTCAGCCTTTTATCCACACAGATTTATGGCTATTATGTTAATATTTAACTCTTTATGTTTGGAGATCTGAACATAACATAATAATTGGAGCAAAAAATATGTGAGCTGATGCTTTTATTCAGCCATTTCTTCTTTTTTTTTCTTAAGAAAAAAACAGATAGAGGACAGCATGCGTAGCTCAGGGAACAGTTTTTCTCCACTCTTAATAATGAAACCACTTTCAATGCAGAATGAGAGGTTACTGAAAGTACAGTACGTGCAATAAACACCCGATTATGACTGCGATGTAAACATGAACCAGTTCAACCCAACCGAGTGCGTCGAGTCGTCGACAAAGAATGACAGAAATGATCAGGCTTTAAGAGAAACAAGGCTTTATTATGATAAAGGTCAACAACCAAATAAATCCATGTAAATAAACTTTTGCAGCATGAGTAGTTCAGTTGTTCAGAGTTAGCTTGTTGAGCTACACACTCACAAATTATTCACATTGTAATTCACAGTTCTTCCGCACAAATTCCATAAAAAAAATGAAAGAATTCTTCAATTTTATAAAATTTCATGGCAATTAAAAAATAATTTTTGAAGATAAAATACAGAAAAATATATATTTTCTCCTCCTTGACTTGTGGTCCACTCTGGTCGCTCTCTGTTTATTCAGGCTTTACTCCAAAGCAGCGTTTGCCCTGTAAAAAATACAAATATTTATCCTCACTGTTTCAAATGAAGCTCCTGCCCAAAATAATAATGGACACATGACATACTGTATGCTTCTGAGTAGACCTTTACAAGAAATCCTGTCTGTGAAGTATTTTACAGTACAAAAGCAGGAAAAAAGCTTGAGCTATTCAAAAAATAAGCACATGGATCACAAGCTACAATTATAATGAGAAGGATTGGGTTTCATGGAGCTGTTTCCTCCTGCTTCTAGTCATTGTGCTGAATTAAGCTAATCCGTATGGCTCCAGATCCAATTTTTTTTTTTGGTAAAATAAACAAAGATTAAACAAACAAGCATATCTGTTGCTGCTTTAACAAAGACAGATTTTAGCATACAACAAACTTATCTCAGACAAAATTAAAATGTTCTCAGGAAAAGGTACCTTGTATTTGTGTTTCTTGCAAGTTTTCTTCAGTTGTTCAACATGCTTCACCACATCATGGACCCATGGTTCGTCGGCAGGTACACAGAGTTTGACGCCACGCCTGGTCACCAAACTGCAAGTGAAATCATCCAAGTCAGGGTGAGAATGTGGTAACTTTCTAAGAATTGTGTAGGTGCATCATCCCATCCACTCCACATCACCCAAACTTACACTGTGGCATTGAGAGTGCAGCCCTGTCCACTGATCTGTTGGCGGTAGTCTCCAACAAAAAATCTCTCAATTCTTTTGTTTTTGACTGCCAGGCAGCAGTCAACGGGTAGGCCTACCTGTGCCTGTGTCACTGTAAGACAGATACGATCAGATCAGTGAAGTAAATGCCAGTGACATTAATGCCAATATCTTTCTTTTATTACCCTCTGTAAACCTCATGATCTAATACTGTATGCTGTTTCTGTGTGGCCAACTCTAATTGTCAGTATACAGTATGTTAATGTTGGAACCCATTGCAATAAAAATAATTGATGCTGGCTACAGACTTTTACGACCACCTTTCATGGCTACAGAGAGTTTCACAGAAATGGTGTGATTGCTGTCATTACATGCAGTTCAAGTCATGTTTTAACTTATGTTGGGGTATTGGGGCCATATTGAGAGAAAAAATAGAGATTTAGTAAATGCGTACAAACACACTGTATATTTCATGCATTTTACCTTGTTCTATTGTAATTGTAATTAATCTTTTATGGCTTCCTTTTTCTTTTCTTTTTTGCTATGCCAGATATTACCTGTCTTAAAAGGGTTTTTAATGGATTATTTCCTTATTGGGACTAAGAGTGTAATGATAGAGGGTGCCATATCCCATACAGATCTACAACATAATTGTGGTATGGGCAGGAGTAATAACAACTTGAAGATATTTTAAGCAATATTGGTAAGCTGAAATTTTAAGTCAAGAGAAGAACACCACACACATATGTTTAAACCTCAACCATAGCCTCACTGAAGAATTTCCACCTTTTCCTGCTAACTTTGTAAACCACTACGTCCTTTTGGAAGTGTGGTGGATTTTTTCAGATAAGATAGGATAATCTAAAATAGTCTGATGGTGAGCCAAGGAGGATGCCTGAAAAGGAACTCACGTGTGCAGCAGCATGTGATGAAGAGGATGCAGAAGAAGAGCCTGCCATCACCACAGGGAGCCATGTCTGATCTCGTCTCTTTGTTTCTTTGGAAGATGATTGGCTGATGGAGAGCCTGTCCTTTCTGTCAGCACTTACAGTGGCAAAGGGAGCAAGGTGACTGCCCACAGTATGTCTGTTCTGGCCCTTATATACTGTGACCTGATAGTTTCACTTTTATCTTCCATCCAACCAGAAGTCTTTGGGTCATGTCCATTGTTTATATGCTCATCGCTCCTAGTGCACAATTCTTGTAAGTAAAAGTAAGAGGAACAGTTTGTCACACTTTGAGTCAGGCCACAGGATCACTTCTCAAATCCACCACTGATCAACATTTACACTTCAATAAGCACACAGAAATACAAACATCATTATCAGGCTCTGATTTTTGCCCTATTAAAACTCAATTGTATTTCTTGTATTGTAGAAAAAAGCTTTTAAAAACAAGACAGGACCATGATCTTAATTTTTGTCCCACTAGAGCTTTCAGAGATTATTTGTCGCTTCTACTATAAGTATTTCTCTTTTTGAGATGTACAGGATTTAACTTAATAATTTCATTTAACCTCATAAAATATTTGTTCAGTTCTAAAATTTCCCATGTTCATTTGTTTTAAGCTGTCACAAGACATGATCAGGCTGAAAATAAAAAATTATACCACAGCTTAAAGCATCGACCACAATTAGCCTACAGGCAGAGATTCAGAAGTTCAAAATTACTGGAACGTTTAATAGATAAAGATGAAGTTCATTTGTTTTAATGTATATAGAACTAAATTCTTTTGCTTGTCAGCTGGAAATTCAATGTGTTAGAGCTTAAACTCAAGCCATTCTTCTCCAAAATATCTTTTAATATATTTTAAGAAAGTGGCATCATTTTTACTTTGATAAGGACCATTATTTATTTAGTCAATGACTCCTGGGATGGACAAACCGACCAACAACTCTTTGCATGTGAATTTAAGTAGAAAAACATAAACATACTTCCCCTTTACACCTCTTGGAAAATGTTTTTTCCAGTGAAACCAATACCCACTCATTTGCGTCATTAAGTGTCTGTTCCCGTCTCTTCCCCACCTATAAAGAAATTTTGCATCAGTTGGGCTGTGCTGCAGTCTCATTATGTTGACATTAAATATTTAACTATTATATGAACTTCTATTGGGTTATTGCATCATGATTAAACCATATTTCAGTCACACACTGTACATACAAATGGAATATTTACCAAGGAAGTTTAATTTTCTTATAAATGACCAGCTGCATGCTTTCCTTATCTCTCTGTAGTATTTACTCTCATGGACTTTCCCTTCTGAAGCAATTACAGGAAACTAAAATAAGTTGAATCATTGCCCACAGAGGTAAATCTGGCAGGAATCCAGCAGTCCTGATCCAACTGGGGTATCAAGCCAAGTGTGATAGCAGTGAGCATGTTAGTGCATGTCTTCTTCCTGAACCGGCAGGGAAAGCATGCTTTACCTTCCCGGAGGTGCCTCTGATGACTGTTCAATAGAACAAGGTCAAAGAAGTTCAATGGTCGTGAAACTAATTCAGGCATTTCATTTATTTATTTATTTATTTATTGATTGATTGAACATGTTTTCTTAAATGAAATTATACTTGAACTTGAAATGCAACACTAAAGAAACAAACAACTAAAGATGTTTTACCTCTTCAGTGCAATGAACAAGAAACACAACATTGACATACAGTATTATCCCCTTACGAACTAATCAACAACCTTTTTAACTTTAATTATCAGTACCTGCATTTTTGGTCGCCCCAGGAGAACACATATTTTTGCAGCTCTTTTGCAGCAGGACAATTTGTAAAACTGAAGGTTACTCTCTCTCCACTCTGTTACATATTCCATTTGTACGGGGATTGGTCCCCAGCTGACAGATGACATGGACCACCTTTGTGTTTTAAAAAAGTTCTGCATTCAAGCGACAATGTTTTTTGAAACAATAACAGTACACACAGTTCCACAAAAATGTTTGAAAATGATGTAGCATGCATGCCAGGACAGTGGTTGGTGGGGTATCCTTTCAAAATCAACACAGCAGAATAAGATCACAGTATAGTAGTGGTATACTATACTTTTACACACCATTGTATGTTTCCTTTATATATTGTATTGTATTGTATGTATTGTACCGTTATACATGTATTCTTTTTTTCACAAACACAATACAAATTAGGTTTCAATATATAAAACATCTTTATAGATTATATTAATTAATTCATACAAGTACTTAATGTAAAAAAAACCCGCTGTATTTAGCTAAAAAAGGACATCTGTTGTAAGTCTGTCCGTGGCAGATAAAGTTTTAAATGAATGCTCAGGCTATTGGGGAAACTCCACAGGATGTTCTTGGATTTTAGAAGTCTTGATGTTTGACTTTAAGTACTGTTTGCTGTGACCTCAGAGACACTGTCCTGTCATGAGAAGGTCAAATGATCAAATTCAGATGGAGGGACTTCCTGTTCTCAAATGCTCTGAGGTCCCAGCTTTTAATAATAGCTTATTCCCATAAATGTTAAGAATTAATAGTTAATAATCACTCATAATATGCAGAAATAAGTCAGTCAACACTGAAGACATAATCAAGTATTTGCACCAAAACTGACTACTTTTTAATATATTGTTGGTGAATGAATGAATATTATGTGCAATACATTTTGCAGTGAAAGCTACTTTCTTAAACTTCACCTTAAAACTTGGGAAATAAATCATATCATGCTAATAAGGCCAAAAGCATTTAGAAATTGTGAGTATTTCGCAAAGTTTATAAAGTTTCTCCCTTCTAACCAGTGAAAACCAGTTCAGAGGATGCAGTCATGATGTGTGTCAGTTTTAATGAATGGCAGCAACTAATACTTAGAAAATAATATTGACCTTTATTCACTTTTCACACATACAATTCATCTTAACAGTTTGCACAAGTTTAGACTAAAACAGCATTAACATTTTAGAAGATGTTCATAAAAGATAAACACAGTCTGTCAAATATCATTTTGTGAAATGTTCCACAAGCACCTTAAAGTCTAACGATTAAAACAAGAACAACAGGTTATCCACACTTTATCCTTTAGGCAAGAAAAGGCGCTTTTTTCTTATTTCATAAATACATTCCCTTCAGGGGGGTAATTTAAAGTAAAGAGAAAATAAAAGAGAAAGGGCAATGAGCTTTACACCACAGTCACCACAAATGAGAACAAACACAAGCAGAACTGTGTTTTTAGCTGCTTTCTGATTCTCTGGCATGAAGGCTCATATAATATATCATCATGGATATAAAACTTTAAATGTGATTCCTCACTGATCTTACAGGTCTGATCTACTCAAACTGTTTTGATCTCCTGCAGTACAACAGGGCCTTTCTGAGACTCTGTACAGAGATGGAAGAGACTCTGTCTCTGTCTTCAGCTCTCAGTTTCGAGTCCACCTTTCTTAACCTTCTGTCATCTCTATCCACTCGTCTCTTCTCCTGCAAAAAAAGAAAGAAAGGGCAGAGATAAGGCAGTAGAAGGTTGAAACATTTAAAGTGAAACATTTTTATAAAAGACAAGAGGTGAAAGAAACTTTCTCTTTTTATATTAATTACCTGATTCATTGCTGTCTTTGTTTTTTGTTGTCCAGAAAAGCTATGCGGTTTTTCACCCATTCTTGGTCACTGGGGTGGGAGACACACAGTGTCCTTCCTGCCTTTGTAATGAACCTGAAAAAGCAGATAAGTGACAGACATCAGTTTAGGCTGCAGACAATACAGATAAAAAAGACCATTCAGCCACCTTCTGATTGTCATTTGCCTAATTAATATATGTACATTTTTTATACTCACACAGTAGCGTTGATTTCACAACCATGGCCAGCATCCTGAATGATGTAGCTATCAATGATTTTGCGCGGCAACGATTTAGAGCTGATCTTCAGACAGCAGTCCACCACAATCTGAGCTGCAGGAAGATGGAGAAACAAATTCATCAGGTAAGAGCAAGAAGATTGCCTGAAAATGTAGAATGGGTTAGGATAAAATCAATAGACAGGTGGATTTATATACGCAATGTCTAATTCAAAGATCACATGCACCTCACACCTGCAATGAAAGAATTCTGAAACATGAATCACCTTTACATGCTGTGTTTGTGTGGTGTGTCATACCTGATGTAAGCCCAACACAGAAGACACCCAGCAAGAGCAGAGCTGCAAGTCGAGAGGCCATGTTGAAGGTTGGCTACTTCAGTGAGTCCCTTCAGGTGTGTGAAGGTGTTGAGGAGAGCTGGTGTATTTATTGCTGTAGAAGCGAAACCGAAAATGTGATCTGTGCTCATTGACGGGAAATCTGGGGAAGTTGGCACCAGACTCACACATGCCCAGGAAAATTATCTCTTCATTCTCCCTCTGTCTTCTTTCTTGCCAAAAAGAAAATCCATTGAATTGAATCCAAAATGTCATTTTTTCTCCCTGAGGCACGCACTTGAGAATTTTTCTCATTTTCTCAATAACTCATTGCACTTTTTGTGCAATGAGTTATTGAGAAAATGTTAATGGAAGTGTTGATTCAGGTGAAATCAATCATGCAGTTCACATATTATCTGAGGTGAGAAGGAAAATGTTACCCCAATAAGATAAATCAGAGACTTGTAGAATGGCACTCTAAATCTGCACTTTATTATTTATTCACTGAGGATGCCTTATCATATTTTTGTGTTGTGTATGCTTCCTGTGCAAAGCAAATTTCCCTTTGGGGTCAATAAAAGTTTAGGAAATGGAGGGTTGTTCATACTGTAAACCAAGATAGCTAGGCGTTATCTTAATCGCCATCCATCTGGTCTTTCCAGTAATACTCCCACATTACATAAAGTGATATCAATGATGGGTTTGGGGATTGTTCATGCAATGCAGGCAGATAAGCATTTAAATGTGTATGATACATGTGAGTTTTTAGGCTTGTGTTGCATGCATCCAACAGTCAGATTACAATCTGTGAGTGTGGGAGTTGTGAAGGAACAAAAGAAGAACGTTTAGCGCCAGAGGCACGATTTGCCAAGAGTGATGCAACCATTAAAGCTGTGAGGGCTCACTGGAAGTTCTTTTTACTAATTTGGTTTTATTTCCTCCCAGTTGAAAGGTATGGTCTGTTTCTATCGTCCAGTGGTTAAAGATGAGTTTTGTATCTTTTTCCTAAAAGGAATTTTTTGAATTGTGTATATTTTTTCTGAGAAAGATGAGAAGGTTGATATAAATCAAATGTCTGTGCTTTAAATCATACAAATAATCACTATTTGAATAACACTAATGCATCAAATGATTATGAGTAACATGAGAGGAGTCACTAGTGATGAACCCACAGATATTCGTCCAAGTCTACGTTTCTCCGCCAACTGCTTTTAGCATCGTTCTGCTTAATATTTTCCCGATAAAAGCTGCCAGACACAAGAGAAAAACAAGTTTGAATTCTGCACAAATGCATGTCAACATGTAGGGATAAACATGCAGCCTCATTCTAACGAATGCATTTTGTGTCCTTTTTTCATATAGCCTATTTTTTAATTAATTTTGGGCTATTTACAGTGAGAAATATGTTCAATTTATTTCCTGTGTCAGTTATTTGCTATCACCCATTATGCAGCAGCATTCCAGTGTTTTTCCATGACTTGACTGAATGAGTGGACAGGGGAAAGGTATGGAGAGAATCTGTGCACACAGATTAGTAAACCAAGCATATGCGTGGCTCTTTTTTCTCTCATGTGACTCTAGCGGGCCTCTGTACTTGTCCATCCATCTCTCCATCCCTTACATCCCTTGTGTAATGGAGTATGGTCTGTGCACATCTCCTCAAAAAGCACTGGACAGAATTCAGTGAGATTTCACACATGCTTTGTTGGGCTCTGCTGTGCTGGCTGGGTCATGTCTGTCCAAAATCCCTTTGATGATAAAAGTAAAAAATAGGCTGTCTGTCTTTTTTTCCCTTTCTGTAAAAATGCTTTCCGGTTTATATGGAAGCCTCCTGGTCTGGACTTGGTCTGCAGGTCACTAATTAGTGACTTCTGATTTTGGGGCGTGTTCAACTCCCTTGTTACTTATACGGTACATAATCTGGCTGCAAAGTAAGGCTCAAGACACAAAGGAGTTGTATTTAGTACCTTTATTATTCAAAAGTGTGTTTTGGGCATAACATGAAAGAAACCAATAGAGAAACCAACCAATCATCTCACTAAGGTACAGATATGTATGTCTTGGCTGGTAGCTGGTCGATACTGCATATCCCTGTGAGTATAATATCCCTAGTGATGGTGTGGATCACAGTCCAGATCGGGCCAGTCATTCTGATCAATATCAGATGAGATGCAAATAAGTGAAATAATGCATTATAAATGAGTAATCCACAGCAGCAGAAATGAGAAGTGCATCTCTGTTGTCTGGGTCATTTACTCAGAAGGCACAGCATCTTATCTTTTTATGAATTGATGGATGGAAGAACAACGTGCAGTGATTTTAAAGGGGGATATGTGCAGAACTATGTCTCTAACAGGTGCAATAACTTCCAGCCAACCAAATCTCAGTGAGTAATGTATTAATCTTGATTTTTTTTAAAACAGACAAATTTACAGGGTTGGTATCTACTAGTCTGTACAATTTTGTGGGGAGCCAAATAAATATCTGGATCCAGGGTTTGATTTTGTATACAGTAAGTCTTGATTGAATTAAAGGGGACTGATGGGCCTTGGAGGAGGTATGTGCTCTACTGAGTGCCATTATAGTTGCAAACATTTTCATGTTTCATGTTTCATGAGATGGCATGTAACCATGGAAGATTTTTGTCCAATATTCTATAGCCTACTGTATCTCCTGAGGAAAAATCTGTGTCATTTAAGCTGCAAGATGCTAAAGCGCTAGCTGGTCGCTAACACTTTCTGTCTGTTATTTGGTGCTGTGCAGGTAGTGCAAGATTTATCAAAGCTTATTTGCTGAAAGCAGTTCCCTGCTGCTGCTGGAAAACGGCACTGATGACAGTTCAAATGCTGAACAACAAAGACTATGTGCATGTTCCGACCCCCAGTAAAGCTCAACCTTTACTCAAAAGGAGGACCAACATTAAAGAGTCAGGGTTTGGTTTAAAGAAGATAACATAGGTTTATTCAACACAGGTACATTAAATAATCAATTAACCCAAGCATCTCATGAACAAATGAACAAAGCTGGTGGGCCGGCTAAAATAAGCAAAAGCAGGGCAGCCACCCAGGCCAACCCGCACATAGGGCCGTCGGACCTGGGCACTAGCCCTCTACCCTAAACCAGGAAACACAGTCTTACCTAATCTTGAAATGAAGCCACGAAAATAGGACTACCAGACCCACCAGAATATAACAAACATAAGATGCAAGTAGCATAAACTACGTAAAGTCAGCCTCCTGACTGACTGCCGGTTCTCCACCCAGGAGAAGGAAGAGAGAGAGAGAGAGGCAGGTCTCTTGCCCTCCTTTTATGGGCTGTTCCCTCCATCAGAGCAAATGACGCTCACCTGCATAGGGGAGGAACAAAGGACAATGAGACATGTGATCAGCCTCTAACCAGTAGGGAGGAGCATGTAACAGTGCAATAAAACCAAATCAATAAGTTAAAAGAGGATGAAATGCTGCATAGAGATGCAGAGATGGGTGATCATTTTGAGTAAATTCACCCATGCGCATCAGCCAGAGCCCCTTGATTCTTTGTTGATATTTAAAAAAAGGAGAATCTGTAATGCATTCAACAAAGTTTTTCCTCCAGGTCTGAATAAAAATATATAGTCACAATATTCTTTATTGTGGCCTGATCCATGGATGCATTTTCTTCTCACACCCTGAGGAGAAACACAACCTCCGCTTGTTCATTCAACTCTCCATGAATACACTTGTCACATTGCGGAAGAGGCAGGAATGGGAATGTTAACAGTTCTGGGAACCACATGATTTTCTGGAAAGCAAGGGCAGAATTCATGACAAGGTTAAGATATGGTCCAAGTGCCATTAACATGAAAAAGGGAAACAGGCAATAGGGGATTCACGGAAGGATGCCCTGAGGTTATAATGAATACTAGCCCAACAGTTTGCAAGAAATCATGACTCAGCTCTGAGGATTTCAGACAGTCTTGTTGCAGGGCAAGGAGCATGATTGTGGAACTGCAGCCATGGTTAGATTTTTATGTGCTGATTGGTTTTATTCTTGTCAGATAACTGCTGGCAGCCAAATGTCTGTGCAGAGCTGAATGCACAAAATACAGAATTAGGAACAGTAGACCACATGGGGTATAACTGCAATCCTACTTCAATGCACCAGCTGTTACTTATACAAATGTATACAAATGTTCTGCAGATTCCTAACATTTATGGCTGGTGACCTAATTAAACAATGAACAAGAATGAAAACAACAGAACACAGTTAGTCTAGCTGCTGTTTATGGTGGATTGTTTTATGTGTTTAACTATGTCATGGCCTGAAGTAGTGACTCACTTTAAAGGTGGTGGAAGAGGATTTTTATTATGGTATTATGCTAAAATAGGGCAACCAAAAGGGCTCCAGCTTCATTTTTACAGGACAGATGCAAGATTGCTTTCAATCTTCTGATCTGCTTTGCTTGCTTTGCTTTCAGCACAGTGGAAGACACAACAACAAGTTCTATTTTTGTGAAAACTTAACAGCTTGAAGGATGTACTCATGGTCTGCCAGGCAAATTTACAGTGTCAGAGTGAAAATAAATAATATTTGTTCTGAGGCTTTAACACTGTTTTGCCATTTGATTAGAGGACATACAATAATTTAAACAATAATAGATCATCTTCCAACAAAAAGAAGGCAACAATACAAATCTCTATTTAAAAGCAAAAATTCATCTCAGATGCAATACTTTGATAGTAATTTGCATATCTTGAAAAAATGGCATTGTGTTTATTATTTCAGCAGCATATCTTCAAACAAACTATAGTTTGTCATAGTAGGTCTCCTTTTCTTTTGCTGAGTGCTGTATGTTGAAATGAAAGTCATAATGTATCACTCTCTTATTTCAAAGAAAAGGGAATCCACTTTCTCTGATGTATTTGGAAATGTGAATCACTGCTGAAGAGGAACCAAGTTCTTCAGTTAACCCACACCATTGTCTGCTCGTGAGAAAATCCAGTAATCACAGGTGCTCTGCAATTTCACTCATAAATAACCTCAGCTTTTGTTCCGGGCATTGGCACAGGATCCACAAGCAGTATTAACAACATAATAGATCGTCATTTAAACAACTAAAGTTTCGTTTTCTGTCATTGTTCAGCGATCTTGCACAATCACAGCAAGCTTCATGTTCAGCCTTGTTTAAGAGGTTTAAAATGCAGCCAGTGGTGTCTGGTGTTCTTTATTGAGAACGTTGTTCTTATTGTGTAAACTGAGTAGTCTCCAGGATGGGACATTTCCACCAACCACACACTTAGTATTGGGCACAGTGCTGCAGTGCATTCAGTCATGATTTGATTTTGTGTCCTATCTTAAGAGCATTTTTCTCTCTGGTATATTGGACTTGTCATATAAACTTTGTCACAACTAAACTTTCAAATCCACAGGTACCAAATGTTTTCAGCTAACTGGTCAACCTTTGGGTTTTTTTCTTTCTCTGCACAATTTTAAGACATTTGACCTGTGCATGGCCTGCAATTTTTTTTCTCATATGGAGGTTTGAAGGTTTAAGCACACGGTGTCTCTTGTCTTTGTCAAACCTTTGTTTGTTTTTAGTTAACCTGGTCTTGGACTTAAACAATATAAAGTGGGTTTCATGGTTCATTTTTAACCAATTCTTGTCATGTTTTCTCTTTACACTTCCTTTGTTTGTCTCCCTCCCACTTTTTTTAATTGTTTATTGTTGATGTTGACTGTTTCTTATTTGGTTTCCTTATTGTGTTTATATTTCATTCTCATTTTTTTCTTGTTTCTTTTTTTTCCTTCATGCCATGCCAATGCATCAAATGAACGTGCAGCAACATTAATTAGTTTATATGTTTTTGTTTATACTCTTGAGCACTGTTATATTTGTACAACAGTAGAAAAAAGCCCACAATGAAAATATTTGAATTATAATATTTCATTCTCATGCTCCTTGTACAGCCCCATTTTACCGAGTTTGGAAGTCATTGTTCCTACGGCGATGCGTTCATCAGCTTTTAAGCTGTAAAATGGGAACAACATGGACACTACCATGAAGATGTATTGTATCTTATCGCTCAGAGTGTTTAAACATGTTGATAGCCTTTATAATTTGAAGCTTTATATTACAAAGTGACTTTGTCCCAGATTTGTTGCTGCTTTTGAAGAAAGGAATATCATAAAGCTACTCAGGAATGAATCCAGTATCATTATCACTGGCTGAGGTTGCTGTGGTTTGTGGTTTTTGTTGCCCATAGCAAACCAAACCACCCACACAGTGATGTTGATTAAATATGTGTTTATATTCCAAAATGAGAACTGCTGTCCCCCAGTGCCTCATACTTGTTATTACAATGTTATCAAGTTCAATTATTGAGATCACTGCTGGAGGTGACATTAGGAAGTGAACTCCAGTTCATCCTGAAGTTGGCCCAGAAGCAGCAGGTCTGATCCAGCACTTTGGGAACACACAGCAACACACTATATACTTATGTCAATAAATGCATTTCAGGCTCAGGTTTAAATGGCATTTTGTGCAGTATTTTAAGGGTTCCTAATACACTACAATAGGTAGAATCTGGACTATCCAACATATTGAAACCTAACAGAATGGAGAGACAAAAAAAGACTCTTGACTGACTCACATGACCTGCATTTCAACCAATGAAATCTGAGTTCCTTACAATGCATCTACTTATTTCTGCTGTCATACTGTAAATATCTAAACTAAAATATGGTACAAATATTTTGGGTAAGATTGTGCAAATATTTGTGGATAGATTTGGACAAATCATTATTTGTATCATTCAGTGTATCATAAATGCATACATAAACACACCTTGTGACTGAGCTGAACTCCCTTCTTTAAATTCCTTAAAGCTTCTCTTTAGCAAAAAAGCCTCTTATACTCTTGGATGGTTCAATGAGAGATCTCTTGCACTGTAGACTCTTCAAATAGATTTTTTGATCAGAGGGCTTCTGCCTTGAGCTGCAGCAAGATAAATCCCCCCATGGAGTCTATACACTTGTGGTGGTGGTGGCTGATGACTCTGCTGAGACTAAAGGAATAATGAAGTTGGTGAATCTGAGAAGGCTTGGCGGTGGTCTCTAGAAACTAGACTAGAATCTAGACTGTAACTAGAGATACAGTGAGAGTCATATTTAAAAAGACAGCAGCAATATCATAGATTAACAATGAAAGTGTATTAGTGTCTCTCTGGACTATGAAGCATGTGAAATAAAAGAAGGGAGACATGTAAAAGGTGAATGGATTTCCACAGTCATGATAAAGGTGAAAATAAACAGACAGGTGAAAATCATGTTTGGTTTTTATGCAAACAAGAACTGAAATATTGTCTATTAGGATCCATTTTATGTTTCAATAAAACTCCACATCTAGGAGCTGAGAAATTTAAATCACTTGATTATTTAGGCAGACATTTATATCCAGATATATTTATAAGTTACATATTTATTGATTTATATTGATTTGACCTTGTATTTCAATTAATCCCACAGTATTTCAAACTTCTTAGTGTAAATACAAATTACAGCTAATATTGGTCAACGCACAACTAAGATCAAAAAGTCATATTAAGTTGCAAATTGTTCTTTATTATCATAGTCGATTACACAAATTAATGGGATTCATTGTGAACACAAACCTCAGTTGAGGCCAACTAGATGTTCCTTCTCCAAAAATGAGATGAAAATGACATTCTTCCTTTCACATCCCACAAAATCTGCTTTTCCAGTAATAAATTACATTTATAACTACATTACTGACTCTGCATCCAACACATGTAAGACAGCTTTAAAGCCCATTAATACTATATAGGAAACCTACTTGATATCTATCCTAATTTCATTTAACACTGTTTTCACACGCCCCATCAGGCTGCAATGTGACTCATGTGACCATAAGATGGAGCTCTGCTCTCGGTAAAGACATTTATTGAATACGCCGTGTTTGTCAAGGGAAAGAGGACTTTCAAAATCACGTGATTCTCCTTCACTCTCATAGTTCTTTATCTTTCAGTCATTCTTATACTAAGCTCTTAGCTGAAGTTTCTCTAAATAATACAGAGGCTCTGAACTTCTTAACTTCTTTCCTTTCAGCACCAACATTCTCCTGTCCAAAGGTCAGATGTAGCTACAGAATGGAGAAAGTGGATATCCAGTGCTGAGTTTAAGTTTGGCCTCTATTGTTTGGTGTTTGTCAAGGGGAAATTGTGTAATGACCTCCCTACCAGACAGTAGGCTACTCAGGTCATCGAGAGGAGTCCACAGAACAAGAGGTATTAGGACACTGACTCTGACACTGACACAGTCACATTTTTATGTTATACTTCCATATTTCCTGCCAGAGTGGTGTGACATAATGTATGATCAGAAATGAACAGAGAAAACAAAAACACATAAGAAACCTTACAGCTGTAAAACACTTACTCTTTTGTAATCTGTTATTTAACTCCAAAACATCCGCTATTAACAGAGTGAAACAGTAGTGCAGAGGTAATTGTCCAATGGGCCTATTTGTAACTCAAGTCAGACAAAGAAACGTTTTTGAAAACATTTGGCAGTGAAGCATTTTGATTTATTTTTGATTATACTTTATTTAAATTTAAATAAATAATGTGAAATAGTAATATGACTGATTTAATCATCCTAATTGTGAACATATTTTTCTTTTTGCTACAATTGAACTTTTCACCAAAACAGTAACTTTAACGAGCAACAACAAGGGAATGTATGATTTTATTTTAGCTCTCATAAATGGAGTTTAAATAATTTAATGAAAGAATGTATGGGGTTGTGTTGTCAAAGTTCCAAAATGGATCCTAAAAATGAGCCTTAAAAATAGTCAGTCATGTTATAAAGACATGAAACGTGAAATGAAAAAAGTTATCGTAGTCGACCTTAAGAGGAAAGATATCAGTGGACCTTCAAAATAAAACCTGAGGGGGCTTGTCCATTTTTTGGGAATGACGTATACGCCGCTGATTGGATGTATTGGAGGTAAGCGGGTATGCAAACGAGAGGGGTGGGCTTGTGGAAACGAGTAGGTGACGTCAGTTCCCCTGTTCGTAGAGAGCGAAACAAACATGGCGATAGACTCAAGTGGACGGAGGTTTACGTTAACTTTATTCATCTTTTCTTGTGTTTTTGTGGGCAGGCAGACCGAGGCAGTGGTCTCGGAGTCAAGGGGTAACACTCGGATACTTGGTATGAGGCTGGAGAAGTGCGACACTCCGGCAGAGACCACCGAGAGAGGGGTTATTCAGGTGACCGAGGGCAGCAACACCGTCTTCAGGTTCTACGGGCTCCACTTGTCTCCGGAAAGCTGGAAGCTCATCGGGTTCACAGAACTTTACTCCAGTGATAAAGAGGATGATACTTTCGGCGCAATTATGCTCCCTATAAACAGGACTTGTTCCGAACTAACGAAAGATATTGTGATGTCTCCGTCCATGGAGGTAAGCAACGAAAACACCTCCGGGGCGGTCAGCCTCAAGATCAAGCAGCTCCGAAAGAGTGAGGTGGTGAAGGTGTTCGGCTTGTGTATCCGCGACAAAGAGGAGAAGGAGCCGACATGGTACCTGCTACACGATATAGACGGCAGACTGCGGGTGGTAGAGGAGAAGAAGTCCCTGCTCCCCATCTGGCTACAGGTGATCCTCATCTCCTTCCTGCTTGTGCTGTCCGGCATGTTCAGCGGTCTCAATCTGGGGCTGATGGCGCTGGACCCGATGGAGCTTCGCATCGTGCAGAGCTGCGGCACCGAAAAGGAGAAGAAGTACGCACGGAAGATAGAGCCCATCCGCAGGAAGGGCAACTACTTGCTTTGCTCGCTGCTCCTCGGTAACGTCCTGGCCAACACCACCCTAACCATCCTCCTGGACGACCTTACCATGTCTGGGATTGGTGCGGTGGTCGCCTCCACAGTTGGCATCGTTATTTTCGGTGAGATCGTCCCACAGGCGCTATGCTCCCGCCATGGTCTGGCCGTTGGGGCCAACACAATCCTAGTCACCAAGTTGTTTATGCTGTTAACTTTCCCCCTGTCCTGGCCCATCAGCAAGATCCTCGACTGCCTCCTGGGCCAGGAGATCGGTACGGTGTACAACCGGGAGAAGTTGGTGGAGATGCTGAAAGTTACAGAGCCATACAATGACCTGGTGAAGGAGGAGCTCAACATGATCCAAGGTGCGCTGGAGCTCAGGACCAAAACAGTGGAGGATGTCATGACGCCTATAGGCAACTGCTTCATGATCCACAGCGACACCGTGTTGGACTTTAACACCATGTCCGAGATCATGGAGAGCGGATACACGAGGATACCTGTGTATGAGGATGAACGATCCAACATCGTGGACATCCTGTTTGTCAAGGACCTGGCTTTCGTTGACCCAGACGACTGCACCACACTCAAGACAATCACTAAGTTCTACAACCATCCGGTCCACTTCGTCTTCCACGACACCAAGCTGGACTCCATGCTGGAGGAGTTCAAGAAAGGTTTGTGGGAATCTTGTGATAATGGTTTGCAAGTTAGAGACACACGTCAACAGGGTGATGACAAATCCCCCAATTACTTATTAAGCTCATTGTATTTGGTTGTTTATGAGGCTGTGAGCAGTTTTGGATGAACTTGATCCTTATTTAAGGCTTACGTCTGGAGTAGTGTGTTTTAAAAACACTGTTCTTCTTAACAAAGAAAGATTTTCCTGTGTTTGACATGTCTGTCCTAGTGAGCAGTCAGACTGTGTTTAAACAATGTGGTCAAAGCTGAGCCTGACCTTTGACTTCTTTGTGCAGTAGGCCAAGCAGATAAACAGGTGTCTGTCCGGTGATCCTGCCTGAAAAACAGCATAGAAACCCCAATATCACCAACATTCCTATTAGAGAAGTCTAAACAAAGTGTAAAAGTACAAATGCACCTTATGAAGAAGAAGGGACATTTACACTGTCTGAAAGCTTCAGTAATAGGGAATTGCCTTGATGGACCTGCAGCCATCTGTCCCAAGTTCAGTGAATTGGGTGAGAAGGAGATTTTGACTGCCATCTCTGTGCTGATTATTTGACCTATTGCCTGCTCCATGTTCTTGGGCTCAACCTTTTCACTTTTTTTGGCCCCACAGCAGTGCTGTGGTGTTTGTCTGTGTCTCTAGATGATCCACGATGTTCACCTCAATAGACATTGAGCGATTAAGTGTGAGCCATTCTAAAGGCTAATTTAATTCGTCACTTTTAACAGAATAAGTCTGATCTGATGACATCATGGATGAGCACCAGTCAAATATCAAACAGTAAAAAATAATGTGGAAATAATGATTGAAATATGTTTTCTGTTTTGTCCATCTGTTCTTATAGAGACAAATGACATGGATTCTAATGATTATGAAAAATGATATTCACAATCGGGTGATAATGTAATGATGGTTACAGGCCAAGACATGACATGCTGTGTTTATTATGTTCATCAACATTTCGTTAGGATATAGTCTCTGTTGTACAGACTCCTTCGTCTTCTGAGTATTTGATATCAAAGACATACAGTGGCAGTTTTACATTTCAAGCTGGTGTGAGGCAGTAAGTCTTTTACTTTGTTCGGCCTGTAGACGCTCTTTGTATGATTGACAAAGAAAAACTGGGTTTATTTCGTTCAGTCTGAAGTCAAACAATTAACAAAGTAAGCAAATACAGTGTTGTTATGGATCTAAAGCTGCTGAGAAGTGGTGCTTTGTGAGGAATCAAATGGATTTGTGGATTACAGATTTGTAATTGGTGTTATCAAAAACACTTCCCAGTTTCACTTCTCTCTCTTGCTTTGCCGACTTTCCTCTTTCAGCACACATGCATGCATACACAAGCACAAATCTGCACACATGTGCACACTCTCTCTCTTTCTCTCTCTCTCTCTCTCTCTCTCAGGAGGACGTACACACATTGACGCCATCCCCCGCTGGGATTTATTTTTCCTTTCTCAGGCATCTCATCTCAAGGTCACAGACAGTAGACACACACATACTTACTGTGTCTGAACTCTGCACAGTGAGGAATGATGGATTGTCTTTCTGTAGCATCCGTATGCAGCTGATTCACAGGAGTTTGTTTGCATGTTAATACCAGAACGATTTTGTCACACTAATGATACCTCAATAGAACAGCAGTCTCTGTTTTCACATCTTTCAGTGTTACTTTGCACCTATTTCTAATCAGTTGTCACAGATTGACTTTTGAGTTGCTGTGCTGGTGGTGCTCAGCGCTGTGTGACATTTAAACCACGAAATGCCTCTGCGGCTTGTCTTTGCGGGCCTGGTTGGTGTGCTGGGAGGTGATGGCAACAACATCCAGATGCACAGAAAGTTGAAAACAGTCAACGTTGCCTCAAAGCTTAGGAGAGAGTGTTACTCCAAGTAGTTAAGCCATCAGCCACAGCAGAAGAATGGAATTAGAGGTTGAATAATGAGGGATAGCCCTTTTTGCACAGAGATAGAGCAATAACGCTGCAACAAAGACCTTTCTCTACACTGCCTTACAAAACAAAACAAACCAACAATGGCATAACGCTGCTCCGGTGTGTAATTTTAGATAGCATGGCATAACGTACAACACAGTCTTGTCTGCATCTGGTGTGATGTTTTGCACCAGCACTTTCCAGATAATGGAATAACATAACAAAAACAGAGATTTACCTTCCCTGTTACATTGGTGTTCATCTTGTCCTCTACTCTAAGTGTCAGCAGCTCCCGGACCTCGCGCTATACCGCCCCGATTTTAGGACATTCTCGGTTGAGTTCCTTCTTCTCTGAGTTAGCTGCTAACTGCTAGATTTAGATTTGAGATACTTAATAATCCCACAGGGGGAAATTCTTAAACATGTATGGCCAGTCAGAGAGCTAGTACCATATGGTTCATGTGAAGATGCCTCCACTACTTTAAAAGTAAAATGTTCACATCTGTAGATAAATAACCCAGGAAGTCAACAACACATGTTTTAAAAAAAATTTATAACCTATCATGTATTCTTTTAAGTTTGAATGTACTGAAGATTGGTCTGTATCAGAGACAATCAGTGGGTGGAGTCTCTTTTATATCATATAAACCTTACAATGTAACAATCTGTTATGAGGAGGAGGGGAAAGGTCCAGAGCTTTTGAATTAGTTTCCACTCTCAGAAACAATGGAAATGCATCTCTCTAAGTTTAAGTGGCACCTCATGTATGGAGGAGAGACGGCACTTTAGTAAAATATTAAATGCAAACTGTGGAGAGTCTGAAGTATCCCTTTCATGTGAGAGAAGCTCTTATCTATTTCTTGCTATTTGTCTTCTATCTAATCAACAAGTGTCTTGAGAAATCCTCTGACACACAATTTTATTAAGCTGAAAAATACAGTACAGTAATTACTTCCTGTCAGTGTTTGATTCACATGTACGCTTGCAAGTAAAACACAGTTACTCCAAACAATTTGCAGAACATGCCAGCCTCCATGCTGTGACTGTGTTGACGTGGTACTACCCAGGCTTCATTGGTCCCCAGCCCCCTGCTTCCTCTCTGACCTGACGCCCTGCTCACATCTCAAGTTCCTCTCACTTGGCGCTTGGCATCGGCTACCATAGTGATGGCATCCAACAGAGCCATTGTGTCCGCACACAGGTTTCTTTAGGTTGTGTTCTACATTCTCAAATCTGCTCTGTCAGCCCAAGGTTTGAACTTGAGTAGCACGAGTTTAGTTCTGAATTGATTGTAATGAAAGTCATCAGTGCTGTATATTCTGACATTTCTGCCTCCGTGTGTTTGAACATGTGTGTACGCAACAGCCTTTTCAGTCAACACGACGTGACCTTTCAGCTGTCCTATGAAGTGACCTTATTAGATGAGAATAAACTTTAATGGCATAGTGACTGTCATCGCAGAAAATAGAAACTGCAGACATCAAAGAAATTCAAAAATAGTTTAGAAAACAAGCTTTATTCTTTTATGTATTAATGTAAGATGATCTGAATTATAAAACAAAACAATAGGACAGGTCGTAAAACTCAGGGACTCCATGTTTCTTAAATAATACCAGCAGAGGATCAAGGCAAAAGCATGGAGGACAGTCTTTCCTTTTTATCTATTGTACTAGCTTTATAGTGATAATGAAGAAGGCACAGCTCAAACCCAGTACCATAAACTGGAGGTGGAAGTTCAGTGGTTTATGGTACTCTGGTACCATAAACCACTGAACTTCCACTAGAGGTGGAAGTTCAGTGGTTTATGGTACTCTGGTACTTATGGCCTCTGTTTTGTTCCACCACTGCCGTCTTCATTGGTTTACACAGAACATAGGGGCAGAATAAAGGTGCACCAGTCCCACCTTGAAAAAACAATGTAAATGGAGCTTATATCTATTAGCCCTGTGATGAACTGATGACCTGTCGAGGGTGTACCCGGTCTCTCACCCGATGTCAGCTGGGATAGGCTCCAGCTCCCCTCCATGATCCTGCAAAGGAGAAGCAGTCATAGAAAATGGATGGATGGAGGAATGAACCAGCTTGTGTTCTGTTTGTGGTTTTCAGGGCCGTCAGCATCGTCTGCTGATTACCAATGTCTGGGCACTTATCTGGCCTCCCCACGCAGCCTTTAAGACCCAGTCATGTTGTACCACAGTTTGATGGACATTTGCCTGTTAGGTATAAGTATGACTCAAAGACCTCTCAGCAGCTTTCAGTAAGGCTTAGTGGACCAACAGGTGTTTTGATTTAGGTTAACCATCAAGGTTTTTAAAACGGGTTTGTAATGCCTCTTCAGATTCCAACACTCTGAGACGAGTGCTGTAAAAGCAACTAGAAGATTTATAAACAGAAAATTGTCTATGGCCATTCAATGATTACGTGAATCATTTATAAAGGAAGAAATCCAAATATTCATTATACAGACAGACGGACAGATAAGAGTTGATACTGTTTGATACCCCCTTTGGTGGGGTTATAATAAAAATGGTGACGTATATTACCCAGTGGAGGTTGCCTTAGCAATGCAGCTCTGGACCTCTGTGACAAAAGGCTGAGCAGGTTGTCTGTTTCATTTTCAAATTTTAGTTCCCGCACTTCTCTTTCACCTTCCCATAATGCTTTGCTGTTTACATTCCTGTAAACAACTGATTTCTGGCATTTATGCTCTAATCAGGTTTTATTTCTCCCAGATTGCATTGCAGTTCACACCATGTCACTGTATGATATTAATACAGAGAAATACTGATTTCCCAGTAAAGTTTTACTCCCTTCCTGTCACTCAGTGAGACGAGTGGGGTTGTTTGAATTGCAGTGCACCAGCTGCAGGTGTGCATGTGTCTTTACACGACAGGTCTTGATGCCCAATTCCAATTTGTTGCCTACAGCATATCCGATTTTTTTTGACCGCCTGCTTGCATCTGCTTTTAAAAGCGACCCATCTGCATTCACACTGGTAACACTTGGGGCAACATCCCACAAGCATATATGTGGGTTTGACCCGGAAATGTTTAGGCTGAAACGGAAGTAAAAATTAGAGCTATTTACAGTGGACGCAGACGAGTGTGATACAGGGCTAATTATCCAAGCTATTGCTTTCCGAAGCATTTTTAGAGGTGGTGCACCGGTGAAAAGAGAGACCTGTGTGTGCGTGGATGGCTCTGTCTGTGTCCACCTATGTTTACGTCCTTCGCCACGTCGCATTTTCAATGACCCATGACTCGCATTGACCGGGAATATCCAATCTGTCCGCTTAGATGACAGATGCAAATGCACATATCCGATTCATATCCGATTTATTTCCACGTATGAATGAGGCCTGACTCAGATCTGAGAATATCTGATCTGTCCGCTTAGATGACAGATGCAAATGCACATATCCGATTCATATCAGATTTATTTCCACGTATGAATGAGGCCTGACTCAGATCTGAGAATATCTGATTCCATGTCCTCCTTTTCCTGCTACATGTTCATGATTCATATCCGACTTGAACCATGTAGTGTTAGCTGAGATGACTCTCTGATTGGTTCAATTAAACTTACGCCCAAAATGCACTTCTTCAATAATTAAGGAATAAGTACAATAATTAAGGATTAAATGCAACCTCTTTACATCTTGAGTCTCACTTTGCACACAGATTATTTGTGGTATAAGTAGCAAAAGGGAGTTGCACATGCCCTAAATGAACTTAAAGCCAATGCTCTTTAGATTATTTAGTTAGGGCCCCATGGTTCGCAGCTGCAGACAGGTTGACAAACGAGTGAATATAAATAAAGTTTAAAACAGAAAACTATGAGCTCTCTATGGTTCAGGGCAGAATCTGGTTGTTTATTCCTCTAGAAGCCCCAGCTGTGCCAGTGACTCTGTCCTCTAGAGCTTCTCCGTTCTCCGTTCTCAGCGGCTGATCCTCCACACAACACTGCAACACCCTGAAACATGTGACTGCTTCAGCTTTTCTCACGTCGCCTAAACACACTTTACATTGACTTTATTGTTTTCTTTATTATTGCCTCTCACAGATTGGCCTCACCTTTGTACACTGACGCACTCATTTAAGCACACCTCTGCTACCTTTCTGGTGACACTCCTTGTGCACACATTCACACACACACACACACACACACACACACACACACACACTCACACTCACACACACTCACACACACACCCACACACACACACCTACACACACACACACACACACACACAAACACACACTTATATAGTACATGAATTTTCACAGCAACACATCAGAACAATTTACATTCCTTCCTTCCTTCCTTCCTTCCTTCCTTCCTTCCTTCCTTCCTTCCTTCCTTCCTTCCTCAGCCCTTGCCTGAACTCTTAATCCAATTTTAACATAATCTCATTTATAATCTCAACCTTTAACCTAAATCCTAACTGGGAACCTGACTCTTTGAGAAGCAGGAGGCCACCAATATTTTCTCTTTCTGCTTCTTTGTATACAAGAACACAGAGTTTTACAACAGGGAGTAAAAGATTGCCCAATCTCAGCGTGACAGGAGGTTGTCACAGGGCGGACCTGAAACTTTGCTCTTCCTTTTTTATAATGGGTGTGTCTCTCTCTCTCTCTCTCTCTCTCTCTCTCCCACTTTCCATCTCTTCCTCCAGTTAGCCTTTTTCTCCATGTCTCTGCCCTTGTTCTCATGCACTATTTAGGAAAGAGCACTTTCAGTCGCTCTTGGCAGCGATTGAATGCAGTATAATACCACTGCCTGTGTTGGTGGTGTGAAGACATGGTGGCACAACTACAACGTTTCAGATAACTTGAACATTGTGGAAACATTCTCTGATCCCTTATAAATAGCTTTTCACTCAAAGCTGTTTATGAATAGGTCATGGATTTGTGGCCCCATGCCTTGTTCTTTAAAGCTGCAAGAGTTTGGAAAGGACTTTTGAGCACCTATTCACTCACTCTTTGTGCATGGGTGCAGTATTGGGCTCTGATTTAGTCTTTTAACAAAATGAAAATAAAATTAACTTCCAAGCTTTTTTAAAAATGAGTTTTTAACCTGAAATTGAACAAACGTGTGGTACTACATCACACCGGGACACTTAAAGTGGGATTTTTTTTCCTGTGTTGTGTGAGAAATATGAATCAGTTTTGGCTTCAGCAACACTTTATTTAGGGTTAGGCTTAACAGTTCAAACAACGAGGCCCAGAGTATGTTGACACAAACAGATTTGGGGAATAGTAGAAATAGTTGTGGTACCTGCTTTTGTGTCTCCGTTTGACTTTCCAATGTATGCTTTAAGTCACTTTGGCAAGTTTTTCATTTAAAAAAAGAAAAGAAAAGAAAAAAGTGGATCTATCTAAAATAACTGAGGAGAAAATTGATTTTGAACTGAATGAAGAAAGATAAATAAGATTTCATGTCTTCATGTAACAACAATAATGCTTGTGGAGCTAGCATTACTAACTGCAGCCTTTTTACAGAATACATATTTACCAATCAACCTGCCAGCCGGCTCTGAAAAGCATCTGTGTGTGTGTGTGTCAACGGATATTTGACTTTCTATTTTTAACAGACAACCCCACAGGTGTTCTGCTGAGTCACACAGAGTAAATACCACCTTGTCAGCCGACTCCCCTCTCTGTTGTGCTCTGATTTCATTTGTGGAAAATAAAACCTACATGATTGATTTTAGGTCTGCAACTAATATTTTATTTTCATTCTTGCAAATGACAGCATCAAAAAAGACATCTCTTCTTTAATTTCTCAAAGGGATTTTGTGCCAGCTTAAAAAAAAAGCCATATTCTTACATTGTCTGTTGCTATTTTTAGCCTTTAAAACACTTTTGTTTTCCACCATAATTTTGCTCACAGCACATTTTTGTCTTAAATTGTTTAAAATAAGCTAAGATAAATGAATTGATTGATTGATAATGAAAGTCATTGTTTACATCCACCTGTTTTAACCAGGGTGCAGCACCACCCTGGGCTGCCGTTTGTCTTCATACAAAACAAAAACATATGAAAATGCAGATCATAACACCACTCACATGATCAAAATTAGTCTCTCATGCCCCTTTCCCCATGTCACAACGTCAACGTATGACTCAGCGTATGACTCAGCGCATGACTGGTCCGACCAGTACGACCTACTACAACTTACACGTATGCCGATGCGTTACGACAGTGTTAAGTGAGTCACACAGGCTAACGTGCAACGGTTTTTGAAAAGAGAGGCTCCAAAATCAGGTAACTCTGAATCTGAGACATCAACTTCATCATCCAGTCGTATCTTATCAGTGAGGGTGGTAGCAAGACGAGGAAAAGACAGGACAGTGACAGCTGCTTGTCATATGGTTTCATCTCTACCACCTGACAACAAATCATCCATCACTGGCCACCAAGGATGCAGACTACTTTATATGCTTGAAAAATCATCACAACTGAGAAGATCAAGTGGCGATGAAGTGTACAAAACTGCCCCAGAAAGTACCGGAGGCTAGCTACCTAGTGGCCAACATAGGAGCTGAGAAGCT
Organism: Chaunax sp. Z400; assembly: GCA_037577475.1. Taxonomy (NCBI): domain Eukaryota; kingdom Metazoa; phylum Chordata; class Actinopteri; order Lophiiformes; family Chaunacidae; genus Chaunax; species Chaunax sp. Z400. Next base: position 19,821,955 of record CM075187.1, on the reverse strand, counting down.
AAGAAGCCTCATATGATTGCTGAAACGGTCATATTGCTAACATGCACAGCAATGCTAGGTACACAAGCAGCAGTTTCCCACTGATGGCAAGTCATATTCATCCCGTCAGATGCATGCAGAGTGTATTGCTTTTTTTTCTTCTTCTGTTTTTCTGAGCATGCCCTTCTTATCTATGTTGACGAAAACATGTGCCATAATATGACAATAGTTCTCATTATATTACACCACAAAGGTATTTCCCTGCTTTGTGGAACTTTGTACCATCATCCATCATATGTTGCAATCATAAGCCGCACTCCTTGATCCCTCATCAACAAAATCAGCCGCTGGACATCAGCAGCAGCAGCCGGTTCTCTCTCTGATTCTCTCTCCGTTCTTATCAGCTGCCTGCTGCTATTCTCTCTCTCTCTCTTCCTGTGTCGCCATTGTAGCTTCAAGTGCTGACAGTGCAGCTGCAGTCCTCTCAACTTAGTGTGTATGTTTTGTTTGTGTCACATCAACACTTCCAGACTGTGTGCCATAATATCAGTCAGCATGAAGAGAGCAGCTCAGCAGAAATGACTGGATGACACCATCACATCACGCACAGCTGTCTTGTCTATTTGTTCGAACTGAATTTTTGCTACTCATCATTTTACGTAATACCGGACCTAATATAAACTTGGGGTAGCTCTCATGATAAGGATTATTTTGCAGAGCAGATTGAGCTGGAGTTGTTTTAGGTTTAGATTATAATGGCGTAATATTAGGGCCGGATGTCGTCTTAAATTATGATACCTTGACCAATACCAGTACCTTTGACCTGATACCGATACCAAAAGATGACTTTTAAAAAAAATTTCATTCAATAACAATCAACAGGGTTGGAAGATGTGGTTTAGAATATATTTTGTGATACCTTTATATATTGAATAATAGCCAAATGTAACTTTACAAACAGGCTTTATCTGCCTTAAGTAAACAATACAAGTTAGCTTACCTTGTAACTTATTAAAATAACTTCATCTGTGATGGTATGAAATACGACAACAGAGACCTCAGACCTTTGAGCAACTGAGCCTTATATCAAGCAAAGATTTTCCAAACTTCAACAATTAGTTAATAGAAAAATTGATTAAACACAATGGTGAACATGACCTTGTCCAAATTTTTTGAAATGTATTGCTGGCATCAAATTCAGAATGAGCTTATAAAAAGCAATACATTTGATCAATTTGAACATTTAATACTGCATGTTATGTTTATACTGCATTCAGTTGCTTTAGGTGAAAAAGAATTTCCAAATATTTGTATTCTGTTTTTATTGATTTTTTTTTTTACATGATGTCCCAACTCTTTTTGAATTTGGGCTGTATCTACTCAGCATATATAACCATATCAGCCATTACCTTACAGCCCAGCTGTCCTTTAAGGTGTGAGATCTGAGCATTGGCCCCAGGTTAGCTGGAAAAACAGGTTAGAAGAGTTTGACCTGTCCCACACAACAAGCCTTTGTTTGTGTGTACGGACTCTATTTGCACAAGGGTATGTGTGTTTGTATGAGCTTGCATATTCAAAACCATGCATCTTTGTTTCATGCCCTCAGTGTGCATGTTTTGCAGTCGGTGGCAGTGGTAATTACTGCTGATATGTGGCCGGCTGGTTGTGTTTTGTGCATGGGCGGTATGCGTATCGCATTCCTTTCCCATACAGACTCATCATCCTCGTCCTTTTGTAGCCGACGTTTCAATGTCAACAAACGGGCCAGCTGGCCGGCTGGTGAAGGAACAGCCAGGGGGCAGAGAAACGGGCTCGAAGGTCACCTGCCCTGCTGGGAATACAGTATCTGTGTGTACAAAGAATAGCGATGGAGATAAAAAAACAAACAAATCTCATCTTAAAAGTTATGAGCAGGTATTAAAACCACTACATCACCCAGAAAACTGAACCTTGAAAGATGGTGTGGAAAGATGTTGTTCATATGCTCGCTAATATTGCGTAATATCCAGTTAAAAAAAAAAAAAAAAGAGAGAAGCTGCAGCCTGCCTGCTCAGCAGAGTTTAGTTTTTGTGACAAAGGTCAATGTGTTTCTTGGTTCCTATTTAACAAATTGCCTTCTCCCTCTGCTGTCAGGGAGTTTATTGTGTCTTTGTTCTAGAGAAAAAGATTCTCATTCTTAGATCTCTGTGACAACTCCCAGGTTCTATCCAGCCGTCCAGGAGGACATTGAATGGACAGATATTTACTTTATCAGAGCCATTATATCAGTGCCCCTCACACTAATATGGGTTAAGTTTCTGTATTAGTCCCATGTTCCCGTCTGTAACAGTTGCTGTTCTGGTAGAATGTAAACAGTGGGACTGTAAGCGGTTATTATGGGATAGATTCTTTTTCTTTTTGGTTGATTTAGGTGAAGCGGGAATTGCATTGAACAAAGTATTGTTAGTACACGAAAGCAGTTTTACCTCTATAATATGACTTCAGAGAGGACTGGTCTGAACATTTCACAGAGTCGAGGAGCACCAACAACGATCGCTGTCACCGCAGCTCACAGCCTGTATAGTAAGGAAGAGTGATGGAGGGATGCAAAAATAAATCTCTCCTGGTCATGTCAAATTGTGAGTTTGATAAGCAGCAGTATGTATTTTGTGTCTGAGTCTGGGTTGAGTGTAGGCCTCCTGCACTGACAAACACTGACAAATCAGCAGCCAGAGACACAAGGGAGCTGACTGACTGTGTGGGTTTGTTAATTGTAGACTCAGCAGACACAGGTCATGAAGCCTGTGCTTGGCTGAACCTTCTTGTACACTGTATGTGTGTGTGTGTGTGTGTGTGTGTGTGTGTGTGTGTGTGTGTGTGTGTGTGTGTGTGTGTGTGTGTGTGTGTGTGTGTGTGTGTTTGTTTGTTTGTTTGTTTGTTGGTGTGTGTGGGTGTGTGTGTGTGTGTGTGTGTGTGTGTGTGTGTGTGTGTATACTCTGAAGGAGTCAATAGATGCTCAAGTGACTCTCCAGTAACTGGGGGTAAGTATGTCCCCCGGGGTCCTACTTCCTTTAAAATATTGACTCAGCACAGCAGGGAGAGGTCTCTCTCTTTCTCTCTCTCTCTCTCTCTCTCTCTATCTCTCTCTCTCTCTGTCTCTCTCTCTCTGTGTTTTTGTCTCTCACACACACATGATCTCTCTATTATTGTTGCTACAGCGATCTTGTGTGGAATGAACAATGATCAGCTAATGAATGTAGCCAGTGGCTTTTTTTTTTTTTTTTAGTGTGAGACTCTGTCTACTAATGCTCTCTGTCATGGTGAAATAACAGACCATGAATTGTCAAGAGAGGGCCAGTCTGGTTTGATCGGAGGGTCAGAAAGCCGGGATTGTTCATTAATGCACGATGACTTTGTTGGGACTTCTGGGTTACTGTTACCAGTGCAGTATAAAGGTCAACACTACTGCTTTCCAGGGGGTTCAGGTGGCTGTTTCTGGCAGTATTATAGGGCCCTGCAGGCCATTGTGGCCATTCAGGCGCTACTTCTTTTCAACATGAGTAAGAGTCACAGTAAAGTTTTGGAGTGCTTTAAAAGTTGGTATCTGCCACAGCCGACTGTGACAATCTGATACAGTACTTCTCTAAATGACGCGGCTGCCCATGAGATAAGATAGAACTAATATCATCTCATGAGAAATTTTGGGGATCCTTAATAAAGACTTGCACAGTAAACATTATTATATTTATCCTTAGTTATAGCTTCTTCTTTTTTTTTTTGGTTCCTTAGTTTTTAAAGAATTTCTTGATCCAAATACTGAAGGTTCTGGTTCAAAACTATTCAGCTGATGACCTTAAATTGTAGTTATAAGTTTATCAAACCTGACAACAGGCTGTCATCAACTTACTCATAGCTGCTTTCCCCCCTGATAAGTAAGAAAGAGGGGAGATAATAACACATAGGCCAATCTTGGTGGTCACGTGCACCTTGCGCATGTGACCAAATCATTTTTTTTTACACCTTTTCACACTCTTGAGTTTCACTGACACAATGAAATGCTGTCATTAAATTTAGAGCAGCTTTGCAGCGCTAGCATGCTGAGGTGGACAAAACACAGAGGAGGGAAGTACTGAAAACGTCCTTTTATTTATTTATTTATTATTTATATATATATATATATATATATATTTTTTTTTTTTTACCACCACATGAGGGATACAGATCCTTAGGGCTGACTCAGGACATCTTCAGTCACAACATAAAACATTGTGTTGAATGGATTTCGAGTGATCGGCAACTGGAAGTCTTCTTACAGCAAAATCGGTTTGACCGCAGGGTGTCAGTGTGTTTAAACTAGACACCGGTTTTCCACCTGGTCCTCGCTGGATTTGATACCTTTGAACCCTGATATGAGAAGTTCACATTAGCTATGTCTGTGGTGTATAGATCACTGGGTATTAAGTATGTATTAAAGCCATATTGGGGTGTTTGGGGTGATGGCTGGGTCTACCTGTAAATACTGGGAGTCACATAGAGCCGAGTGCAGCGGTGGCTCAGAGCAAGTCGGCCATTAATCGTCGTGTTGGTGGTTCGGTTCCTGAATCATCCTGTCTACATTGTGCAAGAAGCTGAATCCCATGTTTCTCACCATTTAGTCTGTTTATTATTTCAGCGGACAGCCGTTGATTTGAAAAAACAAACCAAACACTTGCCATTAAGAGATTTTGTTTACGTCAGATGTCTGCTTCTTTTTCTAAAAAAAAAAAAAAAAGAAGAAAGTAACATCATGTTGGTGATTCGTGAGACAAAATAAGCTTCTTCCAACACGTAGTTTGCGCTCGTGAACTGGGAACAGATCCTGAATAACAATGAATGAAATTGTTCAATCAGCCCTCGTGCTGTAATGATCTGTTGGACTGTTTACAATTTATGTCTTAGCCAATAAAGGCTGTCCACTGTCTAGACTTGAGCGTACAGACTAGATATACAGTTCATCGCCCGCACACCCCTACATCACATCTCATGTCGTAACATCACAGACTCCCGCTTTAATTCCAGCCCTGTGGGAAATGGATTCCTCACAGTTCTGCCAGTCTATTCATGTTGCAAAGCCAGGCAAGGTCAAAGCCGAGAATGTGAGGAGTGTGTTTTTGTCAGTGTGCCAGCAGTGGCCACTTTGCCAGGACATGCAGGCAGACATCAAGGACACACACAAAGACAAAACACTTATAGCCTTTGGTCTTTTAATTGCTGGTCGTACGAGCCGTAAATCTCATTGATCTGCGGCTGTCTCTGTGGTGAACGCAGTCGTCGGAGCTTGATGCTGTCTCGCTCTCTTCTTCTCCCTTGTTTTATCCTTCATCACGACTTCGCAGCTGAACGTGGTCTTGAGTTGGAATGAGAATAAAATCCTCTTGTATTTAGGAATCACTCGCCCGCATCAGTCCTGCCGTTCGAATCTATTCTCTTAATGTTGTGTGTTCATGAGTGTGAGGGTAGTTTAAACAAGTTGCTTCCATCCTCATATGTGCAATGTGTGTTTGTTTTTTTTGGGGGGGGAGGTTAATCTACCCTGGGAGAAAACCCCAGATATCCACTGAGTGATTCTCACTCTGCCAGCCTCATTAATAATTCACAGCATCGCTAGGGTTGTAGACAGTTTGCAGCTGCCCAGTGTTCATCTGCACTTTGACATGGTGTGTGTGTGTGTGTGTGTGTGTGTGTGTGTGTGTGTGTGTGTGTGTGTGTGTGTGTGTGTGTGTGTGTGTGTGTGTGTGTGTGTGTGTGTGTGTTGTACAGTAACGCTCATGGCCAAAGTCCAGACCCAACCCCAACTGTAACAACTTGTACACATTAACAGGCTATTTGTGGTGCAAGCAAAGGGAGTGGGCAGATGGGTTGATGTTAGAGCTGAGCCGCTATCAAAGAGGAATCCATCGTGATATGATTGTATGTCATGATCAAGGGGCTCCATCAGGCTTGCATGTTGGAGTGTACAAAACAACATCTGTGATATGACGAAAATCAAAGAGTTATAGTCCAAATGCACTCACCAGAACTCACCAAGTTGTAAGCTCTTTTATTTTGAAGGAAGATATCAAATGAAGCTGAGACAGATTTGACAACTTTTTCCACACATACGACAATGAGTAAGAAACTACTGTAATGTCGATACGATCATTACGTTTGAATTATATGAGCTCACCCTGCTTCCATCCTTTTGCCTGTTGTTTAGTGTTGGCTAGTTGTTGGTGCCATTGGTGCAAAACTTTACCAGGAGAGAATCCAAGGCATCCAGCTTCACTCTGGTTTTTATCTGTTTATAAGAAGAAACACTGGAGGAGTACGTGAAAAGAGAGAAGAATAACATCAGAATCAGTGCAGCTTACAGTTTATGTCTGATTGGTGTAATAGATGCCATTGTTGGTGGATATTAGGGCCGGGCAATTAACCAAAACTGTATTGCAACCAACTTTTAGAATGTCTCACTTAACTTATTCTTGTCCTTTTGGTTAATTCAGTTGATACTTTCCTCAGTGCATGTGCTAATGAACTGTCCTTAAAAAAAATACTGCATCATGTGTCTCCACCCTGTCCGACTGAACTGTCACTTGAAACAAAGGTGGATGCATAGTGGCATTGATGACAGACAGCGCAAACGCCGGGCCAACAAATGGGTCTGTATCAGAGGAGCTTATAACTAGAAACAATGCTGTGCCCATCATTTGGCTACATTTTGGCCTCAGTGAAGATGATACCAAACTCAAAAAATAGAACGTTAACAGATCAATTCATATTACAGCACAAACCTGGCCAGAGGACCTTGCAGGCAGTATAAAAAAACATATAAAACTGGCTCTCACTCGAATAAATAATTACTCATTAATCATAATTGTGATATTGATCTGAAGTCCTGTCGCCCAGCCCTAGTAGATGTGTGCTTTATGTGCTGTACTTGTTATTGTGGGATAACAACCACGTTTCTGTTTTAGTTGACCATTTCAATAGTATTAGAATAGAGCCATAATGACAGCATCTGAAGGTCCACTGTGTCGTCTGTATTGTCCACACTGAATATTTTCCTCCTCATTGTGCTGTATGTGTCCATAAAATCTGACACGCTCAGTTGAACGTGTTCCCATACACTGTTGGCAAAAACGTCATTTGAAAGTTGGGAATACTGCATCGTTAGTGGTTAGGAATGCATATAGAATCCTCTATCAGAGCTTATATGACTCTGCGACACAGATATATAGACCTATATATATATTTTACAAATTAAGGTATTTCCCCATATTAATGCAAAAATCCAATACTGCTATTCATCAGTTATATTAATCTGATGCTCATCACTGAGGTGCGAGGCTGTTCACAACGCAGCATCATTTAAAAATGGGATGACTGCATGCTGACTCCAAGCAACAACATGTATTCAAAAGGTGCATGTTTCCATCCAAGCTAAGTTTCAATTTAAATTTGACCTGAGCTGATTTGAGACTGCCTGACAGTCTGTCCTGTTTCCAAGGGGCACTTCATTGTTTACATCGTGCAAGACTTTTATGGTACATTACCTCCACCAGTGTTATCTACACTTGGCTGAAATGCATATCTCATCGCCGTCATGCTGTCTACATTGATATATATATATATATACAGTATATGTATATATATAAATGGTAGATATAAATAGCACAGATGCTGATTCCTTCTTTGGCCGGCTTTAGCTCAGGTTATAGAGCTCATCAACTCATTGGAATGTCAGTGGTCTGATTCTCGACCCCTGCTGCTAAAGTATCCTTGGGCTGAACTACTTGAACCCTAAATTGCTCCTGAAGGCTGTTCCATCGGTGTTTGAGTGTGTGTGAATGGTCACTGCCTCTGATGAGCAGGTGGCATTTTAATCGGTAGCCTCTGCCACCGATGTACAAATGCTTGAGTGTGAATGGGTAAATGCTGACCTGCATTCTGAGTGCTACATGAATGGACTCCATCTACTTGGTATCTGTCTAGTTTACAACTCTTTAAATCTCTGGCCGTCTCTGTGATGAATTGATGGAGTGATCACCTGACAATCCCACTTATGATTCTCTTTCTTCCACTTAGGAAAATCTCACCTGGCCATCGTGCAGAAGGTGAACAACGAGGGCGAGGGAGACCCTTTCTACGAGGTGTTGGGGTTGGTCACTCTGGAGGACGTGATCGAGGAGATAATTAAGTCAGAGATTCTGGATGAATCTGACCTTTACAGTGAGTTCAGCTCTGCTTTTGTTTGTAATACCGCTCTTTACTAACACAGTACAGGTAAGGCAATATTAATCTCAATTTCACTTCTTCAATTCCTTTATTATTCTTATCTAAATTGTTGTTTTTCTCATTTTAAAATTAATGTGAACAAACCATTATCGGATATGTTGATGTAGGTTTACAGATTAATCAATAAGAAGATTAGATTGTTTTTACCGTTTGAACATGTTAACTGTATGTCCTTTACATAAATAACTTGATTTACTATGTGCATCACTTCTCAGCGGATAACCGAAACAGGAAAAAGGTGGCGCCCAATAAGAATAAGAGAGACTTCTCTGCCTTCAAACATGAGAGTGAATCGAAAGTGAAGGTCTCTCCGCAGCTGCTGCTGGCCGCCCATCGCTTCCTGGCTACAGGTGGGAGAAGACTGATGCAGGCATGCACACACAGACAGTCACTCATGACAACATTACTCAAGCACAGCCAGTAGATCATTTAAAATCTATTAACCCTAATGCACATGTGAAGATATATCTTTGTTGTGTAGCCACAACATGGTTATCCTCACAAGCAAGGGCGTGATGGATTCTGTCATTTTGCCAACTGACAAGCAAGACAGGTCCATACATGCTGGGAGGAGGTTCTAATGTGTTTATTTACTCAGAAGGATCCAAGCAGTGTGTCTGCCTGTGCTTCGCACTGGACTTTAGCCAGCTGGATGCGATGCCTCAACACCGCTACAAATCACTTGAGAACATATTGCAATTGCACTCTGCCAGACGCAGGTAGCACTAGCTGCTGCTAGCATGACGTAGCACCGCTGTGTGCTGACTTTGTTCTTGTTGACTCAGGATGTTGGTTTCATTTTTCTTTCTCGATTCATTACACGGGAATTCGATTTTTTTTCGGTTTTGTAGAGGTTTTGTTTTCATTCTGGGAAGTTACTGTTTCCCTGGTTCTTTTTCTTTTTTTTGCTCCTGTTCAAATCAATGATCATTAACCAGCTCTTTTTAGATTGCATCTGATCTCCGTTTCCATTAATATCTGACATGGGATATCTGAAGTATCACTGATGCCTGGGGGGGGCAGTCAGAGATATCTGGGAATTTTACAAGTGCACCATAATGTTATGCCTCATTCCATACGTTTTAAGGACTTCTATGTTTTGCAACAAAAAAGAGAATAATTTGTTTTTGAGCTGAACAAAAAGGCAGTGAAAATATTCTGACTTGAAAATCATTGGAAAATCCTTCATCAGAGCTACAGCAGGAACTCACTTCATTTTGTTTTGTTTTGTTAGTAAACCAGATTGCTGGTTGACTTATTATGTGAAACCAGAGTAAGAGGAATTTCTTTGCATTTAGAGAACAGCACTGGTCACATATGGCTCACCTCTCACTGTGTGTTGCGTAGGATTTTGTTTGCTGACTCTTTGTTCTCAGTTTGGGTGGGGTAGAAAGTACTAATGGTGGGGCTCTGATTACGACAGACTGGCCTGCAGCACGTGAAAAATGCACTTAAATCCAATACTTTGCACCAGTTTTTTTTTTTAAAGGGACAGGCACTTTAAATAAATGTTCAAGTGTTTGCTAGAAGGCTAATTGTCATTAGTTCACTGATGATGTCGATGTCCAGTTTCTAGAGAATTTTATATTTGCTACTATGATTATTTTCATTTTCATTTTTTTATTAGCTGACAATTTTATCAATAAAAAATATATTTAGTCAATGTAATGTTGGGCTGCATGATTTAGGAAAAAACTAAGGTAGCAATATCTTTTTTTAAATCTGCGATTATACTGTAATATGAAAAAAGTACATATAACAAAACAAATCTCCCTTTCTTACTTCTCCCACCTTTTGGCCAGCCCTCCGCCACCCTTCCACTTTAAGTTTCATGTATGTAATTCTGACACCGGCATGGACAAGTAAGGAGAAAACAGGGGTTGATGAATTTGGAGAAAAACAGCACGTTTCTTAGTAAACTATAAATGGGTTTGTGTGTCATGATCATTGTGAAGAAAGTCTTAAGTAATGCCCTAAAAGTAAATCTGTCTTTACTTCTCCTCCTCCTCCTCCTCTATTCCCATAGAGGTGAGCTTGTTTAGCCCGTCTCAGATCTCAGACAAGGTGCTTCTGCGAATCCTGCGCCACCCGGATGTGATCCAGGAGATCAAGTTCAACGAAAGTGAAAAGCGCTCGCCCAATCATTACGTCTACCAGAGGGGCAAGCCTGTCGACTACTTCGTTCTCATCCTGCAGGTACACGGGTGCTGAGGGAAGAGGGGGTGAAGCATGACGTGGGTCTTTGTCTGCTTGTTGCTTAATGTGAAAAATTTGTTTACACTGCTGCCTGATCCAAAAACTGCTGGACAGAATTCAAAGGAATTTAACACATGCTTTGTAGGGGCCCAAAAAGGTGTGCACCTGATAATTGATTTCTTCATTGTGCTTATTTTTTTAAAACATTTTTAGGCACATTTAAACATGTCAGTTTGCTCACATTCACCCATGATAGAGGTTATGGTCAATTCACATCGGCACAAACCGAGTTTTTACAGTGGTGTGGCATTGGTGTTTTTTGACACAAATTTCCCAGTTTCCTTTTTTCGTTTTGTCTCCCTGTGTGCAAATAAGGGAACTACTAGATTTTGAATGTGCACAACATTCAAAGCAGTCTGAACACAGTTGCTGTTTTGATCATATCAGTCTCGGCTGCACTATGTGCTTTGTGCTATTAAGCAAATGTTAGCATACTCAAATTAACTAGTGAATATGGTAAATACAGTATAACCTGCTAAACATCAGCATTTTAACATTACATTATGCATTGTTACTGATTACCTTGAAGGACTTCTCATCTTAACAGGTGAGTTTGGTATCATGTTTTTTTTCTTTCAATAAAAGCTGATAAAAAGCTGAAAAAAAGAGTAAAAGTCAGTGAAAAGTTGGAACAAAAAGAGGGAAAACAAACAACAGCAGTTTGATCTTGATCTTGAAATTCAAGTTGAAAGACTGGGCCCATATGTATAACTGCTACCTGACTCACCACGATGAGCACATCCCTCCCTCTAAATGTTGTACTCCCTGGATTATGAGACTGACCTTCCACACATGCTCCTCCTCTTTCTTTATTCGACCCTTATCTCCACATCCTCCTCTTCTTATCACTACCTGTCGAGTCCTCCCCTGGACCAGTGCATCTAGAGCGGTCTGCCCAGCTCCAAACTAAACCGGACAGCATCGTACACAGTATAGACCCACCAGAGGTCCCGAAACTGTTGATAAAGTGACATGTGTTGGTGTTTTCATGGGTTTGTGCCTTTAAAACCATTCAAAACTACAATAAGAGCTGCATAACCAAAACAAAATGATCTCCCAAGAGTTTACTAGCAATAACGACTAGATTACTAAATGTATTCGGCTCTTGTGTTTCAAAATGCTGGGATGAAAAGAAAGACCTTAGTTTCAAAGTATTGGAAATATTATAGAATTGTTCCAATAAGGGTTTTATTAAGAGTTATCTCCCTTGAAATTGATCTGATTGATTGATCTAAGTGCCAATAAAAACATGAAGAAATTTTTTAAAATCAGACTGAACCCGAATGTCCTGCATTCCTGCAGTCTTAAATGCATGTTGTTCTGCACTGGTCACTTTTTCTTCAGTCAGTAACACTTGTGGCACAGTTGTTCTGGAAATATGCAGGGTGTTTTCTGTATATCATGACTGTGGGTATTGTTTCATGCCCATATTTATGTGTTGATTCGTATTAGATACATGTGTGATTTGCAGGTTGAACAGTGTGTGTTATATGTTATTAGAAAAGAATGGACATCTCCTGTCATTACACGTCTCTGCTGTTCTCGACCTCACACCTTGGATGAGCCATAAAACTATATTTCTGAACAGACTAGAAAATCCTTATCCTAACTATTATTTGGCTGTATGTTAAATTGCTTCTAAGATGACGAAAAAGACCCAAAGTTCTCACTAAGAGTTATAGTTTTATATTTCTATAATACTTTTTGTAAGGTCTCTTTCTTTCTCTCCCATCCTAAATCGGTCCTTCTTATGTTTTCTTCTTCTTTGTCAGAGCACAGTAAGCTGCAACAGCAGTTACTGTTAATGATAGCATTGTACAGGTAATGTCATTAGTTTATGACTGAATTCCAGCTAAAGCTTCTAAGCCCCTCTTTTCCTGTAGTTTTACTAAATGTTGGATTGTCAAGATACAGATTACTGCTCACATCAATCGGGCAGAAATGTAGTTCTCATGAATGTATGGTCTGTTGAGAGAAGATAGACAATCAAGAAAACGCCCAAAACACCAAGTCTGTGTGTTGTTATAAGTTCAGAAGTCACAACTGATCCAAAGTCAATCAGCTCTACAAGGAGATTAGGTATGAATACTTGAAGGGCTTTAAGAATCAGATTTTGTTGAGTGCCAGGAGGCTGAAGTTAAACCTCACTACCTTCTGACCGTCATGGAGATTAAGATCTAGCTTCAGGGCAAGTTAAACAGAATATTACAATATGCTCTTTTTGTATACTGTTTGTACAGCAATCAGGCATGAACACCCCATACTACTGAGGAGATAGTTATCATAAAAAAAAGGTCAACCTTATTGAATCTAACTTCTCTTAAAGATTTACTGGCAATTAAGTGAGTTATTAACAGTGAAAACACAGAAGAAGGCATGAACACAGAAAGAGCTAGACATAAAGGTGTATTATGGGAAATTAAAAAAAAAAGCCATTTTCACTATTTTTATGATAGTGACAGATCAATGATAATATACTGATTAATTTATAACATTGATTTTATCTGACCAGCACTTGCTCTACATGTTTTCATTTTATGTTCGTTCATACCAGCTATGTGGATGAATATATTAATATCCAGCACAATGCTTTACATACAGGATGTCAGTTAATAGGAATTACATTAGAGTCCCAACTTAATGTCTTTGTCATTCAATGGCAATGAACATCATATGTAAAGGACAAAACTAATCAATGGCAGACTCTTATGGTGATCATTGATTATTGTTTCAACAGCAAAATAAGGTTTAATATCCATTAGTGATGCAGCCTCACTTCTGCTATCACGTAGCTGTGCGTTAGCTATGTGTTGTCTCATGTGTTTTAGTTACGACATAAAAGCTCCTGAACACACCAAAGTCATAATAATGACTTCCCAACTTGGGGAATGCGACCATCCGAGGAGCGCGAGGATGCACTAAAAGATCTGTCAGGGTAAAGGTTAGCCAATCAGAGAGAAGGGAGGGTTGTGCCAAGTAAAGCAGTAGGATCCATAATAATGTGTAAATGGGTTTACAGACAGCTGTGACCTTGCACAGACAGACAAATGGAAGGAGAGTGTTGTTGCTGGTCCTAAAGGACATGCTCTTTATTGATCCCCATTATATAAGATTGTACTGAAGGGAAACATCATTCTCACCCGCTGGCAGTCAGCTGTCAATACACTTATCCCAAACACACACCCACTTCTACCTCTCTGTCTGCATGCATGCACACTCAACACGGTAAGACGCAGCTTCTGCACATCCACTCTGTGTACATGTACACGTGTGCTAAAAACCCACAGGGTGGGAAAATTACGCGTCATTGTCTTAGTCTCAGTCTCTCACAGGCATTCATTTCCCACACGTTTGTTATGCCATCATCTCCAAACCGTCATTAGCAGAGTCCAATTATCCAGCGGATCATTTCAACTTTCTCCCTGCCACTCATCTCGGTGAGATTTTCTTCCCCGTGGGAGGCCGGATATCGAGGAAGTTGTGGAGGGACCCCACACGTGGAATAATCCGCTGAGACCTATTCGGAGAGGGCAGCATTTAGTGTCAGCATGACAGGGAGGGAATTTTTCCATCATTGCATGCTGCATAGAAAAGCAGCACTCGAGTCAGTCTTTGTGAGTATTTCTCGGTAGTGAATGCGACTGTCAGGAATCCTCTGGGTTTTATTCTTATTTTAAAGATGGCAGATAAAGCAATATTATGCTCTTCTTTTGTCTTGAGTCAAAATATAATTTTTTTTTCAAACTATTTTCTGTCAATAAATGTCTCAGAATAATCTAATTCAGATAAACGAGGTAAAATTTAGGGTCTTGGATAACTATTTAAATACTCACCTTGAATAGAATGATTATTTTCATTAGTTTGTTTGCTGATAAATATTTTATTTGAGTAATTACACATACACTGCAGACTGCTCTGTGAATTATTCATCTCTAGTTTATCTGAAGACTCTTAAACTTGCTTGTGTGTATGTTTTTGTGACGCCCATATTTGTCCTGTAAACAAAAAAAAAATACTCTCACATTCCAGGAGTACTTATTTGGAAATGGAGAGAGTGAAGAGAGAGAGAGAGAAAGATGTAGAGAGATTTTTTTCATGTGTCACTAGTTATTCTGGACATGAGGCAATAGTTAATTGATTAAAATTAATCGGTTTTCATAGTGTGGTGTTAGTGTGAAGGGAGTTCATACAATTTATGGCATGTTAGAGAACTGGGAAAAAAAAAACTTTCTGTGGAGAAACAAAAAATGTTGGCACCTGAAGTTGAACCTCATCTGAATTTTAATGTTTTATCATATAATAATCTCTGACATCTGAACTAGTCTAACAGACAGGGTCTTAGTTACTTCTTCTTCTTTGTATTCAAATGCCGCTCTTCCTCATAAATCTATAACCAAACAAGTATAAATCCTCTTGAATTAACTTTATTGTAGCAACGTTTGGTTGTATTAATGTTGACATTTATATAAGCACCAGAATACAATAAAAAGTTATAATAAATATAATAGATAATACATTTCCTAAACTGCAATAAAACGTTTCTGATTCTGATTATTAGCTGACCTCTTTTTGGAGTTAGACAGAAGTGAGGGTTCTTCAGCCCACGCCTCATCTCTGCTTGAGGCTAGCAGGTCGAGGTACATTAGCATCAAACCCCAGCACAGCTGAATGAATGTAGCTCTTGACTCTGTGTGTGTGTTTACATTTACATGTTTGTATTTTTTAGCATTATTTGTATATGTATATCTGATATGTGGGACAGTAGACACATGGGAACTAAAATCCTCTGATATAGATAATTCACTGTCCTTGTTCCACTCCTTATATAGTGTGTGTGTGTGTGTGTGTGTGTGTGTGTGTGTGTGTGTGTGTGTGTGTGTGTGTGTGTGTGTGTGTGTGTGTGTGTGTGTGTGTGTGTGTGTGTGTGTGTGTGTGTGTGTGTGTGTGTGTGTGTGTGTGTGTGTGTGTGTGTGTGTGTGTGTGTGTGTGTCTCCTGGTATTGCCCATCACTGTCAGCAGATAGGCTTTGTGTTTATGACACGGTGTGATTCATACATGTTTAAAGATGCTCTGTGATTCTCACAGTCCACACGGGCAGAATTTGATCTCTGTTGTGTTCACAGGGTTCCTTCTTTCAGCTTTCAGAGAAGTGTGGAACCTTGATTTGAAAAATATTTTGGATTAGATCGAGTCTGGATGAAGCTGTGTTGTGGTTCTTTTGTGTTTAACAGAAAAGTGGGCTCGCATTTGTACTCCTGAGTCTTTTGACCTGTCTTAGTACATAAATACTCCACACTCAGTTCCTTGCATCACATATTGTTTAAGATAAACCAAATCTAAAAACTGATGGTCTGGTGTGAGCTTTTCAGTGGGTGCTTTTAAGGTGACTCTGAAGGTTGTTTGTCTTCTCCATGGCAGATATCCAAAACAATATCCACTATTCTATTCCTTTGGCTCACCAAAGGAATAGAAGATACTGTATGTCAAATACCGATACACTTGTTGTACATTGACTTGGGGGATGGTAGGAGGTATGTCATCAGATGACTCGTGTTGTAATAATCACTGACCAATACAAAAGAAATGACTGATACATGTTCTGTGTGTGGTTGCTCATTTAAACATTGCTGTTGTTACATTCCAGGATTACTGAGTCAGAACATATTAATGAGCAACTCTTCCTGTTGTGGTCAAGAGCTGGAAAAATGTCTGTATCGTGAGAATGAAAAATATTCCTGGACTTAAAAGGAGTGTGTCTGTCTGTGTGTGTCTGTGTGTGTGTGTCACAGCATGAATGACAGTGACTTTGCTAAAACTGTTCCTTGACATAAGCCATTAACTAAAGCCAGTTTCATTTGGACACATGGTCACAAACCAGTAAACACTGAGGCTTGTGGCGCACACACACACACACACACACACACACACACACACACACACACACACACACACACACACACACACACACACACACACACACACACACACACACACACACACACACACACACACACACACACACACACACACTCATATAAATACAGCGATTACAGAGATCGTGTGTGCGTGCACCATACTGTCTGTTTCCTCAGACAGTACGGGTTCATATTTCCTCATCATTCTGGGATAGGCTCCAGACCTTAGATGTATTTTCCAGTCACTTTCAATACACCCACCTTTGCCCCTCTTTTTTCAATACTTCCACAAACTGTCTCTTGTTTACTCTCCTCAAGGCCCATCTTCAAAACTGTTACCACTTTCAGACAAGCATCTCGCATCAGCACCGAAACAAATTCCCTTCTCTGTGACCCCTTCGGTGTGTTTGGACTGGACCAGACCAGGGTGTCACAACGCCACGTCAGCGTGTGCGTTCACAGTTATGCCGGCGTTTCAGAACGTGGCGTACGACGCAACAACGAGCGTAAAAGCTGATATATTTCACCATCTTCCCAGTTTAGCTGTCATTTTCTGTGCCTGCTCTTCAATTAACAGACTTCCTGTTGCTACCGCATCAGTAAATCCCCCCGGGATAGATCGCACACCTGAACGTATTACTACAGCGTCACACCCATTCAACAACGCCGGGGAACTTCATTCAGACAGACGCCTGTTTCTGCGCTGTTACTACCCCCTGAAGCGTCACAGAGGTGGAACAAACTGACACCCCATCACGCCTTCATTGCATTCAGACAGACGTCGGGGCGGAATAAAGGTACAACGCTGTCTGAGTGGGGCTCGTGACTTGCGCTATACTCTTAAGGCCCTATTTTAATGCATTAAAATGGTTCACTACTCAGTATCCTTAGAGCATGTCCGCCACTTTCATGTGCCAACTAATTCATGAGGATGTTCTGATATTTACTCTGAATCCTCTCCACCAGTCTGGCTAAGAAGAAATTTAAATGTTGGATTTTTTGTTTTTGTTTTTTTGCCAGGGATTTTAATCATGGTTCTTATGGAAATGCGACTTCTCAGTCTTTAGACCTTCCTGAGGTAAAAGCAGGTAAAGCATGATGGTCTTATGAGCATTTCCTCCTCCAAACATGTCTATAAGATACTGAAGGTGTGCATGAATCAAGATCTGAAATCTCAATAAGATTCCAAAACCATAGGATTGACTGTGAGTCCTTGTGAGTGAAATCTCTCAAATCTGAAAACAAAGAACCATAAAGATTAATCTCAGATCATTACAACATTTTATTTTCCTCATTGTGCTCTCTAGCTTTAATGTCTGAGGTCTGAGAACATAGGAACATCTCTACAAACGATGACAGGGACCCAAATACAAGCCGGATGATGAGACAGACGGGTTTTAAACAAACCCCAAGACTGTTTAAACTTCTTTGGAAGAGAAAAACAAAGGTGTTATTATTTTAATTATTATATGAATAGCCTTTATTTAAACTTGTCTCATATCTAATTGTTCATGTTTCCTGCTTCATCTGACTTTATAATAGTGATGTGTCAGAGCTCTGAAACTGTTCAGGGAGTATAATGACATTGTAACTAAGGGAGACAATAGCCAAATCCATAATAATACGTTTTAATAAACTGGAATCATACTAAATGCGGTATAGTCACGCTCTTACTGTAATCATTTGACTAACTCCACCTTGTTGATGACTGAACCTCTCTGGCTTTCGACCTTGATTTTTTTCGTGAAAACTCCTCAAACACATCCCTCCCTCCTGCTTAGCAGTCAATCCAGTAATGAATCATCACCCAAGGTCACAAAGAAGGCTGTGTTTGAAAGCTGTTGAGATAACATACACGAGCAGCTCGATGTGTGTCTGTTCGATGGTTATAGAGACACAAAGTTCGCACTCATGTTGCTGATGAATCATAAGGCACCAACTTGAACTTTGGCCAAGTCCCACCCACAGTGCACATCCTGCTCATGTCCCAGTGAAAACACACCGCCAGAAAGTCCCACTCCTGTTGAACTTTGAACTGAAGCACAGCTCTGAGTTAGAAATTAGTAGGGGATGGTGCTTGATTGTAATAATGTCAACATCATCAGAGCTTTATTACCATGCATCAGTCTCCAGCATGCTTGTATGCATACCTGCTGGAAGTGTTTGCGTGTTTCTGCCATACATGTCATTGCAGTCTATAGAAAATTCAAGTATTCTGTGTGACAGCATTTTAAGAAAGGCATGTAGATCATCACTGAACTGCTAAACATACAGTTTTATACCCTTTAATTATCTTTAAGGTTGTAAAAAGTCGTATTACTCCACATTTGATGATTACATTTTTTTATTCTTTGTCATCATTTCCCAGCTCTTCATTGAAACTATGATTTTAACACAGTGAAACATTTTAAACCTATGACTCCATGTTTTAATAGCTGCACCACTCCATCAAATGGACATATTGTGGACCTAATTTTACACACACACACACACATCCCCCAGATTCAAGTCATCATATTTGATAAAGCTGGAAGCTTTGTGATCTTTACTAGAATTCAAAATACAGATGTATGGTTTAAAAAAAATGTAATGACATGTCTCCGTCAGGTTAAATCAAGTTAAAAACTATTTAAAATCATGTATTAATAAAATCAAATATTCATTACTTAATAACCAACCATCAAAATTCAGACACCATCCTTTGTTAAAAAAATCAATAATTACAAATGTGTGGGTGTGGTTTGATCACATCTCAATTAATCTCATCTCAACTGTCATCATATTGTCATTCAGTCATTACTAAACTGTGATTGGTGCTCGGATGTATGTGACATCACCTTTTTCCCCCCAACTGAGCTTCACCCACTTCAAAATGAACGTTTTACAATGTCGGAACTCATTGCACATAGGAAGAAGCTGATTGGAAAAAAGTTTTTTTTTTTCAAGCAGGTGTTGCTCAATCCATTGTTGTTTGCAACCAGCTACCAGCATACGTGTTCATCGTCTTACATCATCACGAGTGCAACACACTGCAGTAGTGATGGCTGACCTTTTGACCCACAGAGCTTTAAGGTTTCTTCGTCTCAATTCAAGTCTGAAGCAGCTTTTTGTTGCAGATGTTGCAGACTATGCTGAGGCTGTGAAGTAGAATTCTCCTGCACACTCCACAGTTGTTTCTCCTTTTAAAGAAATGGGAGATATAAATGATGAAAGCCTATGACCGGGTTTGATTCTCCGTAACACAGTGCAACAGTGGTGAACCACAGCAACCCACTCAAGATCTATTCTTTAATGAAAGTCCAATGTTGTTGCACGTTATTGTTCCAAGTGTTGGCAGGCTGTACTGTCAGTGCAGATCTGGGAAAACTGGTCTGACGGGAGCACCAGCAGGCTTTACACCTCTCCCTCCAGTCCTCCACCTCCCTCTGTTTCTATTCTTTCTCTCCTCCCTCCCACGTACGTCCCTTTGAATTAAGAACCTGCCATGCAGCAGAGCGGATGGCTTGAAATCGCCTGGCATCAGCCCTCTCTATGTTTGTAAGGCATGTATGAGTTTTTTTTTTGTGCATGCACACGTGGTACAGGTCAAGTATTTGGCCCCAGCTAATGGTCACATACTCACCAAGGTGACCATATGTTGAGAGGTGATTAGCATCCTTCCAAATCTGGTGATATGCTTTAAGTGGCAGAGAGCTGGAGGTTTAACCTTTGCCTCAAGTATCAAATGAAGAAGTCACGCAACAGTAGAGTAAATGACGAAGAGATAGGATTATAAAAGGCCAAAAATCCCCGTCAGACAGTGTTTCTATGACATACTGGTGGTATATTTTTTCCACCTCCCATTCCAAAGCAGTAGAAAAGCCAGAAGAGGTTTGCAGTGAATGTCTGCTTCTCCCTTAGCAACAAGTTGTCTTTGAGCAAGGCATTTGACCTCTGATTACTCAGTGGCCTGTGGTCGTACTGAGCAGGTGTGAATGTGTGTAACAGGATGGACTTGGACCAGTGCGTCAAGGCAAATGTATTCATGCCCATTTGATTTACCTTTTTAAAATGCAAGGTCAAAAATGAGCATCTCCACATGCTTGGAGCTGAGCGTTGAGAACCTGAAGGTTTGTCTTCATTAATGAGAAACGTTTTTACTTCCTGCACAAAAAAACTGGAGAATCAGATACATATTATTTATTTATTTATTTTTTAATTATACGTATATAACATCAAGGTTGCTGCAGTTACCAAGAAGGCAAAGCTAAGTGATTGGTCAATTAATTTCAAAATTGATTATTGGTTTTGATAGTCAGTAAACTGTTGAAGTCATTTATCAGGTAAAAACAGCCCCTCAAATGAAAAGATTTGCTATTCTCTCTGTTTCATGTCACCATAAATTAAATATATTTGGATGTCTGACATTTTTATCAACCAAACTGAAAATAAATCAATCCCATAAATGGAGTAAGTAAAGCAGCACCACCTCCATTAACATGCCATTAACATCATGATGGTATTATTAAGCAAGGAGCCTTTTGGATGTTGGAGGGATAAAATCAGGCAAGTTGAATTGATCATTGTAAAAAAATAACACAAAGCATCCTAACAGTCAGACTTGTGCTTTAAATGTATCTGTAGTGTCAGAGTAGGTTTGGTGTAGACTTGACTTCTGAACGGTGTTGACAGCACTTGTGAAGTGCTTGCTGTTGAGTCGTGGGGAGATGTTGTGAGCTTAATTCAGCACAGCATTTGAGATGGGAGCCGCCTTCCCCCACCCTCTGTAATATCCAAGCTAGGTTCCTAAATTGGCACACACCTTAAAATAGCACAAGTATCAGTCATAGCAGATTGTTTATGTTTGTAAATACTCACTCTCTGTCATAATCAGGACAGTATAAACTTAATATCTCTCTTTTAACTTTGCTATAAAATCCTTAACAACTGTGCCCTTTAGAATATTACACATTTACACAGTACTCTTTTTGTCTTTGTTCCAACTCTGTTGATGCTATATGAACCTCAGACTGTGTGAATTATTAACCTAAACTATATTGGATTTTCTGTTTGAGCTGTACACTGATAAAATAATTATTCTTGATGTTTTGAACATCATTTCAGTTACAAATCCCCACAGTCCATCCTGGCATATTTTATATGTTTGGAAAAACCTTAAAAATCCTGACTGGAATTTAAGGCATATATGTTTCAGGAGCACTTGGCAGCTCAGCTCAACATGACATGACAAGGCCGCTAACCGTAAGCACCCATAGGTCCCACATCCCCTCTCTGGCTCCCTGTGAAGTAAAGATTTCAAGATACTGCTTATCACATACAAGGTATCGCCTCCTCGGACATTTACAATTACAATTTGCATCCCTGTTCTAGGTGACTCGCATCATCCAACCATCGTCTCTATTTATTCTTCAACAAATCCAAGGGTGATTGTACTTTTGATTTCCATCCCTCTGGAAAATAGTCCCCCCATAGTCCATAAACAGCTTAGAAAAACATCTCAAAACTCATCTCTATCAACTCGCCTTCCCTGATAAAAGGCTCTAATTCATTTTTCTGTATATTCCCGTATACATCTGCAGCATGCAGCACTTCTATGGTGTGATACATATATTAAACCTTTGCTGAGGAATCACTCATGTTAAAATTTCTGACATGAATTTGTACTTTGGGTTTAAACATCTTTAACTGACTTAGCTCTTTTAGCTACAGTAAGCTCCCTGCTTGTCTTGTCTGTCCCCCTTTCATTTTACCACCTGTTCTGCTTTCATCAGCCCAGGCGCAGCATGCAGGGATGGAGGGAAGGAGGGATGGCACTGTGGATTAACTGTCCTGTGTTGTTGCTGCAGTTTACACATTCCAGCAGGCCAATTCAGGCCAACTCACTGTACCAACACAGAGGCCTCCTTAAACCCCTGCTGTCCTCTCCTCTGTCCTCCATCTCCCCTCTGACTCCAGGGTCTCATCCCTTGTCTGTACAACCTTGATTTTAATTTGACATATAGATCATCCAGCAGGTCTGTGTCCCTCCTCTCCTCACATGCATCACCCCCTCCTCCATGTGCAGTCGCATCTATTTTCTAATGTATGTGTATGAGTCTCGTATACATGTATACATGACTCTTATACGAGAATGTAATCTGGTCTCTAATCGGGGCCAAAGTAAACATGCTTCCTCCCACAAATGATGAAAGTCATTAATAAATCCCTAGTGCCACTTTGTTTTTACCTGCGATTGCACCTCCCTCTAGAGGCCAAACAGTGTAATTTCATTGAAACTGAACAGTGTCTTTTATATATAGAATGTATGATCATCCAGTCCTGTGTTGTCTGGGTCTGACTAGAGCTGCAGCAATTAGTCAATGAATCAGTTATCAGGTTTACAGGTAGTAAACCCTAAAGGAGCAGCTTAACTTCCCAATCATTAAAATCACATGACTTTAAGTAGAATTTGTTGTGTGTCACATGATGTGTCAGTGAACGTAACAGTCCAGGAATATTTGCACTTTTCTTTCAAGTGTTTGACATTAAAAAAAAAGAAGATCACCTTTAATTTAAAGAAGGCACAAAAACATCTGTAGCCTATGCTTTAATTTAATTATGAGCTAAATAATATTCTAAATGTATTATGTGCTACCAAAACAAATGGTGAATAATTCAAACAGCTTAATGGCAGAAAAAGGATTCCAGGTTTATCAAGTAAAGGGATTTTACCCACTGATGTTTCTTGCTGCCACATTTGTCTCTGGTTTTGATTTGTCACAACTGACTTTCAACATCCGCACACTAACTTATAATGGAAAAAGAATGGATGCTCCACTGTCACTGAAAAACACGGGTGTCGTTCTTACTGTCACTGTTGTAACTTCTCACACCACATCCACATTTTTATTTCTCTACTCTTTTTTGTCAGGGACGAGTGGAGGTGGAGGCCGGCAACGAGAACATGAAGTTTGAGACTGGACCTTTCTCATTCTACGGTGTCATGGCGCTCAGTGCTCCCACATTGGGTGAGTCCAAGAACTCCATCTCTCCTCCCCTCTCATCTTCTCTTCTCACCAAACCAAACCAATAACAGACTATTAATCAGTCTCCCAAAGCTAAATGAGTATTTTTAGTGTCCTGTCTCAGGTTTGTGTCCCTGTACTGCCACCTAGTGACAGAATCATAGAATACAAAAGCCTGTCCAGGGGCCTCTCCACATATTGTACGTTGTTTAGGTTTATCTTTAAAAAGAATGAAGGGGAGATGTGCTCATACTTACAGATTTTACCCAGGAGTATTTTGGTGACAGGGGAAACTGGTGACACAGATGGTGAGGTGGTGTTATGAAACCAGATCGCATTAGTGATGACTCACACGTTTAATTTCACTTAAAATCAAACATTAATTATAGATCCACATTATTATAAACATTCAGACCAGCAGTGTTATTTGCTCTTGTGCTTGTAATGAGTCATAACTATTATATAAGTATAACTAATAAGACATAAGCCAACTCCAATCTTAAAATCTAATCAATATTTAATCAGACCTGTCTCATCATCGTATTTTCCACCTCTGGATCACAGAGGAGAGGCCCGGACCGTATGATAACTAACTGATAAAATCATCAGAAGCTGCTGTCGTAATCAAACATAATATCAAATTGTTTTTTTTAATTACACAACAGAGATAATACTTTGCATATATACCATCAAATTGTTTTCATATATGTTTTTTTTTTTTGTGTGTGTGTGTAAATTGCTGCAGTGAACACGACCGTGTTGTGTTATGAAGACAGCATGTCTGGGTGATGTGCCAGCTCTACCTGGCACGTCACCACCTCCACCACCTACACATAAAGTGTGAAGTCTAGAAATAAATCCAGTGTCAGCTCTCCAACCGTCATTACACCTCATCATGAGTCATGATCGAAATGTAATTTAAGATAAATAAAAAAGACAATAGTGTTTTCCTATCATAACTCCATTTCTAAAGCTCAATAACCCAGTGTGGGATGTACTGCTGACTGTTGTGGTCATTTTAACAAGCTGTAAAGCAGTGATTGCTGTAAAATAAATGATAAGGAGGAGCTTTGGAGGGCTCCTGTGTTTGATGGGGGAGGTGAATTTTGATGATGACCTTTGAACACCTCCCATCCTCTCCCCTTTGTCTCTCACTCTCTCACACACACTTACTCTTTCCATCCCTGACATAAAAATAGACTGTTGTTTCTCTTTCTCTCTACGTTTTGTGTTGTTGTTTCTGTTGTTGACATTCAGCTGTCAGCTCGTCTGTTTGCTGTCCGCTTGTGTCAGTTTCGTCTCTCCATTCATGTCTCTGTCGACTTCTCAAACTCTGTTTGTCCTGTGATGATGACCTGAAGTGTTGGGTATCAGAGTGAAACACTTTCATGATACTATTTTTAATCTTGTTTACCTATTCTTTCATTAGATATTTATTTATTTCAATCATACATTTACCATTTTTATCCTGAATTTTATTTAGACAAAGTTCTTGTTCAACAGTCTATGTATAGAAGTTTAACATTTAAGAAGTTAGGTGTCTTTTGCCTAAAAGAAAAATGGGTATTGTTAATAAAAATGTTTATTTATTTTGGTCAAAGTAAGGGATTAAAATAAAATTTTGTTTTTGTAGATCCGTCACAGAAATTCAGGTGTTGTATCTGCATTATTACAGACAAAATTCAAATGACACCCAGATGGTGGTAACAGATAAGAGCATGAATGCTAATTGGTGCTCAAATTTAAACAATTCATTGTATGAATGATCCCCTGGGCAGTTAATGGTTACAATTAATTTGACAAAGCCACCACATGCAAAGACATGAATGTTGTCTGATTCAGCATTGCACTTTCCATCTAGTCTTTTTCATTCAACACTCAG
Organism: Chaunax sp. Z400; assembly: GCA_037577475.1. NCBI lineage: Eukaryota > Metazoa > Chordata > Actinopteri > Lophiiformes > Chaunacidae > Chaunax > Chaunax sp. Z400. The sequence goes on along the minus strand of CM075187.1, from coordinate 19,796,627 downwards.
CAGCTTACTCCTTTAGGTGCTGCAGGTAGAGAAAGATTCATTTGTGATATCATAACTTTACCTCCTTCCTTCTTTCTCACCAGCGTCTGCCTCATGATCGATCAAAGCAGCTCAGTCACAAGAACATGACCAAAACATTCACCCTCAAACAGTGTAATCTGTGATGTTATGTTCCTGGACCAGAATTTCTGTGGTTTTTTTCCTCATCCTCTCCCAGCTGGACACAGATCTGTCTCTCCAGCCCTGTTCAGACCTGCTATTAGCATCCGTCCTGATCGATCCTATCACATGTACACATGCATGTTTTAGACGTGTTACCAGATGTGAACAGCCGTCTTTATCTGATCACCCAGGACAGATAGTAATACTAGGCTTGAACAGGCTCTCCCACTGTCTCCGTCACTCACTCTCCGTCCTTACCCTACACCCCCCCCCCCTGTCCCATTGAATTCCTCCTCCCTCCCTTCTCTCCTCTCAGTGGCTGCACCTCGTCCTCGCCACCTCTCCTTTAAGAGGTTTTCTCTGTTCTCTCGGTTGCCAGGTAAACTCCGGCATGTCTGGGTCCTTTAACACTGAGAATGGGTGGGGCTCTGGGGTGGGTGGGCAGTCCTGGCTCATGATTAGCCAGATGTGGATTTGAAAGTTTTGCACATGTATAGACATCTGTTGAGGGGTAAAACATAGCCTGATCATAGAGGGTGGAGACTGCTTGTGCAAGTGCCTCATTGTTGAAACAATAGATTATAGTGTGCACGTCTATGTAAATCAGTCATGTCTGTCAGAATAAATACATGCTATGACATCACTGACTGTGTTGTGGTTTCACCCACAAACACCAATATAGAAGGAGTTTTGCTGCATATGTGATTCAGTGTAGATGAACCCTTTAAGCACAGCAGACACTTTTTGGCAAATAAGCTCTTTGTTCAACCAAAACAACCTCATTTACACCTGGTTTTATTGAGTCAACATTTTATTTGTTTTATTTACTTTTGCAGAGAGGTGAGTAGGAGGCAGTGAGGAGGTGGTTAGTGCATCTATTCTTAACAAACGTGTAGGTGTAGGTCAGAGGTCATGTTGATTGTATGGCAGCAAATTGTAATTTGTCACGAAGAGCTTTGTCTGCTCTGACTCTAGCTGAAGGAATGTTGATCTATTTTTTTTGGAAAAAACAATTGAATGAGATCCTGACTGATACAAAGGCACAGCCTGTAAATAACAAACAACTGCAGTAAAGAAATGGCAAAGACGTGTTATAGTAAAGAGGAGTAAATTAAATAAACCAGAGAAAGATTTGAAGATATGATGTGATTCTGTAGTGACAGATTGACTCTAGAGTTAGAGGAAAAAGATTTTAGTCTGTGAAATGACTTAAGATTTACTCCTGTACGTCTGCATTAAATAAAAAAAATTCTGCTTGTATTTGAAGAGCTTTGCTTGTAGATGTCAACACTAACCTGTTCTCCTGTGCTTTTGCACACGAAGGTTGTTATTGCCATGTTGACCAAAGAGCGCATCTGCCAAAATGTCAGACTAGTTCTTATACTGGTAGGACACTTTGGGGCAGAAAATGATCACAGGGCAACTTTAAGATTAAATGCTAAAGGATAGGGCAACATCACAATAAACTCAGACGGGCTCTGAAGCCCCCAGAGTAGATAAGCTGTCCGTTCTCTGCTGCATCAACTTAGGATCGTCCTCATAGCTTCAGATGGTTTTCCCTCAGTATTTAGGTGTAGCATCAGTAGAGAAAAGGGAGCTATTGAGATGCAGCCTGGGATTTTTTAAGACAGACGATGATGAATTATTTTTTACTTTTGTTGTCCTATCCCTCACTTTCATGGTGTAGTATAAATCCTGGTTCTCAGTACTAAATAGCATTAATGCACAGCAAGATTTTAAAAAACTAATTAAACCTGCAGCCAATATCATTTCTTTACTTCTTCTTAAACGTCCAGTTCCAAATCTAATCCCAGTTACCACTTATTATTTTAATTCTGAATAAAAATGTTTCAGTAATGGCTATTTCACTATGAGATTATGCTGAGGATTGTTGTTTGGAATTGGATCCATCACTAGTCCATTTTAATTTTATGACCCTAACTCACTCTGTGAGCACCAGGTCATCACTAGTTTGGTTGCTTTAAATCCACTGATTTTCAAGTCTTGAAGTTCCAGTCGGTGACTTTTCTATTAGTTAAAAACAATATAGAGAATTTTTTAAAAACATGAAAAATCTACATATTCTTAACAAAGCTTTGGACATAAGGTTTGGTACATACATACACATCAAAATAAAACCTGAAATATGTTCTTTTCAAATGGAATTATTGCATCTGTAGCAGTCATGATTCAGAAAGCGTCATGTTTGGTCACTTTGACGTTTATCTAAATATCTGTCCGTATTAAACTTTCTTCTACTTCAGTTTGTGTCCGGTAATAACGTGGCTGTCGCTGTTAAAATGGAAAAATCAAGAGAATCTGCGTCATGTTTGCGTCTGCGTCAACTCTGTAAACTCCGTCAACTGAGTAAACAACTCTGCTTTCAGAGTGATGCAAACAGTGAATTGCACTTTGAATAATACAAATATTTAGATTGGGTCTAGACAAAGCTCATTTATCCCAAAGTTCACAAGACATAAACGGGACTCTTATTTTGTTAAATGAATGTTAAAAGCTTTGGAAAAACTTCTGAATAAGTGAGTTCATTGTTGTGATTTCTGAAGCTGTAGCTGAAGTGGACAGGATCTAAATGAAGAAAAGGTACCGACTGGATCTTAAAAGTTATTGTCTTGTATGTCAACATAACAAGGGTTGTTGCATGACTAAGAGAAACCTAACCACTAGCTAGAAAATTTGGATTATTCAGGATTAACCACCTAGTTTAATCTGTTAAAAGCTAACGCAGTTGACGTGTCCAGGTAAAACAGTTTCCTATGACTCACTGAGGCCCCCTGCAGGAAGACTCTCACCTACCGGTAATAATACACACCTGGTAAACAGCATGCATGTGAAGTGTGTGTGACACGTTCAAGGTTGTGGTGTTATTTGGATGAAAGCGGCATGCAGAAACAAAAATTGAACTGTCATTGTCATTTTGATGACGCCAATGAATGTTAGTCATCATGAAGATGGAAAATAACCAGCCAAAGGAAGTCCCTGTAATGAAGTATTGTGATTATAATTAGAAGTTGTGTGTGCCAGTCAAACTGTTAACCGCTATGACTAATGTCTACAAAAACAGAAGTAGTACCAACTGTTTTGATGTGTTGGAAATGAGGACACTCTTTAACTTCACTTCAGTATTTTCCCTTGGATGTTGTCCTTCTTTTAAAATCCCAAACTCTAAGAGGGGGATGTTATATTAACATTTGCCTCTTTAATCTATAAAATGTGTTTTTAAGGTTCACTTGTATAATCTAAAGCTAATTCCATTACAGATGAATCATATCATCATCATATTTACTGTCCCTGGCTTCTTAAATGACAGTGTGTTCTGCTTTTATTTGTTTAATATCATTGAACAACCAATCTCTTTGGCTCAGGACTGTCTGAATTGGAATATGTCACCTTGTGATCAGTATTTATCTGACATTTATTTGACCAAACAATGAATAGATAAAGAAAATCATTTGTAGATTAATCAATAATGAGAACTAAAATCACTCTGCCAAGCCTTTTGCCTGGTTCTTTTAACAACTGGATATTCTTTCACCGATCACCACAATAAAAAATAGTCTAACCTCACAGATATGTTTATATTATAAGCAATCCTCCCCATAGCCTGGTATGTCTGATAATACTTTAGTTTAACCTACTTATTCAGCATTTATAAGCACTTTATCATCACCCAACAAATTTAGAAATGCTAAGTAGTGGAGGGATACCTTTTCATTCATTTACATTCATGCATGTTTCAGTCTGGAAGGGTCTACGTAGTTAACGTAGAGTTAAAGCCTATGAATTTATTGTCCTCTTTGTACAAATTGCATCGTCATTTGAATGAAGAATGAAATAAACGAGGCAAATTATCCCCTAACCTGATGAGACGGAATTTACTTTTGAAGGATTATAATACTGAATATTGTTTCCACCTCTGTCAATAAGCTTTATTTACATTCTGCACTAACATCCAATGAAAATACTTTCTACTTTGTAAATATGTGACTGAATGACGTGTGTGGTCGGTGTGAAGCATCCGTACAATACAAACTGACTCTTGCTTGTTATGCTATTGGAAAATTTTGTGTGCCACTGTCTTTGTGTGTGAGAGAGGCTCCACTGTGCTGTTGTGACAGTGAAACAAAGGGTATGTACAGTAGAGTCAGTTTGAGATTACTCAGCATTAACCCCCTTTTTGCCTCTCTTGTTCTCACAGATTTGATTTAACTTCTGTTCAGATGTTGCCGTCGTTGCTTTCATCATACCTTGTGTGTCTTATTCATTCATATCATTCATTTTAACCCGCGCTTAAAACCCTAAAGTACATCTTGTGTCCACCTAATCTGTTTATGCATCATAGAGCCATTAATTCACGAATGACCTAGAAATAGTTGCATTCAGTTCACATTGCAACTCTCTGTAGTGAGAAACAGTTTCCTGTTTTATGTATTAGCAGGATGGCGCTGATAGATTTATATCACACAGATTTGTCTTTTAATTAGTAGCAGGAGTTTTTATTAACGTTCTGTCTGCTTGTGTGTGTGTGTGTGTGTGTATGTAGAGTTACGTTCACCGTCCAACCTCAGCGGGTTGAACCGCACAGCCTCCCTGAGTGGAGCCGACCGGCCTGAGTCTCTCTCTATCAGCGGCAGCAACACCCAGCTCAACAACAGCATCCCCCTGCAGCAGTACACACCTGACTTCTACGTTCGAGCTCTCACTGATCTGCAGTTTGTCAAGGTCGGTTTTAGGATTTTAAACTCTACTATACTATAGTAGTGGTAGTAGAGTAACTATAGAATTTGCCTAATATTTTCCTAATATACAATAATAGAAGGGACAGAAAAAACGCTATTGTAAATTATTCTATAGGCATTTATATCTGAGAGCAAGACAGCAAACTCATTTCCCAACATTTCATGGAACACCAAAGAAAGTATTCTTCAGTCTTGATCCCGTCCTTACACCCCCTCTTTCCTTTCAGATCACGCGGGCCCAGTACCAGAACGGCCTGATGGCGTCTCGTCTGGACAGCACGCCCCAGTCCCCTGAGAGTGGGCACAATATGGTTCGCCTGGGTCAGACCACTCCCCTCGCCACGGCCAACGCCACCATCACAGACCTGGGCGCGGACTCATCCCCTAATGAGAACGGACCGGACGAGACGACACTTCTCCTCCTCAATGAGCAGAACTCACCACACACAGCCAATAACAGCCAGTTGGAAAACAGCATTTGACCCCCCCCCCCGCCCTCCATAGTCCTGCGTTTGCACGTATGCACTACTACACTAGAATGTATGCTCAGAAGGGGAGGAGTGTGTGTTTTTCCGTGTGTGTTAGTGGGGATGCAGACACATGCCTTGGCACAGCTGAGAAGGCAACAAGAGACGAGCCATGTGCATGCATATTGTGTAAATATGCAAGGATTTAACAAAACACACACACACACACATGCAGACATACCAAAGTGTATCGCGGGAACTTCCTCTTTTCCTTCACAAACAGACTCACCACAAACCCAACACTCACCTATGGTAGTTCATCATCAGAGTGTATGTCTGTGTTTGCACATGCTCCTTAGTGTATTAACTGACGACAAAGATCGGATGGACCCGCTTGTCTGGACCAGAAGCTCCTCCCTCTCTCGCTTGTCAACGTTATCGGCATTCAAAGTTTCTTCATCGGTGTGTGTTTGTGTTCTCAAATGTGTATGATTGTTGCTTCACTGTCCCCCAATCAGAGACTCAGGGAGACTCCGCCCTCCTCGCCCATTCTGCCAACGTACATCCATGCCAGTGCTGTCGAAAGGCGTAAACCAACCCACCGCTGCATGTGTGCAGTAGCAGCCTTCATTCCCTCCTCACCATCCATACAGCTAGGAGACAAAGACCCGAGCACGTCAGCAGAGTTCCAACTAAGTAATTTATGTTCCGTAGAAATTTATAGAGAGTTATTTATTGATGAATTCATTGTGAGACAGATACATAAGACTCCTACTGACTCTTTGTTGGGGGGAGGGTTTGGGGTGGATTTCTATTTATATGTTTATTTTTTCTTCTTGATTCCTTCTTAGAAGCAGGAAGTTGCCCAGAGCCTTTATCCCAGAGTTGTTAAGAGACAGCCAGTCGTCATGATTCACGATTAAGACAATCAATATAATCATTATGAATGTGTTCAATTAAATATGTAGGGTGCATTAACTGTGGCCACCCTCCTCTCTCATATATTCTGCTTTCTTTCCGTCTATTTTAGTTTTCACTGACGACAGATCTGAAACGACTTTTCAGGTCAATTGTGTTGTGCATGAGTCCGTTTTTTACACAGGAGGAAGTTGTGTGAGAGCATTGAGACGTCCTTTCCTGCTTTATAAATGAGGATGAGTTGTCTATGTCTACATCTGTTTGTGTGTGTATGTGACCAAAAGAGGGACAAGAAAATACTTTTAGAAATCTGAGACTTTATTTATTGAGTTCACACACACACACACACACACACACACACACACACACACATATATATATATATAAATGAGGGGGATGAGAAATGTGACTTTATATTTTGTCTAATTGTGAGATTTTACATGTTCATTGTTCCTTTGCAGTCAGTGGTTATGTGTCTTGTAACTCCGATCTGGGAGAAGGGGGTCACTCTAGCAAACTGAACAGCAAACATTTATTATTGTTTGTATGTCTAAGGCCAAACAGATTGCTCAGCCCTCACATCAGCCAAACGTTGTCAGTTTTATGGGAAACCATGTTGTATATTTTCTGATTACCACGATGCACACACTCCAGTATATTTTACTGTATCTTCTAATGAGATTTGGAATGAGAAGCTATCCTAAAACTCACACATTTTGTCTCTGTGATACACAACATGAAAAATAATCCCATATCACAATAATCACACGTCATGTTTTTGTTTTTCAAACCAAAGAGAAAGTGCCGCATTCTAGGCTTTTGTATTCCTGCGAAGATGTTCAGCGGTCACACATCTGTGGTAGAGAGAGATTTACAAACAAACAACCACATGCACCAAATTTCAATGCAGTCACTTGAAAGGGTTGTTTGATTTTTTTCTCTGTTCTTCCTGCTTCACTGCCAGTATAGTTAAGTGGGGGTTTTTTTCCATTTAGTAAACATACATCACAGATGAGTCAAACAAGATACCTACATTTTGAGAAAAGGGATTCTGGGAAACGTAGGATACACACGGAAGGGAAGGTCAGAAAAAATGCTAAATTTCTTGAGTTCATCATGAATGGGAGATTTCTAAGTTTGTGAAGGTGAATTTCTTCTCTTAATATTTCTGCTTTCCTGAGATCAGCACCATCAGATTCTCATTCAACACAGACATGTTTTCAAATCATTCAAATCCCTTTTTTTTTTTTCACAATCACGCTGTTGCCAGTGAACGAGTAGTGTGATATTTGTTAAAGTAAATATATTGAAGCATTGTTGTATGTGTATCTAAGATAACCTGACAGTAACTATTATTAACTATACAACAGAAGTTCCTGTCCTGAAAGAAGAGTATGAAGCACTTTTATTTCCATTTTCACCGCGAATCTAAAACCCAAACTTGACAAAATTATTTCATTTCCTTTTTCAAATGAATTGGGGTGGCGTGTTGTTTCGAAGAATTTTAGTCTGTGGTTTTCATACTTGGGAAAAGCTTACCTGTCACAATTATTCAGGGAAAAAAAATTAATGAATTAACTGTACTTTTGAGGCAGCATTTTTTTTTCTTCTTTTGCAAAAGCTAGGAGAAATCTTGAATTGTCTCTTTATGACATGTGTTTGAATATGTGACAGCGTTCTGCCCACAGCAGAAGTAGTTTGTTTAATGGGCCAATGCATTATGGGTTTGAGTGTCCTCTTTCTCTTTTTTACAGAATGCCAAACGATTTATCTAGAAGTTGGTTTGTCAGTTAAGATGGACAACATTTTATTATATTGCATTAAATTTATTAAACGGTCAATTTATGTCACCTGAACTTTAAAGGCTCTTATGGAGGCAATTTTCTGAGCTTGTTTCACACAGCAGTGTAACACACTGTGTCTCACGCTGCCTTAAAAACACTTCAGTTTGAGTCTTGTGTCCAGTTTATTTTTATAACAGGGCAAAGTTATCAATTACACTAATCGTATCACAGTGTGGAGTTGAACAACTCAGGAGACTGGGTATTTATGCATAACAGACCAAACTAGCAAACCATAATCAGGTCTGAATATAAATCAAAATAATAAATAAAAGGCCCCCTGCACATGCTGATGATTGTGGAATTCATGATATGAGATGCTGTTTCAATATTTTTTTTTATGGATAAGTGGTTTTATGACAGAATAAGACCAAAAATGTGTTTTTTGGTCAACTAGAGCTCATATCTCACATCCCTTTGTCTGCTAGGGACATGCATAAAATTATGTCGGATAGTAAAGATTGAGCACCACATTATTTTGAGATAAAAGAACATTTATGTCGTTAACGTTCAAAAGCTCTCATGAGACCCTGACAGCATGCTAACTTTGTGATTTGGACACATGATCATCCCAAATCTTTTGAAAAGTTGTTGTTTTTTAATCCGGCTTCAAGTTTCATTTCAAAATGTGTCATCACCGTCTTCCCCCAAGAAAAAAATTCCACCAGCAAGTATCAGGTGCAGTCTGGGCAAACACTGGTTTCTCCTCAGTGCAGTATTGCATGATTTCAGGTAGTCTCTGGAAATCTGTGAGCTCATGAAACACCTTGAGGATACAACCTGATGGTTTTTTTTTTCTTTTCCTCCTAAGTTTGTGTTGTAATGACTTAGACTTTGAGAAATGCATAGAGTGCTGAGGTCATAAATGATCTGCTTGCATTGAATAACAACATATGATACGTTGTTAAACACAGACCTTTTTTTCCCTTTGTGTAAAGACATAGAAGTTTAGTGGTAGGTACCCATTTCTTTTATATAACATGGACAGAAAACACCAGCAACGTGTCTAATCTGTTGAGAAGGACTGTCAAACAAAATGTTTTTGAGAAAATCCCTGTAAGTAAAAGTGAATGATCCATGAGAAAAATAGCTTTATTTTTAAATATACTTAATCGCCACCCACTGATGTTTAAGTAAACCAATGAGCAGAGCTGCCTGACAAATATTTACCTATATCTTTTAGACTAGAACTCCTCATTTCCCTTTATTTTGGGAGTGAAGTAAACTTTTGCAAACTAAAGCAGTATCTTTCCACAAGCGACTGATTTGCCAGAGTTGTCAGTCGCTCTGTCGCAATGCTGTTACTGACCAGGATTTCATAACGATATCTTCGCAGACTGCTTAAAAGTTCAGCTGTCGTATCAGGAAACAAAAAGCATAAGGAACTCGTTGACTCACCATTATGTTGCCTTCAATATCTTTTAATGACTTAATAGATCTTTTTTGTGCTCGTTCCTCAAATATTTTTTGTCAGACTTGCGCTCCCATTTCAAAGGACTGTAGAGTGTAGTTTTCTTTTTGGGTGAAATTGTTGATAAAATGTTTTTGTTTGTGTCTTTGTTTATGTGTGTGCCTGGGTACCCTCACCTGATTCAGATTGTGCAGGGCTTGGGTTTGTTGTGTGAGTGTGAATACCTGTGAATCAAGTCTGGTTATTTTTTTAAATTTTTTTTGTACCTCAGATTACTGTCAGCAATTGTGTTAAACAACAATCTTTTTTTATTTGTCATAGAATTTAATTTGGGAACAGAGGGACTGTCATTGTGGAAAGAAATAAACTGATTGTGCTTCATTCTCTCTGGCATGCTGTAACTTAAAAAGAAACACAACAACAGAGAAACAAGGTGTACATACTGTTTTATAATTTCTGTCTTAATGAGTTTTGAAGATGAAGAAAGTTATTAATAAACCTGAGATATATTTCTCTATGGACCTTTGTGATTGTCCTGTTTCCTTCATAAGACTTAAGACTTTATCTCATAGTGATCTCTGTATGAGACATATTACACATAATATAAAAATAAAATTATAAAGCAATAATAAGCAAATAACAATATACATCTGTTAAACATGGTTGTCTAGCTTATATAATAGGGGAAAATAAAAAAAGTGGTCTAAAAACATAAAATATTTGTCATTAAGTCATAAATAGTAGACCGCTAATGCAACATATTGTTTTTTACTCCTAACACATGACTTAAATCACTAAGGCTGTAGTTTAACACAATTGGGTTGTTTTTTAATCAGTAACAATTAGATAGGATTTTTGCCTGACCCATACTCAGTTCAGTTGTTTTTGTGTAATCTCACTAACAGACAAACACACAAATCAACAAAGAGACACGGAGGAAAACAAGCACACTAAATATTCATTTATTACTTATAGGTCCAGTGTGCAGGATTTGGGGGGATTCGGAGGAATAAATGGAACATAATATTCAAAATAATTATGTTTCTAATATTATACGATGAAATTAAAAACCTTTGTCTGTCTGTTATGCTGGAGTGAGAGTTTCATATCCACAGAGGGAGTGTGTCCTCCTTCACTGCCATGTTTCCATAGAACAGTCAAACCAAACCCTGGAGACGGTCTGTCACCTGTCACCACTAACACACTGTGTCTCACGCTGCCTTAAAAACACTTCAGTTTGAGTCTTGTGTCCAGTTTATTTTTATAACAGGGCAAAGTTATCAATTACACTAATCGTATCACAGTGTGGAGTTGAACAACTCAGGAGACTGGGTATTTATGCATAACAGACCAAACTAGCAAACCATAATCAGGTCTGAATATAAATCAAAATAATAAATAAAAGGCCCCCTGCACATGCTGATGATTGTGGAATTCATGATATGAGATGCTGTTTCAATATTTTTTTTATGGATAGGTGTTTTTATGACAGAATAAGACCAAAAATGTGTTTTTTGGTCAACTAGAGCTCATATCTCACATCCCTTTGTCTGCTAGGGACATGCATAAAATTTTGTCAGATAGTAAAGATTGAGCACCACATTATTTTGAGATAAAAGACCATTTATGTCGTTAACGTTCAAAAGCTCTCATGAGACCCTGACAGCATGCTAACTTTGTGATTTAGACACATGATCATCCCAAATCTTTTGAAAAGTTGTTTTTTAATCCAGCTGCAAGTTTCATTTCAAAATGTGTCATCACCGTCTTCCCCCAAGAAAAAAATTCCACCAGCAACTATCAGGTGCAGTCTGGGCAAACACTGGTTTCTCCCCAGTGAAGTATTGCATAATTTCAGGTAGTCTCTGGAAATCTGTGAGCTCATGAAACACCTTGAGGAAAGATTGGACTTTTCCTCGTAAGATTGGACCTTTAAAAGAAGCCATTATTATTTTAACAGACATTGCCAGATTGGTTTACTTTTTAATTTAAAAAAAAAAATAATTTAAATAATTTTTATTGGGTTAATTTTATAGTATTGAGTAACTTATCTATTTTCCTTATCAAAGCTGTAACAGTCTAATGACCCAAGTGGGCCTGACTAGAGCTCCTGCAGAAAGATTTGGTTTACATCATAGTTTTGCTCGGTTTGCTTGGTTGGATATTAACAATAGCCTCTTTCAAACAGGCATTGCGCAGCAGCGCCGAAACAAATTCCCTTCTTTGTGACCCCTTTGGTTTGTTCAAACTGGACGATAATTCACATTTAATGCAAATCTTTCTAAGATAATTTGTGTATTTATTGTTCATTTGTTATATTTTATTCAGGGTTGATATCCCCATGATCATACCACAAAAATGATAACCCACATTGTTTGGGATATTTTTAACCTTTCAAATCCATTGCGACTGACAGTTACCATTGTTATTCAGTTTTCTGTTGCAAGTTAGACTCGGTACATAAAAGTGGACTCTACTCATTAAATGAACCCTAAAATTATTATTATATCTAATACAAACACTTTATATCAAGATGTATAATTTTCCCACCTGCTAAATTTGATTAGCAATTAATTAGGATTTTTCCATCCTTACTCCTTGGTGTGTAAAATCCATTGAAGCAGTGTTTACCCACTTCAGAGCCTGTAAAACATTTAACTGTTTCATACATGCAGTCAGACAATGACACATGTGTGACATCATATGTCAGCCCTCTGAATATTGCCACCAGTGCAGCAGGTTTGTAGGACAGACACACATGCTTGGTGTAGCAGAGGAAGTGAAATCCAACCATTTGGGAAGTGGGTTGAACTTGAGAAATCCCAAACCTGCTGATCCTCTGACAGTAATTACACCAGATGTAACAAAACTTTCTTTTGTCTATCACCTAGGGGCAAGAACAATATAGAAACCTGCTGTTAGAGACAGACAAAGAGTTTGTCTGGGAGTGTTTTAATCAAACATCTGTATTTATCTGTAAGTATTTTATATAAGACATAAAAATAGCCCCTTGGGTTAATACATATATGCATTCCTTTAGTCTTTTCTAAATATATGTTTCTTTTGTACAATTTGGATTTAATATGGAGATCTTTTTTTTATTTGTAGCAACCATTAAAATCCCCACCAGACTGAAGAAAAAACATTTTCAATATTCATTTGTTTCTGCTATGATTTCTCCACAAAAAGTTTAATAACCCCTTTTAGAAGAGGCAGGAGAAAGGAAAGGAAATGGAAAAAAACTTAAGAATGATCAAAAGGCCGTTACCAAAACAAAGTCTTCATTTTGATCTAACTTGATTTTAATAAATCACGCTAACCGCCGAATGTTATTTAAGGTAATAGACTCGGTCATCACCCCTCCCCATGTGATTTTATCAATGCATCTCAGGAAATGTGTGAGAGGTTTTTAAATTTACTTTAAGGGTCAAAGAGATCAGGCAACAAATCACCCCCTGACTAAGCAGTACTAGTAGTAGCAGCAGCAGCAGTAGTAGTATTTAAAATTAAAATCAATTAATTAATTAAATAAAAACATATCCATACATTCTCCTTCATTGAAAAATTCTGAACCTATGAATATTTAGTTTAACAGCTGGGCACATTCCTTGAAAGCAGTATTTATAGGGTGCAGATTTACTGGTGAAATTGATTAAATTGAATGTAATTAAATATTCAATAACCATAACTAACCCATAACCATCTGCAAAGCTGAATATACAGTACAGTATATTAGCAATTAAGAAGTCTTGTTCACCTCATAAGTAATCTTTTTGTGTCCCTACAGGCAGAATGAGTTCAGATACAATTTTGAACATTAAAGAAAGATGGTTTGGTCATAGTTTATTATATTATACTGTACTAATTTAGTGTATAATATGATTCTCAAGAACATATAAACACCCTGTGAAAGTAGGTTGAATCCACAAAAGGTGCTGTGACCTATAACTTCCGCCTGCATCACAGCTCTACAAGGAAGTGTAGAAATATCAGATTCAGCCACTGTTATGCAAGTCCAAACAACAAGCAAGTCTATGATGGCTAATGGAATTTTCACATGAAAAGAACCACAAAACACAAAAGGCCCTAGTCAAAGATGTGAAAAGATTATGAAAAGATGAAAAGATTTTGCACGTCATACAATGAAATTTAACTGTTTACAGGACATCATATTGTTTGATATTTCAAGGATTAAACAACTTTTAACCAGCTGTGACTAATCAAAAAGTATTTTCAATATTATTAAAGAGCAACAGTGGAAACGCATAATTTTAAAAACCCTGTAATTTCTATTCACTAGCCCTAATCTACTGAAACAAACAATCATGTGATTCACTGAATAGACTTTTTTAAGTATCCACAACCAAAACATGTTAAATCATGAATAACCATCATTTGGTCATAACATAGAAATAACAGTCATTTGGTGCATTTCAGAGTAAATGATGATGTTGGTGAGATTTTTCTCAGCATGATTGAAAAAACCTGGCCAAGGCGATAATTTACCGTACTAGAGAAACAACTGATGATGCCACGATCCCTGAAAAAACTTACTTGAACGCGCAGTTGGGATGCTATGGTCGGAAATTGGCAGATACGTGATTAACTTAAGATTAACTTGTACACATCGCCAGGGAGACCGCTATCCTGCCGCATACATCCAGGAAGTGGATTGTTTGGTGGTGGTGTCATGAAGTAGGGGGCCACTGCTAATGGATGATGGTCAGAACTTGTCCACATTCATGGCCATCCGTCACGTCAATACGGTCCTATAGGTCCACACGTCATTCCCAGGATACAGCAATCAGGCATCAGCTTCATGCATGACAATGCCCTCTATGGGACGCTCGGGATCACCGGGTGAGATGGAGAGATCCTGCTCCAGCAACACATGAACAACTTATCACAGCACTGCAGGAAGAATGGCATGTCAACCTACAAGTCCAGAATAACATCTTATCCATTCAGGAGGTGTAAAGTAGTGATAAATGCTGGAGGTAGACACACACGGTATAGTGACTATTTTTGTTCTCTGTCTCACCATTCACACTTTCTGACTTGTAAACACTAAGGCAAAAACCACTAATCTGCACAAAAATGATTTTTCTATATGGCTTAAGGGTGAATAAAGATGTGTGAACCATAATTTGACTTTGATGTTTAATATGAACAGGATGGCATGACATCAAAAAACAAAAGCGTTTCTACTGTTGGTCAGTATATATAGATATATATAATAATAATAATAATAATAATAATAATAATAATAATAATAATAATAATAAACCAAGCCACTGATGGTATACAAGCCAGTTTACTCTTGGTGTCCAACCCAAGCCTGGATTAATGGTGAGGGACGCAACAGAAAGGGCATCCGATGTAAAACTTGTGCAAGTTCAATGATGCAGATGAGCCACTGACAAAAATCCACTGTGGTGACCTCTAATCGGGAGCAGCCAAAATAACAATAATAAGAAGTAGAAGAAGAAGAAGAAGAAGAAGAGGAATAGTACATTTTAATTATTATTACAGTTTAAATACTGGGTCATTTAAGGGATGGAGAATGCTTCCCATATATTATTTAAACATTATGTGTCCCCATTGGCTCATGCCGGAGAGATTTAAATATATATTTGGAGGAGGGCGATATGTATTGGCTCACAGTACAGTAACAGAGAGGGGTAGAGACATGGCACTGCCACCAATATGTAGCGGAGATAATGCAGATTCAGGGTCATTCAAATGGATATCATATCTGTGGTAAGAATTTACATAAGTTAGGTAGAAGGTAGGTAAGAAGTTACAGTGTATCCAGACAAAAAAATCAATCCAGATTCCAGGGTCAGTAAATAAGATGGTATTACTCAATTTGGCATGATTAAAGCAGCATCATCATGCCAACATCACCACAGTATAATATGTGCAATGATACAAAGATTAATGACAATGGTGTTGATGGAGGTGTATGCTCTCTGAGTGCTGAATAGTTATTCATGCTTTTGGATAAGTTTGTCTTCATTAAGTCTGATCATTGTTATTTTTGTTATTGAAAGACAGAATATTACAACTATCTATACAGTATATGTACAACTATTACTATTATCTTTTGAAGAAAGTACTGTATCATATGTAATGTTATGTCATTGAGCTTTTTCAGGATTCCAACATAGATGCATTGTTAAAAAGACATTTATAATCGATGCATGAAATCAAGTACAGTACATACCAAATGATTGTGGAAAACTATTTTCAACCTCATACAGCTAATAATTATCTCTGTGTTTTAGAAAAAGAGGTTGCGCTTCAACAATGGGATTCTTAGTGGAGTGCTGGACCCAAGTCCAGTGAGCTTATTCCAAAAAATTGAAAAGGTAGCACATCTCAAGTCTTCAAGGAGGACAAAATACTCATATTTCACTTGTTTATTTGGCTCACATCACAATGAACAAACGCTTACGCATTTCAGCACAAAGCCTTCATCAGAGCGTTTGCTCATAATATGTCACAATCGCAGTGCTAATCTGAACTGTGAAGCAGGCAGCAGCATGTAAGTGCAGTGTTTCACAATCATGGCAGGTTACAGTGAGCGTATTGGTACAGACCGTCCCACTTCCTGTCTGTAAAGAAAAATTCCCTCAGCGTCTGAATGTGTATAAAAAACACTGCAGATCAGCACAGGCAGACAGATCAACACTGACAAGACAACTGCTGGGATCTTAACCAAGCACAGCGAAACAACTTTTACTCTACTCATCGTCACAGGTAAATTAACTTTCCTTCTCATTTATTTTTATTTTTTCTGGAGTATATTTATATTGGATTTTTGCTCTGCATTGGAGCACTTTAAATAATTACATTCAGTATAGATGGAGATTTTAATTAAGGTTACAGGGCATTCTGTTCCTGTCAGACGGAAACGTCCTTAGCTGTCTAAACTGTGGCAGCTTTTCTCCATCATTGTTTATTTTTAATTTCATTAACTATTAATGTATAAAAGTTTTATAGTCCAGTGTTGAGTCAAATAATAGCAGCAGCTGAGATATACTGTGGCCACTGCAACACTGAGTAAACTGGTTCATAATTACATTTAAGGGGAATGCATGAAATAGAAAAATATGATAAAAGCTAGTTAGAAAGATAACACTTAACCTAAAAATCCAACTACTGCATATTTCCCTTAGTTGGATTTTTCAAATCTAGGGCCTAAATGATTTGTGACTTGGTGACACTAGAAAATGCTGTTTGTATCCCTGCAGATCTTTATCAATTCAGAAAAAATGGAATCCGAGATGAAGTGCAACGTGAGCGAGATGTGGAATCCCAAAATGCCCAAAGGACTGGATTTGGAGATTACCAATCATCCACTTACAATGAAGCGTGTGGTCAACCTCATCATCGCCATGGAGAGGTTGAACGGCAGCAGGTCGGAGTCACTGTTGAGCACGGAGTTCAGAGATGATAACCTGCTCAACATCATTTTGGAGAACTTAGTAGAAGGTAACTACACGGATGACACTTTTCAACACTATTGTATTATATTATATCTGTGTTACCCACATTACTTTTTGTTTTTACCATTACTATTGACTTTATCTTCTATAACTGATCTGTTTAACAGTATTTATAGTTTTTTTTAATGGGCCTAATGGCTTATACTAAAATAACCATAAGACTTTATATCTGCAATGGTGCAATAATGTTGTTGATAAGCAACACTAAATTACTCAGTTAGCAGCTCAGAATTTTGGTTTCCAAAGCTCACTTGTGCAGGAAAAGACAAATTCTATGGCTGTTTCCCCATGAGAAGAAAGAAAAAGCATAATTGCAACATATCTAATCAGGTGTGTCTCTTTTTTCAACAGAGCGGACTGTGTTCGAGTGCTTTTCAGCCCCAAACATTGAGTATAGCAGGACAAATGTGCACCTATGCAGCGTGACTGACACTGAGAAGAGGAGCTTAGTTCGGGACCCAAGTTGCATGGAGCTCTACGCAGTGATGCTGCAGGGAGGCACTAACAGTTGCAAAGGTGATTTTCTATTTTCTTCATCTGGCAAATGTTAACCTGATATTTTAGCTAAAGTTGGTCAAAGGTGCTGTTATTTGAGATTTTTTTCCACCTAAAATTTCCCCAGAATTTCCACTGCTACTATTTGCAGGATAGAAAATATCCAATAACATAATCAAGGCACTAAAATCTCAGTTTGAGCTTGGGCCGAGGTCACAAGCTAAAAGCCTGAGTACTACTAGGTTAAACTTTAACAAATGGCTATATTTTACAAAGTCATTATATGTAATGTAATATCTTCATAAATAAAGTAACTGGTAGCTATGGCTGTCTAATAAAGTAATAAGTACAATGTTTTCCTCTCAAATGTAGTTGGAATAACAGTATGAAGTTGCAGATTATGAAAATAGACACAGGTACCTCAAATTTGAACTTAGGTACAGCACCTGAGTAATTGTACTAAGTTACCTTCCATCACTGCTCCAGTGTAACTCCTGATTTGATGGGACTGAATAAAACATTTTACCTCAAATGTCAATAGCATAATAATTTCAAAATCACACCTGCTTGATCAGAGTTGCATAAATTCAGATGTCTTAAGTGAAAGGCACAGAAAAAAGCATTTGCCGACTGACACTATCTGGACGCTTTCATTAAACAAACCTACATCCTCTGTTCTCACCTCAGTTCACCTGAACATGTCGACCTATGTGCACACTGCACCCACTGCTGAGGCCAGAACTGTGGCTCTGGGCATCAAGGATACAAATCTCTACCTGTCTTGCCACATGGATGGTGACAAGCCAACTTTGCATCTGGAGGTAAAACTCATGACTCAGACCATGAATCTCACATTTAGATAACACACTTTGTAGTACAGTACTTTTTAAAGGTCCAGTATGTAGGATTTAACAGCATCTAGCAATGAGGTTGCAGTTTGTGAATAACTATGTTTGGTTTGTCCATTATGGGCTACAGTAGAAATATGGCAGTAAAACATGTTAGACTCCATGGAAGAGGATCTGCTTCCTCTGTAGATATTAAAGGGTTATAATAAATTAACAAAAACATAATTTTAAGTTCCTGACAGATGCACTTCAAGTTAAAGATTAATTTACTTTTGATATGAGCTCATACTTTTGTCAAGTCGAACATTCTTACATTTGTCTTTTCACACTTCAGGCAGTGGATGACAAAGAAAGATTGTCAACAATCTGCTCGGACAGCGACATGGTGCGATTTCTCTTCTACAAACAGGACAGAGGACTGAACTCCACCCTTGTCTCTGTCCCCTTCGATAACTGGTACATCAGCACAGCAGCGGATGACAACAAGCCAGTGGAAATGTGCCTGGAGGATGCCATGCGCCACCAAACCTTCATCATCCAGGCAGTGTCAAAGACACCGAAAATGGAATGTGGATTTGAGGGTGAAATTTGATTATCTCTTTTGGTAATGCACAGGCTGTAAAATATACAGCATGTCAGCTTTTGTTTTTTCAAAGAACTGAATCAGCAACAAAGATATGTATTTTTTTTAAATGCACTACCAATGTCTCCCAGAAACCTCGGAAAGTTTTTCAGAGTATCTATTTACTGTATGTACCAAGTACAGACCGTGAAATGCTTAGTGTATTGACATAGTCAAGTATCACCACAAGGTGACATCATTGTGCTGTTTGTGGACCTTGTGTATTTATTGTGCTAAATGACATGACACATTGTTAATGCTTTTGTCTATTATCTATTTATATTTATTCTCCATTTTAACATATATATTTATTGAAAATCTGCTGATTAACAATTATTTAAATGATATGCAATGGATATTTAATAAAGCCTTATAACTTACAGTATTTGGATTTTTGTTTTGTATGCTCACTTAGGATTTGGCCAATAACATAACTGAAACATGGATAAAAGAAAACTTCAAAGTAAAGTTAAATGTGACCCAATTCAAAAGATATTCATCTTAAAGAGATTTTTAACCAGTATCCTAATATTTTTAACTCGCCCAAGGTTTTCAGTAATTGATGAAACATGTGCAATGTAGTATTTATATTATGACAATTAATAAATACATACAAAAAAATGTTGTATTAGACTATTTTCATTTTATGTTACATTTCCACTCTACCACATTTCCAAGGAAAATACTGTTTCTAACTCAACCACATTTATTTTACAACTGTAGGCTACTTTTTTGGCAGAATGAGATTTTATATACAAAATGTCAGATCATCTTACCAGCTAATGTATTTGTAATAATAATCCAATAAAATACTGATAACATAACACTTTGAAATTGTCCATTCTGCTTTAGAACCTTTTTGCACATAAAACTTTGGAAGGAAGTAGGTAGATTTGAGTTTTCCTGTACAGTGGAATTAATACTTTTTCTTAAGTAAATTATCAAAATACGATTTTCCACTACTATAGAGGAAAAACAAGTTATATATGTATTCTTCACTAGATTACACAAGCCTTAGCCCGTGTACTTTTTGAACTTGTAACAGCCAGTAACAGCCAGTGTGTCGGTGTGGGCATAAATCTAGACCAGACTCTACCATCAGTATAGGATACAGGGCTTGAGCATGTATGTACTTTTTGTTTACATTCTCTGTTCAAATCAATGCAGGGTTTTCGCACATGCGCGTCATTTTGAAATTTCAAATAGTCCAATCAAAGAAGGGGGGCGTTACCTCCCGGTAATTTCAAAACCGGACGAACGACCTCAGTTATTATGAAGCTTTTAGAATGAATCGGTCATACAAATCAAGCAAGGCATCTTTTTTCTACTACTTTGGTCAAAGTCGAGACTAGAAACTGAAATAGAATTCTCATAAATATGGAAGAAGAAGAGACCGTATCGATACTTCCACGGAAAGGTTAGCGAACTTTTTAAATTGCATAAAAGCTAGCTAATGTGGTTAGCGTTAGCTAAATCATGCTAACATGTAGGTTGAGGTGTGCTGTTTATGTTAGCGTTAGCTAAATCATGCTAACGCTAACATAAACAGCACACCTCAACCTACATGTTAGTAGCTACCAGTGAGGAAACGTTTTTATGTATAGCTGGACAAATTTACCTTATGATATTAGTTTGGCAGCCATCACCTTCAGATAGACCATCACGAAGAGACATTAGTTCTGCTGAAATGCAGGTGTTAAACTTAGCGTTAACCCAAGTAAGCAGTATGGACTCCCTTCTTCTGATGCTGCTCTTGTATGACAATTCCAGATCGATAAATGATGTCATAACTTGGTCAATTCGCTTGCTTTGCCTCTCAGCTTTTTCATTCGTCTTACCATTGATGACACTAGCATAATGAATGCAATGCAAACCATAAATGATCCAGTGGGTGAGAGTTATTGTTTATAATGGAGGTTATTTTCCTGAGCATCCTGTTGTCTGCCACCTGTCCTGCTGTATACCAATGATGGAGCTCGCCTTTTTGTTGAGTTTACTGATTCTGGTCCTGTCCGCTGTGCGAGCTCCCTCCCCCCAGCACACCACACCAAAGAACAGAGCACTGGCCACCACAGTTTGATAAAAGGTGCACAGCAGAGGCCTGCTGATGTGAAATGAGCTCAGCCTTCTTAGGAAATACAGTCTGCTCTGCCCGTTTCCGTACAGCGCCGCCATGTGGCTCGACCACTCCAGGTTGTTATCCAGCTGTATTCCCAGGTATTTGTAGTTGCTGTTGGGGCGGCTGTGGCTCAGGGGGTAGAGCGGTCGTTCACAGAACAAAAGGTCGGTGGTTCGATCCTCAGCCCCTGCAAGTCCACAAGTTGAAGTATCCTTGAGCAAGATACTGAACCCCAATTTGCTCCCCGGGCGCCGCGTGTAGTGGCAGCCCACTGCTCCTCAGGGATGGGTCAAATGCAGAGAAAGAATTTCCCCATGTGGGACTAATAAAGGTATCATTAGACTAGTTCTACCTCTGTTCCCTGTATGGTGACTGGATCTGGTTTCAGACCCTTCCTCCTGAAGTCAATAACCATTTCCTTAGTCTTTGAAATGTTCAGCTTTAGATGGTTACCGATTCACCAGTCCACGAAATCCCCAACAATGCCCCTATACTCCCCCTCACATCCTCCCTTAATACAACTGACAACTGCTGAGTCATCAGAACATTTATGAAGGAAGCAGCTGTCAGAGTTGTACTGAAAGTCTGATGTATACAGTGTCAACAAGAAGGGGGACAGGACGGTTCCTTGTGGGGCCCCTGTGCTGCTCAAGACTGTATCAGAGACACAGTTTTTGAGGCATACATACTGTGGCCTGCAGGATAGATAGTCCGTTGTCCATGAAACAAGTGCTGACTCCACCTGCATCTTTCTCATCTTCTCACCAAGCACCCTTGGCTAGATTGTGTTGAAGGCACTTGAAAAAATCATAGAACATAATCCTGACAGTAGAATCCGAGGTGTCGAGATGTGCATTGACTCTCTGCAGCATGTAGATAAGAGCATCATCCACACCGATCTTAGGCTGGTATGCAAACTGCAGAGAATATGTGTGTGTCGCCACCTTGGGCCTAATGTAGGAGAGGACCAGTCTTTCAAGAGTCTTCATGATGTGTGAGGTGAGGGCTACTGGCCTATAGTCACAGGATTTGGATGGGTGTCTGTTTTAGGGGACAGGGACAATACAGGATGTTTTCCATAGGGTGGGGATCCTCTGTAGCTGTAAACTCATGTTAAAAGGTGCGTCAGAATTCCACACAGCTGGGAGGAACAGGACTTAAGCAGTCTGGAGCTAATTCCATCAGGCCCAGCCGCTTTTCCCTGCCTTAGTCTCCCCAATTCCCTCCTGACCTGAGAAGAGTGGAGTGTAAGAGGTACGGTTGAAGGTGAAGTGATAGAGGGAGCGGTGCAAGTCACAGACAGCAGGTGGGATGGGGTGGCGCCGTCGAATCTGTTGAAGAAAATATTCAAGTCATTCACCCGGCGTTGGTCACCATCCAGCAGAGATCCACCCTTCCGCCCCACTCCCCTTCATTCTGTTTTTCACAGTTTAGTATATAATTGACTTCAAAAGCATTTGTTTTTTTCTGTCTGTTTCACAAATAAAGGGAACTGAACTGTGGTGTTCGGCTGCACTGTTTGTTTCTGAAGTAAACCTAAAGAAATAATTTGATGCAATAAACTTCTGCAACTTTACTGACTATATGTATGCAGACATATTCGTTGATTACAGTTTACTGAGTCTTTTATATGGAATTTGTGGATGAGTATAAAGGCATTCATGGGACCTGTACTGAATTCTATTATTTCCTGTCACAGAGTTGCGTAAGCAGAAGCTGATGGAGTACCTGGTGGCAAAAAGAAAGCTGAAACAGCCCACCCCTAAGTAAGTAAAGAAATGTCTGCATATATACTCACATGTTTAAATGTTGTTTATTCTATCAAGGATAAATTAACTCAGTTTTTTTTACTTCACAGGCCATACCTCCTTGATGAATGTCAAGTTAAGAAGCCTGTGACATCTGCAGTAAAGGTGGGTGCAGGCAAAGGAGTGTAACAAAACCAGCATTACATTACATTATTAATGAATGACATTAGCTTTGTGGTACTGAGTGGGCCTGATTTAGGTTGAATCGGTCATATTTAATGATCAAAGAAAGCCGGCACATGGGATATGATGCAGAGGTCTGCAATCAGGGAAGTAATGATTACTAATTTTCCAATTCATGTTATTATTTCCACAGGTTGTTACTGAAAAAGAGAACAAGGCGCCAGCTGACAGATTCAGCTGTGGACTCACAAAGGTTCCAACTCTGGATGCTCAATCCACAATACACCCTGCCAGAAGAGTATGTGGTGTCAATAACAAAGTGAATGTTAAAGGCAGCATCCAAACTGAACGACAGAAAACCAATTGTCGATCTGAATCGAGTGGCCTAGCACGGCCAAAACATAATGAAAACCCTGTGCCCACAAAAAGGTACACCGTCGTGTCCTCCAAACCCAAGCTGAATACAGTCAGCCATCTCAAAAAGCAGTCAAACACAGGAATGAAATCTTCAGGCAGACCGTCTTCAAATGCAGCTCGCACAGCTGTGACTAAATCAAACCCCAAATTCAGCAGTAGCGCAAATGTTGCCTGGTCGTGTCCAATGAGGACAATCAGTGACAGGATAAGTCTTGGCCCTCTTGTCAAAACAAAAACAGGACTCACTCCTGCAGTCACCCAGCCAAGTCGTATTCAAAGTCAAACTCGAACACACACCTCTGCCACAGCAGCTGATACCACCACCGTCCCCACTGGTTCTGTCGCTAACAAGGTGCGATTCAGCACCTCATTGATCTCTGTTTCCAAGAGGTCTGCCATGACTCAGAGGAAAACATTATCTATCACTGCTCTAAATAAGCCTATCACTGAGGATACAGCTGTTCATTTGACTGCAAGAGCTGGAATTAACGTTCAGACCAAGTCTAATTCTAAACCCCTTCTGGGTAAACGTTCTCAGGTATCTTGTAAGGGCCAACTATCAAGTGGACTGAAAACAGCTTCCATCTCCAAGTGCACAGCAGCATCTAATAAACCAGAGGGAAGAGTAGGGATGTCAAAAACTAATGAATCAAATAGACTCCCAGCAGACAAGTCCACAAAGCGGAAATCTGAGCGCGAAGGGGAGAAAAATGGCCAACAGTGCAGGTTTGCCCCACGACCGTCCTCGGGGCCAGCGAGCAGGTGTAGTTCTAGAGCAGTCAATGGTGTAATGCGAGCAAATGTGGCTGAACCAGGAAGGAAAATCAGTGCGTGTAAAGAGACAGACAGCAGGAAAGGACACAGTTCAGCTAATGCCTCAGCACCAAAGACGGGTGCTTCAGTGATGTCACAGACAGGGCCACAACCTGCGAGGACCATCAGCCATACAGGCGTGAAGACGGCAAAGATCCCAGTCAGGACCATTCCCCAGACTGAAGGAAAGAAACTGACTGCTGCCCGGGAGGAAAGGATGTAAGTAGAACAGTACAATTACCAGTAAATGTGTAGCATGATATGGCAATATTGACAGATTAAATTGTCAGCATCCGCTGTTGTTGTGCGAGTGAAATACCACCCAATAACAAAGTGTTCAGGGACTTGTAAAATGTGAGATGTGCAGGATAATGTGACTGATCAGACCTCTCAGTAGGCACAGACTCTGTTTTCATGGTTCAAACCACTCTGGGTCTGTGTGAGTACACACAGGGACTGGTTTTACCTACAATTTCACTTAAGGGTGCTGTCAGTTTGTCATGGTTTTAAGAAAAAATTACGAAAAGGAAGTTCAGGATGTGTTTTCTTAACATATATTCAGACTGGCTGTCAAACATACACCAACTGGATGGCTTTACAAATTTTATGTAACAATGCTTTTTGTTCAGTGTCCCTGTGAGGCTGTTGGACAGGATTCTCATTATTAGTTGTCCCAATCATTTTGCTTGTGCCCCAACCTAATCTGCACTTGCGATAATTCACATTTACAGATAAACACACATTAGCCTGGTTTATGGATCCTGTGGACACAGATACACCCGCAATACAAAAGCTTGTCAGAGAGAAATTAACAGCATTATTCTAGCCAATCAGCAAAAAGAACTCCAACCTCTTCCTCTGCTTCTGTCGGTTACTCTCCCTCTTACACATCCTTGATAGTAATAAAACTACTGTACCTTCAAATAAGAGATAAAACGATTGACTTACTTTGGTAAACTTCACATTCTTTCCAATAGAATTACACATTTTTGCCTGCGGTTATTTATTGAGGCTATCTGAACCTTGTGCAGCAGACATTCCATTCCATTCCATATTTCTGGTTTGGTTATCTAGTCCAGTGTTGTTGCCATGGCAATGCGCATTCCTGGATTTGGGAAGGTGCAGTCTTTCTCCAGATTTGCTTACTCTGCCATAAAGGAGAGTTTCTTGTCCAGAGATGTTAGAGGCACCTCAGTTTGTCCTGGGACCCATGTCATTCCACTTCCACTCCCCTTGTTTCCTTTATGTGTGTGCTGTCCAATAAAATACCAAAAGAAAAAAGTCAAAATATGTTCATCTACACTACATTTATTATTTGTCCTCAAGGAAAAAACTACAGGAATGGCGGGAAGCCAAGGGCATTTCCTACAAGCGTCCTCCAATGCCGACAAAGCCTCAGGTCAGGCGCACTGTGGCCACGCACCAGCCTTTCTGGGCCACCATGAAGGAGGAAGATGAGGCCAATTCCCTCATCTGTGCCGTCGACAGGTCCCTGGCTGATTGCATCAAATTGCTTGGAGAGGTACCTCATTGAGTGTGGTTTTTTTTTTCTTTTGTTTTCCTGAACTTATAATCTTATTTAATGTCCCACTGCATTCATCATGCATCTCACTGGAAGTTAATGTGTCTGGGAGTTTCAGACGTAATCCGCCGCATGATAAGCACTTTGATTGGATCGTACTGATGTCATGTCTTTAAGTGTTTGAGTTTGTGTGCCTCACACCCACAGGGTTGCTCTCCAGACCAAGTGAAGGCGATTCTGTCTCGGCTGCCTGTGGTGTCTCAGAAGTTTGCCAAATACTGGATCTGTCAGGCCCGCCTGATGGAGCAAGAGGGTAACCTGGACGTTCTGCCCTTGTTTGAGGAGGCTGTTAGTCTTGTGTTGGAGGTAGGACACCCAGGATTTTCAAACGTCGTGCATGTTTTACTTCAGAGCTTTGTACAGTTTGTTAAATAATGCCCTGTAGAATGTTCTTGGACAGAAGTTAGATTTACATTCATTGTTGCTTACCAAAACACATTGTGTCTAACAATACGTTTTATACATGTCCTTCTTCATAAAACATTAACAGTAACAATTAAAAAACTTTTTAAATCCAGCCATTCATATGTACCTGCCAGCAATCTTGTCTATATTTGCTGGTGTGTTGCTGCATACCTTGGTGTGCCAACCCCCACCTGATGATCAGTGATACAGTACTGGCATGTCTGCCATTTGAAGTAAAAAAGACATTTCTGTAGAGAGAAACGCCAAAGATCTACTTGAGGTCATTTTAATAGAGTGACGCCAGTTTTTGTAAACTCTCAATTATCTGTCCGCCTCATTAGTCTAGTATCAATTAGTCTATTGCTCAATATGTCTGGTGTATTAGACCATGCTTGAAATTTAGTCAATCCCAAGAGTGTATTTTATTTCTTTTATTTCTAATGCAAATTTTATTAGAACTATGACAAAATCATATTTGCTCACTACATTTAGCCTTTCTTACACGTGTGCATAAACTACATATTGTGAACTTTTTTAAATCTAAAAATGTGAATCAATCAGCTGTCTTGAGAAACGGGTAAATCCGTTTTCAAAATTGGCTGAAAAGAAAAAATATTGCACATCCATCGCCAGCCATCCTCTTGTCAGTATTTGGTAATGATCGTATAAGATTGCAGTATCGTTTTAAAAGATCATTTTGTCCGTTTTTATCCATTACAAAAGTTTCTTATAGGCACTAAAGTATCATGTTTTTGAAATTAGATGTTTATGTCAGGTCAGTAGCTTATGCTTGTGCCAGAAATGCTGTATAAATTACTTTTCAGATGTGTACTATATATGTAGTCATAAATCTGAATTTGAAAACTATTGATATGTGTTTTGGTATGACACAACTCTCATTTCAGAGGAAATCTTATCTGATCTCTAGTAACATCATGATGTATTCCCCTGGCAGTCACTGTGTCTAACAATGAGAGAGTTGTGTGCATTGCAATTATAACTGTTCAAATGCATAGAGCATTCATCACCACGTTCATGTGTCTGTTGAACAAATGTAGTTTTCATACAGAATATTCTTAGTGATTTGTCCTTCGTGTTTCAGGTTTTAGATTATCCCTGACAGCTTGGCTTTCCCAACACAGTCATTATTAAATGCTCCAGTGTGTCAGATTTAGGGGCAGGAATTGAATATAATATCTATAATTGTGTTCAGTCAGGTATATACTCTTTGTGTTTTCTTTTTTACCTCAGGAGTTTTTAATATGTACAGTACATAAGTTGTGGGTCCCCTTTGATAAAGTCCACCATTTTTGCCGTGTTTCTACAGTAGCCAAGAAAGGACAAACCACTTGGCTCTGGGAAGGGCCCCACACATTTTTACCAGTCACTGTAGAGGAGAGTGAGATGAGTGGTATTCCATTGGTTTCAGTCTGCAACCTCACCGCTAGATATAACAAAATCCTACACACTGGAGCTTTAAGTTGTGTTGAAGTCTAAAATTAAAAACTCTATTTTTGGGGTCGTTGTTAAGTTTCTGCTCTTCTGCCTTATTCAAGCCAGTGGATGAGCTGCGGACTGTGGTGTTTGAGATTCTGAAGAAAAAGGACGAGATCCTAGGTTTGTCTATACAATTAAGATAGCATGAACTCACTGTATTACAGTGTTTACACTGAACAAGCATTCTGTGTCACACTGTGAAGTCTTTCTTTTTGCCTTATACTGCATGCGGCTGATTATCACGGTCTTGTAAACACCATGAATTGCTACATTTGAATTAATGCAGGATTTCAATTTATCAAATGGAGACAAACAAGACTCCAAATAAATGCTAATGTTGCTCTGTATCAGCTAGATGTGTAAATAAGACACTTTTTTGCTAACATCTTTGCCATAACCACTTTATGAGATGATAGTGTCAATGTGTTTACGGCTTGTTGGTATAAAAAAAAAAACGACAGTGAATAGTGATAATTCTTATAATAATATGGTTTGGAAATGTAACTCACAATTTCGTGTTTTTGTTAGCATCTGACAAAAATGAGAGCGAGGAGGACCAGGTTCCAGCAGGGGAAGGTACTCCTGAGAGTATGAACAACCCACTGAAGACTCCTAAACCTGTCAGAGCCCTCATCTGTGGGGAGAAAGGAGACTCATCTGTAGTCAAGTACAAGATCACAGCAACCCCTGGGTACGGTCGCCTCAGTATTACAATTTGCATCAGCTATTTATTAAATGTTTTTCTTTTCACCATTGACAGCTTCCTTTAAGGCATACTCCCACTCAACTAACAACAAGGCGTACAAAATGCATTCCACCCAAAATGTGGCATATCAATTAATAAATATCATTTTATTATTTGTTTAAGTTTTAATGCATAATTCAAACGAAAACATGCCTAACAAAAGGGAATTCTGTGGGTAGATTTGTTGTGGATTTCCACTACCTGGCAGCCATTTCCCTGCAGCTTCCCGTGACTATTTAAGATCTCCCTAATCCTGACGCGCTGTCATATGTTGGTGAGAAGGCCTAGGATGTAGACTGTACTTTTCTGGATCCAGTTCAGTTTCTTGCGTAGTCTCTGTGGCAGCAGTCTGCCATGTGCCAAAGGCAGAGTTGACATTAAGAGCATCATGACATAGGCTTCAGTTGAGTTTTCACTCTATTGAAAGTGTAAATTGTGACAGTGACGGTGGGCATATATCGATTTGTGTCAAGTTGAGGCTCTCAAAGTACTTTTTGTCACTTTTTGTCACGCAGTTTCGCACGGCATTGTTATGACTAACATCCACACTGAGGCAGTACTGTCCTGTAATGGAACTGAGCTGTGGGAAAGTACCTGATACCAAAGCTGAGTCAGTCAAGTCACGTAGAGCCAGTGCCATGAAGTGTTATTATGAAAATAAAGTTGAATGACGTTGGTCTACAGTCATGCATTTCATTGTCACTGTACTGTACTTAATTTGATCGATGTCACAATACGGTCACACGATTATGTCTTGAAAGCTTGGTGGAGTTGAAAATTCTTATTCATTTTTTGTCTTTCTTTTCTATCAGTGGTCCTCCAAGTCAACAGTGTGAACCGGCACGGGTCAATGGCCAGGAGGTTCGCTTCTTCACTCCAGTTAGACGTTCAGTGAGAGTCGAGAGAGCCTCACTCCGATACCCTGTATCTCTCCGGGACCATGACCTCTGTGTGGCCTCTTACAATGACCTGATGTCCATGGAGGATAAAGACAGAAGGGAAGAACAGAGGGGTGGGGAAACCAGCCCATCCTCTGACAACACACCAATGTACATGTATGTCTACAGGCAGAACGAAGCACTGAAAGACAAGGTGGTCATGCAGCTTGTCTGCGATGAAGCCATTTAGCTTTTTGTACTTTCTTCATCTCCCTCAATTTGTTACCAAGACTAAATTCAGATCTTCAGCATTTGCCACTGTTTCTTTGGCAGGGAGACGAAAGTAGAATGTATGTTCATATTTTGGTATTGTCATGTCTCCCTTGCCTTTTAAGAAAGGTGTGTTTTATCCAATGTGATGATAGAACTTTTGACCTGTTTTATAAAGTTGAGTATTTCTCCTAGTTGCCTGTGTATTACATATTAGATACATCCCATTGGTCCCATGTATTATTTTATTTCTTCAATTAATGTGGTGTACATAATAATGTAAAATAAATGACCGCTTTTAATCTTCATGCCATGTGGACTCCCCTACGCTGCAGTGATTGGCAAAAAAGTACACAGATACCTACAGTTCTTCCCCAGGCAGCTGTGCATATTTTTAGCTGTCAGTAACATATTGTCTGTGGAGTGTGTCGCATGAGCAAACTGGAAAAATACAGCTGTTGTAAGCTGAAACTGCTAATCTGCCACACCTTGTTACTTTTACAAAAACAATTTTGCCAAAACCTTTAAGTGACAAAATCAAAATGACTCTGACAATACAATGAATGGATGATTCAAACATGACCAAACCCCAAAGTGGGATCAAGCATAGCGACTTGACAATCATCAGTATAATATGACGACCTTATATTTCAAGTCATTTGTTGGAGACTATATTTATGGGGGTCCATGAATCTTGGTCATTTGAATTTCGTTTCAGAAATGGATATTGAAAAACGAGTGCATATTTGATTGTTCTTTTTAAAATACAAGGCATTTTTCCTTTTTCATAACCAAAAAGGGAGGAGTAAAATAAAAAAAAGTTTTTCATTTTCTGTTTTGAATAAGAAAAAAATAAAATCACTAGAAAACAGAAACAGAACGGTCAGTTTGTTTTCCTTTTCAGAGACCGGATGCGGTCATCTGGATACAGAACAAGAGCGCCAGATGTACATGTGGGACTGCTGGTGTGCCAGAGTTGCTTGATGAATGAAATGAATCATTTCTGCACAGTAGAATGTTCAGTGTTCTCATGATAGAATGCTCAGGTTCATCTGGTCTCGAAAAACAAAACAGACCTTTTTTCCTTTATGTTTTCTAGTGATTTTCTTTTTTTTCTTTTTCACTCCCTTTTGGCCAGGAAAAGGAAAACACCTTGTATTTCAATTTTGGTTTTTGTATTCTAAAACAAAAAAATCAAATAACCACTCGTTTTTCGATATCCGTTTCTGAAATGAGAATTGAATTACCAAAAGATACTCAGACCTAAGGGATTTCATTTCTCACTGTAACAAAATATTTTGTCACAATTTTTTAACATACATTGTTTTGGCTTTTGAACAGGGTTTCATTCCATCAATCATTTCTTTGTCCATCCTGGAGTCGTGATGCTGGCACTGACCCAACTGGGGCCCATGCGTCACTGACGCCGCAGATCTGTATCTTAAAAAGCTGTGACGGGTGTCCTGAATCTGTTGTGCTGTTATTTCACTGTGTGAAATAAAGTTTATTTAAAAAAAGAAAACGAGTCCTGCACGTACAAGAACAAAAGTATAAATCTCGTCTATTGCAGTCAGCGGAGCAAAGTGCGCCTCTGCACCCTGCAAGCAAAGGTTGGACTCTGCAGCCTAAAACGAAGTCATGACTGACGGTAAGGGGCTTTGGCGTTACCTCAAACATGCAATAATGCTTACTGCACAAATAAGTCTTACCGCATTTTGCTTTGTAATTACACTTGTCATTCAGTCTACCGGAGACGTTCAAGTAAGTAATCTACTTTTCATTTCGTTGATGCGAAACTACAAACCTGGGGAAGAAAGCTATCCTTTACATTATTTTTTGAAAAATAAAACGAAAATAAAATAAAGCAAAAGCTAGCAGGAATATGAACAAAAACCTCTCTTAAGTAAAAAATAAGCTACAGATGATCAACAAAATACAATTAATCAAATAATCATTAATTTATACAACACTTTGTATAAATTTGAGGTAGGGGAGACCGGGTATAGTTGAAACATTGGGAGAGTTGTAACACCACCATTTCGAGCAATCAGGGATGAGATAGGAGTCACATGATCATTTCAGTGTTTACCCACCTCCACCCTGATCCCACATGGTGGTTGTCAAGGTGGGAAACAGGTGTATGCAGATTTTACAGAGAAAAAACTGATTTTGAGGTAAGAAAGTAAATTATTTGACCAACACTATATTTTGTTTAGTACTTATATTATTGCAGATAAAACCGCATGACTTATATTAGATTACATTGTAGTTTCTCAGGTAAAAGGTGATGCATTTTCTTCTGCTAATTTCAAACCACTGAGCAAATACAGCTAGCTAAACAATGGCTGACAGGGGTGGGGTGGGTTGTAACGCATCTCTTAAAAGTGTTACAACCATCCCCTTACATACCACCAGTAACATTTTATTGATTTGAATAATTTTACAGAATGCCTAGGCAGTGGAAACGAAAGACTGACAGAGGTGTGCCTGCCAGTGTTTTAAAAGAAGCATCTGATGAAGTCACAAAGAAGGGCAAGTCAGTCAGATCAGTTGCAAAGGCACAAGGGATCTCCCATGTAACTCTGAGCAGATACTGCAAATCACTGAAGAAGCTGAGAGACCAGGGTTCCAATGATCTTCCCAGTGTAGGTTACAGGAGCAGCAACAAAGTTTTCTCTGAGGTCCAGGAGAAAGTGTTGGCCGACTATTTGACTCAGGCAGCAGACCTGTATTATGGACTGACTCCACGTGAGGTAAGCATATGATAGGTTAGCCACTGGAGACCAGAGTAGAACTGAATACTAGCATAGGTGCCAGACAAATTGGAAGACTTTTTTTGTCTATGTACTTAGGTTTTCTATTACACTTTCTTTTAGGTGAGAAAGTTTGCATATCAACTGGCAGTAGCATATAACATCAAACACCCACAAACATGGGATGAAAAGCAGATGGCAGGGCCTGACTGGTTCACATCCTTTATGAAGCGGAACCCCAGCCTGTCAATCCGAAGTCCAGAGGCAACCAGCCTTGCACGGGCCACAAGTTTCAACCACACAAATGTGGAACGTTTCTTCAACAGCCTTGGACGGGTCATTGAGAGATACAACTTCGATGGGAGTGACATGTGGAATGTAGACGAAACTGGTGTAACAACAGTCCAGTCTCCAGACCGTGTTGTTGCACGTCGTGGAGTCAAGCAAGTGGGTGCGATGACATCAGGTGAGAGAGGTGTGCTCGTGTCAGTAGCATGCGCTGTGCAAGCGTTGGGAAATGCAATTCCCCCCTTCTTTGTATTCCCCCGTAAACGTTATAAAGAATACTTTATTCAGAGTGGGCCAAGAGGGAGTGCTGGAAGCGGTAATGCCTCAGGATGGATGCAAGAGGAGGACTTTCTCTTATTCCTTGATCACTTTGCAAAACACACAAAGGTCAGCCCAGAGAAGAAGGTTTTGCTTTTTCTGGATAATCACTGTTCACATATAAGTGTGAAAGCTATCGACTTCTGCAAAGAAAAGGGGATTGTGCTACTTACCTTCCCGCCCCACTGCAGCCATAAACTTCAGCCATTGGATCGCAGTGTCTACGGCCCATTTAAGAAAATGGTGAACACTGCAAGTGATGCCTGGATGAAGATGAATCCTGCCAAGACGATGACGATATATGATATTCCAAGTATTGTGAAGACCGCTCTGCCTGCTGCTGCAACACCCAAAAACATTCAAGCCGGTTTCCAGTCCACAGGTATTTGGCCCTTCAATCCTGACATTTTTGATGAGTGTGACTATGCACCCTCACAAGTCACTGACCGTCCAGACCCAGGTACATCATTGGCATCTGAAGTTTACCAGCCGCACTCTCCACCAACTCAACTGGAGACTGCCTCCTCTCCTCCAACCCACCTGGTTACTTCTGGCTCCTCTGCAATTCATGATGTCACCATGCCCTGTGATTCAGATGAGCCAGGCACCTTGGGGTTGTGTCCAGGTCAGGCCTTCAGTCCTTCAGTTATACGGCCGTTTCCAAAAGCCGGGCCAAGGAAAACAACTGGCAGGAACAGGAAGAAGAGGCAGTCGGAAATACTCACCGATACACCAGTGAAGCAAGCATTGATGGAAGAACAACAGAGAAGAGGAAGCAAAAATGTAAGAAAGAGTATCTTAGGAAAGAATAAAGGCAAACAAAAGAAAAAGGAGAGAAAGCCCACCAAGAAAACGTTGAAAGCCAATGCTGAGGATTCTGTGACCTCAGAAGATGAAAACTTTTGTCTTGTCTGTATGGAACCATTTGGCAACTCAAAGCCAAAGGAAGTGTGGGTAAAATGTGTCCAATGCAGTCTCTGGGCTCACCAAGCCTGCACTGCAGGGTTACCAACATTCATTTGTCACCATTGTGACTCTGATTAAGAATATATATACAAAGACGCACACACACACAAACACACACACTGACATTGTTTTTTGTGAGACCTGCATGTTCTTTACACAGGTACATTGTAGTAGTGTTCATTAATCATACAAACCGTTAAAGTGTTCTTGTAAACTAAATTACACACACACACACACAACTCCAGAGTTAACCAGAAAGTGGATTTGAGTTATGGTCAGTCACAGAGAGTGATACATTGTTCTGGATTGTTCTTTTTTTTTCAATAAACCTGTTTTTGAAGTACATCACATGGTGTGGTGTCTGTTTATGCTTCTTTTGTCTAATTGTTACAACTTACCCCAGCATGTGTTACAACCTACCCTGATAGTGGGGTAGGCTGTAACAAGGGAACACCATGTATTTGACATCAACTCATGAGGTATGTGATATTCTTGAAGAGGTTTGAATTGCTTCCTTTTGTAGTAAACAATCGTGGGTATGTTGTATAAAAGTTTGACAACTCCAGCAAAAAAATTCAGTGAGTTACAGTTGCTGAAGCAAAAAGTGTGTCAACCATACCCGGTCTCCCCTACTTGTTCTTGAGTATTTCAGAGTTCTCCATTACTACACATTATAAAGTTACTCTGATAATACAAGCTACTTAAAACTTAAATTAAGATTTTATATACAAAACAAATGAAATTCTTTAAAATATGATGCACAAACTATGCCACAGCAAGCCTATAAAATCAGAGCTTAAACTGTTAATAAACTGTCAATTATTTATTCTAATTTAGGGTAAAAGCATTTGCTGTCTGGACCTTTACTTGAAAAAAAGCAA
The DNA here is from genome assembly GCA_037577475.1 of Chaunax sp. Z400. Lineage (NCBI taxonomy): Eukaryota > Metazoa > Chordata > Actinopteri > Lophiiformes > Chaunacidae > Chaunax > Chaunax sp. Z400. The sequence continues at coordinate 19,761,732 of CM075187.1, read as the reverse complement.
GATCTTTGAAACCATCAGTTTAAGTGCTGGTGTTAAGGCTCAAGGATCGTGAACTCAGGTGCAGACACAGACAGAGGCAGTGACCGGTTTTTAAGGAGGTTTATCGTGAGCAAGCTGAGGGAGGGGGGGGAACTGAGCTGTAAATGACAACTGAGACTACAAATGAGGCAAAATTCCATGTTTTCTTAGAAAACTGTAGTTTTTTAAGTTTCTTCCGTACTCCATATTGTGGTTTGGGCTCATTACATTTTTTTCTTATCCCTCCTGTCAGGACTCACCACAGGAGACAAGACGGGCCCATTTGTTATGAAGAGTAAAGACGGGGAGTTTCTGGAAGTCCAGAGAGTCTCTGGTCAGCTGAAGCTGTGTGTTGTTGAGCACCAAAATGAAAACATCACTGGTAAAAACCATTTCCTAATAATCACAAATATTTCAAAATAACAGATCAGTTGTTTTGCAAAAGTGCAAATTTGATGCCCCATTGCTGGAGGGGCTGCTCCACCAATGAGAGCCTGGCCGAGTCCAGCTCCACCTCTGCGTCTGCGATTGGCTACGTCTGCTTTTAATCTGATGTTGAATTTTTTTTAGATTATTATGTCAGATTTACTGACTCAGACACACAGTAAAAGTGTTGTCTTGCTTCTTTCCTTAGCTCCTGTGGTGAAAATATGTAGACGTTCACTAAACGACACAAAACAGGTGGCTTTACAGTTCCTGCATGAAAGTGCCTCCTACTCCTTAAAGGTGGATAAAAAAAGTCTCGTGGTAAGTAAGCGTCCAAGTCACTTACTGTATACTTGATTCTTGTGCAATTATATACCCTCATCTTTACCTCCTTTAAGGAGGTTGTGTTTTATTTGGCTTTGATTGTATTTTTGTCTATTGTCAGTTTGCAGGACTGCACAATACTCCACCTAGTTCAACAAAATTTGGCAGAAAAGTGACTGTGAAAAGTTTGAAATACACTGATCTTACCAGTAGAAGAGCAGAAAGCAGGAGAATAAGAATAATCCAATCATGAGCTTAAAAATTATGAATGTGCTGTCATGTTTAGACCTAAAATCAATATATATATATATATTTTTGTGGATTGTGGATCAATGATTAACTCAACAATTATGGTCCCTGTTTTGTTCACAAATTCAATGATTTGCTACAGCTCTGATTCTTGCCTTTGACTGGTTTCTTCTTCATAACATCCGCGGCTGAGACTCGTGGGTATTGTAGTATTTAAATGTGTTTTGTGTGTTCGCAGTTGGAGAGTGCTGTTGATGGCAACCCCTCAGATAATATACCTAATAGTTGCTGGTTTGAGAAGGAAGACAATGGAAGCGGTGAACATTACTGCCTGCGATCTGTGGTTGAACCCAGTTACAGCCTCTATGTAAGGGATAAAGAAAGGTATCGCATTTTCTCCCTGAGCGACGACGACAGCAAATCTGTTCTGGTCACGGATAAAAACAAACAGTAGAGGTAAGTTGTCATCATTCTTTCGTTATAAATTTTTTTTTTTGGTTTTATAATGCATCTCCTTTAATCTGTTCTGAAAAGGTTGTCTTTTGTTATGTTGTAGCTGTGATAGATCGCCACAATATGAAATAAGATTTAAACCAAACTGTTTCATCGACACCATACATGGCTGGTCCAATAATAAACACAGATGACAAGCAGATATAATGTTTACCATAATAAGTATCTATGTATAGTATGTTAGAATACTAAAGTATGCTAAATAGCACAGAACATAATATTGATACATTGATAAATAAGGGCCCTGGTGTTTGGTCATTTTTATTTACTCTGGCCTTTAGAGCATATCACTTTCTTTTGATTCTCCTCCCTTTGGCCTGTAGCAGTCTATAAAAACATCCGCCTGAATTATTCTGAACACATTATTCTTTGATTCTCTTTACATTTTAGCAACATGTCCTCCTTGTTTGAATGCTTGATGCCAGATCCTGACTTGTTTCTGACCGTGGTGGCCATGTGTGGTTGCATCACATATAAATCCTCTTTATGCATGAAATATGAACTCTCATTCGCTCTGGTCTAGCCTCTCCTCTCTCCTCCTGGGCCCCATTCTGTTCCATTCTCATCCGTCCAATCCCTACCTGAATTTGTTGTTCACCATCATGCCAGTATTTATTCAGAAACCTTCTTCTATGTGTTGTTTGCTCCGTAGGCATCCATCACCTGCTCAGCTTCACCTTCTAATGCATCACTCAAGATTTCCCTGCTTTCTCTGTCCTCCACCACAACTGATTCCAGCTCTGGACTAAGCAGACAGTGGAGTTCTTCACATAATTTGTCATTCTTAGTTGGCTAAGTGTCTTCTTACTAACTGTAACTCTATACAGTATATTCTTCTTGGGTCTCAGAGGAAATACTGTTTTCAAAGGCTGACTAGTGCCACACATGAGGAGTATGTTGATCAACATGTATGAATTACTAGAGTTTCCCTTTGGATGTAAGATGTTTCTCAAATGTTTTTGATGTGTTGCTGTTGGGCGGGGGAAAGGGTATTTTCTTATTTCATATGAAAATATATATGATTACTGTGTGTCTGTGAAGCAGATTGGCGTTTTTTTCACCAGCACTTCAGACCTACTGAAACAAGCTGTTTTGGGTTCTTTGGTGCAACAATATTCATGATCATCTACACTAATGGGCTTTCAGTAATGCTGACCCAACTTGATCAAAACCTATCAATTTACATTTCTCACTCAAACCTCGACTTAGTAGTTCAATCGTGAGAGACAAGAGAATGAAGTAAACAATTGTTTATTACCGCAGATGATATGTGATAATTTCTCTGTCAGAAGGTCTTTGGTGCCTATAGACTCTTCAGGGAAATTGTGATTGAAAGGCATCTGCCCTGAGCAGCAGATACTGTACTGTAACTCCCACCATAGAAGTCCAGGCACTGGTGGAGGTGGTGGCTGATGACTCTGCTCAGGCTGTTGAAATGATGAACGCTTTACGATGCAAAGTCCCGGCTGAATCATACTTTAAAATACAGCAGCAAGATGGCTAACAATGAAGGTGTGTCACTGTGCTATTGAATAGGTGTGAGCAGCTGATGAGAACAGCTGATATCTCAATTGACAGCCCCAGATCATGACAGCAAGAAATTAAAACTAAGGAGAGGTGTGAATGTGTCGTTTTTATTCTAACATTGTAACTATAAATGTAAGGTTGCTTTGTAATAAACACTTGTACGTCCTGAATTGTGTCCTGGTGTGTTTGTATATTTGGTTGGTGAGTGAGGTTAGATTAAAGTTTGAGACACTCTCACTCTCCTCTCATACACTATTATAATGTTTTGCTGTAGGTATAAGTGGACAGCTTCCAAGATGAGGCTAAATGTTTTGTAATATGACTTTAAGATCTAGATAAGGACCAACATCGTTAAAGAGTGACAAAATGAAACTGTCATTTTTATTTGGATATAAAACGTGCATTATTGTGAACATGGTCAACTATAACTGTGTCCTACATTAATTCTATATGTACTACATGCTAACCATCAACGTATATTGTTTTAGCAGTTAGTATACAAGATTATCACAATGATTAACTGTTTCATACACACGTGATGCTGGATGTTAATCAAACTACAACTTTGGAGTGGTACTGCCAGATAATCCAATGCAGCTGTGAGCTGCTCCTTCATTTTCATTTGTGCATTGCATTCTGGGAGAATAGTGAACATCAACCAGACTCTCAAAAATCAACCAGATTTAGAATGCATACTGTACGCTTTGTGTATTGTCTGTTGTAAACACAAGACAGGCGGTGCCACTAGTGTTCTGACACGTCCAGAAAGTAATAAAAATATCTGGATGCATTCCTCCAGCCTTATTCCTCCTCCGGAAAAGAGGATGTCAGACGCTGCCAACAGATAAGATGAGCACTTGCTTTCAATCATATAAGAATGTCACCAAGTATACATTTATACTGTAGAATATTTATACTGTATTGTGTTTTTATTTCTGTGACAGTATTAACCCTCATTGTAATTCTGCTAAAATAGTTTGTTGTCCAGCATACACACACACAGTACATACTGCAGCCCTTTGCATTATATAATAATATAATTTATTTTATTATTACCTTGATAACTAGTGACATTATTGACTCTTTGGTTAAGTTTTAATGCCTAATTCAAACGAAAACATGCCTAACGAAAGGGAATTCTGTGGGTAGATTTGTTGTGGATTTCCCCTACCTGGCAGCCATTTCCCTGCAGCTTCCCGTGACTATTAAAGATCTCCCTAATCCTGACGCTCTGTGATATGTTGGTGAGAAGGCCTAGGATGTAGACTGTACTTTTCTGGATCCAGTTCAGTTTCTTGCGTAGTCTCTGTGGCAGCAGTCTGCCATGTGCCAAAGGCAGAGTTGACATTAAGAGCATCATGACATAGGCTTCAGTTGAGTTTTCACTCTATTGAAAGTGTAAATTGTGACAGTGATGGTGGGCATATATTGATTTGTGTCAAGTTGAGGCTCTCAAAGTACTTTTTGTCACATTTCAACTGCGTGGTACCACCTCTACTCTGTTTGACTCTACTCGCCTTTTTTGGTTCCAGAAAAGCTGAGCAGGTACTAAAAGGTGACGTGAAAACACTGCAGAGCACCAATTGGACAGAGAGAATCGTCTTTGCCTCATCGGTGCGTGACATGCATGGAATATCTTGCATAGCACAAACCCATGTCCGCCGTTTTTAAACAGCCAGGCTACTTTGGTGGCCGTCGGTTGTTATTGTGGTCGCTATATCGAGGAGGTACAGAGGTCGCTGTCTTTGATAGCTAATGAGAGGATAAATGAGAAATGTGTGTCGCCTTGAAGAAGATGCCACGCAGTTTCGCACGGCATTGTTATGACTAACATCCACACTGAGGCAGTACTGTCCTGTAATGGAACTGAGCTGTGGGAAAGTACCTGATACCAAAGCTGAGTCAGTCAAGTCACGTAGAGCCAGTGCCATGAAGTGTTATTATGAAAATAAAGTTGAATGACGTTGGTCTACAGTCATGCATTTCATTGTCACTGTACTGTACTTAATTTGATCGATGTCACAATACGGTCACACAATTATGTCTTGAAAGCTTGGTGGAGTTGAAAATTCTTATTCATTTTTTGTCTTTCTTTTCTATCAGTGGTCCTCCAAGTCAACAGTGTGAACCGGCACGGGTCAATGGCCAGGAGGTTCGCTTCTTCACTCCAGTTAGACGTTCAGTGAGAGTCGAGAGAACCTCACTCCGATACCCTGTATCTCTCCGGGACCATGACCTCTGTGTGGCCTCTTACAATGACCTGATGTCCATGGAGGATAAAGACAGAAGGGAAGAACAGAGGGGTGGGGAAACCAGCCCATCCTCTGACAACACACCAATGTACATGTATGTCTACAGGCAGAACGAAGCACTGAAAGACAAGGTGGTCATGCAGCTTGTCTGCGATGAAGCCATTTAGCTTTTTGTACTTTCTTCATCTCCCTCAATTTGTTACCAAGACTAAATTCAGATCTTCAGCATTTGCCACTGTTTCTTTGGCAGGGAGACGAAAGTAGAATGAATGTTCATATTTTGGTATTGTCATGTCTCCCTTGCCTTTTAAGAAAGGTGTGTTTTATCCAATGTGATGATAGAACTTTTGACCTGTTTTATAAAGTTGAGTATTTCTCCTAGTTGCCTGTGTATTACATATTAGATACATCCCATTGGTCCCATGTATTATTTTATTTCTTCAATTAATGTGGTGTACATAATAATGTAAAATAAATGACCGCTTTTAATCTTCATGCCATGTGGACTCCCCTACGCTGCAGTGATTGGCAAAAAAGTACACAGATACCTACAGTTCTTCCCCAGGCAGCTGTGCATATTTTTAGCTGTCAGTAACATATTGTCTGTGGAGTGTGTCGCATGAGCAAACTGGAAAAATACAGCTGTTGTAAGCTGAAACTGCTAATCTGCCACACCTTGTTACTTTTACAAAAACAATTTTGCCAAAACCTTTAAGTGACAAAATCAAAATGACTCTGACAATACAATGAATGGATGATTCAAACATGACCAAACCCCAAAGTGGGATCAAGCATAGCGACTTGACAATCATCAGTATAATATGACGACCTTATATTTCAAGTCATTTGTTGGAGACTATATTTATGGGGGTCCATGAATCTTGGTCATTTGAATTTCGTTTCAGAAATGGATATTGAAAAACGAGTGCATATTTGATTGTTCTTTTTAAAATACAAGGCATTTTTCCTTTTTCATAACCAAAAAGGGAGGAGTAAAATAAAAAAAAAGTTTTTCATTTTCTGTTTTGAATAAGAAAAAAATAAAATCACTAGAAAACAGAAACAGAACGGTCAGTTTGTTTTCCTTTTCAGAGACCGGATGCGGTCATCTGGATACAGAACAAGAGCGCCAGATGTACATGTGGGACTGCTGGTGTGCCAGAGTTGCTTGATGAATGAAATGAATCATTTCTGCACAGTAGAATGTTCAGTGTTCTCATGATAGAATGCTCAGGTTCATCCGGTCTCGAAAAACAAAACAGACCTTTTTTCCTTTATGTTTTCTAGTGATTTTCTTTTTTTTCTTTTTCACTCCCTTTTGGCCAGGAAAAGGAAAACACCTTGTATTTCAATTTTGGTTTTTGTATTCTAAAACAAAAAAATCAAATAACCACTCGTTTTTCGATATCCGTTACTGAAATGAGAATTGAATTACCAAAAGATACTCAGATTTCATTTCTCACTGTAACAAAATATTTTGTCACAATTTTTTAACAGACATTTAACAGACATTGTTTTGGCTTTTGAACAGGCTTTCATTCCATCAATCATTTTTTTGTCCATCCTGGAGTCGTGATGCTGGCACTGACCCAACTGTGGGGCCCATTCGTCACTGACGCCGCAGATCTGTATCTTCAAAAGCTCTTAGACATCGATTGCAGTTTCTGTGACGGGTGTCCTGAAAATGTGCTGTTATTTCACTGTGTGAAATAAAGTTTATTTAAAAAAAGAAAACGAGTCCTGCACGTACAAAAAAAAAAGTATAAATCTCGTCTATTGCAGTCAGCGGAGCAAAGTGCGCCTCTGCACCCTGCAAGCAAAGGTTGGACTCTGCAGCCTAAAACGAAGTCATGACTGACGGTAAGGGGCTTTGGCGTTACCTCAAACATGCAATAATGCTTACTGCACAAATAAGTCTTACCACATTTTGCTTTGTAATTACACTTGTCATTCAGTCTACCGGAGACGTTCAAGTAAGTAATCTACTTTTCATTTCGTTGATGCGAAACTACAAACCTGGGGAAGAAAGCTATCCTTTACATTATTTTTTGAAAAATAAAACGAAAATAAAATAAAACAAAAGCTACCAGGAATATGAACAAAAACCTCTCTTAAGTAAAAAATAAGCTACAGATGATCAACAAAATACAATTAATCAAATAATCATTAATTTATACAACACTTTGTATAAATTTGAGGTACTTGTTCTTGAGTATTTCAGAGTTCTCCATTACTACACATTATAAAGTTACTCTGATAATACAAGCTACTTAAAACTTAAATTAAGATTTTATATACAAAACAAATGAAATTCTTTAAAATATGATGCACAAACTACGCCACAGCAAGCCTATAAAATCAGAGCTTAAACTGTTAATAAACTGTCAATTATGTATTCTAATTTAGGGTAAAAGCATTTGCTGTCTGGACCTTTACTTGAAAAAAAGCAAGATCTTTGAAACCATCAGTTTAAGTGCTGGTGTTAAGGCTCAAGGATCGTGAACTCAGGTGCAGACACAGACAGAGGCAGTGACCGGTTTTTAAGGAGGTTTATCGTGAGCAAGCTGAGGGAGGGGGGGGGAACTGAGCTGTAAATGACAACTGAGACTACAAATGAGGCAAAATTCCATGTTTTCTTAGAAAACTGCAGTTTTTTAAGTTTCTTCCGTACTCCATATTGTGGTTTGGGCTCATTACATTTTTTTCTTATCCCTCCTGTCAGGACTTACCACAGGAGACAAGACGGGCCCATTTGTTATGAAGAGTAAAGACGGGGAGTTTCTGGAAATCCAGAGAGTCTCTGGTCAGCTGAAGCTGTGTGTTGTTGAGCACCAAAATGAAAACATCACTGGTAAAAACCATTTCCTAATAATCACAAATATTTCAAAATAACAGATCAGTTGTTTTGCAAAAGTGCAAATTTGATGCCCCATTGCTGGAGGGGCTGCTCCACCAATGAGAGCCTGGCCGAGTCCAGCTCCACCTCTGCGTCTGCGATTGGCTACGTCTGCTTTTAATCTGATGTTGAATTTTTTTTAGATTATTATGTCAGATTTACTGACTCAGACACACAGTAAAAGTGTCGTCTTGCTTCTTTCCTTAGCTCCTGTGGTGAAAATATGTAGACGTTCACTAAACGACACAAAACAGGTGGCTTTACAGTTCCCGCATGAAAGTGCCTCCTACTCCTTAAAGGTGGATAAAAAAAGTCTCGTGGTAAGTAAGCGTCCAAGTCACTTACTGTATACTTGATTCTTGTGCAATTATATACCCTCATCTTTACCTCCTTTAAGGAGGTTGTGTTTTATTTGGCTTTGATTGTATTTTTGTCTATTGTCAGTTTGCAGGACTGCACAATACTCCACCTAGTTCAACAAAATTTGGCAGAAAAGTGACTGTGAAAAGTTTGAAATACACTGATCTTACCAGTAGAAGAGCAGAAAGCAGGAGAATAAGAATAATCCAATCATGAGCTTAAAAATTATGAATGTGCTGTCATGTTTAGAGCTAAAATCAATATATATATATATATATATATATATATATATATATATATATATATATATATATATATATATTTTGTGGATTGTGGATCAATGATTAACTCAACAATTATGGTCCCTGTTTTGTTCACAAATTCAATGATTTGCTACAGCTCTGATTCTTGCCTTTGACTGGTTTCTTCTTCATAACATCCGCGGCTGAGACTCGTGGGTATTGTAGTATTTAAATGTGTTTTGTGTGTTCGCAGTTGGAGAGTGCTGTTGATGGCAACCCCTCAGATAATATACCTAATAGTTGCTGGTTTGAGAAGGAAGACAATGGAAGCGGTGAACATTACTGCCTGCGATCTGTGGTTGAACCCAGTTACAGCCTCTATGTAAGGGATAAAGAAAGGTATCGCATTTTCTCCCTGAGCGACGACGACAGCAAATCTGTTCTGGTCACGGATAAAAACAAACAGTAGAGGTAAGTTGTCATCATTCTTTCGTTATAAATTTTTTTTTTTGGTTTTATAATGCATCTCCTTTAATCTGTTCTGAAAAGGTTGTCTTTTGTTATGTTGTAGCTGTGATAGATCGCCACAATATGAAATAAGATTTAAACCAAACTGTTTCATCGACACCATACATGGCTGGTCCAATAATAAACACCGATGACAAGCAGATATAATGTTTACCATAATAAGTATCTATGTTTAGTATGTTAGAATACTAAAGTATGCTAAATAGCACAGAACATAATATTGATACATTGATAAATAAGGGCCCTGGTGTTTGGTCATTTTTATTTACTCTGGCCTTTAGAGCATATCACTTTCTTTTGATTCTCCTCCCTTTGGCCTGTAGCAGTCTATAAAAACATCCGCCTGAATTATTCTGAACACATTATTCTTTGATTCTCTTTACATTTTAGCAACATGTCCTCCTTGTTTGAATGCTTGATGCCAGATCCTGACTTGTTTCTGACCGTGGTGGCCATGTGTGGTTGCATCACATATAAATCCTCTTTATGCATGAAATATGAACTCTCATTCGCTCTGGTCTAGCCTCTCCTCTCTCCTCCTGGGCCCCATTCTGTTCCATTCTCATCCGTCCAATCCCTACCTGAATTTGTTGTTCACCATCATGCCAGTATTTATTCAGAAACCTTCTTCTATGTGTTGTTTGCTCCGTAGGCATCCATCACCTGCTCAGCTTCACCTTCTAATGCATCACTCAAGATTTCCCTGCTTTCTCTGTCCTCCACCACAACTGATTCCAGCTCTGGACTAAGCAGACAGTGGAGTTCTTCACATAATTTGTCATTCTTAGTTGGCTAAGTGTCTTCTTACTAACTGTAACTCTATACAGTATATTCTTCTTGGGTCTCAGAGGAAATACTGTTTTCAAAGGCTGACTAGTGCCACACATGAGGAGTATGTTGATCAACATGTATGAATTACTAGAGTTTCCCTTTGGATGTAAAATGTTTCTCAAATGTTTTTGATGTGTTGCTGTTGGGCGGGGGGAAAGGGTATTTTCTTATTTCATATGAAAATATATATGATTACTGTGTGTCTGTGAAGCAGATTGGCGTTTTTTTCACCAGCACTTCAGATCTACTGAAACAAGCTGTTTTGGGTTCTTTGGTGCAACAATATTCATGATCATCTACACTAATGGGCTTTCAGTAATGCTGACCCAACTTGATCAAAACCTATCAATTTACATTTCTCACTCAAACCTCGACTTAGTAGTTCAATCGTGAGAGACAAGAGAATGAAGTAAACAATTGTTTATTACAGCAGATGATATGTGATAATTTCTCTGTCAGAAGGTCTTTGGTGCCTATAGACTCTTCAGGGAAATTGTGATTGAAAGGCATCTGCCCTGAGCAGCAGATACTGTACTGTAACTCCCGCCATAGAAGTCCAGGCACTGGTGGAGGTGGTGGCTGATGACTCTGCTCAGGCTGTTGAAATGATGAACGCTTTACGATGCAAAGTCCCGGCTGAATCATACTTTAAAATACAGCAGCAAGATGGCTAACAATGAAGGTGTGTCACTGTGCTATTGAATAGGTGTGAGCAGCTGATGAGAACAGCTGATATCTCAATTGACAGCCCCAGATCATGACAGCAAGAAATTAAAACTAAGGAGAGGTGTGAATGTGTCGTTTTTATTCGTGTAGTGGCAGCCCACTGCTCCTCAGGGATGGGTCAAATGCAGAGAAAGAATTTCCCCATGTGGGACTAATAAAGGCATCATTATTATTATAAATGTAAGGTTGTTTTGTAATAAACACTTGTACGTCCTGAATTGTGTCCTGGTGTGTTTGTATATTTGGTTGGTGAGTGAGGTTAGATTAAAGTTTGAGACACTCTCACTCTCCTCTCATACACTATTATAATGTTTTGCTGTAGGTATAAGTGGACAGCTTCCAAGATGAGGCTAAATGTTTTGTAATATGACTTTAAGATCTAGATAAGGACCAACATCGTTAAAGAGTGACAAAATGAAACTGTCATTTTTATTTGGATATAAAACGTGCATTATTGTGAACATGGTCAACTATAACTGTGTCCTACATTAATTCTATATGTACTACATGCTAACCATCAACGTATATTGTTTTAGCAGTTAGTATACAAGATTATCACAATGATTAACTGTTTCATACACACGTGATGCTGGATGTTAATCAAACTACAACTTTGGAGTGGTACTGCCAGATAATCCAATCCAGCTGTGAGCTGCTCCTTCATTTTCATTTGTGCATTGCATTCTGGGAGAATAGTGAACATCAACCAGACTCTCAAAAATCAACCAGATTTAGAATGCATACTGTATGCTTTGTGTATTGTCTGTTGTAAACACAAGACAGGCGGTGCCACTAGTGTTCTGACACGTCCAGAAAGTAATAAAAATATCTGGATGCATTCCTCCAGCCTTATTCCTCCTCCAGAAAAGAGGATGTCAGATGCTGCCAACAGATAAGATGAGCACTTGCTTTCAATCATATAAGAATGTCACCAAGTATACATTTATACTGTAGAATATTTATACTGTATTGTGTTTTTATTTATTATTACCTTGATAACTAGTGACATTATTGACTCTTTTCGGTTTCTCACGCTTTATTGTTATTCTTTATTTTTATTTATTTATGTTCCTGAGGCGAGGTATGTGCTACAATCTAATCTTCTATTTAATCGCCCAATGACTCAGCACCTGTCTCTCCTCTACTCTGTGTGGGAGGAACAGGAAATTTTGCATGCATGCTGCCAGGAAAGATAATGCAGATACGATTTTTGCACATCTATTACATAATGAACGGAGGCTTCTCTGAAGCTCACTTATACAAAGTAAGTAAGTATATTTAATGACTATATATCAGCTGTGGGTACTTTCCAACTCTTGTCAGTGCTAGTTCCTTACAACAGATGTATGAAAATCATCTGGAAAATCATCTCGCAAGTTAAATTTTATTCATTCATTCATTGATTTTAAATTTTTCATAAATTGACTGAATTCAACCTAGTATATGTAACTGAGACCCAAATTACAAGGTTGTAGTGTGGAGTAAAGTCATCTGTACCACTGTGTACAGCCACAAAAATCTGCAACAAAGAGAGTTCACCAAAGAAGCCAGGAAAACGTGAAAGGTAAGATGCCACAGGTGCCACAAAGCAATCAATCAGTCATGAGAGGTGGCAGGTGTGTGCCTCAACTGTTATGATGGAAGTTTTTTTGTGTCATTGTATGCGTAAAACTGAACGTGCAAGCAAGATTATTGACGGGCAACATAATGTAACTTTGAGACACATGGCTCAGTGATTCAACACAGCTGTATTGATCGGAAATAAATGCACTTTATTGCAGGATGAATAGGGGCACATTTTCCGCTTTACCCACTGATTTGATAACATTAATCAATTGTATGATGCAGAGAGATCCTCAAATGTAATTAAATACTGAATTATAATTATTATTTAAGATGGATTGCTCATTAAATCTCATTAATCAGCTTTTTACTGTCTTTAAATGTTTGATGTGGGGCCAAACATAATGTTCTGGTACCTTGCCTCCTGGCTTATTATCACATAAAATGTACCCATAATGTTTCCCATGCTAGTATAGCCAGATAAAAGCATGAAAGCACTTGTTTAAAGGCACCACAATACAGAAAATGACATCCAATCTGTTAAGGGTAGAGAACCCTAAAACAGTAGGCTGTCCCAGCCACCAACTAACTCTGGTCTCCAAAACTTCAGTCAAAGGTATTTGAAGACATGTATGAACACCACTGCCATTTGTTTTGCGCACTCACACTTTTAATGATCATGTTCAAACACCATGAAGCTTAATGTTGACTTTAGGTGAAAATGAATGCTTTTTAAAGATTTTGAGACTGATTTTAGATCTTCTCTATTTTGTTTAGTTATTAGGACAATCCATGAGATTCAAATTCAAAAATTGCCCTGTTCTTCTGAATTAATGAGATAATTATCTCATAATTCTGAATAGAAAGATCTAGATAAGGACCAACATCGTTAAAGAGTGACAAAATGAAACTGTCATTTTTATTTGGATATAAAACGTGCATTATTGTGAACATGGTCAACTATAACTGTGTCCTACATTAATTCTATATGTACTACATGCTAACCATCAACGTATATTGTTTTAGCAGTTAGTATACAAGATTATCACAATGATTAACTGTTTCATACACACGTGATGCTGGATGTTAATCAAACTACAACTTTGGAGTGCTACTGCCAGATAATCCAATCCAGCTGTGAGCTGGCTCCTTCATTTTCATTTGTGCATTGCATTCTGGGAGAATAGTGAACATCAACCAGACTCTCAAAAATCAACCAGATTTAGAATGCATACTGTACGCTTTGTGTATTGTCTGTTGTAAACACAAGACAGGCGGTGCCACTAGTGTTCTGACACGTCCAGAAAGTAATAAAAATATCTGGATGCATTCCTCCAGCCTTATTCCTCCTCCAGAAAAGAGGATGTCAGACGCTGCCAACAGATAAGATGAGCACTTGCTTTCAATCATATAAGAATGTCACCAAGTATACATTTATACTGTAGAATATTTATACTGTATTGTGTTTTTATTTATTATTACCTTGATAACTAGTGACATTATTGACTCTTTTCGGTTTCTCCTGCTTTATTGTTATTCTTTATTTTTATTTATTTATGTTCCTGAGGCGAGGTATGTGCTACAATCTAATCTTCAATTTAATCGCCCAATGACTCAGCACCTGTCACTCCTCTACTCTGTGTGGGAGGAACAGGAAATTTTGCATGCATGCTGCCAGGAAAGATAATGCAGATACGATTTTTGCACATCTATTACATAATGAACGGAGGCTTCTCTGAAGCTCACTTATACAAAGTAAGTAAGTATATTTAATGACTATATATCAGCTGTGGGTACTTTCCAACTCTTGTCAGTGCTAGTTCCTTACAACAGATGTATGAAAATCATCTGGAAAATCATCTCGCAAGTTAAATTATATTCATTCATTCATTGATTTTAAATTTGTTTTAATAAATTGACTGAATTCAACCTAGTATATGTAACTGAGACCCAAATTACAAGGTTGTAGTGTGGAGTAAAGTCATCTGTACCACTGTATACAGCCACAAAAATCTGCAACAAAGAGAGTTCACCAAAGAAGCCAGGAAAACGTGAAAGGTAAGATGCCACAGGTGCCACAAAGCAATCAATCAGTCATGAGAGGTGGCAGGTGTGTGCCTCAACTGTTATGATGGAAGTTTTTTTGTGTCATTGTATGCGTAAAACTGAACGTGCAAGCAAGATTATTGACGGGCAACATAATGTAACTTTGAGACACATGGCTCAGTGATTCAACACAGCTGTATTGATCGGAAATAAATGCACTTTATTGCAGGATGAATAGGGGCACATTTTCCGCTTTACCCACTGATTTGATAACATTAATCAATTGTATGATGCAGAGAGATCCTCAAATGTAATTAAATACTGAATTATAATTATTATTTAAGATGGATTGCTCATTAAATCTCATTAATCAGCTTTTTACTGTCTTTAAATGTTTGATGTGGGGCCAAACATAATGTTCTGGTACCTTGCCTCATGGCTTATTATCACATAAAATGTACCCATAATGTTTCCCATGCTAGTATAGCCAGATAAAAGCATGAAAGCACTTGTTTAAAGGCACCACAATACAGAAAATGACATCCAATCTGTTAAGGGTAGAGAACCCTAAAACAGTAGGCTGTCCCAGCCACATTTGATTACTGCAATTCTACCTACTCCTATGTTAAAATGAGATATATAATATAAATATAGACAAATTTAAGAGTAAAATACCAGATCTCTATCCTCCTGTGCACAGTGTTTTCTTGTGCACCTGTGTGTTTTACAGTCAAAGGCAAGCACATGGGTTTTATTAACAATGTCAGCAAGAGTGATGTAACAGAGTTGAAGTCTGATGTATTTTTGTATAAATATATAAGTGCATCTTTATTGAAAAGGTTCTGTAAATAAGACCATTCTGTCACAGGAAAATAGAAAGATTTCATCCCGTCATTTGTCCTACATAAATCTGGATGAGAAATAAGCTTAAAAAACAAAAAACATGGGATTTGATGCTGGCAACTTTAACAACAATGGACCAACGCAAAGGGACTACACATACTGGAACAGTAACATATTTTAGTACACCAAGCATTGTCTAAGACCTCTGCAAATAATTACAAAAAAATCAGCATGTCAACTTTGCCAGCAACAGTGACATGTTTAGAACAAGTTGGTAAAAGGAAAATTATATTCCACAGGTGAACCGATCAACAGAAGGACAAGCATCTTCATGAGTGAGTATGAGAGTGACGTCCTCAAAGGCTCAGTCTTTCACAAGCAAAGATGGGGCGAGGTCCACCAGTTTGTGAAACACATGATTATATGAAGGTAGTATGAAATGGGTTCTGAATCATTTCATTAAATCATTTTTGGTAAACATTGGTTCCAAGGTTCCTGTGCACCCAATCTGTTCTAATCCCAAAAACTATAGGTTAAGGAAAAGATTTGTGACTTGTTTTTGGTTTCACATAAACTGCAAGTCATACAAATGGAGGGAAACAGAGCCCAGAAAGGTGCTCTCTTGATGTCACCTTACACACCCTGTGTTGTCAGTGATGCCAAAACTACATTTCATTCTGCATGACTGATGCAAGATGAAAATCTGCATGGATTCAGGCCAAAAAAAACAAAAAATATTTTCATGACATCAGTCAAAAATATTTTTATGCCATCAATCTCATCAGTTTTGATGAGTTTTGATTTGTTGATCTTGTAAAAGCTCATTTTAGTTTTTGGTCTGATAGCACAGCTTTAAGTTTGGTGACAACAATCGCTGATCGAACGTGACGCAGGCGCTTCCTAAAAGACAAATGTCTAGAATAAATCAATTTTTGAGAGCAGCAAAATAGATACTTACCCTATGAAAAATTTGCATTTTTGCACCATAGTTTGTAGCACTCCTGAAAAAAATCGATATGATAGTTCCTCACAAGACCCAACCCTTCAGTAGACAGACAAGGCCTTGTATATGAGCAATCAATCAAAACTACATACATGTTTTAGAGAGTCGAGTTACTCTTGTTCGATAGCCATGTGATCCATTTGTGAGAAAGGCTCCTGTGTCCTTATAGCATTCTTTAAAAATGCAAAGCTGTCACATACTGTGAGAGTGTGGAGAAAATTTGATTTGTGGGCCGCTTAATTCTTCAAATTAATTTGAAAAGGCATTTTTACCGCATATTTGATGTCAGAAATTATTCTGAGACCCTGACATATATCATAAAATCAGAATAATAAAACACATTTAAGTTACCTTATCCAAACTTAATAATATTTACAACAGTGACTCATGTTTTTGGTCCATTAGCATGTAGCTCCGGTGTTGGTTTTTCCTCAGAATAAATTATGGTGCATTTTGTGCAATAGATTTGAGCTATTCTTTAGATTTTCCCTGTGATTAAGCTCAACAAAAGATTCTGACATGATAAAATTCTGCAACACCTGACAGGCACAGATTTCCCTGAACCATTCAGTCGTCACCCTGCAGCAGTCTCCCTTATTGTCTGTGGCGTGAACCAGTTGTGTGTTGCTAGCTTCCACTTAGCACCACAGTCACTTGATCTCTACCGCTAGCTTGTGGCATTAATGTGGTATTGCCACTCTTGCTCTTGTTTGACTGGCATCACAAGTGCAGCAGAAAAATTACCATTAGAAATTTTACAAAGGAGGCTATTTCAGTGTTAACAGAAGAGAATCCTAAAATACTAGATGAATTTGAATATGCGTAAGTGGGCTGATTTTTTTCTTCTTCATTTTTTGATCACGTATGTTAGTATCTCTTCTTTTCTTTTATCATATGGTGGAACTCTGTGTTCTATCCTCTGTCCTCTGTCTTCAGGAAAAGAGCTTACTGTGCTCAACAGAGGAAGATTGGTCCACAATCACTCTTTCCATTCATGCCCTGCGATCCGTTTGAAGAAGTTACAAGAGAAATATCAATTGAAAAACATGTTTCTGTTCCAAAAGTGATCAGCCTTGTGTCAGCACTTCTCAGAGCAACTGCATGAGCGACAAGGTAGCCTGCTGACTACTGAGCTGCAATGCCATCGCCGTTTCAAAGGTATTGAAACATTTTATGGTCTTGCTGTCAGCACCTTCCTTGGCACAAGATTGAAAAACCTTGGGTTCCGTGACATGGCAAATGTTGAAGCCATGAAAGGGCGGCTCATCACTGAAATGCAATTAGTGAACCAGAGTCAGACTTCAGCCTCTTCAGTGTCAGCTTCTGAACCTACACTAAGCTCTGCATCAAGCTCAGCCATGGCTCCTGCGACTATACTCAAGCTCCCCTGCAGGGACTGCTGCATCCCCATCTGCAGATATGGGCGGAGTTTGACAAGCAAGTGCTTGCATCCTAGCAGCATCGCACAGCTGGAACTGATGTCCTCATTGAAATGCACAGGTTCTCAGAAGAGAAGGTGATTCCAGTTATTGTTAGTTGCAAATGGCAAAGCTTTATTTCTGAGTCAGATTAACTTGAAAAGTTTAATTAGATCAACAATTGCAAGTTAGGTTGAGGTTAGGTTAGTGTAGGTTGACATAAACAAATCTGAATCTTTATGGCAATTTAGCACTCAAAGGAAGAAGGGAAGGGAAACTACTGTCTGTGTGTGTGTGGGGGGGGGGGGAGAGAGAGCTCTGTTCTTGATGCACACACACACACTCAGCAGCTGAGTTTTGTGGAATCGAGCTGATAATTTTCTCCATTAATGGGTGGAATCAGGATGACACTGCGTCATGCACATAGAAAATAAAGTTCGCCTTAGAATGCAGCAGAGAACATTCCTCACATATGGCAACACAGCCTAAAAATAACTAAAAAGCTCCTCATTCACCACTATAGGTTATTCAGCCGGCATGATTCCCGGGTGTCCCGATTCAGATTTGATTTATGCAATTGCCTCAGTTACCTCACTCTGTCATCTCCATCATCATGCCTGTCCCCTTAAACATACACCTCTTTCCTTTTCTCTTTACCACTCTACCTTTTTCTGCTTCTGTTTTGGGGGTTTGCGAACCAGCTGCTGAAGGATTTTATCAGACAGGCTGAGCAAGAAACCCAGATATTCACTGCTCTACAGAAACACATGACAGTGCTTCCCACTTCCTTGAATTACTTAGGGCATCTCATAAATTTTGGTTTGAGGAAAATGACTTTCTGATGAGCATTGTTCTTTAAGCATTATGTTTGGCTTCATGCAGTTGATCTTTTTGTGCTGAGTTTCCAGAGTTTGGAATTCAGAAATGTGACATTATGGTGAATAGTGGCTTTAAACCACTCTGAGGCTTTTTTATTTTACATGAACACAGAAATAAGACACAACCAGACAGACACAAACAGACATTCAAAAAGGCACAGTTTTGGCCTTTTAATAATGTAAAAAGTAGTTCAGCTTATAAGGAGTCAAAATCCAAAAAAGGGCAGCAGTATGATCTGGTGCGCAGATAAAAAATAGTCCAAGCAACAGTCCAAAAACAAAAGGCAAGAGTGAACCGTGAACCATGACCTACGAATAAGAACGACATCACAAGAAGCCACCAATGCAATTTTAAATACACAGAGAAAATGAGGATTGGGAACAGGTGAGAACGGGGCACATGTGAAATTGACAAATAATTCTACTTGAGGGAAAACAGACAGAGGCAGAAAGCGTGAAGCAAGAAACAACATGAAAAACTCAATTTTCAAAATAAAACAGGAAATAGCTAATTAAATACAGAACCAAGACAAAGAAGGCCCAAATAATGAAGAATAAAGAAGGACCCGCCGGCTACTCTTCCTGTGTTCCAGTCGGGGGCGGACCAGCCAACTGCTCCAGTTCCGGTATCTCAGTTGGGGGCGGACCAGCCGACTGCTCCAGTTCCGGTTTCTCGGTCGGGGGCGGGCCCCCGGACGGCACCAGTTCCTGGCCTTCAGCTGACGGAGGAGTGGCTGATCCCTGCTCCAGACCTCCAACTCAGCCATTGGTCTCCTGCTTGGCCCCCTGTGAGGCCTCTTCTTCGCTGCCGGGCCCCTGGTCGGCCTCCCGAGAAACCTCCTGAGAAGGCCAGTATTCGCTGCCGGCCCCCCTGGCCGCCCTCCTGAGAGGGCCGGTCTTCGCTGCCGGCCCCCTGGCCGCCCTCCTGAGAGGGTCAGTATTCGCTGCCGGCCCCCTGGCCGCCCTCCTGAGAGGGTCAGTCTTCGCTGCCGGGCCCCTGGTCGGCCTCCCGAGAGACCTCCTGAGAAGGCCAGTATTCGCTGCCGGCCCCCTGGCCGCCCTCCTGAGAGGATCAGTCTTCGCTGCCGGCCCCCTGGCCGCCCTCCTGAGAGGGCCAGTCTTCGCTGCCGGCCCCCTGGCCGCCCTCCTGAGAGGGTCAGTCTTCGCTGCCGGCCCCCTGGCCGACCCCCAGAATGGGCCTGTGTTTGTTGCCGGCCTACGGCCCGGCCACTAGACTCCGTCAGGTCATAGACGTTTTTTTCTTTCTGTTCTCCGTGTCAGTTCGTTAATGTTGCCTCCATGCCATGTCTGTGTTACCTCCCGTGTTCCCTGTCTTACCTGTCCGTTATTCCCTGCATTGCTCCCTTATTCCATGTGTCGCCCTGTTATCCCTTCCTAGCCCTGCTTTGCACCGTGTCCTCTGTGGTTCTGGTTTTCATCACTTCTTTCCGTAAGTTGTTCTTGGTTTTGGTTTGTACTTTGTATTTGTGTACCTCCTGTGTTTTTGCCTTTTGCCTTTGTTGTGGTATTTTGCCTTTTATTTGATTAAATCCCTGCACTGACTCTCTGCTCCTGTGTCGTCTGCGCTTGGGTCCTATATTTTGAACTGCACCATAACAGTAAGGGGTTGTGGGAGGCAGGGTTTTGGGTACCCAGTGTATTCAACACCCAATGACCTCATAGCCTTCACTATCTCACTCTCTCTGCATGCTCAGAACAATGGATGGGAAGCTTAGTGTGGCTCATATCTCTGAGGCAGGCCATCAGGACACCAGGGCCATGTGAAATAATCCCCTTTCACTCAGCATGGTATTATGTGCTCTTGAGTTGTCCTCTCACTCATGCACATTAGTGCTCTGCGTCCCTTCGTTTTTCATCGGTTAGCGCACAGAAAAGGGTGTACGTACCCCAAGGAAGAGGGGGCAGTGTTCGTTTATGTGAATTAAAACTTAAAGGAAAATAAACAGTGTTTCTACGGGTGAATCACAAGACTAGGAGGAGGAAGTGGAGGATTTAGCATCATCCTTACAGGAAACCATGGATCATAGACTGTACTGATGGCACTGTGGAGAAACATCACACAGACAATAAGCATTTTGAAAGCATGCAACACTTTGTCAGACAAAGAGTAATGTTAGCAGCTACACTGTATTACTCCCTCATAGATTTATATAGTAGCTTTCCTGCATGTGTGACGCATGCAGATGAGTTTTTAAAGTCATCCATTTGCTTCCTGACTTCTTCTGTTGCCATATTAAAGCTTTGCCAAAGGCCTTACTGAAATCACAGCTGCACTTACTCATTTGACAAAATGCTATGATTGTGAGACTGAGGAGATTATATGAGATATCAGCTCAGCAGTCAGTTTCCACAGAGCTCTGCTTTTATTGGTCATGATCCTTCCTGTCTGGGTCACTTTCCCTGTATGTTCATGATGAATTCTGAGGTTTTGAAACCCATTCAGTTGTTACTGTTGCTTTTAACTTGTCATGCATTATCATGAACCTAGTTGCTCCAACAACCAGCACACTTTCACCCCTAACAAGGAGGTTCGTTTGCTTGTATAGATGGGTCATTGCAAATTGCTCAAGTATCTAAAAGCTCCATTAAATAGTATCATGTAATGTTCACATCAAATGACACATATTAGATTCACTAACTTACAAATTATGTCCAATGCCAGTGCATAGCATCGATGCAGGAAGTAGAAAGGACAGCTAGAGTCAGGTCATGCTCGGTCAGGAATAATTCATTAGATGTGTTTTCAGACTGCCTCAGAAATCAAATGCATGTTTTTACAAACAGCATGAAGGTGGGTATTGGATGTGAGATTTTCACATGTGGATCTTACGCCACACATTTTCATCTGTCTTGGACAAAGTTCAAGGAGTTGTACTCAACTGTTTGCATGAAGAAGTAGTTATGTAAAGATTGAAAAAAAGAGAACTAAAACTAGTCAAACTCTGGCTACTTTCTCACAGGAAGTTGAAAGAATGGTCAACAAGTTATCAGCCTATACTGACACTTTGTCATTCTCTTGGGCCTCTCATCCAGACACACAGGATACCTCTTGGCATCTGTGGCCGATGCGCAAAGTGTCACAAAGCAATTCTAACACATGCTTAACATGAAATGGCATTTTAATTAAGTTTAGGCACAAAAACTGAATGTACTGAACTTACTGCCTGTTTACTGGATATCATCATTGAATCTCTGAACTGCACCGCTATTGTGTCTGCACTTCGGTCCTCAATTTGAACTGCTGGAAGTGTAACAAATTAGACCTCAATTTGGTACTTTACTCTTTATTGAAGAGTGCTGGATGTCTGCACATATCTGCAGGATTGCCATGGATGGATCAGACATGCAACAAGATTCTTTCCCAGGTGAGCTGCAAGAGAGGACATAATATTGATGTGATGTTGATGAAACTTGTTGCCAAATGCAAAGGCAGGGTTGACTAGTGCTGTCATATTTCTGTAGCTAACAACTATGTATTATATCTATAGTTTTGTACTGCATTACACTTTAGTTTCATTTTCTCAGATTTTGGAACTTGGAAGAGCTTTCTTAGACAATAATATTATATATAATATTATACTTTTATATATATATATATATATATATATACATATATATATATATATATGTATATATATATATATATATACATATATATATATATATATATATATACGTATATATATATATATATATATATATATATACCGTTACTGTTGGTGGAGAAATGTTTCCAGTGTACAAAAGTTGATCCAGAGATGTATATCAAAGGTTTGGGTGCATTAGTGCATTTTTTTTAAATAAGTGATTAACTGCTGTGCTGAGCTGCATGTTAAAGATAACTGTCTAGACAGTTTGGAAAAATTTAACTGAAAGAAATGTGTTCCCAATTTTAAAGAAATTACCTGATTTTTGTTTTTTTTATATCTAAAATGTTTTGAATAGAGTAAATTCTGTATTAGCAGGATTTTCCCTTTAAAATGCTGCTGTGTCTATCAATTGTTTTTAACTTGGTTTTTGTGATAGGTCAGAGTTGTTTTGAGCACATCATGAAATCATTTGTCTATATATCATGAACAAACAACAATAAACTCCTGCAACATATTTTTTTTCTGTGAACGCTTGCTCTATCTGTGGGTTGACAGACTGCAGACAGCTGTGTCTGTGTCTGCTCTTTCAGTACCATGAAAATAAAACTGCACATTGGAACCTGGCCATCAGACCTTTCACATGCTGCCCTGTTGACCTGGACCATGTTGGCCTGTATACGTCATAGTATTTTTAGATTTCAAGAAAAACTTGAAGGATATATTGACCTGTCAACCCTGCTTCCAGGGTGGTTAGTCTGACATAATGGTGTAGCAACATGTTATGTGTCCATGTGTTTAATTGAGGACAGTGGCTGTGATATACCTGGAGAAGAGGAGAACATTGTAGTTCTTTTTTTTTTCAGAGTATATCCAGCTCTGATCAACTGATAAGTACCATTCAGATTTCTCTTTCTGTTGTGCCTTTAATAGAATATGATTAAATAAAACAATTAGATGAATTTTCATCAGGTGCTTTTACTGTATTTGCAAAGTAATTGCCATAGGTTTAGCATTTCACTATACACATGTACTTTATTTTAACTTTCAATGCGGTCAGGTTTGTGAGGCACCTCTAGACTTGAGATATTTTTAAGTTATTCTTCTTATGTTGATGTCACAATGCTTCTGCTTCTTCACTGGTTCCCCTTTATGTAAAATGAGAATAGTTATGTTGTTCTTATTGTTCTGATTGTAAATTAAATATATTTGTATTTTGCCCATTGTCCAAACAAATTGAGCAATTTAAATTAGTCTCCTTTAACTCTGGAAAATTACAACAGGAATTTTGCACAATTTTTGGTCAGTGATTTTTGAATTGAGAAAATTATGTGCTGATTAATTACTGACCAAAACAAGTGCAGACCCCAAGAATGACAAGAAAATAATAAAACCTTTACTGCACTCATCCAGTAAAAATCCTGAAGTGGGAAGATAAAAAGACCACACCTCTCCTGAGCAAAAACTTTTTTTTAATTTCTCGTTGAAAGGAACTTGGTAGAATATTACAGCAGAACACACGACTGAAACAGCTGCCATTTCACGTAACACAGTACAGGAAGAAGGATGTAGTTCAATCTCATGTGTAATATTATATATAGTTATATTCATATCAATAGAAAAGAAAAAAAAATATTGCTCCCAGGTGTTTATTTTTTTCATATGGCATTTCTGCATTTGTTGTGTTGAAGTGGGTAAAATAAAATTCAACGAGAGGTTTACACACCAAAGGAAGTGGGACGATGAAAGTGACATTCCCCAAAGCACGGGAACTTTGTGGCTTTAAGTTAAGTTCCTTTAAACTTTTTAATTGCAAGAAATAAAACTTGAAACCGCTCTAAAAAATGGCTAAATACCATCATACAGCAATCAGAATATGCAAAAGAAAAGAACACAAGGCAGCTCCGCGTAAGAGCAGGCATGCAAAAAATGATCATATTTTTAAAATGCGCACTAGAGACATAATGTTGATGATTGCAGGTGTTTGGTTTGTGTCGTATGGCAACTGATGGAAAGCCAGTTTATGACTAAACATGGTTAAACGTTGTACTGAAACAAGGGGACAACTTGATGCAATGTAAAGTGAACTGGAGTGCTGAGTGTTCGCTGACAAACTACTTCAATGAAGTTGTTTCTCGAAATTGCTATAACATTGTGTTACCAATTTGCTGTACTCTTCTTAATTTCCTCTAAGGAATAAAAGAAATGTTAGGAAAAAAGCAGGTATGAAATATCACCCTGGACAGTTGCATCCAAGTTTAGTGTTTTAAATAAGCCACTTTAGGCAGCATTATCTAATAAATGTCTCATATTTCTAAGACATATTTCAATATATCTCTTTTGAAAAATAGTTCTATCTATAATTGATCTTTTTAGTAAGTTAATCTCTTCCAGTATATGCTTTTTTTTTCTTTAGGTGCATCACCCTACTGTGGGCATTGATTTCCAAAAGCACCTAATTTTTTTTACAATCAGACTGAATACTGTTTCAGTCATTAATGGTCTGAGTTCAAGATTAAAGGATCCAAATGTTGCACTCTAAATAAGTCAACAAGGTCACAATTCCCTTGAGACCATAACTCAAGCCCGGCAATATTAAGCTTCCAACTTGAAAAATCATGACCAGTGCTACAAGCCTGAGCTCATCGTGTCCCCTTTGATTGAAGGTAAGAGGTCAGACATGGGCCTGCATCATATGAGACATCATCAGTTGCCACAGACATCTCAGCTGCAGCAACTGGCTGAACAGCACTGCACCCAGAACCTCTTGGATATGATGCAGAGGCACAGTTTATGCTGATAAACCCCAAAATACTGAGACAAAAGAAGCCACAGGTGAGTAGGCCTCACCACATTTCAGCTATCGGAGCAGGAGGTTAGCACCTAATGGATGACCCAGGAGGGAGAGAGGGGAGGAGGGAGATAAGTGATATGGGGGAGGTCATTTGGACTCATTTGGATTGTCCATAGAATCCAAATGAGTCATGTGCTTGTAACAGGTCAACTCAAGGGACCTCGCTGGGCCGAGTTGATATCCTGCGATGCCAAGGATCCCCCAATAGCTGAGGCAGTGGCTTTGGGTGTTGTGGGTCTGTCTGAGCAAGCAGGTCACTTTAGAAAACACAAACAGCCATGGTGAGTGAGGCAGGCACTGTCTCACCCACTGTGCACCTGCTGGTATGAGTATGTCACTCTTCCTTGCAGACAGACAGTCTGCACCAGGTGAGCTCTTACCATTGGATATAAACCAGAAGTGGGACTGGTATTTGCATAACTGCATATTTGCAAACTCAATTTGCTGGGCTACTATATATATATATATATATATATATATATATATATATATATATATATATATATATATAATATTAATGACATATATATATAAACATATATAAATATTTTTATAGATTTTTGTCAATGGGGAACCTTATACAAGAACTGACTTATGCAGTCCACTCTCATTTAGCTATAACATCCACCTGAACTTTAGAACATGATTCTCTTATATAGATTGTAATTTCTCAGTCAAATATATTTTTAATCCTTTTTTTCAGCATTTTAAAGTTCGGTTCGTCATGCACAAAATAGTCGTTCCTCTTTCTATTTATCACCAGGCTTTGCATCATGTTGTCAGCTTCATCACAAGTTAGCCACCTCTCCGTCAATCGTCGTCCACGTCGTCTCCTTCAGACTCCTCTCCAGCTCTCCTCTCGTACATCTTATCCCGGTGCCGCTCCTGGATCTCTTTCATTTCCTCGGCGTAGCGGCTGAACGCTCCCCCAAACTTGCCCCACGCCTTGAATGGGATTGTTATAGAGTTTCTGTAACTGGGCTTCACTTCGCTCACCCGTAAGAAAACTCCGTACTTGTTGGATCCCACGTCAAAGAAGAACCGCTTGGAGTCTACCATGATCGAGGTGCCCTCCGGAAGCTCGCTGTAGCCCCCGGCCCCTCCGCCTCCGGCTAGCTCCTCTTCATCTCCCCCGTAGTCGTCTATCAACTTAGCCAGGGCGTCGCGGAACTCTATTAAACCCTGGGCCGGGAGCGCGATGGTTTGTCCGGCCTGTAAGCCAGCCCCAGGGATACCACCCACTCCGACTCCGAAACCGGGGCCTCTGTTGACGGTCTGCCGGATCCGGAGAAACCGGCCCCGCTGGTTCTCCTTCAAATCGAGGTAGTATTTTCGGTTCTCACGCACCAGAAATTCGCTCTTCAAGGCCCGTCTAGGCCCGGTGTCATCCCCACCGGAAGATTGAGCGATCTGCTCAGGGGTGCTAGGCCCAAGCTGGGCGTAGTGCTCTATGAAATCTCCCAGGTAGTCACGGAACTCTGCCGCAACTGACATAGAGAGGGTCAGACGACTTTTCGAGCCTCCGGCGCCGACCTCGGCGATTTTGATGAACCGGCCTTTGGCGTTCTGCTTCACATCAAGGTAGAAGCGTTTATTCTGAATGTCTAACCGCTTTGAAGCCAGCTCCTGGGTCTCCGAGTCCCGCTGGTAATGCTGAAACCCGCCGCTGCCGCCACCGCCTCCTCCCCCTCCGCCGCTGCTGCCACCACGCTCACTGCCACTGTCCCCATCCGCCATCTTCGCCACCAGCAGCCCGTCTCTCTGCGTATCTGTGACCCCCCCACCCTTGCGTACCGTGCTTGTGGAGGAAACCGGACGCTAGCTGCTGAGCTCTGTTTGGCCACTTAGTCTGTCAGTTACAACATCAACAAGAGGTCTTGCGTTTTCATTCGTCAATTAACCTGTCTGTCATTTTAACATAACCACCTTCTAGATGACTTTCGAGTACAAATTGTATTTATAACACCTCATAGTTCTTCATGTCAACATTAAACTGGTGTTTGTTGAGTATTTACAACAGATAATTTGCCCTTTATTGAATTTACTGTTGCCTTAATAAACTTCTGAATTCAATCAGTCTAAACTATCTGTATTTGAATAAGTAATGAGTGACATTTTTCTTGAATTAAGGATATAATTCCAACTATAGCCCCCTGATAATGAATTTTGTACAATTTGCAGATGGATGCCCCTGGAAGGACACTTCACTCATAAACCCGCCTACTTGTTGGTTTCGTGCGCAAAGACAGGCACGACGTCCTCATGGTGGGGGATGGGTGATGTTCAGCAAGTCTTTTGGCGATTGGTCAAAACAAACATTCGAAGTAACAACACGCGCTCTGATTGGCTTGTAGACTCCCATGAGGGGTCTCATGCAAAAGATTTCCGAAAGGGTTTATTGTTTCTCTGCTTTCGGGAGCCGAAATTGTTTGGAATCTGCTCAGTCTTACAATCAAATAACGAGACAGAAAAATGGTATGTGTCGTTTGCCTAATGTTAACTGCATTACTAGGAATATCGATATATTTGTGATGTAACTGAAGTGGAACTGGATAATGTGCAGTTTTGAATTTGAACTCAGGAAATTCGACCATAAGGTGTGTGGTTAAAAAGCTTGCTAAAGAGCTAACTGTCAGCTAACGCGTTAGCATTGCCTATAGCGCGAGAAATCTAAATTTTGTTGCATGCTCATTTAATGTAATTTTAGATTTGCCGTGCTGTGTTTTTGTCAGATATTTCATCCTTTGCAGTCATGAGGTGGTTCGTTAGAAGTAATGTTTTAAACTTAATTCAGAGCTACGGGTTTTTTTTCACTCTGTGTAACTTAGCCTATCTGAAAGGTGGATTAGCAACCATTAGGAAGCTAAGCTTAACTAGCGACATATCATGATCTTAACTGTTGCTTAAGTGAACGTTGTTGGCCGCAAGTCTTTTGTTAAAAATCTTCAAACAGGTCAAATTAACTAAGATTGACTGTGGTTTCTATGCGCCTTGGTGACTGTAAGGTAGATTTTTCCCGTAAAAATTCCTGAATGAAAACTCAAACGCTGACGGTCTTAAGGCGGCGCGTCTGTTTTCTGTTTGACGCGGGTCACTGGCAGCCGTTCGTTAACAGATTCTCATGTTTTTGTAGAATAGGTCTGTTAGTTTTCTCAGCTTACTCTGATTATTTCATGGCTTTGTCTGCTATTTCTTCTACCCGTTACCGTAGCCGCTTTGTTATGTGTTTTTGTTGGCGGGAAAGCAGTAATAGTTACGCATCTGTCACGTTACCCATTGGGGGGGAAAACAGTGCGTTTAGTGTTTACTTTTTCCACTTACTGTATCTTATAATTTATCCACTTTATACCCGAATACTTGATTTCAGTGAACTTGTCCGCTTATTAAAGGAAACGAGTAACTGTTGTGTGTGTGTATTGTGATGTTTTTGTTGTGCAGGGCTTACTATTGAATGGAATCAACTACGGCCTCACACATTTCTGCCATAGTTTTGCTTTGTTTGTTAAATATAAGTTAATTCACTCTATGAGTTCATTTCCATGCAGGCTGGTGGCAAGGCAGGAAAAGACAGTGGCAAAGCCAAGGCAAAAGCAGTGTCCCGCTCCCAGAGGGCTGGGCTGCAGGTAAATGTCTTCACATTTATACTTTAATTGCATACCTTAAGTGCCTCTCTCTTTGATAGCAGATGGTTTGCCCTTTTTGATTTACTTAAACCAATATCTTGTCTCTGTCAGTTCCCAGTGGGTCGTATCCACAGGCACTTGAAGACTCGCACAACCAGCCATGGTCGTGTAGGAGCCACAGCAGCTGTGTACAGTGCTGCTATCCTTGAGTATCTCACTGCTGAAGTAAGTCCTATCCAATTTGTACATGTTTGTTATTGACAGTGACAGATGTTGCATCATGCAGCGTTTCTCTTTGTATCAATGTCTGTTGATGGTCATTATCGTTCCCAGGTACTAGAGTTGGCAGGCAATGCTTCTAAAGACTTGAAGGTGAAGCGTATCACTCCCCGTCACTTGCAGCTGGCCATCCGTGGTGATGAGGAGTTGGACTCTCTTATCAAGGCAACAATTGCTGGAGGAGGTGAGCGCCCCCCCCCCCCCCCCCCCCCAAAAAAAAACAAAAAAACACACAGGCGTACTTAGATGTATCTATATATATGTGTATATGTAGCAAATTTAATACACTGTATTTGTTATGTTTTTCTGCAATTCATGGTTGTCTTTGTATGAAACAATTAACGTCACCAATATTTGTTTTCAGGTGTCATTCCCCATATCCACAAATCCCTAATTGGGAAGAAGGGCCAGCAGAAGACTGCATAGGTGCCATATTGACCAGAAATTTCGGGGCTTGGGCTTTGTTCGGACCAGGAGTTCACACTTGTTCTTTTTTATTATTATTATAGCAAAAAAGAGTGATTGTTAGACTTTGTGTTGTAATATTTTCCCATAACTAGAAAACGTACAGCAAACCCCTTAACGACAAAAACCCTTTGTATGTTATTGTAGAATGTTTGACTGGGGAGTTTATGATTATTTCAAATGGTCACAGTGAATTTGTTTGATTGGCCTGAGACTCTGTAATGTTTTATACTGAAAAAGACATTGTTAAAACCATTTTTATACAAAAGACTAAGTTTGTTTTGTGGTTATTTTCTTGAAGTTACAGTATTTACTATAACACATGTTTTTATGGAGATCTATTTTTTGGACAGCAAAATAGATGACCACAGCCTAATCTGAGATGGTGCTCCACTCCCTGGATTATAGTGATGTGTGTATTTTTTTTCCTTTTACATCAAAATGCAATTTTCTGCTACAATATTTTGTATTTGTATTAAGGCAGGTCAAAAATGTATTAAATGTGTGACCCCCTCGCTACTGTGAGCACTGATTCTCCAGTTTTAACCTCACTGGTGTCAACTGTGGAATACATATCACTACCATATAGTTGGCACCTTTGCATTTGGAGAAGGTGGGTTTAATAGTGAATATCTAGCATACATGAACCATATCGGTGCTTTAAAAATGTATCCACAAAATATGTTCCAACCTTCAGTCCGTCCCTTTTTTCCAACATAAGCTTTTTCTAAATGTGTTCAGAAGAATGAGTGCATATTTTGTCTTTGAATAAATGCCCATTGCATGTTATCTATGGCTTGGTTTGGAACCACTACCTGAAGTTATTCTTTAAGATCATATGTAAGGTGTTTGACTACAACACTTGAAATAAGTTTAGGTATGAGAAAAGTCAGTGAGGAAAGTTGACTTAATTAAGAATTTCACCAAGACATCCTCTGCATTTTACTTTTTATCTTCTTTTTTTTTTTTGCAACCTACAATTTGTTTGGCTACACAAATAATTTGATAGCCTTAACATAAATTAAGCTTTCCCAACAGTCATGCCCTGTAACTTGTCCTGCAGGTTTGTAACATGACAGTAGGGGGAGTCACTAACATTCACAATAGCCTTTACATTTCCTGAATGATAAAACAAGATAAACAGCATATAATATTCATAATAAATAAGGTTGAGCTACAGTCCAAGATGCTGAAATTTGACAGCTGTACAGTTTCACAGTTATGAAATCAACATTTTTCACAGTTTTGTTATTCAGTATGACTATAATTTAAAAACTGAAGTCATGTTTTGAAAGAAAGTTCCTGCTGCATTGTGCTTGTGGGAAATTATTAAAAGTAATGAATAAAATGTTTAAAAAAAATAAATACACCGATCTAATAATGAAAATGATATGGAAACAACATTGAAAACTGGATTTGGTCTTTAGTTGGCAGCCCATATTGTCCTAACACTTTCAAAACATGCAATTGAGTGTTATGTGGTGTTTACATGTCAGAAACACAGTCTGTTTTTGTCTGATTAATGTAGACACATCTTTATATAAAACACACTATCATACACTCAGAGACCAGACTGCTGTAGATTTTGTTGAAGTTCAACAGGTTATACAAAAGAAAATCTGTGACATAATCAACCAGGGAGACAAGAGATGTCAATACATTCATTAAAATATATCACTTCTTATGAGCTGCACACACACACTCACACAAGTATCTTGTGATTTCTGAATTTGAGACAGGCTGTGGAGACGAAGTGGGTGCTGTTGTGTGGGCAGCTGTTGAATTTCAGGTACAAAGAGAGGTAATCTAGCACTCCACTGGGATTTGACTCTAAAATGTACAGAAAATGCCTCACATAACATGGACTGCATTCATTTGAACAACTTGCACATTCCCATGGTGTCCAGTAGCAGTTTTACGAATGTGAACGAGGACACTTCAGCCACTTGTGAGAATCATGTGATATTAATCATACAGTATGTTTTCTCAGTGTGTGCTATTCAAGGCTGAAATATGTCAGCAGTGTTTACTCCATTTGCTTTTTATTATTCACCTTGTTACTTTTGTATCACTAGTTGTGATTTTTATGAAGTACACTGTACACACTGGTACACTGGTGCTGTGGAAGATTTTCTCAAGTGTCTGTGGAAACACTTCAACCTTGAAAGGCAGTTCAAGAATAGGGACAAGATTCATACTTCAACCAATATTTGTGGGTTAGTATTGAAATCTTTTGCTTTGCAACTGAAATGTACTCCTCTACAAATATACAAACATAAATTCTGGGAAGCTTTTATCATCCAGTTGCTGTCTTGTTCGTCAGACAGAAAAACGTCCCATTTGCGAAATAATTATAATTTACCCAGAGGCCACAGTAGAAGTTGTTATAGTTGTTGTATACAACCAGGGTGAAGTTGTGCTTCTAAAATGTATTGTGACATGATTTAAATGAGGGCTTTTTCTTTATCATAGTCTATTTTTTTAAATGACACTTTAACACACTGCTTAGAGTTATTGACAAATTATATTTTTAAAAAGTTCAACATTTTGCTTTCACTTTCTTGCTGAGACTTGGATAAGAAGATTAATACTACTCTCATATCTGTACTGCAAATATGAAGCTGCAGCCGGTTAAGCCAGTTTAGCATAATCACTAATCAACAGATTCCATCTTTCTAAGAGATTAAATAAAGAACAACCAGTCTTCTTTTTTACGGGTTGAAGGCGTTTCTCCTCTCATGTATGAGACTTAATCAGTTCTAATTGTTTGATTGGGAGTTCCAGGTAGCTATTAAACCTCCGGTGAGGTCATCAACACCAGGAACCACATTCTATCTCGTTTGTTTAATATGTTCAAGAAACAATGTAGGCTATACAAATGCTAACTTCTGTTATTACAGGGTTATGTGCTGAACTATTTCTTGGGTAGGTATCATCATCATGGTGACACTGCAGACATGTTAAAACATATTGTCCTTATCCTTGGACAGAGCCAGGCAAGCAGGCTAGCTCCAACAATTAACACATACATTTATAAACTTGTATTTTATACAATATATGTTTTATATACATCCTTGTTATTCTGCAGTTTCACAATCAGTGAAGAGAAGCCTAATTAAATTTGTTCCACAGCGACTCACAAAAGAGTTAACTGTGGTTTTCTCTTGTATCCAAACACTTGAGTGTCATTCTCATCTCATTACTTCCTTTGCAGTTCCCACTGGCTGAAGAGTCAGAAAGTCTCTAAAGCTGCAAATAAAGTGAAGGAGATGAGTGATGAGACTGCTGAAGATCCGAGGGTAACAGGAACAGAAAACTGTAATTAAAAAAACCCAGAAGAAAATCACTTCTGAAATGTTGTTTACTCGTGTCTTACTTAGAGGAGTAACGATGATGGAAGATGCTATTTTAACCTAATATAATCCAAATATGGACAAATTAGCATTTGACCTGATGATGGCGCCGTATCACTAAAGTTTTACAATTCAGTACTGAGGTGGCCAAGAATACAGTCTATCGTCTGTGCCAGATTTTATAGTAATTCATAGTTGTGGTTATATTTCACTCAAAACCCCAAATATTGGAAAAATCAGGATATGATTAAAGTGAATAATATTCACTGTCATGAATGTCACAGCAGTCCATCCAATAGTCTTTAAGATTCTTCAGTCTGGACCAAAGTGATGGACTGACCACCTGATGGACGTTGTCACCCCCAGAGTGGGTCATGTGGCTAAAAGCACAAGAAGAAGTATTAATATCTCAATATGAGCACTGGTAGCCATGTTGGCTGATCAGGGAATGAAAACAAGCAAAAAATGCAATTAACAAACATCATGCCCACTCTGATTGGTCGACATGTGATCTCTGGGAAGTGAAGCAGAAGCACCAGGATGAGGGGCTGAATTTGCATCAGATGTGACAGTAACTTATAATAGCCCTGCCGATTACCTCTTTACCAGATAATCATGTATATCAAAATAAAGCTGATGGTGAGAATAACTCTGCTATAACTGCTGCAAACTCAGGAATGCCATCACATGAAGTTTATCAAATGTGACACCAGCTGTATTGTCCATATGAGTACGAGCCTCTGTGGGAGCACATGAAAGACAGAGCTCCCTCACTTCAAAGAACCAGAATCATTTGTTTATTCTTACATCTCTCTCTCCCTCTGTCTTTATGGTTCCCTCCTGAGGACGGAGGGAGGGTGACAGCTACAGGTCAACCTTCAGCTCACATTCCCTCCTGCAGCAAACAGGAGATACCTCAAATCTGCTGCACATAAAACTGACAATGTTTATGCTGATAAGACAGAAACATTTCTATCTCTGCCTGGCCTAGCAAGAGTAGTTCAACCTCAGTTCCAAAAAGCATTTGTTGTTTTCCTCACCTTTTGTCTGCTACTGTAGACCTGCTTCCGGGAGAGAAATGGTGCACCATGATGAGAAGGTCTAGCAGGTTCTATCAAAAGTTCTCTTTGTAAGATGAAAACATTATCAGTAAATCCTGGAAGAAATCATCCCTCTGGCTATTAGCTCTGGTAAATCATGTGAACTCTTGCAGTCAATAAGAGAATCACAAGTCCCTTGCATGGTCATATAATACATCCGGGCACTGCAAACACATGCAATTCTAAAATACTCTAGACTGAGTAACATTTGATAGCAGAAAGTGTTTGGGTTTGTGATCAGCCCTTTGTTGTGTTAGACTTAATATTTGTCTCAACTATTTTGCTTATTATTTGGTTAGGTGTGTGGTATTCAGGAGGATCTATTGGGGAAAAAATGGTATCTAATATTCCTGATTATTTTCTTTAGTGTATGATCTGGACCTGGAAATAAAACGTTTTGTTTTTGTTATCTTAGAATGAGCTTTTCTTTATCGACAGAGAGATAGGGCTTAAGAATGTTTTAGAGAGCAATCCTGGCAATCCCTTTGTTGACAAAAGTTAATAATAGACCTAATAGTAAGTGTATCTTTGGCCACCCGTATTTGGCCCACAGGCTTTCAGTTGAAAAGCTGTCATACACCCTTGGAAAGGCAGGATGGGGTGAGGTGTATTCAGTCTGAAACCACACTACTAGATGACACAAATCCCATTGACCTTTTAGCAAATATCAAACCAACATACCTCATATTCCGCAGTACCAGCTTCTTAATTAAAAAGCAAGACATATGAAGGCGCCGCTTTGAGCTTTAGGAAATTCTGATGTTTTTTTTCTTCACTATTCTCAGATATTTTAATGCACTAAAACATCAAGAAAATAATGTGAAAATGAATCAATGATGGAAATGATTATTAGCTGGTGCCCTGGTTTAATTCATGGAGCAAAGCCTGCAAGCTAGTTCAGGCAGACAACTCGAGCTGCACTGCTGCAAACGCACATATGCACACACCTCACTGTCCTCAAACGTCATCAACACACCCTCCAAATTTGGCGATCTATTAAAGGTGCAACAATTTCCCATCTCTCCCTCTGCCTCTCAATGCTGCTGCTGCTCCACATGCATTTGCTGCTGCACTTTCAGCCCCACCACCACCCCAGCATCCACCTGTAGACTCCAATTAGGGGGTTCAAGAAGTTTACTCATCACTCCCCAATATTTTCATTTAAACATATCTGCGGGGAGTAATAAGTTCAGAGCCTAGACGCCAAACGCCAAAGTCTATATGTCCTGCTGCTGTAATAATAAACATTTCAACTCATGAGTTGTCTGACTGAAATACCTATTTTTAATGATTTAAACAACATCCCCATTCAACTCTAAACCTTCAAGCTTGTCTGATGGATCCTGGGTTAGGGAGACTCACATAAAACTAAATCTGCTTAAAAACAGCTAATTTATCACATAATCCTATTGTTTAACTTTCTGTGCTGATGTCAGTCTGATCTAGTCCTTCCAGATGAACTGCATGAATTTAAGTGATCCATTCTAGCTTTCAGTAAGGCCACATATCATACAGATGTGACTTGTTACAGTGTGGTGGTGAAACTGGAGGTAATTCATTGACTTGATGATGAAAAGAAACATAGGCATCCTTTGATCGCCTGTGTAAAGAACATGTTAGGGAGACACTGACAGAGAACATGTTATAGACCGAGACAGGAGCTTTCAGATGATGTGTCTTCATGTTTGATGTTTTTAAACCCTACAGCTGGGATCAATTCAGTGTGGCACCAGGCAGGACAACGTAAGACTGGACTCATTTATTAGAATGCTGTCTTTAAAGAGACACAAATTAGTGAATGGACAACAATGGCCTTTAAACTTAAGAAAAGAAAAACAGATATTTTAACTGAATATCAAAAAGTTTGTCTTGTAAAATAACTAAACTCATGTCAAACATTTTAGTAGCACACAAACATATTAAAACGTATAAAAAAACAAGGAGTTGCTTTCTGTTTGAAATTATCTACACTGAACCTTGATTGACTTCTTCTGCAATTAGTGCAACAATTCATTGATTCAACCATCTTTTCACCACTTGCCCATTTCTACATCACTTCAAAGTCGGCACATCTTCTTTTGACACCCAACAGGTAAGCACTAACAAAGAGTTAATTGTGGTTTCAGTTTCAAACTTGTGTATGGCACAGTTGTTGTGGCATCATTGTTGTCATGGAAATGTTTGTAATGTTCGTCACAAGCAGTTTGACTTCCCCACATCTTCACACACATACCTGCTGCTCTTGTTGGCCACATCTATACCTGAGTTGGTATCAACAACAGGAGACTTTATGACTTTAACTGAGTTAAAATATTCCCCCTTATTTACCTACAGTACAAACACACACATAACAGTTTTCTTTCTCCCTCTGTGTCTCTGAATGTGTGTTCAGGAGGTTTTTCATCTCCACCGTTGCCATTGGCCACTGAATCAGCACCAGGAAAACGACCTTCCCACCATTTCAAAGAACAACTTGTTGGGCTTCCTGAAGTATCGACAGAGCTTCTTAAAGGCCTGGGTGCTTAGCGGCGCATGTGGCCTGCCTTTAGAATCATCCAGGCACTTATCATGTCCAGCTGACAAGAGGCAGTAAAAGCCCTTGGTGGTGTTGTAGTAGAAGTTGTTGGGGCTTATCCTGGGTGGCAAGTCCAGAAACCTTTCAGCTTTTCTTAACTCAGGGAATGGATCCTGAATGAGGGCATCACCGTCCACCACGTGGATCTGCTCCTTGGGGAAAACCTCCAGCCAGCGGGCCAGATGCTGATGGTAGAGGCTCCTCTGCAGCGCCTTGTACCCAGGGTCAATGTGGCCCTTGTGGATCAGGAGCTCCTCTAGTGTCTGGTAGGGCTTGTGGCGGGTAAGACGATTGTAGAGGACCTGGGTGTAGTCGGAGACCAGTCTCTCGGCTGGGTCACGGACGATGAGTAACAAGCGGACGGCAGGGTTCATGCCCCAGACAAGTACAGGAGCCTGAGGGGCTGCAAAGTACCCAGGTGTCTTCTCCACTGTCAGCTGACCAGGGAGAGTAAAGGGCATCTGGGCCCGGTACCAGGATAAGCCTCGACGGAAGTGCTCCTCCACGTTGAAGAAGTGCACCTAACAGAGGGAACGAAGGTGGAGCAGAGTTAATGAAGATAAAAGCAGCACATCTCCATAAAATGTCTCTTTTTTATACAGCAATGTTAAAAACCTCCTTTATTAGCACTGAGAGAATGTGTAGAGATATTGAGTTATTATTGGGTTAGCTAGAGTACCATCAGTGCTATTGGACATTGTATTAGTTCAGGCAGAGCATTGAAATAGCACTTGCATGAGCTACTTGGCTATTTGTGTGTCAGTGATGCTTCAGGATCAGTGGGTCATCGATAGATCAGCTGATTGGCTACCTGCTGACTTGTTAAAGCCACTTCCTGGTGCATTCAGAAGGGTGTACATGGTGGCCTTTACAACTCACATGTCTCGCTATCACACTCTGTTGAAACTTTTGATGATTTTTTTCAAGGACTTATGTTCATGAATGTTTGCAGCTGTCTCTGACTTCCATATGAAATCATTTGTAGGATTAAGATGGAGTTTGAATTATTTATTCCAGAAGAATTCTTGTTGGAGCTCAGATTCTTTGAGCCAAATGTATTTGAAATAAAGTATCAGTGCTTTGAAGTCACTCTCTCAGAAGGAAATGTAATGCCTTATGGTCATTTCCCATCATCTGAAGTTGTATTGGGTAATGTTCAATAATGTCCCACATTAAATCATGCAAATATTAATTAAACCTTGAAATTATGCTGTGAAATGTTGGGCAATTTGAGCAGTTATGTAGATAAAACCATCAGAGAAGTTCATAGGAGAAACCATATACTTATTTGTAATGAGTCACAAGCTAAAAAGTTTAAACTTATGTTCTATTTTTCTTAATCTGAATAGGTTTAGTGGAGTAAAAACATTATTTCCCTCTGAAAGGTTGTGAAGTGAAAGAATAAAGTTGCACAATATGGAAATACTGTAGTCAAGGGAGGTACCGTACAAGTGTATGAAACTCCAGAACTAAAGTAAATCTTTCCACCCCTGGTGTTAGTTATTAGGTGATGGCTATGGTCTCTTACCTCGGCCTTTGCCACTTCCACATCTGGGTGCAGGTTGAGCATCTCCAACAGGGCTCTGGTGCCACCTTTCCGCACACCAATAATAATAGCTCCTGGCAGTCGCTGCTGGGTGGCATTAGAGGAGGAGGAGGAGGAGGAAGATGATGAAGAGGAGTAGGCAGGGGAGCTGGAAGCCCCACTGCGTAATTCCCTTAAGCACACAGACAGCTGAGTCTGCAGTAGTAGAAGCACCAGCAGCGCTAGTAGCACTGTCCACAGCATGGTGCCCTACACACACACAGAGGTGGGGTGGAGGTTATGCACTCACTCTCGCTCCCAGACTTGTACAGGGTTGTGCTAGATATCAATCAGCAGGGCGCCTCAGGAGGGAGCTCTTCAAGTGGACAACCTATGAGCCAAGAAAAAAAAATATGGTGATCGTCCACTTTTCCGTGTCAGCACATTCTTCTTAATAATGGCTTTTTGATAGAAATGCCATGCAGATAGATGATACATATGTCAAAAGATGCTGCTGATAAATTAGTAATATAAGGTCAATGAACTGTAACTGAAATGTAACTTAGAACAGGGATTGTTAAAATTGAGAGGTGATTCCAACATATCAGGACATTTTACAGCAGATGCAGACTGTAGCTCTTAAAACAAGGAATCAAATTTTTAAAATCAATGACAACAAAAAAATCATATTTATGTTCTGTCTGCAATTATCATAATAAGTTGTTTATTTGTTTATTTTATTCCATCTTCATTAGCTTCTGTCATAGCAGTTACCAATCTTCTCGAGGTCCACACATTAAAAAAAATGTACATTTAAAACACAGTGATGAAAGTGAGACGTGAACCTGTGTGTCTGAAGCAAATAAAGTCACCACACCTTCTGTATAAAAAGAATACAAGTGTTTCCAGTGAGTGCGGGAGGATGCAGTGTCAGCATCACTCAGATTATACATGGGTAGTCAAAGCGCATTTCTTTTTTCATCTCACATAGATACAGCAGTTGCTCCATGCACGGATGCTTGCTCGACGGTCTCATGATCCCATACGTCTGAGAAGGCTCTGCACTCTA
This sequence comes from Chaunax sp. Z400, assembly GCA_037577475.1. NCBI lineage: Eukaryota > Metazoa > Chordata > Actinopteri > Lophiiformes > Chaunacidae > Chaunax > Chaunax sp. Z400. The sequence goes on along the minus strand of CM075187.1, from coordinate 19,722,638 downwards.
ATAAGGCATTTTACAAAGGCCCTGTACAAGCAGTGGTGTTTCAGCCCAGAAAATAGGGCTGTGATGTGATTATGGCAAGAACACACTAAAATATTAATCTACATCTAAAGCAGACAGAGAGAACATGCATTGAAAATTAATGCTGTTATGAGGTTTAGGGTTTCCCCGAAGAGCGCTAACACCCCCCTGAGTTCAGCTGAACAATTTTTAAAGTACACAAGACAAGTTGCAGTGAATCCAGAATGTCTTAATGCTGCAGTATGCAGTATTGGAGTTGGGTTAAATCTGTATTTGGTGAGGTTTTCAGTGTTGGAGGAAGTATGCAGATTCTGTGCACCTTTGGAAAAAAAAAATACAAGTAAAATATACAAGTAAAAGTGTTGCATTTTAAGTCATTCTTAAGTAAAAAGTACAAATGCATCATCAATAATATGTACTTTACTCAAAAATAAAAGTATGCATTCCATAGCAAGCACACTTTTGCATGGTAAATTATATAATATATTGATAATACTGATGCATCAAGATGTTAATGCATTTTTATTGTTGTAGGTGCTTGAGGTAGGTAGTGAGTTTATTCCACTGATTCCCAACCTCAGGGTCAGGCCTCTTTTAAAGGGTCACAAGATAAATTAGTGCAGTTCAGTAGTTGAGTATATTTAATTACTTTTTGACTAATTACTTTCCATCAGTGGAATTTTCATTAGAAAACACAAATGTCCACAGATGTGATATCAACTGATCCCTCATTCAAGACGGTTTTGTGTGTTCAACTTCATTAAAATCATTCAGAAACAGTGAATTATGAAATATTTTGAATAGTTCTCTTCATCCTAAAAAGTGTCTCAGTCATGTGTTTGCCTGTTTTCCTCTTGTTGTTCTTGTTTCTGTATGTAGTGGGGGAATTTCTGGTGAATAAAATTATTCTCTCAGATAACTTTACTGCTTTCTTTTGCATGCTTGTACACAAACCTTTTTCTCATTTTGCATTTGTTGATTTGATTTAGTCAAAATTGCTTTCATCGACTGAGAGGAACAGTTACTGTATGAGCATATTGCATTCAACCGAGAGTCCTAACTCTTTTTATATTTTGTCTCATTAAAAACAGGTCTAACTAACAGACAGTGGCTTCAGTGGTGTGGTGCAGACCCATACCTAATATCAATACTTACACCTGTGCTGGTCAGAATTTATGCAGTCAGAAAAGATGAGGTGGTGAAACCATAGAGCGAGAGAGCTACTCCAGTCTAGTTATGGTAAGAGATTCAATTTACGCCATGTTTACATCAGACTGTAATTACGAACAGCTAGCTGGGAAAAATGATTCATGAAAATGTTGAGAATTTGTGATGGCTGCAAAAAGTGTGGGTGAGAAGAACTACGGAAACCATCATCCCTGGTGGTTAGATCTGCAGAAAATCCAATATTAAGAGGAGCTGTGCACAGTTTGTTTATATCTGGGTTCACCTTTTAACAAATTGCTACATATGTCCCACAACAGCAGGCTATTTAGAGGATGCCACTACAATTCTTGCAGCTAATAACCACACTGCATTACATTTCTTTCCTTGCTACTTTGGAGGGCCTGAATGTAACGATCTAAAAGATACTCTTGCTATTTGACTTTTACCTGTGACAGTGTTGGGAGTGTTAATAAGAAAAAAATACACCTGTTTACAGCTGACATTTGCCCACAACTTTGTAACAGTAAAAAAAAACTTCTATTAAGGATTTCTTATAATGAACTCAGTTCAGTTGTTAACAAAATGCTAAAGCCTGATGTTTTTCTGCTCGTCCTGTTGTTGCTGTTGTTAGTATTACTGTTGTTATTGTTATGAGTTATTAATTAGTGCAACAATGTTCTGATTCAGAGGAGGAACACTGTCTAGCGTTGTTCCTGTAGCAAAGCACTAATTGCACCTTCAGGGAGCATCGCAGCACCCCCGACCTTCTGTGCTATCCCCCAGCTTGGTGACATTGTCGTCATCAGTGTTGCAACTTTTGCCATTATTCAAACATTGCTGACTGGTGATGTAAAGAAGTGTGTGGTTGGATGTAGGTGTTAAGGATGTGGTGACTCTTCACTCGTGCTGCAGTTTGCAGTGAGCTTCAACAAATTTGTTCCAAGATGAAAAAAATAACACAGGTTAATAATCATAATAATAATCATATTCATGATTGACAGACTATTGATTTTAAAAATGTGTGTATGTGACTTACATTACAGTAATATTTTTCCAGAGAGACATTAAACATCTTTTTTTTGTGTTTTTTGAAGGTAATAATGTTTTATGATTAAATATAAAAAAAAAGGTTCAGCCTCTTGTAATTTATTATCACTTTTTTTTTATCCCCTTTGCCTTTTTAGTGGAAGGTCACGGTTAAGTTAAGTAGTGTCCTATCAGTTTGATATAATCAAGACCAGACTACAAAGTGCAGCATAAATGTAAAGCTGTGCAATGAATCACATTTTCATCACCTAATGAGCACAATTCTTGTGCTTCCTGGTGGAGATGGTAATTTGCATCCAGGGTGTGTCTAAATCTGGGCAACAAAAGTGTTTTAAGGTTAGATATGACTTAATTAGGCACCAGTCTGACCTCAAATGGTGAAAAAAAATACATAAACCTTGATGGAAATATGACATTTCTGTCTGACATCTCTCCTCCATTTCTTCTATTAATTTGAGGAAGGTTACAGTCTCCTCTTCGCTCCACACAGATATGATGTTTTGATGTTAACATTCTTCATCTCTCTGGTGGAGCAGAGGCTTCAGTGGACGTTTTAAGAATTATTCATTGAAGATATTTACACGGCACTTTGTTGCATTTTAATTTGAACTAAACCCGAAGTGGTCCACCTCCTCCAAGCTTTTATTGCATCTTTTCATAATAACCTCCAACCTACACTCAAAAGTTTTAACATTGACTAAAATCTTAATTTGTTTTGTCAACAGGTTCCACTAAAATAAACAGATTAGTTACAAAAATGAAAGTCATGAACTTTATTAATACAAATATTTTAACTTAACAAATATGTGTATTTTAAGTAAAATGAAAATTAGATAAAGAATAATAGGCACCACCCCCTAGTTCACTTCTTTGAGTGTAGTTTTGCATTTCTGTACTGTAGTGGTTACTCATTGGATAACATATACACCAATAATAATACATATCTGAAATAAGCTCATACTGGCCAATGACTGTATAGCTTATGACCCTACAGTCAACATTTTAACATAAAATGAGAAACTGTGGGTTGATGCCAGCAGTGTGTAGAGTGAACACACTCTCATACACACAAATGTGTGTGTGTGTGAGAGCAACAGACACAGAGAGAGAGATCTTTTGGGAGCATTGTGTGTGCCTGTGTGTAATGTGTGTTGCACAGTGAGACACATGCTTTGCCTTAATGGTTGCGTGAGCCCCTTGTGACTCCTCTGTAAGCTTGAATATTCCCCTGCTGTCAAGTCACTTCGCTTCAACCTCACCTCATGACCTTCTTCTTTCTCCTCCACCCCGTCCTTCCTTCCCTCTCACCTTCCCTCGCCCTCTTCAACTCTCACCTTTGTTCTGTTTCCGTGACCTGCTCCTGACTCTTTCTAAGTGAGTCTTTTTTTTGACTCTGTCTCGGTTTTGGAAGCTCCGTTACCAAACCCAGCTCCATGCTAATGGGGATGCCCTGCAGCAGCCTCTTAGCTGCTCATAAATAAAGCACGCCTTTCTGCCCTGAAATGTTTTTAAGTGAATGAACTTTAATCTTGACAGATCATTAACAAGACAGGAGTGGATTTACTAATGCATCTTGTTCATGTCAAAATGTTCACTTCATAATTTTTTCTGGGATATACATATAAGTGTCTTCATCATTTTCTAGAATATTTGGATTCAAATTCTTTAATGTAACCACCTTTTTGTACTTTAAACTGCATTTTAATAAGATTCCAAAGTACATAATTTGCATTAAGTACTCTTTACATAATATTTATGCCTTTAACTCAGTCTTGACATGAACTTGAAATACACCTTTCTGTGGAAAACATAATTTTACTTTGAAAAACAGGTTAAATTTTGGTGAAACTTTTTTGTCATTGCTGGTATGTCAATATATTGTTTAAATAATGTTCCATTATTTTATCATGATTTTGTACTATTTTATCTCTATGTGCAAAATTTCTAATTTATTTGGTACGAGAAGATTTTGTACAAATTACATCATCGTCTACACACAGGTTAAAACTGACCTCACTTCTCGTTTGGCCTTTTTGGTGTAAATGACACAAAGTCAAACCAGAGTTGTCATCTTCATCTGCATCACTTCATGGCTGAAGGCTCCTGTCCTCAGCACCATATGAGCTCTAACTTATCTTAACCCTGCTCAATGAGGCTCACATGAGTCATTGCAAGTCCTTGTCTTCCCTGCTCAATTGTGTCTTGTGACTGACATCAGCCGGTATGGATAGGGAGAGCAAACAACAACAATGCCAGGATCGTCAATGATGTGTGAATTCTCCATATTGACAAATTCCAGGCTGGAAAAGATAGAGATAGAGGGGAAATATACGGTGGGGTATGATTATCTGTGAAAGGCAGATGCTGCCATATGTGTTTTGGGAGAGACGTGTTGTCTATTAAGTTTTCATAAGACACGGAGCACAGTAAGTGTGTGTGTGTGTGTGTGTGTGTGTGTGTGTGTGTGTCTCATCCGAATGTGTGCACTCCTTTGCCTTTTGTGCCAGCACACAGCATGCGTCTACCCGTGAGCCAGGCCGTTGGAAATATCTTTTTACTGAGCATTGGTATTTGTGGGGTGGGGGAAGGATTATCTTGTAGAGAGAGGTGGAGGGTGGCAGGGAGGGAGGAGACGGGCAGTAGGGAGGCAAAGATGGGGTTGAGGTACAGTTGGTGTACGTATGCGTGCTCTGCAGGAGGGCATGTGTGTAATGCAGAAAGGAAGATTGTCCCTGGTAGGGGGTGGCATGGTGAAATGCTTTGGATTGCCAAGCATGTCATATCACTAAGGCTGTGAGAGTCAGATAAAACTCTCTCCTTTCTTTTCTTTCTTTGGCCAAATCCCACCTTTATTTCCTCAGCTATTTTGTCTTTCTTCACCTCCAAATTTCCAACTATGTCCTAGTTTTCTCAGAATCTGTTCATCTCCATATTCCCTCTCTTGTCCTGCTCCCATTGGACCGACTGCACTCGCTCATTATGGCACACATACACCAAGCAATGAGATGATTTAGTTTCAGAATAAAAAGTATAAAGTGGCAAGTTTAGTCCTTTCTCCCATCCTATTCCCATTAACCGCCTGGAGAGAATACGGCTAACACTATGAGGGGGGTCTGTAATCAAACTAGATAAAGACATGAAGGTTTCCAGATCATGCTGACTGCCTGTTCATCTTGTGTTGCTCAGTCATCACACAGAAAGAGATGGAGGACAGTGAACAGAGATCATTATGATAGTTGTTTAAGATATTTGACCATATATGAAGATAGGAAACTAAAAATCCTACAAGGGCAAAATAATCACATTAATGAAGCCAAATTATTTTGCAGCAGCAATGCAATCGACTGCTCACTATCTTTTTTTTTTTTGCACACTTAATTTGCAAATTGTGCCAGATACAAAGAACTTGGCAATGAAATGAAGCTTTTGCAGTTTGCAGAGAGCAACATTATGTACGGCATCACAATAGGAGAGATGTGGCTGTTCTCTAAATTGTGTGTGAATAATCATTTAGAACACCTGTTGTTTTTAGCTTTTGTTATTTAGAAATGCATGAAACTATATACGATCCTCCCCAGGCAACCAGACATTATATCATAAATGCAGTTAACAAACAAGATTTACTGGCTGGGACTTTGTCCCAGTAGAAACACATTTTAACAAATGTTGCACATTGTCGTCATTTGCTAAACATCAAGAAGTGGGTCTTCTAATATGAGCCTGTTGGAGACAGATACCAAAAATGACACATGAGGCAAACACAAATGCAAGAGGGTGAGAAAAAGTTTTTTTTTTAAAATCAATTTAAAGTAAATAAGAATGAATGAAATAAAAATAATAATAAAAAAATTTAAATGTTGGTGCAGTAGTGCAATAGCTCTTCTCTTCTTGTATTGTGTATTTGTTTCTTGTCTTCTAGGTGCCAAATTAGTGCACTTTAGTGAACATTAGTAGTGTAAACTAGACACAGATTCTTAGCAATAGGTGCTAATTCACACAGTGAAGTATTAGTGATCAGGATTGTATGAAATGAAGAACAGCACAACAAATAGCCTTAACCTCGCCATCTCTCTTAAACACCACTCTGGTGAGTTCATAAATACAAAAGCTTCCCATCAAGGATCCCTAACATGACTGTCAGACAGACAGCCTGTCCTCACATCATGCAATTTTATCATGTCATTATTTGCACACTGGCTCTGTCTCTCTCTGTCTCACTCGCTCTGACCTTTGCTGAGATCTGTCCATCTTTTAGCCATCAGCCCCCTGCTGGCTTTCAAATTAGGCTCTTTGGAAACCCTCTCTGAGCAGCCTATCGGCCCACACCCGCTGCCTTTTCACTCCCTCATCATCTTATTCACTCACACGTGCATAACACCCAAATACCCCCCCGCCACACACACACCACCATCACAGCTCTCCTACTTAAATCCCTCCCTCCCATACCCCCCCTCTACACCTCTTTGCATCTTCAGCCATGCACGCTCCAAGATCTGGGTCAACCATATCAAAATCCAAAATGCGGCTGCTCCCTCTCCTCTCTGGTGTGTGTTTAGTGTGCGCACGAAGCGCGAACACTGAGCCCGTGTGTGCAGGAGTGGAGGTGGGGGTTCTACTGCTGTTGTTTTATCAGAAAGAGCTCACAGGGGGGTCGGATTGGGAAGTTCAGTTTTCTCAAAGGCATCTTTGTGAGTGTGTGTGTGTGTGTGCACATGCATAAGGTGCACGCATGTGTGTGTGTTGTTAGTGTGTGTGTATGTGTGAGTAAAAAGGTAAACAGAAAAGCAAAGCAGGCTGGGAGTGTGTGTATACTTTGCTCTCATTAAAAGGGCTTGCGTCCTAAGTGTCTAGATGCACAATCCACATTTACTGTATGTCTGGATGTCTGCTGTGTGTTGGTGTGTATGCATGACCCACCTGGCACAGGGCCCAGCACATGTCATTTAATTTTATAGAGGTAAGAGATAGAGGTTCCCTGTCTGAGGATGCTTGGTTAGGTACACGAGGAGGGCATTTTTCTTTTCCTATTTCCTTTTTTTTTTGTTATTACTATTTTTTAAATCAATGTCAATCTTGATTTTCTCTGTCTGCTCAACATGTAATGTAAATACTTTACCCACAGAGCACGTTTCTCCAACAATGTTACCCGTTAGTACCAATGAAGGGAAATCTGAATGCTACAGCATACGTTGATGTTTTCACCAACACTGTACTTTCACTTTTATGGCACGACATTTTAGGAAAAGTCCTTTTCTATTTGAACATGTCTAGTCTTTCATGCATACTGTAAGCCCTGTGCTCAACCCCATCCAATCCTTCTGGGCTGAACTGGAATGCCAACTGTGAGTTTGTCACCCAACATCCATCTCACTAATGTCTTACCAGAAGAGTGGGGGCTGTTATAGCTGCAGATTTGGAACGAGATTTCCATCTAGGGCATTTTCATGTCTCCATATAGGCTGCTTTTGGCAATATAATATTTCATAGTAGATAAATTGGTTCTATAATAAAGAAAATAGGCATAAATTAAGATCATGCTGAGATTAGAGAATGCCTCAATTTATTAAGGTTTATATTGAGTCAAATCTGTTACTACTGGGCTGTTATCATTTCAATGGGTCCTTCTGATGCAGTGAAACATATAACTGCCAAATTAAATAGTATTGTGTGTTTATTTTACTTATATAGCCCATTATCACAAAACCAATTTCCCCCAGGGACTCAGTAGTTTTAAGAGTTACAGATGTTTATGAAAAATAGGCCAGAATCTCAGAATTCGGCAAACAATTCTAATAAAATAATGTTTTCGGGATCATAAATATGGTTTTTAGAGGAGAATTTGAAGGATTGGTGAAAAAGTCTTGCTTTGCAAAAAAGTAAAAAATTAGTAAGAAGAAAGAAATCTGTTCAGGTGTAGGAATGGAGGAATACTAATCAAAGATGTTAACTGCTTCATCAATGGGTTGCTTACTCCAACAGCAAATCAATTATTCTTTTGTGCATGTTTGATGCTCTACCAGAAATCATCGAGATGTAAAATAATAGTCACTTGTTCACAAATCTAAGCAAAACAAATGTATATTTATTGCAGTGGGGGTGAATTTGGTCAGCATTTGTGCATCATCATCATCTCCTGATGGTCCCTCCTTTGAGGGGTAACACATCATTTTCATTACTGCAGCTTCAGACTGCACACACTGTGCTTCATTCACAACCCTCTCCCCTCCCGACAGCCAACATCCCTGTTTATACACACACGCACAAACACACACACACACACACTTACAGACATAACATATGTGGTCTCTCTCACAGTGACAGCGGCCTCGACAGCTTGGCCTAACAATGAGGAAAGTGACCCATCAGAGTGGATTTATCCAAACGGTCACATGTGACAGGACAGTCGAGGTGCAGAACTGTTTTTATATGTGAGTGTGTGTGGCATTTAAGTGGGTGAGGAATGGGAGGATTTGGGTGCATCCCCCTTGGCACACATAGGCGAGGTCAGCACCTACTGGGCATCAGACGCTATCAACTTGTTTTTCTGGGTGAATTCAGTGTCATCTGTATGTTTGAGGGTCATGCTTGCATACATATGGGCATCTAGCCTATTTTGATGAAGAGCTGACAGATGGGGGGGGGGCGCGAGTTCTGTCTGGTCAATATCATCACGGGTCAACGAGCCCAAACATCATCTGGATCCAGAGCTGTGGCTTTTCTGGGTTACCCACTGTACACAAAACAAACACAACCGAGAGCGAAAGGGAGAGAAGGCAGATGGTGTTGATGTGAGAGAGAAGGATTTGAAGATGATGGGTGATGAATGAATGGAAAGGCGTTAAAACTGAATAGAAAGGAGCAGAAAGAGAGGCGTGGTGCCCCAGCGTCATCAGGTGTGTTTGGGCTCCTGCTGCTATAGCTTACCATGGCAACGATTGTTTACATGTCTCACCTGGGCAGTAGACCCCCGGGGATACGATTATTAAAGCAATGAGGATGGAAAGGGGGAGAAAGAGAATGAGAGGAGATGTAGAGAGGGAACCAGGGCCTGAGGGAGGGTGGTGGCGGTTACAGATGATGCCACAGTTGGTGTGGTGTTACGGCCAAGCGGTGCCCTACGGCGGTATAGTAATAAACCAAACTGGCTTCTGGTGGATTTGTTGGCCAAAATGGACGATTAGTCTGATTGGTGTCCCAACTGTTCAACACTGAAGTCAACACAGACACACAGAGAGACAAATACACTGGCTAGAAGCTATGTTTGGACTTTTTAAAGCTGCAATAGTGAAGAAAATGTCATCAGTCTGTGCTGCTATCTCAACTCTACCTAAGTATGTTCATATCTGCAGGCACAGAAGGTGATGAACTGAAATGTAACAAGACAGGCTTTGACAGCTGACATTTTGCTTCAATCGAAATGAGTAAAATAACATTTAAGATGACTGATGGTGTCACTGCTCAGCTTTTTGCCCTCCACTGTGAAATATGATGCTCTGACAGGTGAGTAAATTATGTAGCTGGTCCAAACTGTGTTAGTGCGCTCATGTCAAATCTCCCCACTGAAGCTTCGAGACTGAAATACAAACAGCAAAGAGTGAGTCCTGAATTGGCAAAGTGTTGTAAGGTAGTGGAGCATTTTAAACACAGCCCTGCAAACACGGAGGAGCCACACCAATTTAGATCATTTTAAATGCTTCTCCTGGCAAACATACTTGGTAAGATGTGTTTACAGCAATGAAAACAATATTACCATCATTATAGCACATGTTAGCTTTTGAACGTAAGTGTGTGCTCATGCTCTGTGTTCACTGTTTAACCCGGAGGCCGCTTTAGAATCGTTGATTTGACAGTTTTAAAAAGTAGCCTATAAATGCAAAGAAGCACATAATGGTCCGAGTCCTGCAGTGGCGGCAAACTGGGCAGAAATTCAGACACGGGCATAGATGTGGGTGCAAATAAATCTGTATGTAATTACATGCACACAAAAAAACACAGAGCGATGTCGTCAGACACGCTAATCACTGCATCCACTCTGTGACTGTCTACCCAGAGCTCCACTGGTGGTGCCTCTTTCTGCTTTTCTTTCTTTCTCTCTTTGAGTCTAGAATCCCACTGACTCCACAGACTGGTTGCTCACAGCCTCACCTCACCCACACACACACACACACACACACACACACACACACACACACACACACACACACACACACACACACACACACACACACATAAGCACATGGCATAGCAGCACACACATTCATCCACATGGATGCACAAACCCATCACAACACAAACAGAAACACTTACCTACCTGCACTCTGCCACTATTTTCTTGCATTCACACACATTCATGCACATAGATGTGTACACACACACACACACACACACACACACACACACACACACACACACACACACACACAGAGAGAGAGAGAGAGAGAGAAAGAGAGGGAGAGCCGAGGACATGAGGTGCCTTGCAGGGGGCATTTTTGACTGAGCAAGCACTTTATGACTCTTAAATGGCCTCATTGCCTTCCTACTTAACCCTCACACACACAGTCACACACACATACACAAACACACAGTGCGCAGGCTGTCTCCGCGACTGGGAATTAATGAGAGCCATCACTAACCTCTCTCTCGCACACTCACACACACGTTTTGCCACCCAGCTTGTGTTTTTAGCTCCCTCAGACTGTCTGGAATCCATCAAGGTCACCCTGCAAATCTAGAGCGTTGCTCCTCCCCCTGGAGTCATTTTGTTTGGCCTCCATGACCTTGCTTTGACATTTTTTCCTTAAAATTTGGGAGCAGGCCAGGATTAGATCTAATGACTTTGTTACTGTACACAGCTGGTCGATATGGGAGAATTGTTTGATTGATTTTTATTGGCAGCCCACCAGGAGGCTCAAGGACAGTTGGGGTGAAGGCTACCAGTTGGACAGGAGAGTTTGGTCAGAATTTTTTGGCTGCCAATTATCACTTTTCCTCAAATCTGAACTCTGTCATGGCAAAAATGAAAAATCAAGAGAGAGATTTTGTGTTTCGATTGTAATTTAGGTGATTTTTTGTTTGAAAAAACATCTGAAACATTAAAACAAAAAATAAAAACTACTGAAATAGTTAATGAACCTGATTAAAATGTTAATTATGTAATATTACATAAAATCTAAAATTACCAAACTTTTCTCCTGCTGTAACCTTTGTGTGGAAAATACTACATTATACAGATTATGTAGTGAACTATTTTCCTCTGTGTCAGATGGATGATGACGATGACCTTCCCACTCACTATGAAGGAAGCTTCATAGTGAGTGGAAGATCATCCTTAAGCTTGAATACTTTAACTTGAGCCCAGTGTGATGGCAGAAATCTAATTCTGCTGTTGGTCCTTTGAGCTGAAGAATGAAACACAACCAGCCTCAGGACAGCTGACCTCTGAGCTCTGAGTGCAAGAGGTCAGGGGAAAGGGGAATTCCCTCCAGGGATCAGTGCAGTATCACCTAATTATTAGAGCTGAAATACATCATGCAGGCAAACAGTCGAGAGTTCAGCTCTGAACATTTAACTCTGCTACATTTTAAAGTAATGCTCCATCAGTCTTTTCAGTATAGATATTTGTAGTTTCTTCTCAAACCACTGCTGCAGCACGATCTATCCAGCAGTTAATAAAACCTCTGTGTCCTTCACCTTATTATCACCGCTCTAAACCTACAACGGAAACAGTAGATTTAGCAGCTTATCTTAGCGACGATCTCTTGGAACATATGGGAACAGGTTTGAGAATGCATTGATTTCTAAAAAAAAAAAATGTTATGCTGTTGAAGTTATATAGTCATTTATCAAATCCCAATCCTTTAGAATCAATTACTGAATGAAAGATCTTCTAAACACAAGTAAATAACTTTAATTAAGAATACATTAAAGATTTGAGGTAGATGTTAACAAATGATGTTGACTGCAGAGTAATGTCAGATTTTAGTGGCATCCTAATCATTTTTACACCTGAAAGAAAACAGAAATAAGAGGAACAAACCTTCAGAACACAAGTCAGGTTGTGACTCTGGGTCAGTGTTTTTTTTTTTTATGTAGGAGTGAATCCAACTTCTAACACCTTATGGTGTTTGATACCCTTAACACAGATCTTCAGTGGAGCACTCTTTTAGACATGGCTGTAGGTATAACATTCTCTCATTGTCACATGGGGTGGTTGAGTGAGATCAAGAAGTGGTGGAGACCAAACCAGAGCTAAAACTAGAACACTGGACTTAAATGCATCAGGTTGCCAGAAACACAACTCTAAATGAAAGCTAATTTTCTACTGTGTCTATACTGGATTTGTGAAAAAAGTATCTATGCAACCTGAAGCCTCTAATGAACAGAGTCCTGCAGCGGCTACAACTTAGGCAGGAATTCTGACACACAGGTATAGACGTGGGTAACAGTATATGTATTTACACTCATGTACATTGTGATGTAGTCAGAGGTGCTAGTCACTGCATCCAGACTGTGGTTATTTTCACAGAGGTCCTCTTTCTTTCTTTCTTTCTTTCTTTCTTTCTTTCAGATCAGTTGCTCACTCCCTCAACACACACACACACATACGCACAATCTTATTCTCACATGGATTAAACTATAAAATCCTCCTCCATACCTGTAAACAGGCATGATGGAACATAATTCACTGTTTTGTGTGTGGCTGTGTGTGTGTGTGTCTGTGTTTGTGTGTGTCTGGCTACCTCCATCTGTCTGTGCCACCAGGAGTTCACGTCACCTCAGAGCTGCTGAAGAGTGACAGCCTTGAAAGCCATGTTTGTGTGTGTGTGTGTGTGTGTATGTGTGTGTGTGTATGTGTGTGTGTGTGTATGTGTGTGGACTCACTGTGAACCTTCACCCTGACAGAGCGGGTGGCTGCCAGGCTGATGAACTCCTTCCCCAAGGTTTTACTAACACAGTTAACACCAGCCTCCTCAGTGAATGGCCTCCCTCCAGCTCTTTAAAACATTACTACTCACACTCTACACCGGGCCCTTTTCATACTATAAACCAGCCTGTAAACTAGTCAGAAAGCAAGTTTTCAAGGCCACATCAAGCTCAACAGTCAATCAACTTTCATCTTTATTTCAAAAACAACCTTTTCAGTAGAAGTAGATTAAATTTTGAGAGAGGACACTTCTTTTTTTTTTAGCCCCATTCCTTTTAAATGCAATAATTTGAAGAAGCTGATTCACAAATCTCAGATGTCACAGTCTCTCAGAAACACCCAAATGAACCAGCAGACACATTTTCAATACAGTCCCTATCATGAAAAGAAAACTGAGCTTCTTAATTAATAATTAATACATGAAAGATTCTAAGCAAATTTCAAGTTGAAAGTTGATTGTACTGCAAAACTACACTGTTGGGACTTTAATTGCTGCAAAAAGTACAAATGAAGTTACCTCATATTAATCTATCAGAAATATAAAAGTCGAACATCCTTTAATCTCAAATCACTTTCACATAGGTAATGGATGAAAGGCTGCAAAAAAAAGTCTGAAAGGTGGTTATCATAAAAATGACACAAAGATGTGACTGTTGGAATTCATCTGAATGTGACTCTCTTGTGAGTGTAAGTTTGTGTGTTTGTTTCTAAGCCTGTGTGTGAGATGTTAATGGGCTCATTCATTTGCTGCCCTGTTAAACCTGAGGGCCGTTCAGCAGAACGCACCAACCGTCTGCTGCAGCAGTTTAAATGTCAGCATGTAGGAGTCTCAGAAATATTGTCAATCACACACTCAGCTGCTCACACACACACACACACACACACACACACACACACACACACACACACACACACACACACACACACACATACAAGGCTATATTTTCTCACAAGCAAATATAATGCATGTTCCCAGTTTGGGTAATTTTGTGATTTTGTCTGAGAGAGTGAGTGAAAAACGGTGTGTGTGTGTGTGTGTGTGTGTGCGTGCGTGCGGTTCAGTGCATTTCAGAGGACGTGTGCTCATAAATAAAGGCCATGCATTATTCAGGATTGCTCCTCCAGCTAATGCCCTTTAATGTGCCCAAACAACCATAATGTACTCTGTTATCAAAGTGGCAAAGACCCCCTTTACACACACACACACACAGTGAGAGATGTCAAATGTCTTTGTCAGTGTCCCTCTTTGGCTCTCATCTCGCCCTCAAATCTCCCCCTGTTCCTCATTTTCCCATTTGACATTTGATCCAAATTGCTCTTGCTCACACCGTCTCGCCATATTTACATCAAATTTTGTTCGATTTGTCCCTAATTCTCTGTTTCCATCTTCCACCCTGCCCTCATACATCTGCTCACTCAGTCTGTTTCTCCTTCAGTAGAAATGATATCTGAGCACAGTGTAGAAAAAACTACTGTCCTTAATCTCTGTATGGGCCCAAGGTGCAGCTTTCTGCAGAATTAGGATTTTGTCTAAACAAGGATTTGTAGCTGTGAAGCTCTGACAGCAAAGTTTTGTAAGTAGCTACATAATATTAATCGTTTTTGGGGAAATGTACATATTCCATCCAGAGGTAAACAGGAAACAGTCTGGAGCAACAACAAAAAAAAAAGACCCTGCAAAACCATAAAATCTGTGAAATGTTTTTCTCTGCTGCTTTGCTTGTCTGCATTTTATAGACAGTGTTTTATGTTCTAATCACTTTGTAATTGATTCACTTGTTCTCCGTCTGTGGTTTTAATTGCTTTGGCAGTTTGTGATCCTCTTTTGTTTTGTCTTTGTGGAGCACTTCAACTCTTCTGAAGTACTATAACTCAAGTTTACATGTTTTACTTGTCACTTTATTAAATTCATTTTACTACTGCTGCCACACCCAACAGTGATGTCGTTTTGCACTATTGTGCACTGTCAGGTATGCACTCTAATATTGAAAATGGATCGTATAACTGCTTGCATTAAAAGGAGTTACTTTGAGTGATGATCCCAGTAATAATCACTGAGAGACTCTGCAGGTCCCATCTTTAGCTCTTCCCTCTGATTTTTGATTTGATAAAACTTAATTATTTTAGTTCTACTCTCATAGTGTTGTTTTCAGCTGCAACAGGCAGCTGTTTTCTGCAAAAACACTCCAACAAAATGAGACATTTAGCAGCTGTAGAACGAGATATTTCCAAGTTTTTTTACTCGCAAATTCGTCATTTCAACCTATAGGTGATGATAGTGAAAATCCGTTGCTGTAGGTTTACGGGGTCTATCTTCAATGGGATAGTTTTCTGGAAAAATATTGGTCAAATTGAGGCTACAGAGATAGTTTGAATGTGTGTCAAAACACTGTACCTACTTTACACGCACTGCCATAATAAGACTGTTAAATTCAATGTCCAAATCAATCAAAAAGATGCTAAATTATCCATAATCATCATGGATTATCTGATTGTATTTTGTTTGTCTGTTTGTTCAGACAGTACCGTAGCATCATTTTCTACTTCTACCTTCAAAGTAAGCCTTGAAAGTTGGCATGTGACTGCTCATGTTAACTATCCTGATCTTCTTATTAAGTAACATAAAACACATGACTGCCTGTGATGCAGGTGATTTTGGTCGTGTCTATTTCTTTTTTGGATTGAACATTACAAAGCATGAACGATAGACGGATGAGCAGCTCTGTGATTTAACATGATCTCTTTGTTTTCAAGATGTTGTTCCACATGTTGGTGGAACATTAACTTTTCACATGACAGCGATTGCCCACTGTTTGTTTTGAGACACACAACAGACGACCCTCTCCTTCGGCACAGACACACACACACACACACACAGATCAGACAATGAATCCATTCATCCTGTGCTGCTCTCTCTACTGTCTCTCTCTCTCTCTTCTGCTCACATCAGCTCTCTGTGAATGCAGTGAAGGTCAAAAACACGTCTCGTCTCTCTGACCTGGATCTGCTCCGGGTGTTTAGTCTTTTTACAGTTTGTTTGAAGACCTCCAGAGTGGGTTTTGTTATGGTGCAGACCCTCTTAACCAATTAGTCATGTGGGAGTGTCATGATAAGTGGTGCTGGCAGGGAATTACAGCTTTGTTTTAGCCGACACAGTTCAGATAAATCCTGCTGTATGAGAGATATCCATAAAGTTTTCTGCATGATTTTTTATTTTTTTTGGATTAGTTCATTTCACATTATTAGAGTGGAGACACAATGAGCAAGGACAACACAAAAAAATCTATGCAAAAAGTCCTCTATATGAAATGCATCAATCTTCTGTGTCCACAAATGTTAATATGGTTAAAGTTAGAGATACATCATGATTTGGGTTCAAATAGCAGCTTTGAAACATTCTATTGATTCTGAGAATCCTTCGATCATCTGTCTGGCACAAAACGTTTTCAGCCATCTGGCCCTCATGATTGTGTACAAACGCAGGGATACAACCCCTGCTTTGGGGTACGGGTATCACAGTGATGTCACAGTGATTGGTGATTTCATTCACCATCATCTAACTTCCTTTACTCCCAATGGATAACATCCACAATTGCTAAAGCCACTGTAGGGGTTTGTCACTTGAATTCAAGTTAATCTTTGGGGGGCATTAATCTGGAATGACTCATGCTATTTTAGGAGGACAGTCTCGGTTTTTGCTGTAGCCTACAGAGAGTAAGAATGGATGAGTCCAGGTAGCTTGGCAACATCATGCTACTGATGAACCAATTAAATAAAAGCCATCAGGGGATGGCATATCTGCTGGCCCCTGCAAAATGAAATGCAGTGCATTTGCATGAATACAAGCTCTATCAGTTTAGCAGTCACATACAAAATAGATATCAAAAACATGCTAATGAAAACTATACATGTAGGCTGACGTAAAAATGTGCACAGGATATGCTAATATGCTCTGATATGCTCTGGAAACAAACCCTATACTCTTTTGAGGCCAAGTCCAACACCAAATTGTTGCCATGGAGATGCAAAAAATAAAATATTAGAATAATAATTTAACATCATTCCCAGCATACATATGAAATTTGTCAAAGAGAATAAGTTTACAAGATCTGCTTCAAAAACGAACCTCACTCTTTTGTTAAGAATAGGTAGAAGCTGTTGCCATGGAAATGCAAATAAATAAAACTGTGAAAATTTCTAAATAGCAAAAGCTTATGGTTGATGTGTTATCCAAGTTTCATGAAAAAATATTGAATGGTTTTTGAGTTTTGTCCTGTTCAAAAAATATTTACAGACAGACAGAGCCACATCCTCCCTAGTTATATGAACTAAAAGAGCACTCTAGAGCGCATACCTCCACCAACAGTCCTTTTCAATTCAATTAAACTATCATCTATATTCTCACAATGTTAGTGAAATTTATTTGGATCTACTCCAAAATTCAGTGGTTTCATTTTGACACACTCCTGACTGTTCCACAAAGCTTCATCAAAACCCTATCAAGTAGTTTTTGCATAATTGTTGAAATGCTGAAAAAGCCCTATCTCCTAATAAAATGAGATGAAAATGAGAAAATTGTGTCCAAGGACACAGAAAAACTCAGTTTGTGTTGGTGTGGATAGACCAGAAACTCTGTCATAGCAGAATAATATCAGAATGACAGAATGTGACTAAAAATCATTTAAAATAAGCTAATTGAAGAAAACAATTATCAGATGCACACCTTTAGTGCCCCTATAAAGCATCGTTGAATTCGATCCAATGATTTGAGGACATGTGGATAGACCACACCCTGCTAAGTATGTACGGATGGATGGATGGACGGACGGACGGACAAGGGTAACCCCATGCACCTCCTCCGTTGGGGCATAAAGATTCATAGATTGCTCCTTTATTAGGATCCACTCCTTAAATTTAATGGGTTCTTCTTTGCCACATGCCCAACTCTCCCACTTAGTTTGTGTAAACCTGCTAACAGACAAACAAACCAACAAACAAGCAAACAAACAAATAGCAAAAACACAAATGCCAGTGAAGACATTACCTCCCTGGTTCTTTTTAAGTCAAGCAAAAAAAACAACAAATGCGTAGAATTACATACAAACTAAGTAGAAGACCTGCTCACTTCCATGTAAGCCAAATTCTTATCTACTTTGTAAAACAGTGGTGGTTGATGCTCTATGATGGTCTTAATGTCATCAACGCCAGCTCTTATCTGATGAGCACTTGTCCCCTCCAACTCTGAAGCGGTCTTTGAGATACTCAGGGGCTCTCTATTGAATTTCAAAACTTGCTCTTAAAACATTCTCCTCCTGCTTTCACCTCCCTCATAACTCCCTCTGTCTCAGATTTTATAAACATCCAGCACGACTGACTGCGCACACAGAAAAGACCTCGTCAGCTTCATCTACACAGATGAATGAACATTTCCCCATTCTTTCCCCACGTGTCACCGTTTGTGACTTAAAAGCGAGCACATTGCAGCTGCCTCTCTGTGTCTTTACTTTAGTCTCTTACAGATAAGATACAGACAAACAACCCCCCCCCCCAACATATGTGACTTTATCAACTTACTATACAGAGAGAGGAAAGGTAAAAAACTTCCAGAGTGAGAGGATATCCTGCCCACTGATTCTGCACCGGTAGAGTCAAGATGCACAGCATGAATGGGACTTCTCACTGATTTTCACTTCATACACACATTGCATTTTAAGTAAATACTGATGAGAGACTGTTTATTTTAGATTACCATCACGAAGGGTTAATAGAAGAGATGAAAAAAAAAGGGGTCTTACCTTCCTGATCTTTTCCCCAAATCTGTCTTTATGTTCTCTTAGAATCTGCTCCAGTCTTCTTCTTCTATTACTTCTCCTCCACTTATCTTCTATTTGCCCGCTTCGCTCTTCCTCCTACCTTCCCTCCTCTGGCCAGTTTTGCTTCTGCTCCCTGGGGCGTCACTGAGGAGGTGTGTGTCTGGTGTCTGAGTGTGTGTGTGTGTGTGTGTGTGGTGTGGTAAGTGTGTGAGTGTGTGTGTGCAAGCCGGTAAGAGAGCGCCTGTGCTTTGTGCTGCGACCTCGAGCGTGTTGTTGCAACTGTGACTGGGAGAGAGGGAGGGAGTGTGTGTGTGTGTGTGTGAGAGAGAGAGAGAGAGAGAGAGAGATTAGTTGACACACAAACACATCTCCGCCTCAGGGAAACACCCCGTTACCTCACCCCCTTCCGTCCTTTTTTCCCCTTCTTGTCTTTTTAATTTTTCTCACATCAGGTCTTTTCTCTCATCTGATCACCTTGAAGGAATCATGGAGCAAAACATTTCCACTCCTCCTCCTCATTCTCTGCTCCCAATGAGGCTCCCATGGAGCCGATCCTCCTTCTTGATTCTCAGTTTTTAACCTTCTCCTTTGTTGTCTTCCCTCTTCATATTCCCCCTTCAGTTTGCTGTTGCCAGTCCCCTGAATCATGAATAAGTTACAGAGAGCTGCCACAAAACTGTACAAAGGCAACAAATAACCCAAATATCTCTGCTGGGCTTCTCTCTTTGAGCTGTTGCTTTTAATTTGACTTCATATCAGTAAAAATATGCAATGTTTTTGCACTTTCCATGTTTTTTCCTGCCATTCAATCTGCAAATGCATTCTACTGAATAGAAAAGCAGTAGGTGGAGAGAGAAAGCAGTCCTTTCACTCTTCAAATCATTTCAGGGACAAATAGTTTGTTGAAGGTTAACTTAACAGTAGCTGAACTTTGTGGAAAATGTCATGATGTTGAGTCCCAGAGAAGTGAACAAACGAAATATGGACCTTTTCCAGATTTTAAGGGTCTAAAAACGCTCAAACTTTCTATCAAATCTTCAGTTTGATACTGCAAAAATCTACATCTAATCAAGTCATTTCTAGTTTCTATCATTACAGCCTTATTTTCTTGAAACAGGTGAAAAAAGCCTGCTTTCACTAAATATCAACCTCTTCAATGAGTTTCTGTATCTGGAAACTAAACAATTGAGCCTGGTTGTTCGGAAACTCTTTGCCCTTTAAAACTATATTCTGACTTTAAGGACTCGATTTCAGGTGAAACGAAAATTAGATTCTTACACACAGTTTGACAAGTTGGACATCCAAATCAATAACAGAATATCTTGCAATAAAATGAAGGCGTAGAAAAAAGCTGACCAGCTGAGAGAGCACTGATAGATAATAGAAAGAGACAGCAATCAGTTTAACCTTGAGGAGACCCCTTCTCAGTTTTGTATAAGCCCATCACAGTGATTACAGAATTTAGCTTTAGCCTGCTAATCTGCTCCAGATCCACATTAAACTGCTCCTCAGGAGGCTGAGCAGAGGGGGTGTTTTTGTGGGTGTGCATTAGTATGGAGCCAACTCTCCTGAAATATTTGGACTCTTATTTTGGCTCCGCAGCAAATTCAATTTGAAAAGAAGTAATGACCATGAGGTTAAAACTGACGTCTGTGGATCGTAACCATTTTATATATAACACCCCTAAAGCTAAGAAGGGCTACGAGTCCTATTGTTCAACAAATATGGATGAGAACAAACTGAAGAACCATAAAGATGAAAATTATTGCTTTAATATATTCAGCCTGGTCTTCTAACATACAACTATTATGACATTAGGAAATATCATGCAGCTTATGTTATTTTCATCTGCATAACAAGGAAACTTAAATCAAATGTTCCTGCAAAATATATTCTGTATTTTTCTTATTTTTAATACATCCCATAAAAACATTTTTCTATATTTCCTCGTACTGACTGTACAGCCAGCCTCTATCCCAGTGGTTCCTGCTGAGGACATAAATCTTTAAAACTGGTTCAGAAAATATGTATTTATTTCCAAAAAGGTAAAATAATTTCCTAAAACAGCTTTCCTGAAAACATTTCTCAAGCAGGAGTGTAATGCATTTTGACAGGACTATTTTCGGCGGTGGATTCATCCTCGTTTCATGCAGCAGGACTGTGTATGTGGGATTTAAATCACAATAAACAACTATGTGTGTTCATGGTGATGAAGGAATATTTCAACCAGAGCAACAGTGTAGGTCATTGGTGTTTATTTCTGGACGACGATGGAGATCAGAGGAATAAGATAATTAGGTGTTTATACAACTCTTGTTAGTAGAATCAATGTATTGCTGATTTTCAATCTGTTACCAAGTGATAGCCAAGTTTTCTGATTGTCTCAGACTAACAACATGGGAACATCCTCAAAGCTATTAAGCAAATCAAAATTTTGTTGCACCAACAGATGGAGAATTGTCGATTTTCCATCGTTATATGAACAGAAATTCCAGAAAACTGGCAAGAATGGCATGAGTTGCAGATTTCCATACACTTATGTCAATATTACGAATCAGACACATCGATAGCCAAAAGGACTGATCCTCCAGTCCGGTGTCATTAAACCACTGCAGAAGAAGAGGGCAACGTGTCATTAAAAGAGCACCAGCCAATGAAAACCATGAAAGATCTGACAAACGTCACAGATTCCTCACAGCTGCATACAGATCTGATGTTATCATTCACTGCTAATTTTCATCTCCTCAGTGGAAGCTTAGTGTTGTTTAAGTCACATGCTTCATGTCACAATTAATGATTAATTCACCAACTATGTTCCATTGGAGTTTATTGCATTTTGCTTTTAGCAACACACTAAATTCTACACATCTGTCAAGTAAAAAAACTATTTCCAAACAGCTGGCAGGTTGTTGTTTTTTTTAGTGTGAGTAAATTGTATTGAGAAAATATGTAAAAACATCTTGATGGAAACACATTTAATTTAAAAATCTGATGTTTTGGAGGACAGAGGAATAGGAAACATGCAATTACCCTAATAATTAGAGATTGTATATTTATATTTGTGTGTGTGAATGCATGTTTAATCTTATATTGGTCGGTAGGCACAGTGTGTGTGTGAATGTGTGTGATTGTGGGGGTGTGAAATGAGTGACCGAATTAGAAGAAGCCCCCCCCCCCTTCTCTGTGAACAAAGCCTCTCCACCAGCTGAAATATGGAGCCTCTGTTATGATCATTTTACTGTCGAGGGTGGTGAGGTTTTCTTTTCCCCCTCCACAACAAAAAGCTGACCCCCTGTTGAGTTTCTCTGCAGGGGGTGTACTCGTCGAGCCATCTTCCTCTCCCTCTGAGACCCCTGGGAGACGTTCAAACAGCCGAACCCCTCCTCGCCTCCTCCCTTGCTCGTTTCAATCACCCCCACCTTCAGTCTCTCTCATCTCATTTCTCTCCCTCCAAGGCTCAAGTTAACTATCCCTCTGATCTGCTGATCTGATCACTTTCTCCCCAAAAAACTATTTTCCTCTTCCTTTTGTCGTCTTCCCTTTGTGTTCAGGTCTCTACCCTGTCTCTATCCTCTTTCCTCTCTTGCCGTCTCTCGCCCTCCCCTCTGACCCTGGCTGTAATCTCACTCCTCTTATCTGGTTCCTCAACCCTCTTCTTTTTTACAACTTCTAGGAAAACACTACCTTTTCTTTTCCTCTTCTCTTCCCATTTTTATTCTCGCCTTCCAGACAGCAAAGCCATTTTTTAGCTCACTCGGGCCTGGGAGAAAACCCAGGGGGCTTGTGCTTTATGAGGCGACATCTCTGAATAAATAAGCATGGGTAATTTGCTGCGAACCTGCAGCCCCTTGTTTTTTTTTTTCTTTTCACACTCCCAGTTTACAGAGAGGAGATAAAAACACAATAAAATGGTGGGAGATCCTCACAGTGGCTCATTATATGGTTGTCAGTGGTGTTTTCTCACAGGGCTTTGTGACAGATTGCTCAACCCCACTCGGCTCCGTTGTTTTCTTCTCAGGACAAAATTATCTATATTACATTCTGGATCCTCCAATGGCTGAGTATTCGGATAAAACTGGCCTCATTTAAGAAAGTAATGAACCGCCAATTCTAGCTGAACTCGGGCAGATTATCAAGAACAAATTTCAAACCTTGTCATACAGAACTAAAAGCTATTAGCACCATAACACCTCGCACACCTTGCCTCTTATAAAGATGAAGCAATTTCTAAGCCATTTGACACCAAGGGAAGACATTTTATGGAATAAACTGGATGTGGTGTATCCATCCATTTGATTAATTCTCTTTCTCTTTGGCACAAATACACACAAACCCACTCTCCTCCATTCATGGCCCGGTAGGGGAAGTGTGTGTGTGCAGTGCCAGGTCAACTGTGAACATCAGGTATTAATAATGCAGGACAGGAAGCGGCCCCTCCGACTACAAAGCTGTGCACTACAACTCTACGTCTCCCCTCCCCATCACATCGCTGTGAGCTACATAACCCGACACAGACTGGGAGGAGACCTGGAGAGGTGTGTGCAGCAGGAGAGGAAACCCGCCCAAATAATTTTCAAAACTTAGGTGAAAAATGTTCAGATATTTTGTGCAGGGGGGGGAAGCCACTGTGAAGAGATTTAAATTGAAACGTGATTTTCAGCTATTCATCATGTAAAGCGGTTCAGCTTACACCTATAGGACTCAGCTCTTATGAGATCTCACAATTGTTCCGGCCCAGGGATGTTAAATCTGCTGCAGCTTTTTGTAATTTTAGACTGTTCTAATCATCATGTGTAATTGCATGAGTGTAAGCACGTGTCTGCTCACTATTCATATTGAAGAGGCTATAATTAATATATTAACATTAGAGATTTATCAGGACTATGTGCATGCGTAAAAGGGGTTGCCCTTATACACAGAGAATTATCACCCGAATCTGCAGCTCCTTTCAGCTCTGGAGTTTTATAGCCTCTTTCAGCTCAATGTTTTGGTTTTTGTGGCGCACAACTTAAATGTTTTGGTTCCCTCTCACTGCTGTCAGACCCTTATTTTCAGCCAGAGCAGGCAGATGGCTTCAGGAAAGAGGCTCTAAAAACTTAAACAAAGGACAAAGTTAGCAGTGAGTATATGGAGCATTTAGTGGAGGATCAATCTTTTATGGAGAGCCTCCAGTGTTTCTCTTTAGTCTGCTGGTTTCACAGCCTCACACAAAAATAGGGTTGTTAAAATCTGTTCAAGATCACAGGAAACAAAAGGACTTGAAAACATTTTGTAACCAACAAATCCTCCAAAAAGGATTGAATTGGATTGATTGAATTTTTTCTATTGCCATCAGGGTGTCGTTACATTTTACAGGCTTGTAAAAGTAACCGTTACTCCAAATCTTTTATAGCCTCTGTAATTCATCTTTTAAATATGCTGTGGTTGTTGTCTTTTTACTTTTTCAAATTGTCTGACCATATGTTCTTTTATTGATTTTTATTGATTTGATCAAACTATTAAAATTATTTATTACACATATTTCTGTGTTTTTCTCATGTCTACAAGCTGCTCAAACAAACTGCTCCTAGTGAGATTTATAAAGTTGTCTGAAATTTTCTTCAGAAATGAGTGAGACCAGAACAGGGCTGAGAAGAGAGTGGATGTAGGACTTAACTTCATCAGGTGGCCAGAGACATGCATGAACCATAATACTTCTGACTGTGTAAAGGGGAACTACTAACTTTGCCATGTAAACGTAAAAGGTAGCAATTTGCCAATTTTGTGTTCATAGCCATTTTCCAATGTCCCTGAGTAGCCAAAAGAAATAATTAAGTCTCTAAGCACCTCATTGTTTCTTAGAGTTTTAGATTTTTAATTTTTATGCACAAACTTTATTCATTCTGTTAGTGTGATGAAGATTTTTTGTAAAATTTGTACTGATTCTTAGGGGCACAACAACCATTTTACCTTAAAACAGTACACTATTGTTGTGTTTTAGCCGTTTGTTTACACAACAGCCGCATTTTCAGGGTCTGAAAACGCAACCTTTTGAAAATAGGCTCCATCACAGTACCATCGCTGTGTAAATAGGCAAAACACAAATCCACTGAAAAACAGTTGTTACTGGTTGAAAAATTTGTTTTAATACTAAACTATGTCCAAACTATGGGGGGGTCAGAAGTCTTTAAAAAGATAATTAAATCATAGACGATGCAAAGCTCCCTTTAAAAGAGGCTCCTCTATCAGCTGCCCTCTTGGTTTCATTTGGACTGCTGATTGTATAGTGCTATTGTTTGTACATAAATTAATGTTGTAATGATGACAACATTCATACAGGATGTCTCTTTTCTGCTGTGTGGGTCTTTGTGTAACCAGCGTCACAAAGTCTTCCTTTATTGTGTTTCTTAATATGATTGTTTTGCTCATTTTACCTCACAGCATTTTCTACTGCAGATAAGAAAAGCCTTTTTATTTCCATTACTATTACTTCACTGACAAAAGAAGCTGATTTCTTTTACATGACTGTCTTTAACTTATGTAAGCACAACAGAAACGACTGTAAGCAATAAACGGTAAGTTCCTTCTATCTATTTTTTTTACTGCTGCTTCATCTTTATGGTAAAACACACTTCATTATCTTTATGCTTTTTACATTTAAGCTCAACCTTCTGCTTGTGTCATGTTATTCTGTTGTTATGCTGCAGCAGGAGCGTTTTCAAATATGCATGTTTCAATATTTTGCTCATGATAAAAAAATTTTTTTTGAATCATAAGGCACTCAGAGTACTGCTGAGTTACCAATGAGCAAAGACTCCGCTTTAAAAAAGTTTGAATAACTTGATTTAGATTTGTTTGGACACACTATTAATACTTATAGTGTTGTGTTAGTTAGATAAGAATAGTCTATACTTATAAAGTATTATGCAGAACTACTCTTTTTGGGGTATTACCACCTTATAAGGCCCATAATGAGCAAAGCATATTATCATTATAATTCATTTACAGGTTCCTTACTTACAGTAATTAGGAGATTGTTGAGAGTAAACGCTCAGTTAATGATCAAATACAATATGACCATGCAGAGTAGGGCATTAATAAGTGACACAATAATGATCATTAATAAGCATGCTGATAAGCAACTAGTTAATGGTTTATACGTGTTCCATTATCTAAGTGTTACCAGGGTCTTCAATAAATTGTCTGGTAGGTGATAGAATAAAATATTCAGATAATTTGTTTAACACCATGTAATCTCCATTTCAGAGTTTGTGTTCATTCAATGGATCTTTCCATATAACTGAGATAAACAGCTGTTCACTCTCTGCACACAGATGAAACCCATTCTATGAGCATGTGGTCACTGCTGGAGCTACCGCATTCTCCATGTGTTGTCCACCAAGACTCTTGGCTCTCTTCAGAAGCTGCAGAAGGACAAACGGGGTTCATTAACCGCTGATGAGTCGTTTAGCTGAACAGAGGCTAATTAGCCATCAGTTGCCAGCTGGGACTTTGTGTCTGGGTTGAGGAACTAAGAGAAAAGATCCAATGAGAGGTTATGATTGTATTAAGGTCTATGCTTTGAGAGGACTCCAATAATCTGAACAGACGTGAACCAGCTGAGGCATGAGAGAGAGACTTCAGTCAAAGGAGGCAGATGCTGTTTGTTTTTTTAGTTTTTTTTTACAATGAACAAAGTATAAATGCAACATTTTTACTTTCCCTCAAATTTTGTGCAGAAATTATCCATCCATCAAGATGCTGATTAAACAACATGATCACTGCACAGGTCATCCCTTTGGCAGGTCACACACGCCATGACACAGATGTTGCAAACTCTAAGAGAGCATGAAATTAACATACTAACAGGAGAAAAGTCCACCAGAACTGTTGCCTGTAAGTTGAATGTTATTGCCATGACCATAATCTGTCTTTGATGTTGTTTTAAAGTGTTTGGCAGTGAATCCAACTGACCTCAAAACCACAGAACACCTGTTAACACAGCGGCCCAAGACCTCCATGTTCTACTTCTTCACCTGCAAGTTCCCATTCATGACACTCACAGTCGCTCATTGGGTGTGGATGCCGAAAAATTGCATTTGGCCTTTTGGATACATGCACATAGTACATAAATCTCACAATATTGATATGCGATACAGCTCTTTGAATTTATATTAGACTATTCTGAAACAAATTTTATTAATGGTAGTCACATCAAGTTTCCCTGTAAGCCATGCCAATAAATACAATACCAGGTCCCTGGAACTCATTCATCTAAATGGAGTGCAGTCATTTTGAATGTGTCAAATACACTGCTAAGGAAAAGTTAAGGCATGGTCAAAGATAATTGGAACTTACTGAGTGCATGAGCTTAAGTGAGCTCAGTTTAAGGAGGGAACAACGACAGATACTGACAGACATGTTGCTCATCCAGTTGCTGAGTTATGTTATATGCCACTTCTCAGGACATGCGTACCCTCCCCTAAACTAAAGAGCATATAGTAAAAATTTTAATTGATACATTCATGTGTATAATTTAATGTCCCACCAGTGGCACAGCCAAATTCATTCTTGCTTTTGCTGGAATCTTGGGGATTTAGTAAGGTGTTAGAGTTGATTGTGAGTACTGTAGTTTTGCTCACAGCAAACAAAAAGATATCGATGTAGCAACATAATGAGAGAGCTTCCTACATTCTGGATTATGCGGCTCTGACCTTTAAAAGTCAGTACTGTCTAATGGAATTAATTTGTCAGAGTTCACAAAGTTTAACTTTGAATTATAATGAACTGATTCGGTGAATTCTGTTGAAAATTTATAGTCATCAACTCTAGCGTGACCAAGGCTTTAATAAATCTTACTTTAAAATCGAACATTTTTTTTGCTTATTCCCTGTGGCTTCACATGGCATTAGGAAATCTGCAGTATATTGCCTGTGGTTTTTAACCAACTGCTGACTTGATGCATTTTAAATAAACCCTCAACAGCAGGGTAATGCAAGTGTGTCTGTGCACATGTACTGAAGTCTCAGAGTCTCAGACTAATTACCTGCCATGAGAGCAGGACGTAAATGGCCTCTCAGGAGAGTAAAACAGACGTTTTTGGCATTTCACATACTGTACTCTGACTGTGTTGAAGTGGACTGGGACGTCAGAGCAATGGACACTTTGCAAACCTCCAACTCCCACCATCAGTTAAACAGAGCCAGAGGCAAAATGATTAATGTTAAAACCCTTATTAACTCGCTTCAGCAAAAAGTGCCAAGTCCCCTTCAGGTGTAAAACAGATCAAGACATTTTTGTATGGTGAAAAAAAAAAAAAAAGAAGGTATTTGTGCAGACGCCTCAGCTCAGTCAAAACTAGAAAGTATATTTTGCTCCTTGGCTAAAAATACGTCTGAAAACAAGCAGAAGAAGTGTAAGTGCATAATCAGCTGTGACACCTTGTGATACAGTGACTCTGCACACACACATATGTTGACATAGCTGTCAGTACATGTTGGTAGGTGAAATTGCTACATCTTATAATAGATATGAACTGTCATCAAAACAACATCTAATTCAAGGAAAGCCTGCGGTGGGTGTGCAACTACTCTGTCACACAGATACACACTAGCACATTAGATTTGGATGCCTGTCAGTGACGGTAAGTTTGCAAGACTAAAATAAGGAAAGATATCAGGAGGCGTGAGAGGTAAGAGACAAAAAGGATGCCAATGCAAACTGCTGTACAAACAAATTCAAAGCAAGGACAAAGTGTCCTGCTCTTGTGCAGGAAACAGTTATCACCAGTTCAATAAGGAGACATAACATCAAATGATATGTGATAATTAGTCTGTCTGAAAGCCTTTGTCACTTAGACTCTTCATGGAGGATGAGACTGAACAGGATCTGTCCTGAGCAGCAGCAAGATGTATATACCCCCTTAGAGTCCAGACACTGGTGGTGGTGGCTGATGACTCTGCTGAAGGTGATGAATGATGATGGTGAATATGTGAAGATTGGGCGGTGATGTGGAGGTGGAGGGCACCAAAAATGAATTGGAGGAGTGGAGAGAGTCATATTTGAAAAGACAACAGCAAGATAATAGGCTGGCAATGAATGTGTGTCGCTGTGCTATTGGATAGATGTGACCGGCTGATGAGGGCAGCTGATTTCTCAACCGACTGCCCCAGACCATGACAGGAGGAAATTAAGACTACACATATGTGACAGGTGTGAATGACAGGATAGCATGATAAATAAACTATGGCCCAAGTTTGCAAGGGTTTGGTCTTCCTGAACTCTGGCTAAAGCTCCTCAGCCAACTTTCAACCCTTTGCTAGATTGTGTTTAGGTATTTTGTTTTTTTCTTAAGGAGTTTCCATCCATTTGTACCATAAAAACTTGAGTGGGAACACTAGAACTTGGAGACAAAGTTTTTTTTTCCACTGTTGGCTGAGGGAGAGAAATTGGCTGAGAAAATGGTGCATACTCACAGGGGGAGGAGGCCAGTGCATCTGGAGGGAACTTGTTAAGACATTGGGAGGGGAATTTTGGGGTAGGGGTAGGGAATTTCCCAATTGGGAAATTTCCAAATTTGGGATCAATAAAGTAGATCTAAGTCTAAGGAGAACATGCAACTCCTCATAGAAACCCAGAATGTTCTTGCTATGAGGCAACAGTGCTAATCTCTTCACCACCGTGCACCAATGTGATCTTAATAAAAGGGGATGGATTTCCCATCATTGTTTTAGTGCTGCTGCTTCTACTACTGTAGTCAAAGAAGCCACTCATAACTCCGCTTCACCAGAAAGCCCACAAAAATGTCATTTTGACCAGTGTTTCACAAATAATCACACAGACAGCTGATAAAAAGAAACCTGAGTCTGAGTGGATCAGAGGACATAAATGAATTCTTTACACTGGTTTGTATGAATGAAGTGTAATTAATATTTTCTTGTTTAAACAAGGGACACTAGAGACATGTCAGCATCAGCCAAGTCGCTGACTTTCACCTGCTGTCCCTCTGCCAGATACAGATACAGATACAGTGAAGTTTTTGACAACTGGTAGTGCTGTGGAGCAATGTTTTTATAAATGGGTCCCCATTTTGTTGCTGTAGATGCTATTTGTTTATCAAATAGGCTTATTCCTGTCAGTCTAACTCATTTTCTTTAGTTGCATGTCAGAGAAAGTCTGTTTATGAAACATCATTCATTTGGCACTTTCCTCAATTTTCGCAACACATCACAACGCCTGAACTGCTGCTTCCTCTGCCATGTGAGGACAAGACAATCTAATGATTACCTTGCACATCAGAGAACAGTAGATGCTGACTTTTATATGTTATTGCTGTGCAGCATGCTGATGAGGTCTGTGAGATGTTGTTAAAACCCAAGACTTCTGCAAAACACATGAGCACAAAATGTCACAGTGTATTATGAGAGTGGTTATTATCTGAACTTTTATTTTGGTGCTAGATTCATACAGATTGGGTCAGCACCAAAATATGTCTCCTCTCTGAAATACTTTTTTTCCTTACTTTTTCCTTAGTTTTTGCCAAGTTTTTAAAACTTGGGCTAAAAGTTAAAAAAATTCTAAAGGAAACCCATAACTTGCGTTGCTTTGTTGCTTTATCTTGTTGTAACTATTGTGTTTTTGAGTTTTGACTATGGAAGGACCATTTCTGCTCCTCAAACTCTGCTTTGCAAGTGTATACGAGACATCACTTGTGCCAGTTTCCTCAATTTTTGCAACCCTCTGTCTTATTAACACCACAGAAGAGGAATGCTGATTTGCTGATCTGCGTTTTTCAGGGTTGCTAACTCTCATTCATTTGGCACACACTTGTGTTGTCACACAACCCAAACAAATGCCACAGCAAGTACAATAAGAGGAAGGTATAAAGCCACTCCTTGGTAAATGATATTGATTATAAAGTCTCCCTTATAGCTTATCATCAAGCTTTTTCAACCTTTTGCCACTTTGACTGGTTCATAAACTAATGCCATCAGCAGCAGGAATGATAAGAACATCTCCAAAGAGAGGTGATGTACACACAACATCTACATGACATAGCAGCAGTAACTTCATTAATTATCTTAATCTTCCAACTTGGCAGAAAAATAATCATCCTTCTGTCCATTTCTACACAACAGACTAATAAGCTGGTGCACTGAACTTCGAGGTTTGATTGTGTACGACAGTACAGTAACCATGCTCAGACTGAAATCTTTGCCACTTCATAATGAAGATCAATATACTTAAGTTTGTGGTGCTTACAGCATTAAAACAAAATGCCAGCAAAAAATAAATAAAACAGCAACATCTCCAGAGAAAGAAAGAATCCCAGTTAATCTGGATCAATGTCAGAAAACACTTTCTGCAGTTTTTATCAGAGCTACTTTTTACTGCTGAAACAGTCCTGTTAGGTGATCAAAGTTGGCAACCGTAATGTATTGCCTCATAAGAGCAGCTTGAGTGTAAAGATACTGAAAACAGAGAGACATTAAATCTTAATTAGACATATATATATATATATATATATAAATCTTAATTAGACATACATATATATATATATATATATATATATATATGTATGTATGTCTAATTAAGATTTAATGTCTCTCTGTTTTCAGTATCTTTACACTCAAGCTGCTCTTATGTAATGTATTGCCTCATAAGAGCAGCTTGAGTGTAAAGATACTGAAAACAGAGACATTAAATCTTAATTAGACATACATAAAACTTATGTATATATATATATATATATATATATAAAGTTTTAAAATGAAAAGAGTGAGGTACCCAAAGCAAAATCTAAATTTGGGCCCCAAAAGTGTCATCAGAGCTGGTTTCAGTACAAACCACAACATCCATGTGTCATAACCATGGTGGGCATAAATGTTACAGTACACTTATGGTTAAGCTCAGATTCGGTCCCATTTGCCTTTCTTTAATCTTTTAAATAATGTCATGAGTTTAATCTTATAATTTGTTTAAATGGTATAAACTACAAATGTATAATTCATATTTAAAAGCAGGACACAATAAAAATGTGAAGTGACTGATTGAAAACATGACCTGAGGAATACATAGCTTTGTTTTGGTGTAAAATTCATTTTTGAAATGGCTAAGTAATTTTTTTAATATACTTGTCATTGTAGTTTTTAACAAACATTACTCAAACAGGAGTAAAAATTGCATTTGTTGGGAGCTATTTTAGCCACACACACAGCTCTCCACCATTCATACCCTCTGATGATGAAATTTATGTCACACCGACCCTCGAGCACCATGTGTAATTTCAGCTTTAAGGATACCTTGCATCAGGATGAGACACCATGGGACATGCGGCAAAGCAGCGGTATATGAAGACCTGGGATTAGATGGTGTTGCAGAGACAGCCTGAAACCCCAGACTTCTGCAACACCAACGCCAACTGCAAAAAATAAAATGCTACAGAATGATATGAGTGATGATATTAAGACATTCCCAGCAGCCATCTTAAATTTGTATTAATATTTTCAATTTTTAAAAAAAGGTCATTATAGTTGAGAACGCCATCTCAGCTTTTATTTTGGCACTACATTCATTGAGTTGTGTTAGTATACAGTATATTGTTTATATATATTGTATTGGTTAAGCACCAAAATATGTTGAGCTTTAAATCAAATTAGAATTAAATTACTATTGATATTTCCATTGCTTTTTCATTTCTAAAATAATCAATCATTCTTTGAACCGAGCATAGAAGAGAGTCAAAGACTTTTTGTCCTTTACTGATTTTTTATTTAGCTGCTCCACTGACAAGAACCTGAGGCCTCCGCACTCTCTTGTCGGAATGGTGAGCTTCAGTTTTCTGCCCACACTGGACATTCCACTGTTTGGGCAGGAACAGTATGGTTCAATCAATATTTGTAAACAAGTATCACTCCTTCCCGAAGCTGGAAACAAGACGAGACAGAAAGGATACTCTGTGACATCCTCCAGGGACGAACCTGGAGCTGATCCACTGGCATTCGACCCAGAGTCTGACTGAGTTTAAAGGCTGAAAAGCTGCTTCCAGATTCTTTTTCACAGAGAGGCTTCTCTTTCTCCCCCATTCAATCAAACGCTGTAGCCCTGCTTCACTCCATTTCTGCAGGGAAATCTAGTGCTTTACAAGATAGAGGAGAGATGACAGGAGAATAGGGAAAGACTCTGTGTCAAACCTGGGATATTTATATTACTACTCACTTTTACTCACAGTAAGCTATACTTATACACTCCAATCCTACTACAGAAGAGCACCAGACAATTTCTTAGTTTTATATCAACACATAATGTCCATTTAACAAAATACTGCTGCAGCAGGATGGAGCTTTCTTAAAGACACCTTTGCTCTGGTGTAGTCTGCTAGCTTAAAATACCAGACTGACACAATCCTCTATTTGACATTCAAGTAGAATATATTGTAGTGGTTTTAAGCAGAAAATCTTCTTTGGTTGACTTTTACACTTTGGAATACTTACAGTTGTGGATCATAAAGGGAAGATCTTATAAATGAGTTTTTCTGTTTCAACAAGGGCGCTCATATAATTGCTGTCAATGTTGTTCATTGTTAATTTTCTGTGTGTGACTGTCCCTCTGGCCCAGAAGTGTGACTTGGGTGTGTTGTGTCTGGAGCCCTGAGCTTGGAGATGCTGCACTATGACGCTCCTCTGAGCCTTTGGGGCTGGATGAGAGGAGAGGAAAGAAGGAGCAGAGAGACAAAGGACAAAGGACAAGAGCGGAGGCTGAAAGGAATTCAGGAGAGTGCAAATGAGACAAAAGTGTAAACAAGAAAGGAGAGGAGAGGAGAGAAAAGAGGAGGCAGGACAAGGCCAGGAAACATGGAGAGGAAAGCAGAGGAGAAGAGGCAGGGTGGGAGAGATAAAGATGGTTGAAGTTAGGAGACAAGAGAGGATACAAGGACAGGATACATGTAGAAACAAGAGGATATGGGAGGAGGCCAAAAGAGGAAATAAATGCAGATAAGCAGAGGAAACATGGCAAAGAGTAATGAGGGTGGGAGAAGAAACTCTTCATGTTGTTTATTGAGTCATAAACTCTGTTTCACTTCCAGAAGAAAATAAAACAAGACCAACAAGGATTCAAAATGCTTTCATGACATGCTATACTGTAGCTTCCATCTAACCCACGACAAACATTTCAATCGCCTGATTGACGGCTACAAATCAGAATCCAGAAGGAGCATCGTCTGTGACAAACACAGTTATCGGGTAAGAGTCAGTTCATATCAACCTCAACAACCAATCAGAAGGGTAGCATGGGAGCGTATAACTCCTACAAAGCTGCCAAAAAAATGTGTGGATCCGCACCTTGATCCAAATCCATCTCAAAATCAAATGATCTTTTTCTCATTCTAAAGATCACCTTTCTACAAAATTTTGTGAACATTTGAATTATTCTGCTAACTAACAAATAAACAGGCAGATGGCAAAGAAAACTAAATCTCCTTGGTGGAGATAATGATCTGTCTAAATATTCTTTAATACAGTCAACAGTTTTTGTTATCATGATCTAACTCGAAATATCTCTCTTACAGATTTTCTTATTTGAGATAAAAATCTCTTATTATGACTCTAACAGATGCTCAAAAACAAGTTTGCTTTGCCATTTAGTCAGGCAAACAAAAGCCAAAAGAGTCGCCATGTGCGGCTCTATAATTAATTTATAAATGCTGCATCCGTTTCCAAAGGAGAAATCAACTGTCATTCTTCCAAAAGAGAAACATAGTCGTATCCTGGCATCAATTCCTTGACTTGACTCCACTGTGGTTCATTTTGTGAGAATCTTTTCCAGGCCATCTCAGTTTTTAATTAGACAGTTGCAGGTCTTGCACAACTTTGCAAAGCCGTGAGGTTTCTCTAATCCTTGCTTGTGTATTAGTGTCTTTGAGGATGTGCTGGTTCATTCACTCTGTGTCTGTTTTATTCAGTCTCAGGCCAAAGAGGATTTGGAAAGCATCACGTATATCCCCCCTTGTCAATTCGCTAACGTGTTGATGTCAGCATGGTCAGTATAATCCCCCTCTTAATGTACTGTAATATCCCCCTCCTCCGCTGCTCTACTTCAGCGAGATACTTAGAACACACACACAGATATACCTGAGGGAAACAGCCACACAGCAACATGACAGGATGCTGCATTAGCGCAGCCGACATAACAACATTACCAGAGGCTGAATGAAACTCTCCAGGGCTTTAGAAGAGACAACTTTCTGACCCAGCACTCGACTCCGCTATACTTTTTTTTTTTACAATATCAGGTGCTGAGATCCCTTGTTCTTCCTAAGGAGGAAGCACAGATGAGGCTGATGGAGGACCCACAAAGTAACTGTACAAAGTATTGTACAAATTGCAATATATGAGGAGTTAATAATGGTTGAGATATTTCAGTCACGGCCGAAGTTTCATCTATCACTGCTCATGGTAATCATCCAGTTCTGATTTGCTTCTGTATATTCCAGCCATTCTCAACCAGCTGACCAGGCCTGAATGGTGCCAACTCAGGGCGCCAACTATAGGGGGCCTGCAGCCAAATATGTTCTTATATAACATATAAGTTGTATATAATATATAATTAGAATTAACACCTACATACACGATAAAGCAAAAGACATTTAGGTAATTTTATGTCAATCCAGGCCGATGCAGACATGTCACAGTAACAAAGTTGGCTGGAGATTCATCCTGAGAAGCGCTCAGCTACATTCTTACATGACACCCCACCTCTCCTAATCCAAAACAGGTCGTTTGGGTGCCTCGGTCTAATCATCTGGAGGGTGTGTAATGAAGTCTTGTAGCTACTGTTTAGTCTGCAGATAGACCTACTGGGGATGACGGCCCAAAAAATATTTCTGATATTATAGATTACAGCGGAATTGTTAAATTGGTACGGCACAACAAGCTTTAAAGATTTAAAACAGAATCGCCAAAATCACCAGTCAGTTTCCAGCTGTGTGGAATGTGTGTATCAGCAGATAGAATAGAGATTCAGTCACTTCGTTTAATAGCTGCTAATGGATTTCCTATTGAGGGCAAGGGAACCTAAAAGAAACAATGGAGGTCGAGCTGAAAAGTCCTGCGTGACTAGAAAGCATGCAGACTGTTTCTGTTGAATTGACAACACAGTGTGCCTTTCTCTCTCTCTCTCTTGTTATAAGTCAATCCAGCTCACCCCACAGTTGATCTCGCTGTTTCCCTGAAATAACCTTAAACAATTACAATCCGGTCACATCGTCCAAACAACATGGTATTTCCTCAGATGAAATAAAAGACTTAGTGTTCTAAATGAATGGATGTGTTTGTCTGCACAATCTACAGCAAGAAACAAACAGGATAGATATTGTTTTTCATTTTTGCAGTTTAAGCATGTGGCACTTGTGAGATATATAACTATATAACTATAACTATATCTAACTATATAACAACTACATATAACTGTTGTTGCTAATTATGATATCTCTGAATTGAAAATGTTAAAGGAAAATTTTGATAGAGTGTCATTGTTAGGCTAACCACACACACAGGTCATATTCCATTTTTGTTTTGTCTTTTGTTTGTTTTGTTTTTTTTGTGTGTTTTTTTTAGTGACACTAGTTGGAAACTCTCAAGGGAAGGAAAACAGTAGTAGCTTATATTTTAGCTGGGTCGTAATTGAAAGACAGTGGAGGCAGTGGTACTGACAAATGGTTAGGTTGAAATAAAAAAATTTACAAAGCTAGTTATCTTATATCTAAAAGTGCTCAACAGTTCATAATAGTTTCAACCACCATTTACATTGGAATAATCACTTTTAGTACCGTTGCCTTAGATACAGTGACACAAAATGGATCAGTTTTTGAAATGAAAACGTGATGAGAGACCGCACCGGTAAAAGCTACAAAGTGTGTGGTGACAAAAAAAATGACCCTGAATGCAACACATTTGGATTCATAATGGCAGCTGGTAACGCTGAGATGAAAGCAGAGTGTGTTGAATGTAGTGAAATCCTGTCACAGCGCAGTTTGTTTTTTTCTCCTCTCCTCTTTTTGTCATGTTTTTTCTCATTTATTTGAGAAGGCGGTCCTCCGATTTTTTTTCTTTAACAAACAGAAGGGGTCGAAAACCTCTGGTTTATTCCAAACAGTTTAAGATACATACATTGATTTTGTATCGAATTGAATGTGAATAACTTTGCATCCTCCTATGTTTAGTTCTGAGCTTTTATAAATTAATTGTGAGCTTCGCAGTCGGAACAAAAATAATGACAGCCAGCCTCACCTCCCCTCTGAAAACTCATCCCCTCACAGCGACACTTGCATCCGTGGCCTCCCTAGTTCTGGAGGATGCAGTGAGTTTAAGGGCCAAGATGGCAGCTAATGATGCATAGCTCACCAGGGGGACTGAGGCGAGGCAGCTATTTCAGCCTGGGGACGGTCCGCCTGGGTTGGATAATGCATCCAAGACAGCTGGTGACACATACCCAGTCAGTCGTTCAGAGGATCTGTCGGTCTGGTTGTCCCTCCAGATGTTCAGGCATGAGAGAGAGATTGTGTGTGTGTGTGTGTGTGTGTGTGTGTGTGTGTGTGTGTGTGTGTGTGTGTGTGTGTGTGTGTGTGTGTGTGTGTGTGTGTGTGTGTGTGTGTGTGTGTGTGTGTGTGTGTGTGTCTGTGTGTGTGACAGGCGGCTCCAGGTGTCTGACACAGATCACAGTGCTGACAGGTATCGCTGCCCGTCTCGTCCCTGTTTTACACAACTGTCTACCCAGCTGTGCTCCTGCAGCATCACAATAACACATACTCAATGCACACACATACATGTGCACAAATTGTTGTAACTGAGGAACAAATTTATCTCATTTGTTTCGATGCAGAAATGTATTTTGCTGTTCATTAGATATTCCTCAGAGTGGTCTATTTAATAGAAGTCTGTGGTGGCACATGTGATCTTCTTCCTCTTGTGTGTGTGTGTGTGTGTGTGTGTGTGTGTGTGTGTGTGTGTGTATGTGTGTTAGTTGTTGCTTGCAAGAGAGTGCATATTTTTCCTCACTGAGTTACTAAGATACTAAGAGAGTCTTTGTTTCACCGTTGGCCTTGGTTTGTCCCAGCTCTCTTCTGGAAAAAAAACAAAAAAACAAAATGTTTCTGAAGAAAAAGCTGTTGAATAATTCAGCCATGATTAAAAAGAATAAACTACGATGGTGCATGAATATGACCTGGTAATCCCCAAAGATAATCTTTCTTTTCCTTTCCCTTGCTTTCTCTCTTACAGTCTTTTACAACAGCCCACCCCACAGTGTATGATGGACGACTCCTTCCAACAATCATGGAAATAACAAAATTCTTTACCCTTATTAAAACTTACCAGAGATTTAACATGTGCTCATTTATCTACTTGAATGCTGATCATTTTCGGAAGTATAATGTTTTACATTGATTTCATATCTTTCATGCTTTTTACGTTTTATCTTATACCGTATATATTACTTCTATTCTATTCTATTCTATTCTATTCTATTCTATTCGTATCTGCAAATATTTGTGTGCCCTTTAGTTCTGTCCTGTTTCAGCATGTCAGTGCCTCCACACAGGTAAGGTTTCCCAGTATGGTGTTGAAGAACTTGACTGACCTACAGAGTCCCCAGAACTCAAGCCCATCCAACACCTGCCGGATGAACTGGGATGTCGACTGCTAGGCAGACCTTATCACTCGACATCACTGTTGGATCTCACTGATACTAATCTGGTGAAAAAACTGAAATCAGGAGCTTAGGAGCTGATTAATGCCCATGGTTTTAGGAGGAGAATTTAAATAATTACATATAGGTTAAATGTGTTATCTGTCAGTCAGTGTTCAAGCAAACAAGTAAGTCACCACAGGAGGGACAGACAATAATCACTTAAATGTGGCGAGCACATTTTCTGTACCTCCTTGAAGTATTCAGTGTTGCACTTCATGTCACATGAAAAGTCAAAGAAATAGTTTGGTAAATAATGATTGAGGGACCGTTTACACAGCAATCAATTCATGCATAAACTGTGAAGTTTTGTTGTGTTTTGCTGTGTTTTTGCGGTGTTTTCGGGGCCTGAAAACTCAATCTTTTGAAAATGGGCTCCAGTGTAATCTTTTGAAAACGCCACAGTCCCTGTGTAAACAGGCAACGCGCAACTCTTCTGTAAAAGATGACATCGCAACCTAGTTTGGCACATGCCTATTATGGTTCCAGTCTTATTCGCATACACGGACAGCAGACAGTATACTATGGACAGAACAACAACAAAAAAGGAGCAAACATTTAAAAGCTTGTATAGCAGCCTTCTAAACCATTTCTCTTGGTGCTCTGTGTGGTTTCTCTTCATGTTCTCTCTCAATTGAAAATGACCTCGAGGAAAAGGTTTTCTGTCAGTGAAGTTTTGTCACAGCTCTTTGACAGTGAAAGTGACATAGAAGAGAATGTGTCTGAGACAGAGGATAATGTTGAGGAGGACCCTGATTATGAGGCATCCTCCTCTGATGAGAATGAGACCCTTAGTGCAGATGCTCCTGTTGTCTCTCAACCACAAGGAGACATGTTACTTTCCAAAAATGGAAAGTTATCATGGTCCCGCTCCCCACTTGAACAGGGTAGGCTTAGTGCTGCTAATGTCATAAAAATGGTTGTGGGGGGCAATGTTTTATTTAAATGGTTATTTAGGTAGTCAACAAAGAAACATAAAGCACCTGAAACATAAATTTGGGTGACAGTTTTGATTATGATCATTTTCTGGAGGTTTAAGCTGCTGGGGTCAAAATGACCCCAAGGATAAAGGGTGTAAAGTCAATTTGAGGATAACAGGAGGGTTAAACAGAAAGACCTTGCCTCCTTAGTTCATGCAGGTCATACAGGGGTCTGAGTTCCCTCTGTCTGCCATGGCATGGATACTGGCTGGCTGACACTCAGTGACCTCTCTCTCTTTTTATGTTTCTCTTCTTCCTCCCTCTCTCCTTCTCTCTGTTTGTATTGTGCCCATCTTCTGTGGGCTCACCTTCATCAAATTAATGATGACATTCTTTCTACAGAGATTCGCACACTTGCCCCAAGGTGAGAGAGTGAAACTTGAGGAAAAATCAGGGAGGGAAAGTAACTGAAAGACAGTGAAGTGAAGGCGGAACTTGTGTGTCCACTGCCTTCACTAAAATATATTGAGAGAGAAGGAAGACGTGTAGCAAATGGTCACAGGTGTAACAAAACTCATGGCAAAGGACTCAGCCGTCACAAATGGGGTGCCTGCTCTTCCAACTGAGCTAAACTGCACCCCATTTTTCTTAATTAGATGTCAAAATGACTGTAGCCACACAGCGATTTACAGCACATAGAGGTGGCAGAGGCTAACCATGCAAGGTGCCACCTGCTCATCAGGAAGATGGATTGTGATCGGTGCTGTTTGTTTGTTTGTCTATGTGTGTCTGTGTGCGTGTGTGTGTGCATGTGTGTCTGCAAGCAGGATAACTCAAAACATTTCAAAAAGATTTAGAACAGAAAGCTGTTCCAATGTCAAAATGTTAAGTAGCAGTTATCCTCCTGTCAACTAAAAGTCAGTCGTCACCCAGCTGCTCCAATCCTTGATGATGCAGTTCATTCATCTGCCCACCTAAGCCAATGCTTGCTTCACCAAACTAGCCATCTTCAAGTTTTCATGCAGCACAATCAGACCCAGAAAGTTGACCTGTTAGGCCGTTGAATCCTCCCAGTAACCATGCCTCCCACCAGAGGCAGTCCCCCCCCCCCAAGTAATCCTCAGTCCGCTACATCATGGCCATCAGGAACAGAGAACTTTGGTACCTCAAACTGGCAAAACACATGTAGAAGTTTGAGGGCTCTTGATATTCACACCATAAAGAGGATGAAATGCAGAGGATGCTGTGGATGGCACTCTACTCGACCCTAATGAGCCAGCCAATTTTTAAATACATTCTCCTTGATCATCTGAAAGTAAACGAAGCTGAGCGAGTAGGCTGTGGCTTTCTCCTACAAGTAGACCTCAGTTTCATACTTGTTCATTCACGTGTCTCCCCAAAATGACAGCTCTCAAGATTGGAGCTACTGTATATGTAATACTGTCTGGTGTATTCCTCTGGGATCTAATCAAAAATCATAAAAATCACTACACTACACATTCAACAGATTCTACTTTTTAAAAAAAAATCATTTGCAGGAGCAAGAGTATCAGAAATTCAAAATCTCACACCCAGCCAAGTTGGGGAAATGTTGATTCAGCCAATAACCCTGCTGAGGATGTTGTACAAAACTTAGTTTCAGTCAAAATAAAAAATATTGAGAAAAATGCACATTGTGCTTTACAATTTTGCCTCTCATTAAACCATCTCCACATATTCACATAATGACAGCAGTAAGAGACAAGACAAGGTGCTGGTCTGACCATTGAGATTAATTTGGAGCTCAGTTTCTTACCCCAGGACCCTTGACAGAAGCAAAATGAAATAAATCAAATTAGTGGATGAGTCCTCAACCTTCTGAGCCACAGAAATACCGCTCTACTTTGCATTATGCCGTTTCCTTTGCCAAGGTCATTATTTTCTGTCAGGTTAACTTGGTGTGTCTTTTCACTCTTGTTGAATGAAAAGTATGTTGGCCTTTATATCATTGCTTGACAACAGGCTAATACATCCATCCATTTTCTGTAAACGCTTACCCTTTGCAGGGTCGTGGGAGGGTTCATTACAGGGCAGACAAACAACCATTCATGCTGAAATTCACACTTGTCAGTCACCAATTCACTTATTTTGCATATTTCTGGACTGTGAGAGGAGGACTTACCAGTTTTTTCTAGTATGGAAAAAAGTGGAATTAGATGAGTTCCGGGCCTGGCATAGGACTTGTCATTGACTATAACTGTAACTTTCATAAGATTTTTTTTAAATACTGCAAGAAAGCCTAAGGTAGATACATAAGCATGTACTTGTACTGTCCACACACATACAGACATATGTCATCATCATCATTCATATCACACTGGTTTTCTCTATTGGGAGCTCAGTAGAGCTCAGATATGCTAGCGATGTGCTGATGTACCTGGGAGGCAGATAGCTGGCCTCAAGGCCTGTGGACTGCATTAATAATACAGCACACAGGGCCAGAGAGGAACCAATCAAATATTAATTTATTACCCCTCTTCTCTTTTTCTTTCTTTCTTACAACTCTGATTTTCTCCATCTAGCCTGTAACACACTGAAAACATGCAGTCTGTTCATATCTTCCTATATTAAACCTCAGTGAACAGGCTCTGCTTGTGTATTCAGTTATTCAGAGTTCCTGGGGGAGAGCTTGGGTAAAGTATTACATGGAATGAGAGATCCATTTAGGGTAAAATGCAGAACAAGGACGCCATAACGCTGAGGAAGGAGCTCATAGCTCACACTTTATAATACACTTTAATCTATTTTTTACTGTAAGTAGTAACCTGCACATGCACATATAGCAGTCAGTGGATGAAGAAGCACTCAGATCATTCACAAAGGTAGCAATAACACAATGAAAAAAACACTACAAGCAAAAGTCCTGTGTCCAAAATCATAATACAAATACATTAGTATTAGCAGCAAATTGTACTTGATGTGTCAAAAGTAAGAGGACTCATTATGCAAAATGGTTCAATTTAAATCATTATATCTATTTTATATTTACTAAATGTACTCCTGACTGATGATTACTGTGTAAGGCAGAATCTCATCTACAGCAATGTATATTTTATAAGTTGATCGTATTTTTGATAAGTATCGTAACTGTACAGCTGTGAGATAAAAGTTTTGGAGAAAAAGCTCCAAAATGTAATGTAAGTAATGTAGTAATAGATGTCTAATATTATTTGCTCTCAAGAACAATTAAGATTTTGACTAAAGATGTTGTTCCTTAAACAAGATGAGATCATCAGAAGCACCATGTACATGTATGACACCAAGTATGATGTAGGTGGAAATAGATAAACATTTCAAGGAAGACAACATTGTTCAAGAGAGGGTTTCACTCTTACATTTTATTCAATTTGTAACCTACTTAAGGCAGTTCTCAGGAACAACATGCTCACATATGCATCATGTCATCAACACCATGGAATGTGCAGTGTGTAATTGCAGGGACACATTTCTCTTTCCATAAACATCATAAGATGGTGACAAACGAAATATTTTGTGCACAGATCATTTTGAACTAAAGCCACTTTCCATCACCTGATTGTTGCTGCACAGATTAATCTGTTGAAAATGTTCAATGCTCGCTGGAGAACTAAAGAAAAAGCTGTTCTTGTTTAGTATATTTAAAGGTTCAGTGTGTATGATTTAGGAGGATCTATTGGCATGAATGGAATAAATTAAGATGAATTAAAATTAATTAATAAGATGAGGCACGTTTAGTTGGTTCTAGTCTGCAATGTCACCATTAGATGCCCCTAAATCTTACACACTTTACCTTTAACAGGCATTCCATTCTTTGTTTTGTGAGGCCAAACATGAGAGGTCATCATCTTCACACGTTTCCTTTAAATGCAGAATGATGACCTAACACTTCCATCTGCTGGTGACTAGATGATATCATTAGCATTTAGTACTACTAATACTAGTAATGGTGTTGGTGCCTGTGGCAAAGAAGGAAGAAAATTTAAGTCGATTTTGTCATTGTTGAATCGAGCTGAGATGCCATTACAGGGAGTGAGATCTCACAACACAAACCTGCGGATATTATTGTTTTTTATTTTTTGTTGTTGAGGGTCAGAGACATTTTTTTCCTTATTTTTCTCATTGATCAGGAAATGGTTTTACTATTACCTTTTTTTAAATTCCGTCACCTACATGATGCAGTTTTCAGGGAAAAATGGTCACAAAGGCATTTTGTTGTTTGTCATCATTGGATTTATTATATATGCCCAGTGTGTGATTGTGTAGACTCATCTTATTCACAACCTGGTCATTTGTAACACTTAACATTTTATTTCAGTCACTTATTTGCAAGCATATTATTGTTTTATGCACAGAATATTAAACAGTAGAACCTCTTAGCAGCTTCTGACACATATATTCAATATATACCCTTCACAAGATCCCACTCTGCTTGTTAGTAATACTGTATTCACAGCGTATCTTAGCAACAGTCTATTTTAGCATTCATTCACATAATTCATATTCAATATTGGTAGT
Source organism: Chaunax sp. Z400 (assembly GCA_037577475.1). NCBI lineage: Eukaryota > Metazoa > Chordata > Actinopteri > Lophiiformes > Chaunacidae > Chaunax > Chaunax sp. Z400. The sequence goes on along the minus strand of CM075187.1, from coordinate 19,678,494 downwards.
TTCTTGATAATATAGATTGAGAGAATATAAATATCAGACGTAAAACAATGTCACCTAGATTGGACAACTGTGTGTGTTCATTGAGTGTTATGTATTATGGTTTTAGGGATTTGTACAGTTTGCATAAAAATGTTACTGTCGAGACTGGTTGCTCTTTAAGTATTTATTCATTTTTCTCTTGTATCTTTCTGACAATTGGGGTACTTCACGGATTAAAATATATACAAAACAAAATTTATAAATTGTCATAAAGCTATTGCAACAGATTAAATTCTCCAACAGTGGGCTATGTGATGTCTGCAAACTACCACTCATCTAAAATGCCTCCTAATATTTAGTAAAGTACCTAAAAGGGTCATGATTTCGAGTGATTTTGCATGTAGGACTTAAAACAGAGTTTATATTGCGGTATTGCTCCTTGATTTGAATTTTTCCTCAATCATTTTCATAATTTTCCTTTAATAACATTTCAGGCAATCTTTCAAATTATTTTTAATTCACTAAATCGTCTGTGTTGTATTTGTTTCTTAGAAATGCCGCTGTTATTTTGAAAAATCAAGCGGAAGTGTCCTGTTAGCATCCACTGGTCAGAACCGTGAGGTAAACAAACAAAGGTTACTTCCGGTGATTTTCGCAGGTATTGTACTCGTGCTCAAACAGTTTTATTGAAAAATATGTGTATTTTCGTCAGATAAGTCATTCGCCTGGTCATACTGTAGACATTGTCAGTTTTAGGAATAAGTTCTACGAATTTTACAGCCATGCATGCTAACAGCTAATCAATGTAGCTAAGCTAGCTAAAAAACGAACAAATTGAATGCTTGTGCACACAACTACGCTTAGCTATAGCTAGTTATTACCGTATACATTCAACGTTTGGGTGTTACTAATTATTTGAAAACATGATACTGACCCAGAAATACAGTCTTCTAGTAGTCAAAATAAGCTGCCAACATTTAAACGGAGCTATTTCTTCAGGAGAAAGTTGTTTCCCTGAAAACTGTTCATAATGCGATCTCCAATTAGCGTGATATTGTTGCCAAAAACGACTTTGCTGAAGAATATTAGATTGCACTAACATCCATTGTAATGCTTAGAAAGTGGAGTAGAGTTGGGTATCCTAAACCCGAAAAACAGCATGGCTAGCTAGACACTACAAGAGTTAACTCTGTATCCGCTCTGTAGCCCTCCTTGTCAGCCTCCTAATTATCCATTACCTTCCCTAGTTCTATAATCCCGTTTCCCAAAAAAAGTTGGGACACTGTGTAAGATGTAAATAAAAACAGGCTGCAATGATTTGCAAATCATTGAAACCCCGTATGTAAATGAAAATAGCACAAAGACAAAATTTCAAATGTTGAAACAGAAAAAATGTCATTGTTTTTTTAAATTAAACCATTTAGATCATTTAGAATTTGATGCCAGCAACACGTTTCAAAGAAGTTGGGACAGGGTCATGTTTACTACTGTGTCGTGTCACCTCTTATTAAACAACACTCTGTAAGCATTTGGGAACTGAGGAGACCAATTGCTGTCATTTTGAAAGTGGAATGTTTTCCCATTCTTGCCTGATGTAGGATTTCAACTGCTCAAGAGTTTGGGGTCTCCTCTCATATTTTACGTTTCATATTGCACCAAACATTTTCAGTGGGTGACAAGTCTGGACTGCAGGCAGGACAAAAATCATTCACCATTAATGGCGCCTTCACAAATATGCAGGTTAACCATCTAATGTGCACTAATGCACATCCATACCATCACGGATGCTGGCTTTTGAACTGTGTGCTGATAACAAGCCGGATGGTCCCTCTCCTCTTTAGCCCGGAGGACGCGGCATCCATGATTTCCAAGAGGAATTTCAAATTTTGACTTGTCAGACCAAAGGACAGTTTTCCACTTCACCTCAGGCCATTTTAAATGAGCTCGGGCCCAGTGAAAGCAGGGGCGTTTCTGGATCTGGTCTATATATGGTTTCCTCTATGCATGTCATTTGTGGATGCAGTGATGAACTGTGTTAATAGACAATGGCTTTTGGGAGTGTTCCTGAGCCCATGCAGTGATGTCCACTACAGAATCCTGTCTGTTTTAATGCAGTGCCGTCTGAGGGCCTGAAGGTCACGGCCATCCAATATTGGTTTTCAGCCTTGTCCCTTGCGTCCAGAGATTTCTTCAGATTCTCTGAATCTTTTAATGATTTTGTTATTGTAGATGATGAAATCCCCAAATTCTTTGCAATTTTACGTTGAGAAACATTTTTCTTAAATTGTTTCACTATTTGCCAGCGCAGTCTTTGACAGAGTGGTGATCCCCTCCAATTCTTTACTTCAGAAAGGCTCGGCCTCTCTGTGATGCTTTTTTAAAATACCTAATCATGTTACTAACCTGTTGTCAGTTAACCTCATTAATTTTGAGATGTTCCACCAGGTGCTTTCTTTTCGCGTTTTACAACTTTTCCAGTCTTTTGTTGCTGGCATCAAATTCAAAATGGGCATATAATTTCCCAAAAACAGTGAAATATCTAATTTTCAACATTTGATATGTTGTCTGTCTATTTTCAATTTAATAAGGGATGTCAACATTTTGCAAATGATCACATTTTGTTTATATTTACATTTTACACAGCGTCCCAACTGTTTTGGAAATGGGATTGTAGCTTGCTTATATCCCCTACACCTAATATCAATTCTTTCTCTGTCGTGTTTTTAGTGTGTTAAATATAGTTTCCTAAACATGATGCTCTCTTCTGTGTTACACAAGTTTAAAGGAAACTGTAATGAACTGAGAATTTTTATAATGTAGGCCTATAAGTAAAAGAGAAATGCAAACAATTTGTAATGCTGATGACAAAGTGTGCATTTTGTTTTGCTCTGCTAGGGCCTTCCTATGAGAAACACACACACAAGCAACACACTCTTATGGTTATAGAGAATCATGGACCACCCAGGAGGAAATAACAGCCACATACCCTGTCAGTCATGGGCAGGCCAGAATGGCTGGTCCACACCTTCAACTTCACAACTTCAAGGACTCCTCTTCAGCCCACAGCCCAGCTCTCAGCAGCTCAGTCTGGGCTCATCTTCTGGGCAAAGACCCTCCTACAATCTCCAGGCGCACCCTCAGAGCTGTATGATGGACATCAGCAGTACCCTACCATCCACTCATCACTCTGCCCTGTACAAACCTTTTCCCAGTAGCAGCAGTTCGTCATCCAATGCGCTGTTTGCCAACTCTGCTTTTCCAGATTCCTCTCAGAGTATTTCCTTTGTTCAGCAAATCCCACACACTTCATCAATGCTGCTAACTGAAAACCAAGGGAAAAATATACCCCCACCATCTCTTCCCCAAACCAACCAAACTCCACATCCTTGTAACACCCAGCAGCCACCACTAATTTCAACCCACAACCTGTACAAAGGGTTAGTTCAACCTCAATTAACCAATCAGGGGTTTCCGAACAGACTTCAAGATCTGCCAGTTAGCCTGCCATCGTGTGAACAACAGTGTCTAAGTACATCTCAGGCTACCTCTGAAGGAGCGAATGTGGAGTTTGCTGCTGTTTTTGGAAACACTCACAGCCATTCCTCATCTACTCAAGAACCGCCTCAGTGGATACCTTTATCACACTGCAGGGGTAAGCTATACTTGTAATACAGTTGTGATACGCTAGTATGTTTGTCCTGTGTTGGAGGATAAAAAGTCTCAGTATGGCTGAATATGTTGGGTTTGATTGATCTAAACTGAAGCTGGTTTAGTACTTTAGTACTTAACTAAACTTTGCCAATTTGAGCCACCAGATTTCTTACTTCACCTGAAATTTAAGATCCTAATGGAACTAACTTAAAATCTGAATTTTGTAAGCCTCTGTATACTGGAAATAAAATTCTGGTGATAAGTTTTGATGCAGTATGAAGAGCTTTTTGTGTTTTAAAGGATAAAAAATGATTTATTTCACAGATTATTAATATGCTCACAAAGGGGCAGTCAGCCTGAAGACAAGGACAGTCATTTATTGCCACAAAGAACTTTAGCCAGGCCAAACAAGTCGATCCTTATTAGTATCAATTTGATGGACTAAATATCAGCAACATATTGCTATGCAATTCAACCACAAACTACATCCTTCACAATGACCATAGAGTTGAATCAACTCCTCTTAAAAAGATTTTAAACAAAAAGTGAACAATATAACCTTCATGTTGGTAGGGTTTATTGGAGGGCTGTTGTAATACAGCCTTTTATTTTACACCGCATTAACCAGGTTTAGCTAACAAATTGGCTCCTGGGTGTATATTCAACAATCAGAGGATGTTGGGACAGATGACAAATAGGACTGTTAGGGGAACATCAACAACTCATTATTCAGAAAAGGAAAACACACATCCTACTTCAGTTTCCTCATACATTGTCTGACTTAATGTGTTTTACTCAGGAGCTCCAAATGAGTCTGTCCCTGATGCAGCTCTTCATCATAACAAAGAGCCATCGCAAGAGGGCAACATAACTCCAAAGGTGAGTAAATTAATACCTAACCTAATAACTAGTTATGTCATGTTTAGTGGTGTCGATTTATTTAAAAAATGTATTGAGTTAATCACAATGATTGGCTGTGAATAATCAAGTTTAAAATACAAATATTTACAAACATGCATGTATGGTATTGGAATAAAGAAACACGACAAATCGGTTATAGGGATCAGAATGTTTTTTTTTACTCGACAACATCTCAGCTTAGTTTTGATTGGTTTCTTTATTCGATGTAGAATTGGCTCAATAAAAAGTCTGAGGGAATGCTTGTCACAAAGTAGAGATACCGAGCTGTGGAGTTTAATAGAACTTCATTACCCATATTTAAACCTTCAGTTTTTTTAATCTTACCTTCTTTCAGGCCAGCAATGCGACACGGCGTTCGTTGCTTTTACAGCGGCGTTCACAACTGCTTCAACAACTGGCAGAGTTAGATAAAAGTGTAAGTGTGTTTATTAATTAAACCATGTTAGAATCCACGTCGTGGAGATGATTCTACATGGTTACTCCGTTGACTTCACTTTGTCTCCCCTAAGCTGGAAAACGCTCCTTCAGATGACAGTAGTGATGGAGAGTCTCCACAGATTGAGGTAGGTTACGGCATTTAGATGCAGCAGTTTGTTTTGTAATCAAGTACGACAATTCATCAAGAATATAACACTGTTGATTTCTTCACTTTCAGTCTCCTCCTTCAGTGGATGATCCATCCCAGTGTGAAGAAAATAAGACCTGTGATTCAGAGGTTCAGACGTCTGCTCTAAAGTCAGAGGTAGCTCCACATCAAATTATTAGCCATGCATAAAAGACTACTCCTGTAATTTGTACACTTTATGCCATTAATTAATTGATAGTCTAGATTTAACCCTGTGCTTCCAATATTTTCCGAGTTTCTAGTCTTCTTTTCACTTTTTTGTTTTGTCTTTCAGTCATCACCTGAAAACTATGAACAGAATGAAACCTGTGATACACCAGAGCATCCAATGTCAGAAGCAGAATCTGTGGTAGGCACCTGAACTTTCTTCTTTGTTTGTAATCCTTAACAAAAAGAACTGTCATCGTGTATTACATTAGGGCATAGCCCACAACTAGTTTTGTGTTTAAGCTGGTTAGGATTACATTATGGGATATAATATTCACAGTTATGTTTTCATTAGTGTATAATAATCTGAAACTAAGGATCATTGTGTTTTTGTTTAGAATGAGCCTTTTCTATCTACCAAGGATGTGGGTCCTCTAACACAGATGCTGTGTCTGAATTCACGTATACTACCATGTATTAAACTATACTACCACGTATTAAACTATACTACCACTTATTAAACTATACCACCATGTATTAAACTATACTACCACGTATTAAACTATACTACCACTTATTAAACTATACCACCATGTATTAAACTATACTAAGCAACTTTAAAAACGCATATTTTTAAGAACCCAATATATTTCTTTCACTTGCCCTAATCTATTGAAACAAACATGTGATAAACAGAAATTACTTTTTTAAGTACCCATGTTAAATCATGCATAACCGTCAATTAGTCATAACATAGCCATAACTGTCATTGGTGCATTTCAGAGTAAATGGTGGTGGTGTGCTTTTTTTGTGCATGGTTGAAAACACCTGGCCAAGGCAATAAAAACCCAGGCAAAATTAATATCCTACTGAAACAGCTAATGATGCCACGACTTCCACAAAGCTTGGGATGCTGATGATGCTGATGGTCAGAACTTGGCAGAAATGTGTAGCACAGATGTTACAGATGTTATGGCACATTGCACAGTGCAGGCAGGTCACATATAGTGACAAGTCCAGACTTAACTTGCACAGAGCTGATGGTTGTAGGCGTGTGTATCGTCGTCGTGGGGAACGCTATCCTGCTGCATACATCCAGGAAGTGGACCGTTTTGGTGGTGTTGTCATGATGTGGGGAGCCATTGCCAATAGATGGTGGTCAGACCTTGTCTACATCCACGGTACACTGACAGCTATCCATTACCGATGTACGGTCCTAGATCCACATGTCATTCCCAGGATTCAGCAATCAGGCATCACCTTCATGCATGACAATGCCAGATCACATGTGGTTCATGTCTATCAGGAGTAGCGTACCTGGACCAGAACAAGGTCAGTGACCTTCCTTGGCCATCATATTCACCAGGTCTGAACCCAATAGAGCATCTGTGGGATGTTCTGGATCACGGGGTGAAATGGAGAGATCCTGCTCCAGAAACACATGAACAACTTGTCACAGCGCTGCAAGAAGATTGACATGTCATCCCACATGTCCAGATTAACTGTCTCATCAATTCCATGCACAGGAGGTGTGAAAATGTGGTAAATGCTGGAGGTGGTTACACGCGTTACTGACTGTTGTTGTACTCTGTATCACCATCCATAGGACAGCTGAAGAGGTGACAGGAAATGTGGGAGAGAGAGTGGGGGGAAGACATGCGGCAAATGGCCACGGGTCGGAATCGAACCCGCGCCGACCGCAAGAGGACTATAGCCTCGATACATGGGGCGCACGCTCTAACCGCTGCGCTATCTGCATCCCAACATCCACACTTTTTAACTTGTAAACAACACCCAATGATTTGTACAAAGCTGATTTTTCTGTACTGTTAAAATGTGAATATACTGTAGCTGTGTCAACCATAATTTGCCTTTGATATTTAATATGAACAGGACTGCATGAAAGCCTACAAAATTATGCTTTTTACTGTTGCTCAGTATATTTTTAAGTATACTTAATTGCGTAGTCCGTGAATTTTGACCGTGTAGTGTTGTTTCAAATCAAACACTGCCACAGTGCGCGTACCTGAAATGACGGCGGCAAACTTTGACCGCGAATGTCACGTTACTATAAAAAATATCTGCTGGCTTTTTCGCTCGATGAATGGTTTAATGAACTCCCTATGTCACTTCCATGTATTTGTGGTGCTATTGTTCTCTGCCCTAACTCGCATCCTCGGCCACCATTTTCCCAAGCTTGAAAAGTCTTTTAAGCCCCTTCCCTTCTGCTTCATAGCCAAGATGGCGACCATTGAGGGTGAGAAGTGTCCAGAGTTCCACCCTCAACTTATGGGCAGTTTTGAGTGTGCCATCCATGTACTCATGGTATACTACATTTTGACATACACTACCAGTCAAAAATTTGAAACTATTGACTGGTACTGTACTTGTTAGTGTAAACCTACTTATACTCATATACTGTGATTATATACTATGATTTGAGATACAGAAAGAGTCTGCAATGTTGCACTACCATGTTTCTCCAGAAGCCCAGAATGGGACAATGCAAACACTGGCTGGCTAGACAGGGTCTTTCATATTTTTTGAATTTGTCCACTGTAGGGGAGGGTGAGATGGGGTGTTCATTGGGTTGTAGTTTGCAACCACACCAGTAGATGAAACTAAATTGTACCCACTGGACCTTCAAATAGAATTACAACCACAGATTGTAATTGAACATTTTTCACATAACAGTTTTTATCTCTCTTTTTTTTTCCAGAAAAAAGAAAATGTCTCAGACAAGTCAGAGGATGACATTGATCCTGATTTCGGTCCTATCAGTGATAGTGAGAGCTCCTCAGATGAAGCAAGTGACAGCAGACCCTTGACCCCCACAGACAAAAGACCTTCTGTCTCAGGGGAAAAAAGGGCGAAATCAGAAACTTCCTCGTTGGAGGACAACAGTGTCAGTCCTCCAAAACGGATACGTGCAGCTAATCTGAAGAAGTCTTCTGAAACTCCTGTGTTACCATGTTCATATACTGAAGAACAACGTATTCATGACAGGAAGAATTATTGTTTGTTTTGCTCTAAGCCAGTATCCAAAATGTCACGACATCTTGAGATGGTTCACAGTGACAAACCAGAGGTTGCTGCTGCATTTCAGTTTCCCAAAAAGTCTAAAGAAAGATTCAAGATATGGAGTAGACTAATAAATCAAGGAAACTTTGCTCACAATAAAGATGTCTTGAAAACGGGCAAGGGCCAACTTGCTGCCCGACAAAGACCAAAGTACACTAAACAAGCCAGAGACTTTATTCATTGCCTTTACTGTCAAGGGCTTTTTCTGAAGAAAAGTATGCACATACACATTAAGTCATGCTCAGAGAAAGGAAAGAATGGAAAAGAATTACAATATGGAAGAAAGCCAATCATATCACGGTGTGTGCTTGAAGCTTTAGACGACCTTGGTATCAGTGAAAGTTTAAAAAGACTTCTGTCCAGGATGACATACAATGACGTGACACAAACTATCATGGATGATGAGGTTATTTTGCAGTTTGGTGAGCTCTTGTTTAGTCATTATGGAAATGATGTGAAGAAGCATGAATATATAAGACAAAAACTTCGTGAGATAGCAAGACTTGTACTTGAAGCTCAAAAAATATCCCCTCTTAAGAAACTGGAGGACTTCTTTCTCCCTTCAAGCTTCCCATATGTGGTGTCTGCAGTGAACGTCCTGGCAGGCTACGATGCAGAAAACAAAAAGTACAGCCTTCCTTCCCTGGCCATCAAGCTTGGCTACGATCTGCAGAAGGCCTGCAGTATTGTTGAGAGTAACGCAGTGAAGAGTGGTGATGAACGTTTGGCAGAGTCTGCGCGAAAATTCCTCTCTGTGTACCAGAAAAAATGGAACAAGCAAATTTCTGGAGGTGCATTATCATCACTCAGAGAAACTCAATCAAACAAAACAAAGGAGGTGCCGCTAGTTGAAGATGTAAAACGCCTGAGCTTGCACCTGGAGAATGTTCATCTTCTTGCTGAGGAAAAACTTAGGGCCAGTTCCTCCGCAGAAAACTATGCTGCTCTGGTCAAAGTTATACTAGTTCGAACAATTATTTTCAACAGGAGACGAGGCACAGAGATATCATCACTGAAACTGACAGATTTTTTGTCACAGGAAAAGCCATCCTTGCATGCTGGCAATGACACAACCATGTCAAGTCTGGAAAAAAAAATGTGTCGATTTTTCACTAGAATTAACATACGAGGAAGTTGTGGGAGGATGGTCCCTGTTATACTAAAACCATCGTTTGTTTCTGCTATGGATCTTTTCATAAAAGCTCGTGAGGCATGTGGAGTCCCCAGTGAGAATACTTTCCTGTTTGCCCGACCAAATACTCTGACTCCCTACAGCGCGTCAGCATGCATCCTAAAATCTATCAAAGAATGTGGAGCGAAAGAGCCCAACGTTTTGTCATCAACAAACATCCGGATGCATTATGCTACAATGCTACAGATGATGAACCTGGATGAAGGTGAGGCTGACCAAATTTTAGGCCCCAATAATCAAGTCCGAAACCTTCGACAGAACAGCTGCATGCAGCTTGATGACATCGATATGGAGTCTGACGGTAAGAATTTTTCCTTTTTTTTTCTTTTCTACATCTTGGTGTGGCACTGTGGCTCACTTTTTTCTTTGGCTTTTCTGCAGTAATTACTGTCTGTGCTGTACATAGGTGGGATATGTAGAGCAAAACTTCTCTTTCTCTGTTTGTCTTCAACAGGGAGTGATGATCGTGCAACAAAAGGCCCCAACACTCGAACGACTCGAAGAAAATCTGTCAACTCAGGCAAAAAAGGTACTAATGATTATCATCTTCATTGCATTCAGCCAGACGTCGGGGCGGAATAAAGACACAACAGGCCCGGAATGAAAACGCTGTCTGAATAGGGCTAGTGAAACTTCACAGTAATCCAGGTTTTGATTCCTAAATATTAGACATGTTTAAAATTATTGGGTCAGGGCCTGAGGAGTCTCTCAGCACTGCAGGACATTTAAGATCTGTAAGCCCCTCATATCACCAGATAAACTGGGTTAAACATTACAACTAACTTCTCTGATGTTTTAGAGGGATGAATCAGGAATAAATCAGTTCAAAACTCCTGTTGTCTGAGCCTGGCTTTAGTTAAGCCTGTGTTGTGTTCAGTGTGTTGGTGGCACAAATTCATTGTTTTCCCTTTTACCCCTCAGGTGCCCAAATTAAGGGTAAAAATAAATGGGACGAAGCAGAGGTTCAAGCTGTTGAAAAACACATGATGCGTTTCATTCAAGAACACAAAGTCCCTCAGAAAGATGACTGTATTCAGTGTCTTGTGGCTGAGCGAGAAGCATTGAGGACCCGTTCATGGAGAGGTGTGAAGGATTACGTCAGGAACAGGATCACTTCGCTGAAATCTGCCAGAAAACGGGGTGCTAAAAACTCTGAAGCACTGACATCAAAAAAGATCAGCAAGCAGCACACGGCTGCGTCGGGCCCAAACAATCAGGATCAAACCCGCACCAAGCAGCAGGATGATGCCGTAACGGACTCTGATGGTAAGAATTTTCCCTTTTTTAAGTTGATTTTCAAGCGTTAATGCCAGAGTGAAGGTTTACATAGTTTAGGATTAAATGTAACATTCAGAAAGGGTGTCCTTCTGTGGTTGTGTGAAGCGTTTTTCTGTCCAAAATGAATATGATTCTAACTCAGTATTTGGGTGCAACACCCTTTCAGCTTTACAGTAAAACGTCTGTATTATGACCTGGTTTCCACATGTTAACTGGGATAAAGTCCAAACTTTATCACATGGATCGAGAAATGGCACTTATCACCATCTTAGGAAAGTTGCACAGTCGACTCACTGATTTGAGAATACCCGCCATAAACGGCACAAGACTTTTCATTGTGATCTCTTCTGTCTGGTGTAACAGCTGTTTCAGTATTTTCAACTAGCTCAGAACAATATAGAAAGATTGTCTTTAACCTACTAAATAGCTGTCTAAATCAACCAGTGCAATTTATAGCTATGCACTAGAATTTGGAGAAACCTCTTTCAGGAAGCTTGAATGCGGCTAAAGCCGAGTTTGAAGGCTTACATTTCCAAAAATGTATTGAATTGACCAATTACCTAATTTGGTTTGTAAGACAAGTGGGGTGGCTGCTAGATGTTGTTATGGTTTAAAAGAAGAGAGGGTGACTAGTATCACGAGAGGCCAATGAATAAATTGTTGCCATGGAACAGAGTGTGTCATTTATATACGTATGGCTGATAATACAGAAAACGGTGGCCCACGTTAACCACCAAATAGCTCTTGAGCAAGATATTTGAACCCTATAATATCTATCTGGGTGCTGCACTAAGGCTCACATATTTCTCTGGCTCTTCTCCAATAATATCAAATGTGTTAAATGTATGTATATGTAGATTGGATGTGTAAAACACTCTCTTTGCCTTAAATACAGAGAGATTGCAACGTACAAGAGGACAAAAAGCTGCTCATCTCAATGAGCGTCCCAGTGCACAGAGTGGACCAGCACAGCAAACACATGGTGCAACAACAGACGCCAACATGACAGTACCTCCGAAATCTATCAACTCAGGGAAAAACGGTATGAATGTTAAGTATTAAGAGTCATTCTATCTCTTTTTATACTTATGTAGCAGTGATGGCTGTAGCATTATGCCATTATGTGTTCACGTATTTAAGGTGTCAATCCCATTCTTACCTTCGCCAAGGCAGTCATGTTTTCACGTGCAAAACTACTGTACAGATTTCCATGATGGAAGGATGATGCATGGGCCAGGAAATAAAACATTAAAATTTGATGTGGATGTGAATAAAGAGGCCACTTTCTTTACTACACAAAAGTACACTAAAACTACAGAACTGATTTCCACAAAACTTTATGGAGGGGTGGGGCACAGCGCAGGATATAACCCATTGAATTTTGGTGCAGATCCAGGACTTTGTATTAGAACTTCTTATAACGAGATACTTCACTGATTTGCACCAAATTTTGTGGTGGGATGGGGCATGACGCAGGCAAGCTAAACAGAGGTGTCGCATTGTTCAGCCTTGGTGGAAGTATGCACTCTTCTGATGAAACTCATGAATGACTTGGGTCGTGGGGCACCCAAGACTCATTGTTGCACATGGGGAACAAAGGCTAACAGGTGTTGTCTGATGTGACAGAAGATCTAGTAGAACAAATTGCTTAAGAAGCTCATGCTGGATCTGATAAGATAAGATAAGATAAGATAAGATATCCCTTTATTAGTCCCACAGTGGGGACATTTACAATATTGCAGCAGCACAGTGTACAAAAAACACAGCAGGAGGAGGGGAAATAACATTTTTAAAAATACAATACAATAAAGGAGGGGGGGTAAAGTGTCTCAAAAATATTTATATAGAAAGGTGTCAGAACACAGTGCATTGCAGCTTGCTGCGTTTGGGATTGCATGGCCTCTTTCAGCAGGATAATGAGCCCTGTCTCACTGCAAATGGTTCAGGAAATGTTTTAGGAACACGAGTTCAAGGTGTTGACTTGGTCTACAAATTTCCCAGATCTCAGTCCAATCAAGCATCTGTGGGATGTGCTAGACAAACAAGTCAGATCCATAGAGGCCCCACCTCGCAATTTATGGGACTTAAAGGATCTGTTACTAACATTTTGGTACCAAATACCAGAACACTCTTGCAGAGGTCTTGTGGAGTCCATTCTTTGATGGGTCAGAACTATTTTGGCTGCAAAAGGGGGACCTACACAATATTAGGCAGGTGGTTATAATACATTATATAGATAAGCAATATCTCTCGCTCTTCTTTACCCTCAGCATACCCAAGGCAAAATGCCCGGATGTGTGACTTACAGAAGTACAGAAGCAACTGCTGCCACCAGTTCACAAAGCTGTCACCGCCTTAAGCTAAAAGCCTGTTAGGTTTTGTCTTGAGTTGCCAACCCACGTTTTCGGAGTTTTAGGTGCCATTATCAGCAGCCTGACTTACCTGAGTTTATCAGGATGTTTTTTGTTGTTGTTTATTTGTTATTGTTTTTTAACCACAATAGTTGCATTGCATGTGACTAAATGCCTCATGATATACGAGTTTTCTAAACTAAATTTGCATTTACTGCCTGCATTAATTGCCTCTATTGTTTCTTGAAAGTATTATCTGATTTCTTAAAGGTATACTATTATTAGATTTTGACTTTTCTGTGTTATGAAAGAAATGTGGGTTAATATGAGGAATCTTAAGTTTTCCAAAGAGTTTTTTTAAGTGATGGCACAACTTCACTCTTTTCTTTTTTACCCCACAGGTGCTCAAAACAAGGGTAAACATAAATGGGAGGAAGCAGAGGTTCTCGCTGTTGAAAGACACATGATGCATTTCATTAAGGGACATAAGATCCCTCAGAAAAATGACTGCATTCAGTGTCTTGCAGCTGAACCAGAAGCTTTGAAGACCCGTTCATGGAAAGGTGTAAAGGATTACATCAGAAATAGGATCACTGCCCTAAGAAGGCAAAGCAGAAAGTCCAAAGCCAAATAAAGTGGGACTTACCATGGTATTCTGGAACCACCGCAGAGTACTTTTGATTTTCAATTTTTAAAAATGTGATATTTTGTTGATAGCAACATCTTCGAAACATTCCCTCTTCCATTTTCTCAACCTTAACTGTTTGTTTCTCTTTGTCTTGCATTCATTCAGTCTCCATCACTGAGAATGGTGTTCTTCATTCAGAGTAGACTGATCATTTTTATTTTTGTGGTTGATGGTCTGCAGTTGTTCACAGTTATCACTGTTATTTTGTGTAGTATACTTTTCACTGCTTTATCATATTCCATTCATTTGGACAGAGATAGTTCAAAACAAATGTTGTACTGTACAGATTTAGCTCATGACTAGGTTTTTGTAGCTCGTTATCCGGCTTTTTGTTATTCTGTTAGATACACTGGTACACTATATTTTGTTTGACGTTGTATAACAATTTACCAGCAATAAAGTACCAAGAAAAATATTCTGGGAATTCATTTGTGAACAAAATGCATACATTCTCCGTATTCCTTTTGTAAATTGCGAACACATGGTATTTAGGTTTTTGGTCCCTGTCAGGCCTTATCTGTTGCATTTATGATGCATAAAAGGCAGTGGAAGAAGTATTCATATTTTTACTCAAATGTAGCAGTAAAGTCACGCATTCAAAAGTTTACTGATGTTTAAGTACACTGGTATTTGCAACACACCTCTTAAAGCATCAAATGTACTCATTAGGCAGCTGCCACATTCAATATTTAGATTTTGTCATTCTTTATACCATTTATGAAGAATTTTACGCTCTACTGTAGTCTCAGTGATGCTGCCTTTTACTACCATACATATTAATTTATATATTATTGTAAATTTATGTTAGCTTGCTAGTAATCTTGTATTATCTAGTAAACTTATTTGCGAACAATTTCTGTGTAAAATCTTAAGCTGAAATCCATGTAGCTGTTAAGTAATGTAGTGAACTAAAAGGAACAATATTTTCTCTTGTATCTAGTGAAGTTGCGTTAATATCACCTCAAAATTGTTTGTGGGTAACTATCCTTTGATAGCGTCAACTTCACAAATTTGTTGGACGACTTGATTTATTTACTGCTTTAGTAGAAAATACTGTAGTTTTGTAATTTGTATTTTAAATGTATCTATTGCATCCTCGTGTCAAAGGCTTAATCTTTAAAGGACACAGAATGCATTTACCGTGATTCTTGTTAACAAGACCCAAATAATGCTGCAAAGGCCCGAGATTTTGTTCTTCCTGTTAAATATCTGAGATGTAGTGGAGTAAACACCACAGTATTTTATTCTGTCATGAAGTGGAACAATGAATGATCTAATTTTAAATGATGTCAATTAAGTATCATACCTAAAATTAGACTTTTGTAATGTTTTTTTTTTTAGCAGCGTCCATCACCATGTGCATACAGCAACTTAGATGTAATTTATTGAAGAAACTCAATTAATTTGCTGCTGTGGTAGTTTGTAATTCCACACGTTGTATTTTTAAACTGTATTTGAGACAAGTAAGTCTTTTATTTTTAAAGGACACACGGAAATGATTCGTGATTCTTGCTAACGAGACGCGAAGCTGCCGCAATGGCCCAGCCACAGCCGCCTGTGCAGTGGCTAAAGCCATGACGTAATGTCATACAATTGTATCTTATCATAACGTAAAGACGACCTAATAATAAGTTCAAACCTTTCTTAAGTGGTTTGCTTCTGTCGCACGGTGGAAATGCAGATGCTAACATAAACGTAAGTAACGCTGGCGAGCAGCCTTATCTATTTGTGTCAAAGGTATCGGTATATTTGTCTCCTTCAGATGCAGCGTTTTATTTCACGTGTTCATGTGGTGCCACTGCCCGCCTGTGGTGAGACGTTTAATAATGTATCTAAGATGGCTAGATAGCTACAATAATATTAACATAGGTAAATAATAATATCGTTATTAAAAATAGGTTAACAGTAGTATATATAATAATATTTTAATAATACATTATTATTAACCTATGCAACGACGGCTTACGATAAAACAACACTGAACAATTCAGAAAATAAGCTAGTTAATCGCTATAATTTTTCGACAATGTACTGGCATAATCATGCGTTTAGATTATGTCATATCGTGAATCTTTTGGTATGACAGACATTAATTGTCATAGTCAGGAGATTAAAGGTTTTCCAAAATGAGTGTGTTAATCTCAACAAAAGCTAAATTTAGCTAGTTATGTAGCGCAATGAGTCTGAAGGTGTCAGCAGCAGCCACTGCAATTAAGGCTTCTGCCTGTCTCCTGATGGTGAGTTTTTATGTTTGTGATGCCTCTCCAGTTCCTACATCCAAGGAGAAGCAAACCAATCAGTGACGGTAATGGAAGATGATGGACATCTCCACAGCCAATCAGAGCCATGCAAACAGTCAGCCATGGGCGGGCCAGAACGGCTGGTCCCCAGCTTCACTGCAAGGAACCCACTGCAACCCTTTGCATGGCTTTCAACATCTTAGCCTGGGCTTGCCTTCTGACCAGAGACCCTGCCACGACCACCTGCGAGCGTCCGATCAGGGCTGCCAAAGTGACATTACCACCTTTTCTTCCAGAAACAATACTCACAGCATGCGAAATCCTAATAATGCTGACCAGAGTGTGCCGAGACTCATTCCTTTTGCTCATGTTACGTCCATTGGTTCATCCGCAAGCAAAGGAAGAAATGCAGATCCATGTTCTCTCCCTTTTTTGAGCGAAGGGACACAGCCTTGCAAGGCGCATCAAATGTCGTTTTACTCCCCTCAGATCCCTGACCAAGCAATATCTTTACCACTTCAGCTGCCATACACACAACAGGATACACAGAATGTACCTCGGCCACTTTGTCAAGAACATCATCAACCCATAAACTCTTCATCATTTGGACAAAGTGTAAACCAGAGCCCACAGTGCACATCTCAGCCTGCATTTGAAAGGCTGAAAGCAGAGCCCTCTGTTGGGTACATCCACAATTATGCCTCACCTACCTCTCCTATCCAGCAGCAGCCTCAGTGGACACCTCCACTGCATTTGACAGGTACTTTAGGATCATGGGAATAATGTACATGACACGCGTCATGCATGTTTCAGAGCCTCCCATGGGAGCTGATCATTTAAATTGAATGACTTACAAAGTCGCTTAAGGATAAAGTATCCAAAGTTGAGCAACATTGGTCAGCTGTATGCCAGTGGCACTATTGGGAGAAAAACGATAGGTTATCCTTAAGCAGTCTGTTAGGTTACCCCATCATCCAGGCTGTATACAGCCACCATACTAATCAAAGTATGCCTTTTATTCCTTCACAAGTGTTGCAGTCTGAACAAAAATGTAAGATTTAATTAATACTAATCTGGATCTTTACTCCATTGTCTTCCTTGATTGTGTAACTCCTCTGTTTTCCTCTCAGGAACAATAAACAAGTTTGTTCCCAGTCCGGCTGCACAGGACGGGAATGTCACACCACAGGTGGGGTTAATACACTAACAGTATTAAAATTCCCTAATTTAGAGTCTATTGCTCGCTCATCGGCAGATGATATTTTCAAGTTACTGATTTATCTTTTTTGTAGCATAAAATGTGGAATAATAGAGGTTCAGTGTTGACATCTTCAAACACGTTTTTTTTTTTTTAACCAACAGTCCAAAACCCAGATATATTCAGGTTGCACCTCTATAAATCTGAAAAAGGAAATCCTCCACACTGAAGAAGTTAGAACCAGAGAATGATAGATAATAATAAATTATTGTTTCATCTGTAGTTGCAGCTTAAACCTTTGAGCTGTTACAGCAGCTACTGACCTTGACTACGACAGTCCACTTATGACGTTGTATTTTCCACCCAGCCTCAAAACTGAAGAGTTTAAACGTAATAAGACATCATGTATCGGAGGTTTGGCTTTTCGTCCCTCAGATGGATGCTTTGACTTAATGTTGCTGCGCTTGTAAAGAATATATATAGTCTACAAATACAACATCTCACCAAAAAAAAATAGTGAATGTGTTTAAATATTCTCAAGGTTCGAAAATTAGTTGTTCAATTTTCCTCTCTGCAGTCGCCTAACTCGGAGTCTCGTTATGGCCTGGACCCAGAGCTCCTACCCAGTGCTGTAAGTTCTTTAATTCCCTCATGTTTTCTTGACTGACTTCTGCAGCTCCTATGATGATATACTGTTGATATACTGCTGATATACTGTGTTTCTTTAACAACGACATGAACTACATTCTAGGAATCTTTGTTAACTTAATCCTTGCTTATTGATAATTAGTTTATTCATAGGCTATAACTATTGTTTAGATGTTTTCATGCCTGCCTCTGTTTAAATAAAGTGAAATGTTACCACACCCTCGCTGTTTGACAAAGTTACATCTGTGTCCCTCTCTGTGTGTCTCAGGTGAAGGTGATTGCAGAGGACAGGGCAGAGTGGGAGAACAAGGTCTTCGTCTCTGAGCCTTTTTCCAGTCTTCCTCCTCTGGCAACTACTTCCTGTATCATAGAGGACCGGGGTCTGTTGTACAGATGTGTACTCCATAAAATGTATCTTATTCTGTACCATGGCTCTAGATAGCATAGTCAACAATACTTGTAAACACATGAAATTCAAGCAACTTTATTCCGTGCACAGGGAGTATTTGTAGCACTTTATGAATTGTAAAATAAACTATAGATAAATGTAAAGCAAACAATGGAAGACTTGTCCATGCCTGGGTATTTTTATTTTGGGAGGATGCTGTTGGGCCAGAATATAAGTTAGGTGGGGATCCACATAAAGGGACTGATCCAGGATTTTTTTAAACTCTTTAAAATTGCTAAATAGGGCGTTTTTCAACATTTTCTCAGGGAATTAAGTGTAGATTTTGATGGAAAAAAATCTGTGATATTTAAGGGGTTGGTATCAGTGAGTGTTCGAAATTTGGTGTGGATCCAAATACAAATCCAGATTTACAGTTTTCTTAGGGGTAGTCTGCCTAGTAAATTATGGTTACAGGGCTATGAATTTGATTTTAGATATTTCAACATAAATCTTATGGACAAACAAACAAATGTCACTTACAGTTTTATAACTCTTGTTGGTAAAGATTGTAACACAAGCATTTTTACTTTAAGAACAGAGACATACCATGGAAAACATTCCTGTTATGTCTCACATTAGATGATGAAAATATATTTTCATATTAGTTTGCTAAATGCTGCTAGCTGTCAGTATTTTTTACAGTAATACTTTGGCAAACCAAGGAAAGGATTATGAAAACTCTGATCTACTCTGACATTTTTCAGTTAGCGTCTCATACTCACATCTGTGTTTTCGCTTTTTTGTAAGATGTAAAACAATTACGATTTTCTTCTGATTTACAAACATATTTCAATGTGTTTGTGTGTCATTTTTTCCCCTCTAGCCCTTCCTGTCATCATATTGAGTTTCACTGTACTTTAACCAACCTTCATGTCGTTCCTGACCTTGTTTCTGTCCAACTCTAGGTAATGCGAGTCCTCTGGCCATTCGCTCGACCTCGTACTGCATGCCCTGTGAGGGTCAGACTGCCCTGCTCAGCCGTCTACCGCTGGGAGCTCTGGTCACCCCTCTGGCAAAGCAAACTGTTACAGAGGTCAGGTTTTTATCTGCCTGCTCTATGACTTTGGAGAAAAAACAATATAGAAAAGATAACGAAACACAGACTTATAACAAGTCGAGAAAAAAATCCAAGGAGATTTTTGCATAGAAGTAAAACAATTTTAACGCTACAAATGTCATTATGGAGTAAAGTTATCGGCGTAGATAAACCTGTGTGTTAAATGTGGATGTGTTGTTGCCTCTTTAAGCCCCTCCCAGTGTGCATAGAGCAAGAGTGTCTTACGGGTTGTGGTTGGTGTGGAGCCTCCATGTGCCCGGCGATGGGCTGGCAGGACTGTGGTCAGAGGTTTTCCTGCCCCTTCTGTGGTAAACTCAGTGAAGGTAAGCTTCATCATTGAGCATCTACGCATACAGGGAATGCTCATGCACAAACTGTACTTAAAGTTCAGTGTCAGTTTGACAGGAAGGATGGCTAGAGCCACAAGTATGATCTGTCAAATACCAAGTTTACTCATAGGGATATGTTCCTGTAAGAGAGCTGTGTTCTCTGCACTCCAATAGAAATAAAACTTCCTGATCCAAATCACTGAATGAAAGTACTAACACTCTATTCCATACTGTTAGTCAGTGGAAATCAAACATTTCACTACCTTTTCGGATGAACTGCTGCACCTATCCAAAGTATTTTCTGCTTTTGTTGATGCCTTTGAAAACAGCAACAGTTTCTCTGTCCTCTGCTTTGTCTCAGTGCCGTGGCAGAACTACCAGCCCACCAGAGGAGTGGAAGGGGCTCGAGTGGATAAAGACAAGAGGCCTGAGCTCAGCAAGGGGTCATATGAGATACTCAATTCTCAGAGGGTTAGTTTCATCTTCCATTGTTAGATTTTTTGCGTGTTGATTGTCATTCTGCACTGCTCTCTTGGCCAGGTCACTCTTGGAAAAGAGATTTTTAACCTCAATGAGGATTTTTTACCTGATAAAACAAAGGATATAATAATAGTAATAATAATAATAATAATAATAATAATTAGTTGAATATGATTTTTTAATTTTTTTTCTGAATGTGTAGGACAGTCGCTTCCCAATACAGGAATGTTAAAGTGTCCAACATTACTGTACTTGGGGTTATAAGACTTTCTGTAACCTGTTATCATTTATCTAATACGTGAAATATTGGGACATTTTAAATTTTAACAGTAATACAATTTGTTGATTCTGGCCCTTCAAATGTGAAGATATATTGTGTTTGTTTGTTTTTTTAAACCTAGTAAATTGAGCACTGGGGCTGTTGGTCAAAAAAATAAACAATTTGAAAATGTCTTTTTTTTAAACTCTTTTCTGACATTTAAAGACAAAATCTTTGGACAAAATAATTCACTAGTTGAAAAAAAGAATTGACAAATTACAATTGCAGCCATTATTTTGATTTAGAGAAGTGTGTATACTGGAGAATAACTTTGTAAGGAGTGAAATCTCACAGAATAACTAAACAAACTTCACTGTCGTACTTCAAATGACATAGATATTTAACTATTCACATTACTGCTGCCCTTCAAAGGCCTTTTATGGTCACATGTGGGGAAACATGTTTTATGTGTGTGTAAACTGTTGTATGTCATCACAGGGTGAACCTGCTGCACTGCTTCTAGCCATAGATGTGTGTCCCTCAGCACTGAGAGGAGGACATCTGGAGTTTACAACACAACAAATACTTGCTCTGCTCACCTCTCTTAAGAGGTAAAATATGATCACATCGCACACACACACACACACACACACACACACACACACATGCAGAGAAAACTAAAGGTAAAGAACACAGAGATCATGAATCCCAAAGACACAAGAGGAAGTACAAAAATGCAAACAATGAACATGAAACAAGAGCAGAGGGTTAAACAAGGCAAAATACATAAAACAGGAAGTGTAAAGCAAATAACGTAGCCTGAGAATAAAACTACCAAAATAAAACCAAAAACACAGAACCTTCAAAATAAGAGGAACCAACAAACTAGGATCAGATCCATGACACACACACAAACACACACAGAGACTCTTTCACAGCCGCGTCAGTAGTTAGAATCCCTATGCAGGTCTGGAAATCCTGAGAAAATACAGACAGTGGTCCCTAATCTACCGTCTCATCTCATTCATTTAGAAATGAATTGTCGGACATTCGCGTTGGTTTGATGACGTATGACAGCAGGATCCACCTGTACGACCTCAGCCCTGCCCTGTCCCGCCCACACATGCTGGTCATCACTGATACAGACGACCTGCAGCTCCCTGTGAGGGAGGGGCTTCTGGTGTCACTGAAAGACTGTTTAGACAGTATCGACAGGTAACAGACACACAAGATCCTCCTCATAGTTTCACACATAGTTCTTATGAGTAATATTTTCATTGTTATGTCTGTGCCGGTAATAGACATGACCGGAGCCATCATGTTGTTGGTTTCTCCATCCTTCCATTCCATTCTTGTGAACACAATATCTCAGACCTTGAGGGAATTTTATTTATTTTTTTTCAAATTTGGCACAAACCAAAGGATAAAGTGAATAAATTTTGTGACTGCACAAAAGACTTTTTTGGCCATAACTCTAAGTGATTCATACGCTGATTTAAATTTCACACAAATGTCTTATTATGAAGAAATAAGGAAGTGGTCAATTTCACTGTGACGTTAAAAACACTTTTCTGGACCTTATTCAACAGCTTATCTCAGGGGACAGAAGGGGAGATTGTTGGCTATGTTTCACATTGGTCAGATTCTCCATTGGTGACACTAATCTTGGATGCCCCCTTGAAACTGTGGTGATTGTTCAGATCTGCTGCAGGGTTGAAGATGTGTGGGAAGCATCCACTTCTTAGAATTTGTAGTTTTGCAGCAACATCCATGTTTGAAGTGTTTTAGTTCATCACAAGCTCATTGCTTTTGTTGATATTGGACGTCGGGTGATTTTTATTGCACCATATGACGACTGGACAGACATGGATGTTTGATGCAACTTGACTGATGTGTGAAGCCTTACGACTATGAAGAGGTCATTCTATTTTGTTCATGTTCTAGCTTTACAAAGCCAGCCCAGATCTGATGAGATCAGTTTTTGCTTATAGATTTTAATTTTGAAAGCTCAGCAGTTGGAGGTGGACTGATCAGCCAACCATGGCCAATGGTTTATTATATGATGATCATGCATTTTGAAACCCTCAAAGCCAATGAACTATTGAAAGTAGGCATGTTGATTTAATACAGTGAAATGTTATATATTGAGGCCTCCTTCTCTAGTTTACTGAAGTAATGAAGTAAAACTGGTTTTATGAAGCGAGGGACATTCTTCCTACAAATAAAAGTGACGTTTTGTTTTGCAGCTTCGCTGAAATTAATTTTACTTTTGGTATTCCTTGGGGTAAAATGATCATTATCTGTTTGCTCTCTATGTGTGTAGTGTGTTGCAGCTTATTCCTCAGTTTAGTTCAGAGTGTGATGACTCTAGCGGAGTTCCCATGGAGCTGCCTGTCAAAGCAGGACTTGCCATACTGCAGGTCAGTGCACAGACGTTGATTGGTTCTCTTCAAGGTTCAACTGCGTCCTCTCAGACTTTACTTTATTTGTTTCTAGGCCATGAGTTGTCCTGGCAAGCTTCTGATCTTCCATGCGGCCCCTCTGATAGAGGTGGGGCACACAAACTCTTCCTCAGGGTTCTTTGGCTCCAACAAACCAAAGGTACGAAACACACGCACACAAAGCGTCAGCAAGTGTAGCTGTGTTGAAGTGCCTGTCAGGTTTCGAATTTCGTGGTGGTATGGTTGCATTAATTCCCTCCTCTTGTTTTTCGTAGTCCATCTTCCAGCCATCAGAGCTAGCCATCTCATTGGCCAAGCAGAGTGTCAGTCAGGGCTGCAGCGTTCACCTGTTTGTCCTCTCCCAGCAAGATGTAGGCGGGGCTTGGCCAGGACACATTCCATATCTAACAGGTGGAGCTCTGCACACCTACAGCCACTTCCAGGTACATCAACAGCTCCTTCCTTGTTAGCACTGGATATTGCATGAAATAAACTACTGCATGTAAAGAAACAATGTATTTTCAATAGTTGATATGCTGTTGTGGCCCTTTTTTAAAGGAAAAGTTTGCCATTTTGGGAAATTTAGAAGAAAAGAGCACTTCATTGTGTCTGCTAAATTTAAGGTTTCAGTCAGCAGCTGGTTAGCTTAATGTAGCGCAAAGTAAAAATAAATACAATGCTGG
This sequence comes from Chaunax sp. Z400, assembly GCA_037577475.1. Taxonomy (NCBI): domain Eukaryota; kingdom Metazoa; phylum Chordata; class Actinopteri; order Lophiiformes; family Chaunacidae; genus Chaunax; species Chaunax sp. Z400. The sequence continues at coordinate 19,654,798 of CM075187.1, read as the reverse complement.
ATTAGACCTTTATAATTAACTTTTTTTTCTATTTAATGAATGACTAAATCCAATTGTTTATCAAATTGTTGGTGATCACTTTCTCACGATTTAAGTTGCACTTGTTGCCGCCTAATATGGCTTCGTGTTCAGTTTCTGTCAGAACGTTGAAGTGGCTGATAAAATAACATGGAAGCACTGGTGAACAGTACTTTAGTGAAATGATGATTGTTGTGAACATGGTATGTGTGCAGACAAGTTGGAGGTCCCATTGTTAACTTGTGTTTTTTAAATTCTTTGCAACAGGGAGAATTGGACAGGGAGCGATTCTGCACTGATCTGAAGAGGATTGTAGAAATGGACTTAGGCTACAAGGCTGAGCTCAGGATTTTTGTCAGTAAAGGTGAGAGGTTTGTTTTTGTGTGTATTTGATTATGTCCTTTAAAAATACCTGTGATTTGACTATTTGTTCTTGTACCCTCAGATTTGCGTGTGTCCAGCAGTTATGGACTTTTTATTCCTGGGTGTAGCCCCAGCCTGGTCAGCATGGCGTCTCTTGATGGGTTTACAACACTGGCTGTGGAGCTCGCACACACCAGGGCTCTGGATGAGACGAGAGGTGTCACCATACAGGTGGAGTTATCTTCACAATCATCGATTAAATCAGATGTGAATTACCCTAAATACATTTTGTATAATTTCATACATGAGACAGACTTTAAAAAAAAAAACTTTTATCAGTCCTCGGACTACATTCTGTTGATTTAACAGATACTCTGTGACACATCTAATTTGTAGTTTGCCATTCTGTAAACCATCTCTGTTTTTTAACCATAGTCCTCTCTCCCCTCCTGTTTGTCAGGCTGTGTTGTCTTACAGCACTCAGACAGGAGACAGGAGGACCAGGGTTCACACTCTGACCGTGCGATGCTCACCTCACCTACAGGACACTTTCCGCCAGTACCAGGCTCAAACACTGCTCACCTTCTACTGTAAAAAAAGTGAGGATCTCTGGGCATTAATGTATTGTTTAGGTCTTAAACTGAAAGTGCATTGCTTATTAGCATCAGCACCAGTACAGCTGTGAGCAGTTAATTAATATACTTGCATGATTTTTATCCAGTTTAGGTAAAATATCATGAATACCTGGAGATGAATAGACCTCATGAGACTGTAGAAAACACAATCATTTGCACTGTAATCTCTGTATTATTATCAGTGATTATTAGCTCTTAAAATACAGTCAAATGATATCTGTTAACATTAAGAAGTGTGCGTAAGTTTGCAAAGTACTGCATCCATATTATCTATCCAGCTTTCTTAAACAGCAACTTGTAATTGTCAAGTTCATATTGATGCCTTTATTATGCAATCTATATACCAATGGGACCAATGATCAATATGATTAATACATGCTCTTAGTTAAGATGCTGTTATTATAGCTACTATTTTATATGAAATACACAGAATTACACAGAATATTCCATAAACATAAGTAGAAAAAAACCCCAGTTCAGTTCAGAGTCCAGTAGATTCCCCTCTACAGCTGAAGTGTAACTATTAATACAGTCTACTGGAAAACAGGCCTTTTAGTTACGGTATCATTAATTTACTGTCACCTGTCAAATTAAAACAAGGGACAGACACTGATTTTAGAATATCACAGAAGACGTTACTCTGTGTGTTGGTGTTTCTGACCAGTGTACTGTGCAGCGCTGGAGCGGCCTCTACAGGAGCTGAGGGAGGAACTGCAGACCGAGCTAACAGAAGGGTTGGCGTGTTACCGCAGACACTGCTGCTCTGCTTCAGTGTCAACTGGACAGGTGAGGAGCTAGATGGCCTGGCACTTATTATAGAGAAAAATGTGAATGACTAATTTTAGTCTGTACTGGACTTTTTGAATTGTCTTTTAGTCTCTGCAGACCTATACCTCTATTCTATTCTCTCCTCCCTTGTTATATCCCCTTCTGCCCTTATATTCACTGTTCATATCCTTACTATGACACCAGTTCATTGAACTCTTTTTGCCTATATATACTGTACACTGTGTACATGTGTGTCCTGTAGCTGGTCCTCCCTCAGTACCTGCGAGCTCTTCCTGTTTACGTCAACAGCCTGAGGAAGAGCGAGGTGCTGCTGCCGGGCCTGAGGAGCTCCATTCACCAGCGACTGCAGCAGCGCTGCCAGGTGCTCAGCATGGACACCTGCAACACCTCGACACACTTCTACCCTCAGCTGCTGCCTCTGGTCAGTACCATCAGCACATGGCACATGTTTACATTGATCGCATTTATACTTCAAAAAGTCAGAGTGAGGCGCATGGATCAGGCTGGCCGACAGAGCGAATGATGGAGTTTAAGAGTTACCAAAATAGTTAGTCTGGCAGTCAAAACCCATGCTTGTCATTTATGACGGCTTTTTCAAAATTATACTATTGACATCTTATTTAGAGATCCATTATCTCACATATTTAGACATGTAAGGCACCAAAGTAAACTTCAAATAGTCAAGTCAGTCAACAATGTTTTGTGATTTTAAGTTTAAGTTTGAGGTTTTAAATTTTTCTAATCCATAATTAGTTTTTAATCTGAATATTGTCCTGTTCTCACCTTCATTTCTATTTTATGGTATTTTTTATGCCCCCTACAAAAACACACAAAAACTCCTCCACGGATTTCCATGAAACTTGGTGGGAGGGTTTGGCGTGTGGCAGAGAAGAACCCATTAAATTTTGAAGTGGATTCATATAAAGGACCAGATCTAGGATTTTTTTTCTCACTTTTTTTTTTTGACATCGTCAGACAGGACTTTTTATTCACCATTTTTGTGTATTATGTATAAAATACCTCAAGAATGTTGATAAAACTTGGTTGAAGGGTCGGACAGAAAGGAAGAACTCGTTAAAATCTGGAGTGGATTTGGATAAAACATAAAACACTTGATAGAATTTCTTGAAACTTGTCAGGTTAGATTAATCATTGGAATTTAGATTAGGGTTTAATTGAATTAAAATGGAATGTTGGCAGATGTATGCGCTCTACTGAGTGGCCTTCAAGTTTTTTATGCAGTTATATTCAGCATGTATGCAGTATCTCCTTTAAGGATGAATCATCGCCATAATTAAATTAGTGTGGGCTCAAGTCATTATACACTCAACAAGTCTAATATATGTGGACACCTGAACAATACACATACACATAATTGTTGAGCATCATCCGTTGTGTTAAGTTTAGTTTAGCTGAAGATGGTTAGAGACCCTTATCATGTTGGATCTGTTCCTCCAAACCAAGTTTAGAGTTCATTTATTATTATTATTATTATTATTATTATTATATTATCATCAGGGGTTAGGGACCTCAGACCTCAGCAGGTGAGGAGGATTAACTTACTGGACCTCTTGGTATTTCAGTTGAAGACCCCTGATCTAGAATCCTGTTCAAAACAAAACTTCTCATCACCTGTTGTCGATTCTCACAGCTCTTGGTAAAATTTCTAACAGCCATTTCAGCACAAAAACAGCCACAGTGTTGAACTTTTTATTGTCTCAGGGAGGGAACAGACTTTTTCTCAGGAAGGTACTCGGACACACGCATGTATCATGTATTAGTATTAATACACCTCGACCACAATTATTAAAAACATACAGCAAATCAATGAGCACCAAAGCTCTGAGAGGGGGCAAGATAGAAACTAGAAAAGCCGTTCACTTCAGTGACTGTTCATATTACTGTAGATCTCTTTCCACTGTGTTTTCCTTTAATAGATGCTAAGTGATAATATTAGAGGCCAGCAAACAGCTATCCAAAGCTGACCCTCCAACAAAAACAGTAGTTTAATTCAGTCATAAAGCCAGTGCTGGGCAATCTATTTGGAAACTGTAGTAAGCTAAGCATCCAGTCACTCCACATGAAACTACAAGGGCACTCTCAGAGTGCATATCTCCACCAAGGCTGCATTCAACCCAGCAAACACAGAAGTGCACAAACTGCTAACGCTACCAGCTTTATTATCAGCATATTTATCAGTGTAATCATTGTTTTTTAGTACATCTTATGTCATGATAATGACTAAAATATTCTTAAAGAGCCTTTTCAGTACATTATTTGACAGCTTGTTACCGATAAAAAGTTCCAGAACAGATTCATATGCAGTTTTATTTTAAATGAATATGACTCCATATTGGAGTCTTCCCTGGACTTTTAGGGTGATCGTGTGACAGAAAGAGCCCATTACATTTTAGATAAAGGGGACATTCCTTTTTGGGGTTTTTTCACCTTCTTCAACAGGACCTTTTTCACCATTGCTGTCTTTTATACAGGAATGGGGTCCATCCGTCACCTTTAATTTCCAGAGAATAACTCATTAAATTGTAATTGTAAATTTCCCCACTGTGGGACTAATAAAGGGATATCTTATCTTATCTTATCTTATTAACTGTTCAACGAAACTTTCTACACACAACAACCAACTATTGAAGTGCCCTTTGATAATTTGAGAATTTAAACTTTTTTTTTTAAAACTTATTTATTTTAATTTTGAAAATTGGAACTTTTGGATATGCAATTGACAAGAATTGCAATTCACAGGGACAACTTATAGTATAAGTAAACTTATATAAGTATAAGTATGTCATGCTTGTTTCTCTCTGTAGATAGTGACACTACCAGTAAGTGGTCACTGTCAATGAGAGAGCATTCTTTGCATTACCTTGGTGTTTGCCTTTGAGACTTTGGTACATATCAATAATTTGTCACTCATTTGTCACTTGCAGCCGCTGTCAGTTGACAGTTCCACCTCTCCGAACCCAGAGGAGGCACTGCGCTGCTGTGCTGCAAGCCTGGAGCCCAGTGGTCTGTATTTGGTTCATGCACCCCTCACCCTGCTGCTCTGGGTAGGCAGCCAAGTCCCAGCATCCACCCTAGTTGAGCTCTTCAACACCAGCTGCTTCTCCTCCCTGCCCTCTGGAGAGGTAAAAAAAAAAAAAAATAGACAGGTGTAGGTTTAACCACTCAGTATGCACGAGCTAATGCAGTAGCGCTGCATCTAGCACATAAAACGTAAACGTAAAACATCTACAGTATTTTATAGAGTGTGAAGTAATAAGAGGAAGTTATTGAGGAGAGGAAATCGTGGAGTAGGGAATGATTTGCAAGGTGATGAATAAAATGAAGAAGGGTGATATGAAGGAAACTTATGATGTCTGTCATCACTGAACTCAATCATTTCTACAACCACTGACCTGAGAACATTCTGTTTCCTGACCTTTTCTGCTGTTTCTTTATGTGTTGCGTTCTTTCAGACCAAGCTGCCAGTTCTTGAAAACCCTCTGTCTATCAGTGTTCGATCCCTCATAAACAACCTGAGCTCTCACGCACACTGTACTGGCAAGGTGAGCTTCTCCTGACTGTCCTGCAGAAGACTCTCGAGTCGGCCAACGTCTGAAATTAGACAGTTGTTGTTTCAATATTTGAGATTTATTAACATCCTCCTCATGCTGCATTCATGAAATGTCAGACTTATTGTAAATCTATAACCAGTGGAAAAAAGAGAAGGGTGAAAATGGTCTAATGTCTACCACTTGATTTGAAGTGATGCTTTACACTGCGAAGCTGGAGACAAAGTGGACACTACAGCTGCCTAGAAGTGACCGCAGTGACTGGCAGTCTATAACTACCTCGCATTGGCTAAGCTGAATAATTTGTTGTTCTACTCAGTGATAATAATTTAGTAGAATTGTAATTTGGTATTTTTTCTGTCTTATCATAACATCATTTCATTTATCAACCTTTTGAAGATATCTTATGTTTTGAAGAAACTCCTGAGAGGCCTCTAGTAATTAAATAAAGTTGCAAAGTGTGAAGATGAGCAGTGAAAATAATGTGAGATGAAATCATATCTGATTTGTTTGAGGTGCCACATGTTGCATCATGTCTGAATTGTTCAGGTGAAGACATGCTACTACAGATTTATCACATAATCCCCCCCCCCTCTGCATTTTAGAGAAGCAGGGCATCAGTTAAGATCCCAGACAGTGTTAAAGGTGTAGCCTCCTTTTCCACCCTCTCCAGTCACACCAATGTCATATCAGGATAAATGAATTTCAGTTAGGGTTCACTGATGACCACATGTGCTGATAAGATTGTGTCTGTTTTTGTGTGTCAGCTGTGGGTGGTGAAGCAGGGCGACGCCTGCGAGGAGACCTTGCAGCGCCACCTGGTGGAGGACAAGAGTCCCAACGGAGGAGCATCCTATGCTGACTTCCTCTACCATCTCCATGTCAATTCTGTCCGCCTTCTGCACTGACACACACATTTTCTGAGCTCTCTGGGTGTGTTATCTTCTAAAAAAGACATATTTGGCTCAGAAAAAAAAGACAGATGAGAGTAAAACTATTAGTCAACATACTTATAATACGTAAAGGCCTGTCTTCAGGCAGTGCATGGGGAATTTTAAGAAATACATGATTTTATTCATTTGATTTCTGATATGTGTGACGTGTGCTGGGTTGAGTGTGATCTGTTCTTTTCTGAAAATATTTTAATGATGTCAATTTACTCCTGTGTCATGGCAATTCTCTAATGCCTGAGGTGTGTGTGTGTGTGTGTGTGTGTGTGTGTGTGTGTGTGTGTGTGTGTGTGTGTGTGTGTGTGTGTAGAGTAATCTCCTATAAATAAATAAAGGATTTTAAGTGGACCTTGATTTCAGTTTCTATCTGTGTTCAGCTAAAGCCAGATGACCTTTTCAGTGTTTCATGAATATCAGTAGAACTGTTTTTTGATTGAAGGTGAAGTTGTTTCTCAGAGATCGTTCTGCTACATCAGATGAAGATGTGACTCAGGTCCAAGTGGCTCATCAAACTAATTACAAGCTGTAGTAATTATGTTGCTGCAAGAGTGGGAAGCAATAAATTTCAGTTGAACCTTTGGATTTTTATTTATTTCCTTTATTTTTATTTTCTATTATTACTATTATTATTATTATTATTATCATTTAATTGTTTAAATGTTATAAATAAAGATAGAGAAAAAAAAGTGGGAGGCACAGCATACGGCCCTAGCAGGGGTGGAGTGAGGGGAGGGGGTGGGACTACATTGACATTCTTTCAAATTTGATTGGCTAAAAACTCTTCTACCAACACAAAGACTTGAGGCTCATTTATACTCCATCTACGTACGAAAATAAATACGTCCGTTTCAAACAACGCGTGTTCACGTGCTTCCATGCGTCCTTTACGTTAGCATTGATACAGCCACAAGATGGCAGGGAAGAGTCGAATGTTTTGATAACAGTAGAGGAGTTTGTGATAATGTACCTAATAAAAAAAAGTAAAAGTCCTCGCAACTAGAGACACACTCAGCCGAGTTGTGTTGTACAATGGTCTTAAAAAGTAGCGCGTCTTTTGCATCATAAAAAGTATTCACAAAGAACTCGTGCCAAGACATCGAGTAATTTGGCCTTGTAATCCAATTACTGTCAAATAATTTTAATTGACGACAGCTGATATGACCAGCCACGGCCTACATTTCACTGGTGGTAGAAACAACTTGTGCTGAAAATGAGAAGCTGTGACCTGAGTGTTAAGTACACGGTACTCTGTTACTGAGAGAGGAGAGATAACAGCTTTGATACCATCAGATAGACAATCTATGTACTTTGCCAACTGTTGTACCACCAAGTAGTATTTTACATCCACAGGTTATCTGATTTTCACTCGCATATAAAGTCAATAAGGAGAGCAGCACTGCAGCTCAAGCAGACAGAGTTCAATAAAGGATCATAATTTGTTCTCGACTTTATGTTAGCAGATACTGATCCATTAAAATATGCTCGGATCAGTCCTGAGTCCTTGGGCTCAACAAGGTTCAGCTGTGAATGATGAGAATTTCATTTGTTTTGCAGGTATACTTGCTCATAAATCAAAGTGTGAAATGTCCAGATGACGGCGCAAAAGCTAAAAGAAAACCAAAATTAGCATGAGGAATATGTCTGTAAACATTTTCATAGCATCCATCCAATAATATAAATAATCCAGTCTGGTCCAAAGTGATGGACTGAAAGTCCAGCGTTTACCATTCAGTCCATTTAAAAGCATCATCTCTAGTTGCATCACAGTTCATTTTAATCCTCAATCTTATTTGCCTTCTTGGAGTCCTTGCAGTCCTCCAACCCTTGAACCTCACACAGCTTTAGTTTTGTCTTTAGTCACCCTCTTATCTCACCAAATTCTCAGGGTTTATCACAGCAAACATCTGTGCAGAAAAGTAGGCTATAATCAGAGTATATTCTAGAGCAGTCTGTGAGGCCTCAATAATCACCAACTGCAAGTCACATGATGTTCTCTGTCACAGCTTAATGGCCGCTATGTGTTGGCTATGTTGCTTTGGATCCTAAATCATGCTGGATGCTTCTCAGAGATAAATAAATGAAGAAATCTAAACAAGAAAATGAAGTTTGACAATTAATCTTGTAGAAAAATGAGCATATTTTTTTGTCTTAAAGAATTTGAAATATGCATTAAAGAGATAAAATCAATGAAAAGGGATGCTTAGTAATACATCAAATTACACAATTTACATTTTACATATGGTTTGGTTATTTAAAGAAAAAAAAAGGTAGTTTTTGATTGAAATAACAAATTGGACAACTATTATGAATATACCCAGCAGCATTATCTGCTAAAATAATGGGGCATAAAATTTGGACAAGATTTTTGCTATGGCCTTTAATTAAATGTTTATTGTGAAACGTTTTACACGAGAAACTTTGAAATGCACAGAATACAACTGAATATTCATGATGTACTGTAATTCAAATGTTTATAACTAATAAAAAACTGCAGTAGTTAATATGTGTAATATTGCTACAGACTCATGCCTCTGCGTACTGAACGTTCATAGTGACATGTACTGTATTATCTACATTGATATCTCCATAGCAAACACATAATATCCATTGTCTGAATTGTGTCTTTCTAACATTTATTTTAGTAATGTTTTCAGAAATGTTTTATGGATTAAACCAGGATATACGTCACATCGTCCAGTTTGAATCCAGATAAACAAATGCTTTTACAACACACAATGGCACAAGGTTTTGAAGACACAAGCAAGCTCTCTCATATTTGCCCCTATTTGGAAATAGGCACCGTGAAGGCGGGAGGTGTGTTCGTGTTTTCGATCACGTTGCTACGCTTTGCCGTTGTGTGCTTCGTCCACCAGATGGCGACAGAGAGCCGCTTCTCCACCACCGCTTAGCAGTGAAGCTGCAACAAAATCAAGACATGTGTCAAGTCGCCAGACTTACAAGCACAAGACCGGAAAATGGATAAGTTTTACCTTCAAAATACAATGCAAAGCTTAGTTTAAACACATGGTTTGTTTAGAAAAGGCAGGTATACTATGCCCTAAAATGATCATAAAGAGAAATTTGAATTTTATTATAATACCAATTGCGTGAGTGACCTTAGCAGGAACCCAACAGATAATTGTTGCAAAATGTGCTGCAAATAAATTACTTGAACATCATAAAAGAAGAGACGCCAGTGATTTTTGAAGTTTTCAGGATGAAAAGACTACAATATAATTGCTTTGTTAAATTATAATAGTTGTAATCTATTTATTGAGTTAGTAAAAATTAACAAATAGCTTAATCTGTTAAACTAAGCCTAGTTTTTTGTTTGCTTTGCCTTGTTCTCTAGCAAAGGTTAGCTGGTAGCAAGCTTTGCAGCTGGCATGTGTGTAGCGTAGCCAAGCTATTCCCATCACAAGTAAATTAAATTAATGCTAATTGAAGCAGGGATTCACAATTTATTGCCAATAAATTATCTGAACGTGATATTAATTTGAAAGGCATGAGTTTTCCAAAAGTAAATAACCAGGTAAATGGAAGAACGCCTTTTGTAGTTCTCACCTAGAGTGAACTTACAGCAGCAAGCACGATTTACTGAGCCCCTTAAAGTCCTAACCCAAAAGAATATTTGCAGAAATAACAACAACCTATTGGTGATACTTGTAATTGTGTGTACAGGATTAAAAAATCCTCTGGGACCTCAGTTATTCTATTTGAACTGTATTTATCATCAGAATAATTTCCTGTCTGTGGACATCATATATAAAAACAGCATTATTTATTTAGAATAACATACAAAATATAAAACCTGCCTTTTATTCTGGAAATTATAGCAGGAAGTTCCTCTACTTTGTTCCGGCATCTTGATTAGGGGTCGGTTGAGCGCGGTAGCTGTCAGATAGTGGAGAGAGAATACCCACCCTGGTCTCTTGTCCGTCACACACCCTCCTTCGCTCGGCGCCTCCGACCAGGCATTTCACCACTCCGACGGCCGTCTAGCTGCTGGGCGGACCTGAACTGTAAACGCAAACTTAGCGCAAAAATAACTACACATTTTCTGAGCTGTCAAAAGTAGAAGAAACGAGAGACAGCGGAGCGACATGGCCACGACAACCTGTACGCGATTCACAGACGAGTATCAGCTATACGAGGAACTGGGGAAGTGAGTATCAGTTGTTTCGATGTGTTGGAGGGGTTTTTCTGTCATGAAGTGTAATGTGGATAAACGATAGGAAGCCATGGTTTTCAGTGCAGAGCAAAGCAGGCCAGTAGCTGCGTGCGTGCGTGCGTGCGCGCGCGCCTGTGTGTGTGTGTGTGTGTGTGTGTGTGTGTGTGTGTGCTTTTTCGGGATGACACCTCTCAAAATACGCTGCTCTCTCCTTGTGTAGGTCTCTCTCCGACATATGCCTCCTTTTCTCAGAATATCCTGTCACGCATGTTTCCAGATCTTCACAAAAACAAACGCAAACAGCGCTGACAATATTTGTAGTTCTGTTCTGTGCGTTTGTTTCACAAAGAGCAGAGAAGCCAGAAATGTCTTTTGGTGCAACCATTTGAACCACAGAGGGTAATAATAGGGTAGCTGTGGTTTATAAAAAAAGTAGTCTATATTCTTTACCAAATAACGTTTGTTTTCTTTTAGAGCAAGATTTCATAGATCTTCCGCTGTGGTTGTGAATGAGCATGAAAAGGCAGTCTGATTGCTCTGATGTCAGTTTATGAGTGGTTTGACCAGATATTCTCCTCTTGAAAGATTCATTACTGTCATCTTCAAAGCTAGAAAACAAAATCGGCCCAAATAAATGCATCCTTATGGTCTTAAAATAAAAAATTTACAAGCCATTTAGAACTTTTTTCTTGTCTTTTGAAAGCCTTATTCGCATTTGACCTATTTTTTTCTTCTTTTTATGGCAACTGTGTAAGGTTTTCAAAAGGACTGAACTAATATTTAAAACAATTTAAATATATATTTTATATATTTTTTAAAAACAGATCTCCAATCAGATTTTCAATCCAAAGCTGCACAGATATGAACTTTATTATCTCCCACCACCAACGAAATTGAGGCAGATATTGAAATGGTTTCCATCTATCTGTCTCATTTCGTCACAAAGTATGCTTTTGTTTAGTTTTTCTCATGATAATGCTTGGGTAGGGGTAGTTTTGCCAAATAATAGCTAAATCTTAAGTTACCTTCTTGCAGGAGGGCTCAACATGGGATGATAGCTGTGTGTTCCAGTTCAGTAATTTTTCTTTATGAGCATTTCAATTACCTTTAGATACACACATTATCTTTGTTAGTGTATATCTTGAAACAGACTTGATTTTTCCTATCCAAATTTCCTATCCATCGTAATCAAAAGAAAATACAGATATTCCCACAAAACATTTATTATACCCATACATTTGAGTGAAATTGTATTATCATTACCACCAGTGTCATCAAACATCTTCAGTCATGCCATCCATTCTGCGTCTTTCTTTTTTTTGGAGAGTGAAATATGACAGTGCAGTTTGAATGTCATTAAGTCACTCAGTCCTTTCTTTTTTCATACTAAACTAACAAAAATGAGAATAAATCACTCTAAGAGACAGAAAAATAGACAAAATAAGCTCATTAATACCCCTTTAAAGTAACGTTTCAGCTTCCCACACAACGTATAGGATATCTGATTATATGATGATGAAATCAGAGAGTGATATCAGAGGGATAAAAATAAGCATGAAGGTCACTAAGATCACCAAACTGACTTCTGAGCCCTGGACGTACAGTTTAAAGCTGTGTCTCAGTTCAGGGGCTGCATCCTTTTAAACTACGAGGAGGTACAGACTGCTAAGGCCGCGCCGAGCTGTTAAATGAGTCTGGTCTATGGAGAATTTCCTGTTTTTGTCACCAGATCTTCCCATCCTTGCCCCTGAGTCAGGAAACAACGCTCCTGTTGCCTAGCAGCATTGGCAGCTGGAGTTGATACGTTGATTACTATTCATAGTTAAAGTTGTTGTAAATTCTGCGTAGCAGAAGCAGTAGTAAAAGCTGCGGTGTAGTAATACAGTCGTCGTGTCAGCTGTAGTGGTACTAGTAGTAGTACTGGTTGTAGTAGCAAACATGTTTGGTCATTAAAACTGTTGTAGTAGTGGTAGCAGTAGCAATAGTAACATACATTTATTTTATAGCCTATTATTACAAGGAGTTGAGTTGCTTCACCTTCACTCCTCACCTGCTGAGGGAGTGTCCATTACGCCGGTGCTTGTCACTAATGCACATTGAATTTTGTGCAAAGGATCAAATGCATGGACCCTTCTCAGCCCTGGAAAAGTAGGTGCCACTTTTGGGCTTTTGAAGGAGCCCCCGCAGTGGGACGGCCTGTCGCACTGCAGTGACTCCTCGGTCTTCAAATACAGCCATCGAAGGATGAGGCCCCTTAATTGAGACACAGATAAAGTAAATTCCTGCTTCAGTCAGCATTAAGAATATTACCTACAGTGTACAGTGACACAGTGTAAGTCTCTGTTTTGCAACATTATAGTCATTCTGTTATCACGACAGGGTGGAGGAGTAAGTGGGGCAATAGAGAAATCACTCCTCATCAGGCGTTCATGTTTACATTGCTCATGTAGAGTGTCATGCATCTTGCTGGTGTCGCTTGATTATCATGCATATCACTCGTTATTTAATGATAGCTTGATTGGCCCTGTGTCGTTTTGAGAGCCACGACTGCAATGATCATTGCAACCACAACAAAAAAAAGCAACATAAATAGTTAAAGCACAGTGTGTGTATGCGTCATATTTATTTGTGGGTTTGGTGGAATAAAGGATTATACAAAAATCACTTGACAGATTATCGTGCCACTTGGTGGAAGGGTTGGGCATGTGGCAGGGAAGAATCGATTACATTCTGGAGTGGATCCCGATAAAAGGACGGATTCAGGAATTTTTTTCACCTTTTTGGACATTGCAAGATGAAGCTTTTTTTGACTGCTTTTGTCATTTACACATAAACTACTTGATGGATTAGCATGAAACTGGAGGAATGGTGGGACATGCAGTATGCCCAAAAAAAAAAAAAAAGGAAACACCAAACAAATATTTAAAAATGATAAATCTCAGCTTGTACTCAATACACTCCAGTCAAAAGAAATGGCTATGAAGATTTCTAGGAGAGAGGCTAAACTGTTTGCCCTGTGCTGCAAAATATCTTTTATAGACCAAACTTATCATTCAGCCAGTCACATAAAGCTCCGAGGATAGAGCGCAGGTGTGAATGCCTTGGCATTCTCATGATATCGCTCTCTGTGGCTTTGTAATAATCCAACATCTGAGAGGGGAGCTAATTGTTATGCACTTTACTGTTTAGTGTTAGTTTAGATCTGGACCCAAAGGCAGACACAGAGACAGGTGATTGGTTTAGAAGTGCATTTATTGTCCTTATCTGTTATGGGAAGGTGAGGAGGGCAGAGATGACTGGCTGGTGGTGTTGGAGAGCGATGTGTCCGGCTGTGTCTTGAGTTCCTTGAAGACGGAAGGCAGAAGGAGTGTGCGTGGCGAGGGCTGGAGCAGCTGGTTGGCGAAGAACCTCCCATAGTTAGCTGAATAATGTGGCGATGAGTCGAGGGACAGCTTTGATATACAGCAGTATTTGGGTTTTATTTAGCCTCACTCCTCATATTCATTAAAGGAAAACACCAAGATACAAAACCCTGACACAACCCCGACCCTAAGATGGGATGGGATGCTTTCCAAACTGGTTTTGGCTAGTCGTCATCTTTTGACATATGCTGTGATATGCAGCTGACTCTTCTGTTTTGTCTCCACAGAGATATTTCCATTGTCTGCTCTTAGGTCAGCTGATCTCTCAACTTTCACCTTGACCCTGACCCTGTTAGCTGTCTGTAACTACCTCAGTGTGGAGACCAGGGCTGGCCAAGGCTGTGAAGCCAGTTCTCTAAGGAGTGGGGAACTGTTCATTGTGGTTTTTTCCAAAGGGAAATACTCATATTTTTGTGTTGAGGCTGCTGACAATCATTTGTTTTGGCCAAATGCGTCCACATAAGCAGTAATTCTAGTCACAATTTGATGTACATTTTGGCTTGAATTTGACATCGTTTGGGACACATCTTAATAGAGTTTAGATGTAGTAACTGCAAGACGTATTTAGGTTTGTGCCCTGTGCGAGTGTTTGTGCATCGTGACAGTGCCGACTCACTAATGCTCGGTTTGTGTTTAAGAATCCATTTTAGCAGACGCCACATGTGCGCATGTCATTTAGAATATGCTGACTGTGTGCAGGGATCCACGTGGGACCTTATCAAGCACAGAAATCCTGGCAGCATAGTCTTAATGTAGCAAGTTTCATCGAGTCTATTCCGCAGTAGGCCTCGAAAAATGCAAACCGTGCAGGAAATGTTCTCAGCAAAACCTCAGCCACAGTCATTAAGTTAGCCGAGGTCCTGAACCGCTCTCTGTGCAATTCATCATGAAGTCGCAGGTGTGCTGATGATATCTATCCATTAAACACTGATTCAAGCAATTAGAGACGCACAGAAATATTTGATCAACATTGACTGGTTTACAGAGCTGTCCACTGATAATGCAACAAAGCTTAATCAATGTGTTTTTGTGTGTTTTACAGGGGAGCCTTTTCAGTGGTGCGCAGATGTGTTAAGCTGTGCACAGGACAGGAGTATGCCGCCAAAATCATCAACACCAAAAAGTTATCTGCAAGAGGTAAGCAGTCCACATTTCAGGAGTTTTCATGGTAGGTGGTGTTAATTCCATCATACCACAACATTTACAGGAGCTAAGAACCAATGATTTGATTAAAAACAAAAAGAATTTCAATGTCATTTCACTTCCTTAAATCATGCAGCCATACAAGATTATTTAATCGGTCATAGTGTCTCCGTCCTACAGTGTAGACAGCTGCATAATTGATATCTAACAGCAGTACCCTGTAGATGGTGTTGTATAGCAAACATTTCAGTTCAGCCGTCACACAGTCCTATTAATGAGTTATACCAGTCAGTCTGTTTATGGAGTCACTGGTTCTCTCAGGGTATCCAGGGGACGCATGGCTGGCACAGGGTTAAGATTTTGGTCCCCCTTGGAAACTGTGGAACTAGTGCAGCTGTCATAAGGCTTTTGAAAAGAATTGAATCGTGACTCACAAAGGTAGTGCATTTAGAGTTTTATTGTGTGAGGGCACAAAGCTGCCTCCCTAGATAGAGTTAACAATGATAAGTGTTGCAGCCAAGTTGAAGCACCTGAATGAGTTCAAGGAGGGCCAAAACTCCCATGAGGAGAGCTCACAGCTGGTGTGACTCCCAAACCAAACATATTTAGCAGTATTTTGTCATTATTGCAGAAATACTTACATTAAATATTGTGATTAAGCAGTGTTTCGCAGGCTGAGGCTGACTGAGGCTGAAACACATTTTTGATGGGAAAATCGACAATCAACAAAATATTACTCTACAACTATTTAGATTATTTAATCAAGCAAGCCTGAGTTTTGGACTTTTGGTCAACAAGCAAAGCATTTCAAAGATTTCAAATTGAAATCTGAGGAATTATGATTGGTATTTTTTAACAATGTCTGAAATAGTATAGATGATATACTGTATAAAGTGTAAACTCTGACTGCCCCTTAAAAGGCAATGGTTCAATTCACTGGTCTATTAGAGTCAGACTGCAATCAGTGCACTTTCCCTTTAGCTGCATCATTGTTGCTTTTAAACGATTACTTAATGGACAGGGGGAAATGGGCTCTCAGCTTTGAGTTCTATAATAACAATTGCTTGTCAAATTGGTAATAGGAAATGAAGCTCCTTTCACACTCACTTTAAATAACCGAAATATATACTGAAAATATATATATAATACTTTACTGTAGTATGTTTTTACTATATAATCATACAGTAATATCTTACTTATCTTTTCAGCGCCTTAATTACATGCTGATCAGCCAGTAACAGGTTAAACCAAAACTAAATGCCATGTCCATGAAGATCAGTCCGGCAGCACAGTTCTCACTGCTCCTCACAAACCACTTGCACGGTGTAAATCTCCCACTGCCCCTCCAGCCTCGTAACTGGAGCCTCCACTGCCAAGGCCCTGCCAGGTGGTGCCACACTGACACTTGACTTTTACCCCGCCTTCACACACACACACACACACACACACACACACACACACACACACACACACACACACACACACTCACACACACACACACACACACACACACACACACACACTCACACACACACACACACACACACACACACACACACACGCACTTACAGTCAAATGTTGGGTGTGGTGGAACAGGCATGTTGATAATGCTTTCTTTTTAAATAGTTATTAAAATATCATTATGTGCACCATTTATGACATCATGTCCTGTACTGTGTAGGTTGTAATGGTATGATGTGGAACAGGCACATTTTCATATACTTGAGTATATGAAGTAGTGTTTTATTTTATTTAACCTTTATTTAACCAGGAGAATAAAACCAATTGAGATCAAAGATCAATCTCTTTTACAAGGGTGACCTGGAAGTGTGTGCTCTTCTTCACAATGCAGACAGATACAGTGCAGTGTTAAAATATAAATCAGATGATGTTTCATTGTGTTTCCATGTTATTTCCAGCTACCGCAGATATCAGACAAAAATGATTATTCCCACCTTCACTCATAACATTTTGTGCAGTGAAAAAAACGATTGCAGATAGTTTGTAGAAGACATATGATAAACAGGACAATATTTTTCAGGTGTTTGAGCTTTCTGTCTTAGCATGACCACAAATATGATGCTAATCTGAAATGATTATATGAAAATGGTTTCTCATAGTTATGAGCCTAATGAATTATCAAATTAATCTGCAGTTTTTCTCAATTTTGCAAAGCTTTCCAGTGATTTTCAGGTAATTGTTGAGCTGTACAGCACAAAATGATTTGTTTCACTCCTTTGTGTTCACAACTTGTTTTCTGCTCCCCATAGTTGACTTAAAAATAAGTTAATGCAGAAGTAGATTGTTCATCTTTACCAAATGGATCCATTTGTTAATATATTTAAGTGAACATGAAGGAAAGTTTTGTGGAACTGTCATGTAAGATTTTCATAGTGTAGGAATATAGTAATATGTAATATTTGCACATAATGTGTGTCCACAACAAGATGAACACACTAAACAGTGAGATCTTACATCAGAAATGTCTTTGTCATAAAAAAAAACAACAATAAAAAAAAAATAGTATGACAAACCACCATTTGTATCTCTATATTGTTATTTGAGCGCTGTGTCCCATCATGCTTGGCAGCAGTTAAGACGCTCTGGTCTGTGTTGACTGTAGGTCAGTGTAACCGAGCACCTTTTAATGGGATTTAACCCATCCTGGATTATGCTGATGCTATTAACAGGGGACTGTTGTTTAATCCCAGCGATTGCCTTGATGCGACCCAAAGCATCACACACACACACACACACACACACACACACACACACACACACACACACACACACACACACACACACACACACAGAATAAAGAATTCACCTGTGGGTTGGACATATACATTACACTCTAGCTGCTTTATCAGGCAGCGCAGCTGCTTGCAGCTTTCCACCATATTTCTGAGGCACAGCATAATCCCCTGATTTATTTGATAGAAGGACTGATCTGACCTGACTGAATGGAGTGCGAGGCTTGTGCTGCGCTCCTTACTAATGGATAAGCCATGTTCAATGAAACGGCAGGGCAGTGTTAGAGGCTGCAGAGCTGCTGCATACTACTTCCACCCCAGGTCCTATTTATAGCTCCATGACCTATCTGACATGGGCTGCTACAGCCAGATTTTATGGCATTCGTGTTGACTTGCTTTAAAAGTGGGGGCGTCATTGAGGCTGTTTTGTTTTTGCAATATTTCTCAGGCAGCAGGTAAGGTCGGTGAGCTTGGAGCCCTGGTCGAAGCAACTTCAAGCGCAGCGTTGTTTTAGGGCTGGCAGATGGAGATGGTAGCTAAGGAGAGGAAGGGGTCATGTGAGAGAAGGCACCCCAGGCACTTGGCAGCTGAGGGCCATGTGCCTCTACGCCTACATGCCTTTAGCATGGGACTCTCATCTGATACACACACACACACACTCAGATATTCAGAGAGTGCCATGCACTCAGTCAACTGCACAGTGAACTTTATATCAGTAATCTATTACAGCTACAGCAAGATCATGCTTACAGTAGCTAAATATTTAGACCACGATGATTCAGTGTCTCAAAAGTCGTGAATCCCACTTGGTTTTGATATTAAACGTGAACATTTATAAATAACAATAGTTGTGGCCTAATTGTGTGTTTATGAAAGAGAGGGAGGATGAGATACATTAAGGTAAATTAGGTAATTACATACTGACGCACACAGCCAGACTTCTCCTCTGTGCGTAACATCTTTCAGCCACCCCCTCCCCTTACAGCTACACAACAGTTCATGCCAATCCAACACATGTCAACAGGAAATGTAGGACAGGTCTGTTGGGCAAGGCCTCCATCCAATCACAGAGCTGCTTTATTGGCAGTGATATGATCTCTGGTCAAGGGTTGCCAGAGGTTGCAGTATGGCCGTGTAATTTGTCATGATAGAGAGTAGAGTAGATGGAGTTGTACTTGTGTGTGTGTGGATGCTATACAGGTGCGTGTGTGTCGTGATATTTCACCTGCAATGCAGCAGCAGTGATCTGGCTTGATTTGACCAGCCAGATTTGTGTTAATGTCAGATGACCGGGACAGATGTGGTTTTCTCTATTGAGTGGTGTGCAAAGCTTTTTTTTTATCAAGCCTTATTATGCAGTCATAACACTTTAGCTGTAATTATGCATATATAAATATGTAAGTCCAGAGTTGTTAGTTACACATGTTTTTTTTTTTTACTAGCAATACACAGTCTGACATTTGAAAATCGGACATTTGCAATGTTATTCTCTACTTTGTATTGCGAAATGAAAACACACGGGAATTAAATCATATTGGAACTTTTTTTTTAGTGGGTTTGTCTGTTTTAAATGAAAAAGACTGTGAGTCTGAGTCATGTCTGACAAATAATAACAGGGATGCACCAATTTACAACATGATGCTGTTGCATCATGTCACATTTTAACCGCTGTGCAGTTCATACTCAGCATTTCCCAACTGGTAAGAGTCAGGCTAATGTTGTGGGTCAGCTGTACTGAACAATGGTTATATCTGGATGACTTCTTACATCTCCTCCCCTCCTGAGACTTCAGCCCTCACTGGTGATGATTAACCCAAATGTATTCCTCTCCCCTCTCCTCTCTCCTCCTCTAACACACAGATTCCCACAGACTCCACTGACTGCTGTCCTTGGGTCATCTCATCCAATGAACACTCAGTGCTTATGTTCTTCTCTCCAGCCTATATCCTCCTATACTTGTCCTCCTTCCCCATATCTCCCTTCCCCTTCCCCTCAGGACAAGTCCTCATCCTCGTTCCATTCCCCGCCCTCTCCCCTCATGTCTTATTTACCCTGCTGCATCAGGAGCACAGGATTGGTATCTGACTGACTGCTCGACTGAATGAATAAATGTGTGATTGACTTACTGGGGTCTAAAGCAGCCTGCATTACCGCTGTCACTTTGCACAGTTGCAGACAGCACACTACTTGCAGTAATCACCACACCATGGAGGTTTAAGTAATGCTTGATGTCACTTTTGCTTATTTGTTGATGCAAAAAGAAGAAAATAGTGTTTAACCTTGAGGGACAGGACATTTTGAACGTGTCTGCTTTTTTAATTGTCCACTGCTAAATGTATGTTGATGCTGAAAACCAGATGCAATTTAGATATTCTATAGCATTTTGTTTAATGAAGTGGTCGATGATTTATTATTATTATTATATATTATTATACATTATATTGATGATTAATATAATACTGTGTGCACTTCACCTGCATGGCTCAAGCAAACATGCCATCTGTTAGTCCACCAGTTAGTCCAACCATCCATCAATTTGTTCAATCCATTCATCCACCCAGCCAACCCAGCCACTCCGACTTCTTCTTGCATTTATCTATGCAATCAACCACCAACCGCTTTTTATTCTCATCATACAAAAAGTCCAAATCAAACTCTGACTCGTTACCCAACTCTTTATATTCAGAACTAAAGTGTTGGAAACATCAAATAAGATTAAAGTAAATAATGTTAAAGTAGTGATTGTCTTCCTTAAATTGATATACTGTAGAATTTCATATAGTTTTTACAGTTACATCATGCAATAGAAATTCTACTTCAGCTGTCAGCCATGCAGTCCTTCAAACATGAGATAAGAAAGGTGTAGCCTTGTCATCCGGTCAACTAAGCTGAGATGAACCATTGCACTTACTCAAAGCTAATTCTCCTCTTGCAGAGTCACGACAGCCAGCAGAAGACACTGAAACGCGATGCTTGTGCTCCTGACATCTTTTCTGCCATTTGACATTGCAGCATGATGGATAACATATCTGGGAGTGTTCAACATGAGCAGACAGTTGGTCATTTTTAAAATACCAGTCAGAATGAGTTTTAGCTGAAGTGAAAGCATGGCAGTACATAGTGAGGAAACTGAAGATGTGATCCTTCATGGCGCCTTAAATCATGATACATCTTCCCTAATGATTCACAAATATCCTCCTAAATGTGTTTCTGAACTCATAAACTGTGGAGGGACACATTTTTCTTTTGAAATTTTATCAAATGGACTGAAATGATGTTTATAACACAGGAACAACAAAAGATAAGCAGCAAGATGGGGTGGCCTGTGAAACAACAGTACCATTAAGCAACGTCTCAGAGAGACAGCGACCAGGCTTTGTGCATAATAATCACCCTCGCAATTTTTCTCCTTCCCACCTCCTCCTCTGCCCCGTCTTCAGCGCTCCTTTCTCCGCCTCACTCTTCTCATCTTCCAAGACTATAATCACGGGGCTTACACTTCACTGTCATTCCGCAATGCCAGCATGAATGTGTGTGCCTGCATGTAGTGTATGTACGAACAGTACATGAGCATTTGTGTGTTTTTAATCCTATGTAACCCGTATGTGGTTATGGGTGAACATGTGCATTTCCATGTGTTAGCTCTCTGCTGTGTTCTCCATGCCTGTGCATACAGGGTGGTCCACCTCCTAGTGTGTGTGTGTGTGTGTCTGTGTGTTTGTATGTGGCCTATGGCTGCTGCTTGCTTGATAACCATGGAATCCAGGTTGGCTAGCATCATTAGAATCTTGTATCTTGTGCAAATAGTCATGCAGATAAATACATATATGTAGTCTGCTTATCTGACCATAACTTAGTTTTCCTGTATTCCGACTGCCAGGGAATAATCTTATAATAATTATGTTGCTTTCTTTACCGGACGCGTTTCCTGTTAAAACAGGTTAAAGTAGCAGGGAAAAAAGAAAACACATCAGCAACAATATGTCATTGTTTGTTTATTTTTTTTTTGTTTGGATGGGAGTGTTAAATGATCTGCTTTATTTGCTAGAGGGGATTTGTGCTGTATGCATGTTTGTGGTTAAATGATTAAATAGATGTCAGTACAGCATTATAGAAAGGAGAAAAGTATGAATTTTAGTTTGCTATGAAATCAAAATACTGTATGCTGAATTTATTTATTTTCTACAGTTCCTGCTGTTTTGCCTTTTGACGGTACCCAGTGCAACTGATCTCTGTTAGTGTTGTGCAGCAATGTATTTATGAGTGGGTCCACGTTTATAGTTGGAATGATGTACAATTCTACCAAAGAAGAAGGCTGCTAGCCAGTGAACATGGGTGTAAACAATGCATTTTTCAAAATGTTTAACAACTCGGCTTTTACAAATGCAGTGCTATGAATTAAATGCATTGAATGCATTTTGTTTGACCTCAACGTTACACATATGTGTTTTGACGGTAACACTGAATGTAAACTTAACTCTTGTTCCTTTAAACGAAGACTCAACAGGGAGCGTTTCATTAAAGGCATTCCAATGACAGCTTTAGTAATTATAAAGCACAAGTTCATGTTTTCATCATGAATCTTCAGGTCTTCTTTGGTTGAAGTGGATTTAGTGTCATGTCATCCCTACACAAGTTGTCATGCCTTCATAAAATTGAATCATCATCTGCTGATTTCTGCGCCCACATTGTCATCCAACCCTCATTTCAATGGATGGATCGAATGGACTGTCTTACCTTTAATTTGATTGTTGTTAATCTACCCATCCATCAGGCATAATACTCTATTACACCAATTATCTCATGGAAATCTTCAGAAACAACACATATCATAATTGTATCTCAGCTGTTCCACATTAATGCCCACTGGGTGGATCCAGTTCATTTTTCTATGTGTCATATCTCTAAAGGAGATTGTTGTTCGAAGTCAAACTTTGTCCCAACACTGATAAAGTATTTACTTTCATTTTCACATTTATTATGATTGTCCCAGGGCGGCTGCTACAATATCATAATGAGTAAAGTATTTGTAGTCAGGTTTGAAGAATAACTCCTCATCCTCCTCTGTCTCTCTCTCTCTCTTTCTCTTTTTCTCTCTGTTGCTCTTCAGATCACCAGAAGCTGGAACGAGAGGCTCGTATTTGTCGCCTGTTGAAACACCCCAACATTGGTGAGGACAAGTCTCTCTCTCTCTCTCTCTCTTTGCTCCCCCCCCCCACCACCAACATGTGATTAGATAGTAGAGCTTTTACCAAATTGAAACTCCAATCTTTCACCGCTTCAAATTGAAGGTGTTGTTATTGTTTTGATGCTGCAGTACATCCATTTATTGCTCCTTATCACAAAGTAAGTCATATTTCTGAGATCCGTTTGTTAGTATTAAAATGTAAACCCATTCATTACAACTTGATACAAAAAGAAAAGCCATCTGTTACTGATTATCTGAAACAATATGATTGTACTGTAATACGCTGGTGTGACATGGTATCCACCTATTGCTGCTGATTAAGTGGACCACTTTATTACTAGAAACCCCTCATGTGTTGTAAATATCTATGACTCAATTATTATGACTCCCTGTGGTTTATACCCGACACACAGACTCACTCCCTCTTAATGTCTTTCTCCTTTTTCATTCTCCCAGTTAAAATGCAGCAGCACCACCCTCTATTATTCAGGTCCCAACTATACACACATTAAAACAGACTTGTATGCCTCATTCTGTTTATCTTTCTCCTCTAGTTCGTCTTCATGACAGTATATCAGAGGAGGGCTTCCACTACCTCCTGTTTGACTTGTAAGTCATCCTCCTCTCCTTCCCCATCCTTGTAAACATATGCAATTACATAACTCTCTCTCTCTCCTGTATCCCCCCCCCCCCGACCACCACCACCCACGCCTCTACATTCATCTCTTGGTAATTCTTACTAGTTTCCATGGTAACAGTGTGGGATGGGGGGCGCCATAAGAAACAAGAAATTAATTAGGAATCAATGCTTTATAGCCGTCATAGTCCCCCCCCCCAACCTCCTCTCAGTTCAAACATCCCTATATTAACTAAGAATGTGTGTGTGTGTGTGTGTGTGTGTGTGTGTGTGTGTGTGTGTGTGTGTGTGTGTGTGTGTGTGTGTGTGTGTGTGTGTGTGTGTGCAGGGTGACCGGAGGTGAACTCTTTGAGGACATCGTAGCCAGGGAGTATTACAGCGAGGCCGATGCCAGGTATGAGTACAGCCACTACTCCTGTGTGTAGAAACAGGCTCCTCCTTGTCCTGTGTCTCCTGTTGTCCTCTGCTGTCTTTTTTTTTTTTTTTTTACTTTTACTTTTTTTTTTTCTTCTTTACTCTTTTCTACTCTTCTCTCCTCTTCTTCTCACTTTCCTGCTTTCTTTTACTTTCTGCTCTGCCTTTTCTTATTTTTTTTGTTTTTTGTCCTTACATCGCCTCTCTGCATGTTTTCTTATCCCGTGCTCATGTTGTTTTTACTGTTGTTTCTTTTTTTGTCTGTTTCTTTTTCTTTTACATCCCTCTACTGATAGCCCTTTCTTGTTTTCTGTTTACTTCTACATTTACCTCCTATTTTCATTGGCATAGAACTACTGTTTCTTCTTCTACTACATTTCTCTACCTTCATTTTCACTTCAGTCCTTTGGCTTTTCATTTATATCAATGCTACAGTTCTTCACACTGTCACAGGAGCAACTTCTGCTTCCAATCCAACATTTGAACTTGGACTTTCAAAGCCAAATCTGTTGTTGTTAATCTGATTTAAGTTTTCAGATATGAAATGTGGGGTGGATGTTGTTACTGAGTCTGTTTTACACTATAAAGTGCCGAATTTATGTAAATTGAAATTGAATAGGTGACTCAGTTAGTGCCTAGTTAAATTTAAAAGTGCAATGCAGCTTTTTGTGACTACATCTTGCCTCTAACATGTCATGAAATTGAGCTACAAACAGAACTCTGTTTTTAAACATTTGTGATTTGGAGACTTATATCTGCAAGAAACACTTAGCACAAGGGAAAAAAAGGGTTTGATAGATCTTTAAATTTTGTGTTAAAAAAATGAAATGACATATTTTGGGTTTTTCCCCAAAGTGTATCATGTGGCATTAAAATAGCCTCTAAAACAGTGATTAGACCATGACACAGGAAACTCTGGACACCATGACAATTATCTTGTTATCTAATAATGAAATGATCTAATAATAAATACTGCATTGTCTGTTACATAGAAGGTCACTCTTACTTGTAATTGGTCAAACATTAGACGTGCATGCTTGAAATGATCAAATTTGCATGGTGGTCCAGGGTACATCCCTATACTGTTACTTTGCTCCCTTCATTTTTCCCTGTGCTTTTCCTCACTCAAACAGTGGGAGATAGAAAAAAAAGTATATAATCAGATCAAAAGAAAATGGCTTGCTCACCTGTAGTGTTTGTGTTTATGTAGATCATTTCACCCTCTATACATTTCTTTTCTTTTCTTACTTTTCATTTAGCCATCTTCTTTACTTTCCTGTTCTCCCTCCTTCACCACCACCCATGTTGTTTTTATATCTCACTCCCACCACTTGTGTTGACTCATCACCTCACATACACTGTTCACTTTAACCGATGGCGGAAGAGGAAATGGAGTAGTCGAGGGGTGGACAGACAATAGGCTGAGAGAAGAGTGAGAGAGATACTTAAAAATAACAGTTGTGATGTGGGTGTTAGTCCATTTAGTAATGTTAAAAGTGAAACTCAAACTCAGAAATACATGTCAGTATGGCTCAGTTTAATGCTTGTCTTTAGCCCTAAGCTACAAATGGGCCCTTCTCCAAAGCCATTAGTAGCTTAAGAGCCATGAACATAGGTAACTTAAGAAATGTGTTAACCAGGTTTCCAACCGACTTGTCTTGCATTTATTCCTTGTGTTTAAATATCCACCATGCAACATTTGAGCAAAGAATGATTTTTGTTCTCATTTTACTTCACTGAAAAGTTACATTTTCTGCGTTAAACATTAGGATTCGATCAGTGTCTAGAATATGTTTTGTCCAGTGTTGGAGAACTATTCAGCAAAACATTTGTTTGATTCAGTGACAGCTGCTGCTTGCGTGGCATAGCAGTCCCTGGGCCACCTGTTGTTGCGACAGTGAAACAGGACAGTGAAAAGGTCAAATTCTACATTAGTCTGTAATGTGTGCTTTATAACGCAAACATACAAATTCTGGCTTTTAGAAAATATAAAACAAATACAGGGTTTGTTGTCAGTGTTTTTTTCCCTCTTGCCTGGACAGGCTAGTGGGTCAAAAATATATTTACCTCAACTCAATTACACTTTCACAAACTAACTACTTATGGTTGTTATCAAATAAAAGGCTTTTCTCACAAGTTGCACGTGCATCTCTCAACAGAGATAAAAAAAAAAAAATAAAACCTATGAAATGGCTCAGTCCTTAGGTAATTTCATCATCAGCCTTATAAAAGAAATATGTGTTCAATTCTTTTTTCATCACTTGCCTGATCAGGCAAGTTAGTTGCTGTATTTACATCCAGAGGGGGGATTTACTTGCCTCTGTGACAATCCTTATTCTTGAGGCCTGAATAACGTGTATGAGGCTATAAACACCTGTGTTGTCTATGCTGCTGTTCACTTGTGAATTTCACAGTGATGTTTAGGATTTTTTCTGTCATTCTGCTTCTGTATCTTTCGGTGACACACGTCTGTCTCGTTTACAGAGTGCACATATTGCAAAAAAACATTTTAAAAATCTCTATAGAGAATTTAGACAATGACATTGAAACATAACATTATTTAGCTGTCTTCAGCTGTCCTATACAACTAAAGGCAAAAAAAATAACTTAAGACGGGACAGTAGAACAAGCAGCTGTTATCACACAGTTTCTCTGGTCTGTTTAATACTGCTTTGTGCATAGTGTTATATTATATTATGGTTTGTTTATTATTACCCTATTTCTAGTATATACCTTATTTCTTATTTCAGCATTTTAATTCTACTTCTCCACACACGCACACACACACACACACACACACACACACACACACACACACACACACACACACACACACACACACACACACACACACACACACACACACACACACACACACACACACACACTTCCACCTCTCTCCCTCTGCGTCTGCTCTGTTGATTTTTGTTTTATCAGCAGTGTAATTTATGAAGTTGCTGAAAAAACACAACGCGTATTTGAAATTTATTTCAAATCACCTGCGATTCCTATTTCACAACAGTAGGTGGCTCGAGTGTGGAGACTTGATGTAGCCTATCAATACGTTTTGAACCAACTTGATTGCAAATTACATCGCACCAACTAGGTGCACTTATAAGCTTAAAACGATGCCATAAATTGGCGTACTTTAAACAGGAGAGGTCTCACCACAATCAGCTTGTTTACCCGAGGGGACATAATACCAAGGAGCATCTCTCTGTATTTCTACAGAGCATGTGTGAATGTCAGTAGATGGGGTAGGTAAGACAAAGGGAGATTGTCCACCACTTGTCCTTTCGGTAGGATAAGAAAATAAATAAATACAAAAACGTCTAAAATTGGTCACCAAATATACTTGTGTTGGGTGTTAATATCCCTGGACAACCCACACAAGTACATTGTATGTGTAGGAAACACATGATGTGTTTCTATGTGAAAGAGAGAGAGAGAGAGCAAAAGGAGGGCGCACAGCTCCAAAAATAGAAATTTAATATGTGGTGGGCTGCAATAAATAAATGAATATATGTGGAACCCTGTGGGTGTGTAGGCTGCCGAACACCTTCTGTATGCTATAGTGCTAATAGCAGTCTATCTAAACCCCCTAGTGATCGCTGTCTTTCCCACTCACTTTATAATCCATGCAGTACTCATCCCTTGCTCATGCACACACATAAACTCAGACGCACTTCCTTTCGCTTCCCCTCCCCTCTGAATGTCAGTCATCCAGGCCAGTCCCCCTACCCCCAGCCTTAATCCCATGGAGACCATCAAGAAGTGGGACTTTAATTAGCTTCCATAATTAGTGTCTCTCTCTCACACACACACACACACACACACAGACACACACACACACACACACACACACACACACACAGACACACACACACACACACACACACACACACACACACACAGACACACACACACACACACACACACACACACACGCACGCACGCACTCACACACATTCACACAGACCCCAAACTGTGCTGCATCACACCTTGTTGCCCCCTGTCGGTATTTATCAAGTTCTCCTCAGTTGTATTTGATTTGATGGAGGCCATTATGAGTAGAACCTGGGAGTAAATTGCACTTTAAACTGAATCAAGGAATTGCTCCTCATTAGGGAGCAGACTCACTCAAAAACACATTTCCAGAAACACAGCAGTGTTGATTTACTAAGTTGTTTTTGGCTGACATGTTGGAAAATCATTACCACTGCAGATATTCAGCTACTAGATACAGCCATGGATAATCCATGCTTGAGTTTACATGGTGAAGTATTTTACAAGACTGATTGTATACCCTCACTTTTATTTCTTTTTCTTACACTGAAGCATATAAAGAAATACACCTTTTTTTTCTTTTTTTTTTACAATCTATATCTTATCATACACAGGCATATTGCAGGTGAAGAAGGTGCCCTCCCTCGTCATATAGACATATAGCTCTGTATTTGTTTTGCATCATATCTCGTTACTCCTCTGCAGAGAACAGTGGGACATTGTTGCTCGAAGTGCTGACCAAGCCATGTTTTTTTTCACAAGTGTGACGTGGGCTGCAATTCTTTGCTCTTTGCCCCACTAAGAGTTCATGCTGTCCTCTCTCTCGATGCCTTACACAACGGGTCACTAATGGGGAAAGCATTGTCTCCACGCATGCATGCAGTCAAGTTCCCCCATCACTTTCGTTTTATATGGAACAGCATGGCAAGAAGTGCAAATAATTGAACACAGGGCCAGTCATAGTGAAGAAAATTACATGTTACATATGCTCATAAAATCATGTTAGTCTCTGTGGATCTTAGCTTCTTATCTGAGCTGTGCTTAATGAAAAAGATGTACCAGTCTAGCAAAGTATGAATGTTCTCAACACCCATCTACCCTTTCCTGCATTAGTTACTACAGATAGTTCATTGATGGTGTGTAGGATGTTAAAGACAGTGTTGAAAAAAATATTGACTTGGAGAGAAGTTGGAGAAACAATGTCTCTCTTTAATTAATTTTTACAATTAGGCCCATGGGGTTGATATACACTTTTTTTAGCCATGTTTTTCATGACCGATGTTTTGCATGTAAGTTGCACTGATAAGCCTCAGTGGCAACAAGGACTGCATCATTTATGGGCCTTCATGAAGTTTGTTGGAAAGTACTTATCCCTATAGGGTATTGTGTAAGAAAAACCAGAGAGAGAGAATAAGTTAGGAAAACATGGCTTAAAAATCAGGTCATAGCTCTTTGGACACATACTTTTATCTGTAACCGGATACCAGAGCATTACAAAGTATTGTTTCATTGCCCTCTCCAGTAAAACGTCAAAAGTTTCAGCCACCTTTAATGTGGAGTCTAGTCAGATGTCTGTCCTGTTGTACTTGTAACCACACACAGCATAGGTTGAAAGCATACGGAAACATCTTGAAGTACAGCCCATCACTGCAGCCAAGTGCAAGCTTTAAGTAAGTTTAACATAAGGATTATGTTGACTGGCCAAGTTACTATATATATATATATATATATATATATATATATATAAAATTATGATTTAAGATCAAGAAGTGACTGCAATCAGTAGGAAGCCATATTTTTCTGTGTGTTTTGAAGTGTGTGCGCGTGTGCGTATGAGCAAGTATACACATAATCTCTCTCATTCTCTCTCTCAGTCCTCCCACTCACTAGACACTGTGTGTGGGTGTGCATCCTGCTGGATGCCTGTCTTTGCGCCTGCTATTAGTCACATATTCTGCACATTACACATTCTCATTGCACCAAGCCGACACACACACACACACACACACACACACACACACACACACACACACACACACACACACACACACACACACACACACACACACAGACACACACACACACACACACACACACACACTTACTTGAGTGTGGTACTGTAGATGCATGTATCTCTTGCAGTGCACTCAAAGTGATGTGTTTTACTTTTAGCGATGGAAAAGTAGCCTGGCATCAGCCCACCAGTCTTCTACAATTCAGTTCCATCCTATATATAAGCATTTTATTTCTTCTATTATTATCTCTCTCTTCACAATCTGTCACCTTTTTTACTTTTAGTTTTCTCCTCTCCTCTCCTCTCCTCTCCTCTCCTCTCCTCTCCTCTCCTCTCCTCTCCTCTCCTCTCCTCTCCTCTCCTCTCCTCTCCTCTCTGTTGTTGTGATTTTTGTCTGCTGTGGCTGCTCTTGTTGTCTCTCATCTTGTTTAAAAAAAAGCAAAACAAACCGTTTTTGTCTCCTCCACCTGTCTTCACCAACCTATTACTCCTTTTCCAACATCTCTTATCTGCATCAATCCTCCCTCACCCCTACCTCTCCCTTCTCTTGCACCTGTCATCTGTCCTCCTTCTCATTTCAACTAACATCTCTCTCACTTGGCCTCCTCCAATCTAATCAATCCAATCTAATCAACCTAATCCTTCTCTCATCCTTAAATTCATCTTATTCACCTTGTTTTGCTCTCCCCGTTACTCTTTTCTCCTGACATCCTTCTTCTTCTCCTTCACCCCCTCCATTCCATTTCTCCACCTTCATCTCTCTCTCTGTACATCCCCATGATCCATCCATTCCTATGCCTCCTTTCACCCTGCACCATCCCTCCTCTCTCTGTTTTGTCTTCACAGTCACTGTATCCATCAGATTCTAGAAAGTGTCCATCACATTCACCAACATGACATAGTGCACAGGGACCTGAAGGTTAGTATATGTAGAGGAGCATCTGCACCCCTCCCCAAAACCTTTGCCTGCTTCCTTTCCTTCCCCCGTCCCTCTCTGCTTCCTGCCTTCCTCCTCCGTCTCGTCTGTTCGTATCCTTGCTGTCAGTTGCTGGTCTAATGTCCGCCTGTCCGACTTGTCACTATATGGTCTTGGTATGCTCTTATGTTTCCTTGTTTCTTTTATGCTGTATTTTTTTAAATTTTTTTTTAATTGGAGGACCCTGGTCTGCTTCACCTCCCCCTCCCCCGTCCATCTGCCCTCCCACCCATTCTCTTATCAATCATTTTACAAATTACTACATAACAAAAGCTCCAGCTTCACTGGCTGACAACCAGATCAATCAAGGAATGAGCCTTGCACACACACACACACACACACAGTTACCCACAGTGAGCACAGATCCTTCTGCAGCTGTAATAAACTGTTTACACATGCCCACACAACCATCCATTTCTCCCACCAGGCTGGTTTAAAAACCCAGTTATTGTGATCTTTATTGATTCCCCCCCCCCCTCCCTTCTCCCTGGCTTCGAGTCATCCATTTTATCCTATTGATCCTTCACAGAGGTGGTTAGAGATCTTGGGCATTCAAAACAATAGTGGGAGTCCAACCAGCAGTGTCATAGTAAACCCTCACAACAGTTGCACAGGATGCTGCTTCTGTGGTCCTCACAGTAATGCTACTGTTACTTACTGTATAGCTTATTGCTGAGACAATTCAACTCTGGTGTCTTCTGAGTGATCTTAAACCAGAGATGTACACTAATCCTAAATGCCCACATGTTTTGACTTTAAGTAATGGATTTGTAGCAGCATTTTTTTTATTTAATTGTCTTTTTTTAAAATTTAAATTACTTATATATAGTAATACTTATAGTATTACAGCTATTAATCAGTTCATGAAATCATTTTCTTTAAAATGTGCTACAAAACGTGTTAAAGGCCTATTTTATTGTTACCATCTCTTTAATTCAGGAGTGAGTAACAAGAACAGATTATTTTAACTCCCACAGTGCATTTGTGGCATTGTAAAATTAAATAAAAGATAAAACTGCATATACATGAATGCAAGGAGGTAAATACTGTATTGAGAATCCAGAAATAAGTGAAGGTCCTAAAACTATAACTAAGGTTCAGACATTTGTGTTCTAAATGTTAAAATAATGACACTTGACTTTGTTTTAGTTATTTGCTGCTCAGTAACAAACATATGCTTTCATTGTAGTTAAAACACAGGGTGTTAAAACACACACCACAACGCCCCGAAGCCAAAACAAGACTTGTGCAATCCAAATTCTAAAAGAGTTGTTGAATTTTAAAAGAGTTGAATTCTAAAAGTTATTAAAAACATTGTCGCTCCTACTCCAACTTATTTGAAACCTATTGCTGGCATCAAATTCAAAATAAACATATATGTGCCAAAATCAGTCTTTGTTGATTTTTGTAAATATTTGTTTGTATTGAATTTGGGGATGAATGAATTTGATAACGTGAAGATTAAACATATTACAAATACATATTTAATCAGTATGTCTTTGTCCTGTTTTCAAATGTAAGAAATGGATTCACAAATTATCACATTCTGCTTTATTTGTTTTACACAGTGTCTTTTTTTAAGTCGGGGTTGTACTTTATTCTGTTTGTGTGTATATTTACTTTTTTGTTTCCGTACACACACACGCACACACACACACACACACGCACACACACACAAAACATTCTTTATCAGTCCTCACATTTTTCAGCAAGCGGCTGTTATCAATCGCCAATTTGACTAATGGACTGTCAGCTGCACAAAAGCAATGGCCTGCGTAGAGCAGCATTTCAGCAATTTTCCATATTCAGACCTTTTTCTTTCTCTGACAACACATTTCACAACTATTCTTAGTGTTTGAACCAAGAAATAAATATTATAAAAAGGAAAAAAATGACCTATAAGAATAATATTTTTATTTCTAGTACAGTTTCATAATTGAGAGCTTCCTCTATGTTTCTGAATGTTTTCTGAAACACGTCCAATCATCCAATATGTGTGTCTAATGACGTGCTAATTACTGTGCAAATTTAAATTTTTGATAATGTAATTTTGAAGGTTAGATATGATATCTTACCTTCATGTTGCTCTTATTAGGTGTCCTGAAACTACTTGTCATACAAACGACGTGAGGATGGGGATATAGGAGTGTCTGTCTCTTCACAGTTGAGATGGATTTTTTTTCTTTTTATCCACTTAAAAAAAGTTTGTGTTTGTGAGAAAGAGAGAGTGTGTTCATATAGCTCTGCACTCACATGTGTACTTGTTGTCTGTCTCATCACACACACACACACATTTATCTTCATCCCCTGCTCAGATGTACAATATGTATGTTATTTTCTCCATAAAGTCAAACTTCAATCAACCCTCAGTATTCCTCACACAGTGTTTGACTTTTGGCTTTTTATTTTTCATATTTTGGTTCCCAGTAGCTAACTGACGTTAGAATAACAGCGATTGTCAGCAGAGGCCAATAAGGCTGGCAGTAGACATAGTACTGATCCCAGGCACATCTTGTACATGTTATTAATTGCACAATAACTCACTCGTTCCCTTACCTCCTTCATCAATGCCTTCTGTGACACCCCCCCCCCATGGCCAGCCACATTCTCACACCCTCTTTCATCACCCAAGGCGTGCTGGCTTAGGCATGTAGGGGATATCTAGAATGCATTTACTGCCAACTGAGTATGTCTATGGCTATATTTATATAGAAAGATTTAGGTAATCTTAAAGTAAGACAAAGATTGTTCATTATATTCATTGGTTAGATGCAGAATAGACTGACTCGAAGGAATCTTCTGCAGCTATGCCCTTCCAGGCTAACCTAAGTCAAACCGTAGCTACAGCAAGCCCCGAACACTTCGCTATTGAAGATCACTCATGCCATCTGTTGCGCTCTTGGGTGGTTGATTGACTTTAGGCCCACAGTAACCTTTTATACTCTCGTCACCTTTAATGTGGAAGGATGGAAGAGCAGGCAAGCATACAGGATTTTACAGAAGGCCTTACATTTGTGTCGTGGAGGTTAGCTAACCAGGCCTACATAGCTAGCTAATGCCTACCTAGTTGGAAGTTATTTACGTAAACCCTAATGGCATCATCTGCATCTCCCAGGATGTGTGCTTACTTGTGGGTCAGCTGAAGTCTGGCAACAGAAGAGCCCTTTCAACCCCCTGTTGTACCTCTTAATTCCCTTCCACTCCTCCATACTTTCCCACCTTTCCTCCCATTCCGTCCCAACCCCCCCCCCCATCCCCCTGGCCTTTGCACGGATTGTAGCACTGCTCAGACTAACATGCGCCCCCTGGTGTTTGCATGCAGTCATTGCATCCAACAGATCCTGGAGGCGGTGCTTCACTGCCATCAAATGGGTGTGGTGCACCGGGACTTAAAGGTGAGTGATGGGGATCACCTCGCTGTCCCTTGAGAGTTTGCTTATGTGTTTGTGTAAGAGGGTTTGTGTAAGTCTGATAAGTAAGTAAGAAACTGTCTGTGATGTGTGGACATAATGACACTTGTATAACCTCAGGGCTTAGAGAGGGTTTTAAATCATCTCATTCCCCTGATAAAAATAGAATTGCTCTCTTTGTATCCCTATATAATGCAGTTTAGACCTACAATAGTTGGTTTACAGTTAGAAGGCTATTTAGGGTCAGGCCAAAGCTCCTTTCCCCACTCAGAGGTAGAACAGTCTCTACAGCTTTGAGACCTTTCTCTGTCTCTGCCATGCACAGGCTCCAGCTCTGTGCTGTCATTTTCTTTTCCTGTCGTGAAAACACCACTATCCCCTGTCTGTCGAGATTTGGAGCATGCGCTGCTGGTCATGTACAATGAGCAATGCCGCCACTCTGTAACCTTTTTGCAACTGGATCTTTTCATTGCAGCCGTCTAACATGACCCGGGATGATATTTAATCTGACCTCTGGTCTGCAAAAGATGTCATCTATTGATTATGAGACACCCTGTGTGCTTTCAGTTGTCTGTATAGATCTCTTAATGACCCTCAGTGCTTCAAACTTGACAGCTCATTTTCTGTAAACTTGCATCAATTGACTTGGGATTTTGTGACGTGTTTATATTGGCTGGCTGGCTGGTAGCACAGCCACTGTACCTATTAGTCTTTTAATGGGTTTGAAACTGAGACCCAGTTGCTAATTTTGAACTGTTACCAAGTTTCTTAGAACTTTAAGATTGCTTTTTTGTAGACTTCTATATATATGTGTATGTAATATGGTTGATACTAAGTTTTGCTGTCAATGATTTTTGATTATGCTTGAACAAGCCGTAGCCCTTATCAATGATTGCTGACTGTGAACTGACTAACAAGCTGAAATTGGGCTCAGTTTATTTAAATTTGGCTTGAGGCGCTTACAGAAATGTTTCCTCAACAGAAGCTCAGATATGATCTGTTTCTGAATCAAAATCAATCAATCTGTTGACAGTCCTCCTGCTGTCATGACTTTATGTATATGACTCTATGTGCATGTTTCTATGCCGCATCTTGTTCTGCATGGTGCACTTTGTCAAGCAGACCTCCTCTATGCAAATGTCAGTGCTAGCATTCCAGCAAAGGCGTGTTGTGTTCATCAGGACTGTTGTGGGTATTTCTTTATTTAGCCGGCACGCCTATCTGGTTTCACACCCAAGCATCGGAGAGAGCATTTCATGCAATAGGTCATAATGTGATGACTGAGGACAGCCTTGGTGACAAGATCCCTCAAACAGGGTTATGGCAAATGAGATGACAGCACAGCACACAGATTTATATGTGTGCCAAACAAGGTAACATCAAATTGCCCCATACTGTTCAGACTGTACAATAAATGGTTCATAGTTTCAACAACCTAGAAATTATAATTGTCTTGCATTATAATTTAAAGTATTTTTACCCTGAAAAAGTAATGGATGAAATTAAAATGCCATTAATAGAGATAGTTAATATATGAGAACCCAAACTGCTTAAATTCAGCCTGAGAATCAAACTGAAATTTGTCTGTAACATAGAAACTCCTTAGCTTTTTTTTCATCTGATATTTTTCTACTTAAATCATACGTCTCCATAGACTTTTTATACCACCATTGTTTAGGAAACATATATTCAAAGGATTTGGTGCAAAAAATCCATAAACCAGGCGATATCTAGCCCTGACTTTTATAGAACCACAAATAGTATCTTTGTCAAGGTCAGGTAAAATGGATTAAGCCCTGGCGTGGCCATAGAGGAAGAAAATATCAAGGCCAGGTTTAACTACTACATCAAGTGCTCAAAACGCTGTTCCACATGGGATACAATTTGTTATCAAGTTTTCATTAGTTTGTGCATATGAGGAAAGTATATATACAGAGAGTCATTACAGCGTGGCCTCATTTATGACATAAATAAAGACTCTTTGGATTTTTCTCAATTTTTTAAAACATTTTATAGATGAGCTGATTAATGAAGAAGACAATTGGCAGATCAGTCAGCATTGAAAACAATCGTTAGCTGCACTCATAGTTGGTTTGTAAAGCAGCATCAGCAGAGGTGTCGATATCGTGCATTGTGATCTCTAGTTTCCTCCGGTAAAAATCACACTGACCTTTTCATCTGTCAGGCAGCAGGTCGACAGTCCCTCCTGCTCGACCTGCTGCTGCCCCTCTTTTGATCACTCCTCCTGCACATGAATTCATCAAAACATGGGAATGAATTGTATCTTGTGTGCGCACAGTAGCATTTTGAGCACCCAATCTAGTAAAGCATGGCCTTAAAGGTTTTTCTCTATGGCCGCTCCGGGGCTCTGTAAAAAACTAGGAGTTAGGGCCTGTTTCTCTTTCTATACTACTGCGGTCAATTGGAGTGCCCCCTGATTGGAAGAGATCTCTGCCTCCTTCTCTGAAGGACTTAGTCAAGAAGCCATAATGGCTCCAGATCCTGTACAGACAGAGAAATAAAAGGGAAGAGGGAAAGATGAGAATTTTTCCATTTGAAACGCCCACTCATGAAATGCTCTCAAATACAGCATTCTTTATCTTCCATATTCCTCCCGTACCTCCCTCCCTCACACTCCTTTTCAACCAAACCAATATACTCACACGCTTATAAGACCACGCATGTGCACCCATGTATTATTCCATGTATGTATTAGTGGTGCCGATTGCTCCTGTTATGTCCAAACACGTGGCCTTGTTGTGTTTATGCACCTTTTCCACAGAACCGCATGCTTCGCCAGAATTTCCACCCACATCATTTTTCATGGATTATATTCCTGCTGCAGTGTTGGCAAGTTCTAACTCCCTCGTTCACAAAAGAGTAAAGCCTTACCAAGTAGTCGAGCTAGGAGAATGTGATGACATGAGGTAGGATTACTGGTTTGCTCACTCACAGTCTCTCTCGCTCTCTTGCTCATTTCCTTCTCTTTTACTTCGGAGCTCAAAGGCCGTGTAAGAATGCTTTTAAGTATCTGCACTTTAAATCACACAGTAGTCCTGCACCTCTGAACACATAGGTTGAGGAGAGAGAAAGGAGGGTGCAAAGACATGCTACTGCAATGCAGTGGAGGTAGTGACAGAAACGGAGCCTAAATATAATGTGCTAATTCTCTCTGCTTTCAGTTTGTGCTTTTATTGCTGTTTACCGTGGTGAATTTCAGGACATAAGTACACAAGCGAGTTGGAAGAGAAGGAAGGCTTGCATAAGTTAACAGAAAGGCCAACTTTAGTCTCTGAAAGAGAAAACTTCTTACTTGTAACAACACACAATGGGCTTTTATTGATTAAAGAAAGGCTCTTAGTAAAATGCACATCAGTCTAAGTGAAAGACTATTAAAGATTTATGTCAGTCACATGTTTAGTGTGCAGGTGTAACTGTTGACAAAGTTATTAGTTATATCATTTTAAAGCTGCCATTTGAGTTCACTAGAAACCAGAATTACAGATGATAACCCAGGTATGAAGCTTCAATCATATCACAATTCTTAGAAGGAGAGCGGTTCTAAAGGTAGGAATCATTTTCCTGTCCGGGTTAAACTTAAGGTAGGAAGAGCAAAGAGCTGAGTAAGGGATTGAGTGCAAAAGCTAGTTTTGAACGCAGTCTTGCAATGCGAATATAATATGGATTACCTTGAATACCATTGGCTTCAATGGACAATAAAAGTCACTGTGTGTGTTTATATAATGCATTGTTTCCCACCACAGTGCTTTATTTGTCACTCAAGATCCCCATTTCTTTTAGAGAGACAATGATTTAGTGAGATGGAGAGAGACGTTGAGAGACTAAGTGAGAAGGAGCAGTGGGCCAGTGGGGATAGCAGCCCATTATTAGAACCCTCTTCTGACAGAGAGTAATGAGGCTGACCGAATTATCTGGGCCACAGAGATGGAGCCTATAGACTACAACGCACCACATGAGCCTAGAACAAAAAAGCACTGCAGACTGACTTGGTTGCATCACAAGGAGCTCAGCTCATTGGTAGGGTACGGCCGGCCTGTGGAGCGGGACTGTGTGCGGCATTGGGTGATCAAATGTACTCAGTGTGAAAAACGCTGAAGAGTTGAGAGTGTTTTTAACTGTCATGCACATCTAGAAACTGTTAGAATAACATGACATGTTATCAGTTGCCAAATTGTGTATATTAAATACAAAAAATAAATTAATAAAATTAAAATTCGACCGCATAATTGTTAATCATTAGCTTCACACAACATTACCCCATGAAACACAGGGACAGCTGTCACCACTGCTGATTGTGAAAATACCTAAATAGTCTATATTAGTTTATATTATCAGTCACTCTCATGCAGTATAATCCAATCTCCTGCATGCAGTTCCTCTGCCTCTCATGCACCTAATGCCACCTCAACCTCTTGTGCACAGTAAGTCACCCTTTCTCCTGGCTCAAATGAAGACGCTAGGCGTCCGATTCCATGAGAAAACAATGGTTTTGCTGGTGATGCATTTCTAGCAGTTTGCCTCATTGTGATTGGCTTCTGTGGCTGTAGTTTAGTCGACATTTCCTCTATTGAAATGTCTGACATCCATGTCTGTGAATGTGGGTGTGCATGGGGTGGATGTGGGGATTGGCGAGGGGTGGGATTACAGTGTTGATAAGAAAGTACAGTATGACAAACTGTGTGCATGCATAACTGTGTACATCCAGCTTATCCACACCAGGTCAGCGTACAGTATATGTTTGATAATCTTATTTCTCTCCTCCTCCCCTCTTTAGCCAGAGAACCTACTCCTAGCAAGCAAATGTAAGAACGCTGCAGTGAAGCTGGCTGACTTTGGCCTAGCCATTGAGGTGCAGGGGGATCAGCAGGCCTGGTTTGGTAGGTGTCGTGGATACAGGCATTAATTCATCCATGATTTATATGTATTCATGTAAAGTTATAAAGGGGCTCATTATGACTAGAATACAATTCAGTTAGACAAGGTTCAGGTTTTTTTAAGGTTAAGGATTGCAGAGGTGAACAGTTTTGATCTTTTAATTTATTGATGGTTATTTGAGAAAAGCACTTGGTGAAGGAATAAAGAAAAAGAAAAAAAGAGTGGCCTAAAAAGGTTCAGCTGCCAAAAAGAGTGACTAAGCTAGAAAAGATGATATGCCCCTAAAATTCTGAAATTCTTATTTGTGCTCTTTGTGTGCTCACTCTTGTGGTCATGGAGGAGAAATTGTAAAGATGTATGCCCCATATTTTAAACAGTCAACTAGGATTGCTGGTGCCACTTATCTTATATTGTACAGACACCAGAATGATGATGTCTGATGTCCTTTTTGACATCACTTTGTTGGCATTGAAAGATACTTTAGGTTTTTTGAAAAAAAAATTTTCAAGCTTGTGATCATAAAGATCCAGGTTTTTGTTCATGCATGGGGATTACTGAGCAAAGAGGGGGGGAAAAAAACATAAACGGGGTGAACCTGACCTGTCAGTCTCAGATTAACGCTGTTGAGCCACAATTTCACATCTCACCTGAATCTACGACAGACATCAGTGGTGGTGTATGGGGCTTTTCTAAAGGAAGGATTTACCAGTCCTTTACAATGAACTGACCTTAAAGCCACAAATCTGTTCTTCAGATCTCAGTCCACTGTGTGAATGAATTTAGCTTACAGAGGATTCTCTTGCTTTCTATACAAGCTCATCCAAGGAGTGTAGAGACACTATCAATTGCTTTGAGCATGTCAATCAATAACGTACGTGTGTGTGTGTGTGTGTGTGTGTGTGTGTGTGTGTGTGTGTGTGTGTGTGTGTGTGTGTGTGTGTGTGTCTGTGTGTCTGTGTGTGTGTTTTAACTGCAGGATTTGCTGGCACACCAGGATACCTGTCCCCTGAGGTATTGAGAAAGGAGGCATATGGCAAACCTGTGGACATCTGGGCCTGTGGTGAGCTGTATAGAGAGGCACACACTCATTCGCTTTTCCTAGATGATTTTACACAAAAAACATTTTCTAACAAGCTGTGCATTTCCTGTGTGTGTGTGTGTTTGTGTGTGTTCATATGTGTGTCTGTGTATGTCTCAGGGGTGATCCTCTACATCCTACTGGTGGGTTACCCTCCTTTCTGGGATGAGGACCAGCACAAGCTGTACCAGCAGATCAAGGCTGGGGCTTATGATGTGAGTCTCTTTTCTCTCTTTTTTCTCCTTCTCTTTCACTTCTCCCTGCCTTTCTCCTCCACTCACTGCCCTCATTCCTTTTTTTGCAGTGCTTACGTAACACAGTCACCTCATTCATATTTCAGGGGTGCAAGTGAGGGAGCTTCACCTTAGATCATATTTAAGTCCTTACCAAATAGAGAGAGAGACTGACTGACCTCGACAATTATGCCTAAACACAACAGGACCTGACAGGTTTAGAATTTCTTAACAAAGTGCTTGGGGCTGTGTTGGACTGGCCTTAAGATTTTGTTGAACAAAACACCCACAGTGGCTAACATGTTGAAGGCCCACAAACACCTGGGTTCATACTGTATCTTGCCTGAGAAAAGAAACATGAATAAATCAGTGTACTGTTCACACATCATATTAAATCCTGTATGCAAGACAGGAAGAAATCCAAACAGGTCTGTCACAATTATTAGCTGCAGGTCCATCTAAGCAATTGGCAATTACTGAAGCATTCAGGTCAGAGTTCATATGTACGAGTGACTTCATTAAGTGTATTTGTATTATCACAGTGTGTTTAGACTTAAACTACAATGAAATAACTGTGTATTTGCAGGAGAGATAGAAACTATTATATTTATGGAGACACATTATACACACACGGACACACACACACAGGTTGAACTTTAGAACAAGTGATTTTTTTTCTGATCATCAGCATCTTAAAAATGACCTACCTGTCAAATTCTGTCCTTCAGTTCAGTGGAAATTGCATGGACCATAGTATTTCTGAATCGAAGGCAGACAGGAACAGTAACAATAACATCTAGAGGGGAACTCAGTAGAGCACATACCTCCGCCAAGGTGCAACAGTCCTAATCCAAGTTCCAACAAGACCTCAGGGTTCTGGCAGTGCTAAAGAAAGTGGGGGAAAAAATCATGGATTCACCTTTTTTCTGGATCCACTCCAAATTTCACTGGTTCCTCCTTTGGCACATGTCCTGCCCCTCTACCCAATTCCATGGTAATCCATCAAGTAGTAAATTGTAAAAAGAATTCCACCCCTTTTATCCAGATCTCCTAAATTTAATGGGGTCTTCCCTGCTACATGCCCAACTTTCCTACCAAGTTTCATGACAATTCTTGAAGTATTTTTGTGTAATCCTGCTAACAACAGAACCTCCTTGGTGTAGGTAATAATAATAGTTACATGTTTTCATGAGAACTTCCTCGTTTTTTGGACAAAATTTGAATTTGGACACAAGACACTGAATTAGGCCGTCAATTAATAATTCTTTTCATTATTGATTAATCTGATGATTACTGTCTAGTAGTCCTTAAATCCTCTGTAAATTACTTGTTTTGTGTGACCAAAAGTCTTACACTTAAAGATATAGAATTTATTTTTTAACACAGAAAGAATTTGATTTGATTTGTTTGCCATGTTTGCTTGAAAAATGACTGAATTGGATGAATCACCTATTGATTTCAGCTATCCACTGAAGGTTAGGGCGTTAACATGACGTTAAAATATGGTTCTGCTTGTTCCTTTAGTTCCCTTCCCCAGAGTGGGACACAGTCACCCCAGAGGCCAAAAACCTGATCAACCAGATGCTGACCATCAACCCAGCCAAGAGGATCACTGCTCAAGAGGCACTCAAGCACCCATGGGTCTGCGTAAGTTCCCCAGCATCGTACAGACAGCAGTTATTTTTATTTTTTACAGACGCCACATGTAGAAAAGACTTTGGACAAACAAGTGATTTTATCTGTTTATAAACCTTGATTAACAGATTTATTCTTATCTCTTTTTCTTCTCTTTTCTTTTCCTCTATTTGTTCCCCTCCTCCTCCTCCTCCTCTCCTCTTCCTGCTCCTGGGTTCTTCCAATTCCCAGCAACGCTCCACAGTGGCATCTATGATGCACAGACAGGAGACTGTGGAGTGCCTGAAGAAATTCAATGCCAGGAGGAAACTCAAGGTCTGTTTACACACTCCCTTTGTCCCACATCCTCTTCTTCTGCTCTAATAAACTCTTGTACATTTTAGGGTTTTGCCATGCATAGTATTTGCACTCCCTCCTGGATACCTGTAATGTTGAATTTCTAAATTTAAGACTGCCTGAAGTATAAAATATCAAAGATAATAATGGTATAATGGAGATGGCATATGTATGAATACTTTGTCCCCGACTCTGGCGTTAAGGTTATATGAAAGGTCTGTTCAGATCTAGAGTTATCCTACATGTGTAGTTTCCTTTCTACACTGACTCACCGCTGACATTTTTTGTGGATACCGCAGCTTAGCCATTGGAGCATGCCACTGTTACCCTGCAGCCATTGGTCAGTCTTGGCATGCCTCAAATACCAGCTCATGGGAAGCAGAGCCACAGGTGGATGCAAGCAAACGTTGGACAATTCAACTAACATGCCATCAGCATGAACCAATTGTCTCTGGCTGTCTACATTAAAAACAAAACAGATACTGGCAGGTTAGAGATTCAGTTGCATAGTAAATAACACTAAACATAACATAAACTAAAAAAAGGAAAATCGTCAAATCATTTAGTAAGAAAGCACCACAGAAAATTGACAGACAGGGAATTGTTTATACAAAGTCAACTGCCAATGCCAATATATACATACATTATAAATACATAAATATATACATTATAAATGAAAATTAGCTAGATTCTTAAACTTATTATGACGTTGGAAGTGGTATGTAAAAATCACTAACCGCACTAGTGACAAAACTAGTACTCACAAACTCTTTGAATCTCACAGACTGAAATCTTACACGGGTAAAGGTATCTGATACAAAATGAACGTGGCCAAAAAAGACTCCAACATACTGTATATTAGTTTTTTTCATTACAGAATGAGTGTTTGTTTAGTGCACCACCTTTGCTATGGTTGTGACAGAGTTGGATCTAACATAAGTTTTGCAGATCTTATCAACTTCTGCAGCTCTTTGGTGTACAGTATGTAGCTTCTGCTCCTAGGGGTCTCAGTAAAAACAAAACAGAAGTATAAAATATTCAAATATATCTGATGTAAGTCAGCACAAATGCCCACAGATGGGGCAATGTTTAAAAGTTTTATTCACGTTATGCTTGGTGCACGGAATTCTCTCTCTGTCTCTCTCTCTCTCTCTCTCTCTTTTCTGTCTCAGTTTTTCGGTGTAATTTCCGAGATGGTTATTTGTGGTTACATCTTGCATCTTGCAATTTCTTACTTTTGATTTTCTGTCAATTATAACAATGATAATAATAATGAAGAGGAAATACCCTTCTTTGTCTTTTTAGGACAGCAAATTTAAAAGCTTAAATGGCAATCAGTGACAGAAAGTGGCAATGGCTGTTCAGAAATATTGAAATGATCATATTAACAGCTTAAGTGATTAAAATTGAACAGCTCTTTTTTATTTTCCTCCCAGGGGGCTATTCTTACTACCATGCTGGTTTCTCGAAATTTCTCTGGTAAGTGTTGCCTGGACATAACTCGTGTATCCCCCAATACTCTAAATCTACCATTCATATGAATGAACCATCATTAGTCAATAAATATTTCATGCACACATGATAAATGTACAGATTATATTGCCTGCATACCAGTTTAATTGCTATATGCAATCACTTGAGCACTAAAGGAGGCTGGAATGTATCTTGAATACAAGTGAGTTTTACAATCAGTGCACTTTTGGAGCACATGTCACCAATTTTCGAGGACTTTTATGACTCTTAAATGTGATACTGTACTACTATCAAAACCTAAATTTGACAATTTAATTGTTGCAAATCCAAGCTGATCTCTGCCTTTGCCACCTCTGAAGTCTACAGCAGGGGCTGACTATTGTACACTGAAGTTAAATTGTGTGAGGAGGCTCATTTAAAGCAGGATTTGAATACCACGGAAAAGAAAGACACAATAATGTTGGACTTTTCCTTTTGGATGTTCAATTCTGCCAAAATGGTGGCATGTGCCTTGTTAACGCTGGTAGCAGCAAACAATCAGTGACAGGCCTATTTGTACAATAAATTTATGATAAGTTTACAAAACATGCTGTCAAAAGCAAACATTTTCATTTCATATCACTCTCATTTTCCCATAAGAACTATTTATTTTTCTAACTGCAGTAACAGACCCATTTAAAGCGAATAATTGTCACCTTTTCTTTTAATTTTCCATATTGTTCTGTGAGATGACAGTTTCGATTTGCATTTTTAGCTTTACTCACACGTTCTTCACCCTTGCTGTCATTTGATGTGGCAAGAGCCCCATTGACACTGCCGGTTCAAGGTGTGATTGTTGTGCCTTTATTGCCCCTCACCGCCCAGCCATTTGTCATGTTTTGACAACTTAATATGTGTGCAACCTACAACTGGAAGATTTAAAAAGCAGCCAGTAGCAATTAGCAGCTAACACACAGA
The DNA here is from genome assembly GCA_037577475.1 of Chaunax sp. Z400. Taxonomy (NCBI): domain Eukaryota; kingdom Metazoa; phylum Chordata; class Actinopteri; order Lophiiformes; family Chaunacidae; genus Chaunax; species Chaunax sp. Z400. The sequence goes on along the minus strand of CM075187.1, from coordinate 19,609,952 downwards.
AAAGGAAAATCAGCCGAAAATGTCTTCAAATTGAGGCCACAACTTGAAGTGTGGAAGCTCCTTGCCTTCTGAGCAGATGATGATATCAGCTGCCATGTAACAGGGAAGCCATGTGATTTCATTTCATCTCACAGCAGACTGCTGCGATGCTACTGTATTATATGTCACACCTCTTTTGGTGTGACACATTCAAACATTGGTGCGCCGTTATGCCACCTTTGTTTTCTTCTCTGTAAAAGAAGGCTGCCATTGCACACTTCATAGTTGTTGAAGTGAAAGGCTTTCTTTTAATTAAAAGCACTGAGTCTGTGTTCATGTACAGTATATTTGTGTATTTTGAATACATAGATGTTAGTGTGTGCGCAACTCTTACACGGTATGCTTTGCAATGGAAGATGGTCTGAACATCTACAAAACAACCAACCATCTCCTACAGTCTCTCTCTCACACATCGACTAACCCAGGTGTGTGGTCTGGCCGTGTCTCTGCTCACTTGTAAACACCTTTTTCTTGCTCTCTGTCCTCTTCTTTGGAAGCAGTAATCATTGATGTGTGAGATCATCTGGTGAATGAGTCAAAGAGAGGATGAGAAATAAATGAAATAAAAAAATAAGAGACAGACCTTCAGTAAAAGACATGACACATTACATCAATAAATAAGTTATCATTAGTGCTTTATGTAACAGGTCACTTTATTCTCACCATGTATTATGAGTCATGCATTATACAAACCGGTGTATCAGTGTCCCTGTGCTGACACAGAGGTGGTTCTATCTCCCTTCGTATGCTGATTTAATGTCTTGTAGGATTCATACGGCTATAACAAGTTCAGAATAAAAGTTTTAAATGGTAGAATTGATTATCCCTACCAGATATATCCTTAATGAAGCCATCAATACCTGTCAAGAATATATTAATTTGCAAGAAAAGAGTACATCACCTATTGTAAATTAGAAATTGTTTTGGTCAGTGTGCGCTGCAGATCTAACATTCACTAACTCTTGACTACATTTTGTATCATCATCACCATCATCATCCTTACAAAACTTCAACTTTCTGGGGGGGGGAAAACAAGCGTCAAAGACTCTCAGATAGGATTTGTATGTGTCCTTGATTTCTCTTTGTTGATCCTTCAGTCAGAGCAGTGGATGCATATTTAACAGACTGTAATGTGTGTCACAACAAAATAATGTCAGTGGTCGTGTATAGATTACACTCACTTCTCTAAACTAATGAGCCCTGTTTGTCCCTGCAATTTTTGTCTCACCTTTTCTTTCTTTCCCCCCCCAACCCTGCCCACCTACCTCCTGCTGTGCCTGTCACATCCCCCTCCCCCGCCCCCTCTCACATTCTTCTCTGTTACCCTTCTTTCTAAATGTCACTCCACCCTTTTATTCTTTATTACCTCCTGTACCTCAACCTTCTCACCCTCCTTGTAACTCTCTTTCTCCCTGTGTGACTGGGTATTGGACTCCTAACAGTGGGCAGCAGGCAGACCACCGCTCCAGCGTCTGTCACTGCAGCCGCAGCAGCAGTGGCTGCAGCCGCCGGCAGCACCGCAGGGCTGGTGGAACAAGGTAGCATGGTGGCCTCACCCAGGGGACTCCACCTCCCTCCCCACTCTCTTCCTGTCCTTTACACTAAATTCTTATTCTTCCTCTTCTTCTATTTCCCCTCTTTCACCCCCCCCCCCCCCCCACCCCCACCCCCAACACACACAGACACACACACACACACCCCTTTTTCCTCAGCATGGGAGCTCAGAGCATGATGGCTGGCTACACGTGGCTAACTACATGTTCCATTTACTCATCATCTGGAGCATCAGCTGTGTTTCCATGTGACTATTTAGCAGCTTTTATGCAACCGTTTTAAATGTCACAAAAATAAAAAGGTCTATCCATCCATCCATCCATCCATCCATCCATCCATCCATCCATCCAAGTAAGGATTTTCGAACTCTGCAAGCATCAATAAGAAAACCAGGAAAGTCATTTAAGTTTCTGATGTTGTTCAACTGTTCTTTTCCATATTTTATGTTTTTATTCAAAGGAGACCTTTATTTAATACAACTAAAGGTCTAAACATTATAGATACAATGAGAGCGTGAGTATTTACTGTGACATTTTTAAAACATAATTTTAAAACTTTTTCATAGTTTATGTTACAATTGGGCTATTTTTGCAAATTTTATGGAGTGTTTCTTAAAGCAAATCACTATTTTGTATTTGCAATGATGGAGTTCATTTAATGTTAATTTCTATTTGCTCATTTGATTTTGATGAGTCATAATTCATAAGGGACTTTGAAGGAAGCCTAGCTAGTGCTGCCATTTTCCATGCCAGCACATCTGTCTCTTCCTGTCTGAGATCTAATGTGAGCCCATCACTGCTCTATCATCGCCACTGGCTCATATTCATTTCTGGACACAGCCACGCGGCATGGCCTTGACCCAAACAAATTGTTAACCTGTTTCTCCTTTTTTCTTCTCTCTTTTTTCCTCCCATGTCACCTGTGTCACATCAGGTCAATTTTACCTCATAACATTTCATATATTCTGTCAATTTCTTCCTCTTTGGTCTCTGTTGTCTCACATGTCACCCAAGACATTTCTACAACCCCACCAGAATCACCCACCTTCCCTCTTTCCCCCATATTGTCACATCTCACTTTTCCCCACAGTCCTCTTTCCCTCTCTCTTCTTTTCTCTGCCTGACTATGACTCTGGAAAGTTCACCCCTGTCACTTTAAGGATGGAACTGCTGGTGTATGCTGCATGGGGCACTGGACTGGTGCATGCGCTGCAACATGGGAGGGATTTGGTGCATGGTGAACGCTGTGGAAGATGCAAGGCTGGGCTGATTCTTGTGAAGTCAAAAACCTTTGGAGCTGTTGCTTCATTTTAAATGTATATGTATATTTCCACAAGATTTAAATCAATTGTGTAGACATCAACTGCGCTTTCAGTTTTAAACTCTGTTGCCTAATTGTACTTCTTGTGTGTTCAAACAATATATATATATATATTGACTATATATACATATGAGACTAGAGAGAAATAACAAACAGAACAAGAGTGTCTGGTTTAGTCAGAAGCTGAGCATGGACTAAAACACACACAAACACACTCCATTGCCTGCCAGCTTATAGTCATGATATGATCTGTACAGTTGGTGCATTAGCTATGTCACAATTTGCACAAACAGTTCAGCAGGAAAATAATCACAAATGACAAATGGGGAAGTTTTATTCCCCTTCCAGCTTAACACACCTTTAGACACAAAAGGCAAGCAGAAATCGACCCCAGCTGATGTGTCAAACGTGTTAAAGCTTTCTGAAGGAGCCTTTTGGGGGCCCAAATAAAACTTGTAGAAATACTGACATGACATGCCCATATCAGCTAGTTATGGCTGATAATTAATTATTATTTACACATGTAGCTAGCTTTAGGCATCCCCTTAGAGTCTTTTACATGCCCCCACTATCAAATGTAAATCTAATGTTTACATGCCACAGCTTTAAAAAAACAACAACGTGTATATGAATCTTAATGAGTATGAACCCAATGTAAGCTTCAAAACATCCCTTTAGAGATCAAGTGCAACAGAGGGAGATTTGGAGTCCGTTTTAATAAATGTGAACCCAACCTATTTTGTTTTGAGTGTGCAGCAAGGAACTGCAGGCATAAACTACAAGAAAAACTTCACATGACAGTGTAACACTGACCGATGGAGATGGAAGTAGTGCCAGTGTCCTTGTTTCTGTGGACCACTGGGACTCCACAGCCTCCACTAGGCTCCAATCAAATATTTATAGTGGGCTGTCTCCCCCTATCAGCCTCACTCTGCCTCACTGGCTTACTGACTAGACCTCACCCTGTCCTCATGCAGGAGGAGAGAAACTATCCTGTATTTACAGTGCAGTATATCCTGGCCTTCAACATGCTACTGTATGTGTGGAAAGATCTCTTGAGAAACCTTTGCATCCAAATGGGTTTTTCCATTGCTTGATGTATCTCCAAATTCTATTTACATACATGCCCTTCGCTGCTTCGCTCCTGCAGTGGTGCATCTTGCGTGTTTTTAATTGGAATTTATAGCTGTGCTTTTGTTTTAATCTCTTCCTCCTCTCTCCTCTTGCTTCATGTGTAATTTGTGGCAAGGTAAGGAGTGTTCCTTGCTTCTCCACCTCCGATTTGAATTAAGCTCTTTTTGAGTTTTCAGGTTTCCACAGAGATTTTCTCTTTGTCACTTGAATTTAGACCAGTTTTAGCCACCTTCACCCCAGGGTTTTTAGAAGATCCAGTTTGCCACTTTGGCAGAATAATGATGTTTGCAAAGAGCACAGTGAAACACTCTTATCACTTGTTATCCTTCCTCTTCTCCTTCCTCTTTCTCTCTGCTCTATTTTCATATCCTCTCCTCTTCTGCCAAGCCATCAGAGATTATGAATGATCTTGGCATTATTCTAACCCCATTTCTTCTCCTCAGTAACAACAAGCTTTTGGAAGGAGGAAGAACAACACAACAATAGACCACACACGTTCATGCCATTCTCACATGCCTTATCACTTCCTGTTGTTCCTTGGTTGACTAATGAAAATATCAACCTCTGTTCAAACATGAGACCACAGAGGAAGAAAAATAGAAAAATGAAGGCAGGACAAAAGGCATACAGATGTATTCCATACATCCTGTCTCCTCTGAGTCATCCTCACTTTTCAAGTACAGCTTTAAGAATCTACTAATAATGCGCTTTTTCTTTTTTCTTTTTTACTTTTTGAACTGGTCTTGTTATGATTGGACCTTTTTTCATCCTAAGAAATCCCTGGCCAATGGAAATCCTCATGGAACTGTTCACTACTGCTGAAAATCCAACGTAGCTTGGAGGCTTGTTTGGAAAGGAAAGTGATAAATTCACAGAGGAGCTATTTCTCATGCTCAGAGAGAGAGAGAGAGAGAGAGAAGGAAAGAGTGAGAAGGCAAGAAGAGAGAAGAAAATCCCAAACCGCCACAATCTGTGTTTTATGTAATGTGGCTGGTTGCTGATGTGATAACATCTGATTAGACTTGAAATTGCACTTCAACCCTTTAAAAAGTCTCAGTAAGGATGACCTCTAGCAGAGTAATAGATCTCAGGAGTCTGGTACTTGGACTGGCAGGTGGTTGCCACCAACATTTCCCAAATTATTATTTTTTTGTATAGTGTGAGTTGAGGAGGTGGCTATCCATATAGGGATAATATAGCCTTTCTATGATTTTGACACTGCTTCTATTTTACCTTGGTGACACATTTCACGAAGATCACTGTCAAAACTTCTATCAAAAAAATCTTTTAATTTCAGCATCACAGGTTTGATTCCAGCCCATGACCCTTTAATACATGTCATCCCTCTCCCTCTCCCTCTCTCTCTCTCTCTCTCTCTCTCTCGCTCTCTCTCTCTCTCTCTCCCTCCCTCCCTCCCCCTGCCTCTACCATCTCTCCCCATCTGTCATTATCGCAAATGAAGCTGAAATTCCGAAAGGAAACTTGACAATTCAATATAATTATTGGGGGGGGGGGATGCATAAAAGGCGAATCCACCCCAAGTTAATCAGGTCCTATGGTCTTAATTAGTTCACTGACATAAATAAGAAGATGAGATAATTTTACTGGTGGAAGATTTACAGTCACAGAGGCACAGACACATCAAAATAAAGGTTTGAAGCGTTGGACATGTACAGTATGTGACTCAAACATATAATCATCCAGAATGAGAAATGTAAAAATCATAATATCTTCTATGCCCCATATCTTTTCTCTGTGTGTGTGTCCAGAGTTGGAGCTGTACAGTACCATACTGTACATAGTGTAGAGTTCATATTTGGTATCAAGTTATGCCCACTAAGAATGCATGTGCTCATTCAGTCTCATGTGGCTCTGGTGTCTTGTGAGTGTTAATCCTCTGTCTACATCCCCACCGACCCTCCCTCACTCTCCACTGGCACAACATTACAGAGAGTCTTGCTCTTATTTTGGGGCTGCTTAGGGTGAACATGTATCCACCTAATGCAGTCGGACCACCTTGCTATCCGTGCTGTAGCAGTGGCGTCATGGTGAATGCCCCGCAGACCATTTCCTGTTGTCTGCACGCAGTTTCCACTGTTGTAAGTGATTATGGGTATTATGCTCATCAGAGGACTGTGTCTACAGTATCTTTCTTCCTCTCCTCCCTCCTCCCTCATTACACTCCATTAGAGAGCAGACTGAAGACTAATCCTTCATAAGGCCCCCCACGGAGTTCTTTAATTTTTTTATTGTTGCGTTTAAGATGGCTGTGCGAGGCAGCCATCTTTGTTTCGACCTCCCCATGATGAGACCTTGACAAGAACACGTGAAACAATGAAATATTGTACGATTTTGTTTGACAGACAACAATGTCTGTGCATTGTTTTTAAGCTTTAGGCTCTGACCCTAAAGCACTTGGACTGTGTAGCGAGTCTCAAGACCGACAGGGCAGATAAATGTGGTGATGGGTATTGACTGGAACCCATGTTTAGCCTTTAGCATCAAACACAATGGACCGTGCCAGATCTAGACAAGCTATTACATCACCCTAAAGCTTTTTTTGTTTTAGTTTACAGATTGTGTGATTGCATATTGAACTTGACAAACACTTGCTTCTGTATTGATTGTTGGCAAGGGGTTATTCTTAGAAGTTGTTTGGCTGCCCAGCATCACTAGAAGGAACACATTAATGAAAGTATAAATTCATTGTAATTGCAGATTGCGAGATCGATCAATTGTCAAATGTCCTTGTTGCTTTTCTTTTCTGTTTTCTTCTCTGTTTTCTCTGACTAGTTATTCTTGCCTGTGTTTGTCATTTCAGCAGCTAAGACCTTGCTCAACAAAAAGGCAGATGTCAAGGTAAGGGCCGTCACATGTCTTCCTCCCTCTCCTTTACCCTCGCTCCTCCTAACTCCTCTCTGCTCTGCTCCCTCCTCTTCTTTTGCCGTTTTTCTCTGCTCCATTCTTTGCATCTTTCCTAATCTGTCTGATCTCAATTCTGCCTACTCTTAGCTATCTTTTCTTTGTAGTTGAATGTGTTTTTGTGTCTCGTGTCATGTATTGTACATCCTGATGTCATTGTATGTGTTGTTTCTTGTGATATTTGTGGAATTGTTTTTTTTTGTTTTCAGAGAGTGTGTTACTGTATTAGGTCTGCTGAATCTGTCTGTTTAGTTTAGTACACCAAAGAATTAGAGATATTCACTATTTGCATATATAGAAAGCCACACCCCTATTTTGGATACATATCTACGTGTAAACACATGTCTGTATACATGTCTGTATGTGCTTTTGTGTGTACTGTGTGTGCATCTGTGAGCCTGCATGTTGCCTGCCGGAGCACAAGCCTCAAGTAGCTCATCCTTTATTTTGATTAGGCATTAATCAGCCCATTGCCACCTCTCAATCTCCATTATTAAATGTAACCATCTGTCAGCCATCAGCATTTGCTTTTTTGTCAGTTCCTCTGCCTCTCTTCCATCAGTTTCTGTCTGTTTCTCCTCTTTCAGTGCTTCCCTTCCTGCTCACCCCATCTGGTCTTTAACCCCACATTTATGTTCATCCTTTAATGAAGCTCTCTCACCATCCCACGCTCGCACATACACACACTGCAGTAACACTTCCCACACAGAACTTCCGTGAAAGCGCCTTAGTGTTCATGCATGAGCGTGTGCGACAAAGCTTGGAACGTGGTGTTCATGCAAATTGATGTGTTTGCTTGGCAGCGTTGTTAGCCAGAGCTGTACACACACACACACACACACACACACGTGGACCTACAGGTGTGTGTTTGTGTATACAGAAATGTGGCTGTGTGTGTGTGAATCCAAACGCATTTGTTTGTCAGTTTGAAAAGAGAATGAAAGAGCAATTGGGGGTGTGAGAATGGCTGCACATTGAATGTGCGTAAGCGTGGGTGTTCACATGCATGGTTTGCTTATGTGCGTGTGCAGCAGTGTGTGTATCCACATGGGCCCCCCCCCCCTTTCAGCAGTGAATGTGACTCCAGTTCCAGGAATAGCTGCCAGTCTGGACCCTGGAAACGCAGGCGACAGAAATAGATGCTTACTTCCACTGCGGCGCTCTCATCGCCTAGCAACAGGCTCCCCACACACTTGTCCTAACCATTTCTAAAGGCATCCTCTCCATTTGCTCTCGTTCCCCCCTTCTCTTGTTTCTCCTCTGTTTCTTGCCTCCACATGCCCTTTTTGTTCTCTTTGGCAGCTATGACCTCTTCTCCTCGGCCTCTACTCGACCTCCTCCTTCTCCCGCTAGTTCAACAATGCATAATGGCACCGGATGTTTTTCAGCTGTAGAACGTGCTCTGCTCAAGCCTATCCCAGCTGACTTTGGGCAGGAGGCGGGGTACACCTTGGACAAGTTGCCAGTTCATCGCAGGGCCACACATACAAAGACAAACAACCATTCATACTTACAGTCACTTAGAGTCACCAATTCACCTTTATTACATGTTTTTGGTGGTGGGAGGAAGCCGGAGAACCCGGAGGGAACCCACACTGATGCGGGGAGAACATGCAAACTCCACACAGAAAAGCCCCAGGTCCCAAGGTGGATTTGAACCCAGGACCTTCTTGCAGTGAGGCATTAGCACTACCCACAGCGCCACCGTGCCGCCCTGTTCCCAAATTATCACACTAAAATGTATTGATGTATATCATGTATTGATTGATGCTACATGTAACAACTTAACAAGTATTTAGCCAGTGTTTTGAGAGAATGCTTAAATAATCTGAAAGAATACATTCTGCATTTCCTTTTCTCGCTGTTCTATCACGCCTCCATCTCAGTGAGCCCTAGTATTAGCTGTCTGCACAACTCTATTGTGTGTCCCTCTCTTATGTCTTCTTCTTGATCATTTCCACATAAGTCACCACCTATTTCCTTGTGCTTGTAACTCCCTATGCGTTCGCAGTAACACATTTCTAAGAGGAGAAACATTCTTCTTCTGCTTTGTCCAAACTGTCAGAAGTGACTGTTCCTGTACTTATTAAGGATTGGACACTGTGTTGCCATCAACGTGCACAAGTTTTGGTTTGAAAAGTTCTTTTTTTGTAATTTGTACGAGCACATTCACTTTTCGTCATAAGTTAATTCATCTTCTACACCCCTTTTTCTACCATCCATCTGTCCCATCAATTCGTCAATAAATCCATCTGTCCATCAAACGCCTGACGACAGAAACGCAAGTCCAGCTCTACTGTCCAGTGTATGGTGAGCATGCTCTTTTTGCATTTGCCCAGTCTCTCCTTTTTATGCTCCCTCTCTCCACTTCTTAACTCCTGTGTTCATTTTATCCACCATAGCCTTTTGTTTCACTGTGGATGTGACACGTTTTGATTTAAGAAGCATTGTTTTATTTAAACAGCTCTGATGGAGGCATTTCTTGGGAATAATGCTGTGGAGCACAGGAAGTGATTTGTTTTACATTTTGGATACATCGGCAGCACTTTGGTATAGCAATCACAGAGACTGAGACGTTTACAGTACATGAGCAGAGATGGCTAAAGAAAATAACATATAAAAACTTCAATTCCATGCAGAAGTCACAGCTCTGGCCCTCTGACACTGCACTGTGACAAGACTAGCCCTCACATTATTCTGACGTGATGGAAGCAGGATGTTTCAGTTCCATCAGAGTTACTCAAGGGATGCTGCTCCAGATCTGTCCGGGACACACTTTTAGAAACATAAGCAGTGCTTATGCTTGTGGTTTAGACACAGAACTCTTCAGTCTAACAAGACTTTCCACATTCAAGCAAGAATTATACCAGGATAGTCAATGAGGGACAAACTTACTCCAGGGACCACTTCAGCACCTGACACACTTTTTTTTAATTCCGATAAGTGAATTGGTGAAGTGGCAATTTGTTCCCTCTTTTCTGCCTGAAGGCACTTTTTCTTTTTCCTTCCAACCTAGGATGTGCCTTTTTTCCACATACCCATCATCCCCTCTGCATCTCTTTTTCTCCTTTGTTCTTCTTGTCCACTACTTCATTTTCCCATCAGGGGAACCACCTCTGAATACGTTCACCCACGTTCTCCTTCTTTGTTCTTAGAAACATTATTAAACCATATTGATTGTGTTAAAGAGGAGTGATCTCTGCTCAACATATAGCCCCTCATGTGCAAGCCTAATTACATCACTGTGGTTTTGCTTTTAATATGGCAAATTGTGTACATGTTTGGCTTTGGATGTCAACAGTTGTCACCACCACTGGTGAAACTTTTGTCACTGCTGTCATCATTTTAGTTACCTAACTGCCATCCAGGACATTGAGGGGCTGACTCCCCACAGACATTCATGATGCAAATGCTAAGACACTGAATTGATTCTGCAGATGAGCATTAGTAAGAAATCTCACCCACTACTTCGAGGAGGAATACATTTTTCTGTTGCTACACAGAGGCTACAGACAGATGGCTGACGACTGCTTTGGTTGGTTTATTTTGTGCATGACTGGGTGTTTGTTTCGACATGGTGTGTGTGAGTTCACTGTATGTGTGTGTGTGTGTCTGCGTGCGTGTATTTGAAATGTCTATATGCCATGTTATTGTCAGCTTACACCAGCTTTTATTTTCATGGCTGTTACGTGTGTGTTTGCATTGTGTTGTGTGTTTGCACATGTATGTGCTTAGATACAAACTCTCCTCTCCTCTCCTCTCCTCTCCTCTATCCATATTATGGTTAACATACACACACGTACACATCCTAGTTCAGCTGTGATGGGAGAAGGGCTGGGGGATATGACTTCAAATTATATCACGATTATTTCAAACTTTTACCTCGACTATGTTTAATGAACGATTAATGAATAATTATTTATTTTATTTTATTTTATTTGTTCACACTGTCCAAATGTTCCCAAACAACCCAGCATTCTTTTGAGGTATAAGCTCCTCTCACTGTCCAATCCTACCCTAACCCGAACAATCTCTATTTTTCAGATATTGCTAGTACTTGGATGTCTAACACTAATGCTACATTTTACGTTTGAGTTGCAGCTTCAAGTACAGAACACATTTAGTGTTGCAACAAAAATAAATCTCTATTCATGTTACGTTAGGGACTGTTCATTGTGGACCACAGGTGCACAATGTAAATAGCAGAAACACTGACTCTGGTCTAGACATATTTGTTGGGTTGGTGTTTTTTGTTAGTTTTTTTTTTTACATTTTTCATTTTACAATTCATGAGCATGCATCGTATTCATGGAATTAACAGACACGTCCACGTTTAAGTTGGTGAGAGGTCCTCAGATGTGAGATAATATTGCTCGCTTGATCACCATTAGCGTTAGGGAGAATTCTCTTACCTGTTTGGCAGGATTCTCCTCCCTTTTATTTAACATTCACACCATATGAAAGCATAATGGAGCATTAAGTAATCCACAGCTTTTATTGACTTCTATCACTGACTAGGAGGATTCACTCAGACATAAGCAGACTTCTTAAAATGAGCCACTTTGAATCATTCGCTCTCACACTCAGGACTCAGCCCCATTTATCACTTTCAAGCTAATGTTTTTCTAGACGATATTACAAATAATGTATGTAGATTCAATGCAAATATCATTATGATTGAACAAGGTATAAAGCTCTAGGCCGCTCTTTGATGCATGGTCTTCAAAGCAGTGTTTGATCGTGGCTTATAAATGTGATTGGCACAGAAATGGCATCGTTGAATCATTGAGATGTGGACTCCTAAGCAGCAGCAGTTGACAGTGACAACATGATGATGTCACGCAGTGTTACCCAGCCCCTCATGTCACCTCTCAGAATTACAGATCAGTGTTGTGCACAAATTTTAGGTGGCCCTTTCATCGCTGCCATGTACTGGATGCCACACTCTGGCAGACACCTTTCAGAATTGCTTAATTACAGCTTAACAACTATTAATTCAACTTTTTTTTTAATCATAGACTGATTGCAAGCTAAAAGTGTAACCTTAAACCCCAAACCTAAACCCAGATCCTCAATCTACACATTTAAAAGGGTAATTTCACCCATATTATAAAACATGGCTATTCTAGCCATGCTGATTGTTTACATTTTATTTAACAAGGAGTTTAATTATTTATGAAAGAATAATTTAATCGAGTCTTTGGTAGTTATAGTAACTTGATCGAAAGGTAGAAAATAAGGAGATCTTTAACCTATTTTTAACCCAAACTACACTCTTATCAAATTCTGTTTTTAATTCTAACTAAAAAGTTGTGTCATTTAACAAACAGGATGTCACAAGCACTAAGGTGAAAAGCTCATCACAGGGATAAGATGGCAAAGAGACAGACACACGTACAAGAGCACACATGCATGGGCACACGCTCACAAACCCGCCTCTTGTTGTTGTTAACGCTTTTGTTGTCTCTCCTCCCTCTCCTCTCCTTTCCTGCACAGCCCCAGACAAACAGCACCAAAAACAGCATAGTCACCAGCCCCAAAGGAAACATCCCTTCACCTGCTCTGGTATTTACCTCCTAAGCCCCCTCTCTCAGTCGTGTATGTGTATGTCTATCTCACCGCCCGTCTGTCCATCAGGATCTCTCCCTTCACCCTACCCCACTCCCCTACTCCTTCACCTTTGTCTGTCTTTTCTCTCTGTCCGTCTTGTGGATTGCGGTTCTTTGTACAGTATATGTCAAAAAGGTCTCAAAAGGTCTCAAAACCAGCAGGTGCTGTCAGGAACAATTTCCCCATCGTAGGTGGGGATGCTATGTGACTTGATATTGCGCTTCCATGTCATTTTCTCTGTCAGTGAAGGTTTGCCAAAGATGAGCAGACAACCGGTGCCTGCAGGGGTTGTCAGTACGATTTACCCCCTCCTTTCCATTTATGCCTCCGTAGAGAAGTTACTCCCCACTGCGTGTGCATCAAAGTCTAAAGGTCTGCAGCTTGTCCTTCCAGCTAAATAGCACACCAGCTGATTTCAGATAATGATTCCTCCTCTTTTTTTAATGGCGGGAAAATCAGTGAAATCAGATGGAATGAAAACCTCCATGCACTTGGGCTACTGGCACATGGTCACCACCACTTGTTTTATTTACATGACACCAGGCGGAGATTATTTGTTTTCATCATGTGTTTTTCTTCTCGACCTGTGTGGACATTTACATATTTCTGAGGTTTAGTTGTACAAATGGGAACTGATACAGCAATACCCATTCCCCATAATATTCAGTAATTAAAAGTCATTATAATTTGTGAATCTTTCAGAATAAGATCACCCAACAATACACCTTTTGGATAAATAAGCCAGTTTATCATGAACAAATGTCTAGGTTTTATATTTGTTAAAACATTTTGTATTGTTCTTCAAGACATTGACATTGCAAGCATGTACATTAGTCTATGGATATCACAGCATATCTGTAGCTACTGACCTTTTGTTCACATCAGACATATTTTTTCTTTACACTACTTCCTAAGACTTGATTCACTCTATACACATTCTAACATTGTAAAAAAAAAAATATTGCGTTGAGTGGGAGAGTATTAAAAAGAATTTTGTTCATATATTAAATTTTATACACAATAAAAGTATTTATACACACTGTTATTTAAATTAGAACACCAACAACAAACCAATCCTCTGGCCTTTGTTCTGAAACAGAACTTTTCTCTTAGCAAACACGGAAATTCAACATGCCATCATTTTAGCTTTCCAGCAGTGAGGTACATTTGCAGAGCATAATGTGTCCAATGTTGTTTCCTATTGCACATTATTCATCCAGAAACGTTGCTTTATATCCTGTCATTTATATGCCAGGGCCAGAAGCCAAGCTCAGTCATTAATCACGGGAAAGTGAGTCCTAGATGCTACACTAATGATGTCACCAACTCAGACATGTTACACAGCTGAGGACTGTCTAAATATAGCTTTGTCTCGCTGTTTATACAAAGCTACATCTAAGCATGTAATGATAATATCAAATTATTTAAACTGATGGTCAGTGAGTCAGCTTGACACAGTGAAAGGAACTTGCTAGCTGCTTTTAGTCCCTTCATCAGAAACGGAAAAATGACAAGCATACTGACTGACATACACAGTGATGGAGCAGCAGGTGCCAACAGATGAGTATATTTTTGCCACCATAAATATACTCATCTGTACTTTTATGTCTGTCTGTTGGCGGCCTGCCCGTCCATCATATTGTTGTGATGTGATATCTTAGTACTCCATAGAGGGAGTTTTTCCAAATCAGGCACAAACTTGCACTTGAACCAGTCATGGTGTCATGGGTACCCGAGGCTCATCGATGCGCATGGGGAGCGAAGGCTAGATTGTCCAGTCCCACAGAAAAGCTACTGTAGCACAAATAGCTGAAACGGTGAATGCTGGTTCTGATAGAACAGTGTCAGAACACACAGTACATCACAGCTTGCTGCTTATGGGGCTGCATAGCCGCGGACCAGTCAGAGTGCCCACGCTGTGCCCTGTCCACCGCCGAAAGCACCTACAATGGGTACATGCGCATGAGGACTGCACCACGGAGCAATAGAATGGAATGGTTCAAGGAACACAACGATGAGTTCAGCGTGTTGACTTGGCCTCCAAGGTCCTCAGATCTCAATCCAATCGAGCATCTGTGGGATGCGCTGGACAAACAAGTCAGATCCATGGAGGTCCCACCTCGCAACTTAGGACTTAAAGGATCTGCAGCTAATATCTTGGTGCCAGATACCACAGCACACCTTCTTATGGAGTCCATGCTGCGACAGGCTAGAGCTTATTCGGTGGCAAAATGGGACCTACACGATATTAGGAAGGTGGTTTTATTGTTATGTGCTGAGTGGAGTAGCTGCACTGCTGAAACATCCCTATAAGAGTAGCAGTGTTAATGCAATGTCAGAGGCGATGTGTAACAGTCAGATCTTTTCCAGTCAGATGATGTGATTTCATCACCAATGCTCTCCCCTCCCTCTCCTTCTGCGAACCCCAGGTACTTTTATCTCTTTTATTGTCAGCTCTCATGTTGCCGATGGTGCTTGTTGCCCCTGGTGATGGTTGCTCTGACAACACCACCATCATCATTGAGGAGAAAGCTCATGATTGGTCATCACAGAGGTCTCACTTCCTGGGGGGAGCGGGGGAGCTGCAGAGAACATGGGGAGGGTGATGGTGGGTTCTGATTTACTGGACAATATTTCCTCACAAACCATGAAGAGCTGGAGAAAACGGATAAATTATATCCATTTTTCAGTCATCACTGCCTGGCGTATATGTTGACAAGAAGCCATCACTGTATTGTTTGTAAGCCATAAAGGTCAAGTACAAATGTTTGAATGGAGCCACTTAAAAAAAAACATCATATAGTCACAGCAGTAAAGCTGAAAAGCTGTTTGATTGCAGACATTTAATAAGATATGTACAAAAGAATATAGCTCTCTTTTTTTTTTGCAAGTGACTGTTCCCCAAGAGTTTAGTTTCACCAGCAAGAATGCTAAATGGGTTCGGCAGCAGAGAAAAATAACAAGGATGATAAAAATGTATACTCTATGGCTTATATGACTAATCTTGTGGAGTGACTGATTTTAGACTGAATCTCTTTTTGAAAGCAGAGTCTGAAATGATGCCAGTATCGGCTTGGCAGTGTTGCCTTTTTGTTGAGACGAGTGTGAAGGAACAGACTGACCCGTTTTCATCATGTGGGAGATCTTGGTCATTTTGCTGTGTGTGCCAGTACCTTGTAAGATATCAAGGCTAGTGTTTATCCATGTCAGAGCACATTTCATATATATTGTATGAGCTGGGTGTTTTTTTTTTCTTTGCGTTTTTGCAAAATGCAATTTTCTTGATTCTCTACATGTTTGCGCCATGTAGGGCATCAGAGGCAATTTAGAATTATGCAGGCACAGCAGGGTAGAGCAGAAATAAGAATGTAAGATGTAGTTAAGGTTAAAAGCATGCCCCTATTTGTGTTGTCCCTTTCTTTAAGGTTTGTACTTGCTGTATCTGTGCTGTGTGTGTAGGGATGGGTATCATTAGGATTTTATCAATACTGATACCTATACTGCTTGTCAATACCAATACTTATCGATACTCTCATTTATACTTCTCTCCATTATTGGATCCAAAAAATAAAGACATGACATGAAAAGATGTGATTGGTGATTGTAGGTAACTAGAGTTAAGGGCTCTGGTCATCTCAACACATCAACACAGGCTGCATAGAGGACGTAACACAAGGTGCAGCAGACACTTTTGCTAAAGCAGGCAAAAAAAGCTGCACGTCTTCATGTTTTTTGAATGCTGTATCTGGAAGTGTTTCCTGGCACTGCAGGTGTTTCCTCGTCCCCCACTGATTCCATTTAGCATCAACCTTTTGAAAATGCAAGCGTTGTTAGAATGAATTAACTTCACATAATACTGATAGCAGCACCGTTTGTCCAGGAGCTTACAACGTTGTACTTTGAGACCGCGGTAATGGCGTGTTTGCAACGGGAACTAAGTAGTTACCGGTTCTTGTTACCCATCCCTGTGTGTGTCTGTGTGTGTCTGTGTGTGTATGTGTGTGTGTCTGTGTGTGTATGTGTGTGAGTCTGTGTGTGTCTGTGTGTGTCTGTGTGTGTCTGTGTGTGTCTGTGTGTGTCTGTGTGTGTATGTGTGTGTCTGTGTGTGTCTGTGTGTCTGTGTGTGTCTGTGTGTGTCTGTGTGTGTCTGTGTGTGTCTGTGTGTGTCTGTGTGTGTCTGTGTGTGTCTGTGTGTGTCTGTGTGTGTATGTGTGTCTGTGTGTCTGTGTGTGTCTGTGTGTGTCTGTGTGTGTCTGTGTGTCTGTGTGTGTCTGTGTGTGTATGTGTGTGTCTGTGTGTGTCTGTGTGTCTGTGTGTGTCTGTGTGTGTATGTGTGTGTCTGTGTGTGTCTGTGTGTGTATGTGTGTGTCTGTGTGTGTCTGTGTGTGTCTGTGTGTCTGTGTGTGTCTGTGTGTCTGTGTGTCTGTGTGTGTCTGTGTGTGTCTGTGTGTCTGTGTGTGCGCTCTGTATCCGGAGATCAGCACTGACTCCAAATTCATCATCCACCCATTCACTTAGTTTTAGAGCATCTTCATTCTCTCCTTAGTCAACTTTTAACACTTTCTCTTCACCCAATACTCATATCAACATTTTTCTCTTCATCCGTTTTTATACTCTGTCTATCTTTATCCACTTTTATTTTACAGTATTTCCTTTTCCTCCTCTCTCTCTCCCCCTTTCTTTCCTTTCTCTCTTTTATTCCATGTTCCTCCATCTCCTCTCCTCCTCTTCTTCCAGGAACCTCAGACAACCGTCATCCATAACCCAGTGGACGGGACAAAGGTATACATCATTCCCCAGTCCTGTCCTATTCTTCACCCTCTTTGTCATATTCCTCCTCTTCCTCATCTTCTCCTCCTATTTGACCCTTGTTGTAATAATGCATCTGTATGAGCGTGCCATGGTATTGGTTTACTATTGCATATGTGCATATGAGTGAGTGTGTGTGTGTGTTGCTTGAGATCTTTCTCCTCAAATAAATGACAGGACAATATGAAGGGAACATGGGGTGGATGGGATAGGGACTGTTGCTTACCTTGTTAACCAGTTCCCCTGTCATATGACTCATGATACCACTCAGGGGACCTCGACACACCTCCCAATATTAAAAATGAACAACAGAATAGAAGTCCAGGTAGATTACAACCCAATATAAATAACAGCATCGATATTTTCATTAAAATGGGACCAGTGGTGATAAATTATTCTATTATTAGAAACAATATAATAATAGATAATCAAGGACCTGTGTCTTACTGTTCATTAGAACAAACGATTTATGTCATCTTTAAAAACAAGCTTTTTTTTTTTTTTTACCAGATCATAGAATCTAGATCATACTTGTCATAAAACTGTTGTAGTTGAAAGATATGATCAGTTGTTATTGATTTTTGATTGTATATGTTTAACCTTTTTGCTTAAAAGTTGTGTTGTGCATGAATCTGCATGACTTTGCAATGTGATCTCTTCCTCATAGATAAGACCAAGCATTTGCTACCTCTCTGAGTGCGTGTGTGTGTGTGTGTGTGTGTGTGTGTGTGTGTGTGTGTGTGTGTGTGTGTGTGTGTGTGTATGTGTGTGTGTGTGTGTGCGTGTGCGTGTGTGTATGTGTGTCTAGGACGAACCTAGAGTGAAGACCAAAATGTGTGAAATGTGTTACTATACAGGATGAGAAATAAATAATATTATAAACACCAGTGAGGGAAATTACAGCAAAGTGCACAAAGACGTGTATCAAATGAATATGTTGTAAAATGACACCAATAGAACTCCTATATGATTCAGGCCAAAGAAAAAGTGCAGGTGTGATCCCACTTCTGGTGATATTTCTAACATCGGAGGATGGTTGTCACAACTCTCTCCCTCGCACACATATACAAACACTTATTCTCTTCGCTAAATCTCCCTCTGCTCTTGTCACCAGCTGCCTTTTAGAAGGCTATGTGACCACTTCTGTGCTTTGTTCTCATGGCACTGTGCGTGCACATGTGTACTTCTAATGAGGTCACAGAGTCTCTCAACTCCTCTACATGCAGGGGAATGTAGACCCATTTAATCCGCTAATTGGAAACCAGAAAGCTATATCCTCCCCCGAGGAGAGAGGAGACAGCCAGGGGGACAGAAGGTTGATGGACAGAAGCTCTGCTTATGGTGACAACTAAAAGGAGTTTAATAATCCGTTCTGCCGGCTTCTATTTTTGATTGGGCACATTC
The DNA here is from genome assembly GCA_037577475.1 of Chaunax sp. Z400. Taxonomy (NCBI): domain Eukaryota; kingdom Metazoa; phylum Chordata; class Actinopteri; order Lophiiformes; family Chaunacidae; genus Chaunax; species Chaunax sp. Z400. Next base: position 19,591,160 of record CM075187.1, on the reverse strand, counting down.
CATTGAGTTTCTGTCAGCTTCAGTCAGAGACAAGAGCACCCTGTGGAGGAAAGATATCACTTGACCACATGGTGATGTGATACACACATACAGACACACACACATATAAATATACTGAGGTTGAAGAAGAGTGAGCTTTTACCGAAGCAGATGAAGAGCAAAGATGTGTCAGGCTAAGGGTAAAACATCAAATATGGACTGACAGTTGACACAGTGACTTTTATTGGGCTACTAGGCTGGTTTTCAGGCATGGTTTGACTTTCTGTTTGCAAAGGTTGGATTGACACATTAACAGCGCTGAACAATATTTTGTCCTTGTATGGAATCTATCTACGCATTTAATAGATTTGGTGCTCGTAATCAGTTTTTTGTTTTGAGAAGACGTGACATGGCAACATAGGACTAAACCACCTGCTGGCTTGTTTTCCGATTATGTAAAACAAGTCTCTTTAGGAATGTGTGTCTTCATGTGTATTCAGCACAAATGTGTGTGTGTGTGTCACTTGACCCCACACTGACTGTATATCTCTGATCTTCAGGAATCATCAGACAGCAGCAACACCACTGTTGAGGATGAAGACGTGAAAGGTAAGACACACGTTAAACAGGACAAATTACCAACCTCAAAAAAGGCAATAGCTGAAATGTTTTCTGCAAATGAAAGGGCAGAATACCCCTGGGAACTGGACAAATTCTGGATCACCACTTGACATTTCCACAGTGTTGACCTAATAGTTGTTGTTTTTTTTGCAGCCAGTTGGTAAACAACCTGAGTAACTGCAGAACTACACAATGATTCTCTCACGATTACGCACATCTGAGGCAGACAAGTCATTTTTTGAATGTGTGGCTGATTGCATTATAATTAGGCTTGTCAAGTTTTAAGGTTCGTAGCGGTGCTTTGTGACAAGCACATAAGCATGGGGAAATGGATTTTTCAATTCTCCTGTCAGTAAAAGTTATTCCACATGTTTTACTGTCATATTGTAACTGAAGGAGTCTTTGAAATCGGGCACAGTCACAGTTAAACCTTCTGACAATACAGAGAGCCTACTAAACGTCCCTTCATAAATGGTGCTCTGCTTGGAGTGAGCTTTTATTTTATTAGACAGCATTATCACAAAGCTCAGGGTGTAAAACACTTTTGATGCTTCCTGCTCAAAAACACTCCAAATGGCTTTGCCTTTGTACAGTAGTGGCTTATTAGAGATTTTTTTCCTCTCTCTCTCTCTGAGATGTTTTATTTTTTGATCGAGTGAACATTTGTGTCATCATCATTTTTGACATTTTTTTTAGAGTACAGGTAAAATGTGGAACAAATTGATTGATGACATATTTTTCTTAGATTTAGTCTATTTAGAAATTCCTTAAAAGACATGTTTTAATCAGAGCAGCACATGCTAATTGTACTGGGGTAATTACTCTGAAAATAAGAAAAATGCTTTAAGTTGATTTGTGGTATGGATTGTGTCATGTGACCAACTTAGTCAGCAGGCAGTCAACCAGCTGTTAAGTGACTAGAATAAAACCAGCAGAAGAAGCAGTACAGCGTCACCGGACCCTGGCTGTAGCGCTTCTTCTGCTGGTTTTTCAAAAAGACCGAAGAGGTTTTTGTGTGCGTGTGTGTCTTTTTGTGCATCCGTGCATTCATGTGTTCATGCGCGCTTTTGTGTGTGCGCACACACGCGAGGGGCATCCTGAAATTGAAGAGGCCTTTATAATGCTGTTTTGTTTTGGCTTTCTTGAAAGTGTTGACATTTGGCTAAAATCTTAATACAGAGAAACACAGACCTCTGAAATACCAACATGTTTGTGTCAGGTGTGTTTTCTTTTGAGTCTAGCCTTTTTGGTCCATGTGGGTGATTAAATAAATCTATGATAGTGTGAGAGAGAGGGTGTGTGTGTGTGTTTGTGTATTAATTACCTCTGCCAAGAAAGGTATGGTTTTGTCAGCATAGTTTTTGGATCTGGTGAACCAGAATGTTTATACTTCTAGGCCTCATGGAATATTCACTCCTCCGAGATAACAAACAATAATGGTACAGACCTGAAAGCAAGATCAAAATGTAGGTGTTGAATCTGACCTATCTTCAAGTGTTACTGCTACATCCTGAAGACAAACACCTGTAATATTACCAGTGTGATTCTAAGGGTAGGTTTTCATGGTCAAGGAGTCACATTATGAGGGTCAAACTATCATGGGACTATTGCTTTTAGGTGCAATGACATAACAGGGAAACTAAACTACCTTAGCAAATGTTTAAGCTCTCTGAGTGCTGTCTAGTTTGAGTGTGGGTTCTGCCCCTGCTTATCTGTGCCAACATAGACCCCTGTTCTGCACATCCAGGCAGACTACAATGTCCCTATATCGGGTCTCGAATGTGTCATTGCTGTGCCAGCCATACAGAACAACTTGTGCTCTTCCATTTCATCCTCCTCCCCCCTATAGAGGCTTTGCTGCTTGACACAAATTCCCTAGGAAACATGGCATGTAGGTCTATAAGGAAAAAATAGTTTGAAAATTCCTTTCGTGAAAGACTAACTCTAAAATGTGCTCAGAGTAAAAGTAACTAACACCTTTCAGAAAGGCTACACAATTTTAGAATTCATGTGCAAAAATGGGAAACTACAGGAAATAGTACAGACTTAGATTTGACTGATAGTTGACCCCAATGTTCACGTTTCCATGTCAACATTTGTACTAGATTTGATTTTAATTCTACTCAAGACCTCAGCTCCAGTTAATATGTGACAGCAAAATACAAATTGAGACTATCCAATGACAATATCAGGAATAAATGTATTTCATCAGATGTTTTCACAGAATGACTGGACACAAAGTGTGATGATTGGCCAAGAAGATGAGGTACTTGGAAGAAAAAGTGATGTCAGCAGGACATTTCTGAACTGATCTTACAGGGAACAGCCTGATCAGCTGGACTCATTTAACAGGGTTGATGTGCTACACTGTTAACTATCTTTAACAGCAGTCTGTTGGGATCCAACCTCTATTCCAGACCACAAAAGAAGCATTTGACATTTAGCTTCATTAGTTAGCTTTCTAGCACGCTAATAAAGCAAAGTAAAGCAACAGTTCAAGTGGCTCCTTAAATCATTTACAGGGAGGTGGTGATGTCATGTGGCCCCTGGTGTAACTCGTCACAATCTTAGGGTTATCATCAATTTTTCAAAATGTATAGAGACTTTTTCAAATTACTGGAGCCTGAAAATATGTAACTTAATGTAAGATAATGAGCTTTCTCTTTCAAAATGTCATTAAAATGTATGTTACTAAAATTACTCTTGATGGAGGTAGGATATCCCAAAATATGCATTGAATCACCTCAGAACCCTTCATACCCATAGTCTGCTACTGTACCATACTACTAGGCCATATTGTACACTCCCTGTACACACTGTGAAAGTTTCCTCCCCCTACTCCTTTCCTTCCCTTCCAAGGTCCAAAATTGGACCCCCACCACCCCACCCCTCTGGCAGGAGTGGATAGGGCAAGGGCACCTTAAGCAGGGGGTCAGGGCTAAAGGGAGAGGTGTCCAAATTTAGCCCTATGACAGGAAATGGAGACGGAGCTCCCAGAGAGGCGTTAAAAACACACCGCTCTGCTAGCGCCACCCTTAGATCACACTGGTCTCACACAGCAGTTTTAAGATTGTTCAGGTAGGAACCAGCAGCACGGTGAACGCCCGAGAAAACTACAAGAGCCAGGTGAGTGTGGGAGGAAGGGGAGTTGTGTTTGGGTGGAATGGTTTGTGTCATGTCATTTTGTAGGATACTTTTCAGGTCAGTGAGTGCTTGACAGCTGGTTTGAAACCCAACACCTGTGCTGGCGATTAGAGCATCTGAATACGTATCTGTACATGTTTCAGTTACAGTACATGTTGTCTGAAGGCTTCTTGTTGTGGCTCTTTTGTTGTGTAGGTGCTCATTTTTAAATCAGGTGTGATTTACAGGATTACCTGCTGTTAAACTGCTAAAGCTGAAGTTCTTTTTGTGACATCTGTTGTGGCATCAAGTGCTAATTGTGGGACTTTCCGTACTGCATTGTACCAGAGCTCACCTGTCAGTCAAACAGTGTGGGCAGTGCAACGACATCTTCTTTCTTTGTACTTCCTGCTGATTGTGTCACCCTTTTTGAATGCGAGTTGTAAAACAGGACATTTACTGACGCAAATGCTGTGGACTGTTTGTTTTGGTTTGTGAATTTGATTATGTATGAGAGGATGCAGTCAAACCACTAGTATTGTAGTGTTGTGGTGGGAATCAAGTTGTTTTTGTCATTTCGCTCCTGCCAGTCTCTGACATCTCATTATTTCTTTCCCTCTATTTTGTCAATGAGTGTCCATGTGTTTCCTTCTGTGCCAGCTGATTAAACAGAGGAGCAGTAATGAGTCAAATCCAGCTATCTCTCATTATCATGGCCATCACCATTGTCACTACTCACTGGCAAGACTCCCATCAGCAAAAAGCTCACATGCACATGTAAATCCTGCTGTAATTGAAGTCATCAACTTAGTTAATGAGGAAAATGCCTTTCTGGTTCTTTTTCAGTGAGATGTGGTGACAGAACCCTCAGTGAAAAGTAGCTGTAATGTTCATATATATTCATATATATTTTAGAATCCATATAGTCCTCAGCACTTCACCTCACTTTGGATCCCCCACTATTTCTCAATGCGACCCTTCGTTTGTATGTAATATGTACAACTGGTGGTGATCTCTCTGTGCATACAAACTGTGTGTTTGGTCTCATTCTGTGCATATGTGTGTACATGTTAGGAAAGAGCTTAGACAACAGCTCACTAAAGGCACTGTTCAGCTCAAGCTCCCAGCCTGAAAGCTCTCAGGGCTCCTCCGCTGCTGTGCACTGTAAGTCAAGCATGGCCCGCCAAACGCAGCTTGCAATACACACATTCATACGCTCAACTAGCAACTTGACTAATTCCTTCCTTTTGTGTATTCCGTCAAGCATCCCTGCATGTATTAAAAGCAAACATCCGCGGCCATTTAGCACCGCTAAATCCCCCAAACAACCCGACGTACACTGTGCCTCATTCCTCCATTAGAGTCTTAGTCAGCATCATTTCTTCCTCTTACTATCAGACAGTCTGAATATATCTGATAACAGCATAAATAGTCAAAAAGCGAGCCACTCTGAAGAACCCTTAGGTGCTTTGTAGTATTTCTACTCCTCTACTATCCCATCCTCCTCGCTTTCCACCCACACCGCATCTGTTTAGAATAACTCGTTGTCTCCTTCTCTTGGACAAATATGGAATAGCAACACAACACTGCTGCATGACAGATTTACCGTTGGTTTTTCTCACATTTCTAAGGCATTGGTTTTGTTCCGTTATGTTCCGTTCCCTGTCTTTGAGCTTGGCTTCGTTTTGGAGAGCTCTAATGCTGTTTGTGTTTTACAAATCTCAACTGTTTTCCCCCCGTTTGGCTGAGTGTCTGGCTTCTTTTACTGCTCTCCAAGACCAAGTTCATTCATCTGAATAGCCACAATGCTTTGAACAACCTTCCATTCAAGTGTGCTCTCTCCCATGTTCCTCCTCCATCCCCCCCTTTCTAAACTCAGCTGCTGCAAAGTTTTCTGACTTGCTTGGCTCAGTGCGTAGGGGCTCAGGGCCCGCAGCCGACGGGGAAGGGAGATCCAACACACCACCTCCCGCTGCCCTCTCTGCCCCTTCCCCTCCACACACCCCTGTTGTCCCAATGCAGAGTAAGTAGAAAAGAGCAAGAACATGGTGTGTGCAGTAACCGGCCATTGCCATCTCCTGTTAGTCTTTCCCCAAAGCAAGATGATGTTTGACAAGACATACTAATTATGTCTTTCATGATTTTGCAAATGGAAGGTAAAATATCTTATTTTGAAGTTACACATACCGTACATCTCTCTCTTATCTTAGTTCTCGACTTAACCTCTTGCGTCAAGGGAGAAATGATCCTAAAGTAGCTCTGAAGAGACTCAAAAATATAAAAATCACTCCCCAAAAACAGAATCAAAATATGTAATAATAGGATTAAAGATGACGATGTTCTATGTTTTTATAAATGTCAAAAATCCAATGAAAAGAACTAAACCAACAAACACTTGTCCTTATTGACAGTTGCAATATGTGTAGCCAAATCTCTATGTATTATTCTGTCCTGTAGACTCACTGAGTGACATGTTGCTTTGTTACAATTAACGTTGCCACTGGAGTTGAGTCAATCCCACAAACAGCTGCTTTAAATACACTTCTATTATTCCTCTGCTGAAAACAGTACCAAACACATACAGTATTTACTCCTATTTAACAACATTTGTTAAAACCCCACTGATTTATGAAATCACAAATGTCTTTATAACAAGGAAAATATATATTTATTTCAGTTTTACACAAGTGGATTTATGTCTTCATTAGCAGTGAATGTCAAAGCCATAGTCAGGGTAGAAGAGCTGCAAAGTATGAAGAGACAGACTTCCACGTTGTTTGTTATGGTCTTGGTGTTCGCTGTCAACAAGTAAAACAAAGAATGACACCTTCCCTCACCGTTTAATTCTAGTTGTATATACATTTTAATGCATCATCAACAGAATACAGACCAATTAAAAAGTCAAATTTATTAATAATATTATTATGTATTATATTGTAATATAGGTATATTAATAACTATATTCAAACGTAGGGCTAGGATTAATTAAAGGTATAATATTTCAGATTTATTTCATTTACTTCATCATTGCTTAATTCCTTTATTGTCTTTTCTTCCTGCTCACTGTTTCTAATCTGTTCTTTTGATTTGGTCCACCTCCACCTACCTATTCATGATCCACCCATCTATCCATCCATCCGTCCATCCATCCATCCATCCATCCATCCATCCATCCATCCATCCTGCCTGGACCGCATTCAGTGTCTCGGCTCACAGACCTGGTGAGCAGCGTTCGCAGGGTGCCGGCGTCCCCCGCACACGAGGGTGATGCTGCACCAGTGCCGGTACCTAGCGCCAGGCCCACCCCTCCACCTGCACCCACCACCTCCCCACCTCCCCCTCACTCCCCTTCCAGCCCTTCCCTGTCTTCCACCCAGAGTGAGTACTGAGCATGGCCCATCCCAACCCCATGCATGGTAGAAAATCACAAGGCTTAATCAAATAACCTTTCAGTATTTCAGTGCAGGCCTGTGAGTAAGCAAGTGTATATATATATATATATATATATATTAACCAGTGTGTTCTGCTTTTGGTATATAGAGAATAGTACATTGTGCTAAACTGCTCCTCTGTCAGCTTGGTTGGAAATTAAACTGTGTGTCTCTTTTGCATCTGGGCCTTGTTAACCTCTTCAGTCTGTCATGGAGAGCACAGCTGACTGCAGACAAAATGATGTGTCATTTAGTTGCTTTTGATGAGTCATGATGTCTGTAAATAAATTGCGGACTTAATAGACTAAATAGATGCCTTGTGTGTGCTCATGTTACAGTGTGACTTACAGATGATGAGGTCTCCTTTGTTTGTGTGTAGATGTCAGATTTGTATGGCATGTATTCCTGAACTAATCCTTGAGTGAACTAACTTGCTGCTCAGGCCTCACAGATGTTTGTCGTACCGAATCTACAGTTGAAGAGATTTCACGATGAAGCACATTTTTCAGCTCATTATACAAATAATAACTTTATTTTCTCAAATAACAGTATTCCCTGTAAGTATGAATGTAAAAGCAACTGCCTTTCTTCGAGCATCTGTGTTGTTATGTTAATAAATCAAAAAACATTTTTTTAAACGGAACTGCTTTCCATCTAACCAACTGTTGGGATTACCTCTGATTAATTTGTGTTCCTACCATCCTCTGCAGCACGCAAACAAGAAATTATCAAGATCACTGAGCAGCTGATAGAGGCCATCAACAATGGAGACTTTGAGGCATACGCGTGAGTCTGCTATTTGTGTGCAGTTTGTTTGGCTTTTGTTCAAGTGCATAGTTAAGAATTAATGCATGGCTTCAATAATATGTCCTGCTCTCTTCTCCCGCAGTAAGATCTGTGATCCTGGACTGACTTCGTTTGAGCCAGAGGCTTTGGGCAACCTGGTAGAGGGGATGGATTTCCACAGATTCTACTTTGAGAATCGTAAGATTAAAAGATTTGCTGCTATTTGTTGTCGGTTTTTAAATATAACCTCTGAGGTCATACTGTTGCAGTCTTGCTTGTCAATAATATATATATATATATATATATATATATATATATATATATATATATATATATATATATGTATGTATATATATTATTCTTGTTTCTTTCCTGATCTTGTTTGTTATTTTTGACCTTGTTTATTTTTATTTTGAATAGAAACATGCACATCTAATTAGTCTGAATCACAAACCGAGGCTCAAAAAGACGCATGTGGTCAGTCCTCTCCTGATTTCGCTGGTGGTTGGTGTCATAAATAGACCACATTAGGGAGTGTTTTCACAGGAAGTGTCAAGTTTAGAAATAGAAGCAGAGAAATCTAACTAAAGCTCCATTCTGAAAAAGCTAGACTCACCAACGGTGGCTGAAGATATTCCACAGCAGCTGCCACATTCACTGAGACTGAGTTGATCAGTGCGACATATAGTCATCACATTACATCATTTGTTGAACATGTCCTCAAAATTCAAACAGTATTTCCATCACTATGCAGTGCCAGTGAGTAAAGCTTTTTTCCTTGTTAATACGGAACATGTTTTCATTTACATAACAACTGTATGAAAGTGAGCAATAGTTAATTGTATTAAAGGAGTTGGGATCTTGTTGTTGTTGTTTTGTCCACTTTTCCTGACATTGTTCTCGACTTTTCTTTTCCAGTTTTGGCTAAGAACAGTAAGCCCATCCACACCACCATCTTGAACCCCCACGTCCACCTGATTGGCGAGGACGCGGCCTGCATCGCCTACATCCGCCTGACTCAGTTTGTTGATGGACAGGGTCGGCCGCGGTCCAGCCAGTCAGAGGAAACTCGCGTCTGGCAACGCAGAGACAGCAAGTGGCAGAACATCCACTTCCACTGCTCAGGTGCACCAGCTGCACCACTACAGTGAGGTACGAACAGTGGCACCGGAACACAGCAGGTGTTCCTTTCACAACGTGTTTGTTCTCTTTTACTGTTTTCAAACTGCTATTTCTCTAGAAATCTAGATGTGAGTCTGGTTGCTGGATGCATGTGTGTGGTGTCTATGTGTGAGAATTATGGGGGATCAAGGTGTCCTCATAATTGCTTATATTTGTTGGTGCATATTTATTGTGGATTTTTAGGGAAATTCTTCCTTGTTGAATTTTTAAGAGTTGCTAATTCTCTGAAGAATAACAGACCGGGTGTGATGAACCAGATCTCTTTAATACATGCAGCATGGAGGGAAGACCTGAGGAGAGTGTTCCCTCCCAACTCTCAGATTCTCTAAGCTTATATACACTCAGGGACCCACAAGACAACAGATGCACACTTCATTACAGGTGTAAATCATGCCTTCCACAAAACAATAAAGCCACCAACTGTCCTCTGATCTGAACACCTGACCACCTTAGGTACAGAGAATTGCCCTCATCTCCTGATAACCCCGCCTTCCAGGCAAAGAGAATCGCCCCTCTTCTGAACTCCTGTGCAGACATGCAGAAATGTTCCAATTCATACACAGATTTCTTCCACAGGATGCAGACAAAAAGAGTTCTTGCGGAAGGAGATCGGAAAATGAGAATTAAGGGTCCGGATTAACCGAATTCAGATTATGACAGAATCGGGGGATTGTTTTTTAATTGACGCGGACAATTTTTCCCGTGGTATCTAATCCAAAGTGTGATATTGACTGTGTTTGTTGATTTCCAGTTCATGGGGATGGCTTTCTTGGTAGGCATATTTTATTATCTTTAGATAGAGCCCAGCTACTGTAGCTGTGCCCACTATTTTCAGTCTTTATGTTAAGCTAAGATAACTCCTGGCAGTAGCTTCACATTTACCATGCAGACCTGAGACTGCTCTCAATCCTCTCTTCTAATATCTTACAAGAAAGGGACTAAGCCTATCTCAAAAATATTTCTTTACATTTAAAGACTCTGCTGCACTCATCTCTGCCATATTGTTATTGCCAAATATTTTATTTGTTTCCTGTTGTTTTGTTTCTTCTCAGGGTTGAATGCCATAGCTTTGTCTGTCAGGAGTGCTCTTCTGGAGAGTGAGAGGAAGACATTGAGGAGGAAGGGATGCCAGAACAAAATCCAGTGTCAGTTTGGGGACACGGCTCCTTGCCCTTCAACAGCAAACCCTCCCTGGATGCTCAGCCTCAACCCCCAGCATGCATCTCTCCTTTTACTACTACTGCCCCCTGTCTCTCACCTGCCCCACACCATCTCGACAGCCATGAAACAACAGCAACTAAACGTCCAACAGCTCGACACCCTTCATCCCCCCACCTCCCTCTGCTTCCCTCCTGCCCTCACACTGGGTGATTGGCAGGGGTGGGGGTGGGGGGTTCAGCACTCTGTGTGATTCCTTCCTCCTGTGGTCTCTGCCACCGTCCCTACAATTTTTGTGACACCAACCCTCCTGACCTCCCGTAAATCCACACCTGTGTGACATAAACACTGCACTGGAAATATAGTATGTAAAGTTTTAAGTAAAATCTATTATTATCATTACGATATTATAATGATTATGATTATTATTACACATTTGCAATTGTATATGTAATTTCTACAATTTGAAATTCTTGATGCCAGTGGTTTCTAGAGGTGACGGAAATCTTTTTTGTTTATCTTTTTAAGGAAGCATGTTTTTTCCCCATATTAGCAGTGGCTATTTTTTATTGTGGCTATTAAGTGGAAAATGATATTGGCAGTTTTTGTAATTTGCTTCTTGTATTTTAACTATAATACTGCGCCCAAACCCATGATCATCATGTTTTTATTATTTTGTTTTTGGGTTGTATTTTTTTGTCTTGTTTTTTTGACTTTTTTGGGTTGTTTTTTTTGGATGGGGTGTTTGGTGGTGTCATGTTTTCAAACAGAGAGTGTGGATGTGGTTATGTAAGCCAGACACATGCAGTGGGGCGTGCTAATCCAAACATAACGACTGTACAGTTTGAGGAACCCCTGTTGCAATATGACGGGCAGGTGAAGGGTTAGTTAGGCTCAGTGTCTTCCTGCATCAAAACGTGATCATTTCAAACATACTAAACAAACAACATGCAATATGAGGAGTTATAGTGTTAATTTGCTTTTCCAACTTCATGTTTAACACTGCTATAGTGTTCCCTACGCTCTGAATGGTGATGTCTAAGTGATGACGGTCATAGAAGAAAAATATTCCTTTTTTTGTGGGAGGAGTTCCCCTTCTTGATTTCTATTACAAATGTTCTCAATAACAAACAAGATAATGTTGGATATTTTGTTACGGAGACATGCCAACCTTTTTCCTTTTAACAAGAAATTTATACAAAACCCCTTAATAACATTATGACAAAATACAGTGGTGTGTTTTTATATAAAGAAATTATTTTTATGTCCTATATTATAAAGAAAACATCTCCAAAGAGAAAATATAATAGTTGTTATCAGAGCTACAATGATTCATTTAAAGTAATCATTATTAGTGTACATAAATGAATATGTGAAGAACAATTTTTATACATGCAAAACAACATATTAAGGTATTCTCTTCAATGAAGTCAAGGCATGAAAGGCTGCATGGATACAAGTTCCCTGTCCTGTTTAGTAAACTCAGGACTTTTTTAATCCTGGACTGGGCTAAAGTTGACCAGGTTTAACACATGAGGACTGGAAAAAAAAGATGAAAACATTAAAAATATAATGCTATTTTCTTGTTATACCAACACACCAACCTGTGATATGATGAGAAAAGCTTCTTGTTATCATGGAAGAATTTTTGTATGTCATTAAATCAGGTGAGATGCGTCATTCCGTTCCATCAAAGGGTCTTGCTATAACAATTCTTCATGACAACAGCCTGACCGTTATTTTTGGTCACAGTAGCAGTGACGTGCTGTCGTACTATCCTTCCACCCCACATCTCACACAGTGATAAACTCATAAATGCTAGTGAGCGAATGAGTAGTTCAGCCTTGTTCGCACATGCAAACGGGTTCTTTTATCTCTCTGGCTAGTGGTGCTAAAAAAAAGTGCCTGAGGATGGACACGCTGCTGTTGGCTTTTGATGGCGACAGCTGAAAACCCGCTTGAAACTTGAAACGGGACATTTTTAGGCCACAAACATTTACTAAATAAAAACTAACTCAATAAAACTCTGGGTGCTGTTTCAGTTAAAATGACAAAGCACAAGAAACCCCCCAAAAAAGTTAGGATCCCGGTTGCTGTGTGACCACAGAAAGCTGCTTCACTTGTCTGTCCATACAAATTACATACATACATACAGATGACCAACATTTAGGTCCCTATCAGTAAAAATGGATATTTATGCTTGAAGCCTTTGCAGGAGTTTTCTGCTGTAACGGGATTTATTTAATGTTGGCAGGTTGTGAGGTTCGTGTCGGGTTCTGCTGCTCTGTGGTCTGGTTCCTCGTTTCAGGGCAGTCCTTTACAACAGGGTGCAATATTAGTTTATGTGTGTGCACAAAGCATGTACAGTACATTTGTTGCTCTCAGTATGAAGTTGGGGAGGGGGGTGTAAAGAAGGCTTTATTTCTGAGGACATATCGGTCCCCTGCCTTCTGCCCAGGACTTTTTTTCTTGTGATTTGTTCTGTTTTTTTCATATATTATCACCTTTTATGATATAAAGTGCATGTGCCAGGTGGGCGGCAGGATTCATCCGATGGACTTCGCAGCACTGAAAACATTTTGGGGGCGGGGTTTGACTTGCCATCAGCTCCTCTGTACTTTGCTCGTTCATCATTGGCTGCCTTCACTTTTGTCTCGACCTTATTGGTCGTAGACCACGATATGAGAGAGTGTGCAGTCAGTTTGGTGGATAGTCCTCAGGTTTTTATTTAATTTGAATATTTATTTATTTATTTTAGAGTATATTTTTATTGTGCATCTTTCTTTTTTCTTTTGTTTTCCTTTTGTACAGCTCATTGCACTTGTGCAAGTACTGTGTTGTTCAAGAGGACATTGCTTCATGTGTAACGTTTTTAAAGGGATAGTACACCCAAATTTCATCTTGCATGTGTTTTTTGTAACGACCAACATGGTGTGAATTATTTTGTTTCTTTTTTCTTCCATTTTTCCTCTTCATCTTTTAGATTTTGGTTATTTATGATTTTGCCGTTTTATGGTCCTTTTTTTTCTTCCATGTTACCACTTTGTCAGAATGGGACAACTATCACTTAGTCATAATACAAAATTGTATTTTGTGTGATCTATCCCTTCAAGAGCTTCATTGCCTTTTTTTTATGGAAGAGGATCAGGACCACATGAAAAAAAAAAGTTCTGACTTAAAAGTAAAAAAAAAAAAAATATGTGGCCCCAATCATCTTCTGTACCTTTTTATAAGGTGATTAAGCTTTTTTGAATGCTGTTTTTTTTTCAAGGTGAATACTGAATTGTTGTATTGTGCTCATGTCTCATCCAGTAACAGTGTTAATGCCTAGTTGACCCCGTTTTATACTCAAAGGTCAAAGGTCACCTGGAGGCGTTCATGTGTGACCGTGCTAACCAGACATGACCCCCCACCCCTTCTGAAAAAAAGAAGAAATAGCAGCATGTACAGTTCAAAGGTGTTCTTCTGTTCCTCTTAGTGTGTTTAATAGCCTTGAAAATCAATATGAGAAGAGGCACATATTTACAATGAGAGAGTTCACAGTATTACACAACTGCAGCTAACTAGCACAAAGCTGGCGTTTTCTTGCATGACACACAACAGGATCCTTGTTTTTTTGGGTGTTTTCCTTTTGATTTGGTTCCTCATTTTCTACTGAATGCTGGTGTACTCGGCCTCTCTCCATCTTCTCAGCTTTTCAAGTGCATACAACTATTTTTGTCTCAGGATGATATAATGAAGATGATTATTAAATGATAAGGATGACTTTATTAACTGTGGCACTATGAGGATGACTATGAGGATGTTGACTTGATGATGTGATGAAGATTATCTCGCATGCTTTTCTATGGGGCTCCGTGTTGTCAGTGCGAAAGCTCGGAGGATTACAAGGAGGGCTCGTGCCAGACCTGAGGCAGTGTGAGTGAGCTCCAGCAGGGGGCACAGTCACACAAAGTAAAGCACAAACACGCAGATGAAGCACACATCGACGCTTCTAGTGTTGCTGCACAATAAGTCGACTTTAGTGTCAAATGTAACAGACAATCGGAGCTGCACAGTTATCACCAAACTGTCCTAATTATTACACTTTGATATCATGATGCTGATACTGATAGTTTTCTTCAGTGATTCTGGGGAACAAAATCATTCTCCTTTTTTTTTCATCTTATATCAGGAACTCTTTCCAGACACTTTTTACATTCTAAATGAAACGCACCAATGCCCCTGATAAATAATGATCATGTTTGAATGATCACAGTTGAAATTGTGATAGAAAATGATTAACTGTGCAGCCCCTCATGTATGAACTACAATAACTGTCTTGAGGTCAGTGCGAGCTCTGCTGCCTTCCTGTCCGCTGTTTAATCAGATGAACTGATAAACTGGAGCCACAGTGTTCACTCTGAACCTCTGCCATCTTCATTCTCCTGCCAGTGACTAGGTTGCACTGACAACACTGAGTTGGCTTCTCTTTGTAGGGTGTCTTTCACTCTTTCTCCCATTCCCACTGTTTCCAACCTTATCCAATCATTTCTCTGCGGTTGGCTCTTTCTAGTTTCCCTTTGTCTTGTTTTGTCCATTTGGGTTTCTTCTGTATAATATTAATCCTCTAGTTCTCTGATTCTTCGGATTATTGCTCTGTTCTCTTACATGCTACACGTGTTTCTATAACTTCAAGAAAATGTGTTAAGGTGTTATCAATAAATTTATCATTTAAATAGAAATGAATGTTTCTGGATTTATTGACACATAAACTGCAGCATGTGTTTGATTTTAATGGGTGAAAGTAACTCAGTTACCTCGTGTGAATCCTGGAGCTAATCCTACAGATTCATGAGCTGATGGGGCATTTCACATTAAGAGACATTTAAGATACACACCCAGACCAAGCAGCAGTGTAATGGTATAGATGTATGACAGAAAGTGGAAATACTCAAGTAAACTACAAGTACCCCAAAATTGTACTTCAGGACTTAAATAAATGTAATTAGTTACTTTCTACCACTGTATTCGACTGCAGAAACTCCCAGGCTAAAACCCAAATTTCATATTGTTTTTAACTGATTTAGAAAATAATCATGTCAGTTCATGGTTGAGGTAACCAACGTGTTTGTAACATTAAATCATGATTTCATTAAATGACAACGTGAACTTGTGGTAATCTTTTATTTGTGCGGACAAAAAAATTGTCGGTGTAAAAAATCCAAACAAAACATTTCCTCTTTAAATACACATGGGTATAAAGGAACAAGGAACCTTTACATCTGCATTGTACCCAACATTAATAAATAATATATGTAAAAACAAATACACGAACATAAATAACTTTTAATTTAATCGTTAAATCAAATTAAAATAAAAAGGACGGGTTTCTCCAGTTTTCACCATCAGGCCAGTTTTACCAGTCTCTCACTGGCCTCCCACAGTTTTTTCGCCACACCAGCATCTCTCGCAAAAGGACGGAGAGTAGCTAGTCGGCAGTCTACGAAATAACCCCCACTGTGTTGGGCAGCTTCATCTGACACAGCGCAGTAGATGACGGTCTGAGCTCCAATCTCACACGGCACAAAAAACATCCACATGATCACCTGCATCAGCATTCGGAATAGGATGGAGTAGTGGCACGTCCAACCGCTTTGGACAAAACCTGGAGGAACGGCAGATATAAGAATAATTAAATATGTAAATAGTGTCAGGAATATACATTCTGTAGGTTAGGCATGGGCAATGTGATTCTTCTTGCTCAGCAGGAGTCATTTTATATCTTGATTTAAGCGTAAATTGTGATATCCTATAAATGTAAGAATGTTATGGAAATTCAGCCGACTGCAATTAACTTTTATACTATATAGAAAATAGGAAAACGTGTACAATAACGATAATTCATAGTGAGATTTCTTTCAGTAAAGTTTGACATTTCTGAAATGTTGATTCTTGTTAAAATAAGAAATCTTACCAGGATGCACAGCATAGGAAGTCACCCCTTTGCCTTCAGTGATGCGGGCCAGTTCCTGACTGAAGTAAATGTTGGCTAGCTTGCTGCGACAGTAGGTGAAGAACGGCAGCAGATTGTAGTTGAGGTCCTGAAAGTCTAATTTCTGGTATTTGTAGGTGGAGCATGTGAGGGTGACCACCCGGCTGGGGGCACACTCTTTCAGGCGCGGCAGAAGCAGGTTTGTTAGGAGGAAGTGACCCAAATGGTTTACACCAAAGCACATGCTGAAGCTGTCGTCCGTCCAGTCCAGGACACTGGGCATGCCTGCAGAAGCACCACAGAGGGTGAAGAAAGAGGATAAAACAATGAGGTGGAAAAAGGAGTAGAATCTGGCTTTTAGTTGCTTTTCTCTACAAGATCATACATTGAGATTGCAGCAAAGATTTGGCCACTGATTTCTAGTTTCTGATTTAACCACAGACAGACACAGGGAACACATCTCAATTTATTTGTTTTGGTTCCATCCTATGGCAACATTAATGTTATTATCTCAGACAAGGAGGTTATGTTTTCACCCGTGACCATTTGTTTGTTGGTTTGTCAGCAGGATTACACAAGAGCTAGATAGCCTGAATAGAATCTATTCATTCAGTATTTTATTTAATTTCTCAGGGAATAATTCATGGATCTTGATGGAAAAAAAAAATCAAGAATATTTTGAGGCTTAGAATCTTTAAGTGTGCAAATTTGGTGTGGATCCAAATAAAAATTCAGATCCACCAGATTTAAATGGTTGGTGTTTCAAATCCAGTGACCTAAAATAATTGTTACAGGGTTATGAGTTACTTTGTATAAGGCTTTAAGGAATTAAACTATATTAAGAGTATTGTTTGGCCTTGGCAGAGGTATGGGCTCTACTGAGTGCCATTCTAGTTATTAAATACAGTTTTATTTATGGGTCAATCAGTCCCATGAAAAGGCAAAAACCAATGTTTAACTCTATAATTTTGAGCTTTCCCAGTCTGTCAGGGGCCCCAAATAGTTCAAGAATTACTTTAATTAAAAAAAGGTTAGTAAGTGTTGGTCCAGTGAGTATCTACAGCAGCAGGAGGTGTGCTGTATGTTAGACTGACTCAAAACAGTGGTTGTTGTAGTAAAATAATGTCACACAGTGCATCAGTGTTTTTGGCTTTTTAAGCTGACAAAATTGAAGTTAATTTTTAATCATATGGACTAATTCTATTGCCTTAAGTTCATTTTATTCTTATAACCAAAAATCACAAATCTGCTTCAGAAGACCCCACAAAATGACCAAAAAGACCTCTATAAGTGTGTAATGCAATGCTAGCTGATTGTCAATAAAAGTTCTAGTGTATCTATTTGAAGGAATGCATTTCCTCTTCTTTATTTCTTTGTTGGTTACACTGTTTGCATGTATCATTAGAGCGCCATGTGGTTGACAGCCGCACCTGCATTATTGATCAGGATGTCAAGCCTCTTCTCTCTCTCGAGGAAACTTTTGCAGAATTGCCTTACAGAGCGCAGACTGGCCAGATCAAGCTCCATGTGAAGGACGTTGAGGCTGTGACTCTTGAACTTGATCTCCCTTGCAGCTTTCTCTGCCTTGAACATGTCCCTGCAAGCTATGATGACACGGGCGCCTCTCATCGCCATGGCAATAGCTGTGTCCTTGCCAATGCCAGAATTCCCACCTGCAAAGAAAGAGAAGTGCAGTAAATTAATCTGTAGTACTCAAATAAGGTTTATGACTTCAAGAGGATAGCAGTAATATTGCTACTGGAATACATATCAGTATTGTAGCAGAATATATAAGAGGTTTATTGTAATTTATATCAATCAATATTCAATATTTATATCAATGCTAACCGCATGTCTTTTTAGTTACCTAATAAACAAGGTTCCAAGGAGGATAAAACATGCTTATTTACCTGTAATAAGAACTGTTTTGCCATCAAGTCTTTTGAGGTCAGTGCAAAACCTCCTCTTTTTCATCCATTTCAGAATGAAAAAAGAAGCTAAAGACGCGACGACTGTGTAGAGAAAATACATTTCTACCTCGATATCTTATGCAGCTACAGATGCTGCTTTCTACAAGGCTAGAGCTAACGTCAGCTAGCTGGTTAGCATGCTAACTGACTGAGAAAAATGTCATTTTCCCCCACTCTTCTTCTTTTCTGGTTCTTGACGCGGTAAAAAATAACATAGAAGACCCAGGAATGATTACAAATAACAGAAGAGTTATTATTTTATTTTCCTGATAATTTCCTACAATTAATTCTGTATCACAGCATAGTTCTCCGTGCAAATTCAAATGATATGATGTGCACATGCGCCAAATGTTTAGATACCGCAATGTCGCGCGAGAGTAGAAGAATTTACCAATGTACTATGCTGACGCCATAACCCGCCCTACTCTGCCTTTGATTGGCTAAATTATGAGATTTAGAGGTTATGATTGGTTAAAATTTGTGTAGATTACCTGGATAAGACAATCAGAGGCAGAGTAAGGCGGGTCATGGTGTTGAGCCTTCATCGTAGTAGGATTTAGAAATTCTTATTATGCGTCAACGAAGTCATAGTCCTGGCTAAAATGACATAAAAACACGACTGTAAACATTACAGAATGCGTTTTGGGACACATATAATAAAATATAATTTACTTTGGTTCACCTGAAAAAAACAAGACATGTAAAATCCTCTGACAATGTTAGGATATGACCTTTGATACACTGCTGTAATCAGTTCCCGGATTTTAACCGAGTAGACACATGCGTGACAACTGTCACATTGTTTCCTATTATAAACATGAGAGCAGATCTCGGAGAAACCATTTTTATCTGTGCAATTTTTCTTATTGGCTCAACTAAAACGGTTGGTAAGTAACTATCTAAGTTATGTTCGGGATTAAAGAAAATATGAACCGCTGTTATAGTCCTTTTTTTTACACGTTTTCACAGAGGAATGTATTGAAAGTCGTGTTACTTGTGTTACGACGAGTTACAACAAACCAAATGAAGTTAGCTGCCTGTTTGTCACCAATAGGTTATAACTTTAATAGAATTCAATGCAAATCTTTTTGATATGTTTTCCGTTTTTTATAAGGTCAAACATGCAGCGGAAAGTGTGGAGGCATGTTAGAAGAATGCTCCTGCCATTCTTCCTGTGTGTCTTTGCTGAACTGCTGTGCAGACTACAACCAGTCCTGTTTCCAGGTGATGCCTGACTCGAGCTCCATGCTGGGAGGAAGAGCTCTCAGGATCCTCAGTTTGGTCCTTCATCCTGGTGGGCGCCTTCTCTGCAGGTTTGTGAGGACACACTCTGATGCGTATCATAGTGTAAAACTTGCATATGCTCATCATGGGATCCATTCCAGGACGACAATGAGAAAAATTGAAATAGTATTTACAATTTATATGTTCTTATCTTGCTTTGTGAAAGCCTACATGACATGTATTCTCTGATAAAGTATTGACAAGGGATTTTTGTGTTCAAATTGCATAATTTTAATTCTACGGACTAAAAAAAAACCCAAAAAACATTAGGAATCCTCACAATCAATAATGTTTTGCATACTGAAAAAATAACTAAGCTCTGTAATATCTTGAGTAGATGATGACATTTAAATTGGCAAAACAATTAGCTCAGATCGATATGGCTGAACTCAGTTCAGATAGTGGCTGATGGCTGTGCAGCCTCCACCAATCAACTTCTCAATGGGCTTACTAATTAAGGGAACATAATATAAATAATTTCTCACTTAGATTTTTTTATGGTTATTTTGATTACTTCCATGTGTATTTATTAATTACTTTGAGATGGATATTCACTGAACCAAATGTATTTATTTATCATATATGCATTTCTTTGACCTACATGTTCAGTTCAACAGTTATCCAATTTCAAGTCAAAAGTCAAAAGTCGTTAATTTCAACATTGTTGTTTGTTTGTTTTTCCAGGGGTTTAGGGGCAATATTGGTTGATTAAAATCCTTTATTGGTCAACTTCTAATCTTGAGCATATATTTTTATTACTTTGATCAAATAATTAAAAGCCAAACAAAAAGCTACATTTTTAAAAATTATTTTGCTGAATCGTTTGCAGACCATTATCAAACATTCTAATAATAAACAAGTACTCCTTCAGTCTTTATTCTGAGGTCATGTTGCAAAACAAGTAAATGTTGAAAAGGTGCCTGACAAGATATGATGCCACTCGATTAATAAGTATGCTGTCAAGCAGCTCTATGTTTTAATATGTTTTAATGCCATGATGCATATAAGCATGTAAAATTATCATTCTACTGACTAGAGTGTGTTTGATGTATACGGATGGGAAATGTAGAAATGTTGTGTAGTTAGCCATAAAGTGAAATTAAATAATTTTCGATTGTCTTGCAGGTTCAAAGGTCAGGTTGAACGGGAAGGTTTTATTGATGCTGAAGGCCGCGCCTACTGCATCTCTCCTTTATTATATGAGACAGGTTGGATACCATTTACTGTCTCAACAGACGGAATACATTTTGACAGATCTGCAGAGTACTTGTCAGGTATGCTGCTGCAACATGAAAATGAGGATTTCCCACCTCTGAATACCTTTGACACAGTACTAGGATCAGTGATCAGAAATTATTTGAATGCATTATAAATAATATCTCTTATGTATTCAGTATTTCAGCTCTAGGTTTTAAGATGATATTTTTAACACAATATTTCCATGTCATGCAGAAAATTAATAGGTGCCACTTTGTAAATTTTAAATAAAACAGACACCCTTTACAAAAATTATTATAATTCACCAGGAACTATAAAACCATTAATGGAATTGTTTCATAAAAAGCTTCTCTTGTCTCTAGATTGTAATTCGTTTCAGCAAAACTGTGGTTAACTGTTTGTTGCCTCAATATTTCCCATTTTTTCGCTGTGCTAGTTCACCCCACTAAAGCAGATCCAGCCTCTGAAGTCACGCTGGTGAATCGAACACAGTGGCATTACTACGGCACGCCGAACATAGCAGGACGACTGAAGATGACGTGGAACAGCTCTTTGATTGGGGCAGAGACGGTCAACATAGAGCTGTGGGGTTACAGAGAGTTCAACAGGAGAACAGAGGCAGACACAAAAGGATCATCATCTCTGCAGGCCGAGCTGAGCTATCTGTACTCTCTCGGCAGGAATCTGCCCAACACTGGTGTGTTCAGCTTCATCCCTGAGCCATCACAGCACTACTCTGACCGGGAGTTGGGGAATATCCGCATCACTGCTAGTTCCAAGCCAGATGGAGCAAGGTATCCATAATACACATCAAGCATTGTGGAAAAATCACAGTCTAATGAGAACACTTCTGAATTAAATCTGCCCGTGTTTGCATGATACTGGGGAAACCTGCTGATTCATTGTAATGCTGCTTCTTTGACAGAAGTTATAAATTGGCACACTCCTTAAAAAAAGAGTAAAAGATGAGAGAGTTAATTCAAGTAGTTTTAAAGTATACTTGATTTTTAATCAAATCAGAAAGTCAATGTTGTTTACTCAAGTGACGGAGAGATGATTTGGATTCATTCCAAATATCCTCACATGTGATTGGCTGTAAAAAGATGATAACCAAGATAAGAATTGTTTAATAAGCACTGGCTGTATAAAGAAATTAACTCTCACATCCATTTCATAGTTCCGTACTGGCTAATTTAGCACTGATAACTGTTTATATGTAGAGATGTACAGGGGCTCTGGAGTGGAGGTCATGTGTTAGCCTGGCATCTGGAGCAGGCTTTCAGAGATGACTCTGCAGCCTGGGCCAAGAGCAAGTGTCTGCAGTGGGACGTCCTGGAGAAGAGGCTGCCCAACTTCCTGGATGATCTTATTGACTGTCCTTGCACTCTAGCACAGGCCCGAGCAGACACAGGCAGGTTTCATGTGAGTGGACGTCATCTAATCTGGTATTATTGTATTATTAACATTTTATTTTGTTTTTTGTTGTTGTTATTTTGCACCATCAGTATTACTATAATTAGTATATATAATAAGATGCTTTCTTTAACCACATTAAAAGAAGTAGCTTGGTTAAAGAAATTATTGCACTGTCCAAACAAGTAATTGGTTGATGTTTGAATGCTTCAAGTATGATTTCAATTTCTCATTAAGATGTTTTCTGGTAGCCATTAGTAGCAATTTAGGCTAGCAATTCAATTAATATTCTGATGATGATAGAGAAAAACTGGGTGTGGAGACATTAGCAAATATTCAGTGTGACACAAAATGAAACAGCAGCAGCTACATGAGACTTTTGTTACACACAAATTTGAAAGCAGTATGATGGTGGAGGAGATGCTCAGGGGAGATAAAAGGTTAATCTCTAGACTGTTTATTTCAGACCAAAAGTAAATATTTGAGCAAAATCGTATAGTATAATAATGAAGGTTTTGCACAGTTTGTTATAAATTGTATTCGAAATTCAATTTTCATAATAAAACCACTCTCCCCAAATAAGTAATTAGATAATAATAATAATAATAATAATAATAATAATAATAATAATATCAACTTCATTTATATAGCACTTTTCAAAACAACATTACAAAATGCTTTACAAGACAAAATATAATGAATGACAAACAGCGATAAAATTGCCAATGAAGAGAGGCTAAAACAGGAGTATTATGGTCTGTCTTTTTGGTTATTTATTTATTTAGTTTATTTGTAAGAGACAAATACAGAAAAACGTTGACAGTTGCATAAGCAGTGTCCGATGTGCTGTACACGTGTTTATCGCCACAACTAATTTCCGACACCAGTCCCTTGATGGGCATTGATAGTCCATTCAACTATCAAGTCCAAGTCCAAGTTCTGGTGAGGAGTCTGCTGCATTTTGCTCTGATCCTTGTTATAGTCAGGACGATAATAATAGCCAAATAAAGAGAGAATTATGTTTTCTTGGTCACCTTTGTACTGCAAATGTTGCAAGTAAATCCCAAAATAAAAAAAAATTCAACTGAAACGATTCCCATGGATGGACTGACCAGTGACTATGATAAATCAGTCTGAGTTTCATGAGGCTAACAAATGGACTGTAGTGATTCAGTTCTAAGAACAAGTCATTTTAATTAGTAATGACAAGGAAACCAAAAATGTCAAGATAAATCTAGGAACATGCTTTGTGTTAAATAATAGTATGTGATCAGAGTTAGCTGCACTTACTTTAATAGAGACCAATTAAAGTCAACAGGATTGACAATGATCAAAAAGAATGTTAATGAACTCCTTAACAAATCACATTAAACCACATCATTTTTCTGAGACTGATTTTACTCACTTTGTTATTTCAGTCTGACCATAGTTGTGACATTGAGAGGGGCAGTATGTGCATCTATCACCCAGGTAGTGTCCACTGTGTCAGAGCCTCCCAGGCCAGGTAGGAATAACAAAAGGACAGATCAAATGTTTTCCTCTTTAAAAACTGCAGATATAATATTTTTTTCCTTTTCTTCTCATATTCCAGTCCTACGTATGGTTCAGGGCAGCAGTGCTGTTATGATCGCACAGGTGCTTTGGTGTTAACTGGAGACTTCATTGATGGCAGCACCCCAGACAGGGCTCACGAGTGGGGCTCACCCCCATACAGGGAGCCACCACGGGTGCCTGGGTACTCCCACTGGCTCTACGATATCATTAGTTACTACCATTGCTGCCTGTGGTCTGACCACTGCCAAATCTACGTGAGCCATCGACCTTCTAGCGGGTGTCGCAACTACAGGCCCCCAAGAGCTGGTGAGACTATTTAAAAGTCTGATCAAGTGCATTTATGGATTTTTGGAACCAGTTCCAATTTGGAACGATGCCCAACCCTACTATTTAAACAGTATATATTTGAATCTGATCAGAAAACCAATGTTGAGATGAACGATCAGATGAGAGATCGGTGGCGTACTGTTTGAAATAATCACTGTATGTTTGCGTCAAAATGTGTATTTGATGTAAACTCATCGGTCTATGGGTCCTCCATGCCTCACAGGCGTTGTCCTCGGGGATCCGCATTTCATTACATTTGACGGCCTCAGCTACACTTTCAACGGCAAAGGAGAGTTCAACCTCGTGTCATCGGCAGACAGAGAGCTGACTGTTCAAGTCAGAACAGACCAGGTGAAACTTAAGAACGGTGAGTACACGTTTGACGTGAAAGGCCTCTCTGTGTCCCCTCTGTCATCCCCATGCTGCTACAATATCTCACTTTCAGCTGAAAGCATTGTTTGGATGAAAAATGTTCTTCCTCAGAGAGACCTGTTTTGTGTTTTCGATTGAGGATTGAAGATTGCCTGCCTCTAGCATATACTCAGACATATTGAACCTGGTTTATCTTGCCTTCTTTTGCTCGCTCTCCTCTCTTAAGGTACACTGAAGGGTCCCTCGTATCTTTCATGCAGTTCAGAGAGCGTGTGATGTCAGGTCCTTGTGTTTGTGAAACATGTTGGCGCCGTAAAATGACAGCCAGTTTCCGTTGTTCCCTCTCGTTTTCACTCGGTGTCTCTGGGGTCACATGTAGTAAATTGGAACAGATGTTGGCTTCGTTGTTTTGAATTTCACAACAGCCTCGGGCAAAGTGACAGCACAACACCAGATGTCATTCATACTGTCCTCTTTAGATCAAGGAAGCCAAACATCTGTATTATTTAATATTGCAGAGACTTCAGTAGTGTTTAAATCATTTGTCACTTCAGAATAGTTACTACACAGTGCATCTATAACAATGTGAGGTCTATATTGACCACCAAGGTACTTTGGCTAAAGCCACCTGGACGTCATCAGTGGCAATGAAGGAGAAGACCTCTGATGTCATCGAGGTGCGTCTAGCAGAGGGCCACCTTCAGGTGTTAAGGAACCAAAGTGTACTTCCTTTCATCGAGCAAAGATGGATGGACCTCCACGGTGAGATGATTTAGACCCTCCTGATCAGCTGCACACATGGCATCATTAACTTTGGCCGCAAGAGTTCAATTTTAACAATTTAAAGAACTTCATACTGTTCTGTTTATAGTGGTTTGTTAAATATTTTGTTTTAATTCTCTATGATTCACCATCTTGTTACCTACTGTATATTGTATGGCCTTGCATTTTGGTAAAGGTTTGATTCACAGCTTCCTCTGATGAGGTTTTTCCACCAGTGAAACATACCAGCAATAAAATCTTATATTGAATCATGTTACTTAAAGAGCACTGGATGCTATCCGTGTATTTTGTTGCCTAGCTAATGTAGCCAACCTTGACATCCAGTGCAATGCACCATTTTTGACCTGCAACGTTGTGTATTGTAAAAGTTGTCAGTTTAATATAAGGTTTGTATATCACATGTACATTTTTAAATGTTTCTTTCATAAAATCTAAAGGGACGAGGTAATAATTACAAACTCATTCTGTCTTCTCCAGGAGTATTTGTGTTTTCCCCCAGTCCTCAGGATGCGACAGTAATCTTCCTCTCTGGTGCTGCTGTGGAAGCTCGTGTGCATGAAGGCACCATGGCAGTGACTGTCCTGCTTCCACCAGAGTTTACCAACCACACTCAGGGTCTCCTCGGCTTCATGAACTCTGACCCATGGGATGACCTGCAGACCCAACAAGGAGAGGTCATCTCCTCAGCTGACGCCACGCCAGAGGAAATCTTCGCCTTTGGAGCCGGCTGTGAGTGTGAAGAACTGTTGAACTTGTGTTTGTGAAACAAGCAAGCCTCGATCACACTAATCAACGGTGAAATGATCAGGTCTCACTCTAAAGCTGTATGCATAATGACGTTGTTGCAAGTTTAAAAGGCTAAGAGCTGATTAGGAATTCTGTGATTTGTTAATAATCACCCCATAATTATATCTTTATAAATCACTACCATTTTTGAGCCACGTTTCAAAGACGTTCACAGGAAGAAAACAAGGCCCATGTGTAGAGATGGTGCAGCTTTAACCAATTACAGACAGATACCAGAGGGAAACCGCAACTCTGGAATACATTTGGGGCCAGACCGCGTTCATTCATGATAATAATGTCACAGCTGTAATTACAGGACATACCGCTTATAACTGGTGAATAGATGAATTTCAGTGCGCTTCAAATTTTCACTTAACTAAGTCATTTTTGTGTGTGTGCAGCAAACACCTAGTTTGAGCTTGTGGGAGCTAATAGATTTATCGGTGCACATAATAAATAATCACATTGTTGTATGTGTCAAAGTCTGCACCACAAGAGGAGTTTGACAGCCTTGAACTGATCTTTAAGAGGTGGTCATATCTCCAAAATTCTACCAAGCCTCATACTGTTTTATAGACATGCTTCTCCGCTGGCGATAACCGTGGAGGGATTATGCATTCAAGATGCCCATCTGTCCGTCCCATTCTCGTGAATGCTGTATCTCAGGAATGCCTACGGAGAACTTCCTCGGATTTGGCACAAACATATACTTGAAGCCACCAATTAACTGGTGTGTGACTGTGACCTCGCAAAACCTAGTTTTTAGCCATACCTCTAGCATTCATGTGCTAATTAAGACACATTTCACACAAATGTCTCATAGATTGAAGTGATGACTATTGCATTCAAAAGTGAATCAGTGAATTTCACTGACATCATAATGTTCTACACAAAAACTATTTTCTAGCTGTTATTATTCAAAAATGTAACTCAGGAACATAAAGGGGGGGATTGTGAGCATTACTCACATTTGGTTGGATACTGAGCCGGTGACACTAATGTTGGCTACCCACCTTATAACTGCCTGATTGTTTAGATCTTCTGTGCTGCTAGGATGAAGTTGCGCACGAAGTATCCACATGTTAGAATGTGTAGCTTCAACATCAATTTTTGAGGCATTGTAGTTCACCACAAGCTCATTGGTTTTGCTGATATCGAACGTCAGGTGACTGTTGCACCATGTGATGAAGCTCACTACATTACATGAGGGTGAACAGAAACGGATATGAACTGCAACTTGACTCGTGTGTGAAGGCACGCAACCACAAGACGGTAATTCTAGTTAATTCCATGTTTCAGAAAAATACTGTATATAGTTTGAGCCAAACAGTCTGATTGCTCAAACATCTGCTGCTGTGGTGTCATTTCCATAAATCCGTCTGATTGTTTGCTATGACAACTTTATATTAGTCACTCTTTCTATTTGAGCATTATTAGAGTACATGTTTTAATGATTTCCTTTGTACTGAGCTTAAACTATATTTAGTAGAACTTTCCAGATGCTGCATGTGTGTTTGTTACATATAAAGCTGTAATGCAGTTGAGGATGTCCTCCACCAGTGCCACCACTGACATTCATTTATTTTGGTTTAGGATCAGTCTGAAACCTGTAATTTCTTACGATCCAGCATGGTTGCACATCTTAACTGGTGCCATGTTTTGTTTTTATCCACAGGGAACATTTCAAAGAAGTCTTCCCTTTTCACATATGACTCAAAATACCTCTTGGATAACTTCTACTTCCCACCAAGTCACCATTCTGATTTTGTTCCTGCCTTTTCACTACCTGAGAGGCCTGATGACCCTCTGGTGGCAGACATGTTGACAATGTGCTCTGGAGAAGGAGCAATGTTCTGTAAATATGATACCCTCACTACACGGAGCCTCACAATGGGAAACGCCACACTCAGGGCCTACCAAAATCATCAGGCCAGAATTGCAGCTCTGGAACCAGGTACGCAGTGAAAAAGATTAATCTACGTCTATTCATTCATTGTCTGTATGTGCAAAGACATACGAACATATTTGTGTGCATTCTGTTTGTGCCAATGTCAAAGGGCAAGTGTATCAAATATGTTTATTACTGCTTGCATTGTATGGTGAGGAATTAATGGATACTCCACATTACTATAATGCCATTAGAATAAAGTAATAGCATTAAGTCATTTATGTTCATACATCTGCATATCTTTCAAAAACGTTCAACTGGCTCTAGTTAAGGAAACGTGATGGTTTTCATATTGATTTTTGAATGTTTTTGATTCTCCAGTGGTGTCTTGTGGCTGGCGTCCCACACCCAGAAATGGGAAGAAGAATGGGACACATTACTTAGAGGGGAATACTCTGAGCTTCTCCTGCAATGAAGGCCACATACTGTACGGGTCAACAGAACGCACTTGTGTGGGTGATGGGACCTGGACAGGAGAGCAGCCATACTGCATAACAGGTTGGTTCTTATGTTGTGAACTCATAAGGTTTAGTTACCTTTTGTTGTAACTTTTCAGAAATCAAACCCAAGTTAACAAATGTCCAGATTTCCATACTACGTTCTCAAATACAAACAGGGAGAGATTTTGAAACAGCCCCCTCTGACAACAGCAGCACCACTCAACAATAATGTGAAAATAACAGACAATAATAATTATTAGTATTTATCTCCATTACGTTACACTGCATTAAAAAAAACTAATGGCTGTATAGACTGTGGAAGTCTAAAGAATATGCTTCCATACCAAAAATAATATTTATTTCATTTGATTTGTTTGACCTTTATTTAACCAGGAAGTCTCATTGAGATTAAAAGTCTATTTTACAAGAAAGACCTGGCCAAGGTAGCAGCCAATCAAACATGTTAAAATACAACAAATACAACATGTCATACAAAAATCCACAATAAAACAACAGAGACTATTCATACATAGTGGCCTCTCAAGAAAAACATGCACTTTTCTCTATCACCACATTCTTAACAATGCATTTAAACTTGTCAATTGATACAAGCGAATCTAATTTTAGATCCTTTTGCAAATGGTTCCATTCCCATGGTGCATTGCAGGAGACTGCAATTTTCCCCAGATTTGTCGAAACTGGGGGTAAATCGAAAAGCAGCCACTTCGAAGAGCATAGCTGGGAACTACCAGAGCTAACACAGAGAAGGGTACAGAGATCGACCGGAAGTTTACCCAGTATTGCTTTATAGATTTATCAATTATGCTGGGTTAAAATATGCAAAACGTTAAAAGTTAACATCGTTCTAATGAGTTTGTGAAGTAGATATTATTCTTTTTCTTTTATTCACTTGTGAAACAGTGTGAATGTATTACTCTAGAAAGGCCCTACATAAATGAAGCCACGGGCTTACTCACATGTTGCATGTATACAGTATTCAGAATGATTGGCAGCATCACTGGAAGTGACTTCGGGAATCCTCCTCGTCTCATCCAATTTCTTGGAAAGCAAAGATTTAATAGACTCTTATCTCCATTGTTCACGAAGACCATGAGCTACAAAGCTGTCAGCTCCTGATCCTGGACTGTCTTGCCTTTCTGAGAGTAAATTCGAAGCACCTGGGGTCCGCTAATGGTTTCATTCATCACCCCAGCTGCGGACTGTCATAAAGTGTTGTTGTAGTCATCAGATGTCGCCATCAGGTGGTAGTATTTCCCACTAAATTCCTTGTGTTGTGTTGTACGAGTATTGTGACAGAGCACGGTAATGCATGCGTGTAATAGTGTGAAGAGGGCAACAACACAGTCATTATTCATCCATAGAGCAGTGGCAGCAAGGTTGGATGAAATTTGATTGTCTGGAGAAAAATAATGGAGAGGGTTTGAAGAATTTCAGGGAGTTTGGCCTCATCAAACTGTTGGCTAAGTGAAATGAGAGGAAGCAGAGCTATGAAGCCGCTTGACTTGTGGTCCACCTCCACTTTCATTACTTCGTGGCTTCACCCCAGGCCTCCATCCTTTCCTTATTAAAGCTCCAAGCAGAGACTTCCTCCTGATAGTAATCGGGGATGAATAGATTTCAGATGTCAGATTTGGAGGCCCACGTAACAACCAGCTGGGTCACAGCTGGACACAATTGACACTGACTACTTCATTAGGCAGACATCATAGTTTCAGAATTTGGTTTTCCAGTGCAGAGCTGTTCAGAAAGGTTTCTTAGCTTCAGTTTCAGCTGTTATCCATACTACCATTCTCCATACCTGCTGTTCTTATATCTCTGGCATTACTGCACTGACTAGACAGATGGTTTAAAGAGTATTTAAACTAGTGAGTTACTTATATACTACATATTACATTAACCTACAGCCTCAATGCATTACATTAAATACATTACATGTATGCAAATAATTATTTTCTCTGCACGCTGCACATATTCTTTATACATACTTTACAAACTCTACAGCCCTTTCAACTTAAAATAGACACATATTTTTTGTTCTTTATAATGTATTTTTTCACATTTTTATTGTGGCTATTTTCTATTTTCTATTTGTGTTTCCTTTCCAACACTTCCTTTTTATATATTTTTTTCTCTTACTGTGATTATTGTTATGCACAAAAATACCAAGGCACAACCTTTGTGTCGATTAACCTGATTCTGACTCTGGGTCAGATTCTGGAGATAAACATAGTCTCACTGACACATGCACACATTCACATGCATGTGTGGATAAACACAACCATCCAGTGCGAGGCAGAGCTTCGCTTGCGCACATTTAGCTATGTGACTATAATCACATTTGCCGTCATTACACAAATCATCGCTAACAACTGTCAACATGACCTGGGGCGCTCAGTGGCAGGTGTTGCATGAGCTGTTACCTACGCCATTCAAATCTGACCTCTAGCCATGCTAACAACACTAAATACAGACTGAGGGGGAGACATCCTGATCTCTCCTCCTTCCCTTCTCTATGAGTCACTGCAGAATGATGTGTAGGCTGGACAAACAGAGAATTGTAATCATAGTTAATGTGACAAAAGTGTGACGATGAACCACCATCTGTGAGTCATTTTGCTGAGTCACTTTAATGACACCTATCAAAAGAGGTGAGACTAAGTCCATGCCATCAAAAGTGGACGCATGAATACCTGGATCATAACCTGCTGCTGTACTTGTTAATCAGTTTATGCTTTAGCCGTAGGTGTGGTGTATTATTAAGATCAATGTTAATATCTTCAGATGTTCGATCTGAGCACAAATCAGCCGGGACACTTCAGAATTATTCTTATATAGAGTTTAAAAGCTCGGATGTGTCACGGTCTGCTGAAAAACAATAGCCCTGGTTGAGTATCAGATGCATACCAATAACAGGATCACCCCAGCTTGATGCCATTCTAATAATAATAAGGTTCTTTGCACAAAGCAGAAGAAAGAGATTAAAGAAAAGTGACAAATGTGAGAGTAGTTGGTAGAGTAGAGTTGGGTGCTAGACAAAGCCTCATTCAATTTTCTTTCTGTGGTTCTCTTCTCACATTCCCCTGAGATAGAGCAATCGAACGCTATGAGAGAGACACAGAAGTGGTTGATAAATGCTGTTTGCATTGAAGGAGTTATTGAAATTCCATTCAAGAGCTGCTTGCGATTTTGAAATCAGTCGCGTTGCTCAGACATCACTGACCTCACTGTAACGTACAAAGGCCTCTGTCATGGAGCATTCACTAAACTGGTCCGTTCCCTCTCTCTGTTGTGCTTTAATTACCACTTCCTGTCACTTTCCTCATTTCCTGATCTTTCTTTCATTACAAGTTACCTCTGACACTGATAACATGGAACTGCTTGCTTTTTTCATTGCGATGTTTTCTTGAAAGCAGGTTTAAGGCTGAGAAATGTTTTAGTTGGCTACCATGGGTATCTGTGGTTTTGGTTGTGTTTATGCAACTGGGTGCTTGTTAAGTTTGTGCATGTAACATTTGATGTCTGACACATAATGTGACACATGGTTCAAATTCCAGGAATACTTCCACCTGCCATATCAGACAGGGTGAGATATCCTTATCAGATGACAACAGTGGCTTGGTACAGAGACACACACTGTTACCAAGGAGAGGGAAGGCAACAGAATTTTTTAAGATGATAACAGCTCTTTCAAAGAACTGATATCTACCTTTAGAAATGCTATAGGGTTATGAAAACAGTCTTGGATTTCTGATTGCATTGTATGTTTGCAATTTCTTTGATAATAGATGGTGACTGCAGGAATTACATATAAAATGTAATAATTTATTTATTGGCATCTAAGTATAACTTATTTAAACTGGTGATATACCCTTTTATAAATACATAGAAAACACTCTTTTCTTTCTTTCACCTTCTTGGTCAGTTCAATCCCTGTCTGTCAAATGTTAATCCCCTCTCAGTGGAAATGTAATGGTCCAAACTGAACGCTATTGAGCTTTACTATTTGACAAATGCATGGGGTGTTCAGAGGAGTAATGAGATAGCTTTGGGGTTTTGCCTGCAGAAAAAGGAGTTATAGTACAGTTTCTCGTGGGCAGCTTGTCGAACTGATGCAGTTTGATGCCAGTGCTGCTCCAACCAAGGCCGGACAATGTGTGGCAAAACTGATCGGTTTAGAAACTTCAGGGAATATTTGTACATGTTTAACTTTGCTTCACCTGCATGCGTGTTTGTGTTTTATGCTCCAAGGTTTTGACATTTAAAGGACCGGCACCTGATGTACGTTAGTCACTAGTGCATTCATGCATTAGAGGATGACAATACTTTGATCATTATCTTCCTCATATTTCTGTATACTCGCCAGCCTTCTGGCTCAGTATTATGTGGGAATAATGAAATAGAAAACCAAGGAAAGGTTCAGGTTTTCTAATTTGATCACAATATTACCTAAGCAAGTACAAGTGTGTACAAAATACAATGTGAATGCAGCTACTGAGAAAATCCAGCCAATGTGGGACGTATCAGCTCATCCAAGATTGTACCTACAGTATTATGTGTGTTTTAAGCCAATTTATCAACTTTGTTCTGTTTCATCCCTTTAGTAATTACAAAAACCGATTCATGTACAAATAAACTGGCAGAGCACAACAGGCTTTTTACTGGATTATTGGGCTTAACCTCAACGTAAAATATAAATATGAGCTAAGAATAGAACTGCTCTTATAGTAGTTTTTGATTCTTACTCATTGGCCACTTACAGATGCACTGATGAATTTAATGATTATTGAATGTAGAACTGGGTGATGTGAATTACAGTCACAAAAGGGATATGTATATACATCATTATAGAAAAAGTAAATGCCTAGGAATGTATGTTTACGGCCAACTCAGCAAAATAGATATCGGAGTAGTCAGGGTACTCAGCACATCGATGGAAAAATCATATTTACTTTAGTCATAATGCGGTCCTGCTCAGTCATTGGTAGCACTAGCCAAAATGGCCTTACTGTATACAGACAGATATTAGCTACCTTGGCACTGGACTGCTGGATCGCCTCCTACATCTCAGATTTGGTCAGTGATTCAAATGGGTCTGGTGCTGAGCTCATTGACAACTGTTTCCACCAATTAGTTTGGTCGATGGGATTAAAGGTTGGAACATTACAGTATGTTCTTATATACTGTAGGTAGCAGCCATAACCATATTCATGAACAAAAAGCAACAGGAACATGTTTGCAGATGTGGACGATACTGACGCAGCTGTTCAAGTAGTTCTCAGTTGACTTTCAGAAATAAGTTTCAGTTAACTTTGATGTATTTTTTGATCAATGTGAAACACATTTTGTCACTTAAGTTAACTGTTTCAAGTAATCGCTGCCAAAAAAAAAAAGGAGAATACCGCAGTTGTTGTTTGCAGGACAAATGCATACTCACCAGTGACTGCTTAGAGCAAAGGAAACAAAATGAATCCCTCCCTCCAAAAACCGGTGTGAAATTGAACAGCTTTGCATTCTCATTATCAGGCTAATTAGGCTCAGACCATATGGAAAAATCTATGGCAGCAATATATAACACATATATCACATAACCATACTTAAATGGTGGAATTCATTGGTAAGACTAATATTTTTTATCATTCTATTTATATCATCAGACTTTTATCCATTTACTGGATTTGTTCATCCAATATTCTGAAGATACAGCCATGTTGGATGTCCATTGGCTAAATAGGTATCAAATGGCCAAGAAAAGAGGAAATGCTATAACAAATTGTGTTTGGTTATTGATCTCTTCAGTAGTGATGTTTAGAGTCTGGTTGTACTGTAACTTCAGATCAATTCTGCTCAATTAGTATTA
This sequence comes from Chaunax sp. Z400, assembly GCA_037577475.1. Lineage (NCBI taxonomy): Eukaryota > Metazoa > Chordata > Actinopteri > Lophiiformes > Chaunacidae > Chaunax > Chaunax sp. Z400. The sequence continues at coordinate 19,556,933 of CM075187.1, read as the reverse complement.
AAAACATCAGTACTTTTAGTCAGCTAACCAGCCCACAGGCTAAATGCAGACTCTTGAACTCACATGTTCACAGAACAGATTTTTTTCTTTCTTGAATCGTTTATTTGCACACATAGAACATTCACGATTCATTTCAGCCACACTTAGCTACATGCTCAAACTGACAGACTCAACAGCCCCGTCCTGGTGGCTACTGAGCAGCTCCACTGAATGCCTTACTCAAAGGAACTGTGACTGTGACTGTCTTCCCTGGTTGCCTTCTCGCCTTGTATTCATCCAGCCGTTAAGAGATACAGAGGATGGATGGATTGGTTTTTCTAGGATCAAATGACTGATCGCAGTGATTGATTCTGTGTTGGTATGATTTTCACAGATGATAACACCGGGTTTATCCTTGGCGCTGTTGGCTCCCTCTCTGCACTGCTCACAATGGGACTAATGATCAGACTACACAACAGGAAACAAGAGAGGTGGGTTTACACATGGTTCACTTCACAGAAAAAAACAATTCCATCTGCTCTACAGTATGCCACGTAGAAAAGAAGAAGTCGAAAAGTGTTAAGTCAGCGTTGGGACTTAGAAATCCCTGTTCAGCAGTTTAATTAGTCTTTTAGATTTGATTGTGGCTTAATTGTTTTTTTTAAATGCATTCATTGATGAGTTATTATCACCCAGCTGAGATATAACTTCACTACCTACGCTCTAAATATTGTTTTACTTCCTTAATTGGCCAAACCCAACAGTTTGTTGGTATAATTATTGTGATACAGTTTCAGGTGGTATTTTAATACCACATATAATCTCAGAAAACTTTTTTTATTACACTATATCTACTGTGTTGGATAGTAGATATAGTGTAATTGATTCAATTTGTCATCCTTAACGTTTCAGTCCACATTGATTTGGTGACCCCTGTTTTTTTACCATAGTAACATCAAATGTGGTTAACACTACAGCTCCCAAGAATCCTTGGGGCGCTACTGTAACACTCCTCGAACAGGTACTTTGTTGGAAATACAACGGAGGAACAACTGATGTATCTGTTGACAGTGCAGCCAAACAAACTCAAATTGTTTGCACAGAGAAAAAGGTCATTCATAGCTCTGTTGCCATCATGCCATGTGCCACTGTAATCTGATTTCATGCTGCACGTACCCCAGGTAGTTTTCCACACAACAGCAGGGCACAATAGAAGGAGGTGGCTATCTTTTGCCCTGTAGCTTTTCATCCAACAACTCATTGTGGCAGGTCCGCCTTGCCAAAATTGACAGCTGTCTTGTTTTGTTAATGCATTTTTGATGAACGAAAGCACTTAGTGCTTGAATTGCATCTCCTGTGTCTGCTTCATAATAAAACCCACCTTGTGTTTTCCCAGTTGTAGGTAAAGCTGCAGCAGCAGAGGATGTTGGATTGATTTTATGAATATCTGAAGAAGGAATACGACCAGTGTTCACAACATTTATTTAATAACTTTAGCTACCGATTCTGATTATTCAGTGTTGACCGTAGAGTGGTGACTACAGATGGAGAGAAGCAACTGCATTAGATCTGAAGTAGAAGACAAGCACTGACTTATTTTGATCAATAGTCTTCCAACTATAGCCAACCATATATTTTTAAATTATTCCTTTGAATAGATTAGATGTTTGGAAAAGGAGGCACACACATGTAAAAACTAGTATAGCTAGGGGTCTTCTTCTTCTCCCATCTCCTTCCAATAGTCAAAACCTTTTCGTTGAGCCAGCAAATACACAAAAATACAAACGCAATGAATCCCACCTGCCTGTTTGATATCCAACACGTTTCATCCTCATAACCATTACTCATAAATTTTCTTTCTGATGTGATTAAACTGAATAATATGCCCTGTGGGATCGTGCAGTCCAGATAAACGAGAGGCTGACAGCAGCACTAGCTCCTGGGCATATACAAGCAAATTAAAGGCTTGTTTTATGGGCTCATAGACTGCATTTGGGCTTTCCCCCACCATAACTCTGGCAGGGGAAGAATAAGATGAATGTCAGAGCCAACCCTCTCCCAGCAGCACTCGGGACAGGCGGTTGATGAAGCTGCTGTGGTTTCGAGTCAGGGCAAGGAGGGATCACACCTGCCCGCTCTTGAAGCCTTGATCTTGGGAGGCCAGGTGTAAAAAAGAAACTAAGTGCGTCAAAAGGTCTGCAGATGTGAGAGAGGCGCTGCTGCTTATGTGGGAGAACCAGCACACAAAAATACTGTTCATGCAGCAGTCTAAACGTATAAAGAGACATCTTACAGCGCCTGAGTGTGAGAGGTCACTGACATCCATGAGGAGACACACACACACACACACACACACACACACACACACACACGATTATGCACTCCCTACCAACAAGTGAAGACATTGATTCTTTCCAGCATCAGAAACATAACAGGATGGAAGTAGCATGTGTGTGTGTGTGTGTGTGTGTGTGTGTGTGTGTGTGTGTGTGTGTGTGTGTGTGTGTGTGTGTGTGTGTGTGTGTGTGTGTGTGTGTGTGATAGTGAAGGCCTCCTGCGCCTCATATCCCTCAGTGTCAGACTCAGACTTGTAAGGGTACTTTCCACTCTGGGGTTACTCAGCAGGTTTCAACAGGTCTAGTGGCAGCTCCAACAGGAGCAAGAAAGTCATTACACCATAAGGTGTGAGTCTGTGTGTGTGTGTGTGTGTGTGTGTGTGTGTGTGTGTGTGTGTGTGTGTGTGTGTGCGTGTGTGTGTGTGTGTGTGTGTGTGTGTGTGTGTGTGTGTGTGTGTGCGTGTGTGTGTGTGCTATCATGTCTACTCCACTTCTCCCCTTGTGACACATCAAAAAGGTAGAGGGGGCTTTGTCTGAACCTGGGAAGGGGTTCAAAGTGGATTGAAGGAGTGAAAGGAGTAAATTGTGAAGTAAATTGTTTCACGTCAGAAAATTCTAGAAATGCATCTCACTTGTTTGTCTGACAATAAATATGATGGGACTTCTCAGAAACCTTCATCACTGCCATGCGTGTTACTATTTTCAATATTAGTACTCTTTTATTGATTTCTTTGTTGTTGTGCTGTATGTTGTTTTATTTTACTGAATATTTTGTAAGGCATCCTTGAGTACCTTGAAAGATGTCCATAGATAAAATTTATACTACTACTGCTACTACTACTACTACTACTACTAATAATAATAATTTGCTATTAATTATTTAGCTATAATTTAATTACACAGATAGCAGTAAGCGACTCAGATGTTTCTTTTGGATGTTGGTGAGGCTGCTTGGACAGTGAAATAAAAGGACATTTCAGTGTTTTATGAAATATTTTTCCTGTTTCCTTCTTCCTTCTGTCTCTAAAGTTCAGCTGGGCCTGTATGAAAAATCACTCTGTCTTTGTGTTTCCCGGGACAGTAACACCGACAGGAAATTTAACACTATAAAAGCTGCAGCTTGGGAAGAAAATCATTTGATCTGAAGCCTCGTATTCGATTCAGTTGAACTTCAGTGCACATGTTTAATGAGAGAGTAGATTATTGATTTTTTTCCCTATATCTTAGGAAATGACTAGAACACCATCAGTGCAGAGAACAGTTACAACATTAACTCTTTCAATGTTCAATGTAAAAATGACTTCAGTTTTATCCTTAGGGAAATTTAAGTTTCACTTTCAGCTGTTCTTATTTTAGCTGATTAAATGCACAATATCAAAAAATATATTAGAATAGGAAATTCAGATTGAGAAAAGTGCAACACGGTGGATGTTTTATGCTCAGTACATTTACCCTTTTAACATTTTTGATTTTTAAGTGTCCCTTCCGAGCAACTATGATTTATATGCACCATTAATAAAACACTATTAATAAGAGCAGGAAAGTGCTGATATTGAGAAATGAGTTTAATAAATGATGCAAGGTCACAAGACAATTTTCATGTGATCAGTTTAAATTAATCAAGTGTTCCAATTACTTCACTTATCCAACTCCCATTAAGCAGCAAGTCATGCAGTCTGGATGGCTTTTCCTTGGGGAAAAAAAAAAGGTGGAAAGGTGAGGAGAGAATTCTGTGAAACAAGGGTACAGTATAACCTAAACAGAATTGGCGGTGTAAAAAAACTGTGTGGTGATTGTATCAGTCGGTTGCTTTTTCATGTTGACTCTTAAATTCTAAAGTTCTTCAGTGACGTCTTTCATTTGTATTTACAGACAGAGAAAAGAGAGACCAGACCAGATGGTGATCCAAGAACAAAGTTGCTAAACCAGCAAACATTCGGATTATGGATCGCAGCACTCCATTCTGAAACCTGCAATTATGCAAACTTAATCAACAAAGATGTTTAGAGCTGAGAATTTGGAAATCACATCTGGTCGTGTTGTTCATTGGGACGACGGTCTTACCTTGGCCTGTTGACTGCATCAGGAAAATCTCAGGCACTGGTTAGGCTTTCAGCTTGTTGTTTGACCTCACGTTTTTCCTCTTGTTTGGTTTGGAAAACCTCCAGGTTGTGGTAAATGGTGCATGGGGTGAGGATTGAGGGCACTGAAGTAAAGGAAAAATGCAATGATTGTTTTTATATTTCAGTTGTGCATGACTGGATAGCCGATCCTCACTAGAGAGACAATTGTATAAATACTACACAGAGATATCATCATTACAGTCAACACTCCCTTCTCCTGTTCAGTTTAAAATAGGACCAGATGTGTTCATGCTCATGGCAAATGTGAAGCCAACCTGATCATTTTTTGCTTGAAAGATGTCAAGCTCAGATGCAGCCTTTGTGTGGGCTCACAGGTTTTGCTCAGTGACTGAGCCATAAAAACCTGCAAGTGTTACATAAAGGTCACCTTTTTGCACTGTATCAACACACTTTTCTTTGCTTTCTTACAAATCTGTATTTAAAGACATCAATTGTTCAAATGTTCCAATAAAAATCAATGAATGAGTTTAGATCCTCGGCGTTTTTATTTTTTTCAACTACTGTTCATCTAGTGGTGTCATGTGTGTGTGTGCGTGTGTGTGTGTGTGTGTGTGTGCGTGTGTGTGTGTGCGTGTGGGTGCAGCACTACTATTCGGAGTGCAAAACTAAGGAATAATCCCCCTTAAAGCCAGCAGGCATGCATCGTCTGGTGCAGCCACATGCTGGACAGACCGTCATCTCATGTTACCCCGCGGTCTCCTCCTCTACTTTGAACCTGACTCACTTCTCCTTTTCCCAAAACAAAGCCCTTGGGGGGTAAAAGGAAACAGAGTGACAAGGTCCCATGTAGCTGATCCCTGGGAGTGATAGGTGGGGGTCCAGCTGTGGAAGAGGACGGGTTCTTGTTGAGGACTAATTGAAATAACCTGGTCTCTGGATATGGAGGGCTTTGAAGTGTTTTTTGCTGCATGTGTACACTGTTTCCTAACAAGCAGTTGTGCAATACTTTATCCATTACTACCTCCTGCAGACACTGGCTGCTGTGCTTCATCATGCCTGAGGGACTCTCAGGACCCCATTGTTGTGCACATAAAAACAGATTCATGTTCTTTATGAGCATAAACCAATGCACATGCGCTCACTTCACATGTGGCATTGAAACATGTTCTGATACCCTCACACAGGAGGAGCAGGCCTTCTTGTGTGATGCTGTCTGAGGTCTGTCTACACTATCAGCTCATATTTGCCTCACTCACTGTATAATCTCCTACGTGGTTGTAAATTTCCCTGCTTTCATGTGTCAATCAGTGCTTAGAGGAGCAGCAATGGAGCAAGATGCTGGGTCTGTTTGCAGAGTCAGAGGCTGATTAATTGCGTCTGGATGAAAGTAGAGGGTTTTCATCTCTGTGGGGACCTGCTCTAACTCTAACTGTTTAGACTTGCTTATCATCCCAACAACCCAGTGCAATTAGATCAATCAAATTCAAACACACGTAAATGCTAATGTGCTCTGTGGAAGCATGTTGCTTTCACGTGGGACTTTTTCCATTTCTCAGATCTGCTCAACATCCCTGGATTATGAAGAAAGGCTTCTCAAGTGGCTTTTGGATGAGGCTTTTGTTTTGGGAGTGTTTTTTTTTTTTTTGTTTCATGTCAAATCCAGCTTTGCAGGTGTGCTTTGTCCTTTACCTTGTAATACCTCATGGTTGAGCAGCACCTTCAGATGTTAAGTCCTTATATTAAATCAGAGATTGAAATAAAGAGGGATTTCAGGATCAAGGTGTTTGCCCAAACAGAGTCATGTGTTTGGTTTGTTGCTGGAATTGTGAACACTTAATATTAGGGAGAAGGTTTTAGCAGGTAAAATCTTTGGGATTAGCTGATTTAGCTAATCCCAAAGTTGTTTTTTGGGCTCAAGTTTTCTTATATTTTATTTCTAAACTCTCATATTCCAAACATTGGAAAATCTTTCCTATGTTTGTCATTCACTTGCGACATGAAGTCATAATCCAACCAAAGACAGATAACTAAAAAATCTCTTGCACATATCAAATGCATTCATATATAAATGTTGTGCAAATAGTATAATGTAAAACAAAAAATATATTTTGGTGTAGGGTATTTATCTTTTCCTTTATTCTACTTTACCATCAGTGTCACTATTGAACTCTCTGACTTGTACACTGTAAACATTGCTGTAAACATACAGTACAATCTGAACAGTATTTTGCTATGTCAATGTCAAACAGTGACATGCTGTTAACTGCAGTGCAGTCCTGGAGAAATAAAACGTGATTACAGGATGCCATCATACAGGATGCCATTATTTGCAAGAATGTACTGTAGACTTAACTGTAACAGCAGAGCATCATGGGAAGGCCAAAGAAAAATGTGGCAACTAAAATGTGAAAGTGAAACAAACTACGACTGCTCGGCCTTTTGACACAGATATCCAGAGCTGCCTTGATAAGAAAACCTCCACTGGGTAACATAAGGTGCCCTTTTTCAAGGTTGGTGGTTGGATGCCTGGGCCCAGCAGTCTACATGTTCAGTCCTTCAGGTAGCCTCTGTGCATGAATGGGTGAATGCTGGCTTGTGTTGTAAAGCCTTTGACTGGTCAGTCATACTAGAAAGGTCCTATAGTGTATAAGTACAGTCCATTTTAATAGAAGTATTACAGTAACAATCTTTAATTATCAGTAAATGCACGATGGTTCAAATACAGTTAACATACTGTAAATATACAGTCATTTACTGACAGAACTGACCAGTAGTGTGTTGTAGATTTACAAGAATACAGTAATGAACTGTATATTTACATGTAGTTATATGCTGTAATTCTAAAATGCAGTAAGGAACTGTAAAAAAACAACAAAAAAACAGCAAATACAGCATTTAGCAGGTGAATCTGCTGCCAATTAATATATCTGTAAAGTATTACAGTGTATTCTTCAATTGATTTGGTTTTTACAGGTTGTTCTTTTCATATTTCCTGTGATTTACATCAGTGCTGTGATTTTAAGACTCTGAATACATTATCAGAAACTTAATTTAAGCCGTGTTGCGTTTTCAGAGCTGTGACTATTGGCACGCCGAGCTTGCAGTTCTCATACTCACACGTCTACTGTGCGACCCAAAGCTGAACCTCGGGACTCTTACAAGTGGCCCTTCAAACACAAACTGCTCTTGACGTTAACGTTCAGTCTAAGTTTATCACTCACAGGCCAGCTACTAGTGTTCCACCTTCTCAGTCATCAACATCAGAGGCTGAACTTCATCCCCCTGAGGCAATGTAATCCACCAAAAGACCAGCGGCCATTAAGACTCAAGGCTCATTTTTCATTGGAGTCAGTTCTTTTTATAATGAAGCACGTCATTCTCTCAGGCCACAGAAAAGGCTGATACCTCACTTTACAACACCACAGATGAGCGAATCAGAGAAAAACAGACCCAGCATGACCAATCCACCCTCACAGATGTTCATCCTAGACCATGCCCAACACAGGAAGCCATTAAAGAGCAAATCAATCAGTCGCCACTGTGGAAACTGGGGGGAACAAACCTCCATGGAAAGCTTGTGGAGGGGCACACTGCCAGGAGGGTGAGATACACTAAGCAGCCTGTACCAAATATAAATTCACTGCAGGCTCTTGGAAACTTGTGTTTTCATAAACACTAAGACTGGGTGGAAGCGATTTACCGATTTGGAGTGATTCAAATGCAAAGCAGTGGAGGGCCCCATCAAAAGAGATGTGAGAGGAGAAAATAAATAAAGAATTGTCGGCATTCGCCTTTTATTTGTCTGCAGGGGAAATATTTTCAAAGCGCCTTCTCATCCTGAGAAATCATTTTAGTGGTGATAATCCTCAAACAACATTTCCCTCTGATTTCTCAGCTGAAAGGAATACAACCCATTTTCATAATCTCTTATACACGGATCAGCTGTTTTCATGAATAATGATATGCATCATGGAACTTCTTCACAGCAAGCAAAGATGAAGTTGTGCTCTGCCTTGGTTGTTTGTTTACCTTTGAAGAATTTCATCTCTCTTATCAAAGTTGGCCTCAACCTGCAACCCTTATGATTTGGTTTCATCAGATCCCATTTACAGCCATGTTTTACTGTTATGGGCTCTTTTATTGACTCCAGTAGCTGGCAAAGGCAGTATATTTTTTGGGGTATATCTTCTGCATTTTCAGCAGCATGTTTTGCAAAAATATATTTTTGTTTCCCATCATTTCAGATGTATTTCTTCAAGTCGGATCATTAATAATCACATGTTCCAGCCAGGCATTTACAATCAGGGCGTCTATCCAAGAGAGAATCTTCAATCGTCAGATGTTATCCGTGAAAGGAGAAACATTTATACTTTAAGTCTCAGTATATAAAGCTGAGTAAGTAATTCTTTCACTCTAGATTTATGATAGCACCTGTCTGTTAGCACAAGTAAACTGTTCCAGCAGGCATGGGAATTCCCATCAGATCCAGCTCCAGAATCCCCCAGATCATCAGAAACTTTGTTCTTGCCATCAGAGATAAACTTTGGCAGCCTCCCCAACCATTACACTTAATGATCTGATTAAGTGGCCACGTTAAGCCAAAGCTAGTTCTAAGAAGAAAAACAACTTCAAAAGGCACATATTGCTTGACGCTTGGCTTGAATTTTCCCCCTTTTTTTCCCCTTATCATGCACAGCGGTACTTGTCCGATGCTCAGAAATGATAAGGCAGGAATTAAATCCCCGCTCTGTGCTTTTAGAGTTTCATCTAAGGATTTGTTTTTGTGTGTCTGTGTGTGGATACAGTTTAAAGTCAGTGGTAGTGCACAGACATCACACGCATACAGTGTACATTTCTTTCAAACTAAGCCATATCAGTCAGGACTAGCCTAGACTTGCCTCTTTCCCATCTTTTCCATTTGCTGACATTAGCGCCGTAATTAAGACACTTCTTGATGTTCAGTGATTGCAACATTTGGTGCTTATTCACTCTCATTTATTCTGGTTCAAGCAGAATGTTAGTCTGTTCAGTTTATATCATAGATTTCCATATGATCATTTATTTAGACATTTGCTCACTATTGAGAATTCTGCACAGTTTTTATCTCAAATCTATCCCACATTCTGAGGCCTTAGAGACAGTTACTGTTTACTGTCTAAACACACTTGCTTTCAGTTCTATAGACTTTTCCTTTCTCTAGACATATCTGTTTGAGAATGTGTGATTTGGGGGCATCAAAAGTCCTTGATTTTTCACTGTCTTATTCATTTTTGAATTTTCAATGCCGTGTTTTGTTATGGCCTGGCTCAGATGGCCACAACAACAAAAGGGAGACACATCATGAGGAGCAGTTAACAAAGTATTTTATTAAACCAAATTAAACTGGGGTAGCATGGTGGCATAGCGGTTAGGACTGATGCCTCACAGCAAGAAGGTCCTGCGTTCGAATCCACCTGAGGACCTGGGACTTTTCTGTGTGGAGTTTTGCATGTTCTCCCTGTGTCAGTGTGGGTTCCCTCCGGGTTCTCCGGCTTCCTCCCACCACCAAAAACATGTAATATAGATGAACTGGTGACTCTAAATTGACCGTAAGCATGAATGTGAGTGTGAATGGTTGTTTGTCTTTCTATGTGCAATCAATAAAAACAAGGCTGTCAGAAAAAGACTATTACTACACCCAAAGACCTGCTGGACCGCTGCGCTCTTCACTCAGAGAACAGCGGTTATAACGTAACCCACAGTCCTGTGGCCCATAACGTGTTTCATGGTTTGTGTCACCCTATTTGACATTATAGAACTATGTCTGTTCACTTGGCAGATAAAGTGTTGAAACATGAAGTCAAAGCGCTTTTCATCTTCTTTGTGTTGAGCCATAGAAAAGTTTACATTTGCATTGCATATGGCGGATTGATGTTCTCACATTGAATTGAACAGATGAATGGAAAAACAAACAAAAAAGTCTGGCCTCAATATAACCCACAGATCCAAACTCCACTGGAGTTATTTGTGCTCAGAAGGAGAATCATGATTGAAGCTGATTTAATGTGGTGACCACTGTCTAAAGACTTCTGAAAAACCAGGCCCAGACAACTCTCAAAAGAAAACACATCACTTCTAAATAAAGGAAAACAATCAGACACATTTATTTTGTTCTGTTGCATTTTCATTTCCCATGGCAAACAATTCCCGAACACATTAAGATCCGCATCAAGAGTCGTTCCAGCCCAATGCAGAATACTTGTTGTTTGGAGGCTTCATTTGAGCTCTGGTGCCATGTTTTTGGTCCTCTGTGCTCCACATTGTTCTCCAAACAGATATGAAATAGGGCTGATGCTCCTTTACTGTTAACAGCTCTTGCTGAGCGTGAGCGCGATGAGTTGTCATTGACGGCTCACAACAGAGATCATCTCAGGATGATTCCCATAAACTGCCACATTGCTGTTTTCCTGGTCTGTGATGACTTAATTCAAAGATATTTCTGATTTGGAAGAATGATTATTGTGATGTTGTTAGCCATGACGTCCTTATCTTTGTTGACAGGAGAGGTTAAATCTGACTACTTACTACTTCTTTCACTACTTTCCTCCTGCAGCAGACAGCTGTTTTAATATTAAAGCTAAGAAAAACATGCTTTACACTGCAGCTAGATGGTGATTGAAAGTATTCTTTGTAGCTAAAAGCCACAAACTGGACTCACATGCATCAGATGGCCAGAGACATGATCCCAAATAAATGCAAATGTCTCCATTTTCTGTTAGTAAACTGTTTTTCAAGCATATTTGCATACTGACTGTTTATTGCTTGTTCCACTGTCCCCGAATGACTATTACAATCAATTATTACTTCTTTAAAGCTATATCACAGAAAACATATCTTATTATTATCAACAGCTGATGATGACAGCTAACATGATGTCTATGCAGTAATGTTTTTTGCATCAGCTAATATTATTGTGTTTATATGTTTAATTATAGCTGAATTTGTATCCATTGTATTTCTTTTTTGTATGTAACAAAGACTTATAGCTTCTTAAAGGAATATCCTTTAATAGCCAATACATCATCCTTATAATTTCTCCACTTTTTCAAATAAATTTTACGTCTAATAAATCAGTCACTTACAGGATTTTCCTACATTGGAATGAACCACCTTCTTTTTCTTTTTCACATGTTTACAGACAGACTCTCTGGGTTCATGTTTGATGTGTGAATGTAGGTGCGTGCACCAGGCATTGATAGATTATCATAGACAGATGTGCTCACTTCGAATTTCACCAACAAATAAAGTGATGTTTCTTTCCCACTGGATTTATTTGTTATTGTCCAGCTTTGGAACCGTATTCTCAGATCTCTGCAATCACTTAGTGAGTTCAATCTAATCCTAACTGATAGAAAAGATGGGTGAAATAGAACAAGTTCTTATAATCTGTAATGGACTGCTCAACTGGAATTTAGTCCTAATAAATATTTTAGTACGTACAAAAACACATTCTATCCAAATCTCATCCTTTCTCTTCTCCTCTGTCTGTTTCCTCCTCCTTTTCTTTTGGTCTTTCTTTTAAGGGAGATAAAGCTAAGAGATGTTACAATAAACATTCCAGAGGGCGTCACCCACCCGGAGCTTAATTAGAGACCTGGGAGGCCTAGCAAGATGGATGATGCCTGTGTGTGTCAGCGGAGAGAGGTGGAGGAGGAGGGATAGTGGTGCTACAATGGCTGCTGGTTACGTGCAGGTGGTTGGATATAAATGCTAGCTTTTATGTTGGCTTTGAACACAGGTAAGCTCAGGGGCTTGTACAGGTGTGTGTATATGTGTGTGTGTGTAGGGGATCAGAGCTGAGAGAAGATGATGGTTGGGGGGTTGTTGCTGGGACAGATGGGGCCAGAGGCAGTCATTTGTCATGGGGAACCCACTTCATCAGAGCTTTGCCGGGGTCAGAGAGTGACACTGTAATGTGTTTCGTGTTGTGTGTGCAACCACTAATGATGGGGATGATACAGACACTGATGTGGCCGTGTCAGGGGTGGTTGGCTGCGTCCAACCAACTTCAGACAACAACCAGATGCTTTGGTTGAGTAATCGCATTGACTTACTGTGTCTCCTATGGGAATAGACGCAGGAAGCAGTGCGTCAAGCATGTTTTGTTTTTAATTAATATAATGAGACAAGCGATGGCAGAGTTTATTTTGTCACCGGGGGGAATGATCCCGTTAGCAAACAGTGAATCAGCCGTAATGTCAAAGAGAGAGAGACAATATCGTCATCCTTCTTCTTGTCATGTTGATGCCAACAGTCCATTCCTCAGGGTGCCAGATACACTTCCCAAAATCCCCCTAAATTTAGCCTTAGAGAAAAGCAAGATGCACACACACTGGAACGAACCAGTTTTAAAGGATCAGTTCACCAAAAAAATATTTCATCAATTTTGGTTTCATGTTCTGAGGTTTTAAGATATCTTAAAAATCTTCCAGTCTTCCTGGTTTCTCTGGATAACCCACAGAAAAATGGGCAGTGATCCATTTTCATTGGAGCAACATCCTATTAAGGTTACAAGTAATTTATACAATCATTTCCATGACTCACCCTTTATACAAAGAGATTGTGCAATGATGCCACAATGTGACATATAACACATAAGTGTTGGCATCTAGTGTGACATTTTACATATGTGTGGAGCAGTGCTTTGTAAACAAAGACATATAATGACAAAAACCATATTTTACCTTCCCTGTTAAATGGCTGTTGATCTTGTCTTCTGTTCGAAGGGCAAGGAGATCCCGGACCTCGTGCACTCTGCCTAATTTGAAAAAACTTTCAATTGATTTTCTTTGTGTTAGTGTTAGATGCTAACTGCTGCTTTTTAAATGTCCCGGTTGTTGGTCGCACACATAATACCTCATCAAAACGTCACAGGCTCCTCTGCAGAAATAATGACCACTTACCACACCTTTATCACGTTTATACAGAACGCTGAGACGCAATAAAGGAACAGGCTGGGTAGATTTATTATTGGTAATTATGCCAATTATTTCCTTGATTAGTTATGTAATTATTTTGTCTACAAGATGTCATGAAGCAGTGAAAAATGCCAGTCACAATCTCCTAGAGTTGTTTTGTCCAACCGACAGTCATCAAACTGAAAAGATACCCAGTTGCCTATCATATCATCTAAAAAAAGAAAATGGGCAAATCATCAGAATTTGGTTCTCTAGTATGTAACTCAAACAATTAACTGACATCATATAAGTCAATCAATGATCCTGAGTGACCCTTACATTTTTGGTCTCTCTCTGTCTCTCACAGAGATTGTTATTATGCCAAACTAAAAATACTTGAGAGCCTCGGGTACAACGACAAATATTATCCCCAAGAACATAAAACCTAGAAAGAGAAGAAATAGTTATGACCACAAAGAAGAAAAATGTGGCATCGAGACCCAGAGCCAGGCACTCGTGTTTAACCAAGAGGAAACAAGGACGTGACATATTCTTGGCTTCTGAATTTGTGAATTCAAAGCATCTGTGCCAACTTCTAATTCAGCAATGCAAAACTTCCCATTGGCAGGCAGGTCAGGGATGCGAGAGTTCTTACTTATACATCTAGGTGGATTATTCTTTCTATGACCGCCAGACCCCTTTTTGCATAACTCAGCGGACAGGACGCACTGGTGAAGGGCTCAGCTCTCACAGCGACCCCCCCATGCTAAAGATGGACACCTTTGGTTCTCTAAACTCTGACTGATTGCTTCTCAGTCTAAAGAAAAACAGCGGCGCTGTCTAAAAAGTCTAAAACATTAAGGTGTGAATGTCTTGGAGAGGCTTTGTTTCACCTGAGGAGAGAGAACAAAACAGCAGAGAATTACAGTAACTCCAGCAGACCACAAGGAATGTGGCCAGGCAGCATGTACAGACAAGCCCAACATGTGATCAGGTATACACACAGATGAAGAAGACAAAGGAAGTCTTGCACCACAGGGAAGATTGGAGGTAATGACAGGACACCAATTCCAGTTAATTTTCATATGGAGACAGTGGTTTTCATTCAATCCGAGGGCAATGAGGCTGCTTTGTATGAGCACATACTCATGACATATCTAAATCATATTACTAGTATACATATAGGACACTGCTGTGGAAGAAGAATTCATCTCTCATCTCATCCATGTAAAAATACTCAATTATAAGTAGTTCCAAATCTTACTTTCTATTGGTCAATCAACAGAAAACGTATTATGAATATTTAGATTTTAGATGTTTTAGCTCTTTTGGCGTCTCAGTTGTGACTGTTTTCTACTTTTCTTAGTCTTTTATGACAGTAAATCTGTCAGGATTCTGGGGCCTCATTTATAAAAACATATATAATTGAACTCAGCTTTAAGATCATTTCCATGTCATAGTACAATTTTATTTTAAAAAAAATCTTCTGCGTAAGTCTCACTTGAGACCAAAATTGATTCCTTTATAATGATTCCTTTATAGGGGCTGTGGCTCAGGAGGTAGAGCGGTAGTTCACGGAACTAAAGGTCGGTAGTTCGATCCCCTGCAAGTCTACAAGGTGAAGTATCCTTGAGCAAGATACTGAACCCCAGTTGCTCCCTGGGTGCCGTGATAATGGCAGCCCACTGCTCCTCAGGGATGGGTCAAATGCAGAGAAAGAATTTCCCCGTGTGGGATTAATATCTCATCTCAGAGAAAAAAGAGACCCCTTGATTCTTGTTAGTTACAGGAGTATCATGAGCCACATGCGAGCTAAGAATCAAAAGTAAAGGTATGCCACCTGTGATTGTTTTATTATCACAAGTTATTTGATTATTAATC
Source organism: Chaunax sp. Z400 (assembly GCA_037577475.1). Taxonomy (NCBI): domain Eukaryota; kingdom Metazoa; phylum Chordata; class Actinopteri; order Lophiiformes; family Chaunacidae; genus Chaunax; species Chaunax sp. Z400. Next base: position 19,541,717 of record CM075187.1, on the reverse strand, counting down.
ATGCTGCAAAATATGGATACATAAATGTGCAAGAAACATTAATGTTGTTGCAAATCAAGGCTGAGCTACTACGTTATATATTGATTAGTAGTGTAATCTATAAAAAAAAACCAGCATGTTCTGTATATAAAATATCATGTCGCAAAGTAACTATCACTGCAAAATAAATGTAATAAAGCAGAAAGTGAAATATTTCCCCTGAAAAGCAGAAATTGAAAATACTCCAGGAATACCTCAAAACAGCACTGAGAGAACATGTAATTCATCATGTCAGAAGGTAGACTGAAAACCAGCTGCCATGGTGTTTCAAAAATCTAAACTGTCAGCAAGGCTACTATCATACATTCTTTCTCTCAAACAGTCTCAGACTTTCATTGTAATCTCAGTGCATTTTTAATACTTGCCAATATCTCAAGGCCGCACAGGTCCATTTGTCAAAAGGGCAAACATCATCCTAGATTATTTTCCCTGTGCACATTATCTCAACCCTGTTGGTTTTGGCTAAATAAATGTTGGGGCTTTTTTTTCCATGAGTGGTGAGATCATGCTGGGTTTTCTATTTTTAGGCTGACTGATTGCTTCTGACTTGGACACAGGGCCTCATGATGCTCGCAGTGAAACACAGGAGGGAGCTGCTTCACACTTTTCTCAGAAAACGGCTGTGAGGTGAGAGGTACTGATGACTACAGTGCACCTGTTACTATCCAGAGAGTAAGACATGTTACAGACAAGTGAAGGCAAAAATCATTGGAGGAGTATCTTTATGATTTTACATTACATTACATTAACAACCAATTATATCACTATCTTTCAAATAAATGCCTGAAATTGAAACATAATCTGATGATTTGTTTTTGCCACAAGTTTAGAAACACGTAGTATAAACACTTAATGACTAAATATGATCATAAAAAATTCAAACTCACCCAAGAAAGAAATCTTTACTTTACAAATTATGCACAGGGATTTCCTGTTATCAAACCAAAGATGTTACTTCTACTTATTAAATGTTATAGCAAATAGACAAATAAAAATGTTCATAACTCCGGCAGCAGGAGCACAGCTGGAATTTCTTCTCCAATAAATACTCAGCAAATAAATCCCCTTTCTTCATTAACATCCTTATTGTTTTAAAGCTGTGTAATGAAACCACTGCTCATGTACAAATCCCCTTTTTCTAAACTGTGGTTATTAAAATTATGACATCATTTGACCTGCCTTTAGCCCAGAGGTTTCTAAATGCAATGCACCCGCGAGACATTTATATCCCAGCATAAAAACCTTGAAGGCAATAATATTTCAGGTGGGCCTTATTGTTTTCCTACTGGGTAGTATCAGTTCTGATCTCACTTCCATGCCTATAATATTACATTAGGACATTAACCTTGATGAAAGAACAGGCATATTTAGGATTCACAGGGCTCTGAGATTGATTTCGGATAAGGATTCAATTAAAGGAGACTGTTGGGCCTTTCCAGAGGTATGCGTTACTGAGTGCCATTATGTTTGCAACTGGTATATATAATAATAATAATAATAATAATAATAATAATAATAATAATAATAATAGGCCTAATAATAATAATATTATATATTTTAAAATCATTCTTTAAAGGGGAAAAATCTTTTAATACTCAAGCCTAATAACCTGCTATTGATTGCACCACCCTCCAACCCCAGCACCGCCACCCACCGTCCCCTCCTCTTCCCCTTTTTCTTTCTACTGCTCCTCGAGCGCTGCAGGTTGAATCTATTGCCCCTATTTCCTGTCACATGGGTTGGAAATAGGATCCCTTCTTTCTACTATCTGTTCACGTCTTTGTGGTGTCAGTGTAGTTGCGGCTTTAGGACCTGCCTTGAACTTCAGGGACTTTTAACGGCTGCCACAGAGCGACTCCCTCACAGACACCGACAGTCAGTCCAGCAGCCCGCCGGTCTGCGCATCAACCCGTCTGACTGTTTAATCACACGATGGATTCCGGGACAGTCACTTCTGCACTTCTTCTCGCCGGGGTTATTTCTTGTGCGGCTTTGAGTCATTTCGACACTGGTAAGTGAAACTTTTCAGCTCGCCTTTTCTGAGGATGTTCCGAGATATCTAGATCTGCGTTGTTGGAAGCGTCTCCAAAGTCGCCTTTTTACGCACCGGACAAGTTGTTGTCCTACCAAAAATCACTCAACCCACACCTTCATTTTAATGTTGTAGTGTCTATTTGTTTGGTATCGAACTTGTCACAGATTACAGTCGCAGTAACTTCATTCATAATTCATCTCCTTGGTCCAAACCCACTACGGCGCTGTTTTACAAACTGCGAGATGACTGTTACTTGGTTGTTTACATGCGGCAGTATAAAGGAGTAGGCATTTTTTGAAGACAAGGGAGTGAATGATGTGAGTCGACTGACGAGTTTGATTGCTTCCACACCTACAGAGCAAACATTGTTGTACAAACCATGGTGTCCCTAGACCTGGAGAGTTCCCGCGGCACACTCCTACCAGATGTGGTCCTATGTACTTCAGAATAATCGGGAACCGCTGTTATGTTCTTCTGAAAGCCACGTTTCGGTTAAGTCATGGAAACGTCGAGCTCGTAGCTTTTACGCACCAGATTCTCGCACATCCCGCGCCTCTCGCCGCGAGGTGTTTATACCTGTTGTGTATCAGCTGTTTTTAGCTGATCAAGCACCTTATGGCGTTAATGATCGATTGCAATCTCAGTGTTGTGAGAGAACATGTTCATGTTTTTAATCTCCGTCATGACTTTGGCTGCACTTATTCACCGGGTTTATGTCTTCAATTGAACTATTCTAAGATCAGTCACCCCGAAATGAACTCGAGACCCTCGCTCTGTTATCTGATATCATTCATTTAATTTGACGTCAAGTTCAGACTAATACGCAGGGACATGCTTGCGCCTATCAGCAGAACTTCAAAGTTAAAGCTGGATCCTCATTCCAAACTGCCTTCCCGGAGAGAATATTTTGTTCTAATGTGATATTTAATAACGATGACCACACTAACCGAGCTTCTCCTTGCTGTAATTTATGCCGCGTTTCATGTCGAAGCAGCAAATCCTCGTGCTTTCCTTTTTAATTTTTTTGTCTCGTAATTATACCCTTGGTTTTCAAATTAGAGGGTCCACCATCTGGGCCTGTGCGTAAGTATTCCCATGTGTACCTATGTTTTAACAAATATTTAAAGCAACGGCATTCCCCTTTAAAGCGATGGCATTCCCCTTCATAACAAAGAAAGGGCAAGAAAGTCAAAGTTATTGTATAGATTAAGTCAGCTGTGCCATATTTACTGCACAGTAAAGCAATAATTTCATCTATCTAGAAAAATCCATAAATGCAAAGAATGTCTGTATGTTTGCTCTTAATTAATTGGACAAGTAAAGGACAAACCCAACCCAAATCCCCTCTGAACTTGTAGTGCTGACAGATGTTGGTTCAGTTACACTTGTTTTTTAGTTGTGTCATTTTCTTACAAACACAGATTATTCGCTAAATGTCTGCTACTGTAGAGAGCTGTAGCAACAAAGTGTGTTAAAGCGTCAGGCACTCAGAGTCCAAGAATATGGGCTTCTTTCCGGAGAAATACAATCACAGGAGATTAAGTTTATGGATGATGAAAAATGTTCAGTAGGAACCTCAGGGGAAATGTATGAGGCAGGTAGAGAGTAAGACTCTCTGAAACAGTTGGAAAATAACTTCTGGAATCCTCTGAACTTGTCCGTGTGGATATCAGAAGAAGAGGAAGATGGGTTAATCCGTTTGTCTGAATAATCAACACCAATAGGACATTTTACAAAATATCAATATCGGCGAAAGTTGTCTCTGATGGTGACGCGGCCTTCCTCTTGAAGGAAAGTAATGGTTACATTTTTTTTAAACTTATAGATTTATTAATCAATTACATGGAGTGTGATGTTCGGTTATCCAGATGTTATTTTTGTCTTTCTGTATTTATTTCTTTGACTTAGATGTTCATTGTTGCTTCTCAACAGTGTTGATATCGACCAATTAATCTTCTATCAGATTGTTTTCCTGCTCCAAACTAATGTTTGTATTATAACCACCTTTAAGAACCCTGTAATTATAAGTGCGCTACTCAAATAAGGACAATCTGGGCATGTGCAAAAAACGTTCCTAAAAACGCACACACATGCAGAGATGTATAGATTCGCACAAAAAGGAAAAGAGTGAACATGCAGCTAAAGGTAAGAGATGACATGTGTTGTATAGCTGGAGCATCTCAGTGCCTTTATGCATCCTATAATATGAGAATGGGCCCACCCAGCCCAGTTCACACTGACAGTGTTAGTTCATCACAGTGATTTCTCTTCCACCTGAACGCAGAGGCTTCATAAAGAAACTCATCCAGACTCCCACATTGTGTTTTGGCTGACTGTGACCTGCTGTTGTTCACTTGGCAGCTGCTTCATACAAATGTAGACTGGTGGAAGCTGAATCCTGTCAGAGCTGTCAAGATGAGGCATAATTGAGTCGCTCTGTAAGGTGATGTTGATAAAATTAACTGTGTCATTGTCATAAGCAAGTTATGCTTGGGCCGGTCAATCAGCGGGGAATTACATTGTTCTTGATAGCCCTGGTATCCATTACCAGTCTTACTGGCTGGGTGACAGTGTGTGCCAGTTGTAAAAGTTGTGGTGAGAGTCATGTCCTGTATTGCATGATGCACCTACAGTAAATATGTCTTTTGTTAATGTGAATGGTGCATAATTTCATTGGAAGTCATAAGTCACTTCATAAGGAAGTTGAGGGAACTTTTTCATCAATCTGTCAGTGTTCCTGTTCCAGTAAGGTGGCTCGCTTTTGAAGTGATTCATTTTCAATTCATTGGCAGGGCAAGCAATCTTTTTGCCTGTCAGTACATGCAGGTATAATCTAGAATCTGTTCTAATGGCTCTTGGTCATGGTTTCCCACCTGAGGGGCTGGGGGGATGATTAAAGGAGAAGTTTGATATATTGGGAAATACATTTAAAAATGTACATTTGCTCTTTTTCTGGGAGTTAGATGAAAAGATGAACACCACTCTGTTAGCTGTGTGCTGAGAATGAAGCTATAACCCAGCAGCTGGTTAGCTAAGCTTGGAAACAGGATGAAAACAGGCTGAAACAGCCAGCCAGGCTCTGTCCTCAGGTATAAAGATGACCTCAAAAGCTCACTACTTAACACATCATAATGCATTTGTTTGATCTGCACAAAAAACAAATGGAAAAAAAAACAATTTTGATGCTGAGGAATGCTTTGTGTCATTTTTTATGCTTTGGTTCAAAGAATTGAAAGAAGCCATTACTTTAATTTAGAGCTTAGGTCTCTAACAAGAGCAATATGAAACAACTGGAGTCTCAACCTGTGTGTTATTGGACCTTTTCTCTATTACCTTTAAAGGAAAGCAGTTAGCTTTGTTTGTATTGAGCCCCATCTTGAAAAGGGCATGCTGTGACATTTTGGCAATATGGAATGCACTCTAATTATGTGATCACAGGAGATATAAAAAGAAATAAAGCCTGATGCAGAAAACATCAGGTTAATATCGGCTGTGCTCAACGAATTGATCTGATCTGAGGAGGCGAGAGATGCCTTATGGGCTTTCCTTTCATCCAATTCGGCCGAACCAGACATGCATAAAATAACTTGTAAGGCCACAGTTTGAACAGGCTGATTTCTGTGCCGTTCGGTATCTTATCAAACCAGTTTGCTGCAGGTGAATCAGCTTGAATAATCCCACGCCTAACTGGAAGTTTGAATGCATTTAGCTGATTTTCTCATTCAACACATGCACTCCTTTTTATTCCTTGAAGTATTGCAGGCACTAAATATAGTGATTGGGAGATGAATGGCAGCATTTGTTGTGTGATTTCTCTTTGTAGTTGAACATGCGTATAAGCAGTGGAAAAGACTGGCAGCCCTCTGTTTTATCTGGCAGCCTGCCCTCTTTCCTGCTCCTTGTCTGATTGCTATCCAGCAGGGCATGATGCTTGTCTGGACTCTGGACTAAGATCCATTGCACTTGGCCGCAGACAGAGTTGGGCATCACTGTGGGCGCAGTAGGAGAGGCAAGTGGCTGGTGCGTGCACAAACTCCTGAGCAGCAGCTCAAAAAAAAATAGTTTGGGTTGTAGTTTTGATGCTGGTAACAGTTGTGTAGCTTCAGTGTTCAGGAGGTTGTTATGTGATTCATAGGAGTCTACAGTGTGTTTTCAGATGTTTGTCTTAACATCAAATCAGAGTGCATCGGCTGTGACTGTTTGTGTGTGCATATGCTCAGCTGTCAATGAAAAGCAGGGGAGACGATGCCAGGAGCTTTTCAACAATGCAAAACCATGAATATTGTGTATTTTTCTGTTTGTGTATTTCTGCTTCTGTATGTTTGCAAGGAACTGAAGTGGTGCCCTTTTCCATTTTAGGGACTTTAGTTTTTTCCTTTAGTTTCCATGGTTACAAATTGGGCTTAGGCTCATTTGGTTTTTTTTTCTGGAGCAGATCTTAAATACTATTCAATATTTTCCAACAAAACTTTCTACACACAATAAGCAAGTATTGAAGTGGTGACTTATGCTATTTAGGAACATTGATTTTTTCTATTCTTTCATTTCCACGGCTTCTAGTTGAATTTTGGCTCATTCTGTGAGTCAGAAACTCTTCAATATTAAATTATTATTATCAATATTAACCATTTTCTATATTTTTTTTATTTTGATAATGGAACCTTTTCTCAGATATGCAATTAACAAGAATTGTAACTAACAGAGACACCTTAAATATCTTCCTTCTGTTTCTCTTCAATGAAATGCACCTGCGGCAGGGCAATCCTGAGTATTTCATGCTTGTTCAATGTCACTCCATCAATCAATTAATCAGCTTATAATTTCAGCTCAACATGTGTGTGTTTGATTTAGGTTCAGATGTGAGGCAGCTGTAACCATCTGTAGGCTCTATAAACTCTCAACATTCCTGCTCAAGATTTTATAGGGGTCACATCAAGTGTCAAACCAAGATGTCTCACGTCTCATGTATCCCCCCCCCCTCCCACACACACACAGACACAACCACACACATACACACACAAACTACTGTCTGCTCTCTCCTTCGTACAGCCAATCACCATATCCACCTAGAATGCAGCCACTCTCAAACGCAGGCCAGTGCAGCTTATGACCAGCCTCCATCAACCTCCACCGAGACAGAGGGATCTTTGTGTGTGTGATACTCTGAATCATCTGCCTCAGAAGATAATAACAGACCATCTTCAGCCAACTTCTGAAGAAACACAAGCTTGTGTTGGCAGAGGTGGCCGCCATGGAGCGCTGGTTTGAGGAGAGACAAGTTCTTACAGAGTTTAACATAAGGGATTTTGGTGCTTAGTGTGGGAGTATCAGGGTATTATGGGAAGAGGTTGCATGGGTTTGGGTCTCAGATGTGGGCCGTGCGGTCCCCCCCTGCTTTTCCGGTTCAGAGATTTAACTTCTGTGCTGCAGACAGAAGTTCAGGCGAACCACAAGGATAAATTGGTGTGTGATTCTGTGTGTGTGTGTGTGTGTGTTTGTATCTAATTATTTATGTTCATGATTAAAGATGTGACTGAGTGGAGAAACCAGTGGGAGTTTCAAACTTTAACAGTCGAGGATTTTTTGGACAGTTGGTTAACTTTGGTTGTGATTTCTTCCTGGGTTCAGGTTTATGTTGAAAAGACTTAGGTTTAATTTTTTTTGAAGATTTAAACCAATTCTATTATACTATAATAATTATTAAGGCTGTCAGCATTAATGTGTTCACGCTGTTGATTAAATGTTTTAATTCTTTTTTAACCCAAGTGAAGTTTGACCCTAATTTGCTCCCAGAATTCCAGTGCAGACAATTGAGGAGATATCTCCATGTGTGTGCAAGTCTCACTTTAAAAAGCTTCCAGTCAGAAGTCTAGATGAAACCAAAGCTGCGTGCACATATTACAGTGATGAGCTGTCTTTCCACAGAAGCACAACAAGTCTAAAATATCATCTTTGATAGCACAATATGATCGCAGCAGCAAGGAGTCTACCAATGGAGCAGATGACCTGTGTAGCACACATCATGCAGAGGGTAATTGCGAGGGACTCTCTGAGACAGCGGCTTCATTGGTGCTTTAGCCAAGTGCCATTTTTAGTTTGGCATTTAATTTGTCTTATATTTGTCACATGGGGATAAGCACGACTCGCAGTGGCGATCCCAGACCCTGAGGGGCCCCAGCCAAAGAAGCCCAATGTCATCTGACGTCCATCACTATATCCCATCTATTAATGTCATTCATAGTTGTTTTTTTTAACGATTTACACACTACTTCTCAAGTCTTCCAGACTTAATTATCTCTGTCATTTTCAATTTGGAGAATATAAAATCATACAGGTTGTAGATATCCTCCATCTTTGAGTAGTTGGTGGGGATGCTGCTGACAGCCATGTCCACCAATGGAAGGAAAAAACATTTTGATTGACGAGATTATCTGGTGTAGACAGTGTTTCTTATCTGCCCTCGTACAGAAACTGTTTTGTTTTTCTTCCTGTTCTCTTTCAGGAAGCTTCAGTCTCTTTAGCTTTAGCCTCTCTTGTGGAAAGATATCCAGCTGTCATATGGTAGCTAGGGGGTTCAGGGATGTTGGTGGTGCACTGTATAGAGCGTTCATGGCAGGTTTTTAGATAGCTTATAGTTGTCACTGGAAAATGTGACGATAATACTAATGGTTATTTGTGGCACCCTTTCCCAGATTTTTTTGGGGGGCCCCAAACATTTGCCTGATTTGCCTCTCCTAACGGGGCACCCTGACGACTCTAATTCAGTGGTAATGCTGCTCTTTTTCTGATGTTTAAAAAGGCAACTGTTATCAAGCAAGAAACATATGTTATATGTTTATAATTAGATCAAATTAAAAAATGTGGATGGGACTAGTGTCCCCAAGTAAGTAGATTCATCAGAGGCATTTCCTGTAGTCTGGTGCCTTTTAACAGGTGGTTTCTATTTCTAAATGGCTGTGGCAGCATGAGAAAAATCCTGGGTGCGTTTTTAAAATTTCATCCAGAGTAAGCAGTTGAATTTGTTGAATTAATTTCTTTAATGTTATCAAATCAATGAGTAAAACCATTCATTTCTACTTCTGTCAAGAAACACTGAGGCCTCTGTCTCAGCATGGTTGCCAGTTTTCTTGCTGACTTTGCTTGCACACACATATTTTTACACACTTAACACAACTACTGGGAAGCACTCCATGTAAACATTTAGGACAACACTTCATGACAAAAGTTATCGATATAACAACCATCTGCCACCTTTCATGGAAAGTCTTAGAAGTGTCTGAGAGCAAATCAAGTTAGCTGGATAACATCATAATGGCTTTGTGGCACTGATATATAATATGTTGTCTAAAAATACAGACGTCGACTCTTATGGAAAGTCTTACGGATTGTCTACATTTCAGTGTCCCTTTGGATCATTAGATTTCTTATGGAAAAATACAGTGAAAAGCCTTATTTTAGTCACAAACGTGTCGCACAAGCTGGTCTAGTGGTGAAGACGGCCGACTCCCATGCAGACGACCCACGTTTGCATTCCATAGACGATGTCATTACTTGACATTTCAATTAATTTTTGCTACTTTTAGGGTTTAATTCAAACTTTTCTGCATGTGTTATTTCTTCTTGTGGATGATGGGAAAATCTTAAGGATTTTCAAATCAAATCTTACAGGTGTGCATCCGGTGAGGTTGGCATGTATGAAAATACATATTTACTAAGATTTCAAAGAGCAAATTACTTCAAATCCAACATATAGAACCCAAACATTTCATCATATTGAAATGAATGCAACACAATTGATTTCCAACAATAACTAACCTTTTTTTTGCTTTCTATATAATAAACTTCCTAACGTCACACCATTATCAGGTACTGCAGCAACAGTTAAAAGATTTAAAGATAATAATAAAAATAAATGCTTGGTTCTTCCTTTATTGCTTTTCATTAATCTCCTTCATCCCTTTTTGTTTTCTTGCTTCCACATATTCCTTCTTTACATCTTCATTTCATTCCTTTCTTTCTCTCCTCCTCTTTTAATATCATTTGTCATCTTTCTTTCCTCTTTTTCATGTCACATTTCTCTTCTTCCTATACCTGGTGTCCTCTCAAGGTTTTTTCTGGTGACAGTGTGTGACCCACCTTAACTTAGTAACCTGGTATCAGGGCATAGCGTCGTCAGCTAACATTGGTGGCACACTCGTGCATGCATGTGTGCTCTGTGACATCTGCTGGGTGTACGTAGCAGTGGAAACGTGGAATGGAATTTAATTTGTTTGAGAATTCTCTCTATTAACAAGGATGGATTTGATAATGAAGCATTGCCACAGTGATGCATTGTCAATATGGTAAAAGTTTAGGGGCGGGGGGGGTGACTAGTTGTGGCGCCCATGAAGGTAAAATAGTGAAAATTTTCACTGTTTTAATGTAAACTGTCCATCACACTAAAGCTTCGTGGATGAGGAGACGAGACCCTGGGTAAGAGGAAACATCAGTTTTGCAGCTGTTCTTTTTAAAGATAATGTGAGTCCCATACTTTTCACTAAAGGTCATGCAGAGGTGTCAGCATCAATCACAGTAAAGAACAATGTACTTGGACCACATGGTTGCTTTTACTTCCTATTTTCTCATCACCCATTGAAATCGTCTTTAAGCTGAAAAAGGGGCTGATCTCGCTAAAACGTTTGTACAGTCTGTAAAACCTAACACGTCTTTAAATGTCCTGTAGGTTGCACACAGGTTGATTCAATATGTCCTGATTGTTTTCACCATAAACCCAGTCACTCTGTCTCCTCTTTGTGTTGTGTCCTTGCAAAATCTGCTCCACACCAGCCCATATGGAGCCCTTATGAATCTTCAAGGGAATGAAGTTTATTAAGACAACAAAACACAGCGACAGAGTTCATCTGTGCATATCGTCCGCAACTGATACTGGCACTGTAAGGTGACCAAAACCAGACCAGTCTTTGGAGTTGTAGTGGAGAGTTGATGAAATGTTATTTTGCTCTTAGCTTGCTGAGGGAGCAAGACTTGCCTACATAGGCCACCAGGTCACCTTGCAAATCCAGATGCAGAAGTCTGAAATCCCTGTTGTGGGGTTAGGGTTAATTCTAATTTTTGATAATCAAGTAAGAAAAAATGCTTACTTGTTAGCCTCTCTGCTGCCTTCCTCTGTTTTATATTTTCGTAAATTGAATTGGTTGGACAAAATAAGCTAATTTCTCCATTTTTTTTCCATTTGGTCAGGAGTCATAGGCAAGGAAGAGGCTCTTCCTCTGAACATCCCCCTATATTGTTGTAAATTTGTACGGTACTTCATTGACAATAATGTAGATTAAAAACGATTAGATAAACCTCCACATCTAGTGCCTCAGCAACAGTAACACCAGCTCACAGTAGCTACCGAGCAGCGGTAGATGAGGAGACAGGGAAGATTGAAAAGCCAGAGGGAGCAGAAAGTCGGAAATTGAAGAAAATAGAGCAGAGCGTTTTCCTTTTTGCATATCCCAACACTCATGACACTCAGCATGTCTTGACTTGTGAGGACAGGCCAAGTTTTAAAGAATTCCCTCACTTGGCTGAAAGTACGTTGACTCTGGCTCACACTTGGTAACAGAAGAGGGGGAAAAAAACTCTAAAGAACAGATATGTATGTTTTGTTACTGTTGCCCATTTACTTCCAGTTGACCTGTGGGTGGTGCCCTGCAGAGGTCAAGTTGTGGGCGACGCCCTTGTTCTTTCATGCCATGGGATTGGAACACCCATAAAACTACCAACCACTAAGACAGAGAAACAGACCTAGTTATTACAGACACATCATGCTTATTATCGTGCCGCTGTGATTCTCATCCTGCCATGTTCAAAGGCTTACATTTGTTTAATCAAAGCACCTCTCTCTGTGTCCTTACCCGCTCTCCCATTTCTCTTTTTGAACTCATGTCGAGTGCAACTCTGTAATTTTTCTCTCTCACCTTGTGCAAATCACCACCTGCTCAGGCGGTTGGTCGGTTGAGCCTGCATGCAAAGCCGGCGGGTCAGTTCCAGCCTCAGCATCCACGATTGAGGTGGCGGTGCATGGGGAGCCGCCCTCAGAGGTTACGAGGCACGACGGACGCGATTGTCATGTAAAGCACAGATCCGCGAGAGAAAGAAAGCGTCCCCAAACAAATGTAGTGAAGTTGAGTCACTCCGGTGCTTGATCCGTGGAGGCAGTCCTGTGAGACAACATGAAATTAAGCTGTCAAGTCACTGCCACTTGTGTGCAGCTGTCAGGCTTGAAAGAGATAAACAATGTTTAGGTGAGAGAGTGAATGCATGTGGCCAGAATAGTGGTTTGTAGGACCTCTAGAGTGTTTTTCAGAATGAGCTGTGACACTTTGTTTTTGGGTAGAGCTCTACAAAGCAGTGTAACATCTTGACTAATTCTTTCATACTCTCTAGACTGCTCTGTTTTTCTTTCCACGTTTTAATGCTGTAATGCATATGAGCTGTCTTCCCTGATCTCTTTGTGTGCTTTGACATTTGTGTATGCATGAGAAGTCCCACTCCAGTCTGCGCTGAATGACATTCTCTCTTTGTGGGTGCTCTCTGCAGCAGTCAGAGCCCATCAGTTGGAACACACTCCAGGGCGACTGGGTAAATCAAATAGTCAGAGAACAGTAATGAAATGCCATAGAGCCTTATGTTCTTCTATGAATTCTATTAACTGCCAAACAAACAATTGTTTCCATTAACAAAACTCAATTCAATTCACAGAGAATGGAATTTCAGAGGAGGTTTTAAGGCCTCTGGGATGAAGTGGCTCATGTGTGGAAATATTACACAAAGTATAGCTTTGTACCTCAAAACTGGATTTATACACGGGTGTAAAATCAAAGTAGAGTGTTATCAGCTCTGGTTGTGCTGTTAAAAGGAGGTACAGCTTTACTCTTCCTTAATGCTGCTCGATTTGTTGGTGTATCTGCATTTCAAGGAAATGAATTTCAAGGAATTACAGGAAGAAAAAAATTAGAATTACTCTGATTTGTTTTTGGTGCAAGCCCAAAATCATTCTGGCTTCTTGTTTTCCTCTCTTTGAACATGTTATTAATAAAAAAAATAATTTTCACACAGTATGATTGAGGTATATGAGCTTTCATCTCCTCTTTGATTCAAACAAGTCCAAACATCTCACTCATTAGTCGGTTGTTTTCGCAGAAAACTCCTCAGACTGAGTTTCAAAGCAAACATGTATTTTTGTGGTGTCAGATGAATTTCTAGTTTTGAGAAGCATAACCAAGAACATAACAGGAGGATATTGAATTGCTACTGTGTGAGACATGACCTGTCCGACGAACCTAGTTCTTTTTATATTGCAGTTATGTTTGGGCCAGGGCCACTGAGTTCTGTGTTCCACTGCGGTAGAGTAATGGCAACCACTTTAAATAAATGGAGAGTAATTTTGCTCCTGAGCCCCAGGGTCTGGGTAGTGTCCAGCTGCAGAAGTTTGTGGCAAAAGAGGCAAATTTTCGCCTCTCTTCTTTGCAGGAAACACCCACCTACAGCACTCATCCCAGAAGGCCGAGCAAGTGGACATGGATAAGTGGACAGATCAAACTTTTGGATGGGTGAAAAGAGCAGACGTAGCTAAGTGGACAACAAACAAAGGAACAAAGCCAGTAGGGGGTAGGGCTAAGAAGCCGTGACAGAGAAATGTGCATCGGATCAAAGAGTGCAGAACATGAGTTGGACATCATGTTTCAGTATCGTTGTTTTGAGAGAATACGAATATAAATGTCCATTAACTCAGCGAAACCCTCCTGTAGTTAACTGAGCCTTAACAGCTCAGCTATTTTACAAATGCACAGGAACATCTCAGTCAACCATTTCCACAAACAACCATTGTCCCTCAAGCTGTGGAGCCTGATATCCCATTGCAATACAAGAACCTTTGAAAGGGGCTTGAAATGAAAAGGGTGAAACCCAAGTCACCAAGAGGCCCTGATTTAGTTGTCTGTCCTGCATCGAAGGTGAATACAGTTCCCCGAGGTGAACGCAAAAAGGGTTGGGTCTGCAGCAGCCTACGTGGCACCAGCCCACAACCAACGCGAAGCGGTGGTCACACTCAGCAGATATCATGAAACTGAATCTTCTGGCCCTCAATAGATCCTCCGTAATGGATCCTCTTCCCATGGAAGCTATAGTGGGATGCCCCCTGTCTTTTTACCAGAGCCATCTGGTTCCCAGTACTGCTGCTCTTCCCACAGCCACACAAACCACAGTGAAAAAGGATCGCTTTCACAATCAAGATCAGAAACTAGAGACATGGCTGGTTAAAAGGGGTCTGAATGCTTAGCGCTGTGATCCCCCTCTGCAGCAGCCTATAGTGCTGCTATTATTGTGTCCTTGGAGGTGCGCTCTGCTGCAGTTTATCTGACATCCTTTTGTGATTTCATTCAGTGCAAATGGGGTGCTGTGTTCAAGCTCTGGCCATTTGGAAATATAGTCTGTAATTAAAATGAATGTGTGCTTTGGTGATGACGATCGGAGATTGTTCTAAAGCCAACTATGGACACAAGGCGATTCCGTGTGGTGCATATATAGATTTGAAGTGTCAGAAAATTTCAAACATGTCAAGGAATGCTGAGGACAAAGACCAGGGCCTCCATCTGCAGTTTACAGAGATAGACAGACCAAATGTGTTTGATGTGTTTGCCACTCATCCCAAATGAGCATGCTTAAGATTCATTGGATGCAGATGTGAGCATGTTTGTGTTCCACACAATGGGTCTGTTCATCCACCACAGCACACAATAAGTAAAAGTCGATTACTGTTGTTTCGATGTCTACCCCAATGTCTGTAGACTTAATGAAATCCACCATTGGTAGGCTTTAGTCACTAAGCTCACTCGGGCTACATTTACATTTCAAGCCTCATTGTTCAATTCAGACTGTGTTTTGCTCAGATCAAATTTGGCTGTCTTGATGGGTCACATTCATTATTACAAGAGACCTGTATCTAGCTCTAATGCTCTAACGCCTTTGTCCTGCGAAATGGCTGGCATGCACACATTGATACGTTTTTGCAGAAGTGATCTGTATCATCAACAACAAATAATGTCATATTTTTGAGACTATTCATGGCCTTCAAACCGAAATGGACACTCTAGTAGCAGATGTATGCATGACATTTTGCATTTTGTGCCGCATTAAAAAAATCATAATTGAGTTCCTTCAGTCTGGTAATGTGAAAGGCAGCCACAGACATTTTGATCAACTTAAGCCCTTTATTGTTGTTTCAAAGGGTCTTCAAAGCTTCCTGAAGAGCTCAGGGTTTACAGGTTGAAATGACACTTTGTCTTGGAGGTTGGATTCTAGAGGATGCTATGAGATGGAAAAAAGGAAAAGATCTTTATTTTGCTAGTTTTGTTATTTTCCATGGTAATGAAAACTTCCATGGACCTAAATGATAAATTGATTAGTTGACTGACAGAAAACTAACTCTTCTACTTCTTTTGGTTGCGGCATATTTATTCCCTCTTTTTAAATTTTGTAAATCTCTGTTTTAACTCTGTGTGAATCAGGGATGTTCTGATCCAGTTTGCCCCATTCTCAATGTTGATGAAATATGTGTTTGACCAACAGCTGTAACCTTCGTATATGACATCCTTATCTTTTACGAGTAACTTCAGCCAAACACTGGAAGGCCTAATTCAAACCTATAAAGTTTATGAGCTTAAATTATTACTATGATAAATGGGAGAACACGACTCTTGAAATGAATGTGACATGATCCCCTGGAGAGAAGAAGTGTCACTACACTGAGTCTTGTGAAGCGATTCTGTTTTGTTTTTCAGAAAATGAATAGGACTGGCTCTTAACACTGAGGTGGATTAAAGAATAGAGCACACTAAAGAAAGGTTCTCAGTGAACTGAACATAACTAGGTGTGAATATCGATTTTTGTCACACAAGACATATAAAGGTGTAACTCTGGACTTGTGTTTGTGATGGACATTTTCATATATATAAAAAATAGACATATGATACAATGTAGTTCATATGAAATAAAAGTGCTGTAAAAAGTATTGTGTCAAACAATAACAAAAACCTTGCTTCTAATGAGGAGTTTTCCATCCCCGTGAATGAAATGCCTCTGATTTTCTCATTCTTAGACATTTTGATCCCATGTATGACTGCCAGGAGGAAATCTCCACAACAGGAAATGATTAATCAGTACTACAGAGCCAAATATAAACCCCCCTTCCCAAACTGTTGTTTTTAAGTTCCTCCAAAGATTTTCTTTGACCCGTAATGTCCTTTCCACCGCTTTCCACAATGGCTTCAGCTTCTCCCTCATTGACGCTTGCAATGATTCACTCTAAATAAAGTTGACACTTAATTGCGTTTTAATAATTATGTCTATTATAACAAAAATAGGGAAAAAGCTGAGCTTTTGATCTGGAGCATCTGTGTTTTTTGTAGACACAAGGCAGGTCGTATCGCTCCCTCCCCTCTACCCAAGACCTTTATTTATCCCAGTCAGACCTCATCTTCCTTGGACCCTGTAATCAGGGTTTGGGGAGGGGGGGGGGGGTGCACACAATCTTCTGCAACAGTGCTGTCAGACTTTCAGCTCAAACCAAACCACATATAATTTACATTCCTCAGATACTAGCTAACCTGAGCACAAACAGGCCGATCGAAAACAGGTGTGTTTAGCAACACCCCTTTTTCTTTCATGGTTCACCTTTCTTTGAGGCTTTCATGTTAGCTTAAAGTGCCATAACACACAGGTCAAAGGTCCAGCATATGGATTTGAGGTCTATCACTGCAGGAATCAAAATATTATCATTGGAGCAACATGAAACCATCCCATGAGGACATCATCCCACGAGAGAGTGGCCAGGAGGCAAGCCGAAGCTGCACAGTTTACATAATGTTACCACAAATTGAATACTGCCTTTACAGAGGCTGGACCATTGTGAGAGGTGAGGAGTTAAGGCATTGACAGACATGTGCACTCCAACACACTCACACATATATGCTCACACACACACACACCCACACACATACACACTTAGTAGGTGATATCTACAGCCCAGTGATGAATGGGTGAGAATGGCATCGCCACAATGACACTGGCCCTACTACTGAGGGAACAAAGGAGCTTGTGTGCATGTTAGTGTGTCAGTGTGTGTGTGTGTGCGATCCCTTCATCTTAAAATACAAATGCTCTACTGATGGAAATTGCTCCCTTTAATTCTTACCGTAAGTACATCTGGGGGACGTATGGGTATGAAGGGGGAGAAGGAGAAAAAAAGACCTAGAAAGATGTGGGCAGGAGGGACGATTTATGGATGTTTTGTCACAGCATATGTTTATCAGGGCATCTTACAGTACAAGATGACTGAGCGATCATTTTACCAACCATGTGCAGGCAAAACACGAAGAGAGAAAGCTTGAAACACCCCCATGCGAGGCTTGCACAGCCATTAGCAACATTGAACCATCATGTCTTGTATCACAAGCCAGAAATTGATGAGGAACCCATATGGGAATGTGTTGTTTTCCTCACGTTATACGTGCATTAGCATTACATATTTTCTGCTCTCTTAAGGCCTTTATTGGTTGTTTCCTAGTAAGGGCCCCAGCATGCAGCTGTGCCACAGAGGTTCTCTGGAATGAGATATGTACCTCCAAACTCCAAACTTGTAGATGCTAACTTTGTGTTTGCTGTTAATTTTACAAGCCTGAGCTTTGTCGAGCTTGTCTGTGACATGGATAAATGTGAAATAAACCCGGTGTTCATTTCATTGGCGCTGTGCACTAGAAGGAGAAAATTAGAGACTTGGTTAACAATCTGCGGGATCATAAAAACGGTCTTTGTCCCACCCTGACTCACTCTGCCTCTCTGTTTTTCTCTCTTCTTTCTTTCCTGCTTAATCCTGCTTCCCCTGCCACCGCTTTGTCTTTCACAAGCATTTCTTCAGTCTCCAAGGTCAGCTTAATTTGCAGCTTGGTTTAATTTATGATTGATCGATCCCCGACGCACTAATTGTGCACCTTTTGAAAGCTCTGAACTGATCACCAGCCCATCCTGGCTTCTCTATCTCCGCTCCCACCCTCCTGCTCTCATTCCCAGTCCCTGCTCTCTCCCCTACGTTTTGTTTACTCTGGTGTCGGAGTTGTTGTAGAGCATGTTCAGTGAAATGTGTTGAGTATGCGGTAGATTTCACATTCTATTTGCTTAACCCTGTAACCTCTGTCTTCTTGTTGTATGAAGAGGTGTGTGGTTCTGTGTGTGTGTGCGAGAAAATCTTGAAAACAAGGACAGCGTTAGAGGTGAAGAAGCTTTTAATCATGTTTTGAACTTTAGCCTGTTTTTAAGCAGATGTTGATTACGACTAGAGGAAACAGCAAGGAGGTTCCTGAATGAGGTAATTGAAGGCGACACCTCATCCACCCACATGTCAGGTTGGCTGGTGGGCCCCTGATGTCAACATTTTGCCAGTGGATTTTTTCCCCCCCCAGATTTTCAGCAAGTCCCTGAATGTCCTTTACGTCATTGTCAGAATCTGCAGTCCATCAGTCACTCCCCGATCGTCTGCCAAGCGAAAACCCAAAATCGTCTCACCTCATTCCATCCTTGTCCACTCGCAGAGCCAAAACTATACCCTTATTCCGTCTATGCTGTGTTTTCTCAGGTATCATTCTGGTCACTACGGGAAATCCTGCTAAAGTTAATTTATCTGCTTCAGTATGTTTGCTGAATGATTTTGTAAAATCACTGGATATATAACATAACAGAACAGCTTATGGCAAAAAAAACCCAACATTTTATGCTTTCCATTTTTGTGACAAGCAACTTCAATCAGGGTTTTTTGGCAGTGCATTAGCCCACCGCTGGCTCCAACAGATTAAACTCTTTCCATTACGGAACTAAATCATAGGGGCCGCACTAGAATGAGATGGGGCCATGTTTTATAGGTGCTACCCAGTAACTTTGGCAGGAGTCCTGTGGGTCTGTGGCTACTGTGGTAGTGAACTCAGGAGATGGTGAAGCACAGTTTTTGCAGGAAGAATGGGGGTGATGGAGGCTATTTTGGGTCTGAATGAATCTTGATTTATGACATGGTTATCAAGGTCTACTACAATGACAAAAGCACGAAACAAAAAGAGGGACCATAAATTCCCATTGAGCCATTGCACATTTCTGTTCTCATCACTTAGGACACTTTTTTTACACTTTCATTGGTCGTCTCTCCTGAGGTCACTTATAAAAAACCTTTTAGAGGACGGGAGATCAGAGAAGCAAAGAGGTGAGGTGTAGTCCATTAACTTCCAAGTCACCCCTCAACGATTCACTGACTTCTCCTCAGCAACAAATGAGTTCATTATCAGAGCCTCACTGAGTTTGTGGCTATCTGTGAAAACCTGGATAATAAGAGTGGAGCAGGCCTCCTGTGATCCTCTGAAGTGGTTTTGATGTGGAAATAGATGCTGTTTAGAAAAGAAGAACCAGACTTGTGTTGCAGCCAGCTGTGTCCCCCCCAGAAAAGAAATCTGTAATCTGCTACATCTGGCCTGTTTTGGCCTGTCCCTGGCCTCTGTTCTACTACACTGACATTAATGAGGCTCACAACAATAATGGCTACCAGGACACAGTAGAGGGGAAACATACTGAAGCAGATTGTGCGTTAGTAATCTGCACTCATGTTTGTTTGTCAACATTGGAAGGTCTCTGAATTCTTGTATGTTCTAAATGCTAAGCCTCCATTTTTGGGTGTTGTAAGTGCCGATACAAATTAAGTTTTAGATGCATGTTTTATCACGCACGGAGGTATAATTTCATTCTAATGGAAATATTGCTGATCCACTAAAGCTGTTTTGCTGTGCCCAGAGCTCAAAGCATATAATAAAGATGGAAGGAAGCTCTTTATGTCAGCCCTCTGCAAGGAAGCAGTCGTCTCTAATTATCGCTGCTTTTCATCCCTTGTAGCAAACACAACAAATAAGTGCTTTTGTGTCACCTGACAACACGTTTCAGAGAAACCATTTGTTTGCAAGCTTGTTTGTTTGTCTTCTTGAGATCATATGGCTCCTTTTTTTCTCTCTCTCTCTCTCTCCCTCCTCTTTTTTCATAGCATCAAGTGCATTTGAAGTTGCAATGTGGAAGTCATTAGCCACAAATCCCAACAAATGTAATAACAGGGCGATTTGCTCTCTCTCAACGATGCTGTGCATGTTCTTTTTTTTCTTTCTTCTTCTCTCATTGCTGGGGTGGTGCAGTATTCTGTCAGTGCAGGGCTTGGTCAAGGGCGAGTCTTCCTTTTCCCTTTCCCGGACTTTTTCTATTTGTAGATCTGAATGCATTTTATAGGAGGCTTTCCCCCCCTTCTCTCCATCTTTCATGCGGTGGTGGTTCTGTTTCCCATCACGGCCTATGATGAAACCACAAGAAAGCCCAAGCCCATGTGACAAGAGCGCAACAGTTGCTTGGTTACAAGGAAAGGGGTGTGAGTTGGGGGCTGGGCGGGTTTGGAGGGGAGTGAGCCTGAAGTGGCAACTGTCCAATCAGCAGATGAGCTCTTCTTTTCCTCCAGGACAAGGATAAAATGCTCATATTCACACTGCTCCAACGTTAAGCTGGCCTTTTCTCTTAGCTTGATTGATCTGTGGCCATCCGCAAGGCTCTTAAATGGACCATTCATCTTCATGATGGCCTCACTTATCTTCTCAGTCCTTGCAGATCGGCTACTTCCCAGTCTCACCACAAATGGTGGCTTGAAGCCACATGGAACACCCCGCATCCCTCTCCTGGTGGCAAAACGCTGCCGTATTTAGTGTCTCGTCCTGGAAAGCTAACTTGGTCACAGAAGGGCAGAATGATTGTCAGCAGCAGCTCGTTCCAAGCAGACCATGTGCAGACAAGCTCTCCGTCATCCTAAACCTTCCTGAAGGAGGAAAGGAGAGGAGACATTTACAAAGTCATTTTGCTTTTTATTGTTCAACAGTGTATTGAGCAGCGCTGCACGTGGCCAAGCTCAGTCATTTTAATACCCACTGTTTTCCAGGATAAGATATTTGAAGGACGTGTGCTCATTTGGGATGCAGCCGGGTGCCCTCTTCCTGCCTGATGTTATCCTCTCCGACTGGGGCAGCAACAGTCATGATTGCTTTTGGGGAGCAGTGACTCATGATTGTGCTTGAGCTGCTGCCAAACTCTCAATAACAGTGTTTCCTTCTCTTTCTGTTGCCATGGCTGCTGGCATCCAGAAAAATGTAATGTAAATGCAATGAAACTTCATCATCTGGTTCCCGTATTCCAAAAGTTTGTATGATATTATACAATATGTATCCCAATACCAACATTCTTTAACCCGGGGCAGGTGAAGCTTATGTTGGCATCAGAACACTCACTTACCCCCAAAGTTAAACACTGCTCCATGGGGGTCATCTGCATCCTTTGCACATGCAATTTGGACCTTACTGTACAAATATGGATTATTTAACTGCTTGCCTGTCCTCTGCTGTCAACTTGATGATTCCTTGTTTCCTTCAGCCCCTCTCATCACTTGTGCAAGGGTAGCAAGAGCATGACCCCTGTTGTAACACCATTAAGTTGTTTTTCTAATCTCATGGAGGCGTGATCAGCCTCAGCCACATTCCCACTAGTGGATTTACAATCTGGTGGTTGATATCCTTGCATGCCATGCCAGTATTAATTTACCAAGAGACAGGGGAGCCATTTATAGGTAACAGAGTGGAATCATAATTACAGGAACCTGAACCCCGGCAGCTCCTTGTTGTCATTGAACTCCTGTCAGCTAGACGATGGATGGATGAATGTTAAGCTTGACTGAACAGAACAGCCAAAACAACTTTAATTAAAATCAAATTTGGCCGACATGCTGAGAGCAGCCTCTGATTTACTCCAAAATGAAGTGTTAGCAGTACTTCTGCGGTGGATGCAAGAGGCTGGAATGTGTGTTCATGTGCAAGTTAACTACTGTAGACACTGCAATATATTGTAGAAAGTATGGGAAACGCATGGATGTCTAAAAGCATTTATTTCATCTTTAATTCACATTCTTTTCATGAATTTAATGTCATCAGCACAGAGAAGATTGATTTGGGAGTCCCACAAATAAAAAATAACATTTTTTTAGTCTTTTAACCATTACTAATGACTAATTAGTCATTACTAATGCTACCTGGCTCCTCTCAACCTGTGAAACAACATGTAGAGGCTGCCATCTGAGGATGGACCTTGCAACAGACTGCAAAAGTTGCATTACAAAGCTGCCTATGCGACCCACCAGAGCAATGTTTGTCTCTACTGCACGTATGCTGAAAAGGCAAAGCAGCAGAGGAGAAAGAGTGGAGAATTCTGAGAGAGGAGAGCAGATGACAAGAAAGGAGAGAGGAAGTTGGGAAACCTTGGACTTGAAAGAGAATGAGAGAGACCACGAGCACAGCTGGCTCACTGAGGGGTATAATGACTGTCATATTGCAATGCATGAGCTCATACTCAGCCCAGACAGCTTGACTTGATAAAAGGGTCCGGTCATGGGCTAACCGCGTACATAGCAACAAGACCCTGAGGAGATGAGCCAAACAAGCGGGTGTTGTTTTTTCCTTATTAATGTTTGATTGACAGGCATGATATGAATTTGTTGCAAAGGACAAGTTAACACTAGATAGTGTAATGTATGTTTTAAGAATGTGCATATGAGTTCGTCAGAACTTGCTCTTGTGGTAACGTTGCATCTACTCTTGGCAAGTTGTTGTCATACTTAGACAGTAAAGAGTGTGTTTTTCTTATTTTATTATGCTGGGTACAGTAAAGGGTTATCCTGCTTTTTTAACAGACATAGCAATAATGAGCACCGGCATGTGCAAGTAATCATAACAGTCACATAATTATGTTTTCCATCGTAATGCAATCCAAAGAGGAATTCGGTTGTAGGTGTTAAAACTTTTTTGACGGGAGCTCCCCAAGGCTGAGAACGATGAGCGGTGATGGCTCGTCACGCTCTCATCAGCCATTGTTTATTTGAATTCCCTCTTTCAGGGAAGAAAAGCCTTCCACCAGCCATTGTTTTGCCTTGGGAACCGAGCTCTCTTTCTTTCTCACTCGCTGTCTCTGACTTGGCCATATGGTTGTCATATACTTCCTGGAAATTCAAGCCATGTTTGCTTTTGTTGTTTATCAGCGGGCATTTTTTTCCTGCGCTCCTGCGTTGACATTAATTGAAACAATACCGTGATTGATCTGGCTGTAACACGTTTGGCCAGAGCTGAAATGAATTGAGCCCGGGCAAAGAACACATTACAGACTTATTGACTGTGATCATTCCAGACATGTTAAAAACATTTTAATAGCATGAGATTATTTCACTGATTCCCCATAAAGCAGGTCGCATATGTGACTGCCTTTTACATGCCTGTTTAAAAGCTCTCGCCATCTTAATGGATGGTCCAGTCTCTCATTGCAGACACCAGTAAATTCTCTCACTTTCTTCATCTCATTTCCCTCTTTTCAGAGTGTTTCACTGCCAACGGAGAGGACTACAGGGGCTTCCAGAACCAGACCAGCCTTCATGGTGGTAAACCCTGCCTCTTCTGGAATGAGACCTTCCAGCACCCTTACAACACGCTCAAATACCCCAATGGAGAGGGTGGATTGGGTAGGCACAACTATTGCAGGTGGGTTACTCTTCTTTATCTAGAAGTTTACTGATAATTACCTACAAAAAGGGTTTGAAAATTATTTTACAAGACTGTTCCCTGATTTTTAATTATAATTAATTGGTCTTGATCTAAGGTTATTATAACAGTTTCTTTCTATGGCCTTATTAAACGTAAATTTATAAGTTTGGACTTTTCTCTGCCTCATCAAATAGAGTGAAAATAAACCTCGAAAGAAGAGGTTGTACCCTTTTTGACCCGTGACCCTTTAATTAGGTCTTAAGAGCTTAACAAAAAAAAATCAAAAAAATGTGCCTGTGTTTCTTTTAATATCTTTGTGATAAAACTGACCTGAAATAGGGTTTAAATGTTGCTGGAATCCATAGACTCTCCTCACTCTCGCATGATCGTATATGTGACTCACAGTGACCTACACTGAAGTAAGTTTACAGTGAAATCTGAGCAGTATTCTACTGTATTAATGTCATACAGTGACATGCAGCAAACTCCAACGCAGTCCGGAAGAAATAATACATGATTACAGCACTTTAAGAGAATGCCATTATTTATGGGAATGTACAGTAAACTCAACTGTAAATAGCTGAGCATTATGGGAAGGTGAAAGAAAAGGGTGGAAACTAAAGTTTGAAAATTGAAGGCTGCTACATGTCACCATTTTTATTCTCCCTCAAAGTGTCAATGGCGTACCATTATCCCTGTCAAGGCGTATTAGAAAGTTTTAATTATTTAGTACTTTTATTATTATTTCTTATTGTTAGTATTATTGTTGTTATTATTATTATTGGAAGGTTGGCGGTTCGATCCCTGGCACCTGCAGTCTACATGTTCAATCGGTGTGTGTGTGTGATTCTGAAAATGGTCATCCCTCCTGATGAAGTTATAGCCTCTGTGTATGAAAGGGGACAATTGCTTGCACTGTAAACCACTTTGAGTTTACATTTTGGTAATTAAACAGTAATTTACTGACAAAACTGTGACCAGTAGTGTGTTTCAAATTAAACAGAATAGAAAATAAATAGAATACAGTAATGAGCTATATTTTTAATTCTAGTAAAAGACTGTAATTCTTAAGTACAGTAAGAAATGGTCAAACAAAACATGCATGGAGTGCTGCTTGGGTGTGGGGAAGTGGTGTCCCCTTGGTGCTCTTCAGTGGGATCCATTCACAAATTAACCATAAAACTGAGGCACTCTCAAGGGTCTTATATATAAAAAGCCTTTAATATGACAGGGCTATATCAAATGTAAAAACATGCACATGCCTACACTTTTACAGTAAGAAATGGTTAAAAATACAGTGCAGTCCTTTAAAGTGTATTGGTGGAATCGCTTGTTTTTTTGTCTGTGGGATTTTTACATATGACAAGTATTTGATTGATAAAAGAAGTGTTTCAAAAACTGTTATGCACATTTTTATTTCCACACATCCTATGAAGCTTCATATGTAGTACAAAGTCATTATTCAGCCCAGGTATATCGCAGTCCCTATAACATATGGTGAAAGTAGAGTGACAAACACACTCTGCTTAAAATTTATCACTGTTTTATTTAAATATTCCACTAATTCTGTGAACCCTTAGACTTTCATAAACCCTTTTCAAGCACAAAAACAATTCATCTATATGAGTGAATGTAAGTTTTGACAAAAGATTTGAACAGTCTCAACAATCAGAATGAAACTTTTGAGGTTTTGGGTCAGATTATCTATTTAAAGACTTCTCTTGGACAAATGGACTCATCTTAAATAAGTCTGAGATTGTGCTGTAGATTTTAATAGGAAATACTTTTTTATGACAGGCTTAAAAAGGTAAATTTAAGAAGGTATGTAAAAATTGAGAAAATACCCCAGACCCTCTCAGACCCTAGGCTTGAACTATCCTATATTTCAATGGAAAATATATTATATATGCAAATATCCTATACTGCATAATCCAACACACCACCAGCACTCCACTGTCTTTTAAAAAGAATATTTATTTTGTAGTTTTAAGCTCACAGTGTTAGCAGCCAATTTCTTCAGCAGCACTTATTTTGTTTGTTTATGATAATTAGAATGTATGTTATCTACATCAAAATGTCTTGCTAACACGCACTCATGTTGGACTTACTACTTAAGAAGCAGGTCAATGGCATTACATTTTGTTCGCAGGGGAACTGCTCAGACATTTGCCTCTGAATCTTTTATGGATGTGCCCAAACAGAACATTTAGCCATGTTGTCACAAGGATGCAAACACTTGAAGACTTGTGTAAGCAAATTTCCATTCCTCATCCGTGGAATGTGAAGGGATACGGTGGCTTTGGGTGTCTAGAAAACTCTTTGTATCCATCAGTCACACTCCAAGTACAACTGTCAGCACTGCTTGCACGACAGTCAAGCTTGTGTATTTTTAGAGAGCCACACTCGTTTGTGAGTCAGCTCAAATTCACCAAGACGTCCAGAACAGTGGATTGCCCAAGCCATGAGAAAGAGAACACCCCCTCCTCATTGGCCAAAGCCCCTGTAACATTTCTCTGTGTCATGGTTGTAAACTCATAATGCAGCAATGCTTTGAAGTCACACTGGACCGATTTGTTTTTACTTGAAATGGATGAGAATTCCGATTATTTATGAATAGGAGAGATCCAGAGGATCGGGGAGGGCTTTCTCTTTACATTAGGAGCTTTGAACAAGCGATTCAAAGTGGACATCTTCATTGTGGATTTAGCTGTTTTCTTGGCCACCAATGCAGCATTTCCAGCTCACTGACAGTTCACAGCTTTGTCTCTCCCTGACAGAAGGATTTCTTTCACTTAGGTCTACAACTACTCCCAGTCTCTCTCAGACACTCTGCTCGTAAAGAATGACCAATCAGCAGTGCTACGGGCACCAAAGTGGCCACTTCATTGTGAAAAGATGAGGGATAGTATTTATGGCATGTCTGCACAGGGTCAAGTATTTGTGCATGTGTCCACCCACGTGCATGTATGTGTGCTGTGTGTGTGCACGTGTTGTTAAGATGTATGTGCCTGCAGAGGAGTGGGTTAACCCACAGCAAATAAGAAATTCCCATCACAGATAGAAAATATTTTTTTCTCAAAATCTTTTTCAATGGTTGTTGCTAATATCTTCATTTACATGAAGTGCAGCTTGCAGTTCAACTTCTGTTTCCAATATTTCCCGACTCTCTTGACTCTCTCTCATCTCCCAACCCTTGCTCTGTTCATCTTTCATCTGAGGCCTACATTTTTGCGGATGTTTTTGGCTAGAGCTCCCCAATAGGAGGAACAATGAAAGCGAGAAAGGGGGTAAAAAAAAACAAAAAAAGAGAACCTGGACAGTTTTTTGGCGTGTCCAACCCCGAGGCCATTTGTGATTTTATGAGATGTGACCTA
The DNA here is from genome assembly GCA_037577475.1 of Chaunax sp. Z400. Taxonomy (NCBI): domain Eukaryota; kingdom Metazoa; phylum Chordata; class Actinopteri; order Lophiiformes; family Chaunacidae; genus Chaunax; species Chaunax sp. Z400. The sequence continues at coordinate 19,514,583 of CM075187.1, read as the reverse complement.
AATCCAGGGCACAGGTGAATAATGCAAAGTCGGGAATCACTGCATGACTTAGCTTTAGCACATGTCTTAAAAACATATCAGATGTTGAGATGCAGTAAAGTTACAAACTCATCGTCCTAACTGGTTTATTCGAGAGGGCACCACAGTGGTGCTGAAGAAAGCCCTAATAGCCCCCACATTTCATCTTTATAGCTGGCAATAAAATACCACAGTGAAAACATTGAGAAACTGGGCAGACAGGAAATGTCACATTGTTCCCCCTGGAAAAAATGGAGTACAACAGCTCTCGTGTCTAAGCTGAGTCTTGGCACGACTCATTCCAACAGTGATTATCGTGTTACTGTTAATCAGAATGGTTAGATTCAGACTGAATTTCATAGCATAAAGTAGAAGTAAATGATGTCCACTTTAATGTATTGAGCTAGGATGTCACTTTGTAGTCATTCCCGATTTTAACACTTAAACCAGGAACATTTTTCCTCTTCTGAAGTACCTCTTTGACCTTTTCTGAAAAGATCTACTTCATGACATTCATGAAAGCATTACAGAAATCGAAGTCCTGATTTATATTTCATTTATTGTTCCTTCCAATCTATTGTTCCTCTCCCTCCGGTGCATTAGTATGATGGTGTGATGTGAATGACGGTTCAATGGGTGGTTAAATAGCTTTACCAGTCATTTCCTGGATATTTATATGCAGATGTATGTGTGTATTGTACAATTTATGAGTGTCCACCGTGGCTTCTAATGCTTCTCCCTTACATAGATGAGATAATGGAAATGCCACAGTGAATAGTGTTCCCCGAGTTGATTGTAATTGAATCTCCATAATGTCGGGGGCAAATCTGAGGTCACGCAAACTGCAGCCAAGTTTAATGATTTTATTACAATCCCAGGGGACTGCTTTGTTAATTTGAAGAAGTTAATAGAAGTGTCCCACAGGAAGATGTACTGAGTGGCACTAAGGTATCAGCCACTGACATTCTAATAATCTCAGAATCGGAGTAGGAACCAATTTCATGCAACCAAATATAACACTTAGTGATTGTCTTTGAAGGGTCAATTCACTCAAATTACAAACAAACATGTTTTCAGAATTGTTTTTTTAGCCATACTGATAGGTTTTCACCTATAGATTTGATTTAAACACTGGTGTCCTTACAGTCTCTCGTTTCAAACATGTCTTTAAACTTAATGCTCAGTGTCACTGAACATAGATTTGGGGGGACCAAACCACTGACCTTTCAATAAGTGAAATACTGCCCTACCAGCTCAGCCGCAGCTGCCTCTACTAAACTATTCAGTTACTGCTCCCAATCATAATAATATTAATGATTTAACAAATGGAAAAATACAAAGAATAAATGATTAAAAATGAATCAAACCTGTTATGTGTGGACAGATGGACAAAAGGCTGAACAGGTTGTAACGTCGCCATGAATGTGACAATTTTAGTTCCCTCTGTTTTCTCTCACCTCCCCAGGATGCTCTGCTGTTTAGTTTACAGCACATTCCTGTAAATAATGGCATTCTCTTAAAGTGCTGTAATCACATATTATTCGTCCCAGAATGCATTGCAGTTTAGAGCATGTCACTGTACGGCATTGATAACAGAAGACTGTTCAGATTGAACTGTAAAGTAAGTTTTACAGTTTTATTAATTAATAAAAAAATGTACAAATTTTCAGCAAATGTGCCTCTTCCATTTAGAGTAAATGACATTTACATTTTACATTTTCTGATTATGGTATGTGGAAAACTGTTATTAAAGGAAACCTTTTGAATAGCAGTTAGTTAAGATCAGCTGTTTTTTTTTTCTGTGTTCAGCCGTAAGACACTCTTACCATCAAATTCAGAGCCTGTGGTGCCCGAAAGCAGTGTGGTTATAAATAGCTCTGTACTGAAATGTGTGGTAAAATGAGTCAATCAGCATTATTAAGCCAATTAAGTGTTCAAACATCTTCAGTGATCTACCTCTGCGTATGGTGGAGTGTTTCAACACGCTCTTCCACTCTAGATCAAGCAAGCCATCTCTGATGCACATATGAATGCAACCAAAAAAAACCCCCACAAAACACACACACACACACATACACACACACACACACACATATACACACACATCCTACAGTATATACGCAGCAACTTTTATCAGCATCTCCACAAGTCTTTCTCTGCGCTGCTGGGTTAAACGAATGGATTTCCGTCCATCGAGGTCTGCTCTTATCTGCACTCTGGCACCTTGGCTAATCTCAGACTGTCTGCTTTCCAACTTCTGTTCCACTCTCCCTCCCCGCACACACACACACAGGCACCCTGAGGCAGGATTATGTTTCTCTGTCATTTGGGCTGTCCTGTTCACCGAAGCTCTGTGGATGATGTTCCCATGCGTCTGCTAAAAGAATGTGTGCAGGTGTGTGTGTGTGTGCAAGAGAGTAACCAGGACTAGGGGTATGTTAGTGAGAGAGAGCTTGGAGGGGTATAACCACATCATCATTTATTATTAAAGCAGGTGGATTAAACATGGGATGGGTGGTCAATTTAGGATGTTTTTTTAATGCTAATTGTTGTAATTCATGTCTGGCTCCTTAGGGAGTGATTACGAAACTGCAATAAATTGCATAAGTGGCAATAGATGAGCTCTTATGAGTCTTACTTCAAACAGGGTCAATACCTGTTGACAGCGCAAAGAAGAGGAGGGGAGGCAGAAAAAGAAGGAGGTTGTATAATCAAATGTTTTGATGGTGGGACCCAGTTTTGGCTCTTTTCGTTTCAGCAGTAGACTCAGGCTAAACAAACAGGTGTCTGCCTCCACTCTGGGTGGAGTAACAAACAGATCTGGGCTCATGATACTGTGTTGAAATTCCCTGGAAAACAAAGCTGGTTTTCGTGAACATGAAAAAATTTCAGCCTGAGAGAATTTCTGGGTTGTTTTGATAGCGCAATTCTACAATAAGGAATAAATGGAAATTTGACCATTTGAAGTCTTCATACTGTCATGATTGTAAACTCATAGCGTATAAATCCGCAATGAGTTTATACCTTTGACTGTCGTCGATGGGATGGTGTTTGCCAGATATTTTGAGTGAAAAGCTTCAAGGCCCTTTAAGGCAAATTGAGATCAACCCCCAAAAAACGTCCTAACGGCTACATTTTTTTTAAATTCCTCATATTGAATGTAAAGAGAGAGGAAAAACTCTGGATAATGGAGAAGAAAAGAAATGGAAACGCCCTTCACAACTTTGTTCTCAAAAGGCAAACTGGGATGGTGCAGTGCCCCGGGCCTTTTTCACGATACAACAATGAGCCGTGTCAAAAGAGAAGTTAAAAAGTCTCCTGCAATTACCATCAGGTGTGAAAAAAACGGCAATATCATCTTAGAAAGGAGGTGTATTTTTGCATTTCACAGTAATCGGAATATACAGCTCAAAGAGCTGAAACAGCACCGAGATGAGCACCAACTACATACCAACGACATACCAATTCAGGAGTTGCCATGAGGCTCGTGATTTACAAAGATGCATGCTCGCCCTGGAGATATGGAGGCTGCTTCTCATTGCTTTTTGTAAAGTGAAACTAAAAAGCAAAGCACCAAGGGGTCTGTCCGCCGTATCATGGTGGGTGCCTTTACGAGGTTCAAAAGAGGCTGTAGCTTCAGACAAAAGCTTTGCCCCATCACCCATCCTCTTTTCAGGTCTATGTCTGGCCCAGAACAAAGAGCCTTCCACCTGACCTCCAACCACCTCCACCCCTCAAGAGCCCCGTTGGTCTGGCCCTTGACAGACACGCATGGTCAAACCTTCAGAGCGCAGAGGGAGAGACAAAAACACCAGCGTCAAGGGGTGCTACCGGGGGTGACTGACACAGTCCAGATAATCTCCCTGTGAAACGTCATTTAGAATTCAGTCCTCTGCAGCAGCATTTTCAGTTGATCTTTGTGTTGTTGTTTTGCACTCATATCCCTGCCGTCACCTCTCCCTCCCTTCCTTTTCCCCCCTCCATCTTTTTCTACTCTCTAACACATCTCCGCTTCCACACTAAGACGGATAAAAGTGAAACTGCAGGGGTGGGGTGGGGGGGGGGGATGAGGAAATGATGTTCAATCAATCATTTATAATAACAAATAAGACTGCCAATATTTTGTTTCCAATTAATGTTTTCTTGATTATTATATTAATCGCTTTGATCATAAACTTTCAGACAATAGCGGAGAATAGCTGTTTTAATTTCCCTCAGTCCAAGGTGATATTTTCAGTTTACTATCATGTATGGCCAAGAAGGACATCACATCCTCACATTTGTGAAGATGGGAACAGCAATGGTTAAAAAGATCATGTCAAGAGACGCACATTCATTTTCTGACAATATCTTTTTCTGACAAATCAATAAATGAATGGTTGTTGTATCTCTACAGGTTAAAACCTGTATTGTATGATAGCTTATACTGAAAATTCAGCACAAGTGATCACAGAGTGGGTAATACACAATAGAAATACGACTGTGGCAGAGCATAATCTGCGTTGCACTGAAGTCCATTCATGTGTTTTCCTTTTATCCACCCCACAAAAAAGGTTTTTGAAAATCAAAGGTTTCGGGTTCAATGAAACCCTTTGCTGACTTTAAACTGGAAGCCAAAAACCAGAGATTGTGACACATTATCAGATTTCACCAGTGTAGTTTAGATGTGGTCTAACTAACTAACCCATCTACGTCTGCAGGAATCCTGACGGGGACGTTCAGCCGTGGTGCTACATCGCAGATCATGAAGATGGGATCTACTGGAGATACTGTGACATTCCTACATGCCAGAGTAAGCGATGACTTCCACCTTTTTATCTCTCTTGGCCCTTCCATGCCCTTTGAGCAGTGTCACGGCGAGGACCAACCATTTTCATATCTTCATCTGCTCACCTTGAATAGCTTTTATAGGCTGTATGGCATGTTCACAGCTGTTATGATATAAAAATGCCTCTAATTGCGTCCCGTCAGCCCTCCTCCTGTCATGCACGGGCCTGGCCTTCTTTTAACGTGAGCTGTCAATCAATGTGTACTAAAGTGTGTGTGTGTGTGTTTCTGGATGTGTTCATCAGTTTCCCCTTTGGCTTCAGACCTTTGTTTTGACACGTTTTTGATGTGATTTATGTGCATCAACCTGTTACCTGATGTGTGTGTATGATTCGTTCACATGTGCGTGTGATTCCCTGTCCAGTGATTCGTGGATGGGTGTGTGTGATGATGGACTGTTTGGGTTGTATAAGATTTTGTGGTTTTATGTGTCTTCTCTAGCGGGTTGGCACACATTTTCAAAGAGCTTGTCTGTCTTTAATCCCATTACTTTCTTTCTCTCCGCCTTTTTAATCACTGCTGTTGAAAATCGACTTAGATGGATCAACCGTCACTTTTTTGATGTCAACGATCATGAAATCAAGCAGAGGAGGTTCAGATAAACATTTGCCGCAAGCATGTTTTCGTTTTTTTAAATAACCGTCACACATGCATATATTTTTAAGATAGATGTTCCTAACTATTTACTTAAAACTCTTTCTATGGGTTGTTCCATTTGCATAGCAATATTGGTCGGAAGTGTTTAGCATAAATAACTAAAGGAATCTGGGGACAGGTCAGGAATATAAAGCTCAAATATTCCATTTATCTAAAATAATATTTAATTTACCTCTTTCATCATTGATTACATTACCTTTCCCTATTGTAATCGGCCTCTACCTTTTTGCTATTTTACTCCCGGGTTAAAAGTTCCTCCTCTTTAAAAAAAAAAAAAAAAAATCTACTATTAGTCTTTGTCTTTCTCAAATATCGCTCTGCCTGAACCTTACATGACTTAATATTTTAGGAATTTGGTTATATTACTACAAATACAAGCTTTGCCTAAAAACAAAATACAGTATGAAAATGAACCTGGGGAGGACTATTAATCTGACTGTGGAGGGGCAAAGCTAGGACTTAGTGACTTTTTACTGCAGGAATTACCACCAGGCTTCAAGAACCTCCAAACCCCTCTAGCTATCCCAACATTATCGTGTCTGAGTTGTACGCTTCACTAAAGCCTGCTTTTTGAATGGCTCAGGACACATTAACCCATCTAATAATACTGGTTGACTGCATGGCCTGTGTGTATGCATGTATTTGTCCATGGTGTTTTTGCTTGTTTATGTGTACAGGAGCTTGTGTGTATCCCACTAGACTTTTGACTGACCTATTTCAGACAACTGTCCATTTAGCTCTGTTTTTCTAGGCCGATATCCCAAACCTTTGTGGATTGGGATGAATGAGGAGAGAGGACAGCAGCCCACACTGTCTCTGTTCAGAGCCAGTCTTTTCCCTTATCGTTGGTAAAACAAATTAGGCCAGCTTTTGTTCCAGATGGGTTTGCCATGTGCTGTTTCAGCCTTGTTTTTGTCAAGTATCCAGTACTGTGCAGTGTGTAACCTTGCGACGCGTGGCCCATTTCTAACAGCTGAGAGTTTCACTCATATCAAATGCTGTCGAATGTAAGCATTCCTCTCTTTGTTTGGGCATTTAAAGTAGGGTAATGCAAGAAAGGGCAATTAGGCCAGGCGTCAAGTGTCAGAAAAACATGCCTGTTCAATGGAGCTCCTTGAAGGTTGATTCAGAAGCAACTGGACTTCTTTTCTTAGCTTGAAGACGATTCACCTCTCATCCGAGAGGCTTCATCAGTTCTAAGCTGTTGGTACTAGGTCAGGATATTTATCCTCTTTGAGATGTAAACTACCTTGAGAGTCATTAAGTAACCTGTTTTAAGTAACCTGTTTTTAAGGTAGTTTACATCTCACAGAGGATAAATATCCTGACCTCGTACCAACAGCTTAGAACTGATGAAGCCTCTTGGATGAGAGGTGAAGCTAAGAAAAGAAGTCCAGTTGCTTCTGCATCAACCTTCAAGGATTACCATGTACCTGGATGACTCAGAATCTTCACAAACTGTCCAATGGAGATGGTTTCTCCCTGCAGGGATACCAAGCAGCTTTCAGACATGAATGCTGTGTCTCATCCATTACGAAACCACAATCGCCACGTGGTGCCTCACCTTCTGGTGGTGGCTGTTCTCAATCCGCAGTGTTTGAAAGCTTCAGCTGCCAACTGAGAGAACGCTGATGCTCCATCAGCGTCACTGCCCTCAGTCTGAGGTTGGCAAGCAAAAGCTGAAAAACACCATGGTGTGCCAGAGAAAAGGCAACAGTTGTCTTTGTTTTGATTGTGTCTGTTTTTTGTTTTGTCTGTGACTTTGTTTTGTCTAGTTTTTTGCTTACGTTTGATGTCGTGTGGTTGGCAGTTGGTGGTCACTCGCTGGGGCACCTGGAGCCTGTCAACGGTAGGTCTGTTATCCAGCTGGCTTCCCTGTCATCTAGGGGCATGCCACCCTGGTGAGGGTGACACGCCCTGCTGGAACGCACGTTGCCTGGTAGGTCACATGAGGCCAAAAACACATAGTCTGACAGGATGGATTAGAGTGTAGGTCATGATATTTGTTGATCCTAGTAATGGCAGTAGTTATCATGTGGTGGAATTATCTAAACATTTCGTAAAGACACGCTGTAAAAGCACACTGAATATGCTACAAATTGACATTTTCATGGTGTATCAATGCGGTTTTGAGGCTCTTTGCATTCCCAGGCTGCTGAATGAGCAGTTAAGCATAACCTTGTCACGAGTGTTGTTATTTACTTAAGTCCAGTTCCCATGCAAAAGACCAGCCTAAGGTCGAGTACCCTTAACTTTTGAACCAATTGGCATCTGGAACTCGGTACCAGTACTCTGGAGTAGGCTAGTCACTCTCTTTAAAAACAAAAATATAATTTCAGATGTAAAAATGCGTCAACAACATGTTGTAACACTTGCATGGAGGAAGCTTTTGAAACAACTGGACTAATAAGTGGACTTAAATGAAGAAAAATAAAGAAACTAATATCAGCACAGTATTAGACTGTATCAAAAACACACGTATCTGCAAAGGAACATTAATCACATACAGTTGAGGGCATCAATAAGCCATTGCAACGTGGTCTTCCTTATTCAGAAGAGGAAACACCAGCCTTGGCAGTGTTGTTGTCGTCGCGCAGTGCTTGCATACCATATTATTTCCCCATAAATAGTATGCAATTCATATACTATTGGTTGCATATGCAGGTTTGAGCATAGTAGAAATCTCACATTAAGTTACAGTGCACTAAATCATATGTTGGTGAGTCATTTTTGACAGTCGTTGGCTGGCTGCATGTGGAGGCTGAGTGTTGGCTAACGCTAGTAAAAATGCTCAGCTTACATCATCCAAGACACGGGCTGCAGGCCTGCTAATGTTAGCTGCAGGGGGGGGAAACATGGCACACTTTTAAAGTTATAAGATATATTTTGTGTTTGACGAGCTGTTCCCTTAGGTTAGATGTGTCGCATTTGTATTACAGACACTGATAGATACTACGTTGTGTTGTCTGTGTCGAGTTTTGAAAAGTGTAGTCACACTTGCAGAGGCGACATGGTCTCTCTCTCTCTCTCTCTCTCTCTGTCTTTCTTTGAGCTCTAATGTTATACTCTAAGTTACTCTCACTCAGATTTGCTCCCCATGAAATTTCGCACCATGTTTCAAGGCAAATCGGTACAGAGTAGTTCTGACATAATTTGATCGCTACCCAATCCTGGACCAGCCCTGCTCTGCTGGCAAGTAACATTTGTAAAATCTTAATTTCACTACATGTAACAAATTAATTTGAATATTTTGAATGAAGTGAATGTAACGGTAGGAAAAAAAGTTTTTTCCCACTCAGTGTTCTCTGTTCTGAACGTCAATTCAATTCAGATTTATTTGCATCGAGCCTGAGAACATAGGACAGAGAGGGCTTAATGTTGTCTGACTGAGCAATGCTGATTCTAATTAGGTGTGGCAAATTAACTAGTGGAATTTCTGGTTGTAGGTTCATCAGATAAAAACTCATGTTGACAGCTCAATCCATTATTTAGAGACTCTGGTTTTACTTATGTTCAGAATTCAGATAATTTCTGCGAGGTCTCTAAAATCAGTTCACTAACTCATAAATACATTTTAAAAAATGCATTCACATCATTGATTGATAAGAAAGCCAAGGATTTGTTGTTGTGATTTTAAAGAAAATCCAATTAATAATTTCTTGTGTCGTTTGCAGTTTAGACATCTGCAAATGTCAACGTACTGTGTTGACATATTGTTGTATTGTAGTGTGAATATTCCTGTGGAGAGTTTCATCTTTCAGAAGGTTCCATATTGGAAGAACATTTTGTTTTGGTAAAACTCCTTTGAGCTAACATTTACGTGATGATATGACCCGGCTGAATTTGATTGACAGAGACTGAAACTGTCAGGGTGAGGTCCTCGAGCACTTAACCGAGACGGACGCTTTGATCTGCATGTTCAGAGCTCATCTCTCAACAGCTTACAGAATAAGTTGGAAAAACTTGTTGTGCCACTGTTACTTCCTGCAGCAAAGAGACATGCAGCAGCTGTTTTCCCCTAATGCATCAGTACCTCATTTGGAACATATTGCATGTGTTAAACCCAGGAAAAATAGTAGCCTATAAACCCATTTTAACTCAAACCATCTACCTTGCAGGACTCAAGTACTGTACATCAACCTTTTAAATGTTATTTTTTTAATGGCTATGAAGGTGGATTCTGTAAAGTTACAAGAAGAACATCTCAGGGGTTTGATGAACTTCTTTATCACCAAGGACTAATCAACTTAAATCTGACCAGGTGCTGATATTTCTGACTTTCAAACTTCCCTTAGTATTAGTGGTAAAACAACCATTTCCTTACGTTGTGTTTTTTTTTCCATCTATAAAGTCTGACAAATGAAGACAAATAATAGACTAGACTAATGCGGCAGACTTCCCATAAGATAATTTGTAATCTCAGATGTTCTTTGTGTAGAGATGTCAATGTATTAGCAGTGAACTCTTAACTCACTGCAGGTTATACTTAAATCTATTCCAGGAATCTCTGATTAACCTTGTCTGTCACCATGGAACAAAAGTCTCAGAACTACAGTGGAGACACAAGCCACACTTTAAGACATTAAAACAGGCAGTTGTGTTTGTCCCAAGACAAAAATATTCAGTGATGAGATGTTGGTGTTACTGTGAGTGATTTATGAAGCTATTAAAAGGCTCTTTGATGTTTTGGGACACAACCGACAGCTATTTTTGACTGAGTCTGATCAGATATCTGTGCACAAGTTGCTTTAAATGATCATCTGCTAAAATACAAGCTGTTAGATTTACAGTTTTATGAAATGCAAAAAAAAAAAAAAAATACCACCACATATTTGCAGATTGGAGATAATGGATTTATGCATTGGGTAGTAACAGAAAAAGGGCTGTTGTCAAAATAGGGCGTGCGATTAAGGATTATTTTCTTTATCAGTTATATGCTTTATCAAAGTCGCTTGGTCAGTGGAGGAGATAATACACTTTGAAAACAATTATAAAATTCAGCAGTCAAACCATCTTCACCAGAGGATTTTCCTGACGATAAGGCTTTTTTTAAAATTTCACTTTCTGAAATAGGAGCTTCTAAAGTTTCTATTTCATGCTCTTTAATAGTAGGAAGATTTAAATCAGTAAAAAAAAAACTCTTCCATTTCAAAATTATTTGACACAAATTCTGAAGTATATAATTTGAAATATACTCTCTGAAAGGTTCATTTATACTTTCTGGATCCTGAATGACTGACCCATCATTCTTCCTAACTGATGATATAGACTGCCTATTCTCTAATTGTTTCAGTTTTAAAGCTAGCATTTTGCCTGCTTTGTCACCTGATTCAAAAGCTCTCCTCCGCAACATATATAGTGCAGTTTCTTTGTGAAAAATAGTCTGAAGTTCAGATTTCACTAAAAATTGCTCTCTTTTCAAACAATTGGTGATAAGGATATAATTTCATATAGTAATTTAAAGCAACAATATAACTTAAATGATTCATCCTTCTTGCCTTACCAACAAATGTTTTCCATAATTAGATCTAAAATGCAAAAAGGTGCCGTTGGCGACTGAGAAGGGTATTGTTGATAATTTAAAGAATGCTATCGCCAGAACAGGACCGGTGTCTAGTACATATAAAGTTTTATATCTTTCTACAGTTCAGAATAACTCACCAACACAAATTTGCTGGGAGAAGGATGTATTTGGAATACTTCAGCAATATCAAAATATGTCTGAGATAAAATCATTCAAATGGAAATTTTGCATAGGGTGAATGTGACCCCAGTAAAATGTAATACAATAAATGATACGGTTTCTGATAAATGCTGGCATGGCTGCAGTGAAAGAGGTACCCTAATACGTTATTTGAGGGAATGCTGAGCAGTAAACTCTCTCTGGTCAGAGGTGACCAATCCCCTTAAAGAAATCCTTCAACTTGATGTTCCAAAATGTCCTATATTGTGTATATTAGGAGATAAAATAAATGGGCTATCTCTAAGTAAAATGAGATTCGTCACGTTGGGTTGTCTTGGTGCCAAAAGGAAGGGAAGAATGTTAATTAAAAAAAACAAAAAACAAAAAACTTGGTCAAAACTTTGTAAACCCTGACAGCACCACCAGCGCATTGAAATGTTTGAAGTTTGAATGATAAGTCTCCACAACTATTGAATGGATTGCCCAGAAACTTGGTGCTAACTTTTATGGTCTACAGAGGATGAATCATAAAGACTTTTGTTATCCCCTGACATTTCCTCGAGGTCTACAAGCAGGTCAAAGTTCTCACTTATCCAGTCAGATATTTACATCTACTGGAGGGAATGGCAGAACATTTTTGCAGGGATTTGTGGATTTATCTCAATGACATTGGTGACTTTTTCTTCACCGTCACCGATGTTTGTGCTTCTGTGAAATGTTGGACATGTTCCCCCTCTACTGTCGTGCCAGTATACGTTTGGTCAAAATAGGAATTTATCCAAATACTGACATTTGTCCAATTATTCTCATTCATTACCATCAGACTCAGCTTTACGGAATTTTTTTTTTTTTAAAAATCACAAGATGGCCAGATGCCCAAGTTATATCCAGAGGGAAATTTATTTTATGATGAATTTTAATTTAAATTCTTGCTCAATTATCCAAATGCTTGCTGATTCATTTAACTTCAATTTGCTTATTGATCATTCAAAACCATGTCAGCCAAGTCCAAACCCGTTTCAGGGGCAGGTATAGAGGTGGAGACAAGAAAACATCTGAGTCATGTCAAGTCAAGACAAAACCAGTGCAGTGTCTACATTCACAACCAATAAGTGCACCATTGCATATATAATGATTGATTAATGAGCCTCTTACTATAAATAGAGATAAAAGAGGTGCCTCTCTCTGCACATTGACTAAGTGTAGAATACAAATAGGTCTTATCTAAATTGCCATGCTGTGAAGAAAATGAAGAGATTGTTGATCAGTTTGAGAATAAAAAATCCTCTTTGAAGATTTTCTAATAGGCCGCAAAAGTTAAAGAGCTGAGCGAATGCCTGAGACGAGAGCAAGTGTGAGTCAAAATAAGCAAGAGGCAAACATGTCTGACATGTGGTCTGAAAACCAAGCCCAGACTGAAGCACCACAGCCCTGCCTCGTGGCTGTTGTGGTTGCTTGAAGCAGGAACGCTTTCAGGTTCTGTTTTTGCAGTATTCATCTCTCTCTCTGTCACTGTTTTCAGAGGCAGAATATTTCCCCAAGGTGGTCTTGCACCAGCTTTCACCACAATCAACCCTCCCAAACAGCATACTGAGGCAGGTTCAGACATCGCTGAGTGGAGGATGTGTGTCTCTGTGTCTCACTGTGTGTGTTTGTTCTTTTACACTTGGAGACCTTCAGATTGAGGGCATGTAAGGAGCTAATTTGGGCTATTCAGGCATGAATTGTAAAAATTTTGTTCGTCCTCTGTCTTTTCATCTGGCTTTATACTTTGTGTGTCACCCTAATTATAGAATATTATAAATAATATTAAGAGCAGATGCTGGTGTAGGTTTGAGACATGACAACTGAGGTTGGTGTAGTTCTGTCACACTGTGCTGATTGTTAAATTTTGGCCACACATCTATCTTTCTCATATCTCATCATCAACTTATCAAAAGTAGAAAAGACAGTAAAAATGCAAAGTAAGGACTTTTTGAAACACAAAGACAGTTTTATTCTAGACTCAAACTAAAAAGCTAAGAAGCTAAGAAGCTTACCTTAAATAACTGCATTCATAAAAAAGAGGTAATAAATGCACACACATGCAACCAATGTCCCAAATTAGCTTTTTGGCATCACCGATTATTTTTTTTATCAAACAAATTAATTATTATACATTTTTCATAGAAATATGCCAACTCCCTTCTTTAAGAGCTATTTCATGTATTGATGGACCACAGAGTCACTAGAGTTTTAATTTAAAACCAGCGTACAATGGAGGTTTTTGTCTTCTTCTTTTTTTCTTCTTCTTGGTACTGGCCTCCACTTTGGGATTGGGTTAACTTTCTGCTAACATTACACTTTTTAAGCAGAAGAAACAGGAAAGATGATTAGGATCTCTGAATCAGGAGGCCATCAAAGAGCCATATTTCTTACTCCAGCTTGATTCATCAGAAAATATAGATCACACGTGACTGTGCTGAGACAATTTTGACCAATCGTTGGAGCCTGACAGGTGCTAATGTTGAGAGTTCGTGGCACAGACATCTGTCAGTTTGACATGTGTCCTTTCGTCTGTGCCTTTCAAAGAGGGCTTTGAACACATTCATTATCTTACTCTGACCTTCGACCTCCTAATAGCTCCACCCACACCTGCCCTGAGGGGAAATACCTGCCTGCAGTGCTGTGAAGAATTTCTCAGACAGAAACTAGAGAGTAGAGACTCAGAAAAACAAGCCAGAGGACATCAGGTAATCTCTTAGCCTCTCCCTCTGGCTCCTTCCCCATCTCAACATGGTTGGGATGAAATCAGCGAGCGCCATTAGGGAATTAAAGATATTGATTACAAGGTGACCTGGTTGTTTGGAATGTTTGCTAATGAGAACAAGTTTATGGCCATTGTTCAGTGCTTGTCTTGGGGAAAAGGGGAGATGAATAGTGGGTCAGCCAATTTAGCTGTAAAAGTTCACTTTTATTTTTTTTTTAGACTTCACCACCGTTACTGAAATCTAGATAACCAGGAAAACCTGCCACAGTAGACAAGAGGTTGATCTCTTTGAAAGTGAATGATGACAAATGGAGGTTCGCCACTGCGCTTACCTCACGCCTGAGGTGGTGACAGGGTCACAGGTGCTCATCTTTTCATCTCCCACTTACACCAGTATCAAGTCCCCTCAGATTTGGGACACGGTCTACTTAGTCAGGGCAGGCACAGTGATGTAGCGTGGTGGCCATTTTTCATCTCTTCCCCGCATTGTTCGGCCTGGTTTCTGAGAAGGCACTAATTATTCATTTAAAGCTCCAGCTCCACCCTCTCCCCTCTAATTAGATGGTTAGTCACTCTCCCAGGGCCCCGGGCTGGGTCATTGATCTCCTCCATCTCAATCTTTGTATAATACATCCTACACCACACACACACACACAGAAATGTCTAAATGTGATGAAAGAGGACATACAAATAGCAAATAGCAATATGCACATGACATGCATAACATGCAGTGGAGGCTCTCTCAGAGACACAGCTCAACAGCATTTTTTGAATATCCCACGACAGTAAGATACAAATACTTCTCTCATTCTGTCCAATAATGAGCCCCTTATTTGAGACTGTAAGTTGTTCCCATTTACAGGCAGCTCCCACCTCCTTACTAACAATACAGATTATCCAGATACGGTCACTGAGGGGGAGTTTGTGGCATATTTCTCTGTTGCTCTCATGTTCTCTCAGGCTGTGGTGCAGTACATGACTAATGACAGGCTAGATGAAGTGCAGCAGCTGTAGTTGTTTATGTATTGAATATACTGTACTACAAAAGGGTAATAAATGGGAGCAGGGACACAATGAAAGGGAGACAGAGCGAGGTCTAAAAGCAAAGAGAAAGAATGGGACGCGGGGGGGGAATCACATAAACAGCGACTGTGATGTGTTGTTTCTTTACCTTGTATCATTTTGCATTCCTGGTAAAGGCAGTCGCTGCTCCAGGAGGTGTGTGTGCATCAGGTTTGAATTGTTAACCTGCTGGCGGTCCATTAATGGGTTGATGGGAGTGTTTCCAAGGTTTCAGCATACCTGTGTTAAATTACTCACATCAAGCCTTTCAGCACTTGAGGAATGTGCTTTTAAAATCCCGCCTCTTCACTTTTGACCTCACAGCTTTAAAATCTCTTCTCTAATATGGAAGCACTAATGACTTTTCTGTTTCTGGTTACCGTGTGATTTGATGTTGATGAAGCCATGATGCTGCTTTAGGGATGACTATGGCCACAGTGAATGTTAAGGTTTTATTTATTCCAGTGTTTCCTCGGAAAATCTGGTTCAATTTCTTCATGCTTGGACTAGAGACGCCTAATTTGCTTCCTTTTTACTCTATATGAACACTAAATCTCTAAGATGTCAAACTCCATATAGGAAAATTGTCTGTCAAAGAAATATGTGTCTACAAAAATGTTTCACGGCTAATGAGGCATAAAAAAACATTTGAATGTTTTTGCACCCACAAGGCCTTCTGAAGACGAACTACATGATATTAGACACTGAAAGAAGCGGAAGGAGGGACATTGTAGCTGCTCTCTGATTTATTCTCTGCATATGATGAAGGATGTATGAAATATGATGTTTGCCTCAGTTATAGACATGTTATGTACGTAGCTCAGCTGGTCCGACCTCACGTTTTGTCATTACTGGAACTCCAAGAATTATTACATTGCCTCATGTTGAGCTTCTCAGTTGCCTGGATATGCAGCTTGGAATTACTTTCATTACAGGTTAATCTATATTCCCAATTAATCTTTGAAAAGTGGAAAAAGATTCGTCTTAAAATGTCCCACAGCCTTAGGGAGATCTATTTCCAACCTCGACCAAGGAGATCATGTTGTCTTCACCGTTTGTCTGTTTGTGGGTTAGCAGAAAAAAATCAATCTCAAATATCAGTCTCAAAACGTTCTTTAAGGATTTCAAGGAAATTGTATAGAGAGGTGGCCCTAGGGATGGGGAAGAGGTGATTAAAGTTTGAGAAAGATCCAGATCAAGTTTCGAATCTTTGGAAACATTTTTGCAGCTTTAGTGGAGGTCTGGGCTCTCTGAGTGCCCTTCTAGCGATAGCTTGTTTTTGTTTTTTTAAGTATCATTCCAAAATATCAAATATGACAAAGGGATCAGCACATGTTAAGACAAGCAAATCAGCAATTACAACTCAAATGTAAAATAATTCATGTGCGGGGAAAAAGAGAAATATCAGGAATGTAAGAGAGGAGTTCATCTCAAATACAGGTATAAATTTCCCCACCACTGCAATCATTCAACATAGACAGCCCATGCCATTACCTATACAGAGTGAAGCAACAGAGGCAACTTCATTACTGTTCTGTGTGGGCGTCATCACTCAGCACCTCTAAAAGTGACCTTTCATCTTCCCACATCAAGAATTCTTCAGGCAGTAACGGATAGTGCAGTCACCGTTTTCTCATTGAGGGAACAAACAAGCAGCTAATTAAACTATTATCACCTCACAGATGGCTTTGCCTAATTTAGTACCAGCCCAAATAATGAATGTAAATTGATTTGTATGAATGTAGCTTTAGGGAGAAAAGGAGGACGGATGAGTTTGCTGAACTTTTGTGACTTTGTGCAGCTTAATAGGAAGCTCGTCCGCGTATTTTGCTGTGTTGTGTTTGATCAGCTCAGTGTATAGAATCCAAGGCATTGGTCCCATTTTCAGCAAAACAGTAAAAGCAGAGGCTAACTAAGTAGACTGCTTACCTACGCCAAGGTATCTACATTTGGTCAGTGTCTTCATGGATTCTCTCCCAGTATTAAAACATCATGTGCGAATAGCTCTCTGTCTGTCTCTGTTTCCTCGTATTTGGAAATATGTGACACTCTGTGCTTGGCGAGAGCAACAAAGCAGTCTGGCTGTTCAAAGTAAATCTATTTTAAAAAGACAGACACCCGGAGTCTCTTTAAAAAAAAAAACTAAAAAAAAAACTTGTTTAACTCTCTCACTCTCCATGTCTTTCCAATTTTTTTCTTAGATTTCTTTTGCTCTTTCCCCTCCACATGACACAGAACTTTAGAACTGTAATTATGTTTCCTTAATAACATGTTTGCTCCTCCAGCTCATCAACCTGCTTCATGCTCCTGCCAAGTGCACTTTCCAAACCCTGCTGTACATGTTTGATCTGTGTTGTTCTTTTCTCTCTCTCTCTCTGATGTGTTCGGGTCTGTGCTGTTGTTTTGTCTGCTGCTTCAACAGAGGTGTCTCCTTTTCCCTGCCCGACAGACACCCATGTATGAACTTTGTTCTTCCTCCTGCTGCATACAGTCTGCATTACACTGATGCATCGTGGGAAGGCTATCTAGCTGCTCTTTCCCAGACTGCCAGGTTGTGATGAGTCTGGCTGCAGTAGAGCTTTGTTTTATTCTTTGTGTTTTTCCCCATTTTTTTCTTTTTTTGACTTTGTGTAACTTTCCCCTCCTGCTGTGGTCTCCTGAGGTTTTCAGAGGTCTGGTCTTGGCTTCCTGGAGCAATAATGCACCTTGTGTTCCTTCATTTATCCCCTCTGGCTTGTTAAAGTTTAAATTCCACCGACAACTTTGAAGTGTGTACAGTGTGTTTTTTCTGTTTTTTCTTTTATTGTACATGGAGATATTTGCACTTGTAGCGCCTGCAAAGCAGATGTTTTTAAAGGAGCAATGCTTTAATGCATCTAATGCTCAGTGGTTTTCATGCAAAGACAAATTTACACTTTTTTGGGGACAAACATGTGCAGAAGAGGAAGGTGGCAGCTACTGCGCTGCACCTTCCATACAAACCTCCATCGCTGCGGTATCATATGATCCCACCGCCTGCTGCTCTTCAGCCAGCGCTTCACAGCCCCTGGGATGAGAAGAGGACAAAGACAGATAAATTGACTGTAGCCTGCAATCTTATTGTCAAAGCAAAATGAAAAAGGAGCTCCCCTGCCTTTAATCTGACTATTGAGCCCTGCAGTAGCATTCTCTCCTACGCTTTTCAAAAGCTCCGCTGAAGTGGTACGCACCTGTCTGCCTTGCTCGGAGGGAGGTTGCTGGTTCCCAACCAGGTGTTTATCTCTCCTCTCTTTTCATCACTTCTCAGGGGTAAATCCACTGTGCACTTAAGTGACTGCTAAAAAGAAACTGCAGCTACAGCGCTGTCCTAAAATCACCCTGAAAAAGAAGTTTCTTCCTCCTGTCATGTTTGCCTCTAACCTGTCATGTAATCCATGTTAATCCCTTCATAATCATGCTCCGACATGGTTGCTGCTGCAAATATCGCACTTGTTTTAATTGTCGGTCTGAGGAAGTCTGTGAACTGTGTCTTCAAGCGCTGAGTCATTTGTCATTCACAGTTCCCCCCCCCAAAATCTCACCGGTCACTTAACGGTCAGCTAACATACTGTAGGTGAAACGCCGGGAACACCCAGCTCTCTGTCAGTCTGTATCATTTGGTCTTTCACTCTCCCCTCCTGCACTTCTCCAGTCTGTAGCTGACATTCACGTGGACCACACTTTTCCCTCAAAGGCCTTTTGGGTCTCATTCGTACATAAAGTGAAGCTCATCTGTTGTGCATGCAGAGGAGCTTTTGTTTCAGCCAACAAGTTAACATTGGCAACAACTAGAATCCCAAAGGCATTGTGTGGTCTTTATCAAGGTTACTTCAGGTCATGTTGGCAGTTTAGAGCGGTGCCCCTCCACATTGATATATAAATATTCAAACTGAGTTGCATGCTTATCCATGAAAAACTAAATCATGGCAGGCTCGTAAAAAGGAATCATGTGTTTTTCTGTCTCTTACAGCCAGCAATGGGTGCCAGTTGTTCACTGGTGGAACTCGCTGTCATCACATCAGCGGGATGCTTTCAGCATGCAAATGTTTGACAAAAGAAGACTAAGAAAAAAACAAAAAAAGCTCCAGACATATTCAGTTCTAGGATAATATTGGTCGAGAGAATAAGTGGACAAACCTCTCAGTCTCTGAGCTTGTTGTCAAACTTTGCAGCATCCACAAGGAATGACACATGTTGCTGTACATAAATAGACAGGACATGCTTCTGTGTAACATCTACGTTATGATAAAGATGGTTTGTGTCTCAGTTTACTTGGAGTTCGAGATTGAAATGAATTTAGAAAATGCAGATGTTTGATAAAGAACAGAAATGCTTTGTCATGTAATAATGGATAATAAAGGATTTAGAGTTTTACATCCACGTTGTGTCTCAGAGCAGCGTTTTGGACTCAGTCTTTGCTCTTGTCTTGTCTGTCTTTTCATAATGAGCTAACTTTTACCCAACAGTCCAATTAGACTGAAGAGCTTTGGGGGATGTTTGCTACTTGCATTGGAAATTACTTTCAGATTATGCATTAACTTCTGTTTGTCAAATTCGTTTCACCTAAGAAAATGGAAGTGGAACAAGAGTAAGCCTGTTAGAATCACAATGAAAAACAAATCCCAAGTGGGAAATTGACTGCTGGAGGCTTTGTTGACACATCCTGAGCTATTACGTTGAATTTAACGGCTTTGGAGTGTTTAAGCGCTGCGCTGGATTTTGAAAGATTGCATAGATGAATACACTGTGGATTAAGGGATGTGATCTGATCCATCTAACGTGAATATGATCTGGGTGATGTCGACATCCACTCTCCATCTATCTGTCTGGTCTGGGATCCATCTGCAAATGTTGGCCTATTTGTGTCATACATCCCAAACAAATAGCTATTCATATGATGGACTGTAACAAGGTTGAAAACCATTAGAGTATAAAGAACAAAAGGAAAATTATGATGCACAGTAGAAGTTGTGTATAGTTGCTACTTGAATTTTGTCATGAGAGATTGACCAGAGACTGAAAATGAAAACTTTGTTTCATGTATTATACAGTTTTGTGATTTTATTCAAAAGATATTTGTAGATGAAATGTTAATAGTGAGTGTGTGATGCAGATTGTGTTGTTTTTATGTGTAATTGATTGTTTTTTTTCACCCTCCTATTGTCTCCCTACAGTGCCTGGAAACTTGGGCTGCTTCAAAGACAGCGGTGACCCACCCACTCTGTCTGGCACCAGCGAGACCTCCAACAAGCTCACCATCCAAAACTGTATCAGCTTCTGTAGGAAGCAGAGGTACAAGGTGAGATCTGAGCCCAAAGCAGAAATGTATGAAATAAAAAGAAAAGCTGTAACAATGGTGATATTCACCGTTATATTTAAAGATGCGGCTTGTATAGGAGAAAACATTCAAAACCAAAGGATAAAAAGAAGAGTCAAATAGTGTGTCCTTCATCCTCGCACTGGAAAGTTTAAAAGCATTGTCTGGCTGGATGAAAATGTGTCTACTCAATTGCCCGTGTCGTGTCTAAATCGGACACAAGCTGTCTGTTGCAGGAGTTTTTATGTTAATCATCTGCATTTACGGGCAGTTTCCTGACAGTTATTACCATGATGCCCACTGCACTCTATGCCCTCCTTGTTCAGCCATCAGGCTTCCTGTTTCAAACCAACCAGCAGATGAAAAATCATCACAGCAATCAAGGCTGACAGCTGGAAATGAATGGTTATTAGGCCAGTGGGCACATCCTCTTCAATGCGTTTCCTCATCTCTGAGTCTGGCATGCCATTGTCCCTGCTACAAACAGTGCCAGGTGTTCATTTTCTGTTTCAGCAGATCCAGTTCAGCTCCGTCTGCACTGACAGATTCTGACAGCTTCTCCCTCTCCTCTCAAATCAGCAGATGTTAAAGGATGTGGCGGCAGATTGGCATCGTCTGCCTACCCCTTGACTGTCTCTGTCCTTAATGTGCTCGGAAGTATTGATCCCGTGTGACAAAGAAGCGTGTCTGATAAGTTAGACAGAGATCCATCGCTTGTTTGTGCGTACAGAATTCGCGTTGGTGTTGCTTCATCAGAGTGAATAATGCAGCAGGGACGGAGCTTGATAGTTGCTGGCGAGAGTAGAGGCTTGATAAATTCCTATTGCATGAGAAAAGACGCAAAGTGGGAAATGATGTACCTTCAGTTGTATGAATTCATTTAGGCCTTGAAAATTGGACAATGGTGTCCCTTTGAATAAAGGACAAAAGCTCTTTTGAGAACAAGCAGCTAGTGGTGGCGAGGCCATGATGTGTGAAGGTTCTTGACGTTTCACATTCCCGCTCTGATGTTTGCAGGAACAGCTTCCGAACAGTTTGGAGCTGAGAGATAGATCGGTGCTATTTCTGTAAGGATTATTCCCTACACCCTTTGTGTCGCTGTGTATTTGAGAGGAGGCTTTTAATCAGCTGACAGGTTGTGGTTGTCCAGACTTGGATTACAGCAGCAATCATGAAAGATGGAGCAATTGGGCACTTAAGACTCGCGCTGCCCTAACTTCAAAGCGAGGGAACGTAACCTATTGAATGACTTTCATTTGAATGTGTAATGTATTTGCAAACATGTTTTATGCACATTTGTTACATATTCATGTATAATTTTTTAGAAAAAGTCGCCATTTTGGATATATCCAGTTAAAAATGGCCCAAATCCTCATTTTTCCTCCACAAAGTTTGCATCCATGCATTTCTAATGAGCAGTATTATGGGAGGCCTAGCCAAAGTTTGTCTTGCATTGCTGATGCAGCGGTTTGCATAACTCCTTTGTATTTTCCAGCTTGCCGGAATGGAGTCAGGTTACGCCTGTTTCTGTGGCAACGAAGTGGACCCACACGACCGTGGCGAGTCGCTTAGCATGGATTGTAACCATGTTTGCTTCGGCGACCACACCCAGCCCTGCGGTGGAGACGGCTGGGTCATCATCTTTGACAGTGAGTTTTAGGTGTTTCTCTGGGGCTGATGCTAATCCCTTCACATCTGTGCTCTAATTTGGAAAAAACAAGAGAACCAAGTTTAATTTTAAGATCTCCAAACTGATGTAGGTGTCGGTCTTTAGTGCCTGCCGTTTATTTAAGCCTGAGGTGGTTACGGGTCTCTCATTAGTTTTTTTCATCTTAACACCTGCTATCAAATATATTTTGTCAAATTAGGCTCCAGTTCAGCTCCAGGCGGCACAGCAGGAAATTTCCTTGTCACCAGCGGAATTCTTTACCTCATCTACAACTGTGATCAAACAGCTCTCACACTACTACATATTAAATCAACAGTTCATAGTATTACTTGGGATTGTCTATCTGAAGTCTTCGATCGATCGAAGCACTAATCCAACTCTTTCTCTCCCAATGACCAATTCTGATACCTTGACTCAAGGTATTTTCCAGAATCAACCTAATAACTCTCTTTTCCCCAAGTTTAAAATCTGTTTACCTCACTGCAACTCATTTCGATTATTTTTACCCAAGGCAACATGGGGTCAGCCATGAGTGTGGCACTAAAAACAGACGGAGGACAGCTGTGCCCTAAGTAATATAACCAATATATATATATATATGTATATATATATATATATATATATATATATATATATACACACACTACCAGTCAAAAATTTGGACACAGTTTCCCATTCGAGTGGATGGGAAACTGTGTCCAAACTATTGACTGGTACTGTATATATTGATATATTGATATATTGATATATATATTTATATCAATAATATATAAACACTGAATTTGTATCTATCAGTGGAAATATGAATCGGCCACATCATGTCTCATACACTAACTCAATAAAGTTAATATAAGGGGCTGATGTGGTGTATTAGATTGGTGCGTCCCCTTTCAGTACCATGATGTCTGTTAGTAAGGTACCCAAGAGACCCAAAATCAACAATTTCAATTTTAACAATCTCAGCAGCCTCTAAGCTTTCAAACAGGTTTCCTATTAGGTCTTAAAAAGTCTAAAATTTGATCATCTTAGTTTTACATTGAGGTATAGTGTATGAGGTCTTAGATATGTTTAGGTAGGTCTTAAATTAACTTTTTTTTAACATTTAACGCCACTTTGACTATGCTCATTTAAATGCCTGTCGCATGTTAAAAACATACACATAATTGCGCACAGTATATGCTATTTTGTGCACATAGCATGTGCACAGTATGGATGTGAAATAGGTCTTGAATTTAATTTATACTAGTCTTGAAAAGGTCTTAAAAAAATCTTATATTTAAATTTTTGAAACCTGCAGAAACCTTTTCAAAGTAAATATCACCAGCCGTGTTCTAAATTTTCTCCCCTTTTTGTGCCCGTCCTTCCAGCCCGAGTGGGGGCCTGTGGCGGAAACTACTCCTCTCCATCAGGAGTGATCTATTCCCCTGACTTCCCAGACAGGTACGGGGCTGGACGTGTTTGCTACTGGACTATTCAAGTCCCTGGATCCTCCGCCATCCTCTTCAACTTCACCTTCTTTAGCATTTCCGACCAGACAGACATGGTGGAGTTACTGGACGGCAACACCAACCAGGTGGTGGCACGCTTTGACACTCGCAGCCCGCCACGGGAGCTGGTGAACATCACAGGCGACTTCGTCATACTCTACTTCTACTCAGACCGCACCAACCAGGCCCAAGGATTTGCTCTGCTTTACCAAGGTGGGATTTCTACTGCTTTTTGGTATTCCTGGTGTAAAAGGTTCAAGCAGTACATCCCAAGAAGGATGGCTTTGTAAAATGTGTCAAAGCTTATGACAGGATATCACTTTTAATGTTTCAGTTCTAGCTTACATCCTGAGCTACAGAACCCCATTCAAACACAACATGAGTCATATTTGCATGATCAAGTGTGTTTTTGCATTGCTGGCTCCGTGGAGGTTTTGCAGAGCAGCGCGCGTTAGCTCTGCTGCGGCAGTTTTCACACCACTGCCAGGATCTTTTCTCTTTTCATTTGCTAGTCAATGTCTCACAGCTCCGGGTGATATTGCATATTCAAATGATGTTTTGTTTTTCTAGAAACTTGCTCTCTTATCAAGCTGCAGCAGGCTGGTCTGCTTCTCCAGAGTGTGTTCCTTTGTGAAATGCACATCAAGTTTTATGCCACCGACATACAAAATACTCTGATACAATGCATCAGGCCTTCTGATTTCACCGCAGGAGCTGCAGAAGTAAAGCTCACAGGAAAGACCTCAGTAGCAATGTAAAAAGGCTAACATGGAAAAAGAAAAGCTGCCCTCTGTTGTTTTTGTATTACATTCTCTCACAATAAGTCTCTCTGGGAATAGACTGAATGCCTCAAAAAGGATTTAATACATTAATTTCTGGAGGCATAAGAGAAGCATATGCTCCCATAAGTCACAAATAATTCAGTGTAGGTGACATCCAAGCATGTAGCTCGCTACACTGGGATGCAGTCTGTCCCTGCTCCACTCCGTCTGCCTCCATTTGTGATCCTTGGTCATTTTTCTTGCCCGGTGGCAGCACAGTAAAAACAATGTTGGAAGGTCAAACTCCTCCGACCCTCTGACTGGCACAAATCCTTACTACTCACACCTTGGTTTATGTTTTGCATAAGGCATCGTGTTGCCAAGAAATGGAGTTTGAGACCTGACGTGAGAAAAGGTCACCTCCTAAAGTAATGGGCTTTATATGCAGAAATATGGAAATGCAGAAAGAGAGCATCTCAGGTACAGAGAAAGGAAAAAAAACAGAGAGAGAAGGACAGCAGTTGCAATGAATATCATCTAACATCTCTTCTGTTGCACGCTGAGCGGTTGAGACGATAATTGCAGGATAAACGCTTTCAGATGACGATGGCGGAGCGTTTCAGAGGAGCCTGGGTTTGAAGCATGCTATTTTGTTTGCAAATGTGGAACATGTGGGAAGTTCTAGGAACATCACAGTCAAGTTGCGCTATTATTTGAAAAGAAAAAAAAAGTCCCACGCTCCTATAACATCTAACCACCATTCATGGAAGAGGGGAACAGGCCTGGATCAGATAGCATTTAGAAGTACTTCTGGGTGTTCCGTTTAACCTACATTAGACAAGATGGGTGGGTATTAGTTTGGAGTGTAGCTTGTCAGTCATTCTAAGAATCTCATCCTGCTACTATAGGTCCTTCTAAGTGATGGTAAAGTTGACATGTAATGTGAAATAAAATATGACTCGGCTTGGTATGAGCAGGTCCTTGTGATTTAGCAGTCCTCTCAACTGCCTTTAACTTCTCTCTAATTTAGTGGCTAGTTTAAGTGCTCTTTAGTGATTTTTGCAAAACAAATCCTCTCAGAAAATGTACCGTTTTACTACTTTTAGCCTCAGAATGTTATATGAACCCGTCCTAAGCTCATTTATAATTATATTCATTTGGTATCAACAACATATTTATTATTTCTGTAATTCAATTTCAACAGAAATCCTATTTCTAGTCTAAGATTGATAATAAATGTCAGTGATGTTTATCCTCACCAAACTTAACTATAAATTGAGATGAGAGAAAAATTATATGAGTCAAGTGAGACACATAAAATATCAATATGGCATATTCCAGTGTTTGTCTCTCAGACAGTTTCAAGCGTTTTATTATAAACAGTTGCTCCGAGTCCATGGCAGAGAATTACGATTGGTTCCTGGTAGTGATAAAAGTTATTCACGAAGCATCTTTGCCTTTAAGAAAACTCCTGGTGTAAAACTGTAGGGAGGAGAACTTTTAAGACGCTTCAGGGTCTCTTAAGGAGAGGAGAATATAGCTCAAAGACAAAGATCTATGAGGAATACTCTCCAAATGCTGAATAAAAGTGAGTTAATCAAACACTACCTGAACAATTTAAAAGTAAACTAGTAAAACTAAATCCTGTATCATCGATTGTTGTATGATTGTTCCAGGCCCACCTAATACCACCTAATTCCTTTACCCTGTAAACCTTCTCTTACCATTGGGAATCATGCATTTATCATCCATAGTTTATCAACAAAATGTGATCTAGATCTATTTTACATCTAGATATAACATCTTACCTGGCACACATTCATAAAAATCCATTTGAATGACTCTGAATCTCAGCTACATATTGGTGGCAGTGCCATGTCTCTGCCGCTCCTCCAAATCTATATTTTAATCTACCACATCAGGATTGTGGTCCGGATCCAGATCCAGCTGCACTTAGTGGTGGAACATCAGGGGTAATCCATGCCGGGGTATTTTTATTTAGATTGGCCAGTTATTTGTCATGATATTGGCAGTGTAAATAAACGGTCCTATCTCACGGTGTTGAAGGAAGTGATGAAGTGATCCAGAGAAACACATCTGTACGCAGATCTGCTGCTAAATTTAATTAACTGTTCTTTGGCCTAAAATCCACCCTTACACATATTTCATTAAAATCCGTTGGCAGCTTTTCAAGATATCTTGTGGACAATCAAACATGAGCAATATCATATAATCTCCTTCAGCTCCGTTTGCAGAGGTAATTGCAGCACTGTCACAGTCTCTCTCTGGCTTTAGACTACAACCCATACAACTCAACACTGATGAACACAATAAGAGCGGCTGACGCGTATCTGCTGTAAATTATATCTATATTCTCCCAGGCCTGCCTCTTGGCTTTTCCTCTTACATTAGTCTGATAACCCTTTGTATCAAATAGTAAAAACACAATTACTATAACAGTAAAATTAAGTACTAGAATCAAACAACTATCAGAATGTGAATAGATGACTGAGCAAGTTACCCTTTCAAACATTTTGTAGGCTTCTTTTGAAATTTAACTTAACAATTTATCCAATATATAAAATGATTCTTTTAAAATGATCACCAAGAAGCCACTATTTTTGATCAACCAGTCACAGCATTTCAAACAATGTGTCTTGCGCTCTGAGTGTTCTTGTGATGTTTGTGAATACGAGCCCAGATCTGTGTTTGGCAGAAGAAAATTAAAGGCAGAGGAAATCTTATTTATCATACTGCTTTCCTCTTGGAACACATAAATGAGTTGAAATAGTCGCCGCTCTCTGGCATTCTTGTTTTATAAAGCAAACTCTACCCATCTGGTTCTGTAAAGAGGTTAAAACAAACAGAATTTATTGCAAACACTTTTTGAATCATGTCTTGGGGTCTGAGAAAAGCTCTCAACACCACATGTTTACAGCACACTTGAGTGTTTTTGCAAAGTCGATCAGTTTCTTAACAAAATATTCACTCGTGACTCTGCTGTATATACTTTCAACAACATCATCAAAATGATGTATTCTGTCGCTACATACTTTCTGCCACAGCCCAGTTTACCCGCAGGATTAATTAAAGGGCCGTTAAGTGATATGTGTGCTCAGCTTGTCAACATGGCAGACCTTTTCCTCTTCTTTATCAGACACAGGACTCAACACTCCTCTCCTTTAACAATGGACATAGTGTGTACGTGTATGTGAAATGGGTTGCTTGTTGTGGTAAACCCACAAAAAATGATCAACAAGTGTCTTTTAGCTCATTGTTGTCATTTTTGAAAGCTTTTCTGTTTCGCTCTTCCGCTGCAGTGGTTTTCAGCGAAAAGGCACTGAAATCTCACTGTGTGCTACAAGCTTAGCAATAAAGGGTAGACAGACTAAATTAGCACTTAGATAATTCATTTTCTTCTTCAGGAGACCAAGAACAGAGCTAAAGAGTGAATATTGGACTTAAATGTTGTTCTTCCCCCCCCAGCACTGAGAAGCCAAGACACCAGAACAATTGAGGCAGAAGGAGATGATGAGGATGAAGAGGAGGACGTCTCCAGCACGGCGGGGCCACAGCTAGTCGGCGGGGTCACGGAGAGATCCAACAGTACCTCTAACGGACGTTCCTCCCAGATCCTTTACGTGATCACGTCCAGCCCCGGTAAACTGGAGCACAACATGCCAGGTCAGTGGGCTGGACGCGGCGAGACCACCGGCCACAGTGCTAGTATGTTGACACCCATGATACAATGCACCCTCTGCAAATCTCTCTACCTCTGCAGGGACGCTGCGGGAGATTTGTTTGCGAGAGCTCCCATCTCACATGACCTGGTTTCTGTGGAAGTATTAAGATCTTATTTTGATGAGAGGCTTCTGGAAACTTTGTCCCAGAGTGACTGTCTATGAGCGTACTTAGACCTAATGCTACATGACACTTATTTTTTTCCTGTCAGTGACTCATAGCTGAAAGACTTTGATTCTCCCTGCTGATCACAATCAGAGCTCTAGTCAAAGCTCCACAGGGAGGACCGACGGGTTCTGTGTATCTTTACTTCTCTGAAATATTATTCTTTTCTAACTCTGAGCGATCTATCTCGGTGGGAATCATGATGTATTTCTCAACCAGAAGAAACCAGATGTGTAACAATAATACATCAATATTTCTTGGCAACATGGTGGCTGAGCACTGCTAACAGGTGCACCAGCAGTGCTTGAAAAATAAATTTCTTGCTAATCCCTTCAGTCTGCTTGAGTTCGCTTGCCTTACTTTATTTAACATCTGATGGCTTGTGTTGCTCTCTTTCTATAGTGTGGACCATTTATGCACTGGCTGCTCTCCTCATATTGACCGTCATAGCTATGGTGGCAAAGCTGCTGCTGCACATTACAGTCAAGTAAGTATGAGGATGTTGGAGGTGTGCATGATCAGCTGAGCATCAAATGTCAAAGCATTCATTTATAGTAGTATTCTTATATTGGGAAAAGAGACAACAACAGTACCACATTCACCTATCTAAAGTCCCAATGATTAGAGCATCGTAGAAACTTACAAACAAGATAATGAAACTCAGCAGTTTCTTGGCATGCCTGTCTGCCACAGTGTCCAATTCAGTATTACCATTAGAAGTCACCAAAGCCAGACATTTTCAAATTCTACACAGGGGAAATTCAGAGATTCCTTTCATTAGCAGCAACTTAGGCAATGCAAAAGAAAATTTAGAAAGAAACTTTAATTTCTCTGCATTTGTTTAAACGTTTTTATCATACAGGAAGATAATTTCTTTATTCTTTATTAGAAGGATAAATTCCATGTGATGAATTTTCATCATGATCATTTTCAAGGAGGTCCTCAATCACTAATATACAGAAAAGAAATTAAAAAATTCTCTTCTTTGTGTCTGGCTTTTAATCTTTCTTGCTCTCCTTCAAAATAATTTACAAAGAAGTTTTAAATAAGCATGAGATACTTAAAATATCCTAAAATATCTTATAATAATAATATCTTATATATTATATCTTATATTATATATTATAATATAATAATATCTAAAGGGTTCGGCTTTTTTATTGCCAAAATATTAAACATAAATATTAAGTCATATTTAATTTTAAGTCATAGTTTATATTAATCATTTCGTATGAAAATCTAAACAAATAAAGCACAATCTATGTGTCCAATTTAGGCACAATTGCTAATAAGCAAATAAAACAAAGAATTTAGATTTTGAGCATCATTAGTGGACTCTGAGACATAAACATCATATTAAATGGAAGATAATGAATCGAATGAAAACATCGACCACTGTAACGTCTATTAGTTTGTGTTTAAAATAAACTATGCATGTAATAACAGTATGAAGGCAGATGGACACCTTGTCTATGTCACCTTCTTTCTTTAACCCCTTTCCACTCTTCCTCCTCTCTCCTGTCTTACTCATCTCTCTCTACCTCCTCTCTGTCTTTACTGTCTCCTCTTCCTCTTATTTTTTCCCTCTCAGGTCCCCGAACATCCCTACGGTCAGCGGGTCGGACAGCTGCAGCCAGAGCACGGCATCCTCTGAGCCCTGGATCATCCTGTACCGACCCTCCACCATATCTCTCTTCAAGAAGAAGCTAAAGAACCACCATGGCGACCTCAGCCCCCTGGTGGGCAATTAGCACTTCTGCTGCTCTTTGCTGTTAACCAAACGCTACCGCCACCCACAACTACTCTGTACAAGGGCCGTCAGATGCCAGGCCCTCAGACAATGAAACTCTATGAGGCGCTACGCTAACAAGCCAACAACTGAGTGGCTAATGACAACTGACTGAGTGACTGCTACTAAGTGGCCTGTGGACAAAAGTGGCTGGGCCCTCCCATCCTGCTCAGGACCAGGGAGGAGGGGGACAGGCAGGGCTGTCAGTGACCTCACTGTGAGAGAGGAGAATGGAAGATTAGATGGTGGAAGATCTGCAGCTCTGACAAAGATTCAAAGAGCTTTAAACAATGAGGAAAGCTTCTCTAGTTCCGCTTGGCTCCGTTTCCATCACCCACGGATGTCCCTAACAATGCCTCCAAAAAAAAAAAAAAAAAAGCCCTTCCAGACTGCAGCCTCACCGGTGAAAACACAACACAGCCAGGTGCAGAATAACAGATAACTTCACTGCTGGCGTTCAGTGTAGGAAACAGTGTTTCACCTCTTCCTGGTGATTCAGACTGGCAACCGATTCTTCATCAGTATCAAGGGGAGGATGGAGAGAAGGAGTCTTCGATAAACATGTGCTGAAACACTTAACAGCTGAACAGTTTCATAAAGCTCTTTTTACTGCCTCATATGGACGATGAACACTTGCTGCCAAAAACCAGAATCCTCCCTTTCAAATAGTGCATTTTGATTCCATATGAAACGATTCTTCTCGATGTGTTTTACATGACAACTTTCTGAGGAGAGGGATACAGGACATAGGGACGTCACACACAAGGCAGATATCACAGTATAATGATCAGCTCACATTTGGATTCAGAGGAGAGAAGAAGTAGCGTTGTTCTGGGGGCTGGGCGGGGCAGTTTGCAGACAAACTTACGTTTAGGGATGCCTGGGAAGATCTGAGGGCTTTTTGCTCAGTTGTGGGTGGGAGTCTTTTCGGTTTGATGGTGTTCGAGTGCCTTAAGGATCTCTCCCTCCCTTGTGTCAGCTTCCCCACATCTGTTTCTTAGAAGAAGACGACCCTCACAAGAGTCCACACTTCTTTATAATCTAAAACAGGATTTCCACCACTTAAATGAAAGTTAAAAAAATATATTCCATATCTTGTACATTGAATAAAAGTATTACATAATTGCATTTTTGAAAAATAGAACACTCAATTGAACACCTCTGCAGATTGGATATTTCTGTTACATGATGGACATTAGAGGAGTTTCTTTTCCAAAATGAACACATAGCCTTTTGAAATAGAACTCTTCATGTTGAAACAGACGAGGCTTTAAAAGAAATCTTTTGTGTCGTCTTGGAAATTTACTGAACATATTGTTCACATAAAGTTGTCTCTGGGGGGAATCTATATTGATGTATATTATGTGATTCAGTGTGGGAATGATGATATTTATGTCTGATCTTTTCATTTGTGACTCGGCAAAGCATTTGAGAAACCCATCAAAGTGCTTTTTGTACTTGCTTGTCTGTGTAGTTCAAATGCGGGCTTAAAATTTTCTCTTTTTTTCGACAGCACTAAATTGCCTAAATTCCACAAGACCTGGAAGCTTTTTGTTGTCAGCTGGATTTCCGGCCAAAAGGTTGACTGCAAACAATAAACCTAGACAGAGATAGACAGTTTGCTGTCCGTTGCTGTGACATTTAAACTGCTCATGAAAGGTCAGAAGCTACTGGTTTCGACATTGGCATAGTAATGGGCCTTTCCTGTCATGGGACTGGATGATAGCAGTGATGTCTGCAGACGATCACCCTGAAAATCTTTTAATCACCAACAGGATAAATAAAGTAGAGGTTTGAAACCTCAATGCACTTAAATTTGCTTCCACTTACTAGACAAAACAGTACTTATTCACTTTTGCATTTGGTTTAAGTGAAAAAAAGATGAAATGTATGTACTTTGTGCAGCAACCTGAGCACTTGAGACGGAACACATGATGCAGCTGTACAGAGACTTTCAAGTCAAAAGATTTATTGCTTTTCAAGAATAAAACAATGAAGAACATTTGATCCTCAATCCGACATTCGTAAAAATGTGACCGTGCTATATTTTTGCCTGTCTGCTCAAAGTAGCTCATGGTAATTATTGCGACACATGGGTGCATGCCCCTGAGACTGTGATGTTCAGAGCTGACCCGGCGTATAGAGAGGGAGAAAAGAGCCTCGATCTGAGAGCGATGGGAAATTAATGTGTTCAAATCAAATACAAGATAACAAAATCTGACAGTTAAAAACTAACAAGGGCGTATTTGTTTGGATAGCCTGGTGAATTATGCAAACTTTTCTTTTTCTGTCTTGTCCTCCAGTCAATCGGAAAATTCCATGCTATCTTCTGAGTGGTGGAAGCAGTCTTTTCATGAACTGTAGACGATGTGAAAATCCTGTAGAGCTCAATGACATGAAAACAACACAAAAGCCCTGTGGGAAATTATCTTGAGGGGCTGAAACATTGTGTTCATGAAATTGTAAAAAGCGAAATAGTGAAATGTTTAATTTATACAGTAAATTATTGTTATTTTGTATGTGAATGGGATATAATCTATCTTTTGTATAAGTGAAGTACCTTTGTAGTTTTATTTAATGTCTCCTGGTCAAAATAAACACTGTATGCATGTTTCTTAAGCTTGTGTTGTGCTTGTTCGTTTTGTTGTG
The DNA here is from genome assembly GCA_037577475.1 of Chaunax sp. Z400. Lineage (NCBI taxonomy): Eukaryota > Metazoa > Chordata > Actinopteri > Lophiiformes > Chaunacidae > Chaunax > Chaunax sp. Z400. The sequence continues at coordinate 19,481,991 of CM075187.1, read as the reverse complement.
TCTTCTTAATAAAACATCATTTATTCCATAATCACACACATTAGGTTGCCAAGTGGCTGAGAAGCAAATGGACCACAAAACCTGGATCAAGCAAATCCCATTCACTTTTCCCGTAGAAACCATTCCATTAGAAAAAAATAGATTTAGACCACAGTGCATGGCGGGACATCTGCACCCCCCCTTTCTCCTTTTTCTTCTGTAGAACTCAACACTTGTCAGATATGTGTAATGACTCCCAGACTGTTTGGAGATGCACACACAAGGAGGGAGGATTTGGAGTGCCATGTGTAACCTATTGGTTCCCCTCCGGGATGAGGTCAAGCATGCAGCCTTGCACCTATTTGTTGGCAACACAACTGCAGCTCAAGCAAAATATTCCTGTAATCTGTTTTCAAGTGCTTCCAAAATGGTGTTACACTAAATGCTATGACCCGTCCGATTCTGTCTGTCTCAGCTTTGTCTATGCACAAGAACTTTATTTCCATTTTGCAAAGTAAGTTAATTTTAATATTAGGTATTCTTGACTTAAATATGGTGTATATTGCCAAGTCCATCAAACAGCAAAGTCCGCAAAGAGGTACTAAAGAGATAACAATCCCGGAAGCACAGGACAAGGGCAGATGCATAGCCCACTGCAGGATATTAAACATGATTTTTAAAATATATTTTCTATCTTACAGAATGAACAGTGATTACATTAGAGTCATTTTTTCATCTTCTATAATAAACACACATTCCAATACAAGAAACAAGAAAGAACAAAGTGCTTCCGATCCTCTTTCTCCCTCTACTGGTGATTTAATGTTTGAACACACTCGCTAGAATTTAAAAAGAAAAAAGAAAAAAAACAAACAAACATCTTTATCAGCCACAAACAACCAGATATGTTTCTAGAAATGTTCCAAGAAAAATACTATTAATTCAAAATACTGTATATCACAAATTGTAAGCTTTCATGGCAGTGGTTTAGTGGTTCTGTCATTCATACAAACACAGTAAGATATTAGATCTTTGTGGCTTTCTATACGCCCTCCCCACTGACCCCAAAATGTTTTTTCCCACAATAACAATTGTGCAGCTGTAACATTAATCCTAACTCGACTTGAAGCCTTATCACCACTCCTCTGGGTCCCTGTGAAAAAGCCTTGGCCTGCAGACCCCCCTCCAGTCAATCTTCCCATAGCCAAGGAAAAGAGTGCAATGTAAGTTGATCCGTCTGAACCCGATTTGACCAGTAATTGAGGCAACAATGGCACAATACATTGCAGTGTCTGGTTACTATCACAATGAGAAAGTGAGAAGAATAGAAGACAATACCTGCCACTTTCTGCACTCAGGGCACTGAAGTCAAGTACATTAGGATAGAGGTACTGTTAGAATAAAAAAGAGCCTGTCTCCCAAGATTTGAAAAACAAGTGTGTGAAAAAGGAATACTGACTGTGCACTGTGGTTGTGTAATAGTCGATGACCCCGGTGCAATTGTGGTACTCACATGCAATTCAGTAGCTTTGAGTACATGCATTAGCCTGTTTTCTTCTATTATTGTAGCTTCATGCTACTGAAACAGTTCATTAATGCTGAAAACAATCAAGAAGCATTTATTTTAATTGTATTATCATTTAAGCAATTTGGCATTCAAAAATGCTCATGCCAGCTGTCTAGTACCTGGTTCTCCAATGTGAGGATTAGCAGCTTTTGTCTGTCCCCTGCTCCTCCTATTCAGACGCCAAAGTGTCCTTGATTAAAAAAATGGAACCCCAAATTTCTACTCAAATGTATGCATCTTTGAAAGACAATGTTTGCAAATCAATGTAATAAAATAGTGTCTCTTGGTTCTGGGAAAATATGGTATTTCCTTTAACCATTATTTGACATTTTATACACCAAATTAATCATTTAATAAAATCAACATCACTTATTTGCAACCCTACAGTTGATTATACAATACATAATTAAACAAACAGTGGCTCAAAAAAAGAAAACAAAAAAGCAACAAAACAAAAAAAACAGTGAACATGACCTGACTCATACAAAGTAAATTATGCAGTTTCATTACTATAGTAGTTGCACATATATAATTCAGCTAATCTATATTCAGTTGCCATGAATCCTGAAATAAATAAGGTGGTGTGGACAAAAATACTTCTCAGTATAACACAATAAAATTCAACTGAATCGCAAACTGTAACCTCCAAAGTGTCCAGTTCATTTAACATCACTCTGCAAAACAGACTCAACAACAACATTCAAGAAGGTTAAATACACTGAATACATGTTGTGTTACACTACATTAGTTTTAGCTGATGTTAGGTGCACTAAATAAACTGACAACTCAGTACAGGTACAGGCTCCATGTCCAGAGGTGGAATGTAATGTGTTTACAAGATATTGTAGGCTACTTACTAACAAATATGAGGTGCTTGTACTAGATTGTTTCAATTACATGCAACTTAACCCTTGTGTAGTCTTTACATTCTGTATACTCCCCTTGTCCTAGAGGTAAAAAATTACCCACCTTCACTAAACCCCTAAAATAAAGCAGCTTAATTGAATTTTAAACCCCAAATCTGTTTTGCATGAAGAAACAACCTGTCATCCATCAGAAACTTTGTGAATATCTTGGTTTCACCTCTTCACAGTGCAGAAAGACTGCATTTATTCAGTGGAAACCACTTGTTTCTATTAGAACACACCTGTTATATTGTTTTCTTTCGTGAACTCAAGGTTTATTATTATTATTATTGTTGTTGCTTGAGGCTCTGCATAGGTGTAAACATTACTCTTTTAGCAAAGGATACTAATTGTATAGGCTAAGAAAGGAGCAGAAGCATACAGAAATTAGTTTTGAATGCATTTTATTGAAGGTGCTCCCAATAATAATCAGCTGGTTTTTTGCCAGTGAGCAGTGCTGTATTTGTATCTGTACAATGAGGAATTAAACTACAAACTATATAGTCCCATTTAATTCTTTAACCATTGCTCCCACCCACAAAGTGTGTAAACCACAATAGATTAGAATAAAATACACAAAATCGTGAGTAACATAAATCAATCAACTAATGAATGGAACCAGTTGCTCATCCACTGTTACTTCAGGCCCAGGGTTGCAGGAGCAACATGCAACATACACATTAATGAAGCATTTATATTAATCCTAAAACATCATATAATAATCAACACTGGCCACTATTCTGCAGAATGAGTACTTTTAATTCTGATACTTTAAAGAAGTATTTTACCTCATTTCACTAATACTTGAACTTCACTTGGTTATAAATGCAGGACTTGTATGGGTGAATTTTCACAGAGCGGTATTAAATTAAGGATCTGAATATTTCTTCTACCATCAATGATCCTCCAACTGTGTATAAATTAACACGTCCCTAAGCACTCTATAGAACTGATACGATAATTCAAAAAGTAATTAAAATGCAGTATATTATGCAAATTCAACCATTCAAAACATTTTCAGATTTTTTTTACTTATTCTGACAGTGAATAAAATTTCAGTGGCAGTCTCTGGTATGAAATTCAGGATGCTGTTTATGATGTATTTTATGTTTTTTAGAATTATACAAATTATTATAAACTAAAACCCATTAGTCTCCTACATCAAGCAAGTTTGAAAGCCTGTCCCCGTCCCCTTTGAATGACGTCAGTCTGTCGCAAATTTTCATGATCGTTCAACATGGCCGCTTCCATGAGACTACTGTTCCGAAGGGTGCTCCGTCTTTCACATAGAAATGTTAAGCTTACAGCCGCTGGACTTTCAGGTCCGCCGGGCTGCTGTTGGGGCCCGTCGTCGTGTCGTTGTTTTAGCGATGCAGCCGAAGACAGAAGCACTCATTTTGGTTTTGAAACGGTGCCAGAGACGGAGAAGGCTAAGAGAGGTGAGCTAAAGAGAACCAGACCGCAGATGTGGGTCGTTCCCCTGCGTGAACAGATCAGGAGAACACTCCTCGATCAGGAATATTACTCTCTCTGTTGGCTCTCTGTATTTGAACACACCTTGAGGAACAAGATTCGAGATGCGTTTGGGATCGTAGGGATTTGTTGTTATGCTATAAACCCATGAAGTGTCATTTCTGTTCAATAAAATCTTAAAAGTGATTCCCCTTAGGAATACACCAAGATGAGTCATAGTTGGTGTATGAACGTAGATGTCAAAGTGGTTGGAAATTATTTTTATGATAATGTTTTCATAAAATAAACCGATTTAAATCATATTGGAACCAGTAGTGTTGTTTACGTACCTAATAATAATTAAGGAAATATAGTTGTTATTTTTTGACAAAGAAGATAGTGTATTGTTATTAGGGCTGTGTTTTTAATCTGGTGATATGATACAGTGTCAGCAAGACCATATATTGCAATTTATTATTATTTAATCTAAAACTGTCGTAGGGCTGCATAATATGAAAAAAAAACAGACATTGGGATAACCGGGGTTTTTTCCTGCAATATATGATGCGATTAGAAATTCTTTTTTTGTTCATTTCTCCAGGTACATGAATACATGCAACTGAGTAAAAATATAAAACACACTGTAAACAGCTTCCAGTGAGACACATGTTCTCTCTTTCTCATTGCTTTTTCAGTGTATAAGGTGTTTGAGAATGTGGCGCAGAAGTATGATGTTATGAACGATGCCATGAGTCTGGGGATTCATCGATTGTGGAAGGACATGCTGCTGCATGTCATGCATCCACAGCCTGGGGTGCGACTCCTGGATGTGGCAGGTGGAACAGGTAAAGCGCTTTGAATCCACCTCTGTAAAGCAACTGAAGCTCGAACTGGTGTGTGACACGTCTGTTTGTTTGGGATGATCTCCCCTGCAGGTGACATTGCCTTCCGTTTCCTGGAGTATGTTCGTTCTCAGCAACAGAAACAAAAGCGACGGGCGGCTCGGTCCATGCAGACGCCGTCATGGCAGGACATTTCCGACAACTATGCCACGGAGGACGAGTATGGGTCTCAGGAATCCAAGGCTGTGGTCTGTGACATCAACAAGGAAATGCTGAACGTGGGCAAGCAGAAAGCCGACAGCATGGGCATCAGTGCTGGTACGTATTTTACTGTGAACTGCTTCAAGAGTTCAGAGCAAGACAACTGATCGCTGCTTTTTCACTCAGCTGGAAAGTGTCACTGGTAAGGTAACTTTGCTGTGCTTGCAAAGATCTTATGATCACAGGAGGCTAGATAAACCTTTATTCTTGATTTGAGAACGCCAGAAGTTTCATTTTTTCTGAAAGAAGATCAGCAGCCTAGATCAGAAAAATCTGACGTGCAGGTGAACGCAATGTCATTTTCTCCCAAATCCTTGTGCCTTCTTATACAGTAGGGTGTGGTCAGTTTAACAAGTGAGTAGTCATTTGGGATTCATTGTATAAAGCTATCGTTGCTGTTTCTCTAAAAAAAAAAAAAGCTACTGTGTTTTCAGACTCAAGACTTGTCACAAAAATCAATCAAGCGTAAAGAAACCTTGATTTGTGTATTTTCTGTGTGTAATTTCTGTGCAAGCATGCGTGACATAAGAGTTGTTGCAGCAAAGAGAACCGGAATTACAGCTGCGAGTCATCAGAAGTGTGAAGAGCTCACAGCACATGGAGTCTGAATAGAAAGCAGAGTTGACCACTCGACAGTTTGTCTTTCTTGACTTGAGTTTCTGAGCTTCTTGCTATATTTTTTTTGTGTTGATGTATCAGGTCTGTCGTGGGTGGTGGGGGACGCAGAGGAGCTGCCCTTCAACGATGACCAGTTTGATATCTATACCATCGCCTTTGGCATTCGGAACGTCACCCATATAGATCAGGCAAGTGACCCGACCCTTACTTACAGGGATTGCACAGATGTTCCTTGATGGTACTGCAGCTCTGCACTTTGTGATCTCAGCTTGTTAGTGGAAAATAGTTAATAATGATACCTTTATTAGTCCCACATGGGGAAATTCTTTCTCTGCATTTGACCCATCCCTGAGGAGCAGTGGGCTGCCACTACATGCGGCGCCCGGGGAGCAAATTGGGGTTCAGTATCTTGCTCAAGGATATAAGTATAACAGGTAGTGTATCACTCCAGAGCTGCTTTATAGACACCTGACAATCTTTTTTTAAAGAGGAGGTTATGTTTTCACCGTGTCCTTTTGTTGTTACACAAAAACTACTGAATGCATTTCCATGAAACTTGGTGGGAGGATGGGTTCTGGGCCAGAGTAGACCCCGTTAAATGTTAGTGTGGATTTGGATAAAGGGGAGGATCCAGGATTTTTTTTTTTTCCCACTTTCTTTCAGATCGTGAGATTTTTCAACATTTCCGATAATTTCTCAGGGAATAATGCATAGATCCTGATGGGAAAATAATCTGGCATATTTAAGAGGTTGGTATCAACGACTGTGTGCAATGTGATGTGGATCCAAATAAAAATCCAGATCCATCAGATTTGAATAGGTTTTCATAGGGGGGGTAGTCTGCCCTGTAAATGATGGTTACAGGACTATATCATGATTTCATCTGCATCGTTTTGTCGGCTGTAACATCCAGTATTCTTAAATAATGGTTACATGGTGCTATGAGTTTGATTTTGGATAAGGCTGGGCCTTGGCAGACGTTTATGCTCTACTGAGTGATATTCTGTGGGTTTATTTACTGTGATCTACTGTATTTGAGAAACTGTGTGTTTTAAGGACAATATGTAAATAAATAAATCTGAATGTAATATGATGTTTACATGCTTTAAGTTGTTTTAAGTCATATTTTATTTTACGTTTAAGGTTACATTTCTATCTGCTACACATTCATTAAGAGGCTACACAGGTTAACTGGTCATAGATTAAATTGAAGTTTTTTGTCAGAAATTTGTAAAAAAAAAAAAAATGTTGAAACGATGTTGTGACATTAAACATGAAATCGCAGCAAATCCTCTCAATTAAACAAGCTATGAGGAACAAATACTTAACTTTGTTGCATTAATTAATGATTTAAGTAATTAAATGGTCATAGAAATTGTTCATTTATTTTATAACATTTGACCAATCATGACAATGTATTATTTTACAGGCACTGCAGGAGGCTCTGCGGGTCCTGAAGCCTGGTGGCAGGTTCATGTGCTTAGAGTTCAGCAAAGTGACAAATCCTGTGTTGGCCAGGTGAGGAGGAGTGTTATGAATGTGAATGGACCTTGTAAATCTCAGAAGGTCACTGCAGATTTATTACTGCCATTATAAGTCCAACAACACATTTTAACAGCTGCTGCTTGTTTTTACTGCTTGTGGTTGTTGTGCTCTCACACTCAAGCTGTGCAAAGTGTTTCTCCAAGCAGTTATAGAAGCAAAGGAAATCTGCAGGGAAACTAATATGTAACAGGACATTTTAACTATGCACGTTAAAGGAGCAATGGTTTTGTAACTTTGTCAGATGTGGTTCGTGTCATTTTTAAATGCGTTACATACTGAAAAGTAGTTTATTGAATTTTCCTGAAAGACCCTGCTAGATTGAGACACCGTATAAATGGCAAATTATATTTACACTTAGAAGCAAAATTCTTCAACCCCCACTGTATATTAGATTTACTGGGAAAATATACTATTTATCAGCTGTTTGCAATAACAAAACCACACAAGAACAGTTTAATTTTTTTTTTCCAGGCATTTTGCCTTTAATTGACAGGACAGCTGAAGAGTTGACAGAAATTGCGGGAGAGAGAGTTGGGGGAAGACATGCCATGACCACTGCATTATCTGCGCCTCCCCAAAATGCTCCTTTTAATGACTACTTCAGTCTCCAAATGATTCAACCCCTGAATATGATCCCTCATAAGAGCACACATTTGCAAATCTGATGTCGTTAAAACACTGTGTCGACCTTCATAGACTCACTTTAGCAGCAGAGCCCCAACGTTTTTTCTGTTAAGGTCCAAATTTACATAAGGGCTCCATGCCCAAACTGAAGACGTACACCAGCGCTGACCCAAAAGCACAAGAAAAGTTGGCTTCAGTAGCTCAAAAACTTCTACATAAGACACTGCAATTTATGGATGCTGTTCTGTGGAGTGATGAAACAAAATTGGAACTTTTTGGGCCTATGGATCAGCAATGGGTCTGGAGGAGGAAGAATGAAGCATTCAGAAGAGCTCCTGGAACATTCCAGAGAGGCCGTCACAGTCGCCTGACTTGAATCCCATAGAAAATCTCTGGTGTGATTTGAAGAAGGTGGTTGCAGCACATAAACCCAGGAATATTAGAGAACCACAGGCCTTTGCCCCTGAGGAATGGGCTAAGATTCCTCAGGAAGGCTGCCAGTACCTGATGTCTGGCTATGCATCATGTTTGCAACAGGACATAGCAGCAAAAGGTGTTCTACAAAGTACTAGAGACACTTGTCATTAAGGGGTCTAATCATTTTGAGACTGCAGTAGTCAGTAATAGAAGCATTTTGTGTTTTATTTGGTAAACAGTTATAATATCTGTTGAATTGAGTAATTTAAACTGTTCTTGTGTGATTTTTGTTATTGCAAACAGCTGATAATTCGTATATTTTTCCAGTAAAACTAATGTGGGTTGAATAATTGTTTCCAACTCTTATTATCTAATGACTTTTGTGTCCTTCCAACCTTTTTGTTGTCGGTTTGGTTTGGATGAACACTGCCCTCTTGTGGTTTTGTACTTCAGAGCAGGTGAACAGATTGATAGATGTGACCTGGCCGTATAATAGCGCTATTGAAGGTGGTCAATAGTGTGCTATGGGGGGGTCAATAATCTGGCTTCACTCCAGCCAAAGACTCCACCCTCTGAATAACATGTCTTCAAATCAATAGAAAGAATGAGATGATGAGTTTGAATAAAAATCTGCAGACTGTCATGACTTAACCAACTACCTCTGCTGTAGAAGCTCGATGAGGCGGCCATTCTTCAGGGGTCAAGATGGTGCCGTCCTATGGCAACACAGTGTTGCTTTTAAAAAGACTTGTTGCAGATTGATTTTATGTATGTAATACAAGCATGATGGAAATGTATAGAGAGATATATTATAAACAAACTCTTGTCCTGTAAGAACATGTTACAAAGCTTATCGTAGAAAAATACGGGATTGGAAGTCGTTTCCAGCTCCTCTGTAACTTGTATCCATTTTACAGGCTTTATGACGCATACAGTTTCCAGATGATCCCAGTTTTGGGAGAGATTATTGCTGGAGACTGGAAGTCGTATCAGTATCTGGTAGAAAGCATCCGCAAGTTTCCAGACCAGGTGAGAAAAATGGATTTTCTGTCTCATTTTCTGCTCTGTCTATTCGAATGTGAGTCACTCCAAGTCAGGCCTGTTAAATAATTTTTTTTTTATTCCACTTTTCATCATACAGACCTTGGTAAACTGTTGATTCTGTCATTTAAGTTAAATTTCTCTTGTTTGCCCATTTTTTTGTATATTGAGATGTTTTAATGAAACAAACTTATTTCAGAGATGCTTTATTAGTAATTTTGCAGCTTATTGTTTAAATTTAAGGTTTAGCCAAATAAATACCATACAAAACGTGCAGAAAGTGGCAGCGTGTCCAAGGTGATGTCTTCAAGTGTTGTTGAACCAGCAAATATTAAAGTTATATTCATTGACTTTGTAATTAATTTCTAGAGAGTTAACATTTCTTCAAGGTTGTTGGATTTTCAGCAATTTTAATAACTTAATCTGACCCTGGTTATTTCCTTTGCAGGAGGAGTTTAAACAAATGATTGAGGACGCAGGTTTCTACCGTGTGCAGTACTACAACCTCACTGGTGGAATTGTGGCTCTTCACTCAGGGTTCAAGCTGTGAAAAGCATTCCTTACATCTTGGATAAAAATGCACACAAAAAAAAGACTGTCTCTGTGTTTAAGGGTTTTCTGCCTGTGTAACAAAATGTCTGCTGAGTTCTCAGACATAAATGTTAGAGCATGAAGCTGAAAGCTCCTCTCTGCAAATGTCACTTTACAATGACAGAAAGCTCAGTGGATATAGTTTTTTTAATTCTTATTGATTAAACGCTACTGAAAACTGTACTTAATACTCATAAGTGTAAAGAGTGCTGCTCTATAAACCAAAATCTCACCGTATATGTCGTATGGTAAGACAACTGGCGAATAAACAATTTGAACACAGTTTTGAATATTTTTTTGACACCTATGTTTTGGAAATTAATAATAAATTTTGCAGAAGTTGATCTCAGTATTTGACTGAATTATTCTAAAATTCTATTACTAATAAGAGCACAGACTAATTTTAGAAAACAAAGTAGAAAAATCTCATTGTTGAAAGTAAAGAATGGAAAGGAGGACGCCACAACATGTTCCTTGAATAAAACTGTATATTTTACAGATCTTTGTACACTTTCATTACAAAACTGTATGGTACTAAAGTTTTAAAATCATTTTTTTGGTCAGAGAAGATTTAATCGTCTTGTGTGCAATTACCATATATATACAAAGTCTCATGTTAGTGATTTTTCTCAAAATAAAAAGCAACCAAATAACTCAAGCGTTCATACACTCTGAACATAAGACATGGCTTAAAGATAAATATATTAGTAAATAAATATTCAGAGAACATATTTCCATTTATGAAATGTGTTTGCTATACAGGTACAGAAATATACACAGATTGATTTCTAGCCTTTTTTAAAAAAAACATTTGTAATGGTAATGACAGGAAATAATTATATTCTTAAAAAATTAAAAATATTAATTTTTGTACACTTTAATCTTCTTAAGTGCTAGAAACAATAACAAAAAATTAAATAGTGACTCAAGTACCCCAAAGTGTTATATTTGCAGTAGGTACATATCTCTATGCAAAAGGCAAGATTAGATTCTCACTTGATTACAGCACTGGGTTAACTTAATAGGGTTATTTTAGAAAGTTCTCCTCAGTGTAGAGAATGTGTATATTTCATAGAAACAGTATAAAAAACAGTCTGCAGGACAAACAAGGCATGAATGACAAGCATTGATATCGCAAGTATGTATTATGCATGGCATGATATTCAAACGGATACACTGTGGTATGTATAACTGCATCATTAAATAAAAAAGTCACAGTACATTAAGGAACCCTTATGAAATATGAGTCTTTTCCAGCTACTTTCCTTTGGCCTTTTGATACATGCTAGAACCTTTATAGATATTTATTAGAGCATGCCTCATTGAGGCTTAGGTAAGTGACAGCAAAAATACACTTTTAAGGGCTTCCAAACCAAAGATCGAGTGCTACACTCTACTTTTGAAGAAATCTACTGACCCCGAGACGCTGTCTCGTTAGTCTCGAGTTCGACTAAAAGAGGTTCAGTGTCTTTAGATATTGCTACAAATAGTTTACCAGCGTAAGGCTTTTATGTCGCACTGGAACATCTCATACAGGTAGGCCACTACTGGACAGAAATACAACGTATAAAACAAATTTATTAATTTGAACAGAGACCAGTGTCAGCCTTGCATTCACATTTCTATGCATTTTTTCTGTATTATATAGCTTCTCCTTGGAGAAATTTTGGGGTCACAGACACTTACACCCATTTCCCTGCTCTTGAAAAACTTTTTAAAAAAAATTAATCTTTCTGTTTTGGTATAGCTATGTCCATACAACCTATTTGAGTTGGTGGTTGAAGCTTTATAGGCAGTCAGTGTTCAAGTGTGCACATACATATATATATATAGAGAGATGCTTGTGATTTAAGAGTACTTTTTTGTAGAGAAAAATCTCAGATTCCTAGATCTTTAACAAAAGATAATTTGTTCTTGACAAAAGCTCAGAATGTCACAAGAAATTGGCCCAGATTACTTTGCTTTAAAGAGCCTAAACCTTGATGGCAGCAGGAAAGTCTGCAAATAGATGCCAATACCAACCTACCTCTACCTTCAGTTAACAACCTCCATCCATATTTGTAGTATCACTCTGTCTCAGTGCTATGATAACAGTTTGGCGCTGAGACAATTGTGGCCACAAGAATGAACTTGATACACTGTATATCTGTATATCTAGGCCTTTTCAGTAGAAAGCCACACAATCTAAGATGATAACATTCAGTGCTCAGAGAGCAAGGTTAGAAAAAGGCAGCTGAGGGTTTCAATAAGTGACTGATACGGTACCAAATACATATTTTTGACGGAGTCCCTTCTCTCTGGGCTCCAGTTCATAAACCCAAACCTCCCTCATTTGTTGAAGTGCTGCTTCCCAATGCAGTGAGGCTTGCAGAGAGCTGAGGGCTGAACAAAGCCCTGGTCTCTTCTTCCTGAGGGTATGGCTGACCTCTAAACTGTCCTGAGGTGAAGTACCCCTCCCTGGGCTCATGCCGCTCCCCTGTCCGCACCTCTGCCTCCATAGTGACACTAATGGGCAATAAGCTGCTTTGGGTCTCTGCCCCTGTGCCCAATTCACAATCTGTGTCCTCTGGAATTATGGGTATTCTCTGGTTGAGTTCGCAGCAGCCCTGTCCAGAGCAGGCTTCTGAGTCTGCATGTGCATACTGCACATTAACAGCGTAGTCCTCAGTGTAATGTCCTGCTGTGGCTCTGTGGACCTTCATCTCTTTGTAGAAGCAGCAAGGCAGCCCTTCGAAGCTCACCTGGTCTGAGGAAGGGCACATGTGCTCAGGAGCAAAGTAGTTCTTGGAGGCTGAGCTATGAAAGTCCACCCCCCTGTGAAAGCGTCCTGTGGCCAGAGGGCCAGTCTGGTCCGAGTCCTGCCCTTTGCACTCCACATTTGGAGGAAGCACCTCAAAGCAGCAGCTACAGGCTGCAGCCCCAAGCTCCCCCGACTCCTCCTGTGCCCCTTTCCCCCTGTCTGCTCCGGTGACCTCTGGAGCCCCGGTTGAGGTAGTGCTAATGTTGCTGTTCTCCCTGGGTTCCAGTGATGAACGACCACTGTAGTTGGGTTCCAAACTGCAGTTAGACAGGTGGTCCCCCGAGCTATATCCCGAAGCTCCAGGAGGGAGCTGGAGACAGTCGTGTCCCAAGGGAGCAGGGGGTGATGAGTCCTCTGCAGGAACTGTGGCGCAAGCCACAGCCCCTGCTTCCCCTGTGGAGCCCCTACATGGGCTCTTACTCCGATATACGTAAGGATCGTAGTCACTGCTCAGTGAGCTGCGGAAGGTAGAGCAGCTACCATACACACCCTGGTTGCTGACCTCAGTGCAGTCCAACATGGAGTCACTGGAGGAGCAGTGGCACTGTCCTGAGCTGCTGCTACTGCTGTCACTTCCAGGGCAGTCAGCAAGGTAACCACTGCACACTGAGCGGTGACCATGATAACAGCTTAAGCCTGAAGTGCTGCCGGTATCACCTATCCTTGAAGAAGATGCAGGTGCCATGTGTACCACTGTGGGGTATAGCAGCCCCTGCTGAAAGGCCCTGCTGTGGTGGGCCTTGTGGGGCCCTCCTCCTCCACCAAGCTGCCCTGCCATAGCATGCCCTTGACCACCCTCAGGCTGTTGAGGAAAAGTCAACCCCTGAAAATAGTAGTGCTGGTACATAGTCTCGTACTGCGAGAAGCAGGTCGCTCGGGAAAAATTGCGACCATGGAACTTGGGTCTTTTAAAAGCAGCATGATGCGGCTGTGCTGGGTAGGCAGGGGGTCCCCGGTGCTCTAATCCACAGTGGTGGGGGTTGAGTGAGTGGTCCAGATGGACGGTGGGATGGTAGCTTCGTAGAAAGGCAGATGTTGACTGGGGTGTGTACAGACCTTGGGGATCTGGATGCTGGTCCACGGTGAGCACGGTGATGGGGTTGCCGTTTGGGTCCATACTGGTTCTGGTTGGGTACGCTGTCACCTGGCCAGCCCGATGCACCCTGCCAGGATAATGGACTGGTAGCACCACCCGCTGTCGGCCGTGCACTGGGTTGCCAGGGTCCATGCACGCTGGTCCTGGATTTCCCTTCTTTTGCTCTGCGAAAAGAAATACTGTCACATGTAGAATCTCACAAATGAAAAGTAACTCTGGAGTGTCTCTTTTATAACAGAGTGACAGAATATTTTAACTTAAGTTCAAAGCAAAACTAGTCAGAGGTTATGCACCAACTCACCAATGATGTTGTGTCTACAGTGGGGACAGGTGTGATGCTGGAGCAGCCAGGGGTCGACGCATTTCTTATGAAATCTGTGAGCACAGGGGATAACCCGCAGCTCCTGTAGGAGAAGATATGACAATTATTAGTCAGTTGGTACAAATGGCAGCAAATACAGTAAAGACAAACTGAAAACGATACACATCAATTTATTGTGCCTTTTGGTAAATTACATTGAACTACATATTACAATTTTTGAATGTCAAACGTTAAATCATGAGCCAAATAACTTCATTAATTAAATTCATTAAAATAGGTCGTCAATATCTAATTAAAACAGGTGACAACATCAAAGACCTTCAATCCAAACAAGAAGGCTAACCAATAGCGTTGCTCTTTAATTAGTAGCAACAGTCCAGCGCCCACACAGTGAGGCATAAAGGAAACGTCCAAGTTAACTTTTGCTCTTAAGGTCCCCTCAGAGAGACGTTTCACCAGCAAAACCATAGTATTCCCATAGTGTAGTGCACTTGGTGTGTGCTTCACTCTTGTGCAGTATGTTACGGTTTCACAGCAGGTTGTTTTTTTTTTTTAGACACTTGAAAAATGCTCTCAACTTTCATTGCAAGGAATTTGTGTGGCTTTGCTGTTTCCATTAATTACATTTCACTGTACGGTTGTGCGTGCAGCCCCACTCAATGGGCACACCATGTGGGTTGCTGCTGTCATGCTTTTCTGAGGCGCTTTTTGAAGGGGCTGCACTGGTAGGGATGAGGCTCTGTGTGATCAGGGTCTTAATTTAGTTCAAATGAGATGCTAGAACAAAACTTGGGTTCATTTGACTTATTTGCGAATTTAAGGATTTTAGAACCTGCCTAAACTTCCGTAGTCCTAATATGAAAGTATAGTCTGTTAAGACTATACTTTCTGTCCCTCAGAGGAGGAATAAACGTGCAGTTTTTAAACATCTGAATGTCCAGAGGATGGCAGCAAAACTATACAGAACTGTCAGTTGTGATAGTTGAGAATCTCATCACGACATCATTCTGCAAAACAAGCTGTTAACGAGATGCCACGCCACAGTACAAACACGACTTTGATGCACAATGTCACCACTTTCTGGAACAAAACAAACAAGAGGCTTACACTTGAGGATTGATATGAAAAGAATGCAATGCTTTGTAGTCAGATTTGTATTCAGAATTGACATGTAGGAATTTCAAGACACAAAGCAGGAGCAGAATGAATGTGAATTATAATATTATTTTCCAGTGGGAGCTCTTTCACTGCCATAAATAGTTTACTCTATGGCTTAACATGACTCATCTTTGGACTCTCTTCCACCCAAGGTTTTGTTCCGTGGTTCACTGCTCGAAAACTGCTTTGATGCCATTCAGCCTTTTTTTATCGCCACTTCCTCTGTGCAATCCTGGCGCCACGCTTTGTTGTGTTTTCTTCTCCCCCTTACCAAGAGACATATAACCACTAAAAAACACACACAGATACACCAACTATGTCCCTGTGGGCACTGAGGTTTGTCCCTCCAGCATCCGTGTCGAGGATGAGCAATGCTGTTAACAGTAAACCCTTAAAGTCCAAGATTAGGATACATATTTGGATGATGACTCCTTCAAGGATTAAAGAATGCCACACTGGGAAAACAGGAAGCCTAATCTCAACCCAATGCACTCTGGGTACCATTATCTCTCCAGGTGCTCTGAAAGACTGTTCTAAAGATCTAAAAAGCGACTGAAAGAACGTTACTTAAGATCGCAGGACCGCGGTCCCTGAGCACATCAGGGGAACTTCCATTCTATTGTGCACATAACTGCATTATGTTTCATGTCTACAGAATACTTAATGAAAAGAAAACTCAGTGGCTAGATGACCACCTTCAACCTGCTAGAGTTCAGAGATCTAGCTACATGGTCAACGTTTGCATGGGAACATGAGGCACTTTGGATTAAAGACATTCACCAAATTAAGATGTTTGCTACTCGAGTGTCTGAGTTTAAACTTTCCTGTTTTGGGTAAATTCTTACTCAAAATGCTCTCCTGGCTGTGCGGCTTGTATCATGACTTTTATAATGATAACTTTTTAAAATAAGATAAGCTATACTTTATTGTCCATGTGGGGAAATTCTTTCTCTGCATTTGACACATCCCTGAGTAGCAGTGGGCTGCCTTTACGGCACCCGGGGAGCAAATTGGGGTTCAGTATCTTCCTCAAGGATACTTTGACTTGTAGACTTGCAGGGGCTGGGGGATTGAACCACCGACCTTTCATTCCGTGAACGACCGCTCTACCTCCTGAGCCACAGAGTTATATAAAAAAACAACCAGACAGACACCTTTTTTAAGGTAAAGAAGTCCAGCTGCTTTTTATTTAACCTCATAGGATTAACATGACTTGAATGAATGAGAACTGACATAAATATGCATATATATATATATATATATATATATATATATATATATATATATATATATACATAAAAAAACAATGTATAGCAACTGATACCATTGTTTTGATTTTACAGTATAGATATGAAAGCAGATTGAGTCATAAAGTCAAAAGGAGATGATCTTTTCTCACCTCCCCATCAATGTACTTCTCCAGACAGATGGCGCAGTCAGAGGTGGAGCTGCTGCTCAGTGAATCGGAGGCTCCACAGCTGCTCTCGCGCTGGCCCTTTCCTTTGGCCTTGAATTTCCTAGTCTCCATCTTTTCCAAGGCTTGGATGGCCATTCTGTTCATGGAGCTCTGTGGTGGGGAGGAAGGTGGGACAGGGTCAGCAGGAACATCTGCATGTTTGAAGAGACGCATTTAACTTTTAAAAGACCTTCTAATGTTTGTGACATTGGAGCCGAAATGAGAGCTTATAAGGACAACTCTGGTTATGTATTCAGCAAACGTCCCTTTAAATGTGTTCATGTCATGCTTTACTTTTGAACTGTTTTCCTCTTTGCCGACGTTAATGTAAGAAGGTCGACATCAGACGTTGAGCCCCGCATATGTGATGTTAAACAGCTCTGTATGGCTCTGACTGTTTTTCACTTTGCATCTTATTTGCTTTTACTTGCCTTAAAAAGTGTTGCTTATTAAAAATGGTGATTAAGGCCTGTACATAGTCTTGATATTTTTGATATATCTTGCATGCACCTTAAGGAGTTTGCCCTTTAATTTCATTGTACACTGTATAAAGACAATAAAGGCTTTCTATTCTATTTCTATTCTAATAAGTTGACACATACAGCTCAACTTATTTGGATTAAACTAGCAGAGTTTGTGATTTATAGCTTGAATAGTCAGTGTACAAATGTATTTATGCACAGACCAAACTAAACTAGGGTCAATAGAGGGTGTTTCTTTCTAAATGTTGCCCCACTACTGGATAACTGTGAAGGTTTTACAAACATATGGAGCACGGAACTTTATCCTGAATGTCATTCTCATCACTGGGTTGACAAACGAAAGGGCTTGAAAATCTAAGTTTGTAATTAAATGTAGTCTTGTGAGGACAAGCCCTTGACGAATCCTTAAATACACCAAAATTATTCTGAAATATTTTCCGTTCTTTGTAGTTAAATTGGATTGAAAATGTTAACACTGTATAAACACTATTAAATCCACAAAGCCTCATTAATTTCTCACATTTCGGGAAGGAAAAGTTGTTAACATGTGATGTTGTTGCCCCTGGTGTGAGCTATTTATTACTCAACAAAGGAAGTCATGACCAAGTCAGCCACTGCTGTGCCACATAATACACCGGCACCGACGTGTGATGGCACCTGTCTTAATGGATGTCGCTACAGGTTTTCTGCTCTGTAATGACGTTTCCATGCATTCGGCTCCAGCAGCCATCCTCTCATCAGCATCAATTACACGTTTGTTTGATTAAAGAGCCTGATGTGAGCCTCCGTCGAGAGGTTTTTATGAGGAGTTCATCAACATTTCTGCTATTGTCACCTTACTCAGAGTCTACAACTCCCAAGTGAAGTCGTGTCGACCGGAAAAAACAAGGCACCGCATTGTGTATCTGGGATAAGAAAGTGTTTAAAGCTGTTGGTCCTCTACACTGCTATTCTAGTGAGTGTGTATTTTAGATACCAACCTGGCTCCTCCTTTGCTTGAGTTTGATCTTGATGAGCAGTATGAGGCAAACCAGGGACACGACCACGAAAAAAGCCAGGAAGATGCCCATGTCAAAATATTCCGTGGGCTGCTGTGGAGAAGGAGGACAACAGAAAGACAAATTTGTCAAATAATCTTCAAATGCAGCTGGTTGAAGGACTAACTAAAAGGTTATTATCTGCATTTTCATTTGAGGATATTTGATTAGAGCTTTGTTTGTTGTTCAGAAAACCAGGGCACTCAATAACGTGACTCGACTATTCATTATGCAAATAAAAAGAAAAATGGCACCTTCACACATAATTCAGTGGTGCTTTAGAGATTAAATACATAGTGGATTATTCATGTCAGTCAATTTATTTCCATCTCAGAATCAGTTTCTTCTTCGTCACTACATCTTTTACACATGAGGCCATTCTGAAACGATTACTCAATAAAGAGATTAGTTGATCATAATGAAAATTAATTGTAAACAAAGTCATGTCCAATATCTGGTTCAAGATTATCAATTGACATTTTACAAACTGATCAAAAAATAATCTGCAGATTATCTGAAAATGAAAATAATCTACTGCAGAGTTTAAAACATGAAAAAGATCAGAGTTGACAACTCTTTTTTTTTTTTGAGGAGGCAGGACTCCACGGACTTTAATTTCCAATCAGTTGGTCCACAGGCAGCTGCTCAAAAACTCACTGAGAATGAAGACACTGTTGTCGTCTTCATCAGAAAAATGTCTCTCTTCAGACAGTCTTTTCTCTCTGGCTTTCATTATGCCAAGTTATCCGACCTCAAAGTCTCTTATCAAATATTCCAAGCAAACAAACAGCTCTTTGAATGGCTGATATCAATCTCTCACAGTGCTGTGAAAAAAAAAAAAAAGTCCTCGGTCTCAGGGCAGTGGAGAGCAGAGAAGAAAGGAAAAGGGTCAGATTTCACATCTGGAATTTTTGTCTTCACGTCTATAAAGTCTCAGCATGGTTTGGTAACATGGCATTGCAAACATGTTCACCTCTTCCTCGTGTTCCTCTCATTACATTCGTCTCACACACACATGCACGTCCACACTGAGTGGTTTGGGGTTTTGGCTTGAGCCCTTACCCTCGGTGGTCTGTGTTGTATCCGAGCACGAGCCACTTTCTGCTTGTTGACAATGTTCATCAGCTTAACGGCGTCATTGCCCTTCACGTAAACCACCGGCCGCTTCAGAGGATCCTCGGCAACCTGGTTGAGCTGAAGAGAGGAGAGAGAAAAAATACAAACACATATGAACTAAAAGTAATATTAAACTTATCTGGTCAACAGTGGCCTTTTGTTTATGGGTCTCTCCACTGATTTTACACCAAGTTCACTCGTCATGAGGAGCGAGCCTGAAGCAGCTCTATAATGTCTACTGGAAATAAGGGGAATCCAGTGTTTTTCTAACTTGACGCTTATTGGAGATTAAAAGTCACGATAGATCCACTGCCTCAATTGTGACCGCTCTTTTTACCCCTTTTGAAATTCAGATGTGATCGTCAATTATGAATTAGTTCTGATGAAAGCTCAAATTTATTTTGATTATATTTGAATGTTTCTTAATGAATTCTATATTTAATGAGGTGGAGAACTGAAAGGTGTGTACATTTGAACGTGTGTGAGACCTTAGAAAAAGTGTGTCATGTGTGTCATGATTCTCTTCATGTTGTTTCAGGGGTTTTGCAGCTTTTTTTGATTAATTCTGGAGAAAGCTGTTGACATATTTAAATGCTCTTGTCAATATAAATACTAAACTATAAATGCCAAATTCATATCATTTGATACTGATGAATTAGGTCAAAGTCAAACCCTAACAGAGTGGTACTCAACTACACAAAATAAACCTGAAAACAACTGACTCTTCCTTAATCGTTGCTTTTAATCTAAAAAAAATATTGGATAGTCATACCTCTTAATTATTCAAGTGTAATACAAAAAGACACACTCAAAGTTGGAGTGAAGGACCACAACAAATGCAAAGAAGGACGATGAAATGCATTCAGAGATGTGAGCATAATTAAAAATGTTCGATATTGCATGGTTCGCACAAATGTGTTGCAGCTAAAAGTAATCAGAGAATCAAAGACTTTTAATTGCACACAGGACTGAGAGAGTGCATTAGTCAAATGGCAGAACTGCTCATAATCCAACGTGAGATGAGGGGTCACAAGTAGACAGACGGATGACTTCATTCTTAGGGGAAGTTAAGTCTTACCGTCTGAATGTTAAAGGCAAAATGACATATAAGCTGAGGATATGGAAACTGTGACCGCAGTTTGTTAGAGGGAGCAAAGGGGGAAATAGTCAATGAATAGTATGTTCTGGCTTTCGAGTCACTTGACATTCTCCATTACTCCTCCTCTCTACTCTCGTCTGCTGATTGGAATCGGTCATTTGAAAAGCATAAGGGAAATACTGAGGAAATTCGCATCTCTGTTTGTTCTGCTGTTGTCATGTCCCCCAGTGAAACGCTGATTATTCTGGTTTGAAAGTAAAGTCTTCGAGACTTAAGATCCCCCACTTGATTCTGGTATGCTGCTCTTACTATGAGACATAACCTGTCCAAGACTCCATCTCAACCCTTTGATAAACAATACAGCACCAAATGTACACCTCCAAGTCCTATAATACACTTTAGTGTATAACTGTTGAAAGAAATCGCAAAGTTTTACTCAAACAAGATATCCAGAGTGTTTCTGTCCGTACAGTCTGACAGTAACTAGGTTAAAAGTAAGGTCAAGTGCATTAACTTCATAAAGCCTTTCTCCTAATTTCAGCCCCGGGACCTTAATTCTCCCCAAGCTCCTCCTGCCTGCCCCTCGGGCCTTGTGGCTCCTGTCTGTGCCGATCGGGTCGCTGTGACTGGAAAAGCCTTTCAGGGGAATTTAACATAGCCGCCCAGCGATGCCTTTCATGTGGTCTCTGAGCAATCCCTTTTATCTATCAGCTACGCGCTGTATGACCCAGCGCCAGGGAAGAGGAGACGAGGAGGGGTGACGGTGTGTGTGTGTGTGTGAGGGGGGGGGGAGAGAGAGAGAGAAAAACCTGCAAGTCCAGGCCTGGAGTGGCTGGGATGAATACCACAGGAAAATTCTTTTGACAAAGGCGTTCAGATGAGCAACTGGTGTATTATGCCTCTTAACAGCAAAGACATAGGAGCAAGAAAGAGTGGAAGAAAGAGGAATGCGTGTGGTAGACTTTGTTCTGAGTGTAGCCTGTGTGTGCTCCCCCCCAAAATATGCTCTCAAAGACAGATCCGTAGTCTCGGGGGATGAGGTAATGCGCGCTACCTGTTCAATTATGAGCTCAACAGAGTTTGGTCATGGTCTAGTGAAAGCTGAACCTGAATATCCATTTTCAGTCCTCCAAGAGTGCAGTGAACTCCTCCAAAACACAAGTTATAGCGCTCAAAGGCCCAAAATGGTTGAATGAGCAAGGCTGATCCACATGCTTTGGAGCAGAACTAAAGATAGTAAGATCATTGTTTGTACAAACAGCACACACCCACACACACACACACACCCACACACACACACATACTGCCAGTCAGAGGGAGGGCAGGGCATGCTGCTGAACATTCTTCAGAAGAGAAAAGCCGAACATCTTTCACAGACAGACCAAGATAAATCAGACCGTTTCAGTGTTGTTGAAACATGAGTTAGTGAAAGCCTGGGTGATTTTGAGGTGTGTACAAACCTGGTCAATGGCATCCGGATTCTCTGACACATCGAAGATGACGGCTGTGGCTCCCCGCTGCACTGCCCTCTTTGCCTGCAAACACAGATCAAGGTAACAATTAGATGCATTCAGCAACAGTGCAGAGAGAAAGACAGGGAATGCATGACACTCTCGCATTACTGAGATTAAGTTTTCACTGTCAGGCCACTAGAGGGAGTTCTCTGTCAAGTCTGTCGCTCAAGTGGAACCCCTTTGGAATGAGCAGGGACAGAAAACCAACAGTTGCATAGTAAACAAGCAATTAATGACATTTTCCTCGAATGCACATGTGGTCTACGACTCAGTTTCTAAGGATGTCATTCTTAGCGAATCTGCACCAATAATATGACAGAAAATAAAAAAAAGTTTCATCTCTATGTCAAGAGCTTGTCCATGCACAGGCCAATGTGATGCAACACAACACAACATGGAGCTGATTTTGAGTTTAATTCTGATGTGCACGCTCAGGAAAAGCTGTTTAAGTTATTGCGGATTGCCAACTGCAAAAAAAACAACAAGAGCTTCTGTCATCTAAGAGAAGGGAAGTTATAACACAGAGGCCTTTTTGAAGGCTTCTGCTAAAGGCAAAAGATAAAGGAAATGCTTGGATTCTGAGAGGAGAGGAGGAGATACTTCTGCTCTGCAGAAGTATCTCCTCTCAGAATCCAAGTTTGCTTCCCCTTGTTTGGAAAAAAAAAAGTGCCTTTATCTTAACTTCTGCTTTTCCCTAGCCGTTCTCAGATTCACAGTGCCCTATTTAGACATCGTTCTGATGTCTGCACTACATGATCTAAAATAGTGCAGGTGGGATCATATCCTGGTATTATCAAGTGCCCTTTTGTTCTTGCCAGCGCTCTTCATAACTGGAGGGAAGGGGAGGCGGCAGTGAAGATCAAAGTGACAATGTACAGCGCAGCAGAGTGACTGCAGAATGTCACCACTCCTATCTGAAGACACAAGCCTTTTCACACAGAGATTGTGAAATAGCACCGCAACGAAGACAATTCTCTTCGCCACATTTGTTTGTTTACACTGGTCAAACCAAGGTTGGCATAACGTCGCCCCAGTGTGTGATTGTAGCTGGCATCTTAGGGGCGGCTGTGGCTTAGGGGTTAAGAGCGGTCGTCCGCTTATCGGAAGGTCGGTGGTTCGAACCACACTTCCCCCAGGTCTACATGTCGAAGTATCCTTGAGCAAAATACTGAACCCTAATCTGCTCCCCAGGCGCCGTAAAGGCAGATCACTGCTCCTCAGGGATGGGTCAAATGCAGAGAAAGAATTTGCCCACAGGGACAATGAAGTGTAGCTTATTTTATCTCTTTGATAAAGATACAAAATAAACTCAAAAAGGCAAATATACAGTGCCTCTACAGGACAAATATGCAAAACAAACTGCAATAAACTCTTCATCTCTAAATTTGCACTCTAAAAACTTCCTTTCAGTCTACCATAAACACATAAGATCCTCACAGGAGAATAAATAAAATGCTCTTTTAGGCTGAGCTGAGCTGAACAATCACTAAAAGATGGAAGCACAAACCTCGTATCTTAAGAGAAATCAAATATCACAAATCACATTCATGTGTTCATTCACATGCATTGTCTCTCCCTCCAAAATTCAATGGTTGACAAATCTGCATTGCTCTCTCAATGCAGATCAATAAGTTGCATCTGTACAGATCCAGCATCTGCCCCCTGTAGATCTGTTTAGCCTCCTGTGAAAACGTGGTGACATTTCGGACCAGAAAGGGATTCTGCATGAAAAGAAGGAACTGAAGAAGTTGTCAAAATGATCACAGAAGTTTCCAGTCAGTTTTAGTATGACCTCAACATGAGAGCAAATATCTCTTTCAGCCTAAAGTTGTTTCATTGCTGAAAAATGTGTACAGTCTCCTTGGAGATGCACTTTGAAAATGTCCATTTCTGCAGATAAGTTTCTTTGAAGTGTCCATGTCTAGCCTCATAACAGTGTTTCATATTTCCCCTTTTGACAAACACAACAGACAAATTAGGAACATCGGTCTCATAGAGCTCGTTGCAGGAAGAATAAATGTGCACTCTTCTTTCCTATCATCACTTTTCACTGTCAACTTTTCTAATTTTTCAAGATGCCATATTTCTTGCATGTTGTATGCGTTTGTGCCTCGCTTTGCTGAACATTGCATGCAAACATTCGTAGCATCACTTTGTGAGGACACAATAGTCCAAGTCACAAGTTTTTGCGGTCCAGATTTGGCCCCTGCTTTATATAATCATGGTGAAACTCGCTCCATGCTTGCTGGTGAACAACTTTTGAGGATGTTCCTTTTATACCCAATCATGACACTATCACCTGTTGCTGGTTAACCTGTTTACCTGTGGAATTTTCCAAATTTTTTTCAAGCATTCCCAGTATTGTGTTGCTCCTGTCTCAACTTGTCTAAAATATATTGCTGGCAGCAGAATAAGAATAAGGATATATTTACAATAATCAAAGAAGTTAATGAGGTAAAACAAAACTAAATTTATTATCTAAAAGATTAAGAACATCGTTTTACACGGCGTTGGAATCAGACTGATCCAGATCCTGTTTTGTAATGGTGACACTGTGGTAAGATTTCCTTCTCCATTGACTTGTTAAATTCCTTACTCCCTGTGTGTACTATGAGTCTTTAGAAAGATGTTAATGATTAAATATAGTAGCATGTGTAGTAAGTTTCAACTTTATCATCCTCTACTCAATGTACATGGCAGCCTTTTATTGTTTAAGGCAGTAAACGTACAATCCTCCAAAGATAACCAAAAGTGTCTGCATTCCAGAATCAATGACTAAACCAATAATGACACTAAATATCGAATTTATCTGATTTTTAGAACGACCGACCCACATGCATTGGCCAGCATGAGTCTAACTGCAGGTTAACTTCAGCAGGACAACTGCAGCATTGACAGGTCACAGCAGGAAGAGAATAGAACCAAACTAACAAACGGTTTTTAATATAAGGGATGACCTACAGTATGTACCATAGTCTGTAAAGTCAACTTTGAGCACACATCAGCTTCAGGAAAATGTAAACACATCATGAATCCGACGGGTTTAAGCTTCTCAATAAGAGTTCCCTTGAGTTTAATCCACAGATAAGATGTTCATGATTCTGTCTTTCATAACTCATTAAAACTAATTAACCCTGCAAACTGGATCGATCTTTCACAGCAGTGTATGAAAGCCTGGTCAAACACTGAAACATTACAACAGTGACATACCCTAAATAAGAGCTCTTCCAACTTTCTCTTTGCTCCTGCCTCCTTTACATAAACTAACATCTCTCTTTTCTTTCTTCTTTTCACTTTTTTGTACTCGCAAAGTTCAAAAGCGAACGGAGCGAAATCTTGCTTAGCTTTTCCCTCTCACCCAGTTTTCTCTCAGCTCCACGCTGCCAGGCTCCAGCCCCCATTTAATTCAGCGCAAGTCTGCTCCTTTGATGTTAGCTCTCACAGTTAATAATTAATAGCTCTTGGTAAGACGCTTTGAGAAGAAAGAGATCTCCCTCCTAAAGAATCTCCACTCAGGCAGGCCTGCGCAGTAGTGCAGGGACTTGCCTGACGACAACAAAAATGCAGCCACAGGCAAACTGGCTCTCTTAAAAAACATGACACATCTCCTTCCCAACGCTGTAAAAAAAAAAAAACAACAACCTAAGAAGCAAAGGAAGAATAATTACTTCTTGCTTCTGGGTAATATGTGTGTGTGTGTGTGTGTGTGTGTGTGTGTGTATATATATATACAGTATATATATAAATCACATGATTTGAGATGTTTAATAATTCTCATAATTGAGTTTGGCACCGAGGCTCCTATCTCCTCACTCCCTTGCAGGTTTGTTTACATGAGAAATTTGGGAGTGATGAGGAAACATCTAGATCCCCCTTAACCTACAGGTGTTTGCTGGGGTGTGGGTGGGGCCGATAGTACAGGCATCAATACGTTCGAGAAGCAGCAGCATTGACAGACAGAGGGAGAGATGGGAAGAAAATTGTTGCGGCTTAAATAAACCACCAAATTGGGAGGGTATGTTTGATGATGACTGAGGAGAATGAGGCATGTCATGCATGTGTGTGTGTGTATAGAGCAGTGCAGCTCGACTTGTCTGCCTGAACTAGCTCGGAGGCTTCTCTACATTAGTGTCATGTAGCAGATTATTAAAGTGGTGCTTTGTAAATATGAATAAATGTACATTTGATAAGAAAAACTGAAGACAAACAATGTTGGAAAGTAACCAAGTACATTTACTGAAGTATTGTACGTCTTACTGTACTATTTTGAGGTTGTTTTTCTTTGTATGTCAACTTCAACGCACACCATAGTGAAATATTAGGACTGTGGCAGTATGGATTTTTTTCTTACTGTGGTCCAAAATCATTATATAAACACAGGATGATGGTTAACCATACCCTCAAATAGCGAGTCACACAATCAGTCAGCGCTCACTACTGATTGCTGTAAACAAATTGAAAGCATTATTTTGAATAGTATCTTAGGAGGAGATCTGAATCAGTATTTCTGTTGACAGCAGTAGGATATCCTCTTCTGTTGTTTCTGCTGTCATATCGTGTTAAAGGCACAGCTGCTGTTGAGTCGATTTAAAACTTTTTGACGTTTTTCATTCAACTGAAAAGCACAAAAAAAACAAACAGGATGGTTGTTGTTTTTGCCACGTTAATCATGAAGCAGAGTAAAAAATATTCTAAATAGTAAATACATGATGCATTTCCTCCTTTGAATGTAATGTCAAAAGAGGGATTTTGCAACATACTGCAATACATATACCGCAACAGGCCACCAAATATCACAGTACAGCGCGATACAGAAATTCACTGATACCCAAACCCAGTCTTTTATGTCTGTGTATTGTTTGTATTTATAATTGTCATGGCACCACAGCCCCAGGGACTTAAGTACTCCTCCTCTAGGGCTTCCGAGGTCTGGTTGCCCGTACAGATATTAATGAGGCTTTTGGCTTTCAGGCTAGAGGTAAACATGGTGAGCTTACTGGCGGCTTCTCTGCTGTGGTGCAGATTCAATGTCCACCCTGCCGGTTCACTATCGGCATCTGGCCCCCATTCAGTCGGTACTCCACCAACATTTCATTTGTAGACATTTAACCACGCAGACATTATGGATTTAAAGGGGCTATTCATCAGTCCTTATGACAAGGCTTCAAAACGTCCTTTTCTTCTCCTTCTCTCACACCTGTTCTCGATCCCCTCTTAATAAATCACACAGGCTTTCTGACTAGACGAGCCCACTCCCCTAGCACTGACAGCCATTCAGGTCGTCCCATAGGAGACTTGTGTGTGTCGTGATATAACCAACGGAACATTTTATTTATTCCATCCTAGAAATAATCAACAATAATTACAAGAAGCCCTTGAACATGGGACGGAAGAAAATCAATGATGATTACTAAACAATGCTTATTGTGTTTGTGTTTCATAGAGCACATCATATTCACGGCCACATACACATACAGGTGGTGGGTATTAAGAACAGTCCACCAAAAATCCTACAGGAAGTGTGCTGCTATAATATTTTTCTCAAAGCTGAAACATGATCTCCGGTCCCCGACATGAGAGCTTTATCAGTTACCCAGGCTAAAAAAATCAGCTCAACTCTGAACCTGAAACGCACGCTGGGGAGTTTCACAGGTGCTTCACAGTACTGCTGGCTAAACAAACTTCCCGCTGGCTCGGAGGCATGAGAATTAGGGTACAATCTTCCCTGAGTGAACAAAGACCGCAGCAGAAAGTACTGAAAACCGAGTCTAGACATAGAGGAAAATGAAAGCTATGTTTAGCATCTCCGAGTAAACCTGCCAGCTTGTAAGATCTGAGATTTTCACTCGTCTGGAAATAGACTTCTTTTTCGGCGTAGCGCTCTCTTCATCACTCATGTGGACTGAGGATTCTCATATTACAACCGAGCGTATATACAATTAAACAACGCATATGTAAATATATGTACACGTGTACACATATGCACGCGAAACAGATGATTATGTACTCATGTGTGAAGAGACCTGGATTACACCTGCACCACCTGCCTCATGCACCAGTTCTTCCATCACATTGCTCCCCCTTTCTTTCCTCCCTTCTCCTCCTTTGCTTCCCTTCTTTATCTTTCCTCCTCCTTGACATGTTTTCCTTTCACTCCCTCTCTCTCTGCACTGCTATAATTAAGGCAATTAAGTCTTCAGAAGACTCTCTACTGCTATTATGCTGTAATTTCATGTTGCCTCCTGACTTTACAGTTTATTAAAAGATAAAGGCATACTTTTCTCCCATGGACTTTCTTATATGTGGTCGCCCACTTTTTTCTCTCCTTCCTCGCTCCTTCTCAGAGCAGGCATGTGAGCCAAGACATTATTTACATTCAGCTAAAATAAAATCAGAGTTTTCAGCATGGCTGTGCGTCATCTGAGGTTTGTGTAGCCCATAGAAGTGAAGCCTACGTCTGGAGCACCTAGTCCTCATTTATTCTCATGTACATGAAGTCATTTTTAAAACAAATCTTGACATTTTCATTACAGCCGGATTTATTAATTTCCCCTGTTCATGAAGCACATTATTGGCATCTTCCTAACTTCCTGCTAGTTGATGTTGACACCTCACTGACAGGCCATTAATCTGTCACAACATTCTTGTTCTGTTTACAGATACTTCATGTAACCGAATCGGCTGTGCAAATGTAATCAACTGGTATAACACCCTCGTCGTGTTACATCTGCTGTTTGCAGTATCACAACAAGTGCGAAATAAGGGCTTTCCTGTTCCCACAAACACAAAAAAAACTATCCTGGAACCTTTCACATGGGCACAACATGAACTCAAATAACCTCCTTGAGCTTTATTCTGGCAATAACTCGTCTTCATGACTCCCATTCCACTCATGTTTAAGGTTTTGACTCAAAGCCAGAGAGTTTCAGTCCAAAATCGCAGATTAAAAAGATGGTAAGAGTAAGAACAAACATTCTCTGGTGAATGTGTGTTTTTTGGAGTTTGAAATAAGTCACTGCTCATTTTTTATTGCTCCTTATACCTTTCCAAACTTTTGAACTCTCCCATATTCCTGTTTAGTATTAATTTGAAAACTGTTAAGCTACAAGCTGGAGCGTTTTTACGGGAATCCTGGGACGTCTGAGGCACCATTTCTCGACCTGAATAAAAATGTTTACGAAGCACATAAAAATCCACTTGTGTGTCACACCGGCGGAGGACAGGGGTCGGCAAGCCTCCTCCAGTTCCTCTCCATTAAGCCGCCTTCGTGTAAACGGACAGTTTACTTTACATCAACAAACGGGGGAAAGAATCACTTGAAGCTCTCAGTGACCGCAGTGACTGCCATTAATATCAATTACTGATGAGCGTTTAGATCAGTAAGTGAATGCAGACCTGTTTGTCGAATGCCTGCAGAGTACGAGGGCTGGTCTAATTTCAGTTTAAGAGACAAACTGTATTCAAGGAGATGATTGTCTTCAGTTTAAAGCTGGATTTATTGTTTTCTGACTACTGTTGGCCAGGCACAGTCACCACAAATGACAGGACTATAAAGTGGCTGTGGGTAACGTGTTAGCAAACAACTGCTGATTGGCTTTTATTTGGAGTTGTGTTTCTGCCACCTGACGGAAATAACTTCAACATTCACTCTCCTCTTGGCTCTGTTTTGGTCTCTACCAACTCCTGAGAAAAATATCTGGAATTGGCCGATACTCATGTAGGTCACACGCCTAAATGTAAGCCTGTTGTGAAGTAGGAAGAACATATGACCGTAAGCGCAGGAACA
Organism: Chaunax sp. Z400; assembly: GCA_037577475.1. Taxonomy (NCBI): domain Eukaryota; kingdom Metazoa; phylum Chordata; class Actinopteri; order Lophiiformes; family Chaunacidae; genus Chaunax; species Chaunax sp. Z400. The sequence goes on along the minus strand of CM075187.1, from coordinate 19,452,283 downwards.
CACATTTATGGCCACTGTTAGATGGCGCAGACAGGCCTGCCTATTGAACATTAATACCTTTTTCAACCACAACCTGTCAAGTAGGGTTCAGTAAGAATGTCTGGTCAGATCTCGATTTAAATCGAAGTTTTTTACTCAGGCAACTTCCTTATACATTTGCTCGTTTGACACAACATTTAACATGGGACATGTCTGATTGAAGACAAGCTTAGTTTTGGCAGTGGTAGGTTATAGGTTAGGTTTTGTGTACCAGTACTGAGAAACAGAGGGGTTTGTGGGTAAACTGTGAGCCTCCAGTCCAGGAGGACAGAGAGAGACAAAGTGAGAGAGAGATTTGGAGCAGATGTAATGACCTCACTATCAGACAAAGACAAGGCCCACCCCAGGTACACTGATCCCCGACTCTGCCTCTGTACTGTACACCATGTACATGACGGGCCAGTGTGCACCTACACACACACACACACACACACACGTACATACATACACACACAGTGATTAACTATGTCATGACTGTCTGTCCCTCCAAGTCTCCATCCTTGAGGAAAAATCAGTTCCCATGGGTGAGGGCTCTTCTTTCCTCAAGTTTAAATCCACAAATATAAGACAGCTGTGCAATAAACACCGACAAAGATGAGACTAGGTCTCCTGAATGTGTTTCCTTCAGAGGGAGATGGTTTTCACTAAGAGAGCATCTTTAGGATTGATGTAAAAGCTTTAAGGTGGTAATGTCAGCTTTGGAGAAAAACCAGAGTTTAGTGGGAGGCAAAAACAACACACCAGAGAATAAGCCTGTGGTTTTCCAACTGTGATGGTTCTGCTGTCATCCTGCTGGGATGGCCAAGTCACTGTCTCGTTAAAAGATACGAATCTGTCCATGGATTTCTTCACTTTGCTTCTCTGATTGTTCTTTTCCTCTTCTTCACCTCATTTTTCCTAACCAGTACGCCCCGCCCCCCCCCCCCCCCCCCCCCCCCTCCATTTGTCTCTGCCTCAGCGCACAATGTGGGGTGGCCATTCAGCCACCATTGCATAACCAGAATTATACAAGTGGATTGTGCTATCAAAATGTCTATGTGTGTTGGTGTGTGTGAGGGGGCACCTCTGAGGGGAACAGGCAGCGGAACTTGGCGAAAAGCCGACCCCATTAAAGAGTCGAGGGAAAGTGAGTGAGGTGTGCTGTGTAACACTCATCCTCCCTCAGCATAATACCCGTGGATAGCTCCTCTCTTTCCTACTCACTTTTATCGTCTTCCTGTACTGATCCAAATCCTGACTCGGACATTTTCTGCAAACCTTGGCAAAAATACAGAAAGAGCTTAAACTGCAAACACACAACATAAAACCATCCTCAGTGTTCTTATATGATATAAAAACTCAAATGTGTTGGAGCGCTGGCCAAGTATCGCAAGTTACCATTGAATACCTGGTCAAGTTCTTTACTTATTCTTTGATTAGATTGTTTCTGACTAGAGTCACATTTTTGCCAATTTTATGCTGTACTTTATTTGCCAAAGTCCTTCACATGACAGGAGCTTGAGAGAACCTTGGCTTCTTTTGTAATGAGAAAAGGTACTACTATACACACTGACTAAATGTATAGTGTAGTTGGGTAAAGGTATCGGAAAGTAATCAAAAGAGTTCATATATTGAGTTGTGGAATGCTCAAAAAGGTAAATTCTCATTGATTTTTCTGACTGTGGCTCAGTCCAAAATATTAACATTTATCTAAGAATAACAGTTTCATTATAGCCGCATTTCCACAGCATAGTACCGGCTCTACTCGACTCTGCTCAGCTCACCTTGGTGTCGGGTATTTTCAAAATCTTTTTGTGACAGACTGACCAGACTAACTGATAAAGACAGAAATACAAAAATCACCTGTTCTTGGAGCATGAAAACTATAAAACTTTGAAACAAAATCAATAGGATTTGGCTAAATAAAGCCTTCATTTGGGTGACATAACAAATAGATAACTGTTCCTAAATATTTAAAACTCTCGTCATGTGGCAATGAGAAATATTGTAGAAGAAACATTCAGTTTTTATGAACATTTAACAAGCTCCGAGTTTAATTTTTGTGTCCATTCAACCATGTTTTTCTTTTCCAGCTTCTCTTGGTAATAAATGAATGAATCAGCAGGACATCAGTTATGTGTGTTGTGAAGATGTGACAAATAATAAATGGAGTATGTCAGCATCTTTCTTTCTGCATATACGTGTTTGTCTTGCTTGTTGTGCAACACAGGCAGCATTTCCTGCCTCTCTCCATGGTGATGTGGAATCATCACACACACTCATACAATCATGATCACAGATGCAAACACATTGACTCAGCCTTTTAGTGAGTCCTCTCGCCTCCTGCTTTGCCTTGTCGAGACCAAACACTGGGACCGGAGGAATGGACAACAGCTAATTAAATTTCCTCTACTTCTCCCCTCTGTCCCTCCCATGTTGTTTTCTTACCGGTTTTGGGCTCTGCTCCTTTGTGATTTACAGGAAAATAAACAAGCCTTCCGGTGAGGGACAACAACACTACTTTTTAAGTGCTTCTCCTCCTAGTGCCTAAAAAGAAGTTGTTTGGATGATAGTGACGGGAAGTCGCTTTCAAGTCACCAGTCAAAATTTGATTACTGATAACCATACTTGATTTTTATCTATGGAAACTTTTGAAGGGTCAAAACATTATATTACTTCATCAGATTATCTTTAGGGATCGGTGTGAGTGAAAAAGCCCTCAAAGTTTTCTCTATGAATACAATACATTTTTTTTAAAACAGCACTAAGTTAAATAACACTAATGCACTCAGGTCTGATTTTTGAAAGATAACTTGTGATAACAACAGTAATCTAAAATTTTGATATCAGTTTTTTTGTTTTGCTCCTAAATTTATCTCAAAGGAACTGCAATTGCCATATTTTTCATGACTAACGAGCTGTCAGATGAAGGGAGGGAAGACAATAACGTTAGAAGAGGATAAAGACAAGTGAAATGCTTGATTTATGCTTCCCTGCTGCAAGTCTCCAACACATATAGGAGTGTTTTTCTTTAACTTTGGAGAATATAGACAACTCTGCTATCAGTCTGAGAACAGTGGGTCAGTTAGGTCTCAGTTTGAAAAAGCATTTAAGAAAGGCAGTCTTCTTTTGAATCCTACAGTATGCTGTATTTCTATATTTTTAGATTTTTAGGAAAATTGTTCTTTGCTTTGTGGTTTGATGTATATCCAAGGGAAGAACCATTAATTGGAATAATGTTTTAAAGTTTTATAATTCAATGATGTTTGGAAGATTAATTAAAATAGGCCTATTGCAGTGGCTCAATTTAATTGGGTGGTAATCCAGCCTTGATTTAAACCAAAATAGAGAAAGGTGACTACTCTAGTGTACATGCTCTCCAAACGGGAAGAGCTACCACTACATACAACATCTACATAGGCTGTGTAGTGAAACCAGCGCATAAACAGAGCAGCAGCTTCAGTCCTCTGTCTGCATCACCAGGATGGATTCAGGCACAATCTGAAGTGGAGGTCACTTAGGTACTTTGGCAACACTCAGAGCCAAACGAATAATCGTTGTAATTATGTGAGTAAAATGAAGCAATAACACTCCGAAGTCTGAAAATATGCTTCAGGTGTATTGTGCAAAACAAAAGCATTACCCAACAGGTGTAGACAGCTGTGTTGATTAGAATAGGAGTGTACTGTATGTGCGCAGACAGATGACAAACAGTTGAGACGCCTCCTGTGCAGAAAGCTGTCATTGCTTGCTTCAACAGTCTATTACAGCTCAAACTAAGAAAAATGAGCTTGTTCCATCTCCTGAGACTCAAACGAGACTCAAACATACAGGTGCACCTGATATTATAGCTGACATGATTGGTAGATTGAATCAATTGTTGTTGACATGCATGTTGATTAACATTAATATACCTTCAGAAAATTAACCAGTTTAACCTTAAATAATGGCTAACTGGTATTTGAATCTGAGCATAGCAGTGTTTGAGCTTCCCTTTACCTGGGATGCTTTAGTGTGAACATCGCAATCCAAATGCAGTGATTTCAATCGAGGGGCGAATTGAGGCGTTTCGCCAAACCACCGCTTCTCTCCTTCCTTTAATTCGTCTGCAGTCACACAGTTTTTCTCTAATCCCTCTCTGTCTTGAAGCTGCTTTAGGAGACCTTGTCCCTGCTTGCATGAAAGAGAAGTTGTTGTTGCTTCGTCTCTCTTTTGTAATTCCCTCTCCTGCTGCTAGTAGAGAGGTATGGCTGCCCACTCTCTTCTATCGCTGCAGAACATGGCAGAGCAGATCATAACTGGGCCCTCTAACCCTAATTTTGCATTCTTCCATTCCTCGGTGTGTGCGTTCACAGCACATGCCGGCGTTCCGCAACGTTAAGAGGCCTGACGTAGGACACAAAAGCAAGCATTAAAGTTGACATATTCCACTATCTCCCCAGTTAGCGGTCATTTTCTGTGTTTGTTATTCAAATGACTACATTACTACAGATCACACGTGTTCCACCATGCTGTTCATACAGATACCTGTTTCAGCGATGTTACTACCTCTGCACGAGTCACAGAGGTGGAACAAACTGACACCCTATGATGCATTCATTGCGTTCAAAAAGAACATCGGGGCAAAATAAAGGCGCACCAGGCCCGGAATGAAAGTGCTGTCTGAATGGGGCTTAAGAAAAGGGATGCACCCTCATCTTTAAGTAATCTATCTAATAGATATCAATCTAATAATAGTAATTTAATCAGACCTGCCAACCTTGGGAAAGTGTTTCGAGTAGCACAAGTGTAACTGTGAAGCGGAGTTCACAAACGAGCAAGCTTACAAATTATGCAACATTAAGCTCAGTTGATTAACTTTAAATATTTGCCCAAAGTCGTCAGGTCTACATTAACTTAAGTTGACTCAGTTCACAATCACAATTTTAACTTTCCTCATCAATCCATTTGTCTTTTAAAGCACCATACTCCTTGTGGAGTCAGCCAACAAAATGTGTTGTGTTCCTTTCCATCCCTTGAAATGATTGACATTACACATTAGTCCGTGATCCCAGCTTGAACCCAGCACCAAGATTGGTCTTGGTTCTTTTCCTGTTACTTTTCGCCAGCCTATACTGCTGCCTCTTGGGAATAGACTTAAGCACTGCATGCTTAACCATGTTATGCAAAATATGTGCAGGTTTGCAGGTCTGAACAGTGCTTGCAAACCTTAAGACAAAAGGGGTAACAGGACAGGAACACAGAAAACATGCACCGTATTTCTTTGTTTCAAACACAGCCATCTTTTCGTCTTTTCTTTTTCATGGATTTAACTCTGCAGCCTTCTACAAACTACTCAAATAAAACAGTCCATGAGGACTAATCACATTACTTTCGGTTGAACTGCACAAACGTTTATTTCCTTTTTTTTTCTACATTCACTGAGAGCAAGATGCATTGTAAATTCTTTTTTCAAACCTATTAAACATTTTACTAATGTAAAGACTCTTGCACTGGACCCAACCATTCCTACCTGGCAAAGCATTAAAGAAAGTTTAAACCACAAGAGCAGGATGATATTTTCACCCCCGCTAAACCTGCAGTTGATGAATCCTCTGTAGTGAGAAGAGGCATCAGATTAGCTGTGTGGGGACAGGGGGCTTCAGTTTCCAGTTTACGTGCCAAGCTGTGGGCCGAAGCCTTAAAGACAACACGGCCATGACGTACACAACGGGGCACAGGCCGCAAGGATTCTCACACACACAAGCTCATTCCCCTACAAAGCAACAGGCTCAGACAGAGATGAAGAGAGAAAATACAGGGCTTTAGCTGACGTGGGTGGATGTCTGGCCCTATCTTTACTGAGATTTACTTATTCCACTGCACATCTTTTGATCCAGCACCACCCCGTCTTCTCTGTGTGCTGTTTGACAGACAGGGGAGCTCTAGTTGTGGCTGAAGTCTAACTGTCAAATACCAATTGTGATTAAGAACAAAAATCAATGTAAGGCTGGGGGAAAAAAACAAAAAAACAACAACTCCAAAGTGGTGCCAAGTGCACTTTCTTCTCATTTCACCTCCTCTCTTCTTCACCCTTGTTCTCCATTTTTCTTCCTTCACCCTCTCTCTCTCTCCCTGCATCTCTCTCTCGTCTTAAGTCCCCAGGGTTCCTTTCTTGTCTCTTTAAATAGGGGCCTGAGCTGTGAAGTCTAATAATGGTCATTTGGCCTCCCATTGAAAGCTGGGTAATTCGGCCCAGGGACGGCTCACTTTGAGCCACATGACACAAAGAGCTTCCCAGTGACCATGGAAACGAGCGCAGTAGGATCCCAGGCACCTCCGAGCGCCATGAAACGTGGAGAAGCAGTGATTTAGGAGAGAGACTTTTTTTTTTTTTTTTTTGGGGAGGGACTGAAGTTGGATGGTGAGTGAGGGTTCCAACACGGCCTGAAGAGAGCTGGAAGAGAGACAGCGAGGGAGAGAAAGAGAAAGAGAGGCCCCCGCCTGGTCACAGTGGAAACCTCTCACGACACCCCGCCAGGAAAAGCGGCCAAGATAATATCAGCAAGTTGAGGCGTACACAAACATGAAAGGAGAGCCCAAGGGGCAGGCCCCTGAGTGCTCCATGCTTCACAAGGTTTTTTCCTCCCTTCTTTCTTCTCTCCCTGCTGCTCCTCCTCTCTTTTTCAATTTCTCTTTCTGTCTCTCCCTCCATGCTGCGGTGTTTGAAAATGTTTGTGGAGAGTGTTTGGGGCAGGTGGAGAGGAAGCTTAAGAGTAAGCTTGAGCTTTTTTATCCTTTCATACTGTAAGGATAGCAAGACTGCTCATTCCATACATAGGTTTGTTTCGTCCCTGTCATGTTTTTCATTTACCGACTTCTTGATTGGTTGGCTAATAAAAACATCCATACAATTGACATGTGCTACTTTATTGAGTACTCTATTGATTGCATGGATGCAATTTGAATGGGACATTTCTGTAAGATCTGGGAGTGCCTAAAACTTTTTGAAAAACTTTGTCACTCTCATGAATTTGACAAAAAAAAACAGAGGGAGGGAACTGAAAATAAAAGTAAAGTAAAACAAAAAAAACTCAACCTGTAATTCCTGACAAAGCAGAGAAGTTTATAAGTTAAGTAACAGCAACTTTAGCCTCCATTATAATTGATGCTGAAGCTGTCAGTGTTAACCGCCACAATTGACTTTCAATTTGTCACACTCAGCTGAAAGGAAGTAAGCCCAATCATTTTAGCACAGGCATAGGGTAAAATTGTTTTATCAATACCCTGCATCTTTATGGCTCTTCTATGAGAACATTTCTCTGGAAAAACTGAGGAAGAAACTGCACCAAACAAAAGCCACCATTGTAAATCAATCACGATTGCAACTTCACTGCAATTTAACAAAACATTTTGGAGACTGCAGAGTGTTAAAATACGGCAATTTTCTTTCTGTTATCGTGGCTCTAGGCTTAACTAAGGTCTTTGTAGAGAGATGAGTATGAAAAATGAGAGGAGTTAGACGACAGTGATGAGAGAGACACGGTGAGTCATGCATCAAAACACAACCTGAGCTGCCAGTTTTCTAGGTCTGATAAACAGTGGATGAACTAATGCGCACACATCAACAGATACACCCACTGATCAGACAGTATCCTATCCATGAAGGAAGGCGTGTTGTACTAGAAGTGGTCAAAGAAAAAGGAAAAAAGGCAGCCAGTTCAATCCAGCATTGCAGCTTCTTTACAACAAGCCCTGGGCTTGACACCCTACTGGCACTGCTGTGGCCTCGGAATGACCTCTTGCACACACCTGAGTGTAGGACAACTAACCTGGCCACAGGCTCGCAGCCAGTCGCCCACAATATCACACTCATCTGCCTGTTGCCATTTCTTTCTTTAAAAGCAGGTATCCATCTTCTTCAGACACACACCATCCATGAGGCCCTCGTGCACTTTCTATATCCCTATCAGTCCTCTGACACAAACACACACAAACTCTGCAGCTCTGGCTGAGATGCCAGACACAGTTACGAGTCCAGAAGCCACTTAGCAGTAAGAGGCTGCAGCTGTTTGCTCTGGCCTGCTGTCCCATGGTGCCAACTCGAGGGCCACAGTACAAAAAGACCCAGAAACACACTCCTCTGCCACCCCCCACTTTGTTCCATGGCATCTGCAATGTTAGTAATGTGTTTTAATGTGTGTTGAAGACAGAGGATCCCACACAGGATACACTTTTATGGCTGTGTGCTTCTGGCAAAAACTTTAAAGTAGCTAGCTTTGTTTCTGGGAGGATATGTCAATAAAGATTTTGACACTTTTCTTATTGCTCTGGTTATTTTAGGTGCTTTGTAGCGGCTGGTCTTGGGCCAGCTGCGCTTTGCTCCGATGAAATGTTGTCTTTGGCTTGTGCTTCAGGTGGAACTGATCGCGGTTCAGAGACGAGCTGGTCAAGGGCAGCGCCAGGCCACACACAACAAGCAAATACCATGGAGTTTTAAATGCAATGCCAGCCAATAGACTTGCTTCGCACAAGCTGCAGGGCTGTGTAGGAGGGTGGGTCACTTTTTTTCTGCTCATGTGCATACAAAAAAGAAGTTGTACCAAGCGAGACACAAATCCCAGCCACCCACTTACCAAACCAGACACATTTGGCTTCGTCATCTCCTTGACAAGCAAAACCCCCAACCTCCTTCCCTTCCATCTGTCCTCTGACTCCCACTCCTATCTCTATCCGCCACCATTCCAGTTCTCTGCCTTTCCTCCCCCAGTTGCCAGGGTTGGGTGCTGATGTCATGAGAGCCTGAGGAGGATGAAAGGGAAAAATTCAACGCACTAAGGCCCTGTGAGGCCTGACACTGCGGTTCTTGAACCGATATCTCACTGGCACAACGACAAAGACCCCGACCAGCCTGGGCCACCAATGAAAGCCAGTGGCATGATTTCATGTTCCAGAGGGGCTGCCAAAAATTGAAACTTGTATGTGTGTGAAAGACAGTGTATAGGAGAAATGAGGCAGCCACCTTCTGAGAAAGTCAGGCAGCGGGGAGGAAATAACAACCCAAAATATGATATTGGCTGCAATAAATAGTTCAAATTGAGAAGAGACACATGCTCACAAAGGTGTAAGCAGGATTTACAACATTTCCAAACACCTCAAAGAAAACTGCAACTTGATAAGCTGCAACTAAAGAGACGGAAATACTTGCTAATGTGTTATACCAGTGCCAGGGTACTGGCAGCATCATCCATATACGACACCATAACTCAGACAACTAAACCATTTCACAGTGTTAGTGCTAACACAGTTAGCTACAGTAGGAACACATTTGCACACGGTTATCCTGCTGCCGCACAGAAGTCAGGGGTTTAACAATCCTGCACCTCTCCGAGGAACCAGCAGGAAGTGCAGGAAAAAACTGTGTACATATATGTGACACACACACATTTTAGTGAGGTTTGCACGTGGACTTCAAAGGCCAGCATGACTGACCTCATTTCCTCCTTTTCCTCTACTGCTAAAATTGACTAATTTCAGAGCATCTCTGCAAAAGCTGGAGCAGTCTGAAATCTATGCTGATAAATAAACTGAATAATTTAGTACAACCTTAAAAAAATTACATGATATGGCACTGATAAGGCATTTGAAGGAATGTCCTGTGCAGATTTTCTTACAGAACAAAACAAAATTCTGTCAAAAGCAAGGCAAGAATTGGTATTTTTTTGTGATTTGGCACCCCTACAGTTTATGGACAGCTGTTCAACTAACAAGTTGACGCAGATGATCTTACTGGGGGAGGGAATAACACTTCTTCTGGATAACCGTATGCAACACCCGAACTTTAATGCAAGCCCCTTCCTGGTATTAAGGCAAGTCTAAATGGAGCAGGGAATGCCCGTTGCTACATGTTGACTGGCTCTTAAGCCTACCTGGGGGCCTTATGTTCCCACACACTTTGTGATCAGACATGGATTGACATGAACATTACTTGTTTTCCAACTATTTTGTTTTGTACGTTCATTGGGATTCGGTAATTGAATGGAATCTAGATTTACCAGACAAGACCCCAACACTGTTGGTGGCAAAGTGGGAGCAAAGCGGATGGGCTCTTGGGTTCAGTCAGGGGCCAGTAGGGCGGGAGGGGGGCGGAGGCTGCCAAGCATGAGGCCAGACCAGACGGAATGAGAGTGTGAGAGTGGGCATAGTATTCGGACTGTAACTGTGGCTGGGCATGGTGGCTGGTTGGGCAGAGTAAGCATACTGGCAGGGTGCACTGGCAAACGCAGCGGTGCCAATCCAATGCCCCCAGCTGTGTTCAGGCCCCTGGCGAGGGTCTGTCAGAATGCAATAATGGGCATTCCCTTCTCCAATTATAGTCCTGTCTGAATAAAAACAGAAAGAACAGAGTGGTCAAAAGGTTAGGGAGGCTGGCTGGAGGCCAAAAGGTCACTGGCGAAGGGTCTTGCCATCTCACTACAGTGTCCCTTAGCAAAACATCAAACCCAGAATGTATAAAAATGGCCAGCTCATTAGCACTGTTCTTTGACTGGTTTCAATGAGCGGAAGATGTGGGTCTCTTGAGTGTCCTCGTGGCTCAGTTGGCTAGGGCACGTGCCATGCAGCCACAACATTGTGGATCAGCATCATCCAATGATTGCCAGATCATGCAACCCACAACCCACAATACAACTCAAGCGGCAATTGTTAGGGTCAGCGATCTCAGGGTGTTATTTTAGTCGTGGCTAATGCAGCCAAAACGAACATGAAGAGTGGACCAACTACATTGACAGATCTTTTTTTTTTTCTTCATTTTCAAATTTACTGTCGAGAACCAATCAAAGCCAACAGAAGTAACTTGAAACAATTTATCAAACGTCTCGCAGCACTCTCTGGTGCAAAAGAATGCTCTATACATCTTTTGTTGTAAATAGACAATGCTTTGCTTAAAAATCTCATTATCAAACAAAGATTGATTGCACAGTATAATGGCCATAGAAGAATGACACATCTGCATTTTTATTGGTTCCCTAGCCTTACTTTTATTATGCTAGGGGAAAGGATCTTTCCCTAAAAAAATGAACGTTCGATTTACAGCACTAAGGAAGTACGTCTGCCATAAGATTTGTTTTCCCTGCTTGCGACTCACAGGTAACGTTGGAACAACCTTGGTGTGGAAACTCTCCCTTAAAAAACAAAGAAAAAAAGAATCCTGCTGACAGAGAATGCAAAGAAGGTTAAGTGAGAGAGTGATAGAAAACAGGGCAAAACAAGAGTGAATGAATGGGCAGAGGAAGTTGGAGAAAGCTGCAGTGTTGTGTTGAAGTGTTTGTTTCACCACCAGAACTTGAGAGGCCAAATACAGACATTGAGTTGGCATTCTTTTGACTAGATAAGAAACAAAATGTGCCTACTTAACTGGGTGTTATACTGAGTTGCTGGTGTTTCTTGGTTTGGACACTAACCATGATGCTACCGTAACACTACCGTTAACCAACGCCAGCAGCACGAGCTGGAGGGAAGCGAGAAAAACATGAAAAAAAACATAGACGCATGTTAGTTGTCTGTTTCCACTTAAGCGTATCCAGAAACACTCCAAAGACCTATAAACCTTAACAGACACATTTGTTTTCCCCTTAAAACATCCGCAACCAGCCATTAAAATCATGTACTTCTTCTCTTTACTGACCCAGTTAGTAATGTTAGTAATAGTGGCAAGTGATATCAACTTAAACCAGTTAAAGTTTCTTTGGTTTCCCTACGGAGCTGTCAATGCACCAGAAACAAGGACACATCACCTCAATAAAGACCATTAACTAGTGAGAGAAGCCATCTCTGACAATTATATTCCTAGCTACAGTCAAAGAGAATATTGAGTGCTGAGCATGAGGTTAGTTGTCAGTACTCAGCCTAAGTATGCATCAGGTATGTAGCATTCACCATTACCAAAGAAAGTGCAGCATTAGCATGTCTATACGGCACAAGGGCTCCTTAAATTATGAGTGGCTGCTCTCTTATGTCAGCGGGCATGCACAGGATAAATGAGACTATAGCCAGCCCCCCCCTATCTCATCCTCCGGGGAATGTTGGTACATTCCATTAAGAGGAACACTTAATTAAAGCATGATAAAATACCACTCACAGATCCAGAGGGGTCTGTAAGGGGAGGGGAAGGGGAGGATGGGGACAGGCCGGTGGTGAGAGACAGGGGGAGGGATTCAGTTCACACTCAATTCTCCCAGCAATGGGAAGTAAGAAAAAGAATAAAAATAAATCATCCTTCCATGAATTGTCTCGGTGACTACAAAAGATCAAAGGTGGATTCTTGAAAGGGTTGAATTAAGAATAAGAGAAATAATGAAATAATGCAAAGGAAGCTTTCTATACACAAAATACCACATCTGCCCATTTCTACGCATGCCCAAACACTCAGTACACCTGATACCATACTTGTTTATTTTGATCTAAATGATTCTCAAAGACTGTTTACAGAGTGGTAGTATTCAGTTTATTATTCTTTCAGTGTATTCATGTCACAACATGAGAAACCTGGCTGTAGACAAGGGATCGTCTGTTAAGATTTCTTTAAGGGCTGGTACACAGTAAGTAGAGTTTACTGAAGTGTTATATATGTGAACAAGTTTCTGAGGTATGAGAATTTTGATTGATCATTTCTGTTACTGCTACTTGATATTTCTACTTCACTACATTTTGGAGGCAAATCTTGTACTTTTTTGTTTTAATTCATTGATAATTTGAGTAACTACAAGATTAAGATTACTAATACAAAAGAGAAAACTACCATTATGAACAATTACTTTTAAAATTAATTTATTTTATCAACAATAAAACAAATTTAAAAAAGACTATTGGGAAAAAATATAAATTTGGATTCAATAACTGGTCTAGTCTTCAACTATAAAAAAAAATTCTCTTTTCTTGATCTTGTACACTGATGAATATCTTTGGTCAGATAATCTTCATATATGCAATGACTGAAGCAGGACTCGTCTAAAATCACAGCCTCAATTCATGCATTTCATCACATCAAAGTGTCAAAATGACTCAAGTACTAACTGCGATATGTTTAGAACAAAGCTCAGATGTTTTTTAATTGCATGACTCAATTCACCTCCGATGGTACGCAATTTAAGTCATGCTTCATGCACACAGAATGCTTGTTTCGTGTGAAAATAAACTTTACTCTGGAGGGGGGCTGGACGACATGACAAAAAGTATGATCACAACAATTTTTATCCATGTTGCTCGATATTGATGTTCATCATGATATATATAATTTGTTGCCAGCTTGAAGAGTATCCTAAAAATGACTGAAGAACCAGATGATTTATTGGTTAAACTTAAGAATATAGTTCAACATAAACTAGGAAATGTGTGTCCAAGGACACAGATGCTCCCGCTATTGGAAAAATTTAATTTGTGTTGATGTGGGTAGATAGACTATAACACTTATCATCACGGAACAATAATAGAATGACAGAAAAATGGCCCAAGATCAATTGTGCCTAAAAATTTAAAAAAAATGCAAATGAAAGAAACCAATTATGAGATGCATATCTTTAGGGCCCCTACAAAGCAAGTGTGAAATTGCTTGAATTATGTCCTAACCTTTTTGTACACATTTAACTGTGCAAACATAGAATATATTGGTATAGAATATATTTTGTAATATAAGAATATATAATAACATTTAGGCACGTTGCAAACATGTTTTATCTGCCATATCAAACAAAGTTAGCTTGCCATGTAACTTCAAAAAGATGGTAAGTCTCCGGGATGAAAGATTTGTTTTGTTTCTTTTCTTGGTTGGCACCATCTGATGTCATATTTTGCAGACTGTCTTAATATCTAAAGCAATTACATATAATTGATGCTTTTTTGTAAACAATTCCTCAGCTTTGAAGGATAATGGAGTGTGGATAAAGTGGAGGCAGAGCAGCTGAAAGCAAGTTTATGTTCTGTGTTCAACAAGGGTTTGATAAATTGATTATTGAGTCTCTTTTTTTGTTGGACTTATGGATAATGAAGATGGTCGTTGTGAAATGTATCTCAAAGTCAGTTCATTATCTCGGCTGTACGCTCTGCTCTGAAGCTAATCTGCTGCCTACTGTCTGTGTGAGAATAACGCTGCACCCTTGTGCACGGCAGTCGACAGGCAGTAACACAGGGAGGAAGCAGACTGCCTGGTTGTCATCATGTTAATTTGTGCTGTGTGATAGACTGTTCTAGATAGGTTACGTTATGAAGGCAACTGCCATTTCCACTCTGTGCAAACCTAAAAGAGCAAACAACCAGTTCTTTACCTTTCCCAGCACGGTGAGACAGCTGGGGTCCAGCTCTGGTTGCTCCAGCTTCACCACTCCTACCCAGCCATACTCATACAGGTCCTCCTCATCATTATTATTACATAGTCCCAAAGGATGCATCTGGAAAGAAGATAGAAAGGATGAGTTGCTGTGAATCTCAAAGGTGACCATGCTCAACATTGTCATGTTCCATTTAGTGTTGTAATAAAGACTCCAACACCACTGATGCAACAAAAAAAAACTTGTTAAAAGCTCTAAAAAGACGCGTCATGCGAGTCACATTCAAAACATAGCATTTCGTGTCTTGAGTTCGTAAAGCAAAAGAAAACATGAAAAGCTGCCCCCACCCTGTGTGAGTTCCACCATTTATAATCCACTTGTCACCCGTGTTCCATAATGAAACATAAGAGCTTAAGAGCATTAGTCGTCTCTGAAGTACTCGCTGTGTGTGGCAAAATCACGCTGGATCCAAACATCGAGTACAGCATTATACTAGGCTTCTCAAAGAATAGCAGCACATAAGCAAAACTGGGATTTATGTGCTATCATGGATCTGCTGATGAGACAGATCTTCACTGAATTTCTACTTAACGCTGCATTAAATCTCTTACCGCTGCAAATGTTTAGTACTGCTGCCAGTCCTATTGTGCTTTTGCATACATGGACAATAATATCTCCTTTTGTTAATTTAGAAAGTGGATGCCGGCGTGTCACACACAGTTTGATTAGTGTCTATAAGACTATCTTGGGTTCTCTCATTACAATCAAGGCCCAGTTCTTTGTGTTCTTTGTACATCACAAACACTTACTCACTCATTGGCTCAAAAAAGAAAAGAAAGAGGTGGCATCCTCCTTAAACGTATGCTACAGGAAGCATTTATCTCAAAGCACTTCTGTCACTTTACTTGTAACTACCACCATCTTGACTTTGGGAGGATGGTGAAGAGGAATAGAGTGTAGTTAAGTGTAATACAGAATGCCACGGGATGAAAATTAGGAAAAGATCTGTCTTCTGCACATCAATGAACTGCTAGAGACTGTTATCCAATCATTTATTTTGTGAATCTGCTAGTATGTACCCCCACGAGGAGTCTGTGCTGTGAGGGAAATTAGCAGATAAAAGACAAAGACATTAATGAATTGAAGAGTGCAATAGAAAGTTGTGAAACATACAAACATAAGCTTAAGATTATAAGAACGGAAGCAAAAGGCAGAGGACAGGTATGTAAACCATTCACTAGGATGAAAAAATGATTGACTCAAACAAGGTTGGATTAAAACTGTAACCAAGAGAACAAAATTCCTGGATCCATTCCCCACCCTGGCAACAAGCTCCTGTATTAGCATTAAACCGGGCAAAACTGACCTGCAGGCCACTTATCCTATTAACCCAATGACCGCAGCACCCCAATCAGCCTGCACGGTGGCGCCTAGCCCTTGGCTACTCCGGCCCCTGGACCGGTGTTGATGACCCAAGATACCCTTCTCCCTCTGGTGACCGCTGACCTTTGAACCCCACTTCAACACACTGGGAGCAGGTTAGTCATGCAGCAGGCCAATTGAAGAGATACTCAGAAGGTGCCTCATCACTTCAGTGCCACAAGGCAGGGGGGTCAAGCCCCTAACCTAAAGGGTCTTTGGGGAGGACCTGGCCAAGAGTAAAGGGGTCAAATGCAAATCGGGTGACCTACTGGAGAGTCACAGAGAAAGAACGTGTGCCATTATGGAGATCCACAGTGTAGCATCTATTCTTTCTGTCTCTGAGATGAAATTCTCATGAATGAGTCCTCTTCCTCCTCACGCCTCCACAGACCTACAAATGTGAGTTTGATGAAACATGAAAGAGGAAGGTCCAATTTTCAATCACAATGTTTGTCCTTCGAAACTCTATTGACCATTTGCTTAAAAGAGTAAAGAGGAGGTCATCGTGAATCAAAGCTATACTGACTTTTCTCAAAACACCTTTCCACAAATCCGTGGGATGCAGTCACCATGACCTTCCTGCGCAGTCTCTCAAAGCAGTTTTTTCTTGTAAACATTGTTAAATAGAGAGGCGCCACACTCTGAATGACTGGAAGACAGATATTAGCCTAGGGCTAACAGGAGCAGGGAGGCAGCACAGGTAAACATTGCATACACATTTAGTATGATGATTTCAGAGCACACTCTCCCTCTCAGCCTTTGGAGGATGCCAAAATTGAAGGGAGGGTCAAAGATGACAGAGGGTAACCTAGTCAGGTTTCCATTCAACCTGCATTTCCGAACTTGACCCTCCCACGCATTATCATTCAAGAGCCGTGACAATTCTCGGAGGCACAACGCACATCCCAGTCGACTGAGGTAACATTCTGAGTTTCGTGTGAGACGCCCTATGAGTAGTGTAGGCTGTTAGGAGGGAAACGGATAGAGCCAGTGACTAAAGAGAGGCTGTGTCTCAGTCAATATAAATGAAGACCAGGACGTGGAGCGCTGCTTGCTGTGTGATTACGACCCCTCTCCTCTGCTGGTCTAATAGCTTGGATGGCAACGGGGAGCCCCGCCTGCGCCCCTGGGTCCTGAACACTGGGCCATTGTGCGGGAAATCTTGCACACCAAGTGGGGCAGTGCTGTTGTTATGGACCCTGTTGTTATTTTAGATGCTGGCCACTGCATTATCTCCACACAGGAATTTTTCTTTTTAGTCAGATGTTGACGTAGGCGTCGATGGATGTGGGGATGGGGAGCAAGAGGAGAAGGAGCTTGGTTTGGATGAGGGACGGTGATCTAGTGAAGTGGGTCACAGCTATTGGCCGTGCTCACAAAGGAGTAACAAGCACATATGCAAACGTGCCATCATACACGCACACGCACACACATACACATAGAAAGCGACAGAAACTGTCCTCTCTTGTGTTCCAACTGCTAGCTTTCCCTGCTAGGCCCCAGATCACACAAGCTCAGGCCACTGGAAACACCCCCTTGCTCCACTTTGCTCTGCTCCGCTGTACCCGGGGTTTTGGGTGCCCCCTCGTGCCACTGACGTGCCACAAGGGGGCGGCTCTTGTTCTGCCCTGCCCCAGGGGGACACAGCCTTTCACATGACTATCGCGTTACATGGGCCACACTCTCAATGAAAATCTGGCTGGAGTTTGAACTTCACCTGTCACTCAAGGTGGTCACACCCCCTTACAACCATTACTCCTTCCTGCCAAACCACCAATAGTTCAGTTCTTGCTCACATGGCGTGCTGTTTAATGTAATGCCATCTCCTCAGTACTATGATTTATTGAGTATAATATGATGATTGATGCATACTATGCTTTTCTTCCGTCATTAACCATTAACATGACTTGCACTGTTTCACTGTAATCACCTCCAGTAAGGAGGTAATGTTTTGAAAGGCATTGGTTTGTTTGTTTGTTTGTATGTTAGCAGGATTACTCAAAAAGTTATGAATGGATTTTGATTAAGGTCTTTGGAGAGGTAGGGTATGACCAAGGATCAATCCATTAGATTTTTATGATCGGATCATCATCTGAATGCAGGATTCTTTTTAAAGGAGTCTTTATCTTTAGCCTCTTTCTCTTTCTTTCTTTAGGCATTGAGCAACTGCGCCAAAACGAATTCCCATCTGTGTGACCTAGGGATGTCAGGATTCATCGGTTTTTGCTATTAACCACGATGAATAACGTCACGTTGTTATAATCGTAAGAATTCAATAAACTACGGTATCTCGCTAGACACGCTTATGTGTGAGGCGCGAGGTAATCTCCTCTCTCTCGTCTCGAGTCATGTTCTGTGAATGTGTGTGTGTGTGTGTGTGTGTGTGCCTGTGTGGAAATGGCAGAGGGAGCTCCAGAGTTATATCCAACAAAGAAACGTATCAAGTCGGCACTGTGGGACCATTTTGGATTTCTCCAAAATGAGCAGGGGTTTGTGGAAGATGATGGCTATCCAATCTGCAACGCCTGCCGTCGGAAAGTTGCTGCTAAAGGCTCCAACGCGTCTAATATGTCACAACATCTTCAGGATAATCATCCATCCCTGTATGCCCAAGTCAAGGTAAAAAACTAAAGCTGGCCTTAAACTGTTAAACTCCTGCAGAACAAAGTTCACAGGGAGTTCACACCAGAGCGTGGCTCTTGCCGCATTTTTCTGTCCGAGCCGAGTCTGGGACACTACACACCCGAACCAGGCCCGAACCCAGCAGTCTCTCTCTTCAATTCAAATCAATTCAGTTCAGTTCAGTTCAATTCATTGCTTTATTGGAATGAATGTCTGATGAACAATATTGCCACAGATAATTAAATAAATGAACATTAATACATTAATTAGACAATTTTATATGTGTGTGTGTGTGTGTGTGTGTGTGTGTGTGTGTGTGTGTGTGTGTGTGTGTGTGTGTGTGTGAACAAAACATTTATTTAAAAAAATGCTCAGGTTTTCCTCTCATAGTGTTGATAATCGTGAACACCGTGAAACCGTGATTATAATAATCGTGACAATAATAGTGATTCCAAAATCTGATATTGTGACATCCCTAGTGTGACCCCTTTGGTGTGTTCAAACTTGACCAGCCCAAGGCTTCACAACGCCGCCTCATTGTTGTGTTCATAGTGCATGCCGGCATTCCGCAACATTAAGAGGTGTGACGTACAACAGCCGGATGAAAGCTGATATATTTCACTATCTCCCCAGTTTAACGGTCATCTTCTGTTTTCTGACTTGTTCTTCAAATAACGGACTTGCTGTTTCTACCACATTGTTAAATCCACCGGGGGTAGGTCGCACACCTGAACATATTACTACAAAGTCACATCCGTTCCGCAACGCCGGCACACGCCATTCATACATACGCCTGTTTTGGCGCTGTTACTATACCTGCGCAGGCGTCACAGAGGTGAAACAAACTGACACCCTATTATGCCTTCATTGCGTTCAAACTGAACGTCGGGGTGGAATAGAGGCACATCAGGCCCGGAAAGAAAACACTGTCTGAACGGGGCTTTTGTGACATAGAGGCAATCACAGGATTTCTGCTTCAAACTTCTTGGACGATGTCAAAAATTACACGATGTCATCTCCATAAGCTCTACCACACATCAAAGTATGACATAGATCCATAGATTTATAGGGCTCACGGACAATTCACTACTATGACAAAACAAATAATGCTACAGACTTGCAAAAAAAGTTCAAATTGTGGCTGAAACTGTGGTCAGACGAAATATTCAAAAGTTACAAATCCTGAAGAAAACCAGTGTTGTTGAAATATCATTATTCTTGAATATCAGATTGTAAAACATATTTGTAAACATCCAAATGAATGTAAAAGAAGGCAGTAACACGGTAACTGTCTCTGTAACAAATCGCCACAATTAAGTTTTGAAAAGATTTCTGAGAAAATAAACAAACTGTCATACCCAGTCCTTCATGGTTGTCTCATCCAGAGAGAACTGACCTGATAAGAGTCGGTAACGGGATCAAAACACAGACCTACTTCTAAAAACTCCCACCACCGCCCTTGACCCCCTGCCCCCTCGATTCTAAAGGAAATCAAAATGCAAGTCACACCATCCAACACTATTCTTCTCCATCTGTCTGTGACACAATTCACTGGGCCTTTGATCATACAACCACTTCTTCTGCACCCCTATCCCCTGCCCACTCCCCCTTTTCCTCTCTCCCTCTAAATTATCAGTGGCCCTGGTTGCAAACCCCCATTACCCCCTCATCCCTCCACACCCCTAAAACAGTCATCCTCCCATGCCATCACCATGCTATATACATGGAAGAGGGTTTTTTTTTCTGCAAAGCCGTGTATCTGTGTGCATTTTATTAATTTTTTTACATTCTCACTTGTACTTCAACATGAAAGTAGTAATGGTCAGCATGAAAAGTAAAGATAAGCAAGTTTGTTCTTCAGCTTTACTTCTTCATAACCCCACTAGAATCTTTATAAATGTGCCAAATGTATTCCTTTGCGCAATGAAACACCACCGAGGCTATTAAAAAGCTTTCTTTGTGGCCATGCGAAAGCTGCATGAAGATTGTGTTCCTTTCTTGCTTTTGACACCACCAGCCAGGAAAGTCTTGTGAACTTGAGGGAAAAATGATGCTCATCTTACTGAAACGGTGCCTAATGTGCTGCGCATTACAAAGAGGCATCCTTGCTACAACACACCAAGAGCTCAAAACATCAAAAGGCAAGTAGGCGGATTGGAGAGGAGGATGATGCCTGAGCTACACAGATCTATACAGGGTGCACATACATAGACCGTTGCATGCAAGCCCTTGAAACATCAACTCTAAAAAAGCTTTTAAGAAATTTAATGTACCAGTATTTTACCCAGAACTGGCTTCTATTACTTCTTGTGATGGCATTTAGGTCAAAGGATGAGTTACTGCTCTAACAATCATAGCTGCCTTGTTGTCTGAAGCCTGTGCCAACTACAGACAATTTTTACAAGATGTTCTTTGTGAGGCTTGTTAAATGATTAACTGGACAGATCTGTTGATCAGAATCAAGTTTTGAAGAAGAGCTGGCACCCATTTCACATGCAAACACAATCTACAAGAAGAAAAACCTGGGCAAGGCGCCAGTCCTCACACCCATCTGTTTCCCCAGCGCTGTGCATGTGTTTACGCATCTCACTGTTTGAGCTCAGGTGTGTGTATTGGTTGTGTAGTCTGACACACATCATGGGTGACTGAGGGGTAACTCAGCGGCATCTCTCACTGACCGTACGCTCACCGTGAACTCATTCACCCCAGTGAAGAAGCATCCCGCCCACCTCCCCAGGCCTTTATTTCAGCCGACCCCTCCGACCTCCTCCAACACCCCTCCCCGCAGCCACCTCGACCACCACTTTCCCCTCCCCAGCAATGGGCTTCAACCTCCCCCTCTTTGGGAGTGGTGGGGGAGTTTTGTCAACTTCCTGGAACAACACACCAGTCTTGCCAACAGTGGTGGAGTGTGGCTGTGTTCAGGGCTGTGGGGACGGTGGGTATATCTCATCAGAGGCCACAGACTACGTCTCCCCTGGGACCTGTGGTGTCTTTCAGAGCCTCACAACATACCTTTTTAACATCGGAAATACTGGATCTATGCTGGTTTTAAACATGAATAAACACGCTAAAAGTAGAAAACCGGCTTCTTCCTCGTCACCAGCAGACGAATTTGACTATTTTTTTTCTGGTCACACTCAATGTCACAAACACATCAGAAAACAGGGAACAGTATTATGCAGCATATCATGTACCTCAGCAGACAGCAAACACAAGATGTAATAACTTGTTTTAAATTGGTCCTTTTGAATCAAGGACACTTTTTTTTCCAGAGCTAATGATGGAACAAGCTGAGCGAGTCATCATCTCATCTCATTTCATCCTCATATCTGTTGGGAATCGCATGTGTGAAGCGCCAATCAGGTACTGGAGTGACAATGTTACGCTGGTTGTCCTGTTTCTATTACAGCTGATCGGAGCTGAAGCCAATAAAAACCATCCGACATGGGAATCAATGCAGATTGTACATTTAAGCTGCGGTTGCTAAAGTAGCTTCGTTGTTTGAGTGTGGCGGCCATTGATTTGGTGCTGTGCAGGATACTCCGTGTGTGCCGGGCATTGACCAATCAGTGGTCTGTAACGTTTCATGAGACCTTTTAGTATCTGCTCAGCTCACTTAGAACCGCAACAGAGGTGGTACTAAAAAAGTAGTACCTGGTACTTTTTACCTAATGGAAAAAAGGCGAGTAGAGTCGAGCCAGTACGAAGCTTTGGAAATGGGGCTTTTCTCAACCAGGACAAAAGCCAGAGACATACAGTACATACATCATTGGATGCATCAAGTCCAATGTAAAGGACGTGTGGAAGTATGTTGGGTGTTGACGGATACACCGTTTCAGACATCTATTTTTTGTACGAAGATGGAAAAAATTAGCCTTATGGTTAAAAACATTGACTGTCATTTAAGTGTCACAAGTAAAGCCAAAGTAGTCACATATAAAAATCTGTCTGTCACTGCTTAAACTAGTAGTTAAACCACTGGTAATTTTATTCATGCACTTGTATTTGGATTATATGGTTTGTCTCATATTGTGTGGGAGATTGTTCCAGGTCTGAGTTACATGATAACAAAATGCTGCTTCACGGTGTTTTGCTCAGACTCAAGGCCAGTCCCAGATGTCCTGGGGGTTCTGGGAGGTTCGTATGGCACAAACATTTCATAGATAGATTTCGGCCCTGAGCAACGGAGGGATTTGTAGACGAGTAACAAGATTTTGAAATCCTGTCTCTGAGTGACTGGTAGGCAGTGTGAACAATTTTAAATTGGTGTAATGTGGTTGGATCACATTCAGACTAAGCATATATTTACAAAGATCAATCATGCTGATGAGGTAAAACATTACATATGTTGTCATGTGTTCTTTTCAGCTGAATATGTCTCAAAATGGGTTAGCAAATTCTTTAAACAGCATCCCGATTCTTTTGGCATCAGGGTTGTACTACCTAGTCACTGCAAATCATTTTATGCAACCCAGCATTAAAATAGATGCACTATGATGTAACATCAAGGAAACAAGCATAAAACTGTTACCAAAACACAAAACTGCTGACACGTGTTATCACCAGCCCCTACAGAAGGGGTCCCGCAACAAGAGGAAGGTGTGACAGATACAGTGAAGGGCGTTGGCTGGCTGCTGATACAAGCTGCTCCTACATCCTAATGTAAAGTAGGTGGGAAAAGCACTATCACACAAACACACATAGACCGATAGTTATCCAGTCTGAAATACAGACTCATCACCTGGCACATACCATAACATGGGTCCACACAGAAATGTATTAAATTTGTAGTGATACAAAAACACAAACTTAACACACAAAACCTCCATAAGGAATCATTTTCATTCCTAGCTGTATGTTTGCTATAACGAAATTACATATTTTGCAAGAAATGTAAGTCACAATTGATTGACAGCCAGAGGTCAAAAGTCAAATATTCCTTGAGTCCTATCATCACCTGTTCATGCCTCTTTCATACTTTGTCCATTTCATTTATGGCACCTTCCCCACTGGTCTACTGTCATACTGTCTGAGCCCTAAAGAGCTCAGAGGGAAATCAAGGTTTCTCAAGGATCCTTAATCCAAAAGATGACCCTAAAGAACCCTTGAAACCTCATTTTAGTTCAGGCTCTGTGAGGTTAAGCTCCTGGCACCGATTGGGATGTGCATGTTTAACTCCGATCTCACCAGGAGGTTCTACAGTGAGTATCATTGACAGCAGACAGGTTAGGGTTACCAACAGTTTTAAGAGATGCTCCGTCTGGCCAGGTTCGTCTCTGACAGAAACCAGACCGTGCAGGTTTCAAAGAGACTTCAAACAACATTTAAGATTTGTGCATCATGCTGGTATTACATCTGCGTAATGCCCCGTTTATTTATATGTCACAGCTGGACTAAAGTATTATAATCAGTATGTCAATTATCATGTCAAAATAAGATACTAGACACATAATGATGTCTGTCTAGATTACAAAATTGAACTGCTTTATGGAGGAAAATAGCATTGCTGTTCGGCGGATTTACTCCAATGCCCTACAAGATGTTCCGTTTCCTGCGTTTAAGGTATCAGAGGGTTTGTTGTCCATCCGTATCGGTCTTTAATGTTAAGCATAAATTAGCCTTAAGGTTGATTAATTTACTTCACAGGTCTCATACCGAGGTTTAATGTCAGCCTGCAAGCACACGATAGGAGAAAAGAGTTTTAAATTGCAGCCTCCTATGTATAGCAAGCACAAATAAACTTATATACATGCTCTAACACACACACACCTCCCCTCTCACTCTCTCAGTCACTCTTTGCCCCTCTCGGTCACTCTCTAGCCCTCTTTCCCAGCACTAGAAATAACTTCAAAGAGAGCTGGTAGCCTTGAGGAAAGAAGAAGTGGGATCCAGTTACAGTTGAGCAGCTGGGAGGGCCCTACAGGTGGGGCCGACACTCCTTCTCCTGTAACATTATCACTGTAAAGGGATACCACTGCTTTTCCTCTCAAATAATGAAGACTTCCTCCCTTTTGTCTTCTCCACTGGGACTAAAGGAACAATTAAACAAGTTAGTCCCACATCGATCTTTCTTCTTCTTCTTTTTTTTTCTTTTCATTTTGGCATTCTAAACCAATGTAAATGAGGAGCGTAATGAAGGAACAACACAATATTGGGGAGTGCAAAAGGGGCCATCTGAAAATGCGAAACATCAATTACACTTTTGTGGTGTGAGCAGCACACACACTTCTAGGATGGGTATGAAAACCTTTCCTTAAGTCAAGGGTGTGCGTTCAGGAAGTCATCTTTGTGATGCAAGCCAAACTACAGTCATCATCTCTCTGTTGGCCCCTCCCCTTTTATTTGCTGTCCCCTCTGTAACCTTCCCTGAAAATCACCTCCACGCCATCTTCATGGCAACGGGCAAAACAAACAAGTGTCATAGTTTCAGTGTGAGCAGGGGACGCTGGCAGAGGACACCTAATAACATGTAAATGTCCGGATATGTAGAACAAGCTCTGAGGTTGACAGCTATAACACTGAGCAGGACGCCAAGCTTATGACTCTGTTAACTCCCTGAAACAGTCAGTGGCATGTATGTGTGTGTGTGTGTGTATGTGTGTGTGTGTGTACGTGTGTGTGTGTGTGTGTGTGTACGTGTGTGTGTGTGTGTGTGTGTGTGTGTGTGTGTGTGTGTACGTGTGCGTGTACGTGCACACTCAAGTCTCCCTGGTGTCACTTTCAGCTCTTCAGTCCTTAAAACCCAGAGTGACACGAACAAAGACAGACCGACAAAGTTCAGGGGTCAACGTAGGGCTGGATGCCACCATTTTGGAAGGAGAAGGGGGAGTGGAAACAAGCCCCCCCCCTCCCTGAAGAGATCACATCAGCTATGCACAAAGATAAAGTAACAGCGAACAAGCGTATTGTCTCCACGGGTAAGAGACTGCGGTCCAAGTGGGCGAACACATGTACTTATTTGTCATCATCACAAGGTGACAGCGTGAATTCATTAGCATGACTACCAGTGTAACATCATTAGATATTCAATAACACAGGCAAAACTGACAACAACTCAACTATTTGTTTTGCCTTTAAATTGTGAAGAAAAAAGGTTCCAGAGCCCAAAGAAAATTTAATTTATCTGTTTTGTTTGATCCGAAGTAAAAAAAATAACCGCCCCAAAAATAATGACCTAACAAGAGTCATCTAAAGACGACATCGACCCAACATCTCCCAAACACTGAATAACAAATGCACCAGCATGTGACATATCCTCCATTCCTTTGGTGAATGTTGTTAAGGATATATGCTATGGAGAAGATGAACAACCTTCTGAGTCGCCTTAAAATGATTTTTCCATGGAAAACTCAAAACATAGGATTAGAAGAAAAATAGGAATATTAAAAGGAACAATTACTTATGGTTAATTTACATGTAAAGTTTGGTGAAGCTCGTATGTATAGTTTGTGATATGCTCCGGGTGAAGTGACCACCTTTCAGGGTCACCTTAAATCATGTAAAATCATGTTTCTGAGGAAGCCACAAAAAAACAGAATTTGTAGAAAACTCAAAAAGTCAAAAGACACAACTACTTATCATGATTAACATATAAAGCTTGGTGAGCCTTTTCATGCTATGGACAAAAAATGATTACAGACGGACAGACAGATATATTGACGAGTATATCCACCATCACTTTTAAGTTGAAGAGATGAAAAAAAATGGCCCCAGGGCCCAAGGTGACGTCAATATGCTTTTTTTTGTTTGACATCCAGTGTAAAAAACAGATGATTTCATAAAAAACAGAAAAGGTGGAAATCTATTGAGATTGAGATTTCTAATGTCTTCAAACGATAATAACAAATTTCTTGCTCTTTCTGTCCAGTGACTTGGCAATTAATTTATTTCAGGACTACAGTCAAGCAAACAAATTGTCAGCTGTTGTTCAACACCACATTCAATGTTTGCGCGGTTAGATTACGTCCGCTGCCAGAACCGCCCCAAATATCGGTGGCATCTTCCGCCCCGGCCCACCTCGATCCTGTTCACCCCTCATCATAAAACAAAAGTCAAAGCCTCGACTTAATGAGCTATGATTAATTCTGCTGCAGAATGGCTGCTGAGCCCTGTGTGGATGGAGGGAGTCTGGAGGGTGTGCATACCTGGGGCAGTCAGCCCGCTCTGTATGTGTGCGTGTTGGAGGGCTGAGAGGTTGATGTTGCTATAAGTGGACTGAGGGGAGGATTGCAGTCATCAACACCTTGGCTCTGAGTGGCCTTTGATGTTGTGCGGAATCTTTGATGGCCTCGGCCATGGAGGAATGCTGCTCGCCCTCCCTCCCCACCCACAAAGCCCCCAGAGTTGTGGAATGCAGCACAAGCTCCTGCTGCTCGGCCTGCTGGAATGGGATTAGAGCAAAGACGGCCCATAGTGCCCTGCCTCCCCTTCCTCATCTCGCTCCCACCCTGCCCTCTGGGCATGGAGAGCATGGCGGCAGCCTTGTCCAGACCAACCTTTGGGACGACGGTGGAGAGAAGAGGATGCATTACCAAGTGTTGCTGGCGTTTGCCTCTTCCCTCTAGTACAACGGGTCTCGGGCATGATGGCTTAAACTGTTGCAGGTTTTCAAATCAGATAAACACTAGAGCAGTTTCATTAATGGATTAGCACTTCCTCATCCAGAGAACATAATCTTACCAAGAAGCTGATGGCAAGGAGCTCTTTCTGTGACTAATGATTAGTTACATTACCAATCAGCAGAAAAAAAAAGAAACGTTTGAGTGATCACATGATTTCATCAACGCAATATGCTTTTGCTTACATTCAGTTTCAGCTTTTTCTTCAGCAAATGATCTGAATCAAAAGTTATTTTTGATGCAGTTGGTCGCCAGTGAAATGTTAGTGTTTGGGTTTACATCATGTGGGAGTGGCAACAGAGGTGGCCTGTGGAGATCAAACATGTTCAAGGCGATGCTTTGAGATAATAGATTAAGGGAATGGCAAACACTTCACATGACCAAAGTCGGTTATCAAATATGCACAGCAGCCCTGGCAAATCGACGAGGAGAGCCGCAATATGAAATCAGAGAGACCGTGTACTCTCCTCCTGTGAATTCTCACACCGACACATGCATGTGTGTTTGTGTGCGACAGTTACAGCAGGAGAGGACTGTTGTAATCCTCCGAGGGGAGACAGACGGACAGGGCTCTCTGCAAAGGTCAGGTTCATATTGTCCTCACACACATTTAACGTGGTGAATAACCTTCCACGCCACAACTGCACAAACAACCCATTTAGGCCATGCATGCCGGTGTCTCTCAGGGCGTGGCTAAAACTAGGCTGGACTAACCAGAACACTGGCTTACGCTGCAGTGTGTTTGCTGAGGATTGTAGCTCCCTCGCCACTGAGAGTTGGGAGGAATGTGAGCAGGAGTTAGTGTATGCACATGTTCACACTTAAATGAATGTCTGCGCAGACGCCAGGTTTTGTACAGTAAGAGCTACTCCCTCCTCCCTCCATACCTTTGCTCTCCCCCCTGGCCACAGAGTTTAGAGGAAGGGTGGTAGTAGAGACGCAGCCAGCATTAGCACCGGTTTCAGATTTCGGCCGCCTCTGACTTGTTTTCTTTCGGAAACACTTATTGGGTCTCCAACTACACCGGAGGAAGTGCTCACCTACATCACTTCCAGGTCGGCTGGCTAAGGTCATGCTGCACTCAGGGGAAGGAGACAAATAGTGGGGCTCCAGTAAACCACATGAGAAATGGTTTTTTGTTTTTTTTAATCACCAGTAATTAACCTCGCGGTTTAGTTAAAAGAAAACACGGAGGACTAAGTGGTGAGGGAGGACTTTGAGAGATTGATTTTTCTTGTGAGAACTGATGCATGTCAATTCAGACTTTCCCAAGACTTTTTTTTAACTCACTTGGGTTCATATTCTTTTATTTGCCGCTCTCGTACTTTCATTTGCTCTTGTGGTTTTGTAAAAGGCTGCGTTATCACCTTTCATGACAACCTGGAGGGTAAAATAAGAGAAAAGTTTGATCCAGGAGCTCATGGCCTAATGCTAAGAAACAAAACTTGGGATGTTTCCAAGAATAACACTAAGGAGAAACAAGGACTGGGAAGAAATTAAGGGGGGGTTAAATGTCATAAGGGGATTCATCCGTTGGTTTCCTCCTTATACTCCTTAAGGGAAGACCATGGATGGCAAAAACAGAAATACCGGGAGCTATTTGGATGCTCTCCAACCTGCCAAACGCTTTCTTTGTTGTAGCTTTAAGGACAAGAAACAAGCAGCACACTGACACAATGCGTACAGTATGTGCTCGCAGAGATTTAGTAGAGCCCAGTGATATAAAGGTGGTCAATACCATCAGTCAATCTTTGTAAGGGTGACATATTTTTATCTATGACAACCGTCAAGTAATATTGCATTACAGGAAATACTTTTTAAACTCTCCAATATCATAATCTCTGGTATCAGCCTTCAAAATCCATAATCAGTCAGGCTCTGCGCTACATATAGGTTAGTTATGAAGCAATCAGAGGGCTATAATTCATGGATCGATAGCAAATTGATTGACAACAATTATAGTTTAAGTTCTTTACCTGCAAAAAGGCCAAACATTCTGTTAGGGCTTCTCAAATGGGAAACAATGCTATCAAACTGTTATCATTGTTGTTTAAATGAGAGTTTTGACATCACACTGAAGTCTGGGAAACAACTAAACAATTAACTGGGATGATAGATAGAATAATTATAGATGGATAAAAAATTAGCATCATTAGTCGCTGCCCTAATACAAAGACAATGTTGAGTTAAGACTTTAAATAAAGTACATTTTGAGCTATAGTCAACACAAGCCTTCAATGAAAACACCAACATCAACAAAATGAGATATCCTCTTTCATTAGATACCGCTTGTGTGATGCCTCCATTAGAAAAATGGTTTTAACTCATCGCCCTGAAGGCATCAGGATGGGCCGATGGCAAGCTTTATCCTGCCGCTGAACTTGAAAGCAACAACCATCTCTGCGTGTGTTTTCAGAGCCTCTCCCTGTATTTATTCTGACCAGTGATCAGGTTAGACAAGTCCCTCTATTCAGCTACACAGTAATACTGATATCCCCAAAAGAGAGGGAGGAGGTGGAGAAGAAGAAGGGGGAAAAATTCTATCTGAAGAGATTAACTCGCAGCACCCAACCGAGCCGGTGCTGGGTTCACTGGCTCACTCAGTCCTATCTCACCCGCTAGTCTCTTATTCTAAAGCAAAGCATGTCTTTGATACTCGACTAGAAGGAATCTGGAGGCGTTACAGGTTCCTTTTGTGCTTTATGCTGCACAGAGACTCTGTGTGTGTGTGCCAAGGCTGGGATTTCTTTTTCTTTACCCCCCCTCCCTCCCTCCTTTCTCTCCCTCGTCCCTTTGCCTTCATCTCCTGCTCCCCTTCCCCCACCCTAAACACTAAATCAGAGGATATTTTCACTCTCTTTTGGTTACCATCACATACCATTATCTAAAAGCTCAAAGTCCTCCTGAAAAAGTTTCAAACCTGTTGCGCTTGCAGATCAAAATGACCACATTTGAGTTACAACCAAAAGGTGGTCACTGATTTGGAGGGGTTTGGACGGTGGATAAGGGTGGGTGGGATTTCGGACAGAGAAGGGAGGAGGGGGGTGGTTGGGGGTGTGTGGGTGAGGTTTGACTCCCCTTGGAGATTTTCTTAAACCCATTACATCAGCTTTTTTCTGCTTCATGGGGTCCAAGTCCTGAGCTTTTGTGAGGGTAGAAAATGACCCAAATTGACATTCAGTGTGGTTGTGGTTGTTTAATTGTGGTGAGGCATATTTGGCATTAATAAAACAAGATTCCAGAGGCCTTCTTCTCCAAGCCTTTCGCAAATTCTGCTCCTTTGTGAGCATAGCCTCCAATGAATCTAAATTTTGCATACCCAAAACCATGTCAGCCGTCCCACAATGCCAAAAAACATGCAGATCAAAAGGGATGAAGGCACAAAACGTAACAGAATAATGATTCAGCTTTTTAAATAACGCTCACAATTCTCTACATTTGGACTGGCCAAAATATCAGACCGCCTCAGCTTGGATCACCGCAAAGAGGCTATCAAGGCTAATCTGAATACTGTGGTTTTCTTTCACTTATGAGCACACAAATATGATTGTGAAAGTTGACATTCTAAAAGGTGGCCAACACACTTCTTTTTTTCAAAGGAAGTGGATGCAGAATCAAGAGAAATGTGTGAAATAAGAAATGATGCAGCAGTCCTGCTAAGCTCTACCCACACATTCTAATCAAAAAGGCTTCACAAAGGCTGGCCTAAAAAAAAACATAAAAGAAAATGGAGAAATTCAAAAGAGGCCACTTGCTGGTGTCGGGCAAACTGATCAACAGCTCATAGACTGTCAAAAGCTAGTGGGAATGTCAAAAGCACCACTGATCTCCCTCTTTCACCCCTAATGTGATCAAACAGGAGCTCCTTCCCTGGGGGAGGTCAAAGAAAGAGAGGGAGAGAAAGTGAATGGGACCGAGCTTTGGTGCACCATAGGAAGCCGGCCACCAGCAGCACAACCAAGCGGTGAGTACAAAACAACATGCTGTCTCTCAAGCTTTCTTCCAGTCCCACATAGAGTAGAAATAGAGGAAGACTTGGATGAGGAGGAAAGAGTGGCTGGGCAAACAGTGAGGGGCAAGGGCTCAAAGGGGCCTGGTTGCCCGGGAGAGGAGGACCCGCTGCTCCAAAATGTCCACATCAAGCGTCCAGCTACAGCCCAGACCCCGCAGAGGTGTGTTCCCAGTGAGCTCTGAGGTCAGTGGAATGGACAAAAGGGAAATGAAATGCTGCTACCCTGGCAGAGTAGCTGGGCTCAGGGTATAGAAGCTTAGGGGTTGAGGTGTGTGTGTGTGTGTGTGTGTGTGTGTGTGTGTGTGTGTGTGTGTGTGTGTGTGTGTGTGTGTGTGTGTGTGTGTGTGCGTGCGGGGAGACTGAAAGGTCAATGAGAGAAACCAAGCACAGGATAAAGTATGCTTTTAAGTCTCAATGCATGTTAAACCTCTTTTCCCTGAATCATCGATAGAGTTGCAGAATGGGAGGTTTCACTAGGTCCGACCACTTTAAATACTGCACTACCCATAAACCTCAACTCCTGTTGCTGAGGAGAGGAACTGTGACGAATTTAAAACTACAGCAAATTTAGAAAACCCAAATCTTTGCAATTGGGTGCAAAACATCCCACATCAAACACCTTGACATCCCACAATCCTAAAGAGACCTGATTTGAACTATTAAATATTTTATCAGGTTTCCACAAGACATGTCTGGCCATCATTATTAATGTGTGCAACAGAACTTGGAGTTCAGTGATTAAATAATTATCCAAATGCACTTTGGAGGACGAAAATTAATGGATCAAAAATTTTCTAAATTTTCTTTGCAACTCCAACACAGATATCTCATTTATTATTATTATTTTTATTATTATGCTATTTAAGTTACCATAATAAACAATCCAACCACTGTGTCCTTTCAACTTCTGGAAAAACAGCACACACACAAACACACACACACAAACACACACACACACACACACACACACACACACACAACCAAACCTTCACACTCACTCGCTGTCCCTCATCCACACACACTAATAAAGGGGGGTGGGGCTGCAGCGGTGATCGGACACTGTTCTTGGAACGCGGCCGAGCAAGGCTATTGTGCAGGCGCGCGGTAAAGAGACAGAGAGGGAAAGGTTGGGGTGGGTGAGGGGGACGACATCGAGGTTCCTCCAATGGTTCGCTCCATCGGCAGAGATAGAGGGCAGAAAGGTGCTGGGCCAAGTTGAGGCCTGGTCGAATTGATGGAAAATTATTTGAAGGAAAGAGTCTCAGTGGCAGGTGCTGGCGGGTGAGGCAGGCTCGGAGAAAAAGATGTCCATGTGTAAATATTGATTCAGACAACACTCTTTCAGCTTGGATCAAGTTATAATTTGCTCTATTATATTATCAAAGAGTGTGGAACCCATTTATCTAGGAAGCAAATATGTTAACTACTTTAAAACTCTTCAGCTTTACAATGTAATGAGAATTTGAATGTCAGCCTTTGATTTACAGTTCATATATACCATACTTTACTTAATTTAATCATTTTTGTTGCTTCATGTTGAAAGCTAAACCTAGATAGATTTGAAAATTGACTGAAAAGAATTGGGTGCAAGCAGATACTGGATCTAGTTTTGCTAAATTGCTATTGAACCAAAAACTTTCTGTCACATGGGAGCTTCAGATAATCTAACCAAAAAAAAAAAGAGTCACTTATAACAGTTAAAAGCTTGTTCTCATTTACCCAGAGTAATACAGACATTGTCTCCACGAAGGAGTTCATGGAGAGTTTTGAAATTTGGACGAACCCTGTAAACTGTGACCTCCTTTATTCACTAATTTTGCAGTTCTTTTGTGTATCCTTTTACTAGAAACCTCATGGCCACATGGAATGAAGGCCTGGGTGTGGATCCATGTCACCTGGCCACTCTATCCCTGTCGTATCCAACCCAATCAACCCACACTGCCACCTGTGGGAGGGGATACGGTTTAGATAATAACACTGAAGGGCTATTTTTCTAAGGATTTCACAAGATTTTGTCAAATTGCCTCTGGGAGAACCCCCATCACCATGAACACAAGTCATTTAGGACAATGTGTTACCCACTGTAGACACATTACCACAACAGCTGTGGCAATTGCAGGGAGAGAAAGTGGCATTAACAAGACTTGCCATGCCGTCGTCAACCAACCCATGCAGAGCCTAGAGATCCGTAGAAATGCATGTTTGTACCCCGGCCAAAAGAACGTTTCCCTTTCTGCTGCAGGAGCTAAATAAATAGTCTACACGAAAGCAAAGGGGGGAGAAATGTAAACTTTAGTTGGTGTGGAAATAATTCCATTACCATAAAGCTTGCTGTAAAGGGTTATTTGTTCTTTTGATCACCCAGAGTGTTTATGAAGTCACTGTGGGATCAGCCTGGGCCGAGGGGCAAGGCCAGCCACCAGGATTCCTCCTCCGAACATTTGTTTAGCAGCAGGCCGAGGGTAGAGCGATGCACAAATGCGGTATTGTTCCTCCTTTTCTCACTGGTTGCGCTGCCAGAGGTAGGAGCTGACAGGGCCGATGAGAGGAGGGAAAGGAGAGTTGTGGGGTTGAAAGCTGAGGGGTGGGAATAAGCAGACCCTGGGGATAACTGCCCCTGAAGAGTTAAACATCAAACCCGCTTTTACACACAAGCACTTCCTGCCATCAGTATCACTTTGAAAAGGTAATGGCCAACTTCTAAAGATCAGGTCATTTCACAGTTGAGGGGGCTGTTCCATCACTGAGTGGTCAGAGCCCTTCCTCCACCCCTCCTCTCCTCTCCTCTCCTCTCCTCTCCTCTCCTCTCCTCTCCTCTCCTCTCCTCTCTTCTGCATGCTGTGACTTATGAATTATCATTTATAATTGAAAGCAACAAGTTCCTCCCACTTCCATGTCTTTGTACAGTGCTATTTGTAAGAGATTCATTCATTCAAAAGTTCATGACTCTAGTGTTATAAACCCCTAGGGATCCATATTATTTGAAATGTTTTTTTGTTTTTTTTTATTAGAAACAAGGAACCACTTAGCTGGCTGTAACCTCTGGGGCATTTGGCTCCACATCTAAGAGGATTCCAACTTCTTTTCTGAGAATAGACAGTCATGCAAATGCTGCCTCTGGAGGCAAACAACATGCTGGAAAAACAATGCAAAGTTATAATAATTCAGACAGGATGTCACAAAAATGCCTAGACTTTCTCTGGAAGCCAACCATTGGAAGGAATTTGCAGATTTGGTAAATTGTGTGACAATATGAGTGATGCAATGTAGCAGAATCACCATATCTTTAAGAGCCTAATATTTAAAAAATGTGGATATGAAATTTATACTGAAGTGTGATTGTTTGAATTATTTTTAAAACTCAGTCTACGGGGACATTTATTCCCTGTGCCTCTAATTCCATATTTGTATTGAAAAGCAAGTCATTTGTTAGGCCAGACTTTGTCTCTTTGGCAGGCACAGACCCTTTTGATATGCAGTGTGATGACAATATTAAAAGGACAGAGGAAAACCAAGGGTCAGGGACTATCTGACTCTCACTGCTTCAGCCAAAAATGTCTCACCATATTACCTTGAAGATCAATATCTAAGCCTGAGGATCCTAGGATGATGCAAGATGAGTGGATGAGAGCATGTTCAAGTAGCCTAGCAAGTCTTGCCCATTTTTGCATATGAAATTCCATTGCAACTAAAGGTCAGGACCTGTGGGTCCTTAAGGAAAGAATGTGTGACTTAAAATGGGAGACTCAAAGGGACGCTCACATTCCCTGGCCTCCCAGCTGGGAGGATACCATACGGATCAAAGAGGGTGTGTGAATCTTCAAGAGGAGTGACTGGGAGGGCATGAGAATGGTCTGGGAGAGGTTCCACGCATCATGCATCGCGTGTGGAAGGCCCATCTTTTCCCTGGACCGTTTACAGTTTCGTCTTGCTACGTTAATAATTCAAAAAACATGAAAAGACCACAGCTAGCCTCATCCATTAGAGTCCCTAGGGCTTGTGGCTAGCATGTTAGAGTGTGAGTCACACAGTCCAGTGAGCAGTGTGTTTACCTCACGTTTGTCTTGGCCAGCTGTGCCGTGCTGTATTGGAGCAGAACGAGGAATGATGAAACCTCTTGTGACAGCCATGGCAGCGCCTTCTCCTCTAAAACGCCCTCCTGTACTTGACTAGGTGACTCAAAGTCAGCATCAGCACGCTACGTCTCAGCTCGAAACCAGCTCCGAACAGAGGCCTATAGTCAGGAATCAAACCTTTCTATTTCGAGCATCTGTGGTGAATAAAAGCTTTATAGTTCTTTGATGAACAGAAAACAAAACATCGGAAAGTTGCAAAGTTAAACACATTCAAACGGACTTAACCCATCTATGAGTCTATAGCCACTTTCAGACGGGCATTGTGCAACAGCACCGAAACAAATTCCCTTCTCTGTGAGCCCTTCGGTGTGTTCAAACTGGACCAGACCAAGGCGTTGCAACGCCACCTCAGTGTGTGCGTTCACAGTTATGCCGCCGTTCCGCAATGTTAAGAGGCGTGACGTACGACGCAACAGCAAGCATAAAAGCTGATATATTTCACTATCTTCCCAGTTTAGCGCTCATTTTCTGAACTTGCTCTTCAATTAACAGACTTCCTGTTGCTACCGCATCGTTTAATCCCCCTGGGTAGGTCGCACATCTGAACATATTACTGAAACGTCCCACCCGTTCTGCAACATCGGGCACTCCGTTCATACAGGCGCTGTTACTACCTGCCGAGGCATCGCAGAGGTGGAGCAAACTTACACCTTCATTGCGTTCAGACAGAATAAACAGAATAAACAGGCACAGAATGAAAACGCTGTCTGAATGGGGCTTATAAAGGCATTGATCACTGAAAACTAAAAGCCAGTACAGATTTTTGCAGTGCCTATACTGAATTTTGGATTAATCCTGCCACTATTTAAAGGTATGATAAATATGTAAAGTGAATGAGTTTTTTGTTTCATGTTGAATCTATCCTCAAGACATTTAGCTCATGTGAAACCATCAAAAAGCATAAAAATAAGCCAAAACATGTTGTGCTACTGCAACACCCTGAAGCTGTTGAGTTAAACCATACACACATCTTAATCATATCAATACTGAGCAATACTGTTCAAAATTCAAAATCACAGAAACACCAACATCTGTAAGCCAATCATCCAGCTGGCTCATAGCTTTGTGTGTATACATGTACCTGGCATGTCACAATAACCAAAGGCTCATCATATGCAGAGAACAGAGTGTCTTTTGTAGGGAGAACAAGGACAACCAGCATCTAATGTCAGGCGTCTGCCCCTATGACAGAGGTGAAGTCTCGACCTCCAGCACCCAGTCTGCCAACCAGCCAGGACCCAACCCAGAGAAGCCTGTCATCACCACAGCAGAGGCCTCTATTCATCCCTGCAAAGACAAAGCCAAAAGTGTACAGCAGCCATCCAAGGCATCCCAAGCATTCAGATATCCACCAGCGATATCATTTTAAGCTTTTGTGAGCCTGTGATTTGGTTTATCCGCTGTTTGCTCCCCACCTTCCTTGCTTTTCGTTCCCTCTACCCATAAGAATCTGTCCGTTTAGGTGCAATAACCTCACACGCACTGCACATCCTTGGAGCAAATTCATGAAACGTTTTACATATATGATTTACACCATGTGTCATGACTGAAAAAAACAACAACTAAAAGCCAGGAGTTTTAGTAACAGTGAGCCTTACACTGTTCACATAGCACGTCCCCATGTCAGACCCTTCCGGTCTGGCCCTCCTTTGGCCACACTGGGCCCCTGAACTCAGTGATGAAATGTCCACCTGCTGATAGCATCAGCTGCCTGACCGCTGCCCCCACCACCACCACCTTCTTCTCTCGGGCATGTGTGGCAGCCACCGATAAAAGAACTGTAGATAAGAGGAAACACAAGCTGTGATGAGGAACACATTGCTGGCAGGAGAACAGAATAGAACATCAGCCCAGTGTAAAGGAATGAGAAGGAGAGATGGAGGGAGCAGAGAGGGGTAGGCTGAGGGGAAGGCAAGGAGACGAGAGAGGAAGCGGTGAGAGAAGAGAATGAGATGGAAGCAGAGAGAATCTGAAATTGATTAAAAGCAGAACTCTGTGTCGAGTAAAAAAAGGAAGGTCGTTGTATACAACCAGACTAAAGAAGTAGTGGCGGTAGAAAATGTAATAAGTATGAATAGCCAAAAGTTAGTCTACAGTATATTTCTAAACCCAACCAGCTCTTTGTGAGATCTGGGATGCATGCAGATTGTTGTAAATACAGAGAGTGACAGCAACAGGGTTAGATGGCAAGCACCCATAAATGCAACCTCAGAAGTACATCCATAGAACTGTTCCAACAAAATACTATTGTACAGAACATTGGTGGTGTCTTTACAAAGCCCTTCTGCAGTATTTCCTCTGTGAGAGCTGGAGTAAGAGTGCATATTGAGAGGTAGTAACATGGTTTCTCAACATCAAGAAAAAGAAGTGACAATAATAGACTAGCGGCAATCGTAAACTCCGACTGGCCAACCTCCAGACGACACAAACCAGTCCTCTGCTGTTTACTGTTCAGTTCTTTGGAAAACAAGAGTGAATGCAAATAAATCTTAGCTGTTCACACGGGCTGAGAGTAGAGGGGACAGGTGCCACAATGACACCAATGACCTCCAGGCGATGTATGCATCCCATAGCAGTGTCCCCTTTCAAGATGGACACCAGAGGGAACAAACCAGTTGGTCCACCCTGGGGTGTGAGCATAGTAGTGGGTCACTCTGCCACAGCTTAGGCAACATTTAGTATGTATTGTTTGGGGATCTTTAGGCATATAGTCGCATTTCTGTCTCTCCAACACCTTGGGACAATATTTTAGTTTGACACTCAAGCAGAAATGTCACTTCTGGTTCTCTCGTAGATCTTACTTTCCATCCTTTTGGCATTATTTTGGGGAGAACTACCCTCTTTGAAGCGCTCTACTCTGCTGTGCAAGCTGCGTTGGCATCCTTAAAATGCAAACTAATATATATAGCTCTAAAGAATCTATTAGCCTGCATTTGACCAAGTACGCCCTGCTCCTGGCCGGGCTCCCTCCTATTGGCTCAGAGTCAACGCAAAGTGTCCTGCTAATCCAACAGTTGTCTGGTTACACTGACAGTCACCTCTGAGTCCAGCTCTACCAGTCGTGACAGGAATCCACAGGCTCCTTGCATACCGAGTGGCCGGAAATCCTCTCGTTAAAGAGGGCCCTCTAAGACAGGGCCATGTGTTGGTTGACTGGGGAGGGTGACAAGGGGCTGTTTTTGGGGTGGTGGCAGGGATGTACAGGCAGTGCTTAAAAGGCCTTTAGGATGACATCAGCATCACTTTGAGCTAACACAAAGCAGTGAAGTGAGAGCAGACTGTTCAGGTTCCATAGAAACCAATCCATTTTCCTGAAGACCCTCGGAGCCCTGCACTGCGCCCGCTCAAAGTGCAGTCGTCGCTCCTGCTCGGAGCCCGCAGATCTGTGAATCTGTGAATGGCTTTTGTGTTGCTGGCGGGGCAGAACAAAGTGAGCTCAGGTTACTGCACTCCTCCCGTTATTGGGCCACATTGTCTCTAATTATTCTGGCAAACATTGACACAGCATGTGTGGTCTCACATTTATACCACCCCCTCCCCATGTTTAACAGAGTGAGAGAATAGAGAGAGAAAGGGGCAGAAAACAGACAGAACGCATGAAAGGGAGGGAAGGAATGATGAGACAAAGAAATGAACTTGCATTCACTCCTTTGTGCTTCGTTCTGATGCAATTGTAAGGTAAATTGCATTAAGGTGTACTAAAGTGCTTTGTTTGCTCTCTTGTTTTCGTGCCTGTGGAGAGGACACAGAATACACCCAGGGGGTTTCCTCACCTTTCTCCCATGCCACCTAGACTCATCAGAGAACAAATGCACCATGCCAACTCAGGCTTGAAATTCACGAGAAACCAAGACCAACCATTAAGAGGGGAAGAGTGCAAAATGACAGTTTTCTAGGATGCAGTAAGCGAAAACAGAAAACAGCCACAACTTTTAAACTCAATCCCACACTCTAATTTGAATTCTGAATCGTTCCAGTTGCTGGGCGCTTCCAACTGCAGCTTTAGCAAAACAATAATTATGACGAATGGGTGCATCAGTAGCTTACCGAATCCTCTGTCCATGAGCTTAGCTTGAGTCAATGCTGCAGACAAGCTGACCAAAATATGCAACAAGTTGTTGCCAATAGGAAATGGCTTCAAATTAGGCACAAGTATGGTCTGGTGTCAAATCCGATCCCAAGCATTTTGAAATGGTCTAAACAGGTGAGAGGACTTGTAAAATTGTAAAATTGGCCCTGACTTGTTGTTATCATTTGTAACAGTGATAGAAAACCTCAGTGGAGTGTGAAGCCATAACTGTAAAATTCACATTAACTCTTTCTGGGTAGATCTATTACAGATTTTTACTGGAAGTCATTTGAGCAAATGGACCGACTCATCTGTTAGGAGACAACATTTTCCCTTTCCTGAAGATGGGTTTTGGTTGGTAAGAGGCTGTTTTTTTTTTTTGCTTTATCTGATCGGGGGGGGGGGGTAATTGAAAAGACCTTTCCTGCAATGTCTGTGGATGAAGTTTGAGGTTGACACTTTTCATCTTGGTAACTATGGATGCTTCTTGCAAAATCAAATTCAAACTAGGAAACAGACAGACACCTACAAGCACATCAAAAGCTCATTGGTTAAAATGCTATATGTTACCAATAAAACAGCAGTGTTAAAATGACAATGTGAGGTTTTGTAGGAACCCCACCAGCTGTTTGCCCCTGTTTCCAGTCTGCATGCCAAGCTAAACAGACAGATGAGACAGCGGTGTCAATCTTCTCATCTAACTCTTGGCATGAAAGCAAGTAAGAGTGTTTAGCAAAATGTGGAACTTTTCCTTTAATAACACTCTGATCAATAATGTATTTCAGCTCCATCTACTGCAGAAACAAATCTACAATATACAAATTTAAGATCCTCCTGCATCCAAATATGACAGAGAATGATAGTCTACTGATAGAAATCTGAGAGCCACATCACTGGGATGTTTATTTTGAAATGTCTGCGGGATGCATGTCACCCTAGTGGTGACAATTTGATTTTGTCACATGCCTGTGGGACGCAAACAGAATAGCAAAGGGCTGTATTGGCCTGTCTTTTTCTGTCATTCCCATCCTATCCAACTCGATCTGTCCTTTCTCTCAAAACAGCATTCTGAGAAACTTGATTCTTTGACATGTCTGAGGACAAGTTATCATTAGCAAGCCAAGTGTGTTTGGACAAACTGCACATAGTAAAGAATAGCCAAGATCTGCTAAGGGCCCCTTTTGACATTGCTAAAAATGAAAACTACAGCGTTTACAGTGACACATGACAGAAGGGCAAACCCAGATAAGGAGAGAAGAGGTGAGAAAGAAAAAGCATACTGATTATGTGCACCATCTCACTACACCAAAAACTATTTGAACGTTTCAAACCACTTCCTATCATTCTAGTGACCAGCAAAAAAAATAATAATTTGGCATTTTGTCCTGTCAGCAACATACAGAGAATGAGGGATGACCAGATGGATTACAAGGAGACTAAAAAGGACACAGCTGGTCAGGAGTAATTCTCTTGACCTTTACATATACACTCAGGTTCACGTTGAGTCAGGAGGGTGGGGTGACTTAACACTCATTTATGCTCAATGTTAAAGAAATATAGATATGGACGCAGTCCATACTCTGAGTTCATTTAGTCTATATTTGTTTTTTTGTGCATTTATGTTTCATTTAATACACTGTCTGACATCTCTACTCCATTTACACATTTCTAACTCAATCATCTAAAATGCCTATGTTCCTCCTACACTAAAAATTATCAATATGGACACAGCTAAATGAAAATGTTTGCTCTGCATCAGGAGCAGGTTCCATTGTTGTTAGAGTGTAAGTAAGCAGCCTGACTAACTTCCTTTCAATCAATTACCTGAATTAACAATGAATTAAAGCAATAAAAATTAAGTGCCAAACGTTAAATCCCGTGGAACGCCGCTTGTACAGTCATGGACTTGTTGCTGAAACTATTAGATCAATACTCAAATAGTTAGTCAACAAAGTTAAACTGCCTAATTGCTATGCTATTCATCAAGCATATGTCTACATCCGTTGAAACACAGCTTTAGCTGGAGGGTCCTGTGAGAGTCATGAACTGCTACAATCCACGTGCTTGAAAAAAGGTCTTTGTACAGACAGTTCTGGGTCTGACCAATGCACGAGTTAAAGGCTGACCTCCACATAAACTCCAAATAAACATAGAAGTGCAGCTGTTTACTGCTAATTTCACATCAAAGGGGCGTACAATCACAAAATAAGGACAAGAGGAAGAGAACTTCAATCAGAGGCATGCAAATAACCTTTGGCAAACTCAAGCAACAACAGTGAATTATTGCTGTGCTCGCTCAACGAGGGAGATACTCTCCTGCAGCGTATGTCTCTAAACTGTCATGGGGGCTGTCAATGAGTTATCCGCCTAATGATCATGGGGGCATTTTGAAAGAATCCGTGGTTATGCTTGGTTTAACGCACATTGCACGGGAAGTACATGTACACACTCTTGGCTTCACACAC
Source organism: Chaunax sp. Z400 (assembly GCA_037577475.1). Lineage (NCBI taxonomy): Eukaryota > Metazoa > Chordata > Actinopteri > Lophiiformes > Chaunacidae > Chaunax > Chaunax sp. Z400. The sequence continues at coordinate 19,410,615 of CM075187.1, read as the reverse complement.
ATACACACAGGCCCTGTATAAACTTTACAAAGAACAGAGTCAACTCTGTTCCACCTGTTGTGTACTTTAGAAACGCCCAGTGGATTAACCTATCTGCTGAAATCAGATAAAAACTCTTTCCTGTTCCAAGTCCTCCATCAAAAACATACATAAAACTTCTTTTCACCCGGATCCTTATATTATTACCATCGGATCAGGAAATTATGCAACATCTCCCCCTGCAATGAGTTCTAAACTCCCAGGATTGCTTGTGCAAGGAAACACCTCCACCTTTATTTGTATGGTGGAGGATTTAGCTGGAAGGCCTGCAATTACATCATCATTCAGTTTTGCAGCGCCGCATATCAGGACCGGCATTACTCAGAGAGGCCTTTGAAGAGTTTGGCCCAGCCCTCATGCTCTCTTCTTCCCTTCTCCTCTTCACCCTCCCCCCCTTCAGCACTGCCTTTGATGTTAGCGCGTGGAGCTGCGCCGAGCATTGCGCCCTCCCAGGCCTCCCTTCCTCGCCTGATCCTATCAGCTCAGGCGGCATATTCATGTGGTTTACACCCGCAGCACGATTCCCAGCAGCTATTCACCCAGCCCTGCAGGCCCCTCCCTGATCAGGGTCCAGGGGCTGAGAAGGACGCAGCCTGGCCTGAGCTGCCAATAGGGGTCAAGGGGAAGGACAGGAGGTATTGCGGAGGCTTTATCAAAGCCCAAGGCTGCACTACAGAGCATTTATTGGCATGTGACGATACTGTATTTGTAAAACCATGAAAGTTACACCTGTGACCTGATCAGAATGCACTGGTGACAATCTCGCTTGTGCAACAAGGGCTGGGCAAGCAACATTTAGAACCTCTCACAGACTTAATCTTGCTAATGTTGGTTGATCCAATTAATAGTGTTCGTGCTCAAGAAGTGTCCTTAAAAATGCATCCTGTTCAATCACATGCCCCCACCTTGTCCAACTACTGTTCGTGTGCGAAACATGAAGGTGCAGCAACGGGGCATGGATAACACAAGCAGGGTTGCAACGGTATGAGATTTTCAAGGTAAGATAACCTCCTCAGAAAATACCATGGTGTCATGGTATGCAATGTTATAATAATAATAACAATAATACTATTATTATTATCATCTGTATTATTTACAATGAAAGTGGAATCATGAAACTAGTTTTTTTTTGGAGGAAGTAGGACTAAAAAGTCTCACATTTGAAAATGAATTGAAAAAAGCTGTACATCTCATGTTTGAAAATAAATTAGGAGAAAAAAAAAACAGGACAGGGTCAATAAAAATGTAATCTCACTTTACAAATAAACACATCAAGCTGTACTTATCCCTGTACAGCATGAGAGAGGAAAAAGTGCAGAGATCAGATTATAATAGCAGCATATATTTCTTGACTTCTTTTCAGGCAGGAGTTATAATAATAAACAGAATGATAATCATTATGCAACTCATGTAATCATATAAATAACATATTATATAACTAAAGCATGTTGGCAGCAGTGGTGGAGGAAGTATCACATCCTTATTGTAAAAGCAGGATTTAACTTGAGGTGGAGCTTGTTGAATTGACAGATGACGGCGATGTCGCTGCGAAAGATGGGGAAATTATTTCAGTTGCACATTAAATGATAAACATTTAAATGGAAACTCTGGGATTTCTTTAACCAGACATTATATATTATATTACCAACTTTTTGGGTGCAAATTTTTTAACCAAGGACAAAAATGATTGAAATCGGTCCAGTATAGTTAGAGCATTAAAACAGGGAATAGCAATACAAGCTAATCCTATTGGGAAGGAATGCATGTAAACATTAACCACTTGTTTTCTCCATTTACAGGCTCATAATGTTATTTAGTGTCCGACAACAGGGAAAGGATCCTACAGAGAAACACCTGTGCAGAAAATGAACTGACCGATTCAGATCGTTTTAGTCCTGCTAGTCGCATGAATGTTCTTTGTTGAACATGTTTCTTTGTTGGGGTTTAAAGTCATGAACGGGACACATACTTCATCTACACAGAGGCATGATGTTCACGAAGATGGGTGAACTGGTTGGACGTATTTCCTCCTTTAGCAACACTCAAGGACAAATCCTTGTTGTTTTTTGGATATCCAAAGTAGTACTGATTTTACTTTCTCTTTTGGGGTGATGGAGAGCGGTGATACCTGTCTCGCTTCTGTCTGACATTTTCTCTGCTGCATGCATGTCAGTGGCTCCCACTGTGCTGTCTGACAGGCAGCCGTGGAGTAATGGAGAGGCGCAACTGAGATTCTCCCTTCTTTTTTTTCCTTTTTTTTTTTACAAATTGGTAATAAGCAAATGTCCTTGGTATGATAACCATCAGATTTTATACCGTAGTATACCGTGAAACTGGTAAACGCTGCTACCCTAGACATGAGTGCAAACACCTAGCCAACAAATAGGTCTCAACCAGAGGAGCTTGTACCAAAAGGGATGCTGTGTCCATCATTTGGACTAATTTTGGCTTCAGTGAAGATAACAGCAAACTACAGACCTGGTCAGGGAGTGTCAAAAAACAAAAGAATATAATTAATCGTAATCGCTGTAAATGTTTTAAGTAAATGTGATACTGATTTGAGGTCATATCGCCCAGTCCGACTTACTACTACTGTGGAAGCAGTGGCTGCTCTCTGGACAGCAGAAAATGAGAGATCCTTCAATAAGAAATATTCAACTTTGAATAGAAATCCTTTGGAAATAATCACAGCATACAGAAAATAGAAAACCCTCGTGTTCCCAGTATCTTCAGTATACCCATGACACAAGGACAATATACAAAGAATAAGGCCAATTTTTCATTTAGAAAATCTAGGGCATATCTTTAGCAGGAGGAAGAGGAGAGGGTGAAGATGCTGTGATATATCTTCACTGCGGAGCTAGAAGACATGCAGCACTCTAGCAGACAAATAAAGCAGAGATAACCCAGCTTGTTCTCATCTGAGCAAGTCCAATCCATCATACCTCCGTCCCCATTGTGCCTGGATCTTCCTCATTACTAGAATTACACACACACACACACACACACACACAGGAGACTGGTGTAGAGAGAGTTAGGGCAGAGATGAACATGATGGGGTCGGCGTATCCACCTGAAACTGATTTGTCCCCATCTGGCACCCCTGTAAATGACCTTTGCCACGGCTGTGTTGGAATCCATTAAAGGAAACAAAAGGAGCGAAATGAAAAATGGCAGGGTCTTTGACAGAGGGCCTGTCAGGAAAAAACCCTCCCATCATCAGCGTTAGACCAAGGGTGATCATGTGCACAAAATCAGTAATGGCCTCCTTGAACAATGACCAGGGAAACTGCAACTAGGTCTAAAAGAATAGTATGATTCTAAATGACAAGGGGAGGGATCGTATTTTAAAAGTGACATTTTTAGCCATGTGAGGCTGATAATTATGTAATGATGTACACAAAACAAAGAACTTTGAACCCTGTCTTCTTCAACTTGGGTGAGGACTGAGGACACAAGGATCTAAGGAGACAGAGAGGCAGGAGAAGGAGGCAGACTGCTCAGAATGAAATGGACTCCCTTAGCAGCCACCTTCCTAGTCTATTGGCAAAAAAAAGCACAACAAAAGGGGAGGCTGGCGTTGTGGCCTTCCACAGTTAGTCAGCACATTCCTGGCTGACAACAAAGCATGCCTCTGCCTGGATGAGCCGCTGTGAGCATTGTCATTTCATAACCCTCGACCTGATAGCCTTTGGTTTGCAGACTCTCTGTGTCAGTGGATAAAAAATATGGACTCAGCCTTTCAGCGTTGTTTCATCAAATGCACACCGAGGGCTAGTCGGAAAGACACACTGACTTCTTTGACTTATTAGCTCTGCCAAAAAGGTTAAGTGACCAGTTTTGTTTGTTATATAAATACTACTTGATGGATTTGCATGAAACTTGGTTGGGGGGGGGGGGGGGGGGGGGGGGCAGAGGAGTATGGCAGGGAAGAGGCCATTAGAGATCTGGAAAAAGAGGTGGATCCAGGATTTTTTCCAATTTTGTTTAACATTGCATGTTAGCGCTTTTTCCACCACTGACTATTTACCCATAAACTACCAGATGAATTTTGATGAAACCTGGTAGAAGGGTTGGGCATGTAGCAAGGAAGAACCCGTTAAATTTTGGAGTGTATCTGAATAAAAGGGGCGGACTCAATAATTCTTTTTCCACTTTGTCGAGCATTGCAAAATAGGGCTTTTTTGACCGTATTTGTCAGTCATGGTTAAACTACTTGACAGATTACCATGAAACTGGGTGGAAGAGTGGGTACTGTGTTAAAGACGGAACTTCTTTTTCAATTTGTAGTCGTTCTGGAGAAAGAATGTTTTTACCCCCACTTTCTATAACATTGCGACAACCCTGAGGGCAGCCATTTTTGATGGTGCACATATCTCGACTGTGGGGCCTTGGTGGAGCTACGTGAGTTTCAAAAATACAAGAGTGAAGACAGCTGCAGTGAAATATTAATTTTCACCTATAAAGTTGGGATCTTCTGGTGCATAATGGTGCATTTTCTCAGGAACCGTCATGGAAAAATCACAGCCTCCGGGTAAAGCTGAATTAACATTTCCTCATCATTGGAGTGCCAAGCAGAGGACAAACACAAGGTGCTCATACAAATGAAGTCAGACACATAATCAATAGAAGATCAGGAGAATATGGAGGAAAGGGTTCCCCTGGGAAAAGACTGGATACTGGAGAGAAAGCAGTAGTGAACACCAGTGCTGACTGCTAATCTCTCCTCGGGTTGAACATCAAAGATTGGCTAAGCCACACAGCCCAGTGGAAACTAACATAGCTACTGGGGCCACCAGTATCAACACGCACTTGTTCCAGGTGGAACTCTGCAGTAAGTGAGAATGAGAAGTTCAAAGAGAAAGACACAAGAGAAGACAAGTGTAAAAGAGCCAGGCTCTGGAGAGGAAAACAAGGGCTGCTGGTTTAAGAGGGTTGGCCGAGCAAGAGGTTTGCAGACCTACTAAGAAATCCAACAACATTATAAGATCGATACACCTAAATAATCACTGTGGGCAATCAGTGCTTTCAGTTTATTGTTAAAAATAGAATTCCAATTGTTTTTCTTTTAAGAATTTCATATATCTGACTGAGACTGACTTGAGACTGTCTTAGAACTATAGGTGCTGAAACACTTAATGAATTACTTGATGCATCAGTTTAAAGAAACTTTTAAACTTCTTATCGTTTCAAGTGACCAGCTCCTAAAAGATTTGCACATTTTGCATTTTTCATGTTTTATAATTATTGTAAATCAATACCTTTGTTTTTTTCTAAATTGTTTTCCGAGCCAATAAAAGTAAGGAAGAAAGTCTCTGGGTATTCGATACAGGCCATTTTCATTATTTTTTTGACTATTCATAGACATTAAAATGAACTAAAAACATTTGGAAGCATTTTGTGCCTTTATTAGTAAGTTGACAGTGAAATTACAAGAAATGAGGGGAGAGAGGTGAGGAGCAACATGCATGAAAGGCCCAGGAGCTGGGATGTTCCAAGTCATGGTCAGTGCCCTAAACCCAAAGGCCACCAGGGCTCCCTGATACAAATGAAGTTTAAATAATTCATTAGTACACACTAGTTAAAAAAAACACAAGCAGCTCTCACTTGAAATCATTCACATGCAATACAGGATGCATGACAAATTTGGCTGCATCAAAAAAAGAAAGAAAAAAAAAATGGTAATGGGGGGTGAGTGTGTGTGTGTGTGTAAGTGTGTGTGTGTGTGTGAGGGAGGTGTTAAGCAAGAGAAAGAAAAAACAGTTTAGTCTGTTCTATTCTGAAAAGGGGAGAAACGCAGCCTCAAATTACTTTGGCTGGGACATGAAAGTGACACAGGGTGGCGGTTAAGAGACGATAGCACTTAAAATACAGCTGCAACCGCCAAGCCAATAAATGGAAAAAAGTAGGGAGCAGCACTTTTAACCTTTTAAACCAGCGTTCGTGTACTGCTTCTGTTGCTTTGGCGCTGGGAGTGGCCCTGTCCCTGGCACCTCCCGTCTGGGACCGGCCCATTATGGCCTCTTGGGGTTCCAGCCTGTGGTGAGAAAGCGCGCTGGATGCCTTGAACCACTAAAGCTCTCATTATAGTCTAAATGCAGCGCGACACAAGTCTTGCCAGCTCCAAGGTAGGAGCTCCAGTATTTAAGCTCATCGTTGTTTTAGCTCAAAACCACCACTTTCCCCCTGCACATCCAGGCAGAAAAAAAAAAAAAAAACGGCCTCAAAGAACCACAGCATGAAGTCTCCCAGCTACAGCTACTGGCACCTCATTTGCATGGAGATGAAGTTCAAAGGTAAAACAGCTTGTGGGTGTTGGGAAACTAAAGCCTCTTCTTCCTGACACTAGATTCAGAGGATGTCCCGGTCTGTGTGTCCCTTCTGAGAGGAACCAGGCAAAAGCCACATTATTCCCTCCTGTTCTGACCGACGACACTCTTGGATTCCATCTGGTCCTCTCTGTGCCCCTGCCACGTCTCTGCCTCAGCTCCTCACTCACATGCTGACAGCAGAGGGCCGCTGGAAATCAGAGGCAGATGTGCGCTCATGCAGCGCATCGCAACTCATCTCGCCACAGGGAAGACGATGTGGCGTCAAGGAGACAATAGTGAATGATGAGCAGCAGATGGGGCTTCCCTTTGCATCGAACGAGTATAGTAATCAGGAGCGCTGTCTGGACTGTCAAGCAATGTGTACTTGAAAGACATGGCGGCGAGCAAGTCTGACTGAGCGGTCGGTTTCAAGGACAATCCAGAAATTAGATTTAGAAGGAGAGCGCTTTCAGGATCAGCTTGCTTTATCGACACCTGCCAATCTAGGTATCACCTGGGTGACTCAATCAGGGGATGATTTGGTTGTGGCAACCACTGCCTGATAAATGGGCTTAACTCAAGTCAAAACTGCTGCTACTATGTGGAAAAGTAGAGCAAGACTCCCATGATTCAAAGCAGTGTAAAATATGAAGTCAAAGCAAGAGCGGACAAAATCCAAGTCCTCTAAATCAGGGGTCCTTCATTCAATCAAATTTTCTGAGCTCAAGCATCACTGTTTTTGTTTTATTTTACCAGGCTATTTTAATATAAGCATTCTAATCAGGAAGTTAATCTGGGACAAGAGGCGAATACAATTAACTACCCGGCAGGACGGACAACCTGCAGCAGTCCTGTGGCCATGAATCAGCGTTTAAGAGCCACTGCTGCAGGTGCACTCTTTAAGTCATCTTAAGGAAGTGCCTGTTGACGCACACACACACAGTGTCATGTCTAGACAGACTGATTTAAGGAGACATTGATTTCTTTACCATTAGAGACTTGAACTGTAACGATCAGACCTGGCTCGGGAAGCCTTGGGTTCGGCACTGTGGCCAGATCTGCGTCGTCATGCTTCCCTTAGAGCAGAGCGAGAAGCAAATTAAGTTAATTTATTATTTTTGGCCCCGGCAGCGTTTGTACTCTCCAGGCAGAGCTGAGCATGTGTTAGCTTTTGGGAATTAGCAAAGCGAGCTGGGAGTATATGAGCGGTGATCATGGTTGGATCTTTGCTCCGGAACATTGCCAAGCACCCCCTTTCCCCTGTATTTGAACCCATACCTGCTGCGGTCTGACCATTTATGTACACACGAGGTAACACAAACCCCTTAGGATTCTGTTCAAATAGTAGAGGAGAGGACTAGAAGGCCCAATAAACATCAGCCAGAACAAGTCAAGTGCCTCATTCAGTGAACATGTGAAGGCTCAAATCTTGAGAGCAAAAAAGCAGACGTGGGTGATGGTTGCAGAGGTTACTGCCGACAATTGAATGCACAACCTAAATATTTGCGTTTAACCCAATTCCAATGTAAGACTATATCCTTTACAACACCGCAGCAATTTCCCAAACCATTGCTACAATGTTATTCCACAAGTATGGAATTTGTAAGTGCCAAATTTGTTACCGGTATAAAATTATACTCTTTATGTTGTATGGTTGTCATTCATTCACAGTTTCAACTTTCAGAAATCTTTGGTAGAATATACTGTAAGAAATTCTAGACAGTATGCCGTGCTGGACAAACTGCCCCTCATTATAGCCTGACAAATATAAGCTGCCTCTAAGTGGTCAGACGCTATGTTAGCAAAGAAAGCAAACCTAAATAGATGTGGTTTGCAATGTAAAGCTGAGGTCCGACATTTCTGTGTGGTTACTGAGTGGCGCCAAATGGCCATCACTGTGTATAAACAGGGGCCATTTTTGTGCTGAGCATCCCCTACTTTGATCCCCACATATCATCTTTCTCTCAAAGTAAGAGTCTGGATTTTTTTTTTTTTTAAGGAAAACAAAAATGCATAAGCGCACTGAAAAGATGCTGTTGAGCTGTTCTCACAGACACTGTTGCAAAGTGGCAATGGATGGTGGTCGGACGCGACTAGATGTGTTCAGACAATAGTCCAAATGAATCATTGTCTTAAATAGTGGAGGCGACTGCAGAACCTCTCTGAGACAGTTTAGGTTTCTCGACGTAGCCCACAAGTACACACTTGATGCAACATGGTGACCTTAATTACAATCAAATATGTAACTGCTGCATTTAAACACCCCCACACCCCACCCCACCTTGCCTCCCACCACAGACCAATGATCTCAGCGATTACCATTTCCACAACAAATGAAGACAGATAGCTCAACCATCATCACCGCCGTGGCTTGTGAGGGAGGGCTCATGCAGTGACACCTTAGCTGTCATCTCCTCGGTGATCCAACATTCGACTTAACGTCGCAGAAATTCTTCGCTGTGACACGGCATTTAATGAACAGGACTTGTGCAAAAAGCGATGCTCTGTCAGCTTCATCCAAAATAACTTTGTGTGCATTAGATGCAGTTTGGATTTTACGGGTACCTCCAAATTAACTGATGGAGCTTCAAGGGTGCATGAAGGCCATCCAAAACTGCTTCAGACTCAAGTGGCTTCCAGTCATTGACAAGGAGCTGAGAGAGCTGTTGGTCCCTCCATCACCACCAGTACCACAGGGCAGGTTAGAGGGCAGGAAATAAAACGTGCAACATTATGTATTTGGCCAATGACTGGACCTTGAACTATTTACAAACAGTGGGCATGTAGATTAAGCAACAATCATACATTTTTAAATCACACTTCATACTTGAATGACTTCTATTGGATCAACGTTGGATGCTTTATTCAAGTATAACCAGCTCCAACTAAGTGCACGTATCATTAGAGGTGCAGGGAAATAAAAAGTGAAAAATGGAGGCTTCTTCTATGATGACTCAATTCTTCCTTATATGTAGCCTTAAATAGCTACAAGTCTAAACCAAACACAGCCAACTTCAAAGGCGGCGCTGATGACGGCTACATTGTGGCTGGCTACGAGCGGCGGGAGGTGCGCGTGAAGTTTACACGTTGGTGCGGTCAATAAAAACAAACGTATTCCATTATTAAAAGTAAATTATCGGATTTATGTGTAAATATGCGGCAAAAAGCTCACCACTGAGGCGGATAAATGGTCAAAACCAAACACAACAGTGACCTCGTTGTTGCTTCTGTGAGCTGCGTAAAAACCTGCTCGGTGAAAGTTTGCCAACTTTTTGGAAGCCGTGGGGGATTTATAACCATTTAGAAAAGACGTTCCCAAGCGCATGTGTTTCGGGATGAGGAAAATTCAAAGTAACGAGCGATCGAGTGAGCTCCAGACATCAACAAAGTAACCTGCAAGAGCATGTTTTCCCTGTGAATGAATTCCACAAGATAGGAGCCATCTTGTGACCGCATATTCTTGCAAGCATAGTAACATCCTCGCACTGCCTGCATAGACACACACACACACACACACACACACACACCATATACAACTCCTGTCAGCCCCCAGCCCCTGTGGAAAAAGTTTTAACAAGGGTAACTCGGTAAAATGATGCACCGTGTCCCGGCGCTGTTGCTCAGCAATGCTGCTTGTCATTCCCCCGTGAGAAAAAGACACTTTACACGTACTTGAACGATCTCCCCCTCCGCGCTGATAGTGGCTCCTGCTTTGGAGAACCGTCCTTGCAGACCAGTCGTGTAAGTAGTATAATCTCCATTGGGACTGGACTCGAACAGAACCACTTCCACAAATGCAGTATCCTTGGCGAAAACGGTACCAAGAGAAGCGGCAACCACGAAGATCACCAGGACCACCGGGTATCCACGATCGGAGCCTCTCCTTGGTAAAATCATCTTGCCGGCTGGATCTGCGCCGATCGGGACATAATTTCACACGGATTAATTAATCGGGTGAAGGTAATTGAAATCAGGACTACGCGCTACGGGCGTCAAAAGACTCAGAATTTGGCAATAAGAGCTGAGCCTGGGGTGAAGCGTGTTTATTCCACCACTGCAAGCCTTGTCAATTACATTGCCTGCAAACGCTCCCTCTCTCTCTCTCTCTCTCTCCCTTTCTTTCTCACCCCCTCCTCCTCCTCCTCCTCCCCCCTCTACAAAGCGGATCTCCTTTGATCTCCAAACACGTGATTTTTTTTATTTTTTTTTCTCTCTCTCTCTCTCCCAAAAGGGTTATATCCCCACCCACCAATCTTTCTGACCCTCTCCTTTGCACTCCCCACTCTGAAGTGCCAGCACTCAGTTAAGGAGGCTCCGCAGACTTAGCCGCTCAGGAAAAGAGGGGGATATTGTTTAAAAAAAACCTCGATGACACGAGTAAAAGTTTGAGTTGATTTAGTATTGTTGAGTTGAAGTCCTTCAGAAGTCATATTTTGAGCCATTGTTGTAATCCCGAACTGCCCAGTGGCGCGTTTTTGCACCATGTTTGACACGTTTGTGTCGTTCCACCTTAAAACAAACATTACCCTCCTCAGGACACTTCATGATTTAACCGGGCTAATTTTATAATGTGATTCTGATTTGATCACCTACGGGTTTTAATGTTGTTGACAGTCTGCCTTGGTGTGACACGTATCATAGAATGACACATATAACGTAAAGTTTAATATATAGCCTATATATTGATTACAGTTGAATTACAGTTTTATGAAGTTACGGATCCCATTTGGGGTCAGCTGAGGAAATAGTCATTTGTGCTGTCAGCTACGAAGTGTGTGCGCACGGCTTATAAACGTGTGCAAACCATACACACGGATTCCTAACCCGTGTCAATCAGTCTCCTCAGCTGCTTTCCCTCCTCCTATGTCACTGTTTTAATGACGTCAGCGCCTCATACTACCTTTAATACAATGATCTAATTTTGTTAAGTGCTATTTATTATTTTGCTCATAATAATCCAAATTATAACAATCGTGTATTAATTGCACTATGATACACCTTCTGTAGACTACTCCAATCGACATACTGTATTCCTTTATGCTATTTCATGTCATGTAACTTTGGGTGTGAATTTATAGTATTTAATTACAGTATTATCCATATATACTCATGGAATTTGAAAACGCACCACTGTGTTTACTGGCAAATTTGCTCTGATAATTTTTGTCATATGAAAATAACAACCTGCATTTTGCTCCTTACTTTAATGATAATTCTAATTTAATCAGTAACAAAGAGACAAGATAAAAACAACATAAAAATGTCATCACCATAAACTCAAGTGACCGTAGGGTATACAACATTTTGCACAATCAGTAATCAGTGTGTCCCCCATCAGCATTGATAACAACAGTAACCCTCGTGCTTATGGACTGACACATCCACCAGATGTCATCCTGTGGGATGGCAGCCCATTCTTCATTCAGGGCTGCCCAGAGTTGGTGCCCTGTAGAGGATGTTCACTCTGTTGCATTCAGATTTTTAACAAGGGTTGAGGACACGGCTCATCGCTGGTCATTCCAGGACTAACCAAGCTGGCTCAAGCATGTCAATGGTGCAATCCTGGTCATGTTGCCCCAGCTGTGGCATTTTTGCAGATACCATTTTCTCCCCAATCTTCACACACTATTTCATACTTTTATTTCTTTAAAAATCGTGTTTTCAGACTCAAGGCTACTCACAAAAATCAGTCAACCTGCCCTACACAGATGAACAACCAATTTCAAAATAGAGACAATGTTTTCTAATATTAGGCCAAAAATGTATATCAAGTAAAGTAAAGCACATGTTGTTCCTGAAACAAGTTTACAGACTTCAGCATGGGTGGGAAAACAGAGCATTGGTTGGCACAGTTTACTAATTAGTGGCATGCATCAATCTGTCTATCTGTCTATCTATCTATCTATCTATCTATCATCTATCAATCTATCAATCAATCTATCATCTATCTATCTATCTGTCTATCTATCTATCTATCTATCCATCTATCATCTGTCTGATAGCTGCCTTTATGCCATTATACACTATCTTTCAGTACTTCTTCATTTATCTTCCAAAATTCTATTCAGCTATGAGTTGTTGTATTGCACATCAATTAAAGGCAACTCCTCTGCGCACATACTTGAGCATTAGTCAGACGTTAACCGTTGCCTTTTGATCTTCAAAACAGGCTTGTTGTCATCATGACAGGCCTGACAAGAGCTGGCATTTTACAAACCGCTAGATGTTTCATTGTGAGTTGACATAATTTCTGTAAGCAGAACGTCTAATTAGTGTGTGGATGGAAAAGTTTAGAGTGTGTTTATGATTCATCATGCATTTATTGATAATCATCAGTTTCATTACCTACTTTAACATGCACGCGTCTCTCTTTAAACAAACTGTTGCTGTTATGTACTGCAGAGGAAGCCAATTATTTTCCTGTCATTTGCGTTGCAAGACTATTGCTCCAACGTCATTGCTGATCAGTTTCTGGAGAACGTCTCGTGCCTGGTGCCATTTTCTTTCAGTTTTATAAGACTGTTCATTATGTGTCTGCAACTAAGCACACTGTGTCTTGAAAGGACACTGAGAGAATAGATAAACGCATGCTATTTTTTCATTCTTACAAAAGATGACTTGAATCTTTGTGCAGCTGAAGAATTTGAAAAAAGAGCTCAGAGTACCATGCAAGTGATGATGAAACTGTACGTGCATTGTCCTGTCTGTAATGAAGGATACAAGGTGACAGCATAATATTGGATGCAATCTCTCAGTTGAATCTATAAGTAGACTTTTGTCAATATGTCTAACTATAATGTGAAGAATCTCTCTCTGTATGTATGTAATTCAACTACCTTGAGAACCATCCATCTGATGTACTTCAAACTTGGTATGTGAGTTGCCGGGGGCCCAAAGAAGTGCAGTGTAAAATGTGGTTCAATTTGGAAATGTGACTCACTGAATATTAATAAAATTTAGGATAAACAGGCAAACATAGCTCTGTGCAGAAGTGGGGGTGCAGCCTGAGGTCCTCACCTATATCCGCAGCCGGTTTCTCAAGAAAACTGCAATCAGCAATACCACAGGCATGTTTACAATGAGCACTGCGCTAGTTACAATAATCAACTCCCACTTCAAAGGAAAGGCAAAGAAAAAACTCACATGAAGGGAGAACTATGCACAGTGACAGATGTCCAAAAGATCGACCAGAAAACAAGGTCTCATCTTGCTGTCAGCTGTGTGGCAGTGTGATCATGAAAACCAACTGTGAGGACATTTTAGGCCAAGAATGCAGCCGCCTCTGGAAGAAAGTGTGATGGTCAACATGTGTTCAGACTCAAAAAAAATGTGGGCGGGAAACAATTCAAAGCTGAAACTGAAGTTATTCAGTGCCTCCAGCATGACAATAATTTACAGATCACGTTGGTCGTCACTCTGTTTTATGAATCCTGATCCATTCCACATGTCCCATTGCAGTCCTTGTGACACTTTCTGTCTCTCAAAGTCTCTCTCCCAAACACAGCCAAAATAAATACATTATGAGTGAATACAAATGGTGGTACTTTGAAGAGTCAACACCTGAAAGCTTATTGATGACCTTAAATTGGATTTAGGTTATCATCTTACTAATGAGTACAGAGTAAGTTACAGCAACAAGTTGAAGTGATCCGATTATGCATGTCTTGCTCTTCTTTTATTACAAGTCTGCCCTCTGCTGGGTGCTGTAAAGCTTCAACCCATGAAAGATTTTTAAAGCTGTATCTCCACTTTTGCAGTGTCCTTTGACTTACTTGAATTGCATGGGTTAATTTCCAGATTATTAGATGGGGGCAAGGTGAATGTTTGGTGACCATTTGGACCTTGAAATGTTTTAAATTGACACAATTTCAACAAGACACCTTATTTTCTTGCTTCCTTTGTGAAGAACTGTTCCTCATGCACTCCTAATATGTGGTTGTCATTCGACGGCAGCTGTGGATCCTCTCCTGACGCTCCAGTCTCTCTCTACACCAGTGTCTAAACTCAGGCTGCCCTGAGAAGAATCAGCTGTCCTCTTGTTTAAGCTGAGAGAGTGCTGAAGATGAGAATGACTGTGAGAGATGGTGATTCTGAGCATTGATGTGCCGTGGGTTGTTCTTTCTCTAGAGTCTCGATACTCTCCTCTCTTTACACTCTGGCCTTCCTGGAGCAGAAACAAAAGGTAAAATAATCTATTAGTTAGGCTATTCTAAAAAAAATGGAACCTATTTTGATATTTGGTTGAATGTTTGAATTTGTTTTTGGACTGTGGGTTGGACAATAACTGGAAAATTCAGGATGTCACCTTGAACTTCACGAAATTATGATGATGTCTACTTACTAACTTACATTTTTTTAGACCAAACAAAATAACGCTCCAAAATAATCAAACAACAAAAACTCTCGATGGTTGCAGGCCTGAATACTCTAAATTCCCCCCAATTCTTTTCAACATGGACATGATTTTTAGGGAATGAATCAATCTTATAACACAGTATCAAGCAGACTATCTAATTTATGACTAATTCATTACTTCACTCTTTGAAGGGAGATAAAAGCATTTATGTATTTGTTCAAGTAAGTGTAAGTGTATGTTTGGTAATTTTTAGCTTTTTTTAATGTTACACTTGTGCAAACATATCTATTGTATTTTTTTTTTTTACTGTGTCCATACCCTCACATGTCTGTCCAGTTTATCCCTGAGCTACTTCACTCTTTTACAGATTTCTATACATCATTAGTATAACTTCAATGATATTTATTGTTTCTGCAAACCCTCGTCCAGCTTGTCACTCTGAATAAGAATTTGTCCTTAATTGACTCGCCTGGATAAATGGGCCTAAGTAAATATGAAATAAACACAAGATCACGGGTTACTAATAATACCCAAGGAGAATACTTGACTGTCAGTCCTTCAGTGCAGCACTATGTGTACCAACCAGGCTCCCAGCCCTGGTGAATGCCCCTTTGTTGGCATGGTGCTGACGTTATGTTTTAATGAATAAAGGAGATGATGAGGAGGGGGAACATTTACATTCATGGCTCCCAGAAGAGCCCATCACTGCAGCATATTATTACATAAAGCAATTAGGGGGCCCCACCGCCCCCAGATTATGGGAGATGCTTTCCCCATGATGACACAGTATGGTGATGACTATTGACTCCAGCCGGAGTATGATGCATGTTTTCAATGATGTCACTGCACAAACCCCAATGGGCAACTATCATGAAACGTTCTGCAATTAATCATGGGGTGAGAGGACAGAAGGGGAAATACAGCACTGAGGGAGGGATGGTGGAGAGTCCTTTGATGATAATAATAAAAGCATTATTTACAAAGCGCATTCTCAAATAAATCAGCTTTCATGAACATGTGAAGTTAAAGCTGCTATAATAAATAGTTGCATAATAGGAGTCAATCGCAGAGAATTATCACTTACAGCTGCAGCTCCCTTCAACTTAACAGCTTTAAAGTAAGTATCAGCTCATTGTTTAGCTGCCTGGCCCACAACTTTACTAGTTTGGTTCACTACGCTCAGACAGTTTTCTGGCCACAGCAGGCTGCTGTTTTCATTAAAAGGCTCTAAAAGCCCACTGTTCAATAGTGGATCATTTAGCCTGAGCCAGATATTTTCCACATGAGTTGGTGGAGACCAAAAACAGAGCTAAAAGATAATGTTGCTCTGCAACCGTTGGATGTGTAAATTTATTCACCATGTCTGCTTGAAATGCGATGATATGTAAGTGTTGTGTTTAAACAATTTGTTTCCAATGACCCTAAGCGGACAAAAAAACAAAACAAAACAGGTTTAAAGGAGCTCAGTGTCAGCCCCAGGGTATCAAATGCTGCAATTTCAGCACATCTCTCTGTTGCTGTGTCCCAAATCGCATACTTCCAGACTCAAACTGGCCAGTTTGAGTGTATAAGTGCGTTCACCCTACCCCCTGTATGTCAAAATGCAGTGTACTATAAGTACCCGGATGGTGTACTCTAAACGACTCAGTCACAGTCACGTCAATGAGACGTTCAGAGCAACTGCATAATGTGATGTACTGCGCAAAGCGAGAAAGTACCAAAGGGTTGGACATTGAGGTTGAGAGGTAGGTCACACACACAACCTTCACCAAGGAGTTTGCATCCACTGTGATCATAGATACTTTTCACAGGTATTGTCCTAAACCTAACCATGTAGATTTTATGTCTGAACTTAATAGAAGTACTTTTTCCTGTTAAATACACGTTAGAAAGGCTTTGTGGCAGGAAGACTTCGCACATCGGCCAGAGAGGCTAAAGTGAAGAGTTAACACGTTGACCACAGACGACAAAGGGTACCTGTGCACAAGGGCATGACAATACGTCAAGCCAAACAATTTGAGGGGCCATTTTCACCATTTTCAACTATTCTTGCATTAAATGGTAAATTTTTGTATAGTAGTTTGGTCATTTGTTTATGTGTAATCTTTTGAAAACGCCACTGTCATCGACGCTGTGTAAACTGGCAAAACGCAATGCTTTTGAAAACTGTGACGACACGGCCCCAGTTTGTGCATGGCTATCATGTTTTCAGTCTGATATCCTTTCATGGACAGAACCTGAAGGACAGAATAACAAAAAAAACCCCAAAAAAACAATTTCGGACTGTCCAGTTTTGTTTGCGTTGCAGACCCTGCTGAGTATATTAACCTTACTCCAATGTAGATTTGCTGCATCACTACTGTGATCTTATTCTGTGGTGTTGATTTTGAAAAGTTACACCACCAACTACTGCTCTGGCATGCATACCACAGCGTTTTCAATCGTTTTTGCGGATACATGCGTGCACAAGGTTTGTTTCCACAATGTTGTCGTATGAACACAGAAGTTTTTTTAAAGGAAGGAAAACTTTTCCATTTTCGACAAAACCATTGTCATGTAAACGGGACCTGAATATAACACAAAACACAAACGTCTCTTTCCCTTAATCTTCATCACTTCTTATTACAAATAAGCATTACTTTATAAATAAATTTCGTTTAATCAAAGATACTTACTATAACTATAATTACAGTATCAATTTTTACAGTGGACAAATGACGGCATCAATCACCTGCTTTTTAAAAAGTGTTCTCCAATTTTCAAAAAGCTCTCTAAATGTTACAGGCTTTGAAGTCTTAACTACTCAGGGGTTGGACCCTTTCCTGGTCGGACTGCCTCCTCGGATCTGGCTCGAGGGTGAAAGTCGACTTTGAAGTAGACTAGACCAGGGGAAGGTATTTCAATAGCCCTCTAGTTCGGTCAAGGGGTAAAGTTGCAGCCATACGGGGGGAAGGAGAAAATAAGAGAGGCAAATGAGTGGAAGAGAGAACGAGAGGAGGGCTGGGGTCTTTTGAAATGAGGCACCTGTACGTTTGAGGCTTGCAAGAACAGGTATGTTCCCAGGGGTTAGGGGCTTTGGAGAATTCAAAGTCATTTCAGTCATCTCCAATGCTCATAATCTGTTCTGAGAAGTAAGGAGGATGGGTGGGATATGATGTTGATACACTCACACAGGCGTGAACATGTTCTCAAAGGACTGGATGGATGGATGGATGGAATTTCTCTCTCTTTCACAAACACACACACACACACAGAGAGAGAGAGAGACAGAGAGAGACAGAGAGAGAGAGAGGAACAAGACAAAAAACAAAAGAGACACTCATTTAAACAAACATGCTGGAACACTTGGCTGCTGACAACAACGAGCAGGAGCTGAAAACCCTTGAAACTGTAACATTATGTAGGTCATCTTTACTCTGAAATATATGAACAATATTTCTCAAAGAGAGAAAAAAAAAAGCTCAGCGGCTGATGTTCTCATCAATGATCAAAGAGTAAAAGTGAGTGAGGTTTGCCTGGTGGCGACATGATGCAAAGTGGTTGAGGAAACGAGACTGAAAACAGGAGCTAGATGACGACCCCTCAGGACACGTGTTACTCTGTATGTGTACAGTACTTGCAAAAAGTCTGTTATCGTGTCTCCACTTCAGAATCTAAGCTGGAGTGGCAACATTGGATTGGTCAAGATTCTTATCCACATATTCATAAGTACAATGAACACAATAGAAGGTGGAAACATTGATGCACATGAGTATTTGGGAGAATTACATCTGTTTAATATCTGTTAAGTGTTCTGTGTCAGTCAATGTAAGGTTTAGAAGGGCTTTGGACAGAGCTACACTTCCTCTCCCTGCTGTTTCCAGTTCTAACCAAGCCAATCGACTGCAGGCTGTAGCTTCATATCTAATTAATCTGGCCCAAAATCATGAATCGCAATTTGTTTCAAGGGGCTTTAGAGTCTGTACAGCATGTCCAGGACCAACAATCCAGCAACAATTATATACCTGACTCAGTTCCGTTCTGCATGGTGAGATTTTTGGCATCTTTAGGCTCGTTGTTTACTCTCGCCAACCTTACCGGCAGGAGCAGGCAGCAGTTTTCAAAGCTCTGCTAGCAGCAAACAGCAGACAGACAAAGTTTGCAGCTAGCTGGTGAAAATAGTGGAGCATTTAGCGAATTTTGGCTGAGGTATGTTTTTCAGTTTATGATGGAGACCAGAGCAGCCTGCCTGCAAGAAATCCTTTGCATCATGTAGTTCATATGAAACTGGGATGAACCTAGACACAAGAACTGTGTCCACTACGTCAGGCGGCGTGGTGGTCTCATACTGATGCAGGTGGGTTTACACTGGAATCAGTTCAGCCTGGTGTGTCTCGGACCTTCTGCATCTTGGTGAGACACCAAGGGACGTGAGAAAGTGTCTGTGCATGGAGGAATGAGACTGGGCTTGTATTCGTTATTTCATAACTAAAATATATTTTCTTGTCTGCTCTTTTAAATGACTTGAAAACAACATAATAAAGTTGGTGGAGTCATACAACTCTTTTGTGAGTCTCTGATGTATGGCCATATCATCTGTGATATTTTTTATTTTTTTGCTTTGTATGTACATTTGGCCGTTTATCTCTATATTTTCAATATACGTATTACTACTCACATTATTTTTTACATTTTACAACATTACGTCATTTATCCATGAATCTATCCCACTTTTAGAAAAACGATCTCGGAAAATCTACTTTGATGTCTGAAAATATGTTATGTTCCTGTTTTATGAATAAATAGATACACAGATCCCCTTAAAAGCAAGTGAGCAGGAATGAAAAACAAATGAGGAAACTGTCAAAGGACGAAACAAGAAGGAATTTAAGTTTAGATTTATAGATGACAATGAAGCTCAGTAGGTTTTCTCCCCTGCCACCACAATTCAGACACCAAATTTTGTCCCTCTCTTCCCCACACAATATTTGTCTGTTCCATCTTTCTAACACTTTCACTCACTCTTTCTCACCCTCATCAATCTCCTCTATGGCCTTGTCTCCATCTCCCCTCACCTTTCTCTCCCAATAAGTCCCCATCACTCTCTCTCTCTGATGGTTCAACATATTCCCAAGTCTCCCATTAAACTGACTCCAGGCTCAGATCATCACTGCGAGGAGGAAAGCAATGCATCACAACACCAAATCCCAAACATCTAAATCCCCAAATAAAAAGCTGCTCTGCACATTTTGCTTTAAAAGAACAGATCTTTGCATGAGAGGACATGCTAATACAGTACAACACTTTGCCACATGTGCCACCCAGTGGTTGAGTGGCAGTAGAGATGTAAGGATCGGGGGTTGGAGTCATGTATGACTGTATTTCTGGTCAGGTAAAAATATTAACTGTGGTTCCCCATGACTGAAAACAGATCATCTCTACTCCTGGGTCTCTGATGTTTGAGAGACCTATTTTGTTTCTGCTGATTTTGTAGTAATGTGTGGCGCGCACACACACTCATTCTCAAACTTGCACACACACACGAACTCACAGAAGCGTGGATCCACTTAGAGGAAATACAAAGGGACCCGTGGTCAGTATACATAAATTCAATTTCCTCTGAGAATTAGATCTTTGTGTGAAGAACCAGCTATCACTGTTTTTATACACCATGTGTTTAGGCAACAAATGTGATTTGTCGTGCATGTGAGTTACAGCTGTCTTATACTATTTTTTTAAAATTCTGGGAGCAAATACAAATGGAGAATGGATGCAGAATATGTCAATGAGTCATATCACGTTGATATATTTTCACTTGAGTTTAGCACCATAAGGAATCATTGGATCATAAGTATTATCAGTAAATTAGCGTTATTCATCTGTGTTCATCTGTAATAATACAAGCAGATCTGGGACAACATATTAGATAGTTGAACTTGCAGAGAAGTTGTTCTTCAGTTCACCACTGTGAGGCAGAAATGGTCGCGCAAAGCTTCCTTACTAGTTTGAATGTCACATTAACCTCTAACTTCAAAATTAGTTTCAAAATTCATGCAATTCTTTACTTTTTCAGAGATATATTTATTTGTTTGTTTCTTGTTTGCTGTTCCTGGAAAAAATGGCCGCTCCTTTCTAGCTGATTACAGATCCATAATAACACATATATCATCACCCAATGTTGTGTTTCAAATTTCTATCAATTCAAGTTCTTGTGAACATTACTACAAGTTGAACTTCCATTTGCTATTTATGGCCTGTAGGCTTCATTGACCTGAGCTCATAAACCAGAGCTGTGGTTCCATGGGGTAAGAATTCTTTGGAGGATAGTTTCCAATGCGGGTATCTAATGACATTTTTGACCAGGAACACCAAGGGTGTACACAGGTTCAATAAAACACCCAAAATTTAATACAAATTCTCAAAATGTATTTTGCGTGTTCAGATTCCATGTGTGAACAAAGTCATGGAACCTTATGACAAACAGCTGAAATCTACATTTATTTTCAGATTTGACCGAAGCAAAACAGAAGGGTTACATTGTTGACAATTAAGATTTTAAACAGCATTATTATATCAGTTTCATATGAGATGTTGTTTAATGAAAACCCTCGACAAAATGACTGATTTAGGGCAGAGAGAGAAAACTGCTCTAAGTGAAAACCTTATTTATGTAGATTACAAACAGCTGAAGTCAGAAAAGATTAGTCTTTAGCTGTAGGTTAGCTGTTACAAACACCAGAGGGCAGTAGGACACATGACTTCTGCATGGGCGGTACAGGCCAGACAAAACTGGGGGAAATCAAGGGAAGGTTAATATCATGTCTTACAACAGTCTTGTTCATGGACATATGCATAAAGCATATCTGACATAAAGCATATCTGACTCCCCTGAAAGGAAGAGGAAGGGCCAGCCACGAGGAAAGATGCAGGTTTTTATGAAGGGAAGATTAATGATGGTTTCATCATATTTGGGCTGGACGTCTTCTTTCTTTGTGTTGCATCAGATCAGTGTTGCATCATAGTGGAACCAATCAGATCTGTCCAAGTAAAGACCAAATCAAATCATGCATCTCACTGTTGAAAACACACTGCTAGTTTTTTTGGCACTTTATTATGGTTCTTCTGCACCACTGAGGCAAATTCATGAACATAATGGAGGGAGACTAATTTGGGATTTCTCATTTAGTACCATTTAGTAAATTTACGACATGTTTGCATGTCATTTCTGAACACAAAAGAGGGTTAAGTCAGCCCTATACAGGATGTTTTTTTTAAGCAAGGTCCATCAACACCATTTTAAGTAAATCTATTAAGATCCCAAAGTCGAGACTGACATAAAGTGAGCACAGCAGCAACAGGTTACTAGAGGCTGTTGCAGGATCTTGCCTTTCTGTAACTGTTATTGCTTAACAAATAGTGGTGTTGTTTGTCTGCCTGTACAGTGAGAGCAAATGTGGCCCATCAAACAAACAGAGTGCTACGTCAGCACTCTGTACTAACAAAGCATGGCTTATCTGGGCGAACAAAGTGATTACAGAGACCCTAAGACAATTACGGAGAGCACGGTCAACAAGCACTGTTCCACTGGTTGGATTTAGATTAATTTAGAACGTCTTTGGTGTCATTGTTTTATTTCCCAATTGAGATGCCTCTTCATTAAAGGTAAAATGTAATTTGGTGCAGAAACTGTATGACAGATGGATTAACTAAGAAAATAATGTGATGCATTCAAGTCAAACAGGATTTCTTTGTTCTGACAGCATGGAGATTTATGTGCTACTGAGAGCTAAGAATGGTGTGGTTCTCATCTGCTCTTTTATACAGAAAATGTATATGCAAAGTGGTGGATTCCTTATCTTGCACACACATATATGCACTCACACACAGTTAAAGAACAAACTGACTGATTGGATGGGTTTCAAAGAGAATGAGCTTTTCCAGCATCATTACTCAGTGTTAAGATGACATTGTCCACAGAGCTGCTTTTGCAAAGCTCCAAAATCCTTCACACCAACACAACACTTTGTGGAAGTCATACAATAACAATAACGACTTGACGTGTGACCAACCAAAGAGAAAAATTTGTTACTTGTGTGGGAAAGCTCCATGCCAAATAAACATCCCAGTGGATGGGTTACGATGGCTTCGAGGTATATGCAAACACATTGACCAGCCGCCCCCTACAGCTGGCTGCTGTCCCAGGGTGTGACCCTGCCGACCCCTTATTGTCCATTTACGTTATAACACCGTTTACACCGGTGCCCACAGCAGTTAGCACACATGGGCGTTACTGTTTACCTTGCATGCCATGCCTTCATTGTAGACACCAAGCCTCTCCTAGAAAAACAGGTCACAGTAGTTTTGACAGCAGCCTCTAATTAAACATGCACAAGTATTTGGTTCTTAATTACAACATGAGTCCTGAAGTTGAGACATGCTGCAATCTAATAATACTGTTTGTGCAAGGCTATAATTAAGAGAAACTACTATGGAGTGAAGTGTAAGATATGCGGTGGATGTTAATGACACCAACTGAAGCAATCAAATTCTATGTTTTATGCCAAAATGCAAATATCTTTATTGTCGCTAACAACTCATTTAAAATAATAAAAATCTTTGTCACTGAAGAGGCCTGGTGGTTCACCGTACTATTTCCTGTTAAATTTTAATTAATTTACAGGAAAACATACCCAGACATATAACCAATAACATTTCATTGTAGGTTTTATATGCTGATTTTATTTAACTGTTGGCATGGGAACATTAGGAGACTAATAAAAAAAGCCAGCCACGTCACTCTGAGGTGACATTATTCAGTAAACCATATCAAGTGTCATCACTAGAAGGTTGGTTGGGCAGGTAAACATCATATTCACAGTCAGTTGTGCATCTTAAACAAAAACATCAATAATATTTTTTACAGCTAGATGACTCTGTGCTCTTGAAAATTAAAGCAAACTTGTCCTATTAACATTGCTTTTCTAATGGAGACTTGGCTGAGAGAAAAGAGCTTCAAGACAAACATGAAAGGGATTTTTTTAAGACTGACCCATTTGAATTGTGGCTTTGGATCCACCCACCTTAATCACAGGCTCCAACTTTAAGCTGCAGGGAGTATCCCCGCTTCTGCATTTGTGACTGTATCTGTGTGTGTGTGTGTGTGTGTGTGTGTGTGTGTGTGTGTGTGTGTGTGTCTAAGTACTAGTTGAGCTGAGTCTAGCAGCCAGGGCACACTATAGGTTTAGCTGTGCACACAGTTCCTCTTGTGCTTCGAGGGAAGATTATCTGAATCCGGGATGAGTAACCAATGATTTAATGCTGACTGTATAAATAGTGTTAGTCAGTTTGTTTGATGTTGCTTAAATAAATAACATTAAATTACAGCAAGTAAACAGTAATGCCAACTTGACTCAAACAATTTTACTTCTTCTTCTTTCTTTGACTGCCTTGTAGTTTCTTTGTTCTTATGATTTAAGTTGTAGATTTTATTGCCAATCCAAGATGTAGAAGTGCTAACATTGTCTCTTGAGAAAAGAATGTGACTAGTTCCTCTGGAACCGGGTACTCAAAATAGCTCCCACTTAAAATATTGGACTGGAGACTAGAGCGTTTTATTGTCAATGGATTCCACATTTCATTCTTTAGGGGAAGAATGTGTTTAATCATATCTGAATGAATTGTTACTTAATGACCATTGGGAATTTGTTTGAAAATCTTAATTTATTACTTTTTTATTTATTTATTTAATTCATTCATCATCCCACTTAAAAACTCAGGATTGTATGCGTGTCATCGCATTTGTTCAGCACATGTAAATATTTTAAAAAATCTGCCTTTCAAGCAAGCTTTCGTTGACTGACTGAAATCATGGCTGGTAGAACCTGAACCCAGAAGTCATTCTAACTCTCTTTAACTCCTACCATGCAGCTGAAGTCCTCTTTGAATCCAGATGGAAAATGCTCATCCTAATAATTCATATGAGTAGAGCTTTCATCTTTTTAGCCATGTAATTCTGCCTGAAACTTTCCAACACTTAAAATCACATGAGTACGTGTTTAAAGTAGTTTAAACAATACCAAAGAAAGTCTATGGAGAAAAGTATGGATTATGGTAACAATTTGGTTTAAAAGCTTATTTCAGCTTTTGGATATCTTCTTAAAATATATCTATCAGATATTTTAAGCAATAAATAGCTGAGAGTTAGATCACAAGATTGACCACTTTGGTATTTGTTTGTTAAATAGGAAGCTACAGCTAGCAGCTGGTTAGCTTAGCATAGCATAAAGACTGGAAACAAGGGGAAACAACTAACGTTGCCACCAATCTGCTTTCAGTCTTTGTTCTAACCATCTGCCTGCTTTTCTTTAAGGGACATAACAAATCAAATTAAACTGATTCTACTGGGTTTCTGTGTATGTAGCGATTCGTTTTGTTTCCGACAGATTGGGTACTGCAGTTTCTCATTTGGAGCAGGTAGAGGAGCTTCAAGAAGATGCAGTGCGCTCAAGGCAAATCCTATTCAATGCATGTGTAATTCAAGGTCTACCTGAAGTATTCTCCCGAGACACTCGGAATCCCTTAAACCAGTCAGGCAGCAGAGACCTTTACTGTTCAACAGTTCCTTGTAAGCCCCTTGTCTCATATTGTATTCAATGAGCAGCAACCGTTTGTGCTTACGTTGTGTTGTGACACCCTTGTAAGCACATCATGCATTAAGAGGATTTTCATTAAGTACTTAGTTAGGACATACTGTACTTTAGGTGGAATGATTCCATTAAGACATTATACTATTATACGAAACTATATGTTGTTAAACACTGAATACATGATTTGTATTTTAAATGTAAAAGTAGTCATTTCACTTTGACTGTTGTACCATCCTGCACATTTTCTTACAGTTTTATTGATGGCAAATAGCCGCTGGTTATGCACTTAGGGTAAAATGCAGAAAGACTGAAGTATTAAGCACAAAAGGAAATATACCCCTGGCTATTTGACGGAAAGATTATGAGTAAAAGTACTCATTATTCCTATTTCAGAATAAAAAATAATATATTGGATTATAATCACTGCTGCACTCATGTGTCCATTACATCAATATTACAGTTGGCAAGGGTGTGATCATTGGTGGGGATAGCTGGCGAGTTTTTCCCAGGGGTTTTAAGTCTTAATCTAATACATCATATTGTATTTATTGATCATAGATTTATTACATATCTCGATATGCAAAAAACTATTAACTTAAGTTGTCAAATAAATACGGTAAAGTAAAGAGTACATTATTTGCCTCTGAAATGTGAAATAGAATCTCAAACTACCAAAATCAGAAAAAACTCAAGTAAAGTACAAGTAAAAGTACTCAGTTACTTTTCAGCACTGAAAGGGCACTTCATTGCTAATAAATAATAACTAACTGTGTTTCATTTTATGGCAGAGAGTGTGTAACTCTTAACTCTCTTCACTGTTCTCTCTCTTGAGTGACATAGGGACATTTGAAAATGGGAAATTTGTACTAGGAAATTCAACTTTTTACTGTTTGCTTTATTGTTTGCAGGAAGTTAGTGTTAACATTCACATGTGACCACAGGTGTGTTAGCTATTTCTTATAGTGCTTATAAAATAAAGGAGATCCTGTATTCAAATCCTGTATTCTTTCATCAATACTACACTACCTAAACACACCCATGTCACAGTACCTGATTTGGTGTGAATGAGGCCTATGACACACACACACACACACACACACACACACACACACACACACACACACACACACACACACACACACACACACACACACACACACACACACACACACACACACACACACCAGTGTAAACAACTGCCCTTACTTTCTCAGATGCTGATGCTGTAGTGCCAGTAAAGCTCCACAAACAGGCCACTGTTTGCTCTAACTGTTGCAGGGCTATTACTCCTGCTGAGGTGACAGACTTCAGGGGCAAAGGGCAACAAGCTGTAAACAATAACGGTGGCCATGATAGTGCAAAAATGGGAATTCCTGTTTGAAGACAACAAAGAGTTTCAGGAGGAGAGCAAGCTTGTGTACTTGCTCGATGTGTTTCTTAGCAGTTTCTTCATTTACTCTGGGAGGGACACCTTTATCTGAAGGGATGGATGACAGTTTGTTGACAAAATGCTCAACGCCTCCTGAGAATTTTTTAATGTGGCTGCATAACCTGCAACACACAGTCTTGTAGTACAAAGTCTATTATCAAGGTTAAAAACTGTACTATGAAGTATAGATGTGGTGAACTGCACACCTCACCTCTTGTTTTGTTCAAAGCTGAGCAGTAGTGTGGTTTCTCTTGCTGCTGTCATCACATCTGGGTTTTTTTTTTCTTGTATTCTCAAGAACTACTCTTGATATGTGTTATGTATTATTTTTAATGGGCCAAGCAAACCAAAGTTCCATTTCAAATTGTTGAGACCTCCTTTATATGCAATGCTACAAAAATCTGAACTGAAATGGTAATATTATACTTTATTTTATAACAAAGTTACAAAATATAAAATTTTGGTCATGTGTGAATAAATGAATCATCTACATGAAAAAGTCCCAAGTGTTAACACCAAACAATTATCTATTATGATGTAAAATGAGTCTCGTTGGTCAGTTGTTATTTAAATTGTACAAACTGTTGCATGCAGATAATAGTATAACACTACCTATAATAATAGTTTATCTATTTTAAATCAATTGGAGTTGTATGGAGTCATTTTCTGTTTGTTTTCTGTTGTTTATTTACTGTGAGGTTGTGGAAGTGTTTTGTGGACTGTGAAACTTCACCCGCATTTTCATCCACATGGGTTAGAGAAGAAAATGAATGAATTTAAATTTTGGATGAACTTCTCTTTTCAGGTATAAGCTAAGTTACAATCAAATGCATTAAATAATTGTTTGTTTTTGCATGCGTGATATGATATACAGAACCAGTTTGGACACACCCTCCCATTAACTTGAATGAGAAACTGTGTCCAAACATTTGACAGGTACTGTATGTACATATAGTGTAATATAAAAGTAATAAAAGCATAAGTAAGCATTAGTTCCTTTTAATTAAACAAAATGCTCACAGTTAGCCAGCTAGCTGCTGTTTCTGTTTCAACACCAAAGTCCAAGCAATACAACACTTTTTTCCCCAGTAATTTTTACTGTCAATATGCAATCTACTGTAGAATAATCTCTTATTTTTATATCTATGATTTTGTTGTGATTTAAAAACTGGTTTTAATTTGTAACACTATTTATTTTTTACCCAATCTACTTGATGACACTTAAGATGATTTGTACTAAAAGTAGCGTATATTCTCATGAGCATCAGGATATGTGCCTTGGGGGGAAGAATATTTATTTTTTTAAAGTTATTGAGCAAAAATCTACAAGCTAAATATGAAGAAATATAAACACTAATGTAAGCCACGGTGTAAATGTGTGTTCCAATGTTATAGTGATGAAGTTACCTTAAATAGCAAAACAAAACAAACAAAACAAAACAAAACAAAACAAAAGAAAAAAGAAAATTCAGACACAATTAAAACATTCTGAAGTAAAACCTCTTTAAAGTGCAGAAGAAGAAATTGTTAAAAACTCAAAAACTATCTCACAGACTTAACAGAACTAAAAAAAACACCCTGGATCTGCATCTGGATCCTCCACAACATATTATCAAAGTCCATGAATAGCTTTTATGAGATGTCCCCTTCACAAACAGACATATAGAGATAGAAACAAACATGATCACATAACTCTGTTAGTGGGAGTAGAAATGCTGTTTAAATTCATTTCTAAAGAGTGACAACTTCCATAAATAGAGAAAAAGAAGGAATCAGACAGACAAGGAACTGGCAAACACTTAGGTACAGTCCCTAGGAGGTGCATTTAATGGAATGCTATCAGAGTGGTAAGGCTTGTTTCTTTTATTTGTTTTCTCAGTCAAAGAGAAGAATGAGGATACAATACTGTGCAAGACAAACACCAGGGAGCCTGAAATGACTCAAAAAGACCAAGTGAAAGTATCTTGAAACCATGAAACTAAGATAATAAAACATTAATAATATCGGCCCTGACAAAACATGAATTATTCTATAGTGGCATAAAGTTTTTAACATCGATTGATATGAAATCTAAAACATCAGTGTGATCTCTGGCCCCTTAAAGAAACATTAAGTTCGCAGTTTTGTATATTTCTAGACTGAGATTTTGTAAATATATATAAATATGAACAGTGGTGGATCAAGGAAACTCCAAATCAATACCACAGCCCTTATTATTCTACATACTCTTTTGTTATCATGCATTGATGTGCACTGTGGATTGAGCAATACTGTATGGGCACAATCTGTTGCAACCCCTGAAATCAGGGATTTGATTTATCACTGCATTCCCAGTTTACTCCATCCAACCTTCAAATTAGGCTATAGGAAAATAGAATAGAAGAGTATAAGACGATCAGAAGCAAACTGTTTACTTGAGGAAGAACTCTTGACGGGAAATTACACTGAAATGTTGCAAAGGGAAGCAGGGGTATTTCACTTTCCAAGTAGAATTAACACTTCAAGTACAAATTACATCAGCACAGCGACCAATCACCGGTCGTAAACTGACTGCGTCAGAAAATCTGGGAGCCTATCAACTTTCACCACGATAGTAGAAAATGATCGCAGGCGCAACCCCATTGGCTTCAGAGTTGAGAGTTACCGGTCACCGAAAGAACAGGGAAACCTTTCTACTGAAATTAGTAAGGAAACCCGGTCACATCTGATTTTAGACTGTTTAAACAGGATTTACCAACATGGTGGTTGTAGCAGCAGGGACCGGGGGAGCCCACAAATTGCTCCTAATATCCGGCAAACAGACCAGCTCCTCGAACGGCTCACAGACAGGCTTCAGCCGGCCCATCTCCGTCGTTCTACCGTCAGCGTCTAGCCAGGCGTCGTCGGATTCAGACTCCAACTCTTCTGCGGGGCCGCCAATACGAAAAAGACAGAGGCTCACACACTTGAGTCCAGAGGAGAAGGCGCTGCGCAGGTTCGTTTTTCAAAGATATCTTTTTAAAAAAATATTTCATGTTTTAAGCGTAAAGCCCCGGCCATTGTTCAAGGCAGTATCACGGGGACACACCCAAAGATAATGGTCCATTTGTAGATCAGTAGTAATAGGATTTGAGCTTTAAATCCTAGCGCTGTGAAATGCTGTTAACATTGCATCAACCAATATTATGAAATTAGGACAACTAAGCTGTCTAAAAACTGGCCAAGGAACCGATAAATTCATTAAGTGTCTTCACTTTCGGACTTTGAACCAGCTTGTCAAACTGCTATCTTGAGTGAGTTGGCTGCCCGTGGACACGCTGTCGCAGACCAGGACACTGATATCCTGGTATGCATGCGTGGCAGAAACATGGCCGGTGATTGCGCAGCACTGTGAACCCAAGTCATGAGTCAGAAGCATGGACAGTGTGTTAAATTGTTTGTTCCCCCCCTTCATCTGTTTCTCCAACAGGAAACTCAAGAACAGAGTAGCAGCTCAGACAGCCAGAGACAGGAAAAAGGCCAAAATGGGGGAGCTGGAACAGCAAGTCCTAGAGCTGGAGCTGGAGGTAATACTATTATATTTATATAGTCTTTGTAGCTAAGAATGAAGGTATTCTTCTTAGAGACCCTCCCACCTTCACCTACCCTCTTCATGTCCCCACCTCATCAGTATGTCTACAGATGTACAACCCAGATACTTCCACACATATCGCTGCATTTATTCCACTCATAATTAACCAGGTATAATTAAATCCAATATACTACAATACAAATAGATTTACATATGGAAAATGTGGTTACATTCTTACTTCCCTTTTTGAGTTTTATTTTCAAGTTGTAGTTTGTACCAGGGGACTTCATGCATCACTTCCGAATAAACGGTCGCAAGTTTCAAGCACAAACTTCTATTTTTTTTATTTTTTTTTGCTTCTGTAGAATCAGAAACTTCACATTGAAAACAGGCTGCTTCGGGAAAAGACAAGTGGCTTGCTCACAGAAAATGAGGAACTGAGACAGAGACTTTGTTTGGACAGTGTTGAATCAAAAGAGAAGGTGAGATCGCAGTTCTGTTGGTGTGTAGTGACTGTCAATCTCTGGAGTGGAGTAACCTTAATTCACCTTTCTTTTCATCACAGGTACAGTGTCTGTTGTCCACCGGGAATGAAGCAGGTTTGGGGATCGGGTCTTCTGAGTCCGCAGCACTCAGGCTACGTGTGCCTCCGCAGCAGGTGCAGGCCCAGCAGTCCCTAAATCTGAAGACTTCTCAATGGATACAGACAGTCCTGACTCTACAGACAATGAGGTAATTCTCTGAAAAAGGTGGCTTCTTTTTTTTTTTTATGGAAAGATCTGCCTTGAGATTTAAACCGTGTTTCTAGGGAAGCTTTGTAATGACAGTCAGGTCATGGGTCACTAGGCTAATCTCTCGTTTTCTCCCTCTCCTCACTAGTCTGATTTGCTACTGGGCATTCTGGACTTCCTTGACCCAGAGCTGTTCCTCAGGTCTTGTGAACAGGAGTGTCAGGAGCCGCAGGTGGAGCTGGTCGGAGGGGGGGACCCAGTACCTGCCACCACACCTGCGACTCTGGGGTCCCCATCAGTTAAGCTGGAAGCCCTTAATGAACTTATCCACTTCGACCACATCTATACCAAGCCTGTAGAGGAGGTGAATTGCGAGCAGTACAGCGACTCCGAGAGCGACACGGATGAGAAGATTGACGAGAATTCCTCTCCCATTACCGAAGTGGTGGTTGAGGAGGAGACTGTCTGCATCAAAGACGAGCCGGAGGAAGTGGTCATCCCCACCTGTCACAGTGAGGTGGATGACTTTTTCTCCGGAGCCTCCTCCCCCGCCCTCAGCAGACTGGATAAAGAAGCCTGCCTGGCCGATACCTACAGTGACTCCGGATACGAAGGGTCCCCCTCCCCTTTCAGCAGCATGTCCTCTCCCCTGTGCTCAGAGAGCTCCTGGGACGACATGTTTGCTAATGAACTTTTCCCTCAGCTTATCAGTGTCTGAATGCAACCCCTAACCAATAAGTTATAATATATATACGTACACCCACGAGCTAATGTGTAGTGTTCAATAACTACAGATAAGCACATAATGCTTGATAGAACATAGAACACCCTTGAACCCACTCATAGGCTAAAGGAAAGCACATAATCTCCTTTTATTACAGCAGGTCTGTACCTCTGGCGATTCTGCTTTACTACAGAGGATTTAAGATTGATGACAAATCTTTCACTTGCTGTTTCAAGATGAAAAGTGGGTGGAATTCAGTATTTGTGTAAATTAAGAGGGGATAGGGACCGATCATATAAATATCTTATTTATTTGTGTATTCTGCTTCGGAGTCATTGTTTGTCTGCATGTAAAAATGCTTTCTTCTAATTTGTTGAGCGCTCTCCATGTAGTCCAATTATACTGCATTAAAAAAAATTTTGCATCGCATTTTTTCTCTTGGTTTTAATCATTGCAGCTGCTTATACAAAGAGAAATGACAGTGTTGACAATTATTTACTTTACATAATGTAAAAAGATGAGAGAAATGACCATTTTTTTTATGAAACTTTGCTTTTTAACATTCAGGTATGGAATGTCACATTGGCCATCTCCCCTGATAATTCACATGAAGGCAGAATGTTCCAGGAAATTGATAGCTCAGACAATGTTGCATAATAAACATTTCTAATTCTGAGCCTACAGTAGACACGCCATTGTCGACTTTTAAGGTCATTCATCATGCAAACTTGCTCAAAGGTAGTCCCAGATTTGAAATGGGTGTGTTCCACTATTTTCTGATCAGGTAATAGACAGATTAATTAGAATTGAAAATAAATATTAGTTGCAACAATATCCATTACATCATTTTTCTGCCTACAAAGAGTTTCATAGAAGACATAAAACATTGAATAGTGGTGTTTAGTGAAACACCTTTTAAGAATCATGCCTGTAGTGACACTTCTTAATTTACATTATAAATTGAATCTGTTTACCCCAAGATGTGGTTGAGATATCAGCAGTTTTAATCAAACTAATTACTTAGGAAGTGCTATTTATGTTACCTTGAACTTTCTAAAATGAGCAATCAACACCTACGACTAATTGATGCCCTTGAATCTCATGGCCAAGTTTAGCTTCACAGGTCCATCAGTATTTAAGCGCAATGTTTTCACAATTGTCCGTTCAACTTTCCCATCCCCATTTGTGAAATAATCTGATACACGTGCAGACAGTGTTTGTATTCCTTATCTCTCATGTGGCAGCACAACCTTGCTGTTCTGAGAAGGAGGTCTGCTTATGTTACATAACACTTCTAATGTAAGTGGGAGTTTCCTGGGTGTCTAACTTGAGACAGTTTAGTTTTTGCTACCCAGCAGAAATAGGTCAATCTAACTATTGTTGGTGTTTTGGCCTAGAATGAAGAGAATAGGCCAAGTAGGGGACACACCTTCCCCCTCAGGCCTTGATTCTAATCACAATGAGGTCTCATTCCGTGTGTTGGGAGGGGACAGTTGCCCCCTTCAAAGTTCCAGAGGCTGTGATTGCCGTAACCCACCCATCGAACAAAGCCTGTGGAGTCGTTGTTGTTTAAGAACTGATTAGATCAGGTTTTCAGATACAGCACTGATGTAATCTAAATTCTGTAGAGCCTGGATGCCTGTCTCCGTTAGTATTAGCTTTTGTTCAGTGATTCCCAAGCTTTGTATTTGTGACATAATGCCATCTATTATGTTAACAGCAACAAACTCTTGGAGAAGATGCACAAGACAGCGAATTAGCTGGAAGAGATTGAAGAGAAAAAACAAACAAACAAACAAACAAACAAACAAACAAAAATAGAATGGCACTCAGTTCCACCGAGGCTTAAAAATCATGCACATAGCTAGAATGATCCAAGACCCATCCTTTCACAACTATTCGTGGAAATTGTTTTTTGCATATTTACTGAAAATGCTGAGAAACATGCTCAATGTTACACAATGTTAAACAAAGTGGAAAAAAATTCCTGAATCGGGCCCTTAATCTGGATCAGCTCTAAAATTGAATGGGTTCTTTGCATCCATAGCACCATCGTTCTACCAAGTTTAGTGGAAATCTGTCCAATGGTTTTGGACTAACTAACCAATCAACCAATGGCACAGGTGAAAACAGCATCTCCTTAGCAGAGGTAAAAATGCAGCTCAGCTGTTTCATTGTAATATAACTTCAATTTTGTGTTTATGTGGCAGATTGAAGGAAACCGCACCGGCCTTTGACGCAGTTTCACTTCAGCTAACTCGAAAGACTGCGGTTCAAAACGTAGCTGTTTCCTGTCTTGTAGGTGCAAATGAAAGACTAAAATCAGCCTTACAGCTAAATGAACTGAAACAGAAAAAAATCTGTTGAAGCATGTCTTTCAATTTCTGCTGATAGATTCTGGTTTATTTAGGAACAACAGTCTCAGTTCTCATTTTACAAATGTGAATGTATGCATTTAGAGTTTTTTTCACCCATTGGGTTATTAAAGATGTCATTAAATGTTTTAGTAAATCAGTTGCTGAGTTTGTCAAGATATATCTTAACAGTTTTCTTCACTCGATATTAAAGCATGCATTACTTATTGTCATTGCCACTAATCTTTTACTTCCCCCTTCCACAAAGATCCATTCAAAGGGATACAATGTTGCCAAAAGTCTTGTGATAAAGCACATTTTTACGGTCCCTGGAGATTTTGAAGACAGATTCTCCCTGAAACACACAAATTATTCCCTCTCAGCTTTTTTGAAACTGAAAGCTCAGATGTGTTATTCAAATGATTAGCAGTAAACTGAAGAATATCTGAACACCTGCTGGGTGCTGTATGCTAATGAAATCAAGTTAAGAACCAATATTCATATTTGAGCTTCAAAATTGCTATGGAAGAACATTTAAGCAGAAAAATGACACGTACTTACCCCCCCAGCACCAACTCCACGTCATCTGTGGACATCATGTATCAAATAGTGTAATCTGGCTCCTTTACCAAAAAAGAATTTCAACGTATGTTCACATTCAGGGCATCTCTGCTGAGATAAGTATCAGTGTCATAGCCGAGGTGCGAGGACTCATTGCAGCTAACTTGGTGAACCTTTGGATGGATTGTTTACGGCGGGATGTACTTGCTGATTGGGATCTGATCCACAATCTGGATCTAAAGATTGTTTGCCCTGGAATATGACAATTCTTTGCATGATAAATTAGTAATTTGCACCTAGAAATACCAGCCCTTTTTACACATAGATTCTGCAGTAGCATCACAACGAAGACCCTTCTCCTCAGCGCCCATGTGTTTGTTTACAATGAACAGAACAATGGCAGCAGAACACTGCTTTACAGTGACATTTTAGATATATGTCATAAACAACTCAAATAACATTTACAACAACAATCATTTATGTTACATGGCAGTTGATCTCGCTCCCAGACCATGAAGACGCATGAAGACATTTTCTGTTGATTTCCTTCTTCTCTGAGTTAGCTGCTCACTGCTCCTAGATGCTTTTTAAATCTTTGGGCTGTTAATCGCACACCTAATATGTCCTCAAAATGTCCCACCCCAGTCCTGTCCCACCATGTGGCGCAAACATCAATTCAAACATCAATTTGGTGCTGTTGCTACCTCTGCTGCCGGCTCAGCCTTTGACCAGGCTTATTTATACTCCATCTACATGCGAAAATGAATAAGTACGTTTCAAATGATATATCCGTCAACAGCCATGTTGGCACTGATACAGGATCTGAATGAATGGACCCAACATTAATGCGCCCTTTTCCTGCTACTGTCAAAACTGACGTGTGATGTTTTGTGAGCTTAAAGTTATTTTTGTTTTATTGATTATTGTTGATGAAGGCAGACTCCAGGTCAGTGTGTTTCTAAAAAGTATGAGTATGAAATGAACCTGGTTCTGGATGTCAAAGTTCAAGCTTAAAGTGGAACCAGATCTGTCACGCTAATATGAAACTGTCCTCACCTATGCATGGATTTGGATAAACCTCGCTGCGAGCCTCAAGTTACTACGCTCAGCAGTATTATAAAGAGAGCTGCTAAATCTACACTGGCAGCTGCCTCTTCAATGTAAATGCAGCTTTTACAGTTGGAACTTTAAAGCCCTTCAGACTAAACTGTAACCAGTGTGCTCAAAATGTTCATTTAAGAGCTGCATTTGACTCAATAACAGAAACGCTTCAAGTGTCGAAGTAGCTCAGCTTAGCTGTACGACAAAGATGCAGAAAACAAAGCAAGTACCAGTTGATCAACAAGGATTTAAAGTAGGCTAAAGTGTAAAGCAAACAAGAGGCCAAGGCAGCCAGAGGCACATAACGTGGCTCATGTGACAGTTTTCTCATGTGAAAGGGAATGCTAATGGTGTTTAGGGTCGGGGTCAGCTGGTGTCACACTTGGAGCAGTCACAAGTCTCATAACAAATCTTACTCACCTGACCCAAATGATGAATGGAAATCACTCAAATGAACCTTTTGGCCTTGTTTTTTTAAAAAGCTAATGAAGGAGGGGGTCAAAGCCTTGATATTTAGGGCACTTTATGAATGATTCTGCTGTGGAAAAGTGAGTCAACGTCGCTGTCATAGTCAGCAAACAACATCTGTCCATCTCCGGTCATGGACATGAATGATTCGCCAGCATGTTTAAAAGGCAAACTGCTGCACTTGTTAATCCTGTCTTCCCACTTCAAGAGGTGTGTTTCTATTTGTTTTATTTTGCCTAACTTGTTCTTCCATATTCAAAAAGAGCAGGCAACACACAGAGAAAAGAAAAAAGGAATCAATCATCAGTCATGTGCATCATCTTGCTCAAGCTGTTGTTTTCATTGTCAAGACAAAACCAACCCAAGGAAACCATTCCAAACCTCCCGTATCGTCAGGAACAATTAAACTGTTTATGAGTTGCATCACAACTTGAATGTGAGAGCAAACAAATGGCTGCAGACGTATGCGGCCTGTGACGCACACATACCAGTGTGCACTCACATGCAGATGCACACTTCACAATTAGTGCTCAGTCAAGGTGGCTTAGCCTCGAGCTGTGATAGAGAGATTGTGATCCTCAGTTACCAGAGACCACAAAGGATGGTCGAGTGTGTTCAAGCATGTCTGGTATACGGCACTAAGCATAAGTGACAACAGAAGGGCTACACACAGGAGTCAGATGTGTTCCTAATAGTCAGTCTCAAAGCATCACGTTTCCAAGTCGCCTTTTTAGAGCAAGATTAGCTCTAAAATCTAGTTTAAATGTCACAAACTCCTGCCCACACATACACAGCTTGAACTCAAATTTACTTCTGCAAAGTAAAACTCAAACATATTAATGAAATAAAGGTATAATAATACATTTCTGAGAGGAGGTGGACTTGAAATATTTGAAAATACAACATTTACCTGTGATGATGTTCTGTGTTTTCTTAATTATCACTTCGAAGTGACAACATTTGGTTTTCAAGACCCATTTTTTTTACACTCAAAAAAGAAGAAAAAAAGTCATGTCTTCAAAGCATGTGAACTGATGAAGGGCCACATAGTAAACATTAGAACAAAACTCATCAAAGTGGTGACTATACACTTTTATTGAAAAACATGTATTAAATCAGTTAATTCTTTGCTCTACGAATCAACAACATATTCTTTGGAACAAAACATGACGTCAGCAATGACGAAATGAAACGATGAGCCATGTTCCACAATGAATGACAGCAGGCTCGCTGAGCCTTCTGGAGTGACACTTAATAGGCACAAGCTAACGCAGGCTGCAGATGAACTGGCGTTACACATTACATAAGGCTCCATTGCCATGGTTTCACTTCCTGTACTCGTGGCAGGTCTGCAAGAGACAGCCTGTCTGCTGGAAGAAAACATTAATCACTTCTTCCTCCTCTGCGGGGCAGATTCCTCCTTTGAAGGCAGCAAACCTACATAACATAGATTCAGAGCAGATTAAGGGGATTTAAACTGCACATCATGAACATCTTTTGATATCGTCTAAATCAGCTCTCACAACCTTGATGCAGCTTTGCATTTTACTCAGTCTGTAATCTAATTGAAGTTCTAACTTTCTCAGATCAGATCTTTCTCAGTAAAGCTGCAGACACACTAACTTTAGGTTGGACTTTCTCTGCTTGCTCAGACCAGGACCCTGAGGTCGTGTGTCAGCCCACAATTACAGAGTCTGCGTAAACATGATCACAGCTCCCAGACAGACAGGCATGCACACACACATTCACAAGCTGAGTGTGGCAATTCCTCTCTGGAATTTATCTTTCATGTATTTTCATCAGGATCACCTACTCTCAGCACACTGAACACAGTGAAGTATGAGAGGAAAAGTGCTGCTGTCAAGTGAAAACTCTGTATTGGATGTCAACTCTCAAAGGAGAAATGTAGTCATAGTGTTCTATAATCACATACATTTTTAAGCAGATGTTTAGATGGTATGTTTACCAGGTTCATAATCTTAGTTATCATATTATTATATCACAGGATGCTCACATGTATTAGCATCAAAGTACAGCTGAAGCCGATGGGAATGCCATGAGTTTTCCAGGTGGTGTGACCTCATTATGGCACTGGACAGGCAATCACAAAAGTCAATCGAATGTTTAGTGTGGCTGAAAATCTAAAAGCATGCTTGGAGATCTGGTCAGAGAATGATCTCAGCCCATAGAAAATCACGTAAGTTATCAATAAACTAATGAAAATTGGACTCACAGGAGTTTCAGACAGAAACAGCTAAAAGTATCTTATAAATTGGAAACAGAGATTACACAATCGTATTTCTAATACTAAAAAGAAATGGGTGCAAAACACAGGGGTAGCTATCCTAAATTCACTTGATGTTCAAGGAAAGATATTGTGATCAATTAAAAAAAATCGCAACCTTGCTGACACACTTTACAGTAATGGTTAGATGTTAATAGTAACAGAAGAACAGCACACTTTCACCACTGTATCCACAACAGGTGGGTTCCCCTCAGTGGCCTCAGCTGTAAAAGTGTATACTTTAAACTAATGCTAAGGCTATTTTGGTCATTCAGTGACTAAAGCCTGGCTTGTGTGGCAGAAACTGTAATAAGATACTTAAAACCTGTGCTTAATGACAAATGTCACAGTGACCAGAAAATTCATTTTGGGACCTGTGCATGCAATATTTGGGGAGAAAATTCAAGTGCATGTGCGACTTTGAGCATAGGCACCCCTAACTGTTTGAACAGTGATAACATGTGCAAAGAGCCAGCTGCAGAGAATTTATCAGTAGGACAAAGGGCTAAGCAAAGGAACATGCAGGAGTAGGATGACACTATGAAGGAACTGATAAAAGGTGACCTGTGCCATTACAGCTTTTACATTCAATTTTCCTGGAGGTCTGCTATAGTGTAACAAACATACAAGAGTAATGCCCCATTTTCCAACAAGGATTATAAAGTTGTCCGAATGCGAACCTGAAGGAGCACAACTGCAAAAGCACCATAAGGTCTGAGTTTCACAGTGTCTCAGATTAAAGTTGAATTCACTACAGCTCAGCTTTTTAACAAAATGATGTCGCTTGCCCAACTTCTCATCGCCAAGCCAACATTTATTCTCTTTTCACATGTAGCCAAATTCCCAAAAGAACAAATCATGGGGAGCTCGCTGCTGGTAAAAAGGAGAGCAAATATTGGATTTTCCTGTGCTTGCTTGCTGCTGTGCTTCTGATATGATGTTTCGGAAAGAACCCACGGTTTAAAGATTAGGACACCTACGCAACTTCATCCTCATGTGAATACCTGACTGAAGCAGAAATCATTGTGTGTCTGTGTCTCATAAAACATGCTTTCTGGTACATTTCAAGAAAAAAATTATTCAGTAGGAGTTCTTACTTTTGTAATATTGGTGAGCATTAGCGTGTACCAATTATTTTCAAACAAAAGACTTAACAAAAATGATACATAGATGCCTAAAGTCCTCTTAAAATGCAAGAATTGATTTTGAGTAATGTTATCTTTTCCCACCCCATTTAAGTTTTAGTTCCTATTTAATATACTGTATTCTCTGTTGCTTCTTAAATGCATCGCTTCTTTGTGTTTTTTCACTAATACTGAGTGAAGGAGCTTGACTGTGTTTCTCTTGGACGCTTCTCTTTCTACATTAAAATCATGCACACTTTTAAGACACTAAATCCAAACTCTATCACGTTTAGTGAACTGGCTTCAGATTCTGGACTCCACAGCATCCAAACTTTAGAGTGACAGTATATCTGGGTATATCAGATTATTGTCACAACCACGCTCTATTGTGCCACCAGCAGACCAGTTTTGCAACAGCAGCTGTTTATTCCACAAAATCCTTCCACATCATTGACTCACTGTCCACCCAGTTTTTGCTTACATCACGCATGACTCACGTTTGGCTTTAACCAGGAAATCTGGATATACTTGATAGCCGAGCTGTAACAGAAGAGATAATACTTAAATAAATACTCCAGGCATTTAGTTTTCTACCTCCATAAAGTTGGGGGGTTTGTGAGAGACAGGAAACTCAAACTCAAAGCAGCAGAGGACAAGATATCCTGACTTTTATTACTGAGTTTTAGGTCAGATTCCAATATGCACTGGATTCTACACTTCCCACAATGCAACTTGACAGCATTTTTCATCAGACCCCCTACCCCTGTGCCTGATGAATACCCATGTCTTTTAAACTCGAGACCCCCCCAGTTTGCAACACAAGCTTTCTGTTAAAAACATGAAACCACGTTGAGATCATTCTGATCACCTCATCATGACATTATTAAGATAATCTCCCTCAGACTGTGATGAAGACTGTGATGAGCTTCATGTGTACAATTGTGTGTTAATGTGTGATCAATCAGGTGTGTATGAAATCAGGCTTATAACATTACAGATACCCAAATGATGAGAGTATGATGCACAATGGTGGTCACTTATAATCATAACCCCTATGTAATTTTACCATGACTCATTAATCATCTCACTTTGGGTACAGAAGCATTTGAATTTCCCAGCTGGCCCATGATCTCTCTCAATAAGACTTTTTCTCAGCTTCAGAACCTACTTCACATTTCACTCTGATTATACTTGTAAATCCAATGACATGCAGCTATATTAGCTCTAAAACATGAGTGAGAGGTTTAAATGCAAGAATGCTTGTTTCCACTCCTCCTGCATCCCTCCGGCCCGGCCAGGGCTAAGATTGGGGTGTGGGGGTGGGATGAGCTCAGCTCCCAGACTGTGTGGCATTCCTGAAATGAGTGTTAGCTCACTGCTAAACCCATTCCCAAAACCACCCCTCCTCCTCTAGGCGTGTATGCTGCTCCGATAACCCCCCACCCACACACACACACACACACACACACATTGAAGTTTTGCATAGATTTGCCCTGCTCCGTCTCACATGGAAAAATACATGATATCAGAAATTGAGTTAACTTACAGCCTGTTTCAGAGGCAGTAGTAGTAACACAGTAGCAATAATTTTTGTTTTTTTAATCATGCATGATATGTATCACATTTGTCAAACATTATTTTCATGTATAAAAAGCCATCTCAACTGCGTCATTCAGTCACAAGTCATCATTTCATAAATATTCATGTTCACTTTCTCCAAAATGTTGATCAAGGCAAAGAAAACAGGTTGTCTTATCTTCTTTAATAGGGGTCTTTAATTGGGGTCAGCTTCTGTAATGAACAACCCCATCATGAGGAGAGGCAGGGTCAAA
Organism: Chaunax sp. Z400; assembly: GCA_037577475.1. Taxonomy (NCBI): domain Eukaryota; kingdom Metazoa; phylum Chordata; class Actinopteri; order Lophiiformes; family Chaunacidae; genus Chaunax; species Chaunax sp. Z400. The sequence continues at coordinate 19,369,126 of CM075187.1, read as the reverse complement.
GGTCACAGTGAATGTTTGGCAGGGTTGATCAGCACAATGGATGCAAATACATCAGATTATTTTTTTATTATCATATTATATTGCTTATATTGTATTATGTCTTGTACCTTAGCAGAAAAAGCAGATACATGTCAAAGAGGGATGTAAATGTATGTTTTACTGCTGTCTACAGACAGGTAATGCTTTGCAACAGTGATAAAAAAAAAAACCCACTCCTGCTTTAGTTGTACATGTGCTGGTCCAAACATTGAGTCAAGTAAGTCCTGCCAGGAAATATATTCTTTCAAAGAGGAAGGGGTGAGATTTACAATAAATTTCACATTTGGCATCATCAGTAGCAGTTTGTTAGACTAAATGAAAGCAGAACTGGGTACAGTAGTTAAAATGGGTAGCGATTTCTGCCATAGATAGAACAGACAAAGAGGAATACCACATACAGAAACTTCATCGCACGCAAAAGCAAATAAAATGATGGGATGTTGGAGTGCAAAAAAAAAAAAAAAAAGCGCTAAAGGACTAAAGATTCTACCAAATTATAACATGTAATATTGTGAATTGTGACTTATACGAGAAGAATAACACTTCCTTACAGGAAATACTGCTTGTTCCTTGTTGACCTTGCCAAAAGATGACATGAAGAATTGGAAAGGTATGCACCACTCCTTCCCTCTGCTTCTCCCTTATTGTGTGTCTGTGTTGATCCCTACCTGTAGACATGTGATCATGTGTTTGTTAGGGTAAAAAGTCCTGGGCCTTTATTCTCATCGCTCCTTTTCTTTGGGTCATTTCATTAAACAATGACATAACAATTACATCATCTAACTAACATTTGTGGTGTTATTTGTTACTTACTGTTGACTCTAGTCATTTGGCTGAGGTTAGTATTTTCTCTGCTAGTTGTGTGGCTCAGGTATATTCTATGTTCTCAGTGAACAGGCTGAAAATCAAACTACTCATCCCATTTCACCATTATTTTTAAGACTAATTCAGAAGATCTCAGCCTTGACTTCTAATGTGTGTGTATCTGTGTCCTCTTTATCTATTTGACCGTACATGTAGCCTTCCTCCTGATGTTTGAGCAGCATGACACAGGGAGAACATTGACCCTTCAATGTAGGCGGGCACCACACTCCTCCCTGGGCATCTTGACCACATGCTCTGTGGCAATCTGACACAGAACAAGAAATGGAGGAGGGATAGTTTGAATAGACACAAACAGAATTCCTGGCACCCAAACCAAATAACACTTCGCATACACCAGCTATTCTAGACGTCCCCCAGGTCAACACACCCAGGTGTCCTCCTGCTGATTCAGAAATGGAAACCAAATAAAGTAATCTGTGGTCTGTTTTATTCAGTTCAGAGCTTCACACTCTCCTCACTGGCCCTCTGAATCAGCCAATTTTACTGTCCTCTGGTGTCATTTATCAGTCAGCTTCCTGTCATTACACCTTCAGATATCTGCTCTGGAGTGTGGGAAGGATGCATTGCCCCTAATTTCTGACCAGGAGGGGCGTATTCGCAGGGTTTTATGTCTCTTGGTGTTGGATTACGGCTCGTCCCTAATTGATGGTTTGGTGGGAGTGACCAGGAGTTTACTGTTGGATCTAAAGGTAGGGGGTAGAGGAGTTAAGCAAATCCCACAATTGGGACCCTGTGGAAGGATATAATTTGAAAAGATTTATGGTGGGAACAAACAAGAGAATCTACCCAAATGAAAAACAGTTACATTTTGTACAATGTCCTCCATACAGATTTACACAATTAAATTACACAAAACAGGATCACATTGAAATGTGTGCCCATTTCCAGTAACTCTTGGTTAAATGTAGTGTGAGGTGTTTCATGTGCCTGGATGGCCACACACAGCCTACGCAGACAAGGGTCCCGTGGCTCCAGACCCTCCAAAAAACCTTCAGGAAGAACTGAAGTCGAACCCTGAGCCTCTGCTGCTCTGCAAAACCCCTCAGCCTCTCTTCAGCACTTCGCTCACCACTTGCTCCCTGCACACCTCCTCAGGCAGGACAGCCTGTAAGTAAATGAGAGAACAGACCAGCATGGGTGTCAGATCCACTGACACCATCATACTCTAACAACACATAAGAATACGGCGTTCTACGGTGTTTAGTCCTAATGGCTGGTACACAAAGGATGTGTGAGCAGTGCATGTGCAATGGGGAACCTCTTTTTCATTTTAGTGCCCAAAAAATAACAAATAACACGACGTACACACATCTGAATATCGAACAAAAGAGGTGCAACATGCAAATAAATAGCGAGGGGGGCTTTGGGTGTTAGCGGTGCTGTGTATAGAGCCTTAATTGGATAATTAAGGTGGTTTATAGTTGTCAATGCAAACTGTGCCAATATGAGTGGTGATTTGGGGCCTCGTTTCACAATTTTTTGGGCGGGCCTCAAACATTTGCCTGCTTTGCCTCTCCTGACGGTATCTCTCTAATGTTAACAGGTTAGAACAGCTTCACTGTCAGCACGAGCATTCAAGCTCTACAGCTGTGCTTCATCTATAGGTTCAGTTTCTCACCTATTTATGTGACAGTTCTCATCAAAAAAATACCTGAAAAGTATCTGTGGGTTGTCATTTTGGCATCATATCAGGTTTTTGCTATAGTTTCTATATCTGTAGAATTCATAACAGACATGAAATATCAAGCAAATGCCAGTATTTTTCTAGTACTCTCTCTCTCTCTCTCTCTCTCTCTCTCTTCTGTCATCATTATTATTGATCATTATCAAAGGCAAACTTCAACAACACTGCCTTTGTGGACACACATACGTGAGTCACAGCAGTTCAGCAATGCAGCCGTCACACGCTGCTCAAACACCCTGTGTGTCCCAGCTGTTAACATATACCACATGTGCAGGCAGTTCCACAGATGTCTGCAAACTCCAACCTGACCCCCGCCCCAGTAAAGCCCCTCATCCCCCCCAGACTCTACATTGCACTCTAACGCCTTCAGCAGGTTGCATCCCACATATTGCTGCTGGGCTTGTTTTTATTGTTGTTTGGAGCTGCTCCCTTGAGACATGCAGGTCACTTGACGATGAAGGTCACATGGTTCTGTCACGTGACACACAAAAGGCCACTGTTCAACCTCTTCCTGGACGGGAGAAGAAAAGTGAAAGAAAGAAAGGAACTGGAGGAGCCTGTTAGTGCTCACATTATCTTACATTCAGCACATGGTTTGAGCTGCATTAGCACACTGACTATATTCTACATGTATTTAAATATGTACTAAGCACACTGACTAATACACTGAACAAAAATATAAACGCAACACTTTTGTTTTAGCTCCATGCAAGGACTGGGATGTTTTCAGCTTCCAGGAATTGTGTACAGATCCTTGCAACATGGGGCCGTGCATTATCATGCTGCAACATGAGGTGGTGGTGGTGGATGAATGGCACAACAATGGGCCTCAGGATCTCGTCACGGTATCTCTGTGCATTCACAATGCCATCAATAAAATGCACCTGTGTTGGTTGTCCGTAGCATATGCATGCCCATACCGTAACCCCACCGCCACCATGGGCCACTCTATTCACAGCGTTGACATCAGCAAACCGCTCACCCACATGACGCCATACACGCTGTCTGCCATCTGCCCAGTACAGTGGAAACCAGGATTCATCCGTGAAGAGAACACTTCTCCAAAGTGCCAGACGCCATTGAAGGTGAGCATTTGCCCACTCAAGTCGGTTACGACGACGAACTGCAGTCAGGTCAAGACCCCGGGGAGGACGATGAGCATGCAGATGAGCTTCCCTGAGACGGTTTCTGACAGTTTGTGCAGAAATTCTTTGGTTATGCAAACCAATTGTTGCATCAGCTGTCCGTGTGGCTGGTCTCAGACGATCTTGCAGGTGAAGATGCCGGATGTGGAGGTTCCTGGGCTGGCGTGGTTACACGTGGTCTGCGGTTGTGAGGCCAGTTGGATGTACTGCCAAATTCTCAGAAACGAATTTGGAGACGGCTTATGGTAGAATAATAAACATTCAATTCATGGGCAACAGCTCTGGTGGACATTCCTGCAGTCAGCATGCCAATTGCATGCTCCCTCAAAACTTGCGACATCTGTGGCATTGTGCTGTGTGATGAAACTGCACATTTTAGAGTGGCCTTTTATTGTGACCAACCTAAGGCACACCTGTGCAATAATCATGCTGTCTAATCAGCATCTTGATATGCCACACCTGTCAGGGGGACGGATTATCTCGGCAAAGGAGAAGTGCTCACTAACACAGATTTAAACAAGTTTGTGAACAAAATTTGAGAGAAAAAGGCCTTTTGTGTACATAGAAAAAGTCTTAGATCTTTGCTTTCAACTCATGAAAAATTGGAGCTAAAACAAAAGTGTTGCATTTATATTTTTGTTCAAACATGGGTGCATTGTAAGTTAATAATAAGCGAAGACTGGGAGAGTTAGTGGGTTAAAGGCTATGATATGAGGAAACAAGACAAAACACCCTAAATCCCAGTTGATCTATTTAGAAGTCATGCATTTAAGTCAAGATAGTAGAATTTGCAACTTCAGAAATTTGCACACCATCTGCTCTGATGATGAAAGAATGAGGAAACAAGTTCAGGAACGATCTGGTAGCAGAACTCATTCTGACAACACTTCCTCTGAACCATTCTGACCTCTTAATCAGAGACATTCCTCTGAAATGAATCGGAGCTGTTTGACATTTTGGGAAACATGCATATTTGCTTTCATGGCGAGAGTTGGATGAGATGATACTAGTCTAATAACATATATGGTAAATGTGAAGGTGCAGCCTGGTAGTTTTGTTCAGTGTTTTTCAAAGGGGAGGTCCTGACCCCCCCGGGTCGCGGAAATTCGTAGAAAATCTCTGACAAAAAGGTCATTGTATATTAAATGCAAACAATGCATAATATTACACTCTTTTTGAACGTATCCGAGCACACTGGATGTAAAATTAAATATTAAGTGTACGGTAAAGTTATTACACTCATTGTATGAATTCTAGTTCTTTTTATATAAAACACAGTCCCTCAGTTCAGTGCATCATGTGTTTTGGATCAAATAAATATTAAAATTAACGTATTTGAATCCTACTTATTATTTGGCACCAAATCCTTTGCAGTCACAGATATTTATTACCCACAGTTGATGTTCACATGGCAGATGTTCACAGGCACTTGTGAGCCTGTTTTTTAATGCTTGCAACATGTGTTTAATCTGACGCCATATCTGCCACAGCTGCACTGCAGAAAACTTCACTACTTTTTTAAAAACTTTTTTTTTATGGCTTTTTGCCTTCAGTCTGGTCTGCAACATGTTCAGTTGAACTGAGATCATGTGACCGACTTACCCAGTCAAGAGCATTCCACTGTTTCTGGCTTGTTGCTGCATTGTCTGTATATTTTGGATCGCTGTCTTGCTCCTCTTCACTAAAACTGAAGGAATGTGTATTAAAAGGAGTTCGACTGTTACATTCAACAACATGGATGTGCACATGCAAGAACTAAAAGTAAAACGTCTCTGACAACGTAATGTGCCACATCATAAACTTACGATACATGGATCGCATTATGTGAATTAACTGTATGTATATAGAAAAAACAAAACTGTACATCCTGTCATGTTATTGTAACTGTATCTTGAACAAAACATTCAAACATGACATTAATAAAAAGAATATGGGTTAAAATATTTAGGCAGAAACAGTAAACAACGCGGGTTAAATAAGTAATAATAAATAATATTTTTGTCTTTTGCAGTTGCACCTTTTGGGCCTCAAACCCTTAGAGACGACTTGTTTGTCTTTTGGAATCACGTGCCGTCAAACCATAGAACAGCGGCAAGTAACACAACACAACAAGTGAGACCTATTTCAAGAAAAGATTAGGGATAAGCCAGCGATAGGTCAGATGGGGTAAATATGTCATGCCAATTAAAACTGGAATGTTGCCTGTGCTATTTCTGTTAGACTTAACCCTGGGTCCTGCTTCTCAAAGGCACCATAAGGCTATAATCTTAGTCCCATTGTAAGTCTACAGGATAAGATCATAATGAATTTGTGAAGTCTAATCTCTAGATTTGTTTGACTGTTTATTATAATTTTTTTTATTATGCTTATCATATTAAGTGCTGTTATGTTTTATGTACCTTTGCTTATTTGTTCTCTGTGTTCATATTTATTTATATGGGTTTGGTTACATGAAGAACATTTTGTGGAATAGAACTAAAATGGAAATATAGACATATTTTTAAAATTTTGCACATCAACCATTCAAAGTCAATGCTGATACAGACCCTTCTGGCACAAACTTTACTTCCTGAAATTACTCATTAAAATTTAAAATGTGATTACTGAAAGCACTACAGGCAGGGAGAAAATACCTGTCATTATTTGGCACATGCCATCAGTCGTTCAACTGTGGTCATCATGTTGTGAATGTATAAATCGCCAAGGTAAATGTCAGGTACTATTAAGCACAATTAAATGTCCCTAATAACACTCCCTGTTGTCACCTCACACAACACGTTTCATCAAATCCCTTACAAAACCTTTCAGGTCACAGCCGTCAAAACTGTGATTCCAAAGGAGGAATGAAGATGAAAGGAAATATAAATAGAAACACAAATTAAAGTTCTTTTTTTTTTTTTACATTTCCAATCCAGGGTCACAAGAATATTTGCGTGGCCATGATGGCTTGTATTTTTGTCCATTTTACTGTGAAGGAAATAAATCCATTGCTGCTGTTGCAGTTGTTGCAAGTCCCTTGATCATAATGGGAATGTCTTTCTAAAAGCCCTGAGCAGACGGTGGTAGAATTCAAGGATTTATGGCAGGTCTATAATCTTTATGCCATGTTTATCTTGCAGGCCCCTGAAATACAAGTAATGAGATAAGGGGCAGCTGAAATATACGGCAGATCCTTCCAAGTTCAACGTACCTGTATGCTAAACGGATGGTTTGTAGTCTTTGCCTCTTATTCCTGACTTTCTGGTGGACATCTGAGAGTGTGTTAAAACCTTTATTATACTTCGATTTGTCTAATAATTTATGATTAGAAGGATCTGAAGATATTTTCCATGAAATGTGGAGTTAAAAGGAAGCAGGAGCAGCATCAGAGGGAGAAGTGATGCCACATTCATACACTATGATTCAGGAACAATGTCTCCCATACAGCTCACCACTCAGTCAATGCACCCCCTCCATACAGAACATTTTTTCTATGGTTAAAAATGCAATCCAATGTAAATGCAGCTGTAGCTGTAGCCTACTTGCATGCCACTCCGCCTCAATATACAGATCAATGATGTTGTCAATGTGTAAAGGATGATCTTTTAGGTCACAGAGTACCTGCTATTCATAGATCAGTTCACAAATGGTTATACCTGCTTTCGGTTTTCGTGCCCCCAGATTTGTCCCTGATGACTTCAGATGTACCCCAAATCTAACTTCTTTGAAAAGCAGCGTAAGATATATTTTCTGTTACCTATCAAAAGTATTGCATCCTTTGAATAATCCCTGTGCCTTCCTATGTTCATGTTGTACAATGGATATTATTATTGTGTCTAATAGATGTCCTGTGCTGTCAGGTCGGAAAATAAGAAAACTTCTCTTTTTTTTAATGAAATATTGAATGTATGGACAACTTCAGACCTAAAATATTCTTCAAATTAAAAATCTTTTGGTTTAATTAATCATTTTGAAAACTGTTACAAAGAGCAGACATAGTCACAAAGCAGAAACCTGATTATGCCTCCTGGCTATGGATTATGGACCAGTATGTTTACTGGTCGCTGTCTTTTATGTTTCTTCCAGATCTGTGATTTAGTGGGAGTCTGATGAGAATCCAAACATTTGAGTGGGATGGTAAAAAAAATAAAAGTGAGAGGTTAAAGAAACTAAAGTAAAACAAAGTCAAAATGTTGAACTGCAGATTTTGTCTTTATAAATGATCTAATAGTTCCCTCTAATGTTCATATGTTGTTACTACAACATGAAATTAATTAGAAAAGTTGGTAATATGTATTCCCACTGAGGCACAACTACTTTATACATAGATGTCACAGACAGTGATGACAGAATAAATCTTCATGAAGCTTCCAGAGAGAATAAAGCATTCATTTAAATGTTAAATTCCATCTTAAATGATTCTACTTCCCTATGAGCTGTGACAAAATTAATCTCAGTGTGGCAAATCAGGCAGATGAGGCGCTTATTAAAATGTACAGCAGAATTTCTCATGAGGAATTGCTATGAAAACCTGCAGCCAAAACTCTAATAGCCAATAACTTCTGCAAATTGGCTGGCTTTAGCTCGAATAAATAGAATTCATATTTTAATCATCCCAAATAAATGTGTTGGATTAACTATCTGTACTGCAGAAAACACGAATGGGGGAGGCATTGAAATGCAAAGATAAACCCCCTAATTATTCAATTCATCAAAGAGTTTGAAAAATGTAGAAGTCGTCTTTCAACTTCATTTATCAGGCAACACAATGCAGTGTGGGTAGAGCTGCACATCTCCAGTGGCCAATTTCTGGATTTGAGACATAACGCTGGGGATTAGCCTGAACAACAGTTAATTGCTTCAAACCAATGACGCTGAATTAATCCTTTGATTTTTGGACTCCTTTTATGATTATGGAGAGAGCATGTGAGGGAGGGAGTGAGGGAGGGAGAGAGAGAAAAAATATACAAGAGACAGAGAAGAAAAATATGAAACAACGACCCGACAGTAACTCAGGCAGTGTCAGAGAGCTCAGCAGCCTTTCACCACGAGGTAATGATATAAAACCTGTAATCTACATGAGACAGAGATCAGATGACTAATTATACTGTGATCTGAGGCCTGACGCTGTGCACTCTGGGAAGCAGCTCAGGGCATAGGAGGACTGAGCACAGGCACAAAGGCTCTGATCACCCAGCTGAGCAGTGTACCGAAGAGACCCAACTCTTATTTTGGTTTCCATTTCACACTCAGCAGGTGGCGGGTAATGGGTGTGTGTGTGTGTGTGTGTGTGTGTGAAGAGAGAGAGAGAGAGAGAGAGAGAGAGAGAGAGAGAGAGACAGAGAGAGAGAGAATAAAGTGACTTTTTAAGGCTTTATGATCACAATTTAGTGATTATGTGTGTTTTGGTGAAAAAAGCTTTTTCTTTTATCACACTGAGGGTGTTTTGTTGAAGGGAGAGTTTTTTTAGCTGGTTCTTTTCTTCTTCTATGTCCTGTTCAGTGTTATTCAGGTTGGGTGTAGGGTTGAGTTGAGGCTGATTCTGCCTTAAAAAAAAACAATTGTGCTTTTGAAATGTTAAATTGGGTTTAGGATGTTCTAAGTCATAAATGGTGAATTAAATGGTATATTGTTTTTTTTGTTTTTTTGCATGTCATTGTCATACCGGAAGCAAAGATCTCATGAACTTTGAACTTTAAAAAAATACTGATTAGTGGTAATACAAATAAGGGTAATAGTTTAAAGAGGAGTAATTAAGATTAGGGAACAGGTTAGTCTCCACACTTGAATGAATATAAACATAGAAAGACAGTAAATTGGTATGTTTTTCGCCATCCCTGACTATACTCTCAGGTGATTAAAGGAATCAAACCAGCAAATCAGACATATAAAGCTCCATCAGCTTTATAGAACTGTTTGGTGCACAAACTAGAACATATTCAGAGACGGCGTCACCAAAAATCTGAGAAAAAGAAGGAACACCCCCGTCGTGTCTATCTCCTCAATAATGAGCCAGTGGTAAAGTCTACTCTGCCTCCACAATCTACATCTGTAGAATCATCTACAGCCGATGTAAGAAATATCATCCTGAAAGTGAAAGTGAGTAAAGCAGTTGGGCCTGATAACATCCCTGCCCATGTACTAAAACCATGTTCTAATCAGCTAGCTAATGTTTGTGCTAATTCAATATCATTAAATATATCACTCTCACAAGAGAGTGTTCCCACCTGCTTCAAGACAGCCACCATCGTCCCTGTGTCTAAAAGGTCTGCAGTGTCTAGTCTAAACGAGCCGTGGCCCTCAACCCCATTATAATGAAATGCTTTGTGAAACTGGTTCTCCAGTATGTCAAAGACAACATCACACAGCCTGGACCCTTACCACTTTAGACCCAGTAGATCCATAGAGTGTGCCTTTCCACTGTCCCCCAGTCAGTCTTCAGACACATTCAAAATAGAAATGACCTACATCAGAGTGCTGTTTGTTGAGCTCATGAATTAATACAATGTCCCCAATGATTTAATAAGTTAATACTCTGCATTTGGATATTTTACTTCCTCACGAACAGACCCCAGACTATTTGGACTGTCACACCTCATCCACTGTAGTGTTGAACACCTGAGCCCCCCAGGGCTCTGTGCTCAGCCCCCTCCTGTTCACACCGCACACCCCAGACTGCAGTGCCACACATGGAGAGAATTCTATTGTGAAGTATGCAAAATGTTCACTTGCTGCCTAATATATCCCACCTATACTGACAGGTACCATTGTAACGAGATGTTATTCACTTCATCTGTCAGTGGTAATACTATGGCTGATCAGTGGATGTACAAGAAGTTCTATGTGCTATAAAACATAAAACTATTTAAGTGTTTGTTTGTGCATCAATGCGTCTTTCACTCATTTCTCAGCAAAGTGACGGTGTTGATTAGAAAAGGACAGGGTCCTGTGCTGTGTATTCCTACAAGAAAACTGATTTCGGTTTACATATCCTCCGCATATACTCTTTGGGATGCTTTTGACAATACAAATTAAATGATTCCTTTATCACACAATATCTCTGCAACAAATGCTTTTACAGCTAAAATGTCCAGTTCTGATAACTCACACTCTGCTGCTCTGGGAGTTGTACCCTGCTCAGCGCCTGGGACCAGGGAGGACACACTGCTGCTCACAGTGATGGAGGCGAGGGCCGAGACGAAGGCCACACTTGTGAAGGAAGACTTCCCGTGAGTGTGGAGGTGAGCAGGGGAGCTGTGAGGGCACCTGGGTTGAGCTAAATAAACATTCATAAAGGACAGCATGTGTTTAGTTGATCTCTAACATATGGATATAGAATGCATGCACACAGAACTGACAAACCATTGTTGGAGTCACACGAGCAGCAGGCGTTCAACCCATAGAGGTCAGTACAACAAAGCTTTTCAGCCGTAAAAGATCACAGTTGATCTCTTTCTGTAAATCCAACCTAATATGCAATTTTTACGCTGAGTTCTAATTGTCATTTTAAAGACACATCCACATTTGATAAATGTCATGTCGCATTTTATTAGACTAATTTTATATCAGTTTGATAAAATGGTTATGTGATATGAGTTTCTTTGTATTTTAATTGCAATTCTTATAGTTGTAAAATGAAATTAAAATGTTAATTTCTTGGAATTTATCGTATTTAATGATTAGGTGTTGTCAATTATGTGGTGTGCCCAGTTTCTTTAAACCTGTGTCATTCACTTAGGGTTAGGTTGCCTTCTGAACCCCCCAATAAGGATGAGCATAATCTTGCTTTCAGTCAAATGTACACACTGGCCACACAAACATATGAAAATAATGGCTACTACTCCCCTTACTCAAAACACAATACTGTATTTCTAATGGCTGTCTCACACCGACATGCATTAAGGCTCCTGTCAAGAGAGCATCCAATAGTTGCCTATTTTCTCTGTGCTTAACTGTTGAATGCCAGCACAGGATGTGGGACTGACAAAACCTGGTTGTTACTATTGATGGTTTAGAGCTTTGGAAGTTTTAATCTCGCATCAAGCTCCATTCTTCATGCCATCTGTGATTGGCCAGTTATTCATAAGGAAAAGTAGAGCAGACAAAAAATAAAACAAAACAACAACAAAAAGAGCAAAAATGGCGAAATGATCCTAGAACGATCTTTTTCTTTTTGGAATAAAAAACAGCTTCCTTCAGGGCATAAAGCAAAGTCTTTCATTTACATCAGCTGCGTTTGATCCACATAAGTGCAGAAAAACACACACAGACAAGCTCACAGGCAGGAGCTTGGCACACACACACACACACACACACACACACACACACACACACACACACACACACACACACACACACACACACACACACACACACACACACATATAGGTAAACCCATCTCTCAACCAGACACTTTTCTCCCTCCTCTCTCCCCTATGCCCTTCCCTCTATCCTGCCTGTCTGTCAGTGAAGACCCTAGCCTTAAGTGTGTGTGATGCTCCCGTCAGCCTAATTATGAGGATGGAAGGAAGCGCAACACTTCAACAACACCAGCAACAGCTCTCCAAATGTCCTCTACTGACAAACGCTGCCATCCCTTAGAGAAAAAGTGTGTGAGTGTGTGTGTATGTGTGTCTGTGTGTGTGTGTGTGTGTGTGTGTGTGTGTGTGTGTGTGTGTGTGTGTGTGTGTGTGTGTGTGTGTGTGTGTGTGTGTGAAGATGCTTTTAGCTTGTCTGTGGTTGCTAACACGCATGTTTGACTGTTTAAGTCAGTGTGGATGTGCATCAAGATTTAAGGTTTAGAGTCTATTAAGTGCAGCACTCCAACATTAATGAGTCAATACAACTGACTGGTCACTATTCATGTTCATGTGTGTTTGTTACTGAAGGTGTCACAGAGCAGGATTTCTATATTTCTGCAGAACATGGCAGGCAGAGGAAAGATTCTGGCAAAACTCTGATCTGCTGAGTTCAGAGTTCACCTAGAACTCAATGGGACAGATGGAAGGAATTTAAACCTATGTAGCCGAAAGCATGTAGACGCCTGAATGTTAACAACTGTATGTAATTGTTGAACATCTCATTCCACAAGCATTGGCATTAATGTGCCGCTATAACAGCCTCCACTCTTCTGGAAAAAGATTTTGGGGCCTGTCTAGAGGAATTTGCCACCAGAGCATTAGTGAGATCCAACAATGATACTACTCTTATATTCTTTTAATGGCAAACAAAGGTAAAATACTTATTTTAAAATAAATCAATGAATTGCTATTTTCTTATTTTTTACAAAAAATAATTCACTAGTAACTATTTTGGTTCTGTAGAGCATGTTTCCAACAGCAGGACAGTGTATGTACGAACAGGGATGTCCAAATACTTTTTGTTATACATTCTAAGTACAAATAAACAAAATGTAAATAATAAATCATCAAAAATGAAAGTAAATAGGAGTGATGATACCTTGCTTGGAACCAACTGCCCCCATTTGTTCTCAAAAGCTCTTTCCACATCTTTATCGTGGTCCTGCCTCTTCCAGGGTCTCTTTGAATGGAAAATAATAGCAGCTGGTGTAATACATTCATCACTCCAGTGACCTTCTGCGACACAGCACAAGTTGAAACCGACCTCCGAAGCAATGACAGCTTGAGAGTCGCTCAGGCCATTATCAAAATCATAATTCATTTTACCATAAAAACTGTGCAGGGTTTTAGATTGATGTCCAACATCAGAGCTGCCTGCCTGGTGGAGGGCCCAGCAGTGTTGTAACCTTGTGATAATGTTTCATTTCATCCTCTCCTTGTCTTCCTGTACAGTAATACCTCAGCTGGATCATTTGGCCCATAAAGCTTAAGACTTTCTGGGAAATTGGATTTGAAGCTGAGCGAAGGCCCTGGAGGCTATATAACATGATGACGTTTGGATACAAAAAAAACAAAAAACTTCTCTTTGTAGCTCTTTTCCTTCCTTTCCCTCCTTTTTTCATTTCTTTTTACCTCAATTATTCAAGGCTTACAGTGGTGTATAAAAATATTCCTCTATTGTGATGGAGTGCTGTACAGTCACCTTTAAACTTTATGAGTTCATCTATCCTCACGGTCTAGGTTTTCCCTGTCACTTGGAGAGAGACCGTAAACGTCATCATAGATCAGTATCTTGGCAAGAAAAGAAAGAATGGAAAAGAAACGTAAAGAGGGAACCTCGGGAAAGTATACCTTTGAGGAATTAAAACAGACAACGGATGTGTAATCCTGTGATTTAAACATGAATTTAGGCACCACACAGCTGCTGCTTCTGCACTTTCTCTCCGTCTCCTCACTCTGGACTCCCTGTGGTGGGTCAATACCACCTGGAGGGGGAGGAGGCTCACGAAGATGGAAGAATGCAATCTAGTCGCCAAGCCTGGAACCCCTCTGGAACTTTGGACTTTATATTTCATCCAACACTGTCAAGCCTGCAGCTCCTGATCTCCACCACCCTTCATCACTGGCTCTCGACAGTACAGATGCAACATCTCTTCAGGTGACTCGCTTGAAAACAGAGTGGATATGACAGAAGTTGCTCACTGGTCAACGTGCATAATGAGCCAAAGACTGATCGATATGTCAATCACGCTGCTATATTTTAGTCTATGGACCAGAGTTTAAAGCAGTGGAATCACTCTTTAATAAATGACAGTTCATATATGATGTATGAAGCTTTATGAGAGTATCAGTTGGAATGTCATAATCCTAACTACCTATGTGCTTTTGTGCCTCATTGCTCACTGTGAATATACCATTATTCTGTCATTAATCAATGCAAATAAAAATTATGCATGTCATCTCCCACGAGATGACATATCAATAGAAAGAGCATAACATATTGACATGTCATCACATTTGAAGACATGAAATTGTTATTATCATCGTAATTCACCTATATTCCATATTCACTGTAGATTATTAAATCATACCCAGATCATCTTGTGATCAGACCTGTATGTATTCAGTGTGCCTGTCTGAATTCTTTGCTTGGGTAGATGATGGCCAACCCTCAGACTCAACTTAAAATCGTCTGTCCATGGAAAACTCAAAAAGAAATTTGTAGAAAAATCAAAATATGATACTTCTTGTGATGGTTAATGTATGTGCAAAGGTTGGTAAAGTAATAATGTATAGTTTGCCAGATATGCTCTGAACAGAATGACCACCCTTAATACTCACTTAAAACAACATGTTTCCATGGAACCCACACAAAATAAAATTTGAATAAAATTCAAAATATCAAAACTACTTATTACTAGTCTATTACTAGGTCAGCAACTACTTATGCTGACCATCATTTTATGTCAGGGAGATAAAGATATTCAGGATAGTCATGGCCTTCAGCACAATGAAATCATGCTAAACTGTTGACACAGCAGCAAACATTTTCCACCAGTATCAATTCAGAAAATTGACATAGTGTTTAGGTGGGTAGATCAATCAGTGTATGGGTTTTAAAGAGGAGGGTGATCTGATTGGTTGTGATTTCAGAGAGATTTTGCCTCGGGCAGCTGCAAAAGGCAAGTTGTGGATGTACTTTCTTTAACTGACCGCTGTGTAGTTCTGTGCAAGTGGTAAGAACCTCTGAAAATAAAGATGCATTTGTCATAATTAGGATCATTCTAGGCTTGGATTATAAACAATTTAGGTTGAGAGGAAAAAATATCAGTATTACATCATGCATCATAATATCTATACAATGTTTCAGGAGGTGCATTGACAACATTTTCCATCACCTTAATTCATTAGGGAAGAACATTTGACATTAGTATGCTATAGAGCCTATTTAAAATATAAAAGATTATGATTTTATTTTTTCTTATTCAAAACAGAAAATGAAAATGAAATCTTTTTTTTATTTTTTTTATTTCACTCCTCCCTTTTTGGCCACACAATGGAAAACGCCTTGCATTTAATTAAATTATGTTTTTTTTAAATTTTAAAACAAAAAATCAAATAACCCCTCGTTTTTCGTTTTATGATTTCTGTTTCTGAGGCAAAAATTGAATGACCAAAAGACACACGGACCGTAACGCTACATTATGCTTGATGGTCACATTTCATTTTGTTCAAGTTTAATGGCAATATGGTCACTGCCAATGTCGTGCCCCAGTTTTTTTTCCTTCTGTTTTTTTCAAGTCTCTCCTTTCACCGCGTCTCCTGTGCTCGTGTCTGTCTCCTTTGTTTCTGTGGTGTGGGTGCGGCAGTCCCTTGATAATGCTCCCTCTCCCTCTCCTGGATCCTGTTTCACGTGCACACCTGCCTTCCATCACTTCAGGAGAAAGTCTCTACTCCATCTTGTCACTACTGTAGGTCACTGCCACAGTCACAGTGGTAACAACAATTTTGTGAAATGAAAAATTACATTTTGTTTTTCTAAGACCTCAAATTACACTGAAATTAGATTTGCTCTTCTTTATTTTGAAGCAATAGCCTTTGTATTAATGATTGTTTTCATTTCTTTTATCACATTTTTTATAATTTAATTGTTTGAGCCTGTCTGATGCCTCATGCCCTCTGATTATAGTTTCTTGTATGCTGGTAAATTGGTTGTTAGATCTGACTTTAAAGGTGTTTTCTTTGCTTTTCTTTTTAGCTCTTGAAAACAGAGCTTAATCCCCAAATGAAAATACCTGAATGAATGAAGTTACACAGATATTTCTGAATTGTATGTCCATATAGACGTCCTGCACCAAGACAAATGATGCGTTTTTAAGTTGTTTCTTTTTCTTTTTTTAATGTCCCTTATTGGAAGGTAAACAGCATGGTGTAGTGCCCCCTCCAATGGCCAAAAATAGCCACTGCAAAGTCCATTTCCAGGAAAGTCTTCTACTGTGAGTCAAACAAATGGATGAAAACATTGACACAAGAGGCCAAACTCCTCAATACAAGAGCTGCTGTTGTGGGAACACATGTAAAACATGACATCTCTAAATGCTTGGTTACAGTGTCACCTGCAATCAAACAGTGGCGTCTGTCATCGTGACACTTTCATTCTCCCAGGCTTTATGACCACATCCATTCCCATGGTCTCTCCAAAAACACATTAAACAGCCACAATATGAATTCTAGCTCCTTTTCTGTCTTGCTCTTCTCTGCCCACAAATGTTGCTCCAAGCTCTTTTCATTATCGAACAGGCCATTTTTCTGCCAGGCAGATAGTCAGCGAGATTAGGGCCTGTCAGATGTCAAGTAACAGTCTTTAAACAGGGTTGTTACTTTCCAGAGGTCTCACCAGGAAAAAAAGGCTGTAGTCTGGCACTGGCAATAATGTACTGTCAGAGAAAATGCATGTTGAGGTTGTGGTGATGTGGCATAAACACAGGCTGTAGAACAATGTATAGACAAATGTCAAACATGGAGGACTCTTGTGTCCATGACGATGAGCAGGCCTTAAAAAAACACCTGAGCACTCACTCTTCAATTTAGACTGTATTATCAGTACATAACTTATTAATAAATGGTTTATAACACAATATAATAAACTATAATATGATCAAAGTAAATCATAGTCATATGAGGTGGACAAATTAGCTTTATTCTTCTAAAAATGTTCAATAAAGTGAATAAGCATTGTAGCATACCTTAAAGTATTTGCTGATTACAACAATGTTTATAGAGTGTTATCGAACATTCATTAACAGTTTACAGCTGGGGCTGCCCTTCATGGAAAACTAGTGTAATAGAAGGTTTAATAAGGGCCTCATGTTTATTTTAGCCTTACGAGATATTGTGTTGTAAACAATCGATTACATTTTTATATCTTGTGTAAATACCTGCCTGGAGGCGATTGAAACAATATGCAGTGTGATGAAAGTTTATAATAAAGTGATGGAAATCTCGCCAGATTAAACACCATGTAATTGTTAAATATGTGTTATCAATTTCACATACTTATGGAGCCCAGGAGGGGACATGGACGAGAAAAACCAACATAACATCTGCAGAAGAGAAACCACGAAATGTTTCTCTTGTGAACCCAAGATGTGTATTTTTATTGTCAGCGAACACCTCCATCTTTAATAAGCCAGGTTGTCTTTTTCTGACACCTTTTTCAGAGAGGTTAGCTCAGCATCAAAGGAATCAGCTGCGTAAAAGAAATACAAAACGAATGCATAAGGAGGATCTCTCACCGTCAGATGCTCTACATGAAATATTCAGCGATCTGCCTGTTTGATTTTTGTTGTTGAATGTTTGCTGAGGTGTAGTAACACGTCTCGACAACAGATGAACTCTGACTGGCAGAGGATGGAGGGCTGAGAGTGGTATGAATCTTTACTTGGGTAGAGTGTGTGGTGATTCTTTTGAAATCTATGCAGCATGTAAACAAGGAGCGAAGAGTTTGTCCATGATATTAGGAGCAAATATTCAGATGTTAGACCTTACTATGATAAATGATTGAAATAAGAGATACTAGCTGATCCTCTTAGATATCTGAATTTGTTTTTCTTGTTGTTGTTGTTGTTGTTCCACAAACAATTAATTCTGAAGGTCAAAGTCGTGAATTTGCCCATCTGCTACCTGGAAGACGTTCCTACATGAAGTTGTTTGAAGGAGATTTCCAGCGAACAACATACAATGTGAGCCGTGCAGCAGCTGAACCTACTGTACAAACTGCATGTGGTGAAGTAGAACAACATGAGCATTGTGTATCTGAAGGCTATCAAATGAACATGACAGACTTGAAGGACAAAGCAAAGTAACTCTTTGAATGGAAGTAAGAGAGCGCCGTGGCTTTCAGGCTGCTGCTCAGATGGAGGGTAGAGAGCAATATCAACCCCATCTCCATCTGTTACACAGAAACGGTTTCCTAGAGCAACATTTTTCGAAGTCGGAGAATCGATGAAGAGAATATTAGAATGCATGCACTAACCTATGCTGTTTTATGAAGAAGAAGAAAAGAAAGAAAGAAAAAAATCAGTGAGACATGTTGTGGTATGTGAAGGCGCTGGACACCAACGAAGAAGTAAGCTGAGCGTCTTGGGATGCGTGTGGCCTAAAGAGTTCGAACTGTAATTCCCTCTTAAGGCTCATTTATGCTCAACGTTAACCATTTGTCTGTACTCTGCATTCATTTTGTCAACGTAAAGGTCGCTTGGAGGTATATGGGTGTTGATGGATAAAATGTGTGACATGGTCATATTTATTTTTGTAGGTAAATGGACTATTGAGCCCTCAAACGAACCAAATACCCCAGCGTTTAGACAGTTTAAGTTGCGTCTGAACACTAGCTGCTCTCTTAAAGGCCACCATCTTGAATATTGTTGAAAAAATAGGCTGTACAGTAGAGCAACCTTAACTCTGTGAATCATTCAGCAGAGGATAGGTCAAAGAGAGAAAGGTGAGAAAGGTCATGCTGACTATTTCTTCTGTGGCCCTCGCACCAAACCAGCTGGTTCCTGCAGGCAGAGGCCACCTGAAAGCAGCAGAAATGACTGCTAACGTTAAATAACATATAAGGATTAGGATGATGAAACTAATGTAAAAGCTAAGAATGACCTCAATTAGCTAAAAGTACATTAGATGGCATTTGGAGAGTTCAGTATCTGGATATTTGTGAAGTTGGTATTAATACGGGTTAAAATTCTAACTAAGCTGCAAATATTTTATACATCATCATGTGACTCCACAACTATATATATCATATATGAGATTCAATATAATTTGATTAAATGTCAGAGGAAATCCTGAGATATAGTTAAATGAAAAGTAAACATTGATGAAAAGCTAATTATATTGATAAAATGGGATTCACAGGCTGTGTCTTATATTGATATTGATATTCAACATTTTAATAATGATGTCACTATATCCCAATATTAAAAGTTTGTTATAGAGACACTTTTAGTTGAGATATGGAAAAAAGAGCAGAAAGTCAGAATAACACAGCAAGTTGTAAACGCAAGATTTCAAAACTTAACATAAAGTTCCAGCAGATACAGAGTTTCTTTGGGAGTGATTTAGAGTTGTGTCACTGGACCACTGAAGAATGCACATCATACACAATACATGACTTTCATACAAGCTGATAAACTACCTCAGAGGGAGACATCACAAAGAAATCAGAGTGAGATGATGTGAGTTGCCGCCTCATCTCTCTGAATCGCTATCTTGAGTCAGTGGAGAAACTGAGAGGTCGTCGCTCTGTTCTGAGCTGCTCCTCCCTCCTCATTCGCTGCCTCTCCTCTGCCTCCTGCTCCTCCCATTCCTTTTTTTTTTCCCTGCAGGAGGTGGAAGTAGCTCTGGCCCTGCTTAATTGCTGACACTAAACGCCTTCAAAGCAGAGAGACTCAAGCATAAATAGAGGGGCATAACCAGCATTCTTTAATAATGGTGTAAGTTAATTTTCCATGATGCAAATGAGGAAAAAATTTTTTCAAGTAAACCACAAATGTCTACACATTAACCCCCTGTCTTTGTTGGAGACGTATAAGAACCATCAAAGTTGATGAATTACAGTCAAAAGTGCAATGATCCCACACAACCATGCACACACACATATACACACTCATACAAGTACACTGTAAATCATCAGAATAAGAGCACACCAAAGCGGAAGGCAGGCACAAATGACACCTACCCAGAGCATAATGGGAGGAACGTGTTATGTCTGGCCAGATTAATGACTTAATTATGGCGGTTTAGCTTCCAACCATAACCTTTCCTCGAATGCTGTTTGCTTGTTTTTCTCATACTGCACGCGTAATTAGCTTTGCATTAATGGTGCGGTGGAAAATTAAAAGACGCCTGAACAGAAGCAACTGCTGAGGTGACTTTGCAAGAAGACTGGCCAAGGTAACGCACCTCTGTTTTCATTTTTAATATAAGCAGTCTGCTTTCCTGTGAGTGAATGAGGCAGAGAAAAGCAGGTCAATGTGCATGCTGCTATACAGACTTCATTAAAGAGAGCTGGAATGGAGAATCAAGGTGGCATATATGCCGCATTGGCTGTAAGACCCTTTGTTGTTGGGATCGACTGAGACTGAGAAGTACCATTACAAGGGTGTGTGTGCTTTAAAATGAAATGAAGGCTGGGACACAGCTTATATGGATGCTTTTTATGTTAAAGGGAGCTCAGTAGTTCTCAGTTTCACTATGGCTGAGAAAAACAAAGACAGTAGTTGTAATGTGTATGAGGGTTGGGTAAAAAAATTCTGTTTCATTGTTTATATATCAAAGTTATGTAAAGTAAAGTAAGTAAAAGTGTATCAAGATTATATGAATGTTGCCTTTTACAAAATTTCTGTTCTCCAAATGAATGGATTCTGGCAAACAAACAGTGCAGTACGGGTATTTAAAGGTACCATGTGGAGTGTTAAAGCATTTTGTGATTAATGGTCCCCTGCTTTTTTTTTAATGTCATGCTCCACTAGCACATGCATAAAGACACATACATTCATGCACACAGGTAATCTGATATGCATTCATGCTTACAATTTAATGCTATTCCACTATTTGACAATTAGTGGTAGTACTGAGCCAAGATATATATTTATACATGGCAGAGAAGGAAGAGACAGCTACCTAAAGCCCCATTTCCACTGCGTAGTACCGGCTCGACACGACTCTATTCACCTTTTTCGTATTTCCATTAGGTAAAAAATACCTGGTACCAGGAAACAGTGGGATAACATCTTGGAGAATGGTATCCAGCTCTCTTAATGACACCACATTGTAAATGACGCAGGTTCAAACATGCAACAAAAAAAAATCAAGTTTGCAAATGTTTCATGAGGAGGGAAAAGAGGTTTGTTGCACAGCATTTAGCAAACCCTGTTTTCCAGAGTGACTTACACTTGTAACAAGAAGCAGCTTCATCTCCCTGACTGTAAACATGACAAGAAAGCAACACAGAGAAGTACCAAGTGACCTTACAATATTCTTGCAACCTTTCTTCCAAGATGAAATCGATTTTTTTTGCAAGGCTGAATTTACTTAATGCACAAACGGCTGCATATGTTCCAACCCTCTGCTGCTCTGCTTCTTATTTGTTGTCTAGTGAGCAGCTGGCTGGTAACATTTCGCCCACAAGTGGAGCCAAGCACTTCATCCTCGGAGAGGGGCACCAAGCACTTGTGTTCCAGCATGCTAATTTGGCTCTTTCAGAGATACGGATGCACCAGTTTGGCTCAGAGGCATATCTGCTCTATTTGCATACCACCCCACCCCAGACATTACTTATTAATCTTCACATGTGACATCTGAGTCCAAAATGCAGGAATCTTAATTTAAGTGTGTTTCTATCAGCATCGCTAATGACTCGTAGCCTCAAACGTGGAAAAAGTGTTTTCCCTGGAGTAGCTGCCGGCTGCCAAGAGTGTGTGAGGTGGCACAGTGACCTTGCCTAAGACGTGACTAATTTCATTAACTCTGTGTGCTAAAGTGACTCTATTGGTTTTGTTCAGCTAATGTTTTTTTTAAACTGATTAATATCGTCTAACTAGCTGGCAAATGGATATGTTTCTGCTGGTGTCTGATGCACCGCATGAACAAATGTTTGTGACAACAGCACCAGCTGTGCCCGAGTGTAACATGAGAGAGAAACAATAATATGCTGAAGGGACAGACAGAACAGAGCTGCAGAGTTAATAATAGGTTGCAGTATATGTTGTGACAAGAAAATACAAGGCACAGAGTAGAAGCAAAGTGTCATCAATACGCAAACAAACAATTAAACATTTATGTTTTTAAAGCCAAGGAACTGTGAAGTTAAACCCCATAATGGCTTTTCTCTCTTCCCTTTGTCCTTCTAGTCAGTAACAAGTTATTATATGCATGTGAATCATGACTACAAACCAGAGACTGGCTAGGAAAGCTCAGAGGTGGACTTTATAGGTGGTTAAAAATTGATTTTGACATTTGTGCATAGGGTAAGGGTAGTCGTGAAGAAAAGCAACACATCAGATCATGGGAATGCTTGGGTGGTAGCTTGTTGCTAGGCAACAAAAGGGATAGGGTTTGTGATAGGTGATTACATCAACTAAAATTTCTATTCTGAATCTACTCATTCTACTTTCACTTCATAAACTCCTATATGCAATGTGTATGTTCTGATTAAAGCCATTAGCATGGTGTGTTTGTGGGGTAGGATACACAAACCACTGCAACATGACATAAGCAGGCTCAAAACACATTTCATAATGAAATCCTAATTTTAAATCTAGCAGAAGAAAGCTACTCGATAAGTATTATCTGTCAGCTACAACGTGATGAGAAACAGGACTTGCAGTGTTGACAAGACAGTCTGGGATGTTTCATGTCAACATCTGCAGAGACAAATGGCAGACTGCAACAACATAAGCCGGTGTCATATATGACAGAGTACCACAGCCGAGGGTAAGAGACAAAACACTGAACGGGCTTTGTAGAGTCTACTGAGACGAACAGGAAGGAAACAGGAAGAAATGTGAAACCAAACTACATGGTGTCTACACACCTAATAATTTCTTTGTGCTTCACAGTTGGCCTCCGTATTGTGACAGAAGTGAGTGACTGCACGCAAGATGCAAAAACGTAGGATGTAAATAACAAGGCTGTTGTAGTGCAGGAACCAATCAAATTCAAGTGAATATCTTTAAATTTGTATCCAAACTCCCAACTCATCTGTAAATGACAATTATTACAGTACTCTTGGGAAATGATTCATCAAGCAGTTGGAATTTAGAGAGACACAATAGAAGTGAATGTAATCTTATAAACAGTCAAAACCAAACCAAACCAAAAACAATGACCCACTCACTGTCAATCATTTTCATCTTCATTATTATAAAAATGATTGAATGATTTGACATTTTATGCATTTGTTTGCTTTCTTGCCGAGAGTTAGATGAGAAAATTGGATCTATTCTCATTTCAGTTGCCATGTTTATCAGAGGGAAACAGCTAACGTTGCTCCCTCCATAGTTCAAACATACGCCTACCTAAAGCTCACTAATTAACATATTGCATCTCCTTTAATACATGCACAAACAGAAATTAAGGAAAACCTACGAGTTTAAATGACAGTTGCATGTTTTAATTACTTCTTGGCTGCTTCCTGTGCTGGCTAACCACCTCCTCACTCTGGCTTCATAGATAGGCAGACACAAGAGTGGAATCAGCCTTTTCATTACGCTCTCTGCAATAAAAACAGTCCTTTTTAAAAAAAAATGGAAATGGACTGTATTTATATAGTGTTTGTCTAGTCTGACAAAGCATTTAAAGTGTTTTACAACACGAGCCAGCATTCAACTATTCTTTCATACAGTGGTAGGAGAAGCAGCAACCTCTCAGGGGTGATAACCATTCATATGAATTTAGAGGTGGAAGGACAAAACTCTCCAGCAAGTAACTGTACTGGCTCTTTAGTGCAATATCTAATAATCAGATGGTTCATATTTCCATTAAGACATCCATTACAGAATATGGTACTGCTGAAAAACAGACAACTACCTGTCAAATGTTTTCACCTAAGTGTCTGAGCTGAATAATAAAAGCAGGCTGATTAAATTTAAGAGGTTTGCTGTGGCTAGAGGAGCAGTGAGATGTATGAGCTTTTATCATGCAAACTGACAGAGATTGGGCAGCCATTTGGCCTAAAAGGCACCACAGCCCAACATCATTACCACTATATTCACTTGCGGGGATAAACAGCCACAATTCATCTGGGGGCCAGTTTCTCCTGTGAAAACGGCAACCTTTCCCCACAACACCTGTATGAATAATTCAACACTCTGGGCTCTATCAGAGGCTGTCAGAAATGTCAGCTGGTTGGAAGCACCCTCGGCTGCCCCCTGAGGAAGTTGTCTCTACACCCTGTGGTGGGGTTAGGGGGTTGCACAAGCACTTGCAACACACACACACACACACACACACACACACACACACACACACACACACACACACACACACAC
This sequence comes from Chaunax sp. Z400, assembly GCA_037577475.1. NCBI lineage: Eukaryota > Metazoa > Chordata > Actinopteri > Lophiiformes > Chaunacidae > Chaunax > Chaunax sp. Z400. The sequence goes on along the minus strand of CM075187.1, from coordinate 19,344,480 downwards.
ACACACACACACACACACACACACACACACACACACACACACAGGACCAAATGCCACAACAGTGCCAGGACTCTGTGTCCTGCGAAGCAGAGCATACATATCTCCAATGAGAAAACAGTAGCGTTTTCCTGTTTTTTTTTCAGGAGCTATGTTCATGTTAAATGTGACTTTTTCCATTCATGTGCTACTGCAGTCCTGGTCTGTTTCAAGGGAAATAGCTGTTAGACACCACATATTTACTGTACACCAACAGAAGGGATTCAGTCTCCCCATATTTGCTTAACACCCACAGATGTAAGGCTCACCTGGCGTAGCCCAAATGTTTCCCCAGGGAAATGATATCTGCTGTTTTATCCAGCCTGGGAACAACAAACGAGCAAACTTTGCAGAGAAAGTGTACAAAAAACAGAGACACAAGAACTAAAGGACAAACATTTATTATCTTTCTGTCCTCTGAGTTGCCCTGAAGCTCAGAGCACTTCTTCACCCATGAGAGACTCTGTGGCCTCCCCATGTGACCTCTACAGAGGCAAACAGGGCAGAAGGCCAAGAATGAACATTGTGTCTTCAATATGGCATCGTTTATGGAAATGAAAGATAATCAAGCAATTAATCTCCACGCAATATACTGTATTTAGTGAAAACCCTCTTTACATACTTCCTTTAAGGGGATAAATTAGATGACACGGTGAGAGAGCAGTATAAATGTGGACAGTCACACCTTGCTTCCTCCTGTGGAATCTGGACTGTTGCTGTTAATGGACTAGTCATCAGAGAGGAGACAAACGAGCAATAGCTCAGACTTCATATTCATGAGGATGTTTTCACTTCAGACTTTTCATTTTATTTAGACATAATACAACACAACAAATCCAAGGGATGACAGAGAAGAGTTTTGAAGGTTGTGGTTTTAGCTCACACGTTGTTAAATAAATATTAGTTTTGTTGCTGTCCACTAGCATTCACAGCTATAACTATAACTACTAGTTCAAATGCCTTTGTGGCAATGAAAAATGAGCATGTTAAACTCCCTCTGGTGTGTCAGTATGAAAGCCTGAAAAAAAAAGAAAAAGGTTTCCAGACACCAAATATGGCTGATATTTAGGGGAAATCTATAAGTCAATTAGAATATTTCCATTTCATGATGCTACAGCTATAAAATCCTTTAGTGTTGGGTTCAAAAATTTCAGCCACTGCAAATATGATATATATTGGACAATGAAGAGTTGAAACAATCTGACATGGACTGCAGTATACAATATATCAGACAGGATGATTTGTCCAACATTAAGGCTGGAGTAAAAATGGGGATCTGTGTAAAATAGTAAAATGTTAGAAATGCTATTCCTCTAAATTCCAAGACTTTTTCAGATTTAAGGCAGAGCTGCAGACACAGTGACTATGGGCCAAGCTGAGATCAAGTCTGCAACATTTAGGCCAAAGGAACGTGTCAGACAACATGGAAATGCCCCGATCGTAATATTGCACTGTGAGGCTCCTCTCTGAGCGGTTGCTCTACCCCTTCTCCCGCCCCACCGTCTCTCTTCATCTTCCTCCTCATCATCCCCTTGTCTCCACACGCTTCTGCTGATGGATGAGTTCATTTGCTGCAAATCTCTTTCAAGTAAAACCAGGACGCCGTTGTTGCCTTTCTCCTACTCCATTGGACATAGAGAATAGAGACCTCAGCGGAAGACTGCTGTATGTGCACGCATGAGCGCACACACAAAAGGTGCATGTTACAAAACCTACATGTAATGGAAAAACATCTTTTAGAAAGGGTCTGTAAAGCGGTCTATAGCTTGTGTACTTCCGTCAACCCCCAGACACATACACCAAACAGTTTTGTTAGTGTTGCATTTGTCTTAACGGCGCCACAGAGAGCTGAATAAAAAGCGTTGTAAATGCAATCACAGCAGGACACAGCAGATGAGATTGTCTTGTTTCAACCTCTGTGGTGATTTACAGTGAATACCAGACTAATCTTGTTCACTGTCGTCATAGAGACAATGCACTGGCAAAATGCATTGGCTAAACCAATTCAGTGAACGGATTTCTCCAACCAACAGTATCTACTGTATATCGGATGGAGGTTCAAGCATCACTCTGCATTACTTCTGACTGAAATATTCTGTAAAACAGCTTTCCGAAAATGTATGTCCATAACATATACTTCATTCTGATGTGTCAGTTTTGATACGTACCACATCTCTCTATTTGCCAGCCAGCCAGCCAGCCTCAATGACTGAGCCAGCCTCACAGTAACTTTGATAAATGCAGTGTCCACAGGGACAAACCAGCCGTTTGACACTTTGTCCCGCTTGATGCATTAGCCGCTGATATCCTGTAGATCTGTGGTAGGCTGAAGCCTCATGATTCGCTGTGCATGACCTTTGCTGAGCCCTCCCCTGAGCATAGGTGTCTGTAATCGTCTTACAAATGGCAACGTCTTACTTCAAAATGTATTTGTTAGTGGGAGCAGGCTTGAAGGGATCAGACATACCATCTGTGTTGCTAATTAGGAAAACGTACTTGGCGGCACCCACCAGACCTTCAGAATGCCATCTCTGAAGATCCTCTCTGACTCAAATCTCATTGAGGACGGTTAAAGTAAAATGAGCCATATGTGTTTCCCAGCTTTTGACTGCATTGTTTGCATCTTGGCTAAGAAGTCTAGAGTAGTTTCACAGTTGATGTTCTTGAGCATATAGAGGAGAGTCCATTCAAAGTAGATGAGGCGACTGGTCTTGGATGGGGGTGCTCTGTGTAGACCTGCGGGGGGGCAACTGGGGTTACTGAGAGAGATTAAAGCCTTGCCATGAAATGCAAGGGGATCTCTCACACACACAAAAATATATGAAAATATCACTTCAGAAGGGCATTAGCAGCTTGAGGGGAAAAAAAAGCAAGGGTCCACGAAGACTTTCTAATAAGAAGCAAAAATTCATTAAAATGTTAAATTCATTTAAAAAACATGACAAGAAACTGGCAGATGAAAACAAAACTCGGATCGTCTGCACAGAAGCCGACCGTCGTAACCATTACTTCTTTTAACTTGACATATTTTACTAACAAACATAAGCTGCTATATTCTACCAACAACACGACACGGCCCCTGTGCCTGCTAAAATGCTAACAAGATGTTATGAGAAATGAACAAACATGGGTGATCACATTACCTCATCTAACTGTTGATTTTTGAGGATGATTGAATTTGACTTAAATCATGTTGTTTATTGTTGTCCCATCATCTCCATGATCACTAGTTTGGTTCCCAGACGGGACGACCTGCTCAGTTTTTGGCGTTCAACAAACGTTCTGCTCACAAACGACTTCAGTGAGCCTCACCAATGAGACAGCAGGCAGGACCCTGAATGTGACACACCTAAAGGGAATGCAGCTGTAATTAATGTTACTAATTACACCTGTGTTTACCTACTATTACTAGTCGAGTCAAGGCCATGGAAGGAAAAGCACAGGTGTTACTAATGACGGTAATGATAGCTCTGTTCTAGTGGCACAGAGAGCCCTGACAGCGTGACAGTAAACCAGCCTTCCATTAACTATATTATTTACATCTGTACTTCACTGCTCTGGCATTTCAAAAATATCTGCTATGAAAATGTCAATAATGGCATTTAATTGTTGTTTTTACTTTCTTCATATTGAGTGACAACAGTTACTGTTTGTGTTTGGCTACATTAACTTGACTTTTGTGCCACTCACCGTTGAGATTATAGGCTTTACGACGCCATCCACTTTAAAATATGGTGACTTTATTCATGCTAGCTGAAGTGAAGCAAAGCTTTTGTGATTGTTGGATTTGTCAAACTCACTGCTCTGTGTGAGACTGCATGCAATCAATCCAAATGAATAAATCAAAATTATATCACAGAATCAATAATAATTAAAAAACCTGTTAAACTCTTTGACTTTGGTCTGATGGGAATCCATCCAAAGCCACCCGTCTCTTAACATTGTCCTTTAAACCAACCACGGTCCTGACACTGTTCCAGCCTGAACTTAAGTTTTTATTGATAAGTTTGCATTGAACCTTTTGTTTGTAGCCCAATTTAGTCCTCTTAATGCATGTTTGATTTCCTTCTCTAAGACATTTAGCTCAGAGAAATTTCTTTGCCATGTTTTCTTTTTTCCATTAAGGACACAAATCTGAAAAACACATTATCATGTTTTAACCATTTATTATTTTATTTACTTTAAGGAATAATCAGCAGCTCAATTGTCTATTGGAAGTATGTCGAAGTATTTAGTGAGCTTTCCTTTTATCAAGAGGGCCTGATTTACCATAGCATTATTTTTGCTGCAGGAAAAATTGGATCCATTCAAATAATATGTTGTTTGTTTTAAAAAGACCTGGCCATACTTCAATGAACATATGTAACATATGTAAAAACTAAAATAATGATGGGTGAAATCACATATTTGAAAAAACAGGGTTGTCATTTTAAATCATTTCAAATGAAAAAAACAATAGTATTTTATTGTCATTAAATTTAACCTTCATTTAAACCATGAAATCCCTTGAGATTAAATCTCTTTTTTGAGGGACACATTTGTACACAATGTAGTAGAATAATCTCAGAAATAAAAACCCTCTAAACTTTCCTCAGTTTCATTCACACATCAGCCCTCCACACTAGTGCACCATGGACATATGTGCATTTGATGTGAACAGGCTGGAAGTCTCTATTGATGGTTGAAACAGCGGGACTATTTTTTGAGGCGACTCATGCAGCACCAGAGAATTCCAATTGAACCTCTCACAGCATATCCTACAGACAGAATGGGTGGGTGAGGCATCTCACAAAGTGTCAGAAACATCTGTTCAATCTGCTTTATGCTCCAGTGGACAGTGTGCCAAGATCCCAGGGCACACAGCTCTAAAAATGAAACACTCACAAGTCTGTCACACTTGATTAAAGAGTGAACAATAATAATCCTGTTGAAACTGCAGAGCCAGAGAAAAATAGAGTGGAAGTGAGCTTTGTACATTCAATACAGAGACATGCCTCTGAAAAGTTTCAGATAACACAAATAAATAACATTTTGTGTCCATCTCAGTCTCTAGTGGAGGTATTTCATGCTCCAGAGAAACTGCTGCTGTGTGCTTTCAGGAGTGCAGCACAGGGGGGAAGAGACGCTCTCACTGGCTCATGACAAGAGCCCAGTCACCACTGACTGGGTTCACTGGGATGTGAGAAGAACGGTCGTTAGGCATTACGTGCAGCAGTTCAAACACAAACTAGCCTCGACCAACTGCTTGCTATTTGCCATCGTGATCTTAAAAGTTATAAATACAACTAATTAGCCTTCCTCAAGCCAGCAAGAGGTAGCGGCCTGCCTTCCACACCCATCACCCCATACCCACTCACCCTTCTCATGGGATTGGTATGAGTGCTTAATAAGTGCTAAAACACACAGGAGCACTATATAAAGCACCTCAGAGATTATACCCCATCTCACCATCCTTAGCGTTGGTGAATCTTTCTTTTCAATTCCCTCACTCATTAAGGAAATCTCTGGAATTTCAGTCAACCCCAACAGTTTAGAAATTATACACTGACATCAAGAGAAGGGCTGCCATTTTTCATCTGCTCCCCAGGCTTTTTCTTCCATGACATCTTATTCTTTGAAACATGAATGAAAAGGCAAAAACAGAGTTGTCATGTGGGGAGTACGGCTCGGCTGTCTCCTGGTACCCCCTGAGGAAACGGTGGCCGTCCAGCCAGCTTTTCAATCGGGATGTTGGCCTGCCGCCCCTCCTGGAGCCATGGGACCCTTGGTGGATGAGTGTGGATGGGCTCCAGAGGAGTTTGGCAGCCTGCTCCTGGCCAGCGTACGTCGCCGCTCCGCTGTTTGTGCCATACATCTCTGGGCTGATGCATCCTCACAGCCAGAAGATTAGTAAGGAGGAGTACAGGTGGAGGGTCTTCCTGGACGTGGCTCACTTCTCCCCCTCAGAGATTTCTCTCAGCGTCACAGACGGATTCCTGGAGGTCAGAGGTACACAGAACATCGCCTTACAGTTCTGTTAATTAAACAGTTCTAAAGTTCACTTTACTACGCACTGCTAATTACTTTAACACAAAGGATAATTTGTACTCCTAATGAAATATTAATCATCTTATCCATCTAATGTTATTATCTCAGAGTTATCTAAATAGATTTCTCTCACAGATCACAGAATAAACTCAAACAAAATTAGAACGCTGTTTAAACAACGTTTCTGGGGAAATCACTGCTCTGTGGCAGAAATTAATTTCTGTGAGGAGTGGTTTCTCTTGTTGTGTGTCCTCACAACCTTCCCCATAAACTGTAATCCATCCCCAGGGAAACATGAGGAGAGGCCAGACGAGCATGGATCTATTGCCAGATGTTTTACAAGGAAATACAGGTATGCAACGTAAACATTGACATATTAACCTGAAATATCCACAGTTTAAGCTACTATAAACACCATTCATGAGTCAAAAATGTTGCACTGAAGGTCTGTGTTTGACAGCATCCAATCTCTGAAGTGCTCACTGAGTTGAAAAATAAGATACTAGTAGTATTATTAAGTATTAGACTTAAACACTGGCATGTTGGAAGTAGACACAGTGTAAAGATCATCCTGTTGTTTTCAGGCTTCCAGCTGAGATCGATGCTACCAAAATCGTATCCAGCCTTTCTGTTGATGGCATCCTGACTGTTGAAGCTCCAGTTCCTGAAACCTCTGTCCCTGCTGCCATCATCATTCCCATAAAGGTGATTACATCCTGGAAGTTTATTTACATTTAAAGGAATAGTTGCACTTATTTACTTACTTTAAAAGTTAGGTGAGATGATTGATACCACTTACAGTAGCTACATACTTTATAGAGATAGGCAGTATAGAGCTAACATAAGCATAAGACTGGAAACTAGAGCAAACAGCTATCTTGGTTCTGACTGAAGGTAACAATATCCATCTTCCAGTACCTCTAAAGCTCACAAATTAACACATTATATGTCAAAAAGGAAAGTGTGCTCCAGTCTGGAGGGTCCTACAGGCCAAGAAATAGTCCAGGACACAACCCCTGCAACTTCTTGTCTTTACACTTGGGCTTTTGTTTTTTGTTTTGTTTTTGATTAAACCAACAAGATATAACATGTTAATGACTTTTAGAGGTGAATTTTGTTGCCACAAGAATGGGGCAGGCTTTAGCTCCTCCTTTTCAGTCTTCATGCTAAGTGAATCTAACCAGCTACTGGCTGTTAGCAGACAGATACCAGTGTAATCGATCTTTTTGTCTCTCTGTAAAAAGCACATTTCTCAAAATGTCAAAATAGTCCTTCAAACTGGTTTTCAAGACACATTCTGAACGATATCTGCTGATCAAATCCGATATCCCTCCTGAGTTTCCACTTACCAAAGGACTGTCGTTAGAAATTCAGTGTTAAGATGGGGCATTAAAGTTCAGACCTTTAATCAGTAGCATTAATTTCATTTCACTGCTGACATTTCCAATATGTTTGTGCACAAATTCAGGTGGAAATGGAGATGGCAGAAGAAAAACTGGAGAAGGAGGAAGTCCCTCGTACAGACCCAGATAGCTGCAGAGGGCTAGAGGCCCCAGATGTGCCCTCTTTTGAGGATGAAGGAGAAGAGTCTCCACTAGAGGTCCATGGTGATAATGCCCACCATGACAGCGACACAGCTGGTCTTCAAAAGCATGAACAGAGAGGGGAAGAGCAGGAGAGCCATGAAAAGCCAGCTGGAGAGTCCCACCCTTCAGTGCCTGCAGATGGCGAAGGCACAGAGAGTCTTCAGGATTCTTCTAAGCACCAAGACACCGTGGAAAGCCAGGAAAGCTCAGGCATAGACACGTCCAAACCGCCAGAACACAAACAACCAGCTATGGAGGTCCAGGTAATGGCAGACTCAGGGGAGGCTGCTGAGGAGATCTCCCAGCCTGATGAACCAGAGTTGGATAAGAGTCCGCAGACCGACAAAAGGCTAGAGCTGGAGGATCCCGACATAAAGCAAGAACACACTGAATAGAAACACAAATATCATCAAAGTGTTGCACACACTACATTAACAAAATACTCACTAACCAACTGCATATCCCGCCTTGCACCAGTTCTACACTTTATTCAATATAATAACCATGTAGTCCTGCTGTCTTTGGAGCTTCAATAAAACAATAGCAAAATGAAAATGTGAAATGCTGTGTTGGCATTGCTCGTTATTTCTATGCGCTTTTACTTCCTCTCAATCTTAAAATGAATTGTGGGTGATCTAAATGTGAATTTTGCAGCTGTTTATGAATATGTGATCACATTCGTGGCCATCATAGTTACTTCTGGACTATGAGTACTAAAGTTAAAAAAAAAAAATTGTCATGCTATTTCAGCTAAGAGGTTTAGACATTCATCAGATACTATATGTTTGCACAGCTGTGCATTAGTCCTTTCTACATGACTGAGTTGGCCAAGGAGAAACTGGTGTGATTCCAATTATGCTGTTGCTATGGCAACACAACTCCACACATATAATTTAATACCAGTAAACACAGCAGTTTATGTGAACTGACACTACACATAAAGCGCTGCCTTTGTGCAGCCAAACAGTGGAGGCCTTTTGTTGTTTCCACAGCATGGAAACTTTTTAAATTCAAAATGATCCTTCTTGATTCCAATACACAGAGAAGATTACATTATTTTGCATCACACAACATGCAGTGGAACTGCCCCAATTTTTACACTTTAGCATACAAAAGCTCTGCCAGTACTGCCTCCATGCGTTTGGCCCATTCTGCAGCACACAGCAGTACCAATCTCACCCAGCGCTAAACCCTCTGCTAATCTGCTGCCCAATTCCTTCTATTATCCAACAGCAACACTAGGCTCCCTGGATCCCTGGAACCAGGCCCATGAGTGGCACAGTTCTCAATAAAAGACACAGATGTTAAGACACACTGGGAGATAGGCTGTAAATGTTTTATTGCGTCAGCCAAAACAAAGACATCAACAGAAAAGGCCGGAAACAAATGTCTTTGGCACACAGGTCAGCTTGTCTGCTCCAACAATCAGGCTGCATCTTTCTGGATGCTCAAATAGAAAATAAAAATGCAAACCATATTCCAAAACTTGGAACACTTAAGATTAATATTTATTAATATTTATAATGAATTTGCACATATTAAAGTATATTTACAATACACCTTTGTAAAATACAGAACTAATGCACACAATTCACACAAAATGTAACTTACCTTTGTTTCTTGTCAGTTCAAGTGACATTCATTAACTCAAAAGATAAACAATTGTGAAACTGAAGGAAGTCAAAGCACTCAAGTAAATAAAGTCATTTCTTTTAAACCAAATAAATCACATAAAATGCATTAAATTTAAAGACTGTACCACTGAATGAATTGCATGTTAATAGAAATAGAAACATAAATTTGATTTTGTGAAGTGCAATACACACAGGCAGTATATTACCTTGTTGGATATGAAGGATGCCTGTGACTTATAATGTATCAGTGGTCCAGCAGCTCTTGTATTGCTTCAGGAAGCACCCATATATTAAATCTGCACAAGACAGTTGAGTCACAGAGCTCAGCTTTTGTGTTTCTTTAAAATAAACAGACAAGGAAACAAAATAGTAATTTAAAAACAAGACTCCTTTAACCCTGTGGATGGAAAAAAAATCCATCATCTGTATCATTAAAAAAGATTTTGTTCTTGATTGTTCAGATGTGACTCTATTTCCTATTAAGGTCAGAAATTAAAAGACTTTGCTCTTCATGGAAAATACAAGGAAAGTGTTATTTTGATTATGAACAGGTTAAAAATTATTTTCATCAAAGAGCTGGGTATCTATTTTTCATAAAATCATATGCTTAACTCTGAGACTCACTTTTGCTTTATGCAGCTTTAATGAGGATATCAACAGGACTTAGTTATTTCCCTTGCATATTTTATACATTTTAATTACATGTGTCTAACAACATGAAGCTGAAGGCCACACATTAATGACAAACTTGCAATCAATTATGTTAGTCAGGAGGTGGCCGTCTAGACCATCGCGGCCTCTTGGGGTTTGGGGGCCTCCACCTCCACCGTGTCACCACCCTGGGAGCCCTCATTGCTGAACAGGTAATATGGAGGCGTTTGTCGGGCTTCGATGATGAGGACGCCCTCTGGGGACAAGGAGGCGAAAACGGTCTGAGGGTCCACATCGATCGGGATCCTAAAGAAACAGAGGAAAAGAGCTGTGAGAAATAATATATAGTTTAAGTGATTTTCATGCAAGGATAGAAATTTAGATGTTTGTATGTATGTATTTTCCACCAAGTTAAGTTTACTTGGAAAATCTGTAAGCTGCAGTGTGTTCAGCATGTTTAACAGCAAGAGTGGGAGGAGCACAACAAGGAGAGCATTGAGGAGAAACTGCCTTGAGAAACAGTTCACCTCCTGCTTGGAGGTGTCGCAAAACTCTGACATGTTATTCCATCAGCTGCTCTAAAATATCGCTAAATGCTGGGATTTTTTATTGACACTTTGTCAATACCAATAAACAGCTTGCAGTGGGATGATTTTAGCACTGCATGCCTACAACAGAAAAACAAATAATTGGCTCTGGACTGAAGAAGAGGTGAAAGCCATAGAGAGTTTTCATTAAAAATTCTGCAGCTCTGCGACAACAAGGAGAAGGAGAAATCGCATGGTGGATCCAGGAGCGGGGTTTGCAAAAATGAAACCTGATTCCAATTATTAAGGGGGTCTGTCTGCAGTTTCACAATTGTAAACTGTGATTTTCCATTGGTGTTTACTTTCCTACCCTACTGCTCAAATATGTCAAATATGGCAGCAGCTAATTGTACGTCAGGCATTGGTGCCTCTTCTTTGACACGTCTCATGCTGATATTGTTGTATTTTCCAGAGCAGAGAGGGAAAATCAGCTTCTAAACACGCAGGAAGATACGATGTTGATGGCAAAGCAGCCAGAGCTTCAGTGTTATCGGGTTTACTTCCATAAAACTGTACATTTAAGAAACAATTCTATTTAATTTCAAGTTTATTTTAAAAATAACACACAACCCTTTTGAATGAAAGTCCTCCAAAACCTGCTGTAGAGGCAAACACACAGAGATCCAGGCAAACTCGGCTCTTTGTCAGACAGCGTGGCCAAATATGGGTATTGTAGGTTTTCTGTGAGAGCAGCCAAGTGTCTTTGGGAGCTAATATAAACATCAGGACGCCCTGTTCAGAGGAGGAGACTGCAGATCACCATACATTTAATTAGAGAGGATCTTCCACTGGCTTCCCACTCCACTGAGAAATACAAGTCAAAAGGGATGGAAACCGTCTCCTCACAGAAGCAGACACACACAGAGGAAAAGTCTGGTCTATTTGTGTAGCCAAATATCACATGCAGTATCTCGTTGAGATTCGGGTCCACTTCAACAACAATAAACTCCAGAGGACAAGTTCACAGAAAAGAAAAAGAAGAAAAAAAATCCCTCCAAAAAACTAAGGAACTCAAAGAAAAAGCATAAATTAGAATACATTAGAGTTCTCTCCTCAAATAACTACAGATAAGAGGCATCAGAGGGAAAAGAGGCAATTACCAAAAAAAAAGAGACATTTCTAACAATGATAGAAAAACAAATCCGATTTAGATGGAGCAAGCTGCAGGGAATAGGTCCCTGAAAATGTCTTCACATCATTCCAAAGCTAAGATGGTCGGGTAGGATGAGTGAAGGATGTGTGGGTGGAGAGGTAGCTTGAAAGATAGAGGAGCCCCAGAGGTTTAAAAACAAGCACTAATATAGATCTCATATAGATTTACTGAATATGAAAAGGACAACACCGCATCTCATTTCTAAGACAGGGTTTTCTGAAAACTGTTCAAGTTTTAACATCACCTTTCAATACTATTCATTCTCAGAAGCAGTTCTCAGGTCAGTGACTCTCTGATACTTCTGGGACTATTTGGCCACAAAAAGGAAAACGCCTTGTATTTCATTCATTCATTCATTTTCTGTAACCGGTTATCCTGTGTAGGGTCACGGGGGGCTGGAGCCTATGCCAGCTGACTTTGGGCGAGAGGCGTGGTTCACCCTGGACAAGATGCCAGTTCATCAAAGGGCCACATAGAAAGAAAAACAACCATTCTCACTCACATTCATGCCTACAGTCAATTTAGAGTCACCAATTCATCTATATCTTGCATGCTTTTGGTGGTGGGAGGAAGCCGGAGAACCCAGAGGGAACCACGCACAACCCACAACGTCACCATGTCACCTCTGTTGGACTACTATATCTTTCATTTTGCAACTCTCTGTTTATTTTAATTGCTTTATTTAAGTGCCTTTGTACACTTACAGCTACTTTTGCACCCCAACTTGAAAATCTGAACCAAATGTCATGACAATTTATCCAAAACTTGTTGAGACATTTTACTCACATGGTGAGGAAACGTCAGGGAAATCTCAAGTCTATGAAAACTTTGGGCTACTGGACATTTCATTCTAAACAACAAACTCATAATGACACTAGACATAAAATAAGGGGGTCACAGTGTTATAGTGTTGTACCAAAACTCACAATCTATTTCACTCAAAACCATCAAAATCATGGTGGGCTAGATTTAATGTTGAGGGTCACCAAACAAGGAGGATTCACCCTCTGGGGGCCATGAATATTTTCATGGCAATCTATTTATTAGTTGATGAGATATTTCTGACTGGAATGATTTGGTGGACTGACTGACTGACACTGCAATCCAAAGAGCCATGACATAGCTAATAATAATTCAGTCGACTAGTCATATGCTCTGTTAACATACTGAGGAAAATGAATTTAAATATTTGACGATGATGTAAGACATTATTAATGTCAGTAGTTTTTAATCAGTTTCCCCCCAGCTACAGATGCTGGACTACAGGTTTCAGTATCTTTACCTCTTTCTCCACCTTCATCCAATTGCTGCAAAGCTGCCCCTTCTCACAAAGTCAAATCCCTCATATGGCCTAGTGTATGATGCTCCTGCAGAAACCTTATCTATCCAGCTTGGGGAGTTTATTTACCTCTGGCAAGTGCCTGCTTTATCACACGCATTGATTTTGTGCAGCTGCCGAAAACCTGCCCAAGACGTTTTTCCCTTGCAGAGATACCGAGGCAGAGAGGGTGAAAATGATGTGAGATGATGTTCGTGGAGTGTGTGTAGTGTGTAAAACATACTGTGTAACCCATATGCTCCATCCCACAGCACGAGTCAATCCAGTAATATCATGCATCTCATGAGAAAAGAAACAAAGGCTATATGTTCATGTTGCCGCCAAAAGTGGCCCGAATCAGTTTTTTTTTTTTGGTTACATGTGGCTCAGATGTGTTTTTTACAGCACAAATCAGCAAAGTGGAGACACGGTCAGTTATGAAGGATCATATCAACAACACCTGGGAGACAGGAGGATGAGAATACAATATAAAAATGGCAAAATGCTTCAGTCAAATCCTGTTTTTGCCTTCTTGCCCTCAGCCTAATGCTCACAGGCCCTCACCACGACTGTCACCACAGCAAACAATGCTTTGAATGCCTGCATCACTATTTTATTAATTTTGAGAAGAAATAGTTACACATTTGACATTTACTGTTGCTCATCAGCATGCTTGCTGTAAATGTGAAGATATCCATTCACACCGATGACAGATACGGTTCACATATGTAGATGAATCTTAACAGAAAGATCCAATTTGAGAAAAATATCAGAATTTTGTCACTTTCCACCACAGTGTGAACGTATAATCGAAGATTCCTAAATAACAAACCACTCACTCTGTGGAGTTTCACATACAATCAGTGGGAGTTATTGTGCTGCTGCTGCTGGGTTACATTACGACGGTTTTCAAGCTACCTTTGCCCTCAGAATTATTTAACACCAACATGTTTGGTTAATAGCAAACATATTTCACACTTTAACAGAAACCTTGGACCCTGTTGTACTTGTTTATCATGAGTGTTTTCTACCAATAATTTCTGTAATTATTAACTGTTGCTATTGGTACTTTGTACTTGTCGCATTTAGGTCATATATGCAGAGGTACATAAAATCCCATTTCATTATTCTTTATACTTCTACTCTACTACATTCAGAGGAAATACAGCTATCTAACAGCTTTTAGCTACTACTTACTTTACCGACAAGGATTTTAAATTTAAATATTATTCAGAATTTAAAATAGAAATATCTTTTGGTCATTAACATTGATGTAAAGTGGTTTCATTATAAATGGCTATAAAAGTAAAATATCACTTAATTGCACCAGTGATACAAATCAAATAACATAGATCCATAAATCACTCTGGAAGGAAGCCATTCCACATTAAGAGGAATGAACTAAATTTTGTCAATATACATTTATACATTCACTTCAGTGCTGCAACTAAAGATCATTTTCATGACTAATAGATCTGCCAAGTATTTTATTGATATATAAACATTGTTGTTTGGTCTAAAATATCTGAAAATATGAGTAATTAAATCTCAACTATCAGTCAGTATATCTGTCAACATTCTCAGTTTACAAATCCTGCAAAGCTTCACAGCTGTGAAATTGGAACTAAGCAATATTTGGCACATTCACCTGTAAAATTACTTCATTAATCTATTTACAATGGAGCATTTTGTCAGTGTGGTACAGTATTGTAATTTTGCAGTAAAAGATCTGAATATTTCCCCAAACATTGCATAGTACATAGACACAGAGAGTCAATACCGCTTACAGTTCAGTATGTGGCATGGCTTCATTGCATCCACTAGAGTTGTTAGTGGACCTCCTAAAAATGTTGCCTGACAGATTGATGTTTTTATATTTTATGGTCTTTGTCGTGATAAGTGTTGCTGGTGATTGATAAGTCTGGTGTTTTCTATCAGTCTTTAATGGACTGTGTTCAAAAACTGCAATACCAGCAAGGCTTACTGTTAGTATTACCATTAAAAAAAAAACCAGAATGAAATCTAGCAGCACTCCAATTTAAAGAAACTTCTCAGCCATACAGACGAGTGTGTGTGACTTCTCTGTGCTATCTCTTGCTTTAATATAACCAGAGGATTTGGGTATTGAGGTCAGTTATTTATATGACGCTCCTCCCCCTTCCTCCACCCCCACGTTTTGCTTAGCTGAGGAGCACAGGCCTGATCTGGGGGCTATCCAATTAAAATGATTGTGATATGAACAGTGCAGGGCTAGCACAACTGCCTACTAATTAGCCATCAGGAAATTAGCAGAGCTCAAGTGACGCACCAATGATTAGCGCTGATGTTTGAAGTTTCCTACAACCCAATTAAACAAGTAGAGGTGGCGAGTCAGGCAGTGGTTGTGGAAACTTCTGTGGCCTGTTTGCCTTGGATGAGTTACAGTATGATAAGCTGACAGGATGCAAGACATCTGCAGCCCGGTGCTGCACACCAACACTTAACCATGTAATGCCTGCTTCAGTATTCTTGTTTTTTTTATCAGAGGCAATTGTTTGGAGTTGAAGTTTTGAGTTTTTTGTTCATTTAAACTGATATGACTCTGGAGCAGCTGTTTGAAGTCCTGCCGTTCTCCCAGGTTATTTTCTGATTAAAAATGGTTTGTTTGATTATCTTAATTTTATTATGTAAAGCGGTTGCACAAAATGATTTTATCTACAGCCAAATATAAATATTTTTATGTGCCTCGTTGAATGTGTTTATTATTTTTTGTTATTTTTTAACTATATTTATAACATTAGTTCAGTTTAGAGTGATTAATATTGCATGTTTGTGGACTGTGGCAGGAAGCCAGAGCACCCGGAGGGAAACCACACAGACATCAGGGAACATGTAACTCCATACATAAAGGCCACAGGTCGGGATTCAAACCCAGAACCGTCTTGCTGTGAGGCGACAGTGCTAACCACCACTCCACCATGCTGCCAAGTTTCTAAAGAGAGCAAACGAAAAATCCCCACCTACAGAACAAAATGTGCACATAACTCTGCACATGTGCAGACAGGAAGGTCTGTGGATATTAAGCAATTAAATTACACATAATTGTTTCTAATTACTGTTAATGTATTAATTAAGGCCAGTGCATTTTTATAATTAATCAAAAGAGATAAGTAGGATTTAATAACACATTAAAATCCACAATGTAAACCAGATTGAAACATGTAGCATTTACTAGGGGTGTTTTTTTCAGTGAGCATTTAATGTATCTATCCATGTTGTTAGTTAAATGACACTCTATTACGGTACAGTATAAATTATGTAAATGCAAGTACTCAATGAGCGAGCGACGTATGTACAGGACTTTCTAAACACAAAAAGTGTGGGAAATGTATATAATATTTACTAATTTGTACAAAGTGCAGAATATGACAGTTCACAAACTTTCCTTTTTAACTATTTTTCACAAGAAAAAGAACAAAGATTATGGTAAAGTATTCATGTACCATACCATACCATACACAAGTCTTTATGGGGGTCCCCAACCCGGATTTTGGAAACCGCCAAATTTATATATTTGGTTTTAATGGTACCATGTGTAGATTCTGATCAGCTGTTTTACAAGTGGCTCCTATTTTGTTTGTTTTGCACACGCATACAAAAATGCACATGTATTGAAGTGATACACTTTGTACTGAAATGATACTCACTGTATCTTCTTTGTGAAATTCTTGGTCACTATGCCTCCTTCTTCCTGCTTCTCTTCATGTTTTCCTATATAAAAAAAAAAAAAAAAAAACATCAGTAAATAGGTGAGTCCACAAACCCTAAATAACTTATGCAGTTCACATTTGTGCAGTAGTTGGCAAGGCCATGAGTCATACATGAGCATCCTTATTGCCAGTTCAACAGAACATCTATTGTATATGCATATCATGACTCTTTAAAAATTGACATTTATCTATGAGCTACAATATGGATGTATATTAAAAAGCTGTTGATGTGACACTGAGACAAAACAAAAAAAATCATTTGGCACACACAGTTTCCCATTGCTCAATCCACTGAGACCTCTGGGTGGACCACAGTGAACATGTTGAAATAATGACAAATCCTTTTCACTCTATTAACTTTCTTCCAAGAATGATTCTCCTGACAAAAGACACTCAAACATGTTGACGTTCAGCTAAGCCTGGAAACCCCCGACTCCACCTTCTCCTCCAAGCTCTGTTTATGGTGGTTCTGCAGTATGTCTCGGGCTATCTAGCAGCTGCTCTGGGACTGTTAAACAACACTGCCGCCACTGGCAGCCTGGCCTACCCCACCCCTCAACCAACTATGCGATACCCTATACCCCTGCAGTGACGTCTCCGCTGAACGAAAGTGCTGGACTCCACCAGAGATCTAAGGTTGAAGTAATGCTCCAGAGAGAGCTGTGCTAAGATGACCGATGAAGTCATGAGATTATTATTACACTTGTCATGACTTAAGACTTAAAACTTGTCCACTGAGTGTCTCCCTTGAGATACTTCATGAATAATGGAGATTTGGACAGAGAGAAGGCCAACAAGTCTCTCTGATGACAGAAATGTCCAAATGCTCTGTGTAATACTATATGTTCTGGGAGGGGATGATATTGTAATAGATGATGCGCTAAACTGTTTTACTGTCTGTACTAGTTTCAAGGGTAGGACTGTAGCCATGACTAGAGGTGGACATTACGAATCATTTCGCTGTTTAGTTCAAATTTAGAAACGTCAAACTCACCACTTGTTGCACTAATGAACAGAGCACTAATAGGTATTGCTTGTCATTATAAACCCAGTGAAAATCACCACCAAGTAAAAAAAAAAAAAGAAAGAAAGTAAGACAGACAAAGCTATAGTGACTAGCTGGTGAACTTAATGGAGCATTTAGCAGCTAAGGAGTCACATATTTCCCTTTAGAAATGGGTGGAGACCAAAAACAGAGCTGAAGGCAGTAGTGTTCCAAAATGTAGCTCCACCTTCACACGATCTGCTTTCTCACTTAGAGCTATCAAAGAATGGAATAAGCTTCCCGTTAATCTGAAAATCTGCGCTGACTTCATTATCTTCTCACGTGAGGTTAAGAAATGGATTCTAAGTAATCGGTCTTGTCAACAATAATTTTAAATCATGACAACTTGTTTTTATATTTTACAATGATGTGTTTTTGTGTTTGTACTGTGTTTTTTTTTTGTGTAGTGTGTTGTGGTCTGTGTATGAATGTTCTCGATCACCTGCCCAGGGACTGCAGATGGAAATGAGCTAGTAGCTAAATCTGGTGCAAAGCATCTTCTCTCTTCCTTGAGACTAATTTATTTGTACATGGTCCCTGATGTAAATAAACTTAATAAACTAAACTAAACTAAGGGTGAATACTAAACTGAAATTTGTGTCGTGCCAAGAAACATGGCAATTTACAGTATACATATAGTAGATTAATGTTGCTCTGTGTCTAGCGATGATATGACACTGTTGCTTTTAAACAGAACAACTGCAAATTTACTTCAGCTGGAGATGCCCTATATACACTACATCTGTTGCATTACATCCTGTATAACATTTTAATAAACAAACAAATGAAATGAATCAATCGCAGCTTGATGTACAGCCCCAAAGAGACCAGATATAGGAATGAATAATTTTCTAACTTGAGTGCTGTGTGATAAATGTCTGTCTTGATCTCATGAAAGCTCCGTCTGTTGCTGTTAAGTAAAAAACTAGTCCTTTGACATAAATATAAGTGATGATTTTGGCTGAAATATGACTTTCAGGCAGATTAAAATTGTGTTCAAATCTTTCAGTCAGATTCCTATCAGTTATCTTTTTTGTTTTTATAAGATTCAATAACATTTTAATGATACTTTCAGTAGATTTTACCAGGAAGAAACATGTGCATGCATGCCACCCCGCAGGTGAACAAAGCGTCTGATTTGGTGAGTGAAAACAATGACGAGTTCAGTCATCTCAGCTGATGGATGTTAAATATTTATTCGTTCATGTACTGATCAACCCCAACCATGCTTGTATCACACTCCCTGTCGCATTTTTAGAACAGGGTCTAGTCACTGCGGCAGGCAGGCCCAACATGGCGTTGATCGAATGACCCAACTGGCATACCAACAAAGTGTTTATAAAAAACTCTGCATTGGGGGGCCTCCTGGCCTCTGTGGCCCCCTTCATCCCTGGGTGTCCCTGGAATTCATCTATCTCTTTAAGCACTCACATGAGGAAGCAATCTCTACAACTTACTCGCATAATCAGCAACCGAGCAAAAACGTGACACCCGCATAAACAAAATCTGCATGAGGGCCACGGGATACAAGTATAATCCTATTTCCAGAACATTCTCTCCTCTGTTTAATGGCAGTGAGCGGCTTGTCTTCTTGTAAACAGAGACTGTTGTCACGGGCCTTGCCTTCCTTTAAATCTAAATTGAGCTCATGCATGACTGAGTGATTCTCTCGGAATCTGAAACAGGTGTCTAAGCTTGAGGTTCTGTCTGCCAACATGCACGTCCCAGTCAACAAAATCTGTCCAGTTTTTCCATATCAAGATTCATTAAGGCTGAGACCAAGTTTCCCCACAGAGACTTCGACTGTGCTTGAAATTGGCAGCAAAAGTGAAAGTGCTGATATTTGGTCAGGTTACTCAGCAAGGCGTTGTTTACTGTGTCATTAATTCTGGGTAAATGACACAATAAAACATTTCCATGTGTTTGGACTGTATTTTACTTATTCATGTGTACAGAATGGTGGCTTGCATACAGCTGGTTAGGGTTTTGTTGAAATAAAAGATAGGAATAAGCAGTGCTGTGGTTAGATGTTTCAGATATATTGAGGTAAGGAGTCCATGGAATCCCAACCTACTGGAATATGGTTTGAGCAACAAAGCTTGTAATATGTTCCAATTATTCGATTATTTTACCTATTTTAATTATACTGTATATACACAGCTCTGGAAAGTAAAGTTTTTCACAACCAGATCATGTTTTTTACTTATTTTATTTCTATATTTAATGTGTTTTATGTGCAAATACGTCTTAAAATTAACTTGTTTTCATTGTAATTATGTATGTTATTATATACATATCATGTAACAATATAATATATATTGAAATAATATATATCCAGAAAAAAGAAAACACACAAACACACACACATATATATATATATATATATATATATATATATATATATATATATATATATATATAGGGCTTATATTTCCAGCTCTGCCACAGCACCTTAACTCACCCGACACTTCTACAAATCCGTCTCTCGTTTTGACGTTTAATTCTTCTGGTTTGAAGCTGTGGACGTTCACACAAACTTTCCAGGGCTCGCCCCCGGTGGTGGTGGGTGAGCTCCGGGGGGAAGGCTCGGCGTACCTGCTCGTGTACAGCGTGGGGCCTCCCGCGGACTGACGGGACGGGAACCCTGTGCGTATACTGCTGCCGAAGGGCGACGAACTGAGGCGCGTGCTGAGCCGGCCCGGCCGAGCCCAGCCCGGCCAGTCCATCGACAGATCATCGGGGAAGTGTGGCATTCCAAAGTCATCGTCCATAAACCGAGATGCGAGCTGATCCCTGAAAGGAGACTGATCACTGAACGGTGACTCTCCAAACGGGTCCCTGGGAAATCTCTGCCGGCTTCCCATAGTGTAGAAGTCTCCCTCTGCCATGGGTTCAACACCACCAAAGTTCTGCTAGACTCTCCAAACAACTCCGACCAAAAACTTTTTTTTCTGTGGGGAAAAAAGACCTACGTACGTCTATGTGTGGTATAGCTTTCTGATGAAACGCATCACCATTACGCACTAAGTCAACCAATGATCCAACAGTATCCTACTTACATGCTGCCTTTCCTAAAGCCTCCAAGTAATTCCTCCTGGCTGTGGGTTTTATACTGGACGGCGATTTCCCAAACGGTGAGTCGGCACAGAGCAAATGTCGGGAATTTGCTGGGAGGATCTAGAGAGAACCCACACTGCAAAAAGTATCCTTTAAAGACATCCAATACAATCTATAAATCTTTAAAGTATTGAAAACTTAATTAATAAATGACTCGCTCTCTCCTAATCAGCTGTTTCAGATTTTTCTTAGAGTAAAAACACACTTTAAGGGTCAAATTAAGATTAAATGACATACTGATTTGGATATTTTTTGCAGAGCAGGCGCAACAGCTGACCAAAGACCAGCCTCCCTTTTACCAAATTAAGGTACTGTCCCCATGTCACTCAGAGTTTGAAGCTAACTCCACTTGGTGACTCATTGACTTTTTAATAGAAAATAACGCAGAGCTTCAGGTCAAGCACTGATGTCACTGTATGGATAAAAGAGAACAACTAAGAAGTCAACTTTGTGATGATGGCCCGTGTTTACTGTGGTAAATAAGTGTGTTTTCATCTGTGCTCAGAACATAAAACAGGAATACAGTGGCGATTTGTTCAGAGCATGATTTTTATATATAGCTGTTCTAAACACGCAGTCAAAGGGAAAGTCGATTCCATGTTATTTCATGGCACAGTTCAATTTCCAGGAGACATGACAGTGCTGATTTCACACTGACACATGATCAAATGTGACAGTATAAACAGGCAGAGTATGCATAATTTAACACAGAAACACTTGAGCACTATTGCTATATGACCTTGTTATTGAGAACGTTTAAAATAACAAAAGATCTTATGCACAAAGACATCTAGAGTCCATTGATTTTTGCCTTACTGGCATATTGTCTTTTTCTTTTCCATTGGTCAATGCATCATATCCATACTATACATTTTAACATCCAACAAGGCCAAATCACATTCTAGAAGTCAAATAGTCACACCTTTTGTATTATTTGCACAGTGCAGATGCATATTTGTGCCACAGTAATCACATATTCAAAATTATTTTGCACAAGAACTGATGAAAACTGTACATTGTGAGATGGGGAGAGGGCCACTGACCTGGCTGCCCATCTTAAAAATATATCTACATGACTGCCCAAATCTGTCACTGGCCTCCTATCAACACTGATTGACATGAGTCATCATCACATAAGAGTTTATGAAGGGCTATTGTGTCAAATTATCCCTCTTCCTGCTTCATATTTTTCCCCTCATTTGTCCTGTTTAGTTGACACTCAGGGAAATAAAACTGAGTATTGTGTGCATAGAGAAGAATTCATCAGACCTGGAGCAGTTATGCAGACAGGATGATGGATTGAAAATGATTAATAAATATTACTTTCTTATATAAGGAGAGACAAGTTCAAACTTTTTTGTATATTCAAACTCTAGAGTTAACACAACTTCGAAATTGGCTAAATTGAATGGTTTGACATTTTAGAAAATATGCTAAATTGCTTGCTGGACATGAGTAAGATATGAAGATGGATGCCACTCTCACATGAATGTTAAGCTATGGTTAAGCTTAGTTTGGCTTCATCATTTCATCAGCCTCATCAGTCTCAGCAGAATCATCAGTGACCACCACCACCAGTGTCTAGATTCCTTTGGGGCAATTATCTTGCTGCTGCTTAGGACAGATGCCTTTTGATTACAAAATCTCCCTAAAGAGTCTAAGCACCATATATATATATATATATATACTTTTGTACACTTTAGAGCACATTTTGTTCATCTTTTGATGGAACCTAACCAGCTATTTCCCCATTCCCAGCCTGTAAGTTAGCTGAGTATAGCTGCAACAGATAGACACAGGGGTGGTATCAATCTTCTCATCAAAGTCTCATCAAATCAAGAAAGCAATTACGCATACTTCCCAAAATGCCAAACCTTTGTTTTATAAAAAAAAACACTCAAAACAAAGGACTGGACGGGACATCCTAGTTTTGCTCCTCCATATTTTTTTAACATCTGCCTCTACTTTGAGGTTTATATGTTAGTAAGATGGTACATCCCAAGAATAATTTACAATGAACCAATAATAAGTTACCGCAGTGTCATAATAAGTAGAAACTGACAGCGTTGCATAGAAACATTGATCACCACCGAGAGGGACAACAAACCGATAAATATTAAATAAGCAATAAATATGAAGGATTCTGCACAATTTCAAACTTGACCTTCTGTTACAATATGACTCACATCAATAGTAAAAACATGGTGGACATAAATGTTTGGATCCAGTGTTATAACAAGAAACATTATTCTAGTAAATTTAGAATCAATGCTATTCATAAGTGAAGATGTATTTTGAACAAGTTGCAACCAAATGAGGTGCAGCTTTTTCTTCCTGTCATCTTTTGAAATGAATCAAGTATCAAATAAAAACTCAGAGCCTGATAAACAGTACACAAGTACAGACAGCACAAGATGACAATTTTTGCACTGAAGTAGATAAAAAAAAGTATATTCTATAAAAGTATCCATGTTTTAATTGCCATGAGATGTTAAGGAAAATACTTCAACACTGTAGATTTTGTTAAAAAGTCCCCTCCCGTCCTTGTGACATGTTTCACTCGCTCTCTGTTGTATTACATAGACTGACATTTCAATTGTTTTCCACCTGATCAGAGGATAAATTAATTTGACATTTGAGCTGACAGGCAGTTTGCTTGCTGTCAGGTCACCCTCGCTATTTTATTTTTCAGTGGAAACATGTGTGTTCTCCACCTTGTGATGTGCTGAGATCAGAGCAATAAACCTTTTCCTTACTCTTGACACGATCCTTCAGAAGCCATTTATAAATACTTGGAGCAAACATAACGATCAAACGATCAAATGTTACATCACTATTTCACTTTGCTGCACAAAATCTACATCATACAGACCTGACATGGGGCAACAGATACCTGCAGGCCTTATTTTGCACAATCATGTATATGTATATTTTAGATTGTTAAACTATTTTAAATTATTCTTTTAAGAGAATAATGTATTGTGAAGTGCACGAACTTAAAAATAAGGGAAAACTTAACAATAAGGAAAAGCAAATTTTCTTCTTTTTTTTTTTAGCAAATACACAAATACTATTTCTGTCTTTTGTGCAGTTTCTATTGTAAATATGTACAAGATGAACCATCTCAGGCTATTTGGAGTGCTGATGCAAGAGGATGCAGTACAAGAACAAAACAAACAAACAAAAATACATTCAGTCTCCAGGGGTCTCTGTGCAGAGTGAACAAAACTACATCAATGAAAGATGTAGTCAGACCCCTGCTGGGACATTTCCACTCAAGCGACAAAGCAGAGCACAGAGACGCACACAGTCGATTGCTCCAACATCCCCTTACCCGCTCTCAATCGGAAACACAACGGGCGCTTCAGTCATTAAATGTACAAAGAAACCTAATGCCTGATTTTGTTGCGTTTGTTCAACGAACTGTGACTCCTGCTGCGACTGCGGCTCCCAAAAATGGAGTTCCAGGATGAACTGCGGCTGTAGCTCCTGTAGGAAGAATAACTGTGGCTCCAGCTCCGGCTTCGGCTCCGGCTGTGGCTCCGGCTGATGCAGTAGATCGGGCTGTGACTGCGGCTGCGGGTGAAGAGGCTGCTCCAGGATGACACGCTGGTGGAACGACTGCTAGAGGAAGGACTGGGTCGAAAGTAAGGGATGGGTCGCTTCCTGGCACTGTGGAAAGTCAAAAGGGTGAGAGGTGTGGAGAATTAATACTGCAATGTGTGCATTGTACGTCCTAAACCTTAAAGCTGCACTCACTAATACTTCTGTAAGAACACTTTGTCAAATGACTGTATGATATAGAAGGGCCTGCTCATTGTTCCGAACTCACTGTCTCATCATCTAAGATGAGGTCATCATCATGTCATGTAGGTCCCTCAGCTCTCCAGAGATGTTTAGCATCTTTATAGCTCATTGTTTTGGTTATATAGCTTCAACCACTTTCATCAACATTGCTTTCAGCAAACTAGAAAGCACTCAGAGAGAGAAAACCACCACTGTCAGTGTTGCTAAACAATTGTTGTATCGTTGCACTCACCTTTACTCGGATCTGCCTCATGCCAAATGAAGTAATACCATCTAATTGCTTGATCTTTGAAACTATTCCTACCATTTGGAATCATGTGTTTATTGTCAGTAGTTTATGTGTTACTACCGAAAATAAAATAAAATAAAATAAAATAATAATATCAGGCTATGCCAGTTTGAGGGTAGTTCACCTAAACAATGAGCTGCTAGACAATAATGTGCTCAGCTTTAAAACAATCCAGAAGAGTGGAGCAATAACTAAATTAAATCTGAAGCTATCCTTCTCTTTCTGCATATATCTGACTGTATGTCACTCGCTGCTGTCAAAAAGCAGTATGAAATGTAAGAAAATTGACACTGACTATGTGACATAAAAGTTCGGTTAAAAAGTTAACACCGGACTTGCTTTTCTTTTTTTACATTTCATACTGCCAGTGTTAACCATCTGATTCTTAAGCACCTGTGATGGCTCAGAGGTGATTTTTCTCATCCTCAGGGCTACTTTCATGGTACACAGCTCACCAACACGACAGAAAAGCATCAGGTGGGGGAATGGTGGATGGAGGGTGAGACCATGCAGTACATTTTTGCTGCCTTTAGGCATAAACATGTACAGTATATTGTAGTTATAAATAACCCGGCTGGGAAACCTCTACCTTGTGATTCGGCGTGCCTCCAGATGGCTTGGGGAGTCTCTCCTTCGTTTCTTCAGAGGAGAGTAGGATTTGCGTCTTCGTCTCTTCCCACTAACCTTATGTGCATGCTTCACATCTCTCTGTCTGGAGTTAGGTCTTCTCTTCCTGTCTCGTAGTCTTGGAAACAGACAAAACAATGTGAAAATGTATTCACCATCAATATAAATATATATATTTGCTCTTGTCGAGAACTAATGAGGAGGCATTATCTGCTGAAGCATTTTTTAAAGTTCACCTGTCAGCGCTGTGTCTAGAGTAGCTTCCTCTCGAGCTCAGGCTGGCGACGCTGCCTCGCCGCCTCAGATCATCTGAAAAACTCGGTGAGCGTGAGTACGAGCTGTAAATGACAAAAATGATCATTTCCAAGATTCTAGCAAAGCAACCGTAGCTATAAAATGTTGCACAAACTTCTGTCAACTTCCTCCTGCAAGTATATGACACTTTTATGATAACCCAACATGCAATTTATTAACTCTAATCCTGATTTATTATGACATGTTCTTGCTTTTCCCCTCTTACGGCAGCATTCACGTGGTGGAGCCATGTCCAAGTGTATCGAAAGAGATCACAGTTTGGAAGCAGCACTATAGCTCTGTATTTCATGCTCAATGTAACAATGCTAGTGAACTGATGGGTTCAGCGTGTTCACCGCACTGAATTTAGGGTGTTAGAATTCTAATATTTGCTAATTAGCACTAAATATAATATTGGATGGGATGAAAATATTATCAGTTTTGGACAAATTGAAATATTGACCTGATGGTGGCTTTATAGAAGAAAAGTTAAGGGATCACCAAACTTATTTTGATTCATCTTGAAGGGGGCATGAACATCTGTGCCAAATCTCATGGCAATCGACATTTCACTTCAAAACCATAAATCAATTTAGGGCGATCACAAAAGTCACTATGGATTCATCCTTTGGGCACCCCGGATATCTGCACCACAATTCATGGCGATCTACAACAACTGTGAAGATATGTCCGTCTCGACCACTGTGTTGGCCTGACCAAAAAAAATTTCCAACCTGAGAACCCCACGGTGAGCATGGCTAAAGATTTGTTTCCATCTGCCTTCATTGTGCCGTCTTTTTTCCAGCTCAGAAGGAATGAGATGGAGAACCAATCCGGGGGTGTATGCACCTTAATCACTACGCCATCAGGATGTCTCACACTTCCACTTTTTTATGAGCAAATTGGAACACGTGAGTGGAGTTATACTTTTTCTAACTTGGGTTTTAGTGAATGCTAAAGAAGTAAAACATAAAAGTCGTCAACCCACCTGCAAGATGACAGCGACAGGCTTCGAGAGTAGCGTCCGGAGTATCTGGAAGTCCCTGAGGATCTGCTCCTGCTCCTGCTCCTGCTGCTAGAAGACCGGGCTTTCAGTCGCCTCCGAGTTGACTTGCTCATCCTCTGTGGACAGCTAGAGGTCTTTGGAGATCTCACAACCTCTACATGGCATCCTAAGGTCATCTGCTCTCTGCAAAGGGAACTCATTATAATGCTTAACTTATTTGAGTTATAAAGCCAAAACTTTACTCTGTGCTGTTGCTCTCATAGAATCTCACAGATGAATATTTCAAATAACTATTATAAACACAACATTACCTCTTTCCATTTCCACTGAAAAGGGTTGCAGACAAGCTGTCCTCCCCATAAGGTTTGCACAGGGAAGCGTAGCTGGTCACAGAGTTTCCTGAATCAGAGACATTATCTCTGTCACTGAACTTCAGCTTCTCTGGCGAGGCCAGATGTTTACAGTGGTTCCTCTTGCTGTCAGTGACACTCGCCCGAGAAACACCAGTTTTGCTTGATGGTGGCGAAGATGTGTCATTTCCAGAATCGTAATCGTGTGGAACTTCTGTCTGGCTCGAGAAATGCTGAGGCCCTTTTCCATGTAAGAGCTTGCTTCTAGGTTTTGATGACAAAATCTGCAAACAGACAAGCAGGCTGCAGCTTAAAACCAATCGTGCGTTGATAAATGGAACCTGCTATCAGCTTTGATTCACTGTCAATACTATAAGTACAAAGGCACATATTCCCCTGAGAACACAAAGAAGAGATTTATTTTTTTTCTCGGGACAGAAAACTTTGAAAGATAAAGACATCATGCAAATTTGAAGCATGCGATTAACCTCAAAATAACGTCTGAGCTCAACTAAAATCAATAGAAATCAACAGGAAACAAATTTAGATAAAGTCTAAATTAAAACAATTATATGAAAGGAACAACAAAAGAGCAGAGAAGAAAGAAAAACTATATGCGAGAAGAAATCTACCGACTCTAACTCGAGTGAAGAGAAAAAGAGTAAACAATAGCCCCATTGAAAAGCCCCATTGAAAAGCCTCATTTAAAGAACATTGAACAAACGTCACAAAATGGGTATTATGTAGAAATGAAAAGGATTGCAGACAGAGAGAGATCCCATCAGTCTAACTAAGAAAGCCCTCAGAATAGGACAGATGACTGTGCTCTTTCTCCTGTAAGAAGTAAATAATCAGCCTGCACCGACCTACAAGTAAATCCCTAAGTCTGCGGATAGCATCGACTTACCAATCAAGATTTCCTCCTTAAGTAGGTAAGGTGTAAGAAAAAGGGAAGAGCGGGCAACATAAGTGCATCATTAGAGTCGTAAATTGCAAGAAAAAGACAATAACCCTCTCTTCAAACCCAGTGCCAGTTAGACTTATATTGGCATGTTCCCTTTTCTTTGGTGCATTGAGTTTTTCAGGAGCGAAAAATCCAAGTTTATTTTTTTTATTTTTTTACAGCAGACGTCCAAAGATGGAACCAAGGATCAGAAAATTATGATCTCTCCTTACTGATTTCAAGACACTCAAGAGGTTTGTCTAGTCTGTCCTCCTGAATGTTTCCCAGTAGCTAAAGAAGCCACAAAAAACAACCTTGAGGGAAACTCGCATCTATGCACAATCACACACATTCTTCAATATCACCTCAGGATATTTTAACAAGGCTATCTTCAAATATTTAACATTTCATCTCTGACATGGTATCTATGTTAAGGATCTTGTGTGTTTTTATTCCTTTTGTTGCCATAAAATAAATTCACCATTTTTATTTACACAAAGAGATTTTTTTTCTACAATCAACTACATTTGTGTCATAGTTTTGAAGATTCTTCTATCCGGTCATACCTACCTTTCCCTTTATGGATAGCTTTTTTGGAAAAGAAATATGAAGCACAGATCATTCTGCATCACTTTTGAGACTGTGTGTGTCTTTTATTCACTAGACATTTAAACCCACAAATCAAACACCAGTGAATAATTCTGACTCAGTTTGTAACTAAGGGGTAGCCTCAATAGCCAACTGTGCAGACCTCCTATAACCCTTCAGGATATTGAATGCCAGGCATGATTCAATATATGGATTAATTTATTGAATTTCAATTAAAACCCTGTGGTGTATAATTAAAAACATTCGTTTGTGCAATTAGCATAATTTAATGATTGCTGGAGAGAAATTAAATATATTTCATGCCCCAATAAGCATGAGACAATGAGTTTAAGGACGTATTTATGCGGCTCTTTAGGGAAATGGAAAAAAAGGAAACTCACCCTGGATAATTATAAACTTTTTAAAAAAACTTCTCCAAAGTTTCTCGTCTAAAATTAAAGATGTTTTTGTCTTTTGGTTTCATTTCGTCTCCACGTCAGGTCTGCAGCCTGAGCAGGTGAAACTGTATGCTCAAAGTATGACTATAAACAGATGAAACAACAAGAGGCTGACTGAGAGGGGCTAAAGTGACACAGCAATATTTTGTATGTTTTTCTTGCTTCTATTTCATGTCGGTATTTTGAGGTTACAGACAAAATACAATGTAAAAAAGATACAGGCACAAGTGTCTGGACAAGTGTCTCTAAGTCCTTCATACGATCAGTCCATGAAAGGTAATAAACTGTAATCTCTGAATGTGAAAAGATTGTCTGACCTTCTTTTCCATTGCTTCTTTTTTATTTTGGTGGCAAGAAAGAATTTTAGAATTTGTGATGTGCATTTGACACTTAAAAAAAAAAGTATTTAAAAAAAAAGAGTTTTCTCCACCAAGCACTTGATGGTGTTTGTTAAAAAACAGAAGAACAAGACCTGATGAAATTATTACAAATAATGGTGATTTATAATAGGAGCTCAGAGTCAGGCCATGTACAGTTTTTCATTTTTATTCATAAACTCATCCCTCAAAAGATACCTATAGGGGAAATAATTTATATAGGGGAAACATAATTTATATAGGCGACACATAATCTTCTGAAGTTATAAATTCTATTTTTGGTGTCTCCCTGTATCAATGGCAAGAATTAAAAGCACCAGTATGTGGGATTCAAATCTAAACATTAGGCTAAAAAGGATTTTTTTTCTCTAGTAGAATACATTTCCCAGACCAAATAGCCTCACTATAGGCATTAACATAAGTTGTTTCACATGGCCATAAGTGAGAAATCAAGCTGAACAAGCGGTGGCACCAGTAAGAGTGCTCAAACGTACTTACGGTGGCAGTTGAGAGGATGGAGCGATATTTTGGAGCCGTTTTACACACTGATTTGGTTACAGGTCTCCACTTCATGTCCGTGTGGTCAAGCACTCCATTGGTTTCCTCTACTACAGGTGCGAGGTCCCCTAATGCCTGGTGCACCACAGATCTTTGCAAATGATGTCTGTGGAAAAATGCTACAATTAGCTCTCAGTTATAGCCAGTACCTCACTTTAGAGATTTCATTTCTGTTGTTTTGTTTTGGTAATGTGAATTTGTTAACAATGTTAACAGGAAAACTGTGAAGAAATGGTTTCTTGAGTGTTTTATATAGATTTGTCATTTATGAAAAGTTGAGTTTCAGCTGCATAAATGAGGTGAAATATTGTTTAATGCTCAAAATTTCTTTATTTACTTCCACCAAGGAGGATGTGCTTTTGGCAGCATTGGTTTGTTTGTTTATCTGTCTGTCTGTTAGCAGGATTACACAAAAGGTTCTGTGGATTTTGATGAAATTGTTTGGAGACATAGGGTACGTCCCAAGGAAAGAAGGAAGGATCATCATCTGGATGCAGATTTTTTTTTAAATTATTCTTACCATTGTGGGATAGGGGCAATTACAAGATTTTCCTTGTAACTTCATGAATAATGCCTAAGATGCTTGGACAATAATTACATGTTGACATATGATCTACCACACATCAAAGTCTGATCTGGATCCAATAATATTCTGAATCTGGTGATCCAGAATGTTTAAATTTATAGGGCTCATGGAAAATTCACTGCTATGATATAATAAATAATTGATTATAATGAGACCAGATTGTTCCTGAAACTGTGCCGATTCAATTGGATGTCAAATGTGACGTATGTTCAAACATCACTGAGGTACATCCCGGAGATCTATTAGTGGAATATTGTTTTTCTTTCAAACAAATAATCATACCAATTTGATTCCAATTCCTAAAGATGGGTTTTCATGGTTAAGGACTCATATTATGAGGGTCAAACTATCTCTGAGTGCATGTAGTTTTAATTATGACATTCTCTTCATATCACAAGGAAACTCATTATAAGTAATAAAGAACAGTAAATAGATTAAAAACAATTATTTCAGAATATTCTTCATAATTTAAAAGATTTGGAAGAAAATTGGGCCTCAGTTTGAGTTGAAACGGAAGTTAATTTTAGTTAGCAAAATGTGTCAAACTTGGCTAATTGTGCTGTTCCATACATTCTGACTCTAAATGCTATACTCTACATTCAATACTGATCAGCAATTCAAATTTAAGGATTAATCATCACAACTGGCTACAAGAGATTATCATGCCGTCAAACCTGTTCCGTACAATCCATAAAACCTGTGAGGAAAAACATCTTTCAAATTATTGCACATCCAAGATTTTCCAATATGTCATTAAAATTGAGTTCATTGATCTCTGGAGTGAATTTAGGGCATTTTCTGTGAAGCTGCGATAAGGGCTGGTTGTGCCTGAGATCAGGAAATCACCTCTGCCATATCAGTCATCGCTGCGGTGTGACCAGGAACTTGGCAGACACCTCAGGCTGACAAGATTAGCTGAGGGAGTGTGGGGGGTGAGGAGGGGGAGGCTTGGGTCCCTACCTGTCCTCTGTGTAAGATTGGCAGGGAGAACTGTCCGACTCTGACCTCCGATAGCGTCGTCTCCGCTGTGAGTGAGTCCGTGAACTGAAGGATGAAGAGGCCAGGGGAGAGAGGACACAAGTGGATAATGAATTAGAACACTTTGATTAGTCAAGCAGCAGGAGTTACTTGACAACCATTTACAGCTGCCGTAGATGAGGACAGCATTTTTGTCAAGTCCCTTCTGGGTGGAGTCTTGGCTGACATGTCAGTTGTTTGGTTCGGTCCTGTTGAGAACCATTGCTAAACTCAGGTCTATTGTATCAGCACGGCTGAGATGGAGATCATTATAGAAGTGCACTTATGGACACCCTTATGTTCGAACATACATTATATCATCCTCCCGTTATGATTACTGCAATTTTCCTTTTCATGTGTCTCAGCATGACATCCTTAAACCAGTTACAACTGGTTCAAATGATGCTGCCAAGCTTCTGACCAAGGTCTACAACCCTGATCCCTTTACACTGACTTCACATTAAATTCTGAAGTCACTTCGTGATTATTGTTCCCATGCTTGTGTAGACACACATAGCATACATTCAACAGTATGCATACATTCATATTATTATTGTTATTATTATTATTATTGTTATTATTATTATTATTATTGACATTGTTGACATATTTGAAAAGTGTTTAATCTTGTTTTTCTTTTTTAATTGTGTAGTTTGCACAATGCTCTTGTAAGGTACTAAATAAATTCTTCTTCTTCTAAACATAATATTAATAATAATAATAATAATAATGATAATAATAATAATAATAACAGAGAAATTTTTGTTTAAATATGGCATGCCATCAAATTACAATCTATAAAATCAAATGTAGGCCTCCAAATCTCTGCATAATTGATAAACCATACTGCCCATGTCTCCTGCCCACCGTACATATTAGCCGGCTTCTCTTTTCAGATGTTTCAACACAACAGATGTTGCAGATGATCAAGGCAGTACATTCCTGCCCTGTCCGCACGGTGAACCCTCTGATAGCAAACAAATGTCTACTTCCTCTTTGATAAGCAAACCTCTACCTTTCCCAGAGGAGTATTGATTGAGCTTTATTGACAATTGTCAATATCCAGACTGGTCTACAGAACCCGACGGACCTATTTTACGCATACAGTGTGAGGACATAAATCGTGAGCTTTGGCTCCACATTGCAGACGATTTCCTCCTGCAGTATGATTTCAACATTTCTAAAACTTGGATCTGTTACTCCAGATACTATAGTGAATGTAATCAAATAATTATTGGCAGCCATGCACAACACACATGTAAATTTGTTGGATCTTGTTATCTGAGCTGCATTGTTGAAGATTGAAAAGGTACAGTCAGATCTAATCTGTAACTTCAGGGATAATTCAAATACTTTTTTGCCAAGTGTTCATCCTCTGATGAATATGAACCATATTTGAAAAATAGCAGAGTGCACGAGAGAAGGCGAGAGTTTAAAGGAACAGCGAAGGCTTTAGGAGAGAAATGGAGGCGAGAGAGGAGAGAGTTGTAAAGAGTTACTAAGCAGTGGTTTCTACTGAAGTAAACAACTTCTGAACTTGGCTCTGTGCTTACAAACAATGGCCCGCTCATCCAAAGTCGAATTACAAAATGTTGAAAGATCACAGCATGAAATTGGTTTCTCTTAACCCTCTTTCACCTCTTGTTTCCTCTCTCGTTATGGCTCAAGCTTTCAATCACTCCTCCTCTTTTTGATGCTTTTTTCACGCTTTGCTCTGAAAAAATAAAAGCTGTACTTTTCTGTATTCACCCATCATGCCCCCTATATGAGAGGATCCTCTCTCTTGCTCCTTCAGCAATGGGTGTTCTGGAAAGGCTAGATGGCAGAGAAAGAGGAGCTGCAAGGCAGGGTCAAAAGAGTCATGTAGGATTTGGAAAGTACACGATTCTGATACACAGACTGACCTTTTCTTGTGTTTGTGCTCATCCTTCATCTTACGTTTCAAACTTGACGAGCTGGTGGGATGAAAAGAGTAGAATTCAGACTGAGGATTATTAAAGCTGACAAAGCCTGCACAGGCAGCCTGCTCACTTACTGTAAATATTACACTGCATTTATTACTGATACTGGTGCATGAGAGATGCTCTTCAGTTAAAATATTTTATTAACCAGCACAAACTACAGACACACACAATCACAAAGCCTGAAAAAGTATAGACAAAATCCCACAATAACCGTATACATACCTGTGTTTTGACTTTTTAGAGGTATACCTGGAATAAGGAAAAAAGATTATTTTGGTCTCCTAAAAATAAATGCCATGTCATTTTGCCATTATTGTCGCAGTCAGCCAGAACTACCTATGCCGCTTGCTTTTCTTGGAGGTCTTCTTCTTCTTCTTTTTCTTCTTCCTCTGTGGCGACAGGCTGTGGGAAGGAGACCTAGCAGGAGAAAAAAAAATAAACATGAACTCTAGCTAGTGCCAAGCATTCTCTTATACAGCTCTCAATTTACTGATTTCAGGAAACAAGACAAAAAGGTGCCCAGTCATCTCAAGGAGCCATCTCATTTTGGGAACTGACCTTTTCCTTTTCTTCTTCCGTTCAGACTTTCTCTTCTTCTTCTTCCCTTTGGGCCGAGGGGAGAGTTCCTCATCGAAGGAGGGTCTGCAAACAGAGACAGAGCAGAGGGGACGCCTCTGTGATCATTCCAGTCATGGAATATGAGAAGTGAAATCTCAGTAGGAGGAACTCAGCAGGGAGAACATCACGATTTTGCGTTTAAGATACACCTTTTTTGCATCTCATTATCTGTATTTTTGGACTATGCTGAGTGTTTCAGTGTTGAAATATATTTTTCATTTCTATTACTCCACCAACGAGAAATGGACGAGGTTAAGTGATCGCCCATATTTGTTTGTTTGTTTGTTGTATGTGAAAACCAAATTGGCAACAATACCTCCAACGGCCCCTGGAGAAATTAATAACTAAAGTTTAAAGTGTTAACTTGCGAGTACTAAAATAATCATATCAGTGAAACGATGAAAACAGCAGCATTAATACTCATTTCTCCTATGGAAAAATTCACAGGAATGTGTTTTACCTACTTTTATTTGTCTGATATCAGAGATTTATTTCCTACACTTTTCTGTGTGAATATGTGAAACCCACTCGAAACTTTTGCAGACAAATACACGCCCCTCAAAAAAACAAACAAACAAAAAAACAGAAAAAAACCTGGTAGGCTAAAATAATCCGCATCTCTCATCACTGGCATCACATAGATGCCTCCTGATTGATCCTGGCAACACACGCACAAGATTGTCTGTGAGCCTAATGTCCCGCATGAGATGATCCCATCACAACAGGATGATAAAATCCTACCCAGCCTGGTACAAAGCACAAAACGGATCACATGCCAGTGAGCGTCACTGAAGTCAAGACCGACGACAACATGGGATACTTGTGTGATTCATCCTATCCACTGCCAGCACACATAGCTGACTTATAGTTATGTCAGGGACTTTAAATCTGTGTTCTGCCAGCCTATTGGCTCTTGACTCTGAAGCATGTTAAACTGTACCTTTTTCCTTTCCCCCTTGTACAGTAGGACACATAAAGGACACATAATGTTTTGCTTAATACACTAAACCTCAGGACCTTACTTGATCAACAATGCCTGTGAACAGTTATGCCTTCATACACATATGATCGTTTGTTTTTGCAGAGCTGAATAGACATTTTTGAAGTTCTTTATTTTTGTCAATGATGCTGAACTTTCTTGTTAATCTTTATCAACTAATTATGTGTGTTAAGAAAAGTTTTAACAGTTTTTCATTTTATAGTATTCCAGCAGCTTAGAGTAGCTCTTTTATTCAGTTGAGTTACTTGTAAGAGACACATTTTTCTTTCTGTAATAAACCAAAAAGAGCAATCAAGTAAAAGAAAAAAAATACTGAATCCTACACAGCTCACAATGAAATTCATCAACAAGCAAAACCTTTTGAACTCCCCGCCTCCATATTGTATTGGATTCTGTTAAAAATTTGTAAACCAACATAAAATCATTATGTCACTTTAGTAAGCCACTCTGCTAGAACCACAGATGGTGGTGTGATGAAGCTGAGAACGTAGCTTTGCTTCACCACATGCTGTAACCCACTGAACACTGCCCTTTTGCAGATAACACCACTTATTTCTGTCATCAAACTGGACATCTAATTTAAAGACAGAAGCAATCAATTAGGACAATTAGGATAATTTCTGTACTGACATTTAGAGCTAATAATGACAAAAAGACTGTATTATTTAGACTCTCGTCTTTCTTTAACAAACCTCAGTGCCACTGGTGGATGAGGGAAGTTTGCAAAGCATTAGCAAACTTCTGTGTTTCCTGCACAGTAACCGTCTGCACACACTTTCACATGCATAAACACACATTCTCATGCAACCCTGTGACATTCTTATGCGCCATCTTTTCTTCTCTTCAAGTGTTAATCCATGATCAGAAAGAAAGAAACTCATCAGACTCCATCTGTCGACCAGCTTGATTGCTGACCAGAGGTCCACTTCATTTGCTCTCTAAAAATAACTGATGCGGAAAAGGAGATGAGGGCCTTTGAGGCTCCGTAGGCTCATTCAGTGCGCATTTCAAGTACAGACAGACTGAAAGTCATAAGGAGCAAAGAGGAGGGTGCGAGCAGGTGTGTAGACTGATGCACAGTAAAGGAGAGAAGATGCAAGAAGATGCTTTTGACTGCAGGCTCCCTCAGACAGGCTTGCTTGAAGATTGTAAGTCTTCGTCTTTATCATAAATGGTAATGTTGTAAATAAGGGAGAGGAAGGAGCTGGCAACGACACGTGAAGCTCAATAGGAAGAAATACAGCATAAGGGTACAGGCAGACACTCGGAACTGTTTGAGTCATCACATCTTAGGGCGTATCATGAGAATCAAAGCAACATGGAACCTGTAAAATGTCAAGCAAACTTCTTTTAACTATGTATGATTTCATTGATGTTTATTCCAACCTGCTGTCAAGTCAAACCACTCAGCTTCTTTTTCTTGATCCTCCATCAAGGAGATCAAGAGGGAAACAATGAAACTTTGAATCACCCTTAGCGTTGGCGTCACAATTTAGAAACTATTTTTCAGTATAGAGGTTTAAAAAATTAGTCAGTCTATTACTCAAATGACAAAAAAAATTCATCAAGAGCTACTATTTTGATAGTGGATTCATCGTTTGGGTAATTTTATCAACCATTCACGAGTTTCAAGTTCTTCCATGTACAGTAATAATATGCTGCTCAATGATGAAGACATCACAGTGGACTCTGGGAACCAGATGTTTTTCACTATTTTCTAATGCTTTTAATAGTAAAGATAAATCAGTCGATTTGCAAATCTGTAAATCTGTGCTAATTGCTTTTTTTAAAGTTATTTTTTGGGCCATTTTGACTTTAATGCATTAACAGCTGAAGATATGTGATTGGAAATGGGGAGAGAGTGAGGGGTAGACATGCGGCAAGGGGCCATGAGGAGGAAACCACAGCTGCCGCGGAAGGACTGCAGCCTCTGTACATGGCGCGCACACTGAAACCACTGTGCTATCTGCACTCCAATCTGTGCTAACTTCATCCACAGCTGTCTCTGCATTCTCTTAATCATGGCTCTGATACAGTTAGATAATTCTCCCAACATGTGAAATCAATCCCTAACCTTAATCCTGACAAGATCCCCTTCAATTATAATTAATGGCGTGATGAAGATGAGAGAGCCTCCGCTATGTTAAAGGACATATTTGTTTGATTGTGTTGTTTTCTTTGCTGTTTAATGTAAAAATAAAAATAAAAAATTAACAAAATAAACATGACTGTTGAAATCAATTGCTCTCCAGTTCTCATCTGTATGGCTTTACCCATAACCAGGACTTCAGTTAGCAAAATGAGGCATGGAAACTAAATTACGTGCTCAACGCAATCACAGGCACTTCAGGCTCATGGGAGCTACTTTGAATTTGAATGTGTGAATGAAGGGTGAGGCTGCAAAAATGCATTAACAGTTCCCCTTCAAATTTAAACAGAAAGCCTACATAGGATTAAATGTCATGGTTTTGGGCTTTAGTTGAGTTATTTCCTGCTGTATTTATAAGATCACTTGTATGTGTCATGCTTTGTTTTAGTTCCTGTCTCTGTGTTTACCCTGCCTGATTTCTGTGTTCACCTGCGTTTCAGTAGTTAGTTCAGTATTTGTCATTACGCAAGTGTTTGTAGGTCTCATTGTTTTTTTTACATCTGCCCAGTCTGCTTATTCTGTTTTGGTTGCCTGCCAGTATTTTTACTCTGTTGTAAGTTGTATGTTACTAAAGCTTTTTATTTTTTCAACTTGCCTGCTTGGTGTCTTGCAGTTTGGCCCTCTTTGAACTAAAATGAACACTATTGTGGTGGCGGGGTTTAGTTGTGCTCAGGATCAGGTGAGAGAGAGTGTAGGTGTGGTTCAGGAAAGTGAGGTTAGGGTTGGATGTTTTGTGTTGTACTGATTTCTCTCTCTCTCTCTCTCTCTTATCTGCAGTAGCGTGTTGCTGCGTGACTGAAGACTGAAAAGTCTGGAAGCTGAAAAGGTTGAATTTAAGTTTGCATTTATTATTTATGCTAATAAAGACTGCTACAAAACACCATTCATCAGAGCCGACATGGAGAGAACGGGACACACACTGTGGAAGCAAAAAGAGTTCACTCTTACAACAGACAGCACATTTTATACTTTAATTGGTTTTAATGAGAATAAAATCAAGCAGTACATATATACTCTATTTTTGAATAACATTGTCAATATTCAGATAAGATTTTCATATCACAGAATTAGGGTTAGCTTAGCTCTGGCCTGAATACATTCAAATGTCTGCAAAGCTGTATCAGACACATTTTAAGCATCTTGATGCTTACTGGAGGTTAATCTTTCAACATTAAAGGCAAAATCCAAAGAAATGAACCTTTATGGTACACAAACAGCGGGTCAGACTCACTGGTATTCATGATTAGAACTGATCCAGACAGTGACAAACTGCACTCCGAGTTGATGTATGCGAGCACAGAGCTCTGGAGACTGTGTGCGGTTTCATTGGAAGCAGAAGATTGTCTTGCGATAATAAATGGCCCTGCTTGGTGTAGTCGGCAGTTTGGGAGCATTAGGAACTGAAATGCATTAGGGTTGATTAGACAGACCAAGCCCAAGTACCCTCTCCTGGTAATGAGAACGCTTTGTCACTCATTAACACCTCTACCACTCTGGCCTTATATGAAGAGAGCACAAGGAAAGCATTTGCATTTTGTCTTTGCCAGCAGAAACAGTTTCCTCTGATGAGGTGGAGAGAATGAAAGGCAGAATGAGAGAGCAGTGAGCTGCCAGCGACACGGGGAATGGTGATTGCACAAAACAATGGTGTATGAAAAAGGGATTTGGGCACATATGATGAGAATATGCTCACTGCTGAATGTAGCCTATTTTTCCTGAGGAGCGTGTTCATTTTTTCAATGGCGCAATCATGCATGAGTACCATAAATGTCTACATGTAACTACATCCTAGATATATCATTATGTATGAAATACATCACTCGCTCGGTGTCAGGCACAGTATTGTGTTTAAGCGCAGTTGTGAACCAGTTGGATTTTTTCGTTTTCTGGCTTCAGGGAGGGTTTTCAGCTAGTTTGATGTTTTCAGTGATTCTTCAGAAGTTAAATGATTCATTTATGAGGCTTTTTGGTAACAACTACTTCTTAAGGCTTGCTCCCTGTAGCTAATAAGCTGCTCAAGAAAATTAAGGAAACACTTAAATCACACATCAGATCTTGATGAAAGAATTATCCAAGTTTAAAATGTTTACTGTTGTACATTGTATAATTTGTTGAGAACAAAATGATGTAACAACGTTCAGTGGAAACCAAGATCATCAACCCACTGATGGCTGGATTCAAAATCACACCGAAAATCTAAGTAAAAAAATTGAAATCACAGGCTGACCCAACTTGTGTGAATTTCATCACGGCAACTCGTAATGTGACTCAGTAGTGTGTATGACCCCCCCATGCCTGTCTGCACTCCTAACAACATCTGGATATGCTCCTGATGAGTCGGTGGATGGTGTCCTGAGGGATCTCCTCCCAGACCTGGATCAGGGCATCAGTGAGCACCTGGATAGTCTTTAGCGGTACTTGGAGGATGCACCAATACATAACGTCTCATAGGCGCTCAATTGGATTTCATCCAGGAACTGCCTACACACTCTGGCCACATGAGGACAGGCATTGTCCTGCACCAGGAGGAACCCAGGGCCCACTGCACCAGCGTAAAGTCTGACAATCGCTCTGAGGATATGCCTCCCCAGACCATCACTGACCCACCACCAAACCAGTCATGCTGGATGATGTTACAGGTAGTATAACGTTCACCACAGCATCTCCAGACTCTTTCATGCCTGTCATATGTGCTCAGTGTGACCCTGCTCTCATCTGTGAAGGGAATGGGGCGCCAATGGCGGACAATTCTGGTGTTCTCTAGGGAATGCCAATCGAGCTGCACGGTGCCGGGCTGTGAGCACAGGTCCCACTAGAGGACGTTGGGCCCTCATGCCACCCTCATGCAGTCTGTTTATGACAGTTTGGTCAGAAACATGCACACCAGTAGCCTGCTGGAGGTCATTTCGTAGGGCTCTGGCAGTGCTCCATCTGATTGGGCTATCATTAGATCTTGTTATTGTGGAACTTTTCTTTTCTTTTGGCCTTTAATTGTACAGGAAAGCTGAAGATTCTAGACAGGAAATGGGGAGAGAGAGTGAGAGGGAGACATGCAGCAAAGGGCCGTGTGGGAATCAAACCCATGGGAGGACTGCAGCCTCTGTACATGGGGCCTGCCCCAACTCTGGAACCTTCT
Organism: Chaunax sp. Z400; assembly: GCA_037577475.1. NCBI lineage: Eukaryota > Metazoa > Chordata > Actinopteri > Lophiiformes > Chaunacidae > Chaunax > Chaunax sp. Z400. Next base: position 19,303,810 of record CM075187.1, on the reverse strand, counting down.
ATTGCCTAAGCAAATGGTGCCAGGGGAAATACAATACACCTTAGACACCGTGTCCAGTGCATTGGAGAAAGTCAAATCAAATGTTGCATTAGTATGATATGTGCTGTGTTGCTTGTTTGTTCTAGATATTTATAGATCTTGTGTAGATTTTGTTTGTTTGTTATGTGTGGGTGTGCCTTTTGCTTCCAGGGAGGGGTATTTTCATGTAATCCAAAAGGATTTTAGTTGAATTTTCTAAACCAAAGCAAATATTCCAAGTCAACACTTTTGAAGATACATGATTTGAAAAATTGTAATTTGAACAGTAACTTGTTGCTGCAGCTGTCAGACAATTAGAAAAATATTTGGTTTTAAAATACAGTGGATTAGAAGTAAGTGAGTGTAAAATAAAAAATACTCAGGTCAGTTCAGGCACTTAGTAGAGTAATTGAATAAATGTATGAGACATAATTACGGTATGGTCTTGATCCCCTTATGGATAAAACCTCCCTGGTTTGCTCTGTTCTTTTGGTTTCAAACGACTTTGTAGGTCGCTGCTATATGGAGTTACTGAATCTATAATCCCTCTAGTGTAAATTCAACTCAGAAAAGACCTCAGCAATAAAAGCACTACAAACCTTCTCTCTGTCGGGTGGATTTTTTTTTTTTTTTTTTGCACAAACCAGAAAAATGATGATCAGAAGTGTTCATGTTCTCTGTGCTCGCTGTTAAATTAAAAAAACAAAGAGAAGCAGCCACTGGGTAAAGTTCATCCAAAGAGAAGCGATTCACATTCATGATCCCCTGTAACACACCTCTGATTTGTTTTACACATGGCTCGCTGCTTTGCTGCTTTGTGACTGCAAAGGTTTTGAAGGTGTCGGATTAATTAAGATGTTACTTTGTGAAAAATCTGCCTGAATTGACTTTTCTCACCTCAAAATAAGAAACAAAAAGAAAGATTGAAAATCATTCTACGTGTGTGAAGTATAGACTTTTGGTTCAAGGTGCTGGTGAAAGGATCTGAAGGACACAGTGTGGAATTCCACATGTTTGTACCTCTGCACTGGGCCCCAACCTGATAAGACTGTTTAGAACATAGAGATTAGCTGTGATTTCAAGCCCCGGAGGAGCTGTGCTGTGCTGTTAAAAGCCTTTATCACCGCCACTTAAATCTACAAAAGCAGCTCCAAAAACAAACAGAAACTTTCGTCATCCATCATCAGAAATGCCTCTGTGTGATCAACAATCCTTAAACTTTAAAGGACATTGATTTCTCAACCTTTTCATTCTCTTTACAAGCGGGTCAGAGGACCTTCTTGATGTTTTTCAAGTGCTCCTAAGCATTAAAAGCTTTAAGACCAACTAACCTCCTGGCCCTGCGATGACTGTGGTGTTTACGCCTTTTTCCTTTCATGCAGCCATTTCTGTCCGTGGTGTCCAACCTCGTGTCCAACCTCGTGTCCGCCGCTTTCTTCTCATCGGTCTTGAGCGGCTGGTGGACTGCCGTCTCTAAGCTGTGAGGGAAACAATAGAAAAGAAGAAAAGGTTTAGGTTTCCACTCTTTTGCCTCCTCATGTGATTTCTCTAGTTGTCCACACAGTTAACGCTTCCATCACACAATAGTGAGGAAGATTTAGCATGCTTGGTTAGCCTTACTCCCTCTGGTCTACTGGATATGTGTTTTATTCCCCTCCATTTCTCCCTGCCAGCCATTCTCTGGGAAAATTGGAGGTCAGCCATTTACCATTCAAATTGATGTGCCAATTGAAATGTAGTTATTTACATGCTTCAGTTGCCCTGACATTTTGGGAAATGGTGTTTTCTATCTCGTGCTGGGCAGATGCATCAACATAAAAATAGTTGAAATCCTCCGTGAATTCTATTCTTCTTTCTGATAAACCAGAACGTAACCATATTTTTGCCATTACCACACAGTATAGAACACAATTAAACCTAAACCTGAGCAAAAGGAAGAAAAAAACACAAGCCACATACTCAGCTTTGTGTTTCAGAATATTTCCTGCAGGCAATACTTTATTTTACTCCAAGTAATGAAGCTGTAAGTCAGTTGTTTACTCATTCAACCACTTCCACCTGAACCCCCTAAAATTCCTCATTCACAGTCAAATGCAGCAGAACAAATGACTAAATAAATTGCATGATTAGATGTGAGCACACATTTCTATCCCTGCTTATTATCCTGTTTAAGTCATGGGAGATTTGAGCGTAATTACACATTCTCCTCTTCTTTGAGTGGCTCCCGTCTGATTGGAATGAGAAGATAATCAGAGCCAGAGATTAGGACGTCAACGCTGCCTCCTCCTTATCTTCCCCCAGCAACAAGCATGCAGGAGTTGTCACCTTCCATCTTCCTCACCTTCATCTTCCTCTGCCTCTCTGCATGAGAAGGTGTGCCCCCAGCAGGGAGGTAATAATGTGAAACGGCAGACTGGGTGCTCCAACATGACCGAGTGCTTGAAAGGTGATAGGGGAGACGAGACAGGGACGATCAGTCTGACCGAGGAGGCTTATGGGAAAGGAACCTTCAATTATCCTGGTGCCAAAGTTCTGCTGTTGTTATGGCAATTAAGATCTAATTATATTTTTTTTTTCAGTATTTTATAGATTTATACACATACATTTTTAGATTTTCTTTAAGTCAATCTTTGATAATTTGTTTTCAACCCAATTTAAGTTTATTTGTTGGTAGTGCATTTTGAAACTGCCTCATGTATGAATTGCCTAGCGTGCTAATTGGTTGGCAATATTGCCCACAATGGTCTCGTACTCCTTGAGATTTTAAAGGGATAGCTGCAATGATATAAATGGTTTGGCAAATGTTGTGATGAGAGTTAACAAATGTATATTGCCTTGCTATTATCACTCAGTGGCCAGTTTATTAGGTACAACTAATTCTGTGGTGTACAGTTCTGTAATAAATCCCACCTGAAGCTGATCCTATCTTCCTGAAGCTGAAGCAAAAACAATAAAAACTGAACATTATTACCTTCATTATGGTGAGGTCTAATGTATGGCTATGGTCTTAATTTGAACTATGTCTGCCCAAGGTCTAAAATTAACATTTTGGTCTACCTCCTAATGGCTGGTAAGCTGAAAAAAGTTACTGGCTGAAATATTTTCCGACTGGCCATAAAACTGCTGCTTCACAAGTGTGAGCATTTGTTGCTTTTTCATCTTGTTGCCTTGATTCTTAATAATGGTGGGGTTTGTGCTATTATTTGGACAAAACAAGCTTTGTGAATGTGTTACTTTGGGCTCTGGGTAATTGTGACAGCAATTCTCACTATTTTCTGAAGTTTTACAAACCAACCATTCATTACTGTAAATGCAAAAAAAACAAAAAACAAAACAAAACCAAAAACCCAAAACAACAGGTTAATCCTTAATGAAATCTTTAGCAGTGTATTGCAGAAGTCTAACACATATCAGGATGCTAGCAGCAGTAGGCTACAGGTGTTGTTGGATTTCTGGATCAGACTGCACACAGAGTACCCTGCACTGGCTAATCACGCTGTCAAGACTTTGACACCCTTTGCCACCACAGACTTATGTGGGATTGGTTTCTTTCTTAGCTCTGACAGGCATGGAAACAAAATACAGCCACAGACTGTGTGCAGAGAATGACTTTTTCAAAACATTGCAGAGTTAGGGTACTGTTTGGTGTCAGAGAGGAAATGACATGTCACTGTTCATACAACATTACCACAGCATCGTCCTGCAGAGTTGTGTGAATTTCTTACCATGGATCAATCTTAGCAGCAGAATAACTGAGCTAGCTACATAACCATGGCAATGGTGGACAGTGAGGGCTCAAGAATTATGATATATAATCAATTATGGGAATGCATTACAATGCCAGCTCCAGGGTGCAGAGTTTATGCAAAACAAATGTGATCAATCAACTTTTGTGTACTAGTGATAAGTATTTGCGGTGAAGTAGAGCTATTTCAGCAACCGGCCAATGGTAATGGACCTAATTTATTAATTTTTTTTAGGTGGTAATTTTAGACCCTGGGTGCACCTATTACAATGAAAATGCATGTATGTCTCACTCCCACCCCTACCAAGGAGGTAACTGTTTTATGCAGACAACTTACAAAAAGTACACATACATACAATGCAATCAATCAAACACATATATCAAAATAGAGCCTGATAGTTGTGATGTTTAAACTTAATTTGAAACCTAATTTTCCCATCTCACAAGCAATATATATTTTGAAATGAAACAGCAAACATACCTGTATAGTACAGTATCTGCATATAAGCACTGTATCTTATTGTACTGCCTGCTTTCAGCAATTTAACACCCTCCATCTCTCCTGCCTCCTTTTGTATTAGCATTTAGACTAACATGAAATTCTTTCTTTCTATATGTGGTAATGTCCATCGAATGCTTATCTACAAAAAAAAAGAACATAAAAAAATGGAAATGTTTCATTCCCTCAGTGGGTTAATTTCACTCTAGCTAACTAAACATCAACTCTTTCATTTCCAAACAAAAGCATCTATCACAACCAGTTAATTCACAGCTCTAAAAGCAGACCTTAGTTGCTCTTAGGTCTTTGGCAACTTGATATGTTTAGTGGGAGAAAAGATATTGAAGTCGCTGCCAGTGATTGTACATTCTGAGATGATCTGAACAATATAAGTCATTTAGAACAAAGGGGATAAGAACAAAAGGCTGAGACGTTTATGCTGTTGAAAGCTCTGCTCTGACAAAGTCAGGGTGGAAACTGGCTTAACGTTCTTTTTACTGGACACTTCTCTGATTTGTTATTTGCTGTCGCAAGAGCTTCAGTTGATGTGTTCTACATACAGATCAATTACAGATGCACATATTGATCTAGCTCTGCGATTTAGGTCTGAAACTTTCCAGACTGGACTTATGGTGGGCTGTTTGTATCTGTCAAACAACACCTGCTGGTCCCCCTCTCACACAAATACATACGATTCTCTGTCTCTCAAGAATGGACAATCCGTTTGTCATCGTAATCAAAACCAGGCAGCGTTTGAAGGTTTAAAGGGGCTATTCACCAAACTGGCACAAATGAATGCAAATACCAGGCAGATTAAGTGAGAATACTTCTTGATGAAGAATTATGTGGACATTAATCCTCCAAAATCCTGACTGGATTTGTTTACCATTAAAACAGGTAAAATTGAGTCACAGACTGGGAAAAGCGCCACTGAAACCCCTGCTGAAATATGACAAGATGGGAATGCCGCTCAGTGAAACACTGCAGATACAGGTAGCAACACACGTCTTGACTTTTTGACCTCTTTCTCCAATCATGTGTGTCATTCTGTATGTGGACTATGCATTAGCACAGCTCCCTTGGCAATGAGTAATTCTGTCATTTGATGCAAGAGTGACCAAGCTGTGACTAGCTCGTTTCTGTTTGTCACAGACGAAGCGGCTCAACACGGGGCTCATCTGTTCTGTCATACATCTCTGCTGTTCATTGTCATGTGGATGATAACAAATTCAGACGCAGGTTGCACAAAAATACTCCAAACAGGAAGAAGCACTTTTTTATCAAAGGGTGAGGATGTGAATTCCACCTCTCTGTATTGCCAAATTCAGACGGAGACAAAGGATACAGTGTAGGGTGTGTGTGTGTGTGTGTGTGTGTGTGTGTGTGTGTGTGTGTGTGTGTGTGTGTGTGTGTGAGTGTGCCAACACTGTCTCCAAGAAAATGTGTTCATATGCGAATAATTTGACAACAACATTCTGGTGATTGCTGCCTGGGTTCATTTTGCAGACAGTGGGTTTTTTTTCCAAACCAGAGAGTGTGATGCTCTTATAAGGCTGAGGTCGTACTGAGGAGGTTGCGAAAGAAAAGTTACTTATCTTATAATTTATTCGCTCTAGTGCCTCTTTGATGCTTCTAGTCTACAGTGAAGAAGATGCTCTAAGATCTGCTGATGTTTATTCATCATGGGGCCCACAGGCCTACACATTCTTATGTCCAAAGAAGCTAATTTATGAGTCATAGTTTGGAGAAAATGTGTTGAAATAATACAGATGTTCTGGGCACATATTGGAACATGAATTATCCGGTTGGATGATATGTTTGGTTAACAGTGAAACCAGCCAATTGGAGCAACTCTTTGACATGAAAGTTAGTGTCAGCGTCTTTGTGTGTTTATTCAATTGAGCCATTTTCCAGACAATCTTCCACAACAAGGTCAAGGCTGATGGTTTGGTGGAAGGCTGCGTGATATTGGAAAGAACCCACATTGCAATATCTTTTTTTTTCCTCTTTGTAATATGTATTGCAACATGAAAAAATAAAAAAATAAATTCTTTTGATACATGAAGTGTGTTTCATATGTGCAGATACACAGTTTGTTTCATCTTTTATTTTCATTTCTTTTGGTGCTGTCTATCCTATTCCAACAAAACAAATCCCACCACTCTGCCACCACTCCACTTGGCATCGGCAAATGGGAGAGAGCAGGTGGAGCCGGTTTTTAATAAACTTTGATAATGGACTTGTGTGTCACTGTTATGTTATTTATATGTAATCTGCCAGCTCTAACAATGTTAAAATGCATGCCTGATCTACTTAATGGAAGATAAACAGATATATGAGTCATGGAAGAAAAGCTGTTGTGACACGTCTACATGTCTGAGTTAATTTGCCTTGCCTGACATTGTTTGCTAACCCTCGTCGCAGATGTTACATACTGTTAAATGTTTCCAAACATATCCATAAAGTTATTATTAAAGCTTTAGGCTGCACAATGGAGCATAACAGAGAAAACAAATTAGATGTGAAAATGAACAATATTTACTAATTAATAAGTAAATACATTTCTTAGTGCCACATACTGGATGTGTGATTGCAAATGAGATTAGAACAGAAATGATTCGTGGTTTAATCAATTTATCATTTCTGTCATTTATCAAGCAAAAGTGGCAAAAGGCTTCACAGTTGTGTTGATTAAAGTACACTGAAGATCTATGGATATTTATCTATTGGTCAGACAAAACAATCACGGTGAAAATGTCACCTTAAGGGGCACGTTTAGCTCAGTCAGTAGGACATGCGCCCCATGCATCGAGTCCACAGTCCTCTAGCCGCCGGTGCTTTGCCGCATGTCTTCCCCCCCACTCTCTCCCACATGTCCTGTCTTCTACTCGGCTTTATCCACCCCCCCCCCAAAATGCAAAAAATGTCAGACAAATATTTTTTTAAATTTCACCTTGGACATTTTTGTTAACCAACCATCTGCTTGTGTGTTGAATTTCCAGCTCTGTGTTGAGATATACATAAAACATCATTGACTACCAGAGCCACAGGGGGATCATCATGGTTTGTGTACAGTTTCATTGTCCACACCCCATTTAAGATGTACAATTGAGATAAACTGCTACAATATCTGCCAGAAGCTGCAATGTAATCTGCCAGCTGCGTTACACAACACCGGCTCGCTGTCAGAGCGCCCAAACTTTCACCAGCTCACATCCTACAGGTGTGCATGAAGCACGCAGGCTGCCGTTAAAAACCAACCAACAAAACAGTGCCGTACAGCTCTGCTTTTGCATGTAAAATGTCACTTGTAATATTTATTTATCACTTGTGTCAAAATGACACAAGTGATAAATAAATATTACAAAAAAAATTACATTTTGCAAGACATGTTTTCACTTGCACTCATCTGCTGTTCAAATTAAGTGTTTACTCAAAGTGTGCGATAAAACTGCTTCAGCTGACCTTCTGGGGTGTTCCATCTGTGGACACACAGTGAAACACACAGCACTCAAATGCAACAAAAGGTGACAAAATGTCATTGTGCAAGGCAGAGTAAAGAGACAGTCTTTGTACATTTTCTAGGCAAACAATCAAATGCACTCCCTATCTGCTGCTTAGTTGTCTCAGTGTAAATCAGTAAATGTGCAGGAATCAAACTCAGATGAGTTTTGTTAAATGAAACTCTTCAGTTTTTCAGTTGAATATAGGTTCAAGAGGTTTTCACAAGACAGATGGATTTGTGTAACAGAAATGATTTTTGTCTTTTTCACCCTTAAGGACACTATTTGATGTCCTGATCCCCAATGGAATGGAACCAATGGAACAGGTGATAAATATTTTCAATAGTACTGGTTTCGGTGGATAGATTTTGATGTTCCTTATTGTGTTTTTTTATTGTGTTTTTTTGTCTGTGCTTAAAACACAATCCTGATACGAGATACAAGATTTGTGACATTTTGGTTCCAGCCTCCAAAAATCCATTTTGGTTACCAATGCCATCATCACAGGTGCTCTGTCCTGCTGAGTACTGAGAAGATTCACGCCTAATAGAGCAAGTGAATAACAAACTGTGGCAAACGAGAGACAGGAGGATCAATACAGCTAAGCCTAAAGCAGAAAAACAGGAAAACAACTTCAGGGGATCGATGGATGATACGTCACATTGAGAAGTCCAAACAGGAGAATGGAGTCTAAAGCAGCTGAATGTATTAGCCATGTTTAAAGTTCAGATGAAATTTTGGCTACTTTTATGCTAGTTATTGTTATTAATATTTCCAATATTCCAATATTTCATATTGGAAAAAAGATTTTCAGTCAACTTGCCCTCCGTCTAATAAACATCCTGATTATTCAAAGAGGAGGGTTGCAAAATTGTCTAAATTAGCATTTGATGAGCTCTCAAGCTTTTGAACACGTGAAGGCGATCAGAGCTGATCATTGAGACTGACTGGACTGACATGACCTTCATCCTCCCAGGAGAATCTCTAAGGGACAGGAAAGCATGCAGAACTGGGGTGCTTGTTATTTTTTCTTCCCTCTTTCCACAGATGATTTAAGAATTCCCCAGACACTCATGAAGTTCTAGGAGGTTAATAAACTTTCCATTATCCCTGTCAGAGCCACCAGGAACAATTGATTATCGTTATCATAGGAGTGATGATAGTTGAAATAATTACTAGGGAAAGAGATGATCTACTACCATAATTAAACCCTAAACAGGGTGGTCCCAAGGCGCTTTGCTTTATCAGACTGACAGTGTTAATCCATATTTTAGATTTGAGTCAACAACAACTTCATCACCACACAAAGGACACAAGCGAGCGATTAAACCCACACAAAGTGAATCAAACGCATCTCTCACAAGGCTAACTCTTCAGGCACTCCAAACCTGTTCAAACTTTGCAGAGCAGAGAGGATACGTTTGTGTTTTTCATTAAATGTTAAGAGATGCTGAGGCTGAGGAGCCACACAAACAAGGGCATGCAATCAAGCAGTCAATTAGCAAAGCTGCTATCAAAACTTCAGCAAAATGTCATTATGTTTCTGCACTAAAAGCCTGAGATTCATGAAAGGTCATTCAGACATGTAAAGAGGTCCATAAATTAAAAATAGCTTCTATGTTTAGTAAAAGTCAATATATCTGATTTCTGAACAGCTCTTGTGTAAAAAGTTCTGGAGACTCTTGGAAGAAGTCTTCCTTTCTAATGGGTAGGAAATCACCTCATGTAATCCCTCAGCAGGCTTTTTTTTTTCCGCATGCAGGTGGATAACAGATTTTTGGTGACATCCCTGCTGCCAGAATAAATCACTGCGAATCCTTTTGGGTGGATTAGCTCTAAATTGGCCAGCTCTTCCTCCTTAGGATGCATGATGAGAAGGCAAAATGATAGAAGAGAAAATCAAAGATTTAATGGCTGTTCAGCTCCAGTCAGGAGCTATTAGTGACTCCAGGCAATATCTCATCTTCGCTAGTTTGCTCCAAATCTAACATTCAACTTCAGCATTGAGCTTTGACAGAACATTAGGCTGTTATAATGCAACAACGGGAGCGAGCGTTCTGCTTTCTGTTTTAATTTCAAGCTTCATGATTTATTTGTAAATGAATTCTCTCAACACTTTGAACTGAAGAGCTTCACACATTGTATCAACCAACAAGTACCGTACATTTCAATGGTACTTCAGAGTATTTCCATTTTGTGCCACTTTGTACTTGGACTATTAGATTTTACTCCATTACATTTATTTGACAGCTATAATTATTAAGATCTTTAAAAAAAAACACAAATGATAAGCATTGTTCAAGATATAATCAGTGGATTTTAAGCATTTGTGGCCACTAGTTCCACCAAAGTGAGATTTTTCCTCTAAACTTCAATCAAATCAGTCAAAAAAAATACAAGACAAACTTTTGTGAATGAATTTCTTCGTCTTCTTACCCAATCGATCATGTCACAACCCCTTAGATTTAACATGTGCCCCTTTGGAAAGGGCCAGCCCCTCTTTTGGTAACCACTTAACTACCAAACTGTATATAAAGAGGTTTAAACTAGCTCTACCTCGACCAGCTACAACATGATGCTGCTTACACTGCATCACTGTGATCTATTAATTCCATATACTGAATGTCAGGCAAGTTGGACCTAAGCAAAAATTTAAATGCTGGGCTTTTACTTTTCATGGTATATAAGAGTATGTTTATGCATTGAATTTTCACTAAAGGATCTGAATACTTCTTATATCTCAGTCACGAATGTTTTTTAAATTGTTTTTTAGAAAACCAAGTAGATTACATGTTTTTACATCCTATTTATAGTTGATCATGTGGGTTAGTGATTAAATCTTGAAAACAACTGGCCCTAATTATTTCAATCAGTATGACTACATTGTCTAAGATGAACATCTTCACCTCACTATCAGCCAATCAGCAACAGCGAGCCCTTTCCTGTTCCATCGGGTGAGCACGCCGCAAGCCAGAGTGACTTTGAAGACAAGTGAGGTTGGTTTATTTAATTATTGTGTCCTGATGATAAAATGGGAGCAACATAATGGCTTGATTAATTTTCTTATCACGGTGAGCACAAAGAGTAATTACAGCCGTATCCACCATGAACCACACATCAATCAAATTAAAGCAGTCACTCGGCAGCAATCACTTTCTGAACAGAACAAATGAGTTGATTGGCTCAGTCCTCCACCTCTGGCCGGGGAAGTGTTTACCAAAGAACTGTAACTCTGAGCTATGGTTACTCAGGGTGACTAGAAAGCTCTGATCACATCAGAAATCGTCCAATGTCAACATACGACAATGTATGAGCAACTCCATGACCTCCAGTCACATCCACTAATCACACAAAAAGGTATTCAAAGCTGTCATATACTACAGGCCCTATTTAAATGATGTATAGAGCATGATCTGAAGTGCATGGCTCATATACATTTAGGGCGTGTCCACAGGGTAGTAGTCTCTTGATTAATTGTAGGTGTGTTTTGGGTGAAACGTGCATCTCCCACGTGTCTTCTCCCATTTGCTTTAAAAGCCATATGTGCCTGCACATAGTGCATTGTTATTTAAACCTTGGTGTCGCTGAGGGACAGGTCTGTGGTCCTTGGCCAGTGGACCCTGCATTTGGCAGCACATGAACAAATGCACCAATATTTAAAAGAGGAGGGGGAGCATTTCAGCGGATCCCTGTGTGTAATAGAGATTCTTGAAACACAGTCCATGGATTGGGCAGGTCAGAGCATATAATTATTATCCTGATTAATGGAGGATAAGATGTGGGAGGGTGAAATAATACATCTTTAATGAGGAAAACCTGCAGCGAGCCCCCCAGCTGCAGAAATGTCAATTGCGTACTGTATTTGTCAGCTTAACTTAATTTAAACCTCCCGACCTACCTCCATACCATATTTGCACAGTCCTTAAATGATCCATCTAGATGAAAAATATTTCATTTCTGCACAGCGAAATACATTTTTAATCTGTTTCCTAATTTATGACATTTTTCCGAATCAAAACAAATATTGTAGCTGTAAATAATAATAATAATGATTATAATAACACTATTATTATTATTATTATTATTATTAGAAGAAGAAGAAGAAGAAGAAGAGGAAGAAGAAGAAATGTGACATCACTTTCTGCAAAGAATCTTTATGTTTTATGTATTTGCCTCTACAATAACATGTTTTTCTAGTATTAGTGTCATGGAGCACAGTATCCAAATATTTATTTATCAGTTGTATTAATGCATATATTGATGTTACCTTTCATACTTTTTAATTTTTTTATTTTAGACTTAACTCCCTAATATTTAGTTTTTTTTTTCTTTCTTTCTTTTTTTTTTTTTTTACAAAAAATGCAACGACACATGTTATTTCAAGCCACCAGAAAATACAGGCACAATTTGAGAAACTGTGTTTTTTTTCCTGCCATCAGACAAAGTAATGAAAGCATTAAGTGTTGTTTAATAATCTTGTTTGTTTAAGGATCTTGTTTTTAATAACCTTAATTTTAACATATCAGATTCTTGGCTTTCTAATGTAATGGTAAGAGATGAAACGTACAAACTAACTAACAGCTAACATAACAGCCAAATAACTGCTTTGTGTCCAGTGCATAGCCTCTAACGTTAGAAAAGCAATTGCTCTCTGAGAAGCAATTATACTTAACATTGATAAAACCTCTTTGCTACCAACTCTAGCAATACATATTTTCTACTTTGAACAGATAGCCTGGGGGTCTATCTCCAGTTACCCAGCTATCATAGTAATGAATTTATAATTTTAGGATGAAAAATTAATTCAAGAACTGCAGGGCTGATAAAGTAATAATTTACACATATTGGGGAAAAAAATGATGTTACCTGAAAAACAAACCATCTTGAGAAAATTTAGACACTGGTCTCTGAGCTTTAATAATGAAGCCAAAATAAAAACTAAAAGTCTTCCTCTCTAGAGTTACGTAAATGAGAGCTGTAAAATCAACTGCAGGATGAACACTTCTGCAAAACAAATTATGTGTTTTAAGCTAGTGAATCATAGCCTAAAGGCTTCATTTGACTTGGGCAGACCTGTTGGATTTCGTTGGCAGCTTGTTCTATTTGCTTATCCTCTGTAGAGTTCGAATCAAATCAGGCTAGTACTGTTAGCACTGTGGTTCATTAGGAGCCACTACAGGCTGAGAGAAGGCAGAACTTCTAGGAAGAGATGTGGGCGTCTGTGTTGTTTGCCTGGTTGTATTTTGCCAGAGTGAGCTCCTGTTAGAATTAGAGCAACAGCAGCTCTTCCCTGTGATTTGGAGGTTTGAAGCCCCAGAAAAAAAACATGGCACTATTCCCTGTGTCTGCTGCTTTACATTTTATTCCCGTTACAAGCCACTTTGGCCTGAAAAACAAACCGTTAGGCGAAGTTTATTCCAGTGTGGCATGCACAGCTAAAGCCAACAGTATAATCAGCAGCTGTCCAGTTCCAGTATCAGAGGAAAGAGATTTCCGCATAGACGTAAAGGCTGCACTCCCAGCAAACAGCATTATGCACAACAAAGCTCGCCTGACTCATGATTAGCTCCGAAACCTCATATGAATGCCAACACTGTGTTGCTGCCATTGTTGTCAACATCACTGTCAAAATCGTTATGCCCTTTGTGGTCAGAATGAAAGACGCTTTTTCAGAAGCATTTAGAAGAAGAATAACTCTCTCTCTCTTAAGAGTGTGAACAACTAAACTGGCAGTGTGTCTCCTCTTCAACGCATCATATATGGGCATCGATTACTCGCTTCCAAATCAAGTTAGGAGTGATTAGAGGCTTCTTTGTGCGAAGGCAGAGGGAGGGAAGTGGGCATAGTTAGGTTTAATTAGCTACTTGTGAGGCGCACTTCCTCACTGCACTTCTTCCTGTTAGGAGGAGATTACTGAAGAGCCTCCTGCAGACGCTAATGTATGTTGAGTGCAGCGAGCAATAAACATTGTGCAGCCCGTGTTTAATTAGTTCAGTCATGACACCAGAGATGAACACCAGGAAGCAGCTGAGGAGGAAGCCCGTGGGTGATTGGCATAAGGTGTTCCTGCAAGACTTTGCCCAAAGAGGACAAAGAGTTGAGCCTTGCATAAAGTAAGGCATGTGAAAGGCGTCTCACATTTTCCTCAATGAAGCTTAATTTGCTCACTCAATCAGCAGCTGACAGATGGGTTTGCTCTGTTTGTGTGAAGAAACTGTATTTTTCAGAGAAATAGACTAAACATTCTCAGCTTTGCAGCACACCACTCTCAATTAATTGAGTGAACGGACCAAAAATATAACTGCCATATGGCTGAAATGTTATCTGCTTATTAAAAAAGTGATATTTACTAGCAAACTGCAGCGTAAATTGTAAATAACTTTCTCCATGACACTGAAGCTAATTTACAATCTGCATTTGACTTAGCAGTGTGCATTAAGGATCTTCTGAGCTGCCATTTCCACCTCTGCATCCAATTACCCACCATCATCCTTCTTCGCTACATATAATAATTCTCAGCAATTTATGGGCTTCTGTACACACCTGTCTGGATGAAAAGACCTCGATGGGCGAACAGATTGGGACCCTACACTTTGTTATCACACCCCTCTCCACCCTGCCTTAATGAGCAACTCCAGTTCCACACTAATTGGTGTCTGTAAACATTTCAGGTTTGCAGCAGGCCATGACAGGCAGAATGAAACTCAATGGGCCAATCAATATTTCAGTGTGGGAGAGGGAGTAAGGGAACTCCTGACAAGATCTGGATGAACGTCAGTAATTAGAGAATGTGTCCAGATTGGAACCAACATGTTCCATTACATTCAACTTTCCATCTCTCTCTCTCTCTCTCTCTCTGCAAACTGCTCCACAATGGTGATGCGTTTTCCTTTGTGAAACAACCCCATGAATTATAAACAAAGGCCCACTAATACCCTGTTTCACAGTATCTCTTCTCTCATTAGATAATTAATGTCAGCACAATAGAAAGTGGACCAGAATTTAAAAATAAAGCGGATTTTTCTTCTCTGTTCTTATGCCTTCATGTTGATGTGACCTAATAGGAGCAGTGTGCCACATGGATAGTTGGGGTGAGGCTTAGAATAATGTCTCAAGTAACATCTGGATTCTAGGATAGCAGCGGCCTTTCACTCTCCTCTACACCATCCCATACAAATTACAAAGAAGCACGTTGATAATAAATGACTCCGCTGCCAGAAAATGGCTTACAGTGAAGTTGATGATTGGATTCATGGAATTCAATTTATTCTAAATTATGCCTAAAATTGCTGCCCGCCTGGGGTGAAATAGATGCAAAGACAACTTACTCACGAAAATACCCAAAAAACAAAAAGTTAAACGTACAGTATGTATTTTCTGCATATTCTGGGGTCTTTCAGTAAAAACGAGACGTTAAAGCAGGAGAACAACCAGCATCGCTGACAAAAAACTATTTGACTGTTTGATTTCTCTGGCTGAAATATTCACGAATGAAGTAATCTTTTAAAATTCAATTCATGTTACATTTACTTGAGTTTGAGGACTTCCTTTTCAGTTAAGTGACCAAATGAAACGCACCATGACCTCTAAGAAATTGCAGATTTTTCTGTGTTGGCAAATTGTTGGAAACATTTGGAATAATGTCAAATACCACACAACACAACGTAACATATAAGTAACTCATTTTAATGCAGAAATGCAACAAATTAAATCTTTAAACATATATCACCATCATTAATCAGATTAGAGAACTTGAGCTGTATAAATAGCATCATAAACTTTTAGGTTCCACACCAATTTGAATGACCTGACACATGTCCTTTTTTCCCCCTCATCTGTTCTGTTCCCATGATCTGTCTTCATGCTCTTATCATTATTCTGTCCCTGTGGTGTGTGGTCCAGATGGAAGCTCAGCACCCAACAGATCTGGCGGATCTACCACCGTTTTTGGATGCTATAAATGTACCTTAGTGGATGTCGTCATGTGTAATCTCCTGCCAGCTAACTCCCCACTCTCCTCCTCATATGCTTGAATCAGACCTCAGGCTTGTTTTGCCTTCATTCCTGTGCTGCTTTAACCTTATGTCTCTGTCTGTTTGAGTCTTGTCCAAGAAGCTGAGTAAAGCTCCACAGTGTCTACACACACACACACACACACACACACACACACACACACACACACAAACACACACACACACACACACACACACACACACACACACGCACTCTGTCTGTGGTGCATCAAAGTTGGGACCTCTTCCCACGTCAGCTTCTACACCCTGTGGGCTCTAACAGGGGCCATCGGTGTCATATGCTCAGAGTAATTGCTCTTTCTCCATCTATCTGCTCTTTTCTTCTCCTTTCACTTGACCGGATTCTTTCTCTACTCAAATCTCACCCGATTGTTTTTCAGAGAAGCAGCTTTGAATATTGTCTGTTGCAGTAACCTAATAGCAACAACTCTGCTGTTTCCTAACACTGTACCATGTCCTCTCACACGCAACAGCATTTGAAGGCAGTGATCCTTGCATCCACTGCTGACAGGACTTTGTGGAGCATGTTCTGCCTTAATACCCGCTCTATATGGCCATGCATGTGTGAACTTAGGAGTGAAGGCAGGCGTCAAGTGTGACAGATCACCGTAAGCTCTTGAGGAGACGTACGTTATACTGTGCAGCCTGGCACAGAATAATCATCCACACACCACATGTACTCCACATACTAAAATAATCATCTTAAAAGTGGAGCAAGGCATTCAGAGTGACGACTACAGAGAGCAATCAAGACACCCAATGACACCCACCTCCCCTCCCTCCATTCTAATCAGTGTGGGTGCCACTGGCTGTCTGGTAGAATTGATCTGATTTTTGAGACAGAAATGCCTTTAGAAGACAAGCAGAGAAGCCGACAAAATATGCTATAATATGGGGTGGCCTGTTCGGACTGTTGGTCAAAACAAAACAACTGCACTGAAAAAAAAGAGTTGCAGATATTATTATGCTTGATAATAAAAGTCATAATAAGTTGCAGCTCTGTGGGATCATTCCCAGTTTTTCCACATATTAAAGGTGGAATATTATATAATATATATTCACTGCCACTAGATATTACACTAGACGGTCTGAATCTCAGACCGACACAAAGGTGCATGTTGTTCATGTAAAGTGTACCTGAGCACACACTGCTTGCAAAACTCAGATCAAACTGTGCAGTCCTGATCAAACATGGATCAACATAACCTATTTCTCACATCAATTAGATTCTCAGATGTTAGTGTAGAGGCTCCTGTTTAGCAACGAGAATGTGTCTTAATGGGTCACCGTGTTGAGAATGGATGCAGGGAGGTGCAGTCATGCAGTCATGTTGCAGCCCCACATCATTATGAGGATGGACGAACATGAAACGTATGGTAATTGCAGGTTTTTCGTGACATATTGTTTGTAGTCCCACTTCTACACATGATGGAATTGTAACGCACAGACAGAGCACAAGCATAAATTTGCTTACTGTGTCGTATATTGACCAAATGTGGAGCCATTCACTATTAAAAGATTAGAAGATTTTTTGATTAGTTACCGTTTTGGTCGACTGATGTCTTTTTTGCACTACAAGGTAAATATCATATGGGATATGTCAAAGAGCATAATAAACATTTTAAAAGTGGATCTTTTTTTGCAAATCATTTTTTTTTTTGTAACTCAATGCATTTGTTTGAGCAGAATATTTTGACAGTAAAAATTAAATGTTGTCTTTCAAAACCACAGTAAAAACAAGGCTTTCACATCACCATAAAGTCAAACAAGTTCAGCACACAGCACTTTTAATATACACTAAAACAACAATGTTCCACAACACAGCTCGACTTCCTCCCTGGAGGGTTTCTAACCCTTGCCGCCGATGGCTGAGGTGACCTCAGTCCATGTTGGTACACATAATTACCATTTCCCTACAGGGGAACCGGTGATCAATGAGAGGCTGACCTTCGCCTCCGTATGCACCTCTTTCAAAGTCAGATAATAAATTGGTTCATCTCACCTCCCCTACCGCCCATGTTATTTAGAGGGCCATCTGAGGGAGTCCATTACCTTTTTATGGAAAGGAGGTTCATTCAATTTGCTGGTGACCCGATAGGTTTTGTATGTATGGCGAGTAGCTCAAGGGCAAGTGAATTATTCCATTATCTTTAATGTGTGGGATGGCAAAAGCCATCAAGGTCCTGAGGGGGATTTATTTAGATACGTAACCTCTGTTCCTCAACAGGAAATGATGAGAGTGAAGAAACAGTCAGACAGGCTCCCTCACGCTTTGCTGTTTTAATTGATTTTAAGAATGGCTTTAAATAAGTTGAAATGCAGTTTTTCTAATGTTACCTGCTCTGAATTATGATTTTACATTATAAGTATTAATATTCAACTAAATCAGAATCACTTATTTGATAGCTGTTATTGCTGCAACTTTGGTTTTCTATTTTACTTTTAGGTTCAAGTTGATTTTTTTATGCGTTTTCTGTCCTTCAAATTGTTTGTGTTGCTAAAAAAAAAAACTTTTGTATTTTATGTCCAGACAAATGAATAAATGTCCCACTAAACTTCATCAGAACACTTTCTCTATTTTCTTTTCATTCCAGGTTGGAGGCTGAAGTGACAAACAGAAATATGTGATGACATTTAATTGAGAAGCATCACAGCCACATGGCTTGAAATGATTGGCTTAATTAAAGACTCTTCTCACATTTGGCTTAAACCTTATTAAAGGATAATCCGTCTCAAAGTCAAAGGTGATGTTTAAAGCATTCACCATGCAGGATAGTCAGGCTGCATGTATGTAACTGTATTAATGTGAATAGAATGAGTGGCATAAATTGTTAAGTGACATGCACACATGCTCTGTTATTGTCACTTATCATTTCTAGTTTATGACACACATGAATGCAGTTTTTAGGATTCAAAGCTGTCCGGCCATTTACAGCTGAACTAACATCAACCAATAGGATGGAAGGTTTTAAACTAAATATAAATCATTATTTTCACAAATTAAATATCTACCCTTGAACACTATATAGAAATGTATTTCTCAACATATTTTTTGCGTGGTGGTCAATTAAAATATGACATTTGCTATGTGAAATAGCTCCTCTTTTCTCGTTCTCTAAAGGTTAATGCTTTATTTCAAAGAAGTATATTAACTTTTAGCATTTTTGCTTTGTTTAAGGCCAGGTGGCCCCATCTGCGAAAAAGTAAATCTCAGTTTTACACAGCTGCTCCTGCTAAGTGTTGATGCATCCTTTGCATTGGCAGGAGCTTTAAAGGAACAGTTCAGCAAATGTGGAACTATACTTGTTTGTTTTCTTTCCAAATGTTAATAGAGAGTATAAAACCAGTCTTGTGAATATGAAGCTACTGTACTGCTTGCAGCTATTTTGCTTATCTTAGCATAAGACTGGAATAAGTGTAAAACTTCTCACCTGAATGTGCAAAGGGAAAAAACTGTCTCCTAGCAACTGTAAAGCTCAGGAATCATCATTTTATGTCGTTTTATTACAAAAACAATACAAAAAAAAAAAAAGTAAAAGTCTGTCCCACAAGGAAACATATCATCATATGTTGTTTTCAGCAAGTGGCCCAAAATAACTATATAAATATGTATTTATAACTATAAATATATCTATGTTCATGTATCAAAGACCTCTAGCAGCCGTAGCGATATCATCTTGTGATTTTTCACTGTCATATGCCACTTTATCCATCACCCAACGCTAACAGCTAGTTAGCTTTCACCTGCTCTCTTAAGGTTGGTGAAGGTTTTGGGAAATGTGGGCACACACACAAATGAGTAAGAAATAGTACTAAAAAAATAAAAACAATTCATTGTAATTTTCTCTATTAAGAGCAATGAGTCAAAAATCTCTTCATGCATTATTTCTTAATTTACAATGCAATAATTCACAATGTGAAAACAGATTCCATCACTGCAGCAGGACATGTGTGGGCATATTGAATTCGGATCTATTTTGAGAGCTCTGAAAAGCATCACTTCTTCATAACATAAGTAAACAGGCATAGCATTATAAATTGCATATTTCATATCTTTATACACTCTGCAGGACATGTTGGGAAATAAGATACGTTAAGAAATAATCCCTTAAGGTATGTGTGAGACATCTGGCGCAAAGCCTGTCAGCTGCCTCAAACGTCATCATGGAGTTGGCAGCATGTTTTCTGTCACTTAGCTGCCAAAGTCAGACGCGTTCTGAGTGAACAGAAGTGTGAAAGCCTGAAAAGTGTGTATGGATGTTACTGTACCTTAAATCTCTTCCTTTTGTCACAAAAATCCTATAAGCCCATTTTCCAGAGAGAGGAAATAATAGCGAGAGAAGGGAAAAGTAAAAGTGACTCAGGAATGAGGAGTCCACTCTGCATTCTCAGGGGAACTATAGATCAGACAGAGTTTAAAAGAAGGTGAGTCTCATCCTGCAGTGTTTTGAGTGGGAAGCAGATAAAAATAATACAGAAGAGGTCTGATGAAAAGTGACTTCAGCCTTATTCACATGGGGCCACTATTTGAGTACTTCATGCAGTTAACGAGTGACCCTGTCAACCTCTGCATCTCTCACTAAAAAATCTAAAAATGTTGAGTTATGACTTTGTGATTTATTACTAAAACTTCACACATTTAAATCTTATACCTATATTCAAATGTAAGGATCCAGATGTTGGTTAAAAATCAGGCTACAGCAGAAAACATGGTTATAATACTATATACATCTGGTTCAGAGTGAGATTTCTCTCCTACACGTCTAAATGTTGATGTGTGAATATTGCTTATAGTCCACTGTTTGGCTGTGAGAACAGACCTATTTAGACTTTGGTAATTGGCTAATTTCTATCCTAGTGATTTAACTATTTTGGATAAATGTGTGGCTCTAATGAGGTTTCCTATAATCTCACTATACACTGCTGTCATATATTTTACCCGCACTCTTGTGAAAACCCTATTAGAAACCAGGATGCATACAACTTTGTGATGACATCTGGTTTATGCAGCATATATCTGGCTCCTACCAAGGTTCCCCTAATCATTAACCACAATTATAGAGACTGGGGTTTAATTACATGACATTTCAGGTTATTACTTCGCAAAAAAAAAGAAAAGAAAAATGATTGCAACCCAAGTGTCTGGACAATAAGACACTTTTTTCTCCATGTTTCATGCCAGTATGGATACAGATATTATACCTATACATGCATAATTAGATACTGTACATTCTTTCTCTTCAAAAAATAATACACATTGTCAAGGAATTATTTTGTAGATATGAACAGTAGGAACATTTTTGGTGTTGGGAGATCATTAATTGTCCATTTTAAAATGAGAAGAATAATGTAGATTTGATGCACAATGCATAAGTATTATCAGGGACACCTCTGTCTTTCTACACAGTCAGAAACTTAACCTCAGACTTTAACTTTCTAGACATGGTCGATTTGCACAGGATTAAAATCCCCGTAAATCTTTGAAACTATTGCAAAACCATCCGAAGCTCGAAGCATTATCAGTCCTGTGGGATGGGGAATGGGATTTTAGGCCAGGATTAGAGCTGATAGCACAGGCAGTCATCCACAATGATCACCTGAGGGCGATACATTGCTAACTGGATTTTCTACTTGACTCCCACAATTTAACGCACTCTAACCTTGGCGGCTGTCAGTCAGGCTGCAGGACTGTCCGCTCACCTTAAAGTTTATGAGAAAAGATAGGGTGTCTGCGAGATTATTCGTCCTTTCCAATACCATATTAGCCCCTAATCTCCTGCCTCTCTCAGTCCATTCTCAACAGGATGGGGTGTCATTAAGGGCAGCGACAGACGGAAAGAGGGATGGTGGAGGACTTTGCTGGAGAAGGAGTAAATATGTCAATCACCGAATGTGCCGAGAGGTTTTCTCGAAGACGAGGAGAGGAAAGTCAACAAGCTAACTCTTTTCCTCTCAACGGCTCTGCATTCAAAGTATTGGGACTTATTACCACAGCAGAATTCTTGACTTGATAGTTATTATGTGGAATGAGTTTAAATAAAATGTCTCCTTATCAACAAACACAGACAGTCGTTTTGATTCATAGCACCTGTATTTCAAAAGCAGTTTTCATCAGCGTGAATAATGTGCAGAAAATCAAGGACTCAGATAAGTGGATTAAAAATAGACTCTATTCTGCTCTTTGACTTTGACGTTGATATCTCAGTGCATTAGGTTTTCCCTTTGGCCATCATGCAAAGGATTATGGCACCAGTCAACATCTATTTGTTCGTGCAAATCATCACTTGATAGGCCAAACCTCTACCTCCCTACCACCACTGATTATATAAAACAAGATGAGGCCATCCTGCAGTCAAATTACAGTTGACAGCTCGATGCCCATCACATAAATGTACTGTGCTGCATTCCACTGCATTAACTTCTGAAATAATATTCAAATATAGACAATGTAGGTTAATGTGGAAGTTGATTAGACGGGGCAGATTCTGCATCTCCAGTATGAGGCATCATGATTATTGCAAACATGGCTAAATCTTTTTTCCATGTTAAACCTCTGGATTCCTTGGCAAAGGTTCCCTCAGTGCAATGAAAGAAATGCAAAATCAAAAAGTCAAACATCGAGCACAGGGTTAATAATTTAGCAGCCCTCCACAGAACTGGGGAACTGGGGAACTGGGGAACAGAACTCATTTAGGCGAGGACAAAAGACGCTTGTGCATCACCCTGGTTGGATCAAAGGCAAATCATTGATTCTGAGCCTCCTGTTGTAGTCAGATCTGGTGTTTTATTGCAGCTGGATTTCCTTAAACCTTTTCCAGAGTCAGAGAGAGTGCTGAGACAAAGCAATGCTATTTCTCCGACAAGGGCACTGTTGAGCTAAAGCTTAAATTGAATGCCCTAAAATAACCATTTAATTATGTGGCTATCAGTAAAGCTTTCATGTTTTCCAAATGAATCAGGGAGAGTGAGATAACCAATTCTTTCATCAATTCAAAACTGGAAAAAAAAAAGTATTTCTCGCTTCTCAGAAAAGTGATAGGAAGCAGAGGAAATGAGCTCATATGCCAGATACATTAATTCTTCTTCATATAATTAGCCAGAATATCCCAAGATCCCCCCGATCCCTGCCAGATACATTTAATTATGGGACAAAATTCATCGTCACATGCAATACAGTGTCCATATCTGTATTAACCAGTCCTTCTGAGGCAGGAAGACGTCTTTGTTTTTAATGTTTCACTATCAAGGTATGGTCAAAGAAAAATGTACACCCACTACAGACAACACCACTGACTGGCACTGGGCTTGTCTGAGTAAATCTGTCACTGAGTGAATGAGTTTGTGATTCATTTCATGAGAGCTGCCTGTAGCAAATGAGGTACGATGAGGAATACGGCCGACTCTGATTGCTTGAAAAGTTAATTAAACTTGGATTATGGAGGACTTGCATTACTGATTACATAAAACGTAACTGATTCATTGATTATTCATAGATTTACATGACAAACAAGACAACCTGTTAGAATAAATGGAGGACAGCTATTTCTGGAGGGAAGATGGAAGAAATCTAAGATTTGTAACACATAAGGAAAAAAAGGATATTTTATATAATCTGTCAGGCTGTAATAAGTCTCAGGAGTGCTGTTAGCTAAGTCCTAACACTTGCATGGCAACATGCTCACAGTAACAATACAAACATGCTAATGTTCAGCGGGATTTTTGTTTACCACACTGCATGGTAACATATGCTAATTAGCAATAAAAACAATGTGTGGAAGGGGCTGATGGTAAACCTATTTGTTTTGCTGGTATTTGTTCATATACTTAAAAGGGAGATGTTGCAAATGGAGTGGCTGAGATGCAAGACAATTTTCAGACTTGTCTGACAATAAAGTATTAAGTAAGTAAGTAAGTAAATCAGACCTGATGAATTACAAAAGTTAGAATTCGCCCAATGAATTTCTGCACTAAAATTCATAGCAATCTTAAATTTCCCAGACAAGTGTGAACCTCATTGTGGTGCTTGGGGGAAAAAAAGAAATCATCATAGTCATTAGGATGCATCACCCGGGGACCAGTCATTTCTGTACAACTTTCAAAGCAATTTATTCTATAGTTGTCTAGAAAGTTCAGTTCGGAACAAACTAGAGAGCCTTAGAGCCTTAGGGCCATGCTGCTAGGATAACTTATCTCACGAGAAACTTTTAAGTATTAAATTAAGTATTCATATCAACATCAAATACATCAGTAACATAAATTGTGTTAATACAACTCCATACAACTTGTCTTTCGTAAATACTTCCGGCAAGTTTATAATTAAACCCTCCAACTAATCAAAAAGATGGCCACCGAGTGACTGAATCAGCAATGCTGCTGTTAAACTGCATCTGCAAAGTCATTCCTGCATCGTCAGCTTCTGAATCTCTTATGCTGACCACATTTGACAAATGCCTAATGGCTGAGCCATTCAGAGGACTGTTTCTAAATTTAATTAAGGAAAGAAATGACCCATTTCTAGAAGCCAAAGCGAAAAAAAACAGTTTTGTGTTGTTTGGGCACTATGCTGATGTCATGTATAAATGATAACTTTCTTTAATTATGTTATGCAGTCAGAAAATGTAAAATTGCATGGTCGGCCTAGACTTTGCAGAAGTTGTTATAATTTGAGAGACTGATGAGAAAGAGGAAAATATCATAACTCCCAACTCCTCCCAGTGTGATCTGGAAAGATAGAACAGGAGATTTCTACTCTACTTCCTTGCATGTCTTCTTACTGCAGGAACAACGACAAACCTGTCAGCTTCATTGTTCTGATCAGTTCTCAGTGGGATGTGCCGGCCACTGGAGCGTCACTGGGAATAACACTCACACTTGGATGTAGCACACTGGGAAGATGAGTCTTTGACCAACAGTCTGTCTTCTCGGGACTCTTCTCCACTCTTTTTTTGACCCTGATGATGAACTTGATATCACATGAATTTAAATCTAAATATCGTCTTGTCATGTGTCTGAGAATAATTCCATCTGGGACTTTTTTGCACACACATTAACATTAGTGGCTATAACTGCACTAATGGAAAGCTATTACATGCTGGGACTGTCTCAAAATCGGTAGACACTGGAAATGACCAACAACCCTGTCAACCACTGAGAATGAATGCAGTTATATTACTGATGAAAGACAGCAAAAATTACATGAACACTTTAAAAATACATGGAACAAAAATCGATCCTGGCTGTCAGGTATATTTTATACTCATAATAGAAAGTAAAACACTGGACAAAATGGATTCATTATTTATGAATGAACATTTAAAACAGGAATAATAACATAATGAAGTGTTAGGACTCCTCAACTGGAATCATGAGAGGTTTAGTGGCATAAATTCTTAATGTAGACAATTTGTGAGTGTTTGAAATTAAATTATCCCCTTTATTGATTGAAAAGGGCAGTAGCTTAAAAAGTTTTAAAAAATAAAATTAAAATTAAATATACATGTCATGGGTGTCATAGTTTTGGAATTGTTTGACATTGCATGACATTTTGTGTTAATAATCAACTGTAGAAGTGAGAACAGGAGCGAGGGAAGGAAGTAATGTGGTGGGTAAATTAATTCCTCCCCTCCCATCTCAGATTGCATTGGTGACATCGACACCACCACAGTTTGCACCCTTACTCCTGTACTGGTTATGCAAATGGTGGCAATTTCACCTGAATGGCAGATCGTCTTCCCGAAATGAGGATGGGCAAGGAGCGAAAATGAAAAATGGAGTAAGAGGCTGAGACGTGGGAGCCAGTCAGCCTCGAAATGATTTAATTTAAGTGATGAGGAGCTGACTTTGATAAGTTTGCATTTCAATAACGTACACTATGACCGCTTCAGGGGTCCAGTTAGAAAGATGTTGCAAACTTGGCGAGAAAAGGGGGAAAAAACTGAGACCAAAGCGGAGAGTCAGTCGCTGTAAGACAGAAGTGGCTGAATTTAATTTTTCTCCTCTGTGTGCAACTGTGTCTGTAGAAAGTAAAGAGGTTGTCTGGAGTTAAATTTGCTGTCTGGGTAAAATGATGTCAGTCTGTTTTCCAGAAAGTTTCAGATTTTCCAACCAACTCAGGTGTGAATACATATTTAATGCATCCTTTGCCTCATGCGATTTTAGAGCGAAAGAGACTTCAGCCTACCGTCATAATGGATGATCGTGCTTCCTCGTGGCACATTACAGTTGGATGTGGCAATAACTATCTGTCTGTCCCCCAAAGCACCACTGATTTTATTATAATAATGACTTTTTCACCTGCTCTGTATTCAAAAACCTGCCACATATCATTTATGTTAGGACTCGTATCGACAGTGCATCACAGGAGAGAATGTTTATTGTCTGCTGTATGTAAATATATACAAAGGTTATAATTCAAATGGTGTGCTAAAGGACTGTAAATTAGCTATGGCTAGAAGTCCTATATACAGTGCATCAGTGTATGTATCATGTATCGTCGCTGTCGATTTAAAGGCACAAACAATAAAAATGACAGAACACCTTGTATTGTATGGCGGTGGCAGTGCGTGAACAAACTTGCTGTAAATTAAAATTTAATGTAAATGGTATAAATACTATAATGATTCATTATTTCATGTCTGATTTATGTGTGATTTTCTTTTTTTTATGTTAGAGGCTACATTATTTCTGAATCTGCTGGTTGGGATCGAGGCTTGTTTAAAGTGGGATTATTGTGACGGTGGATTGTGCTGCAGGAGGACATTGATTCCTGTTGTTGTGGAGTTTTAATCAGCACTATTAGACCTACAGCAAACACTGCTCATTAATTATTAGTTAATCAATACTAAATGTTAATGAATCCTGTTATTTATATTGCTATGTATTGTGCCAATCGCATTGTCTCATAATGTGTAAGTGTGAATTTGAACAAAAACCTGCATTAAATAATTCATATTCGAATAATTCATTCTGACATTTAATGCAGCTTATCTAAGTATGGCTCAAATTAATTTAAGTAATTATATTGTTAGAAATTATTGTTATATAGGCCTACTGCTGCTTATTTATTGCTGGTTGTTCCCACTGGTTTTCCATAATTCTTTGAATTATAACTAGTGACTGATGCATTTTAATCAGGTTGAAAAAAAACACAATATAAGACCTGCAGAAAGTCAAAATCTTTTTTGCATTTATGGAAACAAACTCTACAAGTTACATATTGGGGGTTTTGAGATTAAAAAAAAAAACATTAGGATGCAAAAATCTTTGTGTTTCTCCTTCAGTGGTTCCTGTTTGCTGCAGTTAAAAGTTTGCTGCAGTTAAAAGTTCTATCTCTCTCATGTTGAGGAACATCCCTGGTTTGTGAAGATCTAATAGGTCATAATGATGGAGCCGTCCCTCTCTGTCAGCCACCTCATTGGTAATGAATCGCTCAAAGGAATAGGTCATCTCTGACTGTTAGATTTACTAGCGTCCATTTCATGTAGACTCAGCGGAGGACAAAGGATTGTTTCACCTTCTTTCTCATCTATTATGAGTTTATTCAATGCTGTACATTATGTGGCTACATATAATTCAATTCTCTTTGGCATCGACTCAAGATAGGATTTCTATTCATGGGCTGGAATATGATATTCAGCAAAATGTAATAACCCTCAGTGACCTGACAAATGTCAATCACAATCTTTCTTTCTTTCATTTCTTCCTTCTTTCAGGCTACAATTACAGTCACACTTTGCACTGCTGTTATTTTGATTTCCATCCCTTCTTTATTTGGTTTTAATAACTATTTCTCCTTTCTATTCTCCGTCTCTTTTTCTCTCTCTCATCCTGTGTCCTTGGTAAAATACAGAAGTCAGTTACTGTACGGTGTATTTTGAGAATCTTCAAGACATTTCTGTATGATAAAAACTGTAAAATAATAATGATTTTTAAAGAAAGCCTAAATATCGTTTAGTTGTTTAGTTAGTTGTGTGCTTGTTCTTCAATCCCCCAAAAAATCCACAATATGTTTGTCTAAGGCCTTTGAAAACGGTTAAGCTATACAGTCGCAACAAAAAACATGTCTGAAACTCCACTGAAGTTTTTCAAACAATATCCATCCACATGTGTTACTCACATCTCCAGATAAAGTTGGGAGGCCAGAACATTAAAGGGCCAAAGCTCTTAGAGAGAAGAAACCTCTAATAAGGACTGAAAGACTAAAGCCAGTGATTCTTGACTGTTTCTATAAAAACCACCAGGTCCTCAGAGAATATCACCCAAACTACAGAGGAAATGTTTTACTTTTCACAAGAGAAATAACTGTAATTATATTTCAGGTGTTCTACACACTGATAATGACTCTCCCACCTTTGTGTCTCTATTCTGACAGCGTCTGCACTTGGAAAACTGACAAAATGACAACCATGCACACACACACACACACACACACACACACACACACACACACACACAAACAATTTACTATGTTAATGGACTTAAATGCCATGAGTCTCTCTAAATGTCACTGCACTCGATTTTAACTTACAGTGGGACAAGGCACAGAACAGATCCATACTTCACTGCTTCAGTCTACAGGAACATTTTAAATTCCAATGAACAAGATGTAAACTTTCAAACACAGCTAAGGTTCTTTTTTTTTCCTGCTCTGATTATGGAAATAAAGTAATTCAGGCGTAAAAACTCTACTCAGATGCTCTTCTCTGCCACTGGAGCAGAAAATTCCTCTTTACATCAGACAGATTACATTCTTGCCTTCTGTTTTACTGATGCTGATTAAACATCTACATCTTTGTAAACTGTTTCAATAAAATATTTTTTTGTTGTCTCGGTTTTATTGTCAGAGCTCAGAGTTGGAAAGTAGACTTACTCAACAGCACAACCAGAGGCACTGATTGTGTATTTACCTTTTGTGTGTGCTCTGTGAATAACTCTAACTTTTACTCCATTTAACCTTTAGTGTCAAATTGTTACAGACAAATCAGAGGATGAGTTTAAAAAATATGATGCATAGTTTTAAGTTTAGGTGACAGACAATAATAAACTTTTTTTTCAGTCTCTTAGTCAAATTAATCTATTCCCCTGTTTCATCTGGAGTGCTTGTTATGATCACTTGTTTTTATGCCTTGATATACTTATGTATTGCATGACGATACTCTGCAAGAAACTGTTCATTACAAATGATATATTTCCTTTTAGTACAACAGTACTTTAATTTTGAAATGCATGTTTGGTTTGGTTTTAAAGTTCAAAGCTTGAAGAGATATTCCTCAGATAATGTACGAATTATATTGCGTGAAAAGATTAGTACAGTAAATAAACCAATAAGAATGAGCTGCAATGCAGGCTATTGTTATACATTTGTATTTAATATATTAAAATCAGAGCTATGGAATATCTAACATGTATGAAGTAAACATATATGTACTCTAAGCTCTATTAAGAAGTGAAACTAGTAAATAAGGTAGGAAATATTTTTTTAAAAGAATATGTTTATAACATCTCTAAGTTACAGTCTGACACTGCTGGTATTATGGAAGGAGCAACTGGTCAGAATGACTCTAGTCGAATTAATCAAAATTATCATTAAGTTATCTGACTATAAATAAGTTATTCGTACCAGATGACGTTTGGCCTCAGGCACCAAAATGTCCCGATTTCTAGGCAATTTTTAGTTTTTGTTTTTTTTAACAAGAAAATAATCTCTGGACTGTATAAAATATGCTACTCATGATAGGTCTCAGTAACCAGCAGCTGGAGGAGGAAGGCGGTTAGCGGTATTTTCCTCTCAGAGCTGAACCACGGAGAGCTGAGCTGTTAGTCCTGATGGGAAATTTCACAGCAGCTTTGAGCTGATGTTTGCCGGAAAGGGTTAACTCTCAGTTCTTTGCTTTCATCTCGGAAAATGCTGCTGCTGCTGTTGTTCAGCTCTGGAGGAATTATCATGTTGAACCCCCTACAGCGCAATGCATGTCAGTGTCAAAGTGTGCATGGCCATATACCGTCTGTCCTCATATTTGCCTTCATGAGTATATAGGTAGGCAGCTGCACATGCGAGCAGTTTGTGCACATGTATTCTGTTGTACTCAAATATCCGAACAAGAAAAGGCATAAGAGACTGTCCAAAGTGAGGTTTTAACTTCCCCAAGGATTGCTGTTGTTATTTTTATTGTATTATATTTAGCAGTGGATTGTGTTGTATTGAGGATTCAGATTAAGATTAAAACATGCAGGCAGGACTAGCATGCATCTTGGAAATGTAGAAATGTGCTGCAATGACTGATCTTTGCAGTATAAATATCATAAGGTATTTTTTGTGATAAAATCTTAACTACATTTGCTCCACAGTCCATATTTTCATGATGGATTCAAACTGTTTCTGTATTTGTCACTCTTTCACAGCAGCCACTGCTATTTATGCATGTTATTTCTAAGACTCCTTTTTATATTGTCTTCACTTAGTCATGGAGAGCAAAACATTGAACAATAAGAAATCACAACAATTACACACAGATTTCTCCATGTGTTCATTTTATTTAATTTTTTAAAATAATTTATCATTTTTATTTAGGCATGTTCTTCTACATTGCTTCCATGTTGATGCTTTTAGGGGATTTGAAGCAATAAACTACTGACTATAGTGATCATAGTGCATACACGACTAACGCATATGTGTGTATTTTTGTGTCTAAAGACAGAATCAGAGCAGCTCCATCCTCTTCATTCATATTCATTCATTCATATCCACAAGCAAGAATACAGCCTTACACGATTTCATGAAGTGTGTACAATATATGAGAAGAAAAAACAAATGGATGAGCTGGATGGAAGTGTCAGTGACTCGTCTGAGCTACTCTCCCACAGAGATGTGCTGCTTTGAGGCACAGCCATTATTACCCTTCATGCTGAGGCTACATTAAATAACTATCAAAAGTTCACACTCAAGTGCAGACTATCACTTCCCAGGATCAATACGAGTGTCATAATTGCTAAACTAATTTCTCACAGCATCAGGTTGAGTCTTTGAGATGCAGAGACAAAAGTGAAATTTAGAAATGTCAAGTGTGCTTTAAAAGCCAGAAATGTCCCCTTTTTAAATAATTGTTGAGTCATTGGCATTTATAAATTACATCTTAACCCACCACTCAGATATATTACTGTCATTTTATGTTTAATGCCATGCAGTTCTGTCAGTTGTTTGGGCCTGTTGATAAAGTCAATTATTCTTTTCACAGTAATCCACTAAATAATTCATATTAGACAAAAATAAGACGACAACAAAGAGAATTTCACATTCCTAACCCTCTAGCCTGTACTGTACTGCAGCAGGAGATGAAAGGGATTCCATTTGGTCCAATGGTGTTCTGTAGGTCTACAAGAAACATGGATGATTGTAGTGCTGCGTTTTGAAATAGTAAAAAGAAATCTGATTGTCTGGCCTTTGCAGGTTGCCTTCACTGTTAACAACATGACATCATTAATTGACTCTTAAAAACACCTAAAAGCATTTATTTCTTCTGAATTAAAGTCGGATGGAAAATGATTTATTTTTATTTCAGTCAACAAGCCCAATGAGAATAACACATAATGTAGCTGCTCCATTAAAGTGAGAGTATGTACGTTACGAAAAAAACAAATAACATATTCTTCATACAAATTAAAATTCTGAAGCAATAAAACACCTCCTCGCTATAATACACTTAGTAGTTTTGGTGCTTCAGCCTTGCTGGGTCTGGTATGACCAGCAGCATAAAGTGGCTAAGTATGAGGTAAATAAATGTTACACAATCAGTTAGTTGATTTTATGACATTGATTTATTAATTTTCTGCTATTACCAAAAAAATGTGAATTTGTTGTGATCCCATAATTGCCACGTTTCTTGTAATGTATGAATGAAAATAGGACTTAATTGGAATTGCAGGGTTGGTACAACATTGCATAAATATAGAGAACAGGGGTAAAGGTTTTGTTTTCTATAACGATTGGTAACCTTTTCTTGAAAAGGTTACCAATCGTTTAAAGCTTTTATTCTCTTTTCTCATGTTCAAAATCATTTGTAATTCTTTGTATTTTAGATGACTGGTTGTGTTTTTTTGGGGCAAATGGGGCATTTTTGCATATCTTAGTAGGCTACTTATGAAACCCTCTTAAACCACATTGGACAAACTCAAAACTGTGTAATCTTCAAGCTATACATAACTCTTTGTTATTTGTTATCACTGTATGTCTTATACACAAATGTTTTCAGAAGATTTTTATGACACAAACAACAAATTAGCAGTCTTATCATCTGCATCCTACTCAACACTAAGGACCAAAAGCCTGTTGTTTGAACCATCTTTCTGAAGTGCAAATTTGCATGACCAGCCATTGGCAGAATCAGTTGATTTCAGAGAGATTGAATCCATCCTACATACTGTAGTGTTTTTTACATGTCAAGATTTCAGTAATGGTCTCCTGACAGGCATAAATCAGAAAACAATTCACATAATGTACAAGGTGTGGCTGCTAGACCACTATAAAAAGGAAAAAAGAAAAGAGAGCATATCATTCATCTTATGCCTCTAAATCCACAACCACTAGACTTTTTTAACATATAGATTAACATAAATCTCTGTTTTAACTTTCATATATTCATATAATGCATTGTATGAGTATTTGTCCTTTTTTCCTTGTAAGGCATTTTGTAAACTCTGATTTTAATTAGAGCTATGTGATTGAACTTATGCCTCATGAATTTAATCATTAGCTTGATTTCCTTAAATGCCTCCTAATGCTACATGCAGTGACAGTGATAACAGGTGGTTATCATGAGACACTGGTTTAATTCAAATGGATTAGTCATGCAGAAGTCAAGGCCAAATATAAATCCTCACTAATCAGCATCTCTGTTTTCGCTCCTACTCCTGTGATGAGAAAATGCATCCTTCACTGGAGCGGTGCATGAAGTGTTTAGCCGTTGACACTGGTTTGATTCAAATAGATTGGCTATGCAGGAATCAATATCAAATGTGAACCCATTTTGGTTACAAGTCTGATTCTTGCCCGGGGAGTCGGCATCATCTCCTACTCTCTTGTCAGCAGCATCAGCAGCCGCATCCTGTGCGCTCTGAGTAATATGACACAGACACAGAGGGCGAGTTAACGCAAACTGAAAAGATACTACGAGAAGGAAGGGGGGAGATACTGATGTGAGGAGAGGGAGGGAAGTAAAGTAATGGTACTCAGCAGAAGCACAGACAGAGTGATATATAACGGCAGACAAACCCCTCGTCCATCACGAAATCATGTTTGTCATTCTCACAGAGAGAAAGAGAGAGAGATGGTTTGTCCCAGGGGAAGCGCTGCCAACTGCTGCTTGATGTTTTTGAGACTCTATATCCCGTATTATCCTGTATTCATTTATTCCCACGCGCAGAACATTTTATGCCTTTATTTGTGTGCATTTGCCAACGATTTACAGCGAGGTTTAGGACCGACATCAAACAGTAGAATTGCAAACCCAAGACAAATCATTTCTACTACAATAACACATTTGGCTGACATTAATTCTGACAGAAAAAAAAAAGACCACGAGCAATCTGACAATCATCGAAGTCGTAAACAAACCTTATATCAGCCAAAGATTGAAAAATAAAAACAACATTTATTTACATTTATACATTTATCGTCTATATTTATGTTAATGATGTGAGCACACACTTATAAAATACTACAATACCCATGAGCCACAGCTGGAGCAAATTCAAAATATTTGTTGTTGTTGCAGCTGAGGATTCATTTAAAACCGAGCCATTTACTCAACTCATTTCAGTCTCATTTCATTTCTGTTCACTTTCACCAGATTTTTGATCTTGGTAATTAGATATGCACCTTGGGAAGTTAATTTCTTTGACTTTTGCTGAAAGAACATGATTTTCTTTATAATGCAGTTCTTCTTATATGGCTCTAAAGTTTCAACCAGGAGTGTTTCCTGCAAATCCAAGCTGCAGAAGAGCTCCGACCATCAGCCAAACAATCTTATTCTACTAGTCATTTTAGGCACACTCATTTTCAGTTTTACCTCAAACTAAAGTATAAATGTAAATATAATTTTTTTTTTATTTTATATATTATATAAAATGCTAGATCATTTAAGATAAAATTACACCTTTTAAGACAATACATTACAACAATCCCTAGAGCTAAATGATCACATAAGCAACAAAATGTGCAGGAAGTTGAAATTAATGACTCGCTATTTACCCTCCGGAGACACATGGGAATATTTTAGTCTTGTGTAAAACAAGCAAGGGATACATTTGTCTCTCAAAACCACGATTCTTGACTCAGTGATCAACCTTCTTCTTACCCAGTTCCCTAAACTCACCACAGAAACATGCAAAGAGTCACTCAATAACTTTATCAATAAAAATAACATGCACGAGATGCCAAATTTCTCCCCCTGCATGTGAAATCCACATCTTGAACCAGGTCCTTTGTTTACTAATGTTGAACTGATCAGTCTCTCTGCCCTGGAAGAAACAGTCACTGCTGTGAAATCTCTCTCTCGCTGTCTTACCCACAAGGTTTTTAAAATCAATTTTTCATACAATTGGACCCAATATTCTTTCCATGGTTAACTTTTATCTTTCCACTGGAACTTTCCCATCTTGTTTAAAGCATCTCCTTGTCCATTCAACGATATGGCCACTTTTTTGGGTGTAGTTAGATTGCACCGCATTCTATATTCTATTCTGAGTGTTCGTGTTTCCAGCCTGCTGTATATTCCCAAAGATGCTGTCAGTGTACAAGCCCCTACAAACCCTTTACCTCTCTTCCTTGTTAAACCAGCATCTGCTGAGGAAAGAGACCTGAAACCCCCTACCACACACAAACACACACACACACACACACACACACACACACACACACACACACACACACACACACACACAGTCTCCCCCCTTCCTTGCATTGCATTCACACGATCCTGCCATCTGCCACTGTTGGACAAGACCCCACTAACACGGCAGGCACACACACACACACACACACACACACACACACACACACACACACACACACACACACACACACACACACACACACACAGACACACACACACACACACACACACAGACACACAAGCTTATACCCTCATTTCAAACCCTTGGAATTGCTGGAAAACATTTCCAGTGCAGATCCACATGAATGCACACAAGTACACACACACACACACACACACACACACACACACACACACACACACACACACACACACACACACACACACACACACACACTGCACCAGCCAAAGTTAGCCAGACTGAATTCTTAATGAGAAGCTCCCCCATGAACAAAAACAGCTTGCAGGGTCATAATGGTTTTTCCACGGCGCCCCACCCCACTGCATAGAGCCAGTGAACTCCTCCCCTCCACTGTGTGACTGGCCTGAAGAGGAGCAGACACAGAGGACAGAAAAGAGGAGGACAAAGGGAGAACAACACACTCTAATAATTACTCCTCTGTGGCTCCCGGGCCCCTCCTGCATTTTCAATTTGGGAGTAAAGAGAGAGCGGGACAAGGAGGAGAATGGACAGGAGCGGCGCAAAGAGAAACAAGGAGATTGAACCTGAAACGTCTCCTTGTGTGTCTCCTCTCTTTTTTCCCTCTCTGCTTGTAGTACATAATGCCCCCCCACATTCACTACAATTGTTCACCCTCCCCTCAGTTATCCACAGTGAATAATGATGTTTCCTGTTGGAGAGAACGAGGCAGAGGAGCACGCCTAAGGCCATGCATTCTGATGGTCTAAGCATTCCCCTGCCACACTGCTTGGGCAAAATCAACAGTGCAGCGGGAGGGAGGGGAGGATGCCTGAGTCCTCCTCTGCATCCGTATTCTCTGGGCGTTGTGTTTGTTTGCTATATTTTACTCATTATTTACAATCTGTATCACCCAAAAGTCCCTCTTTATTATACCTTCCTGCGAATGTAAATAGAGGCAGGACGATGGGAGGATTGGTGGATGCTGCAGCTGTCATTCAGAAACAGACCCAGGCAAATTAGCAACATTATGTCTAATCTCTGGGGATGTTCGCTCCCGCCTGCCCCTGCCAGGCTGCCATTATTGTCACTGTCACCCGGACAGAGCCTGTGGAGGGGTGAAGCCACTTGAGGAGAGTCTCCTTCCCAGAGAAGCTGAAGCTGAAGAGACAGTTCTGGATGCGCTCCACAGTCTCTGGCTATTGGAAAAAGGCTGCTCAGTTCATTTGCTTTGTTAATTTGTTTTTCTGCTAGTTTCCACAAATAGATTTGATCTAACCTATCTATCTATACCGGGCTTTGGTTGATTGACAGGAAAATTGAGGCTGCAGTGTATTTGGCTAGGTTTGGTTTGGTTGGTTGCTGAGGTGGGGCACAAAGGGGAAAAGGCGTGTTTGGGCATATTCTTGTGAGAAAGTAGTTTTTGCTAAATCCTACACTCTAATAAAATAATTTATAACCAGCACGTGTGCAGTATTATGGTCTTGCTGTAACAGAACCCATTAAAGACACATTATCCGGTTCAGTGTGCCTTTCCACTGCCTGTGCCGATGTAGGATGAAATGGGCCATCCTAAACCTCATTAACATAGCTAATTTCACATAAGAGAAAGTTGATAGTGGGTGTCAAAACCATTCAAAAGTCACCCAAGCAAGCTACATCATTTGACCTGCATGTACGCATGTGCAAATGTGTGACTGCAAGCATGGTTGAGCAGATGTTCTACCTTTTGGACCTTTTGCTAAGGGTTTTGTTTCATATACTGTAGCCTTTCTATAAGTAAACAGTGTCATAGCCACCGTTGTGTAGAGTTTGACAAAAAGGCACAGCAGGTACAGTACAGCAGTGATAGCTGAGTACACAGGAGTGCACACAGGAGTAAATATGGGATAAAACAAAGGGATAAGCGGGGGAAAGGGCAACAGATTCCTTCTTCCCTCTGCTCCCCTCTGAGGCTCTAATGGCTACAGCCAACCTTTGGTCGGAGGGATAAAAGTGGGGAAACAAACATGTGACATGTTGCTCCTTCACTAAACGCTGGCACAGAGCCATGTCACGGGGGGGGGGGGGGGGGGGGGGGAGAGGAGACAAGTCTGACATTAGATGCATGATGATGCTGCCACGTGACTTTAGCAGGAGACAATTAGCTGAGAATGACACTGTTCATGCCATCTAAGAGATCATACAAATGAATCTTTGGTGATACATCATCGACAAAGAAGTATTTTGAATGACTGATTTTTTTTTAAAGGTACCTGTAAACACTGATTTATGGGCCAAAAGTCCTCTAAGTGTCAAAACTCTCTGAATTTGGGAAAAAAGAAAGATTTTTACGATGAATTACAATAAATTATCATTTCAACAACAATTATTTGACTGTATTTCAAGGTAGTAGCAGGTTCTAACAACATGTTTAAATATAATCAGTTAAATGCTGTTGAAAATTTTTAAACCAAAATTTGCATAAGTTTCCAATTAGCCAAATTGATATATTTGTGTATTTGTTACCCAAACCATGGTCTTTGGGACTAGACTGACTTTGGGAGACATGATCAGCTTGTTCTTTGAACGACCAGAGAAAAATCCAACACAAACCAATCTTAGAATAAGAGCTACAACCTTTGGCAATTGAATGTCCTGTATGTTACTGTAAAGGCATGTGCACACAACAAAGATATCTTATGTAAAATAAAAAAACAACAATCAGTGATGTTCGTAGCAATCACTCCACAACCGCTGCCTGATGTATAAACAAACAAAACACAAAACCTTCCCAATCTTTGACATTTCTTAGTAAAGTGCAAATACACGTCAAATGGGGGGGTCAAAAAACACATGATGTGTTCATTCTCTGACTGCAATTAGAAAGTAGAGTGGTCACCTGGTCATCCTCCTGCTGGCGGTGATGCTGGCCACGATGACGCTCTCCGGTCTCGGGGTAGCCACAGCCTTGAAAGTCCCCTTCCAAAACTTCTCGAAGAGCTGCTTCTCCTCCAGCTGCTGGAGTTTGCCAGTGCTGCCCTGCGATCCCAGGGATGGAGAGGGGCCGCAGGGGCTGAGCTGGAGCGAACACAGGGGCTGCATCTGTGGCTCTTACGTGTCTCCAATCCAAACCAGTAGAGTCTACAAACTCATGGAAGCACACACTCCCAGGCTGGTTGTCTCTCAGGAGCTGTCCAAGTACTGAATCAAAGCGCGTAAAAAGCACAGCGACTGCTGTTGCGCCGTCTTCTCCTCTCACAGCAGCAGGTTAATGTGTCAGCGCGTCTGTCTGCTCTTAGCTCTTGAGCGGGAGCGTGGGGAGAGGGACAAAAGCTGACCCTCTCCAACTGGAGGCAAGGTATTGTTCTCCCAGATGAGGGAAGGAGGGGTTGGGGAGATTGTGTTTCTCTCTTCTATTTCAACCTCTCCTCTTCTGTCACATCTGCTGCTTTGTGGGACAAGGCTGGGGGTTGTTGAGCGCTCCTTTCTGCCGCGTGCGCTCCAGTTGGCAGCTTCACACAGAACCAAGCATCACTCACAAGAGACGGTGTGTGTTTCAGTCCTGAGGAGTGACAAACCAAGTACTTTTCTTACTGCTGGAGTGCAGTGTCGTGTTGGAGAGATGATGACTGTTCCCACACCAGCTTCGGGCTGAGCAGGTGTCAAAGCAAGTGTCTGAAGGCAGGCGTGAATGTGTGTTGCAATGTGTGTAAGGAATGGAGTGAGCAGCTCAGCTGAGAGAGGCTTGTTTTGTGTCTCTCATCCTGTGACGTCAAAGTTAGGGGCTGGATGCTGTGGAGAGGGACACCTTCTGTCAACCTCTCTCTCTCTCTCTCTCTCTCTCTCGCTCTCTCTCTCTCCTATCTGCTTGATTGGGTCGTCTTCTCATCCTGTCAGTTCCAGCATCTGTTTCTCTCGTTATTTTGAGTCTTTGTTTCCTTCTTCCTCCTTCGGTCTTTCCTTTTTCTTTTTTTTTCCTGTTGTAATTTATTTCTTTGATTAAAATTAAGGCAACAGCAAATAAGACAAATGAGGAGGTGAGCAACAGAGAATTAATGAGCCATACTTTTGCAGATCAATTAATCTTTTGTTTTCAGAATACCTAACTAAAAGAAAGACTTAAGCCTGAGAGTTGCCCAAACTCAACCACAGACTGGAGTCTGGACCTGAACCGTCGCTTCTTGTGTTTCAGTTCTGCACTTATGAGAGTGTAGTGACTCTGCACTTTTTTTTTTTTGCACATTTGCTTGCCATCCACCCTGATCTCCTCCAGTGCAGTGCATATATGTATATTTTCTTTCAGTCAACTAACCTTTCTCTAAACTTCATCCAGACAGTAATTATGTTTCCCTTATAAACAAATTAGTTGTGTAGTCGTCTTGGAGACAGCATTGATTCGCCAGACAAAACAAGACATTTATATTACCTTTGGCTCTTTGAAACTGTGATGTGTTTGGGCCCCTTTTATTAATGTTTCTTGACATTTAAAGGCCAAACAATTAATCGATGAAAATTTTGAGAAAAAAATGTAACTTGCAGCCTCATGAACAAACTAGATACTTTTTTTTTCCATGTTCTTGCACTATGAGTATAGAGAGGGTTGGGTAGGGTAGCCATCCTTTCAGCCTTCTCATCTCTTCTGCGAGTTGACAGGTCACCAGGACTAGACCACATAGAGAGACAAGAAACCATTCACACTTACATTCTCACCTATGGATGATTTTAGAGACAACAGTTGACCTATGTTGCATGTTTTTAGACTGTGGAGGGAAGCTGGAGAACCCAGAGGAAAACCACGCAGACACGGGGTGAAAAAACTCCACATAGAAAGACCCCAGGCCTGGATTCGAGCCTGGAACCTTCTTTTCTGTGAGGCAACAGTGACAACCATTGGTCACCATTTCACTGATCTTAGAGTAAATTGTATAATCAAACAAAAAAAAATTTAATTAAAAAACTGATACTGATACTGAATGTTTTCAGTCGTATCCATTTGTTGTTGGTTTGTCAGCAGGATTGTGCAAAAACTACTGAGCAGATTTAGATGAAATTCGGTGGGCGGACGGGTCTTCGGCGGTTCCAGGAGTTTTTTTTAATTACTTTCTTTAACATTGAAGAGGAAGATGAAGAAGGAGAAGATACACTTTATTGTCCCTGTGGGGAATTCCTTCTCTGTTTAACCCACTGCTTTGACCCATCCTTGTGGACGGACGAGCAAATTGCGGTTCAGTATCTTGCTCAAGGATACTTTGACATGTAGATTGCAGGGGACTGGGATCGAGCCACCAACCTTTTGATATGTGGACGACCACACTACCACCCAAGCCACAGGTGGGAATTTCCTTTTTTACATTTTTTTTAATATTCTTTAATTTCTCTGGGAATAATGCATGGATCTCGAAGAAAAAAGAATACATATTTAGGGCTCTGGTATCTATGAGTTTAAGCAATTTGGTGCAGATCCAAATCTGGATCCATTGGATTTAAATATATTTTCATATGTAAATTATGGTTACAGGGCTATGAGTTTGATGGATAAGGTTTGATTGAATATAAAGGGACTGTTGGGCCTTAGCAGAGGAATGCACTCTACTGAGTGCCAATATAACTTATCAAATAAGTGTTTTTTAGGATGGTAAGATATTGTAAGATGATGCAATTGTTTTTCTCTTTCTCTTGAATATAAGATTAATGAAACGTCTACATAGTGTCTGCAAAATGTTGCAAATGCTTTCTCTCTTTAGTTCTTTCTTTCTCTCTGTCTTTCTTTCTTCCTGTCTTTCTTTCTTGTTCTCCATCAGTGTCTTGGACAAAAGGCAGAGTAAATATGCATAACAAAAGGACTGGCTCAGTGAGGAGCAGTCGGAGCATGTGGCTGACACCCCAGGAGGTTTCAGCTTTTTCCTGCCATTGGATGCCTCCTCCTCTCCTCTCCAGTCTGCCTCTACACAACAAATAACACAGAACAAAAGCTCAACAATCTCTACACCAACCCTCCCTCCCTCTTATCCTCTCTTCTCTCTTCTTCACTCCATCTCTAATGCTGCATATCGTCAGCTGCACACCACTGCAGTAACATGTGGGAAATCTTCAGAGGGATTATTGATTACACAGGGATTTCACCTGTGTTCAGGCTACAACTGACAGCCTGTGTAATACTAGCAAACCTATCTGATATATTGACAACATTAATGTGAAACAATTTGCTTTTGTTAATGTAAAATCCTTTATACAGAGGCATCAAATGAATTATTGAAGTTATATATCAACCAGAGGCATGAACAATTGTTGTTTAGCCAATCTAATGTGACAGGCTGTTGGTTTCTCTCTATTCTATCAGTCTAAACTGAACATCTTTGGCTTTTGGGCTGTTGGTTAAATAAAAGAAGAATAAGAAAGCAGTCTGAGGTAGTCACTCTAGAAAAAATGTGATCAACATTCTGAGTACTTACTTGAGATTTTATAGACTGTAAAAATACATTATTTGATTAAAAAATGAACAGATTAATCTATTGTGATTATATATATATATATATATATATATATATATATATATATATATATATATATATATATATATATATACTGTATATATTATTTCATAATCTAAGGTAAATGTATCATTGGAATATAACACAATCTGAAAATGTAGTGCTTGTTTTGAATGAATTAATGAATTAATTAATTAATTAATACATTTCCTCATTAAATGCCATGATAAATTCAGTGTTCGTCTAACAAATTATAATATTCTGAGTAAACAGGTTTTAACATGATAAACCCTCATCTCTGAGATGAATTGATGCAAACCACTATTACAGTCATTAAGTTGTTTTTCATCATACATGATAAATGCTGATGGTAAATACATCTGGATGACTTTGACTGGACATTTCTAGATGTGTGAGGATCTGTGTGCCACCATATGTCTACACAGGATGAACCAGGATCATCACACAACAATATTTCTATCTGACAACATTGTTGTGAACTTTTTCCCTAATGAGGAACTGTAGGCGTGGGCAGGAATTAATAACTCTTCCTTCTAATAGGTATGCATAAAGACATAGCACAGCGCCTCGTCTGGATTAATAATGCATATATTAGCTGATAACATGAAACCTTGATGTATAACAATGGCAGTCCACTAATGATAAGTGGCTGCTTCATCAGTGTGCTTTGCATAAAGATGGAGCAAAGGCACCCTTGAATCAAACCAGAGGGTAGAGACGAGCCGGTCCTGCAAAACACAGAATATATTTCATTTATGGTGAGGAATATCAAACAGCCCTTTCTGCCGTGAGATGAAGTCGAGGTTATATTGGAGGGCTGTGCTGAGGGCAATGGGGTGGACTTCCTCCTGCTGAGTGTTTTTATGAAGTGCCGTTGCAATGGCTTTATATGGAAAGTTGAGCTGAAGGACACAAGAGCTGTTGTGGAATACGTCATTATACTGTGGAGAAACAATCATTTCATGTTTTAGCCTTGGTGTTTTCATGGAGAGAATTGCACCTAATGACAGCAATTGGTTTTGAGTTGTTACATGACATCACATACCAAAGAGAATTAATAGCAACAATTATGGTGAATGGTGTTGATGTCAAGACATTCTTTCAATTTGACACAATATACATGAAA
The DNA here is from genome assembly GCA_037577475.1 of Chaunax sp. Z400. Lineage (NCBI taxonomy): Eukaryota > Metazoa > Chordata > Actinopteri > Lophiiformes > Chaunacidae > Chaunax > Chaunax sp. Z400. Next base: position 19,261,366 of record CM075187.1, on the reverse strand, counting down.
AGCTGAGATTATTTCTGATAGAGGACCTTTACATATAGCTGTAAATCTACTCATCCTGAACTGGTACACGGTGGGACAGGACAGCACACCACTTGTTGTCTATCAGTTGTAGCATGCTAGTCATCTTAGCCTGGTTAGCCAAGCTCATACAGTGTCACTATATCTCAAAAGCAGGAGGATCATCCCATGACAATTGGATCCACTGTATGGGAACATTAAAGAACATTCATTATAAAATGGATTTTTATTATCAACTATAATTAATTATCAATTATTGTTCTTATTATCAAACTGTATGCAGACATAGTTCAATTGAAGTGAGGTACTGTGTCTGTGGAAGCACTTCAAACCCAATTTAACACAGTAGGCCTACAGCACAGCAGACAGAAACAGACTGGAAGTCGTGTCCATTTCCCAATCGGCCTTTCACTGCAGATTCAGACCAAAGCTATAACTAATGCTGAGGGAATGTTTATCACCTCAGATATGCGAGAAAATACATGTAGCCCAAGTTATTTTCTACATGTTTTTACTGGAATGAAAATTTACCTGTAAGCTCTTTAAACTTTAAACCAATTAACAAAGCAACTAAACAAACCTCTGAAACTGTCTGTGTTTGCTACACATCCATAGATACTGTCTGAATGAAGTGCATACATTAGGGTTTGGTACTCTGCACTTTTGAACCGATACTGGTACGGTATCTGGAATTCGGTGCCAGAACCCGATAATACCTGAATGTGAATTGCTGCTCAGTAGTACTATTTAATTCTGTCAATACCTTTAGAAGTACAGAAGACGGTATCCAACCCTAGCATCTATTCAAAGTTAATCATAAAGCACTTTTGTCTTCACAGAGGCAATATAAAACGTTATTGGCAGGGCTCCATGTTTTTGATCTTAAAATAACCAGTAGTTGCAGTTGTTAAAGTAGACGTATTCATCTCTATGGATTTTTAAAGTCATAAATCTATTCAACAAGAAAGGTGGGAAAATAATTTCTCTTTTCAAACAAGCGTTTGAGTCAATAATTTTCTTTTTTCTACAGATGGGTATTCTGAAAGTTATTCTTGTTTTGGTGAAACTCACTCACACAGCAACTCTGTGCTTTACCCTTCCTCCTGATAAGTCCTGATAAGCATTTTCTTTCCATACGTTTCTTTTTCATTTTTACTTTCAGCATGCACACCTCTGCACAACTTCAAGGGAAATCAACTGCTGGTGTTATCTTGGAACAAGCTGTCATTACAGCATTTAGGAGAGCCAAGCTTACTTTAAAAAAAAGACGTTTTTGAATGTGACACAAATAAAATCTCTTGGCACTACTTTTTCCTGTGGTGTTACTGTACGCTTAGTTATAAGTTTAGGATGTAGCTGTAAATATTATAGTTCAGCTAACGAGCCCTGATAACAAAGAGAAATGTGCAGCCTCCACATTTTACAACTGATAGTTTTGTGAGCATTTGAGATTTATGTTGTTGTAAGGATGATTAGTTTTGATGACAGCAGCTGTGCATATGTCCATGTTGCGGTGCTGCAGCAGGAAGTCGGACACAAACGCATTCCAAGCTGTACATTTTTTTCTCATTGGTTTAAGGAAAGATATGGCAGATGTCAAAATGATGAATGTTGAATGAAGCTGAAGTATACTGCAGTAATTTGAAAAGGCCCTTTCTTGCAAAAAAAAAAGAAAAAAAGATACAATAGCAGGGAAAAATGTCTGCGCCTGAAAGGGTAGAGCAGCCTCCAGATGAGAAGGAGACCAAGAGAAAGTGGTAGAAATGGTGCGTTTAGTGTATTCAGTTTTTGACAGGTTGTATCTATTTGTGATGATTAATATCCAACAGATGTTTCTATTATAAACAAAATGCCTTCAATTTGTTGATGGAATATTAATAACTCACATACAGTACGTGACTTTTGCAATCAAAACACATGAAAATACGACAAAGTAAAAAGAAAGGGGGGACTGACACAGCCTTGTGGCACTCCAGTATTTATAACCTGCATGCCAGAGAGATTTGAGTTGACTCTCACCTGCTGCTGCCTACTTAAAAGAAATGCATAGTACCAGCTGATTATATAGGGATTGGCCATCTGTTTCAGCTTTTTTAACAGGGTTTGAGGGAGTATAGTATTAAATGCTGAACCAAAGTCCATGGACAATAGTCTAGCTTATATAACATGTACAGCTATAGAAAATAGAACAAAACATAAGTACTCCATCCATTCATCCATTCATTTATAATTTCATAATAAAAAAAAATCTAAATCTATATTCATGGGCTTCCACTTACCTCCAGCACATACATACTGACACTAAGAGTGACAGAGCCTTGGCCTGTGTCACAGCAGGTACTCTTGGAGCAACAGAAGGTTTAGTTCTGCAATTAAAATCCAACTTTAATTGCTAATTGTATTAATAGATAATGGACTCAGCCATGTGCTGCTGGAGGGCAGCGCTGCACGTCGACTGGAGCAACAATAGCATCAGCCTAATACAGTACTTGCCATCTGTCAAGTGGGTTAGTTTTTAACAGAGCATTTTGGTGCTGAGTAGCTTGCTAGCTATCTTGTAATAAGGTGAAAATGCGTGTAATCAATAACAACAATAATACAAGATTCCACTAGTTTCATGTTGGAGTAAACTTGATGAATGAGGAACTTAACTACCGAAAGTCAACGCAGACCTATTAAAAAGCAGCTGTTCAGACTTCAAATGTTAGATTTTTTACAACACAGAGACACAAATATTCTTTCCCTTTCTATCTGTAAATTCTGGGTGAGCTTCAAAACATGACTACATGTCCTCAGGGATGAGAGCACATAAGATGTGTGTAACGTTCCACAGGCCACTGTGACACTCACCACAGATGAGCGTTATTCTGTGTCCTCTGGGCCGGGAAACACGGATCTGCTGCAGCGTTGCCTCCCCCAACCCTGCGGTTCATATGATGCAGACTCCGTAATTTAATTTGGCAAGATGGGAGTATCCTCTTACCCTTACCCTATGCAGCTGGGTCTCTACTTCAGATGACCCTCCCTGACCGCCTCTTCACCTGCCTGGCTTGCTCACACTGTGCTGAGTCACAAAATAGAATATTTCAGAGTCTGCACATCTGTAATGTAAATGGTAGGAGCCTGGGAGAGATTCTGTGTGTTACCCTTGTTGTGTTCTCTGTTCTCTGTTCATCCTGACATTTGACTACAAGTCTGACAGATGCTTCTTTTTTGCTTATGGGTACATTTCTTCATGTAAGTAATGTTGGGATATGCATTTTCTTGACACTGATATTTTTAAAAGTTCAATGAAAAGGAGAATGAAAAGCCAGTAACTATTATTTCAAGTGACAGATTACTTTGAATGCCAAGAAAAGTCATTTCAGCCCAGAAATCTTGTGATGAGTCATCAGTAAAGTGAAAAGTGAGTAAATTATTTAAGCACTAACCACTGCACCTGTGTTCATCTACAGTAGAGCAGGGTCAAAGTGCATTTGGCAAGCATGAGACAAAATGGTGCATGTTGTGGAAAAAAACAGTTTAATAAAAACATCTTTTTTATTAGAGTGACTGCTCTACATGCACAATCACCATTGTGTACCTTGACTGTTTTACAGCTTGTGATTATTTGATTGATATTTGATGGTCAGTCCAAAGCTGTGTTTTTTTCTGTCAGTATGTTTACCGCAATCTTTTATTGTCAGGGCAATAATATGTATTGATTACTGGCAGCGTATGCATTCTTCCTGAAGTGTTTACTTGAACTGTTACTGTTTAAAAGCTGCTTTGTATATGTTGTAAAAAAAAAATTCTTATTGCGAACGTTCATCACGCTTATGGTCTCTCTGTGCACACTTTGCTTAAATGAAGCAACATATACATACACACACACACACACACACACACACAAACCCCTGAAAAAATTGTACATCAAATGCATCAGTATATGAAATATCCTCCATTTCTTTGGTGAGCCTAGAGTAGCGTATATTATTTTGGATATTTGCAATGGAGAAGAGGACCAACCTTCAGTCACCTGATAATCATCTTTCCATGGAAGACTCAAAAAGTAAGATTTGGAGAAAAGTCTAAACATTCAAAGACACAATTATTATAGTTATTATAGCGGAGAATGTTTAGTTTGCAAGACATGCTCCAGACATGATGACCATCATGAACAAAGAGCAACCTTTCAGCTTTTTTCATTCTGTCAGTGCAATTTTAATGTAATTGTTTATTCTCTTTAATTGAAGCACATATTCAACTGGACAATTTTCACATATTTATTTTCCTTAACTAGTATTAATATTCAAGTTTCTATGGTGACAACAACCACTGTGAGGTAGGGTTTGGTTTGATGTGAGGGATTATCTTTATTTTATCTCTCTATGCACCAGGGGAGAAGAGTAGCTATGAGCTATAGCATGATGGGTAATTACACTGCCAGATTGACTGCTTTGCTGGTTTTATCCAAGCTGAGACACTTTTTACACATATCTACCTGTCTCTCTGTGACAGTGTTGATATAGGGGCTGGAATACTATTCCATTTATGTTCTGTATGGTGTCGGAAAATCAACATATCCCACTACATTTCAGTCTGCACTGATTTTATTGTGAGGAAAATTCAATTAATTGTGATAGCAGTGCCTTTATTTGTCTGTGTTTGGATGCAATGATCGTCTAACAAACATATTAGCGCCTCAAGCTGCTCCACTCACAGTGCAGTAGTGTCAGTGTCAAAAACTCTCCTCTTTGTTTATTCTACTTTTATTCAACATCCTCTTCACATCTTGCTGTCCCAGTTACAATGTCACACAATAGAGTCAGAGCCAGTCAAACCAGGTCTATTTACTTTTCACAATTGCAGTTGCCTGAAAATGAAGTATCTTATCAGGTTTGAGCAGCCTCAGCCAAAGCACATAGAATTTTACATGTTAATGAGAGGATTTCGATTCATCTGTTAAACCAATCAAAGGGCCCCTCTTGTGTCTCTTTTTTGACCGCTGTCCTACAACACAGTAGCAGTGCATGTCTGACTGTCTTCTGTAAACCCAAGCATGCACTGTGTTGGTCCTACTTTAATAAAGCAATTTGTAGTTTATGTAAGAAAAGTATAAGAGGAGCCTCAAAGTTTTACAGGAGTACATTTATTTAAATCCTGTCAAATATTTCAGAAGTGTGTCTCTGTTACCTGGAGGTGAGCGGCCACCTTTGTATAATTTCCTGAGTGCAAATTTACATTATCAGTGAGATAACCAGGAGGGATACTAGGTGTTTAAGTATTAACAACCAACCAGTTTCACCTCAGCCAGACATGTTCAAAATCCAGCCCGAGGGTCAATCATGGCACGAGGTCAGATGTTAAACAACCCGCAGCTTAAAATGTATTATTTATGGACAGCCAGGACTGTCAGACAGAATTAATAAATCATACAGGTTCAAAATGCAATTTCTCTTCTCACATCATGGTGGCAGCACCACTCTGTAGCTCTGTCTGGCTGTGTGACCCATGCCCTTGCAGCTAATTTATGTCACGACAACTGTGGATAAAAAGAGGAACGTTGATAGTGAGGGCCGCCGCTTCCAGGAGTGATTGACATTGCGATATTTTTTCACTGAAAATGGAAACAATTGTGTTGTCTCGTACAAGGAATTCAAAGTAAGCAGACACTACCAGACACAACATGTTAACGCACACGATAAGCTATCAGGGAGCGACCGTGCTGAAAAAGTGAAGCAACTCAAAGCTGTCTTGGCCTCACAACAGCGGGTCTTCAAGCAGGCCCGTGAGTCAAATGAAAATAACACCAAAGCAAGCTACGAAGTGGCCACACTGATCTGTAACAAAGTCAGCGAAGATGGAGGCAACACTACACTCTACTGTATTGGGGTGCAAATGGCTCTCATGGCCCTTTGCCGCAGGTCTACCCTCTCACTGTCTCACCCCATTTCCTGTCACAGAAAGACACCTCCTCTGTACAATTCACCAGCAGGTTCTCTGTGTGAAAATTTGATCATCTTATGGAACCAGTGGTAAGACTTCACTTTAATCAAAATGAATTTAATTCACTCTGAAGCCCTATAGCACCGCCAGTTTCAGCAGGACAATACTGGCGCACAAACAAGGAGGTATGCAACAGCCATCGCATCTCTTACTGTGGAGTTTAACAAATGCTTTTGCGATTTTGCAGCTATCGAAAAGGACATGTTTCTTTTCTCTGCTCCTTTCTTCGTGGACCCTGATGATGCTCCACATCAGCTCCAGCTGGAGCTCATGAAGCTGCAGTGTGTGTACAGTGAGCTGCTCTCTAGACAGTCAGTCATCAGTGATCTTGTTTATCCTTGACTGAATGATATCAAAATAGAAATGGTTGGCCAACCCCAAAAGGTGCCCCGATGAGTTTCAGAAGTTATGTTTGCATTCACTGTTACTCACAAAACACATTCAAAAAAATGTGGTGAAGTTGCCATGGAGCCACTGCTGCTAGCAGGGCTAAAAGTGATAAGTGCAGCTTTCTGTGTATTTTACACTGCACAGGATAAAAAAAAATATACCAACCAGTAATAACCTCTATATCCACATTACAGTGGTGCATAAGTTTGTAAACAGAGGGTAGGACTTGAAGTTAAGACAGGTGTGGGAGGGTGGAGGGTTTGCGTGTGCATGCTGTGCCAAACATCTTCCTGAGACGACATCTGACAGCACAGGGTAAATGTAGCACACCAGCCCTCGTCTTCAGGACAGCGAACAGCAGAGGTACACAGCAAAACAGAAACCGGCAAACCAACAAACATGATCTGACGGGCTCAGCTTCATTCTGCCAATATAACCTGCTGACTTTCACCCCAACTCCTTGACAGAAAACAATATTCGCCCCAACAGAATGTTGGATTTAGTTTTGCTTACGTATCTATAAAATACACTGTTACACAAGTGCTCCACATTCAAAGCGCTCAGAGGAGTTGAGAGTCCACATTGTGCCACTTCTCTGTTCTGAAAAAAGAAAAAAAAAGAAAAGAGGAAGATGATGATGACTTGACTGGACCCACTCTAATTGATGGGTCTCTTGGCCTGAGGCAAGAGCGCATGTGGGCTTGTGTGTGTGTGCACTCATTCATGTGCACACTCATTCTGTGCAGACTAAATCATTGTAATGGACCTCTCATGCCTGAAGAAGTCAATGGGAGAGGACACTCACAGAAGATAGCCCCCTAAGAAAAATAATTTGAAGGCAAATGGCTTTTATGTGTGGGTCCTCACAGAATGGGCAACGGCGGTCTTTGTTCCTCTATGTTAAAATAGCCTTTACCCTTCAGACATCACTAATCGCTGGACTGCTTACCAAACAGGACTGACAGTGAGTCCATCACTATATCTTGAAAATCAGATTTTGGAGCCCACTGGCGTTCTCCAGCAGAGCGAAGTTTGTTTTCTGCTTAGATTTATTGGATTTTGGAAAATGTTAATGGTGAAAAGATCTTTTATCTCACTTCAAGCACCACTTAAACGGCACGATTTCTAACTTTGTACATCAGTGCACATCTTACTTCGCACAAGCAACAAAGGTGGATGCAAGCATTGGAGGCTACTGCAAATTCTCCAGCAGCTTGGGCTCTACGACTACAACTCTGCGCAAACAAGAAGCCATTCAAAGTATAATAAAGATACTATTAAAACGATACCCTTGTTGTGAAATAATGACGCTGATGCTTTTGTGCCATTTAGTTAATAAATATAGACAGAAACAGAACTTGGATGAATTGAAGACCAACATCCCCCAAAAGCCTGACCTAAATAGAGTTATGCACTGGTAAATAAATGAAAACTGAGGCAATGTATGTATGTATATATAGATGATGTGTATGCACTAAAACTATGCACAACTCAGATATACAGACCAAACTAATATTTATCAAAATATATGCAGTGAGTCTTACACATTATTTAGACCAGTTTAGACACAGATAACTGATAATATAAACCTTCCGGCGGACATGACACAAGAAAAACACTGATTTGTTTTCACTTTGGGTTGTTTTCCAAATTCTCTGATTGTGTTATATATAGGTGACCTCATAGTCCCGTACCATGAGACATTTACTTGCTCCATTGTAAAGTTACTAAGCTTCTATTTACAGAAAGGGGGTACAAAAAGAACAATTAGAGAAGATATGTGGTGAGAAATGTGAATGAAAAATCTCAGGTAGCTGTTGAACCGCGGGAATTTTTGAAAAAACCTACTGAACTGCATAAATGGAAATGCTCAATGCTGTCTTAAAAAAGCTGCTTTCAATCCTCTCAGTAGCTTGTTAAATCATGACACATATCATTACAGTGAAAATGTTTAAAGAATATTGTTTTTTTTATCTTAAAACAAAATTAGTTTTGTAAAACACGTGTGTAAAGAGGAACATTATTTCTATGTACACAGATGAATGTCATGCATATCCTGGGTCAAATTTAATGAATGCAACCAGCTCTTTAAAATCCCTCCTCCTTGCCACTTCCTACATGAGACCAAATGTGTTTAATGTTTTCAAAGGGAAACAGGCAGCACTGTACTGTATGTTTGAAGATGAGAAACGTTACTTTCTGGTTATGCCATAAAGAGATTTATATGAGTTCAACTGTTGTATAGTGATTGGTTGTGAGACAGAAGTGGGGACCAGCTGAGCCTTAATGCTGTATTGGTTGCCATGGTGTTAATGATATGCTGTAGCCTGTCAGAAAAAGAAAAAACCTCTAATGCCATAGTTTCATGCTGTTCATTATAATTAGCTTTAGATTGCCTTCAGACTAAGGTACAGTACATGATATGCTAAACTGTCAGTAGCTGAGCTAGTATTGCTAGAAAAAGGCTTTTCAAAGCATATATTCATGACAGAATCCACACACTTTTTTTTAATCTTTAATACAGCTGTCACCAGCTTCAATTTTAGGAGCAACTGGTTTTTAAGATGAGGAACGGCAGCATGAAGGAAAAGCAGCTACACTGTGCAAAGTACCATCCAGAAAATCGTCCCATTAGATTAATGATTAATGTTAGTTTAATATTGTTTTGTGTCCATCAAGTTGACACTTTTCATTGTTGTTTATTGTCCCCCTTGAATGGAGAAGTGGTCCCTAGAAAAGCCCATTTGACCCCCTCCTGAGCAATCCTGACACAATCACTGCAATGTCAGGCTGCATGTTTAAAGTGGAACCAAATGTAAACAGGGCGCATTACATTGATCAACCAGTAAAGCAGGGGGATGCATATATGTCATTAACCTTACATCTTTTGAAAAATTCCAACGTACAGAAATAATTTCCCTAGGTGCCTAAGAAGCTTTTTTCAAGAAGGATTGATCTCCTGTCTGCTCAGCTCATTCTAATTTCCATGGATAATTGCACAACCTGAGGTCTAAATGCAGCCACATAACACTACAGGGTGATAATCTTCTCATAGATGATGACGGTGTACCTATAGAAATTCTAGTTCTAAGCTTTCAGCGCGTCATGGTGAATGGGTTGAGGCAGAAGTGAAAGCACATAATACAAAAGCTATGATGCTTGCTGTTGTAGATTGTGATAGTTACTAAGAATGATAGAGAATATCTGTAATTTCTCCTAAAATAAAAAGGGACATTTAAAATGTCTGTCATATTTATCAAACACCTGTAGAAACTTTAGTAGTGAATTGTAGAGCTGTGACGATAATGGCTTGACCACAATACCTCATGTGATGAGGTCATGATGAGGTCACAGGTCATTAAAGTCATCATTGCAAACCTTTTATGGGTATATTTGATACTGTTACACTGTGCAATGACTTTGAGATCAGTCGTGCGTTCAATAGTGAACCTGACATGAGAGACCATTTTCAGGTGTGTTTTGGCACCTCATTGATCTTTTTGTAACATGCTAATGGCATAATTCCATTTCCGCTGCAGTAAAAAATTGAAAAAGAGGAAATCATTGTGTCACAGTACCAGGATTTAAAATTAAAGTCTCATTTTCGAGTAGATCTATGTTTCAGGAAAGTTTAAACTATACACTGTGAAATTATAGTGAGCAACTTTAATAACACACATTTTTAAGAGCCCAATAATTTCCTTTCACTTGCCCTAATCTGTTGAAACAAACATGTGATACATGATAATTACTTTTTTAAGTACTCGAAACCAAAACATGTTAAATCATGAATGACCACCATTTACTCATAACATAGCCTTAACAGTCATCGGTGCATTTCAGAGTAAATGATGGTGATGGTGTGAAAACACCTGGCCAAGGCAATAAAAACCCAGGCAAAATTAATATCCTACTGTTACAACTGATGATGCCACGACTTCCGCAAAACGTACGTGACCAGGCAGTTGGGATGCTGATGATGCTGATGGTCGGAACTCGGCAGACATGTGTAGCACAGATGTTACAGATGTTATGGCACATTGCACAGTGGTGGCAGGTCAAATATAGTGACAAGTCCAGATTTAACTTGCAGAGAGCCTATGGTCGTAGGCGTGTGTAACATCGTCGCAGGGAACGCTATCCTGCAGCATACATCCAGGAAGTGGACCGTATTGGTGGTGGTGTCATGATGTGGGGAGCCATTGCTAATAGATGGTTGGATGGTGGTCAGACCTTGTCCACATCCACAGTAAACTGACAGCCATCCCTTAGCGAAATACGGTCCTAGATCCACAGGATACAGCAATCAGGCATCACTTTCATGCATGACAAGGCCAGACCACATGTGGCTCATGTCTGTCAGGATTAGCCTACCTGGACCAGAACAATGTCACTGACCTTCCTTGACCAGCATATTCACCAGATCTCAACCCAATAGAGCATCTATGGGATGTTCTGGATCACCGGATGCCATGGCAATAAGTATTTAGGCTGCTATTATTATAGTGCAAAAATAACATTCCTGCTACTTATTGTTTACTCTGCTACTTGTCTCCCATGTATATACTGGAGCATATTCAGTGCATTGGTTTCTATTTTTATTTTACTTTCTTTTATTTATGAATATTTTCATCTCCTATTGATATTTTATATTTTTAAATTCTTACTTCTCATTCCCTTTGGTAGGGAATTTTTCTACCAACCTATTTTCAATTTCCACTGTATTTCAAATAGTACAGGTAGAGGTATATAGTGCCTCCCCGAAGTGAGCTCCCACCTGTGGTTCATAAAATAGCTTTGGAGTGTTTCTAGTAATTGTTCCTGCTTCACACCGACATGAAAAGCAAACATTTGTGAGACACAAGATTTGTCCTTTTAAAGGTACTGACTTCTTTCCTCATCCTGAGTGTCTTGAGACCCTGAATGTAACAATTAGTCTGGATCCTGTGGTCTCGTCTTTAAGCAAGCAGCAGTACACAAATCAACCCTGCGAGATTGCTTAGTCTTATAGGAACTTATGTTCAGCTGTTCATCTTGTTTATGATGTTTCCAGACCCATTTGTCCTCACACAACAAGGCAGAAATTGATTCATTCATTTTACTTTCTGATAATTATCATCATAACAATAATGATGATAATGTCATGATGCAAACTACTGCAATCTAATCTAATATGCCTCTGTAAATGAATGTCAATCAATGTGTAGTTTACTAACGTTCCATTAACAACATTTACAGGATGAAAACATATACATACATTTACCATCAGGTGCTATAGGGGAGCAGAATAATTATTTGACAGCTGCACAGGACCCTCTGCTCTGCACTGGGAAATGTCTGTAAAGAAGAAACTCTTACTAAATTGTAAATCCCTCTCCTTTCCCATAAACCCACTGTCATCATAATATGCCCAACAGTCATTACATAGATGTTGATCCAGAAGTAGCCAATCTAATTTGCATTCTGGTCACTACAATAGAAATATTAAAACAGTATAGCATGCAATCAGATCCTACAGGTGCAGAATAACTGCTTGGGGACTGCACTGCACTGCACAGCAAAACTACATTTTCTCACTATGAGGGACACAAATTTAGGTATTTGTGTCCATTTGTGAACCTCAGTGTCATGTTACATGTTACTGTTGCAGTAGTCAGAGGTACTTTGGAATGCAGTTAGTTTTTACCTGTTTAACCCGTCATTATCTCACTGTGTGTTTTCAGACCTGATAAAGTTGGTTGGAGCTGTCCTGGTCTGGACCTTGTCTGGTCTCTGCTCTCTCTCTTACTGTCCTGTCTCTCACGACGGAAGAGGATTAGGGCCACATGAAATCTGTTTTTATAATTCTGACTTTTAAAGTCAGATTTTTAAGCACTGATTTTATGGGGGGAAAGTCAGAATTCTGAAGTTATTCTCACAATTCTGGCTTCACTCTCAGATTTCTGACTTTCTTCTGAGGATGTGTTTATTCTCAGAATTTTGACTTTAATCTCAGAATTTTGACTTTAATCTCAGAATTCATGCATTGCCATTAATGACATACTGAATTCAAACCACGACTCAGTTCCAATATACTTTGAAGCATTTGCCAACAACATTAGCTAGAGTAGGTAAGTATCTGGTGATAACTTCAGTGACAAGTCAGTTCATTGAAAGCAGCAAGTAAAAACTCTTTCACATGTTAACACAAAGTAATGTGGGGGATCATAACTCACCATGAAACTCCTGTGGGGGATGGAAAGACAACACAATCCTGCAGGACTCCATGCAGGTGCAGTCTCATGCTACGTTCAAGTCACATCAGATTTACCGGTTTCCCACCTCTGCCGTGTTCAAGTCGCATCGGAATTACCCAGTGCCACTCTGGCCCCACTCCTGGATCCATCCATTACCAGTATGCCATGCAACCCTCCTCTTGTTTTTAAGAAAGCATGGATGGCAAGATGGCAAGTGAATCTGGAGCCTGATCATTGAACATTTTATGAACTGTACTGTTGCTGGACCAACTTCTCTTAATTTTAATCCCATGTGTGCCCACCAGCTCCAAAGCCATTGTGGTTCATAATACTCTCCTGGTGACCCGCCACTACTGACTGCTTTAAATTTAAGCCCACAGTTGTTCTCTTTTATATTTTCTTTTTATCTTTTTCTCATATTTTCATAAAAACAAATATCTGTTTGGTGCCTGTTTCTGACTGTTAAAACACAGTGATGTCTCAGCTCTTCAGCAGTTTGTGAAAGCTTTTACTTTTGTTTTTCCAAACATACAGCATGTGTTGGAAAAACCATCTAGTGTGTTGCATCCAGACAGTTTTTTTGTCAAACTGTATTCACTGAGAATAAAGTAGGTGACGAGTGATTAAATATTTCTAAAATCCCCCTCTGACGAAGCATTTTAGCCACAGTGAAGTGAAATTAAAACACAAACATCCTTTTTTAAAGTCATACAGAGATAAGGCAAATATTTGCATACACAATATCAACAGTCCACCTCCCCCATTGCTACCTTTGCCAGCAGTATGCATCACATTTGTGTCCTACATTACACAAAGTTAATATTCACATGGTATCCTCCTCAGTAGCTGCTTGGAAAATAACTTATTTCAGGCTCCAAGTCAATCTCAATATGTAATTAACACAGGGGCCAGCCCTATTATTTCTTGGCAGTCATAAAGTATTTCACCAAAATGAGAAGATTACCTGATATGAGGAGCTATGGTATCCTGCATATATTAGGTACACTATTTGCTGCATGCATTTGTAATTATGACTGTAGGAAGAAGGGAGAGGATGGGATGCATTCCTGTTGTAAGTCATGGTAGAAGACACGCCTCACTGCCTGAAGAATCATGTGGTTGTGGCTGAAAAGGAAATCATTTTTGAGTTATCAGGAAACATTCCGATAGATAGATACTTTTATGATCTTTCAGAGGAAATTGTTTTGTTACAGCAGCTACATTCACTGTCAAGACAGGACAACCACACATAGCATAAGATACACCTACCGCCAGAAAAATAAAATAAATGACTAAAAATACCTAAAAATTGTACTAATAAAAACAAATAAAAAACAAAAACATATGTAAATCTAATACAATACAAAAAGATATTTGATGTGCAAACGTGCAAAAACTGCTCTGCAATAAGTTACAGGCAGAAAAGCCTTCCTGCTGCGTTCAGTCCTGCACCTTGGTGGGATCAGCCTGTGGTTGAAGGTGCTCTGCTGAAGGAATGGAGTGGATGCATCGATTTGTTCATGATAGCATTCAGCTTAGAGAGCATTCTTCTCTTAGCCACCTGTTCAACCGTTTCCATTTGGAACCCGATGATGGAGCTAGCATTTTTGATGAGCTTGTTGAGTCTGTTCCTGTCAGCAATGCCCCCTCACCCCAGCACACCACGCCGAAGAGCAGAGCACCGGCAACAACAGACTTGTAGATGGGGCACAATAGGGGCCTTCAGATGTTAAAATATCTCAGCCTTCTTAAGAAATACAGTCGGCTTTGACCCTTTTTTTACAGCACCTCCATTTGGATCTTCCAGTCCAGCTTGCAGCTGAGCTGCACTCCCAGGTATCTGAATTCAGAGACCAGCTCCACCTCAGCACTCCGAATGACAAGAGGAACTGGTTTGGGTCGCTTCCTCCCAAAGTCCACAACCATCTCCTTAGTCTTAGACGGGTTGACATGAACATGGTTGTGGTTGCACCAGTCCACAAAGTCCCTAACAGTTTGCCCTGTTCCCTCCTGACCTGTAATGATTGGAATGTAATATGGGAGATGGTGTAGGGAAGAGAACTAGGTAGGTGAGGTGGAGCTGTCAAATCTGTTAAAAAAAACAACACACTGTACTCAGGTCATCTGCCAGGTCCTGATCACCAGTCAGCAGCACTGAGACTTATTTTAACAGTACAATGCTAATGAGCAATGGTGAGAACCAGAGAAGGATGCAGTATGTTGGTCATATACTGTGCATTTAATTTGCAGCCATGGTTTATTTAAAGATGAAATATTTAATACATTGAAAGCTTAAATCAGCAACTTCTGTAGCAACAGAGAAAATGTTTCATCCCCATTAAATGAATTCTGGTCTGATGTTGATGTCAAAGAAAATCATCATGCCCTTGGCAAGCAAGCATGGCACCTGATCTGAGCTGAAAAAAATCTAATGCATTATTGACCCTTGATTGATTAGAGCAGTCAGGGGCTAAAACTAGCAGAAATAGTCTTAGGTATTTGTCACAGACATGTTGTAATTACATTTTCACAACTTGCTATTGTTTAGTATTGGAGTATAATTTGCAGTATATTTGTGTTTTTCCAGGAAAACAGGTTAATTATCATGTAATTGTGATTTAACAACATAAGATTGATTGAGATAACAGGTTAATATAATTTCATTAAATCAAGATAACATGTTAATTATCTTGATTGTCATCAATGTTATCAAGATAATAATATATTACTCTCAAATAAAAACAATGTATATCATAATCTTGAGATAATTCTAAAATAACAGGATAAAAAACAGCATGATGAAAATTTACCAGTGTATGAATGTAAGAAAGGAAAAATAATCATTTAGATACACTACTTTTCAAAGTGGCTGTGTAACATTTTGCAAAAGAACTTTTAATATATTTGCCTTCAGTCTCTGATAGCGAGGAAATGTTCACCACAAACAGTCAAAGGGTTCAAGGAGAAAGTAGAAGATAAGTGGTCTGAAGGGATAAGTAGTCTTTTTTATTATTCTATCACATAAACGCATATCATGCACACACACACACACACACACACACACACACACACACACACACACACCACTTTCATTGTTCAGTGCAGAAACTGTATTCTTTCCCTTTAATTACAGCAGAGATAAGATGTCTCTCTACCCTTAATTAGAATGGCAGGACAGTGAATTTCAAATACTTGAGTGAGTTTTAACTCTAATGAATTTACTGACTCTGCTAAATTCTAACCTGACTTTTAGCTGACATTGAAAACACTGGTTGATTGGTAATAAAATTGTATCCTACAAAGCTGTTAAAGAGAGATCAGATGAAAAGTTATTAAAAAAGATAATGATATTTTAAAATAGACCAGATCTGATGTTTAAAATATCATTTTAGAATTCAAGCTTATCTTTCTAAGGGGAAAAAACAACAACTTCATATGCATTTTTGTTTTTTACTCTGCCTGCATAATAAGAATGGATATGCTCAAAAGAGAAAGCATTCACCAGTGTTTATGCTTTGTTCAGTGGAACTGGGATGGACAGTCTGCACCAACAAGTAACCATCCTATTTCTAAAGCATATGAAAATCCAGATGGACTTCAGCAGCTAAGGGTTTTCTCAAATTTCAGCCTCTTCTTGTCAAATTGGGACTCACATAACAAAGAAGATTGAAAAAATCAGGAAATTCAAAGTTTACCTGGAGTAAAAATAGTTATCATCCCTTGTATTTTGCCTTGGTGTTAGGTGTATACACTTTGTAACCCTCAGGTTATAACTAACCTTAAATGTAGTAACATTAACGTCTGTATATTCAATCCATCCTCTAGGATTCATCCTTCATGCAAGATGGATGTCTGTAAATTAATTTAATTGTCATTTACAACCTCAATTCCAAAAACTGTGGGACACTTTGTGAAACATAAATAAAATATCAAATTGCAAAGAATTGCTAATCCTTTCTGACATTTATTCATCTGAAACAAATACTGCATATTTAATGTTTTCCCTCATGAACTTAGTTATTGTTAATATACTGTATATACTTATTCTGGAATGCTCCAAAAACTAAAACACCTGTTTGGAACATTTCACAGGTAACTAGGTTAGCTTAGCTGTGTTTACAACTCTGATGACAGAGACATAAACATTGAATCACTCTGCTGAATCCTGAGGAGTAAACGAGGGCTACCTCCCCTCACACTCTCACAGTTTGTTCTAGTGAAGGGCAAAGTTGACAGGGGGTCAACATAAAAATCAATCACAAGTCAGAAACTGATCGATCCAGTGACCTCCCAGCTCCACATACACAGTAACTCATGGAGCATGGATCAGTTGTCATTAGTGGCCTTCACTTTCTGTCTTCCTGCAACCATAATCGGTACAAGAATGAAGACAGAACAGTATATTTATTCTGTGAACAGCCAGATGATGACCATCTTACTTCTTACTTTATTTTGCTTGCATCGCTGTTTGATCACACATTTGCAGAATATGAAGAGACAATACCTGCAGCCTTATTGTGCACAACAGATGAAAATATAATGGAATAATTCTTAAGAGCATCAGCACTGGATCCTTCCAAACTAAAGATTAAAACACCATCTTTCTGATTACTTTACAAAATGACACAAATGAGTACATTCTGCAACATGGCTAATATTTATGTTCAAGTAAGACCCATAGTAGCTGCAGTTATTATGATGAGGAAATCATGTGACGCCTCGCTAATGCTACAAAGTCCAACAATTCAAATATCAGATGATGTTGAGACCATAACACAGCAAACTGATGTTTACGTCCCATTTCCTACCAATAGTCACCGCTGTCAATGCCCTCCAAAACAGATTTATGATCTTCTAATAGTGGTGGAGGAAGCATTCAGGCCCTTTTCTCATGTAAAGGTAGTGATACCACATCATAAAATCCCTCTGTCACAGTAAACAGTACAATCAGGGAAAATGTACATAGAATAAGTAAAATTAAAAGATAATAATTATATCTGATAAATTCATGTAAAAGCATGACTACAGTTTGCTGCAGATTTTATATGGTTCTGCAGTAAAGCTGTGAGGCATGAACAACTGAATGACATGAGAAATAAACTATGGCCCAAGTGAGAAAAGGTTTAGGCTTCCCTTCTGAAGCTAGAGATCCATAATAATTTTCATATTTTGCATAAGACACCAGTCAGTATCAAAATTATCCATCACAATTATCATTCAAAAAACACAAGCTTTTATTCAGGCCGGCTGTCATGAAATGAAATGAAAGTGAAATGTTAGGATTTGTTCACAAGGTTTTTCAAAACACTTACTGTGCTATTCACCCTCCGATACAGGTTAGTCTCTTTGGACTTTTCTGCCAACCACTGTGAGCTCAATGAGGCTTTGTCTGCCATGCTCAAGAAGATATTCCAAAAAGGAAAAAGACAATTTACTTAGGATGCAATTGAGCACTTGAGCAGAGAAAAAGCCAAAGATTACTCAGCACCCCGTCCTCACTGGGAGTTCTTCAAGAGGAGATAAGGCATTCATTGCTTTCTGCCACCTCGTCTCCAACGGGACCTGTGTATCACTGGAGTCAAATCTCAATCAGTCCTGCTGGCTACCTGGGAGTACCTGTGGAGCGAAAGAAAATCAATGCCTGACCTGGTTCCCCCCACACCTTTGAGATTCTTCATTTGATCTCTATCACTTTTTTATAACTTCAAAATATGTTAAGAGACTTGAAGTCATAGAAGCGGCTTCCTCTGGTTCCTCTTATTGAAGGTGTCACCGCTTTGATTTACTGAATTCAAAAGATGTTTTATATCCAGTTTGCTGAACCATGGAGCATCAATATTCTGCCTATGTTCCATCAGAGGTCATGTTGGTCTTAAACCAAATACTTAACATTACACTTTTGATTAATAATCTATAATGCTGCTTTCAAAAGGTTGAGTTGAGTGTCATTCTCCTTCTATTTGCAACATTTTGTGCATTGTGGCACAACAAAATGATGTTTCTCTATCATCAAATAATATATGTATATGTTTCAGTTAATTCTTCTTTTTAATTTTGCTAACAACAAAAAAAATGGGAGAAATGTCATCACAGATCCTTTCTACGTTTTATTTTTATTGCCTGTTTGTATTTATATTTCCACACAGTATATTTTGACAAATAAATGAGCTTCTCTGCTCTGAAGCGGCTCGTTCTCCTTTTCAGCGTTGACATGCAGGAATGTGATTTTTATTACATTTTATTAGTGTCGCACAGCCCTACCGGGAATGTGACTCAATAAACAGCTATCCTCCTCCGGATTCGCTTACTGCAGCTTTAATCATGAGAGTGCGATCGATAGCCTCATCTCACTTGGTAATGCAGAAAATAAACATATTTCTCAAAATGTAAAATATCTAGGGAGAGATCTTCTAGTGCCAGAGAAGCATCAGTGAGAAAATTGGCAAAGTTCGTAAGGACATTTGAGTCTAGTTTTCTTCCAGGTATGATATGATTAATTTCCCAGAATGTTCTAATCTGCTCCGACACTGTAGATGTATTTTAGCTCTTTGCCACCAATCAGGATCGTTCTCAGCAGAGTCATGGGAGGTAACAGTCAAACCGGAACGCTGCAGGGGATGGTAATGTGGCATTTAGTCAAATATTTCTACTGCTATGCTTTATGAAAATGACCTGTAAAAGCACACTTTAGAGTCTAAACAATATTTCCTTAAAATCCTTGATGGGGTGAGGGAAGAAATCTGCCTGCAATTCTATTGTAATTGTGTGCGTTTGTTTAAGTATGTGTGTTTGGGGGCGTTTGCATTCTCAGTCAGCGGCAAACATGGACAGAGTTACACACACTGCAACAAACACAAAGCTGAATCAGACTCTATAGTGAAACTAATCCTGTTACAGTGTCTGCAAATATTTCTGCTCTCATGCACTGTAACCTTGATTTTCACCCCGGTTACAAAATCAGTGTTTTTTTGTAGCCTTCTCTCTTATTTTCTTTCTTTTTTTTTTTTACTTTATCTACAAGAGGCATGCGGTTCCTGTCACTGGAAATCCTTATCAATGGCTGTCCAGAACTCCACCCACCTAATCATCCTTGGGAGTGAATGCACTGCATGATTGCTGACACTCACGAACACACGAGTATTAAACACACACACACACTCACTCAGCTCCTATATGGTTTTATTCGTATTCGAGACAGAGGGATGAAACGAGGCGCTGGGATGACTTTATGCTCTGAGGTTTTGTCCCAATTCTCAACCCAAGCCTTCTCCTCATTTCATTTCACATCACCAGTAGTTCAAAAACAGAGCAACAAAAATAGCCGCAAGAGGTTGTGATAAAGCTACTCCACCCAGGAACACTCGTGACCTGTGCACATCATCTGAAGCCGTCTCTGTGGAAGAAAAACTGTACAGTGGCGAGAGAAGTCTGGGACACTCAGGAGGCCGAGGCACCATGAAGCGCTGCCAGCTTCCATACGGCGCCCTTGTGAACCAATTTGGCTTTTCAGACAGAGAGCACCACGGCTCAGCGCTCCACCGCCAGCTTTCAATCTGCAACAACTGTGGTCTATTTTCTCTGTCTGCCAAAAGCAAATCTGGCAAAAAAAAACCCCCACTAATAATCTACTTTAAATAGCATCACTGTAATCATGTGTTTATGTATTCCACATATTTGTCATTTCACATATTTGTCAGTTGTGTGTTTCTAAACAGAGTGTGAGAGAGCAGCAGGCAGGCAGACACACACACACACACACAACCACGTGCACACACACACACACACACACATACAGGCAGGAGCGAACTGACTCGTTGCAGATTATCACACCAGGCAATGGTCCTTTTAGCTTCACTGTTGCACAGGAAGCAAGGCTCTGCTTATCCAGGAGCACATGAGAGGCTATGCATCATAAATGCATGAGGTTATTGTTAAGATCAGCTCTACACTGTAAAACTTTCATCTCATTTTAAGTGAAATCTGAAGAGTATTCTGCTCTAGCAATGTAATACAGTGGCATGCCATAAACTGCAATCCAGTCTGGGAAAAATATCCCATCCTTTGCCTTGAGCCTCTCATAAGATGTTAGCCATCCTTTTCGAAGCAGTGCAAAAACACAATTTGTTCTTGTTCGTGTTTGGCCTGGTCATGTATAAATATATAGTCAACATGTGTGCAGCAGTGTAGGAATGTCTATTCATATTTCAGCATGGAAAAACCTGACATGTGTCAGTCAGCTTTGTCACCTCTGGCACAAACCTCTTGACTCTGTTTCCCCTTCTGCCCTCTGACTGACAGCTCCCATCTGTGGCGAGAGAGAGAGAAACATACAGGATGTTTTTAGAGCACTACCCGTATACTGTTCAACATAAAGATACTCAGAGTTATTATGGTAAGAATATATTGGATTGCTTTGTTTGTATACTACAGTCTAACTTTTTTAATGTCAAGCAATATATCTATTATAATGTTAATCTTTATTTTAAGATTGTTTTTTTAAACAAGGTTACGATGTGCTTGAATAAAATGAATAAAATAAAGAATTATAGAGATAGATTAAAGTCAAAATCATTAAACCTGATGAAGAGGATGTGTCACCCGGCACAACAGAGAGTATTTTCTGAGAAGCAAGAGTATCAAGTGCTGCACTTAAACCTAGAAGGACCAGGATTGCAGAAGTTGCATTGCTGACCTTAATCTTAAAGGTATTCTCTGTACTGTGGAGGGCTCTAAAACCTGACAGAGACCTTCTACAAATTGTTGCAAGTTAGCACTTTTTCCACAATTTTTGAACAGTTGAGTCTAGTTCTCTGGCTTTTGAGGAGGCGACATTAAGGCCCATGGTGACCGAGGACTCAAGGAATCGATGATCATTTTCATTGTGATGCAGGACGGAGTTTCTTCCTTTCTGCTCAGAGATCTTCTGAGACAGCCACCACTTTACTTATCTGAAAGGTGATTTGGGTCTATGAGTAATTTTGGGGGCGTAGAGACAGTTATAGTCCGACAAATAGAGTCGTGACTGGAGTAAGTTAGTGTAGTTTTAGTTATTGTAATCAGGCAAGCGGAGCCCATGGTGGAAAGTAGGTTTATGACATCATACAGGAGGTCCTTAAAGGAACAGACCCTAAAACTGTGCCTTGTGCATTGAGTCAGCCTTCGGTAAGCAGATTAAGTAGCAATAGGCCGAGTTTCATCTCGGTTTGTGCTGTTGGCACCGAGATTGACACCGATCCAAATATCCATTAATTCACAATTATATTCATAATTAATTTCACTATATTTAAAATAAGTAGCTATCAGAGCCAGGAGATTAAAAAATAGAATAAAAATGTGATGGATAGAAATGTCAATACCTTTGGATCCCTAATATTCACTCAAGAACTTTGAGATCTACTCCACAGTCACCTGATGATGCCCAATATTGTCCCCGAATCAGTGACCAACAGGAGGGAAAAGGTTCACTCTCAAGTCAGGAGGTAATTTCTGTGTTGTCATATCAGTAAAAGTGTGGGTTTTTATGGTCCATTACATCTGATGAAATTGCGACTTCAGCTGGGCCTTCATGCAATGGATCCATGGTTTAGAAAGCACTTAGTGAAAATGGTTTGTGTCTTGCTTTTTATTTTGACTTTATTGAAAGCCAGTTTGCAGTTCCTTTTGGGTTTTGGCCTTGCAAAATCTATGTTTTCTGAAGTCGTAAAATTTTCATTGATTGCCTTAGTGATGTCATGTAAAGCATCTTCAATGTCCTGAGGGATTTCAGATCTAAGACTCTTATTCTTTGAGATGCTGCTATGTCATCCAAAATGGATTCTAGGACTGAGTGTTGTCTGGACGTCAAATACTGCTAATAGAGATTTGGCCTCAGTTAAGACCATGTAATTACAGCCCTCATCAATGACCAGATCTTCCACATCTTCCAGATATATAAGACTAAGATATAAGACTGTTTATGTGTTGGGATAAACAAGAACAAACTCCAATCAGTCACATTTACTCCCACAACCAACAAGCAAATGAAAATGCCATAAAACACAAATAATGCAATCCGGATACAACAGGCTTCTCCACAGATTCCAGCTATCCTCCTGGGCCTAAATGTACGCCATCATGTACCCTCTTTACTCAAACACGCAGCCAGGACACTGAATCTGAACATCATTCACACCCCCGTAGCAACAATCTAATGATAATATTAATAAGAAGAAGAAGAAGAAGAAGAAGAAGGAGCCAGGTCGGGGAATCAAATATGTTAAGATGTATTGCCTTAATTGTGGCAAAAAGGTCAATCAGTTAGTTTGTTTGTGTTATTGTGTAGTCCTTTCACTTAAGTAAGCATCTGAATACTTCCTCTACCTCTGAAAGGCACACAATAACACAAACGTAACTATCCAATCAAGGAAGTGGTGCTCCTCAGCCAGCCTACAAATCTACCAAAATATGTTTAAAAAGATGCCAGGAAATAGACTGTTGCAGGATATATACCATTAGAATGATGAGACTTCTCCTGTACACTAAATAAAACATAAGTTGCTACTGACCATGTGTGGTCATCTCTGTCAGCGTATTCTCAGAAAACTTGAATACAAATATGTGGCAGTGATTATTGGTTAGAGCTCATTGGCAGGAGAGAGAGAGAGGGTTTGAGCTCCCTTGGTTTATGTCAAATAACTGAGGGAACGGGTATAATTGGGATAAATAGCTTGACATAGCTTGTTTGTAATTTGGGAGGTTCCCCAGGCCTCCACAGGGGTTTCCCCCTTTGAACTGTTGTTTTAGGTAGAAAACCACACGGGGTTCTGGACCATGGTTCATGGACAGCGTGCAACACAATTTGCACCGGGAGATTGTCTTGCTTCCATCTTCCAGGTCCAAACTACTCCCCATGTGGCAAGGGCCCATGGAGGTCACGTGGCGAGTCAGGGATGTTGATTATGAGGTTGCGCATCTCTCCTTTACATATTATCAGAAAATCAAAGGGCAGCTCTGATTCAGGTGGTGGAGTGGTCATCTAATTATTGGAAGGTTGCTGGTTCGATCCCCAGGTGGTGAACAAGACAGATTACCCTTGGTGCCAGCCCCAAGCCCAGATAAACAGTGGATTGGTAGGGTTGCGTCAGGAAGGGCATCCAGCGTAAGAACCTGTGCAGGATCAGAATAAAGCAGGAAAAAATCCACAGTGGCAACCTGGTGAGCAGCCGGAAGAACAAAAATGATAAAATCCAAAAAATGAATGGGGAATGATAAGGCAATGAGATTTGTTCAAATCAACAGACTATAATATAAAGTTGAAAAACTTTCATTTCAAACACCACCATGAATATCATTGAATAGCTGATTAATTGTCTGATTTGAAATCAGGTTTGACCGTCTCAAGAATGAAGAACGATGACGTCCTTCTGAGAAACGTTTCATCAAAGACGTAATATGGCCAGACTTTCTGTCAGTATAGCAGGAAAAATTATATATAGACTCCCTTTCAATCATCACTGTATGCAGCGAGAAAAGACAAGAAGAAGTGTGAACTTCATCTGAATTTACATGAAGCGAAGGACGGGCCAACTTTGAATTGTTTGTTTGCAAACAGCAACAAAAACTGCTGCATACAATGCCTTTATATGCAGTCCATTTTATTTCTATCTTATTGACCTTGCTTTTATTTGCAAACAATGAATTTATCAGTTCGACCTTTGAATCACATTTATCTGAAAGTGTAGTGAAATGCTGTTTAACTTAAAAAACACATAAGGTCTTTGAGTTTGTACTCCATGTCCTCGATGGATGTTACATAACACAGTCTTTGCAGTCAGCCTGCTGCTCTGCTTGTCCTCTGGCTGTGTGAAATGACCTTTAAATGGCACCCTTGTTGGAAACATGGGTTACTCAAAGATCAAATGAAAGCAGACCAGCAGCATTTTCAAGCGCTTTGCCAAGAAGAGGATAAAGGCAGATTTACTGTAGGTCGCTCAACACTTTTGATGAGTTTTGCTCGACAGATATCAAAAGCCAAACATCTTTTTTTCAATTTACACTTCAACAAAAAGTTTCTTGCTTGCGCCATGATAAACAGAGACGCCCCCACCCTCCTGTTTTTCATGTAATACGAATGTAATCTACACAGACTGCTATTTAACCCCACAAATATCCCACTGTATACACGTTTTACCTATATCTACATTGATTGATCAGCTCCTTGAAAGAGAATGAATAAATAAATGTCAACACTGTTGATTGGTGACATCTTCCTGTGGAGCTGATAGGAAAACTGTTTTGGTTCAGTATGTCTGCTGTCAGTCAGCCTGGTGAAGGCAGTTCAGCCAGTCGCTGTCCTCTCAGCTCTCCACAAGACTCTTGTATAGTTTGTAGACTGGCAGTCTTCAGGGGACCCTCATATTTTAGTTGCACATTTATTAGATATCTTCTCAAGATTTACAATGGCTAAGTAGCCAGAGTGCTTCACCGTGCTTCTCCACTTAATATTTTTATACCCTGCTACGAACTGGAGGGGGATATAGGAATGGGTTCTGTACATCCCATCTATCTCTTTGTCGCATTTTGTTTCCAGAGCATCATAAAGTACAAAACTTATTGTATGCATATCAATCAAAAAATGAAGTTGTGCCTGTTTGCTCTTTATTCACACAATAACCATGTATTGATGTGGTGCCTTTGTCTACTCTCAACAAGAATATGTTGCTACACTTTTCATGAGTTGAAGTAAAACTAAAATCTACACCAGGCAGATGGCAGACTGTGTGTATGGTGTCGTGTGGTTTTGCTGTTGCCAGTGTTGTGAACAGAATGGCCCATGGTGGCGGTAAGATTATGGCTACATACAAAGAACACAGCTGAATTTTCCTAATGACATTTTGAATGCACAAAGGTACTGTGACAAGAACCTGAGGCCCATTGTCGCTCCATTCGTCCATCACCACCACCATCACCTCATGTTGCAGCATGATAATGCAAGGCCCCATGTTGCAAGGGTCTGTACACAGTTCCTGGAAGCTGAAAACATCCCAGTTCTTGCATGGCCGGCATACTTACCAGATAAGTCACCCACTGAGCATCTTAGTGATTCTCTGGATTCGTGTGTACTACAGCGTGTTTCAGCTCCGGCCAATATCCAGCAACTTTGCGCAGAAGACAAGTGGACCAGCATTCCACAGGCCTCAATCAACAAACTGATTAACTCCAAAAAAATAAATAAATAAATAAAAAATCTGTATCTGTATCTGCCCTTGTTATGAGAGATCAATATTGCAGTTTCAACCTATATTACAGAGGGAGCAGCCCAAGGCACTCCTATGCAATAATGATGCAGTCTAATCAGCTCCTTAATGAGCCTCACCTGTCAAGTTGATCAACGTGTGGTTTTGAGTGTGGTTTTGGAGAAGAAAAAAAAAGGATTCAGGAGTTTTAATGAGGAAAACTTCAGCGGCTAATTTGCTGGTTCTGTCTGCTTTTTGACCACTTCTCAACCATGAAATACAGGAGAGAGGCCCTCTTCTTCAAACAGAGTGAGTAATGCACACCCGCTTGTCTCTCTGTGGTACTGATGATTACACATACTATATGTGTGCAGTTTTTGGATGCGGTTATATTGCTTGTCCTTTGCTAGGATTTAGCTGCATGTCATAGTCCACTGAAGTAGCCTAGTTGTTTTATTGCAGTTGTTTACACACAGAAAATTAAAACCACGGACAGTTACACATAGAAAATAATGTACTTTGAATGTCTGGCCTACCTTTAAATGATAAGGAAGTATGGAAGCATATATACGGCAGAGTTTGTAAGTCCTTGTGTGGCCCACTGTGCATTAAGTGGACGTTATGTATTTGGATTGAGGAGCTGCTTAATATGACAATTCATAATTTAGAGGTACAATAGAGAGAGAGTGCGTCAATGTCAGAAGTCTGTTATGTAACAGGCGTAGATGTCTGCAAGTCCTAATGATACAGTTTTATAACCATAGTATGTCACTGTGGTTACATACACTATACATACACTATAGTTTTCTCATTTTAAGATGAGTCAGCTAAAAATGATGGGTCTGCCAGAAATAACCTTTTCAAATTCACATAAATGTTACCTTGATTAGCAACATGTGACGTAATAAATTCTGCTAGTGACAGTTCTTATTTCAGCTGGCAAAATTGACTATTTTAAGTGGTAAATCAGTGATCATTATAATTGTGTGTATGAGCAAGCAGGGCAGGGGTTAATGGGCCCTCAAGTGGTCAATAAAACTGGCCTTAAAACCTTGAATAGGAGTCAGATTCAATTAAAACTTAAACAATAATAATGCCTTAGCCGCCTCACTTTAATGCTGTGAATAACAACTGCGCAGTAGATTCAGTTAAGAGTTTCGATAAATTCAGTTTAGAGAGATCTTCTGGCATAATTGAGAAAAACCTTGAGGTCCTTTCTCTCTTTCATGTAATCAGGTGCTCTGCCACTAAGAATGATGAAGGGCGCGATCCCTACCTCTGTTAAAGAAAAATGCCCACGTCATTGTCTACGCACAGTGCCTGTTTCCAATGGAAACCAAATTGAAATCATGTGAAGCAGACAAGGAGCATGTTTGTTTCGTCTTATACCCTCAACCTTCCCACATTCAGTCATTCTATCTAAGGTTGACATTGTCAGAGAAAAGCAATGAGGGTGGAAACAAACAAGCAATTTACTTAAACACCTGAGAGTTGAAAGGAGTCAAGAAACAAAAACAATTAAGATGGTGTCATTGGTTCTAGCCATGAATAAACACATTTCTCTTTTCAGTATCACTGTCTAGAGGTCCTTGAATGTGATTGAGGATGTTTGCCATCCAACGAAAGAGCTCTTCAAGTAGAGGAAGTTAATATCATAAAACTTATGGACAAATTAAACTGACAACTGGAAATTAATCCCACCAGGGAACTCACAAGATTATAATTGGTACGCAGGTTCAACACAGGGCGTGTCAAACGTAGTTCCAAGTGTTAAATCGAATTTGCACATCTTTTTGGCTCATGTGCTTCTCAGGGGTAAAGTCAATCAATGCGCAAATCAAAAGTGAAATCAAATCAAAATCTATTCCTCTATACTGCTATGAAGACGACTGGTTTTATCCAAAGTGCTTTACAAGTAGTCTCTCGTTCAAGTCTTCATCAAAAGGTACCATGTAAGGTTTCAGGGTCTTGCTAAAGGACATGTACCATCAAACAGCCATCCCTGCAGCCAGTGGTTCGCCCGCTCTGCTTGCTGAGCCTCTGTAGTGTTCATATAAGCACATCCCCTGCTTTCATAGTCAGGTCTCAGCCATCAGATGAAAAGGTATCACTTCTTAGGAAAATCTGTCAGGAATTGCACCATCGCACATCAGGCGAAATGGCCTCAGATGAAAGAGCTTCAGCCAAGATGGTGTCGGATGAAACGGCCTGCAAAAACATGAAACGTCATCAAAATGCGACCACAATTACATTGCAAAGAGGCACGAACCAAAAACGGTGACTGAACTAACATTTGCTAGAGACCTATAGCTGTTATTTTCTTACACTTTTGCTAGTGTAAAGATGTATTGATGCAGCAGCAGTTGGTAAGAACACATTACTGAACACATTAACCATTCACAACAAGACCTATTTTGTTTACAGAAAAAATCAGTTCCTCACTTAAGCCGACTACATCACATAATTTCTGCTGCTATTTCTCAAGCTAGCTACGGTTAGCTGCACACAAGCTTATCAGCCTAATATTAACAAAACTTTTCAATATCACTTTTGCTCACTTTCTACCTTTTATCATAATATGCATGTATCTTGGCACTAGCAATTTATGAGAAAAAAAATAAGACGTATTGCAATCAAGCAAATGTTTGTTATTCAGATCCGCCTGTGTAGAAACTTTGTCTTGTAAATTTCTGTGGTCGCATCTTGATGCCCTGTCATGTTTTTCCATCTGAAGCCATTTCGCCTGATTTTTGATGGTGCAACTCCTGAAGGAGGTTTTTCAGAGACCTGATGCCTTTTCATCTGATGTCTGAGACCTGACTCTGACAGCTGATGATGTCCAATATGAACACTGCATATTGTAAACATTGTTCCAATAAGAAGTTGAATTTAACAAAACCAGTGGATCCCGCACAAGACACCCTGAAAGATTTTGCTTGAATGTATAACTGCAGGTAACCTATTTTTCTTTAGGGTTGAAGCTGAGAAAATAAACTGTTTCAAGGAAATATTACTCGGCTTCAGGGTATGGCAGCCTGCGTTGGGATCCCTCGTCTTTGTTGCACCTTTGTAAAGTTTGTTGTTATTTTAGTAAATGACTATCAGGAGACATCCAAGAATCCATGAATGACAGCTTTTATTAATACTCTCTTTTATCCCTTACATTGCAGTTTCGCTCATTCAAAAAGCTTCAGTCATCCTCTTTGTTTATCACTTTAAATATCTGAAAAGACATTACACTGCCTTCTTCTCTATGTACAAGTGATTGATGTCTGCGCATTCCAGTCCACTGTCACTACTTTTGTATGTGTTTTCCTCAGATGAATCTCAGTCTGGGTAGTCGTGATGAATTTTGATGAATGTTTGAAGGAATGGCGGATGACAGCCAGAGTGGCCCTTGTGCGAGATGAGTCAGGGGACTCGCCAGTCTCTTCCCAAATGATGACATTTGATTTTGTCTGGTGCCTTTTCTTTTGGCATGGCAGGTGCAGATGCGACAATCAATAGCTCTCATTCTCAATCTCTCCCCTCTCCCTCCCTTTGCCCCCTTTTTCTCCCTCCTTGTGTATGTCTGTTCATTTTCTTTTCAATCGCTACAGCTCTGTCAAGCTCCCTTTTCTCATTCTTTTGTATCTTACCTAGCTTATCTCCTACTCTCTCTGTCTCCTTCCTCCTTGCCATCCCCTCAGTCTGTCATCCTTGATTGTCAGAAGCACGTATCTGTGGATAACTAATGATAATGGACTTTGCTCCCTGATGTGGGAATTCTGCAATCAGCCACTCTGCATGGCATATAGGTTGATGGCCTTAATTTTCTCAGACTTGAATGCCCCTAAACTTCATCAACAGTGAGGAGAAAGAGCACACAAATAAACACAGCTAACAACAAAAGAGTCATAAATCTTGTCAGCAATAGTGTGCTAAAACGATGTCCTGGCAATTCAGCTATAGGCGTAAACGTGTGTCCTACACAATGAAATCCAGCTCATGACCATTACAGTATGTTTTAAAGTCTCAATTTCTCGCCTGCCTTTGCCGATTTCACTAATACACAGATGTCAGGGAGAGTAGTTGATTTTGTCACAAGGACACAATTAGATCATGATGCATTTCAGTGTTATATTCTCCTCATTAATATGTCTAGTGCAGATAACTTGTGGTGACTCATTGCATCCTTTAGGGACAGTGTATGAATTTATCAGGCAGTGATATTTTAGAGGTTGCATTCATCTTTGGCACATGCATAGAAACCTTCACTCATCTAAAGAAGCACATCATGCACCAAATAAATAACAGCTGACAAAGTGATGTGGAAATAAAACATCTCTCCCCTTGTGTTTCTCAGCAGAACACACTATGCAAATATTTGAGGTCTAGAAAATGTGCAAAATGCATTGTCTATCTCATTAAACATAAGCAGATTTTCATTAAAACTTAAATGATTAATAATAATAAAATAATTAATTAAAGTATGCATGAATGTATGTATGTATAGTCCTACATCTGCATGAGAAATGTAGACCCACATGTAAAAACGTTGCTGCACAGAGCTACTAATAATTTGTAATAATGTACATGGAACCTTTTCTTGACTATTCCCCAAGAGCAGAACATCCAGACAAGATGCTCTTCATTTTCAGAGTCACACAATTTTGCAGTCATTTTAGAAATCTCATTTAAACCAGTCTAAGTATCACAATAGAAAGGCCTGGCACTCTTCTCTCACAAATCTAAGTAACAAATTCTTCCAACTATGGTCAATATCTTATTAATTCCATAGGTATTAATTGAAAATGTATTTTTAGATGCCCTGAAGCTATATTCAACCTCACAGATGTACAACGTGCACAGATTACAATTTCATGCTTCATGGTTCTGCTCAAAGGCACTTCAACATGCAGCACCAAACCTACAAATAATGGCTTACCAGCTCTCCCTCCTGAACCACAGGCATTTATTGTAGTATGGTGTAGTATTGGTTTAATGTGTTTATGCCTGTAGTGAAAAATATTGTGCTATTAAAAGTGCCTTTCCTTGCCTTGCCACAGGACATCATATCTACATCAGTTCAACAGCCACACAATGTTTGAGTTTTGTCATTTATCATGATTATACCTCAGGCATGTGTTTTAATTTGAAGGAGACATCAGCTGGTTGCTTTTTTCCCCTGTTTCTAGTACCAGGATCTTATACACTGCAAATTGTTCTGTACTTACCGAGATTTAAAATCTTAGACCTGGAAACGTGGGATTAATTATCTTGCTTTAAATGTTAGTTGCTTTTTTTTTTTTTTTTTAAATCTAGTCTACTTATTTCTAGACTGACCCAATTTATTTTAAGATTTCTTAACAAGTAAAATTATCTTGCTGCATTGACAGATAATTTCACTAGTATTAAGTCATTGTCTCCTCAAATTCAGTGTTTGCTTCTCGTACTTTGGCTGCTCTTTTTTGCAGTGTATGAGTGTAAGATGAGTGTTGGTTCTTTAGCCAAACCGTGGAAGAGCTGCTGTTTGCGCATCAAGGGAAAAGAAGCTCAAGTACTGGGCAAAACAACAATCCGGCTCCCCATGCTTCTCCACTCCAGTCACCACAGAACAGAGCTAGCATCAAAGACAGCTGCCCTGCTTGATCCTCTAGACCGCTCTTGCCAGCATCCTGTCTGTCCGATCGGCCTAACGGTGTCATCAAACGTGAATTTATGTCCCAGCGGACAGAGAGGAAGTATGAGAGCTGTGGTCGGATACCTCTCTGCTTTCCCCTCACGCAGACTTCTTTCCGTCTTTTTCTGTCATGCATCCTCAATCCTCATGTCCCAGTTTGTTATTAATGTCTCTGTTTATCACTTTGTGCTATTTACACACACACAAACACACGTACACACACACACACACACACACCCACGTACATCACTAGCAGAAGATAAGTGTGATCGCCCATGGAAAGAAGCAGGAATATGTTTGTGTGACGCCAGTAATGGCAGCTAATCAGAGGCATCTGCTCCTTCATGGTGCCAGCATCATCTGAACACAACGCAGGCCAAACTGGTGAAATACTGAAAAAAATATCATTAAACTTCTTTTTTTTTTCACTTCCAGAAAAAAGAGCCATCACAGAAGCATTTGCGGATTTTCCAGTGATATATTTTCAGGCTATTTTTTTTAATAAAGTGGGTCTTGCAACCCAGCTTAGCCATCAAATACTGTGGTATTTGATGGCTAACACTGTGGTGTTTGTGTCTTAGGTTTGATTGGTGCAGCCCTTCCCTTCAGTTCTCTCCGACTGAAGAAAAACATGCTGTATGTGATCAAGGTGGAGAAGTGGAAACAAAGGGCAGTGGGAAAACAAGACGTTATTTGCTTGCTGTCATGACTCAGATAAGCCAATGTGAGATACAGCTTTCTGAGACTCTTAAATGTTGCTGTTTATTATTCAGCTCACACTAAAGGAATTGACCATTTTTTTTTGCATATCTTATATGTGGTGATACAGTTAGATTTAGTGAGAGCAGTTATAATAGCTCTGCTGGGAGAACTAATCCCCCTAAACAATAAAGCTTAAAACACCAAAGTGAAACTTAAGGGTGCCCATATCGTATGCTTCTGTATGTGGAGATGCCCCAGATAAAGAAATGAAATCAAAAGGATTCAAACACAGTAAAGCCCAATGGCTTATTTCCATTGTAGTCTCTTTTTGGGGATGTGGGGTAGGGTGGGGTGTTGAAGGGGCATCATGAAAAGGCAGCCACTGGCTCGCTAACAGCTTCTACAACATGCATCATTTCATTTCATGAGAAAATCAATCTCTTCATGCCATTAACCACAAGCCATATTATGTGTCAGATACTTGCATGAGAAATCCTCCAAAAGGCATCAAACACCACAAACATGGCGAGAAGTCAACTAAAAGTAATCTATGTAAAATTCACCCCCACGCAGTTACCATGTCGAATGCTATTAACCAAAGAGACCAAAGCTGTTGTTTGATACCAGGCTGTAAACATGTTTATTCCTGCCATAAATCTGGACATTTTAATGTTAGGGGATTGACTTGAGACAGTCTCAATTAGCCAATGGAAGAACTGAAGTTTTTAGCTTCATCATTCTGCCCCAGAGTTTACAGCTAAGCCACTCATACACTGAATAAGTATCTACACATTTAAACACTCACTGTGGGAGTATTGGATTTGTTTCCTGGCAGGAAAGATAGTGCTGTTGGGTAAATATTGAAAAAGTCAATGATGACATGAAGTACAAGACAGGCTGTATGACATTTTAAATATGTAACCAAATACAGTCTTTGTCTAACATTAACTATGTGTTTCGGCAGCTAGAAGCTGATAGGATGCAAACCACAGTTGTCAAAGTCCTACACTTTGTAACACAATTATTTACCCTGACCTCCATCCACGATTTCTGTGCACTGTCATAATGCCATACTTCCTGGATTGGAACAAAAACATTGCTATTAAGCATTATCCATGCAGCCGGAGCCAATCCTGGCTGACACTGGGCGAGAGGTAAAGACCATTCACACCAATTAAGAGTCACCAATTCGGTATGTTTTTAGACTGTGGGAGGAAGCCGGAGAACCCGGAGGGAACCCACGCCGACACGGGCAGATGGATTTGAACCCAGAGCCTTCTTGCTGTGAGGCAACAGTGCTAATCACTATGCCACCCATCTCATATTTGGTGGAGCAAATTAACAGTATAGGTTAACGACATATTTTTCAGTTGACAGGGTTGGAATGTGACACTTTAATGGCTAATTGTGGGAGTGTGTTATAATGATCATGTTCATGGCAGAATTCCCCTCTCCACATCACCACCAAATGTCAGCTGAAACTTGGGCCAAAGGATATCAGTCCACATTTTTGCTAAATCTGTGCAAAACTTACTTTCTTTTTTTCTTTTTTTTTTAATCTGTTGCCACAATCAGCCAAATATGCCTGAAAACTGCCAGAGCTGAGACACGGCTTGAAGCTCAGATCAACAGCACATATGGAGGGTTCAGAGAGGCTGTGTTTACAACCGAGCGATGTTTAAAGTGTGCTTTGGGGCTCCTGCCAGGCTTTGGCTATAACTGGGAAACACAGCGACCCTGTGGCTAATACTGTAGCTCCTGAAGAAAACGTTTTGAGGCAGGTGCAGACAGGGTGCCAACGGGTGTCACAACAGGTGAATTAGGGTGCAGAATAGGAGCCGAAAGAGGAAGGACATCAGGAGTTAAAGGTGGTAGATGCTGCTTTGACTGTAAACACATTTAGTTTAATGGCCTAATAATTCATTAAGTCTTGCTGCAGTGACATGCCGCAGAGCACAGATGGTGGTGAACAGGGAACATTGTCTTCCCTGCAGTTTTATGCTTTTTATCTGGTAGGAAACCAATTATGCCTGACAGATTTAATATTATAGGATTGAGTTGGAGTGAGGCACAATATAGCTGCTCCCTGTGCATTTTGACTTGCCATATTTGTCACTGCATCCAAACCATTCCCCGGCACAATAGCCAAGAGTTAAGGGTGTTAGATGGGACATGTTAAAATGATCTGTCTGCTGTGGGATGCAATTGTACACATTGGAAAACAAAGAAATACGCAGATATCATAGCTGTTTTACTGATGCTATGTATCTACTATATGTATTCAATTTTGTCTAATAAAAGTTTATACTGTGCTGCTCATTGACAAATTGAATGTCTGGGTTTGCACTGCAGCACAAGAGGAATTCAAATAAAACCAGAACTATTACTTCTGTTAGATTATGACTGAAGACTGATTTTTGTGTAATTATGTTGGTCATTGCCTTCTGATGTATTGTTTATGTCAAGTTTTATTTTAAGGAATAATGAAGTAATCTGAATAAAGTAAGGTGTTTACTTTCATTTTGGAGGGACTGCAGCCCTTCTTGTACATGGTTACCAGATTTTAGGTAACCAGCAGTAATTGGACACAGAATTCATTTTTATTTAAAAACGTTTTTATTTAATTGTCCTAATGGATCCAAATAATATGTTTTATTGAGATCAGAATCTCAATTGCAACTAAGACCTTGAGAACAAAAGCATTCACAATCAGACCACCACAGAACCAGCATACAAAAAAAACTAACATATAAAGTTAGACAACCAGAGATCCTGAGTTAATTACATGACATGTTTTTGGTGCCTTCACCATCTGCTCACACATACAAAGTCAAATTCTGGACCAGCAACAGTTTTACATGAAGCTAATTTTACATGCAGTCACGAATAGCTAAGAGGCTCAATATTGTCTGCTTGTGTGTCATTGTGTATCATACAGTTTCATCAACACATACTGTATCACAAAGTAAAGCTAAGAGCTATTCTACTCAACATCTCAGACTAAGCTGAGTACATAAATTTGAGGATGTCCTTAAGTTAACGGCTGTATCCTTAGAATTACTCCTGTATTGGAGATTTCTGCTCCTCCTAATTAATGCTCATTTCTACCGTTCAGTTCAATGCAGAAGTGTCCTACAGTGTGCAGCGAAGCAGAAAGTAAACCTTACATCCAATTTCTTTGGACACCTATTATAACCTTATACCATATGGAGTTACTGTGCACAGCTACTGTGTGTTTTGCTGGATTTTGGAATTGTTTTGCACACCTTTTCAGTATCGATATCCTTCAGGCATCTAAAGGCATCTGGAATTCAGAAAGTAAAACACAGCTGGACTGAGGTCAGATGATTGACTTGGCCAGCTACAAACAATAGTACTATTTGGCCTTTAGAACTCTTTGACATCCTTGTCTGATTGTTTAGGATTATTTTCCTGCTCCATTGTCCTAAAACTAGGAGAATATGGATTAAAAGTGCTCAGTGTCCCTGCTCTCTGTTTATCCAGTATAGATGTAAAAACACCCTCAAACAGCCTTTAACCTGCAGTCATTTATTCATTTCAAATGCACTCTGCTAGAGATAGGAACCAAAACAACTCTTACAAACTCCTCTGTTGACACAGACCCTGTCAGAGAGCGCTCACAGAGCACGTCTCTACAACACCAGTGCCAGGAAAACTCAAGCAATCAGGAAATAGTTGCGATACCAAGATATCACCATGGTAGTAGTAGTAGTGGTAGTATCCATCCAGAAAACAGTTGTACAATAAGAAAGAAAAAGCCTTTACATTTAAAATTGTAAACTAATACTTACATACATACATAAATATTTTACTTTAAGTAGGAAAAAAAAACAATCAAATTCAGAACCTAAAAAGCAGTCAGAGAGTGCATACTGTACCTTCACCAACACCTTTGTCACTAAAACCTGAACTATCAGGAAGTAGTTCTCCAGGCTACGTCAAAACAAAATACTGGAACAATTGTCTCTCGGCAGGTATCTGAAAGAGGAAATGGTGCACTTGGGATTGTGCACCATACATGCATTCCATTTTGTATCACCGAGAAGAGATCATGAATGGTGGTATCATTTTACCCAGAGCATACACGATGGTGATGTCACCATAATGACGTTGCTTTATTGGGATCTGTCTCCTGCCAAATAAATTAACACCACCTAATTCCTTAAATCTGCAAACCTCCTCCTAGCATTTGGAATCATTCAGTTCAGTTTACACAAACAGAAGAACACATAGGCAGACAAAAAAAACATAACAGATAACATAATCTCATAATAAACTTAATATCTTAATACCAATAACAATCCTGAACAGAAACTTCATCTTAACCAGGCTGTCAGATGTCTGATCATGGTTAATGCTCATATACTTCACTGTTTAACCAGCAAGAGCAGGCAGTACGTGCAATAATGTTTCACGTTGACATCCTGATACGAGAAAAATGCAAAGCCAAAGAACTCGGCCTTCAGTATTCAATGTCTGAAGATATATCAGATCATATAAAGAGTTCCTGTTGGAGTTAATGGTTATGTGCTTCAAAGAAGAGATGTCAGGGGGGAGCGTGGCAATAGTTATGCCAGGAGAGCATGCATATAACGTATGGTGGCTGAACATCCGCCCTCTTCTATCTCTCACACACACACACACAGAAACCATATTCTCGTAAGATCCCTTAAGAGACCCAGACCTTTACTCAAAGTAACAAAAAGTATAATATTTGAAATGTAAATACAATAGTACTTTAGACAATGTACTAATTTTTTAATGCTGCTGCCGTTTAGAACTCCACTCCTGCAACGTTGCTTAGCGTAGATTTGATGAGCTGCAGGTAGAGATAAGTAACAGCAGTAACTTTAATGGACAGCTCTATTAGAGTGATTGTTTGGAAAGGACCAGGAGTCTGAAAGTGAATGAGAATGTTGGATGAATAACTGTCTTCTTTTCTAATCCAGAAATTTGAATATTTATTTTATTCAAAAGAAACTACTTTTGGTGTCTTTGGTTTCTTGAACAGTATTTGGTAAGAAATGCTACATAAATGTATAAATTACTAATTTATAGTGAGAGTGATGCCAGAGAGGAAAGTGAGTAATCCTTCATTCTAAACTTAAGGTGAGACTCATCTGCCATACATTGATTTATCATTTAAATCAAGTCCAATGGTTCCATCCAAGCCATCACACTCCTCAACCTGGTCACCACCAACGAGAGGAGGTTGGTTATGATCTCCCTGCCCCTTCACCTCCTCCTCCTCTCCTACCAAGGTCATTAATTTGAATGTGTGTGCTGACCAAATAGGCCCCAAGTGCCTCCCAGTAGTTTCTGCCACAGATGATTATCACTGCAACAATTACAGCACTGAGTAATACATTCCTCAGGGGCTGCTGCTGCTCGTCTCCTACATCCCCACCACTGGCCAATCCTGCTCAGTGGATGGAATAAATCAAAGTGCCGCTGGTGCCTTCTTTGACAAGAATTGGTGGACTTATACATGGGGTGAGCTTTTTTAACAAGCTCTATGGATTTGTAATATAATGTGAAGCCGGGGCAGCCTGGGTGAATTTTTGGGTGACCTATCCTTCAAAGAGACTGGATTTTTCTCTATTTTCATAAGTCAAATTGTTAAAACGCATGCCTATTTAATATTTCCCAAGCTAAGCAGAAAATTTAATATAACTTTGTTATCCAAAGGGTGCGCTTCTCTCTCTGCCGTTGATTAATTGGCCACGTTGGAGACCTAAATTTATGATGGAAAGTTTTCCAGTAATGATGTCTGCTTTGTTCGTCTCCACCTGCCTTCATTTGTGACACACGGCCACCAAATTCTCCCCTCACACTGGCGTCTCACATTCCTCTCCCAGAGCTGATGTTTGTTTCATTGATGACATACTTTTGTCTGTGATTTAATGCAGCGCTCACCTGTGTTTCCCATATGACAGGGATTTACTAAGTGAAGGGTCAATGTAAAGAGCTTTAGCATTGATTTTTCTCAATTCCATTGTTGATTTACAACAGCAATAAGCTCTTTCCTTACCCCACCTCAGATCGATACCCAGCATTGACCCTGAATTCAATGTTTGGTCTTTACACACTGGCATCATAATACATGCACACACTGCAAAACGTGTTGGCAGGCTGCAAATCCTGCAAACTAAAAGGGAAAACAGCTTTGGGACTGTACTGAAAGGAAATCAAGTGAAATCTGTTTTTTTTCTGCTCATTGCGAGATTGTTTTTATTACAATAGATCTAATGCGATGACAGAATCTGTAGGATACAGTGCAGGCACACAGTGGCAGCTCCTTGTTCAACAGACTGTTTCAAAGTCATAGGCAGAGACCCTGAAGGACAGATTTAACACCCAGGAAGAAAAATTGGCATCTCTGGTGCATTCACTAACTGGGTGATGAATGAATTACAGCTCCTAAATTTAGCCAGGCAGTCTACCTTGAAGTCGAGCTAGACTTCCATCTTAGAAGCGCAGACAGGTTGCATATTACATCAAAAGCCATGACCTCTATTTCTACATTAAGGGAACAGAAAGATTGATGTCTGACCAAACATGTCATGGTTGCCAGAATGATATGTTGAAGATGGCGTGTTGCTCACACATTAGTCTGGCTGGTCAGGGTGTCCTGGCAGCATCATTTTGTCTGAGAGGAGATCAAGCATCAGATGCCAATAATGTGTGCAAATAGAGTTTAGGCACGCAAACATTTCTCACAAGCTATGCCGCTCTCATATATTAATTTTCAGGTCATGACACAACAATTAATACTTGGTAAGGTCATAAAGTTCACTAAGTAGCTAAGGACTAGTAGTTTCAAAATAGGAAATCCTCATGCCTGAGCAACTAATATGACTCATGAATGTTTTCTGCAACCGCTATGTTTAAAGTAATTAAGGTTAGAGAAAGTTTAAGCATGATAAAGGATATTAACGTCCTCTCATCCTGTGTCTTTGTGCCTCCATCCAACTATCCTTCCTGCTCTATGTCCCTCTTCAATGAGGTGTACAGTGTTAAACAGCATTATGTTACCTGCAAAACATATTTATGTATACATTTCTTGTATATGAACATAATTTGATGGAGGTTAGGTTGCACTGAGGATGTTTTTTGTAAATTTCCTTACAAAAAAAGTGTACTAAAAAAAGTACTATTAAGTGTACTATTAGTATACTTCTTTTAACCTAAAATAAGAGTACACTTTCAGTCTACTTTTTATGTACTTACCAGAGATATACTTAACAAAATTATACTCAAGTATACTTGGCTTATACTGACAAGTATACAGAAAAGTCTAAGTCCAATTGGACATACTTGTACTTAGTCTTTTGACTGACATTTTGCATGATAATACTTGACTAAGGATAATGTTGCTAAATACTAGTAAACACCTAAGTTACTTTCTGGAAGAGGGACCAGGCGCCATAGGATCATACCTGTGTGTCCCTCAATTATTATCAATTCAACGATAGTCTTTTGTCTTTCTTCAATGAAATGGACCTGTGGTGGGAGATCCTGAGTATTTCATGCACACTATTTTATTGATATTTAAATGTGAGCACCCAATAGCAGACATGGGGGGCAGAGACACAAAGGGTGCAGTTCAGAGATTTAATAATCAATAGCCAATAAACAGTCCAGGTTCAAAAACATGAAAGGCCCAAAGCAGGCTACAGTATCCAAAAGGACAAGGCAGGTTCAGAATCCAAACACAGGCAGGTAATCGGTACACAGGTTACACAAAAATCCAAAATGCAAAACACAAACAAACAGACAGGCAAAAGTCAAAATCCAAGAAAACTTAAATAGAAGACTGGGAGCACTGTTACAAACTAATAGTGTAACTGGCACTGAGGAGGTGTATGAGCATACCAAAGTGTCACACAGCATCTACACAAACGTTTGTTGTAGAAAAGGTAATAGACATGGCACAACAGATAGAGTTTGAAAAAATGCCACCCCCTCCTTTCAGGCCTCCCTCCAGAGCCACTCTTCCAAAACACATGAACATGCACTGCCTGACTACACTGACAGCCCCGTAGCTCCATCTGGAAGACGTGTGAGTGTCGAGTTTGCCACATTCAACAAAATCAGCTGGCTTTTTAGTGTCATACATAAATAAATAAACCCATCTGTTCAATGCACAATCATAAAAACGCAGGGAAAATGGTGTCATGAATGTACCTCAGACTGAAATGCCAGCCCAGCATTTAATGCAGTGACACGCTTTCTTTGGCTCAGGTGTGACGGAGCATTAGTCATCATTATCTGTATGCAGCTACCTCACGTCTTTCATGTAAGGAAAAACCTTATGACGTTGATTTATTGATTACTGTCAGGACGTGAAGAGATTATCAAAACATTCATTCAAAATTCTTAAAATTCTCATTTCCAGCTGTCCTCACAGTAAGGGTCCCAGTGTGAAGCAATGGATTGACTGAGTTTATATTTTGTATTATTGATCTGAATCTGTAACCAAAGTTAAATGTGGAAGAGTAAAATGTACCATATTTCCATCTGAAATGCTCTGAAGATCAATTGAATCAAAAATAAAATAGCTGTCCTGCCACTTTAAATTAGAATTGACACGCTTGAAAGGCAACCCTTGAATGTGACACACTTTCTTTAAGTGGAATCTCATTTTGAGCCCTTTAGGTTTTTTCCCCCCTCATAAACACTTGACATCCTGTGCTTACCAAGAATAATGAGCAAACAGTGATTAATACAAGACACAACGGTTGTTACTGTGTGTTGTCTTTGATCATATTTCTAATTGTGTCCAATTCATGAGTTCCCCCTGACTGTAGCTCCATACTCAAACGCAAATAAATTATTATTCTCATGCTCAACTCAGAAGAAGTGATGATGTGTGGAGACAAAAACAAGGGGAACAGAGTAAATGAGGAGCTCCACTCCTAGAAAAATATCCATTCTCTTGTTGTCACCTGTTTCTGTTTAAGTCGGTCAGTGTGGCAGTACGACGTGAAGGGGCAATCCAAAGTGTGTGTGCTGAAGAAATAAGATGTAATGCTGGGATTTCTTAAGCTGATTATATTCATATGATTGTTATGGTGCTACAGGACTGACATACAGTAGATCATCATGGAAACTCCAATGATGAACTTGAGCTTATCTTTCCCCTTCTAACAGCTAAAACACAAAGTAGCCAAAGTAGCTGATGAATGAGATGTCTGGAGCACATGTCAATCATATTTTAAAAGGAGAGCATTAAGCAAAAAAATATTCTACATCTGGATCCATTTTCTCACATGTCAGTAATTAGAGTCTTACAAATCTGGGCTCTGGTGGGTCATACTGTATGGGACGTTTCTGAACGGATCAAACATTTGGATTTAAGACATTTCATGTGTTAATATTTCTTTCTTCGCAGAGAGCTCAAAGCTCCACCAGCTGGAAAACACTCCAGACTGACAGGATATGTCATTCATTTTAATCTTCAGTCAGAAGCCAACAGTTCAATTCAGTTTTATCCGGGATCTTTTCCGGTGACTGCTGGAGTAATCCGTGGAAAAAAAATCTTGAGGATAGAATAAATGGCTAATAAATGAGAATGTTCTGACCCCTGAAAACCACACCGAGGATTATGAACACTTTGATCAACTGTTAAGATAGACAGACAGAGTATTTAGCCATGCTGCTGGTTCTGTCGGCCTGTACTTATCCACAATCCACTACTGGAGCGATGTGTCAACATGCCCTCCATATTGGTCTGGGCAAGGCATGTCTCCTAATGCATGTTAGTCTGTCAAGGCAGGAGATCTATCCACAATTAAAGCCCAGATTAACAAGAGCCTGAATCCCTCTGCATTATATGCAGGGGGATAAAAAGTTTGGATGTTGTGTAAATTGGGATCATGAATGGCTGTATTAAATTAAATGGCAATCGATCCAATATTTGTAAAGAGCAGTGAGGTGGACCAGCTGACCAACTCTGCTATCTTGGCTATGAAATCAGAGCCAATGTCGACATATATTCTGAAGGAATTATTATTATCTGAGTCCCTAACAGTAAGTTGCTCAGGCTCATAGCAGATGTTGCTGAGGGGGTGGGGACCTGTAGCTGGTCCCCTTTAAAGACTACAGGCTCCATGGAGATACAAGAAAGATCCACAAAAGAGCGAAGTGAGAGAATTGTGTATCACAAGTGAGGTTGACTATTTCAGACAAATCTGAAATGTAAATTTCCCCACTGTGGGACTAATAAAGGGATAAATCGCCATGAACTCATTAATAACCTCCGCCAATGATAGATAGCTGGATAACTTTCAGTGAGGGGCGACATGAGAAATGTCATAGTCATTTCAAGCCAGTCAGAAGCAGAATAGGAGGTTGATGGCATAGTAAGATTCGTAAATTTGTTTGAGTACCCTCTATAGTTATTATACATATCATTAATCAGAGTCTAGGCAGCACACAGGCTATTTCAGAAAGATGGTCAGCACCATGGATTTTACCAATAATCTGCTCAAACCTCAGTCAAGCCCAAGGCGGGCCACTTTGTAACGAGAGAGAGGTGGGCTCATTGAAGTCACACCCTCCGCCCCCTTCGCTTCCTCCACCACAGAAGCTGCTCTTTTCTGAGTTTTGGTTGTTTACCACTGCTTATAGATTTCAACATTATGCACACAGAGATTCAGCTGTACCTCCTCCAGAATCCAGTCTGCTCTGTCTCCCTGTATAAATGTGTGTTTCTTATATAATGAATCAAAAAACAAACCATGAGAGAGAATCTTGACCTTTGGAGGCAGAAATGGACCCAACCAGCACCTTATAAAAAAAAATCTACTTTCACAATCACCTCTCTTTGTTCTTTGACTGCTTGTCTTAAAATGGTAAAATTTCCTTTCTATCCTTAAAGTGCTTGTTGTCATGTTGAGCATTCAAACCTGAAGATACAAAGGGAAAAAAAAAACACAAGGCTCTTTATGAATCAGCAATGTGTCAGTCTGTGAGTGGACAAGACAGTCTCTTCATGCTTGGTTAGGTTTTCACTCTCATGCTCAGCAGGGCGGAAGGTCATACCCACAGGCTTTAGATCACATTGGAAGGGTCTTTCTTGCTCACCGAGGTATTGTCTTTGGCTTTCAATGTTTTTTATCCTCGAAAATATGAGATTAAAGTATATCTCTCGGTCAAATAAAACAGAAACGACAAAAAGAAGAGCAGCTGAAGGCTGTTAAACCCGATTTTGGGCAGCTCAGCAGCACCAAAATAAATGTATAATGATGGAAATATGAGCTGAGAGTCCTTGTTCCTTTTGTTGCTTTGGGAAGTGCCACACTTGATTAAGCCTTACATGTCTGCCCGAGTATTATGGCTGACATTAAGAAAGCTGTTCGCCGTCTCTATCACCACTTCCACACATTCGTGACTCACTATCACCCCCAGAATGCATTGTGACAGAGGCCTGAACACTCCTCCAAGAAAATACCTCCACTCGCCCGGAGCGACAGGGAGTACAGAGACAGGATTTATCCAGTTTTGTGCCCTCAAAGCTCCACTCACAGCGTTTAGAGGATGTGCACTGTCAGTCACAACTGAGGGCAAGAAGACGGTTACTCTTGTGTTTGGCGGCCATTCTGAGAGGGGAATGTGCTTTACTATGACATATTTACGCTTGATCGGGTCACTGTGTTCTCTACTGATGTGTGTTCTTAGACCTGATTTAGCATTGAAGCCTATACAGGGGGCCTTTCATAAGCTCGTTATATATATACTGCCAAGAAGATGTTAAGACTCTGATGTATGAAACATCCTTTGGCAGAGGAAACTTTCCTATTGCTGAGCAAGAGCTCAGAATGAGTAAGTCCACATGTTTTAAGTGTTTAGTACTTTTTGTGAAGTGATAGGATTATCTCCTCAGAGGACATGCTTGGCATTCAGACAAACCAAAGGCAGAGAAAATGTCTCACTGTGCAAAACACTGAATCTGAAATGATAAATCAAAGTGAGTGATGAGGTGATTCACTTTGAGCAGAGAGATTGTGTTTAGTGAAACCGTTTCTCACTGTTTCTCACAGAATAGTCTTAAAGTCGTATCCCTGCTTCTTATATTGATCTTACTCGGTGCCTTTCTACTAGTTTAATGCAGCATTCAGCCAGTAAGTAGAAAGTAAGCAACCAATGAATTAAAGGAAAATCTGAATATCCAACTAGGGAATCACAACAAATGCAGATGCTTCCACAGGACATAGGGGTTAATGGACTCTATAAATGATGCAAGTAAATAAGTCAAACTTTGTATAGCATCTTTTTAACACAGGTTACAAAACAAGAAATCATTATACGAGCAAAGCGCACCAGCACAACATAGTCAAAACACATACAAACATGCAAAACATTCAGTACAAAAAGAAGTCAATGAAATTATTTTTAAAAAATAGTTGTTTTTTCAGACTCAGATTCAGCTGATCTAATAGGAGTGGGGAGATTGTTCCATAGTGTTGGTGCTAGGCCAGCAAACAAGTGGTCACCTTCAGTTTTGAGTTTGATCCGTAGTACAGTAAGAAGGTTCTGATTGGATGACTGGTCAGTGGTGTATGGGGTCAGTAGCTCAGAGATGCGTCTGTATTAAAACATCTGATTATCTGGCTCAGGGGAAGCCTGTTCAAGGAAAAGAGAATATGACCAAGGAGTGAACCCTAA
The DNA here is from genome assembly GCA_037577475.1 of Chaunax sp. Z400. Classification (NCBI taxonomy): domain Eukaryota; kingdom Metazoa; phylum Chordata; class Actinopteri; order Lophiiformes; family Chaunacidae; genus Chaunax; species Chaunax sp. Z400. The sequence goes on along the minus strand of CM075187.1, from coordinate 19,216,466 downwards.
GGCAACCCATATGTCAGCAGAGTGGGAGATAACACATGGCTAACCATAGAAATCAAAAAATGTCAATTTGACAAACATGAGATGAACCAATCTAAGGCTTTTCCTGAGATACCAAATGCATGTATTTAATCTGTTTATGAGGATGGAATGATCAATGGTATCAGTTGACAACAGAGCACCAACAGAGCAGCTTCAGTGCTGTGTTTTTACTGAAGGCCTGTCTTTATAGATACATGTACATGCTTGTGTATGTAAATTACAGCAACATCTCTAGGGTTATCCAGGCTCCTTAACTTTGCAGTAAGGTGATGGTGTGTTTGAAGCAGCTGCTTGAGATGCATACCTTGTCTGGTTTATTGGAAAAACAGATGCTCTGAGTAATTCAACAAATGATCCACAAATGATCTGAGTGGAGCGACTTGGCCATGAATCCCTAAAAATGTTGAACGCAGAGTAAAAACAAAAAAATCATCCATGGGAAACACTTAGCCATGTTAATATTCTGGCAATAAAATGAAGGTGTCATTTTCCCTTTGTTTAGGATTAGCATTAGATTGGCGCAAAGAAATGTGAGTCTTTTGTTGATTTAATTGCTTTTAAATTTGTAGACGATGTATTGGTCTTTGTTGACATCAGAATGAGTTCAACCAAACAAAACAAGTGGTATGTTTGTTCGTGTGAATTGTTTTTGACTACTGGGTGTGTGAGAAGAATCTTAAAAGCCTCTCTGTTGTACTATTAGTCATGAAACCACCGAATGGGTGGCATTTAGCCCATCAAGGCTGCACACGCTTCACAGCCCCTTTAATGGTTTGGCATCCTTTTTGCCATTATAAACTTTTCAAACTTGCAGTCATTATTTCCAGTAGCTTTTATGCAGCAGATGCCAAGAAAGACATGACAGGAAAAATACATAGAATGGACAATTTTCCCCCTGAAAAGATCGACTGTCACTTTCTAATATATACTCATCCAGCCGAAGAAGAATTTCAGAGAAGAACAAAAGCAGCATATTCAAACAGGCTGAGAGCTTTGTGTTGTCTCCCCTTTATTTTTGAATTGTGTTTGGTGACTTTGTGAATCAAAGAAGAAGAGACTTTAAAAAACTAATTTCTAATCCTATAGGTCTTTCATGTACCGTTTCATTTCCTGGTGATAAGAAGATACAAGCAGTAAATTTTTTCCTTACAACCAGTGCGGCTGCTCTGTTATAAAGAAACTGCATTAATGCATCACCTGTCCAGAAGAAGATGCACTAGTTAATAAGAGCGGTGGCAATACCAGAGTGAGAATGAGTCTCTTCAGCCCCTGTGATTTAGATCTATAATGGAGAGGCTGGGTTTGCTATATGCTCATAAAATGGGATGGGGCTCGCTAGAGAACTCCATTCTTCTTCAAATAGAGAGGACAAAGCATTTCTTGGCCCGTTTCCTGCTTGTTTCCAGCAGCAGAGATAAACCATAGCACAAACTACTACACACTCCTAACTACACACCAATGAGCCTCGCTGTGAGGGTGTAGGTCAGACAGAATAGCTTAGAGCAAAATGATAACTTCAGCCTGTTAACATACAATGACAATAGTAACAAGCTATGTTTTATCGGACATAATTTATCATCTAAATTTTGTGAATTAGTATGCTAACATTTGCTAACTAGCATCCACCAAGGCAGCTCATATTCCCTGAGTTTATTGTTGCACCTTCTTCTTCTTCTTCTTCTTCTCCCGTTTTTTGGCGGGTGCCAACCAGCGTTAAGGTGCATTAGGTGTTGGAGTGTGGACCAGAGTTATCTACCCAAAACAGAAAGAGAAAAAAATATTGTTATATTGCATATTATAAAACTATATGCATATTGTTGCACCTTTCTTGTGTCTTCCCCTGCAACACTTTTCCCTCCAGTGATTGTCTGATTGTTTCCACCTGTGACTGTTTGTCTCCTCCTCCCCGCGCCACCTGTTTGTCATTCCCTCGTTATCCCAGTGTATTTAGTCTGTGTATTTTCCCCTCTTCAGTTGCCAGTTCTTTGATGTCTTTTCACACTTTATTCCTCGTGATTGCTCATGTTTTCAACTCTCAGTTTCCCCAGAGATTTTCTGTTTTTGGACTCTTTTTTCTTATTTTGCCCTTGCCTTTTTATTTGAACTTGTTTCTTTATTATTGGATTGTTGGATTTATTGTACAATGGTATTGGTTTTTTTCATGTCACATGGACTTCAGTCTTTGTTCCTGGACGTTTGACATTCGCTGCACCTTTATTCATCATCTTTATCTTTCGTTATTAAATCCCCTGAACTGCATTTCTCGTCTCTCTCGCTTTAGTCTGCATTTGGGTCCTCGCCTTAATATTGCTAAAACCTGACACAAAATTGTTATAATTGTCCCAGCAGCCCATTCTCAATCCAAACACATCAAATATGCCAGGCTGGTCAATTATCATGTATTCTAAGTACAAGTGCAATGCATTGTTCAGAATGGGCTGTTTGCTTGGCCATTCATAGAAACAACTTCACACTTTGTGCTTCCTTGGGCCCTCAACAAAACACCAGCCATGATATAGCATCATCTAGCAATGCAAGAGTCTACGCGTCACATTGGTGCAAAAACTGACAAACATTTTATTCCCTCAATGAGTGGTTCAAAGCAGGGTGGAGGCTGTCTGGAGGGGAGAGGTTTGTTTGTGAAGGCTTGTTTGGGAATCCTTTTCTCGCTCCACTTTCAAACCTCTGCTCAGCCTCAGAGACTCAAAGTGTGACCAAAGAAATATGTTTTACTCGAGGGTGCAGTGTGCTGCCTTTGTCGCTGTGGTGTGTTTTGGAAGGATAAAGGAACATCTATAATTTATACTCAAACTTGTGGAATTTATTGACATGTGATCAGGCAAAAAATTCCATTTTGTGCAGCGCATTCAAGAAAAAGACTTCCATTGATACAGATTAGTATAAATCATTCCACAAAATAAAAAGCAAATGACTGCGCCTCATAAGGCTGCTTCAAACAACATATATCTCAAGGTTTATTTGGGTTCAACTTGTAATCAGGCACCTTTTGGGACACAAAATAAATCTAAATACAAGATAGACCCATATCAATATCTGACTTTCAATATCTGTCATTTCCAAAATCAAGCAATTAGAGCTTTATAGAACATTAATCTCTCAAAATTTCAGATCACCTTAAAGGTACCAGTGGTGGAATGTAACTAAGTATATGCACTCAAGTACTGTACAATTTTAAGGTATTTTACCCAGGTGTTTCCTTTTTTATTAGGCAACTATATACTTCTACTCCACTTTTTGTTCTTTTTGCTCCACCACATTTACTACATTAAGTGCTACTTATTTTTATAAATACAAAAGATATTAAATAATATGTTTTTTTTAAATAGATTATACTATCCAGTTGTATTTATGGTTAAGTTTATGGTTATGCTTTATGTGTTTATGGTTTATATTGTACATATTATATAGAGGTGTATGAATAGTTTATTGTATATAGTATATATTGTTGTAAGAATAGTTTATTGTATGTTGTATAAATGAAATATATTGGTATATAAATAGTTATTGTATATATTGTCTATATTGACATATGATTAGTCTATTATATATTGTATATATTTTATATAAAGAGGGGTAGGATTATATAAGTTTACACTTCTTCCTACGCCTTTTCCTGCTTGTAAATTGTGCGGTATAAATGTTGGCGGATGCAGTTTATTGTCTTTTAGTTTTGTCTATCTGTTTTTTTTTGTTTGTTTGTTTGTTGTTTATTTTTTTACATGTTCGAAATAAAGAGAAATCAAATAAAGTGTGAGAGATGCTTTCACTTTTATAGCCTATTGTGACCTTTTGCGTTTTGGGAACATTTTTGTTCTGGGCAAAAAAGTTTCATTTGTCACTTATTGCTATAGTAAATATAGTCCAAAGTTACCCATGTTCAACATGTTGCCTCAGTCCCCAGCAACAGACTTTTGTCTGTCTTTGACACTTGCACTACTATCTGATCAAAATACATGAAAAGAAATTTGTCCTTATGAATTTAGATTTTTTTCCTCGCTGCACCAAGCTCATACTGAAAACTGTGAACCCTACTCTGGGGTATGAAATGAACGTGACTTCTTTTTACCATTACTCCCACAAGCAAGCACATATTCCTGGTAGGACAAAAAACTCATTTCTTCTGTTAACCTGGATCGTTGTGATATCTTAAACAGCTGTGCCTTGTCTTTGCAGCTGATAAGCCTCCAGTTGCAGGGATCACTTATTAAAGCTGGACTTTTTAATTTGCATATACAGTATGTGTGAACATCCATTTAGAGCACAGCCAAAATGGGGACTGCTCATGAAAGAAAATCTGTAGCTCTTCAGAAATTCCAAAGCGAGCCTCACCTATATACTGTAGCTGGATTAATAAGGCTACAGCATGATTGCATTTCCTCAAAAGAAAATAGATTCAATTTGTGTTCTGATTGAAGTGAGAACTGATCCATAAAATTCTACTTGATATGGTTATTTTCTCATTCATGATATCAGCTCAGGATGTTCTCCCAATGAATACTCCAGCATACGTGTGCCCACCTTGTTGAATCATACAGATGGAAGAAATCTGAATAGCATACTTTTCTATTCTTTACATCATATACCCCAGTGAGATGGAGTTAATCATTTTCCATTTGCATTGCAGCACCTCGTCATTGTGTGGTCTAATTTGATTGGGCTGTTGCACCTATTCCTGTACTATGACTGAAATAGCTGTAAGCAGAATGGACCTTATGGTATTAGATACACTTCTGAAATCTTCTTCCCTCATTTTTCTTTCTCCTTTTTGTCCCTTGCTTTTGTCTCACTTCGTACAGAACATTCTGCACGCTGCTGCCTGCTGTGTATGATTACAATCCAGCCTGTGGAAGCAGTGTCTTTTTTCATATGTCTCAGAAATAGAGAGCGGTTTCTAATAGCAATTCTTTTATTGCCTAGAACAAACACGGTTTTATTGACATGATACAAGATTGCAAAGAACGTCCGACAACCACAGGGAATCATTTTTCTGAAGGGGAAAGATATTTTCTTCATCTCAGTTACCTTTTTTTAAATAGTCCAGCTTGTGATCCATGCAATCTGCCTGGTGCAGTATTTAAACAATTTCCTATCTTCACTCACCTTCACAGGCCTGATGGTGACAAACCAGCTCTGAAAACAGGTTTCACCTTTTTCAGATAGGTTCTTTTCATCTGTAGAAATTGTGTTTCATGTGCAAAATATGTGTGCAAATGAAGGCAGGTCACAGTATAAAAAGAAAACATTTGTCCCTTTCTTAGCAATGAACTTAAGGGCAACGGCTCAATGGGCTCAATCAACACAGCCGCCTACTCAACATCACGGGTATTTTAATCTGAGAAATGAAGAGAATCAACTGCTTAGCCGTCTTTAACGTTTTTGTCCCTAAGATATGTATTAATAGTAAAAAAGAAGGGATATGATTGCTTATGGCTTTCATAAGAACTCACTTTGGGGAAAGGGTTCAAAAGAACTTTGTCTGTGAGCCAAATGAGGCAAAGTGTGCTGCTTTTTCAAAAGGGAAAGTGATAAAAATGAAAGTCTTAGCAGGCGCTGTGTTTTTAATGAGCAAGTTCCTTCAAAAGAAAACCATTAGAGAGACTTCTACCAACACAAATATCCAATAGTAGAGTCATGACTCGAAAAGCATTTCTGTTTCCTGCATGGCTGAGATGTTTTCTGAGGTTGTTTTTTGTTTGGAGAGCGTAAATCTCACTGGAGAGGTTCAAATGTGAGTGAGTGATAGCCAGGAAACACAGAAAAATAAAGTTTGTGGTTCTTGTGGAGTTATATTATTATATATATTATATAATAAATATGATAAGGGGCGAAGTGGTTGAACCTGCCTTTCTTCTATGGCAGATTTATTGTTTGTTTTTTTAAGCAGCAAACAACTATCATATGAGCAAGTGAGTTTCATTTTGAGATTATATTGACATTTGCATATCTAAAGTTTAATTAAATATCAGACACCACTGAGACAGCTGCCGTATTCTTTAATGACAAACAAAACAGAGAGGCTTCATTTATCCATTTTGCAGCAGATTGTTTTATTAAACCGTGTCAGATGTTCATGAGTTGTTTCGTGTGTGTGCTGAATAACAAATCAAGTTTTATAATAAAGGGCCAGTGTTAGACGGGTTGTCACCAGTTTGATCTTTCTGAAATGCATATGTGCGTATTTAAACATCAAAGCATGAAAATTAACTCCTCCAGTTCATTTGCTTTTATTGTTTGAAGTATAATTAGGATCTTTTCAAGCGAACACTACAGACATTATACATAACCGGTATCGCTTTGGTTATAATGCTCTACCCCATATTCCGAGGTGGGTTTGTGCAGCATGGTGGGGTCTAAGCCTGGGGACCCTTACTGTAGTCTTACCCTGGCCAGGATTCAAAACCCCGACCTGTTGGGTACCAACAAAGGAAAAGAAATATAGTGTTTTGTAAATGTAAATGATTAATCATTTAATCAGTAATAATTTGAGGTTATTAACACACACACACATACAAGGGATACATGATATTTTTTTGGTTGAACAGATACCGCTGTAGGCCTAGTTGCTCATCTCCATTTGTTACAATAAGTACATTTTAGAAAAGTAGCAGCCTTATCCTTGAAAACACACTGACATGCTACGTTGTTTACCGTCTGACCTCATTTGCCATAGTTGAAGTATAGACCATATAATAAGTTACCTTGCACACTGCCTTTGGTTGTGAATAATATAAAGTGTGTGTGGACGCATGAATAACCAGACTGTAATCAAGTCAATTCATGTCAGATCTAAATAACTGTTGAAAGCTCACTCCAATCACAGTGCAGTACACTTCAGTCTCACCACTCAAATCAAATCAATTCTTTTTTTTCCCCCCCTACTTCACTCCATTACAACATGGACTTGACAGCATACATTACAAAAGGAACAGCAGTGGAAACATGGAGGAGTCACAAGATGTTTTGGACAAAGAGTTTTTATGTTCTCATGAATATACCGTTATATTCTGCACAATAGATAAAGAATACCAAGAAAAATAGCTCTTTACATTTCTTTTCTGTCAACGATTCTGATGAGGAGATGGCTTCTGGTAGTACAATGAAAACACATGGATAATGAGCTGTATGTTCCTGAAAGGAGCAGCAATGCTCTATATGTTTATACTGTGCATATCTCATCCATAGCATATTCACAGTGTATTTATTCTACATATGTATATTTGCACTTTACTGCTTCTGCACTTCTGGTTAGATGCCAAACTGCATTTTGTTGCCTTAGAACCTGTACTATGTGTAATGACAATAAAGTTTAATCGAATAAAGTTTAAAACTGCTCACCCCTGAACTACAGTACAAATACTGTAAGTATTACCACACTTTGCAATATGATGTAAGGGTATAAACTATTACTAGTTTTCCAAAGTTTTTAAGCAATACAATGTTTTAACCATGGCCACAAAGCTGTTGCAAAGTACTGAATATGTATGAATAAATCCATAGTAATCATTGAAGCTGCAGTCCAGCAAAAACAACACTTAAACAAAACTTTGCAGCAAAAATCCATTCCCATATAATTGCCATTGATGAGTGGATTTGTCTTTAGTTGTGAAGGAATTTTACTTCAACTTTGACCAAGAAATTTGCACTGTTGTTCAATAGAAAATAATCTTGACCTGCGTGAACAGAGAGTTCAAAATAAAGGATGCTATCATAGCTTATTGGCTGTGTGGGCAGTTTTACTGAATCTCCTGTCATTCCAGTGTGAATTGTTCCACAAAAGAGTGATGGTTTGTAAATGTATCCTTTGGGACAGGGATCAATTGGAGGCAGCAAATACTTTTTGGAATATGGATAAACTGTGTGAACTTAACGTCCCATTAGAGGCTGAGATAATGAGCTTGTTAACTACCTCAGAGAGCCTTTTATCCCTCTTCAATATCTGAGAACAAAAAGCTATGGAGGAGTTGGCTCAGCACAAAGAAAAAAGAATTGGCTGATGTGTGATAAACTGGGCTCACTACAGGAGAATTGGCCCCGTTTCACCACAATTTACCCCTCCTGAAAATCAGAAGAGAAAGCTGGTCTGGACTTTAGGTCGTTCTGCCAAATTATCTGTGAGGCTTAACAGTCGTACTGATCTGTCTTTGGACAATCAGGGCCGCCCTGACAATTTTCAAACCCGTTTGATTTTTAGGAGTTAAAATCTATGTTTGAGATTCTAGAGAAGGGTGGAGATCATCACACGCACAATGAGTGGAGTTTCTCATTATATGTGTGATGAGGTGTGAGATGAGAAGTGTGATTAGGGTTTTGAAACTCCTGTTGTGAGAGCCATTAGCTTGCCATATACTTTAATTACCAATTAGCCCTGCAAATTATCACCAAGCCACCAAAACTTCCCGAACCAAATATTTCACAAAGACCAATGGATGAATTTTATGTGAAAAGGATTACATAAAAATCAGCACAAAAACATACTGTAGACAGACAAAATGATGAATTTATAAGGTGAGAGCACATCAGAGGGATGATAATTTACACGTTCAGCAACTCAGCTGTCCTCCTCCTTAGCTTGGTGACATCAGCACCAAACTCAAACCATCCGCTGGCTTTAAAATGATAATAGTAAAAGTGACAAACTGAAAAACATTGCACAGCTTCAGAGGTGAAATACTTGAGGTGAAATCTTAACGCTGCAACTTGTCTTTAACACATTAAAGCTCTTTTTACACCCAGTGGTTTTCCTCACCTGTTTTCAGCCTCTCTAAGTGTGACATTAGGCAGCCATTAGTGGTGTGAGAGAGCAGGGTGAGGAAAATATCCGACACAAGCATTTCAGAAAAGGATACATGCTCATTTTGTTGTATTTCACACTCAACACCTCCATCTTAGAGAGAGGAAACTGGTGCACTTTGTTTTAGCATGTGATCCACTGTCATGTCAGCCTAAATTACTGGTGTACACAAAGCAGCAGACTTATCAGCTTAGAAGATTATCCCCCATGTCCAATCATACACACATTACAGCATGACATATTTTGCTATGTTACATTGCTTTAGTTGACATGTTTATTTTACAAAATATACGATGATCTGTGAGATAAATTCACTGTATTATGTGTGAACAGTGTCATTACTTGCTACCATTTGGCAGGCTGGGAATCAGGACTCTATAGAAAGTCCTTTTCAGGTAACCAGCTCCTCAGGCAACCTTTAGAGGATACTGTCCTGACAGCCATAGTCAAAGCTACTTCTTTATATTTACTGTTAGTGGCACTCTTTTAACAACCATAGAGGCACAGAGACGAACGAGTCATAAGACAAAATCATTAAGTTCCTTCTCTGAAAGTCCATCTGCTGGGCCCATGACTTGCCAGTTCATTTGTCCCCCTTTGTGCAAGCAGGTTAACAAGGAATACAAGAGGAGGACAGCATTCAGTGGTTTTTGAAAAGAAAGTCTCCACAGTCAGATATCTCTCAATCTGAGCCATCGACTTCATCATCCAGTGGTATCTTAGCCACGAGGGCATTAGAGGCCAGCAGCACAGAAAAGACAGGCCGATGACAGCTACTCATGGTATGGTTTAAGCTCCACCAGGGATCCAACATGATCCCCCTGTGTGCCTGGTATGTGGTATGAAAATGTCACATACCCAATGTACCGAATCCTTTTTCTGCAGGCTCTCATTAGTTAACAAGACAGCGTGGTCCATATTACATGATTGGCTCCCGTTCCCGGCGCAATTCTCTTCCCTCCTCCTCCCTTTCTGAGCTATGAAGAACCTTGATTGGAGCGGCACCCACTCCTGCCCTCAGAGCAAGTGGACACAGCTTGAGGGTAAAGAGCTGGAGAGCTTGGTGAGTCAGTTGTCTGGCACAGCGGTTGGTGTTTGCTACTGTAATTTGTGGTTACTTGTGGTTTTGGTGCTTAATAGACATTTTGATTGATTCAGTGCTTAACTCTGAAGCACTTCAGATACCTGGCAACTGGACCAGGGTTTAGCTTTGTGAGACTCTCACAAACACTCACATAGGTTCACTTTTGTCTACTTTTTCTTTTCTTTTTTTTTGGTGTTTTTAAGACATTGATTAATTTGAGATTTGAGATTATCCATACATTTGAGACAGTATCCATTTGCTCATTTTCCCCTTGGCATTGGCAGATCCAGGCCCCAGCTGAAATATGATTAGCCCCTGAAGTGTCCCTGTCCTGTCAATGGTCTTTTTTTTTGTGGAGCCTCAAACACTTCTTGTTACCATAGCGATGCTGCATTCACTTCATGTGAGAGGGAAACAGAGGGAAACTTACAATGGGAAGGATTGCCATGTTTATAAATTTTGTTGTAACTTGGATGTCAATGAAAATCTTATTTATAAGTGAGAATTGGTCATTTCAGGGTGACCTGAAAGCAGCAGAGGTGGTAAGCCGGCAAATCTGATGTGACCTGAACGTGGCATGAGACTGCACCTGCATGAAGCCATGCAGGGTTGCTTTGTCTTTCCATCCCCCACAGGAGTTTCATGGTGAGTTATGATCCCCCATATTACTTTGTGTTAACATGTGAAAGAGTGTTTGCTTGCTGCTGTCACTGAATATAGGTTATAATCAAGTAGTAACTACTCCATCTAGTGTTGTTGGCTAACACCTCAGTTTGTTATGGTCAATGGTTCTCACTAACAGTCCCAAGCCTTCACAGTCCAGCTCACCATCTGAAAGACTCAGCATGCCATTAATGATAATGCATAAATTCTGAGAATAAAGGCAGAATTCTGAGAATAAAGTCAGAATTCTGCGCTCACCTGATCATGGATTACTTGTCATTTTTATTCCAGAACAGAAAATCCACAACAGAAAAATCCACACACACTCTACAATGTGCAATATAACTTCTTATTATCTACAACATTACTACTGACTTACAACATGCACTATAAAACGAAGCTTTTACAAGTTCGCATGTAACAATTGCTTAGTCAAAGACACTGTCTCAATTGTGTAATACACTGGGAACCCGAGGAAATGGAGGATCTAAAGGCAGACGTCTGAGGTTGTATAGGTGCAGTCCAGCGATAATAACGGTGTAAAAGAAGAGCTTACACTTTTGGACAAACTGAAGAAGATAAGTCCCAAAAAAAACAGAAGACAGTCCAAATAAAAAGCAAAAAATATCCACAAGGAGTAGGTGAAGGCAAAAATCCATGAAACAAAAACAACTACAAAAAAATGAATGTCCAAGGATATGGATACCCCCGCTTCTGGAAAAACTCAGCTTGTACTGATGGGGATAGACAATTCCCTATTACATAAGGACGGATGGAAGGACGGACAAGGGTAACCCTATGCACCCCCTTTGGCAGAGGGATAAAAATCTATGAAACAGGCGAAGTCCAGGACATCAAATCATAGGTATAACTTCATTAGAGAGAGCTAAAAGCATGACACACAATTAAAGAGGTATGACAAACCGGCAAAGTAAGCGGGGAAGACAAACTAAATACTATAGGACGGCTAACAAGACCTGCTGTAAGGGTGTCAGGAGATTTTCTGTAACTAAAAAATGCTTCTGAAACTTCTAACTTACCAACCCTAGCTTTAAGGCACAGGGGATTGTTTCTGAATGCTGTATAATTGTATCACCAGAGATTATTTTATCTAATAAATGTGATGCTCCGCCTGTTGAGAGCCAGTCTGTATTCTGATTAGTGAATGGAGACCAGAGAGTCTGAGCCATGTGTTGAAACACCTGCGGAGTTTTAATGCAAAGATTTTGCAGCTCTTAATTAAATTTCAGTCACATTTCTGTGAATCACCATGTTTTTTCTGGGAGTAGATTATGACGACTTTTAATTTTCTGTATTCAACCCTACTCACAACATTAATTAATTACATTTTGACAATGTATTATGAAATAATTAATCTCACACTGTACGCACAACGGTGCTGCAAAAACTGCTTTACCACTGTAACATTCAAAAAAGGATAAGGCAGATGCTATTCTGTATTTTTGTTATTGTCAGCATTGTGAGCAACAACAACAACAACAACAAAAAAGCCAAACAAATAACTTTATCTACCACTTCTGTCCTCAACCAAGAGGTACTCCTACAGCACATTGTACTCAAGTAAAAGTAGTAATACTAGTATGTAAAAATAATCATTACACTTACATTCAAGATTTCAAAAATGTATTTAAATTGATCTCATAATGTAGCAGTAATGTACTCACAGATAATAGTCACTTTCAGAGTGGTACAAAATGTTCATCTCAATAAAAAAGTACATTTTCCTCTTAAATGTATGTAAATGATTTATTGTCCTTAAACTGTCACTTGAAAAGATGAGAGGAAGAATGGTGGAGGGCAAAATCCGTATTTGTCCCACCTTTGCATTCTGAAATAACTGAGCAGATGCAGAGTGGTGTGTTCAAGAGGATGGGAGTGAAGAAATGCAGTGCAATGCCAGCAGCATGCCAAAGATAACTGATGAGCCTTGCTGATCCCAGTCAGTGATCAAAGGCTTCAGGTCAGTGTCAGCCTGCTGCATGAGCAAATCAATGATCCTCTCAGATGCCGAAGCTTCAGGTGGATACTTCATAGTCTAATTCCTCACTGTGTCATTATTGAAAGCTTCAAAAGCAGCATTAGCATTGGTAAGCTTCATTTTTTTGTTGTTCATTTGTAGTTTGTCTCATCTTCACTGTGGTCTGCAACGTGTTATAGTAAAAAAAAAAAGTGATGTTTGCCTGTGACGTAAACAATAAATCACTGCATATTATTAACTCCACGAAAGAGGCTGTTTTCACCACCTTATGTCTGTTTGCCTGTCGGTCTGTCTGTCTGTCTGCCGGTCTTCAATTAAATGGGTGGCCCTCGGAATGGGGAAGAGGTGAATTCGAGGTGGATCCATATCAAAGTGCATGTCCAGAAAAGGTTTTGTATCCTTGGAAGGATGCACTTTCTGAAAAATGCTTCTCTGCTTGTTTATGTATTTGTATTTAACATTTTTGAATAGTGACTATAGTTTGTTGTGTTGCTAATGATGCTTAGATTCCAATATAAGGACATGCACAGGCTGTAAAGTTGCTTCATATGGACAATTTGCTTCAAATGAAGTCTGAGTTTTTATTACAAAACTACTATGCTAAACACAAAAAAGTTGCCTTCAAACAAAACACATTTTGTGTATCCTTAAGGTCTAATAAATATGTATGCATTTACTATCTGAAGCATTTACTGAATATTTTAAATCTGCAAATCCTGCAAAGCCTTGTTTGCATGGGGGTTCTTCTCTTCTTGGATGCACTGATACATAATATGACATAATACTGCTAGATGATATGTGGAACTATGTGAAACATAGATTGTGTCTAGTTGAGGCCCCTTGTCACGTTTCAGGTGCGTTGATGGCAGCTCTCTCCTAAACAGACATTTAAAAACGATCATTTCACAAACTACATTCAAATCTGTACGGAGATTTGTGTATCAGAACTTTCTATTTTCCTACCCCATTAACTATGTCATGATTTGTGATATGGCACTTAAGAAGGGCCCTAACCCCTATATTGTAAACCACTGGTTTAAACTAACAGTATATGAAGTAATTAAAAACAGCTCCACTTCATATAGATACAACAGTTAAACACTGTGCATTAATCCATCAGGAATAAACCTGGTCTATTTATCCTTGCCAGAAATGCATTTTGCTGGTAATAGTCATAATAATATAATGGTATTTTGAATGCACTTGTAATGGAGTGCTTTTATATAAATGTATTTGTGCTTTTATGTAACAGATCTAAGTACTTCTTCCACAACTTGGTTAACAAGAAAGTACATGACTTTCATGAGGTTTGCTTTAGGCCCATTAAGTCTTCTACGTAATAATAACTACATGTATTAATTCATTCCGAGCTCATTATGAATACAAATCATCTGATGGATAGCCTGAGGATAATGATGATCATGGCAGAGGAATTACCCCGAGGCAATGGCTGATGATTACGTTAACATGGAGGAACATATCTGTAGCGTACAGCGGGAGAACTGCATCATCATTAAAGCAATATGTTCTACAGACTTTTATTACAACAGGGTTCAAATGAATGTGATCCACATGTGTGGAAGGATGGTGTCAACATATGATTATTAATGAGCCGACTGGTGCATTTATGCATAAAAGTCAAACACATTAACAAAACCAGTAAAACAAAAGCAAGCGTTTTCCTCCAAATCATTGAATCCAGATTCAGATAAACAACTTTATCTTTAAGCACTGCTGCAAACCAGTGAATGGTAAAAAAAATCCAATCAAAAAGGATGAGGTAAATGAAGAGAAGAGAGATCCTTTGAAATGAAAGGAGTCCCAGTAGTTATTGATGAGCACTGACTTGCACCTCACACACATTTCAGGGCTTTGCTACAACATCTGGTGCTGTGAAGTTGATCTGTTGTTCTGCAGAGGAGTTGGAGTGATGGAAACAACCAGGCACGTACGGAGGCACGGTGAAATCACAAAGTTGAAATGCATTACTCAAGAATCTGCTGGCAGCAAAACCATGTCACTGTCCAAGGTGCTTCAATTACCCTGAGAGCACAGCTTTAAAGGGGAGAAGCTTTCGTCTGTCATCAGGGGAAACGTTCAGACATATACAGCCTCACAACGCTATTGTTGTTGGGGTGGGAATATAGGTGACACCTTTCATCTCTGTGGATTTAGACAGTCTGTTTGAGGATTTCCTTTCCAAGCTTAAACTCATCCATCAGTCATGCTCAAAGGTACGAATCAAAACATACAGAAGACTGGCACTCACAGATTAATAGTCGTATTTATTGTGGGCAAACACATGTATCAGCCATTATGCTGATGATGGCTTGTAGCTGAAATGCTTCCCTTTTAGCCCACAATTAAATAAGACCAGTAATCTTTGAGTGCTGGCGTGCTGTATGTTGTGATTCATACCTGAACATACATACGACTTACTGACGAGTGTAAGCTTGTGTTTATTTACGTCATAAAATGTTGTTTCATGTCGGATAAAAAACTCTAAAACACCAACATATCAAGGACCAGTTCAACTTCAAGATTTTGTTTTTTGTTGTTGATTGTTTCATGTGAAAAGTTGGAGATAAAGAGTTTGTGGAACCAACTCTCCAGTCTGGTGCCATTAAACCATTACAGAAGAAAAGGTTGTAACAAGATTAGTTTGGAAATAAGTATGAAATATGTGTTTTATGTATTACTTGAGGAATGTTTCAGTCTCCTCGTCTCTCTCAACAGAGCTGATGAGAGGTTTCATCCCCTACCAAATCACCTTTATGTCACGTTTTCATTGCAAATCTTGCTTTCATGGTTACACCAACTGCTTCACCTCAGGAAAGTAGCCCAAAAAAATTGTCATTTTGATTGTTTGTTGTTGTTATTGTTTTTTCAGAATTTCTGGAGGTTCCACTCAGGTGTTTTTTTTGTTTGTTTGTTTGTTTGTTTTGTTTTTTTGCATAAATTAAAAATGCAAGGCAAAAACAAGTGGATGTAAATGCACTTTATGAGATAGTTTTATTTTGGATTAATGGCTGCAGTTTAATGAAACTCCCTTTAAACAAGCTTTTAATCCCACAACTGTTCTGAAATCAGTGAAACTGAGACAAAATATATCTCACCCATAAAAACTTCACATCTTAGCATCGACCTTTTGGAACTTCCTTTTTTTGAGAAATTTTCACTTCTGCTCTATTTAATCGATTTTTCACTTTAACTATTAACTATTGCTTGCAAGACTATTGCTCACTACTTAAGTACATTTTGAAAGGTAAGAATTTTACATGCAATCAAGGACTTTTTATCTGTGGTAATAGGTCTTGTTTAAGATGGTGATCCTGAGACAGGGACACTGCTTTGACACTGCTTCCCGAGATGCACATCATAATTTCTGTAAGATCTACGACGGCTGTCGACTCCTTATTCCTCCACAATTTTCTGATTTAATCTCCTCATTATCCTAATCCTCACTCCTTTGCATATCTTCTGTGCTAAATCAGTTTGGACATTTTATTTTCAATCGATCAGAGCATTGGGGGTCGTCTCTGTTGCTGCCCTGTAAAAATAGCTCTGACCCCAGCCTAGCCTGCTATCTTGGCTTATTCCCCCTCAGCTAAAACAACTTTTCTAACTGTTATGATGAGTTGTCTTAACAAGAAAGAGCAGTTTCTTATTTTCGAAATAAAACCAAACCGGGACCTGACCAGAGCCTGAAACTGAATACAGAAAAACAGCTACTGTTGACTGCCATAGCGCACCACTTCAAACCAGTGAGTGGATGATTGACAGATCTCTTGCTGCAAAAGAAAAAGCCACGAAGAAGCAGATCCATGCTAAGTTTCCATCCAAATGTGAACAGTTTGAACCAAAAATTGGGAATGAATGTGTGTTTCCATGACCTTCTGCACTGTGATTATGACGAGTTGGTTCGTTGAGATAAGGAGTGGCTGGCTCTAACTCTCCAGTCAGGTGTGATTATGCCTTTGTAGAGGATGAGTTCATGAAACGATCACGTACTTAAATGTGAGCCAGTCAGGCCTTAAATGATGAAAAACAATGTAGGAAAACACAATAGACATTTTACATTTCTCTTTGTTTCATATATAAATCTGATTATCGTGACAGTCTTGGAGCACATGGAGTGATTGGCCTGGGCAACATGTTTTTTGTTCCATTTTCATGTCAAACCATTTTCCTTTCATTTCAGTTATTGTGTGTCCCTCTGTTGACATGACATTTACAGCAGATCTGAGTGATGTCGTCATAACGCCGGTTTGTGCTGAATTGGCCAGAACATATAAGGAAGGAGATGAGATCACCTCACTGGCAATCTGGGCTTTAAAGCCTTCAGAGGGAATTGGAGATAAGTGGCCAGCAGCAAGTGGACTTGAAGATTTAAGATTAGAATGTTTACAAACAACAGCTATATAATTTTATCTGCTGTCTGATGCAAGAAAAGTAATGGTGCTTATGAATGCACAATAAATTCACAGCTTATTTTCCTCCCCAAGAAAAACAATAATAGTAATGCAGTACACTTATTCTAATATCACCTCTCTTGGAGCCATCTTAACCTGTTATCCTGGACATAAGGAAGAAAAAAAAGGATTATGGTGCTGACGAAGGATTTCCTTTTCACAGATAGGTGAGAAATGTTCTAATAATGCTGCGGCTGTGTTTAGCGAGCCCTCTGTTGAGTCTCTGTGATGCTATCAGTCTCTCTAAAGTCAAGACAAACATCCAGTATCATACTCACATGGGACATGTAGAGAAAGAAAACAACAAATGCTGTAAGGTACAAGAGAGTGTGTCTGAGTGGAGCATGCACTGAAGTGTGTTTGTTGTAAACTTCTTGTGGAGACTATAACTGTAACTTGTAACCTTCTGTTTTTCCTAGACTCAGATCGCTGCTTACAATGACTTCCCTGAGGTTTGTGCTTCTTTTTTTTCTTTTTTCTTTACAGTTCTTTGCTTTGTGAAAGGTGTCTGAGGCCTTTTGACTTTCCATATGTAAAATAAATCTACACGGGATACAAATGAATTCTTGTAATGAGTTTATACGTGAAGGAATTAAATTGAATGTTGGTTTAATTTTGAATTCCTTCACATTTCAGGGTAGTTTTTGCTAGTTTGGAGGAGTAGTTTATCTAAAAGACTATTCTGATTGAAGTATAATGAAATCTCAATATCTGAATCCTTTATAGGCCTTCACTGTCACACTACTGGTCCAACTGGAGAGATGATATAAGTTGTTAAGTGACCGTGATAACAGCTTGTATCATTTATAGGAGGATGGCATGTTTATGCATGTTTGTTTATGGTCGTTTTTATTTTTATTGCCTGTGACAAGTTTACAGTCTAGTCTATGATCCTTAATACGACGCTGAATTTCTCTGCCGTGTGTGTTTCCCTAGAAATCTTCACATATCTCTGAACTACTCCAGTCAATTAGTTTTCATGAAGGCGTTCAATCATTCATTAGATTTTTCTTGTTTTTTGTGGTATCTAGTTGGAGAAAACCTGCTTCACACCACTTAAAGTCATCCACACATTCATGGATCAAACCAATTATCACTGCATAATTATCAAATTTAATACAGTAAACGCCAGCTGAGTTAGCCTTACTGTAAATACAAATTATGAATGTCTTAAGGCTGATCTGTACACCTCCATCCTCTGGAGAACAGCCACAGCTGCTCAGGTGAGCTATTGTTTGCAACCACATGTTCCTCCACCATCGTAGTAAAGTGGGGAAGACGACATAATAGCAGCCCATTCAGATCTCTTATGCGTTTCCATTTCACCTTGTTCAAGTGCCAACATTTACTAAATTCCTTTTTGTACTTGAACCTCAATTGTTGCCATACAAATGATTCCTCCAGCTTTTCAACAGTTTTAACAGTCAAATTCAATTAATTACAGGGCGTCTTACTTCCCATTTGTCATCATGCCCCTCACCATCTCATGCAGAAGCAGAAGCTACCTTTGTATGTGTATGAGAGCAAACTCATCTGTGTCAGTTTGACATGATCAGAGCAACAGCACATGACAATGTAGTTTAACTGAGTGGAAGGTCACAACACTGCTTTCCTCAATGGTTCATGTCTCATGTTAACCCAAACCTCACTGATCTTTCCCTGAACCTAAACAAAGTAGATATTCTGTCTAAACTTGTGTGTGTGGATGAGATGCAGAGGGTCATGACATAGCATATGTGTATAAGAACGAGCTGTTGTATATTAACTTTGATTTAAGTCAGGTTTGCGAACCACCTGTCTTATCTTGACAGCAAATTGTAATACATGAAATCATTCAACAGTTGCATTTGGGCTTTGTGCCAGCTAATCTACACTGTTTGGAAGGAAGGAAGTTTCCATAGCTAGGTACTGAAAATTTTCATCCAGGTAGACATTTCTATATAGAAAGCAATGATGTGAAACAGTCATTATCTGACAGAATACATCCAAATTTTAGCTTTAATTTGATGTTTTATACAGAAATACATTGTAGTCGTATGAGACATTTATAGATGTTATATGTGTCATTACCTTACCAGCCAGCAGCAGCTGTTTTTAATCTCATCCTCATCTCCTACATCCAAATGTATCTTTGTACATGTATCTAATGTATCTCTCCTCAAATTCATCTCCGTTATGTCTCCCTGTCTTGCAGTAGTCAGAAATTTCAAGGAGAGAAATATTCCTGATATTTTATGCTATAAACCCACAGTAAGTGATCCCAGTGCATACAAATAGCATCATTTCATGCCAACCATCATTACAGACCAGCATCATTAAATATTGTTTCAGTTAATCGGGCCTCTGCAGAAAGCCTCTGGCTAAGGTTCCTAATGCCACAGCGGTTAGAATCTTATAATCTTAATGCCTGCAGCTATCTGGGGTCTAGTGGCAAATATTTCTGTCCTATGACCATTATGTACATATTAAAAAGAATGGACGACATTTATTTTGTACAACAACAGTTTGATCAAATTGAATAGCATGGTTAAAATTATCCAGCATAATGTAATTTATTATTCTTTCTAAAATGGAACTTCCACCTCATCTCTGACGTCTCTAACAGAATGTCCAGCGTTATAGATAGTGAGTAACCTAGTCTTGTCAGAGTAGAAAGTGTGTGTTGAAATTATTATCATTATTATTATTATTATTATTATTATTATTATTTAAATTAGGAAGCCATTTTCAACTAAGATAGGCTATAAAGCACTTGATAACAAAAGCCTGGTATTGAAGGTTCTAAGCACTGACTACCTATCTGTTGCTGGAAAATCATTAAAAATTCCTAAAAGAAAGATTATTATTATGTAATATTTGAATTTGAATATAGCTTGTTTCCTGGGAGATATTAGAGAAATATTAAAACATATATAAATAAATACAAATACTAAATTTCATTTGAGCATTGTTGTTTACAGCAATAATGTGTCACGTGTGGTACAATACAGGACCCAAATGCAGAAAAGAGACCCGTAGCAGTTCAGGGATTTAATTAATAACAAACCAAACACAAGAATCCAAAAATGCTAAATACAAAAACCAAGGACTGAACTTACATGGAACACTGGGAACATGAGGGAAGCAGGAGATCAATGAGAGGAAACGCAGACGTGGCATTAACGCAACATTGACGACGAACTGACAACTCACAGAGGGAATCACACAGACTAAATACACTAGGGTAATGAGGGAATGATACACAGGTAACACAGGGAGGAGGAGACAATCAACACTGGTGGAGATGATCAGACAATCACACACTGGAGGGAAAATGCAGAGAAGGGAAACCTTAAAGGGGAAAACATGAAGGATAAACTAACACGACAGAGCAAACAAACACGGGGAAAGGGAACAAACTGGAACTAAAAACACAGATGGATAAAACACAGAAAGAGGAGCCAAAAGGGTAAAACAAATCATAAGACAATAAGACAGGACATGCAAAGCAAAAACACAGAACATGGAAAGCAGACATTCAAAATAAAACAGGAAACAGGCAACCAAACTACAGAACCATGACATAATGATACAGACATACTGTACATGTGTAGATTTCTTCATCATAGCTATACTGTTTGAGTGCAGTGACTCATGGGTAATGTTGCTTGTCAACTTCCAGTGAAGACATTGTTCCATGATTATCCACTGATCAGTTGACAGTTCCCTATAAACTGACATAAAGAGTTTTTGCTCTCGAAGGTTTCCTTTGCAGTCTCCTTAGCAGGGAACAACTACTAACTTGCTGTACCACTTTGTTTTTTTAATAACACATAATGGTGCCTGTTGCATCTCTCAGTGCTGAGCTAAATACACCGTCATGTGTTGTGTAAAGTTGTCTAGACAACAGTAAACTCTTCAAATAGAGAACTTAAGGCTGGAACCTGTGTTGGAATCCTCAGAGAATTTGCAGATAGAGCATTGCAGCCTGATGTGCTTCCACTGTGAGAGGTTACGTGTTTGCATTTCACTCTCCAATTAATCGGACATTTTCCTTTGCCATAACTCAAACCATTGCAGATGGGACGTGGAGTCATCAACATGCATCCTCTATGACGCCTGAACTGTATTCTGAACTGCTGATGTATTCTGAGGTGTGATGTTGCTGTAATTGGACCCTATGGAAACAGATGTTTTATTCCATGGGATGTGGCGTCTCTTGCTCAGCATGCTGGCAACCAGATGCGTGGTTCATGAGATATCTTGCTGCTTTTCATCTCCACACTGACTTCACAGGAGAAATCATCTTTCAGCAACAATGTCGGAAATAACATCCCCCCCCCCCCTCACTAACTGAGGCAAAGTGCGCTACAAGACAAAAAATCTTCAATTATATAGATTTTTCTGTTTGAGAGTCCAGCATATACAAGAACACACACACACACACACAAAAAAAGTCTTTCCAAATAGCCCACGAATAGCTGCAAACAAAATTACCTCTGAATGGTCAGGGGAGAGGCAAAACAATTTTCTGACAAGTGCGAAAACAGTGGGTGCAAAAGGAGAGGTGGAGAGACGAAGATTTGTATTATTATGCACTGCCAGTATGTTGTCTAGGAAACTCTAATTGGAAGTCATTTTGGACTCAGCTCTAATAAAGCTAATGGAAGCAGAGGTATCATATCAAAGTCTAGCACATTTCTCTTTTTATTAGACTCTCTGGAAACAATGTGCTTTTGTTAACTGTTTACTGGCTGTGCTGACAGCAAACATGCAACCCTGAAAAGGGTCCTATGGCGGCAGCAATTAAAGTCGGGATGGAGGAGTCACAACTGACCCACACCATTGCCATCAAACCGATGACATCCCGACTGTCACGAATCATAAAGAACGCAGGAAGAGCGAGATGGGATCCATTATCCCCTCCTCTCCACTCCAAATGAGGCATCAGCAAGCACTCAGAGTTCTCCTTAATGCCTGGTGAAGACATCTCAAAATCAATGGGCTTTAATCACGTCCATATTCCTTTTTTCCCCCCACCTCAATAAAGAGGAGAAAATGTCTCAATCTCAGTCGAGGTAAATGATATTTGATATTTACATGGGGGAGCATGTGGCATTCTGGGTACATCGAGGGAAGTGAAGGGTCATTAGTTCATTATACTACGATTATCCACGGTGTTGTCAGAGCAGTTTCTATATGAGCCCTCCATACACTATAAGTTAACTGATTCTGGATGATTTCTATCTAACAACCATATCCCTTACAAAGCCTTTACTGCTAAAATGTTGTAAAATTTGCCTGCACGCTTCCAACATGCTCTCAGCTACTTTGACGAGAAAGCGAGTAACCATATTCCCAACAGATTCAGCATTAAGAGTTGTGAAAGGATCTGTGCTGGCTTCATTTCAATACCAGAGCTTCTAAATGTCCAGTGAGCAGCTAATTATTGATCTGAGATCATGAATGTGTAACGCAGTGTGAAGTTCACCGAGTTCTGAAGCCACTGCTGTGTGAGATCATTGGTATGTCAGAGTGACACCTCTCATCACCACGACAACAACAGGGAGAAAGACAGAAACAAAGAGGGTGAATAGATTCTAAATAACAAGCTTCTGCCTCGTCCTTAGGAGTGTCAGTCTGACACAACCACTCTCATTTTAAACATGGCGTGCTGCTGAGGTAAAGCTGAAGGTTATCATTAGATGACATTCATCCTATTCATTTTTTTTAATCTACTCCTCAGTTGCTGGGGCTGCAGTTGATTAGTATTCACAATAAAGTCCAATATTAGACGTGTCAGTTTCTCTGGCGGCTGTATTGCAGAAACATTAATTGTACTAGTCGTTTCAGTGCATTCAAATCTTAAGACATATTTGGTGCTTTTTTTGCACTTTGAATTTGGTCACAACACTTTTACTCAGCTGACGTCCAGGAAACTTCTTTTGTAATGAATTGGAGAGCAATCTAGAGGGGGAAAAGAATCAACTTTTAAGGGTTTTTGTTGGTGCTGTTGTTTGTCTGTTTTGACTAAACCCTGTACATCGCACAGAGAAATTTGCAGAAAATGTACGGCACAATGTCAGGCTGTATTCTGAACTGTTGTTCTGACTCACCTACATAATTCTATTTGTCTTTATTTTATTAATATATTATGTATCTCCATAGACTTGATGGATATATAGCTAAACACATTGAGACAGGCCAGTTGTGATTAAATAAATTTCACTTTCAATGATTTTGCTATGTTTTTAAAGGCCTAGGTTGACATTTTGAGAATTATGCTGATTTATTTGCTTGCACAGAGTTAGATGAGACAACTGATAACTATTACATAGGCTGTAGAGACACTGATGAATAACGTTTGCTACTTTTTAGAAGAGCTATATTACCTCTTCCTGCCCACATTCATTCTTTGTGCTAAGCTACACCAGCGCAGACTTGCGGTGAACACATACTGATATCCACCTCGGACAAAGCTCAGAGAATGGAGGAGCCTCTTGATGGAGCGATGAATTGTATGTAGGCAACATCTTCCATTTGCCGCCCACAAGGTAAGACGCAATCTTCAGTCTTTTCAAGGCAGGCGCCTCTCCTGTGGTGATGGAGCACCTTGAGCAGCTCCATGAATGCAGACATTGCATGACAAACTTATTGTGAATAGCTATTTACAGACAATCGCTTGCTCCATCTTTCAATCCATCAAAGCCCCCTCTGACGTTTTCCCATGTTTCCTTTATCTCCAAACACTAATAAAATATGCAGAAAGCTTTGCTGAAAAGTTAGAGAGGTGACAAAGGAAGAAATGTTTGATTCCTTCAGGGACATTCTGGGGAGTGATTGAGATGCCTCACTTGATATCTTTCTTTTATCAGAACAGATCTTATCAGTAGAGGAATGATTTCTTTTTCAACTGGGCACCAATGTCAGTGTGAAGGTTGTTGATCAGAGCTGAGAGAGTATTAGAGATGTGGTCTTTGTTGAAACCTCAAAATCACTATTTATTTTTGCTCAGTTTACAGAGGTTGTTGTATGGTAAGAAAATAAAAAATAAAACCGGACTCATCTGTGTCAAAAATAAATTGAGATCCAGACAATAGCTATGATAAGGGAAGAGGTGTTCAAACACTTAAGTACCTTGAAGCAAGGAAAGGTCGTATTAGATGGTTTGTCATAAAAGCTTCTTGTTGTCTCCTCGTGTGTCTCATTCTGATTAGCAATTTAAATGGAATGCCACAAAATGTCACACAGGCATTAGTGATGGTAACTAAATGAATTCTCTTGATGTTTTTTCATTTTGATTCATAAACCCTTTATCATCCGCCCTGTTGTCAAGATGATGTTATTCTGTGTCACAAACTATCTTGTCTTCCAACACTTCTTTGGGTAATTATAGCGAGAGAGGCTGATTGGTTTAAGACATGCTAATAATTCCAATAAACTAAAGCATGTCTGCAAACTGGAATTCGAGGCCATGCTGAATGTAGTGATATCCACTGAACTCCGTTTCTACTTTCTTTTTTTCTTATAGTTTCTTACCTTCCACGGTGTGTAAAATATGATGCCCGTGAGGGCACTGCACTTGTTTACACCTTGTAGCCGCTAGTTCCAATAATAACTGTGGGAAAACTCCCTCTTGGGGATTGTTGCTTTGCTTTTTGCTCATCTAAAACTACATTACTATGTATTGGATGTGACTGCTTTGGTCACTCATACAGAGATGAGAGGTGGACAGTGGACAGCAGAATGTTAGCGCCACAATTTTATGACCCTGACAGGCGTTGAATGATGTTTCAGAACAGGCAGTGGGGGGGTTACACCTTGCTGGGTTTTTCATAAAGTGAATAAAGGAATCACAGGGCTGTTTTTCAGTTGTGAAGTGGCAACACCACAATAGCTAAATGAAAAGCATACATAATATTGGATTAGATTTTCTTTGTCAGATTTCTATGCGATGCAAGTAAACCTCAAGAAAAATTTAACACTAAAGGGGAAGAACTCATGATGCAGAAAAATGTATCCCATTGTGACGACCGTCTCCCCCACTGCTTGTAATTTGTTGTGTGTTTTTTGGTATCTGTTCACATTATTGACTGAGCTGCTAAGCTTGACGTCTTGCACCTGGGCCTATTGGACCTACAGTAGGTTATATAAGCTGGCTGCATTGTGTCTTTCTCTCTCTCTCTCCTGACAGCAACATCATGTTGGGTTTGTTTGTTCTTTGTTTTTGCGTCTATCACTCACACAACCAACACAGCACTCATTACTGACATACATGTT
Organism: Chaunax sp. Z400; assembly: GCA_037577475.1. Classification (NCBI taxonomy): domain Eukaryota; kingdom Metazoa; phylum Chordata; class Actinopteri; order Lophiiformes; family Chaunacidae; genus Chaunax; species Chaunax sp. Z400. The sequence goes on along the minus strand of CM075187.1, from coordinate 19,191,138 downwards.
GCAGATTAATGCATTATGTGATTTTGACTTACTTTAAAATAAACACTTCTTTAAATTACTTTGAATCTTGTGTGGTCTCCCTATTTGTCTATAGCTCAATGAGCCTGGGCTGTGACACCATGGATGTTATACATGTTAGATTGTTAACACTGACACACTAATGCAGTATTTCTCAACCTTTTTTCAGTTATGGCACCCTTTAAAAGTGCAAAATCTTGAGTCACCCCAGCCTAAAATTTATTTAAAAACACACACTTTGCTTCCCTCTGACAGCCAACGCAAGCATGCACACACACACACACACACATACACACACACACACACACACACACACACACACACACACACACACACACACACATTAAGCGGTTATTGAGAGGAGGGGGTTAAATGTGACTCAGTATCAGGAGGCCTGAGCCTGGGAGGATGCAAACAGACAGGCAGACACATAGTAAACGATATTTTGAATTTTATCCTCTTGAATCGCTTGCAGTCAATGGGAAACAGTATCTTTAAACACCAGTTTTCCACTTATGGAGCAATCAGTGTTTCTGAAAATAAATTACAGACATCTCTATGGTAACTAGATGAAGCATAAGTATAAATGAATATTTGACAATAGATTGAAATCTGCCTGTACTGCCACCCTGGTTATTGCCTTATAGTCTGAGGCCATCTATGGTTTGTCACCGGGCAGATAGCTCGCTAACATCATGATGGGCCTTTGGTGTCTAAGGTTGTGAGTTTGAGCCCGGGGTGATGTGGAAAGAATGTTTTATACTTATATATATGATGACAGAGACCACAGATTCTTCCCCTCCCTTGTCTCAAGTTATTGCACGATCTACTGTTTTTGTCCTCTTCAGTAACTGCTCATGAAATCACGTGGTTTATTTGACAAGATCTGTACCTTGTGAAATTTGAGAACTGTAAAAGTGAGCTGTGATATCACTGAATCCTTTAAAACTGTGGGAAACTTTGGGCTGCAAAGACACGCTTCAAAGTGTGAAGAGTTCTAAACATAGACATTTAAAAGAGGCACCAGCATTAGACAATTCTGTTTGAATTAGCAGAGGGTTTAAGACAGAGAGAGAGAAAATACACACCCACACAGAAGTTTAATTTGGACAAGCTTTACTATTTCCTAGCTAAAACGTCACATATGAAATTTCTCATTTCACATGTGAATAGAATATTTTACATGATTGGCTATTTTCACATACAATTTTGTTTGAATGAAAGGTCCCACACGTGAAATGCACATCTCCACATGTGAATTATATGTGATTTCTTTTTCATTTTTTTTCAGTTGGGGATTTAAATTTCCAGATGTGGAAACAAATCATGGAAAATGAAATCATATGAAATATTCCTCTTCACATGTAAATTCCACCTTTTCACATTTCAAACTAAAAGTTTAAAATGTGAAAATAAAATAAACTAACATGTGAACTGGACTTTTTTTTTTTTAGACCCTTTTTTTTTCTTTTTCTTTTTTGTGATTTATGAGCGAAACTTTCCCCATAAGGACGTTGAAAACAGTCACAAGTAAATTACACCTGTGAAAGCCTCACCTCTGGAGATGACATGTGCATCTTAAAATTAACGTGGTAAAAAAAAACAGCATGTTTTAGCTTCACATTGAAATGCAAAGTTAACACTATGAAAAGTTAATTTTGCATGAGATGTTGTGATTTTACATGTGTCACATTTGGTAATTACATGCATCTTTAAATTAATTTGTTAAAAGAGAGATGCTTTGGATGTGAATGAAAGCCTTGAAATATGAAAAATAAACATTCACATTGACTGAAAAACACGTGATTTTGATATAAAGTAAATGATGATGGGACAATGGATGAAACCTCTCACCATTGTCAGCAAGTTTACAAAGGACATTTTAGGAAATTAGAACCTGTTGGATGACTTTGATGTACGTTTGTGTTTCTTTTTTCAACCATTTAACCTTTTATTTATCAAATTACAGAAAGATTTAGGCCCATCCATATCCAGCAGTAGCCCTAATCAAACTAATTGCATTTTGGCTAGCACTGCTGTGAGAAGCAACCCCACCAAGCCCTTCCATCACAATGTCAGCAGAACATCACTTCAACAGCAGCCAAACCAATGTTGCATCAGGCCAGGGATTAAAAGAGAAATTGCTGATGGTGAAACAAACTTTGGCCAAACAGGAAAGAGGTTCCGGAAAAGATGTGCATCCATCCACCTCATGCAGGAGCAGCCGCACCCAGAGATGTGTCTCAACATGGGTTGAGAGGAGGACGGCTCATGATAGAGTCTCTGATGATGCAAGGTGCAGTCAAGAGAGGAAGAGGGTTAGAGAAAGGGAAACCAAGCAGCTCCATTACCAGGGAACAAATGGCCTCTTGTAAGATGTTTGTGCTTGTAATATCTGTAAAGCTTTATTTTCTATATACGTATATGATAAAGAAATAAACTAAAGCCTTTCATCCAAATGTGCATAACTATCATATCAACATATTTGTTCAAATGACATTTCATATATTTTGGCCTTTTTTTTTGCAATTCATTAATTTTATCACTAAATCTGGGTTTAATTTATATATGGTTATACACACACAAGACAAGGACTTAGATTTTTGACGCGTGTGTGTGTGAGTGCGTGTGTGTGTGTGTGTGTGTGTGAGTGTGTGTGTGTGTGTGTGTGAGTGTGTGTGTGTGTGTGTGTGTGTGTGTGTGTGAGTGTGTGTGTGTGTGTGTGTTTGGGTGTGTGAGTGGGTGTGTGGGTGTGTGTGTGTGTGTGTGTGTTTTACTTTTGAAGGTATTTAAAGTAAAGAAACCCTAGAGAGAAACGCTACATGAACAGTGTTCAGACAGCCAGGAATTATGTCAGGCAGAAAGAAAAAAGATTAACTGATTGCATAATTTGCAGTAAATTAATTGGAATTTAATGTAATCATCACTTAATCATTGAAGTCATTTTTGAAGCCAGAACATTTGATGGTTCCAGCTTCTCAAATATAAGAGTTTTTCCTTGTCTAATATTGTAAACTTTAGGTTTTTGAATGTTGGTCTGACAAATAAGCAATTTCAATGAATCACTTTGGGAAATTTTAATGGACACTTTTCTGTCAGAATTGTTGTGTGTGGAAGTGATGATATTTCTGATCCACATACCACCACTCAGTACCAAGCCAGCTTTTGAACTTAGGTTAGCATTTAGCAGCTGAAACTTTTCCTCCAAAATTGGACTGTGTGTCCAGCCCCAGTCACCTTATACACCAGCACACTCTGTCCTGATTATGATTATCTCCCTGCATAGTGTAAATAACCCTAACCATAAAATTTTCACAAGAACTGGACCAAAATGTAAAACAGAATATAAATTTTACATCCATCTTGAGAGTGAAGAAGAATAAGAACAAGATAAAGAATCTAAGAAAGCAGACTACAGTTGGTTTAGTTTATTTGTTCGCCCACAGGCACAAATCTTAGCTAAGTCCATCCGAGGCTGGCCTCCTCTATACTTGCACGTTAGCATTGGTACGTTGATCTGTCGAGAACAAGGGAAAATATGCGAGGACTGTTCAAGAGCTTATCTAATCTAAACCATTTGAATTTTCTTGCGTATGCGTAATGCAAACAGGGAAAACATAGGAGCCGCCCACGTTGTCAAAAGAATAAAAAGGCCTTCTTTCGTCAGGTCACCATCTCTCATCTCATCTCTCAATTTTGAATCTCACAATTGTGATTTTCTATTTAAAAGAGTTTTGCTACTTGTTGGATTTAATTCAAAATTTTCTGCCTGTGTTATTTTTTTTCTTACAAATTTAAGGAAAATCTTAAGGTTTTTCTATACAGGTCTTACAGGTGAGCATCCCATGATGATGACATAAGCGACTGTGGCATTAATCAATATTCTCCTGCTTTATCTATGAGTATAATTCAGGAGAGGTCCAGGTCCGTCAGAAAATTCATGTCCTTTGTCTGAAGTGGGGGAAAAATACATTACTTCAAAACAGTAGTTTTAAATGGTATTCATGGGCCAGATTCAGCTTCAAACAGCAAAAATAAAAGGGTTCCAATACACCAAGATGGTAAGTGATGTTAAGCGTTTGTCAAATTGTTTGCTTCGGTTTTATTTGACCGCATTTAAAATTGGAACTCTATAAAAGCAGATGAGTATATAAGGACAGAAGTATCTCTGGCACAAAAAAAAATATTTCAACACACAAAGGGATATTTTGAAATACAGTTTACTTAAGAGGCTGCAGTGGGTACACACACTAAAGGACAGATGATTTATATAACACTGTTCCGCTTTATGGTATGCTGTCTTGGGGTTTAACATCAAAACAGCAGCTAAATGGAATAGAGCCGAGTGTATGAATAACTGATACGATGACCTGATTTTGTAAGGAGCAGGAGCTGCTTCACAGCATGAATTTTTAAAATGATCAATATTGCCAAATGGTCCAGTGAGGCTGCAACTGTATTGCATAACTGGGGGTCAAACATCAAGAGTTAAATGAGGAGAATGTACTGTAAATGAATTCCTCTCCCAGACCTGCTGGAGAGTGATAAACTGGAGGAACGAGCACATATGTGGAGTATATATACACACACACACACACACAAACACAGGGTCTAGCAGGGTTGCCAAGGAGTAAATTCTTCAGAACACCAGAGGCAAATCTAAGAGTGCCTGGATCCCACTCGGTTCTCACCAGATAGTGCAGAGAAAGATGCAGCTCTCCACCCTGTAGCCATGCAAGCACTAACATGCAGTGGAGTGAATGATCAATTAAGTGGAAAGAGGATGAGAGAATGAATTCTGGGCTGGAACTGGAGCTGCTGGGGGATTGCGAGGAGGATTTTTATTGATGCTCTGGGTGACTTTTTATGAAGAACCACAGAGTGCTATTGTGACTTCTGGTCTTGAGGACTGCTGAGCTTTCTTATGTTCTGCACATGGTGGATAACAGCAGGTGTTTTATGCCATCTGCTGAGCAGACATGGTGTATGAGGAAACATGGCTTCATCACTAGAGAAGTGACTACGTGCTTCAAGTGCTCCCTCCTACTCTGGCTTACTCAGCATGTTGATATATGACAGTATAAACAGCCACCTGCGGTGAAAGCACAAGACTGATATGTGGATGTGGAGGAGGCAGGGAGCTGCTCGGTCAAATATGAAGATTATAGGGTATAGAAATGGGTCTTGGACACAACACTTAAGTGTGTGTGTAGTCTGCATGCGCAAGACAGACACTGAAGTCAAGTGGAACTACTCTGAAAAGGGAAAACTCATTCAGGTAAAATTGGAATAAGTCGGCAACTGTTCATATTTCCCGCATTTATCATGATGAGCTGTTGATCCCAGACGGCTGTGGGTTTGGTTGGAGTAAATACTTATTTGCTTGAGGGAGTCTCTGTGGTCATTGTGCATCTCTTTGTTGTTGTTTTTCATCTGGTCACTACTGACCCTGCCTCCGTCCATCCATGCCCCTGATTCCAGATTAATTAAAATTGACTGACTGTGATGAAATTAAATAGTTTATTCATAATTGATAGAAATGCTGAAAAAAGCCTCTCTTGCAATGTTAATAATGATAGTCTTACAATAATAGTCAGACAATTTTACTTACTTTTTACTCTGTCAAGCGGACCTAGTCAGACTAGTTTTCGTATCTTATAAAGCGCTGTGGCTAGACCAGGCTATAGGGATAGTGCATTCTCCAATATGTGCAATATTCTGCTAGGTCTGTGCAATACTGTATATGTGCAAAAATGTGGTTAAATTAGTATTTTACCAAGGGTCTGTGAAATACTGTATATGTACAATTATGTGGTTGACCTAGTATTCAACTGGGTATTGTGCAATACTGTAATAGGTGCAACACTTTGGTTAAAATTAGATTCCCTGTGGGGACAATAAAGTACATACCTACCTAAAAGAAATGAAAGAAATACATGGATTCGGTAATGGTAATCTGAAAAGTAGTTGAAGTATAAAAAAACAAAACAAAACAAAAAACAGAAGAACAATGATGCCTTGTCTTGCAATGTCCTGAAAAATTTGAAGAAAGTCCTCAATTTGGATTATTTTTTCTTGACATATGCCCAACCCTTCTACCTAATTCCATCAAACTCCCTCAAGCAGTATAAGTGTAATCCTGCTAACAAACAAAGAAATAGACACCTTTTAAAACACATCCTCCTTGGCGGAGGTAATGAGAAGTTGGCGTTGGTGCCCCGATCATTCATATGAAAAAAGCTGCACATGAAGCTGCTTTTGCATGGCCTCCACATTGTGGTGCCCACATACCCATTTTAGCTGGCTGTGTCCGCTAATTTGCAGTTGGGTCTTCCACTACATTTATTGAGAATACAAATATTTGTGTAATAATTGTGAAGTTAGATCAAATTGAGCCACTTTGCACTCAGAGAGTGCAAACCTCCACCAAAGCAGCTCAGTTTTCCCATCATGTCATTGCACATAAAATCAATAGTCCCATGATGGTGTGACCCTCATCATATGACTCCTACCTGTAGAATTTGAACTTGCATTGATATCATTATTAGATTCAGATTTTAAAGAAAAACTTCTTTTTTTTACCTTGCTATAAGTTTCACATTATAACATTATAACCAGTTTATTGTTTATTATTATTACATAATAGCCTCTGTGCTCAATAAGAGCATAATCTGACCATGTCTTAAACCTAATATATAACATATGTATAACGTACTACCATTTTCTTTTTCTGGCATGGCAGCGTTATGCTTCCAGAATTCATAGTGTGAGCTTATAGAAACACGTCTTTCTGGGCCCGTGTGTGTCGTATGACATAATTAAATGGATTGGCCAGTATATCACATTGTCTTTATAGCCTGGTGCACTTCCTGGAGACTTAGATGAAACAAAGTGATTATCATGACTGATGCCAATACATTTTCACATTACGTGCCTCAGTGTATGTTATTTTGACCTTAACCACAAGCCAGACATGGGGTACAATAAAGGAAACAGACAGGCATCACATTCACTATCAGCTCATTTCATGCCTTGGCAAGAGAATGAGCAATCACACCTGACGGCTTCTGGACAACAGCTTTTTGAGATGAGCCTTGCGTTTTGTGCAGCATGGCAAAACAGTAATCGCCCTCCTTGTCAGGCTGTCATTAAGTCAGGCGAAGTGAAACATGGCATCCGGTTAAAGTGATGGGACACACAAGTGGGAAAAGGCAGGCAGCTCTGCCGCCAGAGACCTGTGCTGAATATCAAACGATTCAGCTGTTTACAAGGTGGAGTGATGGTTGAGAGCACCTGTGTGACTGGAGTGGAACTGTGTGTGTTGGTCAGGTTTTTTATATTCACAGTGGCAAATCAATGTGATGCTGAGCCCTGAGAAAAATTCACATCTATTTAAATGTTTGTTTTAACCATAATGATCAATTTAAGGGATTACAATGAGCAGTCCCTATAAAAACTGCTCTCTAAAGGCTGTTTCCCAATCAGGGGTCCATGTGGTCTGTTTCTATGCCGCAGGAGGGTCAGTGGAATATTTTTTAATATATTTATGCTAAAATTAAAATTTCAATATTAACAATGGATCATAGAACCACACAAATGTGAAAGTGGTCACTTGTAATAAACAATTACTCCACTGTTCCCCTCAGCCCTACTTCACTGGTTTAACTCATGTCTTGCTGCTCTCATAGTGAAACCAGTTAGCTGTGTGAATGGCAATTGGTTGCAAGATTTAATCAGGCAGCTGTCTTTGGTGTAAAAGCTCCAGAAACCCACTGTTTACTATCTGCTAGCCACTGAACATAGTGGAGCATTTGGCAGATGAAGAGGCAGATATTTACCTCATTCGTTTGTAAAGATCAGAACCAGAGGTACAATGAAAATAGAGCGTTTACATTGATCAGTTCACCAAAGCCAAATGAAGATCAGTTGATCTGTATTTGCTTGATGTATAAATTTGTCAACAAGATAGCCGTGTCAGCTTATAAGGTGATATCTGTTGCTGTCAAATTCAATAACTCCAGGTATAAAATCAATCATATACTAATGATTACTAATAATGATTATAATAATTTTCCAATTATCCAGTTAAACATCTGGATTTGGGTTGAAACACAATTTAGAGACATCCATAGTTCATAGAGGATGAATCCCAATGACTTAAATGAGCCTGACTTTACATTTTCGCATCATCAAAGTTTCTATTTTTCCAAAACGTTGGCTCTTAATTAAATACTAATGTCATCATAATGTCAGGCTCATCTGTACTTAGTATTTACAGGATAATTACAAAATGCATGCAGGCTAACACACTGAAGTAATAGACAGTGAAAGTGATAAGCATTATATAACTTGTCATCAACACATTAGTATGGTAATTATAGCATTTAACTCAAAGCACCACTGCGCCCAAGTACAGCCTCACAGAGCTGCTGGTTTTTCCTTGAAGATAAGTGTTGCTGGTACACAGTAAAGTCAATTGAACATTCTAAATGTATTTTTAATTCCCATAACTAGTTTAATGCCAGTCAACTTTTTATGTATTTTAGAGATACTAGACTATTAACATTTTAAACCCATTAATAAAAGACAGAAAACATTTTTAATAAATTGTAACACAGTACAAATCACCAGTCAACTTAATGCTCCACATGCAAATACAGTTGAACTCATCCGGGTTGTCCACATATGGATATAACAGCAAAACAAACAAGACAGACATAAGAACCTCAAAATAACTTCTGGTCAAATAACAAATTAAAGGATTCCATAGGACTTCTGAACATATTAGGAAAAATCATCAGCAACACAAGCAGCCTCCATTTCTGATGACAGTGCAAAATGTGTATTCTTTTGTAAATGGCATCACACCTGGAATAAGGAAACTTCTACAGTCAAGACATTAAAGATATTTAGCAAAACATGGAGCAGCTCTGCATGTGTTTTTCAGTGTGTGCATGTCACCAGGGAGACAGTTTGAAAGGCTTGAAGAACAGCTTCTGTGGGTCAACATGAGGCTGTTTGGAAATGTAAATAAGACTGGATGGTGTAGAAAAGATCTGAGTTGACGGCACCAGACAAAAATCAAAGTATACCTCTTTATGAGCGCTAACCGCCTTCGCACACATGCCACATAGTGACAAATGACGCTGTAAAACAGTCAGCTGTGTGAATGGCCGTTATTACTGTCCTTGCATTTGGTTTATGTGGAAACACAGATAAATTCTAACGACGCTTTCCTTGCCAAAGAGGACTGTATTTGCAGTTTATATGATGAGGAGTAAGAGGCCACATGTCAAACTCAGTTGACATGCGCCGAATCCGGACACAGTGGGTGAACGTGCGGCTGGATGGATGCATAACTGAAAAGATGGGGGTTGGGTGGGAAGGGGTGGGGTTTAATGTTTCACGCAGCCGACCGTCGGCGGATGACAAACGCTCCCCTCTGCAGCTGTCCCAGGTAGATCCTCATCTTTGTACTGTCACTCGTCTTCCTCACCCAAATCTAGAGGACAAAGATGGAAACAATCCCTCTCAATACAGCCACTTAGAAACAAGGAATTACAAAGAAGCTGTAAGATATGACAATATATCATTATTATCTATAACAAGGCAGTTTGTGAGAAGGCAGCCAAACTGTATTCTCATACTTTTATCAGAGTACTCACTCGAAGATAAACATAACTTTTCCAGTGGTTATAACGTCATAGTGTTTATTATTAGTCTATAGTTGCTATGCCATGATTATTCTTTTAATATATGGATGATATGCTGTGCTAAATTTAAACTTCTAATATTATCTGAAGCAAACAGGGAAACAAAGTCTGCATCACAACTGAATAAATGTAAACCACAACGTGCAGCTCAAGTTTGCAGATATAACATATTCTTTCAGCAGGGAATCTATAATGGCTGATAGAGAATATCATCAGCGAGATTTATAGCATTTTAATACGAAATATAATTTCCACCTGGGGAGGCTGGGTGTCCAGTTCAAGTCACCACGGTGATCTAGTCAGTTTAGTGACACTGAAAATCCTTGCTTTAGTCTCAACATACCTCGTTAACCCATTAATGTCGCCCATTTATCTCGCCTCACAGTCCAAACCCTCTAAAGTGACAACAACAGACTTTCTCAGCCTGTCTGTGGCTGTGGAGCAAATCCCATTTGTTTCTATTGAATGCATCGTTCTTTAAAGATGGTTCATAAATATTGGTTTCATTTTGTATTTTAAATATCCCAGTAATTTCCTAAAACTGTACAGTGCATTGCTTGGAAAATGTCACTCATGCAGGAGTAAATAGTGCATTTACTGGAGACTATTTTGAGCTGAGGATTAAACACATTTGGTGTTGTGTTGAAAAATTACAGTAGAATGGCAGTGTGTGTGTGTGTGTGTGGTATTGAGATGAAACAAAGCACACTGTGTGGTCAAGATACTAAAGGAACACATCATCCAGTGCACCAGCTTGATTTGATGATATGTTTTTTAAAGGTTTTTAGACAACAATGGATATCTGTGGAAAAGAAAAATGAATTTAATGCTCTCTATCTGTAATTTATTACAAATAAAGACAAACATAGAATGTCACCGCCTTCATCTTTACAGTGTTTCTAAATGCAACAGGAGCTTACTTAAAGCTTACCTCATTGGTCCCCACTGAGCTGATGACACAGCTAATCTTCGTGTTGTCCTTTGACTCCAGATAGATGGCCTGGCTCTTATGGTACCTGTCGGCATCAAAAGGCAACACACAGCAAAGAGCATTAATTTTGCATTCAGTGTCAGTAATGAGCATCAGGCATGAAAGCAGACAGGAGAGGTGCTTTTTATACCATACATTCCTCCTGAGACGCCACTAAATAGATAATTGGACGGGAATGTCAAAACAAAACAAAAAAAAAGTCTTTCCCTTTTAATGGCACCAGACTGTCAGAGGACAGAACAAACCCAGGGGAGGGGAGAGAGAGCCAAAACATTTGATCATTAAGGGGCGGCTGAAGAAAAATGATGCATGTGTCTCCCTGCAGCTCTTTGAGAAGACTTTGTGGTGCTGTTTTCTTTTGGAGCTGAATAAATGAGACTTTGCCTTGAAAGAAAAGTACACATACCTCTCAGATCACTCCTATCAGCTTTTCCTGTCCATACCAGCAGCTAATGAGAGATAATTCTTATTTGACCGCCCCTCACTGACCTTATGTTCTGACATATGTCTGATGCACCGCTCTGCTCTCAAACAGAAAGGCATCAGAGCAATGTTGGGTCATGGGTTTTCATTTTCTTTATCTCTACATCACAGCAGAATGTAGCACCGGTTCTAATGCAGCCATCTTCTGTGAACATGTATTTTTTAGAGTAATTTCAAGCACCAGCACGTATTCAGTGGCTCCTAAGAAATATCTCCTCTACTGTACATTAAAAAAAAAAGAGGCTGCCACCAAAGTGCTTATAAAACATCCAACCGACCGAACACGTAAGCCTTCAAGCTGTGGCAATGTGGCCATCTAGTGGTGAAGCAAGCCGTAGTCAGGGAAACTGAAATTCACGTTTTAGGGATGAAAGCTGAAATTCACCATCTTTTGTCGTAGTAAAGTTTCCCCTCCTCAATGCGGGCCTCGTACCGCTGGGAGGGGTTCTCCATGGGCGTGGAGGGGACGTGCTCTGGAGACGAGGGTGACACTAAAGCGGGAGAGGTTCCTGATTAGTATCACCATGCAACATCTCTGAACAAACTGTTTCACGTTTGGAGGAATGAATTTGGGACATTTAGAGAAATGTGCTTATTCGTTTTCTTGCTTTGTCCACTCAATTTGAAATTGCGACCAGCCTTTGGGTAATTTAGCTCATCGTCAAGACAGGGTGAGGGCAACAAAAGCCACCTACCAGCTCACTAATTCAGATGTTATTGTTTGTTCAATCAGTTCAAATACCCATGTGTGAAAAAACAAACAAACACCTGGGTTTGTGTTATGGGGGTTTTGTGCCAGATCTGTTCCAGGGCTGGGAGATTTCCTGACGTCTCTGCTCGCAGCCTGTCAGTCAGTCTTATGACGATGAAAGACTTCAGCTGTCATTTTCTCATCCATCTCTAAACTCAATAAGCATATTTCCCTAAATGACAAACATAATTTGAGAATTCATTGTGGATGATATGTCCAAATTCACTGCAAAAGGCTGTCATAGACATACCTGGCCGTTTTGGTGACTTAAGCTGTAAAAGAGAAGATGTGAAATAAAAAAATAATAAAAGATTAAACAATGACAGGTTCAGTGAGGACATGCTGTTGTCAGGAAATTCAGAAACACTTGCCTTATTAAGTGTTCTTAGATCTTCCATTATCTGTTCATCTGTTAACAAATAATTAAGCTGAGGTTTGAAGAGTTAAGGAGGGCATTATTGAAAACATTTTAGCCGACCCTGATCTCTCTTTGCCTGAAATCAAAATTTCTCTCCTTGGAATCTACAAATACAACCAGTACACAGAACACTGGATAATTTACCCCTCACAGATTCCCCCATTGTCATGGCTGACTGGAGCCAATTTAGCACAACTGGATGAAAATTTTGACAATTTATAATACTCACAATGGTGATATGTGAAAAGACCATTCTAAAGAAGAACACAAATGTTATGTGGACTGACAAATGTTAAATGACAATATCTCCCAAGCATGCTTTTTTAAATGTACTCGATTTACACTGACCACTGTTATTTAGTTTGGTTACTGGTATTTATGATATAGTTATTACCTTTTTTTTTTTTTCGTTCAGCGCTACTAATTTTTGTTGACAAAAATGTAAGTGGGGAGGAAAACTGTAGCCAATCTGAGACGGTATGTTTATATGAAGGATATCTGGTGCAGGTTTTCTCCGTTTGTCTGGTATTGGGACTGGGTCATTGGGCCGTCTCCTCAGCTTCCGAGTCATGATCGGTTTTACCTCCATTGAGTCTATGTGTGAAAAAATAATGACAAACTGAGATCCACCAACAACATCCAAATAGTGTAAAACTTCAAAAAGCACAACTGTTTGTAATCTATTCAAACATCCCACACAGACAATTCAAAAGGGCAGGAAAAGATATATATTCTACCTGAAAGTCCTACTTATATATTATATTTTCTAGAGGACAAAAAAACATATATATGTTTTTTTTAACCCTATATCTATCTCTCCTGCCGAGCAAGTCTATGATTAATAATGTGGCTCGAGCTCCCTTACCGCCCGTCAGCTCCATGGTTAATTTTTCGTTTTCGATCATCTTCTTCTTCTCTTCCAGTTCTGCAATTAGGTTTTCCTTCAGCTCAACTTTCTTATCGTCAAACTCCTTCACCGCTGCCTTCTTTTCCTTTATGTAGTTCCTCTCCACCTGCTCTGTCTGCAAAAGGGTTTGACAGAGAAATGATGGAAAAGGGACCAATGTTTTTCTTGTAATACCAAAAAAGTGAAAGGTCAGTTTCGTATAATCATTAGATCAGCATGATGACACATACTCACCTCAAGCTGGAGAAACAGGTCTGCAAAGGAAAATGAAAACGATGATTTCCAATTTTGATTAAGTTTTTAAATAAGATAATTACCCCCAGAATCAAAACTTTGACAGAAAAACAGAAAGGCAGCATTACTTTGGACTAATTTGAACCAAACGTACAAGAGAAAAAGACTAGAGGCATTTAAACTAGACATTTAAAATACAACTGGTAACTACCTGCTGGTGACTTTGGTGATTTTGGATATAAGACTTCCATGCCTGCCGCTTCTCTTTTTATTTGCATTAACCCTTCCATCAGTGGAACTTCCCTTTTCACAATCCCCACCCCTTAGCAGGTGTTACACAGCACAGTTTACTGTAATCTCCTGACCAAACAAACCTAACAGGAGGTTAGATTTCTAATCATCTGCTCCAAACATGGTAGGTGTGGATGCACCGGTAGTTCAGCTCAACTTGCCTGCATTTCGTAGTCTCTCTTTGTACTGCTGGTCCAACTTCTTCATCCTCTTTTGATACTCCTGCAGTGTACCTGCAAAGAGAAAGCGTCATTTACCAAAACTGAAAATCTATGGAGTCACAATACTAATGTCAAGATTTTTGTTGTAGGAATTATAATTCAATAAGTTACCCCTACTGTAAGAAAGGTGATATACTGTGATTTTATTAAATACAATTTTAGGAAAACCATCATAATATAAAGAACACATTATCATTTGAATAAAATCTGAATATGCAGTTTACCCTTTTATAGAATAATAACAGTGGGCTCTACATTTTATCACAATTCCTGTGACATCCAACGTCACAGCATTACTTTTTGGGCAATCTGAATAAAGAAATTAACATTAGCGTACATCAGCAAAAACTAAAACATGTATTATTTAAAAATCAATGCTGTGTTTTTGAGAAATGATGCAGTCTCACAAAACCTGATACTCAAGTATATCAGCATTTTCTTAAATCCCTAGCTGCCATTGCACCTGTGTTTGGGTTCTCGTGGAACAACTGGTGCTGCTACCGCCCAGCAAACTGTTCAGGAACTGTATCAGTAAAGAATTGGGCAATATGGCTGTGTACCATAGAAACAAAGGTTTGCACTTTTAAATTTCCTCTGAAGCTGCCTTCAAGCCCTGATGATGCAATCATGACCACAACCATGAGTAATCAGTTCGCATCTGGCTGTGATTTGTATTCCACAGCACACACAAAAAAACTACATCCCGCAAGATAAAGAGAAACAGTAAAACACGTAACAGCAAGCACGACTGGAATAGTCCTGACACACCTGAGTCATTAAGAAAACAAAAAAGAGATTACCTTCCTGTAATTGCTGCAACTGTCTTTTCAGAGAGGCCAGTTTGTCTTGGTACATTCTGGGATGAAATAAAACAGAGCTAGAATCACATTTCCTTTGACTGTGTGCAGAATGGGGACAAACATTCAAAACGTTCACGTTCAAATCATTCTTATTAAGGTCAAGACAGCAGAGCCATAGTTGACAACACTTACTGCTCTTTGATTTCAACATAGTCATCCTCATCGTGCTTGGCAAGGTCTGTTTCGCTGGCATCTTCCGTGTCTGGGAGATGGACATGACAGGAAAAGAATAGACTCAAATTAGGAAAACATTTTTCAACTAAGATTCATAACATATTCTGTGTTAAATATATTCTATATATGAACATTTTAACATGATTTGCCAACAGATGATTATGCATTTTTTCAGTTTATCTTACTCAAACTTTATGCAACAGCGAGCTGTACTGATGCAAGGATGTGCGTGGCACTGGTAAGTAATAATGAACATCCTGCTTAGCATACACGCCGGTCTGTTAGATTGGGAACCAGAGAACATATCTGTCAGATAATATATGTTATGTATAACATTATATCCTGCGGTCATCAGAAGAAGAAAAAATGTTCAGCTATACAGTTAAAGCTTTTTGATTGAACCCAATAATAAAATACTTATTATAGTGTAAAATATATTTGCCGCTTTTCAGGGTTATTCAAAAACGGTCCCCGGCTAACTTGGTCTTGCTGTCAGTCCAATGACAACTCTCTAAAGATAAAGCTAACATGTTTAGGATAGTGTGATGTGGCAAATTCGGGAGCTTAGTTTATAAGCACCATCTGACCTAAGTCGGTTGGTGGTACCTCCAGAACCCGACACAAGATAAGGGTAAGGCCCAGTCGTGTTGAGCTGACACGGCAGCTTTCATTTTAGGTTAGCATTAATGTGCTAGCTTGAGTTAGCTTTTCTACTGATAACAGAGTAAACCCGATTCTTGCTCACGTATTTCGGAATAACAGAACAGTCAACATATCCGGAGGAGAAGAAAACAAGTCTTGGATCTGCGACCTAAATATCAGAGCACTAGCTAACCTTGTAGAGCTGTCATTGCCGTGTTCTTCTTGTCTTTCTCTTTCACTGCAGTCCGTCCTGTCTCCGAATATTGTGTGAAGAGCAGTGCAGTGGACACAGCACGCAGGGTTTCGCCTGCCTGCAGACCTGTCAGTGCTCGATCTAACGTTACGTAGCTAACGCTAGTTGGCTAATCAACAACATGTACCTGATTTGAAATAACATTCATTAAAACAGTGTTTCGGTCCAGGTATAAAGGTTTTGTTGGTATGGGTTTCTTGCAGATTCAATCTGACCAATGTTGTATTTAAAGCTGACTGATGTTTTACGCACAACGTTAGGGTTGGCTAATTTAGCATGTAGACAAAGGCGAGAATAATGTGACAATTGTTATTCGTGGTGAGTCCAATTTTCTACCAGAAAAAGAGAGATTAACTCCTCGGAGTGAGTTTGTTTATTTACTTAATCTGATCCTGAAATGTTTCTTTACGAGACAGACATTTAACTGGTTGTATGCCATTCGGGTAGCTAACCTACTTTATAAAGTAGCTAGACAGCTAACGTGTAGCCGACGCTCGCATTGGATCATTTTCAAGCTTTGCTAGCAATCTGCAAAAACATGGACTCGTGAAGTAATAAAAAGGTCACGTTACTCGTCACATTTTATGATCTGTAAATCAATTTCAACGCAACAATCTACAATTGGCAGATGTATGCAATAATCGCGTTTCCGTCTCATTTCCAACAAGTAGACTTAGCCGGATTTTAGTCAATTCGTTTAACGTTACCTTCTTCGGAGTCTCTTCCCCTGAAACTCCGATCATCGTCGTCATCCACGCTATCAAGTTCCTCTTCATCATTATAATAATCCACCATAGGTGATAGCAAAGTCGAAGCCATTTGTTCGTTTGGAAAATGTAAACAAACACAAAATAAACAATCGATTTGTGTTTTACAGCTTGCTTGGAACAGCGCCTACAACTAGCAAGACCTCAGAGTATCAAGCTGTCTGACCTTATGCCTGCATACATTGTTGCAAATATTGACGTGTAAATTGGAAAACATCATCACACTGTTTCTTTTTTCAAACACGTAAAGAAACAATTTGACATAACGGATACAAATCATCAATCAGCATGTTTCTTATGTGCGCACTCCAATCTATGGCAAAACATTTAAACGGGCATATTTCTGGTCACCGAGGGCTGTGCGGTCGTTTTGTTTTGGCTCCCAATACACTCGCTTACCCATTACACGCTATTTTTTTTCATATTCAGAGGAACTGTGAAGGTCTATGTCTTTTGGTATCATCAGAAACGGATATCGAAAAACGAGTGGTTATCACTCGCCAATCACCAAAAGATACACGGACCTATGAAGAGTCAATTGGTGGGGAAAAGTAAAATCCAATGTTTTTCAGCCACCACTGCTGAAGACATAGCTCTGTTTTCCAGTGTTTATATAGCATTTAACCCCATCAGTTTTAAAGATATTTTAATGTCTATCAAGCGTGTGTAATTGTGGTATGTAAACCTTCGAAAAATGTTATCACATTGCCAGAAACAATTCGGAGGAAATGACCTCAATGGCAACTATGATCCTGTGTTTAGCCATACTTCACTTACCTTTATGCCGAGTATGTATGAACACAGTGGTTTCCCAACTTAAGCAATAGCTACAGTGGTTTAATGGATAAGGCACTGTCCTTTCAAGTTAGGGATCGTGGGTTTGCATCCCACCTGATAACCCAGAGGTCAATGGACTGACTTAGGTTAGTAAGTAAGTTTATTTTGGTTTTTTAGGCCAACGGCCCATGTACAATATAAAATGAAAAGAAAACTGACTTAAGTTTGGAGCCAATCTAATGATCTCAGCTGTGTTATCAAATTTACAAATAAACTGACTGAAACAAGACATTCAATGACTTAACCCTGGCCTAAAGGAAACTCCCAACAGGGGTCCTGCACACTATGGACTAAATAATAAGGTGATTAATCTAGAAAATAGCTGCTGATGGAAATAATAATTAATTTCAGCATGTTTTTTAACCTAACAATGCTCCTCAAATGTATTATTTTGTACAGAGAATTCAATTTCCCTTGTAATGCCAGGTAAATACCAGGTAAACACTTCCTCCAACACCGAGCCCTCTCTCACCTGGAGAAACCGGGAAGCACTGTGAGAATCATGTTCTTTGATTTCTCCAGTGCTTTCAACACGATACAGCCTGTGCTTCTGAAGGACAAGCTGGAGCACACCAGCGTGGACCACCACCTCACATGCTGGATACTGGACTACCTCACCAACCGCCCACAGTATGTGAGGTCACGGGACTGTGTGTCCGACATGGTTGTCTGCAGTACGGGGGCCCCACAGGGAACGGTCCTGGCTCCGTTCCTCTTCACCCTCTACACTGCAGACTTCCACTACAACTCACCGACCTGTCACCTGCAGAAGTTCTCTGATGACTCTGCCATCATCGGTCTCATCACAGATGGGGACGACAGAGAATACAGAGAACTGACGCAGGACTTTGTGGACTGGTGCCAGCGGAACCAACTCCAGATCAACGTGGGGAAAACCAAGGAACGGGTGGTTGATTTCCGCAGGCACACACACTCCCCCCCGGACCCGGTGAACATTCAGGGAACAGACATTGAGATGGTGACATCTTATAAGTACCTGGGTGTTCACCTGAACAATAAACTGGACTGGACAGACAATACCACTGCACTTTACAGGAAAGGCCAGAGCAGACTCTATCTGCTCAGGAGACTGAGGTCCTTTGGAGTGCGCGGAGCACTCCTCAAGACATTTTATGACACCGTGGTGGCATCAGCCATTTTTTATGGTGTGGTCTGCTGGGGCAGCGGCATCTCAGTGTCGGACAGGAAAAGACTCGACAAACTGATAAGGAAGGCCAGCTCTGTCCTGGGATGCCCCCTGGACCCAGTGGAGGTGGTGGGAGGAAGGAGGATGACAACTAAGCTGTCATCCATAATGGACAATCACTCCCACCCGATGCGGGACCAAATAACAGCACTGGAGAGCTCCTTCAGCGACAGGTTGCTTCACCCAAAGTGTGTGAAGGAGCGCTTTCGCAAGTCTTTCCTTCTTGCAGCTGTTAGACTGTACAATCAGCACTGCTCCCAGTAGACCTAACTATTTGTAGTACTTTTTGTAATAGTATTTGTGAAATATTTTTGAGACACTTTACCCCCCTCCTTTATTGTATTGTATTTTTGAAAAAAAATATTATTTCCCCTCCTCCTGCTGTGTTTTTTGTACACTGTGCTGCTGCAATACTGTAAATTTCCCCACTGTGGGACTAATAAAGGGATATCTTATCTTATCTTAAATTCTTATAGCTTCTTTTCATTGTGGTCTTGATAAAAGCCTAGTACTGATAAATATACAGTTCACTGCTTTGAAAGAATAATTCTCTCAAAACTATAAATTTAGTAATGTTCTACTCAGCTCCATGTTATTGGGAACTTGGGTGAAGTTTCCTAGACCACAAACATTTTCTGGAGCTTCACAGCAAAACAGCGCCTTCACCTTAACACCTGAAGAGGATAGGGACTTGTTTTAAAATGTAAAAATATAGCTCATACAACATAATCAAAGTCTCCAGAGGGCCCAAGATCCAAAATTGATTTGAAAAGACATTATTTACACACCCTGTTAAGTTAAAATCTTCTCTGTAGCCTCTAAGCTAGCAGCATTAGCGCTCACCACATCTGAAGAAGTTGCATGAGCTCGCATATGTTTTACATGTGCATCTAGTCAAGATAAACAAGAGAGTCACTTTTAAAACACTGAAGATTTAGTGATAGATCTGACAGAGTTACTTGTAGGTGCAACATCAGTAGAGCTCTCCTTGTTGTATGAGATACAATTTCCTCATAGCAGGTAAACACAGGTATTCCCAACTAGCAGTGCATATGTTCTTGTCAGACGTAGCTGTTATGGAGTCATTTTATGTTTGCTTTCATTTTAAAACAAGTCCCCATCTTATTTTGTTGTAGAAACATAACCCAACTTGCCATTATGGGAATGATAATGACTGAACTTCATTTTTGAGTGGACTGTTCCTTTCAAAAGGTTACAAATAAATGTCCAAAGTGCAACAGCAGGTGGCAGCATTGTAACGAGTACATTGTGGAGATGAAGCGGATTATCATCGCCGAAATCGCGACAGAATCGGGATGACTCAGTCCGTGCATCATTGATGACTTGCTAAGGAAATAAGGTGTAGCATTATTGGTCTTTTAGCCTACATTTAGATTAGCACTTTTCTGAAGCATCAGTAGGGGAGAGCTATTTAATGCTGCATGTGTTTCTAGATAAAGCACAATTGAGCACAATACACTTGCGAATCAATTGTTTGTTAGTGTTTATTCCGTACAAACGCACCTGGAAAGCGCGCATCGGGACCTTTCATTACACGAGACAACTGTATTTCCGCTGCCTGTCAAACTGTCAAACACGGGTGAGGGGTTGAGCTCTCGCTGCTCCGTCATTCAGGAAGTCCATACCGACAACACTTCGTAAAGTCACACCGACATCCTCAGAGGCGGACTAAATGTTCCTGAAGTGAGAACGCTTGTCAACGACAAGTTGGGTAAAAGGTGAGCGGCTGTTTTTTCTCTGTTGTTGTGTTGCCGTCGCTGTTTGTTCTACCGTACCGGTTCGCGCTCGTGTTTGCCTCGCGCTCTCAAATTGAAATGACACTTCCTCTGTCGGAACGGCTAAGCTACTGTAGCTAGACGTCAAACACAGTAAAAGTGGATATCGATAAATAGCTGAGCCCATTGGCTGTGCATGAAGTTGTAAATGACCACCACCGCCTGGCTTTCGACGCTGTAAGGCTCGTTGTTTCAACACCGCTCCACAGAGAGGTGGTGAGTAGAGACCAGCATCAGCTCCAAGGGGCTAAGTGCGTAGGTTTGCCCTTTAAAAGATCTTAAGCCAAGTGCATGTTTGTCGGTAGATGTGTGTCCGCACCTGCTTCAAATCTACGCTGAAATTTGAAGATTTACGTGGAGCTGACGGCGGGGGGGGGAGACGTTTTGCTTACTGGTTTGTCCCTCAGGGGTGAGTATGGAGAGCAAAGCGGATGACAGGTTGTAATAAGTGTACAGTTGGATGTTTTAAAGCCGACACGGAAGCTAGACGATATATAAACTTGTAGTAAGAGTTATATTATTGTAACGCAATGTGGGAAAGTCTGTGTGAGTCTGTCACAAACACCGACTATGGTTCCGTCCATTGCATCCTACTGTTGCGATATTTTACTATGAACGCAGTCACAATGGCTTTCGATTGAGACGTAATGTCCACTACACATGACCCGAGGCACGTTTTTACCACCGTACATTTAAGGCTACTACGTCTCTGCACTCGTTAGACAGCTCAGTATTCTACGCATATGTGACACTTTTAACGATTTCGATTGTAATCCTGTCTTACATTCATTTAATCCAAAGACAATAACCGTACGTCATTCGTCTATTCCTTAGCGCAAGTCATTTATGGCGTGAATGCTGCTATAGCTCATCGCCTCCATTCAAATAAATAATCAGCGTTAAAAGTAAATTATGACGCGCTCGAAATGGCAGATGCTTATAGCAATCTGAGCACCAAAACCCAAGCTGACCCAACATGATGTCATCCCTTCTGTAGAGCGCATGAGTGAGAGGCAGCAGATCCGCGTTTCGCTGCTTAACTGTGTCATTTGTAAGGTTTTATTTTAAAAAAAAATCATTTAATCCCAAATTATGACATGCGCGCCATTTAAATCGATTTACAGTACTTTAAGAATTAGTTCTACTTAGAGATGGAAGAAACTACACAGAGTAATTTCATCCACATTTGTTTTGCATAATAGTTTTACTCATCTCGAGAAAATGCTGAACAAGTCCTGTCAAACTGATGTCAGATAAAGAGATCTGTGCTCTTCAGTCATTTTGTCATTATGTCTCTCGTCATAAGTTGCAGTTTTGCAGCCGACACGGTTTTGTTCAAAGGGCACAGGATTGTTGTGCAAGTCCTCTCCTTTGTTTACATAATTCATATCTAGTAGATTCATCTGCAAGTCGATTGACCATACAACTGTGAGAGGGAGCAGAACACGACACACTTGCTTATTAGGTATTTTATTAGGATTTTCCTTCGACTGTCTAATTTTCATGTGAGTGTTTCACGCATATAAAATAATACTCAGGTTATGACTGTTTGTTTCTTGAAAGCCTGCCCCATCTGATCAGGTAAAAGCTTTTTATAGTGAATGCTGTGAGGCACTTAATCAAAACACTATTCATTGTTTGGGGGTAATTAATAGGTTCTCCTTACATGTCATGTAATGTGTATGACAACAGAGTCAATCATATACATATTGCTAATATTCATGTCTTTTTTTAAAGAGCCATGTGAAAGATTATTGAGACATTAGCTTAGCTTTCACAAATCCCTTGAGTACGTGTGTTTGTGTGTGTGTGTGTGTGTGTGTGTGTGATGCACTGGGAAAGGAACACATCAGCTGCTCGTGACAATTTTCTGATGTGGCTTTCAGACACAGGGTATGGAATGTATACAAGCCAGTCAAACTCACACCCAAGCCAAATTCACAATAGGCTGGCACCCATTTGCACACGTAAACTGGTTTAAATCACATTAAGATTTGGCTTGAGTCAAATTGTCTGCACACATTTTTTTTCAGGCTGTTCTGACAATAAACAGCGACATTTGTTTTATCAATAACTCTTGATCTTTCCAAGACCTTGCTGATTATGTCTCTCACAATGGGCTTCAAGCCAGATATTTTCCTATCCTCATCCTAAAGCTCTCTTAATTTATTTCAGTATTTTACATACAAGTGCTGAATGTCAGTTCCTCCAACCTCTCCTAACTGCACAAACTTGACATAAATTGCTTGTGTTGGTGAATGGCACCTGTTCATGAGATGATGTGCATTTGTGAGATTGTATCATCAACGTAAGCAGCTACCATAGACGTCTTCCTGTTATGCTCTCTTTGTGGACAAATTCACCAAATGTTTCCATAAAGTAAAAAGAAGACACGTCCGGCCTTCATAAAACGGAAGATGAAATTATCGCAAATTTAGTAGTCAGTGTCAGTGGTCATATCAGAGGACCAAAAGCAATTAGAACATTTTAATAATACAGCTGCCACTGACATCCTTAGAGCAGTGAAATGATGGTAGATCCCAAAAAAAAAGCCTTTCTAAACCAAAGTGGTACATTGCCATGGCAAACAAGAGGCAGACAAAAAGATGTAACTAGGTATTGCAAAATATTTTAGCCTAAGTCACACTGTCAGGTGAAACAGAGAATGATCTTGGACTGTGGTCTGTCATTCATGCTTAAAATAAATGAAAAGGAATAAGAAAAAAAAGCCAAAAACTACAGACTCTCTTGAAGCACGTGTACATGCCACTTGCAACAAAACTTTTCATAAGAGTGGATCTGGCAATGAGGCCCACTTCCTTTTTCTGGTGATGGCTCTGAAATGAGGTTGAAACCACAGGCAAAGGTAGGAAGTTGGTTGTGTGAATATTTTGTCACACGTATTATCCCAAGGTCAAGAATAAATGTCCACAGCCAACACAAAATAGTCTTAGTGACATGTTTTTTCTGTTTCTCATGTCAGACATTTGAGCAAGTGTAAAACACCAGACCAACCAACAATCCCTACTCTGGTTCACTGAGACCATTGGACAGACACAGGTTAAAAAAAAAATCCAAATTAAAGGTGAAACGTATTATATGGTCACTATGCTTTAATCTGCAAATGAACAATCACAGAGAGAGATAGAGGTGACGGAATGTTTGCTTCTTCTTATTACTGCTACATTGCACCTGACTGTATCCAAGCAAGCATCATTTTGGATGAAACTTGTCCAAACTACAACACAGTCATTTTGGATTTAACCACACCGGAGAGCTTCATCAAAATGCACTATGCTGGTGACATTACCAGCAGACCTGACTCTGACAGGGGGCAGATATAAACCCTCGGCAGCAGCCTTGATACATGCCCTGCTCTTTACAGGGTTTGTTTATCTTCGTGTAAAGTCAAAACTATATGAAGTAGAATGGCAAGTGGTGAATCTCCAACTTTCAACCGTCCAAAGTTTCAGAAGGGCTGTTAAACACTAGTTACAGTACGTTCAAAGCAGCGTTTATGACACAGCATCCATCCATCCATCCATTTTCTGTAAACGCTTATCATTTGCAGGGTGTAGCAAATTCATTTGATCTGAACAGTGATCAGTGAATTTGCTCATGGATAATAAAATGCTTTCAAATTGCATTTCAAGAAGCAAATCTTCATGTATTCAAACCCACGTGGTAGCAAGTATTCAGTGTACTGCAAGGTGTTTGAGAAAGACACTGAGCCTTTGGGTGCTTTCACAACTGAAAGTCCAAACCATGGTCTGAACTACGGTTTGGGGTTTTCTTACATTGTATGCAGCGCACTAAAGAACTTTTCATGACATACCTACATCCCATCATCATCATCTACGAGGACTTCCTATTCTTGATGATTGATTGTCCAGAATGCTGTCCAAGTCATCATAAAAATGAAAATTGTCCTTTTCATTTGTAAACACCACTTTTATTGACGGCATCGCCCGGCTTTATACATTGCTGCCACTGTTTTTGTTTTGTTTTTTACATTCAGGTGTCATTGCTCTCCCATCTTCTTTTATACTCTGTCTCATCTTAACAGAAAATAAATTAAAAGTTTCATGGTTTTATGTGTTTTTTTTCCAGTTGTGATTTTTTTCATCAGACCATATCACTTCTAAATACCTAGTCTCTTCCTCTCCCCATGTGTTGCTGCAGCCTGCTGTAACTTCCTGTAACTGGTCCGAAAGTCCAAACCATCCCAAAAAAAGTCCTTTCATATTGTAAACGAACCACACCATGGTTCAGTTTGATCAAACTGAAAAGTCCGAAGTTCGGACTAAGCAGGGGATGTCTGAAAGCACCTTTAGGGTGCAATGTTGTTTCGTAACTGAGCCTAACCTCTGACCCCTGACAGTTTTTGGTGTGATCCCCACCCCCATGGAGGTGTTTTGGCTTATGCTTCACAACTCTTCTAATGCCAATAAAATCTTTCTCAGTTGAATACTGGCAGGCCTAATTTAAGAAGAACCAGAAGGCGTACATGCCGGCTATCGACCTCACAAAACCTGGACTTCTTTTAATTATCACAGAAAACACAGCTTCGGACAGCCTCCTCTGTCCAACTACAGGGTGATGTCCTACCAGAGTCTGTGACTAACTCTTCCTTCCTATCCTCTTCTTTTCTGAGGTCATATGTGATGTCAAAGTTAACACGTTTACCTGCTCTGCTGTCGAAGAACCATGACAGGCCCACTGGTGGGCCCATATGTCTGGCTTGCCACCAACCCTGTAATGAGTTTTCTGGCTGTGTTCTAGGTCTGCTCTACATATCTGTGAGACAGCCATCATGGTATTTTCCTGAAGTTGAAAATGTCGACACTGGAGGGGAAACACTTAGCAGGTTTTGTTTTGCATCTAGGGCAACCTGTTGAAAACATCAGTAAAAAAACACTCTCCTCTCTGTTGACTAATCCATCTCAGCGTCTCTCACAACGGTCAGCTGCAAGTGGTGAACTTTTCTCCCCCTCAGTGTAATGGAAGGCTGACTTTTGAAAAATATATTAGAGAATTGTCAGTTTAGCCATTCCTATAGCAGTATATGGTGTCTTCTGCCACGGTAGCAGAGCACATCAAATATTAAAGCAGTAGTGTCAGGCTTAATGTTCTGCAGTGATCTGGTTTAGCATGTCTAATATAGGAATGCTGTCTCAGATGACAAGGAGAATTATGCTCTGTGTACCCCCTCCTCTCCTCGACTAGCAGATGTGTTAATGCGTACTGATTTGAATGGTGTTTCATAATAACGGCAAAACTCGCACTGCACCAGTAAGAGAAAGAATCAGTATAGATATTTGGTAATGGGATTAATCTACAGTCGAACTTTATTTAATTACATCATTATGAGTGCTGCATATGCATGCCCATGTCGACAGTGGGCACAACCCTACATTTTCTTATGGTTGGCATCAAGGCAGTGTTTATGTCCACGACAGACTCAACCATGTGTCCTCACAGGATAATTGAATGTATGTGTTTGTGTAAAAACTACCAACCATCGATTTTCTTATCCATCTGGTGGTTCCTGTCTATGAACGACCAAAAGGCCACAAACTCAGAAACTCATATATCTGTGTATTTTAGATTTGATGGAAACTCTCCATTTGCACCATGATAGGAGTCACAGGAAAAAAATGTGAAATGGATCTAGTCATGACCCAGCAGCTGGTGCAGACCTGAGGTCTTGGTCCTCTTGAAAGCTGTGTCAGAATGGAGGAAGTCACAATGGAACAGATGTCTCACCTCACACTGCTGAAAATTGTCTTTGTGTAGCCCACTGGTTTAGATCTTTGCTGCGCTGTACGATCCCGGTGTTTCCCACTGAAGAGTTCACAATGGCAGCATTGTGTACAGTAAGACATTTACTGTTGCATTTTAAATGTTGGCTTAAGTCTGGAGGCACACGTCAGCCTTTTTTCATCCGACAGGTCCAGTCTTTTCACGCCTTTCATATGATCTCCGCTATAGTGTGACATCTGGCTTAACTTGTTTACTGCACTCAATGTTACCAATATGTTATATAGCAAAATGCAGAACAGATTGGTGGTTACATACGTCATTCTTTCTTACATATCACATGGACTGTTCTGCCCTTGTTGCTTTCCTCCTCAAGCTTACTAAGCCCTCTGTCATCAGAGAGGCATTTTGGCAAGTCGGCCTCACTGGGTGTGGGGAGGTTAACATGAGTGACTTGATTACAGCCTTTCATTAGAAGCACGCCTCCAATCATCTGGCGAGGATGCAGCTGTGACCATGAGTTTGCCCCTCCACCCACCCCCCAACCCCCTTTACAACCCCCATTATGTCTGGCTACATCTGTCTGCCGCTCTCATGTGAAATCTGCAAGTCTTCCTCTGCTCTTCCATGACTAGGCCAAGTTTCGGTGCTGGGAAATGATGGCTGCAGCCATCATCATCACCCAACGAGACATGACCGTTGATGATGGCTGACTCGTCTCATATCTGCCCACCACCACCACCCCGCCTGGGCCTAGGGCTTAATTTAGCTCGGCAGAATGAAGGAAAGGGCTTAGGCAAGAGTATTTTTAGAACTACATGTTCACTGTGGCAAGGGCCTTTAAAAAATTGAAAGTGTCATGTCATTTGAGTCCTTTCTGCTGACTCTCTCCTGCATGCAACCGGCTTGGAAGACTCCAGTAAGTGTGGCTAGCTTAGCAGAGTGGGGCATGTCAGTACGGCTTAGAACGCATGAATGTGATGGACACATTTGCTGATGTGAGGGGTGTGGTAATACACTGCACCACATTATCTATTTTTGGAGTCTTGTTTGCCTGCCCAAAGCTCTTTTGTATCCGACATGCCTGCATCATAATTTCTCCTCACATCCTTTTAGAACATGTTTCCAAACTGGTCTTTGCATGCTAAAAAAATCAAGGCATCATTCCATACCTGAAGTGTTTGTTGAGCATTTTCATGGAAGCTCAGCAATGGACACTGTGACCAATGTTGGTATTATTTAACTACTGTTCATAAGATCTGATTCCAAAGCATTGCCAAATCATGCAGGGCTTTTAAGGGTGATGTCACCCAGATGAGGATTGCTGTGAGCATTTTTGGTCTGGCTGCCACTGAACCGACATAAATGCTTCATAATGTCTCATCTGTTGGGCTACCAGAGTATGTGCCACCCCCTACCCCCAGTCCCAAGAGAATCTAGGCCTCTGCCCAAGCTATGTGAAGCCCTAATGCTGTGACTGGACAGCCTCCATTGGGTCAAGTGGAGATTTGTCTCTAATGAATCTGGGGGAGATTGTGTTGCGCTCTCACCAGCCAGCAGTGAGCAGTGGGTAAATGTGACTTCATGTTCTATATTTTTTAGTTACTTATGTGGCTAAGCTTGGGTGAATATTTGTCACAGATTTCCACACCAAAGATTTACAGTTGAAGACAACATCAAGTTTTTATGGAGGAATTATGGAGGTTAGCTATTTATTTATTTTTGCATTTTTCCCACATTGCTGCCATGATCTTAAACTGGGCTTTTAGCTAACCTCTGATTCATCCGGCTGGGTATGAATGGTTTGTCATGTTGCATGATGGAACATAGTAGTGGGGGGGAAAAAGGGCAATGAGAGCCAAAGCAAGTTTTTCTGCCACCCTTTTCTCGCTCAATCGTCCATGCTAGGATAGCTTTGTATGCCTTTGTAAACCGAGAGAGCCTGAGGGCAAACTGAACAATTTTCCAGTTAAACTGTGATGCGGAGGAAACTTTGCCTTTCAATATCCAGCCCCACTACTTCTCTCACTAATTCTTGCTTTCATTTCCTCTCTCACTCACACACAAGCTCTCATCATACACTAACACAAATGAACCAGATGTGCAGCATTGCAAAGCCAAGAGGCCATGAACTCGAGGATAATTGCAGGGACGATATAGTCCCAGAGGGCAAACAAGGAATAGGTTAAATTACCAGGCAATGAGGGCATCAAAGAGGCTGATGCAATCACACTCATGTCTCAGCCTTTCATAGACAACCTCATGACCTAAGTCCAGTTATTGTTTCCTGGTGTGATGGGCCATGTCAGATTGGAAAGCCTATTGCACATCAACCATTTCACAGTAAAGAGGCAGGCCAATCATAATAACAGATTAGATGTCAAGGTTCAAGTTGCTGTTCTCACCAGTAATCACAGGCTGTATGTTATATGCTATATATGCTACAACATTTGTGAACGCTGTAACTCGCAGGATCATTAAGCAGTCAAGTCGTTCATTAGATTTTAAACTCTTAATTGCATCAAGTCTGGAGGGACAGCTGTAGAGTAATATCAGAAAGTCCAGCACATCCGAAGAAAATAGTAAAAGCTGGGTCTGAATACTGGCCCTAGACATGATAAGTCAAGATGGTAAGTATGACTGTGAGCCATAAGAGACAGGAAGTAGGACTGCCACATGTGATGCTCCCTGATATTCATATAGTCTAAGGGGTTTTGTCTCTCATTCTCTCTCAAACATACACACACATGTTCTCTCTCACTCACTGGTTTATTAGACTCTGCCTTATAAATAAAGGCTCTCTGTTATTAATTAATTAATTAATTATTGATCGGCAACGCACAAAGGTGGTGGACTGAAGGGGTCATGACTTGTTATCTGTATGTATTGGTGAGGTGAGTCTGTACTGTTAAAGTGGAGAATCTAGTGATGATGATGATTTACTGGAAGAAGTGAGTAGGGCTCTGGAGATAGGATTTTTCTTTTCCCCATTGCAGTGAAAAAGCAACATATAACCGCCGTATGGTGGTTATACACAAAACACAAAAATAGGAGCTACACAAAAACGGTGGCAGGCAAGGCTACCCTCCACATAGGAGAAATAAAATGTTATTTAGAATCCCAAGATAGCCTAAAACATTTAAAATACACCAGGGGAGAAGATAATAACACGCATACGTCTGCAGGGGGAAATCTGCCTGTCATCCCAAGACAGTATTTGGTGGACACATTTTTCGTGGACGAAAATAAAGAGATTTTGGCAAGTACTTATTTTGTAATCTACATTTTCGTCTTGTCTTTTGTCGTCACAATATTGCGTGTTGATTTAGTCTCATCTTGTCTTTGTCAATGTAAAAAAATCGTTGACAAACAATTTTCATCATAGCTTTCATTTGAAATTAAAACTACCTCACAGCCAGTATAAAGTGAGTTAAATCCCCTCCTTAATGATACATAGAAGGCAAGAAAGCTACATAAAGACAGTTTGGCTTTGCATAAGATACAAGATTATGGTTATGAGCATGTGTCAAATATAGTCCCATCTGGTTCAGCTTTGTCAACAGACAGAATATCTATCAGTATTTTGATAAGCAATCTATTGTTTATTTCATCATCCTTCCAAGCAAAATGTCAATCCCCTGACATTAGCTTCTTAATATTGGGACTGTTGTTTTATATTTGTGTTGTGAGATAATAAACTGCATATCTTTACTAGGTTTTGGATTGATGGTCAGACAATACAAAATACAACCAAGACACAACTTTGGAACAACATTTTTCATGACATTGTGTAGACTAGACTAGACAAAGTGTAGACTTTGTGAGTGTTTCTAAATTCTAACGTCTGGGGCAACAAGGCAAGTTGTGCTGATGGCTGGTTGTGCAGTGGAAATTCAGCAGGTCAAGAACTGGTACAGAGGAGAAATTGTTATTTGACATGGCCTAACTCAGCCAATGCGTTGCCTGTGGTCAGATTTGTTTATATTATGTAGTTTCATAAATATATATATATATATATTTATTTAATTTTTTTTTTTTTTTTTAAACCTGTTGTGTCCGGCAACCTCAGCATGCAGTATGAAGATCTGGGTGCCTTATAGTGCCAGACAGATTTTGCTCTGCAAAAGAGGAGTCTATCACACTCCTCCTGTTGCATAATCTGCATTTTATTTATTATTTAATCAGACGATTTGTTAAATTTCTAAATAAAAACGGTCAGTGCTTCATTGCTTGGCCTCTAAAAGACCCCACACTTTTGTTACAGTTGGCATATTAATGCATATTGATTCTTTTTATGTAATTTGCCTGATCATTTACAGCTTTTGCACACACTTTACATGGAATTAGCAAACAAGTAATGAATTCAGTAAATTGTATTTAACAAGTGTGTGTGTGTGTGTGTGTGTGTGTGTAAAAGAGGCTTGGATGAATCAGTACAGATCTCAAAGTGGAAGAGGAAGGCAAAGTTCTGAGCCTGTATTAATTCCCAAACTAATTGCGGGCAGACGTTACAGGGGATAAAAAGCAGAAATCCTAAGTCCTAAAACCCATGAGCGCTCTCCCACTCTGTGTAAACCCCACTGATGATGTACATAATTTATGTTGTCAGTATATATTTGCAAAGGGAAAAGGGCAAAAGGCAAAACGCATGGGAAATGACTCAGTGACCTAGATGCATGTTTCCTTTTTTAGGGTTTCCTCTACTTGATAGTCTGTCTTTCTCTTTCATTTTGGCTGATTTTCTCTTTAAATTTTTTTTTCTTTAAAAGCAGAGGAGGGATAGCAGGCTCTGTCCTGTCTTCCCACCTCGCATTTATACAGATGTCCGATCCGGCGTTGTTACTACTCCACTGCCATCACATAGGTGAAACGACACAGACCCTCCTCTCCCCCCCCCCCCATTACACCTTCATTGTTTTTGTACAGAGCAGTGGGTCAGAATAAAGACACACCTGTCCCACCATGAGCAGGTTGTAGGCCCATTTTCACAGCCATTGTTTTGTGTTCAGTGTAAACAAACGCCGTCGTCGTAGAGAAAGGACTTGGTTGCGGCGCTGTTGCGCCATTTCCCCTTAAAAGAAGGGCTTGTGTAAATAGTGCTAATGTCACTGGGGTTGACTGGGATGTCAGAGATTAAGCCTCTTCACTTTTCCATTAAAGTCGCACAACAACAGTAAAACATAGCATGTGTCATCTCTATCCTTTCACTGCTAAATCTCTTTCCCTTCAGATTTAATAAGTACGTATTACTTTAAAAACAGTGGCTGTAAAAATATTATTTTACTTTGACATAGTTACATTTTGCAAAATCCATGGATCACATGTGTGCTGAACTGTAGGAGACAATCTGTATGGATTACGGATCAATTATGATGTTCTCTTATACCACTACTGAAACACATACTGTTAATTTCCAGCGACATGGACAACTTACTGCAAACCTTTTTACTCCTCTCTTATTCACCATGACTTTTCTCCCTCCCTCTCTCTCTCTCTCTCTCTCTCTCACTCGCCCAACCACACATTCCCTACACACACACACACACACACACACGCACACACATACACAATGGAAGACAAGGACGCACGTTTTTCCCTCGCAGTTGTATGTGTTTGTGAGACAAGCTTATTTTGAGAAAAGACTGCAGGCAGCAAAACAAAAGACTGTTAAAAAAACGAAAACAACAACCAGTATGTGAAATGGTGGATCAGAGCAGAGACAACCAGAGGACTCCGGTTGCTACTATTCATGATGAATGCAGTGCTTTAACTCTGCATTTGAGTATTGACTCAGGTTGCTGAGGGGTAACAACAACAACAACAACAAAAAAAAAACAGTACAGAATGGAATGGTTCTATTGGTACCATCCACACCTTTGTCAATGAAAACGTCAAAAGACATTTAACTCGGTGAACTGAACTGAGTTCCTTCCTAAATGTGGCTTTAGGCTTCTCCTGCTGCGTTGCATCGACTAAAGCGTGAGAGCTAGATGAGTCAAATTACTCACCGACTTGCAGATACATCTCAAAGTACTATTACAGTCAAGTAATGTTCGGGTTTAGTTGTGTTGTTTCTTTGGAACCACTTGTAGAATTGAATACCTAAACGCTCACACCCACATATTTTCTTTTGTCGTCTTCTCTTTGCGGCCAACTAAAAGCCACAGGCTCCATCACAAAATGTCTCCTTGTGATACATGAGCGGTTGTAAAGTCCTAGCCATAAATGTATAAACGTGAATCACAGCATCCCCCGGCCATCCTGAGAGCCTCCGCATGGTGAATGCCTGCGTGACATCATCATTGTCCCTCCAAGGTCATGACATTCAAGAAAGTCAGAGGCGGTATCAGCCAGCGTAGGTGTCTGACATGGAATCCAATCACTGAGTGGGCAGATTTAGATTAGACGTGTGTTCATTGCTTTGGCTTTGCGTGAAGGGCAGTCGGTATGAATCTAATGAAAGGCTATTGAAAAGATTTAGATACTTCCTTCGTCAGGTGGTCTATCTTTGTTCTCAGTCTCTTGCACAAATGAGTTAAGAAACATGATTTGCTAATCCTATCCGGGAAAGGTGGATAAATTCATGGTAGTAGTACTTAAACTTTGGCATTAATGGCTGGAACGCCAAACTGCGGGTCGTGGTAGCTCAACACGTTTGTTAATTTAAGTCTCTTTAATATTTCATTCTGAACGAAACTCAAGCAAGGCTGCTTGTCCCACTCATAGTGATAATTGCTCTATTGAACTGCGTTCAGTAGAGAGCTTGCAATAGGCCTCTATTACTCTTTCCGTCTCTTCTGCTCTTGATTGGAAAATCCTGTTGGGCTTTAGAGTAGCACTTCACTCTATGCTCATAGTTCTCCCTATGTACACATACAAACATGCATGCACACACACACACTGCACTCTGAGCTGAAACTAGATCAGCTGGTGAGTACTTCCACAAATAGAAGTCCCTTTGTGTGTGTGTGTCCATGCACATTGCTGATTAAATGACGAAAGCAATTCATGTAGTGATTACATGCGTTATCCATATACGTGTGTGGCTGTGTACATATGCGATGCCTTTTTGCATTTTCTCATTTCTCTTATACCCTCAAAATCTCTCGCAGTCTCATGCATTTTGCATGGCCTTTTGGTGAGCGGCAGTGAGATAACTCAGTAGATGTGTTGGCATTTGACTGCATGCTCTTGGGACTGTTCGGCCTTTCTCAGCCCAAATGTCCTCTAAGACGGGGATTCCCAAACTTTTCAGTCCCGACCCCCAAAGTAACGGTCCCAAAGACTCGCGACCCCGTCTATCCCCGGAGGTGGTTGAAGCGTACAAACATGAAGCGCACACGCACTGATGGGCTAATCCAAACACAAAAACACATTTTTATTTGCATGGTTTTAGTTTAAAATTTAGCTACTATTTAACTTTTGTAACAATTATGGCTAAAATAGACTATTTCTAATCATTTCAAATTGTATTTGATTTCTGGAAATCATCACCACATAGGGATCCTGCTCTATCAAATGAGCTATTGGGCTGCTCCATGCAAAGAGTTCTTGAGTCTTAGATGAACTAGAGGTGTTGATGTGTCCTAAAAATATAGTTAATCTGTATTGGCTTGATGTCCAACAGCTCCAGACTTATCAGGCTTATTGCTAAAGCCTCCTGCCACCATTTATGAGCTTGTGTGTGTGCATGTATGTACTTGAATGTTTCTTTGCACAAAACAAAGGTCTTAATCTGATGCTAATTTTTAAAATAACATCTATGATGTGTTTGAATTTGTAACTAAATGATTATGATTATTTTTGCAGCCACTATGAAAATCAGTATAGCTGGAAATTGATAGTCATAAACAGGCCCAGTCCCTGCGGAGTCTGGCTAGATAGCAGTCAGCATTACACACGTCAATGGAAACGCTTATCAAATGGCCTTTTTTGGCCAGTTTAGCACTAGTTGCAGCCCTATGAGTGAACCGCGGTCAATAGAAACCGAAAGGCCGAGACCTCATTGTCGAAACCTAATTGACATTTACCTTCAATTGTTCTCTGTTCCTCTTCCCTTTTTTTGCAGATCAACAACAGGCATATCATTTTATTTGCCCGTATAGGGAAAGCTGGTTATTTCAATGCACCATTGTTTTGGTCATGTCAGATGAACTTTGGCATCTTCAATAAATCCCTAAGATTTTGTCTTTTGTTAAATGCATTATTACGTTTCCTATTTTCTTATCTAACCAATCTGTTCATGCACTAAAGGTTAGGTCTACATATAACTGTCCTTTTTTTCTGTGGTAATCATGAATTACAAGCTGGTAACAGAGATTGAAAGTAGCTTGCTGTAAAGGTGATGAGGCACAGGCACTGGGAGTGAGTAAGACTAATGTTAATAAAAACTATCTAACAAAGACCTTGAAGGATTTTGAAGGATTGACATAGGCCCAGAAAGACCTATCCATCAGTGTTGCACTGAAAAGACAATATTTAGACCAGAAACTGCTGTAAAGGAAATATTTAAAATTATTGTGGAAGAGGAATGATAAGAAATGGAAACTGTCCGTCTTGTTTTATAAGGGTTGCTTGATGTGTAATCAATACAAAGGGGGGAATCACTGCCTTTTTATTTCCCAAGTCCACCAGAATCTATCGGCTTCTGTTTCCAAGCATCTCTATATACGTCATCTCCTCCTTCTTGGTGAAAAATATTGATAGACAGACTATTAGAATAAATCATGGCCTCTGGTTGGACAACACAATAGTCTGAAATTTAAATCCTTGTAAACAACTTTTACTTAAATCAAATTCCCTTCAAATCATATTCCAGTTGAGAATAATTTGTTTTGCTCTTGAGACTAATTAATTATGACTATGCTAAATGGTGTAAGCATGCAAGAACATCTCTTCCAAAAGAAAATCTCTTTTGGAAAAGAGTCTGAAAAGTTGAATAATTATGTTTATAATAATTAGATTTACTTTTAGATTGTTTTTCTTTTTCTTTTCCCAGCGTTAGTATCATATTAACTTCCACAATGCCAGAAGTTAAAAATTATGCATATTATGCATGCTTGTAGTTGGTTTGTACTTATAAGTGGCCAAAAACCACTATGTTTATGCCTATGAGTATTGAGGATGCTACAAACTGATCAAAAATGTATGTTCTATGGAATAAAAATTGAACCAGCCACTGTTCAATTTAAAAGGCCATTTTACCATGGTATAAAAAACAAAATAATGTCCTAAACATTAAATAGTGCTGACCTCCACAAGGTATTTTCATCATCATTGTGACATGAACATGCAAAAAAAAAAAAAAAACTTGTTTCATAAGACTGCCTGAAAAGTGATGAATAAGAGAAATGGTCCATCTGAATACAGTACAACCATTTACTAATGTTGTAACTGCACCTGTTCTTTGTCCTAAGAGAAGTATCTGCTTTGATTTTAGCACTTTTCATCCAAAATGCTGGATAATTTTATCCGTCCAAACAATCAGAGGACAAAAATCCGTTTTTCTTCTGTTATATTGAACTGCCCATGGACACATAGACACATGCAGGGTTGCAAATCAATATTACTTTGTTTCTTTTTAACTACTTCTTTGCTAGTAAATGATTAAAATTGTGAAAATGGCCTATAGCTACTCTCCCTGTACTGTAAACAGAGTTTCATCAGGCTCGACCTGTTCCTCCCTTTGTTATGTCATGTTCTCCCACTCTTTCTCTCGCCCTTCTCTCTCTTTTTCCATCCTCCTCTCATGACCTCCTTGTCTCTTGCTCTACAAACTCATATAACACATATATTAGAAAGTGTCCTTTAACACTGATCCTGACCTGTACATTCTCGTCGTGACCGACGGCCAGACATCAAGCTAACGTAGGACAGATTTTGTCTAAATTTGAAAGAGAAGATCTAGGTTATGACGCATTATGCAGGCGATGTCTCGCACACATCTGCTGAAACTCCAATCCAGCTGTCCATTGTCCTTCTTTTAATGCGCATAATTGTGTACTTCCAAAATGTGGGTGACCTACACTCAGTGCAATGCCTGAGAGCATCATGTGTAAATAGGCTGAAGCTCCACTCTGCTAAAACGTTGCTCAATATGTCTTCATGGTGTTATTGTGAGCCCTGGTCTAATTTAAGTGTTATTTTATGTTTTTATTTTTTCAATTTATTTTCAAATTTCCCTCTGGACAAAGTCTAACACATTGTTACTAAGGTCCACATGCATTCTCTGTAAATTGCACAGTTTTAGTTGAATTGTTTTTGGACACATTTGCATTAAATCCACCACATTTTGGATTTTGGGGTTTGTTCATTGAGTCAGCTAAGAGGAGGTGGCGCTGGTGGAGTCGTGCTCTTAAAATAATGAACTGGTAGTGTACCGGGCCTACAAAAATAGACTTGGACCATAATGATCGCCTGAGAGAAAAGAAATTACATAAACATCAAACTCCCACAT
Organism: Chaunax sp. Z400; assembly: GCA_037577475.1. Classification (NCBI taxonomy): domain Eukaryota; kingdom Metazoa; phylum Chordata; class Actinopteri; order Lophiiformes; family Chaunacidae; genus Chaunax; species Chaunax sp. Z400. The sequence goes on along the minus strand of CM075187.1, from coordinate 19,154,359 downwards.
TTGGACATGTGTTATACTGCAGGCATGGCATGAAAGACACACGGTGCTCCAGGAAGCTGTCATGATGCAGAAATAAGCGCTCTTAGATAGAGGGATGAAGATATTACCAAACTGTTTACAAGTTTGGAGTGGATTCAAAATGTTTTCATGTACTGGAGCCCCGAGCAGTACTTTGACTTTTAGAAGCAGTTCCTGCATGATCATTTAAAAAAAAAAAAAAAATTTTAAAATATGTTTAATATGCAAAAAATAACTTTGTTTGGATCTTAAATATATGTTTTATGGAATGGGATAGAATTCTCTTGTTTTCTTCATTAACCTTGGCATTTTGAAAGACCTCAAAACGTTGTGTGTGTGTGTGTTTGAGATCAAGGTTCAGTCCTTGTTTATTGTACTTTGTCCAGGTGGTTAATCAGGTGCAAATCAGCCTTTTTTTTCATTTTTTCCCCCTGTTCTCTTCACTCGGACCACCAACCTGACAATTAATGGACAACTTCTTCTGTCCCCTGAAGCTCCCAAGGCTGTTAAACAGTTTTCAAGCAATAACAATCACTGTTAAATTGGTGGTTGTAGTAGATTACTGGGTATGTCAAATAAAACGATAGCCCTTTCAGATTTGATCCCCTGTTTTGGTTAAATTGCAGCTTCTATAACCTGTTGATCTCAGTCCCCACCAGTGGTACCCAGGCCCCACCTCCCTCACTCTCTCTGATGTGCAGAATTGTCTGTGTGGTACTATTGAATAATTTAACATCCTGGTGACGGCATTCTGTGACGCAACACAAGTGTGTGTGCTCGTTTCATTCACTGTGGCTGTTTGCGTATGCTTGTTTTTATTTAAGAGGAGGGATTTGGAAGAGAGTAAAGAGATTGCTTTTGTGATCGTTTGTGTGTGTGTGTGTGTGTGTGCATTTTGGAAAAAGACAGTAGACCACACACACACACACACACACACACACACACACACACACACAACATTGACCAGATTGAAGGGGAAAAAAAGAGCTCAGCTGAAAAGGAGCGAGCACTGATAGCTGCCAGAGAGGATGAATGGCTTTAACAGAGAAAACTCCAGGCTTCACCCTGAAAGGATGGACACACACACACTGACCCCTCTGGATTCATAGGATTGGTTTAAAAAAAAGAAGGAAAAAAAAGCTTTCACACTGAAAATGTGAATGGTGCGTCAGACTGTGTGTGACCAAAAGACGTGCGTTTGCCTAACATATGTCTTCTCTGAGATTTTTGCAGGAATAACGTCTATTTTTTAACTGATTATGATCCCCAAGGCATTGAGATAAATTCATTTTCCACTGCACTCCATCTGGAGGAATCGTGTGTTATTTTTAGTAAGATGAGGTTGATAGTTTGTCCTGTGTGAAAACCGCATAACTCCAACCTTGCCAGACTCCCAGAAGAAACATGGTCAGTAGTGTCTTAGGCATTCATTTATGAACTCTTTTCATTTTGAGGAATATTCCATAACTTGGCTAATAAGACAAATAATGGCTGCAACTGATGGCTGTTTTCATTATTAATTAATGTTGCCACTTTTTCTAGTTTTACCTGACAAATACCAGTTAATGGGTTGGTTTATAAAGTGTTGAAAGAGCCCAAAGTGAAGACTTCAAATGTCTTGTTTTGCCTGTCCAACAGTCCAACAATAATAAGGTAATTGTCATAGAAAAAAACAAAAACAAAACCTGAGAATAATCACTTTTAAGAAGCAGGAATCTGTGATCGTCTTTGGGCCATTTTTGCTTATAATGTTTGAAGTTTAGTGACTATACCATGGCATACCATAATCCAGAGCTCCACTGCCATCCATACATTTGTCTCTGGAGCTCAACAACTTTTAAATGTTTTTTTACAATGCTTTCTAGACACAACAATCAAGTACTGAAGTGGTGTCTTTTGCTCTTTTTGAACTTCTATCGTTTGTATTGTCTGTATTTTCTTCATTTCCATGTATACAAGTTGAACGTCTGTGAGTGGGATTTGTCCCAGATGACGAGTTCTGGGGCATAGATCAAAAAATGCTCAATATTTATTTCATGAAAATGCATGTACACATCTCCAATGTACTGGAGAGGTATCTTTTTGATATTTTGGAACCTTAAAAGTACATATTTGAACGTTGAAAATGGAACTTTTTTCTTAGATATGCAATCAATAAGAATTGTAATCAACAGAGACAACTTAAACAACTTCCTTCTGACTGTCTTTCCTCAATGAAATGCACCCATGGTGGGGGATCCTGAGTATTTCATGCTTGTCATAATAGTGAGACACACATGTAGGATTGTTTGGCTCTGATTGAGTGCCATTCTTGTGACATTCCATGGGGAGGGTTGTTGCCCCATGCACTTTTAACATTTACATTATAGTCACATTTGCTTAACATTTCCAAAATGTGTATTAAGGACTGGTAGAAAAAGTATGTCCGGGAAGTTACAAGATACAACTTGTTCAATAGTGAGCTGTAAAGGTGTAGGGAGGCTTTTTTTCACCTTAAGTGTCAGGTTAGCTGTAACGCTGTATTTCCATGCTATATATTTGGCTAAGTTAACCATCTTCTGGCTTTGTTGTCAATGTGGTGTCAGTCCTCTCATTCAACTCTTAGCAAGAAAGTGAATGTTCAGAACATATTTGAACCAACAAACCTATAGGGGAATATAGGTTTGTTGGTTTTGGGGGGTTGGACTGGCCATATAAATTTCGTAAATTCCATAAATAAAGTATTTTGTGCCTTTCTTTTTTGGGGGGTAGGAGGTTGCATTGAGGGGCGGGCCCCTCCAAATGAGTGGTAGGGGGAACTCTGATGTTAGTACTTGTATATCAAACCATTCCTTTATGTAAGCAGACATTTTTCCGAAGTGGTGACTTATCAGGTGGAATGCCCACAATGTTGATGACTAGGCTGTCGACCAGTTTCATTACTTGTTACAGAGTTTGTTTGTTTTTATAAAGACTAGACTCATTGCTCAAAAGTCTTGCCCAAAGACCGCTACTGAGTTTGTTTGTTGCATCTCCCACAGTTAAAAGACGGGGATCGACTCATATCAGGTCGAGCACTTCATGACGAAGATGGAAATGTAAAGGTCCATAAAAGGTCATTGGTCCCAAGTCAGAAAACTCAACAACACAATAGGAGTAGCCACTGTGAGGTTTTGGTCTGTATATTCGCTTTATGTCAACAAATGGAAATTGCTTCCAATTAACTACAGATTTAGAATTGGTAAAGGGTTCAAGTTGGTGGATAGAACATTTATTGTTTATCTTCTAATTGTCCCTCAATCCACCGACACCCACATTAATGTAGCATTAGCTTTAAAGCTAGTCTGGGAAGGTAACTGTCTTTGGTATGTATGCATGTCTCAATAGTACCACTAGGCTCCTGAAATGAGAACTGCCCTGAAGTCACCAAAATCCTGCTTTATAAAGTATGTATGTGTGTGTGTGTTCTTCACTCTGTGAAAATTAATCACTCCCTTAAAATCCACACCATGATAGCATAGGATAGGACCTTATAGGATCATCGTGACATAATGTTTATTTCTCTATTTCCGTGGATTAGTTTATTTTCATCCAGAGAGAATTTGACATATTTTCTTTTAGATCACCTCACATTTGAAAGTCTCAGCTTCATTTAAAGCAATATTTCACTATTTGGATGTGTGATGCATACCTGCCTCGAGCATGCCTCATCAAAAACCCACCTAAGTATTACTAGGCGTCTGGGATTCCTCAACTATTGATTTAGTCAACACTGAGACTCATCATTACCTCCGACAAGGAGTTTATGTTTTCTGTTTGTCTGTTAGCAGGATTACTTTTTGTAGTATATCTGGATAAAGTGGCAAGTCCAGGATTTTTTGTCTGTGGTACTACAGGACTAGGGGTGGTGTTATGTTTGTCTGTATTTATTAGAGACTACATTGCATGGCCTTAAAGCCACAGGCCTTGGAAGAGGTAAGAATTTGTGACAATGATCTGCCTTCACTAAGGTGTCTGAAACATACTCTGTCAAGGATAGCAAAACAACACAAACACTTTCTTTTCCTGTATCTTTATATGAATTCTGAGTCTCCAGTTTCTATCAATGCTTGTAGTTTGTAAAGTGCATGGTGAGCACTGTCCAAGTAATTTAGTCGCACCAAGCTGTCTGTGAAAAGCAGCTTAATATTAAGCAAAAAAGAAGCGAGGCTTGAAAATCAGGAGGTGGATAATCACTGGCTGTAACTCCCTTTGCTCTCTTTAGGATTCTCTTTTATTTTTTCTGTCTCATGCTATCTTATTTTTCTCTCGCAAACAACACAAACACAGCAAATGCAGGAGTACAAGCATACTCACACATGTGCATGTCAAAAAATTTTTTTGTTTTTTGACGCACCACCCACCTCAACACCCGATTAATTGAGAATGGAAATAATCGTTGATTGCAGCCCGAGAAGTATTACATTGAATCTTTAAAATAAGCCTCTTGAAGATTGACTTGAGTAACAGGCACACACTCTAACTCTCTCTCCCTCTTTCTCCCTTTCTATCTATATCTTTCTCTTGTTTGTTGGTCACAAATGCCAAGTAGGGTGGAGTGAGCGAGGAGGAGAAGTGCAGCCCGACTTCCCTAGAGGATCTCGCAAGCGTCAGTTTGCGTTATAAATCATTCAGGGACACTCAGAGGGGGCACAATACATTTTTATTCCTCTTTTCTCATCATTCCATCCTCTTCCCTTTTATTACTGCACGTGGCACAATCGGTGTGAGAGTGGAGGAGGTTGAGGGGTCGCGGTGAAACCAATGAGACAAGAGGGCCGGCTGAAAAATGGATAAGATGGCAAATGTAGAGAAGGAAAAAGGAGCCGTTTGATTCCACACAGGAATTAAGCATCTCAAAACAACGGTAACAGTTTCATCTATGAAGTAAATAATGGATCTTGTAAATGACAGCGTGTATAGTTCAGGGTCAGGTTGTGTTCACTGGTAATGCTGTGGATGCTGGACCACCTGCTTGTCAAAACAAAACACAGTCCAGTAGTTGATGGCGCTCTGCTGTCAGAACAACTCAGTCAACTGTGTGTGTGTGTGTGTGTGTGTGTGTGTGTGTGTGTGTGTGTGTGTGTGTGTGTGTGTGTGTGTGTGTGTGCGTGTGCGTGTTTGTGTTTGTGTGTGTGCATGTGTGCTCTAAACCTTTTGTTTGTCCAAGCGGTAGAGAGGATATGTTCAGCTACATATAAGAGCCACTTCCCTTATATTAAATGCTAAGGCATTTAGTTTGACATAGCATCCGCCAAATGCATCCTGGGATAGACATCGGTCTCCCTGTGACCCTGAATATGGACAAGCATGTTAAAAATGTTATGATCATATACTAAATGAATAAAATAAAGTTCACATCTCATAATTGGTTTCTTTAATTAGCTTCTTTTAAAAAAACAAACATTTTTAGGCATATTTGAACTTTGTAATCTTCATGTCAGTTTGACATTATTTTTCTCGAATAGCAGTGGCTTCTGTGTCCTTGGACACAAATTTCATCATTTAATCATTATGTCATTCTTTTGACTTACCAGTGTCTTGACCTTTTGCAGTTGTCATACAAACCAACCCACTCTTTTGTCATGAAGTTACCCTGAAGTTCACTCTGTTTCACGGTTTGTAAGAAAAGTTATTAGTGTGTTTCCAAATCCCCTCCATGCTGGAAGCTGGAAAGCCAGAGCAGGAACCAAGCGACTGTCGTGTAAACTGGCTCTTACTTGCCTCATAACTGAAAGCATGTTGCCCTGTTGGTTATCTGATGTGCATAACAACTAATGAACCCTCTGTCACATTGAATTAAAGCAGAGTCTGAAAGGAGACAACGTTTCTCCAGCCTCTACCATGGTTTTCTTAAGTTGTATGTGTGTGTATGTACATGTATATTCGTGTTTGTGGGGATTGCTCTGTTTTAAGAAAAAGAAATTGTTAGTTCAGTGGTTTACAGTACTAGTTTATTTTCTAGAAAATAGCCTTGATTGACAGGTTAGACTGCTGCATAAGAATAGGAAATGGTGCTGGGTGTGTTTCCACTGGGAAGTCAAATATGAATGCGTGGGTCTTCTTTCCCCGCTGTGGGCAAGTCTTACTTTTGAGTCACACCATTAGTGGGAAAAGAGCTTTTTTGGGTATTGGGTGTGGTGAAGGGGAACAATCGCGGTGACAGAATTGACCTTCCGGACAAGTTGACGCCTGATTTCAAATGTCTGAACTTTGCAAACTGGTGAACTTGGGTGCAAAGAACTTGGGAAGTTCTGACTGGCCAATGCTGTCAAATTCAACAATATCAAGCCCGCTAAAGGGTTCATGATAACTTAAAGGCCCTGCATGCCCCTGGTCCACCCATATAGGTGTTGTCATCAATTTGACTGCTTAGACTTATTTTAGACATGCATACAAAATACGCTTTGGCATAATGTCAGTGAGTGCTTCAGAAACGTCATGTCACATAATGAGTCTATAAGGGCCCGGCCTGGAAGATTGCAGTTTGATTTAAGTTATTGTGCTATTAAGGTTGTGAGTGTACATGCATGTACCTCTACACAATTCATGCATGGCCATGTATGCCGAATCACAGGTGGTCAAATCGGTTCAGATTTCCCATTGACGAGAAACAACTATTTCATTTGGCCGTTTTAAATGGCTCGTCATCACTATACAACCTAGAGTTGTGGATTTAAATAGGCTTATATGTAATTATATACTATTTTACACGTGCAGTGAGAGCAGTCGGGTCGTGGCTTGATGATCATAGTGTACAATTTGAGAACATAAGATTTGAGCTTCGCATCTTCACTTTGCAGATGATTTACTCATACAGTACGATTTGGAATTAAACAACAACATTTCTTAAATCGTCAAGCCATGTACCCAGCTTTATGCACAGACTGCCCTCTCACTATGTCTCAACGCACAATTTGGCAGATTTTGCCGTTTTGTTTTTTTTCTGTTTCTGATTAGAGAGCTGCTGATTAGAGCTGCTGATTTTAATTCCAGGAAGAATTCCCACAGTCTGCCTAATTCCTGTTCCCTGTCTAAAGCTGGTTGGGAGGCCAGTAAGCCGCTAAACCCCCTGGCTATACACGCACATACACATAAACTGACGCACACATATGGACACTTGTGCATTCCCACTGGCATAATGGCATGAGTATATTCCCTTGCACATCTGTACACGACTGGGTGCAAATAAAGACACACATGCACTCACACAGAAGCACCCACTTCCCTTGCACTCTCATAAGAGTTTTGAAAGAATATGGGCCAACCCAGGAGACTGAGTGCAACCACAGCTTTTCAAAGAAATGTATGAAAGGAGAACTGAGTTACAAAGAAAGGAGAGGAGAGTTGCAAAGAGAAATGAAAGCAACTGTTCAAAACGTTGTGAACAGACTGAATGTTTCTCAGACTCTGGCAAAATCAATTGACTTTGTTTATTTTGCTTGTGTTTTTTCTTATTTTTGTGTAATAATTGAGCCAGACTATATGATGTCCCATTTAAATATGTCTGTTGTCGCAAGTGGTGCAGAGCCTCATAAACCAGCCTGGTGGACTTGATCTCGCAACAATATGTTGGTGCATCAATTAGTCATAACATGACCAACAGGAGGCCTGAGGGTGGGAGGGTGCACAGTATGTGTTTTTGTCTTTCTGCTCATGTGTTTCTTGTGTATGCATCTTGAACTTTGGCCCACATTTAACACGTGTCCGCCTGCATATGTTCATCACATACAACTTTTAGAGAAGTGCTAGTAATAGTTCTTCATCAGTGTTTCCCCCGGAAGTCTTTTTAGGCCTTTTGGCAGGAGCTTATAGAGAATATGCCCGTGCACTAAATTTGTGGGTTTTTTATTTCCATGTAAAACACTTGAAACAAAGTGATCACAAGGAGAGGATGACTCAATAAACTGCATTTATTACACACTACCACACTTCAGTTACAGCAAATAAAAGAAATTCTTTGGTTAACTATTATTATTATTATTATTATTATTATTATAATATTAAATTATATTACTATTATATAATACATAATATATTATACTATGTTACTTGGAAATAAGTGCAGTAATTCAAAATTTTATACAAAAAATAAATAAAGTAAATAAAGTTCATGATTACTAAAGCTCAGCACTATTTGACTGCTATTCTACGACAAACCACACACACACACACACACACACACACCCCTGACTTTTTACCTGGTGTAGCATGTTTCTGCTGTCTGCCTGGTGGTAATAGTGCGTTCTTCTTCTTTTGTTAATAGCGGTTGCAAAAAGCCTGTGGGCTTGTTAAAACAAGGGAAAAACATTTTTTATGACAAAATTATAGTCATGTATGCGATCTAATTTTTCTTTTAATATAATTTCATGACTATTTGAATATTAGAAAATCAATGCCCATCCTATCTATTACCAATAATTTCTAATTTAATTTACTTTATTGTATATCGCAAATATTTGAGCACCATTATCCACCCCCACACATCTTTTCTCATTTACTCACTCAGATGATGTTGAGCGCTTGCCACACACTTGTTACTCCTGTGCACACACACCAACTAATGCACACCTGTACATAAGCATAATGTCATGCAGTGGTGTGTGTGTAGCAGTGCACATGTACTGTTGTAAAGAAGTCACACACACACCAAACGTTTAATCTGTCTAAGCCATTTGCCTAATCAGCTCTCTTTTAGCACAATACAATCCATAGTTGGACACACACACACACAGTGAACTGCACAAAGATTGGGCTTTGCTTCACTAGCAACAGCTTTACCAAGCCCCCGTGTTACAACCTGTTGTTGCCACATTGCATCACTTAACACATCTTAGAGGAGACGAGAGGAGGAAGAGGAGAAGCAGGAGAAGAGTGGGAAAGAGGGTAAGAGGGAGGTGTGCAGTCTCCAGAGTGATCACATGTATTCAGCGTTAATTTGTTCCATTTTTATCCTTCTTTGACTCACCTGCTAACTCCTTCCAATCTTTGTGTTTTAGATCATCTTTCAAACCTCCTTCACAAAGCTCATGTTACTGTGTGTGTGCGTGTGAGCGTGTGATGGGGAGAGGGTTTAGGTGAGGGTTGTATGAGGCAGCTCAAACATAAGAGATGAGAGACAGACAGGACTGATGCAACCAGGAGACACACACACACACACACACCCATGTACGCACAAATTAACCAACACATATGGACATGCAAGTTCATGTTGTAGGTAAAGCAATAGAAAAATCACACACATTTACACAAGCACCCGCAAAAACGTAATAGCATCGTAAATAAGCGTTTCGCCGAACTGCTAATAAGCGCAAACACTGTCTGCTGCTGCCTAAAGGGTGCATGCATGCCGTGCTGTGCTGTACTATTCGTTCATCATTTGTCACACCCCTGCCACAGATGGGGATGTCTTTGATTGAGGGTTTCATGCTACTCAAAGATTCCTCAGTGACCAAGAAATGCCTTAAGGTAATAAGAGCGTAAGCCTGTATGTGATCTTTCATATTGTGTAAGCCATGCCTGTTGTTTATGTCACCCCCCTATGGTGGGTCCATGCTTGTTTTGGCCAGTCTTGGAGAGAAATCCAAGCATAATGGCATGAAATTGACTTTAGTCAAGCTACAGTACAACAGGCTTGGCATGGTGTAGAAGAAGTGGCAGCTTTCTGGGGTTGACAGTGTTCACTGAATTTGTTTATGACTACGTCCACAGTGCAACACCGTAATGGACGATGATATCGACACTCAGAGTCAAGAGTTGTTGGTGAAGTTCCTTTGACTGTATCTGGAATGGAAGGCTCACCAGCTCACTATCGTAGTCACCGCTGCTTCCCACTGTCACTCAAACAGCAACCTCCAACATTCTCACCGAGCTGAGAAAACTCTGGCTCCCATCGCCAGCAAAGGGAGCTGGGTGATAAAACTCAAAAATCCCTGCCGTGTGAGCATCCGGCATGCATTCCCATGCCAGGTTTAAAAGTGTTGTTGTGTTGAGCCTCTGAAGCATTAAACAAACTTAGTTAGCTCATCTTCCGTAAGTGCTGGCAGTGACATTAAAACATTTCCAGCCAACCACTTTCTCTTTCAAGCCTCATTAGCATCACTTTTGGGATCATTTTAACATTATATATTTCCACCCAACGGAGGATTTTAGTCATCAGACTTCTGGATCTTAGGTTATCAGAGAAGAAACGGGCTGTGCTGACGTTAGCAGGAACTTAGCTTGCAGACCGCTGCACTTCCTGTCTCTGCCTAAAAGCATTGAAGAGACATGGATTTTTATGTTTAACTGCTTCACTGTATGTTTTGGGGCCATTTGTTTTGGAGAGGATGTCTGCTGATAATCAGGCCCTCAGTAAAAACCTTGGGAAAGAAGAGCTCTGAGCATTGTTGTAGTTCCTCAACAAAATTGTGTCCCCTTACATATAATTGAAATATAATTCCCCCAAAGCTTCAGAGCTGCCATTTTTATGTATCTGATGCCATGGAAAAGTGAGCGTAGGACTTTGTCTTAAAGACTGATATTACTGGAGTGGGTGTGACGGTTTAGATCCCTTCAAGAGCAGGGGGCTAGGATGATGCTGATGCTTAGTGTCTTGGCCTGGGTGCCTGTTTGTCTCGTTGCCTCTGCCTGTATGTCAGCTCACTCTGTGTGGGGCTGGCCTCTGGAACCACATTTGCTTGCTGCATCTGGCTGATGTACACAGAGATTTCATGGTAGACAGAAATGATGGGAATGAGAGACATGGTGTGCAAGCGTGTGCATGTGTATGGGTGAGTGTGATGCATGTGCAGCAAAGCTAACTGGAGCAGGGTGTCCAGGATGTGTGCATGCTTGATGGCCTGGTTGCAGTCATGTGAATCAAACATTAAGTGTCTGTGTGTTTGTCTGCATGCACAAAGGCAACGTCTGCACTGTGTGCATGTGGAGAAATGATGAATCAGTGACTCGGCATCAGCTGTCAAGTGTGGTGTATGTCACACCCATGTTTTTGTGAGCATGTGTGACTGTACTTGGATTAGCAGCAGGACTAGACAGCTAGCCATCATCATATGACTGTCTTTTTTCCTACCAGCTATCCATGATACATAAAAATGCAAAGGAACAGACACATACACACACAAACATATGAATATGAATGTTGGTGTTTTTTAACAGGATTGTGAAGTTATGACTGATCAGTCTGGATGTTCACAGGTATCAATTACCAACCCAAGTTTCCTCTTTCTCTGTCTGTCACACAGGAAGTGGTGTATTTTCTTAGTTGTCCAATTGAAGAGGATCCACATAGTTGGCCTGAAGGCAACAAATATCACCATCTTGTCCAGTGCTGTGCATAACATCGGCTCATTGTCTTCATTTCTCTGTTTCTTAGGTCAAGCTGGCCAATGCCGGGCCCATCGTGGACATCTGGTGGCGGTAGCAGCAGTAGTGTGTATGAGAGTGTGGTCCCCGGCGCCTAACTCATGTCCAGCCCATAATGCCGTCGACCACACGCAAAGGGGTGCCGAAGGACCCTGAGCTGGCCGACCTCTTCTTCAAAGATGACCCCGAGGATGTCTTCTGTGACCTACACGAAATCGGACATGGCAGCTTTGGGGCTGTCTACTTTGTAAGTGCTGATTCACCATGTTGTGTACTTTGGCTTCCTGTAGCCGGGAAGGTTCTCGAAAGTCTCTGAAGGACTTTTGAAGACAGGTTGAAGATGTTCATCTAAACTGGAATTCAACTGATCTACAAATGCTACTTTTAAGAGAGTAAATTGGCAAAGATGTCATGGAGATGCAGTTGGTGGTGGATGTTTTTTGGCTGTTCATTTAAGTAGAATTTTCATAGCTCGGAGAGAAAAACACCCTGTGAATAACGAACAGGACCCTTCATTTGGAGACATTACCAAAGCAAGGCCCTCTTATCCATTTACTGCACCATGATCATTACTACATGAATATTCTGTAGCTTTGATTTATTTATTAACAAGCTACCCTACATATTCATTTAATGACTCACTGATTTGTACACATGCTCCAACTGTAAACCGCTACATTATGGGCTCTTTGAATGCAATTAAGTGGAGACAGATTCCCTCCCGACACTTTCTCTGTAGCCTTTCTTATTAATCCCATCATCACTAATTACTCATCAAGCCTATGATTCTAGGCGGAATGGAGGGGGGATTGAAAGCACGCAGCATCTCTCTGCTCACTCCTCTCCTCTCCTCTCCTTTCCTCTGTCCCTCAGATGCAGGGCTGAGGGCGATAAGCCTCCTCCCTCCTAAGACAGCTGTTTTCTCTTTCTCTCTCTCTCTTTTTCTCTCTCTCTCTCACTCACTCACTCATACAGATGCACACACACACACACACACACACACACACACACACACACACACACACACACACACACACACACACAGCCCAAATACATCAGTTGCAGCCCTGGTGCCCTTGTCCGTCTGGCTAACAGGCTCCAGTATCCGTCTAAATCCTGCCCTGATGCCAGCACTGTGCTCACTGACACACTTATGCAGTCCACATTACAACTGGCACACTCCAAGCTTTAGCTGTTTGACAGAGCAGCTTTAGTGAAAGTAGACCATGTTTTTTTTTTTTTTTCTCAGATTAAGATATACAGTTACTTCCATGTTTAAATACTGAAATGACTGATCTGCTAAGAAAAATAAGAGGATATATGTGTGTGTATAGCAAGTAAAAACAAAATGATGACATCGGTTGTCTTGCTAGTGTACATATAATGAAACATCATCAATAAGAAACACACACACACACACACACAGAATCTTACTGTCTTCTCTTTGATCAATGTTAGATCTTCTCAAGTGTCATGTCATTTTTGGAGAGCATCTTCTTTAAATAACAGTGATTCATTTTTTTGTGACCTGAAAAACATTCAGATAAGGTGAAGAATGTTGTTTTCGTCCCTGAGTAGTGTCTGCATTATTGGTCTCACATTGCTCACTGTCCCACTCGCCGCTGCTCATTAAGCTTATTGCTAATAATTGTTGGACTCACATGAGTATACAGCGAATTTCACAACACCCTAAACGCTTAATGATAAAACTTTGTAAAGATGTTGACTGGGCACTAACTACAACCATTAGATCTGGGACAAGTCATTTAGTTAATTTTGATGCTCTTAACACTAATTTTTCATACAGTCCACTTAGGTGGTTCTACAGCTAAGCCTTATAATGGAAGTAGATAATAGTTAATTATAATAATAGATGATAATAATAATTATAATGGTAGACACTCAAAGTAAAATTGTGTTAAGTACCTACAACCGTTCCCAGTTGAAAATATGGCCTTTCATACAACTCACTGTGGGAGGAAAATTTGACCACCTTTTGTTGTATAGTCTAACATTTAAAATATAAATCGCAAATTAATTCTATAGAATATAGCTGCAGGTGAAGTGCATGAAACAAGGAAAAAGGGGATAAAAGTGAGGAGCCTTCCTCGCTTAAATACATGCACGTTGTCAAGTTTATTACTATACTGTATATGCATGTATAGTAACAGAAATCTATGCAATTGTATGTTCATTCATAGTTAATGCATGTGAATACTAAGGAGGAATCTCATTATAGAGAACACTGGGAATTCCCCTTGTTGAGTTTGCAGGCCCATCACTCTGGGCTTTGAACACACACCACTATATTGTATGTTGTAATTATTCATTCACCCTCTTTCTTCTGCTATGACAATTAGCCTGAACGTATTTCAATATGTCAGCATTACATGATGTTTTTTTCTACCCCTTCACTATAACCTATACCATAGGCACTATACTGCACTCCACACCAGAGGGAATGGCTATTATACGTGAACTGACTGGAATCGTAGGGATCAAACGAATCTGAAAAAAACTCAAATGGGAATACTCTTTTGCCTGCTGTTACTGTCATTCCGTTGGAATCCGCGCATGAAATTCCCATTCATTTGTAAGTGGCATGAAGCTGAAATAAGGGCTTTTGCTGAGCAAAAGCATAATTGTCCATAAGGTCAAATGTCTTTGCGGTTAACACCATGGGTTTAGCATGGGCATGTTAGACAGACAACTCAAACTGTTGCAATACCTGCAGAATACCCACACATCACTTACCTGCTTAGTTATATTTTGGGGTTCTTTGATCAGGCAGAAATGTTTAGTTTGCAAGTTTTAAGACTTTTTATTAATGTACGATCTCTCTGTTTTCCTCCACAGGCACGTAACTCCTACTCGAACGAGGTGGTGGCCATCAAAAAGATGTCCTATAATGGCAAGCAGACTACTGAAGTAAGACTATAACACACAGAAACCCATAGACATGACAAATGTTTCCTTCAACACCAATGCTCCACTGTAAATACATCACCGCATTTTGTGTGTTTCCCTCCCCCCCCTCTGAACCACAAATGTGGAACAAAGATGTTCTTCCCTCAAACAAAGTTTAGGCAAAAGTGCATTTCAGAAGGTATCCCATGTGATCACAGCATACACTTCAAGCCCACATCTGTCTAACCAGCGAGTGACGGTTTTATGTGAATGCTCTTCCATGACAGTGGCTGTTCTGAACTAGCTGAGGCTATCAGTTGCTATATCAACTCTTTTGTGAGACAAGGTGTTTTATAATCAGTATTTGTTATATAATTTGGGCAGAGCTTTTAAGACATTTCTGTGTCTGTAAACAATGGTAACGCATGTATAAAATCCATTATAGCTGTGTGAATGGTGACCAAAGGTGAGGCCAGCTGCAACAGCGCAAAACAATGTCACAGCATTTCCTGATTTAGTGTTACAGCGATTGTACCTGTAATGTCTAATTACATGTCTGTGTCTGAATTTGTTTTTGGCAGAAGTGGCAGGACATCATTAAAGAGGTCAAGTTTTTGGGACAGCTGCGACATCCAAACACAATTGAGTACAAAGGCTGCTACTTGAAAGAAAACACTGCCTGGGTTAGTGGATTTCCTTTTGTCATGGTGCCCTCCTTTGTCTCAGTTTGGTTTATCTTTTCCTGTCCTCCCTCTTTGTCTGATTCTTTTCACCTTTGTCTTTATTTCTTTCAGTCTCTACTGGCAGTGTTTTCCCAGTGCCTACTTTTGTCTCTCTGCATATGTTGTAATCAGTACCATCTCCATTGCAGACTGATTTTATCAATTTACTTTAGAGTTCATGTTTTCTCTTGACTTGACCTGAATCTTTGTATTCAGGATGTTTTATGATGGAGCTGTAACTGTATTCTGTTTCAGCTGGTGATGGAGTACTGCCTGGGCTCTGCATCAGATTTGTTAGAAGGTAAGTGAATGTACTAATGTTTAATGTGCACACACACATATTTAACACACACACACACACAACCAGTTGTGAAACTGTTTTTCTTGTCAGTATCAGGGCGTTAATCTTATCTTATCTTCTCCTATGTGATTTCTCTGTCATTTGTCTGCTGTAAACCTTTGCCTTGGCTCGTAGTCTCCCTGTTACCGTGAGAGTCCACAGTAAGGCAGCTTAGGAGCAGCTTAGCACCGTATCATAACCTTTATTACATGCTATGCATATGGTAGATAGCAAGGGAGGATTTTGTTCTTGCGACATCAGCAGGACAGTTTGGTACAGTTTTTTTTATTAATCACTAAAACTGGGATGTTTTGGTTGCCAGGATGTTGATCAGACATGAACTATATGCTTGAACTGTATTTATCATGCAGTTGTTTGTGTAGAATTGTTATCGTTAATTAGTATATAGTTCAAGTCTTTTGAGTCTTCCTCATTCCACTGTACTGATTTCTTTCCTAGTTCATAAGAAACCACTCCAAGAGATGGAAATTGCTGCCATTACCCATGGTGCCTTGCTAGGGCTGGCTTACCTACATTCCCATAATATGATTCACAGGTGAGTCAGTTTGTTTCCTCACTCCAAACATTTCCCAACAGGAACATATAATGACTTTATTAACAACCTGATAAGATGAGTTGAGAGATGCCCATGTTCTCCCTTATCACAGTGTTGACTAATTAAGCTGTAAAAAATCTAATCTCTACGCTCATTCCTTTTCAACGTGCCTCTATAATATTATCTAGAGTTGTAAACAAATACGATAAGAAACAATGATGCAGTATAAATCCTTTTGACTGCTCTGTGTCGTCAAATGAGCATATGAATTATCTGTGACCATATCTATAAATGCACCATACCTATGACCAGCTTATCGAAATGGAAGGAAAAGCATAATGCATAATAGATCCTTGGAACTGATGTGATTTCTCTGCCCTTGTCTCTTCATATGCTCACTCTTCTTCCCCACCCAGAGATGTGAAAGCTGGTAATATCCTGCTGACTGAACTGGGCCAGGTCAAACTGGCCGACTTTGGCTCTGCCTCAATTGCCTCACCTGCCAACTCCTTTGTGGGAACACCTTACTGGTCAGTATACCAAGACAAGACATATACCAAGACAAGACAGACATGTGGTGAGACAAACACAGAAGTACATATTCTGAGATATTTTTGTTTGCGGTCTTTCCTTAGTGTCTGCTTTCTTTTACATAGTAATTACAAATTGTATTCTATAATTAAACTGCTTTCTTGTCTTTTTATTTGTTTTTGCAGTGTATGAGTTCTTCATGTTGTTGCCATTGTGCAGTTAGCTTTTCTAAATTTTGACACCTGAAGTCATACTCAAAAATAGCAATTTTTGTTGGCTCACAGATACTGTATGTATGACTCGAGAGGCCTCTTCAGACGTGCACCATGTTGCATAAATGTATCTAAATTAGGTGCCTGAGTCACTTTTATGTTAAAGCCACAACACAAAGTTAAGCTCAAGCCTAGTAATAATAATAAATGTTGATAAAAGTCATGAGAAAATAATTAGAAAGAGCAAGATTTTTTTCATCAATGCAGCCTTTGAGAGTAGTGACAACTAGGGTTGCAGCGGTACCGGTTTCACGGCATACCACGGTATAAAATGTGTTGGTTATCATACCATGAACATTTACTTATTACCGGTTTAGTAAAAAAGGTGAACAGAGTATCCGTCACTCCTCGACTGCCTGTCAGACAGCTCAACGGGAGCACCTGACACACACACAAAGCAGAGAAAATGGCAGGAAGAAGCAAGACAGATATCACTGATCTCTATCCCCCCCAAAACAAAGTAAAATCAGTAACGTGGGACTACTTTTGATATCCGAAAAACCAAAGGATTTTTCGAGGATGGATACCCGGTTTGTAAGAAATGTGAGCGCAAAGTGTCGTCAAAGGAGGAAACACGTCCAGCTAGTTCACCCGTCTTCATGCACATCATCCGTCTGTCAGATCACAGTATGTGTCCCGCTCATGACTTTAATCCCCAACAAAGAAACGTGTTCAACAAATAACATTCATACGACTAGAGGGACTAAAACTGTAATGCTACCGAAACCGAAATTACAGAGGAAGAGTCAGACTGAGTGAAACACAGACACATGTTTCTCTGTCGGATCCTCTCCATGTTGTCAGACACTTAATAACATTATGAGTCTGTAAGTGGCTAATAATAATTTTCCTCATCGACGCAGCGACATCTGCGTTGTCCGTCCGTTCAATGAGCTGCACCCTCAGTTAAAACCTGCTTTACAAAGATTACATTTTTTAAAGATCATGTTCCTTTTTTCGTCTTAATTTATTTGAAACAAGGTAAGTACAGTACATTGTAAATACTACTGTACTACTACTACTACTACTACTACTACTAATAATAATAATAATAATCATGATAATAATAATTGTGAAATACTGTATACAGTCATCCTGTGGTATTTTCAGAGATGGTTTTCATACCGTCTAATCTAATGCCTTTACAACCCTAGTGACAACACTTATCTTCATTCATCATTAGTCTTCAATCCACCACTATTCTCCCTCCCTGCCCACCAGATTCTAAACGTTATGCTTGCATCGGGGCTCTTCGATAATATCATATCTTAAACCATTTGTGTAAATTTCAAAAAGAGTGCAGTTTAGCAGCTTGATGAGGCCAGTAGTGGTATATATTACATATCTGAAAAGGACTTCGGTCTACGTATGGGGACACTGATACATAGACATAACGAAGCTACTGAAATGTCCTCTGTTGTCGCACTCCGCGTTTACAGAAACATGCATATATTCCAAAAACTGAGCTTTTATCACAGCATACCAGAGTCTTTAAAAGCCTTGAGAGGCTTAGCAGATTATAACATTTTCATGGATTTTTTCCCATACTTAATAAACTCTGTGTGTGCCCATTTTCATGTGCATGTCTCTGTCCTCAGGATGGCCCCAGAAGTGATCCTAGCCATGGATGAGGGTCAGTACGAGGGAAAAGTGGACATCTGGTCCCTTGGGATCACCTGCATTGAACTGGGTGAGAATAAATCTACCTCCTGGTCAAATAAGGCATTTACAGCTATCACCTCATTTTTCCTGCATGCTTTTGCTTTTTTCTGCCTCCTTCAAGGAGAAGCTGTTCGGCAATTATGAAAACTTTCACTCTTATCCATCAGTGACTGACTCTGCCATCTTTTCTTTTTTTAGCTGAGCGTAAACCCCCCTTGTTCAACATGAATGCCATGAGTGCCTTATATCACATCGCACAGAACGACTCCCCCACACTGCAATCCAATGAGTGGTGAGTTGAAAACACACGCCCCAAATTGTACCATTTAGTTTTATTTTTCACTCTTGTATTTAATCCTCTCTATTTAAAAAGCACTTTTTGTAGAATGCAAAGAATGCAGTATCCAGTATGTGATCCATCACACTAACACACTGGACAATGACGAAATTGTGTATGGAATTGACCTAACAAAAGGTTCACAAACAAAAAAAAATCAAACAGATCCAGTGAAACTGTTGACAGAGTACTTCCAGTCAGCTGTGAATATTAAAGCACAATCTGCTCTTGGTTCAGTCAGGCTAAGACATCCCTGTGTTAATCTGCACGACCTGTGATCCCTGTGACAGGCCTGGTGCAAGGTCACACACTTAAGTCTCTTATGTAATTACCTGTGAAAGCTTGTCCAAAGGAATACTGTATAAATACCCACAGCATTCCTGCTGGGCTAAACTTATATTTTAATGTATATCAACATCAGAACAAAAGTAGTGTAATTATTCTAATATTATTCTAGTTTAAGATCACATTTTTTTTGTGTTTGCTATACTGACTAGGATGTTTCTTTGTACACAGACTTGGTGCATATGTTTGACAGCTTAAGACTGTAGATTCTAATAGTTTCTCCAGAGACAGTACTTCAAGTTATCAAAAAACTTTAAGCAATTAAATTTAGTCCAGCAGATTTCAAACAGCTCTTTGCTGTATCTTTGCAGCTGAATCTCACCCACAGTTTAACACCTTTTTCAGTTAATACTAGTTGTTCGGTATCATTTTGACATTTTCATGTTCATAAATTAAAAAACTTTGTGAAATTATTGATTTCTGCTATTACACATCACCTCTTTGTTTTATTGATTTGTTTTTATGTGTGTGGAGCAAAGGAGGAATTTACTAAGAAATCAGTGAAACGTAGGCACATCAGAGTAGAGAACAAATATTTATCAGTACAAATATACTATACTATACTACTACTACTATAATACTATATCAGTGGGCAAGGCAGCAAATATTCCTCTATTGCTCTGAGTTGCTATAGCCACTTCTCATACTTGGTATGTCAGGTGCAGCATTCACGAGGGAGCTGAAACTCATCAAACATTAACCCTGTGTTTGATGTTCTTCCTATGATTTACCTACGTATCACTACAATGGTATGAAAATGAAGTGTATGTGTGTGTGGTCCGAAGCATGCAGAGTCATGTCAGTGTTTGCTTCTTTTCATATGTTGCAAGAATCTGCACCCACTGCACAGCAAAGGCAAGAAGAATGAATGTTGTTCTCTACGTGCATCAGAGCTGCCTGAAGGCATCAGTGGCCTTCCTACGTCTTCTGCCCAAGCTCTCACTTCACTTTACATTTTTACATCGTAATAGAGAGCATGTATCATAGGCTCTGACAAGGGCTTGTTTTTAGAAACATTAGGCATTGGTAAATCTTGAAGCAAGATCTTGCCTCCTATAATTGTGCGTGGAAAACGACTGTTGTAAATTTAGCATTGTAGCATCGTGCTCAGGTGAGCAATTGTGCAGGACAGCGCAGGGTTGTGGTATTTTGGGAGAAACTCAGTGACCTGAGGCGTTAACAACATCCCACCAGATGAGACTAGTAGAGACATCAGTGCTATAGTTTTAACTCCTCTACACATAACCAAGGCCAAACCGTGCACACATTGGCAAAACATACAAGGTCACTCATGGACCCTGGTTAACCACAGAGGATGTTGGATGTAGGGGTTGAGAAGCAGCTACGTGGGGGATAGGTGCAATTACAGTCCCTACAGACCATGAGCGTACATATTGGCTATAAAAATCATGAAAAGCACGCCTGGCTACTTAAAATGAAGTAGCCATCACAGCAATCCAAACATGTACTGTGTCATCATGGGCATATTTTTAGATCAGAGTCAGTGGCACGGTGTTCCGCAGCTCCAGTGGCCTATATTCTTATTGCTCTACATATTTACATAATCTGTATATGGTTTATATATGGATCTACGCAAGAGATTACATAGTGTTGTTCTGAATTAATTCATTGATATAATAGACATGACACAACAGAAGAAGAGATCATCCATTGACTGTTTGTAGGTGTGGGTGTATCATCAGATTGTCTCTGATATTTGTGCTTAAATTAATTTGACTGAAGTATGTTTCAGAAGGGGAACCGTGACTTCTATCTCACCGTCCTATTTACCCAGGTCTGACCCCTTCCGGAGCTTCATTGACTACTGCCTACTGAAAATTCCTCAGGACAGACCCTCATCAGGGGAGCTGCTACGAGTGAGTGGGCTTCCTCTGTATTCCCTCCAGCTATGACCTCACTTCCTGTCTCAGTCAGTCCCTGAGCCATGTGGATGAGTCATTGCAACACACCCACGGCTCCCTAAAACACAAGCATGGAAACTGTCTTCTTCAAGCACAGAAATCTAGCACCCCACTGAGAACAGCTGATCTCTCTCTGTACTTTCTCCTGTTGTAACTCTACAGTACTTCCTGTGCCATGCCTCGTAGCCATGGTACGGAGGGGCTCCATAGAACTCTGTGTATTCGCTGCTTTCACATCAGTCCTTTGATTAGTATCCAACTGCTATGCGTTTTTTTAAATGTTGATACTGACCATTATATATGCAGTTAGTTGTATTTTTCTTTCCCATTGGTTGGCCAATTATTTCCCTTTTTGAAGTATTTTTAGCCATTTTATGCCTTTGTTGATAGACAGTTTAGAGGTGACAGGAAATGAGGGGAGAGACAGATTTGGAAGGATGTGTTCCATTTTATACAAATTGCGAATAAGTTGTTTTTTTGTTGTTGTTGTTTTATTTTTAAAAACCTTATGACTGGGTCAACTTACCTTTCCACAGCTCTGACAAAAGTATTTAAAAGTGGACCCTTCATAAGAATTTTGTCAAATATCAATATATCAATAGCCAATGTCAATAATGAGTCTTAATGCTTGAAATTTAGATGATGTTCCTCCCTCCCTGTCCATCCTCTCCACTGTCATCTGTCAAATCAATGGTAAAATTGAGCTCAAAATTATAAACTTCAATTCAGCTTCAACTCGTCCTGCCAAATAATACTAAATGAAAAAGAAATAAACAAATAAATAAATAGTGAATAAAAATAGAATAGAACCCAATGGATTTACACAGCATTTATCTGTGTATGTTCATTGTGTTTCCCTGTAAATGAGGAGTTGATCATTTTGTTTGTGTGACCAACAGGTAATCCTATTGGCCCACTAAGAGTTTTATGTTCTTGGAGATCACGCTCAACAGTTTGGGAGCTCGAGCAGGACTTTTCACACCTGGCTCACCTTTGGGAGGATGATGGGGAAGATGTGAGTTTAGGTAGCAGTTTAACCAGGAATTCTGGACTGTTGTCTGGATTTGATCAATGTTTAGACTGGAATTCAATCCTCCCAACACCCCTGACCCAAATCCTGCCTGAAAACCCATTTAATAGGGATAAGTATAAAACAGACTTTGGATCTATGTCGAAGGGGCTGATTTATAGTGAAGGGCTTGGGGGTGGGCTGTTAGCTTATGATTAATACCCCACTTTCTCCTCTCAGACACACACACACTCGCACAAAATCACTCTGTCTTCCAGTGTATACGCACGCACACACACACATACACACATACACACATACACATAGAGAGAGAACCATGCCCCTCCAAGCTCTTTAAAGGGGAAATCAGGTCACTAATCTGGGGGCCTTGAGCTGTCACTGTTCTGGCTTCAGGTTAAACATACAGTTTCCCTGTATATCCCATTCAGAGTAATAGCAATTATATACATAATGAAATTCTAACCTCAGTGACCGCTCATAAATACCCACTGTTTGTGCAAAAAAGTACTCTTTTGTACAGTTAGAGATAGTTCTACGTGTTTTAGTTTTAGGTGTCTTTTTAATCCCTTTAGTTTACTAGCAAATCACAGATATTTCTCAGTGCACAAGGTGATATGTTTAAAGTGATTTTTTTTTGTCCAAGAACCAATGATAACTTAATTAACAATACTATAAAACAGAAAAGCTTCAAATCCTTGATGAAACACTTGAGCTTTTTATCCTAAATTGTCAGCACCTCTCTGTCAAGTACCTCCTATTTAGTCAGACGACGAGACTGATGCTATCTGTATGATTTACAGATACAGCAGCAGAGATATAATACCTGGAGCCAGCAATTGCTTTGCTTAGTTTATGCTTATCACAAAGACTGAAAAAAGGTGGAAACAGCTAGCCTGCACTGTTCAAAGGTAAAAAATAAAATGTCTAAAATAACTAATTTTGTTTTTACACTTTAGTTTATATGGATTAAACACAACAAGCTCTGATCTGTTAATTAGTGATCTTCAGAGGTGTTGATAGGTGGACATTATTACTTTTGGACAAAGCTGGGCTGGCAATTCTCCCTTGTTTCTAGTCTTTATGCTAAGCTGCGCTAACCAAATGTTGACTCCTGCTACGTATTTATTGTACAGATGTAAGAAGTAGTATGTATGTAATGTCTGTCTCTTCATCTGTCTCTCTGCTAGAAAGAGAATAGGACCGTTCCCCAAAATGTTGAATTGTTCCTTTAACGTATCAAGCATGGTAGGCTTGTTCCCTGATGGGGATTGTTAATACTGCTACTGTAATTCCAGTAGAAGTAAATGGCATAGATTACAGCAAAGTGCAAAGCAAAGCGTGTGTGATAAATGCAAAATGTATTCAACATCACAAATTGATGATAGCTACTGCGGTAAATCTCTGAGAATGGGTTAGTAGATGGTTCACATACAGGGAAGAGACTGAAACTTCAGTTTCGTTTTAACAGTAACCTCATAAAGAAGGAGAATACTGGACATCACATATCACTAGTCAAATGGAACCAGGGTGGCCAAACACTCACTCTCTGGTGTAGATCTGTCAGAAAGCGGGACAAATCACTGTCATCTCTATTTTCACAGTGTGATGTCATTACCCTGTTTCCTGGTGATCCCATTACATTAGCATCTGTCATGTGTAGAGAGAGTGAGCTGAAAATATACCAAAGAATATATTTTTTAATACAGTATCTATATTTTAGTCCTGTACTTGGAGGTTGCTGACATTTAAGCCATATAAGCACACACTATTTTATTAATGAGAGTGACTTAGAGGAGGTGTGAATATACAGTTATGTCTGTGGTGGAGTTTTATTTTTAGTTTTGTCTTGATATTCATACAATTCAATGCTATAAAGGGCATAAATAAAACAAAATACACATACGTCTTCGCCACCTAATTCTTAGTAGACCCTTATGAGCCTCACCCACCCACTCTGACCTGCTGGTTACGTAACCCGAAACAAATAATTACAAAAAATTGCATAAAATGCCCAGACTTTCATCAAATAACTCCTCCATCAAATTACAGAATGACTGGTTCCTTACAGTTGAACTACTGAGCATGGAGATGTAATCGAAATTAGTTTTATCAATAGTTTAGCATTAAACTGTATTACAAAATATTGTTAAATATTTATATTCTTAGGAAGAAATTCTGACTTTGCGTAATTTTAATGTTGTTGGGATTTAACTTTCTTGCTGTAAGGCTTTGACTTTCTTTTGATTAGAAATTTTTCTTTGTTAATATCCACTATATACAAGGGGGTCTTATTATACTGTATCCCACCAATTCTGATATTAAATTATGACTAATCCCAATTAATGACAATTTATGTTTCTTTCCAGACAGGTTAAGATTTGTAAGCTTTCTAATAAAGCAAAAAAAAAAAAAGAAGTAGATTAAATCTAGGTTACAAGACTCAAAACCTCCCTCATCAAAATATTACTCAATGTTTTTGGTGTAAATTGATGAGTGCCAAGACTCCCTGGAAGAGCTGAGTAACTTACAGGCGCCCTCTAGTGATAGTCACAGTTTTGATGGTCATTGAATGAAGTTGATGGCAGTGCAGTTATTTGATGTCCTTTGAATGCAATTTATAAGATCTTTAAGAACAACGTGCCATTTTTAAACTTTAAGGTCCTTTAGTTATGAGATGTTCTCGAACCACACTCTTTAAAATGACCTAATCTCTAAGTTTCCCGCACTCGTTCACCAAACACCACTTTTTTTATTTAACATTATTTCTCAAAATTGCTGTTATTGTTTTTGTATGAATATGAAATACAGGTTAAATTGATTTTAATTGTAATACATAGTTACAAATATTTTAAATGCAATTGAAAGAGGCCAAAACAAGTTGTCAGCGTTACCTGAAATTAACAATTTACCATACGTAAATTGTATGTTGTCAAGGCTGACATTAAAACATAACTTTAATTGAACATGTTCACTATTTCGATACCAGTTGTTTCCTCCCTCTATCCCTCTGTAAATAACCTCTGACCCCTATCTCCCTCCCTCCTCTTCTCTGTTCCAGCATGATTTTGTGCGTCGGGAACGCTCACCGCGTATCCTCATCGACCTTATCCAGAGGACCAAGGATGCAGTGCGTGAGCTGGACAATCTGCAGTACCGCAAGATGAAGAAGATCCTCTACCAGGAGAAACACAATGGGCCCATGGGAGAGAGCCAGGAGGAGGAAGAGGTGGGAGGAAAAAGGAGAGGGAAGGGTTCATTTAAAAGATATGGATGAGTTGGACTCAGTATGAAAATAAATAACACAGAGATAAAAATTAGAGTTTGTCAGGAGTAATAATTGAAGGATGCAAGAGGAGAACAAGGGATGAAAACATTTGAAATCCATTTAACATTTTTGATTTAAATTTTGCATCACAGAGGGAAAGGTTTGGAAAAAAAGCCCATTATGAAAGTCCACAGGGTACGTATAATCACAGAGCCAGCTGAGACACATTTGATAAGGGAATTGATGAATGTGAATAAATAGATAAAAATTAAAATTAACAGCAGGCAGGCACATGTTACACATAGTAGTTTAGGGCTGCAGCCAACAATACTTTTTTTATTTTTAATTAATCTACTAGTTATTTTCTAAATGGGGCGGCTGTGGCTCATTCGTTCACGGAATGAAAGGTCGGTGGTTCGATCCCCCAGCCCCTGCAAGTCTACAAGTCGAAGTATCCTTGAGCAAGACACTGAACCCCAATTTGTTCCCCTGGCGCCGTAAAGGCAGCCCACTGCTCCTCAGGGATGGGTCAAATGCAGAGAAAGAATTTCCCCTCAGGGACAATAAAGTATAGCTTATCTTATCTTATCTTATCTTATCTAGCTTGAATTGATTGATTAATTGTTTGGTCTATAGAATATTTGAAAATATTGGCAAATGCACAATTTGTCACATATTCCTAGAATGCATGTTAACATCTTCTCATTTGTCAGTTCCAACTTACAATGACATTAAATTGAGAAAACCAGCAAATCTTTACATTTTGAGAAGCTTGGAGTAACAAAATGTTGATGTTTTAATTATGAGTTATCCATTGATCACCTAAACAATTAATCAACTTATGTTTTCAATTAATTAAAACCTTTAATTGAGTCAATCTCAGTAATTGACTGTGATGAATCATGTTTAATATCAAGTTTAAAATACTACTACTTACTTGTGCTTTTTTGGGGAGTTAAACCAAAGTATACATGGTATTAAAATAAAGAAACACGACAAATTGGTTATAGGGATCACAATTTCTTTTTAACTTAATAGCATCTCAGCTTAGATTAGATGATTTCCTCAATAGACATAGAAATGGTTCAGTGAAAAGTCTCAGGGAGTGCTTCTCACAAAGTGCCTATTCTATTAGTTGTATTACTCAGAGGATAGGGATGTCACCATACCTGCATGGCTCCAGCACTGTTAATAACTTAACCAGCTGGTCATATTCAGCTTAGGTTAGCATGGCCAGGTAGTGCTTCTGTTGTGCCAGCGTTGCCCTCAAGTGGGTCGAGAGCTGAGTTCCAACACGTGGGTACATACTGGACGAGTGACTCCTCTTCTTGACCACGTGAGGCTCCCTGAACACTCAGCTCTGCTGTGTTTGCAGGACTGTGTTTGAAATGTCTGCCTATTGTAGTCACTGTGATTACTCTCTGTATGATGTCCGCTAAACAGGTCATCTGCTCCGATGGGAAATTCCTTGCTGCAGCAATCATATTGTGAGCACTATCCAAGATGATATGTCAGACTTGTTGTGCTTCTTGGAAAGACAGCTCATCACTGCAATATATGCACACAACTTTGGTTTCATCGAAACGTCCATCTGGAAGCTTTTTAAAGCGAGACTTGACGTTCAACACACCGGAGGATGTCTCCTCAGTCATTGCATTTAATGCGCCTTGGTTAAAATACGCACGGAAACTACGGGAAGAAATTGGGGTCAGACTTGGTGAATTGATTCATTTGCGTTCAACCAAAATTAGCGTGTTATGCTCTTCAGATTAATCGTAAGTGTTAATGTGTTAACATTGACAGCCTTAGTGTGCAAATTGTCGTTGTAATTTAGTGGCTGTTGCACTGCAGTGAAGGAGTGCTTCACTTTTTTTGGAGTCAGCATGCAGGAATCGTCATGCTCAGATTCAGAGCACAAAGGGTGATGACAGGTTAGTTTGTCTAAAGCCATGCTAATGAAACCCCAAGAGTCTGAAAGATGGAGGAACCAGACACTGTACTTCTGTTCAACGTGGCCTTCTTCACTGCTGCTTATATAATTAACACAGACAAACAGTTGTTGGCTGGTCACAGCACACACACACACACAGGAATCTGCAGCCATGGTAGCCCTGACACTGAAATGAAATGGCCCTTAGTTGACCTGGCCTGAGGCAGCATGAGCAGGCGCAGACAGCCACTGTCATGTCATTCTACACCACAGGAAGGAATTCAGTGCAGCCACCAATCCTCACTGCAACAAGAGTAGAAAACTGCAGTTCTCATTTGATGGTTTCAGGGGAAGATACAGAGGCTGATTATAGCATCCTAATGTAGCTTGTTCCTGCAGAACTAACTGGTACGCCTAAAAGCTGTGCAGGTTTATTCCATTGAGTGTTGTGCATCAACAAACACATTTGACAATTTGAGCTTAATAGAAGACTGACTCAAATAGAGGCCATTAGTTTTTTCCTCTTTATTGAGGTGACTGCATTTAATTATACAATCTGAAGAGGCCCGTATATTTTGGGGTGAAGGAAACGGCACATCTGTGTGTGTGTGTATGTTTATATCTGTCTATAGTTTCATGACTTCATAACACGAGTGTTCATTTTGTGGAAGCATGTGTTTATGAAAACGTTTGTTTGGATGTTTACTTGCAGGACAGCGAAGCAGCAAGCTGTAAGATGAACAGCGTGGGCAGCAACCATTCCATCCCAAGCACGTCAGTCAGCACGGGCAGCCAGAGCAGCAGCGTGAACAGCATGCAGGAGGTGCTGGACGACAGCTGCTCTGACATGACCATGATGCACCCCCAGGACTACAGCACCACCCTGGAATCCTCCCCGCACACCAAGAAGGTGAAGTTCAAGGTTGAAATTTGGATGGGTGGGAAAGAGGCGGTTAGAACTGGATGAAAGATAAAGAGTCTCACCAAATCATCAAACCAGAGCTGGAGACTGGAAGACGGCATGAGCAGATCTCAGCAGTTCCAAAAACCTTTTGTCTAATGAGATGAGACTCTCATCGACACCACCTTTAATGTTCCAAATGAGTTCAGTGGAGTGAAGTTTAAGAACACAATACAACACTGTTAGTTATATAAAAATTCATATTTGACATGCATCTTTTCTTCAAATACATATTTAATACATATTTATTTATCTGCCTGCTTGCTTAATATTTTTCACAAACCTTTACGTACCATAACATTGTATCAGCCAATCAAAGAAAAGGGGTAGGCTATGAAAACAGCAGATAAAGACGTCTCTATTTATCAGAATTATCCCTTTTGTATGGCACACAGTCACTGCTCATGATGACGCCACTCCTTTAAAGTGCTGCTATTGTTGAAAATGTGAAATAGAGTATTTAGTTCCTACAATACAAACATAGCCTACCTCACCCCCAATCCCATTATATGTTATACTGGTTGTAATAGCCTTAGTTTGATAATTATGTTGCGCTTCTTGAGGCAAATTACTGTGGGTCAAATGGCAGCGGTTTACAGGCTGATGCTAAATTATATGCTTTCATGTCCGTAGTTGAACTCACGGACTACTTTAAGGTTACTGTAAGGACAGGATTTAATGTATGACTGGAACCCATGGATGTTCTGGAGCTCAAGCACCCATAACTTTGATATCACAGTTCAGCATTATACCAATTTATTGAGTTCTTACATATACATTTATTGTGTTATTCAAGCAATCTATTTTCTTTTTCTTTCTTTTTTTCAAATTAGCCGACCGACTTGAGGATTTTTTCCTCCACCACCCTGACGACTAACTGCAAAAGCTTCTCCCAGGCCATAGATGATGCCCATACTTAATTACTTTCTTTCATTTAACAATTAGCATTTTGTCATGACAAAGAAGACGTATCTAATAAAAAGGTATCTAATGGCAGAAAAATGTGGGAAAAAAGCTCCACCACAAAAGTCTAATTAGTTGTTGATTCAAACAAGACACCCCCCCCCACACACACACACACACACACAGACACACACACACAGACACACACACACACACACACACACACACACAAACTTACTTATTCCTTGCACCTGGGTCAACATAATGCCTGACATTCTCATCAAATATCTCCTATGACTGAAAAATTCAGTGAAGAGAGGGCTGTCACTGTTTTGTCCTTTCTTCATCTGCTCTTTGTATTTTGACAGTGCATGATAAGGATGTCACTTCATGAACAGACAGTCAAAGTGTTGTTGGAAGTTCATAGGCTGAGCTTAGAACAAGTGAAAGTGACACATTGTTTTCAAATGCCAATGAACTTCCCTATTCACATGAATCCAGTCTTTGGTCCCTGGGCTCCTGGAAATGTTTTTGTTTCTAGTGTGTGTGACACAGTTTTAGCAAATGCTGAGGATTGCATTCAAAATTTCGATGTCTTGGATGAAAATCAGTGGGAAATTTTGTTCCCTAAAAAGTCACAGAAAGAGTGGAGAGTGACACAGTTTTCAGTGAGTCCAAGTCTGTGTCCTGCACCACCACACAGTTTTCAGTGAGTCCAAGTCTGTGTCCTGCACCACCACACAGTTTTCAGTGAGTCCAAGTCTGTGTCCTGCACCACCACACAGTTTTCAGTGAGTCCAAGTCTGTGTCCTGCACCACCACACAGTTTTCACCTTCATCTTTACTCCTTGTCCATTTCAGAGC
Organism: Chaunax sp. Z400; assembly: GCA_037577475.1. Lineage (NCBI taxonomy): Eukaryota > Metazoa > Chordata > Actinopteri > Lophiiformes > Chaunacidae > Chaunax > Chaunax sp. Z400. Next base: position 19,124,412 of record CM075187.1, on the reverse strand, counting down.
TGTTTGTTCTTATAGTATTTTAAAAGAGGACTGACTCAGTCGATCACTTGTACTCAGTTTGCGTTTCTCTAAGCTGTCTGTATGTGCGTGTTTCACACAGGACCATCAGTACAACTGGGACGACGGGATTCACAGAGACCACCGGGTAGGGCTGAAGCCATCCTCCTCAGACAAGAGCAGCCAGGCCCAAAACTACAAGAACCAGGGCCGCTTTGCCACCATAAAATCTGCCTCACTGGTAAGTTTGACCAAAACGCTTCCTCTTTACTACTGTTTTCTCTTTCCGAGGATCCTAAAACATGTGTTTTAAGGGTTTCAGGATCATTGATTTATGGAAAATTGTATTGGAAATGCTAAAATAGTTCTTTACACCACAGCAGCTTTGCAGGGGCTCAGAAGCGTTTTTGGCGTATCTGTGAATGTGGCGATTGAGTGTTGAGTCTCCATGCTGAAGAAATGTGACGAGGATCCCATGTCTGAATAAAGTCATGTTTTAAAATGCAGTATGAAAACAGGCCGGTCTTTCCTTTGTGCCCTCCTCTCCATTTTTCTTTCTTTTCGGCTTTTTAATTTTTTAAAAACTATATAAAATCCCTTTTTCCACCTATTTGACATTTATTTTTCCACCCATCAGGCCGTCTTTAGGTCTTTACCTTTTCCTGGCTCTTTTTCTTTGCTCTCCAGTTTCGACCCAGTCTCTACAAGGCATCTCTGTTCTTCTGCTATCTTTCCTCTCTTCTGCTTCGCTCCTTTTGTTTGCTCCTCTTGTACTGTGTTTCACATTTCCACTCCCCTCCCTCCGCCCTTGCCTTTATTTCCTCATCTCCTGCACTTGATAATACATCATTCTTAGATCTGACTCAATATTCTGAGTTGAAGGGGGTGGATTTCTCTCTCTCTACCTCTCTTTCTCCATGTCTCCCTTTCTCTTTCACCCTCCCTGTCTGTTGTCATGGAAACCAGCTCTAGTAACTAGTAAGTAGTTGTGGTGTTTTGTGTATACGGACGCGAGTGTGTGTGTGTGTGCGTCTTCACTCATCCATGGCCCACTGGTTTTAATTGTGGGTCGTTTTTGCTGTCATGTCTTAAACCAGACATGACAGAACACAAGCAAGGGAAATGTGCATCTGTGTCACCATATAATCCTTGATCAGAGACCGAGAGTCCAGACCTGAATTTCTTTATATAAATCTCCTTTATCTGTATTTATTATGAATTTTTTGTCAATCTTACAGTCATAGTCGCTCTGATTTTTAATCACAGAGACATACAGTAGATGTACAATTCAACCCAGCTGGACGTAATTCTAGTGTACACCTTTTAAAATTTGAAGCTAGGAAATTGACATGAAACAGAAATTCTCAAATTCCCAAAGGAGACAATGAATAAAACAAAGCCAGTCTAATGCATCTAGACTAATGTTGCACTTTTTCTTTTGCAGACACCGAGGTAAACACGGTTAGCATTATATCTGTTTCCTTTCAAATGTGTCCCTCACACTCTGAGCGTTATACTCGGAGGCCTTGAGAGCCAGGGCTCCAAACCTTTTGTACTTGTGACCTGTTAAAGCTAAGCATAACTTGTATGTCACTGCTTTTATGTATCTCGTTTAATTTGAATAATTCTTACAGGCCTGAAAATGTAAATAACCATGTAAACAAACGTGTAAAATGAAGTCTGAGAAAAGAGCAATGTAATTTTGTGTTGCAAATACTCACACAATACAACAACCTTAATTTAAGACTGTTTTTGTCATAACTACTAAGTTACTACAGCCCATAATTATGATTGGTCTCATGAGTTTGACATATTATCTCAAGATTATTTAAAATCTCTCACATTCATCCTATTAAAATTGTCCTCTCAATTTCTCTCAAAGTCATACTTGTGAGGGAAAAACTTAGTGTAACAAAAAAGGAAACTTCTTAATGAGCTACCAATCATCTTCCAACCCCTCAAACTGATCTGTCTCTTGTCTGACTGCTAATATTAGTGCCGAGCTTAACAGTCCCAAGTTAGCACCGTATTTAATCTATGCTAGCACAGTGTGTTTGTCAATCACTTGTCTGCCTACTCTTCACCACAGAGCGGGCTTTGGCCTGGCTGTCGCCATGCAACAAGCACACCAAAGTCATCTTACCAAGCAAGCACTATTGGTCGGTAACGGCCACTGGCCACTGACCACCTTCTCAATTAAATGAGGAAAAAACATGACACGACAATAAAGAGGGAAAAATAAACTGGGGTCTGAAAGTAATTCCCCACATTCAGCACTGTGCTTTCAGCTCGGCATCGCCGCCTAACATTATGAATCAAAATGTTATGATTTATCAGTTTATTGTATCCTGTGTCCTCTCCTTACATAGATTTACCGTGAAAAGAAAAAAATAAACCCTATCATGAACCCTTCAGTACTTCCCTTTCCTACCATATATTTGTTGTTGAGCTCTCATTCATACCGTCCCTTTTTAAAACAGCTTTGGCACATAATAAGTTGCAGATTAAAGTTAAACTAAAACACCTTGGATGTAAGCAGTTGAGGTGACTCACATTGTCGAGGTCGGCATCTTCATGTAATTGAGACTGCCTGTCTTGAAAAGAGGTGGCATCATGTAAACCACAGAACCTGTGTCATGTGATAGCGATGGTCCTGCCCGCTGGCTATGAAAGACATGACATCATCGCTTTCTACCGAGTGCAGACGTCCTCAGATTCACTGAGACTGGAATCAGCAGGTAGACAAAGAGAGATGGAGGGAGAAGAACGGGAGGTCCAGATGGTGAGGGGTAATGAATTGCCAAAGAAAGGAGAGAGAGGAAGATGACGAAGAAGAAAGAAAGAGAGATTATTTATAAGACAAATGGAAAAATACAAACAGTAAGAACATGCATATTCCAAAAGACAAGAATGCAAATTCCCCAGTGAGGAATTTATGTTGAATGCAATTTTCTCATATTTCCACAAGACAAAGGAGGAAATCATGGTGATGGAGGGAGATTCAAAGACATGAAAGGGTGAACTGGAAGGAAAAAGCACGATGGCTGTAGAGATAAAGACATGGTGAACACAGACGGCAGATATCAGCGTGATGAGAAGGACAGTTAACCAAACAGAGCTGAGACAAATGAACTGTGCAAATCGTAATCCGGTCTGACAAAAAAGGACAAGTGGGGAAGAGAGGCAAAAAAAAGGGGGGGGGGGGGTGTTTGTCACCCAGAGGTAATGTAATGGTAGGAAGACAGGAAGACATGGAGAGAGAAAAGGAAAGGGTGAATAAAAGGACAGATATAAGGTGATAGATGATGGAGAAAAAGGGGGGGAAAGGAGAGCAGTGAAGGGAAAAGGATGAAGAGAATGGGACCAGCAGAATGAGAGGGATGTAATGGGAGAAAGATGAACCGAGGCATAACTGGCGCGTGAGAAGAAGGGGCAGGGGTTATTATAGGTCAGATGGAGTAACAGACTGAAGGCTGAGAGAGAGAGAGAGAGAGGCGACATCATTGTGAAATATTTCACTTCATCTGCGGCGTGACTCGTCCTCAGCTCTCTGCTGCAGGTTGTAACCAGACAGCCTGTGAGCCTCACCACCAGCACATCAACAACAGAGCAGCAGATTACAGTCGTAGCTAAAGGTGCATCAGATCATAAACCGCTTCCATCAGTCAGCTCTTGTTGCTGACAGGTAAAGCTTATAACTCATAGCTATGTGCTTCATTGGTTTCTGTTCTGTAGTTATATAGCAGAAAAGAACTGAGGCTTATCTAACAGGCGAATGTCACATTTTGAATTGCATTTGCATCCCTTTTGAGGCCGAACCAAACGACTTTACCTTATGCTACAATACATGTGTAGCAACATTCAAAGGAGAGCCATGTCCTTTTCTCTTCTTCCTAACAAACACTTTGGGCTTGAATTGTTGTAGTTGTTCTTAATATATTAAGGAAGAATGGGACAGTAATGCAAGTCGTTTCGAAGATGAAATAAAAAATTGATTTATTATAAATCTATTTTTCAATAATATTTTAGCTGTGTAAGAGAAAGGGCTACTTGCCTGTATTGTGTTTTATTTACCTGTCAAAACCATTTCAGTGTTCTGCAAAGCAATACCGCTTGAGGGTGTTTACCTGCCAGGAGAACAAATGCATGTTTAGAAACGGTGATGATTGGTTATTGAGAAGCAGAACTATAATTATAAAAACACATTTTATTTATAAAGCGCTTTTCAGAATACTCAAAGACGCTTAACGTGTCCAGAAATAACAGAACAACATATGTCAAAATGAATCAATATCAGATATTTAAAAAAACAAAACAAATATAAACAACTCAAATGACAAGCAACAAATAACAAATTACATCACACTTAGACATTAAACGCACATTTAAACATGTCAATTATAATTTAAGGTCAATTCATATTTACTGACCCCTGACATCTGGTGACCACACAGAGTTCAAACTGTCTAAGATGGACAAGAAGACAGTTTGTTAGTTCTCTACCTTATTTGTGTCGACACAATTTACATCAACCACTGATTACATCAACACAGCATTTGCTCTTTTCAACAGATCATGGCATTTAAGTACGACATTACATCTCTGTATGACAGGCCACCTCGAATTGGAAAATAAGCTGAATAACCCGCTGATCTCACTGGAACATTTCCCCTCTAGCCTTCATGCCTCCCTCCCTGAATATGATCTCCTTTCCAGTCTCTGAAAGAAGTCGTCACATGACGTGACTTGGCCCTTTGTGGCAGCATGCAGGGTAGCAGCATGGCAAGTGACTAGGATTGGAACTTGTTGTTACAGTGGGGTATTGATTCAGCAGAGATTAAGGAGAGGGGGGTGGGGGGGGGACTTTAACCTCCACCTACCCCACACCAACACACACACCCCCCCCCTAATTCCCTCTAGAAAGGTTCAGTTTACTTCTCATTATTTACATTTTTGCTTTTCCCTTATAACTCTCCCCCAGTCAGTCTCCATCTGCTGTTTCTCCTTTGCTATCACTCCCATCCCCCCCCCCGCACCTCCAACTTCTCTCACTCTTTCTCAATGAGGTATTCATGTGACCCACCTGCTGTCTGCCGCTTAGCGTTATCCCGACTAAAGGGCTGCTCTGTGCTCTTGTTGGCCAGTGTGGTCAGCCTGCCTCATTCACAGTTCACACGCCTGCCTCAGCCACTGCCGTGCCCTGCAGAGGGAAGGGGGGGGTCGTTGTCCAGTAAGGGTGGGGTTTTGGGGTGGCATCAGAGCTCACACAGGGTTCTGTTGGGCATAGGATGCTGCACAAGGTTCCTGGATGCTGGTGCACTTGGCTAAAGTTGCCATCATGTTTGGCCTGAGGAGTTCAGGTGGAAGTTATGAGAAGATGAGGAGCGAGTACTACCTCGATGTGGAGAACCCTTTCTGTCCTCAGGTCGGTGTTTCAGGTGCAGATTTTGCGAAAACAATAGATGTCATTGCTGTTAAGACAAGAGAGTATGATCCATATATCTTGGATGAAATTTCATTTTGTTGCTGTTTAAGATTATTTTAGTAATTTTTTTTTTTTGCTTCTTCGTGTTTGAACACATTTCAGATCCTTTGTTGTTGCCTGATCTATGCAGTGTGTATGTGCCATGGTCCGATGAAAGAGCTTTTGTTGGACTCAAGCGGTAGCTTCATCTAATGGGATCTCACAGTATTTTTTTAAGGTCTTAATTTCCCATCGTTGGTTGAAATTTCTGCCTTGCTGCTGTAATATTGTCACGTGTTGCTGACTGATTGCAACAGTTGAAGTTTATTAAATTACATTGTTGAATGAATCCTGTTTGCAGATCCTCTTGGAAAAGAAAATCCACATAAATCAATGCTTCCATAATTTTCATATTTAAGGACAGTGGACATGCTAACCATTTCTGTTTGGTTGCACCCCATATTGTAAGAACTTTTCATCTGTTGTGTTTGCCTTGAAAAAAAAAAAAGGTTTTCGTTCTGATCAAAACGTAAGACGTCTCAAAACTTCCCCATATCCACAGGTGACTAAGCAGATCCATGAACATGAGCAGGAGAGTGAGCTGCGGGAGCAGATGTCGGGCTACAAGCGTATGCGACGGCAGCACCAGAAGCAGCTGATCGCCCTGGAGAACAAGTTGAAGGCTGAGATGGACGAGCACCGGCTCAAGCTGCAGAAGGAGGTGGAGACGCAGGCCAATAATGCCTACATTGAGCTGGAGAAGCTAGCAAAACGCCACGCTGTGCACACCGAGAAAGAGGTGGGACTTGTGACAGGTGGTGAGTTACATGAGTGGATGCACAAGGACAGTAACTCCTAAGTTATTTCACAGATGATCACAGTGACTTACTGTACATATGTGGTGCAACATGTGGCTGTGGGATAACATGTCGATTCTATCGCTGCTAGAAGAAAGTTTGTTGAAAAGTTTTCATTCTGTTCAAAATTATTATTGATTTGATCATTTAAGCTTAACCCCAGTCTTACATTGAATGCTCAGGAAACTTCTGTTTAGACTTGACACACCGCTGCCACCCAATGATGCATAAGATAAAACACATGGACCAAAGTGGGTCACCGAATGTCAGGCTCTGAAAAACAAGCTGCATATCTCTGAGTAGCATGCAGCATGTCGGACCAGCTAAGGTGATAGAATATCTGCACATATACATTAGACCTAAACAGCAGCATAAACACACAATGTCACATGTGAGTGGCATTTCACACACCTGAAACAATGAGTCAATGTGATCACCTCTGGTCTAAAAACGGGTTATTCTGGCTATTTAATCTTTTTATCCAAAGCACCTTCAGAACTGTGATGTTTTTGTAAGTTTGGCTTTAATGGAAATAAAACTCCTGCATTATGTCTGGACACTTAATCAACTCAACCAAACCACTGATATTATGAATCTCCGTCCAAACTAAAATTGGTGAAATTCCAAAACATCCTTTTCATTATTTAACTTAACATACTGTACATTTTAGGTGGTATTGTACAACCCGAGGAATTCATGACTTTATCTTTTCACTGCTTGGAGATGAGCTTGTAGCCTGTATTCATGAAGGCCTCCATGCTAAGCTAACGACCCCCCCCCTGTGTCCATCCTGTATCCCCAGATGAAGACGGCATTGGCAGATGAGAGGAAGTTCCAGCAGCAGATCGTGGCACAGCAGAAGAAGGAGTTGACCACCTTCCTGGATAATCAAAAGAAACAGTACAAACTCTGCAAGGAGAAGATTAAGGAGGTTTGCCGCATTTTATTGCTTTCCTTATTCCTTCCCAGGCGAGCTCCTCTGTACACCTCTCTCGTGTGTGACACATGGTACTGTATGCTGTTTGTTGAATCAGCCTCCTCCACACTAACATGGACATTCGGTACCTCTGAAGTGGTCTGTTGGAAATTGTGTTGAGTCACTCAGCCTACTCACCATGTTCCTACACATACACACAATCAATGGATAACCACAAATCCTCACATAAAGTGTATGTTTGTGTGCCTCCACAACCTTGAAACAGAGTCCAGAAAACACTTGTGTGGACTGGGAGTGTGATACACTGTGTTTTCAGCGACGAGCTAAGTGACCAAAATTAGGTCAGCACAGTTAACAGAAAGCATAGCTGGCAGTGAGAGATATTTCCACCAGCTGAGGGTTATAACAGAATTAGACACCACAGAGAGTGGGGATCAGGCTCATGTGTTAAGTGCATTAGCTTGAGTTGTAGATTGCCTTCAAGCCCATGAAACTGAGGGAGAGATTTGGCTCTAATTTCTTTTCCTCTGGCTATGAAAGTCATCTGTAGTTCAAGACAGAGGGTCAATTGGAGTTTGCAGTAAACACTGTTCTATATTTAGGCAGTGTTTATGGAGGCATTGCTTATTTTGCATTCAGAACATGGATATATAAAAAACACGGTTTGGACATATACTGTTTGTTTAGGCTATATTTGCTTTTTCACATATCATATTGGTTAAGACTAATAAAATATCTCAAACTTGTTCTGCACCCACCGCCCATTACGGCCAGTCTCAAACCAACAACCTGCTCTCTTCTCAGGAGATGAACGAGGACCATAGCACACCCAAGAAGGAGAAGCAGGAGCGTCTTTCCAAGCACAAGGAGAACATGCAGCATTCCCAGGCCGAGGAGGAGGCCCATCTCCTGGCCCAACAGAGAGTTTTCTATGACAGAAACTGCCGCGCCTTCAAGCGCAAAGTCATGATTAAGAGGCACGACCTGGAGCAGGAACAGATCCGGGAGGTGTGGAGGACGTGCATCCTGTAAAACGTCACGTGTGATTTAATAAGCCATAAATTAAAATTCGCCATTTAATTGTTAAATATACAACTCAATCTCACCAAACCACATACGTCTAGTTCTAGAGTTTGAATTGAAATAAAACTCCTGTTTATTCGTTGTTTTTGTTTGTGCTGTTGGTGGGAAAAGGCCCAACATGATGAGAAAACCAAAACATTTTTTTCTCAGTAAACAGCATTATTTCCTCAATAATTACATTCATTGTTCTTTAGACCTGTGAGGTGCTTCCTATTAACGATAAGAAGATTATTAATCCAGAGTAAAGCAAGGCAACAATGTTGTAATCTGCAAAGCTGTTGTGTAAATCTTTAGGAATTCTCAGAAGGTCCAAAATCTTTCTGTGGGAAAACATACAAAACTCTGAGTCAGGTTTTAGATGACTGTTTCGATGAATGAATTTTGCTTTTCTCAATAGAAAAAGGAAAACAAATTACAATTTAATGTGTCATTTGTATTGATTTGAAACAAACAAAGACAAAAACTGACGTCAACGTGTCTTTCCCCTTCTTCCTCCATCTTTCCTCCCGGTCCTCCCTAGGAGCTCAACAAGAAGAAGACCCAGAAAGAGATGGAGCACGCCATGCTGATCCGCCATGATGAGTCCATGCAGGAACTGGAGCATCGGCAGCTGAAGAACCTGCAGAAGATGCGGATGGACCTGACCCGCCTGCAGCACCAGACGGAGCTGGAGAACCAGATCGAATACAACAACCGACGTGAACGTGAACTCCACCGCAAACATGTGCTGGAGCTCCGGCAACAGCCCAAGAACCTCAAAGTGAGTTGACACGGAGGAAGTTACGTTGTTGATTCAGGATTTTATAGAAAGTGAGGCTTATTGTCATGAGGACACAGTTGCTTGAATTTCAGGGCTGATGGTAAAAAAAAATTAAAAAAATAGAAAAAAATGAAATGCATTTGTTTCCAAATTCATTTTTAGATTTTTCTTTTCTCTTTGAAAAGATCAGTTGGATCTTCCTCTGCCTAAGATGACACAAGCCATGAGCAACATCTTCTAGGTTTATATAATATATAAACCTGGAATATATAAAATGTTTCTCCGTATGTCATTTCGGTTTGATTTGCTTTTGAGGATAATAAAGACTAGAACTCTTTTTTTTTCCCTGTGCTATTTTTTTTTTAAACCTTTTAACTTTAGCAGCAGATTTCTTAAGCTTTGAATTAAACAGTCTACATCCTCTTCTCACTGTTCTTCTACCTTCTCTGTCCTCTACCCCAGGCTTTGGAGCTGCAGATCAAGAAGCAGTTCCAGGACACGTGTAAAGTGCAGACCAAGCAGTACAAGGCCCTGCGCCACCACCATATGGAAGTTACACCCAAAGCCGAGCACAAGACGGTGCTCAAGGCCCTGAAGGATGAGCAGACACGCAAGCTGGCCATCCTGGCTGAGCAATATGAGCAGAGCATCAATGAGATGATGGCCTCGCAGGCGGTGAGTGGAGAAATCTTTAGGTTTTTATAAATGCAGGAGGGCAGAGGAGAAATGTAGGCCTGTCTGTCCACCTGTAGCTTATTCTTTTACATTTTTTCTTCCTTGTTTGTCCTCATCTTGCCTTCATCTTCAACTTTCTCCTTTCCCCTGTCCTCCAAATCTCACCCTCATTAACAATCACTCTTCCTGTCTTTATCAAATCCCTACCCCCTCTTCCCCTCCCTTTACACTGTCTGTCCACATGTCCTTTTTTGTCCCCGTTGCCCTTCCACTTCTTCCATCCTTTCGCCACCGCCTCCCTCCCTGTCTGTCACTTATTCCCTCTTTCTCCTCTCTCTCTCTCCCTCTATTTGTCTTATCAATGTACCCCCACTCTCCCCCTTAATCTTCCCATCTCTCTCGGTCGCTCTCTCTCTCTCTCTCTCTCTCTGTCCCTTTGTACCTCCCTGTCCTCTGTTGTGGTCCATGGTCGGCTGTGTCAGCTGCGTCTGGACGAGGCCCAGGAAGCAGAGTGCCAGGCCCTGAGGCAGCAGCTGCAGCAGGAGATGGAGCTGCTCAATGCCTACCAGAGCAAGATCAAGATGCAGACCGAGGCGCAGCACGAGCGCGAGCTGCAGAAGTTGGAGCAGAAGGTGTCGCTGCGTCGGGCTCACCTGGAACAAAAGGTGTAGTGAATGAAAAGCTCTCATCATTTTTTAAAGGATACATACGTTACATTAATATCGCTGCAACTTGGGTCAATCTTACAGACAAAATAAGTGAAACACAAAAGAGCAACTGTTTCTTACTGTCCCCAAATGATTCAAGACTCACTCCTTTAAATAAGTTTTTAAAAAAAAACTATTTACACGGATAAACTCCTTTCATAAAAATCAACTTACCTTCTGCCATAAACCTCATGTTGTGTATTCGAGGAGTTAGTAGTCACCTGATATTCAGTCAGTCAGAGCCCATCATCATGTCAACTATTTCTTTTTGACAAATGCAACACCATGAGTGCTTTTGAGGAGAGACTGTTGGAAAGTGTGTGTCTTTTGTCCCTATTTGTGTGATTCATCATGTCACATCCCTGCATGGTCATTTGAAGCACAATGAACATTTTTGCTTTTAGGTTTTTGCTGAGACACTTTGCTGCTTGAAGGTCATAGATGACTCAGAATTCCTTAAATGCGATTGTCGCTAATATAAAAGAGTACATGCATTCTGCCCTCTGTATCCAGCTCCAGGATCCACAAGCAGGATATTGACCTATCCAGGGCTGACGGTACATCACGTACAGGAAGTAAAGAAACCTTATAACGATCCAAAGCTTGTTGGGGCAAAACAGTCCAGTACTGTTTTTTTTTTTTAGCATGCCTCAATGCTTAATTGAAAAGGTCCAGAGACAGATTTGCATCCATCTCAGCAGGCAGTGCATGCATGAAAGACAACCCAGACATACACATTCATGAGTTCACACAGAGACACATGCGCACACACACACACACACACACACACACACACACACACACACACACAGATTTCCTCACCACAGGTGGGGATGACAGTGACATGCCATACTGCAGGAAGCAAACAACCAGTCCTCTCCCACACACTCCTAATGGTGGTGACATCTATACACAACAGTATTGTTCTTTTGTTAAAACATTTTTATCTCATTTATAAAACACAGTTAGTACAGTTCAGCTTATTACTGTAGCTTGATCTTAATTGGTTGTTGTATGTGTCCATCTAAATTGCTTATTTACATTCCCCCTTGTTAGGCATGAAGTCCTATGTTTGAGAAATCTGCTCCTGTATTTCAATCTGGCAACTAGCTTTCATACTTTGTTATCATCTATAACACATTTGTGACACATTCTTTGTTAATTTGTGCCTCTTATTTGGTTGCATGACACTCGCAGTAGAGAAGCGTCTTTTATGTGACCATTCAAGCAACCTGCCATCTATGCCAACAACATGTGATAAGATTAGAACAGCTGAGTACGCCTCCTTTCAAAGTGACCGACGTCATTGCTACAGTCTAGTAGACAGTACTCCGACAACAAAGAAAGAGACATTTGAAATGCCGCCCTGATCCAGTTCTGCTGGGTCCAGTGGCATCTGGCCATGCTGTGGAGTTGTGTCGCCATCTCCTGGATGCATCTAGATCTGCATGGGACTGGAATGATGTCATAGTTTCAGAGGCACTATTGTCCTCTGGCTCAGTTCATGGTTAAAGTCTGGAGTTTTCTGTGCATGCTCAGTAGTTGGCCAGATTGCCGTATTGCACCATGCAGTGTTTCGTGTGCACCTGTGGAGGTGTGTGCCGAGTTAATGTAGGCGTTTCGACTGAAAGATCTAGCAGACAGCTCCTGATTGAAACAGTGGAGTCTGTATCCAGTTACATATACCATAATAGTGTGCCACATCTTTTAAATTATTCAGTAACGATTTAAAATGGCTACAAGGGGTGGACAAAAACCTCACAAAAAACTCTACAGACTGATAAAGACCAACACAGTGGCCCTGCAACAAATTCAGCATTTCTGACTGTGTCAGAAGTGCTGCTCCAAATCTTGCATGTTTGCTCTGTGGTGTATTGAAGTGCATTACACTATAGAGCTTTTCTCTTGTTCGTAGCTACCTGGCAAATAACAGTCCTAGAAATGTAATATTGGACCTTAAAATATAGGCTTTTTCCAAATACTGCTCTTGAGTGCCTGATTAAGACGTGTGCCTTTATAAGACATTTCAAATAACAAATGACTTATGGCCTTACTTAATCTTAATGGTTCCTCTTGTGCATCACTTGCAATCATAAACTAGATCAAATCATCAGTCAAATTATCTGCTGTTACTTTGAGGTCGACCACAGGCCAAAATATGTCAGCAAGAATATTGTATTAAGTTGCACAGATCCCATTTTGATGGTACTGTTGTTTTTCTACTTTAATGAGTTGATTCTGCTTAATCTAACCTTTTGAAAACAGTATAATTTATTATATTTATTATTGCATTGCATACGCATGAACTGTTTGGTCATGGTTATGCCAACCTAAGTACATTTTTTTTTGTATTATAAACTAATCAGAAATGTCTACTCCAGAATATTAACCTTGAATATTGTGTCTCTGTGTTTCATGCAGATTGAAGAGGAGCTGGTTTCCCTTCAGAAGGAGCGAACCGACCGGATAAAACACCTGCTGGAGCGCCAGGAGCGGGAGACCGACAGCTTCGACATGGAGAGCATGCGGCTGGGCTTTTGCAACCTGGGCACCCTGGACCTTCCCAAGGATGACTACAGATGAGAGAGTTGCCATCGCTGTCGTCATCGTCTCTTGTGGCTCCCCAGGCTCAGTCTGCCCCTCCTCCACTTTTACCTGACCTGACAGTGCAGGTGTTCACTGCTGCTGATGCCCTTACTGAAACTCTCACTCAAAAAAAAACAACAACAAAAATCAAACAGCTCCAGAATCAGCTGTTTTCTGAGCCAATCAGACAGTCGATGTCAGGCTTTAGTGCCCCAAACCCACCTAAAATTCCTCCCTGTCTTTGCCTCTCATGGTGTCACAGGATGACAAAAAAATATGCTGGAGAAGTTCCTGTTGTTGTCATGTTTTTGTAAGGATAATAACATAGTGTTTCTTGTGCAATTCTTACACTTTTAGTACGGCTAAAAGTGGAAGACAAGAGGAGGGAGAGAACAATTAGGGTAAGACCATGAGCAAAATTGCTCCACAAACATGCATTTTTAGAGGTGATTCATTTTTTCGTAATTCGTTTATTTTTTTTTTGTGTCTCAAGTGGTGCAAAGAAAAAAAAAGATCTCTCAAAGTGACAAATCTAACAGTCGATCCTTCCGCAGCCCCTTGTCTGTGCTGCTTCTTTCAACACTTTTTGGTATTTATTCATCAGGACATTTTTATGACAATTTTGAATAATTTGATACTTTGAGAGACAAACATCATGATGTACATACAGGTACTCTTCTGATAAATGTGACTTCTTTGGGTGAATTGGAATTAAATCACTGAGGGTAGGGTGATTCATGGTACTGTGTATTGTACTGATTTCTCTGCACTGGCAGCCAATGTGAATAATAATACATGTGACTCGTGAACTCCCAGCTAGCACAAAGGGCTTCATGTGGGGTGGGGGTCTTGTACTTTGTGTATAGAAGGATTTATGGAGAGTTTTACTTATTTTCTTATTGTATTTTAACTGTCACTCAAATCAGAAAATAATTTTTAAAAGGCTTCCTTTTCTCCCCCCTCCTCATAGTATTTGACTCACCTATCAACAGGATTTTCATTTTGATTTTCAAGCTGTGTATTTTCTTACCAGACCAGTATGATGCTTTATTATTGCATGCACTTTAATTTTTTTTTTCCAGATTAAAAAAGCATGAATCTGTCAGAGCTTTTAATTATATTTGTAAATAAAGTGCTCATCACACAAACTCAGGGCGTGTTGTTTGTCCAGCACAAAATCATCATGTTATTCACTGGGTACAACAACACTAAGCAGTGAAGACTGACAAACCATGATTTAGTAGTTTAAGCCGGCTGATTTGAATTTGCAACATTTGGACAGTGCGCGTCTATTTGAGGGCTTCAATCTGCGATTTTTATTTAGCACATCTTTTGGACAAGTCATTGCTTTAACTGAGCAGAAGTAGCCAGCTGGTTTTATGTTAGGGACTCCAGTATTGGACACTTGTTTTAAGTGATTTTAAAATGGTACTAGAACAGTAATACTGTACAGTGTCATTTCAAAGATTGTGAAAGCAAGCTGAGGTCAGAATACAAAAACCAGACCCAGTTGTGAGCAAGATAAAGTTTAACTGAAGGTATGTTTGATGAAAGTGAACAAAGTTCAATGAAATTAGACTATTTTCTGGATGACTGAGTCATACCCGTAGAATAGAGACATTTTCGGGGCTGCCACATTTTACAGCAAATGATGTACTAGTGGTTCTGCAACTGAGGTGCCAAATGTGATGTATCTCCAAAAATAATATGCTCCTGGTTCAAATTATTTAGATGAGGCATCTCAAAGCATTCTTCAGCCGCCACCACAGGATTAGGAAACATTTCTACAAACACTATTTCATTGTATAACAGATTTATTGCAGGGTAGAGCAGGTGAGGTCATTAAGAGGAGCGGTCATTTCTGTAACAGCATCATTATACAACAGGGGGGGGGGGTACTATTAATGGACAGGCAAAGAAATTTTTATTACTGTTGCGTTTTTTTGTTTCATCCAGGAATGGGAATTTCCTACAGACCAGCAGCCTCCATGGGAATTCCAAGTGCTGAACTCTTATTAGGGTCGGGTCTTTTTTACTTATTTTCCAGCCAGCTGTTCGTACAGTTTGGGGACATAGTCGTCCCACTCAGCCTGGTAGCAGGTTCCTGCCACTGGGGCTCCCAAGTCGTATTTCTCCCTGAATCTCTGGATCTTAAACTTGCCACGGCCATCTCCAGAGCGGTTAGTGAGGACAGGCTCAGAGCAGGACAGGGTGCCTGGCTGCTCATACACCAGCCACACGTACCTGTGGAGACCTGAGGGGGATAAAGGCAGTGGCTTTTACATTTTGTATTACAGCACTGCAGGAAATTTTACATTTAAAATGTTACTGATGGCAACAGATATATTTTAACAGTATCAGTGGCAAAGTCTTGACATGCTGACAGCAGATAAAAGCCGGCTGGATGACCAAAGGAAAGTCTAGTGGACAGTTTTATTTCAGCTTCATATAAACTGTGTATTCTTTAGTTTCTTCAAATAAATATAACAAAGAGTCTGGATCCAAATAAAAAATTTCATCAATTAACATTCTGTACGACTTTATTTCACTTCCACTACAATATGTTTGTTAATTTGAGTCTTTCTGACAGCTTGCAGACTTCAGGATTACACACACACTCATTTAGTAGAGGAATATTATCCTGACCTTTACTTAATTACAAACCCTTCCAATAATTAGTAAAAAATAAAAAAACGGTTAAACAAGTCAAACTGGAACCCATATCTATCCTGTAATGATCTGTTCTCTTACCTGTGTTCTTGGGAGGACCAGAGCCCACATAGTCTGACATGACGGAGCCGGAGGACACATCGTTCCCCTTCATGTTGACAACCAGAAAGTGGTGCCACTCCCTGAAGTGAAAGGCAAAACAATTAATTACAAAAGAAATTATTTATCTTATGTTTTTAAAAGCACTATAAATAAAGTCATACCCTGTTTCCTATTCTCACCTGAATTTGGGGCCTTTTCTGCTGGGAGCGTCTGGATCGGTCAGGGCCAAAGTGTACAGCTTGCTGGAGTCGCATCCTTCCCACTCGATGCAGGTGGGCCGGTTCTGGACCTGCAGGCGAACACGGATGAAAGTTGTGAGAACTGTGCGTCACAGTTTTGACGTTTGGTACGGCCGAGCTTTGGATGCACATTTGAGGGATCTGTTCACATCTGTTACAGCTGCATGCACGCTGGAGGCATTATGCAACCTGCGTCATTGTTGTAAAACAATTGCAAACAAGCTGAAACCTCATATTAAACCAGAACGCGGTGTTTGTTAAAAGAAATACGCGTCAGTCTGGTGCACGCATTTTAGCGTTTAAGCTAACACTACAAAACAGCGCTATAATTAGCTGGTGGCTTGACTGGCCAACATTAACATTAGTTATCAAACCTGTGTTGGTGTGAGAACTTTCCCGAGCTCATCGATTTCCACCGAGTCGTACTTGATGGTCAGAGGCTGTCCTGGTCTTTCCTCGACCTCTTGCAGAGCAAGACTCCCCGTCCACTGGCTCAAATCTACGGGCATTTTGACTTGTAGTTCGCTGCAGAACTGTCGGCCAACGCTGCTTGCAGACACGCTAGTATGCCAAAAGTGCTGCGTTCAAGTACCGCTAGAGCACATAGGAGATATGAATACTTTGCTCATTTACCCAACAGGTTGAAACATCTGAGTCCCAAAATATGTGTATTTGTGACTTTGAAATCAGTCTTAAACGAATTGCAGTAGATTTTTATTACATGTTTAAGTTATTCTTCAGCTGTTGCGTCAATGACACCTGATAGGTTTGATGTAAACCCCCAAT
The DNA here is from genome assembly GCA_037577475.1 of Chaunax sp. Z400. Classification (NCBI taxonomy): domain Eukaryota; kingdom Metazoa; phylum Chordata; class Actinopteri; order Lophiiformes; family Chaunacidae; genus Chaunax; species Chaunax sp. Z400. Next base: position 19,107,549 of record CM075187.1, on the reverse strand, counting down.
ATTCGGTCCTTACCAGGTTTGTTGCCCGTCCTGACCATAATAGTAGCATATTAGTCGCAATAAATGCTGACATTCATTCTAAATTACAACAAAATGTCAAATAAAGTGTTGTTTCTTGTTTTTGTTAGTATATGGTGTAATAGTAAATGTATCAAGTACTCTTGACTACAGTGAACTGCACAAACAGCACCGGCTGCAGGCGACCATCAGATGGCGCTGTCGCCTCACTACCACGTGGATTGTGGTTCGCTAATATTTCTGTCAATCTCAACACTCATCCTGAGCTCGTCCTTCCTCCAGCTCACACTGACACACTTTCCATTTCCAGACATCACAGTTTGACTTATTGATTTAATACATTTAACAGTATTTTACAGCGGAATGTGTTTCCCCTTCTTGTTCAGATGATATTAACTGAATTATATAAATTGGGCCTGAAACAATTACACAAACTGCAACTCCATGCTTCCATGAACTTTGATAAATTTACCAATATCATACTGCAAAAGTACTCTATTACAAGTACTCATCTCTACTCACTACATCAGCTGCTCCAAACATAACACATCTGAATCTCTGAAAGGTTGTTGGCTGTCGACTTCCACTGTGGGTGCCAAATTTGAAAAGGAAGAATAAGTGGAATGAAAGACAATATCTCCGGTTCTGAATCTGTGTACTGCTCCTTTAAATGGAAAAAAAAGTTACAAGAGTGTCTTAAAACTTTTAGTAGTAAGGACTGACAAACACACAAATACATCAACTTGAAAATCACGGTTTTATTTAGCATAAATACAGTCCAGTCAGTTCAGTTTTCAAACTCATTTTTACGACAGCTTAGCATAGAACATTACATTTTATAATCTGACAAAACTGTCTCACGTCTGCTGTGTCAGACTCCTGGAAACTTCCTCCTTGTTTCTTGCCTCTTTCAATGTCTCGAAGAACTCAAAGGAATCTGCACCGAGACATTATTTTGAAGAGACAACGTCCGAAACCTGAAGAACTCTACGGCTGATTCACGAGGAACTGAACCAGAAGTTTGATGACATCGTCGTTCAGGCCCACCACCTCTCCATCCTGAACCCTCTCATACAGCCGCAGGCTCTCGGTTCCCCACAGGAGGTTTTTCCTGGGGTTGTTTGCGTCCGTCTCCACAGAGAGGGCCACCGTGTTGAGCTGGTAGCAGAAGAAAGAGAAGAACTTGCCGTCTGTGATCACAGCCTGGGACACGAAAGGTCTGGTAACATCCTCGTGGTTCCAGAACCCTAAAGGAGGCAAGAGGGGAAATATGAACACCAGATATTTCTTCTCTCTTAAGTAAATGTACACTTTAAAAGCCTTTATATTGTTCAAACATGGTCATTACCAAATTTGGCCCATGTGAAATCAGGATGTGTCACTGCTAACTAAAACTTCTTGTAAACAATGTTTACCAACCAGGATCTCCACTGATATTTTGAACATATAATTGTAACATTGTTGTTACTTCAAAAAAAAGAAAAATGTGCATTTCCTGTTTAAAGCACACATGCCATTTATTAGTTGTTTTTGCCATCGGGGTATCTTTGCATTTTTAAGTACAAATTTAACGACTTTTAAGACCTTTTTAATACCTCTAAAATGAAAAAAATTATACCATTACTGCAGAAAATGAAATTGAAATGAACAACTACACTAGCCTCTCAGGCAACTTAAATATGTGTATCTACTATATTGTAGAATGAATAGGGTCGAATAATTTAGATAGAATGACTTGGATAAAATCTAAGAACCATTTAGATTCAAGAAATAATTACACAGAATCCAAGAAGCAATTAGAATCAAGAATCAATTACACAGAATCTAAGAACCAATTAGAATCAAGAATCAATTACACAGAATCTAAGAACCAATTAGAATCAAGAATCAGACAGAATCTAAGAACCAATTAAATACAAATAAATTAGAATAAATTAGATCGCTAGATATTACTGCACTATAATGAGTAAGTAGTTTCAGAGAGAAGTAATAGTAACAGTAATAGTTAGATCTTTAAATGTGATGTACTTGTTTGGGACTTTGCCCTACAGTTCATCTCCCTGCTATGTGAAGGTTCCTGCTCAGTGGACAGTAGCACCAAACAATTTGAGAACTTTATTTAAATGCGTTTTAAGACTTGTTAGATCCACAGGTACCCGGGCTGCCATACACCTTTGCCTGCTCCTAATGATGACTTTAAAGTAAAAAAAACAAACATGAGGGATAGACTTGAGTTTCTGCCCTCCTGGTACAAAGAAAAGAAGCAAAAGCAAATAGCATCACCTGCCACAAAACGTATGCACAGTACAATGAGTAGTATTGTAGTGATATCTCACCCTGGTACATGGCCTGAGCTCCAGTCCAGGCAAAGAGGCTGGTGAGTGCATTGGCTCTGATGAAAACCTCCACCTGATCCGACTGCTGCAGCTTAGCCATCCGGTCTCTGTGGTACCGGTCGGGCACCAGGTGGAACTGGGTGTGACCGTAGCATGCTGGGTCGGGTAGCTTGGCACCTGTGGTAGAGACCGAGGGGACAGGGTTAATGGAACCACACAACATCATGCTTGATTGAACTGAATCAGTATTCTCATCTCAGATTTATACAAAGTCATGAAAACTGTTTTTTTAGTTCTAGGATGGTCTGTCGAGCTGCAACAATTGGTCAACTAGTCAATTGTAAAGTATACAGGACCCTTAGGATACTGCAGGTTCTTTTAAGTGACCGAACAGACTGAAAGCTGCATGTTGGCGCCTCCTGGTGACAGTAAGGGGTAACTGAACAATGAAAATCTAACAGCATGCAACCAACACACAACATGCTTACATTTATGTTCCTAAGGCTCGTCTCAAATTCTCTTTTTTTTTTTATTTCATTTAATGAGATGGGAAATAACAAATGACACAATGACAATGAGATAAAGTGGGAGACAAAACTGGGACGACTGGGAGTAAAACAACTTGGGTGTACAATGGCAACAGCAAAACAGACAAGAGAAAAAAAACAGACAAAATATGAACATATTGGGGAGCTACAGGGAGGAGCAGTCTGGAAATGAAGGAAACGGTAGGAAGAGGGGGATGGAGAGAAAATAGGGAGGAAACATGGAAAAGGAATAGCGACAGGAAACGGGTGAGAGACAAAGCTGGACTGGGAAAAACATTTAAGGAAAACTACATTGAGATTTCTTGGCAGAGGAGTCTGATGTTTTTATTTTTTCCACTCTCTTCCATAATTATGTTTTCTGTATTTACTGTTTTGTTTTTGTTTTCCCTATCAAATATCCCCAATCAAATATCCCCACTGCTTCCAGGTTTGACGAGCATTTTTGCTGTGCCGGGTTTTCACTTCCTCAGTCGCCCCCAGACACTGGAGAGGGAGATGGTTGAGGGAGTTCCCTTCAACCCTTCAACCCTTCACCCAACCAGAACAGCCCCCCCAGACCCAACGGGGGGGAGCCTGTTTGTGTGGGGAGTGGCAGACAGGCGAAGAGAGGCTCGTCTGTAATCAGGATGAAGCAAGACACGGTGGGTGTGACTGGTCTGTCGTAGCTTACCTGTAAATATATGGTTTTCATACTGTCTCCTGAACAGAGGCATCAGGTTGGGTTGTAATTTGACATATGGAACATCAGCAGCATAGGAAGCCTCCAGAGTGGTAAACTGGGAGAAATCAAAATGACAGTGATTAGAACAAAACAAACATGCATGTTTAACATTGAGCTGAAACATTGAGTCAGTCTCTCAAGTGAAATACATCACTGAAGCTTTGTGACAGTTTCATAGCATCTTTCAGTGCAGGTATGTGTAAATGGTTCGTGTCCTTCAATGATGGGCTATGATTTGTCTTGAGATACTTCTGCTCTGGATGTGTCATGTCTGATTTCTACCTGTGGCAGCTGTTGAGTAATCCTAATCTGACTGTGAGGGAGGTCATCAATTTGGAACCTGGTTGGCTCGGGATGCCCTCTCCGGTGCCCCTGTGGGATGATTCTCTGTCCTCTCCTCCAGTAAAAGTTTACCTGGGGACTAATATCTGGTAGAAAAACACAAACAAAATGTAGTCAAATGGAAACGTGTGTAGAATAATCAGAATCTGGTCATAGAGCTGATCCAAACATCAATTTACATTAACACTGTACATGTGATCTGAAGCTGGGAGGATTTTGATTTCCGTTTATCTTCTTTATATGCATCCCAGTGTCAAACCTCAGTACGCTTTCAGCAGATGTCTGGTCAGATTTGTATTCTTATAAACTTCTCAACAGATAAATTAGGCATTTTTTACAGAATCGAATTTGTGCAACCTTCTCATCTGCTTCTGCTTTAAAAATCATTTTTGAGCAGTTTGGCTTCTTTTGTTGCTGAATGGAAAATTGCTTTGTGTAGAAAAACATGTATTTATCCCTCACAGAGGGATAATGTAAAAAAAAAAAATATATATATATATATCTTGTTGTGATATCAGTTCCAAAACTCAAGTATCATATCTGCTCTAGGGTCATAACATATCAAACAATACAGATAGAATTTAAATGATGTCTTTTTGTGCAAAAGGAAGTAATTATAATTACTTAGCAATAATTGTGCCATACAAATTTCAAAACTTATTAATAGTTTACCTAAAAAGATTTGTGCTTCAGGTTTTGTGTTGTGTTCAAACCCCCGACCACTAGACAGTAAGTAGTGTTGTAAGCTGTCTCACTCAGATTGTATGCACATGATTGTGTGTTCTTCATACTATGACAGTTTTCATCCAAAATAAAAAAAAAATAACATAAAATCTCAAAAGCTAATGCCTTGCTTAAAATATTACACTTATATTATTATTGATTTATTTTTGAAAACTTCCTTAATCATTTATTCTACAAGAAGATTGTGGGAATTGTCCAAAAAAATAATATCCAAGCAAGTAGGAAGAATGCATTTTTTTTTTAATCAGAGTCCCAAAATAGACTGTCAACATCTCCTCTTTCTCAATGATATTCACATTGCTAATAACTAATAAACAAAATTATGGTGTTAAGACAGTATGTTCTCCAAACAACAGAAATTACGTCACATTGTTGGTGTCGACTCATATGAAGAATATCATGACCCTGATTTATTTGACTGGTCAGAAAACTAAGAATACATGTTTACTGGTGTTTACAACTAACTAACCAGTCGGCAAAATGCCTTTTAGAGGTACAAGGCCGAAAACGATGGTTTCCAGCGCTACGGTGGATGACAGGGAGCTAGATTTACCACAATCTGACTGGGACCAATTCAAGCAACCTTACCGAGACTGCAGTGGAGGAACAGCGGGTTGTATTTGGCCAGACTGAAGGTGAGTCCAGTCACCAGCTTTCTCAGAAAAGGTCCAACCACCTGCTCCTGTTTTCTGAACAGGAACGTTTTGGGTCTCTTCTCGTACCAGTGTTCGTCTAAAATCACTCGAGTCACCAAGGAGCGGATGTCCCCGAACGCATCATCATCGATCCCTTGTAGTGTGGTTTGGGTTGCTGCTGGGGGAGAGTTCTCCTCACCCTCGATCTTCTCCTGGACCTCAGTGAACTTCTCAGGAAGGCCCGAGATATATGCGGTCTTTGTAAAGTGTTGGTACCATCTGTCTGCGTTCCGTGCGAAAGTCTGAGGGTAAACCACAAATTTCTTTCGCTCGATACGAGTGATGAGGTCGAGCTTTTGTTCCACTGGAGAGGCGCATATCCTTTTCACATGTTCCTCAACCTGTCGCAGCCGGGCCGATTTGCTTTTAGCCGTAAGAGAGTGGACGATGGGGGGATACGCAGGCTCCTTGACCGCAGCCTCAGAGTGGACAAGCTTTAGGTTGTACAGTAAGGGTAGCCTTCTGCGGGCCGCCATGTTTCTCGTGTGACTTCAACTTCCGCTCCGTTGACATACAAATAGCACGCTCCAACAACAGCGCCCCCTACTGCACAAAAAGCCCATAAAAATCTAACAACATCGTGACACATTTGCCTCATTTAACTGTGTTTCTGTTGTCTACAGATTAACTACGTGTGAACTGAGAAATGTAAAACAATTCTAGTAAATTTCAGTTTAAGCCCATAATGTAAATAATTTACTAATGTATCACAACTTTTATTAACACTGGAGAACGTTGAGGCTCTTGAATAGACCCCCATACGCATTAAAAATGCCTACTTTAAATGCCATTTAGAATGTCGTAAATTTATAGTTATTACATTGTCACGGAAATAATAAGATATAAAGAACCTACGTGTACACTGCCATGTGTAAATATGGCGATCAAGAGCCACTGAGTTTTATTTAACGATGCAAAAAGTGTCATTTTGCGCTAATAAAGTACGCCACACTCGAGTTTCGCACTCGAAGCGCATCTTTACGTCTGATCTCAGTAGTGTCAATCAGATTACATCTTTGTAATTTGATGTTTGATTAATAAATAACTTAATGCTTCTTTAACGATCTCTCATTTCATTTTTAATTAGCTCGACTTCACTGTTAACAGAGACGTCTTGACATGATTCAAGAGTCCTCGAGAGGAACCTAGAGAAACTTCGTGACCTGAAGGCAACATTCACTGTGGCAGAGTCCGTGTTGGACTGTGCAGCTTTGGTGTGTAAAAAAAAAAACCAAGATAAACCTGACATATTTACTTATAAGTTAGAACAAACTATAGTAGCTCGTCAGCTAGCTATGTATTTTCGTCAGATTTTGCGGACACAGTTCATCGGGACCAGAACGGCTTGTCTCAACCGTTTGCATCGTGTTTGTCGAGCCGAGGTAGCTTCTCTAAAACTGAACAGTCTTGTTCTCATTCTTGCAAACATTTTCTTTTCTTTTACTGCAGCAGAACATTTTGACAACTGTCCCATCAGCCCCAGTGGTGGTTGTGGGAAACCTGCAGTGCCCTACCACCAGGAGGTTTGGTTTATTGTGCCTCTCATAAGTTGCTTTGATATGTGTTGTGTGCATGCTAGCAGGTGTTCTCAGCTAAGAGCTGTTGTCTTCTGTCATGTTTCTCTGACCCTCAGAGACCTCTGTGTACCAAAAGTGACGAGGTGAGGCTGGCAGAGGAGGCTGCCAAGAAGTATGGCTCCCCAGCTCCTACCATCTTCTCCAAAGTGATTGACAAGAGCATCCCTGTAGATATCATTTATGAAGATGAGAAGGTAAACAGCCAGCGTCTCCAAAACAAGTTCATGCTTTGTCTTTTGGCCTATTCCACGTAGAACCCAGAGATAAGATCAATTTACACTCAGAGGTTGTTTGTGTCTTTTGAAAATAACATGAATTTTGTTCTTTATTAACCTTTAATGATTATCTGAACATAATCGACGACAAAAACATAGAGATAAGATAAAAACAACACCAAAAAAACACAAGAACCGTATACTTCTCGGGTGACACAACTGGCGGAAATAACATATTACACAATCTATAATTAGTGTGTCACTCATCAGCATTGATTACAGCAGTAATCCTCCTCCTCATGGACTGGCACAACCCTCGGGGGTCATCCTGTGGGATGGGGCCCACTCTTGAGTTAGAGCTGCCCAGAGTCGCTGCTGAGTCTGTGGAGGATGTTCACGCTGTCACAGTGACCAACCCCACAGATTTTGTTATGGCGATTAGGTCGGGGCTCATTAATGGCCATTCCAGAACTGTGATGTCATTCTCCTCTAGAAACTGGACACACACACACAAACCTCCCAATGGCGTCAGCACATTACCAGTGTAAGGTCGACGGGCTCAAAGTCCATCACGCCTCAGATGATTTCTGGTTGTTTTGTCATGTGCATGCTTATTAGGGGTAAAACATCTGCCGCTGTGGCCGGCCGAAACCTGTTTCTGTGGGGCGGTAGGCAGACATGTCGTTGATTCTGGGTCGTTGCACATGGTTGATGAGTCACTACAGTGGAACGGTGAGCATTCATCACCCTGGTAACTCACCTGGTAGACTGCCCTGCCCCTAACATGCCAATGACACAATCCTGGTCATGTTGCCCCAGTCATGTCAGACAGTCTTTGTGCCTCTTCATAGGGATGTGTTAGTTGAACAAGGCAGGGGTCATTTGGGATTAGTTGGATCAGGGCATCATGGCTATTGAAAAACTGTATTTTCCGACTGAACACTTCACAGAAATCAGTCAAACATGACCAAACGTATGTCAAGAATTATAGCAAAACCTGCCCTACACATAGATGTACACCATATTTTAAAATACAGAAAAGATTTGATCAAATTAAATGAAAAATAAGTGGTGCTTTTTAAAATCCCCTTAGTGTATGTTTGTTAAGATGAAGATAAAGGCATTTAAAGTTAAGTTGTACAATTCAATACCTTCATATATTTCTGTGTGTTTGCAGTGTTTGGCATTCAGGGATATCAGTCCACAAGCCCCTGTTCATTTCCTGGTCATTCCACGGATTCCTATTCCCAGAATAAGTGAGGCCAAAGACGACGATGCAGAGGTAAGCTCATCCATCGTTTATATTCACACACGTCTTCATACCAAAATGATGGCCATTAACCTGCTGCTGTAACAGCATTCAATGTTCTGACAAGGTTTTCCACAAGATTGTGGAAGCACACCGTAGTCTTAAATAAAATTTTAAGTTTCCATCACCAGAAAGTAGGCACATTTTTTTGGACAGGTATGTCAGAGTACTTTATGTCACACGGTAATGTGTGCCTGCAATATGTCAATGTTTTGTTCCCTTAGCTTTACAAAAACCCTCAAAACAAATATGTTAATTCCACACAGCAATCTCCCAATGTAGATACAAGACAGACAAGTCTATTTGCTGTCAGTGTCACCATACACAGCTCTCAGGACATATTCACATTCTCATCACAACATGAATCCATCCAAAATCATCAGTAGTTTGGAATTTAAAAGTAAACCAAACCTGAGGTAAAATTAAGGTCATATCAATTATAGTATTACATACATTTCTGAATCCACCCATGAATATTCTGATTATCCAGTGTTTGGTAACAGTGGCATCAGGCTAACCAAGGTATCGCAGAGGTATTGTATTTTCCAGCTCCTCACAAGTTTAGAGTCTCCCCCCCCCCGGGTTCTCCTCCCAGTTGGATGGGCCCGCAAAACCTTCAAAAGGAGGCACCAAGGAGGCATCCTAATCAATCTCGAAGCACCTCGACTGGCTCAATTCAACACGGAGGAGAAGCTGCTCTATTCTGAGCTCCCTTCAGATGTCCAAGCTCCTCAAACTCGTTTCAGCCACTTGTATCAACAATCTCACAAATCCCCCATTCTGTGTGTTTCCTGAGGTGTATCGTTTTAACAGATAACACCAATCATCAGCATGCATGACCACAGTCCTAAATCTAGTATTAAAGTATAGCAGAAGGCAATGCAATTTTATTTATGTAGCTCATTTCAATAAAATGCTTACAGCGAGCAGCGATTTAGATTCAAATGAGTATTTCCAAAATATAGCCTTAGTACTTTTGCTGTAGCCACAAGGGATCAGGTCCAGACCGGCTGCCTCAAATTTCCTCCATGTCCAGTACAAATTAGAATTTCAGAAATCCATTAATCATCATGTTTGTTTGTTTTTTTCATTTTCAGCTCTTAGGACATTTGCTAATGGTTGCCAAAAATACTGCAAAGCAAGAAGCTCTAAATGAGGGATACAGAGTGGGTAAGTTATTTGATATAGTTAATAACAGCAATGCGCCTGCAGTCATTTATATGAAAATAAAGGCTGTTTATTGAGTTGCACACTATATTCAGGGAATGTTTCTGTCCTCTGCAGTGATCAACGACGGAAAACACGGTGCTCAGTCAGTTTACCATCTTCACATCCACGTCCTAGGAGGAAGGCAGATGATGTGGCCACCAGGATAATGGTTTTATAATGTAAAAGTATGTTTTTGTCAGGCTACTTTTATGTGTTAAGTTTGTGACATGATGGGTGAATTTAAAACAGAAGAACATATTTTCATCTCATTTCCAGTACAAAAACACAAATCACCCCACAGAATATGACACGTAAATATGTTGAGCTTAACAAATGTAAAACATTAGAATGAAGAGCAAAGACTTTATGTTTGATATGGCAACAAATAAAGACACTATTTCTAATATGGAAAGCTGAAAACTCAACTCACTTCTTTAATGTGTCACCAGATAATAGAACCACCAGTTCCACAAACACAATGAGTCATTTAATCCAGATGTCAGTCGGAATTTCTTTTAAGTGGGATTCTTGTCATCAAAGCAGCTTTTTCATCTTTTTTATGCGTGTGGTACATTACATTTTCAAGTTGTAAACAAGAGCGCTCGGATAGCGCAAAAAACCTCCGCCAAGGCCCAACAATCATCCGGATCATCACCAAAATTGAATCACCTCTAGGATGTGCTAGGGTCCATCTTTGTGCAAAGTTTTGTGCAAATCCATCCATTATTTTTATGTAATCCTGCTAACAAACAGACAAACAAACCGAACCGAACACATAACCTAGAGGTAAAAATGAATTCACAAATACTGAGCATTAGAGACATTGACAGATCTGTATAAAAAAAAGCAATGGGTGGCAACAACTGGTAAAAGAGGGGAACCAAATCTCACAGCACCCCAGCCAAATGTAAAATACCTCAGACAACTAGAAAGGCACCTGGAGAGAGCAGAGGTTGTAAGAGGTCTCCAGTGAATGGAGGAACATAATATTTAGGTTTTAACACGTTTTGAAGGTCGAACAACAGAGAGAGAGATACAGTTGGCCAATTTTAATTCATTGCAGTTTACAGTGATCCTAGTTTTATCATCGATTGACGATGAAGACTTTATTAGACTGGTTAATGTAATGTAATCTGTTGTGGAGGTCTTTAACATGAAAAATGTCTGGGAACAGCAGGATTCAAACATCCATAAAATGAGACAAACAATAAATGTACAGCAGAGAAAAATGTAGACATTTATATGAAAAATAAAGACATTAAAATAAATACAAACACACATAAATATCAGATAACACGTGGGAGTTTTATAAGTAGTTGGAATATGCCTTATATTTAGCGCAGTAACACTGTTGTGCAATTAAATAGTTGTAATTTATAAAGATTTCTTTATCCTGCTCTAGTGAATGTCAGAGTAAATTTTTAAATGATCAGGAGAACAATGTCTCATTGTGATAATGACTAAAAAGGCATATTTATTTTAGAAACATGCCTTTCAAAAATATCCGTGGTGGTGAAAAGTCTTCTTTTTTTTGGTTGAGAACTCTTTTAAGGCACACAACATGCTTTTTAGTACCTACTGCCCATTTAAAATTTCTTGTGAGTCGTCTAGTTTCCTTCTGCCTCTTTTGAATCTCCTCACTAATCATTAACCGTCTCCACAGATGACGTGTGCACAGATAATAGAACACAGATGAAGAGTTTTCTTACTTATCATGGGGAAAATCAAACGCTTATCATCAGTGATGCTTATGATTGACCAGAGCCGGTTTTCTGTAGGATCCTTTTCACAACCCTGATACAGTGTTGTGATTAGAATAAGATTAGAAGCGGTGCTGGGACGGTATCAGTGAGAGTCGGTGTCTGGTGTTTGGGGCAGATGTGGTGTGACTGGGTGGTACGATTCCCTGACAAGGTAACTCTGGTTCATTGAGGAAGGGGTTGAACTTTCCCCTATATTTACTGAAAAAACAATGTCAGCCTACCATGAAGCTGTGAGATATCACAAAGCTCAACAGAGAAGAGGAAACCAGACATGATTTATTGACATGTAGAGAATCCAGCCTTTTTTTCTTTTTTTTTTACATTTAAAACTGCATCCATATTATGCACCAGCAAAATGATTCAAAGTGAAAATCATTGCCCTTTAATGATTTTCCTTACGGACTTTATACTAATCATATATAGCTAAACATTGATAGGGTCTCCAACGTGATATCAGAAGGATATTACCAATATTTTGCTCGTGTGTCAGAATTACACAACTTTTTGCTTCAACTGTTAAGCAACATTTTTGTGGGTCAAAGTTTCATCCATCCTCATATTCCTGGGATTCCTTATCTAATTTCATATTTCTCTAACAAGAACATGTCGTGTTTATCTGATAATGACTGTTGATTTGGTATAACAATCTCTTTAAACTACTCAAGCTGTATCACACCGCCTGATAGGATCCTTTGACCTTTATGCTGTTAATTGTTTTGGACTCTCACCAGCACCAGCAGCTATTGTGATTACTATAAACACAGCGTGGTCAGCTGCAGACTATTTGTGGGTCTGCCTCTTCACCTCAGAGGAGCCGTAACCTTTGGTCAAGTTTGCCTGTGGATCTTTAACAAGTTGATGAGGCCTGTGCTGCAGGTATTCAGAGGACTGATTGTGCAAGTCTGGACGACTCTGGACGAGGCGTGAGAGCAAGAGAACGTGGTATACACTAATGCAAACCTCCTATAGGCTGATTTCCTCAAGGGGCAACAGTCGAACACCTGCACCGGACAAACTTTGAGCCAGGTCTGATCTGCACCTGACAGTTGATGTCGAGTTGATGCCAATCAGCGTTGTATTCAGACAAGGTAACTATCATTTGTAAAATACCTTATTTTTATGTGTGTTTGTGTTAAAGTGCGAAAGACTCGTGTCTTTTTGTTGTCATAGATCGCTATGGGAACTGCGTGTCTGAAAGGATTCACACAGACAGTCTTTGGTTATTGACATGTAATAACATTTTTTTGATCGATTGAAGAACACGGTCTTAATCTTAACCTTTTGAGATTTTACATTGCAACCGAAGCAAACTGAAGTCGTCCGCCTTTGGCTGCATGGTAAATGGTTAATAGATGGCTACTCCATGTGAGCATGCTCCCTGACTTTCATTGTTCGATCAACATAACCAGAGACAGTCACCTTCTCCTCTGCAGTCATTGCGTCTAATTAAAAGTAAACAAACAATGGGGACCATAAATTGTTTTCTCCTGGATCACATTATTCATATTGAGACTAAACATCTGTAAATGCTCCAGATGATCAGTTTTTTCCCATAGGACTGTGGGACTTTAGCCACTCATTTTTTAAACAAAGACTCAATTTAAAACAGATGTTTTTCAAAGGTAATGTCTCCTTTCTGGGTGATGTACGTATCCAAATCAGTAAAGAGCCTGAAATCTACTTCTTCTTTTTTGCAGTACAGTGCACTTTAATTCATAATTGCATAATATAGAGCAAAGGCTTTGCCACTTCATATTGCCACACTGTAGTTTTGCAAGTCGTATGAACTTTGGTCCACAGTAATCTTGTCAAAAGTTATCTTAAAAACCTGCGGTCACATGAGAGGCTGCTGGGTTGGCAGATCTTAATCTATTAACATTTGAACTGTGTAATATGTCTGTGAATTTGTCACTAATTTTGTAACCTTTTACTCCTGCAGACAGGTTCAGTAGTTTCATTACTTTTGGCATTGTAATTACTTAACAGCTTGGTACAGCTTGAGACCCTGAAACATATATTTGAATCAAAAAACACTATATAGTATAATTTTACTGTCTGTATGCAAGAGATTAGGAAGGCATCAAGGCATGTTCTTGACTTTTTCTCACTATTTAGTGATGACTGAGATGCCATGTATTTTTCTAAATGTGATTCTATGGCTCAGAGGTGCTCACAATTTGGGGCAAAGAGTATAAACAGCATGCATGCAGATGTCCCAATGCTTACTGGCACATTATTCAAAGTTTCAACCTTTAGGCTACCGCTGTGCCTGATAACTAGCAATGGAAGTCATTGGCTCCGATGTGTGTTGACTTTGGTGAATGTCAGTCTGATATAAGTGAGCGGTTTCATGACACACTATCTTTTCTCTGTGGAGGACACTCAGTGGAGGACATCTGGAGTGTTTTAATGCTGATTTTACTTAACGTTCCACTCTGGTTTTCTCTTCGTTATTTCAGCAAATACAAGATGAGCCTCCAAGAAGATCCAGTTACGTGTAATGGTGGTGCATTCATGGACGGTATCAGTGAGAGGTTTGTAAAATGATGCAACAAGCTGAATATCATGTGTCTGGGATCCACTTGAATCATTTGATTTGATTTGATTTACATGTAAAAAAAAAATGAGGTTTATCCAGTTTTGGATATTAGCTCATTCATGCCCTCTCAATGGTTTTTACAGTGTCCTTGCCCAAAAGGCACAGACTGTGTCAGACTCCACAAACTTAAACAGCCACTCCACTCCAATCCTCAATGGAGCAATCCCCTCAGCTGAGCTCTGCACAGCTTCAGCGTCAGAGAACCAGGAGACTAAATCAAACACTGAGGCTCCAGCTGAACCTGCCAGATCTCCAGAGCTGGATGGAACTACTGAAGGACTTTCACCAGGTAAGAGTCAGAGTGTGTGTTAGGAGAGAGGAACTTCTCTGATGTGAACATTTTACTAAAAGCATCACAAGCATAAACATTAATTCTGTAAAAAAAAAGAAAAAAGAGTTGTGAATAGACATTGTGTCACTTTAAAAGATCAAAACAGCCAAAAAGCCAATGTTTATGAAAAGTAAATCTGCTAAAAGAACATTTAGAAAGTTATTTGCAACAATAAAATATATTGTTAAATGTTGAAGCAAGGTTTTAAAAAATGGATTTGAAGTATATTTGCACTGGTTAATTCTTTGAACTTCACTCTTGAATGTGGAGGAGAAAAGATTTTAGGTTTCTCTCATTGACAAGTTTAAAGGTTATTCAAATGGTTTCCCCCCACCCCATATCTTAAATCAATCCTAACTAATAGGAAACCTGTGTGGGGGAGACTTAATTCTGGTCTGACATTAATCCGTTCAGTGCCCACACAACCCCTGCAGAAGCTTCATGGAGAAGCTGCAGGTGTGATAAAGCCTGAAATGACGCCAAAGCACAGACGAGTGCCGTCATTTAGGAGGGTAAAAACAAATGCAGGGACGACTGCTGTATTTTCACATCAGCTGTGGAAGATGATGCAGTAGACCACCACCATTAAGCATCATACAATGCAATCTTAGTATCTCTCCCCAGACAGTTTCACCACCATTGAACACTAAATGACAAACCTGATGGTCGAATAGTAAACAAACCGCTTGTGTCCTCAAAGACCCACAATAGTGCTGGGTGAGTCAGCTGTAACCATTTCACCTTTATGAGTGTCAGTGTGTTAACGACCTCACAGTAGGTTCAACTGAAGAACTGAAGAGGCCTCTGGGATGAGAAGTGAAACGTCCTCAAATCCTTTAATTCGTTTGCGCTGACCTGGATGAATAAGAATCTACAGTGGTGTGGAAAAAAATTGGACCCCCTTCCTTTTATTTTTGTGTGTATCTCATTCTAAATTATGTCAGGTCTTCAAACAAAACAAAATTTAACATGAAACAAATGACACCTGAGCAAACACAAAGACAAGTTTTAAATGATAATTGATACCTAAATCAAATGCTTGAATGGCTAGTTTTGCCACCTTTAGCAGCAGCAGCTGCAACAACAAAACACTTCCTGATAACTGGAGCTCAGTGTCTGACATCGCTGCTTCTTTGCAGAACTGCTTTACTGCAGCCACATTGGAGGGTTTGTGAGCATGAACTGCTCTTTTCAGGTCCCACCACAGCATCTCAATGGGGCTCGGTTCCGCACTTCGACTCGGCCACGCCGCAAATTTGATTTATTCTTTTTGAGCTATTCAGAAGTGGAATTACTCTTATGCTTGGGATCGCTGTCAGGCTGCATGACCCAGTTGGGCTTGTGTGTCAGACTGACATTCTCCATCTGGATTTCCTGGGAGAGAGCAGAAGTAATTTCCCTCAATTATTATCAAGTTGTTCTGACTCTGAAGCAGCAAAGCATTCCCACAACATTACACTGCCACCTCCACGCTTGGCGGTGGGCATAATGTTCTTTTTGTAGAATGCTGTTTAGTTTACAGCTGATGTAACAAGACCCCCTGTCTTCCAGACAGTTCGACTCACCAGTCAATCGAATATTCTCCCAAAAGGTAAGGTCATCAAGGTGTGTTGTGGCAAAATTAAGATGAGCCTTAACGTTCTTCTGGGTTAGCAGTGGCTTTCACCTCACCACTCTCCCATGGATGCCATTCTTGGAATAGTGGAGCCATGAACACTGATCTTTATTGAGGTGGGAGAGGTCAGCAGTTCCACGGATGTTTTCTTTTGGACCTTTTGTGAGTTTGTGAACGAGCCTCCTTTGTTCTCCTGCAGGAATTATGGAAGGTTAGACGCTTCTAAGAAGGTTCACCGTTGCTCCAAGTGTTCTCCATTTGTAGAGAATGTGTTTCACTGAATGAAATGGGTCCAACTGGAATCATACTGGGTTAAATGGAGGAAATGAGAGCGTGCTGTTTACAAAATAAAATCTTGAGCGGTGTAATGGTGCCCTCTTGTGGACATTTTTTAGTTGTAGCAAAGAAGCTGTTGGATGAAGGACGAATCAAGTGATGAACCAAGATCTCCACAAAGCAGAAAATGTTTGTACATCTGTGTGTTACCTGGACACACGGCTCCAGTTCTGTGACACTGGTTAGAGGAGAAGATAAGTCTGGAGAGGAGAGCCCCTACTGCCCATCCAAGAGCACATGTAATTATGCCATGGACAGGGCGAACACTTGATTCTGATTGGCTGCTGGCTGGTCACTATTAATGTTAAGAGAGTGCAGTCCTTCAGTGCCTCATCCTCACCACAGGATGGTGACTATAGCTCACAAGATGCAAACAGTCCTCAGGTTTTGGTGCCTGTGCTGAGGAATCATCTATACTGTAACTGCACCATTATATTACTATTATATTACTTATTTTGATTATTATTCTATGCGGTTATTTTTCTATGTGATTGTGAAAGTCTGATGCGATTGTTTATGACGTGTTCAAAAACCGGGGATGGTGTTTGGGAGTTAATTTCCTGCCAGACCTTAACAAGTTTTACAAATGTCCTACGGTTCTCTACTTAACACAATGTGCTTTGGAAATATAAAACAACATTAATAAACCAATGCAATTGTTTGCAAATATAAAACGTCCCTCTAAAACAAACGTGTCGTAGTACTAGTACATAGTGCTTCACAAACATACACAGCATGTCTTATAAGGACAAAAATTATTACTGATGAAAAAGAAAAAAAATCATGCGACTTTTCACACAATTTTTCCTCCGTTTAGCAATCAGGATTTTCTCAGTAATGTTGAGATATTGAATATTTTAATCTCCAAGATCTGGATTATAATCCAGATTACGATCCGAATCTGGATCCAATTACACATATAATGGTGGAGCATCATGAGTTGTCCATGCTTGGGTATTATTATTATTATTATTATTTTGATTGGCCTCTTAATTCTACTTTTCATGATGTTGCGAAAATGTTACAAAAACATCTCACAATGTTGGAGAAAATGTGATCCATACCCGGATCAACCTCAAAATGTTATCAACTCTTTCGTGGTCCAAGAACCACCCCTTCACAAAATCTGATCAAAATCCGTTGACCTGGATCTTTTTGAAATATCAAACAAACAAACAAACAAACAAACAAACAAACAAACAAACAAACGTGGTTGATCACATTATGCCTCTTTGGTGGAGGTAACAACCAGCAGCAATGGTGAAGCCAGGCATAAAATGAAACAATTAATTTTCAGGTGAAGCAGTTCACTCCAATGCTTTGATGCTATGAACATATTTTTCTTGACTTTATATAAGTGGTCTACGTTTCTCTGAATCGTGATAAATAAACATGATTACACAAACTCATAATTAATTTTGGCCTCAGAGAAATGCAGAGCATTTACATAAACTGAATAATAAAAAAAAATATAGTCATATAGCATTACACAGTTGAGGGTAATTGTTTCACCTGTAATATGAATATTTATGTTTGATCACAAGCTCCCTCTCCTCTGCCCTCCTCCACACCTTAGAGCCTTTAAGGCACAAAGTATTTCCATGGCTTTCCAGTTTTTTGATACCCACTTTCACATTTGCTCTTTCTGTACTGTCAAATAATATTTAGTATTTAAAAATATTTACATAATTGACTGTAAATACTTCTATCGTAATGTTGGCCTTCTCTTAGCCGAACCAAAGGGCTCCAGACACTGTTTAAATATGTTCTATGGTTGAGTCATATCTAAATTTTGTACTACTTAATATTTGCCAAGTTCCTTTTTTGGTCACTGTCATTTCCGGTATTGTAGAAGGGTGTGGTTTCATGCCTGCTCACCTGAATGGCGAGAAGCAGACAAAGGGGGTTAGTAGGGTTCCGATATTTTCTGATGAGCGTCACCGTCGTCACGTTTTGCCTGTATGCCAGTGTTTTTGTTTTAATAAACAGTATAAAACGCATCTTGTATTTTTTCTTCATGTTTGAACGCGTCACAGTAACGAGCCTATTGGCTGCTCAGCTGCGTTTTCATTTATAGTAGGCGCTACAAAACCCTAAGTTTATATGCGTTATGGAGGTTTCTCATAAGCCATAACTCTATTTCCCTGCTAACAAATAAGGGTTGGTTAATACCGAGAACAATGAAAACTACTCCAAACCACTAAATTTAGGCTTAGTCCATAATCAGGCATTAAAATAGGCTATAATGCAGAGATGAGAACCAATTGCCTCTGTTGCATAAGCATCATCCCTTACCTTATCTCTGCAATTACATACAAGAAAACAATACAATACACTATTAGACGTTAGTGTAGGAATAAAACAAATACATGAAAATTCAGCCTATTTGTTGAATGAATATTTATGAACGGTGAGAAATGTTTTCCACAAGAAAAAGAGTGCTGACCGAGTAATGACATGGTCAGAAAGCCAATAATCTAATAAAAGGATTTTTTTATAAGGCCTTTGATTTGTTGAAAACAAATATTGGGTGTATTATTAGTGCATTCACTCTATTAGGTCTAACTTAAGTGTGTCTTTATAGCCCTGTAAAATCATGTCACTGCAGCTGATAAAACCTGATTGGTAGGAAAGCAAATTCCCCAGCTTCCTGGTTTGTATCAGGTAACAGCATAATCTTCTCCTGTTGCCTGCACAACCTGCATATCGTATCAATGGCTGGTAAACGCGGCTGTCCCTGTTGTCCCAACACAGAAGAGCCAAGGGCAGTTCCCCTGTCGCCGGCCAGTGCAGCAACAACACTGGCCCCAGCTGACCACCTATGGACCACCAGCAGGGACAAGGCAGTCAGGCTGAGGATGGAGGGCTCAGGTCCGGCTTCACACACTCCCATCACAATCCATCAGATGTTCCTGGAGACGCTGGAAAACTACGGGGATCATCCAGCCATGGCTTTTAAGAAAGAGGGCGAGTGGGTGACGGTGACATTCCGGGAATACTATGAGCAGTGCCGGGCGGCCGCTAAAAGTTTCCTGAAGGTGCGTGTGTTTGCAAGCTGACCTGTTCTAAACGTGGTGTACAAAAACGTATTATATGTGTAAATATTTGTGCAGTGACACGTTGCGTGTGCTTTTGGGCGGCGATATTTTTTCCTAGAGCGATGAAGACATTCGCGCCCTGTCCCGATTCAGAGGCTGCCGCACGGCTGCTTATTCCTTCGCCCCTCTAGAAAAAGAAATGTATTTTTTTGGGGCGGGACTGTGGTTGAGCGTGTCGAGGTTTGGCAATGTAGGAACCACAGGCATTCCCAGGTAGGTGAAGGCTTCTGACTGGATTCAGCCCGTGTGGTTTTAACATACTACACTGTGTGAAGACTGCAGTGCTTTCCAAATAATTCTGTAGTTTGACAATCAAAAACATGCCTGCATCAATAATTTATCATTTATATCAGTAATACAATGTAAATGTGAAGTGCAGTGCAGGAAAAAAGAGGAATTAGCCACACACAAACATTGGAAACACTTTTACACCTTTTTGGATTGTTTGCGATCCAGTGGCTATAGCAACATCACCTTCACAGGTAGGTCTTGGGTTCGAATCCAGAGTGGGGCCTCTCTGTTCGTGTTCTCCCCCCATGTCTGCGTGGGTTAATATGCAAAAAAAGAGGAGGCAGGGGAGACGGTGAGTTCCCAGAACAGTATAAAGACATGAATGGACGATGGTGTCCAGGAAGTGATGGCGACAGCGATGATGATCGCTCCTTTTATGCAGCCTGTTCAAGTGACTGTTCACAAAACAGTGACCCTAATCTGGAGTGCCTGCCTTAAACCGGCATAGCTTTTCTGCGCTGTCAGGTTGAAGGTGTGTGAAGCGTCCTCACTGTAGAATTCATAGCTTCATGTTAGCAGCATCTACACCTGAAGCCTCGTCGAGGATACTGTCATGACTGCAACTTTGTGTGTTATCCGAAGCAGCTTAATTTAAATGTTAGCAAAGCTGAAAGTCAGTACTTTAAACCCAAAGTCAGACTTTCAAGTGTGCCAAGGCAGAGCTAAAACACTGAAAAACAACATCTACCTGCCTGCACTGTGTCTAATATTCTACTCTGATCATTGATCGACTTTATGTTCCTTCAATTCACGACACCACTTTTATAAGGGGTACCTCAGAATTCTCTGGTGAAAACCAACACTTGTTGTGTGCGAAATTCACAGCTTGTGTTACGTCTCCTGTTTCATTGACATGTTTCTGTCTCGTGAGGTGGAGTGGCTTCTGAGCTCTGATGTAGGTCATCAGTAACAGAGGCCCTGTGCTGCTGTGTCATTAAAGATATATGTCCTTTAAAAAAGCAAACACCTTGTCCTCTTTTAGCTGGGGCTGGAGCGTTACCATGGTGTGGGGATTCTGGGATTCAACTCCCCTGAGTGGTTCATCTCAGACATTGGCTGCATCTTTGCCGGGTAAGATCACATTTAAGGATCTCCCACATGAGTGCTTTACATTCCTCCATTGTTTCACCTGACGAAGTCAATCCCTGTGTCTGTGCTCACGCCTGTTTGGGCTGCAGTATCAGGTCTCAGGAGGCCTATTGTGGGTTTAAGGCTTGTCTTTTCTTCGCTGCTTTCAAGAAAATCATTCTCCAGTCTCTGATTTGTTCCATAGCGGTCTGGCAACTGGAATCTACACCACCAACTCAGCCGAAGCTTGTCAGTATGTGGCTTCCCACAGTGAGGCCAACATCCTGGTGGTGGAGAACCAGAAACAGCTTGAGAAAATCCTGCAGGTCAGCGGCACCAGCCCTCAGACTGCCTCTGATAACTATTTGCAAAGATATAATCTATCCTCATGTGACCTTAATGTATCTTTACCAACAGGTTAAAGATCAACTACCTCATCTGAAGGCGATTGTCCAGTATAAAGGCGAGCTGCAGCAGAAAGAGCCATTCTTGTATACAGTATGTTCACTCAGCAAACACACTGATTCAGCAGCCAAGTCACATCTGATAGCATAATGTGTCTGGTGTACATTTGCACTGTTGACCATTGCCACACAGCTGCAGTTCATTATGGTCCAGTCTGGATTTAGACAGTCTGTTTAAACATAATCTTTGTATCTCTGCAGTGGGCAGAGTTCATGAAACTGGGAGAGGATGTGCCCGAGGAGCAGCTGAATGCTGTGATTGACAGCCTTCGGGCTAACGAGTGCTGTACTCTCATCTATACCTCCGGAACCACCGGCAACCCAAAAGGAGTCATGTTGAGCCACGACAATGTGAGTTATCCAGACAGGACTCTTTCCTTTTCTAAGCCTGTAGTGTTTTGACACAACGAAACATCTTTTAACTGTTACAAGGTTGCAACTAATCGACCGCATATTTTTTTCTAATTAATTATTTAGTTTATGGACATTCAGAATACAGTGAAAATGTGCCCTTCATACCTTCCCAGAGCCTAAGACGGCCTCTACAAATGTCTTGTAAAGACATTCAATTTTTAATGATACGCAACTACGAACAGCTGTAAATCCTCTGATTCCAGAAACTGGAGTCAAGAAAATTCAATATACAGTATATTCACTATTTTTGCTTGAAAAGTGAATGAAATCTTCAAGACGTTATCAAGCTGCAGCTTTGGCCTCCCTTACACTGATAGCCTGAAGGCTGATTCTCCTCAAATGGAAATGAAAACCTGCCCCACCGTCCCCTGAACACTGCCTGGTGCATGTTAGGACACATCTCAAACTCAAACAGCTCAGTCATATTAGTACTGGCTCAGCCACAACGTTTTGTAACATTTGGAACCGTTATCTGCTCTATTTTCAAAATTACTTAGTTCTGGAAACATGAGGTTTGTTTTAAAAGTTATTTACTCGTTTTTTTTGTTGTTTTTTTTTAATCTAGCTTACTTATATCTAGACTGGTACCAACTTATTTTAAGGTTTTTAACAAGTGAAATTTTCTTGCTGCATGGACAGATCATTTCATTAGTATTAAGCCGTTGTCTCCTCAAATTCAGTTTTTCTTGTATTTTAGATGCTCCTTTTTTTGCAGTGTAGTTTGTTAATTTGTGTTGTGAAAATTCAAGAAAATGTTTTCTGCTTTTTTTTTTGTTTGTTTGTTTCTGATTACTCTTGTTTCATTTTAATGTGCAGCTGACATGGACAGCACGTGTGGCAATTTCACAGACAAATATTATAAAAGGTGAGGAGGTGGTGGTCAGCTACCTGCCACTCAGCCACGTGGCAGCCCAGATGTTTGACATGTGGATGGGCATTTGTTTTGCCGTAACCACGTACTTTGCAGAGCCAGACGCCCTTAAGGTAAGGATGCCTACTGCTGTCAATATGACGTTAATAATGAAGATTCCCTATTATGACACTAAACCTCATTCATTCTTATAGGGCTCCTTAGGAACCACACTGAAAGAGGCTCGACCAACTTGTTTCTTGGGTGTTCCTCGGGTGTGGGAGAAGATGCAGGAGAAGATGAAACTTGTTGGTGCGAAGGCATCCCCACTGAGGAGGAGAGTGGCGGACTGGGCCAAGTCCATAGGCCTCCAGTATAACTACAGTGTCATGAATGGGTGAGACGGCAGCATCGATCCTTGAATAAGTGAATTCAAAATTCATTGAGTCAGGTGTTTGTTCTGTTTGTTAACAATGATGTCCTTTGCTAAGTAAAATTTGATAACAGAATGAACTGTAACACCTGCTGTCTTGTAAATTATTATATTTTATTTCTCTCAATTATGAAATTCGGAGATAGTAGGTCCTAATTCTAAGATATACAGCCTCTATTTGTTTTTCTTTGGCAAATGTATGTTTCCATATGCGTCAGTGTCGGACAATTTGAAATCTTGACGTGATGATGGCGTTAGATGTCATGTCATGGGATCATCTAAGTGGTTGCAATTCATCCTCAGAGGAACATGAATATATATTTAACAAATTTCATTGCAGTCCACTCAATAGTTGTTGAGTCGTTTCACTAAAACACACAAATGTCAACTTTGCAAAGGTGCTAGATGAAAGGTCAGGTCATCTCCAAAGTCAGTAATGCATGTCTGTACACAGTTTCATGGCAGTCGAATGGGTAAACTGACAATGCCATCTTGGTGATGTTTCACTTTGGGCTCAGTTCTTAATTTTTAACAGATCTTCACTTCAAAAATAAAACTTCTCTCCCTGGTGTAAATTTAGTTTTATCCTTTGTGTTTTACAGGGAGAATCTGGTGCCGTGGGGCTTCACGCTGGCTAATAATCTGGTCTTTAAAAAGGTGCGTGCCGCGCTGGGCTTAGACCGCTGTAAGATCTGCGTGACGGGTGCTGCCCCCATCACCAAAGAAACTTTGGAGTACTTCATGAGCCTGAACATCCCTGTCGTGGAGATATACGGCATGAGTGAGAGCTCCGGCCCACACACTGTCTCCCACAATGGAGAATTCCGCATCACAAGGTCAGCAAAGTTATGGGATGATGACGAGAATTAAAATGTGAATTTGATAAGGAGGTTGTGCTTCAACAGTGGGATTCTCAGTGGAGTGCTGAACCCAAAACCATGTGAGCAAATTCCAAATAATTATGAAAGGGAAGCAAATCTCAAATTTCCAAGTCAAGAAGAACAAAATACCCACATTTCTCTTGTTTTTTTGACTCTGTGCCAAAGTGCGTAAGCATTTATCTTTCTTGACGTGAGACAAATAAACAAGAGAAATGTGGGTATTTTGTCCTCCTTGACTCTGAAATTTGAGATGTGCTACGCTTTGATATTTTTTGGAGTGTAATTAAAATGTGTTCCTACAAGATGCCAAGACAATCAGTTTGCATTTGTCTCACCAATCAAAATTTTATTTTTCAAGAGAAATTCCACATTTTGTATACATTTCTGTTAACGAGTGATTATGTTATGAGCGAGTCAGCAAAGACTGCAAATGAAAATAATCTGGCTGTGTGAAGTTACAAAGGAATGATCTTACCATTACTCTCTATTCTGCTCTGAGCAGCTGGAGGCTACATTAGCAGCCAACACATGTATATCTTTTACCCAACTGTTGACAAGAAGAATTTGTGGAATGAAAAAAGATGTCATTTTTTCAAACCGTCCATTGTGAGTCTGACAAATTAATCAGCAGAGTGATCTTTTAAAAGTTGCTCCAGGCAAAATTGTTATGAATTTCATAACACTTTTAAAAAAAATACTTCTCTCATAACCTTTTATTGGGGATGGTAGTTTTATTTTTTATTTTAATAAGGTACATATAATGTCAGAGCCAAGATTTTGACTAATTCAGAAAAAGAGATCACATTCACCCACTGCTTTTATATCTGATGTGTCTTTTGGAAAGTTCTCTTACTTCTTTATAAAGCCTGACTGTCTTCAATTTTACACGCAATCAACAAGATGTGTTTAATGACTTATTTCAATATTAATGAAAATGATGTGAGCGAGGCCCGACGATTGCTTGGCGACTTCTGCTTGCTTTATGTGTTTAGCTTTGGTAGGTAATCTGCTGTAGCACTCAGGCTTACTCAGGTTTGACAAACCTCTCAGGACTGTACAAGAGAGGAGTAAGCAGAGCAATAAAAAAGAGGAAATAATGGGGGGGGGGAAGTACAGTAATAGATGTGGACAGATGTGGTTGAGGTGTCGTTCTGCTCTTGAAATTCTAATAGGTAGCTTCAAAGAAAATAAAACAGTCCTTCCTCCTTCTGGATCTGGCAACAGCAATTTAAAAATGATCTGACATTTATTAAACATTTTTGTATTTGTTTGTCTTCTTATCACTAGTATCATTATTAGTTTTATAACTCTTAAAATATGTCTACATAAGTTGATATTCATATATTTTAAGAAGTTACAAGACCAAAAAAAAGCTTTAAACCACTGACTTTAATAATCAGATATCTGACATGAAAATGTTTTTAATAATTTACTGACATTATGTTGTCTTATTTCTATCCTAAACTTCAAAGTGGGGTGCAGGTGTTGTGGAACTTTTGGTCAGTATCATGAGTATGTTTCTGATCTTCTGATGTCTCTCCAGCTGTGGAAAGGTGATACCAGGCTGTAAGACAAAGCTGGACAACCCAGATCAGGACGGGAATGGAGAGATATGCTTCTGGGGTCGACACGTCCTCATGGGCTACCTGGGCATGCCTGACAAAACAGAGGAGGCTATTGACCAGGATGGTTGGCTGCACTCTGGAGATTTGGGAAAACATGACCACCACGAGTTCTTGTACATCACAGGAAGGATCAAGGGTAAGGTTTGGAAAACATGCACCTAAAGAGGCATTTTGGAGTATTTCTGGTATGAAACACGGATTTATTTACTCATATACTACTATATATTCTTAAGTTTTTCAGCATTATGTCTAAACAAAGATATTAGAATCTTTGGACCCAATAATATTTATTGGTTAGCAATAATCCTGGCATAAAGAATCAGTAATGGAAGGTGACAAAGTACATTTATTCAGTATTATTTATTATGTCGTTTATCCTATACTTTAGCACAATTTTTTGGTATTTGTACTTAACAAGATTTTGCTTATGAAACTGATTGATCACAGATTTTAAGGCCCATACAGATATTGATATTTTGCAGTTTGAAATAAATATTTAAATCGTTTGAACATAAACAGATATAAATATTGATCCATAACATTTAGATGACTGTTTGACAAACTATGTAATATTGACTCTGTTTCTAAATGATCTTGTGCATAGTACTGCAGTTTCTTGTCATTTACCTGCAGACATTATTCACTGATGCTGATATATTGGTCTGGCTGGTAACACTCTATTATGAAATACGACACACTGTTGAAGATGACGCTAGTAGCTACCAACCTTTGGGAAAATACCACATGCACCTTTTTATTTTAAAAAGAAAAAAATCTATTATCCAGTGTGAAAACACAGAACTTTAAAACACATGCTCCACATCCCAACATTAGCTAACTGTAGCAAAACACTTTTTTTTCTTTACTTTTTTGGGCTTCTTTTTTTTTTTTAATGGCCTTAGTCAAGTCAAGCAAGTCAAATTTTTACTTGTATAGCACCAAATCACAACAGAAGTTATCTCAACGTACTTTCCAAAGAGAGCAAGTCTAGTCTGTATTTAACAATTCCCTCTTCTTCTTTTTGCCTTTTATTGCCTTTTAACAGGCAGAGAGGGAGAAACATGGGGAGAGAGGGGGAAATGAGGAACAGAGACAGACATGGAACAACAACAATTATAACAGCTGTACTGATAGAAAGATTGCAATTAGTAGTATCTATAATAACTACTACAATAACAACACTTAATAGTACTTAAAATAATAATTATACATTGATGTTATTATTATTAATGATATAGTTTTGGAGCCGGGGGGTGGTAACTGGTAACTGATATCTGAATATTATTGTCCTGCTTATTGTGTTTCTAAAGACAAAACATCCACATAAAGTCCTGGAAAACAACACAATGCAGTATTTTCATTGACATTTTTGGTCCCTTTTTTTTCCACAGAGCTGATCATCACAGCCGGTGGAGAGAACATCCCTCCTGTGCCCATTGAGGATGCACTGAAGGCCGAGGTGCCCATCATCAGCAACGTCATGCTGATCGGAGACAAGCTCAAGTTCCTCTCCATGCTGCTCACTCTGAAAGTAAGAGAACCTGCAGACACTCACGGCCACTAAATAAATACTGCAAAACAAACACAACAATTACCCTTTTCTCCGTTTCCTCAGTGTGTTGTTGATGACAACAGCGAGCCCATAGACGAGCTGAGCCCCGAGGCTTTGGATTTCTGCCAGCAGCACGGCGTCACAGCGACTAAGGTGTCAGAAGTCATAGCCAATAAGGAACCAGCCATCTACAAAGCCATTCAGGAGGGCTTGGAGCGTGTCAACGCCAGAGCAACATCCAACGCCCAGAAGGTTCAGAAGTGGGTCATACTGGAGCGAGACTTCTCTGTCAGTGGGGGAGAACTGGGTGAGTCATGGGAGTTCTGTTTTCATTCACTTTATAAGATAAGATAAGAAGATACATTATTCATCCCTTGAGGGGAAATGACTCTTACATTTAGCATCAAAACTGGAGCAAAGATACTATTATCTAAGAGTCTAAAGAGTTTTAAGTTGACGTGACTTGTGACTGTGTCATATGTCAGACAACATTCCAGGGACGTTTGTTAGATTGCGATCGAAACTATCGCTCGGAAAGATCTGCAGCGCCACAGTGGATGAAATGTGATTTTGCAGGTGTCCATCAGTAGAAACTTAATCTTTACATTGACATTAAAACTGAATGAAGTTGCTTCTCCTTTTTGTCTTTGCAGGACCCACCATGAAACTGAGGAGGCCCATTGTTGTGAAGATGTACCAGGAGAAAATAAATGAAATCTATGCGGAGGCAAAACAGTAGAGTGTACTGCACAGAGATGAGATACTACTGGAGACAGACGGCCGAGATAAAATGTATGAACAATGTGTCCAGACATCATGTTGGGAAATGTCTAAACCTCTTTTCACCTGAATGTTCAAGTGTAAAAGACGCTCAAGTGGAAAAAATGTGATTCTGAGGTTTGAGCGTCTATATTTTAATATGTCAAGTTTCTGCTCTCTGTTCCAAATCAGCATGAAAGCTATTAAATGTATATATGGAGCTGTGCACATTTTGTAAATAAAACAATCAAATTGAAGCCAAAATCTTGCCATTTATCGTGTGGCATGCACAGGTGAGTTATACACTATAGCTCAGCAACAAAGCCACATGTAGGGTGGCAAATACTAGTTATCATTTAGGCAAATAAGTTTCACATTTTTATGGTTTTAGAATTAAATTTAGTGATCTGTAATCCATTGTGGCCTGAGAGATTAAACTCTTGTATTGGCCATAAGCAAATTTATTTCATTTTTGAAACAGGACCATGTATTTAAAGACATTAGAGCATTAATTGCTGGTCTCATGTTGTGAGGTATTGTTTAAATAAGTATTTTTATACTGTGATAAGAATATCAATAGTCTGATTTTCTTCAATAACAAGCATGTACAAATAGTAAAGCATACATGTGAATTTCTGCTTCTGGATGTACAGTTTGAGATATATTGAAATGTTTATTTTATGATTGATGATGATTTTCAATAAACAAATTGAGAAGTGGGTTCAATCATTTGTAATTTTTTTTGCAATGTATATTGGATATATCTAAGCAAACACTATGCTTTAATTTCATTTCACAATATGATTTAGCATGGCGAAAATAGAATGGAAGTAAATCCCCACATTTAAGCTGTGAATGTTTGGCCTTTTGCTCGATAATATAGTATATAAATTATCATAATATATAATATATACAAAATATGACTATTGGTTCAGGATTTCAACGATAACCATCATACTATTTTTGAAAGTGTATGAAATTCCACATTAGCCCATATCGGTACTTTCAGATTTCTGGAATTGCAAATTAAAAAAATTATAAGTCTGGAGCACATAATTATAATAAGTCTAATTAGACATGAATGCAGAATAACTTAGATAGAACAAAGAATGTAAATTTGTCATATTTGAGTACTTTTTACCAGCAAATTAATTTTGTTCAATGTCTATAAAACATTAAACAAATAATTTTCTACAGATTATTCAACTAAAAAAAATCTTTATTATCATATCAATCATCTCAGCATCACAGTCATTATCATATGACATATACACACATGCATGTGCACTCTTTGTGTTGGAATTTCTATGCTGTAAAACATTTCACTGTAAATTTACAGCAGCTTCATGTTTAAAATATTGTTTTACTCATATAAAAATTCAGACTATGGAACAGGAGTGCTGTACACCATAACAAATAGTAATAATAATAATATAATATAATATATATTATGATCATAATAATAATAGTATAACTGAAGTCTCTCATGCCCAACTGTAGAATAAAGATGGGTGTGAGGGACTAAGAGTAAGAGTTTCAAATGAGTTATAAGTGAATTTAAGTTAAGAGTTATTTAATAAGCTTGAGTTGAAAAGGTCAACTCCACCTCCTTGGTCTTTACTCCAAACTATTTCACTTATGAACCTAAGAGTGTGTGTGTGTGTGTGTGTGTGTGTGTGTGTGTGTGTGTGTGTGTGTGTGTGTGTGTGTGTGATCTTTTGGATGTGTAGAATGTTGCGGCCGCTCCCTGACCTGCTCTCTCCTGCAGGACACTAGGCAGGGAGGCTCAAATGGAGCCACCTGTGTGGAGCTCCATACAGAGCTTATTTAAGACAGCCCTTGTCACGAGCCGGCTCATATCATGTGACAAAGGAGGGGAACAGGCACATCAACTGAACGTGTTTTATTCTAGAAGTAAAAATAATAATAAGCAATGACAAAAGAGACGCATGAGGTGTGGAGTATCAACATATCGGTGGTGTCAGAATTGAATGGATGAGTGAGACAGGTGTGTGAATGTTGTCCATGTCAAACATAAGAAGAGCCAATCCAGATCCAGAGATGTTGAGCCTGGGAGAATAGGAGGGAGGGAGAGAGAATGACTAAGCTGTTTTAAAGAAGCTTTGTAAGGAGCTCCAAACAGGTGGCTCCACTTCAGCCTAACGACCCTCCCTGTCTGCAGACTCCTGCAGGAGAGAGCAGGACAGGGAGGGGGCCGTAAACAAGAAGAACACAGAATATTCATTAACATTAGATCCTGACTGATTTTGACAACTTCCAATTTAAAAAATGATCAATAAAAGCTCAGATGCTGAGTCACGTGTGTGAATGCATTCTGTATCTCTCTTAATGGGAACACACACGCCCTGCATGATATGTCATCGGTCATTAACGATGTATTATTTCACCCACTCCACTTGCAAACCATCTGCTGCTAATCAGAATGTCCATGTTTTATGGCCAAGTATCTGTGGGTATCGCAATGTTAAAGAACGTGAAAAAAAATGGTCATGGATCCACCCCTTTATCTGGATCTCCTCCAAAATTCATTGGTTCCATTTTTGGCACGTGCCCCACTCTTCCACCAAGTTTCATAGAAATCCATCAAGTAGTTTAATAATTGATCAAAATGCTGACATCTCATAATGTTAAAGGAAGTAAAAGAAGTTCACAGATGCATACATTTATTGGAATTGAAACCTGGAACTCATCAGTAGACAGCCTCCCACCCCGCACGCATCAGAGGACAATCCCGCTCTGTAAATAAGGTCTATATTGAGCCCAGTGATTAAATTCGGCCCGAGGCTTTGTACCAGCAGCAAGGCATAGCAAACACAGTAAAGATAATAATCAATTATGGAGATAGCTGTCTACAAAGCCATATTCAAGAGGGCATAGTGTGTGCCAACGCCAGAACAAAACCAGTAACATCAGAGACACCTTCTTACACTTGTATGAGTATGATCCTCTCATTACTCTTCATCAGGTGTGGGGGCCATTGTTTTGAAGTGGTTGGGCTAGTATAGTGTCCAGAGTAAGGCTTGGATTACAATGTACAGAAGCACCACAGTCGGTGAGCAGAGTCCAGAGGTAGCATGGCTGGGATGCTCACTGGCCTGTACTCTGGTGTGTTAGGATCAGAATGAAAAACAAATACACATCAGTCCTCTACAGACCTCTTCAAGCTGTCCTCGTCTTTTCTTGTCTTCTGTTTGAGTTCACTTTGTACCCTTCTGTTTGCACCCATTGTTCTAACGACAATCATGGAACATCTATCATAAAATACCCATTTCAGTATCTCTCAAACTGTACATCCAGAAGCATCAAATGTCTGCTTTATAATCTGGACTTTGCTTGTAATTCGAGAACATCAAACTATTCAAACATCACCTCAAATCTGGGGTATGAGACCAGAAACTGACGATTAATGCTCTAATGTCTTTAAACCCACACTGCTGCATCAAAAATAAAATACATTTTCTTATGTCCAAAACAACTGTTTCATAATACAATAATCTTTCAGGCCACACTGGATTGTAGTTCACAAAAGTTCCTTTGAAACCTGTCAAATGTAAAACTTCCATAAATAATGACAATGTTTCCCACCCTGCATGTGGTTTTGGTGCTGAGCTATTGTCTACAATTCATGTGTACATGCCACACAATAAATATTTATTTTCAATTTTTATAAATTTTTATTCTTTTATTTACAAAATGTGCACAGCCGACGAGCGTATTTGATTCGGAGAAAACAGAAACTTGACATATTGAAACATAGAAGTTGAACAAAAAGGTTTAGACATTTCCCAACATGCTGTCTGGACACATTGTTCTCATGACTGTCTGTCTCCAGTAGTATCTCATCATCTGTGCAGTACACTCTACTGTTTAGCCTCTGCATACATTTCATTTATTTTCTCCTGGTACATCTTCACAACAATGGGCCTCCTCAGTTTCATGGTGGGTCCTGCATAGACAAAAAGGAAAGGCGGCTTAATTGAACTTTAATGTCAATAAAGATTCAGTTTCTACTGATGGAAACCTGCACAATCACATTGCATCCACTGTGGCATTACAAACGTTTTAACAAGCGTCCCTGGAATGTTGTCCGACATGCGACACAGTCACAAGGCATGTCTACACAGCCTTGGTTAAGATCTAGTTAAACTTTGCACTAAATTCATTAAACTCTTCTCCAGTTCAGTTTTGTCTGGTGTTGACCCGCTCCAAGCCCTCCTGAATGGCTTTGTAGATGGCTGTCTATGACTTCTGACACCTTAGTCGCTGCAACGCCATGCTGCTGGCAGAAATCCAAAGACTCAGGGCTCAGCTCGTCTTTGTCTGACACTGAGGAAACAGAAAGAAGGGTAATTGTGTTTGTTTTACAGTACTTATTTAGTAGCCGCAGGAATGCATGCTCTGTTAGTTTAAGAGTGGGCAGCATGGAGAGGAACTTGCACCTGCGGTACTCCAGCTTCCTCCTACAGTCCAAAATAGGTGCAATATAGGTGAATTGCTGACTCTAAACTCTGCCTTACAGCCTGGCATCACCTTTCCACAACTGGAAAGACAAATCACAGGAAGTCCACACACCTGCACACCTACCATGAAGTATAGTATAGAAATAAAATGATGCCAGTAAACCATAATAAACATTAAAAACATGATGAATTCAAATTAAATTAAAAACAGGATGCATGCATGTATCCATCGAGAAAAACAAAAAATACGTTAGTTTTATTGGATATCTTATGCACTGCAGAAATGAAATTTACCTGAAAAAATTAATGTTTTTGTACATACAATAAATTTAAGACTTTGAATAGGTGCATAAATACATTTTCAATGTCACTCGTTTATCGAGTCCAACTGCTGGATATACTGATAACGTTTTTTGTTGTGCCCACAATTTTCTTGAAAGCTGTGAAAAAATTGGCAGGCCTCACACCTATGGTTCCCTGAGACTTGATACTGCAGCCCATACAGGTGTGAGCACAGACAGAGAGATTGACTTTGAGATAAGCATGGACGGAGATAATTCACATCATCAGATGAAACAATAGAGGAATGTAAAGCAATCATGTCCTTAAATGTGATCTAAGGCGGCAAAGATGACGTGTCTGAGATGAACCACTCAGGGAATCCCAGAATCCCCACAACATGGTAACGCTGCAGCCCCAGCTAAAAGAGGACAGCATGTTTGCTTTTTTTAAAGGACATGTATCTTTAATGACACAGCAGCACAGGGCCTCTGTTAATGATGACATCAGAGCTCAGAAGCCACTCCACCTCATGAGACATAAACATGTCAGTGAAACAGGAGACGAAACACAAACTGTGAATTTTGCACACGCAAGTGTTTAAAGTACTGACTTTCAGCTTTGCTGATATTTTCTTATGACTAAGCTGAATGCAAAAAGTCCCTAAATCACGCAAGAAATGGAGATGGATGTAGAGTAGAGAGCGTAGAGAGTATTTATGCCTAATCTTTACAATGAATGACACTTGTAGGCTTTTCATTAAATACTTTCTTCAATTGATAACTTAAGCTGCTTTTTCCATAAACTTTATATGTTTTGGACACATAGTGGTTAATAAAGTCAAATAATGTGGCAGTACACCAGACAGTCAGTGGTAAAATCACCTTTTTTTTTCTGTTGGGTCAGTGTCACAGCAACTCTGGTTAACCTCCAACTGATGCTTAATCTGACTCGGACCAGTTCATCCTCACTGTAAAAGAGTTTGAACTATGTTGAATTTGCTTTATGAAACTGAATCGACTGACATTGAGTCACATGAACCACAATAAGCCGGCCGTACTTCTCCCAACATGGCACAATACAGTGTTTATCAATTATATTATAATTGACTCTCTTCAGTAGTGTCTTATTTCTGTGGAGAATAATCTACTGCTTTGCCACTGATACATTTTTTTTCTTTTCTTCTGGTGCATCTTCACAACAATGGACCTCCTCGGTGTCACGGTGGGTCCTGCAAAGCCAAAAAAGGAAAGCAGGGTAGTTTGACCTAAATTTTAACACAAAGATTCAGTTTCAACACCCGCACAGTAATGGCTTTGTGTTCCATTGTAGCCTTAATAAAGTTTCAGAGGGAGACAGATTCAATCAGCATCCAACATATTTCATTTCATCGCTGCTCTGAGAGACTGGGCCATGTTCAGAGAGGCTGCCAGCCTGCAACAACACACCAACGTGGAGGAATATGCTGAGGCTGTGACTGGATACATGCATAAGTGCATAGACGATGTCTGAGTCTGAACATCTCCACCCGTGCCAATGAAACACGCTGGATGACGGCAGAAGTGCGTGCAATGCTGAGAGCAGGCAATGTGGCCTTTAAGTCCGGTGATATGGTGCCCTTTAGTTCAGCCCGAGCCAACCTGACGCTCAGGAAGGTCAACTCCCGGAAAGCTGCAGGCCCTGACTGTATACCAGGCGGTGTGCTCAGAGAATGTGCGTTTGAACTAGCACTCCTCTTCAAAGACATTTTCAACCTCCTCTCTGAGTCTAGCCATCGTCCCATCATGCCTCAAGTCCGCCACCATCATACCGGTGCCAAAATAGATCCATAGTCAGATGCCTCAATGACTACTGTCCCGTAGCCCGACACATAGCATGACAGATGTTAATCTGTTATCATGAAGTGCTTCAAGAGGCTATTCAAGGACAACATCGCTGCCTCACTTCCCTCTTCATTCGACCCGTACCAGTTTGCTTATCGCTGTAACCGCTCCCCTGAGGACTCCATATCGTCTGTGCTACATCTGAGCCTGGTACACCTGGAGGATAATAACACACATGTGCGGATGCTGTTTGTGGATTTCAGTTCAGCATTCAACACAATTATCCCCCAGCACTTGGTAAGCAGACTGGGTTCCCTAGGCCTTGGTACCCCCCTCCGCAACTGGGTCCTGGATTTTTTAACAAAGAGACCACAGTCAGTGAGGGTGGGGAGCAACACCTCAGCTACCATCTCGCTGAGCACCGGCTCCCCCCAGGGCTGTGTTCTGAGTCCACTGCACTTCAACCTGATGACCCATGACTGCTGTGCCAGATACAGTACAAACCATATCATTAAGTATGCAGACGACACAACAGTAGTTGGACTCATCAGGGACGGCAGCGACTGGGCCTACAGGGAGGAAGTGAAGCACCTCGTGGACTGGTGCTCCACCAACAGTCTGGTCCTGAATGTCAA
Organism: Chaunax sp. Z400; assembly: GCA_037577475.1. Taxonomy (NCBI): domain Eukaryota; kingdom Metazoa; phylum Chordata; class Actinopteri; order Lophiiformes; family Chaunacidae; genus Chaunax; species Chaunax sp. Z400. The sequence goes on along the minus strand of CM075187.1, from coordinate 19,072,538 downwards.
CAGAACAAAGGAGATCATTGTCGACTTCAGGAAACACAGACCAACTCACACTCCACTGAGGATCAATGACTCCATGGTGGAGTGTTTGAAGAGCACCAAATTCCTAGGGGTGCACATCACCGACAACCTGACCTGGACTCAGCACACCTCAGCCCTGACCAAAACAGCACAGCAACGTCTGCACTTCCTGCGGCGGATGAGGAGAGCACACCTTCCCCCTCCCATCCTCACCACCTTTTACAGGGCCATAATAGAGAGCGTGCTGACGAACTGCGTCTCTATCTGGTACGGAGACTGTAACGCCTCAGACCAGACGGCCCTGCAGAGAGTGGTGAGGACAGCTGAAAAAAATCATTGGGACATCACTCCTGTCTGTCAAAGACATTGCTCACAAGCGCTGCCTGTCCAAAGCCACCTGTGTGGTCAGAGCGGTGGTTTCTGTTTACCCTCCTCCCCTCTGGAGGAAGGTACCAAAGCATCAGGTGCAGAACAAACAGGTTCTGCAACAGCTTCATTCCCACTGCCATCAGAATGCTGAACTCTTCCTTCCAGTAACTCTTGCTTTTCTATTCCTCACCACCAAACCATATAATCTGCAATTATCTCATATCTCAAACTATGTGCAATTTAATATATTCCTGTTCAACCTTACCAAAGTATTTATTATGCAGTTCAACCAGTCCAATAATCCTGCTCCTGTGCAGTATCCAAGTCACTTTATGTACAGACTGCTACTCCTTCTATTTTTATCTATTACTGCTATTATTGCCTTCTACTTCTGTATTTTTCTTTTTCCTTATTTTGTCAATGTAGCCAATTGCATCATAATTTCATTCTGCTGTGCACCTGTCCGGTGGATAGTCCGCATGACAGTAAAGTTAATCTTTAATCTTTAATCTTTAATCTTCACTGTAATGTTGTCTGGCATGCAGCACAGTCACTAGTGGTGATCACATCATGACTTTATTTACAAGCTGATTAAACGTATTACATATCCAAAACAAATTCATTATTGCAAAATGTTGCATACATTCCACATAAAACTGGGACATATTACAATATAACATTATTCATGGCCCATATATGTAGTCATATATTAAAGATCTTCACCACACATGTATTAAATCACACATTAAAAATATTTCATGAATGTCTGACATGTTTTTGTTTTTTGTAGAGAAAAATTTAACTACCATATTATTAAAATCCCTAAAATGGCACCTATTCCTTCTCCTACCTTAAAAAAAAGCCACATTATATGAACAAGCAATTTATATTGGTTAACTTTCTGATTGACTGATTTTCAGTTCGCGCAGAGATCATTTTTACATTCAGCAATGAGAATGTGTAAACAGCCCCATAGTGTCTGACTCTGCAGAAACGTCATTCTAAACAGGACAGTCAACGGTAGGAGCAACAAGAAAAACAGGTGTTTGACTGATGGCAGACTTATGTCATGTTAATTTTACACACAAGTCACACACACACACACACACACACACACACACACACTCACACACACACACACACACACAAAACGTACATATAAATGCACTAGAATAGACTGTAAACTGTCACTGAGCTGATAATTGCTTTCTCCCTGATGTGACATTCCTTCCTCTGTACAAAGGATTGTGGGTCAGCCCAAAAAACATGCTGGCTCACATACAGAAAAACTCAGAGGGCACTTGGAGGGTGCATACCTGCATACAAAAGAATTCGGAGACACCTCTTATGGTATGGGGTTGTTTTTCAGGGGTTGGGTCAGGCCCCCTTAATTCCAGTAAAGGGAAATCTTAGTGCTTCAGGACAATTCTATGCTTCCAACTTTGTGGGACCAGTTTGGGGAAGGCCCTTTTCTATTCCAACATGACTGTGTCTCAGTCCACAAAGCAAGGTCCATAAAGACATGATCTGGTCAGTTTTGTCTGGAAGAACTTGACTGGCCTGCACAGAGCCCTGACCTCAACCCCATCGAATACCTTTGGGATGAACTGGAAGGGAGATTGCGAGGCAGGGCTTCTCACCTGGCATCAGAGCCTGACCTCACAAACGCTCCAAAGTCTTGTAGAAAGCCTTCCCAGAGGAGTGGAAGCTGTCATAGATGCAAAGGCGGGGACCAACTCCATATTAATGCCTATGAATTTTAAATGGGATGTCATACACACACATCATAACATCTTATCCCCTCATGTTGTTTGACTGTTATGACTATTTAACTACTTGTACAGGGTGGGGCTGTCATGGTTGCACATTCACCAAAGGCGTCTGACATCTGTCATCTGACATCTATCAGATTGAAAACATCCAGTACATCAATACATTCATCTCTGTGTTTCCGAACACAAGGGAGACAGATCTAAACTTTTTAAAATAACATGATTGTGTGCCTTACATGATCTCTCGCACATAAATGCCAGGTTGCATAAATATTTATTAAAATCTACCAGTGGCTGTAGTGGAAACAAAGGCAGACACTTGCTCAGAAGAAGAATGAAAAAGATTAGTTTTACAAAGGAAGCGAGCCAATAACATTCTAATTTCATTACATTTTAAATGCCACATCCTTTTTGTGACATGCACACATGGAACCTGAAAACTGTCATCCTTTCAGTCCCAATGCTTGTCTTACTTTACCCCATGGTTTGATGATCAGCATAACAGCTGATTCCCTCTTGCTGCTACCAGATTTAGTACAACACTGCTCGCATGTGGCTGACATTATGAACTACAATGTTTAAGTGTACTGCACCCTCATGAGTAATAAGGGACATGAACAAAATTACCTCCGCAAAGGGGGATTGTTTTTTACGTGTCTGTTAGTTGGTTTGTAGTTTGGCAGGATTACACAAAAATAAAAATAAAAATTCCAAAACTTTGTGGAGGGGTGGGACTAGGCTAGACAGGAACCCATGATATTTTTTGGTGCAGTTCCGGATAGAGGGGTGGATTCAAGAATTGATTTATAAAAATTCTCTTTTTGAGGCATCTCAAATTTTATTGTTACACAATTGTTCCTTATATATATATGTTAAGGGATCAAAAACATGATACATATTTTTCATGCCTACTATTTATGACTTAATATCTTTTATGACAAATAATTTGAAACCACTTCCCTTTTTACTTTATTTTTTTTAATAATAGGCGCTAGACAGACGTGTAGAATTGTTCGGCCTTGGCAGAGGTATACGCTCTGCTGACTGCCATTCTAGTTGAATGATGCATTTATTGATGAAGGCTTTCAAACATATATAAACAGGAATATGTTAAACAAGAGGTAATACATTAAATATGCTATATTATCTATTAGAAGACTGTGAAGGCAATAGACATTTTGTTATAGGACCAGTTCATCCCACTTAAAAAATAAAACCTTTTCTCCCATAGCTCCACTGGTGTCTGAGCATGAATTTTGTTTGTGGTCCTCAGTCACAGCATGGAGACATTTACAAAACATCTATTTAAGAAGTGATGTCTTTGTTGGTCTGCACAATTCATTGAACATGCAATCAACAGTTTTCATAAGGACTGGGATGGTTCTTTGATAAAAAGTAGTGCTGTGGATTTATCCAGATATAATGAAGCGCAGACACTGAAAAGAGCGTTTTGTATTGCAGTTTATGGCAGTAATAAGTGACTTATACACAATATTGATGATCTTATCAAGTTGTTCTCCAAAGTCAGAGGGAAATATTTAACTCTAGTAAATACAACCCCACGTTCCCCAGCTAGTAGCTAATTTTGTCTGTTTGCTTTTTAGTGTAGGATGAGTAATGTATTTGCTGAGGACAGAGCGAGGAGGACATTGAGGACCATAAATCCAAAACAGACAACTTTCATTTACAGCTGATGATTTTGGGCGGATGAAACATTCTCAAAGGCAGACATTTAAAATGTAAGAAAAATATCAACATGGTGAGATACCGCTAACGAGTGGTGAGTACATGTTTTTGGTACATTAAGTGACCTGACACTTCAACCATGCTAACATAGTCTTCTTTTTTTCTCATTTGGTTGTCATTGCAACTCCCCTCTTGACCCAGGCGTTGCTGCTGAGTAGAGAGAGCATGAAACGAGCTACGTCTCCTCTCCCCACGGTGATGCCTGCAGGTTGACCACTGCTGTCGGGTACATAGTATCCCTCATGGGTCAGAAACTCTTGAGCTGTAGAGGACACAATGGTGCAAAACGGGAAGTCAGAGGCTTTAAATGTAGCGTTTCAAGTCGTGAATGGTGCAGTGAGAAGGAGAGGATAAGACCCATTTAGTCTCACAAACACTGCATTAAATAAGCTAATAAGCTTGAACTATGTCAGAATGGATCCTGAGGCAGAGGAGTTTCTTAAATGCCTCACTGAATAAAGAGTTTCTGTTTGCTCTGCAGTCAAACTGGCTGCCTCCTAATCTTGCAGCTTCATAACCATTTTGATGGTACTGATATGTTAAGGGGAGAATGATGCCTCTGTCATTCCCACTCTGCACCTCAAATGCTTGTTCTTTCACTATGACATTTGAGAGGGTGGGTACAACTCTCCCACTGAGTTTGTAACGCTTGTCATCATCACGTCTGTGGCAAGATCGTTGATATTTAATCAGTGGGGCTGACTATTGGTGATTTACATTTCATTACTGGCAGTGCAAACATGATTTTGACTGATTAAAATGTGAATTTAAGATATTTGTGAAACAGTTTGGATGAGTTTAACTTATTTTTCAAATGTAAAATTACATTTCGACGATAGTCAAAACTACAGAAATCTTGATTCAATTCACTGACATCAGCAATTCCTTTTCTGCTAGTGAGAATAACAGTTGCAGATATTTATTTCCAATAATGTCATTTCACTATTATGAATGTCACCGTTTAGACTTGTGGAAAATTGTTTTGTCATATCTACAAACTCGATTATGATTTTTTATATACAGAAATTGTAGCCAACTCAGATATAGATGTGAGTCAGAAAAAAGTCATATTTCACCTATGATATAATCACATTATATGGATTAAATATTATCATATATATATTATATGATGTCCTCTGCCTGTTCTGCAATAGCTAGTCTGCTTTTACCTGAAGCAGGCAGGTTCTTGAGACCAGGTGGGCGAACCACAGTCCAGTTGATGTCCTCAGTCTTCTGCAGAAACTGCTCCATCTCATGCATGTTGTTGAGGACGCTTCGGATCATTGGCAGCAGGAGGAACTTGATGAGAAAAGATGACTGTGATCCAGAGTTGGCTAACAAAAAAAAAAAAGAGAAAAAAAAGAAAAGCAAGTTGCGAAATTATTCTCTTAAATATAACAAATTCCATTAAGAATTTTCAGAAGAATCAGAAAGTCAACTCATATAAAACGTGGTCAGTAAAATTGTCTGAATTGTATATTGATGCTTTCAGGTGCTCAGATCCATTAACCCACCGTTATTCCAACATCTGTCAACATGTGGCATTACATACATTACATTACATTACATTACATACTGTATACATTACATAGCACAAGACAGACTCCAAGATAAAAATACTAGAATTTGTGTCAAAGCCTCAAACAAGGGTTGTTCTCTGTTTGACCTCTCAAACAAACAGAAACTACTTTCACAAGGGCCTCACAGAAAGGCAGAAGGCTTCATCATGTGTGCAGCCCTTACGCTCAGTGTACCAGGCAGTCATGGTGATGATCCTGTTGACTCGGGCCCCTCGCATGGCACCGATCACAGCCTTCATGGACAGGGTGTAGCCCGTCACCTGGGAGAAGAAGGAGGTTGGGAAGCCGAGACAGGACATGATCACATCCTGTCCTTTAAAATGAGTCTTCAGGCTGTCCGCTGAGAAAATATCAGCCTCCACCACCTGAAAGCAGCAGACAGGGAAATAAATACAGCTTGTTTTAATTCTACCTCCAATATACTTGAGCTAAAATGGGTCAGGAGCCATGCATTACCAGGGACCCCTTTGCTGATTTGAAATGACATACAATCCAATTCAGTGTTGAATAGACTTATTTGAAAAGATTTAGATTAAAAGATTTCAAATGACAGGATTTATAATTGATGCAATAATATGAAGAATGAATGGTTTCAACAAGATTTTCCACAGGTACAGTATGATTAACACAATACGGATGATTCCTTGTCGTCTTCTTCGCTATCATCATCATCTTCTTCAGCATTTTTCTTGTCCGTTTCATCGTCTTAGTCGTCATCTTCATCACAGTCGTCTTGTTCTTTGTTGTCGTTTCTTTCGTCGTTGTGCTCGTACTCTTCGTCCTGGTCTCCTTCGTCTGTGGCTTCTTCCTGTGTCGGTCTTGTTGTCTTATGTTCTGTGTTCTATAATGCTGTAGTGGCAGGTGTAGATGCTGTGCTTGTTAAGTCACTGAAAGTAATGTGGCTTTGTGTTATCGGCTCTATTTATTGGCTAAAGTACCAGCCAAGAGCTGGTAATTTATCAGTCTCATTTAATGTACAGTATATTATGCATCCCTATATTAAAGGATAATACTGGTGCTATTCTATAAATCTGTTAGAGTCAACAAATCTCATGAAAAGAGTAAATCTGGTTGTTGTTGGTCTGTCTTTAAATTCTTTCTTTCCAACTCACAAATTTGAAATGTAGATAGAGCTTGGGTTTGGCATCTAGGCTCCGATTTTTTATCATTCCCTGCAGATATGTTTACATAGAGGTATTAGGGAATGATGAGCAAACTTCTTGTATCCCCTTAAACGGAGCCTACAGGTGGATGCTGAAAGACAGGAAGAAATACACTTAGCTCGGAGCATTGGCAGACGGAGGGGGTAAAGGGAAATTGTTGCGTCTTAAATAATCTGCCAAATTGAAAGGGTGTGTTGAGGAGATGAGGCCTATAACGAGCCATCTTGCCTGAAATAGCTCACAGGCTTCGCTCCATTTTGTGCTCTTATGATTATTTACAACAGCAGGACGGACTAAAAAACATTTGTTCATCACACTGAAGGAATATCAGGCATTGAAGTGTTTTTAGTAGTTTTTTGGAAAACAATGGAGATCTATGACACTGAGTAAAACAACATATCAGGTGACACTTTTTGGGGGATTTAAAAAAAAAATTTTTTTTTACTTCTTCTTAAAAAAAATCTATCTGCATAAATATTTATGGATTATGCCAGAATTGGTAAAAAAAAAACATTATTTTTAAATTATATGCAGTATGATCTTGCAGCAGATAAGTGTTATTTCTGTGGGTGTGACCTACACCAGCCCTCTTTGTACAACTAGCCTACTACCTTTTAGTTGGAACCAATACCTATCTCTCGTCAAAGAGGGTGTGATCCACCATGTGTGAAACACATAGACAAAACAAGACAGACAAGGACAAAGGGACAGGCAGCATTGAAAAGACATGCACTGATAATAGTGGTTTATATTCCAAACACACCCTTTTCTTGGGATTTTCTGACTATAAGAAACGTATAGAATGAAACCAGGCTCATATTCCCAGAGTTGCGGTGAAGTCCAACCAACATTCTTATCTTCACTGTTGTGTACAGTTTCCCACCCAGATGGTAAACCTACTGTACAACAACTTTTGTGGCTTCTGTTCTGAAAAATATGCAGTCCTTAAGCTTTTACTTCATAGAACTGTCATTTGGACAAAATAAAGCATTTATCATGTGACTTCACACTGACTGAACTTTGAACTCAATATGCTGCGAGCAACACAACAAAACAACTAACTCAGTGTGACATTACCTTGAGATTATCATGATGCACGGTGAGTTTTCCCGGGTTCCTGACGATGGCAGTGACTGTGTGACCCTGCTGCAGCGCCTGGTTGACCAGATACTGTCCAGTCTGCCCAGTGGCTCCCAGCACCGTAATCTTCATCCTCAGACTCTGACAGAGTTCAGTCAAAGTTAGTTCATAGATGACAGTAGGCTCTGGCCTCTCAAGCAAACTGCTGGGAAGTTCCCTCTCTATAGCCAATGTTCAAGTGTAAAAAAAAAAGATTATTACGCTGCAATAAAGACACACTATTTATGAAATGTAGGTTTGTCATCTGACAGACTTTTGGTTTGAAATGTGAATACATGAAACACTGTGTCCTTGTTCATAAATTAGTCACTGGTCTGACAAAAATAAAATGTAATAAAATGTTTGATAAAGACAATCTGTGGGCAGTTTTGGATAAAATGTCAGCAAAGGATTAATGATGCCTTTGCACGATAAATTATTGTACTTCCCTCTGTTAATCAATAAAAACTGTGTGTCTTTGTTGGGTCCAAACTAGGCTTAAAAGATTATTTCTGGAGCTGTGGGTGACCAGCTTGTTGATCAGATTTTCTCTGAGGATGACAAGTATAAACATGGTTAACTGATTCTCAAAGCCGTTAAAACCATCAAAAGATTTAACATTTTTTCCTCAATTCAATTCAAGATAAATGATTTTAATATAATTATGACCTTCAATGGTGTACATGTTTTTACTGTTTGAATGCCTGCCCTGTCCTTCAGATTAATTTGAATTAATTCATTTAATTTGATCACCAAATGAAAAAAAACCCCAAAAAACCCCAAATTAAATTAATAAGGCCTTTGCTTTATTGATGACATCACCTTGCTAGCGATACTATCAGATAAGTAGCTAAGTAGCATGGGACAAAAAGATTACTGTGATACTGAGTTCACTTAAGGGATTTAAAGACAAAAGAATTATTTTTAGGCCACCTTGAGATAAGCTTTTTTCTCTATTTTAATATTGGTTGTACATCTACTATATGTAGGTTTTACATTTGGAAGTTGCGACATTTGTTGTTGGTGCGTTGTTTCAGCCAAGGAGGTTATGTTTTTATTGGCATTGTTTTATCTGTCTGTTAGCAGGAATAGATTATATATATATGTTTTTTTGTGGGTTTTTTTTTTCAGAATTAGGGTACAAGCCATTTGATTTTGGTGGTGATCCAGATCCTTACAGGCCCTCAATGCACTGTTCATGATTCGCTGCCGGGCTAAAGGTGTTCATCAGGGAGATGAGTGATGAGCTGCACCTGCAGTTCTATCTGGAGAGAGCACCAGACTCCTGTAGAGGTGAGCTCCGTTACAGATTTGTTTAGAAAAGGAGGGTGTACCACAGGGAGACTGGATGACCACAAACTGCATTAAGAAGTGAGCTTCATGGGGATCCTGAGCTGCCTCGGCGCAGGTTTGTGCTCTCCGAGTGCTTTCTAGTTTTTAATATGTGTTGTTGCTTTGGCTACTGATTAAATTAATCATTAATAACTAATTAGGAACAAAATACAGGTTGTTATTTTCATACAAACTACCCAAGCTCATTAAACAAAGTGGTGCTGTTTTAAACTGAGTGTGTGTTATTTTGGGAAATGTTTATATGCTGTGAAATCTCAGTTTACTTTTTTAATGCTTATGATGACGTCAGTAGGTGCTTTCAACTCAGGCGTCATATGCTCATATGGTCTGTCCTACAGAAAAAGAAAACAATAGCTCATATTTGTTCAACGATTATTTCGTATTGATAAGTAGCTGACAGCCTACATCCGTAATGATAAAAGTCAAATTTAATCTGCATCTCTCGCAAAACAACTCGTGCTTCGACAAAAAAAAGAACAATAACCAAATTACATTTGTTCTTAAGTTTCCCTGTGTTTATCTACCACATCGAGGCTTGTATAATATCAAATCAGTTTGGTTATTTCTTATTTTTCTGTAAGAAATGAAAACACCATTGTCTTAAAACTGTGTTTCCAACAAACAGCAAACATACTGTGTTACATTACTCCAAAACATAACACTTCGGTGTAAATAGTTCATTGCTAGAGCAGCACAAAGTTGCTAACTAATGTCAACGATCAAAACAACATCAGCTGACTCACCGTCGCCATACGTCTCACGTTCACTGAGGGAGGCGTTCAATCGCGGCAATGTTCAGTTGTGTTTATAAAGCAACGGTTTTTTGATTGATTGATTGAAATGTTTATTTCGAATATGTAAAGAAGATACAGCACACAAGAAATGATGACAGACATAAAGTAAATAAATAACTAAATAATATTTACAGCTAATGAAAAGCATAAAGCAAAAAGAAATTGTCAAACACGACTTGTTTACATATTCGAAAAGGAGTGAGAAAAAGTACAAACTTATTCAATCCCACCATTCTCCATAGGTCTATGATTGTATTATTATATCATTATATTATATTATATATACTATTATACAATACATGTATGTAATATAATATCCAGTATAATATTCAATATCTGATTATACATATAAAATATAATAAAAAATATACACTGTGGTAATTATACCTTATTTTTATACACGTATATATACATATACACGTATATACACCTACAACACATATATTTACACCAACGCAACCATAAGTCAAATATCTACAAATTTACATGATTATTTATATAAAAAGAGGAAGGTACGGAGCCCTAGGAAGATAAACTAAGAAATAACAAATATTAAGTTACCAAATAAATGAATAAACACTCCCTGTAAACACCTGGTGATTTTCAAACCCCGCCTTCATCCCTGTGCCTGGCGAAAACCATGTCTTTATACCATATTTTAAACTGGTTAATATCTACATTTTAATTATAATGAAATACAATGAATTAAATATATATTTAATTTGGGTTTAAATTTGTTTTTTAGCAATACTGATCGGAAGATTACGTGGCCCTTTCAATAAAACATCTACTGAAAACTACATCCCCATACCCCCCATACTTTTTAATATGGAAATGTGCACCCAGCTAATATAAATCAATCGTCAAAAATGTCAAAAAAATAAGTTAATAGGTGACAATTTGAAAACCATTAGTCTAAAAATACCTCACCTTCTCTAAACTGCTGTTTGACTGCTTAAATGTAATGTTTTCTTGCTATTTCAAGTTTCATTATGATCATATCAATTTCTGTCTTTTTGTCAGAAAGACATAATGACATACAGGATGCAGAACAAGATCAAAAAATATCTTATCAAGTGAGGAATGTATATATCATTTATAGAGGAACCAGGGTAAGGCCAGGTTGGAAGTGCTCTGTGTTTTTGTTTTCTCTCTTCTTCTTTTTTTTTTATAAAATAAATTAATTTATATGAGATGTTCTTGTTTGATGATCTTTGGTTTCTATGGAACGGTAATTCATCTCATCTAATTTTCTTTACACAGTTGTACTGTGGATAAAAGGTTTACAAACCAGCCACTGTATACTCAGGGTAACCCCCTTTGTTTTTGTGAGGGGTTATGGTGGGAGGGGAATTGTTGTTTGTTTCATGTACTGAATTTCATATGAAGAACTGATGTTTGGTTGATGTACATCTTGGAAAATAAAAAGTGCCAGATGTAAAAAAAAGAAAGACTTAAGTTTAAAATTGGAAAATTACAGAGGAACAATTATTAGATTTATCACTAAAGAATTGTATATACTGTAATTACTAATTACATATTACAATCTGTCAACCTGTTTGCCTGTTTCTTTGGAGAAGCCGAAAGAAAACCGAAAAATAACTAAGTTGAGTACAGATGAAAAAATACACAATGATGAATGATACGTACTTAAATGAATGACATGGCAGTATATCTTGTTTTTTCTGCTCTTTTCCAGCCTATCATTAACAGACCATCAACAGACTGCAATGAAACATGGAGGTGTCCTCATTTGGCTCATGTTTAGGTATGATGTCATAAGAAACAGCTCTTGTTGGAAGATGTGCTTGTGTTTTGGTCCAATACAAAACACCTGACCTGATGTTCACAAAATCCTGGACACCAAAAAAAAAGCACCTGTAAACAAAAACAAGTCCAAAAATGGATTCTGGGATACTTTCACCCCTGTTTACCTCTACACTATTCCATATTCCCTTATAAAGACCAGTGTAGCTAGATCAAGTCATTAGCTCAGGTAATCCACTTGTGACTTGGTGCCTTGATTATGTGATCACAGCACAAAGACTAAACCATCTTTAGCACAGACGGAGAGAGCTGCACAGTAGGGATAGCTGCTTCACACATAACTGGGTCTGTGGTGAGTTAAAAGGTGCTTCTGTCATTCATTAACCTACAATGAGTGGTGTGGCGGTGACAGAGACACCCTGCCGTTCTTGACATGATCTTGGTGGGCTAGTGGTGCGTGACACAGAGCAGATGGCTGTTTAAATACTCAATGAATCTCAGAACCGACTGCCAAACATCTTGGGAAGTGGTGACTGGATAAACAAGGTGACCACGTAAGTAAACTGTTGGAGTAGATTTCATCGTGAAGTAACTTTTTATTTTAGATTTTAGAACTAAATGAGCAAACACAGAATAAAATTAGCTGCCATAAGTTTCATGTCAGGTCAGAAACATCTACATGTTCCACACGTGGTTCAAATAATTGTTTCAAGTACTTCTCAAAGATTTAATAGTGCATTTAAAATGCCAGGTTTTCCTTGTAGTCCAGGTGTGTTATAAGGAATTTTTGATCTGAAAACCCTCTCTGATTAGACAAATTATATCTTCACAGGTGACGAAAACCACCCATCTCTTCTTTTAAGTTTGGCCAAAACTAACACTGAAAGAGAAAGAAAGTTATAAGCAAACACAATTAGATGGAATCTACCATGTTCAGATTTAAATGCTTAATCTTTTATTGGGTACTGTTAATTGCAAACAGTCATTCAGGCACCATTTGCTTATCTAAAACAACAGATGGACCTTTGAAACTTTGTATCCATGTCTGTTTTTCCATTGCATCAAAATAACTTCATGGGGTGAAGTCCTTTATTTAGATTATACATTGCTTCGTGTAAGCCTCTGTAGAATTCAGACCAAAGCAGTCATCTGCTGCAGGATTGAGGCCAATCACAGAGGTTAGGAGTGAGCCAGCAGATAACGAGATTAAAATGCACAAAGTCGAGCGTCCCGGCAGCGTCAACTCTCCTGTTGCTGTAGAGCAAGTTTTCGCTCTGTCAATAAAGACGGCTTCTGAGGGCAAAACTGCAGCAGAGTTATTTAAAAATGTACGTGGAGACCTGCACCTCAGGCGGAAAATGTAATAACCAATACTGGTAGTGGTAAAAATGAGAGTCAGACGTGCAAATAATATTTGCAGAAAAGTCCTATCTGATGTTAGATGTAGCTACTTAAGTATCAAAAGTACTAGTAAAAGTAAGTTTTATATATATTTACATATATGTATATAATATACAGTATATAGGTTTGAGCGATAATTTTCCTGGTGAGTTATTATTTATCATTATTTATATTATTGGATATGATATTGAGCATTTTTCCAATTTTTGAAATTAGTGTTTTTTAATAAGATTATTGATATTTAATCAATTAAAAATGAACTACTGTGATTCTGATGCAAAATGCAGCAACAACAGTACTTGAGTAAATGTACTTATTTACAGGTTGGTGACTCCAAAATTAATATATTCCTTTAATAAAACTGTTGAAGTACTTCAGCTTCAGTTAAATACGTGATCCTATAAATGAAGTAGACAAATAACCGTCTTTTTTATTTATTTATTTTTGTTGGAACAAATGTTGGAATCACTTTATAGCTGATGATGATTGTTTGGTGCATTTTACAGGAACAGTCATGGGATGTGGCGTCACAAAGTCTGACCAGTTCCACAAACAATCCAGAAAAGGTAACCATGATATATATATATATATATATATATATATATATATATATATATATATATATATATATATATATATATATATATAAGCTATATATGTAAGCTTCATGATTCTCCTGTCCTTCTACCTTGTTATTGTTTGCTTTGCACTCTATCTGTAATCTTCCTATTATATGTATTGTAATAATGCATGTTTGTTCTTTCTGTTCCGCTGCCTGCAGCCGTCACAAGTAAGTTACATCTGTCTTACCTTGCTTGTTGATGAGAGGGAGGTGTTTTTAAGTTGATGAGCAGCTGAGGTTTATGTACTGCCAGTGGATTAATTGAAGATGCTCCCATATCCAAGCTCCCAAACACACACCCACAACAGGGAGATGAGAGGGGAGGGGACACTGGGAGACACAAGGGAAGCACACAGGAAATCTCTTTGGGGTTCAGAGTCATGGGCGCGCCGTGACAGAAACCCACTCAAAACTGAAGGAAAAATATTAGGATCAATACATTTATAGTACATAGAACCAAAAGTAAAAGTACTCATTATGTAAAATGTATTTTATATTAGTGGATGATAATGATGATGCAGTCATGTGTTTACTTTATTTATTTAGAATTTGTTTAAGTCTGTATTGTCAAATTAGTGGGAATCTGAAAAGTATTTGTAGTGGAGTGAAAAATACAACATTTGAACTGAATTGCAGTGCAGGATTATAAAGTAGCATAAAATAGAAATACCATATCAAGTTAAGTACCTCCAAATTGGGCTTTACTACAGTACTTGAGTATTTGTACTTTCTGTAATGTTACTTTCCACCACTGCATATGTTCTCCCTGCAGTGAGACGTTTTCTGATCTGTTCTTTTGCCTCAGCTATAAGAGCTGCTGTCCTGATTCAGCAATGGTACCGTCAGTATGTAGCCCGCACAGAGATGAGACGGAGATACACCTGGCACATCTTCCAGTCCATAGAATACTCCGGAGAACAGGCTCAGATAAAGGTGAGAAACAACCAGGGATGATCCAGTTTGCAGGTTGTCTCACAGGATTGGATAAAATAACACCTCTTCTATCACATCTCGTCATTGTGCAGCTTTATAACTTCCTTGGTTACCTCATGGACAATTTCACACCGTCAAGCAATGAACGTAAGATTTCCATTTTGACTGGCAAACTACAGTTTCCTTCTGTCAAAGTGAAATCTCGGAGTTTGAACCGTCGTCTTGATCTTCCCTCCAGGAAATCTGATCTCGCACATCTTCCGAGAGAACGAGGTTTGTCAGGACGTAGAGTGGGAGAGGTACTTCTGCTACAAGAACATTGAGGTGCCAGATATTTACTCAGGGCCTCACCTCACCTTCCCTCTGACGGTGGAGCAGGCAGTCGGGCTGGTGGAGGCCTTCAGAAACAAGAAAGTAGGTGCACATAAGCCTTGGAGTGAGCTTATGCTCAGATTCAGTGGTCTCGTATTGCTGCATCAAATGAGGTGGAACTTATTTTTAAGGTGCTCCTTTTTGTCTTTCACTGGACCAGAAATATTATGACCAACATTTTTTTTTAAAGGGATTTACTAAGGCAGCTGATATTTGCATTGTGGATGATTGAGGCATATTGTCTTAGACAATATCAGGTCGACAACACTTAGCATTTCCCTTAAGTTGTACTGTATATTTTAAAAGCTAAATAAAATACTTGTACTTATCTGCATGACAATGACCATTACAGTCCTGATTTTCAGCTTTAAAAAAAAGAGTTCTTTCCTCTCCATGGTGTTGAGAAGAGAAACCAAAGAAGCTAATCAACTGCATCTTGGATAATATACTGTATGTGATAAATAAAATATACTAGTAGTTTAAGTTATTGTTTTCTCAAGTTCTGTTTAAGAATTAAGGACAAAAAGCATGCATGTATAAAAGACAATATCATCAAACACTGCAGTATGTGTTCCACCTGCTCATGTGTTTGTTCCTGAAACCTTCTTGTTAACCAGTCTCTCTCCCAGTAGCAGCTGCACTCACGATACCTCCTCCAGCTGCTGCTTGAGACGTGGAAACAGCTCCGGATGTTGCCAAATATCAACCGCATCTCCACCTGCAATAGCAAAGAAATCACTATTTGTGGTGAGCAGAAAGAAATGGTTAATATTAGAGAGATGTTGGAGAAGTGATACGAGGTCACGACAAAGGTCCTCAGACAAATTTGAAGTGAGAACATTGTGATCACATGGTCAGAATCTTATCCATCGATTAATCAACTGAAGGAAAATCAATTAGCAGCAAATCTGATGAATTGATTAATTTGTTGTGATATTTGTGTGTTTGAATTTAAAATTGTGCTCTATTAAATTGTGATTTAATTAATTTTTAATTTTTAAAGAAATGCTAAATAAAGTGCAAACGATGACAGATTAGAAAACGATTGGCAGGATGAATAATTTCTAAAAATATCTGTCTGTTGCTGCCATGATCTAAAACCACTGTGGCAGCAGTACATCCCAAAAGATGGTTTTGATAACATACAGCAACAAGAGCCTCTCTGCTTTTAAAGATTAAGATATTATAGACAGAAATGTGCACTACTTATTTTTGTTTGTTGTTGTTAATAACTGTGTTAATTTAATAACATGACTCCTCTTCATTAAAGGTGATTTGCACGGGCAACTGGAAGATCTGCTGCTGATTTTCTACAAGGTCAGGACCTCATCTTCTAATATGTTAACATTTCTCAAATGCTGAAATCTCTCTGACTTAAGCTGGTTTTTATTGAAATTGCTCAAATGCTCAAATGTTATTGGATTCTTTATTTTTTCTCATTTTATCCACCTATTGCTTACTTTTAATGCCCCAAAGTAATCCAGTAATGCTGCTACTAATGCATGTTTTCATCATTAATTAATGTCTTAATTATTGCTTCATTTAATTGACCAATTGTTTAGTATGAAATATAAAGAAAAAAAAGTTTAAAGCACCAAGGTGAGTTTTTTAAGTGTCTTGTTTTGTCTGAAAAGCCGAAAAACTCAAAAATATTCCATTTTTTATTAAGTAAAACAACTGAAAACAGTAAATTCCTACAGTTGAGAAAATAAAATCAGGGAATAGTTTACTTTTTTTCTTGTTTAAAAAAAACTTGAAATCTTGATTGATTATCAAAATGGCTGGTGATTAATTATGTGTTGATAAATCAACTCTTTATTTCCCTTCTAAACTTAAGTCTCTGGTGAAAACAAACATGTTTAGCCACATCATCCTGAATTTGTTCAACAAATCAATGAGTGAAACAGGATCTTTTTTCACACGGTGCTGTGGTCAATCACTTGTTTATATTTAGATTACAGAATGACCCTTTAACACAGCTGTATTTGCTGTTGTTTGCAGAATGGTATGCCATCCTTGGAGAGGCCCTATGTGTTTAATGGAGACTTTGTAGATCGAGGCAAAGACTCCATTGAGATCCTCATCATCCTGTTTGCATTCCTGCTCGTCTACCCGAGGGACGTCTACCTCAACAGAGGAAACCATGAGGACCATATTGTCAACCTGAGGTAAAACACAATCTAACTGGGGGGGACAGTGAGGCCCCATATCACATGTTCTTTGTTGTCCCTATTCATCAGGTATAATCAAAAACCTCATTTTCTATGTATCATGTGTTTCTCTACCTGATGTAGGTACGGCTTCACAAAGGAGGTGTTGACTAAATACAAGGTAGGTTTATACCATGTAAACCTGAAACCCAGGTGTTTTATACACATATACTGTAGAGGAATAAAAGACAATTAATAATTAATAAATCAAATTGGTTAAAGATAATGAGTGAGTTCATTTTGATCACCTGTCAGGGAGTCAGAGAGTGAGGATGGACGGACATTACCTTATCTGTGGAACTCTCCTCAAAAACTGTAGATTTTCATCTGGTGATTGTTAAACAATGAAGACAACAACTCCCATAACCCCACACTACTTAAATGTTTTGTTTTTGAAATTGCATCCTGTTTGTTCAGCTAAGAATCCAGAATATGAACTGTGAGTTTTATCTAGAGTAGCAGAAAATGCTCATATATACCTCGGTCTTAATATCATGTGGTCCCCATGTCATCCTAAAAGTGAAATTCTAGTGTGGGAATTCAAATTCAAACATTTGATTTTGTCTAAATGGAATAATGACCAAAGAGATCATCTTAAAAGTAAAGAACCAAAAACTGGACAGATGCAAATGATGAGGTCATTTCTTGTTTGGGCTTCTCCTCAGATGCACGGCAAACGGATCCTGAAGCTGCTGCAGAAGATTTTCAGCTGGCTGCCGTTAGCAACGGTGATCGACCAGAAGGTGCTGGTACTCCACGGAGGGATCTCTGATGTCACAGACCTCGGTGTCCTAGCCAGACTGGACAGACACATTGTGAGGAGACAGCATGTGCAGCTGACTCTGTCATTGATACTCAATCATTCCTTTTGATTTCATGTCACTTTCTTTTATCATTTGATTCCCTAAATGTCTGCTCGCTACTATCTTTCCCAGTATGTTTCAGCGCTGAGGCCTCCAAAGAAGAGACACCAGAGCTCAGCTGGGATCTCCATAGACTCAGACATGGATGAGGACATCTGGTCCAGTTACAGAATCTTCCAGCGCCGGACATCGCTCACAAATCCCAAACCCTTTGGAGCCCGCTACAGCTTCCAGAACCGCTCACTGCAGGACTTCTCAGACCGGATCAAAGTGAATGTGGCGGACGACTTAGAGATCCACAGGAGGAAACAGTCCGCTTTCATCTTCAACACATCAGAAAAAGACATGAGTCCGTCTGCGTCCTCTGAGTCTATCAAAAGCGACAATTCGAACGAGGAGTGGAAACAGGTGATGAATGAGTGCTGAATGAAGGTGTTTCCTCAGATACTTTGACAGATTTCTATCCTGTTTCATTTGTTTGTCCTCTTTTAAAGGTTTGCTTTTTTCTCATAAAGCACCAGATTTGTGCTGCTAAAGTTAGTGTGAGTCTCGTTCTTTGTGTGATTCCATCTCTGAAAATGAGTTCATGAATTAGTGTTTTGCCTTGTGCGGAAACTCAGACTTATTTTCATGATCTATTAATCTGTAGATTATTATTTGAGTGATTTCTAATAACCTATTAATTGTTTCGTCTATTCAGGAAAGAAAATTAGAAATAATGTCCTATAGCCAAAGGTGACATCCTCATATTTCACATAAGACAAATTAAAAAACGACAAAACCTCACATCTGAGAAGCTGAAACATAACGATTTTTATCAACCAATTAGTTCAATGACAACTTCAACTTAAAATATTATTATAACAACGGACAAAGTTATGTTTACAATGAGTGTTACTTACCAAATCACAGCAATATGAAACATAGCTCTACAAGAACAAGAGGTGAGGAAGAACGGGTGTCTAAGTTGGACATCTAATCAAGAAATGAAGGTCGTCATTTGTTATTGTCTATTGTCTGTGAGTGATGTCTGTTAACTGTGGTTTGTTCGTTCATGGCCTTTGTGGCTCAGCTCTGATCGAGCACCTCCGAGGAGGTGCTGAGGATTGTTGCCTGCGTGGGTCTTAACATGCTGTAATCCATCACTTCATTAATCCCTCTGCCAGGAATTCAATCTGCTCTTCAAACTGGCTGTCGCCAATTTAAACACGGGCTTTAGACATCAGTGTGCTCGTTTGGTTGTGGTTTTTGGTGGTCAATGATCAGTGATCAGGATCAATTGAACTGAAAAAAAGGTTCATGGTAACTTTGTCAGTGAATTGTCTGAAATAAAAGGTGATGCTATTAGGTGTTTGTATGCATTAAACCACTGTAAAGAGAACTGACAGCAGATCTTGAAAAACACTCAAATAACTCACATATTTATAGTAGGCTACAATATTTAGCTCCTCCAAAGAGGTTATGTCTGTATTTTGGTTTGTCTGTCAGGATTATGCAAAAACCAATGGAGTGATTTTCACAGATTAGTCAGACGCGGCGCTAGACTGAAACTTAAGGGATCATCAAAGTTATTAGTAATTATCCCAAGGGGGACTACTATATGTATATATACTAAATTTCATGCCACTTCATTCAACATTTGTTGATACATTTGACTCAAAATCACAAACAACCTCATGCGGCAATCAAAGAAAACTCAGAGCATCACTAAAGTCACAAGGTTTTCCCCTCATCAGTGTGGTATGATTGAAATCTCCACAACAGCCACTAATGGAGTATCCAAGTTTTCTTTCCTCCAATTTGCCCCTCTTCAAAATTCCGTTGATATGTTTTTCAGTTAAATTCTTTAAAGTTAAATATCCCCCTCCTGTCATTCTTGTCCCCCAGATCCTTGACCTGCTGTGGAGCGATCCGATGATCCAGGACGGCTGCATACCCAATGAGGTGAGGGGTGGAGGCTGCTACTGGGGCCCCGACGTCACTGAGGACTTCCTGAACAAACACAATCTGCAGCTCATCATCCGCTCCCATGAGTGTAAACAGGACGGCTATGAGTTCTGTCACAATCGTAAGGTGAGCTGAGACAAATTGGGGTCTGGGGACCCTCAGGAGTCCTTAAGGGGGTTCACAAGGGTCCCCAGCAAAACTGGGAGTAATTTATTTTTATTGTAATTCCGTCCCTAAGTAATACAATGACAGAATCTATGACTAGTTTGGTCATTGGTCCCTAACTTTTGCTGTAATAAAGCATCAAAAAGCAGAATTCATTTCAGATGAGTTTTGGTTAGATGATAAAAAAGTTTGTAACCACTGAGAGACACTGAAGGCTGTTTTATGTTTAATAAAATCAAAAATGCAATAAAATATTAATAGTTTCTTTCATTTCATTCAGGTTCTCACACTGTTCTCTGCCTCCAATTACTACGATGTGGGGAGCAACAGGGGGGCCTACGTGAAGCTGGGTCCAGACCTCGTGCCTTATTTGATTCAGTACCAGGCCAGCAGCATGACCAGAGAGCTCAGCATGAGACAAAGGTACTGAAAACTACCAGAAAATATTCGCCCCAACATGTGAATCATTCAACAATAAAAGAACTGCAGTTCTCATATTTCAGAAAACAGTGAAATATCTATCTGTAAATCAATCTGAAGACAAAATTTACAACATACAAAATACAGAAAAGGGTCAAATGCCTGCACTTGAGAGTTTGATATAAATAAATGAATAAATAATAATAATAATAATAATAATAAATAAATAACTGATATATTTTGACAAATAGGCTCTTTCTCTCTCTTACCAAGAGTTAAATGAATATTTTTACCGAGCAGCTGCAGCTGCTTAGCTTAATTTCACATAGAGACTGTAAGGGAAACAGCTAGCCTCACTCTGTTCAAAGGTAATAAAATCCACCCACCAGCACCTTTAAATCTCACTGATTAACACATCAATCTTGTTTGTTTACCTTTACATGCTAAACTAAGCCAACACTAAGCTACCAGTCTGCCTTCTTTGGTGCCATATTTAACGTAGAGACATGAGAATGGCAGGGTGAATATTTGGTCATCTGGGACATTGGGTAATGTGCTCCAGTGTGTTTATTTCCTGTTCTGACAAAATGTAGTCACACGATCACACACACACAGTTCCTATTCATCATGTTCAAATGTGTCATTAATCAGCAAAAATGTGAAGATATTTATGACCTATAATCAACTCAACGAGAAAGACAATGCTTTAAATTTAATTAATACACACAATAGATTAATCTTGTGCAGAGATTTCTCCTGATATTTTTCTTATTTTGCATAAAATAAGGTGATATAGGCTTTTTTTTTTAAAAAGTGTTGCAGTTCTTTTTATTTCGGTGTGAACAACTCCAATAGGTGTAGAATGTCTCCTGCTGGTGTGATATCCACATCCTTCTGAAGAATTTCAGGTATCAGAGTAAGTGGCTGAAGTAACCAAATGACCAGAATTCATCCTGTTAATCTTCTCATTTAACTTTACAAGTCGGCGAATGTTATTTCCCAAAATGTCAAACAATTTTCCGATTAAAGATTAATCGAGTTAATTGACTTATATCATCACAATTTTCACAAATATGACAAAATATGTGTACACATTATATCCACATTAATAATGATGCATGAATATTCTGTTACAGGATTAGACAAGAGCTCCGACAAGTTAACTGTTAGATAGAACACTGTTTGTTGTGTTTATTGTCTGTTATATATTATATTTGTTGTTATCTCCACTGCAGTGTTGGACGAACCGAGCGCTCAGCCCTTAAAGTCCTGCGGGAGCAACTGTTTTCACACAAATCTGACCTCGTCTGTGCCTTCAAAAAATTCGACAGCAAGAACACAGGTGTGTCCCCTTTATGAACCAAACACTCTTTGGTAATTCCAGTCCCTTTGCTGTTAGCCACTGCTACTCCATCAAACTCTCTTAGCTAACACGGACCCCAAATGTCCCTAAGTGCATTCCCTGAAGAAATGTCATTTAAACTTTGGAAAAATTAAAGTCATAGAGAAGCAGACAGAAGGGCCTACAGTATGTGTTTGAAGGATATACAGATAAATAGATTGATAATAATGGATAATGATTGATTTAACCAATAAAGAAGATTTAAAAAAATGTCTCAAGATAACAAGTATCACTAATACACCTGCCCCAAGTACAAAACATAACCATGACTACGACTAAATCCTCATATCCAGCCTGAAATGAGAAAAATCAGAAATGACTGGACCATTGAGCCATAAGGCTGATTACACTATGATATTACACCATGATTGGCTGGTCTGGATCCAAGGGGCAGGACTAAGCGAAGGGTCAATTCAGTCCTCAGCGGATTAAGTGTTACTTAATCTTCATCCTTCATCACAGATATGTTGTGTACTTCACCTTGTGGTTCTGAATTCTGAAAGGACAGCGTCTCACTGGAGAGAAATTCGAGCTCACAGTTTTGTATTTTTGTGTGGAACATTTTAATCCCTAAAAAAAAGAAGAAGAAAAAAAAACATTGCCTGATCAGATGTCCCATATCGTTTGACAGTTTCACTGAGACCTTTTTTGTTGTTGTTGTTTTTTTGGTAAATTTAAACCAACATCCTTGTTTCTCAAGTGCATAATAGTACATAAAAAAATATTATGTGTTCTGTGATTAAGCTCCTGACATTTTATTTTACTACAAATTTATTTGTTTTTCCTTGCCAGGGAAACATTCACTTTATTAAAAAAAAAACTTTAACTAAAAGTTTTTATAATGTGCTTTGAATTTTATTCTGCACCTTATTGTAGTTGGAATCTTAATTGGACTCAAGGTCCACTCTCTGTCAGGGGTGTACCCACAACAAATTAGGGATAGGGGCCCCAAATAGCCCCTCATATTGGTACATTTTGACAACTACAAACCCCCTTAAAACTCACCAACCCACCAACACCCCCAAACCCCCCTCCTAGCTAGCTGTATGACAGCTTGACATTTTCAGTTCAGACACCTCCACATCTGAACTGTCCAGGATGAGAATGGGTCTCTCTGCTTTTGGCCCCAAGAGTCTAGGATCTCCACTGCTTACTGTAAGAGATATTTGAACAGTTTTCAACTTCATCTTGCAGTATTCATCAAGTAATGGGTGTTACTTGTGTGAACAATGTCTGTGATGAAGAGAGGGCAGTCTGGAAGCTACAATGAAACATGTTGATGAACAGATTCAAGTGACAAAGCTATGAGACAATTTTCTTATATGGGAGACAACAAAAGTAAACCTAACCTTAAAAATCAATTTGCCAGTGCTCTTCAGAAACTATGTAAAGATAATGGCGTTTCTAAATTATTTCAAATATATCTTAGGCTTTTCTGCACTGAACTTTCTTTTTATCCCTCAGTCAGAACTAACATACCAAAACCAATATGCAAACAAACATTGGCCATTATTATTTGTCTGCTTATTTATTGATTGGTCTTTGGATTTTGGAGTCATTCACCAGCCTGACTGGACTGTGTGGGGTAGCAATAGATGAGAATTTTGTCTGAAATCTAATTTTATTATAGAAATCAGATAACAGGTCAAACGTCCACCTCCCTCAGGTCTTGTGTCTCTGAGCGACTGGGCCTCTGCGATTGAGAGTGTGATGCACCTTGGTCTGCCCTGGAGAATGCTGTGCTCACAACTGGCCACCTCCAAGACCAGCGACGGCATGATCGACTACCATGAGTGGTTCAACCAGCTCGCCATCAAAGGACCCAACACTGTAAGGACACAGCACTGAGCTATAGTCACAGAAATACAAGTGTCTGATTATCACATATAGCAGCAGTGTGTGTAGATTTAAATGCTGTTTGCATATAAATAAAAGCTCTGTCAGGACTTTTCTCACTTGTTTTGAATCCATTCTCCTCTTGCAGCACATCGACCAGAGTCTCCTTGAGACCTTGTATCGCCACCGCTCCACCTTGGAGACCATCTTCCGGATCGTAGACACAGACAACTCAGGTAGACCAATTTATTCATCACTTACACAAGTTACATCTATGCTGTGGACACACCACTGGTTTGTTTCTTTTTTTCAATGGAAAGAATAGTTTTGTTCTGGTGTCCTTATGTCAGTGCATCTTCAAGGGAAAGTCCACCTTATGATGTCCCTACACCTCGTGTTTCTTGGTCCATTTTGTTAGTTTTAATGCTGGCAAAACACCAGCGACATGACAGGCGATCGTGTTATATTCGTGTCAGAAATGCCAACAAATATTTGTTTTTACAGCCAGTTTAGTTTAGTTTATTAGCCCTTCACAAATACCATTAAAACAGATACTAGATTTAAACACATGACACCAAGTCAAGAATGAAGAAGCCCAAGAAATACATGGAAACACAACAAATAAAGTAAAGCAGGAGACACAAACAGGGCAATACACCACCAATATGATTGTAATTATTATACAATAAATAAAAAAAGAGAAAAAGAAGAGGATTAAAAAAGACACTCCGCAGATTTTACACAAGTTCAGTCTGTGAAAAGCTGTGACTAATGATAATATTTTAACTTCAACACGGGATGTTTGGCCTAAAATGTAATAATGATACAGTATCAAATAGCATTTTAAGGATCCAGTGTTTTTGGAGCTTGATCAATAAAAGGGATTAAACTTCAGGATATCTCAACCTCTGCAGCTTCAGTTTTAACCATTTTTGAAAATGTGTTCTTCACGAGTCGTCCGACTGTAGAAGTATACCTTTTTATGAAATAACTTGAATTAAATGTCCAACTCAGAGAGATGGTCCAACCGGAGTCTGGTGCAGTGGAGGCGTGAAGTGTGTCAGGGCTTTGTGTTTGTTGTGTCCAGATAGAGACTCCTATGTCGACCTACTGGCCAGTGATGAGTCCAGCTACACCAATGAGATAATCCCATGCTGTTTGTAATGGGCTGCCATGCTGGCTTCACAGAGGTCTGCGTGTGGGGGGTCAGAAGTTTATTACATCTCATGAGTCTGTCTTTACGTCTACTGAGCCTCCCTTAATCCACCTGTAGCGTGCAAAAGAGGCCACGGCATGTCTCTACTTCCTGAATCCTCCCAGTTAAGATGAGGATTGACCCACTGATCTACTGGTCTCTCCACCCCCACACCTCAGATCACACACACTTTAAATTATTACACTGCCTGTTTATCCATTTTTTAAAATCCTCTTTCTTCTCTTCACCTTTTCCATTTCATCCTATTACTGATCTTTAAATTCTTCTTTTCTGCCCCGCACCTTCAACTTTGAACCTCCCCAGGCTTCATCACCATCGAAGACTTCCGGCAGACCTGGAGGCTGCTGAGCGTCTACCTAAAGATGGAGATCACAGACGAAGCCATCTCTGACCTGGCCATCACCATCGACCGCAACCAGGACGGCAGCATCGACATTGATGAGTTTATGGAGGCCTTTCGCCTCACGGATAAGAAGAGCCGGCTGGAGCGAGGGCGCAGCATGTTCATGGGCACGGCGACAGACCTCACCAAGCTGGAGGGAGACCCCAACCTCTGAGCACAGACAGCAAAGACTTAACATAGAGAGCAACCCCTGCCCAGACTCCACACCAGGCAAACAGGGCACAGAGGGGAGGGGGGAGATGACGCAAGCACAAGCTGATTTAATGACGCACATTAAGACGCAGGATGTGTGATCCATGTAGTAACTGCTACATGGATCACAGCAGATTAGGAGGAGGTCAGAGTTCACAGTATCTAACAGCAAAGGAAAGATTTTATCAGGAAATCTACACTCATATGGTAGCAACAACTATTGATTCTTTCCATATTTGATTAATCTGCTGATTATTTTAATAATCAAGTTATCATCTGGACTATATAACATCAGAAAACTGTTCCTATTACATTCCAAGTCCAATTTCTTAGATCCCAAAGTGATGTCATGGGATGTCCAAAGCCTAGAAATATTACATTTACTATAATGTTAAGACAAGAGAAAGGAGCAAATGTTCACATTTTTAGACATTGATATAGATAATGTATGGATTTTTAGTTTTATACTTACAGATTCAATACATATGAAAGTAGTTGGACAGTAATGTTCAACTTCAGTCAACTAATTGTTGTGGCTGTAGAGGCTCTGGAGTTTTGGAAAACTATGAAAAGGGCCCTTCACAAATTTAATAAAATGTATTTTGTTAAACCAACAGTCCAAGGCTCAGATATTTTCACTTTACAGTGATTAAAAAAAACAAAAAATATTCATATTTTGCTAACTAGAAACAGTGAATGTACAGTTTAAAAAAAAAAAAATTCAACAATTATTTTTCTGTCATTTGATGAACTAACTTTGTATAAATATCATAAATAGCTTTTTTTCGAAACCGCAAACTCAAATGAGACTCAATCTAAAAATATAGGAAATGTTTTATTTCATTTTTTTTGGTATTTGTCTCCACTACAGCTTCCGTGTTCAACTGTATTTTAATATTCTCTGTGAGCCAGTGTGCAGGCATTACATTAATTTCCAGCAGCCTTTTATCCAAACATGATGTGGGAATAATGACACTCTTCTTAAAGACTAGATACTAGAAACTCATCATGATAAATGTAAGCTCATCTAGTTCTACAAACAAGCATTTGCAACTAAATATTGCTGGTGCCTTATCAGCAGAAATGTTTCAGCTTCTGTAAGAGAAGGGAATTTAGAGAACTCATGCTTTCATTACTTTGACCATTAAAATGTTGGTTTTCCTCCATATTTTTGCTTTGAAGCCCAGAACATTTGCTGTATTTTAAAGGGATAGTTTGATGTTTTGGGAAATAGCTTAGCTTAGCATAAAGACTGGAAACAGGGGGAAACTGCTAGCCTGGCTCTACCAGCACCAATGCTCACTAGTTAACACATTTTATCTGTGGTCTTTATTTTCACTTTGAACACACCAGACCAGCTGTTTCCCAGTTGTTTCCAGTCTTTTTGTTAAACTAATGTTATTCTAAGGTAGTCTAAATATAAAACTACAGCCAGGACATAGGCCTGAGAGAGGTGTCGATCTTGTCAACTATTGGCAAAAATGTAAATAATAACCGAAATGTTAAACTATTCCTTTAAGTTATGAAGACAACCTCGTGTTTTACGTTTGTCATAAGTTAAACTTTCTCAGTTTCATTGTTTAGTGAAGCTCCCACTTTGTTGAACTCAACCAACAGATACATAAAGAAATGAATGTAAAATGTTATTTGTAAAATGTAAATTATATTGATGTTTTTATAGCATGCTGACCATGTAAATTGTTTACTGTAAATACATCTTGAAGTCAAATTTGTTGCCTTCAATTTTGTCTGTGTTTGAAGTGAATTATGTTTATAAATAAGTCAAATACTCAAAAAGTGGTAAAAATAAAAAATATTTAAAAAACTTAATTTCCCATAAGCCCTTAAGACGTCATGGGTAGTGTGAACATAAAGAGGATTTATCTTCAAACCTTAATATTTATAAGTTTACTGGAAAAGTGTAGCTTTAATAGAATATAACTAATGTAAGAGTTTATTTGATGATTCAAAATAATTCACTGTCTTCAGCTCCATGCATTTGATGTACTTTTAATTCATTCCTCCTTTTGGACACATGCTTTGCATACAGTTAGCAAATATTCATTCTTTCATTATTTATGTTTTATTCTTTAAATAATAACAGTGTACACTTCAAACCACAACATCAGCATTTCACATGATACAAGGCTGCAACTTTCTGCAACCAATAAATCCTCCAATTATTTTTTCAAAGACTCATTTAATCATTTTGTTTTGTAAAATGCCAGGAAATAGAGAAAAAAATCTATGATTATTTCCTGATGCCCAAATTTGTTTTGTCTCACCATCAGCTCAAACCCCAAAGATATTCATCTATGCTCATTTGGCAAAGAAAAAATAAATAAATAAAATCCTCTCTTCTTTTAGAAGCTGGAACAAGTGAATATTTGGTATTTGTTTTGAGAGTGACTTAAATGATCAATCAGCAAAATATTTGCAGATAAATATTCTGACAATCAACCTATCGATTAATTGACAAATGTGTTTCAACTCAACAATAAAAGGGTGTAATATTTAACAAAATATTGCAAATTAAAGGATAAAAATGGAGCAAATCAACCAACATATTTCCTGAAAGTAGTTGAACAACGTTTTAATTATCCTTTCCTCAGAATCAAGGCGTATACTGACCAACACAAAAGCTTCAATCATTTGGTTTAATTGAAATCACCTGATTCAACATATAATTAAATCACCAACAAATCCAAACAACAAAAATTACCTGGAATTATTTGGAAATAATTAATTTCATGCTTAAAACATTTCCCCTCATTTCAAAAAATTATCATACAGTATAATATTATTCAATGTTCTTTATGGCCAGTCAGACTAGTTTTCAGAATCACCAGCAGGGGACACAAGAGACCATTTAATATAACGTTACTCCTGTGCATCTGTATTACAGAGAGTTAACCTGGAGTCCAGTGATGACTGATTAGAAATTAAATCATTTTTCAAAGAAAGTACTCACACATAAACATGGATTAGCATGTTAGTTGTCAAGGATGGATGCAAAAAATCAAAGAAACTGAGGCTAACATGGATTTCTAAAAGCTCTACACCCTGAATTTGAGCTGCAGCAACATAAGATGGGAATGCTTGCGTCTTAAACTGCATCATATCCTTATAAGCATCTATTGGGCCAGTAATTTTCTTTGCAAATGATAATCTTTGTGTGTGGGCGGATATTAAGACGTGCCCAGAGCTGCAGGTTGCAACAGTCTCCAGGCTGGTGCTTCATTGTCAATGAGAGTCTTATTGATCTTCAAGTGAACTGAATTATGGTGTAGAAAGAAGTACTCAAATCATCTACTGTGAAATATTAATATGCATTATATTGTATTATTGTTAGCGAGGCATTCATTTGTACATAGCATTTTATTAGTTGATAATGGTGCTTAATTTAACTGCTGTTTGATGCATGGTAATTAATATTGTATATGAGGATTACATGTTTTATATCTTCAATCATAATCTGCAAAGTAAGTAGTAACTACAGCTGTCAGATGGGAATGTAGTAGAGTAAAAAGTACAGTATTTCTCTCATAAATGTAGCATAAATCAGGAACACTCAAAATCATACTAGAGTAAATTAACTTAGTTACTTTCCATTACTGGCTGGCAGTGGTTGAACTGATGTGCTGTACAGTGTTTGGTAGTTTTATAAAGAAAAAGTGTCTCTTTTAATCTCAACACTAACTGAACATGTGAAACAAGCCCAGCATGCTTCAGCAGAGATGGATATTGACATGTCACCACCTGCCTCTGTTGATCTTCACATCCAGCCACCGCCACCTCCAACATAGAAACTCACACACTAGTGACAAGAGGGACAAAAGATGAGGGCAGTTTGGCCTGTATTTCCAGGGCTTTGGAGGAAGGGGGCATCTATTGTTGGCTGTCTGCAGGTGGTCATACAGTTGCAAAGCTGCTGGAGCTCTACCCTAATGAAGATGTTTTAATGAAAGATTCAACTGAAGCATCTCAAAGCACTCGCTGTGAGAGACTAGACATCTACTGGAGGCCTGACTGCGCTGTCCAGCAACATTTAAGTGCTTCACAGGTCTTCAAGAGGATAATTAACCAAACACTGATTGATATAATACACTTGTGGGGCTTGAATGTGTTCATATACTGTATGTCTTTGTCACTCACTAACTTTATTTTAATAAGGTGTTTATCTATATTTTATAACTTCTATTTTATAACTTTTTTTCAAAAATAATCCAGGTTTTTAAACTTTTTAAATTTTTCTAATTGTCATATGTAGACTTTCAATCAAAAGGACACAAAAGATAAAGTCACCGTAAATGTAAACAGACTGTATTCTCATCTATTAGACTTTTAACCTGAGGTCATACTGACTTGTCAAACAACCTATCATAAAATAAACTAAGTTTAACTACATTCCAGAGTGTATTAATTAGGCAATAAGCAGGGAAGACTCGCAGAGTGAGGAGACAAGAGCGTCAACTTTTCTGAAGGACAGAAAAGTCACAGAAAATTAAGTAAGCACAAAGGACAAAGTGTGTATTTTGATGCCTGAAGGCCCTGAAAGTGTCCTCAAGGGAACAAACATATGATGGGAGGTTTCAGAACTGTTCAGACGTCGTAAACGTCCCCGAGGCCGCAAAATAGAATACGAACAGAAGGCTGTTATGTACACATTTAAGCCCTTGAGGACTTGTGGATTCATCCAAACATGCTGGAACTTGTTGCTGTTCAGTACATTTTACACGTGAGAGAAAACCTTCAGCACAGTAAAGAGTGGGAAGAGTCACAGCTTTTTGCCAAAAATCCACCCATGTTTTCGGTAACTGCATGTCAGGGTCGCAGGGGGGCTGGAGCCCATCCCAGCTGACATTGGAAGTGAGGCCACTTATATAAAACAATTCACACACACACACATTCACCTATATTGCATGTTTTTAGACTGTGGGAGGAAGCTGGAGTACCTGGAGGGAACCCACTTTGACACGTGGAGAGAATGCAAACTCCACAAAGTGTCAGGTCCCTGGATTTGAACCAAGAACCTTCTCGCTATGAGGCAACAGTGCTACCCACTACGCCACCACTGACAAACATACCGATGGTTTTCCATCACGTAATGTTAATGCAAAAAGTGTCCTTGCTGTTTAATCTTTGTCTACTTTATGACGCAACTTTAATCCAGCACAAACACCTATTATGAATGCTTAGTCATAGTTATAAAGCTATTTCTTCTCCAGAGCCATGACTGTGTTTAATCCAGTGAGTATTCTGGTCTTTAATTGTAAAAGTACATACATATTATTGACTAAATGCAGGCTACTTGTACAAAAAGTACAAGTTAAAATGGCCCTGATGACTGATATATTTTTACATGTACTCTAATATACGCAAAATATATCACTATTTTTGTTGCATCAATGTATAAGAAGGATTTTACTGATGTAGGTGGTGGAAATGGAGCTACAGTAGTTTAACCTACTTTATTGCACCTTTCATACAAGAAATGCAGCTCAAAGTTCTTTACAATAAAGATATAACGTGCACCAAGTGCTGAAAAAGACAAAGAAAATAAAAGTGAGAATAGAAAATTAATGTAGAGTTGATAATAACAGTAAAAGTAGAGATGCATAAAAACAGGGATAATAATGAGATTCAAAATTATATAAAGTAAGGATGGAAATAAATACAAAATAATCATTAAAATCAAGTTGAGAATAGGATACAATATAAAATCAAGTAAAAGACAACATTTTAAAGCAGTTCAGCAGTGCAGAAGAGAAAGGCACAAATGAGATTCAGATCTGTCGCCACAAAGTAACATACATATATTGTTAAATGTTAAATTGTAGGTAAATATTTGAAGCTCTCTTTTAAAAATATTTAGTGAGCTGGCTTCCCTTGATAGCATGTTCCATAGGTTTGGGCCCAATTTTGTTTTGACTCTCTGGGAACCTCCAATAAACTAGCAGCAGATGATCACAGTGTTTCTTGAAGGCAGACAGTGAAAAGGGGAGTTAATGATAATTACTAATAATTTAAATTCCTCAGATTGTTAAGCAGCACTTCTATTCAGTCACTCAGTTTTGTCCTCATTTAACTTTGAGAAATTACTGCTCATCCAATTATTTACTGCCAATGGCAATCCATTGTGCTTTCTAAAGACGTCTTCAAGTTGTAGCATGTATAGTGAGAATAGTAATTGACTGAGGCAGCTCCCCTGTGCTACCCCACAACAGAGATGTTCCTCTGACATGATCTACATAACTGACTAACTTTAATAGACTCAAATGTAACCAGGTGGGCAATCATAAACTTATTTTTGGTATTGCCAAGAAGGCTGCGAATCACTGGTTTACTATTTAAGAATGAATTGTTAAGGCTATAGCCACACAGGTCCCAAAAGCATGACTCAAACGACGCAGGCCTTTACTTTAAAACATGGTCTTTACTAGAAAAAACTGGTTTGGTGCACAGGTAATCATATTCCAGGCAAACAATCCAAAAGGCAGAGCGCAACAGAAAAGTCCAAAGGGCAGGCACTCAAAAATTGAGCAAACTATCTGAAGCACTAGGACAAAGGCTGGAATGTGAGATACTAAAGCAAACTGGCAGAGAAAAGGGGGAGAAAGACCGCACGGACTAAATACTCTGGGAAGGAGGTAAATCGAGACACAGGTGACACCAATCAGGGCGGGGCAGACATTCACAATGGCAGGAAAGCACACAGGAAGCAGGAAGTCTGAAAAGAGAAGACAGGTGAGGGACAGAAGAAAACAGAAACCCTGGAACAAAAAGAAAAACAAGAAACATGACCCAGTATGCTTGAGGAGATGTATCATATATTTCGCCTTTAATTGTAATGCAGTTCGATTTATGATTTATGATTGCATTGATTTGAAGTCCATCCATCCATGCTTACCCTTAGCAGGGTCACGGAAGGGCTGGTAATTAATCTAGTAATTAATAAACAAACCTAACTTAGGCAAACAATGTTAGCACACTACTGGAAGTTTCTTCTCCAAAAACATGTCAAGCAGTGACTCACATGGACATGCAAGCAGGGAAATTCAATAATAATATGAATTTGTAAAGCGACTGAATAATTGCTGCATGTAGCCGCTACTGAATAGAAAACATTTAATTTATAGAAGTAGTTGGAAATGTGCTTTTTTGCTTTCCGTCAGAGAGTTAGGTAAGAATATCAAAACTGCTCCCATGTTTGTTTGGTAGTGTAGCAACAGGGTGCAGCTTATCATAACGAAGTACAATTTTATTTAAATAGCATTTTCCTAAACACAGGTTACAAGGTGACTTACATAAAACAAGAAAAACAAGATATTCTAACGAGCAAAGTGCACCTCCACAGCATGACTGTGTGCTGTTTCCTGTCCAGACTGGAAACAGTGGAAACAGCCAGCTCCCCTAATGTTCACTAATGAACCGGTTATATCTCATCTGTTAAATCCATACAAAATGATGGCAACAAGACTCCAGGACTGTTCTCAGTTCTTCTGCTAAACGAAGCTAAGCTTACCAATAACTGACTGGAGCTACATAGATATTAGAGTGGTATCAATCTTCGCATCTAATTTTCTGCAAGACAGCAAAAAACAAAAGTGTTGATCCACTCCTTTAAAATATGGAGACACTGTGTTTTAAATTTTACAGTAAAATTTTCCATTAAGATAAGATGTATCTTTATTGCTCCCACGTGGGGAAAATCTATAGTACGTGGATAAAAAAAAAAAAGAATCAGCATATATGGTCAAGTGCAATGTGGGTATTACAAGTGTGCAATGTTCAGGTCCTGAGATACTGATACCGTATATACTGTACATGTGAAATGCGTGTATTACTACCTGTGCAAAGTACCTGATTGTTCAACTCAACCAACAAAGACAAAGGTTTAAAATTTTGTTGTACGGTTTTTGCCCTTATAAAGTATTCACTGTGACTACATCTCTGTCATATTTCTAGCATTCATTTGCATGAGAAGTGTTGTGCATGAATTGCCATTTAAAATTTTCAGTCAATTATTGACTGAAAACTTTGTGTATTTCCCAAAAAGCTGAACTGTCCCTTTAAATGTCACTGGATTTGTAGAACTGAAATATTTTACTTTGGAAATTGAAATTTCTTTGGGTTGATTTTGTTTAAATAATAATGAATATTAAATAAATAATAAATAATAAAAAATAAATGTGGTAATATTTTAATATTAAATTCCAGTTTCCATTTAAAAAAAAATAATTTGCAACAAAACACACCCACTGTATAAGCTTCCTTAAGATCATAAGATCAGCAGTTTTATTACACAAAATTACAAACTGCAAAAAAAAGATAGAAGACGTGTGAAATTTGCATTTTGCAAGTTTTATTTTTTGCAAATACACTAGAAATGTTTACAAAAGCACTGTAGAAACATCTGTGCAGTGTAAATTATCAAAACTAAAAATGGATATTACCTTAAATTCATTTTGCACCTAACATGACAAGTAGGATTGTCATTTTCAGCAGCAAAACAAATTAGTACATCTTAAGAGTAAACCTTTTTTAGTGACTTCAGAACATTGAAATGGGGAGATGTGGTTGTTACAACAAAGAGCTCATTTAAGTAAAGAAATGTAAAAGGATGGCATGGCACTAGTGCTCATCCCTGAAGGAGGGCTTCATTCATCTAGATAGGTTACACAGCATCGATGCTTTACTTCACCAGTCATCAAAATCATCAGCCTTCCAGTAAAAATCACTCCAGTTTGACAGAAATTCATATTCATTCTCATCCAACACAATCTTAAACCATTAACCATTAACACTCTGAACAGACATTTTACAGGAATCTGGGAATTCCCAGTGTGGCATACTGGTCCATCTTTAACAGGTTTTTATATTTTCTGTGTCAAAAAAATGAAATGATCGAAAATGAAATGTGCTGAATATAACAAAAAAAAAAAGACTAATTGACACTACAGAAGAACAAAATACTTCTACACAAAATTAAAAAACAAAAAAAACA
Source organism: Chaunax sp. Z400 (assembly GCA_037577475.1). NCBI lineage: Eukaryota > Metazoa > Chordata > Actinopteri > Lophiiformes > Chaunacidae > Chaunax > Chaunax sp. Z400. Next base: position 19,037,868 of record CM075187.1, on the reverse strand, counting down.
AGATACATAAATACTGTGTGGCCCCTTATAAAACATCCACAATTAATTTCATACAGTTCTGTATTGCTTTGTCTTACATAATACTGAGATCTGCTAACAAAGAGCATCGACCACTTTTGTTTGCTTTTGTACTTTTGAGTGACAAAAATGCAATACCCACCAACCTCTGAAAATATTCATTCTTTTTTCTTTATTTGCCTTGATGAAAAAGGCACATACATACTTCCATTCCACAACACTGCCGCAAATACATCACGTAAGGTAAGTGGTGGCACGGTTTGTTTTTTAAAGGGTTGGGGGGTGGGAGGTGGTTTTGTGGCACAGACGTTATCGCAGAGGAGAGTAAACAGTGCTGGGGCTGATCTATGTGGGTTATCTTTGGTCAAGCAGGGACGAGCCAATGGGTCTAAGATATTGGACTCAAAGGTCAGTGCAGCTGAAGTCAGACAGTGGAGGAGTTATGGCGGAGGAGCGTGTTTGAACAGATGCTGTGCAACCAACACACACGACTCTCTGGGTTAAGATCTCTTCAGGTTCAAGTAAGGTTTTTTAAAAGGTTTATACCGATGGACTGAGTATTCACATTGTGATTGCTTGCATGTAGGTGGTAAGAGAAAGGCCTCCAGTGAATTGATTTAACTTTAATTGGAATGCTCTCCACCAGTGTTATTAACCATAGCATCAGACTTCTTGCACCAATCTTAGACAGTGCTGAAGTGGCTCGCCCTTTTTGTAGACCTCCAACAAACTGTTAAGTTTAGTATTCGTTAAAAAAACAAACAAACAAAAAACAATCTTGCACCCGATATGGTCAGATCATCTGCTAATAGCGTGATTAAATGTGGTAACTGATAATTCCTATAATTGGCAGCAAGCTTTGGGCTTTGTATCTTGTGCTCAGGTGTCAAAAGGGTTGGCGACACAGAAAGCCTTCAAGATTTAAGACTTGAAGACAAAGCCTCTGTGGATCAACTTGAAACTAAAAGCGAGCACAATATGGTTAATACCACATATACAAGTACAAGTCCATAGGTTATGGCATTTTTAGCAGCAATAACAAATACAAAAGTATATCAAAAGAAGACACTCAATGTGCTGAAAAGCAAACAGCACAGAGGCGTGGATGTCTGTTGTTCATTTACAACAACATCCTTCACAACCCATACTAGTAAGGACAAACCATTGAAACGCATAGAAAATATGGACCACCGGCATTGAAATGACTAGAAGAAGAAGAAGTAATAAAACGATGAAAATACACAGGGCACAATTTCCAGGAAAAGTGAAGGGATTTTCCTTAATGACAGTATCACGGTCGTAAATTCACTTCCCGTTAGAGACAACCACTGGGTTTGTGATGAGACAAAGTGTGCCGGACAAAAAATGAAAAGACCACATGAAACATAAGATGAACAGTGATTCAAGTGCTGTGTGCTGTGTTTTTGCCTGAATGTCTACAGCTCCTTGGCAAACTGAATGACTGCACAGCGCTAAGTGGTGCACAGGGCTCCCTCAAAACCCAGTGATTCCACTTCTTTCTTTTTTTTTTAAGTCACAGCACTTGTCAGTGTCTTTGACAGTTCAGCCATAAATATCTGTAGTAATCGGACAACGAACCTGGTAGCCTTGTGTGAGGACTGGTATAAGCAATCCAAATTGTGCTTTCTTTAATAGGTAACAATGTAGGTGTGAAGGAGCGGTCGACACCAGAGCAACATTAGTGTCTTTAAGCACACCTACGAGGACTGCTTTCTGGGTTTGGTCAGAGGTATCTTAACGTTTACCCTTTAGATAGAATGACAAGAGATTCCCCAGCTTATTTGAACAATGAATGAACATTAAGAACACACTGATCTTCTGTAAGGCAGAAAGCAGGTTGAAGTCTCCCTTGTATGTTGTTGAAGGTGTGATGAAGCCTGAAAAGGTGCAACTTTATTAAGCTACTGTCGGAGTTCCTTAATGGTTTCACAGCCAACTGGTCATCATCTTAACCAGTGATGAGATGATAAAGGTGTAGCTGAATTATTTCTGCTTTCTTAATTAGTGTTCTGTAAAACAAAAGAAAGAAATAAAGGTAATGAAGGTAAAATTAGGAGGGGGGTGGGTGGGTGTCAAAATCAGAAGTGTTCTAGGTGTCGCACTACACTACGCCTGTGACGAGACGGATGGTTGCCCATTGTCCATCAAAACAGGACACTGAAGTGTAAGGTAAAGGTGCACACACATGTTCACTGACTGATAATGAAAGTGCGGTTTTGTGGCTGCACATCTTAGGAAAAGAAGGCAAAAATGCTATAAATAGTTTGGCTCATTATATTTCTTTTTCTTTTCTTTTTTGTTTTACAAAAAGGATATGCTGAGTTCAATTTCTTAAGCAAAACCATTTCGATCTTCTGACCCCACTGAGTTTTGTCTAAAGGATTCAGTTTATGGGGCTTGTTCAGGTGAGTATCTAACACTCTCTGTGAGCCAGATTCTGCTCCGTAGGTCATGAATCTGTGTAGAACAGTGACACCTGTGCTACCGTGTTCCCTCAGAAGAATTAAGGAAAAAGGCCTGTCCTGGCCGAGCCCATCCAGAGTCCCGTCATCTTTAAGGCCAACCAAGACGGAAATGAGGAATAGAGTGTGGGAGTTTGTTTGTGTTGCAGTACGGCAGGCAGTGAGGGTCATGCTCAGCAGGTAGAGTAGAGGAGGATCGACAGTCATAAGAGGGCTCAGTGAGATGAGCAATGTCTTTGTTGTCTAAACATTTAGTGGAGCTTGTGTCCCACCCCTTTTCAAAATCCTCCCCACCCTCCCAAAAATAGTGAAAATGAGCCCACCGTGTATGTAAACCCCCACCCGTGGTAATGAAACACCCATGTGCTGCTCCCTCAGCCCCCTTCCTGAGCTCCACATTTAGGGAGGAGATCCTCGATCAACACTTCTGGACATCCACTGGAGACATGGCAATGTAGGAGCCATTCTTCATTGGCTGGTTGGCCGGCGTTTGTGACGGATCATCAGGTTTGTCACTGACCTGAGTGTAGGCCGTGTCATCTTTCACCGTCTGAACAGGAACAGCCAGGAGGACAGACAACGTTAGAACAAACGACTGAAGTGGAGAGGCGTCCAAATATTCTTTCACACTTAACACTGATGTTAAAATGGTGGCAAATGTTTTGACTGAAATGTTCACAGAAAAACACATCAATCTAAATATGCACCGGTTAAAAGAAACAACCACTTAAAAATAAGGAAACCAATATCACTGTGAGGCGAGAACTCAAAGGGAATGTGACGTCCCATAAAGATAATTACAAATGATAACAATGAGAGATGCTGCTTACATAATAAATTAAAAAAGAGAATAGCAAACAAGGCAAAAATTAAGACTTACAGTAAAAGAATGAAAAGCTTCAGTAAAATCAATACGTTTTACTTCATTCTAAAACAGAAAAGGAAAAAAGGGGGGGTTACAGAAAATTTAAATTAGAACATGGTTAATACAACATTTTCACATTGCAATTAAGCATATTTTAAACATTCTCTTAATGCTAAGCCAAAGGTCTAAACTTTGACAAATATGTTTATTTCTTTTCCTGTGAGCGTTAGATGGAAAGACTGATTCTACTGTCAGACAGGTATCGATCTTGTCATCTAACTCCCTTATCAAACTATTCCTTCCACATGCTGCAGGACTCTCTTCGTGGAGTGACCTGAACTGAAATAACCTGTAATCTGGAATCTGGAGGCCAACTAGGCCATGGTTCAGTTCAACAACCCTGCTCCGCTAGAGATAAGAGGTGAGCATGCTCTGTGCATCGCTCACTTCACTCCTAGACAGCATCAAACCAGCTCATCGCTACACTGAGCAGAAGGGGAGCTAAGATGTTCACGATTTATCACAGACACATCGGCTGTTAGCAAACATTCAGCGAGAAAATAATACACCATTTGATCCAGAATTATGAAAAACTGCTCATGCTGACTTCATGCAATGTGTTAGTTAACATGCTCATAGCTTGGGGTTAAACCTGCAGCAATTCAGGAAACTGTTAAGTGTGCAAGCCCAGTCAACTTTAAGGCAGCTGGGGTGCATTCCTACTATCTATGTATTATAAGTCTACGTCTCATTGACTCTGTGAGCTAATGTCAGTTGGTTGCGCACACATTTCAAACTAGGGTAACTGTGTGGATTAAAACTACACTTCAGTCCACAACTACAGGGGAAGGTCCTACCTTCTTCTGGCGGTTTCGGCAGAACAAGACGACAAGCACCAGCAGGAGGATGATGCCCATGCCCACGATTAGCAAAGGGAAGTTTGACACCAGTGTGACTATGAGGAGCAGCGTTCTCATCTGGGATGCTGATTCATCGTCAATAGTCGCCGTCTATAGTCGGGAGAGATGATTATTGATTTGTGTTTCCCTTGTGCAGAAAGGCTTGTCTCCAACTGCATTAAAAGAAATCCTCACCTCATTGACGAACATGATTGGGAAAATAGTCTCGTTGATGTACTTTGTTACCCTGCAGGGGAGACAGAGGAAGAGATGTGGAGGTCAGGGAGGACATCTGGCTGAACATGTGGCTGAAATAGTGGCGACATAGTGTGACAACAGCCAAGTAGGTCAACAGTTCAACTTACGGGAAGCCTTTGACTCTCTTTAGGATGATATTGAGCTGAGCTCTCTTGCAGGCACGAATAGGAACACCTGTGGTCTAAAAGAAAGAAAAAAAAGATTTTGGTGAATCTTTCTGCAGCGTGAAAACTTTGATCTTTTTCTTTTCTTTACAATGATCTAGAAAAGTCTTTCGGTTTTTGACCACACCAAACTCCCATGACATATTCTGTACTTTGTTTATTTCTGCTCCTCTTTGTCCGTCTCTTCTCCTTTTAACTGTTGGCTTTTATGTCTGTTTAGAATCTGGATTTAAGCTCAACATGACAAATGTTTCCAATTATCTGCTTGGAAATTCAATAAATAAATAAAAAGAAATATGACAATAAGAAAAATCTATTCATTAAGGTCCAGATTTGGCCTAGAGTTGAAATCAAATTTAATATTAAAGTGACATTTTGACTTTTTTTATGTGGTGATTCTTGTTTTTTGTACATTTTGTAACCTCTTCACACATTATTATTTATTTCCTTTTCCTAATATTTTTATTCTGCTTTTGCCCTGCCTTTTTTTCCCCCCATAGTGAAATGGAAAAATACTGCACCAGATGTTACAACTATGAATTAAATTAAAACAAATGTAAACTGATGTGCACTGTTGCACAAAAAGTATTCAAATAATCTATTTATAGTATGGTGACAGCTGCAATCGAAAAGTAGCAACTGAGTTCAGCACCGTAAATGTTAAAAGTTAACATTTTGTGAAGCATGAAGACGACAGACAAGGAGAGTTATTACTATGATGCAAAACCAGTAATTCTCATTTAGATAGAGGAAGTCATAAAACAACAGATCAAGGTTCAACACAGATTCCTCTTCATGACTTTATCTGAGGGGATAATAAAAATTAGTCATACCGGTTGCAGGTCCAGGTACGTTTCGTGATCCTCCTTGTTGGGGTTGAGCCCCTCAACAGCATTAATGTACTTCGGGTCCGCTTGATAAAAGTGGGGGAAAGACACCACGATGGGAGCGCCTTGAAGGAGACAAGTAAGACAAACCCATGAGGAGTCAATTTAGAGAGATGACTCAAAACAACAAGATGAGAGAAGAAACGTGAGATAAGATTAAGGAACTATCTGGTGTTTTTCAGAGATATGAGTAGATATTCATGTAGATCTGCAGCTGATACTGCAACAGATAGCATATTCAAGGTGAAATGAAATGGTCAAATCTAAATGCTTTAAATCTAAAAATGCTGGAATCAGCGAAGAGAATACAGCTGCTGTTGCTAAAACTGAAAGAATTAAAAGGAAATTGAAGTTTTAAGTGACGTTTTTTTGCTCGCAAATTTAAACATTTCTGACAGTATTTCAATGCCATCTTGTGGTTTACGCTCTTTTTTCTTGATACCACACAGGCTGTATCTGAATGACAGCATTTGGCATATGACAACAGGGCTCTTCAATAAGTGGCTCTCCATCTAGCATTAAATAAATCCACCAAATCAGGCATGTCTGGTTATGCCGCCAATCATTGAGATTATTCAATAAATAAACTGTTTTGACACAGTTTGACGAAGAGTTTTCTTCCACAAAGACAGTATTTGTTGGGGAAAAAATAGAGACTTTAAATAACCATAGTGTAAATTCTACAAAAGCAGAATCCCGGGGTAACAGTAGTATATCTGTTAGTGATACACTGTCTCCATGAGTCGAGCCCTGTGATGATCTCCTTATCAGAGCAATCACCTCTCCACTCAATGACCACCATAAAATACTTCAATGGCCTCCACACAGTTAGCACAGTTAATCATTGGACCGTGTATTGACTAAAATCTGGCATGCTCACACAGTGGGTATGTCAGACACCAGCAGGGGACATGGCTGCTGACTGAAAGGACATTTTTGGGGGGTAGAGATAAGGGGGGAAAACTGTGTCACGGGGCTGGTTTGGAGGCAAAGAGAAGTAGGTCATGCTCTGTAGCAACTCAGGGGGAAATGGGGCAATCCCTCACCTTCTCGACAAACGCTGACTTTAAGCACTCCAGTGCCGAGACAGTCTCCAGCCGGCACACAGAAGCCCTCGTTAGTGGGGTTGTCTTTGGGACTCATGAGTACGTCACTAGGAGGTGCAAAGCGGTATGCCTGGATGCCTTTCACCTCCACGTCTTTCACGTAGGATAGATGGATAGACCTAAGGAAAGAAAACAAACTCAGTGTCTACTTTGGGAAATCATGAAGTGAAAGTTAAGTGTTGTTAAGACATGGTCAAGAAGGACTAAGAGCATCAAGAAGAAGACAATAACAGGCTGTCAGGACTGCAAAAGTAAACAAGTGTTGTTCACTTCCTGTGTCATATTTCCTGTCCTTAAGTCCGGACACATCATGTTCTCTGACTTTCCCACGTGTGTTTTGAGTTTATCACCAGTCTTATCAGAAGTTGTAATAACCACACACTCAGGCCCTTATTGGTGCGATTGTCAGCACATTGTGTATGAATCAGCTGCAATTTCCTGAATAACTTGAACGCCACTGGAAGATCCTTGCCAGGATGCTTTGACTGTAAACAAACTTACAAACACATAAGCAACATGTACATACCTGCAGAGATCAGCGGCAAAGATGTAGAGCAACTCGTTCCTGTTTATCAGAGGGTGGAAGACTGCTCCGTCCGTACCATTGATCATGTTGCTCTGATTGGACGACCACCAGGACATCTCCCTATTGATTGAAAGAAATACAAAAGGAGGTGTATTTGATTTTTTCCTTATTTATACTTCTGCTCCACTTCAATATTTTACTTTTTATTCCACTGCATTTATTTAACAATTTCTGTCCCATTAAAAGTAACACAACCAGTTTATAAAAAAGACATTGTTAAAGATTAAACCAGAAGATCAACAAACTGATTAACTAATCATTGCAGCTACAGTAAGCAGTTGCAAAATGTGACCTTTACTTAACTGTTAGAGGCTAAAAGAGGTACATTTATCCAAATATTTGAAAAAGAGATTCGGTTCAAATTCTAAAGAGAAAAAAAATTCTTTCTATTATACTTTGCATTGCCTTCTTTTATACGACATTAATCACCTCACAACCCCCAACATTGATTTTCTTACCCTTTGGAAGGACCTGAACCACAGGTTTGGAACCACTGGACTACATAAATTTGCTAAAATGAGCTAAACATCAAATCAGCTACAAAAGTAAAACTGTTACTTACACATCGATATTTAAGATTTAATTCTACTCGATCCTTAAATACATTATGCCGCAAGTGCTGTGTTTTTACTTAAGTATGATTTTTAAGTAGGGGAACTTAGAGTATTTTTTACACTGTTGTGTTGGTACTTTATTAAAGTAAAGGATGTGAATACTTATGTAACAAGTGAAATAGACCTACACTTACTGAATACATTTAAAGTGCAAAGTCGCCTTGGTTATTCAAACATTCCTTTAGCAATCGTGTTCTACCTAAATCCAGGGGGCAAAGGTGTTCTCCTCTGGTCTTGGTCTCTGGTTGTGTAACAAGGTAAATAAACAATATTTGATATTCATTATATATCACTGTCTGTTTTTCACAGACACTTGACACTCCCTGATACAAATCTTTACCTCAGGCCATTCCATGTGTCGATCTTTCCATAATCCAAGTAGTTCTCCTCGCCGGTGTGGAACACAAACTCTCCTTCATGGGTGCCATTTTTCTATGGAAAACAAGACGAAACATGAGTTTTGGACAAAGCTACTGTGATGGACAACTAACTGTTCAGCAGAGAGGCACTGAATAGAAACAGTGTTTAAGAATCATGGGAATTGTGAAAGAAATACTGCGTGTATAAGGTCATTCACATGCCCCGTAATGTAATCTCAGACTTCCACACCATTACACTGCATCAGTAAACAAGGAGCATAAAAACTCTGGTTTGATTGTTGGGTGCTTTCACATAAACTGTGTAGACCTTCAGATAAACTACCTGAGATTTTAGCTGGTGTTCTTTACTTTTAATGCAGGAACTAATAATCATTTTCAGTATCTGCCAATTATAGAGAATAATCGACTTATCGTGTCTATAGAATGTCATCGGATAGTGAAAAATGTCCATTTTCTGCTTATTTCTTCTGACCAACAGTCCAAGTCCCACTGATATTCAGTATAAATATCATATAAGACAAAGAAACGCATCAAACTCTCACACTTAAAAGGCTGAAGACAGTGAATTTTTCTATTACTTGAAACTAAAGACTTGGATTTCTGCTCATCAGCTGATTTATTAATCGACTAATAGCTCTAAAGTTTCCAACAATGCTGTACTTGGCATCACAAGGCTCGTGGTAAGTTGCAGACTTGGCTCTATAAACAGGAAGTACAAGCATCTTCCATCAGCAAATGACAAATCTCACTTCCCTTACGTGACATCGCCATAGACGCTTCACTAGTCTGTATTAGTCACGCCCAACAGCCAACATGCAATAGTGTTCTTAAGGTTTTTGCACTAAAATAACATTAAGTTTGCCTCATGGCATGAATACCACCAAACTTACCTTCCACATCAGCCCAAAATATTCGTCAACCTCAGGCTTCATGGAGTGGATCTTTCTCAGAAGAGGGTCTTTGAAGCCCCACAGAACCTCGTGGACAGTGCGGGTCATGAAAGGCTCAATACCCAGACTTTTCATGTACATAGAAACCAAAGTTCGCAGGACGAAGGAGTAGGAGTTCAGTTCACTCATCACGGCCTGATCACAGAAGACAATGGGAGTCAAAAAAAAAAGACAATGGAGAGACCGGCACCCATCACACACATAATACATAATGTCTTTTTTGAGTCAGTTTAGTGATGTCAAGATATGTCACAAAAGTAAGAGGATAATGGCCTGGAGTGATAGCATGTGAGGAAATACAAACACATATCTACTTTGTACAGACACACATCTTACCACAAATGGGATGTTGACAGTCCTGACAGTGTCAACCTCGGGGTCGCCGGCTGACTTCTCGGGCACAAACACAAATGTTTTGGGGTTCAGGGCGTAGATCTTGGTGCCGTTCTCAAGGAATGTCACGTTTTCCCTTGGCCTGTATTCCCTGTTTTAGAGGACATTGGTCAGTTAGTCCAGATGTCTTTTGTTTTGATTTCATGCTGTGCTAAAAAAAAAAAAAATGACCACAGATGTACCAAATGCAACATGGCCCTCGTTAACAGGTCTTAAGTGAACATGGCTAAAAGGGTACAGAGTTCCTTTTTCCGTCACTTTACATTATTACAGCCACAGCTTTTCAGGCTCTCATGTCAAACCTACCTGTAAGTATAAGGTCCGATCTGTTTAACAGCTGCCTTTCCGCCTGCCAAGAACTCCTCTGAGTTGGTCACATTGAAGAAGTAATACTCCATATAAACAGGCGGAGGTGGATTCTTCCATGCCTCAAACACTTTGCTGTTCTCTGTCAAAGTAATTTCCTATTGACAAAAGAGAAAAAAATACAAATCCAGATTGAGAAACTATGGTGAAAACCACTTGCTTTTTTCACTTGGTTTTCATTCAAATTGCTGAAATGTGAGTTGTTCCACCTAAAGCTCTCTCTATTGTGAATGAGTGCCATCTGGGAGCACGCATGTCACTTTCTGCAAGGAACTAGAGTTGGACCAAGACCCCAAAATACAGAGCGAAGCAGAGAAAACATCCTTGATATCTGAAATAATTGTCAGGGCAGGAAGAAAATCTTTTTCATCTAGTCTCTACTGATAGCAAGAATCTGACTGTGGGCCACTAGTCAGCCCACTCAATACAGCTACGTGTTGCAAGGATAAGAAATGATATAGAACATGATTCTGCTTTCACATGTGAAGAAAAAAACCTAAAAACTGAGGTGAGTAGTAAAAGTGTGACGCAAGTCTTGCTGCAACATGTGTGAGCACGTGCAACAATAACCTTTAACCAGACTGAACAACTGCAGAACACAACAAGCATTAGGTTGACTGAAGTTGTTCGTGAGCCCGGAAAAAGCTTTTTCAATTTTTGAAGGGTATAAATTGGAAAAGGTGAAATGACCCAGTTCCTGAAAACCATCTGCTCCCTGAGTACAGGTGCCGTCAAGAGGCTTTACATTGTCTTCTGCTGTCAAAAGCACTTGCTGTTGAGAAAATACAGCTTAGGGTGTGTGTGGAAACTTCCTGTTTGGGTTACAACTTCAAGTCTTCAAACATGTTTTGCTCTATAGCATTGTTTTCCCATGTTTTGTTGCAACATCTCTCCTTTGCTACCTTACAAAAACCCAAGATAGATCTCAGATGGGGTCAATCAGATCACCTATTTTGGTTGTCTTTATAAGAAGGTGGTTTAACCAAGTAGAAAAAAAAAACACGAAAACACGCTGCTGCAAGGAATAAAGACTTTCACTATCATTTAACTTTTTTGTTTTTCAACTCTCTCTATAAAAATCCCCCAAAATACTGAAAGTCTTCATCATAATATCGAAAAGTCCTAATTTATGCATTCAAATATGCATAAAAAAACCAATAGATCTTCAGTTTATCATGATAAAAAAAAAGGAAATTATCATCAGAACGTTTTCAAATTATTTTATTTCAATGAAACAATAAATTAACTCACTAACTGTTGCAGCTCTTGAGGGCTTTGTTCTTGTGTTAACCACTTTTATTTCTTTCTAAAGATGAATATTACCGATTGCATTACCCCAACCACAAATTTGATCTCACAAATAACACATCAGGATTAAATAATTATCATAGCTGCATAACTTCACTCAGCCATCTTCAGGATCAGAGAGGACACACACAGACTCAAGGTATATAAGTAGTGGCGTTCTCATGGGTGTTGATCGTTCTGGCTCTTATTTAGAGCTGAAAGGGAAGTTAGACGATGCAACAGAAGTATATGATCATCAGAGGCAGTCAAGGAATGGCCTGATTTGTGTTACTGTGACTTTTGAAACAGGCTTCCAGACAAAGTGGGGAGAGTCAGTGAAATCAAAATACAGGGCTGATTAAGTTTGTAGGGCGCAAACTACACACTGACTGCGAATGTGAACCCAACCTTTGTCCAATAACTTTAGGCAAAGCTTGGATGTGGTGCGGCATCCTGTTTGTGGAAAATGGTTAAAGGAAAAATACTTAATCAAAACCAGAATATCCTTAATCAAGTGCCTCCTGTTCTGAAGAATCTGCTTCTCAGCTGTGTGTCACTGTCACATTTTGAGATAAAACATGCTGTGTCTTACCAACATGGCCTTGTTCTTGTTGGTGCTCAAATCTCCGTCAGACTACCTTGAAAAGTCACCTCTCACAAATAGAGCTGAGAGGAGTGGCAAGAGTAGGTGTTTCTTTTCACCTCCCTTCTCTGATCACAGCGACACGGGATAGGTCAGAACTGGAGCAACAACAAGGCACTACAAGGCGAAAATCATGCCCGCGAGCCAAAGAATCTGCCAAATTCCTTCCAGGGCTTATACAGCCACCTCCCTTCACACCCAGAGGCCGTGTCCTGGAGGGAGCTTTTGACTTGTCCCAAACAACTAGGCAACATCACTATTAAAAAGGGGCCACATTCAAACATCAGATTTGATTTTTGGAGTCAGTTCAGCATGCCTGGCCCCGCCTAATTCAACAGGAAGACTGAAGCAAAAGAGCATTAGCTATGCTGTCATGGCCAACCACATCAGAGTTAGGTCTCCTGTTGATGAACTTTGACTAATTCTTTTAATTTGGATCCCCTGGAATGTTGCTGTGATTCGGAATTGGAGAGAAAAATGAGACCCAGACGTACATTTAACACCAGGAGGGCTACACTGTGTTAGTGATGAGGCGGTTTGCCTGTGACATACTTGGACAAGTAGCGTGTTGAGGTTTTCTGCTGAGCTGTTTCTGGCTTTTTCCTACTTCTTCTTAAATGAGGAACCAAATTTGTGAAGATGTAGAGCAATTATGAATGTCACAGAGGATCCAACAGAGTGATTGATGTCAGTAAGAGGAATGTGAGGTATTTTAAAAAGGGGCTGCAGGGCGGGATAGAATGTCAGCTGGCAACCCCCACGCCCCATCACCCCTACAGTCACTAGCAAAAATTAGTAAATTCAGTTTCAGCCACCACTGATGACGCACTAGTACCCAGAAATACATGCAGAAATACATGCGTCTCCACTCATACATCCCCAATTTCTTTGTGCATTTAAATCCACGGCAGGTCAGAAATGAATGCTTGATGTACTCTAGCATGTTAATGGGATTTGTTAAAGTAAAGAAAAGCCAACATCCAGGGGATAAATCTTAAATAAGCATGTGTGTTGAATTCGTATCAAGACAAAGAAAAGAGCAGATCAAACCTTAATTGATTTGTGAAGCAGTCAAGTCCCAAAATAGAGCAGTATTGTAATTTTGTAGTAAATAAAATTTTTAAAAAAATCAGCATCTAAACCTTCTATTGCCAATTTATCTATTTGCAAGGCAGAGGATATAAGGATGTGAGTCAAATGAACGCAGATTGTCTGGATGCTTTGATGGCTGTCACTCATCCTCCTCTTGCTACACCATGTGAAACTTGTTACAGATCCACGACTCCTCTGTCCACTCACCCAAGCTCCCTTCCCCCATGCCTCAAGACCTGCACACCTCCCCCCCCCCTACTCACCGTGTCCCTGCTGGCAGAGATTTCTACTGTTACCAACAGAACAGACAACCATCAAGACGTCAGTGTTACACCAGCACCAGCAGAAATGTGTCAGCGGGTCATGCGCGCTGGTGCAGCTTACCAAAATGCTACAGCATCAGTCTAGAGCAATAACATATCACGCCGTTATCCCCTCTCCATAAGTCCGTTCCGTCCAATAAAAAGCTATACAATTTAATAACATGATTTAAACGCCACGGATTTTGTAAAGGAATGTTCAAAGGGAGGGATGTGTCAAAGTAGATTTAAAGAGATGACATCATATGGGATAAAGTCATGATACAGTCACCTCTTACCACCGCGGGACGGGAGATTTCTACCTAAAGAAGAGCGTTTTGTTGGGATTGTGTGTAATGTTAAAGTAAGCTGGTTGATCATCTGTCTCAATGCAAGCCTGATGCACAGCCGTGTCACGGAACTTCCACGCTGCGTAACCTCGGATATTCACGAGGGACGGACGGGCTTTGGGTTCACCTGAGCTGGAGATGCAGATTGTATCAGAACATATATCACAAATTAAGTAAATGGAGGGGAAACGAGACAAACACACTGGATGTTCTTGTGACCCTGCATGTACTAACAGTGAGATGCTGAATGCGCATGATTGGCCACTGCAGATAAACCAGCAGATAACCCCCAGAAGTGTGACAGATGGGAAAAGTGTGAAAGGGAAGAAAAACGACCGGAACCTTTGCGGTTATAAGGTGGTTTAGGCAACAACTCACCTTTTTTAGCCGGCTGTGGATCATTGTTTGGAAGACTTGAGCCACGACGAGGGCGATCCCCACTATCAGGAGGTGAGCGCACACGATCCCGGTGGCGTAAATGGCACAAGATCTCCGAGTCATGATACCGTGTGGATGTACTGTTTCGTGGACGATAAAACTTCACTGAAGTCGATGATAACTTCCCCCAAAAATTAACTGAAGAGAGCAAAGGTGATGTTCGGGAAACCCTCTGATTCGCCGTCTCATGAGCAGCAGCTGGGGTTTGAAGTTCTGTCTTCACCGCCCCGGTGTGTTCTCTTCGGTGAGGCTGAGGGTAAAAAAAAAATGGTATAAAAATGTTGGCACTTCTCATCAAACACCGAGACCACACTCTAACCTGGTACCTGAGAAGGAGAGGGTATGACTGAGCTGCTCGGAGGCGGTGGTGAAATGAAACAGCAGCTCTCAGCACATCGGGACGTAGAAGAAGAGCTGTCCCCCCCCCTCCCCTTCCTTTACGCATTAATGGACTCGGTCAGGCGAAAAGCGCCCTTCTGGGGAGGCTGCATGGGCGGTGCGTGTGTGTAAAAGTTAACGAAAAGGCAGGGATGACCTTCACTTACATGGCTTATTTTTCAAACACTATAAAAAAAATATAGAATTATCTTTTACGTTCATTTCTATTATTTGCGCGCCTTAACGCACATTTTCCGTTATAGTTAACAGAGCCTGATGTTGAGCTTTACCACTATTTTTTTTTACTGGTGATGTTATATTTGAAGCTACTTGCATGTATGAGCTTGCAATAAAATGTGGAAGACTGTCAGTGCTATGAATGAATTAGCAGGAGCGTGCTCGTGCTCTTATACATGGACGCGCCGTTGTAGTATTCCACCTGGGGGCTTCTCTAATGAGCTTACGGGACTGTGCTGATGCTCATGTATAGGGAAATGGTTAATGTCACTATCACACGTCCCGTTCGTTACACACACAGAAAATGTGAGGGAGGTGGATGTCTTGCCTTTTATAAGGATTCCGCTATCTCGCCTCATCGCGTCACCTTAAATAAGCGCTGCGTGCACATGAATAATGCGCTATTCAAGCAACCAACGATCGTTGACGCGAGCCCTTTGTTCAACCAGCTCGAACGCTCATTGGCCACTGCCCTCCCGGACCACCGTCTCGAGACCACCCCCTCTGCGCGCTGATTGGTCAGACGCTGGCGAGTGCGATGTTGAATTTGATCGACTGATTTCAGGGCGGGGCTGCTATAAAGGAGGAACGACGTGATGCTGCTCACGAGGCAAATAGTGGATGTTGAGCCGCTGCTACAGAGTGGAGTACCACAGATGATGTTGTAGAGACACAGAAAAAAGTGGATGATAAATCACTAAATAGTGATGAAATACATACAAAAGAGCGTCTGAAGTCCTCTACATAAAGGACAACTATGTGTGTAGAGATGGAAGGATGTAGCAGGGCAGTGTGGTCAACAGAATGCAGAGATTCTACGCTGAAATGGGTGTTTTCAGCCATAACACTAATTTTCAGTGGATACATGCTGATCATGCAATTCTATAAACAGGATCATTCAGCAATTTGGATCAGTCATGTGAAATAAATGCTGTCAGAAAGGAACAGAGCTCAGTTAAGATCAGGGTTGCCTGATTGTGTTTTTTTCACCCTGAACTTTAATGAAGAATAAGACAACCAAGTCTAATCCAATATTTGTTTCGTTTTTTTCCCTTCCTGTGACAGCTGGACAGCACACGCACTTGACAGCATAATCGAAAACCCATTTTCTCAGTCAGCTTTCTGAAACCTTCTGCATTTTCATGTGGCGTCTGAGCTCTTGCCACTGGATTAAGGTGGGTAGTGCTTGTGTTAAGCTACTGGGAAATAACAACTAAAAATATTTATTTACTATTTTGGAACTTGGGGGTTTTACATGTCTGTGCCTAGGTGTCCATTAAAGAAATTATATTATGTGAATGGAATAGATTAGGAACTGACAATGAAGCTTTAAAGTGGACCCATATGTCATATTGATATGTAATCAGTTCCTTATTTGTGAATGTGTTTGCATGATATCTATAATATAGCTCATAATAGTTATTGGTGACAGAGATTGTGTGAATTCCTAACGTACCATGCAGAGGGAAAAACAGTGACATTAACTTTGCAGCTGCACTAAATGAGATCCATTTGTCTCATCACAGCAAACACAGATCTGTGCTATGTGGCATTTGGCTGCTGGTCGGACAGTTTTCACATAGGTTTGGTCCTGTGAGCAGTGAATTTTAATCAAACTTATCTATGTTCATTTTTCACTATGAATTGCCCCTAGCAGCAGCAGAAAAACTAACGGAGTGAAATTCTGGGAAATGACAAACACGTGCAATTAAGATTTCCTGAAATGGGAAAATGTATGTATGATAGAATGAAGATGTTGGCTTGGGCTTTTGAAGGCACCTTAAAAAAAGCAGTGAAAAATTAACTCAAACTTCAACCGGTACAGTCTAACGCATGCAGAAGTTGATGTTTCACACCTTGAAATGGCGTCAGTTCTTAACAACGTCAAGCTCACGAATGTGTTACCAGAAGTTGGTTATAATACAATCACGTATTAATGTCACAAAAGGTCAAAGATGACATTTCTCTTGGATACCTTTTACAGTCTGTGGCATCTAACTGGTCCAAGGCTGAAACAGGACACTGGAAATTGTGAACCATCTCCTTATTTACAGAAAACACCAGCTGCTTATCTCAAGAGCATGCATTTACCCAGAATTCTAGAGGACAAGATGCCGGCAAAGATACCAGGTCACTCAATGAGAATAGAAGGTCAGATGTAGCTGTCTACACTCCCCAGTTCAACCAGTCATTCCCAGATTCAGCCAAATCTTTGGCTGTAGTTTCTTTTTGGTGTTTGGATGGTGGCCCAGATGTAAGGGTTCATCCTGCTCTAAATGCTTTATGTGCATTAATGGATGGACTGAAAGGTGAGCGCGGTCATGCAGCCGCCTCTTTCATAATCCATTCATAAATAAAGTAGGACAAAAGACTACAAATTTTCCTCAGGAAGTGATATACATCATGTTGTTTGATGTTGTTTACTGGAAGGAACTGGTTGGGCTGAACTCTTAACATTAGTGTAATTGAGTGTTAGTGCATTGTGCTAAACTTAATGGCAGTCCCAGAGGATGGGGGCTGCAGGAGGGGGGGCGGCATCTGTTCAAACAAGAGAGGTAAAAAATGCTAAAGAAAATCATCAGGGGGGAAGGATAACAGTCAAATAATACAGCAACATTGTTTGTGCCAAAAGAGAGAGGGGGAGGGAGAAGAGGGGTAAAACAGTTCAACCTTTGTAATGGTTTCTTTTTATGTTTGGTCAGCAGAGCAACACTGATTTTTTTTTTCTGTTTTTCTGTTGTTGGACACTAAGACAGCCAGCTTTGAAGGCCGACACAAAGCTATTTGATGACTAGAGATTGTTTTTTATGTGAATATTTCTGTGCACAGCACCATTAAAGGGATTCATGGTGAGAATAAGGCAAGCTTTCATGCATATCACAACAAGGAGACTCTTGCAGAGGCTAAATCATTTTGGTCAAGTTCTTCAAACTAGTGTCCCCATAAGTCATTCATTGTGTTCAAAAACCGGTTTTGTCCCACCCCCCCACCACCAAAAACTTGCACCAATGTCTTTCGCTTTGCGCTTTGACGGCACGGCTAATGCAAATGGGGCGAAACAGCGAGGACATTTATTTGGACACAGAAGTTCATTCATGCGTTTGGAAAACAAAGTATTTTATGAATGTTTCATACACTCTGCACCGTCAGCTGTTTTGAGTCATCTGTGATCATTGTGCAAAAAGGGTTTTCTGCTAACTCATGTGAGCCTCATATTGTGTTGTAATTTCGCGTCACCTTCCTCCATCAGCCAGTAATAAAAATGTTTTATTTAGAATCATAACTGACTCACTCATTCTTTTCTTTTCTTTTTTTTTTTCAATCGAAGGAATTTTACAGTACAATTCTCTAATGCAGCACATTTCCTTTATTTTTTTTTGTGTTAAACAAAACTCCCCCCACCCAGCCTCCCTCACTCGTTCATTTTCAGCTGGTGACATAGTTTTGGTCAAACTGGTCACAGCTGAAGAGTAGATCTGTTTGAGTGTTGTGGATAAAGTGTGTACTTTGTAGGGATCAAATGTTAATCCATCTTATGAGACAAAAAGATATCAAATAACACACACAGTAGTCAAACAATGATTCATGTCTTTCAGACTCACATATCATTCAAATTATAATTTGTTGTACTGTACAAATAATACAGCCAACGCCCTGGTTCACAAACTTATCTGAGGTGGTTAGTTTGTCTTTCTACAAGGATATACAGGTGAGTCTGCAGCCATGCTAGCAGCTTTATGAGGCCATACTTAGGCACAGTGGTGCTTTAAGATAGTGCTAACATGCCCACAAAGACAGCTGATGTTTAGTCATGTTTACAACGGACACCATTCCATGAAGTTTGCTAATTTGTTCATACAAGTATACCTACAACTGAGGCTGATGGGGATGTTATTGGTTTCGGAGGCATTTGATCAGAAATAAAAGATTTCTGAAAAGTTGAGATTTTGTCCGGATGATGGTGCTAGATGGAAAAGTCAGAGTATCACCAAAGTTATTATAATTCATCCTGAGTATGAATCAGATTTCATGGTAATCCGTCAAATAGTGGCCAAGATGTTTCACTCAGAACCACAAAAATCCGCTTCATGGTGGTGCTGTGGAGGACCATTGTTTGGGCACCATTAACGTCCGATACAAAATTAGACATTCATCAACAACATTTCTTAGCAATATGTTCAATATTATAGTTGTTGAGATATTTTAGTCTGAACCAAAATGGTTGACCAACTGACCAACATTGAGCTGCACTGCCAGCATGGCAAAAAAAAAGCAAGTTGTAGATTTTGTATTTTTTAAATCTAAAATTATTCATATTTATTTATTTATATAGCGCTTTTAAAAACCTTGGTTACAAAGTGCTTCACAGGTACAGAGATTACAAATTCAAAATAAATATTCACACATAAGTTACAGCAACAAACAAAAGCAAATAAGCAAGGAAATAAGTGTGCATACAGACAGGGAATGAGAATTACATGTCAATTGTACATTACAATGTAGAGATAAAATGAATGTATCATTACTCCTAAAACATGGTTGGTGCTCCTAGTTCTTAAATAAGAATATAAAGTTATTCCTCAATATGAACTCCTAAACCATAATCTACCTGACAACACTATGATCAGTATCAGCATTAAATGTTGCAGTTTTATCTTAAGTTTTTTTTTTAAATTTGACCAACCTCATTATAGAAAAGCATTCCAACCCTGTGTTTAAACCAGACAATCTCAAAACAACACAGTAATCATTCACAAATCAAGGCTGCTTTTCTTAAACAAAATTTTTGAGAAGCATTTCTACTTGACAGCGAGAATAAACTACAAATAAGTAACCACATAGTCCACCAGTCACATTCCATCATCCGTCCTCCCTATCTGCACATCCCTCCTTGTATCAACGGAACAGAAACAACATTAACTCTTTCTGTAAATATTGCATGCCATGGTAAGCGGCGTCCTCCACCCCGCAGGAGCTGCACCACGGTGTAGCCTGGTACCAAACATTAAGTCATTGGACTTTCGAGGCTCAGACAGTCTTTGTAAGGCCAGAGACCGATATACAACCATGGCTGTGGGAGTGGAGACTTGTGAGGAGTGGCAGGCCTTTTCACTGGAGGTGATTAATGCAAACTGAGCCATTAAGTGCTATGCAAAGAGCACAGTACCCTGAATTTATTCCTGGGTTAATCCATTCCTTGCTCTCCTTGGAGAGGATCACAGTGACCAAAAGAACTTGCTGTGCTGTAGCAAACAAAAGAAATGTTAGGTGATATGAGAAATCCAAAAAGGGCGGCCAGAAGAAAAGCTGAGAGTTTGGTTCCAATGTCCTATAATTTAATCATAGTGTAGGAGTGGGTTGAGTTAGTACCTGATTTAAGTACTGTATATGAGTATAGTTTTGAGATACTTGTACTTTACTTGAGCATTTCCACCGTCTGCTACCTTCTACTTCTAATCCACTAATTTCAGATATAAATAGACTGTCCATGTCATCATATATCTTGCAGCTACTAGTTACTTCATTAGCAAATTGTTTAAGATGAAACTTGTCATGTTTCAGTTGTTTATAAATGTCTTTCAATCCAGGCTTTAAACTTGGCAGAGGCGGAAAAGTTGGTGTACCAATAAAAACGAAATGCAACAAAGTGCAATGGAAAGAGGTAGCAAATAAATCATGACATGCATGAAACATTTGATGTAACGTTTCAATTGAAGCCTCTGCTCTTCTGTGAGGTGAATATAACGATCCATGAATGAATGCAAAACAGCCCATAAATGCCCTATTTTCATATTTTAATCCTGTCGTTTTGTTTCACCATCTTCCTTTGCAATGGCTTAGTGGCACCTGACTGCATAATTAGCTTCACCAGCTGTTAATGTTTAAAGAATTGTAAATGTTCATTACTTTGCATGTTCCTTTGCAGATTTTCTCTGCAAATTTGAGCTACATTTGAATGGAAAATTGACTAATAGCTGTGAGATAAAATGATTAATCATTATTATGTTATTCACAAAAAAGCAACAATAAAAAACGTTTAAAAAATGAATACGAAATTGTGCAGCAGACCTTGTTTTGTTTTTTTCTTTTTATGTTTGTGCCCCACATAACAGCCACAAATTTATCATGCAACCTTTCAAAGGGCCCCAACCCCTAGTTCAGGTGTCACTGGTATGTAAAATGGTTAAAGTTAACTCATGAGTATTAACTAAAAATGAAACAGGCCTTTATGTATGATATGATATGATGCATATCGAATTGAGGATTTGTAGTGGAGTATTTTTATACTGTAGTATTAATATATTTAGTCAAAGACTCTGTCATTGTACGTATTGTGTATGGATTCTCATGGTAAGACTTTCATGTTTATTTATTCAACAGCGGTTAAGTGATGGACTGACCAAAGCAATCCTTTGTCCACCTAGGTGTGGTTCATTTCCCACCATTCAGCCAATGTATTTGTAACAGGAGACTCATTGTTCCCACATGGAGCGACATGCGAAAATTAACAGACGCGTTAATTTAAGAATTCTAGGAAGAAATGCTGTCACACAAGGTAACAATGGTAGAAAAATACTGCCAGTCTCCATAGAGGTATACATTTAAAACATGGAAACTGTTTGTGGTAGTGATTTAAATTTTTCGGCGTGACCCTGCTTAGCCCTCGAGTCCCCAGGCTTGAGAGGACAGGCTTATGTAACAATATATGCATTGTGCAGAGCCTGACAAAGTCAATGCACAGTTTAGCTTCACTAATTATTAAAATGTGAAGTGAAAACTGAGGTTGCAAGACATGCTCTATCTTTGAGAGGCTAGATCATAGTCAGCAATGTCAGAAAAGAAAAATTAAAGGATGGAAAACAGCTTTAAACTACTTGTTGCAATTCAATATGCAGTGCTGAAATGATTAGTGGTTATTTATCAACAAAATGGCAAACATTCTCTAACTTCAGCTTCTCAAGTGTGAGAATTTTTTTGTTTTATATCATTTTAAACTGAAAATGTTTGGCCTTTTGGCTGCTGACGGGACAAAATAATCAATTTAAAAATGTCATATTGGCATCTGGGAAATTGTGAAGTTTTATTGACAAATGAAACATTTTTGAGAAATAAATATATATTTTAAAAAAACTAAACAATGGTCAGATTTTCTTTTTTTTTAACTTTATTTTTATATTAACAGTGAAATACAGAGACACAGTCAACTTCCACAACCAGAGGTAAAAGCAATAAAAAATCCTGCACAGAATGATGAAAAACAACCAAATACAAAAAACGTACATTAAGAGCCTGCCAACAGGGGTCAAACCCTTGACTTTTAATGCTCTGTGCAGATAACATGTTAGGGAGTGTTCTACATCCTCTCCCGCTGTATTGTTTTCCACCACTGCTCAACATCTTTGAGGCTGTAGGGGAATGTTAAAAATGGCAGTAAACACCTTCTCACTGGAAAGCCTGCATGTACCAAACCCTCGGGTTTTACCATAAACAAAGACATTTCCTGTGTATCAAACCAATTTCCGTCATACTTATCCTGTTGAAGAGAAATAGAAAGTCTCTGGGGGGAAATTAATGCTGTCCTGTTGAGTTGTTTTTAATTTTGTTGTGAATGTGTGGAGCAAATAAACAAATAAAGGAATGAATGTCATCACAAGAAGAATCAGACATGGCTACCCCCCATTCTAGATTAGGATAAAAGCAAATGCAGTGCTGAAACATTTCATCTAAATTATTACAAGATAGCATCATTTTGGATTTGTTTATGCATCAATGTGGTATTTCTTTTCAAATTGCATTAATTCACTACTCCTGCACTGAACACACATGACCCATCCCAATGCCTTAAAGCCGTCCACATCTTAATATTTACTCTTCGAAAGGGGCTGAGCCATCCAAAGTCAGGCCATCTAGGCTCAACCATTTAGAGAGATGTTTGTAGACAATGGCCAATTACACAGGTGTCATATTTCAATATTTATAAGTCAGGATGCTTGAGAAGGAAATCCTCCTGAAGGGGAAAGGAAGGTGTGAAGTATACACACAAGCTTCAGGCATTTCCTCGCTGCAGTCAAGAAGATGGATGAGAACCATGGCAAAAAATAAAACTGATGTAGAGCTCCTTGAGACCACACAGTATGCACTGTTACGGCTGTCATATTGTTTCTAAATATGCTTCCTGTGACATTTGCAGTTAGAGAGTTTAGTTTGCTGGTCCTCCTTAGTGCTTATTTTAAAAGTACTTAAATGACAAAGTTGGCACTTTCATGAGGATACAGACATACTGAAAGGTTCAAACCTCATCAAATAGTTATCCCATGAGCCAAAGTTTTAAGAAACAGCTAATACAGGTCCTCAACAGTCAAAGAGGGAGACATTAAATGCAAAACCGCCTGACATTTGGCCCTAGCAGTCCACAGTATGTCACCCCGTCAGACTGGTATGTGGGAGAAAGCTGTTAAAAGACTTTGTTGGGAGACGCAGTCATATGAGGGAAGTCCAATCTCCAATTCCAAATGGGAAATTCCTCTGAGAAATGGCACCATACCGAGGTTACATGGCCCTGACAACATTATCCATTCATAGAACCCTGTTGGCGCTGCTGCATCAGGAGTGTCAGGGCAGTCCTGTGACAGCACGAGAAAACTATAGGCAAGAGGAAGAGGAAGAGGCTCAAGACAACTGGAGGGATAAACAAATGGTTTAACAGTCTACACAAGCTCCAAACAATGGAGGCTGTTTTTGCTGGCATCAAAATACCGAACAAATGCTTTTAATTAGAATTTATCAGAGATTTACTAGCTTTACTGTCTTTAACTTAGTATGACGAACCCTAACCCTAACAATCAACAACAGGGACTGGCAGGGTAATTATGCAAAATCTATTTTATTATTGACTATAATAAGAATTAAAGATGTCTCTGAGACATTCGAATCTCAAACGTCACTGCTTCATGGGTGCATTCAAGCTCTGCTGCTGGCAAACAAACTAAAACAGTGCATTAGACAGTTCACTAACGGCATTGAAACTGTTTACTAAGTTAGTATGTGGCTATAAATACGGATCATCAGCGTTGAATGAAGGGGAACAGCAGGCTCTCTGTCCCACTAGTGTTTTCCCTGGTGTCTGAACACCAGGAGAGTCTGGGGACCTGAACCAAGGCTAATTAGCTAATTCATCAGCCCTGAAGGGAATGACATGTGATTAATGCCAGACAACGGCACAACATTTTCATGTGAGAGAAAAGGTCATAAACCTCTAGTTTCACAGATTACTGTAAGAGTGGAGTCAGGAAACTTCCCACTACAGTACGTAAGAAATAAACATCAATTCTGGTAACATAGGAAATTAACAGGACATTAAGAGGTGGTGGAATATAACTAAGCACATGGCTTGAGGACTGTACTTAATTTCAAATTTGAGTTACTTGTATTTACGTGAGTATTTTCAATGTTATTGTACTAGATTTAAGTTTTTTTTTAAAAAGTACTTTTTTTTACTCCACTACTTTACTTCCAGTTTGTAGAAGATTTTACTTTGAAAACATTTAGGCTGATCGTCTTATGATATCTCATAAATAAGTTCAAGTACACTTAAGTAAAAAAAAAAAAAAGTAGTTAAATTAGCTCCACTTCAACCAGCTATAGCATGAAAACTCTGTTTACACAGTAAATAATATAATAATATAATAATATAATAATATCACACATGCTTACCTTTAGAAAATTTGGCTGATGACACCAATGAACTTTTAAAGTAACATTTTGGCCGAAGGGCTTTTACTCGTGGAGTATAAGTACACAGAGGTGTTGCTACTGTACTTCTATTCAAGCGAGAGAGCAACAGAATACATTTAATTAGTATTTAAGAAGTATATTGCAGTGTTTGAATAATTTTAACCAACATCACTGACAGATAGTTACTTGGCATCTGGCTCTGTAAATTGTCCAACAAGGAGAGCCCCCTAGTGTTCAGATACTCACATAGGAGGGTCCACCCAGATGGGGTTTTTATTATTACTCTCTGCTCTCAGTACTTGTACACTTGTTCTGAAAGATGACACAAACAGCTACAGGCATGTTGTAAATTATAATGCTACTATTATAACATCACCCCTTCTAGGTTAGTACTGGTTTTTTTTTATACTATAGCAACTGCCACTCAAACCACACAACAGCTGTAACATAGTTAAACAGTCTATAAATGCACTGGGAGGTAACCAGATATCACCACTGGTGGAATAGAACCAAGTAGGCCACTTTTACTGAGGTACAATTTTACACACTTGTACTTGAGTATTCCCATTTTATGCTACTTTATGCTTTTACTCCATTACATTCCATTAGCAAATAATACACTTTTTACTCTCCTTCCTTTATCTGACATGCAATCGGCTACTTTTCAGACGAAGATTTTATGTAAAAACATGATAACAATGCCTCATGTGCATCATACGCTTTTGTGTAAAATATATTAAACCACCAACTGTAGCATATATAAATGATACAAATGAGCTCCCCACAAAAGTAACATGTTATATTCACATGAATGTATCAGTATAGGCTAATGATTCAATTAAAAGATAGAACTATAGTAAGACAGACTTACAAGTACTTTTACTTTTGATACTTGAAGTACTTTGCTGATAAATGTAGCTTAGGCTACTTGTACTTCAGTAAAAAAAAATTTAATACAGAACATTTACTTCTAGTTAAATATTTTCAGTATGGTATCAGTAGCCCTACTGGAGTAAAGGATCCGACTAGTGCTTCCATCCTGGACATTTGTCGACTATGCATCTTGGCTACTTATACAGTCCACACATACCTAACATGGCAGAAGAATAACACTGATGTAAATTTAAGCATCAGTCTTAGGTAGATGTATATTACTTTAAACAACATGTGGAGCTGCTTTTCCAATAATAGAAATTTAAGATTGTTTATGCCTTTAATTTAATGCAAAATGTTCGTTTAAAATCCTCTAGTTTCTCATAAAATTCAATGAAATTCTCCCCGCAAGATCCTCTGCTGTAGCTGTTGTTATAAACAAAACCACGTGTGAAAGATCACAAGCCAGATTTTGATTGTCAACATTGCAAATGAAACTTTATCGCAGGAAAAAGTTTGTTTCCTGTTTTCTAAAACAGACTGCTGAATCATTTTTGATAAATTGTAAAGAAAAAGGTGACAAGTGACATTTAACGTCTTGTTTTTGAGAGCTCAATACATGAGAACTGTTTTTAGCTACTAAGATTCACATTTCTTTAGGTCATTTGCAGTGAATGTTTACCAGCAAATGCTTGAGCTTCTTAAGAATTCCATAACAAATATCTAAAAATTTAGGCCAAAATCTAGTTACTACTTTGTGGCAAATACAGTAGACATGCAACTAATACTATACTACTATTTTAAGTTTGTGAAGTTTGACTGCTAGCAGAAAACAGCCTGTCGTTGCAGACTGTAACTTAATCTGGTGGAAACATAAAAGTGCAGAGGACTACTTACTACTACTGCTACTCTCAGGAAGACACAGGGACACTTGATCTGAGTTTAAACTTCCCTGTGATGCAGCAAAATATGATATCACAATGAATAACTGTAGGACTCATATAAAAACTGCAATTTTGTTTTTTCAAGTGGGAAAATGTTTTTATAGGACCTTAGTCCAAACACAAGGGGGAACATCATGCACAGTGCTATCCATCTATCAGATCCCAACAGTATAAACCAAACAAGAAGAAACGACACGTCAAAGTGTCCTCAAATATCACCAGTTCTTGGATAGAGAGGATAAATTGTCTTATCATCTCCTTTTCTTCAGAGATATGTTCCTGCTCCTGTTCTTCACCAAGTACAGGCTGAGCATCCAAGTGGCAAAACACGAAGGAGGACATAAAAATATAACTCTGACTGCAACGTACGTATGGTTGAAAGCCAGCTGAGTTGTCTCCACTCTTCTGAGGTGTTTTGTCCTTTCATTGAATCTATATTGTCAGTTTATATACAGTACATATGAGCAGCAGGGTTCCCTTATTCAACAAAGACAAATTTTTGCTGCACTGTCGATTTTATATTACATTTGTATCTTTGTGTGTATTTGTATCTCATTATTTTGTGTCAGACACCCAGGATATGTAGTTGATCCTGCAAGTTACTTATAAGGTGTCCTGTTTCTATGTATTGGGCTGTATTGTTTCACAAAGCTCAGCTCAGATTTCAAATGTCTGAAATTGCTTTATAAAATTAGTTAAGTTCCTGTTTTTGTAAATCTTCAGGGCCAAGTACAGGTTGCAGATCAAATATGTCAAAACCCACACAAGCAAGACTTCCTCAGCCGCCAGTTGTTTGCATTTTGTTAGCATGATGACGGACTGGATGATCTCAGTAATTGCTCATATTTTCCGGGGCACTCAGAACCTCAACTTCAGTCAGAACCCTTTAAAGTGCTTCTGTGTAAAGAGGATGCTTGCCTCTCCAGGCAGATGATTGATGGGTAGATCTGCAGAGAAAAGGTGCTGTGGAACAAACACTCAAGCATCATCCTATACCCAATACAATAAGGGTCATATCAGGCCAGAAGTGAAAAGAACACCAGCTGTTATGTGCCAGAACAATGAGGGCAAAAGTAATTGTTAAAAGCAGGCAGATGAATGAATGAATGAGGCCTCAGTATTTACATGGTTTCTCTTGTGTTATTTGATAAGGAGGTACCTGTTCTGGACCTAGACATATGGCTTAACAGCAGCTCCACAGTTCCTACACCTATAGGAGTTTGCTTCTCAGGTAAAGAGGAAGTCAGCAGATCATTCACAAGAACCAAAATGTTCAGATGGTGATACATGGGGCTTATGTTTAACTTGTGGAGGATGAAGTCTGACTGACTCTTCATCATCATCTCTCTCCATCCAAAAGGAGAAGGCCAACATCCTGCAAGAGCAACAACCAGGTGGGATAGTTATGTTTCAAAAGCCTCCAAATAAAGGAAGAGTAAGTTTAGCAAACTAATAACTAAGCTGGTTATAAAAATTCAAGAACAAGGATATATGATATGTTTAAGGCTACCATCAGACACAACATCTCATGACAATTCATGTCCCGTCCACAACAGCTGGTTTGTTGACAGAAGGAGGGGCTGAAACAGATGTATGTAACTTTAGCTGCAAGGAGTTATGTAGTAAACAAAGGGTAAGAGGCAACCCTTCAGAGAAGAAGTTTTCAAAGGCCAGTGTATGGATATACAATATTTCTGTAAAGGTTGTTCAAATCCCTGCTGTGAAAATAGAAAAGTGTGACTAAAATCCACTCATTTTTCTCAGTTTCTGCATGATCTCTTTTCTGAAGAGGCAAAAGAAACTCAGAGGATGGTTGGGTCAGTTTGCAGCATACAGCACGATCCAGCGCTGTGAGTAAGCAGAGGTTCTAAGCTCAACTGATGTGTAACGTTAACTTAAATAGCTTATTGTCAACTCATCCTATTTGTATAATACTTGTAAATATACACATATATAATATACAGTATCTACATCAGGGCTGCACAAAGTGGGGCCTGCAGGGTAAAACTGGCTCAACATAAAGTTCAATTTGGCCTGTCAGATATTTCTAGTAAAGAAAAAAAAAAAGCCATAAATTGCTGGTCATGCTGCTTTATTTTTAGAGGTACAAATGCTCTTTAAATATGTGGTGTACCTAATTAGGAATTATTTGTCATAATATGAGCATGTCGGGAAGAATGATGTCGTATGAAATGACAACTCAAACTCAATCATTTTTTTATTCATTTATTTAAATAATAAATTACAAAAGATACACCTGATTTGTGATTTTATAAAACCGTCCTTTGACGTCATCTGTGGAGCCTTTACAAATAAAAGAGGGATCTTTCTGAAAGACAAAAAAAACCCACATGATGAAATTAATTCTGAGTTATAAGATCAAAGATTACGGTCAATTAAGGATTCAAGGGAATTTTTTTTGTCTTTGTGCAACACAGGGTTTATACAGTTTGGAATTTGTTGAAAGACAATAACAAGGAACTCGTATTGCTTCAGTGGATTTCAGTTGCGTCATTACATCCTCCGGACACTCAGCTGTGTGCTGCTGTTTATGTAATCTACGTGAGAAAATGCCTGCCTTCTTATCATGTATTAATCAACTGTATTTGACATTTGTGTTGATGTCAATTCAGCTTCAGTTATACGGCATCTTATGATGCAGTCATATACAGCTAATGTCTTGAAGAAGAACCCTCAAATGGGTCAGTGAGTACAAGCAGGTGGCTCTCATTAACTCAATAAGATCTCTTCTGATCACTGTACACTGTGTTCACAGCGGTACGATAAACTGTGTGTGTTTAATGTAGAATATTAACAACTTACTGGTAAGAGGAGCCAGCCTCTGGTCCGTCGTGTCGTATTAGTCACTGTTGGCTGTTTGGGTCAGAGGTCAGGAGAGAGTGGACCGGGGACCTGCGGCCCAGTGACAGTAGCTGCGGGGAGGAAGTGAACCTCGCCGCAAGGGCTGCACGCGATATAACCGGGCCTAGAAAAGTCATATGCATGTTTGAGAATATAATATAATATGTTGTAGGATTTATAATCTAATGGTAATTTTTGTTATCAATTCTCTTTTCTGTTGATAATTTTCTCATTTAATGGTTTGATCTATGAAAAAAAATCTCATCATATTTGAAAGCTAAAAGTGAAAATGAATAAATGACGTATCAATTATTAAAACAATGGTAGATTCTCCCCCCCCCGTTGATCGATGTATGGCAAAAGGCGACTTTCTGCTGGGATGCACAAAATGAAAAAGGAGCTCTGAAAACTCACTGAAGAATTTGTTGATTATTTTCCTGTTCAGCTCGTCTGTCTTCAGGAAATGTGGCTCACTGTACAAAGTGACATGAATTACATCACACTACACAGCCTGTGGGTCATACTGCATGGTAATAGGTCACATGGGTGCATGGTGGGACCTTCTGTTAGACTAAAGGCAAGTCATTCACAAAGCATGCAATCAAAGACACTAATATGATTAAGTTTGGGCAACGCTCCCTACCTGCTGTAGGATTTTCTCCTAAATCTGGAGACAGCCTTTACCTCCTCAGCCTTGTCAGTACTCCTGCAGGTGGCAGAGGAATAGAATATTCAATGAGACATCACACAAGAACATATCCCATTCCATGATTCCATGACCCTCATTCATGACTGGAAAATTGTGTCAGAGGAAACGGATATCCCTGCTACTGGGAAAACACAATTTGTGCTGATGTGGATAGACCATAACTCCTATTTATAGCAAAAATAATAGAGGACATAAGAACCACCAGAGTTCAAATATGCCTAAAAATGTAAAAATAAGCAAAATGAAGAAACCAACTGTTAGATGCACAACAACTTTAGGGCCCCTTTAAAGCATATATGAAATTTCAACTAATTCTGTCCATTGGTTTTTGAGTAGAGGCGGACAGACCACACCTGGTTACATACAGATATATGGAAGTACGAACAACGAGAACCCTTCCATGTCACCTTAGGTGGGGGCATAAAAAAAATGTTCTTAGCTTTATTCTTGAACTTAGTCTGAAGATCATTTTCAACTGCGTTCCTACATTTGATTCATAAAACATGCTCAACATATAAATCATTGCTTTAGTAGGTACTAAGAATCCCATTTGTAACCTTCACAACTGAGATCTATTAATCTCAAATCAACTTAAAATGATGGCGCCTGCCTTGTGATTTCCTCTTATTTAATGACAGAACAATGAGGGTTTTTGTCAGAAATAGCCATGGACCAAAAGAAAAAAAAAATACTAATAACTGTTGGTGAGACAAGATCAGGATGGAGGAAGAGGCAGCTTGTATTATTTGGAGGACTAAATGGTAGGTTTAGAAAGGCAAAGGCAAACACACAGCTTGTGAATGTGTCACCGCAGGTTTGGACTGATGTGTGTCCAAAAGTGTAACACACCTGCAAAACCAGCAGGAAAATCACTGGCGTCAAAGTCCAAACTTCAATTTCACGTCACAGTAGTTTCATGAATAACTGCCTATACGCGGTTTTAACTCTACTTAAGATCAAACCTGATTCCAAGTCAGTTTAACAGAGGAGGGCCCTTAACAGATAGAAGACTAACAAGTTTTTAAATTACACAAGTCAACAACTTGCGTACGACCTTTAAGGTATATTTCAGCACATGAAATGTAGCACAGGGCATTTAATGAAACCCCTCCAGTATGGACCCCTCCCTCTTCAAATGACTTCCTGCTCACTTAGTAGAATCACATGATTTTCAGATGTGTTACTTCTAAGCTAGCCTAAGAACAAAGCTACTCCTTGCAGTGTGTGGGAACGGAGCCAGACGTACAATTTGGTCCTGTGAACTTTCTCTGGAGCGGACCTCCTTCTGTGGAAGCTGCTGACAGTGGCGTTGTTATCTGTGTGTGGTCTGTGGTTCGCCGCTTGCAGCTCCTTCGCCAGAGACTTGAGCTCTCGGGTGGGGCTCTCCTGCTGCCTCTTTGGCTTCAGCAGCCCCAGGAGGACAAAGGGGAGACAGACAATGTAAATGCACTGCTGTGGAAGTGTCAATATTATAAGCAGTTCATCTGATAGGCGTGCAATTGAACAGAGAAACCCAGGAATGCAAGAAAATCTCACAAAATCAATTTCTTTGATTTCTCACATCAGTTAAAAACAAGAGTCATCTGGAGACGACATATCGCCCCAAAGAATTGTACAACAAATGCACCAGTACATGACAGATCCTCCATTCCTTTAGTGAACCTAGAGTGGTGTTTATTGTTGTTTTGCATATATGCTATCGGGACGATGAGCAACATTCAGAGACGCCTTCAAAATATCTTTCCATGGAAAACTTATAAAATAACATTTGTGGCAAAATCTATATGTCAAAAGGCATAAGTACTTATCATGGTTAATTTATGTGTACAGTTTGGTGAAGCTAGAATGAACAGTTTGCCAGATATGTTCCAGACAAGATGACTACATTGAGGTTCACCTTAAAAAAAAAAAAATCTAATTTTCATGGAAACAACAAAAAAATTTGTACAAAATTCTAAATGTCACAAGGCACGACTACGTATCATGGTTAAGATGTGTATAAAGTTTGGAGAAGATAGTATGTATAGTTTGCTAGATATGCTCCGGACAAAAAATTGGCAGATGTGCTGAGCCTGTGTCTGTGCAGCCAAATAAACAACTATTCACAGATGCCCTTGATGGACTGTGGAAGATAGGCAAGACATAGGGAGTTCCTGACTGTACCGTGATCTGGGTGTTGGAGGCATGCTGGGAGGAGGGTGGAGCGTTGAGTGAAGACGGGGACACGGGCGTCAGGTGAGGTGAAGGTACATTCAGTGCTGGGTGCATATTTTCACCTCGGAGCTCCTAAAGAGAAGATAAAGTGGGTTATAAATCAAGAGTTGTTAAGTTGTTGATCAAGACTGTCTAGACATTACAATCAAACCTGCATGATGAAGAGAACAGTAGAGATGCTTGGCATGAAGCAACTAAATTAAATATGGGCATATTTTCACACTAAGAGGCGAACCGTCGACAAGGAAGACTCTTTGTATGTAATCAGCTCTACCTTCAAATCCAGGGCATGTTGGAGTTTCATGCGGAAAAAGTCCTGCTCCTGCAGCTGGATGAAATCTTGACAGTCTGCAAAGCTCTCTGACATCTCGAGGAAGATACAGAGCATATGAAGCAATAGCACAGTGATGGGCACAAACAGAAACAGAACAGGGCTGATAAGGTTCTTTTTTTACCTCAATATATAAATGTTAATGTCTATTTTGTTCCAGAGGGAGAGCCAAAACTTTTAAGACAGCTGCTGATCCATTTACTTTTCAAGGCAGAATATTTTCAATTTATCACAATTTCTCTTCTTCGTTGTTCCTTATTCTTCAAATAAAATTGGTGTGCACTGTCTTGACTTGACTGTAAATGCAAGATCTGATTACACATAAATGAGCATTACCTTGTGAAGGATTGCCTCCAGCTGGCTGATTCTGTCCCTTAGCTGTTTATCTTTGGAGCGGAGGGCCTCCAGCTCACTGCCAAGCTGTCTCTTTTCCTCCCTGACGAAGGTAAGTTCCCGGAGCTGACGCTGGTTCTCCAGGCTCTGGTAGCGCTTCTCCTGAACAAGATAGGGAAAGTTGACAAAGAAACAGAACACATGGTGTTGACGTGTGATAAAGAATTGAATCTATTATTGTGCTGGATTGGTCAGAGTTATTTTAATTGACCCATTTCTCTAGAATAGCTACTCTGCTTCAATATTTAAGAAACCGGACGTGACTCAGATGATATCCCTGTTGAGAAGTCACTGCTTGCCGTTTTAATTTCTACCTGAGTCAAAGAAAGTTGTATCTTTTAAATAATTCTTGCAAAGTTAGACATCTTTTGGTTACTGATCAGAGACATTAGGCTCTCCATGAGGTGAAACGCTGACTTGACATAAAAATACAAAGACAGTTTCTGGTGCAAAAGTCCATAAAATAACATTTGTATTGATTCAAGTTATTAAAATCTGAAAGATTCAAAATAAAGTTAGATTACTAGTGTATCTGTTCAGGTACATGCTCCTCAAAAAGTGACAATTTGAGTGACATTTGATATACTTCATGTCTGTCTTAACTCTATCAGTTTACACAAACACTGGTACATGAGGCTTTTCACCTGGTACAGTTTGTCCATAGTCTCCTCTAAATACTGGATTTTGCCCTGCAGTGAGTCGATCTGCTCTCTCCTGGCAGTGATCTTCTCCTGCATGTCCATGGCTGCTTGGAGGCCTGAGGGGGAGACAGACCCACAATAATCAAAGACAGACAGATAACCAGAAAGAAGGCAGGGAGCTGATCAAAGCTTTTCACTTATCATGGACATATGTTCGCGATTAACATGTCAAATCATATCTCTCACACTGGAATGCAGCAGAAATCTAATATTTGCACTTTATTTGAACTACACGGATTATCTGTGTGCAGATCTTATGTAAGACTTGGCTTCAATCCTAGATTTCATTAAGATTCAAGTAAATCATTGTATCTGACCACTTGATCACAAATTGGATGTAAATCATAAGACTTCTCAGATGTTTCTTTGTATATGACATCTTTTAATTAATTTTCAGTTGCAGTTATTAAACCGTGTCCATCAGCTCCTTCCAGGGTCCTCAGGGTCCTCCTGACCTGGTCCAGCTCGTCATGGACATTCCTTAGCCGACTGTGAAGCTGCAGCGCCACACCCTCGTGCTCCTCCTTCTTACAGCTGTGAAGCTGTTGCAGCTGCCTGTGCTCGTCTGAAATTGGGCCCGCAAAAGCACGTACATTACATTCACTGAGAGAAACGCACTTTAACACATAAGAAAACACGCACAACAAAAGGGCTTGGTTGACAATGAAAACATACCAAATGAGGTTCTCTTTTTTTTTTAACACAGCAAGACAAGAAGATCGTTTGACTTGGCAAAAAAACCCGTGAGAGCAGAGCTCTTTCTAGGAACAGTAATGTGCGATTCCTGGTTAATGAATGCAGCGGATTACAATTGATTGCTGTTCTCTAAAAGCATGGAATACGAGGGAAAATATCATGTAAAATAGAGACAAGCATCCGTCTTTACAAGGGTTACAGACTGATTTTATATTATTTACTCATTAACTCAATCACACACACAGTTTTTAAATTGATATGAATTTTTTTCTCACGTTTACTTGGATCATGTTTATTTACATTTCACAGTATAAGATGTTTACATTTGTATTTATTTAGGGCTATGACTACATCTATTTAATTGGACATCTCCTGGGACCTGTAGGCTATTCAGTTTTATATGAGGTTGTACTTGTTTGCTGCTGGTGAGTTTACATATTGGAATTTCTACTGTTTTGATAATAAGTATGTCTAAATAAGGCCATGAAGTCATGTAAATGAGCAGATTTCAAAGAAAAACTACACATTTACTCATTAGTACAGTTAGTAAGATACAGTTTGATTTTGTAACCATGGTTTTGTTTATACAATGACGTAATCTGGTCACTATGTGGTGATTAATACAAAGTAAGGCTCAACTCACTCTTTAGATTGAGTAACTCGATGCGCTGGAGCTCCAGCTGGATGGTGACCTGCTGTTTCTCCAGGCCTTCCTCCTGGACACGCTGACTTTGCTCAGCCACACAGGCTTGTAGCTGTCGCTTCTCCTGCTCCACAATGGCCAGGTGTGACTTTTGTTGGTCTAACTCAGCCTAATCAGCGTATGGCACAAGAAGAGGAAAAAGAGGGGAAGAGCAGGAAGATAGTTTAGCCAAGGTCTAAAAGTTTACCTTGAAGATCTAATTGTATTTCAATGAAGTTTTTGGCCTCCTGACTCTGAGCTGCTGATTCTCCATCTTTTGTTGGTTTAGCTGGTTGCTGAGGAGGCTGTTCTCCTGGTGAAGGTTGTCGATGGTGAGGCTGTGCTGCACTGTCATCTGGGTGCTGCTCTCCATCTGCAACCTTAAAATATTTATCATCTTCTCTCGGTCATCCAGCTTAAGCCTCAAGGTCTCTCCATCTGCTTGTAGGGTCTGGCATCGTCTCTCAGCCTCCTCCAACCGGGCAAGATGCTAGATAAATAAAAGAACTTCAATTTAAATGAGCCAACAAAACAGGCAGGTAATAGGATCACGATTTATATTTAATATTTAAATTGTATGTTAAAAACCTGTGTCATGTCTGATCTCCTCTAGAAGGGTATCCTCACACACACACACACACACACACACACACACACACACACACACACACACACACACACACTACACTTAATTACCTGCTGGGCCTCTTGCTGCCTCCGCTGGACTTCCTGGCTTTTTTCCTCCGCGAGTTCCTGGAATTTCATGCCCTCCCGAGTCCTTTGTTCCAGCAGGGCCTGCAGGAAGGTTTTGTCCTCCACACCTCTGCAAAGCTGCTCCCTTGCCACCTCCAGCCTTCCTCTCAGGGCCTTTACCTCCTCCTGCAGCTCACACTGCTGCTGCTTACCACACCTCTGGGGGATACAGCACAGTTTGACAATGTGAAGAAATGCGGTCAAAAGCTAAAGGACCAAATGGGCAAAATGTAATTTGTTAAGACATGGAGTGTAATTTACTTTTCTTTCAAGTCACAAAATTGTTGCCCCATGATACAGATGCCCCTATTGGGAATGTAACGTATAGAGGACATTATCAAGACAGGCAGTATCATCTCAGTAAGTAAACCAGCAAAGCCTCTCCCCTAACCAGCACCTCCATCTGGGCCTGGAAATCCTCTCTGATTACTCCCATCAATGCATTCAGTTCTTTCATCAGCAGACTGCACACCACCAGCTCTTAACTCCACCCTCAAGTATCATTCAAATTACATCAAGCCTAGCTGACTTCAGTTTCTACTTTAAATGTACAGAATGTACTTTGTGTCACTAGGGTCCCTCAATTAAACAAAACAAAAAAGTCAGAGGAAGCCTGGGATGGGAGTTGTTGTCCTCATTGTTAAACAACCTCCAATGCCAATGAAAATGTATCTGATGGGAGTCGGGAGGAAATAATCAAGGATTATGTTTTAAAGTTTCAATTATGCTATTGTTTGGTCACGTTTGTGGATTCCCTGATTCACTCTCTGACTCTCTCTTGGAAGTTACAGAGTCAGGTGACAACTTACTTTGAATAAAATTATGTTTTTTCCATGGGTTTCAACAGTATTGGAAACATGTAGGATAATGTCAGTACCCAACTCAACTGATATAACCATTTTTAGACTTTTTCATGTGGAAACGACACATATTCTATCGTTAAATAATGATCTTTGCAAACCTGCATCTATATGAGGACATTGGATATGACAACAAGAGGAAGAAACAAAACGTTGGTTTCACAGTCATAGTTTTCTGCTGCACCTTAAGCTGGCCAAGCTGGGAGTGAAGCGTCTCTGCCTGTTGTAAAGATTTCTCCTTCTCTCTTTGGGCATCCACCAGCTGGGACCGAGCCTGGATGAGCTGCTGCTCCAGACAACCAACCTACATTGTCACAAATAACATCAACATATTTTGGCTTTCATTCTGACATCGTAAATATCTGCAATATCTGCAAGACAAGACGGAGTGTTACTTCTCCACATTCATTACACTGATAAGGATGGCTGGAATTTAAGACAATCCTGATAAGTTTACTTGAAGTCTGTTGTGTTTATCTAATCTTTAGGCCACTTTGGTTTTATTGATCTAAACATGTAGTGAACTGGATGATTATTAAATTTGACCAACCCCAGTGTATCAGTGTTTACAAGTACATATTGCTCATATAATATTA
Source organism: Chaunax sp. Z400 (assembly GCA_037577475.1). Taxonomy (NCBI): domain Eukaryota; kingdom Metazoa; phylum Chordata; class Actinopteri; order Lophiiformes; family Chaunacidae; genus Chaunax; species Chaunax sp. Z400. The sequence goes on along the minus strand of CM075187.1, from coordinate 19,000,826 downwards.
TTACGTCCTTCCTACCTTATCTTTGTGTCTGGAGAGGTTTGACACAAGTTCACTGACCTGACACTGGTGCAGTGATGTTTGTCTCTCTGCAAGTTTACTGGACATAGAAATTACAAATATATTTTAGACACATCAATCAATTCTAAAATTCAACAATCTCTAATCATTTAGAAAGTCTCTGATAACACTCTTGGAAAAAAAAAAAAAGCTTGCACGAGACAATTTGGGAACACTTACTTTAGCAACTCCAACTTGACACTTAAGCTGATGCTGTTGTTTTTTGATGAGCTGAGTTTGTCAGTCAACAGTGCCATCTCCTGGCCAAGACTTGCAATCAGGTCTTCCATTCTAGAACAGAACAAAGTGAGGATGACTTAATATCAAGTGTTGTGGCAGATATAGTATCCTGTTAACATTCTAGGCAATTGTTCAGTGTTTATGTTATGCAAGAAGGCATGGAAGATAGCATACAATAGTTGAGAGGGATGCTGTTACACAATAAACATCATAATTTAACTACACTGACAGGGAAGAACTTCAACTGGCTGTAAATTCACATGTGCATTGTGGTCTGTTGCCTGCAATACTGAGATGATTTACTAAACACTCCATGACTGATGGAGGTGAACAGGTGAAACCTCACGACACTCTATTTAAACCATCACATCCTTTTTTAAGCAATGAATTTCCTGACATGAGAACAAAACATGAATAACATAGTATTACAGAAATAGAAAGAAATATCAAAATGTTTATACTAACACCTTTTCAAATAATTACCTGCAGTATTGATTAATGTGATGATTATTTTCTAAAAAGAAAAAAAACTAATCATTTAGTCTGTAAATAAATATTAGCCAACAAGCCCAAGGTGACATCTTTAAATTCCTCATTTTATCAGACATTTCTATCATATACACTAAAGAAAAGCAGCAAATTCTCAAATTTAAGAAGAAACCAGTGAATATTTTTGCATTTGTGCTTGCAAAATAGTTAATCTATTATCAAAATAGTTGCTACAGTTGTAATAGTTGACTAGGAAATAATCAACTACTCATTGCAGCTGTTCATTATATTACCTGTCTTTTAGCTCATTAAATCCACAGCATTCCTCCTTCCCTGGGTGTTCTGCTGACTGCCATAAAGCAGATGAAAAGAAAATCAGACCTAACAGAAGGAAAGGTGTAAATCTAACTCTAAAATAACCTGAACATTATTCATAACTTGCTTCTAGTACTTACCAAAAAACATCTCTGCTGTAACCCGTCTGTCTCATTATTCAATCCCTCAGTTAATTTAGCCGCCGGAAATACTTGTCTTGAGCTAACGGCGACATTAAGACCGGTGATGGTATTGTCTCCACATTGTTTCTCTTGAGATAACAGTGAAGAGCCTATTTCCTTTACACTCTGTTCCAATGTCTCTACTCTCCTGTTAAGTGCCAACGCCTGATCCTCAGTCTCCTGCGGCTTCTGGTCCCTGATCCTTTTGATGTTTTGGAGCTCTTCCAACATACACAGCATCTTTTCCATTTGACCAAGGTGTTTCCACGAATCCCTCAATCTACAGATATAGAGATCTGTGAGTCAAAATATTAACCTTTTCTTTACACAGGTAAATTTGTGTTCAAGTGTTCACCTGAGGTCAGACACTTGGTCCTTCTCCATCCGGACTTTATGCAACTCAGTTTGCAGGTTTGTGATGGCTCTGTCAAAACTGTGTGTCTCTTGTTGAGGTTGATCACGTGTCTGAGTTGGAGAGGGAAAAATATTTCATTCAGACAACATCAAACTAATAGGACTTATGGCTGTGATCTAAGTATGAACCTTGTTGACCTGCAAACCAGACAGCTGTTGCAGACAGTCATCTATTGCTTTGTCAAACACCTCCTCTTCAGGAGAACTGATATCCCTTTGAGTCACATCTTGCTTTAAACTATCCAAATCACAGACCAGGGGTTGTGTCACTGCCTGCTGATGGATTGAAACAATGTTGGAATCTGCAGGTGAGTCATCTGTTAAATAAGCAAAAGAAGATTAAAATGCACACTTTTTTTCCTCATCTTGAATTCTTGTTTTAAACATTTTGCTCTCCCATATGTGTTTTTCTCCAATACATCTGTAAACTGGTATTTAGATTAAACTATTTTCCAAATCAAATATCCTAGATAGTTAAAATGAAACTTCAGCTTTACCACTTTGTGGGATTTTGAAGTGAAACAAGTAAGCTCTTTACAAATTCGTTTTTCATCTGTGTGGCTACTGCTACATAAAGAACATGTGGGGTGATGCTGATGGTACTCACAGCCATTTAACCTGTGGTTGTCGCAGCTTTGTCCAGGTGAGCTGTGGATACCGTATGTGCAGCCAAACCTCTCCAAGGTAAGTTTGGTAGCATTGTCCACTTCATCCTGAAGCTTCTGGGTTTCCTTGGTGCGCCTATCAAGTTCTTCACTGCAAAAAGCATAAAAAATAGGAGGGATGGCGCATAATTCATACTTATGTTGTGGTACTGTTGCCTTCCTTTAAATAACAAGTGGAAAAAAGAGCAGGGCTCAAGTCATGGCTCATCAATGTTGAGTAAGGTGACAGATTAATAATAAAAATGTACCTGACTGCCCTTGTTTTTGTGTTATTGGCAGTAGGTGTTCTGATGTGGACATTTTTCGTTAGTTGGACTGATGTACTTTTTTTTATTTTGATGGAATGGCTTAAATTATGTTACATGTTTCAAGGCAGCCTTAATATCTTAGGACCAAGTTGGAAACAAGGAGTTCTTACTTTAACATGTTATCCCTTGGATTGTCAGTTTTGTGTATTCAATAATGAATGAATTCCTCGCTGCTCAGTTGTTTGGAGATTAAATCAAATGAGGTCGCTGTTCACAAAACATGTTGCATGTTGCCATTGTGTCAAAAATTAGCTAGCGTTGCCTTTACCTCAATTCATCCAGTGTCAGGCTGTTAAATCTCAGCCGAGGAGAGGCGTCGCAGGTCTCTGTAAAGAAAGATAAACAAAAGACTGCAAGTCAGCGCAAAATTGTCCGCTGAGCACGTTGGCAAAAAGATATTTCCCAAACATAGCTAACTATAACTTACCACTTGTCCCAGCTGCTGCTTGTGTTAGATTTGCATGGCTCGGCGGAGATCTAGACTGTAAAATGTGAACGCCATCATTGCTGGAGAGCCCAACACACTGAGGATCAGAGGGCTGAAACCCCGATGACATATCTTTTCACATTAGTAATCAAGCTTTGGTGGGGCTAGCAATTAAACAGCTAACTAGGTTACAACTCATAGTAATAACACGAAGCTAACAGCAGCTAGCTATTCAAGTATATTGTCTGTAAATTGTTGCTTAACGCGAGGTTTCGTCTCTATGGAAACAGCTCTGTGGCTACTTCCTGACTCGCATTATGCTATCACGAATGTGGTATGTCATGGCGCTAATACTGAACCAAGTTAACAATGTCTGACGGACTTTGATAGTCATATGTTTGGGTAAGTAAAGCTGACACTGAAATGATACGCTAACACTTTGAAACATCCGCTTTTTTCCTGCAGCATATGACGTAGAGGCGTTTCCATTGTGTTTCCAGTGGTGCATGATGGTCATTGTCGTTTACGAGCAGGAGTAGCGGTTGTTTGTGTAGGCAGGCCCCGGGACCCTCCCTTTTCAGCAGGGAACAAGGATCTTGTTTTTAACTTTTGCCGCCCATCTTTAGTAATCAAAATGGAAACATAAAGAACTGAAAGTGTAATTAAGCTGCAGCGCTATTATTATCTTGCTCTCGGGCGGCCTGTGGAAAAGGTAAGAAGACCGTTTGCAAGCTAGCTAGGGTCAAGCGCTAACATTGACGTTGTTTGTGTAATTAAAGGCTTTTTGGCCTTTTATGGATGTTGTTGACTCGGGCATCATTATTCAAGGGCCAAATTAACGTAATAAAGTGCATTCATTCATCATCCTCTGTAATGCGTCCCTGCTATGATTGTGTGCGACCTAGTTTCTTTCGGTAACGTCACTTAATTGCATTGAACGCAAGCCCATATTAATAATATAAACATTAACATGAATTATTTTTTGCTTCACCATATACTCTTACTCATTATTTAGTACCAACGGTGTCATGCTCAAACAAGAGCTGGAATTTGGGGAGGATTGTTGTCAGAGTTTAGTGTGCGTGTGTTCGTGCTCGCGCGTTGGGGGCGGATGTCCTCTCGTGATACCTGACACCCTGTTGATGTAGTCTAGTAGACTTTATGCCCTGCTCCACCCTGTCTGTTGGACAATTTCTTGTTTCCCTACTTTACACAGTTCATATTATCTTGGATTCCTATGCAGAACCATTGAAACATGTTTTTGTCCAGGATGAGGGATCTTCAAGCCATTGACAGCTTGCTCTTGAACGAATTGAAGTCATGTCGTGCTCAAGAGTACAACTTTCTTCCCAGAGAGACTGGCCTGAAGCTGATGGAGTCAGCGCCCACAGAGGTAACCCACTGACCCAATTTTACAGTTCTGCTATAAACACTGTTTATAGTTATGCGTATGGAATGCAGTAACACATCTCTGCGGAACCAAATGATGCTGCACATATAGACTCCATTACTCTATGTCTTTTCGCAGTAAATAATTGGATGAGCAATCATTTCTTAAATGAGGGCAAAACTGAAATCCTACCAGCTGGCCTAAACACAAAAATAGAATTGCTGTTTAATAATCTGAGGATTTTAACTCTCTCGTCTTTTACCTGATTTTATATTTTTCTGTGTATGCTATTCGTAACTTCATTTTTCTGTTCCTGTTTTTATGTCCTTTCTGTATTCGAGCACTTGGTGCTTGTAATTTCTTTGTTCTAAAGCACTTTGAGCTTTCATGAAAAGTGCTACACAAATAAAGTTTATGATTATTTTTCCCACTGTATTGCCCAGATGCATGTGTATTCTAATGTACAGTTGTGCATTTTTAGAATCCCAGCGGAGTGTCTGCAAAATGCAGAGACGTGCAAGTGGAAGAACTGTGGGGCCTGACCAGTTTCTTTGGCTACAGCACCCAAACTTTTGTTCAGGCTGTTAATTTGCTCGACAGATTCCTCACAATTATGAAGGTAGGAAATTAAACAAAGCATTTAAGCATAATAAGTTATTACTATGTTGCATGAATCCGTGCACTGCTTGGTTTTTTTAACCCCAGTCTACAAATTTACATGTTTAACATTGCCAGTAAGAAGAAAACACAAGACTGACCTTGTTTGACTCGAAATCATGAGATCCTGACTCACAGCTATCACTATTGTGTTATTGCGATAGGTGCAGTCCAAACACTTGCCCTGTATTGGAGTCAGCTGTCTTCACATTGCAGCGAAAACGGTTGAGGAAGAGAGCAAAGTCTCACCCATCCACGAACTCATTCGCATCAGTCAAAGCAAGTTCACTGTGTCCGATCTCTGTCGCATGGAGAAGATCATTTCAGGGAAGCTCAGTGTGGAGCCTGAAGCAGTCACAGCCTTAACGTTTCTACACCTCTACTACTCAGCCTTCTCATTCCTGTCTGCTGGAAGGTAAATATTTCATTTTCTTTTGCCTGCTTTTGCTGTCATTGCTGATGCATTGCTCCAGTTTGCATGGAGTTGGTCAAACAGATTCTGCTTCATAAGGTTTGTACTGGCATCACCTTAGGATTCCCTCTATATTTTAAGGGAGGAGATCCCAAGCATTGGGAGTCTGGAAGCCCAGCTAAAAGCCTGCTTATGTCGGCTTGTTTTCTCTAAAGCAAAAGTAAGGATTGTTCTCAGGCGACAATTTCACAGCATAGCAGCATTCACTTTGATTTACGGGATGTACTAATGTGCTTTTTTCCTCAACAGCCATCAGTGCTGGCACTGTCCCTCATTGCTCATGAGTTTGACACCCTCCAGTCCATCACCCTGTTGAAGATTGTCCAGCAATTCCAAAGACATCTAAAGGTACAGTATGAGTAGAGTACCAGTAGGACTTAATTTTATCAATAATGTTTACTTTGGAAAATGTCTGCTTATAATGGAAAACAAATGACTAACATAAGTTATGAGAGACCATGGTAATTTCTTCTTATTTTGTCAGATCATTAGTCAAAAGTGAAATGTAATAAAATACTAGAAAATGCAACCAAAAAAAACGAAAGAAAGAAAATCGACAAACTTGAAGAGGTGCATTTTTTTTATGTCACGTTTGCTTCAAAGAAATTTCGATTGAATTATCATCTATCATTTAAGCTCCAATAGAATGCTTCCATCAAGTCCTTCATAATGCCTGATCTCATATTTATAGTCTTGAGAAATGGCTTTTATTTCTCTATGCATCTCTGGACGTTTTTGCCCACTGTTGTCAGACTTAAATCTCTTTTGTGACTAATATACAAAAGTTCTATGTCTTTATTCCAGTATTTTTGACTTTTCTATGCTTTTCTGTCATTAAATACCACACAGACATATCATATGTAGGGGGAAAAAAACAACTCTTGATTTGATTTGTTTTGTCTATTTGAAGACTATTTCTGTCTTCAGCCTCTGAGATGTTTCCTGTTTATCGCTTCCACAGATCAGCGACGGCGAGCTGCTCCACTGGAAGGAACTTGTGGCAAAGTGCATGATTGATTACCGCTCAAGTGAATGTATCAAACCAGACAACAAAAAGCTTGTTTGGATCGTGTCCAGGAGGACAGCACAGAATCTTCAAGCTAATCACTTCAGTGTACCTGGCCTTCCAACCATACCCGAGGGGAGCTGGGATGAGAGTGAGAGGTTAATAGAGCAGTTTTTACATTTCATCTGATGCACTGTGATGGGAGATATTGACAAAACAGTCATTCCTCATTAGAGACTTAACAGCAGACTAACATTTAAGTCTGTTGGAGTCCATAAATTCTCATAAATGCAGAAAAGTAACAGCTGCTGACAGTAATTTAAAAAGAACTGGATCCATGAATGTTACATGTGGACTGGAGAAGGTCGTTTTACCATCTTGAGCCTTAATTAGCTACAATTTAGCTGATCAATAAATCAAATCTTAATGAAATACTCTGGCCTGATTATCGTTACCTTTAGTTACAATGACCCTGAAAGTAGGTTGCAAAAAAATTACTTTCTTTGTTGATTAATCCATCAATGATTCATGTGAACAATATGTCAAAATGTCAGCAAATAGCTTAGACTCAGATATTTCGTTCTCATGGCTGAGAGGCCTGAAGTAGTGGGTGTTTGATATTTTTGTACGATACAAAACATGAGCATTTAGTCAGGTAGAAAATTGCAATTTTGTACTATGCCTCCATAAAGTAGGGGGACTCACAAGAGATACTGTATTTGAAAATATGCATGACTTCCTGTTTGTAGTGTAGGATTTCCTTTTGAGATTTGTCGTAGAGCCAATAGTTGGAGATAACACTCATGAAAACACGAGGGTAATTCACTCGATATGATTCATTTACTAAAAGTATGTTTTTTTTATTCTGCCTTCACTATCCGTGGACTCAGCGCATTTTTATCTGGTAAAATCAATATTTAAGTTTTGAAACTTCTGTAAAGGGAGAAAGTAGCTGGGCAAAGTGTCACGTCCATATATGAGTTGTAGTTATTTTGGATACAAATGTTAACACATAGTCTAATAAGACAAAGTATTTATGTTTGACATGTGGGTTCAGTAAAGTTCACTGTTGATCCTACAACAGTAGTGGAATAGTGTATAATAATAAGACAATAGTTCATGATTATACGAGTGTGGATTTTGCAAGCACAGTATTGACTGCTTCTTCTTCTCTCATAGCGAGGACTCCTGTGAGGACATGAGCTGTGGAGAAGACAGCCCATGTGGCTCACCAGGAAGTGACGGCGAAGGAGCCTTCTTCCCCTCCGTCTTTCTTAAGTGCAGAAAGTGATGAGTCGTCATAATGCGGTAGCGACAGAGGTGTAATCGCCCCCTGAATTTTAACTGACTTAAAAGTGGTCACCGTGTTTTAGAGCACACCTGTGTTTCACTCGTCGGACCGTGTGTGCATTGTAGGTATGTCAGGTGACATGATCATTAAGTGCCTGTGTTGATTCAGTTTACTGTGTGTGTTTAAAAAAAAACATATCATAATAATGCGAGATGCAGTATCTTGGCAGCTTGAAGGTAATGCATCTGAATGTCTTTTTTCAAGATGCTCTTTTAACGTTTGTGTCTGAACTCGGCACATTCCAGGAAAAAATAGTGTAGCACAAGGGAGATTTTATGGATGTCGGTCATGAGGTACAATTGCTGTTAAATACCAGCCAAATTACCAGCACATCTTCAATCTTTTTTTTGTTTAGTATTTATACTCAATGCCATCAGTATATACAATATTCTGCGAATGTATCTTATACATAATTATACTGTGACATATGACATTATGGTGCGAGAGCACCGTGTTGTATATGCATGGAGACATTTAAATATGTGATTATGAATGTATGTTGTTCATGTTTACCAAGATAAGCTTACTGTTAAAAATCTTTTTAAAAAATGTACATAACCTGTAAAAAAAAATAAAAATAAAAACATATATGTTTTGTGAATGCCACATAATCCGTGTTGTATTTAGATATATTGTGAAAAACTGTATATTGGAAGGGTCAGGAATAATCCTTTCAAATAAAAAAAAGTTGTGTTTTTTTTTTTTTAAATGTACGGCTTTGCTTATTTTACTTTTTTCAAATTCACTTGCTTATATTTTTGAATTGTGATAAATTGGGCATCATGATGCATATTGTTCTTTCAAGAAATCATGACGCACACCCACATTAGACGAGCAGTAAACAGGTCAGGAAGATCAGGAGGCCAATATCTGAACAATGCACGTTTAATCATTGAGAGTGTCCTGAAACAGTAAAGACTAGGGCCTACATTTCTCTGAACATGTAGCGCGGTGTCATCTATAAAGTGGAATTACTCTGCTGAAGTGATGTTCAGATTAAATATCACACGGCACATGTTACGCGGATTTGACCTCCTCACATCTCTGCTTCCATCTCATTTCAACGTATTATTATGGAGGGGATTTCCTTCGTGCCTAGAGCTGAGGGTGGGAGGGAGGGGGAGTGGAGGAGGTGGTGATGCTGCTGGTGGTGATCGGGGCTGGTCTTTCAGCTGACTGGATGTGTTGAGGGCTCCATCTCCCTGATTAAACCGGCAGTCTGGAGGGGAGTGTGAAGCAGCAGCAGCAGCAGTCAGGGGGGCTGGGCAGGGAGGCAGGCAGGCAAGCAGAGGAATGAGAGCGGACCGAGCCGCGGCATCCTCACCATGCATCCGCCCACCATCAGCCGTCCATTTTATACGATCATATGAGCCGCTGAGCGCCACTTCGGCTGTCTTGCAGACGGGCAGCATCAGTGTGCACGCCCGGTGATGACAACATAGGCCACCGCCTCGCTGCTGTGACATCCAGGGAATGAAAACGCTGCCAAGATGGTCCGCATCGCAAAGGCCCTGGGTTTGGTTATTCTGTGTGTCGCTGTGCTCATATTGTCCCTCATAAGTTACGTGTCTCTGAGGAGGGACAGCCTTTTCACCTCCTCTAAATACATGGGAGGCCCAAGGATTATGTTCCATGCAGGATTTCGGTGAGTATTCATGTATTTAGTGGATAGCAGACAGTGGGTGTGATGCAGATGAGGGCTGCTGTAAATATAAACAGATGTGTCAGGCCTAGTGTGCATGATTCAACCTGGATGTGATGCACGAGCTGGACACGTTAGGCCATATGCTTCCTGTCAATCAACCAGTGAGCTGTCCGACGTGCTGATGTTGATGCATGACGTGACACACAGTATCTGTAGGCCTGCTGTGAAGGTTTGCATCATCATCATCATCATCATTAGAATCATCAGACAAGAAGGTTATTTAATACACATTCATGGAATTTGTTTTTGTTGCTCTCAATGTAACACACAGTCCTACTTACAGTCGGTAGAATAGGCAAAAATGGGTACTCATTTTTTTTTTTTACACACAAAGATGTGTAAACATTGTTTCTGTAAATTATGAGCAGGAACGCAAAATGTACAAAAAGTGCTAAAGAAAATACTGGATGATGAATGTAACAGGTTACTTTACTATATATAGGACACTGTCTATGTACAATATCCTATGTACAGCATACAGAATTTATATTTGACAATAATGGTTATACTGTGCATATTATAAAAACTATAAATTATATTTTTTTATAGAGTTACAGGTTTATTGCTGCACCACACCATCAGCATCACATCTATGTTTGTGGTTCAAAAGGACGTGGTGGGAAATACTGTAACTGTAAGCATAAAAAAAAATGAAAAACCCAATATCTCTAGAAAATCCTACAGTACAACAATGACTAACAGACTGAAGAGTGAAATGTCAAAAATTGTAGATACTGCACTTTGCCTTTGTAGGGCAGATTTACTCAAGTACTGTACTTAAGTAAACGCAGAATTTTGAGGCACCTATACTCGAGTATTTCCACATTTTCAAATGTTTCTTTACACAACTACTCTGTGTCATCTCAGGGAAAACTTTGCTACATTTATCTGACATTTGTGACTAGTTCCTCTGAAGATCAAGATTTCATACACACAAAACATGATCATCTTAGAGTGGTGAAAAGTAACTAAGTACATTCATTTAAGCATTTTATTTCATTAAAGTTTTGCTGTGCTTTTACTTGAATATTTCCTTTTTGCTAGTTTGTAATTCTACATATTGTACTTTTTATCACTACTGCATTTACTTTATAACTTTAATGTTACTTTTACTCAGCAGTATATAATGGCTCCTTTCCTTTATTCGCTGCAACATTAAAGTGATGAACACATTAATGCAATTACTTAATCAGTAATCCAATAATAAAATATGTCATTTTGAAATGGGCTGTTTTACTTTTGGTACTTTAAATATGTTCTGATGCTAATAGTAAAGTTTTGAGTGCATGATTTTTACATGTATTATATTAGTATTCCTTCACTGTGGTATTGCTACTTTTACTTGAGTAAAAATACCTTATATATATATATATTTATAGACTCAACAACTAACTAAAATATTTATTCCCATCTAACAAATCAATTAAATTAAATTTTCTAATAAAATAAAAGGATTTTAAGTCGTAATGACTTTATTAATTAATGATCAGTGGTTTTCTTCTATCTGGTATCAATACAGTAGCAATCGATTGTCATTCTTTTAGTCAATCTCATTAAGATCCAATCCAACTGCTCTGTTGTTGCAAATGTCAGTCAGTTTTTTGTAAATAGATTTGGGTGCAGATCCAATGCAGTGTTTTTTCAAAGGTTTAAATGGTCCAACGGTCCAACCACTAGTTATCAGCCACTGAACCATTTCTTGAAGATTTCCAGATCAGATTAATGATATTTCAAAATGGGTTCAAGGCGTTCTCTTGTTTAAATGTCTCAGAAAACCACCTTCATACCTTGAACCAATAATTCAGAGAGACAGTGAACCTTCTGTTTGTTCAAACTCATGATTACATTTTTTATTACTGCTGTTTGCAGGTCTCAATTTGCCATGAATTTCCTGGACCCCTCTTTTATTCCCTTAACTAATGCCCTGAATGAGGAGCTCCAAGGAAAACCATCCAAATGGAAGTTCAACAAGACTGCTTTTAATCAGCAGAGGTAAGAGAGTCTAATTCAACTATTTTCTTCTCTTTGTAAAAGTCTTGCACCCCTGAGTAACTTCTATTCTGCAGAATGAACAGTAGGCAGGGTTTTCTCTGTCAAAGCTGAGGTCTGCAGTCATCATATTGTGACACTGTTACTATTAGAATTTTAGATTATCGAGTTTTAGTGCCTCAGCAATAGTAGAGGAGGTATTTAATCTTTTACTCAAGTAAAATAATAATAACACACTTTCGAAATACTTGACAAGTAAAAATAATAATGGTAATCAAGTGAAAGTACATAAGTATAATCAGGAAAATGGACTGAAAGTATTACAAGTGAAAGAAAGTCCTCAACGCAGAACAATGTCCTCTGTGACCGGTACACCATCAGATTATTATTTCTTATGAATTAAAATTAGGATTTTACTGTGTAATTGGTTGTTATGGAAGAAACACATTACACAAACCCAAAGGGACACATTCGCAAAGCGCGTTTTGTCCAACCAACAGTCCAAACCTCATAATCATTGAAAATAAATTAACAAGTAATTTTAATTGTATAATATATTTAAGTATATAGCATCAAATTCTCACAGTTGTGAAGCTGAAAAAAAAGTCCCCCCCCCCCCGCATAAACAGTCGTTATGATATATTATATCATATCATCATATATATCATATAGTCGTTATGAATAGTTGCCATTGAATTTTCTGTCGGTCGATTAATTCATTAATTAACTTATCATTATCATTATACTGTTGGGTAGTTAAGTTTATAGCATAGTATCTTATTTTACAACCTCTATCTTAATAGTTAATTCTGCTGTATAAACACTTTTTCAAACACAGGAAAAGGCTGAACAGGACGGATGTTTTTCAGCAGTTACATATCATAAGTGTTTTATAACACTGTGTTTCTTACTTTGGCACTAAATATTTATTTCACATTTCAGGTGTTATGTTCCCAAAATGCCACATTGGCATTAAAGCTCCTCAGCTCTGGAACTCCCTGCCTGAGGATGAGGCTTCAGAATCAATAACATCTTTTAAATCACGTCTCTTAAAAAAATTCTTGAAATTCTTAAAATTCTATAGTGCACAGTTTATTATTATTATTATTAATATTATATTTTTACTGTTTATTTTTACTGTTGTTTATTTTATTGTCAACATTTCTTATCTGTTTTTACTTTTTTAAATTTTATTAATGTTTATTGGGTCAATTCTGTTATGTTTAAACCTGTTTTAACTGTGTAAAACAGTTTTTATTATTATTATTATTATTATTATTATTATTATTATTATTAAAACCATAAATGAATCCATTACATCCAACTTTTGGTTGAGCTCATTAATTGGGCCTGCAACTAACTACTATTGTAAATTATTTTATCGATCAATGAACTCATTCTGAATATCAGAAAATACTTAAACGTGCCCATCATAAATTCATAGACCCTGAAGTGACGTCAAATTTCTTATGAACAGAGAAAGCAGCATATCTTTGTCCTAAACTATAATAGTTGCTGATTACATTTTGGATAGAATGATGAACAATAAAATCTACAAATTGCTTCAGCTTTAATTTATTGAGGCTGTTGTCAGTTGTTAAATGGGTACTGTATTTGCATTTTTGTTATTGTTTGATGGCTGGATCGTGTTGCAAAGAAGAGAACAGTGTTTTGTTTTGTTTCTCAGGAAAGATATCTTCAGCTACATTGACGTTCCCAAAAATTTCTCCCTCACAAAGAACAGTGTGCGGGTCGGTCAGCTGATGCACTTTGACTACTCCAGCCACAAGTATGTCTTCTCCATCAGCAACAACTTCAAATCTTTGCTCCCAGACGTCTCTCCTATCCACAACAAGCATTACAGCATATGCTCTGTTGTGGGCAACAGCGGCATCCTGACTGGGAGTCACTGTGGTCCTGAAATCGACCAGGCCGACTTTGTGTTCAGGTGCAACTTTGCCCCCACAGAAATCTACTCAAAGGATGTGGGCAAGAAGACCAACCTGACAACCTTTAACCCGAGCATACTGGAGAGGTACTACAATAACCTGCTGACTATTCAAGATAGGAATAATTTCTTCCTCAATCTGAAGAAGCTGGAAGGAGCTATCCTGTGGATTCCTGCCTTCTTCCTTCATACGTCAGCAACAGTAACCCGGACCCTGGTAGACTTCTTTGTGGAGCACAAGGGCCAACTGAAGGTTGAACTGGCCTGGCCAGGAAACATCATGCACGATGTCAACAAGTAAGAATGTTGATATGGTTGTTAGTTGAGATTTTGTCGAGTGACGTGACTGAAGTGATTTTTTGGAAATGAATATAAAGGCCACAATTTTGGGTGATTTTGCAATTTGGTGGAGTTTACATTCTACAATTGAAAACTTACAAATGGTGCATTTAAGTGTACCCTAATTAGAAACTTTTTCATTTAACAAGCGGTATATTAAACTACTCAAAATATCAGTCTCACCACTGCCGTAATATTATTATCTTTTAAGTTCTAGTTGCATATTCATACATCCAACAGTCACATAACCAATCCCTTATTGTTGTGTTTCTGTCCACCTAATGAACTGAATCCATTATTCACTCTCCTTCGATCTCAGTTTTTGGTCTCCACCAACTGAAACAATGAATGAAAATGTTCTTTCAAGCTGCAGACATAGACACCTTGCCTTTTGATCAATTGTTAATATAAATATATTGATTCTAGCAGTTTTAAGTGAATATGTAAAATGGGAAAAATCCCAGAAACTACGACAGGAGCTTTTAGACGGCCTCATCACTATTTCTAAAATTCTGGCCATGAGTGGCCTTGAGTGTAATATTGTTGAAAGTGATAAAACCATATACGTTAACTGATGGGGAAAATTAAACAGACCAGATAGAGAACAAAAATCATAATGGTGGATAATGAAGGATAAATAACTGGATATAATTTTGTATGGCTGACCCGTCTTTTCCCTCACAGGTACTGGAAAACCAAAAACCTGTCCCCTAAACGTCTCAGCACTGGAATCCTCATGTACACACTGGCCTCCGCCATGTGCGACGAGATCCATCTCTACGGCTTCTGGCCCTTCGGCTGGGACCCAAATACAGGCAAGGACCTGCCGTACCACTACTATGACAAGAAAGGGACAAAATTCACCACTAAGTGGCAGGAGACCCACCAGCTGCCCAGCGAGTTTAAGTTGCTCTACAAGCTGCACAGGGAAGGCGTGATTAGACTCAGCCTGACGCACTGCTCTTAGATGGTTTAAGAGGTGACTCCAGAGACCGTGACCCAGATACATAAGCTCAGCTCAAAACTTCTGTTGTGACCCACAATGCATGATAAGTATTAGGGGAATTTAGGACATCCACATTCTAGAAAACACACTCACATGATGCTGTAATTTCACATGAAGATGGCAAGCTTACTCTGGATTTAAATCACAGTCGTTGTTGTCTTCGGTACTACAGTTAGGACTTGTATGCTTCTCAGTTATTTCCATTAGTCTCCTTTGCATGGCTGCTTGCTGTGGCTAAACAGCTCAAACAGAACAAACATATTTTAACTGGAGTCCATAGGGGATTCAGCCGTGGAAACACAAACAGTTAAATCTTCCAGTTCTGTTTAACACAATACTGATTGATTAAATCACCTTTTACAACACTCCACTGATTCTGTAACTGAAATCACTGCCTAATCTCAGGGAAAGAGTTAGATCAGTGTTTTTGTTTTTTTTTGTAATCAGATTTGTGCAGTTCCTGTTTCCAGGCCTTTTTTTCCCCCCACTAGGTGTCAGACAATCTGCACTGCTCTGGAAGATGGTATTCGTTTACAAGACTGTACTCTCTATATTTGTGTCTTTTATTCTCTGTAGACTGGCTGGCTCGCTTCCTATTTTGTTGAGATTCTTCAAATTTCTGGAATAATAAACAACATTCCAACAATAAGCCATAAATTCATGGACAGATGATAATGATTTGTAGACAGTGGTAGCAGACTAGATCAGTTTCTGAGACAATAAGACATTTTAAATATCCTCTAAAAACAGGTCTATAGCCACGCTAGCAGCTGCATTAGAGTCACAGAGCTTAGATCTTAGAAAAACCCATATAACACTTACCACTGTTCTGAACGTATTTTATATTTATCGTTTAGTCCACTGCACGTTTGAAAGAAACAATTTTTAAATCTGTTTCCAGAAATTACCTTTCTCTTTTACAAAGGAAGATTATTTTGTTTGAAAATCTGGAAATGATAAAAGGTCATGTAGATGGATGAACAAAAGCAGAGAGAGAGAGAGAGAGAGAGAGAGAGAGAGACATGCTTCATATCTGTACATGTCTTTGACGTCCTACAGACGTAAACGTTTAAACTGCAGTAGTGTAGATGTGACTATCAACATCACCTTCACTGTCTGTTGTGAACAGCATGTGTGATGTGGAAAAAGTAGACGCTGAATCTCTAGATGACATGAGATGCATGTGAGCCACTGGCTGACATAAAAATGTTTACAGCCTAGTACAAAAATGGTTTTGTTCTCTATGACTAATTTTCCCTTTCATGTGAAGAGTTCAAGAGGTGAATTTTGTATCATGACGCCCTTGTTTAAATTACATTACAATTAAGGTTTCAAATTATGTATAATTCAGGGCGTGACGGCTTTGTGTGACAGCTAGTCACAAGCTGTCTGGTAAATGTCACTGAACTTCACCTCTTGGCTATGTCTTGGTGCCTTTTGGAGATTTTTTTTAATGCAAAAATTAGACAAACACTATGACTTTCTGTACTGTATATTGTACTAACAGACTGAAGCAGAGGGACAGATGCAGGGCTGGGAGCCTCTGGGGGGAATAAACACTATGAGTCACCATATTCTGCTCTGGCTCTGGTCTGTAACTGTTTATCAGTGGGAGACGGCACAGGCTTCATGTTTTTATTCTTTTTATATTAAAATGGATTTATCTTCACTCTTTCTTGTCAACCTCTGCAACAACTAGAAGTGGAAGAGCCAAAATCTAATTATTTTAAAATTATTTTAAAAATTAGCAGGGAGTTAGATGGAGTAAGACACTGCCAAGGTGGTGATAGCTGTTTATTATACAGTATACTGTATGGTTTTTACACATGCATTTTTGCGTATGGAAAAAGATATAAAATTATTGAGCTATAAAGGTGCTGATTTTGTTATCTTAGCACAGAGCCTCGCTAGCTGTTGCCTCCATTAACAATCTTAATGCTACGATAAGATAGCTGGTTTAGCATAAGGACTGTTCACATGAGAGTGGTATCTATTTTCTGAACTAACTCTGCCAAGAAAGCAAGCACTATCAAATTATTCCTTTAAAACCCAGTATATTAGCCAGTAAATGTATTATTGTAAGCTGTGATTTAACTTTCAAATTTGGTGATTTATTTAGTCAAATGATAAGATTTTGTCAACCAAGGTGTATTATTATACATTATTATTATTATTATTATTAATAATAATATATAAAATATTATTATTTTGTATTATTTTTGTGAAGTGCAATTTCAAAATCTCCCCAGATTAAATTATTTTACTGTTTAGATGTGGCAACTAATTTCACATCTTTTATAATTTGTCAGTATTCATCAAACCTACATTGACATCCTACCACTTTACTTGACAAGACCTGGGCAGGTGTTGCCAAAAATAAATAAATAGTGGGATTCATAATAATCGTAATATTAAATCTAAAGGGTAGAACATGTTTGTATGGTGAAAGAGCTGCAACTGGCTCCAGAAAACAGAACAGAAAGAGAAAATATTAAGTTTGACCAGACTGACATCCTGAGACCTAAATTGTGGCGCTAGCGTGGCTAAAAACATCAGGAAAAATAATCTTCGGACACAGTTTTTTCAATTATTTAATATGTACCAACAACTGATATTGATGTTTACCACCATTTCAATTAATTCTACAAAATACTAATGATGAAGAGAATAAACTATTTATTATAGACCTTTTGTTTGGTAAAAGTTTTATTCATCATGTAGCCATATCAATTCCAACATTTGTGACATAAAGCAGAGAAATGAATGATTGCTGAACAACTTACTGCATCTTGTATAAAGAGCATGATCCATTTAAATGACATGCATGTGAGGCACTAACAAATCTTTTAGGCTAGTTTTTTAAAAAACCTTTTTGAAGATTGTTATGAGGGTAAAATTTTGTTTATTGTTTTTATTATTGATGGTAAATTCCTTAAGAACATCAACAGTTTCTTTTTATGTGAGATGTATGAAGGCTAAAGGCAGAACCCTACTGCTATATTTCACATGGGACCAAACCTCTACAGATCAACTTAACAATGAACAATCTTTAGTTTTTTTGTATGTAGATCTTGGGTTTTACAAAACAACCCACCCTGTCATGCCAGACTGAAACAGACTGGTGGATATGGGGCCAGGATGACTGAGCCCAAACACTGAAACCTAACCACATGACCATCTCATGACTCTGCAGCATGTGCTCCTTCTTGCAAATTCTGGTTTAGGCTGGGGTCTAATAAACAGCAGTGCTGTCTCTTACACTTACCAGAAGAAGTGCGCGCTTTTGTGCTCTTTCAAATTTAGTGTGGTAGGCATTTGCTCGCCATCCTGTCCCACACAAAGTATTTTTTGTTTGTCTCCTTAGGCAAGATGAACATTTCAGATAGTGAACTTCTGTGTCTTGTCTCCAAATCACAGTGCAATCACCACAACAGCCATGACCACCACAACATATCTGATGAAGAAGTTTGAACAGCTGAATTTTGGGCCATTTAATTGATGTCATAGATGTGTACATTTAGAATTATTTATTTTTTCTGTAGTTCCTTAGGAATGTTCTATAGGTACACCAAAGAGTAGTTCAGCGTTCAGAGGAGAATGTTACTTTAGCTTGACACCAATTTATTTTGGATTTTCAAAACCTTATGACAACATGCGTTATTGTAGAAGTGGAATATCCCTTATTTGATGTTGAATATCACTTTTTATGGCACAAAATCATTTAAAACTTTTTATTTATGGCGTCAGCCAACGTATTGTGGTGGAATTCATTTGTGACTCCATAATGTTTGTTTGTTTTTTTGGGAAAAAATCACTGGAGCTGACATGAATGCTGGGCATATTCCACTTCCAAAAGGTTTCTCTTAATGTTCAAAGTCAATGTGTAGAATGTGTGTAAACATTAATGATACTTAAGTCTGTGATGATTGTAATATCAGTCAGAATAACAGTAAAGCTTTCTGTGCATTACATTAAAATGACAGGACAGTGACATACAGTACATAATCTAAACATAGAATGTCTTTCTTCCAAATGCAGCACTATATAGGATTTGTTCCAACAGCCCTTTAACATTCTTGTATTGTGTTTGATCTGCATGGCAACGTTGTTCCATAAGGCATAAAAAAGCTTGGCTGCTTATGTACATTTTGTAGAAAAGTCATATCATGTAAGGGACTTTGCAATGTTGTTTGTTCTGACAAAAACAATCATCCATATAAGAAATGTAACCATGACTTAAATGTTTTTTTGATTACACCTCATGATGAATATACATTACGTGCCTGCATATTCCTTCCATCAAATGTGTCAAATAAAAACAGTATTTTTCTCCAACATGACGCATTTGAAGATAATTATTTACTTTTTTTTTGGCTGAATCACAACCATTTGGTTTATTTAAAACATCCCAGTTTTTGCAAGAAAACCTATTTTCAGCTACTATGTACAGTCTTAAAAACTGACCTCTCCATCTTTTTTCTCTCAATGCACAGATGAATAAATAACATTACAGATAAAAAATACCAACGAAAGGATTCTCACAATATTACTTGAAGTGAAATGGACCAGATTTCCAGAGTTCTAGAGCTCTAAAGCTTGGATTATATACTGAGCAACAGTAGAAACGCATATTTTTTTATGATGTCATGCCATCCTGTTAATATTAAATATCAAAGGCAAATTATGGTTCACACAGCTTTATCCACCCTTTAGCTATGAAGAAAAATAAATTTTTGTGCGAATTATTGGTTGTTGCCTTCATGTTCACAAGTCAAAAAGTGTGGATGGTGATATAGAGAACAACAGTCATTACCACGTGTGATCACCTCCAGCATTTATCACTACCTTACACCTCCTGAATGGATAAGACATTAATCTGGACTTGTGGGATGACATGCCATTCTTCCTGCAGTGCTGTGACAAGTTGTTCATGTGTTGCTGGAGCAGGATCTCTCTCTCTCACGCGGTGATCCAGAATATCCCACAGATGCTCTATTGGGTTGAGATCTGGTGAATATGCTGGTCAAGGAAGGACAGCGACATTGTTCTGGTCCAGGTAGGCTAGGTGGACCTAGGACCGTATTTTGGTTACGGATAGCTGTCAGTGTACCGTGGACAAGGTCTGACCGCCATCCATTAGCAATGGCTCCCCACATCATGACAACACCAAAAAAAACAAACTCAAACAAAACACCACTACCACCACTTCCTGGATGTATGCGGCAGGAGGATAGCGGTCCTCGCGACGACGATACACACGCCTACGACCATCAGCTCTGTGCAGGTTAAATCTGTACTGTGCAATGCGCCGTAACATCTGTGCTGCACGTGTCTGCCGAGTTCTGACTATCAGCATCATCAGCATCCCAACTGCCTGGTCACGTAAGTTTTGCAGAAGCTGTGGCATCATCAGTTGTTTCAGTAGGGCATTGATTAGAGTCAGGTTTTTATTGCCTTGGCCAGGTGTTTTCAATCATGCACAAACAAATCTCACCAACACCATCATTTTCTTTGAAATGCACCAATGACTGTTTGGCTATGTTATGACTAAATGATGTTTATTCATGATTTAACATGTTTTGGTTGTGGGTACTTAAAAAAAGTCATTTAGATTAGGGCTAGTGAAAGGAAAATATTGGAATTTTAAAATTATGCGTTTCAACTGTTGCTCAGTATATTTTAGTAGATTTTACAATGTCAAATGTTCTTGTGCATCACCTTGCAGTCCAGTTCCAGAAAACAATAACATTAAAAAAATGCAGTGCTGTTAGGGGCAAATGTAAAAAGAGAGGCTGCTGTTAGCAGCATCAGCAGGCACACCTCCTGCTGACAGGGGTCCCCTTTAATTCATTGCTGGAGAGGGGGCTGCCATTGGGTTCAGAGCTGCAGCCCCCGCTGCTCTGCTCCATCCTCTTCATCACCAGGTCCAGCAGTGTGCTCACGGCCTGGTCCACATCAACACCCGTCTCTGCACTTGTCTCAAAGTAGGGGATGCTGATAAGAATGGAGAGAGGATCAAACCTATTTGAATATATTGTGTGTTTTGTGTTGAGCAACTGCTGAAAGTAGAATCCACATGTCACATATCACAACTTGCATATTTCTATTGGCCCTGGGAATTTCAAATAAAAAGGGACTTACGTTTTAAAAAATTGCCTCCTTTTTATTCTGTAGGTCTGAAAATTACTGTTTAGTATTTGGTTTATTTTCATCTCATGGTTCCAAACATTTAGCTTGTGACCCCTTGTGGCTCCTGAACCACAGGATGGAAACCATATTCTAAATCCCCAGCAGGAAAATCAGAGGAGGAAGGTTGAAATTAACTCACTAGCACCATCCTATGGCATACTGGTGAAAGATGCAAAGCAGCATCTTGTACTGTTTAGTGCTCGTCATCTACAGTGGACTGACAAAATACTCCAAACAACTGATAAAATGAGAGTATGACACATATGTAATAATGATTAAGTTAGAAACACTCCTGAAAGCATCATAGATAGATAGATAGATCCTCACCCGTATCTGTCTGCCAGATCTCTGGCCTGTCTCACATGAACATCCCTTGCATCGCTCAGGTCTGCCTTAGTGCCCACAAGCACAATGTCTGGACTGTCACAGTACGCATTGGCCTGCAGCTGACCTGCAACAACACAGAGCGAGACATTTCAACCCATGAGAAGCAAATAGTCATGCATGAGCAAACTTGAAACGCTTAAGAAATTCCCTTAGTCAAGGTAAAAGGCAGCTTTACATCTCCCTTCAAGTGTGAACAAGAGAAAAAACATAGATCTCAGAGAGTATTAATCTGAAGCAGAGCAGACTGCTGAGATGACACATACTCATCCAGTTCCTGACGTTAAGGAAACTTTGCTGATTGGTCAGGTCGAACATCAGCAGGAAGCCCATGGCATCCCTGAAGAAAGCTGTAGTGAGGCTGCGGAACCTGGAAACACATGGACAACTAGTGTTTTCCAGTATGTAGCCAACGTGTATATTTTAGGTCATCCTGGTAGTTGGTCAGTCCACCATTCGGTCCCTACTGAATCATCTCAGCAACCGTGCCGTGACACGTGTTTAAATAGATATTCACGGTCCCCAGAAGATGAATCCTACTGACTTTGGTGATGTCCTGTCTCTGTAGCACCACAAGCATTTGTGGTTTCAGTGAAATGTCTCAACAAATGGTGGGTTTACAGCCATGCAATTCTGCCCACATACTGTAGCTACTCACGTTCATCTCAGGATGAATTGTAAATCATTTGGTGAGCAGCAAAAAAAGACATGTCTGCACACTGTTAAATTCCAAGAAACAATCTTTAATCTCTCTTATAACACATTTGGATCGGGTAGATCTTCAGGCTTCTTCAGAATAAACTTCTCCTGAGTCCTTAACTTTTCCTTTATCGCCATTATAAGGTCGATACTTTAATTTGTTAAATGCATTGCAACCAAATACCAGCATAACTAATTACATTAAGCTACAACTGTGATTCATGTTCAGTGCTAATTACCAAATGTCAGCATGCTAACACCCCACACTGATGATGTATTCACACCAAACGCTAAGTGAATTTTTGCCTCGCTTTACTCCTGTAAATGTCACCACGGGGTCATTTGAGTTCAATGACATCACTCGTATGCGTAACACGAACCCAGAGCTGGAAGCTGGAACCAAGAACCCTCCTTTTTTGTCCGATCTTGGTAGGTATACAAAGTTGTGCCTTGGGTGTCCACATGCGACTACGAAAAGTTTGTCTTCCATTATTGCATCAACATTCTACTGATGTCTGGAAAATTAAAAATACACTGATAGGCTTTCTTGGCACAGCTTCATGCAAATTTCTCAAGCTCGAAGATGTGAATAAGGCAAATCTTTGCACCATGTGCATTGTGCCATACATGTAACTTGCATTGCCCAGTGAGAAACTGCATCTACTTGCGACTTTGCATTGACTTTGTATGTAATCATGCTGCGTGAAAAATTCACTTCGTCTAGGGCAAGACGTGGTAGTATTTAGCAGCTTCATATAGCTACTGTGCTAGCATGACTGTGGGTACCTTCTAATTTTTATGATCATAGCATTTAAAAAAAATGTATTCTGATAGTAGTTGTTGGAAAAATGTTCAAGTTCTGCTCAATAAATTGCATGAGTTCAGTCCATTTATTCTCAGTGTCCCTAGTTTTTCATTTGTTGGTGATAGGCAGGAGCATACATTTGCACACTGGGGCTTTTAATTGTAAAATACAAACTGGACTTGAGGTCAGATTTACCTCTCTTGTCCTGCTGTGTCCCAAAGCTGAAGATGGACTCTGAAATTCCTTTCGGTTGTCCCATCGGCCCTTGTCCCTGTATACACCTGAACCAAACCACAAAGCATGATAATCCAACCAAACTTTCAACTAGACAACATTTAAGTCTTGTATATGCCCACTAAAACATGAGGTACTTAGCATCACTCACCACTCTCTTTTCCCTGAAGTCAATGCCCACTGTGGTTGTGAACTTGCGGTTGAACTTCTTGTCAGTGTACCTGTGGAGGAAGGTGGTCTTTCCCACCCCTGAGTCCCCTAGGGCAAGTAGCTTGATCAGATAGTCGTAGTCCCAAGTCGCCATTGTGCAGCCGAGTACTCCACCTGCCACAAAACAAAACTGTGCTGTTTCGATGCATCGTGTGCCAGATCATAAAACTTAATAAAAAAGCTTACAACTGGGTAATGCTAAAAAATACTTACATGTGAGTAAACTAGATATGAAAGATGAAATAGTTCCACATATGCTGCAGTTTTCAGTCTGTAGATTCAGGACAATAACACAGGCTTTGTGGGATGTATTAACTCCCCTCTAATTAGGCACTGATCAGAGAGGGACTAGCACATGACTGGGGCTGGCTTCCACATGAGCAGTCAAATGCCTCACCAGTTTTCTCAGACTTTGCTGAATGTAAGAAAACACTCTGTTTGGCAGACAGAACTCCTTTTATTGACTTGAAGGATTTAGGGCAGACCCCTCATCAATGCATGACACCACTAAGATCACTGCAATGCTACTGTTACACTTCCAGCTGGGGCAAAGGAGGACAAAAACAGCATGGATAATCCGATTTGGCTGTGTAAGAGATGTTTGAGAGCCCACAAGGGCACAAACAATCCTGAGGAAATGATTTTCTTTAACACAGTATCTTAGAATACCTACAAGTTGGTGAATGTTTGGGTTGTGTTTGCATTAAGGAAATATTCAACTCAGCAGTGATAAAAACATGGGCTACTACAATGAAATCTGGAGTGATTTCCCATGAGCATAACTGATGGTATGGAGATCTTTGCAATCAAGAGAGTAAGGAGCAGCTGAGAGATCAACCCTCTAACCTAGAAGAATGTGATCAATCTGAAAAAACACATATTCATGAGGAAACTCTGGGACATATTTTGGCGATTTCCTAAAATACCCCCAGGTTCAAATACCCACTGACACAGTTTCAAAGCTCGCTTAAGATGATTAAAAAGTAAAGTGCCTTACCAATCTATCTGGACGTAGTGCCAACGCCCATTCAAAGGCTCCTAAACTTGTCCTAAATAAAATAATCACTATCATGATGATCATCATGATCCATTCCCCTTCTTACATGTGATCCAGGGAGGAGTTTCATGGTGGGAAAAGAATCATGTGTGGCTGTGCCTTACAGACCTTAGGTTTTATGGTATTTCATGAGAAAAGAAAAAGGTTCTTTGAAAAGTGGACTGTGGTCTCTGTTGATGAATAATGTGTGCCTTTGTGGAATTCAGTGGAAATCTCCCAAACCAAGGAACGGGGCCCAGTTTAGAGGCTCAATGAAGTAATCCTTCTCCTCTACACAATGTGAAAACAATACAAACACAGTGAAACTACAGACTTAATTCAGGTTGCACTTATATTTCCATTTATTTTATTATGTATTGTAACTATGCAACTAAGGTGCATATTAACACTGCCATAAAAGGGCTTGGTACAAAAACATCAACACCACTAAGACTTCAAATGAACTTGGTCAAGCTCAAACGTTGGAAATTCTGTTTGTGTCAGAGGTGTTGATCAGAATCTCAGACATGGCATGTTTAACATTTATGGTTGACTTTAGGGACAATAGTTTCAGGAAACAAACAAACAAAATGTTTTACTTCAATGTACACTTAATAGATTCTTATTTGCATTCAACCACTGCTGAGAAGAGTTGAAAGTTGACAAAACCTCATATTTTTGCACATCTGAATGGTAAGATTCATGGCTGTAGTTTGTTATATAACATTAGTTAATCAGCCATTGATCAATTAAGTAACCAGTTAATGTTTGTGTGGATTGATCCACTTCTCTATTTATTCAAAGCAATTTTATTATTTTTACTATTATTTTTGGACTTTGTCGGTGCCATTTTATATAATTTTGCTACAATCAGAAATCAGCGACTATCTGGTTATATTGGCTTTATTATAGTTCTATCAAAGCTGACACATAATGTGACCTGCTATTCTACTTTATGTGTGAAGAACCACAGATGTCTGAAAATGGCTATGAAGCATTCTAATTATTGATATCTAAATGGCCGATAAAAATAGGATTCAAAAATATAAAAATAAAAAGTATTGAATGAATTCATATTTAATTTTAATTTTTTATTTGATTCCAATTATATTGTTAAAATAATTTCCCAATGAATATATTAATCCATCAATAGGTCCATCAAATATCACATCAATTAAATGATCTACTTCATTTCCAGAATGCATCGATGGATTAATTCTATAATTTGTAATTTTGTTTATTAAATCCTGTTTTTATTGTTCAATTAGATATCAAATAATTCATTGGGTGCTTCATAAACATTTTTATGATGCCTTTGGTCATCCATATGTATGTTGCTGTCTGTTTAATTACCACACTAGGTTATAATTTTGCTTTGGTTTGTTTAGTTTCTTTGTCTGTTAGCAGGATTACACAAACGTTCTAAATGGATCTTGACTACATTTTTTTGGAAGGGGGTGTGTGTGTGTGTTTGTATGTGTGTGTGTGTGTGTGTGTGTGTGTGTGTGTGTGCGGCCCAGTCAACAATGGATTAGATTTTGGCAGTGATCATGACTTTTTTAAATAGTTCTTTAACATTGCAGGATAGGGGTAATTGCATGATTTTTATCTCTAACTTCATGGGTAAGGCCTACAATGTTTGAACAAAAATCACACTGTGACAACCCCATAAAGTCTACCACACAGTTTGATCTGGATCCAAATAATAATCTGTATCTGGTGATGCAGAATCATATTATGAGTCATATTATGAGGGTCAGACCATCATGGGACTAGTGCTATTAGGTGCAATGACATAATGGGGAAGCTGAGCTGCCTTGGTGGAGGTTTACACTTTGATTGCTGTCTCGTTTTTTTAAAGTAGTGTCATTAAGAAAATCAAAAAGCCTCTCTCAGCTGTTGTGAAATACTTCTTCCATTCAGTTCACATGATGTACACATATTACATGTCAACAACTCAAAAATAAGAAATAAGATTTTCTTTAAGAGAAATAACATAAAATAACCTTTAACTCTAACTGGGTTTGAAATAGTTCAACAAACTGTTTGCTTGACTGCCTTTTCCTGGAGCCTTTCGGTCTTTGGCCATTGAGCTTCTCGCTGGTTTCCTGGTCGAAGCGTTTTTCAGGACTGGCTTCTGTTGCTTCCATTCAGACAGTAACTCCATTTGAACATCTGGCGGAAGCTCAGAAAACACTTTAGGGTCCACATTTCCCGGGAAGGGGAATGACAGCCTCCCTTCTCCCATGACATTTTCTCCTGTATCCACAGCACTCTGGTGATTTATGGTGGTCAGCCTGTCGGATGGGTACAATCTATTTATGTCGTTGGTATTTGGTGAATCTGTAAATGAGTTTGGAGATTTGTTTTTTGTTATTTGGGCGACATCAACTTCATCTGACCTCATTGAGGTGCTAGGGAGAGAGTTTACATAAGTAGGCGTTAACAGCTCCTTCTGGATTTCCTCAGGGAGAAGCCTGAACACTTCTGGGTCAACATTAGGGGGTAATCGATTTCTCAGTTTGTTATCAGTTCCATCAAACTCTGACTTCACAGTGCTGCAGGATACTTTCTGCAGCGGAGGGTCTTCGACAGCATCAACAGGGCTCTGTTTTCTGTTAAACCCATGCAATGCTCCCTCAGAGCTCCGGGGGCTTTTTGTGGTCACAGTTTGTTGTGAGGTCTGTTGAGAAATCACGCTGTGTGCGCGGAACTGATGATCCATGCAGCGATCTCCACTCTGAGATGAACCATCCTATTGGAGAATAAAACAGGAGCAGAACAAATGGTTTCAGGAAATTCTGAGTATTTACCCACTATTTTTAGGAAAGCATATCTTCTGCATAATAAACATGGAGAGGGGCGTCTGTGGGGTTCAACAACTTAAAGGCCTTTTTAATTAAACATAAAACCTTCTATCCAAGGAATGAAAATATGATGGAAAAAATATGAAAGGACCAATAATAATTTATGACTTTTTTCAGTACTTCCCAGCAGTATGTAATATATTTATTTCAATAATTTCTGATGAAATAATTGATCAATTAAATATTACCTGGATCTAAAGAAGTGGCAAAAAACGGATTTATGTTTCAATCAATTGAAATTAATTCATTTGCTCATTATGAGATGAGAAGCTCCCATTTACTGTTGCCAGTACTGTTGCCTGTTTGCCACAGGTCTGATGGTTCTGACTGAATTAATATATTGTCAGAGGAGAACTGATGAGGCCTCTTGGATGACAGGTGAAATGTCTTCAGATTAAAAGTCCAGTTGCTTTTTATTCAAACTCTTATGATTGTCAGTGATTGTTTCAGTCATTTTTGAAGGAAAAATTTGAGGTAGAAATTGCAAAAGGATCTTTAGGTTTTATTATGTTGGTGGAGCAAAATAAGATATTTTACCACCTTGTGCTCTGTAAAGTTGTAATTGGCATTTTTATTCTATATTTGACATTTCATACCCCTAACAATTAACTGATTATTCAAAAAACAACTAGCAGATTAATTGACTATGAAAATAACATTGTTGCAACCCAACAACAATCCCTCATTTATTTTCCTGACAGCCAGAAATCTGACACAAAAACATTTTTAACAAACAGTAGGACGAAACATTTTTGGCTTTTTTTCCCCCCTGACGTGCTAATAGCCCAATGAAGCTCTGAACAGTAAAAACAAGCTAGATTACATCACATGGCTTAACTTTACTACCTGGCTTTGTGTTGAGAAGCTTTGTGTTTTTCTGGGAGACGTGTGCTGTGTGAAGAAAGAGGTGATGGAGCCCTTTCCTCTGCTGGCAGCTACCCTGGTCTGCAGGTTACTGAAGCAAACATTGATGAGGGTGAGGTGGAAGGCAGTACTGCTGTCCACCATCTTGCGGAAGAGTTTCATGGCCAGCGGAACCAGCTGGACCACAGCAACATCATTGTTGCCTGTAGAGACATTGCAGAAAAGAATGCTTCAATGGCAGTTTTGGACACCTGTGGCCTCATTGGTTTAACTCTGCACAGAATCCACAGAACCTTTTTGCATACGAACAAAATGAAGAAATTTACACACGGCAAAAAAATAGTTTGATGTCTAAGACCTTGTGTACGCCTCTAAATGTTCAATTTACTCATCTACTCTGAATTATTCGATTGAGGATCAGCTCTATCCCATCCTCTACAAACCCACCTTGAACCATAAATGGCCAATGCAAAACACATAGATAATGCTAATGCATATAAATGAGCTGCTGATTAATGCTTCTTTATGGTGATTCATGGCAACAACTGAGAGGAAGATGCAGAACTTTTCTGACACGGAAATTGAAGTGTTTATGGGTAAGGTGGAGGTTAGAAAGGTGGAGGCTCCTCCATTTGCATAGTCTTGTGGCAGTGTGAGGACAGTGCCTATGAGAGACTATGCATACATCATCCACACTGAAGTCACACACACTGCATTACAGTCTATTGACACATTTACACTTCTAGCTGCTACAAGCAACAGTAGGATTCATGTGGACTATTTCTGGCCACTGGTGATCCAATTTGGCTCTGTTTTTGGTCTCCAGACTAACATTTGTTTCTTCAGCAGCTAAATGTTCTACCATGTTCAACAGCTGGTCAATAAATTTGTATGTCTTTGTCTGCAAATAGTGAGTCTATCTGAGCTTTTTCGCAAAAAATAAAAAAAAGCTGCCCGATGCTGCTGAAAACCAATCCGATGACAGTGATTGAAAATAGCAAACTTGCAGGTTGTAAAAACAGAAATAAAATGGTGGAAGATGCTGAAATGATCCAAAATGAGGGGGGAAACTGCAGATTTGGGTGATGATTATCTTCAAGTGACTGCTTGTGTATCATATGTATTCATTTGAACGTTAATCTAAATATACAAACTAGCTTTACAGGTTAGGCCTGAATAGTTTGTGAGTTAAAATTTGATTTTCAAGGCTTTGAAAATTATAAAGCCAAATCCTGGTGAACTTCCTCACCTGCTGTTTTACAAACGGATCATGTATGTGGGTGTTGTGTTTAACTGAAAGAGTACATTCATGGCCACCTATTGCAAAAGCATAATTTACTTTTTCACATATAAAAACACTTTGAAGTATTTATAGAGATATATATATATATATATATATATAGAGCTTGTGCAGGTGGGCTGTTACTGTGTCCATGAGCTTACCAGAAGCGATCCTTTGTCCTACGTCGTTGGGGATTGGACACTGACGGCTCTCTCTGCTGAACCACTTGTTGGTCGCCGAGTATCTACGGATGGTAAGCCGAAAGGTTTGAGGCTGCCTGCCATCTTTGTGCATCCTGGTTTTCAAACAGACGACAGGGTTAGATTCAGTGGCTTCAGTCACAGGTTTTAAATAGATGACATAGTATCCCACCTCTCCACCAGATTGCCCAGCAGTTCGTGAATCTTTTCCAAAACCTCTTCAGTGGATGACATTTTTTTGAAGGAGTCTTCATCACTGAGAGACTAAAACATAAAGAGGATAGGGAAAATATATTGTAAAATAAAACAACAACAGGAAAAATAATCAAAAGACAAAATAAAAAATAATGTCAGCATAATTCATGACTTTGCACACATGTACTAATGAGTTGAAAATGATCTTGGGTTGTCTAGCCGTCACGCTTGTTTTCTGGCCGATTTTCTGATTTGAATGGAAAAAAACTCTGAGATTCAAGATCCTCCAACACATCACTCCAGCATGTCCTTTTTTTCAACTGATAAAACAAAGTCAACTACGAGGGTTGCGCAATGTTTGACCCAACAGAGCTAAAAAGGCTTTCTCTCTCCAAAACCAAAAGCATGTCACAAATCAGTGACTATATATTTAATCAAAGTAATGTATTACTTCCCAAAGTACTTCTGCCATCAGGGATTAAATTGGAATTTGTGAAGAGGGGGAGCCCCTGTCCAACGAGGCTGGGATGTTGGGTGTGAAAGGTTGTTTTCATTGGGATTGTTTCTTCAGTGGAAAATGGTTCTAATGAAAATACGAAGGCGAATACACCTTTTATTTAAATTTGAGGAGGAAAAAAAGTTCACCTCTATGATGCACTGTTATGTTCTATGCTTACAGTAAGAAAAAAAAGTATTTTCTTTTGCTGGAAATAAAAATGTACCACCCTCTGTCCATTTGGAGACACTGGTGTGTGATGACCACAGTGTGGTAACTTCCTACCCTACCTGGGGGGCCCCAGTAGGTGTGACAGGTGAGTCATCAACACCGAGGGCCAGGTTCTTCAAGCGCTGAGCACTGGGACCTCCAAACTCTTTCACTAAGTCAGTCAGTGGGAAAAGCTGCAAGTCTTTCACGCTGACCAATCCCAGGGCTTGAAGTCTCTTAGCAGTTTGGTGACCCACTCCTAAAGATTCACGATGGGATCACAAATGTATTTAGTACAAGCCAAAAACACATCAAAGAGAAATAGATACACATAAGATGAACATCCTCACCCGGTACTTTGCGGAGGCTGCTCAGGCAGTCCATGATGTCGCTGACGTTCTCTGGAAGCAGGGAGGTTTGCTGATTGGGTTTGAAGGTGCCTGAAACCAGTTTGGCCAGTAGTTTGTTCGTGGCGATGCCAGCACATCCAGTCAGACCCAGTTTGCTGCGCATGGCTTCTCTTATCTCTGCTGCAATGTGTGAACCTATAGCCAGCCTCGGATGATCACTGGCTTCAACATCTGCAGCTGAGCAGAAAAAGGAAAAGCTGAAACTCATGTCTGTGGCTTTGAAAACAGGATGTTATTCATGAATTGAGGGAAACTGAAAGTGCGATGCAAATATTTCACAGATTTTAGATTCTTGGGCTTGCTTCACAACTCATTACACACAGGCACAGATGAGACTCACTGAAATGGTTGTAGACGTGTCCTTTAAATGTAAAGTTGCTAGATTCTGGTGTCTCTGCTAGCCTCGTTTCTACCATCTTTGTGACGTCCATGAAGTTTTCATCAAATCCCAGCCTCTCTACCAGCGGACAGTAGGACATCAACAGCTCTGGATGGAGGGGAAAAAAAGGTAAACACAGAACAGGAAACAAACAAACATATGAACTCATCGCTGGGTTATAATTTAGGTGCAAATTAGGAAAGGAAATAGTAACAGTGAGACCATAGCAAGAGACGTTGAAAAGAAGAATGACGTTTGTGCTCTCTATAAAATATCTTGTTTTTGTACTGAACTTTGGCTCTTTGAGGCAACTGTAAATGTGTAGTTTAGGAAGAATCTCTAGCTCTTTATTTCTTAAATACTCTACATTTACTGTGCTGACGTCTTAAGATCATTCATTTTATGCGACCATTTACCAGAAAAGAGAACTAGAGAACACAGATGACATTCATTGGTAAGGTCTGTTTACTGAATGTGTTCTGTGGTGTACGGTAGATAACTATTTCACTCTCTATCATGTGTTGTATGTGGAAAACAGCTTTATTTGCGGAGCGTTCCTGTCGGATGCCCTGCCTCTGCCTACCTGTCATTTTATATGACATCTCTCTGTAGTGTGTCAGGTCTTCTCCTTTAACCAGCACCAGCTGAGGACATTTCTCCTTAGCATTAGTGACAGACATCAGCTTGGTGACCCCCAGGTCCCTTGCCACATAGTTACATGTGACTATGATGTATTTCTGCTGAACACCTGGTGATGTGAGAAACATTATTAAACCTCAAAAAAAAATATTCTGGGCTTTAAAAGAAAAAAAAAACCACACCTGAGAGCTGTAAGAAATAAGCACACCTAAAGGGACTTCTCTCAGTGCCGGGTTTCTGATCATTTCCACCTGAGCATAGAAGCAATCCAGGTCGAAATGTAGAATGACTCTGTGAGCAGGAGTTGGTCCTGATGCGTTGTCAACTCTGGGACCTGAAACAGATGAGACAAACGATCACAATGCGACGCATCTGGATAAAGACACTTCCTGGTTAAATGCAGGTAAAATAAATAAATAAATAGCTGATAGCTGATCTCTCTGCATGTCAAGACCAGATGACTGGAAATGAAGAAACTGGTTTCCACAGAAACTGTGGAACAAGAAACTGGTTTCCACAGTTTCCCAGCATTAGACTTTACCAGAAGCAGTGGCGGGGCTGAATGGGACTGAATCTACGAAACTGCTCTTCCACTCGGTTTCATCGTCCTCCATCTCATCGTCGCTCTTCTCCATTTCAAACAAAGTGAACTTAAATGCGTTTTCAATAGTATGATAGCCAGGAAAGGACTGCTTTTGTTGTGATAGCTGTGGGTAAAGTGCACCGAAACAGTGTAAACACTCGTTTGCTGTCGTTCCCGGTTTCGAGTTGCACAGCGGCGCCATCTATCGGCGCGGAGGGATATTACGACACAATGAACTGACCCAAAGAAGGTAACCTCTAATCAACTCTTATGGCTCGGAATGTGTTATATTTACTTGGATATTAGAGACATTTTATTTTCTCTACTCATATATGCATATTTTGGGATAAAAAACAAGCATAATTTTAACGTAAAGTAGTTTAGCGTCCACAGCAGAGGCTATAAAGCTGTGTTGACGCTTCCACCTGTTGGCCAATCATCAACTCAGCTAATTGCTTTGCCAAAAGCAGGTGTTGCGGATCGTGAGCGGCGTGTTTGCTGATGTTTCCCTCGTCTGGTCTCTTTGCTGATACAAACTGTCCTTTCTCACAACGTGGGCTTTGTGAGCGACCTCACTGTTTGTACAAACATGTCGAGGAATTTCGGGATATGTTTGGTGCGTCCAATAATCCATCGATAGTTGACTTTACAGGTCAGTGTTTTCACTTAGCACGCGAGCCAGGTAGCATTACAATTTCATGGTGCGCGTTATGTCAATTTACCCCCCTGTATCATTAGAGTTGTACGCTACGTTTTCAACGTCATGTTGTTTTTTTGCATTCAAAAAGTTTTATTCTACCCAAATTAAATCGTATGTTTCCTCCTATGTCCTTATCCCTGTAGAGTAAGATTTGTAATATTATAATTAACAAGGCAGAAGAGGAAAAATAAATCAAAATCTATCTCTATATATTTATATCTATTTATCTATGCCCATCCATCCATGTTCAGAGAAGAGTAATGGTTGGACTTGAGGATGTGATGCCGGTTCGTTGAGGACTTTGACCCGACAGTTCATGTTTCAACCACGTGGAAGTGCATGTTTTCAATGCGCAGTGGCACCAAACAATTTGGAAACGTGGTAGGTGTGGGGCCTAAGAGTAACCAATGGGCCGCTGTTCCTAGTTCATGGGCTTGTTAGCCACTATTTCTGACATGAGGTGGGCATAAGGGGAGGGATTGGGCCCTGTAAGAGATGTGATTTGGCCAAAAAGCAGTTTGTGATAAGCTCCTTTTCACACAAATGCTCACTGTAAAGATAGTTGCTCCTGCATGCAGTCACAGGTCACCAAACCAGCGCTCTCCACAGTTTATTTGAACCGATCTCCCCCTGTGTTATCCTCCATGGTACCACTAAGTTCTATTTCATATTCCTTTTGAACAGGGGTCCAGAATGACTGTCCCTATGCCGACACTGGAGCTCCAGTGAATGATAAGATGAAAGATGAGTGTCTCCAGGAGTTGGAGCGGATCAACAAGGAGATTGAAAGCGTCAGACACGAGGTGGAGCGGGAGCAAAGGCGGCTGTCACGCTACCAGACGGTACAAGCAGACAACAGAAACACTGCATCTAATTTAGAAGTTTCCAAGTCTGAGACTGCGGGGAAAAGTTTAGAGAGAGGTTCATATGGATTTTCCTCACGCACAAACATTGCTAAAACACACGCCAGAGCAAGTAAGTACGTGGTTGACAACTCAAAACCAAGGACTGATTTGGAGTATGACCCTCTGTCCAACTTTTCTGCTGACTTGCGGTCTTACAGTTCATCAGGTAAAGAGCATAGAGTGAAAAAGGGACAAGGTTTGAAAATAGCAAGAAATGCTGTGCCTTGTAACCAAAAGAAGTCGGTCACAGATCAGGCTCAACTTTCCCAATTGCCACTCGATGACTCTAACGAAGACGATGTCCTGATTATCGACATTCCTCCCTCACCTGACAAAAACATGGGGCGAGATCAGAAGCCTCTTTATTCTCTCAAGGATAAAGAGGAATGGAAGGAGGTCGAAACAATGCCTAGTTTACTTAATTCTCCACCGCTGCACATTGCAAAAGACACATTTCCACCTGCATCAATGGTACAAGAAAATAGAGTTTATAGTAATTGTGCTGAAAACAATCAAGGTCAATATAATTTTTATGAGAACAAAGAATGCAAAAATATACCAGCTGATGGGAATATAATTGATTTCCTTGGATGTTTAGAAAACCTGGGAAGAGACGCCCAGAAAATGACTCGCTTTCAGACTGCTGAAAACGAAGCGGAGGACAGTCTTGAACCTGCAAGTCCTCCTGCCATCACACACCAGCAAGATCAAAACTGGAACAATCTGGTGGTGGAAAGGAAAGAGAATGCATTTCTGGCAGAATTGCCTCATTGTGACCTGATCCATGGTGTTGGAAAAATGAATCCACTGCAGATATCTAATTATCCACCTTATAATTCACTTTTTTCTAAAGCTGCAGCTGCTAACTCTGACTCCCAGTGCAGGCAACACACCAAGCAGGCACAGACCACAGAGCCACCAGTTCAGCACATGGTTAGTAATCAGTGGTGTTCTGCAAATGTACTATCAGCGCTGCCACACATCCAGAAAACATTGAGCAAAATCCCAGAACAAATACAGAGTCAAGCTGCTGTCAGCCATGCTCCAACTGAAACTTCACCTCAACAAAATTTGTCGGCATCAAATTTGACGCACAGAGCTGAGCCATCATCCGCATCAACTGAGCAGCATTTGGAGACGGAGGATAATGAGGTTATAATCATTGATTCCAGCTCTGAAGATGAGCACAACTATTCTGAAATGGAGCTGTCTGACAGCGACCCAATGGAGGAATGCTTCAGGATCTTCATGGAGGGAAATGACAAGCAGCCAGAGGCGTCTGTAAGTATGTTGTAGATGCTCCACATCCAAGATGGAGGATTGTCCTTTGTTTTCATCCCTGATTTTTTTTAAAATTTAGGTTGGATGTATGGATGTGGAGAAGCCTGAGCTTAAGGTCAAACCCCAAGAATTGTCAGGAAAGAAGAGGGTGGCTCACGAGGCCAAACATACGGAGGTAGATGCCACACACAGAAGACTTCATATATTGGGTTGTTATAGTATGAAATTGTTAAATTATAAAAAAACAATTGCTTTAAGAATACACACATCTGTCCTCCGTAAAAGGACAAATTGTTCATATACATTACAGGATAAATATAGTTTATAAAAACATTCATGTAAATTACCTGCTACTGTCAACATGTAAAGGTAAGGAAAATTATTCTTTAAGAGAATTAATTTTTACATTTGCAAATGTGACACAAGGTAATTAACCATAGATGCGTGGTTAAATATGAGAAGTGTCATAAGGAGCGAAGAGGCCATTCTTTCCCCTTTAGATTATAAACAAGAATTTGGAGCTTAAATGATCATTTTAAGTGCGTTTTTGATTTGCCTGCTCCGTTCAGCAGCCATTGGCTAAGAGCAGACCTCAGCCCCAGGTGCTGGTTCCCCTTCGTGTGCCTGCGGTGTCAGGATTGACCTCCCAGCCCTCCATCACATCCAGGATCCAGCAGGTCTACCAGAGAGCCTCCATGCTGACCGCTTCAGTTAAAGGTGGTCAGGCTTTAATTTCCTCAACATGCCAAAGGAGGCCAGACACGAAGAAGACGCCTGTTCCTTCAGCTCAAACCCCTGAAAACCTGCTGGCTGCTCCTGTGCAAAATGGTGAGCTTATTTTACGGAAGATCACCTTTAAAATGTCAACATCAAATAGTGAGAAAATACTCTAGTCAAATAAAAAATGGAAAAACAGTGCAGTTTATTGTCTAATACAAAGGTTGAAACCTGTATTAAAATTGAATGGTATTGCTTTTGTGCTAGCATGGCTCTTGTCTTCATACTTGATGTAGACATTTTACCAGTAAAACATCTTGAGACTTGCCTTGTCCTCATGAATGTAGATCAAGCAGCATTTCTTTAACTTCATGTAGTGCATTTTAACAACTTTGCCTAACTGTATCATATCTTGCATCTTTCCACAGCTTACATGAACTGCATACCTCTGGGAACAGCTGTGATCGAAGTGGGCAACAACTTGCACTTAATCCTACCAGAGGGCGCCTTCCCTCTGCCTGCTACATCCAGTTCAAGCCCAGTTACTTCACTGCTAACCCCAATCAGTCAAGTGCAGACAAGCGCTGTCACTGTGAAACAAATCTACCATCCACCTGCTGTTACCCCTGTGCAGAGATATCGCACATCAGTGCCTCTGATTATTCCTGCACCGGCACGGAAACCCGCGCCGACCTCTGCATCGGCACATTCAAGTCCAGCCACGTCTGCTGCTACTCCATCTGCTGTCATCACTACTGTTAAGGTGAGGGGTAAAAAGCAGCCTTTGTTGAACAAGATGTGTCCGCTGTGGTATTTTTCATCTATTAGGTTTTAATGATTCTTTTTTTCTTTCAGCCAGCAGCCACGAAACGTAAATCGAAGCAGCAGTCTGAGGCCATCAAAGAGAAAGTGCCGCATGACATCAGACAGCGTTATGTCAACATGTTCACAGAGGAGTTTCTCAAAACAACAGCTAATGTTAATGATGCCTTTGAGAAGGTGAGATTGGGCCACTTGATTTCATCCTCACTGAAAAGCTATAGTTTAGATATTGATTGATTGAATTTCTGTCCCTGCTATCGTCGATAGGCACTTGCTGAAGAGAGGACTGTGTACAATCGCAGTGTGAACAAGCTCAAATATCTGAGCATCGCAGTGAATGCACTAAAGAGGCTGAAGAACCAAAGTGCTGTTGCTGCTAAAGGTGAGATCCTCTGGGAAAAACCCAAACTGTTCATGAAATGTCTGAATTATGCCGTATTTAGTTGTACGTAATCCATTGTTTTCTGGTTCAGATCAAAATGAGGTCAACAGCCAAAGATTGAAAGGCAACATTCCTCTCAACCTTAAAAAGTCTAAAAGAAACGGTGAGGTTTATCAGTGCTCTTTGAATACATTTGTCATTTCATTTCCAATATTTTGACAGCGTTTGAGTGAATTTTGTTTATTCCAGCAGATGATATACTATGTTATGAGAGTGTGAGGGACTATATTTTGACAGAGGATAGGCTGATTGAGAGCAACTATCCGGTCCAGCACCCAGAGAAACCTGGTGGTGCCGTTCTTTTTGTTGACAGTAAGAAATGCAACACAGACCGTAAGTGAAAACATCACATCCCAACTACCTATGCAACCAAATTTGGTGCTGTTCTCATTATGTCACTAGAGGGCGCACTCAACATGTGCTGTACTTTCTCTTTGAGATGTTCTCAGTAGTAGGTTCACTCAAGTAATGTGCTTTTTCTCTGTGTTGTTGGTTGAAGCCCTCAAAAGGATATGCTGTCGATGTGGGGCTACATACTCTGTCAGCCTGACGGGCAAACACATCCGTAAGGAGGAATGTAATTACCACTATGGGAAAGGAGTAAAGAATAGAGGTAACTGTGCCATAGTTTTGGACTTTCAAAACATCCCAATACTCAAGTGTGTTTGCTCACCGTCTATGTTTTAAACTCTCCACAGTTCCAGGTGGAGTGGAGACCCGCTACAGTTGCTGTGAGGGA
Organism: Chaunax sp. Z400; assembly: GCA_037577475.1. NCBI lineage: Eukaryota > Metazoa > Chordata > Actinopteri > Lophiiformes > Chaunacidae > Chaunax > Chaunax sp. Z400. Next base: position 18,962,578 of record CM075187.1, on the reverse strand, counting down.
GTCATGGGAGCACCTGGATGTCAGGTGTTTAAGGTAGGAAACGATGGTGATAATTATTGCATAGCTTTTTTTCCTCTTCTTGGTCCTCTTTAAATGTCCCAGTGGGTAGATGATATTTCTTTTTGCTTGTTCTTCACCAGTTGCATGTTCACGATTCCCTCAGCCTGGATGGGTTTGTGTCGACTGTCCCCAGACATCCCTCAGATACGAGCTGTCCTGGGGTCTACTCCTTGGATTGTGAAATGGTGATGTATTTTTAGGGGCTCGGTTTTTGTGAAGGTTCTTTATATCGAGCACAAAAGCCCACATTACATATACACACACAATAGCCTGGATTCAGTTATATTTTCTATTCTAAATTTTGTAGATGTTATATTTCTAAAAGGATTAAAGTATGGCGTTTCCGTTTTCTTCAATATAAATAAGCCAAAGTAATTATTCACAACCATTAATTATGTGCCCACATATTACTGATATCAAAATATTTATTAGTGGGTCTAGGATGGAGTTAAACAGACATTTGCTGTTTAATATCTAGTTGGCTATAAGTATGCACTGAAAACAATGTATTACTTTTTGTCATAGTGTTATACCATTCATGGTCTGGAGCTGTCCAGAGTGACGCTGGTTAACTCTAGTCTGCAAGTCGTCTATGACACCTTTGTCACACCTGATAATGAGGTCATCGACTATAACACAAGGTAATGTTATTCGATATTTGGTTAAATTATTATTTTCCCTGTCTTTCTAAAGACCCAAACATGCTTTGCCCCCCAATCCCTTCTCGCATAAACAAAGCAGATAATAAATCTCTAATACATTGAAGCACTTGTACTGTGCCATCAGAGAATTATGGGAAATATAGGAATACACACTTGAAGCAAATAGTCTTGCCACGAGCTGAAAGGCACATAATTTATGCATTACAATATAAAAGATGATGTCCAATGATCATTACTAATGACCACTAATTACCAATCATTGCTATGTACAGGGTGTTAGAACGAATTAAATGACTGTATTCATCAGTATATTTTTAATCTGCCTACTGCTCTATTCAAAGCCTGTGTGACACTTGTCAAGGTTTTCAGGCATCAGTGAGGAAGATGTGAAGGATAACCGCACCTCCCTCAGAGAGGTGCAGGAGACCTTATTGAGCTTCATTAGCTCTGACACCGTTCTGATTGGACACGGCCTGGAAACAGACCTCTGTGCCCTGAAGGTGACTACTGTAGCATTATTCTTTCACAACATATCAGTTGCATCCTTGGCTAACCTGTGATGATGAACAAGCCCAGGATTTTTAGGAGCAAGCTGCGAGCGTGTTTGCATAAAAGAGGTTTGCAAAAAAAGGCAGTCAAATTTAACACGGCCACCACAATATCCCTTCCAGCAGTATCCTTGTAAGTAGTTCATGTTTGAAGTAATTATCCATTAGATGCCATGTTTCTATTTTGTTTTTTTTAAATGAATTTTAATCTTTTTTTGCCAGTCCATGAGATCATTTCATAATTACATTTTCCAAATAGCTTCATTAGTGAGGTTAAAATTTATAATATGGGTTTATTATTATGAATAACCTGTCTACAGGGTGTTGAAACTGTTAAGGCCTCTAGAAAAAAAACAATCAAAGAATTAATTATTGCATAAGTATTCATGTCATTGCAGCTTACCTTGTTAAAGGATGAGGTCATCTTTGCTCCCATCAGTTTTGAGAATTTTTCTGATCATACCCTTGTCCAGTTTGTCCAAGGTAGTATCAAGTCAGTTACAGCAATCCTTTCTGAGGTCTGTTTTAGAAGCGACAGTCTCGCTGATGTATTGAACAATAGAGTTTCTCAGTGAGTAGTTCTGGCTCTGTCTGTGCCATAGTGGTGCACCACTGAAGTGAGAAGCAAGTGTAGACATTTTTGTAGCGAACCTGTTGGCCACAAACATCTTGCCTCCATCAAGTCAGTGAATAGCATCTCCAACATTTTTTTAAAGACATTTTCTTGATAGTTGGTAATCCACTCTGAAAGCTGTGTCTTTTAGTTCCAAGCAAAGTTTGTTACTCCCACCATCATCTGGCCATATTCGTTTCTTAGCTAGCAGCAGCCCAATCTCTATTTTCTAAAACCTTATTCTTTTTGGTTCAATGTCAAAGTGCTTTACAGCTTTTTCCTAATTTTTTTTTCCTTTTTTTTCCTCTGCCTCTCCCATAACACTACTGCCAGCTATTGGCACTTGAACTTTGCTACAAATTACATTTGGCTGAGACATTAAGACACATTCACCAACAGTGACAAATAGGACAATTATACTTCAGAAGAATGAGCAGCCAATTTTTATTATACATTTTTAAATCTGTTAAAGTGGTGGAAATGTACATTTTGCTCAATTCTCATGCACATTGCGACAGGCACCAAGAGTTTGTGTACCCCTGTTCTCTGTTTTAGGAGGCCTGGCTTTCAATTGATTACTGTATTTCCTCAAATAAAACCTAGTGTGTCTGTCTAAACCATTGCACAACTGGTTTGATTTTGAGTTTCCATCTTAAAGGTAAATCAAACATGGAACTAAAATGTTACACTTCAAGGTGTTCTATGCAGGTTTTCAAATACAGATGACCTGGGAATGAGATGCTGCAATCATCTTATTCATTTATTGTACCTTTGAAGGGCCTGTTTAAAAACGCTATACACAAAATTCTGCAGAGTATGTCTTTTAAGGTGAAAGTTACTATTTTGGGGCTGCACAGCTGGTGTGCAATGCAAGAGATGGATGATTTGAGTTTTTTTTGTTTGTTTTTTTGCACCTCTTAACTCATCTTCATTTTCTCAGAGGCTAGCTGCAGTAATAAGAGTTTCAGATATCTTCCTCTTCACTGTAGTTGCTCCATGGGAAGGTGGTAGACACATCAGTTGTCTTCCCCCACCGTCTGGGCCCCCCTCATAAGCTGACCTTGAACCGCCTCACTGCTGAATACCTAAGGAGGATCATCCAAGAGAGTGGTGGGTCATCATATCTACAGCCACCATACAAGAGTTTTATTTAAATGTGAACCTAAATTTAAATAAAGACATGCTTCATAATTTGGCTACAAAATTGTGTGTATATATATGCACATATATGCATGCCATGTCAGTGTGCACTTGTTTAAATATACTATATCAATGTTTCTCCCAGTTTGTGGCCACGACACTGCAGAGGACGCCGCTGCCTGCATGGAACTCATGTTATGGAAGGTCAAAGAAGATGGAAAACTTAAAAAATTATGGAATTAAAACATAATCAACCTCCTTTCACACATTATGCTGTTAACGCAAGTTAGAATGTCAAATCTGTGTCAAGCTCATATGGCTTTGTTCTGATGACATGGGAGTGCTGTTTATTTTATAGTTTATTATATCACCTGGTTTATGTTCATAGAGTATTTTCTGTATGTTGAAGTTTAACTTGCAGCCCATGTGTCCATGTCTGTATAAACACTGGTGATTGCACTGTTATGTCCTTAGAAGACCTGAAAGGGTGGGGTGTCTGTATTAACCAAATAAAGGTACAGACTGAAATCCCTTTGTGTGTGTTTTTTTTTAACCAAACTTTGACAGCCAATGAGCTGTCAATAAATCAGCTTTTAAGGTCAAGTTGGTCTCAGGTGCAGGTTTGTCAGTTACACACCTTGTCAGTAATTGATGTCATTACTGAGCAAACTCAAACTATATTGAGCAAGTTTATGGTTACAAAGTGACTTTTTTTTTGATTCAGCTATTTCAGAATCATGACAATTAATTGTCCCAAACCTTAAATTCCAATCCAGGACATGATGGTCACATGACATGCTTTAGACAACAGGGGAACCGGTGAAATTTGTAGTTCTATAATACCAAATGTGTTTCAGTTCAGTCAATTATTCAGCCTTTCTCTTTCCCTTTCTGCCACAGCACCTCCATAAGCAGAAACTGCAGGTCTTGATAAAGAGGAGTATGAGGGACAGAATGACTGCGATGAGGAAAACCATGACATCCAGACTGTGATACTGGTACCAGGTAAGCTCATGGGCCTGGACCCTCAGGTGCTTGGCCCCTTTGCTTCTCATGGTGAACTCGATCCAGAATACCGCCTCATCTAGAGGGCTGACTGGTCTGTCGTGGTGAATACTGGACAGCCGCATGGCATTCTCCTTGTACCTATGAATGTGGATGAATTCGTTATATATTTTTATTATTACTCTCCTTTTTTCAAGCTAATATATGAGGGGAAAAGGAAAATCAGTGGTTTTGCAATCTCTTAGTGATTCCTGAAACTCTGAACTCTGTCTTACTGCATTAGATAACAGGTCCTTTATGGTATGTCATCAACCTGTTAACCATGGCACATGTCCTACCCTTCCACCCAGTTTCATCGTAATCAGCGAAGTAGTTTATGTGTATGTAAACCTCCAAAGGGCGCCTTCCTTTGGTGGTTTTCCGGGCACGTCCAATTGGAATGGTAACGCCTCCGATCCCCAGGGTGAGCTGCAAAGTGTAGCTGGGGAGAGGCACGTCTGGATGTCTGCTTACCCAACTGCCACCGGGACCCAACCCCGGATAAGTGGAAGAAAATGGATACATAGTTTATGTGTGACTGACAAAAGGTTTACAAAAATCCCGACTCTGTCCCTTTATCTGGATCCAATCCAAAATTAAATGGGTTCTTCCTTGTCAAATGCCCGACCATCCTACCAAGTTTCATTACAATCTGTCTGGTAGTTTTTGTGTAATCCTGCTAATAGGCAGACAAAGAGACAAACAACTAATGCTGGCAAAAGTATCACCTCTTTGGTGGATGTATTAAAAATAGAAAAAAACAAATCGGCTCAAAGAGCAGATAGGTAAGAGAACTTACGATTTCTCATTGATGACAGCATTGATTGCATCTCTCAGGTCGTCAGTCTTCATGAAGTTCATGTCCATAATAATTGCAGCTCCCTTAGCCTTCATATGGACCATGTTATCTGGCTGGTCACCGAACCACGGGATGCCCACCATGGGAACACCGTGGTAGATGGCCTCATAAATCCCATTTGTGCCACCGTGGGTGATGAAAGCTCTGGTCTTGGGGTGACCTGATTGGGTACCAAAGTTAAAATTATGAGACACAGATTACTTTTTTCTTCTTTTTTTTTCAAAAAATACAAAAATAAGTCTGTTAAAGCACATCTTTTAACTACTGTGTGATGTGACAACTGTAAACATATGCAGACCAACAATCATTCACACGAGCCACTTCCTCATGGATTTGTGCTAAAGTGCCTGTTTAGTGCAGCTTTTAAAGACTTTTGCACAGACTACAGATTTCAAAATAGTGATACATATTCTGCGAAATACAGAGTTATTTTGTGGTGATAGGCTAAGATATCATTTAGCGAACTTGTTTAGCAAGGGTTTAAATGTGTCGTTTATATGCAAAAAAGTACTACACTCCAGGTTTAAGCCAACAATCTACGTCTTCTTTCTCCACTGATGTGTTTTCTCTTATGTCTCTTTAGGATTTTCTTTTGTCATAATTGAATAATAAAATTAACAATGTGGTGGATACCCTATTCCACTTAACAAATTTCTGTCTTATAGGCCTGTTGAGTGGGTTTTGTAAAAGTCTTACCTAGTAAGTCATTTTGAGGGATCCAGTCATATATTCTGGTGTTAGCACCCAGTGTCTCTGGTTTTCCCCCACTGTATCTCCACAACACCTACAAACAACGGTAAAACACTTTTAGTTAAATTTACAAGAAAGCCCAGATAATTAAAAATTTGACTTGCATTCACAAAGTTAATGTTTCTATTGATGCTACAACACACAAAATTGTGTTGCTATGGCGCGGCGGTCGTCTGGTGGTGCCACCGATGTGCATTCTGCCTGGTCTCTTGGCCCTGGGTCGGGTAGGTGTGGGGCTGGATTGGGGGCGTTGTGGTAGGGGTGTTCAGGGCGGATCGACTAATCGATCAGCTAATCGACTATGGTGGGGTGTTGTGCGCCTGCTTCTCGCCTGGGTGCTGTGCTCCGCCTTCCCCGGTGCGGCTGGCCTCGCTCTGGCATGTGGTATGGATCTGTCATAGGCCCCCCCTTCCCGTCCTGACATTTGGTGGCCCCCTTCCCGTCCTGACGTTTGGTGGCCCCCTTCTCCGTGACGGCCCATGCGGTGTGCTGACGGGGCCTCCCACTGGTGCCCGGCCCCGTGCTGGGTCCTCTTGGCCAGTGGGCACCTCTGGCCCTTGGTGGGGTGTCCCTTTGCACCTTGTGGAGGGTGTCTGGTTTGGTGGACTCAGATCGCTTCTCTGCTTTTTAGCAAATGATGTGGTCCTGTTAGCTTCATCAAGCCGTGACCTCCACCTGTCATTGGAACAGTTTACTGCTGAGTGTGAAGTGGCTGGGATGAGAATCAGCACCTCCAAGTTTGAGGCCATGGTTCTCAGTCAGAAAAGGATGAGTTGCTCACTCCAGGTTAGGGATGAGTTGCTGCCCCAGGTGTGTCAAGTTCAAGTATCTCGGGGTCTTGTTCACGGGTGAGGGAAGAATGGAGCAGGAGATTTATAGATGGCTCAGGGCAGCTTCTGTGGTGATGCGGACACTGTACCAGTCTGTTGTGGTGAAAAGGGAACTAAGCTAGAAGACGAAGCTCTCGATTTACCGGTCAATCTATGTTCCTACCCTCACCTATGGTCATGAGCTCTGGGTAATGACCCAAAGAATGAGATACAAGCGTATGATACAAATGGTACAAGCAGCTGAAATGAGCTTCTTCCACAGGGTGTTTGGGCTCACCCTTAGAGATAGGGTGAGGAGCTCAGTCATTCGGGAGGGGCTCAGAGTGGAGCTGCTGCTCCTCCACATTGAGAGGAGTCAGCTGAGGGGATTATGGCATTTGGTTAGGGTGCCTCTGGGACGCCTCCCTAGGGAGGTATTCCAGGCATGTTCCACTGAGAGGAGACTCCGGCTTAAACCCAGGACGCGCTGGAGGGATTATATCTCTTGGCTGGCTTGGAAACGCCTTGGTGTACCCCCAGAAGAGCTGAAGAACGTGGTTGGGGAGAGGGAAGCTTGGGCTTCTCTGCTGAGACTGCTGCGGCCGCGACCTGGATAAGTGGAAGAACGTGGATGGATGGATGTAATACAGGCAGAAGTACAGGTCTCTGCAGATGCAGACACTGCCACACACTTCTAGTGGCTCACTTAACTTGCATTACAATGAACCCGAAATTGGTGTTGCATATTTATGTATATTTATGTATAATTTCAGTTGAGGCAGTCCTTCAGTTTGACTCAGGCACGTTCGCGTACACACAGGTAAATGATTGTGGCCATACCAGACCACTTCTGAATGTGGTGTGAATGAGGAGTGGGTCTTTTTGGGTGGTGTCACTTGTGATCAGATCACAGGTCATTACTTTTATGTACATAGCATCATCTGATACTGCAGGTTCAATCGGTTGCTTTTTAAAGTTTTTTCTAATAGTTTTTCAAATGTAAGGGCATTTGACAGTCACCAGTTTCATAACCTAACATAACTATAATGTTGCATCATAAAACCTAAAAAGCTTCTGTGAACCTATTTACTAGATACTTTTTAAAATAGTCCTTTTCTTGCAACTGTGTTGCCCTGTCATTACCGTTTTAAATCCAGCTGGCATATAGGGATTGTTTACTGACCTTTTGTGGGATCTGAGCAAGGGCTGAGGCTATCACATTTCCCTTTTCCATGGTGATGTTCTTGATAAGTGATCCCAAACTGAAAACCACAATGCCAGCATCTCCAGAACTCTGCACGAACTCTTCCATATCCTGGAAAGAGAACCTCAATTCAAAACAACCAGCAATGTCTTTCCTTTCCTCCTGGTTTTAATGGCTTATTCTCACCACTGTATTAGTCAGGAATACTGTGTAGGTGTAATAAAACATTGATAGGCCTGTGACAGTGGAGACAGACCTACCTCAGGTAAAGGTTTAGCAGGTGTGCAGTGGATCCCACCAACAAATTTAAAGTTGGGGAGGAAAGGACGAGGGAAATCAAAATCCCAGTAGGTTCTCATCAGCCACATGTCTGTTCTACCCATAATCTCACAGGCACTGGTTGGTGTTCCTGTCACAAGTAATGAATTACAGTCACCCTTACATATCACCTCTACTTCAGATCAGATAGCTATTTTTTTAAATTTACATATTATTGACAAGACTTATTGAGAATAAAATAATTGCTATGAATGTAAATGCCTTAAATCATCATTGGAATTGTGAGCCATAATAAAATGTGTTGCTACTTGTAGATGAGTTACTCACCTCTGACTTCTGAATAATATTTATCTAATTCTTTCCAAAAAATGTTATCCAACACAATATCCTGCATTGGGTAGAGGAGGAAGTTCCACACTCTCTCAAAGAAGTCCATCTTATCAGTCAGTTTGCTCATAGCACCGGGGACAAAGGAAGGTGGAGCAGGTACCTGACCACAATGTCTCTCCCAGTTATGGCCTGGGGAAAAGCGCATGGAGAAGATGAGGGGGATGCCCAAAATCTCTGCTGTTAAGTCACTGCCAGGGTAGATGGGGTCAGCTAGGAGAAGGTCATATTTTCCCTCCTTTAGCCTCTTCATGATGGTGTCTGATTTCAGCACACCGTCCAAATACTTCAATGAATACTGCAGATCGACCTTCATCAGTTCCATGAATCTGATGTAAAACTGCAAGTAGCTCATATGATTCACCTCATGGATGAAGAAGTGAAGAAATTCTTCGAAGAACGCCTCCAAGACCTCCATTGAGACAGAGACGTTGAAGGGTTCATAGTGAAATGGTGCAGGCTCACTGGTGTTCATGAACATTGATGTGCTCGGGACCAGAACTGTCACCTGATGTCCCCTGTCGATCAGTGTCTCCAGCACAGGTTTCATGTTAATCCAGTGGCTGCCTTCAGCGTACCACACCAAAACGTTCCCTCCATTTGTGCTCCATGTCATACAGAGTACCAGCAGGATCCAGACAGAGAAACGCTCTTTGACCTTCATTATTGCGGTTTGCCAGAGGGAAAGCTTGCTGTTACCTGATCGCTTTTAAAGGGTCCGCTCCTATAAACAATTATTAACTAAACAACAATGTGATCCGGCTCATAGCTCCTTACTGCATGACAAGTTAACATACTCAGCCCAAGCATGGTGTTAGACTTTAAAAAAAACTTAAAAGAAAGTAAGTACAAATCATGTCCTGTTAGCTGTGAAGAGATGGAGAAAATCACACAAAAGGATAATGATTTCATTAAAATGGGACTCACTTGCACAATCAGTGTGTATGTATGTGGGTGCCTGTGGATGGACTTTGAGTAGTATACCTGTACTTTGAGAAAAAGCTGATTGAGAGCAACTGTCTTGTCCAGCAGCAAGGGAAACCTGGTTGTGCTCTACTCAAACTAACCAAAAAGATAACTTCAGGTGATTCTTAAGAAACACTTAACCTGTGCTGTACATGAATTGAAGGTTTCTTTTTTCTGCTGTAAATGTGGAACTACATACTGTACTTGGAGCCAACCACACCAAACATATCAGTAAGATGTAGTTGTCATGGGAGCACCTGAATGTCAGGTGTGAAAGGTAGCAAAAGACAGAGTAAGAAATTACTCCCTAACCTGATTCTCATAAGACCTCCTCAAATGTACCTGGTAAATGTCTGGTTGATTTTTGCCCTGGTATCTACTCTTGGATTGTGCAATGGTGATGTCAGCTGTGTGCATTATCTTGTTGGTCACCAAACCTCAACTCATTTGTGGTAGTTTCACGACAGTTAAAACGGGTGACCTTTGTCGTTTATTAACATTACATTAACAGCAACATGCTTTTTAAAGAAGACAATATAGATTGATTAATTGATGGGATGAAAAATACAAATCAATTTTCTAACACTTATCCAGGATTCCTCTCCTCTGCATAATTTTCCAGCTCCTGAGGGATCCAAAGTCATACAAAATCCAGATGAGATTATACAATCTCTCCAGCATAATCTGGGTCTTCCTTTGGGTAGATGCATCTCCCTCCCCACCACAACGGTTCGCTACAACACCCAACAAATTACCTGTCAATCTCATACTCTGTTTTACCTTTACTCGTGAACAAGACCCCACAATGCTTGACGACCTTCATTTCATAGGTACTCACTCCAACCCAGAGGGACCAATCATGTGATTCCAACAGAGAACCATGACTTCAGACTTGAAGGTGCTGATTGTTATCCCCACTGCTTCATACCTGACTGCGAACCACCCAGTGCAGGCTAAAAGAACCACATCATCTGCAAAGGGCAGAAAACTCAAGTTCATTGCCACAAAGGTTACTACTATATGCTTTTTTTCAACATTATTAGCTTTTTTTGTATAGATTATTTCACAATATCCTCTATATTATAAAATTATAATATAGTTATATTATAATAATATAATAATAAATTATTTTTCCACTTTATCCTACCGAGGGCACTTTATCATGTTTTATTTACTGTGATGGAACACCCAAGTCAAGCAGTGTGAAGAAGCAAACATGAAAAATGTCCACTTACATTAAAAGACAAATGCATTTTTTTTAGATCTATTTATTTCCACAACAATAATAGACATTGTAAACAGATTCAGATGTTTTGCATTAATTGTTTGAAATTATTGCAAAATGACTTTTCCAAAACCACATATCCCAATTCATGTCATTATGGTTACATTACTTGCTTCAGACCCAACAGAACAGCCAGTGAACTGTTCCCATATGTTCAGTTCAGGCAGTTATTCAGCCTTTCTCTTTGTCTTTCCCTTTTGGCCACAGCACCTCCGTAAGCAGAAACTGCAGGTCTTCATAAAGAGAAGTATGAGGGACAGAATGACTGTGAGGAGGAAAACCAGGACATCCAGACTATGATACTGGTACCAGGTAAGCTCATGGGCCTGGACCCTCAGGTGCTTGGCCCCTTTGTTTCTCATGGTGAACTCGATCCAGAATACCGCCTCATCCAGAGGGCTCACTGGTCTGTCATGGTGAATACGGGACAGTCTCATTGCATTCTCCTTGTACCTATGAATGTGGATAAATTCGTTATATATTTTTATTATTACTAAAGTATTGGCTTTTTAAGCATTTATAAAAATATTAAGAGAGTGACCTCCCAGAGAGCATTGTCAAAAGGAGTTGGTAGAGGGCAGTTTAAAGTGTTCAGCTGAAAACATTCACATTCAACTAAAACCATCAAACATTCTCTAACTAAAGCACATTTTACTTGATGTCTTATGTAACTATTTTATCAGGATAGCTAGCAAGCAAATAATTACCTCACACAGATTTAGGCCACGAGGCAGAAAGAAGAAATAGTTCCTCACCATACTGGAGACATTATTATACTGGGAAAAACTGCATGTACAGCCACAATATTTTCTCATCTAACTCTTTTATTTTGACCAAAAATGGTTTTTGCAGCTGACCAGCCTTTTGTGGAAACTAACTGAAGGTCCTGAATCCTCAGTGTATTCAATCCAATGGGACAACTGAATGTGAGCACAGACTATGACAGATTCTTTCACCACCAAAGTAAATATTGGACCAATTTCTCACAAGCATTATATCCTCCAAAGATTCTGAACTTAAACTGCAAACAGATTGTTTCAGATCTGTCTCTGCCTGGTTTGAGATGCTGGTGCTCTAACAGTGTGGTCTGGAACAGCATATCCAAGTTGTGTACAGCTTAATCATCCCCATAACAGATTGAAAGAACAGTACCACCAACTAAAAGAAACCATCTTGCACCTGCACTGTAATCGTCAAAGGTCGAAAGATGCAACTTCTTTTTGATATAAAAAAAAGAAACTGGATCAAACCGGTGAGCATCTGCGTTGCACCACAGAGAGGACGACCCTTGGATATGTATGGTGCCCATTGGTGTCTGTCGGAGCGGGAAGACGAAGGAAGGGAAGAGAGAAGAGTGTGTGATATGTGGCATAACTTGCAATCTTCTCTGTGAGAGGAAATGTCCATCCACTGGTTTAGTACTGTAATCTCTTTGTGCCCTGAAACTCAGTGGTGGTAATCATCATTCCACATTAGACCTTGGCCCCCTTATGGCATGTGGCCAATCTTGCTTCTGAATTATGAATGGGGACTCTCCAAAAAGGCAGAGTGACAGGAAAGTTTTTACCTTTAAACGGACTAAGGGCAGATAGGTAAGAGAACTTACGATTTCTCATTGATGACAGCATTGATTGCATCTCTCAGGTCTTCAGTCTTCATGAAGTTCACGTCTACGATAGTTGCAGCTCCTCTAGCTTTCATATGGATCATGTTTTCTGGCTGATCAGCGAACAACGGGATGCCCACCATGGGAACACCGTGGTAGATGGCCTCATAAATCCCATTTGCGCCACCGTGGGTGATGAAAGCTCTAGTCTTGGGGTGACCTGATAGGGTTTCAAAAATCATGAAACATAGTGCCTTCACTTTTTCACGTTTTGTTGTTTTGCAAACTTAGGCTAAAATTTTTTACATTAATTTTTTACTCCTCATTGTGCACCCAATACTCATGATTATGTGAAAACAGGATTTTAGAAGTATTTGCGAATTTATTTTAAAAAAGAAAACAAATTATCACATTGGTATACGTATTCAGACCCAAAACCCATTACCTAGTTGAAGCACATTTGGTATCAAAGTCCTCTTGTGTATGGCTCAACAAGCATTGCTCCCCTGGACCTGAGGATTTTAGGCCAGTATTCTCTACAGATCCTCTCCCATTCATCAGGTTCGATGATAGCTGTTGCTGGACTGCCATTGTCAGGTCTCTCCACATATGTTCAATTGGGTTCTGCCCATGCCCATAATTCAGTAAATAATGAATTTGGTGGATACACTATTTCATGTAATAGCAAAAGTCACGTGGATTACTAACTCCAAGACCCGTTCAGTGGATTCTAATAAAAAAACTGTACTCACCCAGTAGGTCATTCTGAGGGATCCATTTGTAAATTCTGGTGTTGGCACCCAGCCCCTTTGGCTCTTCTCCACTGTATCTCCACAGCACCTATAAACAATGGTGAAACAAATTTAATCTAAAAGTGCTTTTATTCCATGCCACAATATCCTGTATAGCAGTACATTGCTAAAATACTTGCTAAAAAGTAGGGAAATTTGTTGTATTTTGTGACAAAATGTATTTTTTATTTGGAGAACATTCAATCTTTGGTAATTGCGTTGTGGTTTTATGCATTCATAAAAAGTCTATTCACTGTGTTTTGTCACCACACCTATTTTTCAAAGTCCCATCCACACCCTTCCCATCAAACCTTCATATATGGTATATAGTATATATATTTTTTTTTTTACACTTTTCATAGTTTCTCTTTGCCTTATCTCTTGTCCAAATTTCACCATCCATTTCTCCCACCATCTTGTTACCAGCAATGTTATTGCATTTCTTGAAAGACTCCAGCCAGCCATTGGAAGCTTTGAAGTGGCTTAAACAAAGGTCCTCGGCAAACTTCATGGCCTATTCCTGTAACATTGGTCCAGTGCACAACACAAGTTGGGATGTGGCAGGAAAATTCCTAGCAGAGTTGGTTGATTTCCTGGTTTCCCATCAGTTGGACATTTCTCTTCTTACTGTTTGGAGCGTTGTTCTTGTAGTCGTCCAAGTGCTCTCTCCTTCTCTTGAGCACTGATATCCAATGCCATCTTGAGCCAGACCACGAGCTCCAATGCCGCCCTTCTCATCCCTAAGGATAACCTTAATCTTCTCAACCAGAGTCAACATCCTCTTGTTCACTTTTACTGGCTTTGGTTTGCTCGCTACCCGTACGTAATAAAAAATGACTGAACGTTGCCTTGAAAAGTCCTACTTTATACTGCTTGCTATACACTGTTTACTGTTTAACGCTGAACAAGAAAACTGCCTGCTCGCGGTCTTTATCGCCAGTGATTGGTTGCCTGCGGTCTCCAGTCTTGTTGGTCACAGTCGCATTGGACATCTTATAGAGGAAAATTAATCTGTTCGTTGATAGAGAGTAAAACGGGACTGTGGAAAAGCGATCTTTGTCAGCAGGTTGTCTTATAGAGGTGGTCGGTACACCAGTTTTGACTGTAATAGTGGATGGGTTACTGGGAGGTAAAATAATACAGCTTTACTGAGGAAAATATTAATTACATCACTGGCAGTGATCTCCCAGCAGCAGAAACAATAGTGTGGCTCTCCATTAAGACAGGCGCTGTATGCATTTACTCACTAGACATAAAAATTACTTCATTAATTATTCAAAACTTCTGACATGCTGACAGAATCAGGTGGCAGGGGCACCTCCAGAAGTTTTTCATAGGGGTGGCTCAGAGGGGGGCTACTGAAATTCTTGGGGTGGCAGATAAGCAATACTGATATACTATAGTTTCTTATCTGACAGTCAATGTAATGTAAAACTTAACAAAAAATACCAATTACCTCTTTTATTTTTGTTCAACTTTTATTTTAATTTTTTTCCCATTATGTTACCTATCTATCTGTCTGTCTCTCTCTGTCTCTCTCTCTCTCTCTCTCTCTCTCTCTCTCTCTCTATCTGTCTATCTTAAGCTAAAGCTATTAGCTACATAAATACAGGACCATGAAAAAAAGACGTGTTAGACGTCAGATGGTCTCTCTGCTCCAATACTGCCACCAGAGACAAGAGGCTAAGTGAGCTGAGCTGCTGCTGTCTGTAGCTGTTTCCCGGTGCATTGTGCATAGAGCTGTGTTGGAGCAATCACTAGTGTTACTTGTTATGCAGTTATTAGTTCTTTACAAATGTTTCCGTAGAAAATTTTTATTATTGTGTGAAGACTGTTTGCACCATGAGTTAAATCTGTCAAACGGTTAGTCACGTGCCGCTTGGGTGAGGCAAGTTAGGTGTGTGAAAATTAAAATCTGTTCTGAAGCTGAACGAATCAGCATATCCTGGTGGAGAAATGGTGTCTGGCAAATTCTTGTATTAAAGAAATCCAAGCTTTCTACTATATTGTTGCCTATTATGCATAATGCTACTCATCAGGGGTGGCTACTGATCTTCTGGGGGTGGCTGCAGCCCCCCTGGCCTCCCCTTGTTATTGCCATTGTCAGGTGGGACTTGCGTGTTCTGCTTCACATCCTAAAACCTTAACATGAAACCCAACTTAAGATGTCTTTCTCTTCAAAAAATCATGACACAGATATATTTTAACCATTTGAACACTATAGGGCATTTAATCACATTTTCTTGAACTTGAGGCCACTGTAGACAACATTTTATCATGTTTTATTTACTGTGGTGGAACGCAAGTCCAGCAGTGTGCAGGAGCAAACATGAAAAATGTCCACTTACATTAAATGCAGTGTTGTTTGGTCCAAATTACTGCCTGCTAAAATAATTATTTTAAATGACAAATGCATATATATTTTTTAAATCTATTTATTTCCACAACAATTCTAGACATTGTAAACAGATTAAAATGTTTTGGCTTAATTGTTTGAAATTATTGCAAAATGACTTTTCCAAAACCACATATCCCAATTCATGTCATTATGGTTACGTTACTTGCTTCAGACCCAACAGAACAGCCAGTGAACTGTTCCCATATGTTCAGTTCAGGCAGTTATTCAGCCTTTCTCTTTGTCTTTCCCTTTTGGCCACAGCACCTCCGTAAGCAGAAACTGCAGGTCTTCATAAAGAGAAGTATGAGGGACAGAATGACTGTGAGGAGGAAAACCAGGACATCCAGACTATGATACTGGTACCAGGTAAGCTCATGGGCCTGGACCCTCAGGTGCTTGGCCCCTTTGTTTCTCATGGTGAACTCGATCCAGAATACCGCCTCATCTAGAGGGCTCACTGGTCTGTCATGGTGAATACGGGACAGTCTCATTGCATTCTCCTTGTACCTATGAATGTGGATAAACAGGTGAAGTTATGAATCAATTCATATATTATGTGTTTTTTGTTGCCTTACCAAGAATGAGGAATAAAAGGAAAATAAGGTTTTAATTATTTTCTAGTTTGATGTATTTTAAAGTTTAAAGGTTCTAGATATGAAATTTAGAGCATTAATATAGCAGGAAACAATTTCCAATGTAAAGATATAATGGAGTAATGGAGTTGTGAATCAGTCTCACAAGTTACACTGTGTAATCCTAGCTTCTCTGTTCTTTGTTGTGGTCTGGCAGCATATCCATTTCAATGCATGTGAGTCCCTCCCTGTTAAAGTATTGGCTTTCTAAAGCATTTATAAAAATATTAAGAGAGTGACCTCCCAGAGAGCATTGTCAAAAGGAGTTGGTAGAGGGCAGTTTAAAGCGCTCAGCTGAAAACATTCACATTCAACTAAAACCATCAAACATTCTCTAATTAAAGCACATTTTACTTGATGTCTTATGTAACTATTTTGTCAGGATAGCTAGCAAGCAAATAATTACCTCACACAGATTTAGGCCACGAGGCAGAAAGAAGAAATAGTTCCTCACCATACTGGAGACATTACTAATATATACTGGGAAAAACTGCATGAACAGCCACAATATTTTCTCATCACCAAAAATGTTTTTTGCAGCTGACCAGCCTTTTGTGGAAACTAACTGAAGGTCCTGAAGATGCTGGTGCTCTTAACAGTGTGGCCTGGAACAGCATATCCAAGTTGTGTGCAGCTTAATTATCCCCATAACAGATTGAAAGAACAGTACCACCAACTAAAAGAAACCATCTTGCACCTGCACTGTAATCGTCAAAGGTCGAAAGATGCAACTTCTTTTTGATATAAAAAAAAGAAACTGGATCAAACCGGCGAGCATCTGCGTTGCACCACAGAGAGGACGACCCTTGGATATGTATGGTGCCCATTGGTGTCTGTCGGAGCGGGAAGACGAAGGAAGGGAAGAGAGAAGAGTGTGCGATATGTGGCATAACTTGCACTCTTCTCTGTGAGAGGAAATGTCCATCCACTGGTTTAGTACTGTAATCTCTTTGTGCCCTGAAACTCAGTGGTGGTAATCATCATTCCACATTAGACCTTGGCCCCCTTATGGCATGTGGCCAATCTTGCTTCTGAATTATGAATGGGGACTCTCCAAAAAGGCAGAGTGACAGGAAAGTTTTTACCTTTAAACGGACTAAGGGCAGATAGGTAAGAGAACTTACGATTTCTCATTGATGACAGCATTGATTGCATCTCTCAGGTCTTCAGTCTTCATGAAGTTCACGTCTACGATAGTTGCAGCTCCTCTAGCTTTCATATGGATCATGTTTTCTGGCTGATCAGCGAACAACGGGATGCCCACCATGGGAACACCGTGGTAGATGGCCTCATAAATCCCATTTGCGCCACCGTGGGTGATGAAAGCTCTAGTCTTGGGGTGACCTGATAGGGTTTCAAAAATCATGAAACATAGTGCCTTCACTTTTTCACGTTTTGTTGTTTTGCAAACTTAGGCTAAAATTTTTTACATTAATTTTTTACTCCTCATTGTGCACCCAATACTCATGATTATGTGAAAACAGGATTTTAGAAGTATTTGCGAATTTATTTTAAAAAAGAAAACAAATTATCACATTGGTATACGTATTCAGACCCAAAACCCATTACCTAGTTGAAGCACATTTGGTATCAAAGTCCTCTTGTGTATGGCTCAACAAGCATTGCTCCCCTGGACCTGAGGATTTTAGGCCAGTATTCTCTACAGATCCTCTCCCATTCATCAGGTTCGATGATAGCTGTTGCTGGACTGCCATTGTCAGGTCTCTCCACATATGTTCAATTGGGTTCTGCCCATGCCCATAATTCAGTAAATAATGAATTTGGTGGATACACTATTTCATGTAATAGCAAAAGTCACGTGGATTACTAACTCCAAGACCCGTTCAGTGGATTCTAATAAAAAAACTGTACTCACCCAGTAGGTCATTCTGAGGGATCCATTTGTAAATTCTGGTGTTGGCACCCAGCCCCTTTGGCTCTTCTCCACTGTATCTCCACAGCACCTATAAACAATGGTGAAACAAATTTAATCTAAAAGTGCTTTTATTCCATGCCACAATATCCTGTATAGCAGTACATTGCTAAAATACTTGCTAAAAAGTAGGGAAATTTGTTGTATTTTGTGACAAAATGTATTTTTTATTTGGAGAACATTCAATCTTTGGTAATTGCGTTGTGGTTTTATGCATTCATAAAAAGTCTATTCACTGTGTTTTGTCACCACACCTATTTTTCAAAGTCCCATCCACACCCTTCCCATCAAACCTTCATATATGGTATATAGTATATATATTTTTTTTTTTACACTTTTCATAGTTTCTCTTTGCCTTATCTCTTGTCCAAATTTCACCATCCATTTCTCCCACCATCTTGTTACCAGCAATGTTATTGCATTTCTTGAAAGACTCCAGCCAGCCATTGGAAGCTTTGAAGTGGCTTAAACAAAGGTCCTCGGCAAACTTCATGGCCTATTCCTGTAACATTGGTCCAGTGCACAACACAAGTTGGGATGTGGCAGGAAAATTCCTAGCAGAGTTGGTTGATTTCCTGGTTTCCCATCAGTTGGACATTTCTCTTCTTACTGTTTGGAGCGTTGTTCTTGTAGTCGTCCAAGTGCTCTCTCCTTCTCTTGAGCACTGATATCCAATGCCATCTTGAGCCAGACCACGAGCTCCAATGCCGCCCTTCTCATCCCTAAGGATAACCTTAATCTTCTCAACCAGAGTCAACATCCTCTTGTTCACTTTTACTGGCTTTGGTTTGCTCGCTACCCGTACGTAATAAAAAATGACTGAACGTTGCCTTGAAAAGTCCTACTTTATACTGCTTGCTATACACTGTTTACTGTTTAACGCTGAACAAGAAAACTGCCCGCTCGCGGTCTTTATCGCCAGTGATTGGTTGCCTACGGTCTCCAGTCTTGTTGGTCACAGTCGCATTGGACATCTTATAGAGGAAATTTAATCTGTTTGTTGATAGAGAGTAAAACGGGACTGTGGAAAAGCGATCTTTGTCAGCAGGTTGTCTTATAGAGGTGGTCGGTACACCAGTTTTGACTGTAATAGTGGATGGGTTACTGGGAGGTAAAATAATACAGCTTTACTGAGGAAAATATTAATTACATCACTGGCAGTGATCTCCCAGCAGCAGAAACAATAGTGTGGCTCTCCATTAAGACAGGCGCTGTATGCATTTACTCACAAGACATAAAAATTACTTCATTAATTATTCAAACCTTCTGACATGCTGACAGAATCAGGTGGCAGGGGCACCTCCAGAAGTTTTTCATAGGGGTGGCTCAGAGGGGGGCTACTGAAATTCTTGGGGTGGCAGATAAGCAATACTGATATACTATAGTTTCTTATCTGACAGTCAATGTAATGTAAAACTTAACAAAAAATACCAATTACCTCTTTTATTTTTGTTCAACTTTTATTTTAATTTTTGTTCCCATTATGTTACCTATCTATCTGTCTGTCTCTCTCTCTCTCTCTCTCTCTCTCTCTCTCTCTCTCTATATATATATATATATATATATATATATATATATATCTGTCTATCTTAAGCTAAAGCTATTAGCTACATAAATACAGGACCATGAAAAAAAGACGTGTTAGACGTCAGATGGTCTCTCTGCTCCAATATTGCCACCAGAGACAAGAGGCTGAATGAGCTGAGCTGCTGCTGTCTGTAGCTGTTTCCCGGTGCATTGTGCATAGAGCTGTGTTGGAGCAATCACTAGTGTTACTTGTTATGCAGTTATTAGTTCTTTACAAATGTTTCCGTAGAAAATTTTTATTATTGTGTGAAGACTGTTTGCACCATGAGTTAAATCTGTCAAACGGTTAGTCACGTGCCGCTTGGGTGAGGCAAGTTAGGTGTGTGAAAATTAAAATCTGTTCTGAAGCTGAACGAATCAGCATATCCTGGTGGAGAAATGGTGTCTGGCAAATTCTTGTATTAAAGAAATCCAAGCTTTCTACTATATTGTTGCCTATTATGCCTAATGCTACTCATCAGGGGTGGCTACTGATCTTCTGGGGGTGGCTGCAGCCCCCCTGGCCTCCCCTTGTTATTGCCATTGTCAGGTGGGACTTGCGTGTTCTGCTTCACATCCTAAAGGTCACACACAGATAATGCAGGTCCAGGTTCATACAGTGAACTCGTTGGGAGTAGGCTAAAGCAGCCATCATCCTGATAAATCCTGAGCTCCATCAGAGCTGTATAAAAAATTAAGATATTGTTTTTGGATGGCAATTCTTCTGTTTTTACCTCCGCCAAGGAGATTATGTGATCGGTTCGGTTTGTCTGTTTGTTTGTTTGTCAGTTTTTAGCAAGATTACGCAAAAACTAATTGATGAATTTGCATGAAATTTTCACCAAAGATGGACCCTACCATATCCTAGAGGTGATTAATTTTGGTCATGATCTGGTGAGAGATGGGACTGGCACTGCTGGAATAAGGGCCTGTGTCCACCAAAGCGTTTTTTCCCAGCTGAAAATGCCAGGTGCTCTTCTGAAAATGCCCAACTGGGAGCGCTTTGGAGGTGCAGTGTTTTTCAGCTGAGGCACTTTGGTTTCTATGATGCGGAATATCCGCCGAAGTGATTTGTGTTGCAAGTACCTAATTTTGCGGATACTTTGTTTTATCAACAAATACTGAGTTTAAAAATGGCAGCTCAATGTAGAGTGCTTGCTCTGTCCCTGGCTCTGGATGAAGGGAAGGCTGAAGGAAGTAGGGAGAGAGGATGGACCAACAGGTCTATGTGGGTCCCGCCCCTCCTCTGCTGTGATTTGACGGCTGGGTAAAAAGTGACAGTGATTAGCGCCGCGTTTCACCCAAAGTTGAATATTTTTCAACTCTCTGCGACCACAAAAAACGCCAAACGATGCTCAGCACCTCGTCACGCTACTGCCATTTGTAGGGTAGTATAAATACACGACACACCCATTGCAAATAATTTAACAAATATGCTGGCCTCAGGAAAAATGCTTTGGTGGACACAGGCCCTAACAATTATGTTGAGGATTGTTGGGCTTTGGCAGAGGTTTGCTCTCTCGAGCACTCTTGTGTTTGACACTTGATAAGTTTTGTTTGTTTATTTTGGCACAAACCTGATTTCATAGCCTTATTCACTGAAACATTTCTGCTACCAAGGTTCTCCAAGGCCTCTGACCTTTTGTGGGATCTGAGCGAGAGCCGAGGCAATTATGTTTCCCTTCTCTGAGCCGATGTTCTTGATAAATGATCCCAAACTGAAGACCACAATGCCAGCATCTCCAGAACTCTCCACAAACTCTTCCATATCCTGCAAGAAAGGAGACATTACCTCAAAACAAGCCAACCTGCAATATCTTTCATTTTCTCTTAATTTCAATGGTTTATTCTCATCATTGTATTCGTCAGGAATACTGTGGAGGTGTAATAAAACATTGATAGGCCTGTGACAGTGGAGACAGACCTACCTCTGGTAAAGGTTTAGCAGGTCTGCAGTGGATCCCACCAACAAATTTAAAGTTGGGGAGGAAAGGACGAGGGAAACTTAAATCCCAGTAGGTTCTCATCAGCCACATGTCTGTTCTACCCATAATCTCACAGGCACTGGTTGGTGTTCCTGTCACAAGTAATGAATTACTGTCAGCCTTTGCAAAGTATCACCAGTGATTCAGATAAGATGGTGAGCATTTATTTACATGAGTGACTGTGATTAAATTAAATCATGATTTAACATTGTATTGTCCATAAAACAATGTGTTGCTACTTGTAGATGAGTTACTCACCTCTGACTTCTGAATAATATTTATCTAATTCTTTCCAAAAAATGTTATCCAACACAATATCCTGCAGTCGGTAGAGGAGGAAGTTCAACACTCTCTCAAAGAAGTCCATCTTATCAGTCAGTTTGCTCATAGCACCGGGGACAAAGGAAGGTGGAGCAGGTACCTGACCACAATGTCTCTCCATGCTATGGCCTAGGGAAAAGCGCAAGGAGAAGATGAGGGGGATGCCCAAAATCTCTGCTGTTAAGTCGCTGCCGGGGTGGACAGGGTCAGCTAGGAGAAGGTCATATTTTCCCTCCTTTAGCTTCTTCATGATGGTGTCTGATTTCAGCACACCGTCCAAAACCTTCAATGAATACTGCATGTTGACCTTCATCAGTTCCATGAATCTGAAATAAATCTGCAAATAGTTCATGTGATCCATCTCATACATGGAGAAGTGAAGAAATTCTTCCATGAACGCCTCAATGACCTCCATTGAGACAGAGACGTTGAAGGGTTCATAGTGAAATGGTGCAGGCTCACTGGTGTTCATGAAAATTGACGCGCTCGGGACCAGAACTGTCACCTGATGTCCCCTGTCGATCAGTGTCTCCAGCACAGGTTTCATGTTAATCCAGTGGCTGCCTTCAGCGTACCACACCAAAACGTTCCCTCCATTTGTGCTCCATGTCATACAGAGTGCCAGCAGGATGCAAGTGGAGAGACCCTGCCCCAGCTTCATGGTTCTTGTTTGTCAGGGAAACAGCCTGCTAGCGGCCCTGAAAAAGAACCATAAACTAAACAAAGTTGAACTCTGTACTGTATGACTCATTGTGTAATTACCCAGAATAAGCAACTGGTTAGAAGAAAAGGGTTGTAAAGTTAAGAGTCTGTATTTAAAAACAAGTATACTTTAAATCCACAAACCTCAAATTAAAACAGACGTCAAATCACTGTATTCTTCCTGTTAGCTCTGGAGAGCTTTAAAACGAATTTCAGCCTAACAGACTTGAACACAATTGAGCAATCTGAAGGGAGGAATGAGGAAATTGTTTCGACATGCCTGTGCAAGACTTCCCCTTCAAGGAGAGATGTGTTGGTTTTTGTTCTCTGACTTTAGCTGTCCACTGACTTTTCCTTTCTTGCCATCATTAGGCTATTATTTTTTGTTTTTTTACTGCAATGTCATAACAGTTATTGGATGGATTCAAATGAATATCTAGTGAAACCTAATGACTTTGTGGATTTGGCGACTGGTCATGTAGCGCCAACGGCGGGCCAAATTTTTTTCTCACTTATTTTGAGAAATGTCTCGGCTTCAGCAAGATGGGGTTAGGCAAGATTTTGTACAGATACCCATAATTCCACGATTGTCCTATCCTAACTTTGGTGATCCCTGACTTCTCTTCTCGTGTGAGTTCGACATGTGCGGTTTCTCTACAACTATTGGATTGCTGTGATTTTTTTAAATGAGGCTAGCATGCGTAACTAAGATGTTGAATGAGATCATTATATCTGCTAAACGTCAGCATGTTTACATTGTGAGCATGTTAGCACACTGACGTTGGCTCAGAGCCTCACAGAGTTGGTAGCACGGCTGCAGAATGAGTCTTTACCAGTAAAATGAAGCAGCTGATTTCAGAAACGGGCTGGGGCCAGAGAGGTCAGCTCAGTGTGAATATTCGGGAGGCGGGGGCTGGGTTGTCGTCCATGCCTTTAGGAGCCAGTACTGTTGAGCCTGTGTTGTTCTTGGGAAATGTCGCCTCCAACAATTTGTCTGTCTAAATCTTAACTCTGGGTACTTTGGCCCCTTCATTAACATTGTAGATGGATTCAGGAGCCCCTGGAAAAACAATAAGCATTTGAATATTGAATTCAATGCCCTGTCGAGGGAGTTAGTGGCCATTCAGAGTTTGGAAGTATATACTGCATTGTTCTCAAGCCTCCACTGGTGATATAGAGGGTGTGAGAGAAACTAGGTATATCAGGGTATTGCTTACAAAATACTGGAATCATTGAGTCTCACTGTGTATTTCTTTTTCTTGGGAATTCAGCCCTCTACCCTTCCCTCTCTACATTCCTCCTGCTTTCCTTCCATCCTGTCTTCCTCACTCTGTCTTTCCACCACAGGGTAAGGGTTACAGCGCATTGCTTTTTGAAGTAGATATTTGCATAATCAGATTAGGATGTGTGATTGTCAGTGGGCTCCCCCATCAGAGGGTGCTCCAGAGGAGAGAGGGTGCTGTCCACCTCAACAATGGATGACTCCCCTCCTCTCTCACCCTCCAACCAGCCTGCACCTGCATCCCACCCACCCATCCGGGCTGCAGGTCGGCCGCGACGGCAGTCCATGTTTGGACTTGCACCCAAGGAGTGATGAGTGAGAGTGAGAGGAAAGGCGAAGAGGGAGGGGAGGGGTTGAGTGCATGACGGGAATGGGAGGGTTAGGGGTTGAGCTGAGATATTTAAACATGCAGAGTGTGAATTGGCTTTAAGGGGATAAAGAGCTCAGGGCCTATCGGTTGGCACCCAACTCCAGAAATTCTTTTTCATGGGCGCCTCAGCCGGGAGAGTGAGGGGCTGCCTGCGCTGATCTGGGCCATTGTGATAACAGATTCAGACAGTGTGCTAGACGCTGATAAGGAAATGTGCTCTCAATAGACGATTACCCACATACTTGGGAGAGAATAGTCAATCAGGCAAATATATTTGGTGGAGGGAATGAGAAGTGTACAGATTTGTTTATATTTTAAGTGCAGGGTTTCACAATCCTGATAGAAGGCTGGGGTCAGAGTAATGCTCATACTGTGATTGGATGATTTCTGTAAATAACGTGTATCAGCAAAATGCATTTCACAATCTGACAGCATGTGTGCAGAAATTGTCACATGCCCTCCTATCCAGTTTCAAATGATGATTGAATAATTAAAAGTTAGGGAGTATGAAATGCATCAACACATTTAACATACTAAGTACAGTTTTTGATATTACGTCTCATATTATCTCAGTTTACCATGAAATTGCATAATTCACTGTGATAAATGCACAAGAGGTAAAATACCTCTCACAATGTTTGGGGAGAGATCGACTGCTATAGTCGTTTTCACTCTCAGCACAATATGATTTATAACGTATTTCTGCAGAATTACAAAGAGTCACCTGTCAGTTCCCACAGGCCTCCAGTCAGTGTGTCCAGCTGCCCTCTGCTCCATTTACACACCATTAGCCAGAAGCCCCTTTTACAGAGCTTTACCTTTAACACAGAGTTTAACAGCCAGGGTGAAAGCAACCCAAACGAACTCAGTGTTTACTCTACAGCTCAGTTTGTTGCAGCCTTTTGCCTGGAAATGGGGCACATTTTCTACCGTCACAAAAGACGAGGCATGTAAATGTCAGACCTCGGTTTAAATGCAAACAAAACTGCCAATGTTGAGACTAGAGCTGAAACAATAAATAGTCTATCCATTGATTAATTTGTCGAATGACAAAACATTAAGCATAAAGTATTTTGATAATAGAGGAATGAAGCAATGAAGTCATTTATTAAACAAAAATGCCAAATGTTTGCTGCTAGCAGCTTCATCCTCTACAGCTTTTCTCTGTTTTATATTATTGTAAACTTAATATCTTTGTGTTTTGGCATGTTGGTCCTACAAAACCAGCAATATGAAGATGTCACCTTGGACCATGGGAGATCACTGTTGGTTTAATACAAGGGATTAGTCAATAATGAAAACAGGAAGTAATTAGTTAGGTCTGTCATTTCTCTTGTCTTATTTTGTGCCTGTATAGTTGATAGTTATGACTTCAGTGCTATGAAACACCATGTGCAGCAACAAAGTGACGTTTTCCTTTACAAAGCTCCATCTGCACGTTGTTCAACTGGACAGTGTTTGACTCCAGAGTGACCTCAGACCCGGGGGTCACAAGTTAAGCTGTCACTTTGTCTCAGACCTCTGGTCAGTGGACGGAGAGCAGAGGTCAGCTTTGTGTCTGCACGGCCATCGGAGGACTTGTGGACAAATGCTTCTGGGCTTATTGAGCATGAACAAAGAGTCAGCAGCTCTACTCTTAACTTCAGTTTAGTTCGGGTGAAATAATTTCATTAGAGTTTCAACAATCTGCCCCAATTCCAGTTTGCAATTTTTAATTTGTTTACAATTAAATCAACATATTAAATCTTTCATACTAATGAAGTGATACAATATGTTTGCCAATGCATGTCAGTCGGGTGCAAATGCATGCAGGATTCAATTATTCGATTCTTCTTTTGTGTTTATTTGTTCCTGGAGCAGTTTTACAACAATTTGTTGCTTTTTTTTCCAGCTGTGAACGACATCTTCATTTCCCTTATGCATTACGTTCGGGGTGTTTTGACTATATTTACTTTGTCATTTTTTTCAGTGGGAACAAAGTACAACTCTTAGATTTAGTAAATAGTTCGTAAAAATTAAGTGCTTTAAAAGTATTTTTATGCGAAATGATTTGAGTAAAACACATTTTCATTAACAAATCATTTATTAAATAAATAGATCAAATAAATAACATATATTCACAAGCAAAACAAAATAACTTATGAAAGTGGTATCAGAAGATAATTAGCACACTCTTTACAGTAGACAATCAATTCATAGTCTTTGGCTATATGACATGCATATTTCACAAAAACTCAAATGAAAACACATTTAAATAAGAACATATTTGTGTGACGAAGTATCTAATTACTGAAAGAAGATTGTCAGTTTTGCTGAAATTCCTCAGCCCAATCCTCCGTACCACAACCCGTGAATCAACAAAAACAATGTTGTGTAAAACGGGTGAGGAGCAGGAAAAATCTTTCCCAGAACCGATTCTTCTGAAGTCACGTAACCTTGCTTAATGAAAATAAAGGTCAGATTCAGTCTTCTCAATAAAAAAAAAAAAAAAAAAGCATGTCGATTAAAAAAAAATTGCCCTTGGCTATTTTGAGACAATTGCAGTCAAGAGAATTGGCAGAGCCATAATCTATTCAAATGCTTTGCTGAATCTATTGCTTCAAATGAGAAATTCCTTAATCCCCTCCGTTTTCCTCATCAGCAAAAACACCCTCTCATTGCAAAACTAAATTAGTTCCAGGCGGCTGGCAGTCAGAAATATTAACATGAGGACATAAAGGTAATATTGTACATCCAGGGTTTTACACATCCATTCAAAGTATAAATTAATTTTCACCTGTAAATCATATTTCAGCACTGATCAGTGTCGAGGCTGATACTCAGCCATGTTTAGAGTCCACAAATAGCACACAAATGTATACAGCTTCTGCACTGAAACACCTTTGTCACACATGGTGACAAAACGTAGAGACAAAAAAAAAGAAAAAAATCATGAGGAAGGACAATCAGTTTTTAAACCCAGCAAAAATGTCAGAAACTCCACACCAGAGTTTCTTTGTTTTGTACTGGTTCTACCAGGCCTCAGAGCTGTCACAGCTGGATCCAGGCGAGGGGACTTCTGTATCACTGGTCAGGGCCCAGGAGTGTGGAGGGGACTGCAGTTGTTCCATGTTTCCTCTGAGAAAGGTGAGCAGAGCGGTAGGGGAGTGGCTGGCTGGCTGACCGCTCTGGTTCTCCAACAGCTGTACCAGGAAGTTGATGTAGCGCATAGCCAGACGCAGGATCTCGTTCTTGCTCAGCTTCTTCTCCGGAGGATGTGTGGGGATGAGCTTGCGGAGCTCAGCGAAGGCGGTGTTGACATTGTGCTGGCGCCAGCGCTCCCTTGTGTTTGTGAACACCTTCCTGGTCATGGTGCAGAGCTACAAGGATCAACCCACAGAAAATTACTCAGCAACTATTTTAACGATATACTAAATGCTTTGGTCTCAAAAATGTCAAACATGCCCAAGTTCCGGCTTCTTGAATGTTAGGATTTTACTGTATGCTCATCTTTGTCATGCATGACAGAAAACTGGATATGTTTGGGCTTTGGACTCTTTTGGATCAACAAAACAAGATATTTGAAGATGTCTCATTGGGCATTTTTCATGGTGTTTGTTTTGTATATATACATATTTTATTGACAAAATGATTAATCAAGAAAATAATCTGGAGATTAATCAATAATAAAAAAATAATCCTGTTTGGTAGGAGAAAGTAGAGGTAACGTATGTGAGGGGAAAATGGCGACTGCTGCTGCTTTCAAAACTCATTTTACCATATTCCTTGTTTCTTTTTTTTCTTTTTTTTGCCTCACACTAGTCAGTCACCCTCCCCTCACACTGTATTTAGCATTTGTAAGTATATATAAGACATTTAATAGAGGGTTTATAACACACTATAATGTATGCTTATATTTGTCAATAAATTCCTCCTAGTTCAGGCTGGTGTAGAATCAGATAATGAATGAATATGTTTTTTTTTTAAAACAGGTGTGATAATATAAAATATGTTTTCATAAGAGAGGTTATAACTGTTACTGTACATCAAACACTTGTATGTTAAAACTAAATTATAGTGCATTATAAATAATTTATTAATTGGTTATTGATGCTATTAAATGTTAAATATGGGGTGTTAAAATGTTACTAAATTAGTGTTTAATAGACTGGTCTACAAAAGTAATACTACACAATATCCCCTTACACCACATACTTTTGTTTGATTAATTATTTAATTGACCAAAGTGAAAACATGGCCTCCAGACAAAAACAAAATTCTTAAATACACAAGATTTCTCACCTGTATGTGTGCAGAATTTTGCAAGAAATCTCAGTTGCGTCGGCGTCAGCGTCAGGTCATCAGTTGTCCAGGGGTCCGGTGAGAATGTCCACTCAGTTACGTCTTTTCATGCTCGCTGAGAGATCCTTATGAGTGAGGAAGGAGAGAGTGAAAGAAGAGAGTATCAGAGGGAGGGAGGGATGGGGAGCAGAGAGAGAGAGAGAGAGAGAGGGGTAAGACTGCGGCATGCTCGCATCCCACATTTTATAGCAGAGTGAACCCTATTGTGTGACGTGTGCTGTGATGGAGCCTCTGGCTTTGTGTGAGGTTGGTGTTAAAACACCACCTCCTTCCTATCATTTACAACCAATGCAGGTGGCTTTATGATTATAATGTCCATAAACCTTCGCTTTAAAGGATTTCCATAGGTGTTTCTGTGCATTTGAGGGCATTCTGGGTCTCAACAGCCTTTTAAGTGACTATTCGTGCTACTTCTATGATTCATTGCTCATTTAATCCTTGAAGGTTTGCACTGAGGGTGACAAATAAATTCCCATTGAAGTGAAACTGAGACGTTCATCTCTCTGATCCTTCTCTTACTGTTGTGGACACTTGTTCCTTTCTGTTTCTCTGACATTAGGCATGGACAACCCACCTTACCCTCCACTGTGGAAAAGACCTTGATATCACTGGGCACTCTTCTATTGAATTCAGCCTGATTGGGCTACAAAAGGTAAAAATACCATATCCAGATTGACAGTCAAACAATACAGGTTTTGTTATGACTATGGTAATCTTGTTGAGCCATTCAAGGGGCCACACATAAATTACAGAGGAAACAGGGAGAGCACAGCGTCCGGACTCACCTCTCTCCAACCTCTCCTCACTCCTCACTCTCCCCCTTCTCTGCCTCCTACTTCCAACCTACGTTCAGATAAGAAAACAAGTCTAGTTTAACCAATTGTCACTGTCCTTTTTACACCCTTCAAGTGTTGTTTCAAAGATGCAGCCTTCCATAAAAGTCCCTGTGTGGAGTAAGATTTACATAATCCGATTAGGGTCTGGGATTAGCCCTGGGCCTGGAGAACAGGCCCAATGGAGGCCGTTTTCTGAATCGGCCATTCATGGGCCCTCCTGCGAGTCCAAGAGGCTGCACCTGCAGGCCAGGCGCCGCTGCTCTCTAGCTCCATCCAGCCTCCACTGAAGGCTGAAGGTCTGCAGACACACTCACTGTGGTACGTTTTGGCCAGTTGAAGACTAAACCTGATTTGTTGTCATTTATCAGTCATGAACGCTGGAGCTGAGCGCAGAATAAGCAGAACAAGCTAAGACGCCACTTGTGGAATTTATTATGCTCACTTAAATCCCAGCATTTTGATATGTAAGCTTACTGTGGGAGTCTGTATGACAGAATGAGATGACTCTGTCTCATGAGGTCCAGTTTGGACGGACAGAAGCTACTGTTTATTAGACAACTATTTTTTACAGTTCTTTGACACACAGTTGGTGCTGCAGCTGTAGAACAGAGCTAAAACAATTAGTTAAATAATTAGTAAAAGGAAATTGAATGGTGACTATTTTAATAGTCGGTTAATCATTTAAGTAATTTTTCAATGAAGAATGCCAAATATCAGTTTCAGCTGCTCAATGGTGAGGATTTGCTGCTTTTCTCAGTTTCATATTATTGTAAACTGAAAATATTGAATTTTGGACTATAATTTGTAGTCATCACTTTGGGCTTTATCACCAGTGCGGTGGGATTTAGCTACCGCTCCGCCAGTCTGTCCGAAAACATGTTTTGTCAGGGCATAATTCAAAAACTGTTCAATATGTTTTAATGAAACTTTGCCAACACATCAAACATAATAAGAGTGGTGCCTTTTGGTATTTTATAACATTTGTATTTTTCTCATTTTTGGGGGGAAAATATTCAATTTGCCCCGTTTTGTGTGTGGACTGTTTGTCTGGTGCATAACTTTCAACAAATTATCCATACACATCAACCATATGCTGGAGTGGTGCCTGTTGCTATGTAGAAATATTTTATTAATTTTTTGTTCCCATGGCAACAATTTATACCTATTCTTAAGAGAAGTGACACAGTTTTCTCTCTCATAGAAAAAATGAATTAAGTGAAAAATACATATCATATAAAAAATATAAATACTGAAAAAATACGTGAATCCACATGTAATGACATATAATACACATAATATTAAGGAAACACCTCAATAAGCCCATAAACATTTGATTAGGTTACTACAACAGCAGCAGTATGCATGTTGACTTCTTTGAGATCTTTGTTTACCAATTATTGTTCACAAATAATTCAATGTCCTGATTAATTCTGTGTACTTGCACTGTCTGGCTTGTTCACTACATACATACATACTATACATACTAATCAATACACTGTTGACCAGCAGAAACGTAGACAGCAACCTTTATTTGCTTCACTGCTGACCAAGCATGGCTGTATTAAACTAGGTTTCCTACAAAATTGATACAGTAAGTAAGACATGTTCGGGTTTCCCCTCTGGAATCAATGTTTTATTTTAAACAGACCCAGTAATGGTCAGATTAAAGTTGCTTTTGAGCTGCCCTGTCAGCGCTTCCAAATTCATTGAGAACAGTTAATTAACATGCAATTAACCAACAGATCTAATAGCAAAGACATAGAATAAAACACTAACTTTTAGTGGAATCAAAAACTGTAAGAAGAGTTTTTATGAAATCCACTTTATTTGTAACAAATCAGAAATTCTGTATCATCTGTCAAGGTTTTATAAAAAGGGATGATATGTTTATTACCTCTTATTGGTCCAATATTGTGTAGTGATTGTGTTTGTTGGCTTTGGTGGAGGGTGAATGTCACTTCCATACTTTCTCTGATACACAGAGGGGCTTTATTCTCCATTACCTCATCTGGTTAACATGCTGCAGTGTTAGTTGTCAAAAAATACTCTGTGTTGCTTCTGCTGAGATTGATTTCCTTCGGGGATGCATAATTTTTTCCCATCATCCCGCCTGTGATTAAAGATAACATCTCTCTGACCTTTACAGCAGCATTCAGAGCAGGATCCAAATCTAAAGGATGGCTTTCATTTAAACAGCCTGTTAATTCCCACAGTATCTCTCCTGTCCCATTCAGTCCAGGGTTAAGTATAGTCAGGGGCAGTTACTGCACCATTACAATGCTATTTACCTAGCCTTCATATGTGCAAGGCTTTTGTCCCTGTGCCATTAAAAAACAAACCATTTAGTCTGTCTCTTTGTTTGTCCACTGCTTGTTAGAAGGCTGAGGCCAGAGAGACGGACAGAGAAAGGGAGAGATAAAAAAAACAAAAAAACTGGTGGCTTATTGATGGTGGCCAGCCAGTGCTGGCTATAGCTGTCCAGAGGCAGGGAGACTTGGAGTCGATGTCCCCGGGGGTCGTCTTTGTCTGGGGATCATTCCTGAGGGAGCTGGCTTCACTCTGCTGGCTCGTGAAGATAAGCACTCTCTCCACATGCTGAGAGACGATGATAAGAGGATTGCTTCACTAAATAAAAAAGGGAAAAAAAATAGCCCCACCATTGGAGCCTCTAAAATGAGAAGCTTTATCAATTTAGCTGGGAAAGACCCCCGATCCCATTCCTCAACCATAAATCATAATTCGTTTTTCACTAGTGAGCATGCTCAGTATGGGAGGAGGGAAAAAACTAAACAAAAGCAAAACATGCATAGTTGTAATCTGCACGTTTACTCTTATTTTGTAAACAGAAATTTGTAGCACTGCCAGATACATGAATATATAACAGATTGTTTATAACACATCATAATACAGATATAAGGCTTTTTTTTACAGTTAATAATATGCAGTATTATCTATTTATACACCAGCATCCAGTAATTGTAAGTGTTCAATACAGTAAGTGTTGAAAGGTTTGACTTAATAAATAACAAGTGTTAAAACAAGTAATAATAAATACTATAACACTAATTAGTACAAAATAAATATTTTATTTATTATGCTACAGTACCAACTACAGCACTTTACTAGCTTTTTCTCATCCTGAACAGCTGTTTTGTAAAACAAAGTGCACAAAGCAGTGTTGCTTGTAGAATAAATGTCTAAAATGTAGAAATGGGTTCCTCTAAAAAATTAGATACTTGACTTGCAATAGAAACGTTTTGGAGTCAAACTCTAAGGCTAAACTTGAAATGCTTGAAATTAATTATATTAATAAGTTGAAGTTAAGAAAACTTCAATGCTATATTTCTCTCTTGTCCTTACAAATAGGCTACAGGAACAGGGCTTTAATGCCAATATTGCAAAAACAAACACAGAGACATATTACAATCTCATGTTTTAATTTGAGGAAGGCTACAGTATCTTCATTGCAGAACAGGAGGATGGAAATCCACCACCATCATTCATCTGCTCCAACAAATAAATTGTTAATTTGTCAACTACTAACATTTACAAATAATGGTATTTGTTGAGAAATACTATTTGCACCAGTAAAATAGAACAACGAAATCATGTGATGATCGACATTTTGTGTACAACTGACCCTCCTCCCTGGCTGTCTGGGCAGTGCATGATGAACCAGCAGGGACAAAGCAGTCAGCCTCGTCACCAGTCACTCACTGGCTTGCTCCTGACACAGTTCATCCGTCTCCTGCACACACATACACAAGGTTGCAGACAGCCAATTATTTGTCAGCATTCCCATTGTAATACCAGAAAAGCACAGCAGAGGGACTTAGAAACAGGGAGGATATTCAGTATCATCATGGATTTCTGTGCAGGTATCTTTGTCTCTGGTACCTGTATGATGGTAGCGTGTGTTGATCCACTGTCATCACAGCATAGTGATGCGTCCCTCCAAGCATCTGCAAGGATGGACAATGTCTTCGCTCAGGCACAGTTTTATTAATCCTGTAACAACACGCTGTCTGGCCTGATGCTTGGATTTCATGTTTGCTGTATTAGTAAATTAGTAGATTGAGGGACACCAAACTGGAAACCACCACTCTGTGGCAGACGGTTAGGGTAAAATGTAACTGTGCCTGTACTCAATGCCTAAAACCTTCAGTTAAGCTTTATATGCACGATCTCTGTGCCCTGGCCCAACACTTTAAATAAACCATTATTCAGTTGTCATAGAGTTAATCTGCGATTATTTTGATGAGTGAGTTTGTTTGATATTCAACATAATGACCGTTGTTTAGTTAATTGCTTTGTTGTCAGCACGTGTGGAAAGAACTCTTGATAAATAATAATAAGGATGCTTAATTACTAATGAATATGACAATCTTAACTATGGAATTATTTAATTCCATAGTCCGTAATAATAATAATTCCAAGTCCGTTTATACGAACACAATGCAGTCCTGAGGTTGCACTTCTGCAACACTCCCTTGAACGTCACCAGCTCATGAATCAGAGCTACTTGTTTAGCAAGCAGCTTTGGGTTTTTCTTGTTTGTGCTGACTGAAGATTTGCAGCTTTAAACTAAGGAAGAATAATGACCTCTGGTGGTTTGCAAATCCTACAGCAGCCTTTCAAGACGGAGGCTGAGGCAAAGCACTGAAAACCTTCCTGATTTTAGTTTCAGTCTTGTGCATGTGTGATAAAAAGCCCACAAATGTTTGTTTTCATTGCCGTGTGTCTGTCTAGTACCGCCGCCACTGAGTTAATTCTCTTCCTTTCAGAATACTTATTTGAACGTGTATAAATTGGTAAATAAAATAGTGTGTCATTATTACTTTTACATTAGTAAATGTTCTGAATACTTCCTCCACCACTGCTGGTTAATCAGCCACTGTAAGAAAGATTTTTGTTCCAATACCATTAGGTCTGTAAAACCTGCCAACTCTGACTCCATCAGGCCGCCATTCATCTTGCTGGGCTCGTCTGGTATTTCATACTGGGAAATATTCACTGATGCTGACACATCTGAAAGGGAAAAATGTATAAGATTGCCTGTCTTTGCATTTTTATTTGATCAAAAAACATGTCATCTTGTCATCACCTTTATGTAGCCCAGCTGCTCATCCAGCTGTTCAGGAACAACATTCCTGAACAGCTTGAAAAGCTGAAAAGGTGGTGAAATTTTCTTGGCTGAGCTCTATTGCGTCCACTACAACCAGGAGCAGCAGAGACTACAGAGAACAAATGATAAGCGTCCTTTAATACATAAACACATAATTTGGAAATGATCATTTTTAGTTACCTCTTCCTTTATCAGTGTCAATTTTGTTCACATCAGGAGGTTTTCCGTGCCTGAAATAGGTTTAACATAACACAAACTAGAAAATGAACTGGAAAATAAAGCTAGTTATTTAAATTTTCCAGATTCCAACAGCTGCTAAGCAAATACACTTGACTATGGTGTCTTTAGAGATGGTACAGCTATTGACCTGAACAAAAGTTTGGCCAAAGGAAGGGTCCTCGGCCTTGGAGAGTTGGGCCTAAACCGTGGATGAATGTCTCTTAAACTGTGGCTGATAATCAACAACCACGACCTCTTCTGGCAGGAGATCTTTGTCAGATGTAAACATATCTTTAGTGAGATAGACGATCAATGTAACACTGCAAACAGTCTATAAACTGTGTGAGGGAATGCTGAAATCAAATCTCAGACACAGATAATCTCTCTGGTTTGATATCGACTGTTAAATGAACTTTATCATTTTCAGGCCTCATTTGTTCGGTTGTCCATGATTGCTGATAAGGATCATTCATCTTTTGAAAGACAAACAGACTCATCTTGGAGTAGATATTTGGAGTGAGTCAGGGTTAGTGCTGGGAATCACCTCCACATCCCCTTTCACCTCACTTAGAGTCACATTAAATAATGAAATCACAAACAATTAAACCAAATGAGAGTATAATTATGCAGAGTGAGATGATTTTGTGTATCACTAAGTGGTGAATTTCACATCCTTGCTTGTGAACGACTGAAACCTTTTGAGGACGCCTCTTTCATACCTATCATGACTTGTCATCTTTTATCCTGTTTACATGTCGAAGGTTCAAAACAGATTTTCATGAGAAGGAAGAATTGTTCCCAGTCCACTGGCCCAACTTGTTAGAAATGTGCTGCTGCCATTAAAATTCTGTATGAGCTTATATTTACAAAAATCAATCATTTAACTGATGAAGTAAAAAATTAAACATATTGTCTTTGTATTGTAAACAATTGAATAAATGTCAAAAAGCATTTGCAAACTATCACATTCTTTTTACACAGCATAGTTCTTCGGAATCAGAGTTGATACTTTTTCAGTCACACATTTCCAGTGAAAGTAAGTAGGCCTAAATAAAATCTGGTGCATTTTCAGCAGGAATATTAGCTGTCATCATCAGACCTGCAAACGTCATAATACAATACAAACATAAATAAGCATATTTTTAAAGCATTGATTTAGTGATTCTTGTTTTCTGATCATTACTTTAATGACAACTTAAAATAGATTAATTATGGCTGATGTCACCGTAAGCAGGAAAAGTTATAAAATTCCTAGAATAAATGTGTCTTATCACCATTGATGGAAGAAGTAATAAAATATTTTGCTTCAGTAAACGTAATAGCATAAACAAATATACTTTAAGCAACAAAGGTAAAGCTACCTATTATGCAGAATGGCCTATTTCAGGAGGAGATATATTATTGGATCATAGTTACTGATATATTTATGTGTACATTCATGTGGGGATAATTTAGACTTAAGTTACCCAATAAACTGCTGGATAGTTTGTGAATTTCCCCCGCATCAAAAGCCTAATCTTTTCTTAATCGATAAGAATCGGTAAAGTAACAACAAAACTCATGTATTTTAAATCAGTTGCTCGTCCTCGGAACTACAAAGGTGGTCTTGTTGTCTGGAATGTTTTATGTCCTGAGGCAAAGCATCTCTGTTGGACCAAAAAAACATGTTACGTAAAATCCCAATACGACTGTATATCATCAAAATCTTCTGTAGATCAATTTTCTCTCCAAGATATTACCAAAGTCACCACACGGGACTTAAACTGATGGAAATCCTTAGAAAACTCGGAGCGAAGCAGAGGACGTAAAGTGTCATATCACCCAGAATTTGGTATCTAGTCAGCCAAAACTATAACAATTGGCTGTATGCCAAAAAAATAAGGAGAGAATACCAACATTTTTGATTGGTGAACCAGTCCTTTGATGTGGAATCTGTCAGTCAACCTGTCAGTCAACCTGTCAGTCAACCTTTGATGTCCAAATGTTACAGTCTGTTATAAATGCCCTGTTAAGCAACTACAAGACAGAGTACACATTTGTAGTGTAGGAATATTAAAAGCCAGACAGACTGTTATTCGACAGTCATTCTGAATTATAAGAAAATTAACACAGAGGACTTGGATAATGGAGATATTGCCGTCAGATAAAACATGTACGAAGAAAATCTCAGAGAAGGTTTGGAAGTATGAAGAAAACTCGGAGGAGGAGGAAATCCCAGAGGAGTTACAGGAACTTACAGATTCTGTCGAGGGGGAAATCTCAGAGAAAAATCAACATTATTCAGACGATTTTGATGAGTATACAGGTGACTGTGAGAAGGAAATCCCAGAGGAGTTACAGAAACCTACAGACTCTGTTGAGGGGGAAATCTCAGAGAACAATCAACAGTATTCAGACGATTTTGATGAGTATACAGGTGACTCTGAGAAGGAAATCCCAGAGGAGTTACAGAAACCTACAGACTCTGTTGAGGGGGAAATCTCAGAGAAAAATCAACATTATTCAGACGATTTTGATGAGTATACAGGTGACTCTGAGCGGGACATCTCGGGGAAGGAAGAGGAGCAGCACTCTGCCTCTGGTCTTCGGGAAGCTCTAGAGGAGGAGAGGAGGGCCAAAGCTGCTCTTGAAGAGGCTTTGGAGAAGGAAAAAAGAGCTTACACTCAAAAGAAAAAAGCTCTGGAGAGGGAGCAAAGAGAAAAGGATGCTCTTGCAAGGACTCTAGAGGAAGAGCAAGGGAAAAAAAACACTCTTCGCGTTGAAATAGAATTCTTGAAGATCCAATTGCTTGATCTTAAGAGGTCACAGAAGGAGAGCCAGCGCAGAAAGTCAAAGCTGAACACCACAGTCATTGAAAGGACAGCAGAACTTGAAGAGAACAAGAAGATGATTGGAAAACTTAAGAATGATCTGGAGACATCCTCTGTTCAGCACATGAAAGAAACAGTAGAGCATGAGAGGGTGCATTGTGCCAAAATCAAGGCCCTCGAGGAGCGCCTCACTGAACAGCAGGCGGCAATTCTGCAGAAAGACCATGCAATTCAATCCTTAAACTTCAGTGTTTTGAGTCTTCAATCCAATATTAAATCCAAGGACAACATTGTCTTCTCACTGCAGAACAAAGCTGACCATTTGGCTTTAGTCCAGAGAGACTATGAGACTGCTGTCTCCCAGCAGGCAAAAGAAGCAGTTAAACTGGACGATCTGACTCAGCAAAATAAACACCTGGCTTCTGAGAACAAGAGACTGCAAGACAAACTTAAAGCTCTCAGCGATCATGAGGAGGCCATTCAGAAGGAGAAGGCTCGATTCCATGCAGCGTATAAAAAGATACAGATGCTAAAGAAAGAGCTCTCTGAGAAGACTGTGGCTCTAGAAAAGAGTGTGATGAGTGAAAATTGTTTAAGGTCCGAAGTGGATATTCTAACAAGTCTCCGTAACCAGTTGAGAGAAGCATCTGCTGTCTCTGAGCAGCATGAAAAGATGATGTCAGAGAAGAATGAAATCATCTTAAAAAATCAATGTATGATTACTAAGCTCCAGTGCATGGTAGATGAACTCAAAGCACAACAGTCAGAAATCAAAAAGGGTCGTGTAGAACTTCAAGATGCCTTAAAACACGAGAAGACAGAAAACTATGAGTTGAATAAGCAAATCAAGTCAGTAATTGCCAAGAATCAGAAGTATTCTGAAGAGCTCAAGCAAGCTTTGACCAAACAGATACAAATTCTGGAGGAAAAGCACAAACTTGCTTTGGCTCTCCAGAAAGCTGAGGACAGCTGCTCCAGGCTCCAGGAAAAGCTGGCAGACCTTCAGCTCAGACACAACAGTGACACTGAGTTCAGACTCAACCAGCAGAAAACGGCCCTGGATGAGAGGATGAAGAATCTATTCCACTTGCAACAGGAATATAAGGATCTAGGGACGAGGCACAGTGAAATTAATTCAGACTATCGTCAGCTGCTTCAAGCTCATACTGCCCTCCAAATGAGACATGAGAGGCTCTGCTATGCAAGAGGTGACCCCAAACCAACGTTTAGTCTTCTTCGGTTGACATTAGCTAGTACCTGAGGGCCTATATCACCCAGGTAAACCCAAGTACAGCATCCTTTGAATGTTTTTTTGTGTGTGTTTTACTGTCTACATATTGCAAGCAATGTCAGTTAAGTGAATTATTCAAATAAAAACAAAAAAACTCTAAAAGTCTCCTTTCATACCAAGAGCACATTGCATATACAAACAGTCTGTATGAGTGTACATACTGTACATCTCAGGACGTGAACATTGCACACGCAATACACTTTGCATTTGACTATACATGCAGACTCTTTCATCCATTTACTGTATACATAGATTGTAAATTACAATCAGATAGAAATGTACAATCTCCCTAGATAGCAATGTGCTACTTTATCTTCCTACCACACTTTTATTTATTGTATATTTAATTTTATGCACTTTTTACACCTCACTCAGAGTCACATTAAATACTAAAATCACAACTCAATTAAACCAAATTTGTTAAATTATGCAGAGTTAGATTATTTTGTCCCAAGTGGTGAATTTCACACCCTTGCTCGTGAACGACTGAAACCTTTCGAGGACGCCTCTTTCACACCAATCATGACTTGTCACCATTTATCCTGTTTACCTGTTGAACGTTCCAAACAGACTTTTACGAGAAGGAAGAATGTTCTCAGTCTTTGGTTGAAACTGGCCCAACTTGTTAGAAATGTGTTGCTGCCATCAAATTCTGAATAAGCTTATATTTACAAAAATCAGTACAGTTGATGAAGTAAAACTTCAAACATATTCTCTTTCTATTGTTATCAGTTGAATAAATGTCAAAACGGATTTGCAAATGATCACATTCTTTTTTGGTCTTTGGAAACAGAGTTGATACTTTTCCAGTTTGGGTTTTTCATACCCTTCCTGTCCAGTGAAAACCATGTACAATAAAATCTGGTAAATTTTCAGCAGGAATATTAGCTGTCATCATCAGACCTGCAAACGCCATAATACAATACAAACAAAAAAATAGGCCTATTTTTAAAACTCTGATTTAGTGATTCTTGTCATATATACAATCCCAATTCCAAAAAAGTTGGGATGCTATGTAAAAATTGTTTTGTTTTTTTAATTACACGCCCATTTTGATTTCCATGCCAGCAACACCTTTCAAAAAAGTTCCAGACATTTGTAACGTCCTCTGGACATCCCCATTTGAGTCAGAATTATATAACATTCCAAGAAGGGAGATCCCTCCCTGGAGGAGTTTGGCAGAGGAATAGAAAATAAATTAGGGAAAGAAGGGAGACCACTCAGTTGGTAGGTGGTGCTTATCTTCATAATCTGGGGTTTGAATATTAAACGATCAGGAAAAGTCAAATATCATCAATATGTTGTTTCCATTATGTTTTCTTGGACCTCTCTCTCTGCTGTTTGAAGACGAGCTGCATGAGAGCATCATTCAGGGATCCAGAGGCGTTCCCAGGCCAGATGAGATATGTAATCCCTCTGGCGGGTTCTGGGTCCACCCCGGGGTCTCCTCACCATTGGGTGTGCCTGGAAAAACCTCCAAACGGGGATGTCCTGAAGAATTCAAAATCAGATGCATGAACCAACTCAGCTGAGTCCTTTTGACACCAAGGAGCAGCATATCTTGTGTCTTTTTTTTCTTGTAAATTAATGTTCTCGTTGATCAAATTACTTTCATATTGCTAAATACAATCTTAGAAAAAAAACACACACATTTTAGTCAGTTATTGTACTTACAACATAGAAATAATGCCAGACAACAAAAAAAGTAATTTGCAAAGAGTCAGGTTTTGATACAAATATACGAGTACATAGAGAAATTAAATTCAAAACATACATATTTTTAATAATAGCGTCAATGAAGAAATATAGTTTTGCACTGTACACTGATCCTTATGAGATTACCATCACTTAACTGTGAAGCTGACAGAGTGTGACAAACTGGAGCTTCTCTGATGCAGCCTCAGGCAGCTATATGTGTGGGATAATCTTTTAAATCTATTAGTAGGCAGAAATACAGTAGTTTTGGAGTGGAATAAACCATTAAATCTGTTGTAGTTAAAAATAATTTGGGTAAAATAAAGCTGTAGAACAGAGGTCCTGAAACTTCAGCCTTCTGTTCTGCAGGTGGCACTGTTGTGAAAAACTAAGGGTCCTGAGACTGCGGTTTCCAGGGCTTCAGCTACATACTAGTAAGCAACACCAGAGATATTCCAATAGTATAGAGTAATTTGACTCTCAGAACTTCCGGGTATCAAGAAACATTAAAGAGATGTACCCATTATTACATCAATATTCATGACCAGTAATCTAAAATAGGCCTATATAATTCTGAAATTGGCCATTACACATAATGAAAATGTTTCCTTTTGATACTTTAGGTATATTTTGATGTCAGTACTTTTATACTTTTTCTAAAGTAAGATTATAAATACAGGACTTTTTCGTAACAGAGTTTTTGATGCTGTGGAACTGCTACTTTACTAAATCCACCACTGCTGAATCCTCATCATGAGGCCATGCATTAAATCTTTTTTTCTGCACGGTCACTGTATGCTTTTCACTCCACTATTTCCCACAATAACAAGACACTTTAAACCTAACATGGAAGATGTTAAAGGTCTACTCCCACTCAGTATTTTCCTTCTCAAGGCGTGTGAAGAATTTTGAAAGTAACTAGATATTTTTATTCAGTAGGACGAATGCTATTCTACAGCCTGATATAACTGTTTTTAGCACAGCAGAATACAGAGAACAATTCCGATTCTAATCCCATGAGGGGAGAATGTTCTTGTAAATCTTGTGTGTGACTTTTAAAGGTCAGTGAGAAAAATCTATGTTTGGATTTTACAAGTTTCTCATTAAGGTGACAAAAAGAATCATCATCATTCGCTGTTGATGCTGGTGTGTTTACGTGGCTGCAGTTTATGACACGATCAGTGACATTCATTCTGTTTCATAGTAAAATTTCATACTGGAGTGATATGAAGATATATATTTGCACACATGAAACTGCACCGACTTATAATGTAAGCCGAATTTGGATTCTCTTTAAATTAACTGCATAAAAACAAAAACAAAAACAGTAACACTATTTCCAGGAAAGATAGAGAACATCACAAAACACTATGAAGTTACACTGGTTTTTTATGCAGCACAGAAATCTGAAATTATTTTCAGCATTTAGTGATTTGTTCCAACATTAGGTTGCTTTAAGATGTAAACTAACAGAGAAAGGTCCTGAAACACAACACTGGCATGCACAAAAGCTGGATACCTGATCCTACTGCATCTAGGTTTTTTAGTTTCTGCTCTCCTGGTGCAGAATCATATGTTTCCTTGTTACTCCCTCCTATCATGTTCCTCTAGTATCAGTCAAAGTTTCTGTTTGTGTTCTCTCTCTACAATGAATGACACTTATTTTTAATCACTGTGCTTTATCGACACTGAGCTTTGGTTGATTTGTTTAATTGTACTTTACAATATTCCAAATACTGTTATACAGTGAAGCTTTCATGCACATGCAGTAGCGCAGATACTTTTGCAGCGTGAAGACATTTTTAATACAGTGAACACAAATTTCATTTAATTACATTTACTGTAATCGTTCAAAAATCAATGTCACTATTCAAGGAAATGATTCACCATTTTGGGAAATACTCTTACTGAATTTCATGCCGACAGCTATATAAGAAGATTGATAACACTGATACTGTATGTCTGTGCACTAAATATAGCTACAGCCAGCATTAGCTGAGTATAAAGTGTTTGGGTTTTGTATAACTTAAAACAAAATCAAACATAACATGTTGATAATAAAAAAAAGAAGTGCTGGCAGGCATTTTTTATTTTTTATGGCATGTTGATCATAGCCAGACTTACAGTTTACCGTTATTTCCATATTTTATGCTAAAATAAGATAAGCTAAGATAAT
Organism: Chaunax sp. Z400; assembly: GCA_037577475.1. Classification (NCBI taxonomy): domain Eukaryota; kingdom Metazoa; phylum Chordata; class Actinopteri; order Lophiiformes; family Chaunacidae; genus Chaunax; species Chaunax sp. Z400. The sequence continues at coordinate 18,919,893 of CM075187.1, read as the reverse complement.
GGACTAGCAGTAGCTTCTTTACCATACACATAAGAGTGGTATCAATCATTTCATTTCATTCTCAGCATAAAGCTAATAAGTATATTTCCGAAAAATTGACAAGTTACTCCTCTAAATTTCAAACAAGGTTAAGCATGGAAGCTCATTCTTGGCCATGGAAACACAATTTAATTGGTAAATCTTAAGGCAACTACTTTCATATGTTTCACATTTTGAGCAACTGAGAAAAATCCATCTGCTGGGAAAGAGATGAAAGATGTGGTTAAAAACCCAGAAAAAGCCAATAAGTGGACCTTGAGTTACTATTTTTTTGCAAGATGAGATGAGGTTGTTATTCCACAGTGTGACATGTTTCATTCAGTCCCAGCACAATCTACAAGTAGGCTATTTCCTTAATTGGACACATATTATCACACAAACTATTCTAATATTTCAAAGCATCGTTATGTAACGATCAAAGGTTGCCCATTCTATTTTAGTGATCATATGTAGAGAAATATATCATGCTGCTGTAAAGGAAAAATGTCAATCAGATTAAACTCAAAAAAGGAAAAAGATAAATAAAGAAGGTGAGAATTGATGCACAGCCAGAGTTACATTTTTGGTCCTTTTCTGCACAAACAAGTGGCTCATTTTTTGCGCTCTTCAATCTGCTCCACCTCACTGGACTCATCTACCACCTTGCCGTTGATCATGGTCTGGGTAACGACTTTTACAATCTTCCTGGTCCTCACATCAGGGTCTTCTGGAACAGAGGATTAAACCGTGTTAATTAAGTCACAAAAAATACTGAAATACTAAATTAGCTTTTTACACTTAGTAGACTTAGCACACTCAGCACATTTTTTTCTAAAAACTACAAGAGCAGCTTTATGAGATTAATAATAAAGACCATAGCAGGAAAGACAACAATAAGCCAGTAGCTGTATAAAAATAAGGAGGAGCATATAAAGCATCCAATCTCTCCTTTTTTTTTTTTAGTCTTGGGTGACATACACAAGATGACATATTCCCACACACACGCACAGAATTGTACAACAAACAATTAATCAGAACATGACATATCCTCCATTCTTTTACTAACCAACCTTCAGTCACCTTAAAATCATATTTCCATGGAAAACAAAAAAAAAAAAAGGTCTGTAGAAAAATCTAAATGTGATATATTATAAAGCATAACTTATCATGATTAATTTAAGTGGGAAGGTTGGTAAAGCAAGAATGTATCACTGTATGAACAAGATAGCCATCCTTCAGAGTCACTTAAAACAGCATGGAAACAACAAAAAATAAAACTAGTATAAAATTCAAAATATCAAAAGGTACAATTACATAATATGGTTTTGCTAGATTTGTTCCAGACAAAAAACTGATAGAAGGATGGACTGATGGATACAGATGACTAAATCCCCTCATCATTTCATGGTCAGGGGGATCAAAATGTAGAGAAGACTTTATACAAAGAATCTTTGTAATAAAAACCATTTGTTCTTTAATACCATTCGGGAGATAAAATAAGTTAAACTTACTTTTAGGAGGTGGAGGTGTTTCTTTCACCCTGTAGGCCAGAGGATAAAGCACTTAATTCAGAAGAGCAAAGCAGCAAACAGACATTTTCGTTCCATATGGAAAAAGCATGTAGGATTCAAATATGGTCATTCTCTTTCTTGCTGAGAGTTAAATGTGAATAGTGATACCTATTAGCTCCGGTAGCGGCCCAAGAGTCATCAAAGGGACTTTGAGCAGGCATGACGAGGCCATGCTCAGTAGAGCCGACTGGGTCCTAATGGGTCTGACAGCTGCTAGGCGGCTACCATAGGGTGCTAACATACTGTATGCTGCTACAGACACCCGAACTCATGTTCAGCGAAGTGAGGCACAGAGACCACAGCATGTGTGAAAGTGAAGGTTAACAGTCCTTCCTGTTAAGGTCCCTCTTGTCCTGGGAAAGTATGTACTCTGATTTAGGAGATTTAATAGTTCCTAAAAACTGACCCCTAATAACTCCAATAATTCCTAAATCATGTGATGCAGATACAATAAAAGGATTCTTAGAACTAAGTTCCCAGAGCTATGAAAATGTCCCTCCAGTCTAGTTTTGAGCAGTGATTCCCACTCCTCACTTACATTTCCTCTCCTTCCAGCAGCCTCCTATAGGTGGCAATTTCCATCTCCAGGTTCTGTTTGATGCGCAGCAGCTGTTCATAGTCGGTCTTAATGCGTTGCATGTCCAAACGCAGCTGAGACAACTCATCCTCCAGCTGGGTCAGAGTGGTCTGAAGACGGTCCATCTCCACAGAGTACTTGTGTCCAGTCTCTGCCAGGTTTCCCTCCAGCACAGCTACCTGTTAACAGAACATACAGGTACATGATCAGTGCAGAAGATAACAAGTTGTCCCACCCTGGAAAAACAGGTGCAGTGAGGCTAAGAATGTGTTCATTCTTAAATATCACTGGCAAACAGGGTTTTCAGCCCTTCATATGTAATAAAGGTGCATCCTGTAGCAGGTTGACATCTATAAATCACATCCACAACATTTATGACATAATCCGATAAAACATGAAAAATCTGTAATCTCAACATTTTACACCTCCATGTTGGATTGGGTGAAAAAATACTCACCAGGTGATTCATTCCAGTGTCTTTTAAAGGTGTAATTTTCAAAAACAATCCAGTTTTTTATTATAGAACTAAGTTTAAATACGTCAACTGTGATGAGTGTGAGGTTAATAAAACAATACAGCCATTGCCTCATGTCTTCAAGGAATAGTTTCACATTTTTGGAAAGTTTAATTGCTTTTTCGATGATCGTTAGACAAAATTGACAGTCATGTGCCTTCTAGGCTAAATATGTAAGCTACGAAAAAATTCTGACCACCTGATGAATTTACTTCCAGTATTCAAACTCCTTTTAGCTTTGTCTTGGTCTCCGGTAACTCCTAAGAAAGAAATATCTGGCTCTTTGTTCACCAGTCCAGGGTGGTAAAAATCCTTTTTGGGTTTCACATCACACATCATTTGGCCATTTGAGGATAAACAGGTGAAGGTTTAGGGGTGAAAGTTCTCTGCGGAATATTTACCACCAAATATTGCTTTGTATAATAACCTGTTGAGCTCATCACTTCACCATCTCATCACCAGTCAAACAGAGATACTAGAGCCTGTCAAAGTGATAATATCTCTGCACTCAACACTTTGTCCTCATCATTAGGCAAACATCCATGTGCTATATTTGCCTCCACTGAACGCCTCTATACGCTCTTCGATCTGTCGTCACATTTAACAGAAACACAGACAAAAGCGTGAGCTTGTTTGACTTTACGTCTCATTATACTGATTGATTATTGGAGCAGAATGAAATTGCTGTGTACCTTGTTGACAAAGAGAATGCAGCTGTTATCTATAGACTGCATATATCTATATCTACTAGACCATCCAGTCACTTCACTCTAATGCTATAGGAGGAGAAATAGAGAGCTTCACATGTGTCTATGCAGCACCACACCTGCTTCCGAAGACTGTCGAGTTCCACCTCCAGAGCCTGCAGGAAACGTCGTCTCTCGCTGAGCTCACTTTGGGCACAACGCAAAGCCTCATTGTTTTCTTTGACCTCTGACTGCACTGCTTCTAACTGTAGACACACATTAAAATGATATATATATGTACAGTAAAAGCAATAGGTAAGAATGAACTCCAGAAAAATAAGATTGATTCATGCAGTGACTGACCTTCTTGAGGTACCAGACTTCGGCCTCGTCCTTGTTCTTGCGAGCGATGCTCTCATACTGAACTCTAAGCTCAGCCATGATGGCCCCCAAATCAGGACCCTGAGCCGCGTCGACCTCCACACTCACCTGGTCATTGGTCAGACGCCCCTTCATAGAATTAATCTCCTGCAATGATGTAAGGATGGGAAAGGTGATGGTCACAACCTTACCTCACCCCCCAGAGGTGTTTGGATAGGAAACTACAGGGTCCGTTAACATATGTTTCTAGTATTTACAATTGGAACCCCTATTGTTTATTGGGTTTATTGGCAAAATATAATATTTATCAGCTGTTGGCCATAACCAAATCAAAGAAGAACACTTTAAATAACTCAATACCGTATTGATATTTTTCCCACATTCAACACAAAATGTTACTTTAACTGACTGTCCATGTCAAAACTCGAAGACGTACACCAGTGCTGACCCGAAAGAAAGAAAAATCGGCTCCAGTGCGCCCAAAATTATCTAAATGAGACACACGTTAATGAGACGTTTTGGGATGCTGTTCTGTGGAGCCATGAAATAAAACTGGAACTTTTGGGGCCTATGGATCAGCGGTATGTCTGGAGGAGGAAGAATGAAGCATATGCTGAAAAGAACACCCTACCCTACTGTACAGTGAAGCATGGCGGTGGCTCGGTGAAGCTCTGGGGCTGCTTTGCTTCCTTGTCCACTGAAAACCTGCAGTATGTAGAGGGTAAGATGGATTCCATCAAGTATCAGGAAATCCTGGAAGAAAACGTCTCGCCATCTGTGAGGAAGCTGAAGCTTGTGCGTCTTTTGGACATTCCAAAAGGACAATGATCGCAAAGTCGCAACTCAAAGTCCACCAAGGCTTGGTTTCAGAAGAAGTCCTGGAACTATATAGAGTGGCCGTCACAGTCACCTGACTTGAATCCCTTAGAAATTCTCAGGTGGGATTTGAAGAAGGTGGTTGCTGTATGTAAACCGAGGAATATTACAGAACTGAAGGCCTTTGTCCATGAGGAATGGGCTAAGATTCCTTGGAAGTAGAAGCTGGTGTCTGGCTTTGCATCAAATTTGCTGCAGGCCATAGCAGCAAAAAGAGACGCTTGTCATTAAGGGGTTGAATAATTTTTAGACATTTTGAGTTATATTTGGGGGAAAAACACTGTTAATATCTGCTGTATTTACCTATTTAAAGTGTTCTTGTGTGATATGGTTATTGAAAACAGATGATATATAGTATAGTATATTTTACTAATAAATCAAATATGCAAGGAGGTTGAATCATTTTTCTTTCAACTGTATCTATTAACATGTGGTGGAAGAAGTATTAAAATCCTTCACTTAAGAAAACCTGTTGCATTTAGGAAACGTTCTTAATGTTTCAGCTTCTTTAAAAAATAATATAGAAAGAAATGACTGTAGCTTGAAACATAAACAATAAAGCAGAACATTATTTTATCACATATTATATTAAAAATCACGTTTTCTAAACGTCGCAATGGACAGCAATATAATAATAGAGTCATGTGGACAAATCACAGTTTCTCTTTAACGTCATTCATTTTTCTTAATTTTCTGTTAATCTCACAAGCTAATGTTGGATGTGCAGACCTGGGTTAGGTTAGCCTGAAACTGTCACAGTAAAATTTTGTAATAAATCAAAATGTGTCATCAGACAATAATAATGTATGACATTACAGTTACAGTTACAGTTACAGTGTAAGTTTTAAATGCATTCTTGTAGGAATTATTTGCATCTTATTCCATTGAAATTAAATTGTTCATGATTGGCTGATTGTTTGTTCTTCATACATTTGAATCACCCCATCACATTCCAAGATAAAAATGCAGAAAAAAAAACATTATTTCCTGTGAAATGAAGTCAGTCCACATCCTGGATACCACACCTTACTGTCTAGACACACAATCTCTTGTCATGTGTGTTGTCTTGATATCCTGAAGCACCATAACTACAAAGGAACAGGTGTGTCTCTACAGTTAATGCTATCATGTTTCAGATTCTGAATACTGTTAAGCCTCGACTGAGAGAGCAAACTGGAATGTATTACAATCATTATTGATTTTGGATGATACTGACAATTTTGAGATGAAACAAACTGGCTTTTATGCAGCTCTATAAACCCACCATGCTTTACAGACATTCTACAACTCAACAAGACTATACTTGACAACTTGTAAAGAGATTATCTCAATGGGTAAACACTCGCTGATCATGTCTGTCATGCCTCTCACCTTGGCAGAGATCTCACCTCATCATGATTCTTCTTGAGGAAGTAAAGCTCCTCTTTCAGGCTGTCCAGGTCTCCTCGCAGAGAGGCGATGATTTGGTCATGGTCAGACTTTGCCCTCCTCAGAGCCTGACAATCCCTCTCTACTGACTGGCACAAGGTGGCCTCCGCCTCCCATCTGCACAAAAATAAGGTAGAAGTTCAACAAAAAGCTTTCCTTTATAGATCGTATTTAATGATAATCAACTGTGGAAATGTGGTCAAGTGCTTCCTAAAGGATACGCATTTATACCACACTGTAAAATTTGAAGTAAAAGAACTTCACTCAAAGCAATATTTAAAGTATTTAGACCAACTTCAAGTACTTAGGTTTTTATATATAATGTACTGGAGTGAAATTCCAAATGATGTGTGAAAAATTCCCTGCAAAGAGCTGCGTAAAAAGTAAACATGCACTTTGTTGCTTATACCATTCGTCTCTGCCAATTCATGTATCACTCCTTCACATCAGGCCACAGAACATACCATCAACACACTGTGAAAAACACCAGTGGTGGGTGTATCCTGACTCCATCGTCTTTGCTTCAGCTTCATCTTGGCGACTACGGCTTGTTCAGAAATGGACGACGTCTCTCTGACCTGCACAATCTATCACATGCTGCGCTTACTGATGGGCACGGCTGTTTGTCTCTTGCTGCTGCCTGAGCACCGTGGGAATGGGGCTCTTATTTCGCATCCTAACATAAAGGTCATTTATTCACTTGGCGTTGCAGTCTAGCGCTCCCGTGTGAACACTCACAGGCAGGTAAAAGAATGGAACCTCTGTGGGACACTCACTTGACCCTGAAGTCATCGGCTGCCAGCTTGGCATTATCAATCTCCAGCATGATCCGGGCGTTCTCCAGCGTCCTCTTTCTCACCTTAGCAGAGAACATGGTGAAAAGTTCAATATGATCTGGCATGACCAGAGGACCAGATATGATATGTGGTTTCTGATATGTTAATGTGCTGTTTTATTAACTTCAAAATCATGCATTATTATTATTAATATTATTGTGATTAGCTAGGATTTGAAGCACCGGCTTTCATGGTTAGTGATGACATAGAGGACAGTTATGCTCTTTATGTCAGAGTAAAATGAGAAGACTAGTTTTCTGCTTCTACAAAATGAGCATCCCAACATGATATCAGGTGCATGAGAAGAAAGGATGACAACAATACCAAGAGAAAATGAATAGATGCTTCCGATAAGACAATAAACACACAGTGTGCAGTTTCTGCCAATAGGAATCTCTCAAAAAAAAAGCAAAACAAAAGATGTAGTGTTGGATCGTGGGAGTTGTTGTCTTCATTGTTAATCAACCACCCTTGCCAATGAAAATTTATCTGATGTGACTCAGGCAACATTGTTCATGGACAAGGCATTTAAGGCATTGTTGCATTTAACATATTGTAAGTACATAAAAAACTACACAACAATTGTATCATTTTAGACATTTAAAAGTGGAAATGCTACATAGTATATCTTTGCGTTCCATTACAACTTTTCTGTATCAGGCAATACATGAATCCAAGAAGGGCTCTACAGTATAGACCTTACCTGATTCAACCTGAGATTGAGCCGATCAATTACACCAATATGTTCACATCAAATGATCAATAATATTTACAACATGAAACATCAGAGATATCATTTCCAACATTGGATGCAATAAATTGTCCCATGTAGGCAGTAAATTCTTAAATCTGATTTGCTGGTCACTCACCTCCTGCCCAATGACATGTGCCTGGGCCATCATCCCCTCGATGTCATGCCCTTTTGGAGACCTGTCAAGCATGAGCTGCTTGATCCTCGACTCCAGTTCAGTGTTGGACCTCTCCAGCGAGCGCACCTTATCCAGGTAGTTGGCCAGCCGGTCATTCAAGCCCTGCATGGTCTCCTTCTCGCTGACGGAGACACCGAAACCATTGAAGGAGAGGCTGGAGCCCAGCGTGTTGAGGCCGTTGCCCATTGAGATAGAGCGGGACAGAGACAGCGTACCGACAGAGATGGGAGGCTTGGAGCGAATGCTACGTCCGCTGTCTCTCACAGACATGCTGGAGAAGGATGGCTGGCGTACTGAGTAGCTGCGCATAGAAAGGGCGGTGGCCATGGTGTCCACTGCAGAAGATTCAAATGAAAGTTTTATTAGTGGTCTTATGAAGCTGCATGTCTGCAAGTCCAGAAAAGAACCATGAAGTAAAACGTGTGTCAACAGGCGAGACAAAAATCACAGACCATCAAGCATGTATTTGATAAATGAGATTCTAAGTTGTAGGCTGTTACAGATAACAGGAAAGAAGGTTACAAATGACCTTCCCATCAGCTCTTTTAAGTACTGCGGTTAGAATTTGGTGACGCTACAGTGTATCTGAGTGAAGCTATTGATTTTTTTTAAAGAATAAAAATTCTCCAAAATTATTCAAAAGCACACTTGTCCAAACTAGTTACTGGAGTATGGATACCAGGAGACCCCTAGTGGTTTGTCTGAATTTGATGACACTACTATGCATAAGGGTGAAGTTATTGAATATTTTTACCAATAAAAATTCCTAAGAATTATTCTCAAGCATGTTTTCCCTAACCTATTGCTTTAGTGTATTCAACAATATTCACTTGACATGTGGAAAGATTTTGGTGAATGTGCACTGGATATCAATAAAGCTCTGGCATTTTTTGTACTGTCTAGTCTCCATTTTGCACTTTTGCAGACGGTCCCTGCGCACTCTGCCGACAGCCGGCTGCACATAGAGACCAATGTTATTCGTCTAGAGATTGTAGCCCGTTGTCTACCTTACTACGGTACGAAATAGACAGTTGTTTGTGTCTTGACAACGTTTCAGTGAGTGATTGATCCGCGAAGTTCGAATCTGTTATTTCCAACTTTACCGCAGTCAAAAACATTGGTTGATTTGTCACTTTTTGGAGCATTTTGAAAACTCTTTTCAATTGTTTTGTGCCTCTTTGTTGATTTGTAGTCCTTTTATGTCTCTCTGTAGATGTTTTTGTGCCTGTGCTCATTTTGCATCTTTTTTAGTCATTTGCCTATTTTTGTCATTGATTTGCATTTTGCATTTTTTGTGTCTCTCTACTGGTATTCTATGTCTCTTCATGTGTGTGCGTAGTCAGTTTGAGTCTCTGTCGTGGTTTTGTGTCTCTCTGTAGTTGTGAGGGTTTGACTGAATTCCCAATAAGAAACGTGAATAGCCTCCTCTAACAGAGGCTTGGGAAGCCTGTCCAGTAATCCATCCGTCTCTCAGGCAGCCAATTAACAGATGATGTGGTGAGCCTTTTTGTTAACTTGATAAATGATGGTTGAACTACAAGAGCTAAATAAACATTATGCTTCTCTTCTCAGTAGTAATAATTTAAAAGTACACACTAAAAAAGCAAAACACTTACATTGAGCTCAGTTCTTCAGTAGGGATTCTCTTGTGCGTTTTGGTCAGGTTTCGACCCTGAGGAGTGAGTGATAGATGTTGCTGGACCAGATTTCACAGGTGAGGTTGGCTGCAGAGGCGCTGTGTTGGGGGTGGAGCCACTTTTGGTGTGTCTGATCCCATGCATGAGGATGTAACATGATACCCTTGAGAGGAGTGAAAAAACAACTGTGGTGCACATAAAATGAACTTGCTGGTGTCAAAATTGGGTTCACACATTGACAATGATTTGATGTAACATTAAAATTAAATCACCATAAGCTCTCCTTTAAACATGGATTCAAGTTTAACACTATTATGCAAAGCTGTGGAATTATTTGATCAGAGGTGACAAAAATATTCTGTAAATGTATGGTCGGCTCTTTTTACACCTAAAATTATGTTTGTTGGTGTTCTGAGGTGTTTGATCAGTGCGTTTAAACTTAGTCTGCTTTAAGTTTTGGAGATGCTTAAATGGTTATAAAAAATAAAAATAATCTGATTATTAGAGATGATCAACTATTGAAGAATTGAATCAATCATGACAGAAAAGCAACAATTTGACTTTGAGTCATCATTATTATGGTGGAAACTGTTGTGTATTATCTCCATTCCTATACAGCACACACTCTATAGCTATATTTGGCTTCATGTCTCCATACAGTAACAACAATCTGAAATTTGGACAAACCGGTGTGGCTAGCAGGCTGCAAACAGTCACTGTGCTGTCTCCACAGTGATCTCATTGAATAAGGGCACAATGCCTTCAAAGTGAGGAGCTGGCTTTACCTGAGGTTGCCCCGATGGGATGGGGAGAAATGGGAGGAAGCAGGAACAATGGAGGGACAGAATGAAAAGAAAGTAAAAACCCCTGAGAAATGTGGGGCGTTGGTCTGGCTGAACTGGAAACCTGGTTGATATTGACACACAGACGGAAAGAAACAGATACACACACGTTTTTGTACATTTGATAAGTGTCAACTATCTCCCAGCTCTGTATTAAGGTGTGCAATCCTGTGTTATTGTGTTGTGAAGAGTCTCTGGTGAGGATTATTTCCTTTGTAGGATCAGATCACACAGTCGCACTGACCCGGTTTGGTGCTATCTATCTATGTCTCGCTCCACCCAGCCCTGCCCTATGCACACACATACACACAATCACAAAAAACACTGGAAAAAGAAATGCCCTCTGAGCTGTTGAGATCACGCAACCAAATCAAGTCTTTAACTGCAAATAAAGGAGATGTAATATCTGTGTTATCTATGTTTTATCAGCTTTTTGGATGCTTCAGTGAGAAGAGGTTATCATTTATCTTGCTTCTACAGAGGGAAACCTCATAACATGATTATCTCATCTCTATCCAGCTGTCCACGAGGAGGAATCAAATTCAACAAAGTCCCAAGAAAAGAGAATTTAATTTTCTGTCTTCCTAAACCTGTTATTAAATGCTGGGCTTTTGTACTGGACTGTATAAAATTCTACAGGTAACTGTGGCAGTGCAAACAGCTCTTACAACAACATAGCTGCTAATACATATGACAGACAGCATGTTACTACATGCATATCATATATCCTTTTTAAAAAGATTCCTCTGGAATGCATAAATGTTGCTTCTTGAGTATCCATGATGAAGCACTTACCCGTATATGAAGCTGTCTTAAAATCTCACAATCCAGCATGTACGGACGCAGCATGGATGTACCGCCACCCTGTGGGTTACAAACATACTACATTAAATAGCTTAAAACACTACCAGCTCCACAAGAAGGCATAAATGGTGCTAATTACTCTGGTTTCAAAGTTGATGTTGTCCTAAACAAGTTTGCAGTATGACATTATAGCAAAGACTCTGCACTATATGAACATTTATAAAGATAAACAGTCAATGCATTGTACAATATACATGCGAAAGAATAAACAAGGCTGACAGAGAAATAAATCCGTCTGTGAAGTGCGTCTTACTGTATAACGCCCTGGGTTCATCTTAATTAGGTAGACGGATGAGTCATTTTAGCACTTACTTCTTACTTTACTAAAGAGGGCACATTAATTAGCACTTAACACATTTTAAGGGATGTACAATACATTCGTTTTGAAAGACATTTCAGCAGCATGAAGTGGAACAAATGAATGCTTTCCCAAAGATGATACACAGATATTCTGACGACCAAATGTCAGCTCAAGCTTTATTTTTCATCTTTAATATTGTGGAGTTTCCTGTAGCTTTGGTTTGGTCTCCACCAACACAATAATACACTAAAAAGGCCAAACAAATCTAATATTCTACAGCTGTAATGTATGTATGGTAATTGTGGGTTCACCATTTCAAGTGATTTTCACATCACTGTGAAAGTTTTTTCATTCAACTTCTAACCATGGTGAGTTCAGGCTGCTGACTTTCTTAACTACAACGAAATAATACATGAAAAATGTGTACTTTGCAGGTATACGTTCAGAAAATTGACTTTTTACCTTGACAAAAATGATGCAATAGTCTTAAAATTTAAAGAGCTAGCAGTACTTATTGACCCCACATATCATGTTAGTACTAAAACATTGTTTGAGTACAGAGTTAAAACACTTAAACAGGTTGTTATGAGATCATAATGCAGATCATGCACCAGATTGACTTTATTTTATTGTTTTAATTAAACATGTAGCCGACTGATCTCTATTTTTCTACTGCAATCTTGTTTTTGCAGTTATTCATTTAAGAACAGCCTTTATTAAAGAAGATTTTTTTCCTGACTTTGCCTTTAGAAATATGAGAATTTCTATGAAGATAAGATCCTTTCATTCTTCTTGCTAAAATATAACCTATTCTATATTGAAAAGCAGCTCATTTAATTACCATTTGAGAATGTGTACCATATGTAAACTTGGTAATAAATCTAGGTTTCTTTCAGTGTGTTTTAGCGCCGCCATCTTTTCCTAACATGCAGCAGAAAGGTATTTCTGCTTCAATCATGCCTCAGGAGATTGATTTAGATTCTGCTCCAGTGTCTTATAAATCAAACTGAAGTGCTATGATATTTAAAAAGCCATTTTCATCCTCTCCAAAATAAACACATTTGGGAACCTGCTGTACAGTACCTTCTTTATTTTTGCATAGTGCACATTTGGCTGTCAGCTTGGGTGGAGTGAATCATGTTTCAGTTCTTTCCATGCTTTTCAGCCCTTCGCTACTGTAAGTCATAGCGTACACATCAAAAACATTTCTGTATTTCTCAGAATTTCTGTTGCACATGATGTACCAGGCCAAAGTCCAGAGTCAAATTAATTTGCTTTGTTTAGACATTGTTTTGAAATTTGATAGTGAATCCAGTGTAGAGCTTTTGTAGCCGGAGGTTAAATGGTGGGCCTGTGTAATATCCACATTTAAACAAACAAACAGAAATAAACCATAAGCCACAAAGTAAATTCATTGTGGTCCAGTTGGCCAACAGAAAAGACATTTCACCTAAAAATCCTCAATCATGTTAACACACTGCTGATTGTTGATGGGGTCCTGCCCTAAACCCAAAGATAGTCCAGGTAGTCCAGGCTACATTAGATTTAGACAAACTGAAATAGCTGGTTTTCTCTTGTGTCACAAAACAGCTGATTGATGTCATTAGGCCTAGTCTAGATTTGGATATGATTCATGGTGGAATTGGCCACATATTTATTTTTTAAATCATATTAATGCCAGACTCAATGGCACTTATTCATCTTCCGAACAATGTTCTCCTACTACTCTCTGCTCTCCTCTGCATTCTGTCTATTGTTCTCTCTGTAACAGATCAAATGGCAGACAATGAGGAAAAATCCTTTTCTTTTTTCCTCCCATGTTTACCATGGAAACTTGTTGCACTTGTGGCAACAAGCATTGGTCAGTACTACGGCTACAATCATTTAAAACCCGTATGTCGGCACCCATCCATTTGTGCACCTCTCCCCGATTAAGCAGGATTAAGCATATCATTTTAAGCATATGGTAAACACTGATATGACATCATCAATCTCCTCCTACATAATTTACTTGTAATGACGTCAACTCTGACAGAAACGTTACCTCCGAGCCGCGAATTTACTAATCCTACTATGGCGACGCCATCTCCCGCCCTACTCTGCGTCTGATTGGCTCGTACTGATGTTTTTAACCAATCAACACCCCTCATTGCTAAACCGAACCAACCCAACCCACCAAGGCAACCCGTACTAGCGAATCAGAGGCAGAGTAGGGTAGGTATGCTTTCACCTTAGTAGATTTTGAAATGCGGGACTGGGTTGGAGCCTAGAGCCAGCGAGGTTGTTATTGGCTGTCGCTGGAAGGGTCAATGAGCACGCATGAGAAACTGTAACACATATAAAGCGATTTACACCTATAAAAAAAACTTAGTTTGTAGGTAGCACCTATATTGATAATTATGTTACACAAAATCAGAAAAAAACAAAAACAAAAAACAAACACACAAAAACCCTAGCAGAAACAGAAAGTATAAAGTTAAACCATGGAATTTTAAGAAGAACAAATAAAGGAAAATTGAAGAAAAATTAAATAAAAGAAAGCCAAATAATGAAATGCAGTTCATAAAGCAATAATATTAATAAGATCACGGAATAAGAGATATATAAAATTACAATAAGTAATAAAATTACAGGTTTATAAGAGTTAATTCTCAGCTGTGCATAGCTAGTTAGTTAAACTAACATTAGCTCCATAAATTAATTCAAAATGTTGTCTCTAAATGTTTCCTGGTGACTCATTTTAAAATGACAACATATAAAATATTTACTTGATGATCACATTTCCCATAGGCAGTAATCTAGCATCCCCAACAGTGATAGATGTTGGTACTACAGAAGCAACACTTTAGATTTATAATTTCATAGTCATATTTTTGATTAGCATGATTTATGTTTACAAGAGAAAACATTTTAGGATGAGGAATGACTAGTCCATGTGGCAAATATCAATGCAAGTTTGGATGCTGGAGCATCAACTTCTGTAAACCAAATAAAGAGAAACACAAAGCTACAAACACCACTTTAAAATGTGATGTGGTTGCATATTGGGCTTAATAGGTATTTTTCTAACACAAACTATAACCCTACATTGTTAGCTAATGTCCTTTTCCTGCTTTTGAGATATCCTTAGTTTATTCCTACTGTATCTAATATGGTAGTTAGCTGGCCATGCTAATGCCAGGCTGTCAAGCTGTTCTTCACTTGCACTCTGTTTTGGCATGTGGCATTCAGTGCCAACTTACAGTTGCTAGCTATCTGGGTAAAAGTGAAATTGTATGTATTTAGAATGGTCACAGCCTTCCAGTGATACCCAGTTGAACAAGTTATACCAATTTTGCACGCACCATTTTGTCATAGAGGGAGAGGGTGTCACTGTTTTTATCCCCTGGCTTAAATTAATTATTAATAATAATAATAATAATAATAATAATAATAATAATAATAATAATAATAATATATAAGGTGGGTCTGAAGGGTGGTACCATATCTTGAAATCTATAGATTCTATCTTTAAATAAAGTTTGCTAATAAAGCAATTGTAATAATTGCACCTGTTGGTATTTTGAAATTTCTAAACATTTCATTTTTTGTTGTTTTCACAGAAATATGTTGTTTTAGGTGACTCTGAAAGGCCAGAGCACATCTTGCAAACATTACGTTCTTTCTTTAACAACCTTTTCACATAAATTAACCATGATAAGTAGTTGTGCCTCACTCCATAATCCTCAGTGAATATGGAGTAAAAGTGTATTAAGATGATATTAACTTAAATTTCATGTTCTTATACTCTCTGGGGGAAATGTCAAATACTGATGAATTTATTGTACATTTGTTTTGCGGGGTGGATATGTCATCTTCAGATGATGGTCAAGAGGGTTCAGAGATTATTGCTTTTTTTTTACAAAGTGAAAAATAAGGCTCAGCATCACTCCAATATTTTTTACATACAGCTCCTAACAGTGAATCTAAAGGTCTTATTTCTCTCGTAAGATAGTAAAATGTAAAGTTGTATATTGTCTGCATAGCTATAGCCCATATCTTACCTTAAAAATAGGCCAATTTAGACATACAGTCTATGATCAAAGCCTATACATGCTTATATTTACATCTTGATGGTACAGTAAGATATTTGTATAGCTATTTTAAAAAAAATAAATCTATCATCCAGCTGTTTTATTTAAGAGTTGAAACTGAGACATTATCGTGCTCATCGGCCATTTCCATACTTTGCATAGCTATCTTCAAGTGGAGCAGGAAAAAAAATAGAAGAACATGGCAGCATCTGAAACAAACTCGAGGAGGAGGAGGGTGATGATGAAGATGGCCCATGTTGCAATCTTCCATAGAGGTTTTGTTGACTGTTGTGCAGAGGAGAGCTCATCAGCGTGAAGGAGAGAAATGTGAATATATGGGACGAGGGGCACTGCAGTGTATCTGCTCATTACGCGGGGGACGATGTAATTCAGAGATTGAGCTACTCTGCAATCAGAGGCCTATTCATTAGCATGGGGGGCCGCTTTCATCTGTAACCACTTGAGGCTGCCAATCACAGAGGGGGACGCATGACATGATGACTAAACAGGGTAGCTTAAACGCTTAGAGATGCTTGTGCATGACAAGAGACATGTCTAAACTCTGTCTTAAGAGCTTGTATCTGTGCGTTTTTACAGTGTAGTGCTGGCAGGTGGCCCAAACTGTGTCAGCCTGATAATCATCTCTCTGCTCAGCATGAAGACAGCTTTTGTTCTTAGATTTCACAAGGAGGAGCATCATTTCCCTGAACTGATTTCTTCCTGGAGTGAGTAAAAGTAATTGATTAGAAAAAAAAGAAAAGTTTGGCTTAAAGTTTATGAAAGAATGAGAGCACATCTATCTTTTATTCACATCCTCTGATGAATCACGAGTTCTCAGCTTAAACAGTGCACTTGCTCACAATTCCTACTTGTAGTCCTATTTAAAAATGTGCCAGTGATGCACACACAGACACACACCTGCAGGTATCGCTTGTGAATCTTAAATCTCTGAGCGATAAAAGGGAACCATTGTGTGCAGGTTTCTATCTGCTGTAGTCGTGCTGTCTGTGTGAAGGCACTGCTGGGTCAAACTGTCTGGATTCTGACATTCCTGCTGCATCACAGGGAATAGGAGAAACACTGCTGTTACATGAAACTGCAATAATGCTGATGTGAACTCTACCTTTCTGTATTTTTAATCAAACGTGATGTTTTTCATTCACCTGCTTTAATTGCACACAGAGAAATCTTATCCCTGAAACCTATAAAAATGATATTTTGACAGTTTGGGAAGTACACTTATTAACTTCCTTTCTGTGAGTGAGGTGAAAAGATCTATACCACTCAAGTCTAAGAGAAATATAAAGCTACAGCTTCTTTATAGTATATGAAGCTAACAGGCTTAGGTTAACATAAAGGCATTAAACAGTGGGAAACAGTTACTCTGGCTCTGTCTGAAAGCAAATATAATTTCCCTGCCAGTGGCTTTTAAGCTCACTGATTGAACATGTATCTAGTTTGTTTAGTTCATACACAAACTACAGTGTAAAACTAGAAAATGTGTGTCCAAGGACACAGATGCCCTCGCTACTGGAAAAACTCAGTTTGTGCTGATGTAGATGGACCATACCCTCCTCAGAGGTGAATGTTGAAGAGACCAATTATGAGATGCACACATTTAGGGCCCCTACAAAACATGGATGAAATGTAATTGGATTCTCTCCAGCAGTTTGTGAGGAGATGTGAGACCACACCCCGCTATGTGTGGACCGATGGACAGACAAGGGTAACCCTATATGCCTTCTTTGGCGGGGACATAAAAATTGTTGCTATAGAAAGATTTTGTTTGGATGGGGCCGAGTTAGCTGCTTCCCCCGTTTAATGTCTTTGTGCTAAGCTAAGGTTACTATGCAGACATGAGAGTGGTATCAAACTTTGTATCTCACTCAAGAATGACACATCACAGCAAGAATGAGAATAACTAACTAACTAGTCCCTTAGGCCTGTTTGTAGGATTATTAGTGCAGAAATAACTGGCCTGAGGTCAGCTTTCTTACATACATTTATGTCACAATTATCTGCAGCTAGTTTGATAATTCATTTATCTGCAATTATCTTGATTTTCATGGGAAAAATGCTGAACAAAATCCAGGATTTGTTTCATGTTTTAAGTGATATTAAATTGAATCTTTTTTGGTTCTGTTCTGTTGGTTGGATGAATTTTTCTCAGTCATGTGCTGAGGGCCATGGTGGGGCCTCAGTGCTTTGTGTTCCGCTGCAATATGTTTTGCATTCCCTCTGATCCAAGAACAGTTAATGTGCTGGTTTAGTCCACTTATGATGCACATATAGTTGTGGGAAACACTCTAAAGATGCTACATAAGAGAGAGATGATGTAACACTGTACTTTATGCATTTATTGCTCATAACTAATTTCATAAGGTCAAAATGCGACATAATACAATCACTGCGAACACAGCTACAGCTGCTCTGCCTGTGGGGGAACTGTGGTTGTGGATATGGTTAGTGCTGGAGCTATGGCTGCATTTGTGGCACTGCATATAGCTGTTCTGCTCTCTGCTGACAATTAACATTAGCAAAGGAAGCATTGTTATGCCACATGTGATTTGAACTTGTATCCTCTATCAGATATTACAGATATGTTACCAATACACCGTATCTATCCAGCTGCAATGAAACAGATTCAGAAACAGATTCAAGCCACACATAGCTGAGGGTGGAACTGCTGTCACAACCCACAGCTGTCTGCTGCAATACTTTGTCATCATGCAGCTTCAACTTTTTTTATAGATCAGAAGGAATGCAAAATGTATTGTGAGGTAGCAACAGCATTTCATTACAGAAATGTCCCTGTGACCCTTTGGGTCTTACATATTTTTCCGACATTTTATAGAACTGAGAAGAGTATGACAATTAATCAATCATCAACAGCTATTATACTATGAAAATAGGAATTAGTTTCAGCACAAGTTTAAATTAGAGCCTTCATCCATCCATATTCTGTATCCACTTATCCTGTGTAGGGTCGTGAGAGGGCCGGAGCCTATCCCAGCTGACATTGGCCGAGACGTGATATGAACCCTGGACAAGTCGCCAGTTCATCACAGGGCAACACATAGAAAGACAAACAACCACTCACACTCAAATTCACACCTACAGGTAATTTAGAGTCACCAGTTCATCTCTACTGCATGTTTTTGGACTGTGGGAGGAAGCCGGAGAACCCGGAGGGAACCCATGCAGACACAGGGAGAACATGCAAACACCACACAGAAAAGGTCCCAGGTCCTCAGGTGGATTTGAACCCAGAACCTTCTTACTGTGAGGCAACAGTGCTACCCACTAAGCCACTGCGCTGAAAGACTGCTTAGGAGCAATAAGGCTGCCTGTCTAAACGACAATTAATGATTCATGATTCATGATTGATGAGGGCTACAATCACCATTTCTTGGCAGGGGGCAACTGACAAATATGAGATATAGTGTGTTATTTTACAGGCTTTGCAGGTGCAGTTTTATTTGTTGTACCATGAGAGAGAGCCAGGCTGACTCATTTTACAAGGCCAATGTAATTGGCTCATTTGCTCTCAAGGCTATGAAACTAGAGGTACATGGGCGTGGCACACTCTTTTCATTCACGTCTAAAAAGAAAAAACAAAAAGAAAAAAACACATTGATCCAGTTTGTAAAATTAGGCTCTGATCCTTTGACTCAAAGTAACCCGTTCGTTCTTCCCATCACAGGCCCTTAAGTGCCGTCAATCAATTCGTCAAGTGCAGATAATCTGTTTTAAAAGGTCAACAGCCAACAAACTGCTCAACAATCAATGACCACGCTTCGAGTGAAAATGTGAAAAAGTGAAAACATCATTTAGAACAATTATTTTCACAATAAGATTGATGATATTTCCTGTTAAGTGTAAATTGGAGATGATGTGCAGATTTGTAGCAGGAAATCACCGTTCCAAAAACAGGGTACTGCAGGCACTTCTCAATTTTTGTTGACCTTAGTTTGAAAATAATGGCCTGATTACAATGTGCTTCTAGTGGAGATGCATTCAAATTTCATACACACACACACACACCTACACACACACACACACACACACACACACTATATTTAATCGATCCATCAATTATTCGAACACTACCTTTTTCATAACAGCTCTGATACATTTTTATTAAACTGTTGTATTTACAATGTACAAATACTGAATTATTCAATTTCAAGACACATTCAAAGTGCTTTTTAAAAGTGAAGTGTTTTCGGAATAAATAAGAATTTCCATTTTCTGACAACAACACAAACAACAATAAAGCTGCAAATGTGCACATCAACAAAACAAAAAATTGCTGAGGTTTTATTTTAATACTGCTACAACACTCATTTGTTTTATTTTTTTTAGAGCTCATACTGTAGCTGTGTGAGTGGATAAACAGAAGAAAAAATCCTGACCTGATGGTTTGTGTCCCATGAAATAGATGAAAAATAAAATAAAAGTGGTCTTCCTCTCTGCATCATAAAAATCAACATTAAAAAAAAAACATGATGCTGGCGTGGAGGTGGGACATTTCTCCAGTCTGGGTTAGGGTAAGGTTCAGCTCAGCAGTCTCACAGCGAAGAATCCGACTGGATTGAAAATAGCTCGCCGAGGTCCCTGTTGTTCCACGGGATTAGACTTCCAAACAGAGATGACTGACAGTTCCTCCCCGTGGATTTCTTTCACATCAGAGTGGTGATGACCCAAAAAGTAGATGGAGGAAATCAGCGGCTGATGGGAAGCTGTGGTAAAGAGATGGATGGCTGGGTCAAGTGGCTTGAGGCAGTAAGGACGGAAAAGGGATGAGCTGCACAAAGAAGAAAAGCAAAATGAGTCTGTGGAGCAATGTGAGCTTGTTATTGTAATTTAGATGAAGAACATGCTGTCGATGAAAAAGCTCTGAAGTATGAGCGTGAGGAGACAAATTCAAAACATATTAAGAATGCATAGCTCTAAAACTACGACGATTCAAACTTATCACTATTACACTATTACTATTATTACTATTATATACCAGCTCAAAATACACATTTAAAACATCTTAAAACTTATGTTGCAAACATTCATACTCTGTTTCTTTAATTCTTTCACTCGTTCTTTATAATTATTTACTACTCTTTTTCTAACTATAATTCTTCATTGCACATCACAGCCTCAAGAGTATGCCACCCTGCATATATATTTATATATATATATACATATATATATATATATCATGAAACAGAAACACTCAAGTAACACACAAGTATCTCAGTAATGTGTGCATCTACAACTCATTTGAAGTAACAAATAAAACCTTACAACAATTCAATACAGAGACATCGAGAGACAACTGGTTGGGATGTTAAAACATTGGGAAATAATGCCGTTTGCCATTCTACTTGTCATCCTGAAAAAGTTGCCCAAACAATAAGACCTGAGACTCACTGTCCAGGTATCCATGCAGGGCCAGTAGATGTGGTTGGTCTGGGCTGCTGAACTGTGAATAGTGGATATCGTCTGGCAGCGATGGAGGCATCCTGGACAGTGGAGCGCTCTGCGAGAAGCTGCTCTGAGGTGGCTGTTTTTTGTGTCGTGCGCGACAGTTCTGAAACCAAACCTGGGAAATATTACAGATGATGTGAACATGCAGCAAGAAGGGGGGAATATTCAATAAACACTGTAGAAATCACGGTCGAGTTTTGACCGTTGCTCTTCTCACCAGACTCCATTTGTTTATTTGTGTGTTTGTCTGTGCCAGAGAATTCATTCTGATGTGATGTGAGAGGCTGTCACCCACCAGCTTAACCCTTTCAGGTCCCAGGCCGAGTTTCTAATCATATACTAAATTTCATTATTCCTTTTTCAAAATAACTGTTTGAAAATCAACATTTATTGGATGGAGGTGGTCAAAGCCAATATTTATAATAGATTACATAAACTTGTAGAATTTAGGTTTTGGCCAAAAGAAAGGTTCAAAATACATTTTTATAGAAATGTAAAGATGTCAAATATTGTTGCAAAACAGTATCTCAACCAATCAGTGACATCGGGGGGGCTTTTGGTGAAACTGACAGCAAATACACGAGCTTACAACAACTTCATAACTGATAAATAAAGGAGGCAAATCCAAAAGGCTCAACACCTGGAATGGGAATATTCATGTAAAAGCACCAGAACCAATGAATAACATGCAACTGTGAACTAAGGGGTTTATGAGCAAGAAGATGGTGACCGGTTATTATATAAAAGTTATAATATAGTTTAGTATAATTTAGCATAATAAAGTTTTTCAGAGATTATTCAAAGCCATCATGATGATTTCTGGAGGCAGTGCTCTGGATTCAGGTCAAAATCTCAACAGGAATGTGAGCATCAACAAAAGGTAGTCTGTTAATTAAAATATACTGGTATCCTTATCTGCCTTTATGTTCAGATACTGCATACACCAGGAAAAACTTCATGTGAAGCATTTAGTATATGAGTAGATCCCAAGAATTTGTTATGACTTCAGACATCCTTCACACAAAGCTCCTTCACTTCATTTGAACAAATAAAATGACAACAAATAAATGTTATTGGAGCAGTGAAATATGCTAGAAGTGTCTGAACCCCCAGTAGGAACTACAGGTGTATAAAATGTAAAATACCATCATCGTATAAACGTATGACTCATCAATCCGTACTTGTATGACTCGTCTACTCAGTCCCGTCATTTCTGCCAGCTTCTGCAGCGTCTGAGCGTCAGGGTTGTTGTCCTGGGCGAACTGAGACTGCATCACCTGCGAGGACACACTACCTTCAGTCATGAGCTCACACACATATACTATATCATGAACAAACAGGAAACACAGCATGGTACCTGAGCACACACACACACACACACACATATACACACACATCAGACATCAGATCAGAATCTATACCTGTAGTTGCTCAGCAGTAAACGATGTCCGCGCCCTCTTGGCTGGTTTTGGTTGGCAGTCCTGATCAGATGGCAGCGCTCCTTCCAGAGTCAGTCCTGTGCCTTTAAGAAAGCACAATCACAACCACTCAAATTTCAGTGGTTCTGCTGGTATATAAATACAGTTGCAGCTCAAGTCTGTGTCATGAGATAGAATATTTGTCCAAACAACTCATTTCACATAAAATGTTTTCTTGCCAACAACACACAGTCTATAATATTTGCACTGTTACGGCGCAGTTTCCCACAATGACACCACAACAGACACCAGAGTATGTATTTTAGGATCCATGTAAACTTCATGGGGAATTATTCCTTTATGATTGTATTTCTACCTTTCTCATGGCTTATCTTCCAACTGTGATGATTTTGGTTAGAAGACGTCAAAACGTCTCTCTTGTCATACTTCAGTTAAAGGTTTATAGGAAGGAGTTTCCCAAAAAAACGATTTATAGACTTATAAAAAGATAATTCCTCTCAATCAGCACCTCTGACCCACTAAAAGTGCGTGTCAGTGTCTCTATCTGAGATCCTTTCCTCTGCCTTTATCTACTTATTTTGTTATTATTTAGCTGGGCAGCAGCTATTCTGGAGAAAGATAATTGATTACTGTCATTCACAGGACATGAAGTAAATACAGAGTAATCTGGAATGAGACTTGATGATCAACCTTGTTCTTTGATTGCTGCACCTTTGAATTGTGTGTTTACTGACGAATCGTGCATTATGTGCCTTTAACCTAACCTTATAGGTGGGTGGACAACCACTGATCAAACCCTTGGATCTTCATTTTCAAGTAAATTTAACAAAGATCAGATGTTTGCATTTCATGTGGAAAACAAGCCTAAAATACTCAGGATCCCCCGTCATGATAATGATTGAGGGTCACACAGCTATGATCCCATGTGCCTGGGCCCTCTTGCAGGAAGTAACTTCAGTTTTTACAAGCATTTAGCAATACTATCCTTAGTCAAGTATTACCATGAAATAACAAAAGTTGTCATATTGTAAAAAGCTAACTTAAAGTATAACAAAAAGTTTAATAAATAAATAAATATTCCCACTCACAGAATGAGCATAAATTCAATTTGTAAACACAAAAAAGTTCCTAAATAGCAAAAGGAACCACCTCCATACTTGGTTGTTGTGTGTAGAAAGTTTTGTTGAAAAATACTGATTAGTATTTGAGATCTGCTCCAGAAATAAAACCAACCACCAGAATGAGCCAAAATTAAAAACTAAAATGATAAAAGTGACAAAAATCTCTATATAGCAACAGGCACCACTTTGTGTTATGATTGATGTGTGTATAAAGCTTTGTGAAAAAATATTTTTTGAGTAAGGGTTGACAGACAGACGCATGGATGGAACCCATTCCTACAGTATATCCTGTTCCACTTAATGTGTGACTAATAAGGGACTCGGAATTCTGGAATTTTATGCTTTGATGCGATGATTCAACTATAACAAAAATATGTTATTTCACCAAGTAAGAATCTGACATGATTGCAACAAAGAGCTGGATTGAACTCATAATAGATTTGTTCCCATCCAATGTGTGAATTAGCTGGAAAGAAAATGCAAGGGAGACACTTTAGATCTAAAGGGATCAAGATTGCCAGAATATTCTTTGGTTGTGTTTGTTACTGATGCTCTGACTCTTGAATGTTTTTTGCTGGTAATAATAAGAGATACATCTTCACCGTTTTCTGCAGCCCTGCGGAGGTTGTCTAGCATGATGTCATAGTGGCTGCGGCAGAGCACCCTGCCCTCCACCAGGCCAAACTCCTCCCCAGTGGACAGCTGCCTCTTACAGGAGAAACAGGCAAAACAGGCCAGATGGTACACGCTGCCTCGAGCCCGCCGGACCCAGTCACTGGCGTACACCTGACGGCCACACTGGGCGCACTTAGTGCCGAACCTACTGTAAGGAAGAAGGAAACAGAAAGATGAAGGTTGGCTGCAGGCTCCAGAGCTCAAATATGTCTCATCATCTGTCTCTGCTACTCATTAAGGTGCTGTCCTTTAATGCCTTTATCTTTGATTAAATTAAAGCTTCTATTTTGAGTTTGTCATAAAACACACATTTTAACACACCAATAAATAGAACTATAGAACTATAGTAATAATAATAAACAATAAAAATAATAGAACTATAAAAAAAAGAGGTGATTTTGTAAAGGTGAGGGGAGATGCTACTCCCATCCACCAGTCTGGCCCAATGGTTTTCATGTGTCAGCTAATTTGTGCTTATTTGATTGAGGACAGCCTTATTAAATAATATGCACCATGTGAGCCATACAAACTAAAATTATAAGCTCCTAAAACTAAATTTTGATGAAGGGTCCCTTAATAAAACAGGGCCATGAATTTAGCTCAGAATATTTGCAGTTAACTTGACTGGTGGTTCATTTTTCCTAAAATATGCATCCACTCAAAAAACAAAACCCATTGGAATGCAGTTGAAGTTTTAGAACAGTGACCTGCTTCGCCTGTTGATTTGTTCACTGATCTGATCTCAGGTAGCGACAGTAAGCAGATGGAAACACTGACACACTGTTGATTTTTACAATCTGAGAATCATTATTAAAAAACATGGTTTTGCTGTGATATATTCTGCCAAAAAGATATTTTGGACCAAAAGCCCATTATGGTCCATTATGCAGAACCTTTTTTTTTTTTCACTGAGAAAATCACAGTTCCCTACAGTGACAAGCCAAATCACTTTAATCAAATCATTAAGTCTGTGCAAAGCTGACCTAGAAAAACAAAGATCAATCAGCTGTAAAAATACAAAGGAAAAAACAAATTACATCTATTAATTTATCAATTGGACAAAATTATTTACAAGTCATCAGTCATTGTTCCACCGATGGAGATTCATTCTTTCATTTCTTAGTTTCATCATCATCATCCATGTCAAGAAACAATTATGGTTTCATGCTTAATTTATATTTTTTCTATCCACAAGACTTTTCTATTATTACAAAAACAAGAAAAACAACAGGAAGGATGCTCTTTAAATATTGTAATTAGTTCATAAAGCATATTTACAAGGGGGATTCATGAGATATTTATTAAAAACAAGAAAACATCATCAATATCGTATTAGGGCTGTGTGGATATTTTAATTTTTTAGATTGTTGATATGAAGATATTTTTTTGTTGTTTTCTATTCTTTGTTTACCCTAAAAATGCAATTTAAAAAAATCTGCTGACAGATTAAATGACCTCAAAACAAAAAAGATAAATTACTACATCGATTTGGTACACAGCAACCAGGAAAGATGAGCAATTTATTTTCACAAAATTAACTTTTAAAATAAATATTCAAATTAAATTTAAATGGCTGAAAATGTCATTTAATTTTGAGAACTGATCAATTAGAAGTGAACGTCATTCAAAAGATTTTGATTGAGTATTCACTGAGGCCTAATCGTAAAATAAATGAATTCATTTGAAGGTGATAAAATGAATTTAGTCTTTAAGATGTGGTTGTTTGCTGATTAAAATACATAATTTTCATATTTATTGATGATTTTATTCTGATAAAATGAATTTCACGAACAATCTAAGTATAAGAGAGCCAGGGTAAAACGTGATCTTACCTGAAATAATCCAGTTTGCAGTAGATTTCTTTGTTTTTAACGTAGCAGCTGTTGTGTTGGCGCAGAGACGCTCTGCAGACTGAACACTCCAAACACCCCAAATGCCAATTCAGGTTGTTTACCTGCATGTGGAGATTTTAAAAAAAGGCTAATCCATGTCTGAGTGCAGAGTGTGTGTGACCGATCATCACAGTGTCTAAACGTGCCATAAATAGGATTTTACATTTCATTAAAATCTTCCCAAAAGAAAGAAAGAAAGAAAGAAAGAAACCTAAATAGTAAAAATAGATATCAATCTGAGATGTAAAGAGAAAATGAAAAAAAAGAGCTACAAACCAAATGAAGAGACGGAGCCGGTCGTTACTTCTCACCTTCAGCAGATATCGGTCATGGATCTCCATACCGCAACTGGCGCACTGGTGTTTGGTCGCTGGAGGGGAGCAGAGACAGGCGGCCTCTGATGGACTTGACTCTCCGGACTCCCTCTTCACCTCCAACTTAGACTGTGTCAAAAATGAGTTTAGATCAAAGAGTTTTTAAGTTTTATCGTCTCTATCAGCCCAGTAGTTTTTGTTTAATATTTTGGCGTGAAATTAAGTAATGGGAAAAAAATAGTCCGTGAATTGTAGGTGGTAGACGCATGAAGATCAAGTCGTCAAAAAATATTAACCCTAGATTTCCAGAGGATCTATACATAATAACTTCTATGTAAGCCACATACATCACATGGGCTATGGTGACTCAATATTCTAAGTATATTTAAAATTTCATTTCACAAATATTTACCTCTGGATAAAAAGGTTGCTCTCTGGCAACTCTAGTCATCGAATTTAAAGTGGATGGTTCGCGTTTTGGCGACATTTCTCTCATCGATATCCATGATTACAAATACAAAAAATCCTACAGTCCTTTCTCCTCCTGAGCCAAATGTCCTGTGAACGTTATCCCGACATGCAAAGTGTATAAAACCAGCAATAAGAGGAATCAACGAAACCGTACACAGATCGAAAGACAAAGAAATCGAAATGTTACAAACCAAACTCGTCCAGATGTTTGTGACTCACCATTTTCAGGTCTTGAACGCTGCCTATTTGGACAGATGATTGAGTTTGCTCTGCGCATTACGCATCTCTACCTCAACCCACACTATATCCGGTCCAAAACAACGAATATCAGTTTCTCTCGCATTTAAACCCTGGCTACAAAAGAAATTTTGATCCAATTAAAGGAAAAAAAACTGTGCACGTTCAGCGATTTTTCTTGAGCGCAATGGGATTTTTCCCATGTAATCAAACGCAGTGAAAAGAAAAGGGTGGCACCAAAATATATCTGCAATTAGCGGCGGATTGAAATGCTTCGCTTGATAAGTGGCAACCCGAGTGTCAATTTCATCTGGTAATCAAAAAAAAAAGGCCTTACCGAGCCACGAAGCTAAGTGCGTAAAAAGCGGCGCATCCTAATTTCAATAGCAGTGTAATCGAAAATCGAACAATCTCCAAAGTGGAGAGGCTCAATTGAAGATCGGTCTATTCATAACAGACAATGTGCAGAAACTGCCGATCTTGAGGCATAAAGGAGCTTGATTGTCTCATTCTCATGATGGACCCATTTAAGTACTTGAGGCTCCCCTGGGTGATTACAGCTGCATTCATAAACTGCAAAAAAATCTAGGTTTGGGTGGCAATCCGGAGTCCGTGTTGTCCTTCATTCTGTCGAAATTAACAGGAATGCAAAATTATGTTAATTATCACTTATGGCATAAATATTGGAAACAGCAAAATAAGAAGAAATAGCCTATGGGAATAACCAAAAAAAAAAGCATATACTCCACATAGAAACCCTCCCAACAGCGGCGAAAACACCGTCCAGTAAAAGTTCCTCCAGATTACATCACAGGCAAAATATCCATAATTCCGTGGAACATGTTTTTCAAACAGGCTTTCAGCTTTCTTTGTCTTCAACGCGAAAAGTAACGATAATCCAACTTCATTAACTTTGTGGGACTGTGGGAATCAAACCAGTGCCACCAGTGGCACCTCCCAGGTCCCGGGCAGACTCCCACTGCTGCTCCGCTGTTGTTTCTTCTCCCCGCCTCGTTTACACCCAGTTCAGGGGATGTAGATACAGTATAACGTCTCTCTATGTCATTTCTTTGGTTGCAGATCAGAGGCCAGAGTTGGATTGATTGAAATCACTTATATCACTGCTGATGGCTGATTGATAGAGGGTATGAGGTGTTAAGAATGCTATAATAACAAATGTCTTCCTTAATTTTTAAAGTGTAAAAGACAAATTCAACTGTTTAGGTTATGTGTAAAACTATAATGTGAAGTTCTGAAGTTAATATAAGGCTGCAGAAAATAAATTATGTTGACATTTTACAAAGTTAGGCCTCTTTTGCTTAAACGAATTCTCTCTTTATGCATCCGCACTGCAGCTCAGCAATGAAAACTGAAATGTTGCACTACAATGACTTTGAACAGATCCTTTTACTCCTTTTGTTTTGGCAGAATCAAAAAATCTGTGTTCATGTCATATGGGACAAATCTTGTTGCTAAATGAAATGTTTACATCCAAAACACAAAGTCATGACATCGATGCATTGAATATGGCTGGTAAACAGATGTTGGGACAATGTATATGAAAACCTTTCATATATTCTTAAATATCCCCTCCAGACATCCATCCATCCATCCATTTTCTGTAACTGCTTATCCTTGCAGGGTCACTGGGGTGGGGGATTGGGGGTTGGGCGAGAGGCTGCGTTCACCCTGGACAGGTTGCTAGTTCACCACAGGGCCAAACATAGAAAGATAAACAACCAGTCATCCTATCATTCACACCTACGGGCAATTTAGAGTCACCAATTCACCAATATTGTATGTTTTGTTGGTTGTGGAGGAAGACAGTGTGCTGGAGGGAACCCACACAAACACAGGAAAAACATGCAAAACCCACGCAGAGAGGGATTCAAACCCTAAACTTTCTCTGTTTGGAGGGTGTGAACCACCCCATAGGACATATAGAATACCCTGCCTGGAATGAAATTTGTCTTTCAAAATAAAACCAGAAAAACTGGTTTGACAAAGTGAATGATCCCAACAACTGAAAACCACGTAAACTGAACTTTTTTGGATACTTTTGGACTTGTTGACAATAAATTTAATGGATTCTGTGACTTCATTAGGTCCTTCTAACAATATTGACTAAACTAAACTAAACTAAACAGTTGCAGCCTGCTTTGAGAGCCAACAAAAAAAAAAACGCATCTCCTTCAGTACTACAACTTGGACAAATTGTCTGTGGGTTTTTCTTCACAGGTGTTAATATAATGTGAGCAGTTAATATTAGAACTTTTGGCAGCAGATGAGAATCAATGTTAAACTGTTGATTTGGTTCTATGACAGCAGAGAAGAATATGGTAGTGCCACATGGTAATATAATGGTGCTGACAGCAGCACTTACTTTATTTATTGATCACTCTATTATATTTCATAATGGTATCTGGCTATGGTTATTTTATGTTTTTACCACTTCTTTTTATTTTTTAGTGAAGTTATTTGATGCACTGAGGTTCAAATAAGCTTTCCACCGTGGAGGAGGGATCCACAAATTTAAGATAAATTCCCACAGTGGGGAAATTCACAGTATTGCAGCAGCACAGTGTACAGAAGCACAGTGGGGGAGGGGAAATAATATAAAAAAAATACAATACTATAAAGGATGGGGGGGTAAAGTGTCTCAAAAATATTACACAAATACTATAACAAAAGTGTCTCAGTATTGCACAGACAATAAAAAAGTACAAGAAATTGTTTGGTCTACTGGGAGCAGTGCTGATTGTATAGTGTTACAAAATCTTAAAGTCTTAAATACATGTATTCCTGTCACTCAAGAGGAAATTTCTCCTCTCTCGAATCTCTTGGTTTCATAATAAATGGCAAGGTTCCTTTACTTTGTGCTTAAATCTACAGACTCCTGAGATCCAAATGTGTTTTATTGAAGAATTGTTGTTTGATCTAGAGTTTTGATTTTAACACACGTGTGTGCTGCCCCTCCAGCTCTTTTTTTACCATGGATTTTAGAGATATTGTACATTGTTTTAATCTCACTCAGGCAGCTGAAGGTCCAGCTCACCTCAAAGGACACACCCTTGTTATTGTACTCTCCTCTGGTATAATTCTCGACAGTGTTGATCTTTGTGAGTCTAGCCTTGGTGTGTCTGACCACAAAGCTATTATTTCAAAATCTTTTCTCCCACCTCCTGCTCCTGCAGTGGCCACCTACAGGATGCTTTTTCTCATGCTTTAATACAAAGATTTCATAAGAGCTTCTCCACTGCTTTCACAAGTAAAACCGAAATTCAAATTTGTCTGCAGAAGAACTACTACACAATTTCAACAATATACTGTATGTAAATCTGTATTTGATAGCACCTGTCAAAAACCCTGACAATCAAATCATTTCCAAACACGCCATGTCTCTATAACAACCCACGAGAAATAAAGAAAAGATGAAGTCAGAGATGAGAGCGGAGAAGGAAAAAGGATCCCCAAGAGGTTTTTATTTCAAATCAGGATAGAATTAATGTCTACCAATCAGAAAGGAGTAAAAGTAGGCTGGTCCTCCTGTTTCTCTAACATTGTTACGACGAACCGTCATAACCCCAGAATCCTCTTCAAAACCATCAAGTGTGTAATTAACCCTCCTCCTTGCCCACAAACTGAAGCCACTGCAATGATCTGTGAACAATTTCTATCCTTTTTCTCAACCAAACTAAATTAGATAAAACTTCAGACTCCTGACTCCAGACTCCTCCATCTCCACACTGCATCCCCCGGCCCTACTCCATATCTTTCAGCCACTTTCATTGTCCACTTTAAAGGACATAATCGCCAAACTAAATCCTGCATCCCTCAGATTGAATGACTACCAGATTTCTTAAAGATTTTTTTAACATAGTTAGTCCCATGATTTTTGCACTTTTAAAAAGCTTTTTGTCATCTGTCTGTGTTCCCTCCTGCCTCAAGTGTGCAGTAGTCAGGGGCGATTCTAGGATTTGACCTTTAGGGGGGCTCGGCCCCCAAAACATTGTAACAGCATGCAGTGCCTTGTAAAAGTGTTCAACCCCCGAGTTAATCGCTAATTTTACTGGATAACAATTAATTAATGCTTTTCAACAAATTACACTTTAATCTACCACAATAATATTTTAATGAATTAATAATAAGTAACAGAGTATCTTTTAAGAAAATGAAAAATGTAACATGCTGTTTAGTATGTATTATATAGTATTTCAACCCCTTTCACTTTGGCAAACTTCAGTTTAATTAGCTACACAATGTTGCCTTCAGAGGCAAACTAATTAGTATGGTGGTGTATAATATTAATGAATCAGACAATCACAGATTTATTACAATGCACCTGTTTTAGAGAGGCCCCTCACTTAGTCAGTTAAACCTGAGGCAAAGACTCAACCTTGACTAGAACTTTCCAAAGAGAAAAATCAAGTCATAGCAAAGCAGATGTGAGGTGAGCAGATGTTTAATACATGACATGTATTAAACATTGTTTCAGTCTCTGAACCACATGAGGACAGTCCACCATATCATCAAACAATGAAAGAAGCACCAAACAATTCAGCACAATGTCACATCAAGCTGTCCTTCCAATCTGTACTGGACAAGAAGCAAACTCGTAAGAGAGAACAATCTGAGAGCACCAAAAACTTTAAAACATTGTTTTGCAGATGACACACAGATTTATGTCCCACTAAAAACCAGTGTAGAGAGAAATTGCAATCATCTTTTTTGATCCTTTGATAGCATTTCCTCTCATCTTGAAGCTGAATTCAACAAGCATTGGATTGTTCACCGTTTAGACCGTCATGAGACAGGTTAAATTTATACCACTGATGATGTGTTGTTGCAATAATAATCCTACTCAAATCAGAAGCAATTCTGTTTGGTCCCCCCAAATCCATCTCTTTTTCACAGAATCGTCTTAGTTCCTTGTCTTCTAATGTCAAACCAGCAGCCAGAAACCTGGGACTGATATTTGACAGAGACCTCTCCTTTGAAAAACTAAATACTATGTTCTTCAGTCTCGTCTATATCAACTGAGGACCATCTCAAAGATAAAATCATTTCTCTCTCAGCCTGTTCTTGAGAGGGTCATGCCTTTATTTCATCACGTTTAGACTCTTGTAACTCACTATATTCAGGGTTTAGCCATAAAGCTGTCTCACGCCTACAGCTAGTACAACAAACACCAGAAAACAAGGTCATATTAGCCCCGTGTTAGCATCTCTTCGCTGGTTACTTCTGAGTTTGAGAATTGATTTTAAGATATAAGTGATTACTTTTATAGCACTTCATGGTTTATATCTCAGCTGCACTGTTGAATTGCTGCTCGCCTATGAGTAAGGACACAGCATCAGATCATCAGCTAGGGCTATTCTGGCTGTACTGGAGTCCAGGCTCAATACGAAATTAGACTGGCTTGGCTTTTTTTGCCAACAGTTCATAAATGTTTTTACCATTTATTTTATTGTTTCTTATTTCATCCTGTTATGTATAGTCCTGTTTAATCTGTGTAAAGAACCTTTAAATGGTTATAAAATTAATATTTTTAGGAAATATAAATAAACAATGTAATTTTGAATTTTGATGCAGTCTTTTAGTAATGGAGGCATGACCCAATGGATGAAGTGAAGGAAGGATTATTTAATATAATTACTTGAAATTGAGCCAGGTTTAATTTCAACACCATTTTTGTGTTTGTTTGTGCTGCACATACATTAGGAGAAAAGGCTTTGTTTGTTGTGAGTTTTAGGTTAGTTGAAGAAATTTTATGGATTATTGGTAATATGATCGATAAGGAAAACTTTCTTTGTGATCCAGGAGCAGAAGATAAAGGTCCAAAAGATGGACCTTTTGGACCATCTTCTCCAACCATTCTGTAGATGGTTTAATGAATTAAGTTCTTATACGGCAATTGTTTCACCACTGAAATTGGAGGTCCATGTGGGCATGACACATTAAATACCACCTGCTAACTAACTTCTACAACATATTATCATGCAAATAGTGAATAGTGAGTTTTCTGTGGTATTTTCTTCTTCGGAAGCTGATATTTGTTGTTGATTGGTCTGAAAGCACAACTTTAGATTTCTCTCCCTGTAACTCCTGCACCTACAGAGAGGGGAGATAATCACTTAAATTAAGTATTTCTGTCTAATCAATTAATCAATCATTAATTCTTATTGATCAGTTAAAAAGCATCTACAACAGCATTGTCTTGGTCTCTTTATTTTACTCACTTCTGTGCATTAACCTTAATTACCAGATGGAGCAGGGTCAACTGGAAGTGGGCTGGTCACAATCTAGGACCACTTAATGGACGGAAGGCTGTCATTTCACTTCCATTACCATCCCTCTTTAGTGATGCTGTCCAAGAGTAAAGGTTTTTCACCAGCTTTGAGTCGTCTTTCTTTGTTTTATAGTTGTCTTCATTAGTAACAGTAGGCCTAAAAAGGCCTTTTCAGAGACATTGAATTTTAAGGTTTGATCCAGAGTAGAGATAGATAGATAGATACAGACAGTCTGGACCATTTCTATCCTTGATATGATAAATACCAAACACATTCCTGTCTGGATCATTTCACAGTGAATTTTGTAATAATAATAATAATAATAATAATAATAATAACAACAACAACTGAGCAAGCAAGTAAGCAAAAACTTTCAGTAGATGATGTAAAGAAAATATAGACCACCTTTAAAAAATAAATAAATAAAAATTATCTTGAAAAAAAAAGTCCATTATGAACTTATTGTGCTGAAAGCTAGGAAATAACCAGCATTAGGGATTGATCCTCATAACTTTATAGCAATGCTTGTATAACATAGATATGGGCCTTCAAATTGAAGTCATACCATTTTTTATATGTGCAACCAATGAACAGCCAAAAGATATCATCTGACAACTAAATGTTCAGGTTGGTTCTGAGCTTTGCATTCCTAGAAATAACAGTCTTCTGGTACTGTCTGTGGTTTTTGGCAAGTTTATAGGTTAGAATTCTTCATGGACAGTGAAGTGTTTGTAAGAATGACATTTTAATCCAAATATACAAAAAAATAAATGAATAATAACAATAATCGCTCACTAGAACACAGGTAATCTCACTCAAGAGGTCAGTTGTAATTATCTCATTGTGTTTCTTATGGTTACAGTGTCCGGTTGTGCACAGAGACTCAAGGATACTGTTTGGCCTCATTCTAAATACATTCTCAGCAGACTTTAGAAGTAAATCATCACCCAAATACTACAGCATTTTGTATGAAGAGTATAACAGCCAGGAGCAGCTTGGGTGGCAAATATTAATATGGACCAGTTTTGGTCATCACGAGACAAATGTTTGTGCTGTATTGTTCGGTGGCCTTGTCAGTGGTTTAAGGCAGATGGGGCTCAGCTGGACAAAGATAGTGCAACGCACTTCTGTGTGCTGATTAGAAACATTTGAATCAGAATCAGATGACAGTTGGGAAGTTCTTAGGTTATGCATTGCTGGGCCACTGTCCATAAAATCTGATATAACCACGCACACAAGTTCACACAAGCATTTTCTGTAATATTTTGGGTGAGGGGCACACAGAGATCCATGCCTCTTTCTTTTATTGGTTGCATTTTACAGAGAACCAGCACAGATCAACATTACGGGGATGCTGTGCTTGACCAAGACCAAGAAAATGTTTCGAGAAGGATGGAGCAAGACCTGAATGAAACACCTTGTTTTTGTCTGTCTGTGTGAGTATTGTTATAGACAAAAGCTGGAATCTGAGGCCAGTATTTGTAAGAACAAGGCTTGAAAATATGTATTGCTGCAGCTGTGGTTTACTTGTTTTTAAATGCAGTCAAACATTTGAAATAGTTGGCTGGAAGTAATGCACAAACTAAAACAATGGTTGTTCAAATATATGAAACAATATTGTGGAAAAAAAGCATTTTTATATTATTGAGAGTCTTAAATAATGATGGAGGGCTAGTGCTGCAGCTCATCTGTTGTGCTGTGGGGGTATGTCAGAAAGGTTGGCAGCCACTTTGGGTAGAAGTGTCCTCCAAACCTTGGCTCAAATCCTTCTTGCTGTGTTGATATTGGATTGAATAACTAAAAAAAAAAAAAAAAAAAAAAAAAAAAAAAGAGAGGCTCCAGCCAGTGAATGTTTGCCTGTATGGCAGAATCAGTTTGACATTTGAAGACTCACCATCCAGCAGTGTCCAGCATTCAACAGGCTACATCCACTCTGAGATCAAACCCATCTAGATTACAGTCCTGCAGCCAAGCTTTCAACAAACAAAGGAAATGGCACATTACACCATCCCTCTCTCTGAAAGGTTGTACTAGAGAAGAAAAAAACCCCTCTCCAGTTATTTAACAAATACGAGTTTATTTGAAGTACAGACAAGGAAAAATGAAGGGCTTTTTTCAGGGCTTGCACTCCATATGACAGCAATTTGGGGGTATTGTGTATTTTGGCCCAAGCGTGTGGTCTATGATAGATGACAGGAGAGAAAATCACAAGCCGCTGGCTTGAGCACAGACATGCAAATTGCTTTCAGCTGATTGCTGTATTCTGCTTGATATTTATCAAGTGTATAGCAGTATATGCCTCTTTATTTACAGCCAGGAAGCAGCTGATCAATTCCACTGAAGGAGGGAGGAAAGAGAGATGATGTTTTTCCTCTACCGGCTGAGAAGGAGAAACTGAAAATTAAAGTGTATACTCAATTAAGTGCATAGTCAATTGCATGTCACTTAACATCAAAAGCGACAACATCAAGGAAATACAGATGTTTCAAGATTGTCCCAATTTACCTAGGAATGATTAGAACGCACAGCAATCCCTGCAAGAAGTGATTCTTTGGACACATGATGGTGGAAACACTGATTATCATCTTTTTAAGTTGAAATGGTGAATTTGCTAGCAAAGAGTTCACTCTACCCCTGTTTTTGATCTCCACCGAATCCTGAAGGCAATATCCGGATGTTTAGCAGTTATACCTTCCACTGGGTCCACCAGCAAATTACTGTCTGTGACCGTCTGCTGTTTGGTGCTGCACAGGTAATGTATACAGTTGTTATTTTTTTAGACTGTTCTCACTGAAAACAGCTGCCTGCTGCAACAGAAAATGTCAATGACATCATTTTCCAAACTGTGGGAGTGCATGTCTGACTTCACACTGGTAAAAGAAAAACAAACAAACAAACACATGGCCACCATAAACTGTCATGAACAATATCAAAGCTCCTTGACACTGACTTTAAAAGTCTATGAGCTCTAGTGGAGAGATGAGCACTATTCTTCTAAAAGGAGGTCCATCATCTCTCATAGGTTTTGGGGTTCAGATCTGACTGCGAAGGCCGTAGCACTATGATTCACATTATTTTCATGCTAATGGAATCTCTCCTTGTGTCCTGTGTGGGAACATTTCTTATGTCTCCACTCACTCTGCAAGATTTTGAGGGGCACTCCGATCTTACACATTAGAAGTACAACTCAGCCTGTGAAAAAGTCATTTCTTCTATGGCTCTTGAGGAGCTTTCTTAAAGTTTGTGTAAAAATACCTTTATTGATCTTAATCTGCATTTGGGATGTGAGGGTATGGGCTAAACTTAGGATGGTAGTTTGGACATTAGTTTTTTTTTTATTACAGTCTGTTTCTCACATCACAAGACCTCGACTTTATGGAAGTACAATTCTAAATCAATAGAGTATTTCAAGCAAGCAAAAAGTAATGGGCTACTATAAAGTAGTGAGATACTTCAGAGCTCTTTGCTGTATCTGACCTCTAACCTCCTTTTGTATCGCTTAATTGAATCCAACCCCTCAAATTCCCAGAGGAGAATTTCTTTGAGTAGCACATTATTTGTTTGCTGTCGGCCCTCGTGAAGGAAGCTGAGAGAGAATGAGAGAGAGAATGAGAGAGAGAGAGAGATAGTATGTTGTCCTTATTGGTGGCTGGGCATGTGATAAAATAAGCAAGAGGCAGAAAGTTCAATCATGTTCCTGTTGGCTCAATAATTCCACAGCACTCCATGTAACAAAAGGTTAAAGTTCATGTGCAGAACACATTGTTGTATCTCTGCGTGATTTAATGTACTCCCAGTCTGGCCTCTGATCTGGATCCAGCTCTTTACCTCATCTCTAGATGTGTTTGAAACCTGGCTCAGTGTCAAAGATCAGCTACTTACCCAATCAGGTAAACAACTCCAGGAGGAAAAAAAAATTACCTCCTTCCGACCACTTGCACTCACCTGCAGTGACCCAGAGCAATCAGAGGTGAGTGGGGATCCTAATCATGGAAAACCCTTTAGGTCAGTACCCACCTCTCCACAGCCCACCCAACCTCCTCTGTCTCTACCTCCAAAGACAGACCAGCTCAGAGTTCAAGTGTTTAAACTGTCACATCAAATAGCGTCAACGTGGAAATTACTTGTGCAGGACGCATTGAATGTTTAGTTTGATGCCGACTGCAATATCCTGCCATGCTGTTGATCCTAGCAGCTCAGCACTGTCAAATAGAGGTGGCTGGTGCCATGCACGCTTGCACCCTGATCAGCCAGAGGAAGTGTAGAAATAGAGGGATTTTTTAAGAACTGAGTAAAAAACATTAATCTGGATGATAAAGAAGAGACTGCAGGGGCACATTATGGATTTAACAATGTGAAGATATGGATGGATAGTCGGCTATAGTGTTTGTGTTTCATGCACCTTTAACTTTGGAGGGCTGGACCCTACACTTGAAGTCATGAACACTTAAAATGCGGTGTGTTTGCCAAGTGACTAAATTACAGTGAGAGGAATGTGTTTTTCTTTGGTGAACAGTGCCAACTCTCTGACAGCTAATGAATGAGTCCAAATCTCGCTCCTCCCACGGACCTCTGATCATTTGCAGCAAGAAGGGTAAAGGTCTGAGGACTGAATCCAGCTCACAGTACAATAGAGAGTGATCATCTATGTGACTGACTGCAGGCAAGCCAACATCAAAACAGACTTAACTGAAAAAAGCTAAATGAGGACATTTATTTTACCTCGTGCACTGTTAGGTAGTCATCATGTGAAATCCAACCAACCAAAGAAAAAAAGTACAAGATTTCAGCCTGAAATGACTATGAGCATTTCAAAATTCTACATGCACTCATTTTGTTTTGCTTCTTGGTGGCAGGAGAAAACATCAGCGACATGATCTCCTATAATGTTGACATACATGTTAAGAAGCATTGCTTATGGCAGGACAGATACATGCAAAACTGATGATAGTCCCTTTAGCTTCAGCTGCACATACTTTAGAGCTAATTGTTAAGTGCTAATTGACAATTATCAGCATGCTAACATGCTAAAATACTGTGAGATGGTTAACTTGGTAAGCAGCATAATACCTGCTAAGCATCAACAACAACAACATGTTGTGAGCATGTTAGCATCGTGATGTTAGCATTTCGTTTTGTAGTGTCTGAATCGAGCCTCACAGAACTGCATTGGACTGAAATCTTTTCCTGGACATTTGTTATATCAGGCCACCATTTCATTGAAGTATGCGAATGTATCATCTACATAGAGCCCTAAGAAATGTAGATGAACAAAAAAAGCACATGGCATTTCTGCTCAAAATCCCACACTGCAATGCTCAGTTGTGATGTTGGAAAAATGATGATAAATCTCAATTTTTCTTTCATTACTTGGTAAACTTTTTAATAAATTTGTGAGTGTCAGTGTAGTTTGATAACTAAGCTACAAGTTACTTTCTCTTTTTCATTATTTGTACATACGGCATCTACCAATCAGTCTACCTTTTTGTGCTGGACAGGTAGCATACGACCAGGTTATCAGAGCTTTACTGCTGAAAATGGCTACTTGCTGTGACTGGCAGATAAGAGATTTGGCTACTTGAGTGAATATTTACACTATGTGTAGAACTAGATGACTCTAGATTTTTGTCAACCTTTACAGTTTGCTGCTTCTCCAAAAAGGTTAATCAAATGATACATGGTGGGGCATTTAAGGACCCACCGCTGTGTGGCTCTGTCAGAAACCCCTTCTGAGTTAACACATGACGGCCATGCATATGCTATACGCCTATTGCTGCTCTGCCAGTTAAATTGGCTTGTTTCACAACTGAAAAGGAAGTGTGCTAATCTGCAACCCGATCCGGGGGAAGGAAGAAGTCAGGAACAAGCCTTCGGTGTTTTCACCAATCGTATTCATCACCAGAGTCGGACCTAGGCTCATTTAGTGCGGGAGCACGGCTTAACTAAACATCTTCTCCATAAAATAAATGCTTCCAGGTTACTCTCAGTCCAGGTTTCACTCAAAGGAGCATATGATCTCAATTACCAGGAATGCTTTAGGAAGCAGCAAAATTCAGTCTGCAGCCTGCGCCAACTTCACAATGGCAACCAGCGGCACAACCCTGCACAAATAGGAGTCCTTTTCGTGCACTTTTAAGACAGGAAATGATTATTTGATAATTAATTCACGATGCTTCTCATTCTTTTCCATATCAATCATGATTCTGATCATGAATCAGAATGTAATCAAATAGAGTTTGCTATTTGAATCTACAGATGTTGATTGTTAAACTAAACACTGAAGAGTGTATCGATGTATGGATGCCCACAGTCCAACATGTTTGACAAGGCAGAATTCATCACTATTGTCTTATTTACTGTATAGTGCTCAGTAAACAGGGAAGGACAGTGTGGTTCTCTACCGCTGCAGAGAAAACAGTAAGAAAACAAAAACAATCAAACATGTTTAATATTTTTTTTAATTATTTTTTCCGAGACACTGATCATCATCATCATCATCTTCATCACTCTGAATATTCAAATACAAGCCAAAAAGATGAGGATGAAGATCTGTTGTCCCTTGGCGATATGTTAACCCATGCAGCCATTAAAAAAGTCCACTACTTTCCATGGGAAACAGCCCTTTTGTTATGTGAGAAAAGTTGGATAAATGGTACTTTAGTTTAGTAAAACTCTACTCAGGTATCAGGTATTCTACTCACCTTCTAAAATCTTTAATTCACATTCAGATCTGAACATGGAATGTTCTTAACAGTTGCAATAGCACACACCAGAATAGATTCACATATACTTGTTCATTGTTCTACAGCTGTCCTGTTCAATGGGTAGCTGACGTCTTTTGCCATTATGAAACTAAATGTTTAATGACAGTTGAAACAACTGGTTTTACACAATGGGTGGATAGATCCTGTAGCACGTTGGGAATTGGTAGGTGGAGTTTTTCCCCTTGAGACAATGTGTTTGAGGTCATAAGCCCAAGTAACCTGTGTTTAAATGTGTTCTGAATAATTATCAGTTAAGCTGTAATTAGTTCTTTCGAAATATTTCTACAGAAAATTATTAGTTATACAACACAATCGCATCATGAGGTAAGTCTTTCACACGGTCAGTGATGTCCCACATGGGTGATGCAAGAGGGTGATAAAATAAAGTAGTGTGATGTATTGTAATAACAAGCACTCCAGAGCAAAAAGCAAATCATTTTTTCAAATTCATGCAATAAGAAATTTCAGCATGCAACAATACATTTTAGGACATTGGTAGTTTAAGTTATCATAATAACAGTAAACAAGCTAATTTAAGTGTTACACACACAATAAAGAAGTTGGTCTAAGTGTTGCACACTCAAAATCTCTTTTCTTAATTTATCTAAGGCAATGAGCTTGCATAATATTTTTAAGTAACTCAACTTATTAGATTTTACAGTGCAGTCCCATGACAAATGAGAAAACTCCATCATCTGAGGAAGCTTGTGTAATTTTATCAAAAGCTCTACAACAGCTATGGACGTTGTGGTGAAATTGAATACAAAGATAATGTTCATGGATTGTTAAAACTTGACAAGTGGGCCTGATACTACATACACACACACCCAGTGTTACTTTTTTTAAAATAGAATTATTGAATTACATTGTTAGGCCAATAAAATATTGAACGTTTCACACAGTAAAAGTTAGTAAATGCAAATACATACACATCTAGTTTAAGTTTTATGACTTCAAAACAAGAACAGATTGATCACTTTTGCAAAAGGCATCTTTAAAAAAAAGTCAAAAAGAATTTGTGAGGAAGGTAAAAACATTAAGGAATTCTGGAGTCTATAATAATTTGACATTTATGAGGGTCGATTTTGTGAAACTCTGAAGAAATGTATTTATTGATTTATTTACAATTATTCTAAGGCCTGTATTTATATTAATTTGCCAGCAGGTGGTGATAGAGCTCCTTGGATTTGTGGTTAAACATCCAGTTACTGTAATATGAATGAAAAAAAATATATAATTTCAAGACAGAACTTTTTACTCTGAGTAAGATATCGACAAGATGGGTTTAAATATTATCCCAAAACACATGGCTCAAAAGTTCAGGTAAGACAAAAATATCAAAGAAATTATTTGGAGACAAAAGCAATTTCTTTATAATCTATTGAAGGCTAATTTGAGGAAGTAGTTGAAACTGTATAACCGCCCATTCTCTGTAGCTGATAATGTTAGGTCAGTCAGACCATATCTGTGGATATTGCTCATGGAGAGAGAAGCTAGTCTCTCCAAATACTTTGTACAAAACAGACTGAGCCAATTGTGAGCCCTCACAGAACGATCCACGTGGGGGAATTATGAAAGGTGATTTATGAAATGACATATGAGACACAGAAACATGACTGAATGTGCTGTTTGTATCTCAGGATAATATTGACTTATCGTTTATTTCTATAGGATTTGTCAAGTTCTCCATCTGGGTGTTTATCAACCTGCTGCTGGGCTCATCATGTGCCAGTGACTCAAGTGTTGGTAAGAAGTTTTTCTTTTAACCATCACAACATTGCATAATTAAATGTTTTTATTATTGGACTGATTATTTGAGAGGTTGGGTTCAGGATGTAGTCATTTTAACAATAGTGTACCTTTAATTTGATTAAATAAAGCTTATACAGTAGTAATTCTGTGACCATTGTTCAGTGTCATTACTGTTACTGCCACTCTTATTGGTGACATATTTCAGCCTTTACAAATTGTCTACCTGAAATTGTGCACCTGAAAATGAAACAAAATTAAATTTACAAGCACAAATGTGTCACGATTTCTGAAGTTGTACTTTCATTTTAAGGGGCTACTACATGTTAAATGAAGGTGAGAGAAGCGGGCTTGGAAGAGGTTAGCAGAAGCACAGCTGAATTTCTGATGGTCTGTGTCATTATGGAATGTCTGTGCCTGGAAAATGATCAAAATCATACAGCATCTAAATATTATCAGGCCTTTCTTTCACTAATTTTAAAAACTAAATGACATTTCATGACAACAGATTTCCATCTGTCCTCTCAGGGAATAGTTCCCTGTTGTTAAGGAATGTGATGTCATTTAATGGAGCAAACCTGCGCTTGCAGATTTGCATATCATAGAAGAATGCACTATTGGTTTGAAAGGAGGTATGCGTGCAGGCATGTTTATCTCTCCTGTCATTCGTAGCAAATGAGGGAAAGAAAGCGGCAGCGTCTTATTATCTCATTGAGCTTCTGCAAACATGAAGAAGGGACAGGAAGCCATAGTTACAATAGCAAAGATTGTTCAAGATATGAGGAGGTGGTAGGCAGCAGCAACTTTTGTACCTCAGAAACAATGAAGTCAGAATAAATTAATTTAATAAACCAGGCCTGCGACGAGACTGTATTCTGTGTCAAACAAAAGTATATGCAACACACCTTTAAACTTTTATTCAGGGTAGTTTGACTGATTCACACCCACCCAGTAACACATGTTCATTAGAAATGGTCATTAGGTCATTAGAAATGAATGGGTAAGACTGCAGTTAGTGTATAATCATATAAAGTATAGATGATAACAATAATTAGTATAAAATAGAGTTCAACCACATTCCCACACTCCTTTTTCCACACTCCCACATGCAGGTCTCTTTGGACAGACACACACACACACACACACACACACACACACACACACACACACACACACACACACACACACACACACAAAACAAAAACACAACATTGTTTCAATGATATCTACAACATTATCACAGCAGTGGTATAAAAAGCTTTTTTGAGGCCTTGCTCACAGCTCATTCTGTGGCAGCACAGAGGCCAAACGTCGACAATGACACTGATGAGGAGGACAGAAAACAGGAAACTGACAGTGAAGATGATTTAGTAATGTTATTGTTGTCTGTAATGT
The DNA here is from genome assembly GCA_037577475.1 of Chaunax sp. Z400. Taxonomy (NCBI): domain Eukaryota; kingdom Metazoa; phylum Chordata; class Actinopteri; order Lophiiformes; family Chaunacidae; genus Chaunax; species Chaunax sp. Z400. The sequence continues at coordinate 18,876,529 of CM075187.1, read as the reverse complement.
GTTCAGACATTACGTTTAAATCATGCCGGTCTGTTTTAATTGGGAACACAAAAGAGTTTTAAAAATTTTAAACGGTCTCAAAGCAAATGTCCTTGTTAAACATTGAAAACAAGTAATCTGTGGAAAAATAGCACAATTTTTTTCATCTGCGTATTTGTTATAGTCAAAAAACTAAATATATAATGTCATTTTTTTTCTTTTGTTTTTCTAAAAAAACGAGTTGTCTGAGCTCAGGTCAATGAGGCCTACAGACCATAATTAGCAAGTGGAAGTTCAAAACTTGTGATGTTCACAAGAACATGAGTTGATAAAGAGATGAAACACAATATTAGGTGATAATATATGTATTATTATGGATTTATAATCAGCTAGCAAGGAGCGGTCATTTTTGACCGGTAACACCAAACTAGTTCACAAGCAATGAACACAAGAGGAGGGTTACAGTAACATGACATAACAGCCGTTTTACCTCGGCAGAGACTATTTTATACTATTTATACCATTATTTGTTCATGCAAAGCAAACCAATCTTTTTCCTTGTTTTCAGTGAATCCCTGTTGCTTCTACCCCTGTCAGAACTCAGGAGTGTGTGTGCGATTTGGGACAGACAGCTACCAATGTGACTGCACTCGCACTGGCTTCTATGGAGGAAACTGCACTGATCGTAAGTACACCAAAATTGGTATTTTTGACATGTAACTACATGGGGGTTAATTTGAAATTTGTGGCTCAAGTGCACTCCAAGTGAAAGTCTGCTCAGCCTCCCAAGTACCACTGTTATCTCAATCGCCTTCTTAATGTGACTTTGAGGCAGAAAACCCCCCCAAACCTTTCTAAAAGACATAAAAGGTTCAGGGGTGTCCCTGTTGCTCACCTGCTAGGTTGTGTATAACAATGCATTAAGGCAGTTTGATTCCAGCCAGGCCCTTTGCTGCATGTTGCATGTCATCCCCTCTCTCCTCCCTTTCCTGTCTCTCTTCAGCTGACTGTGTCAGATAAAGGGAAAAAAGCTCTCAAAAAGAAAATAATGGTGGATTCAGCACATTCTGTAAACACCATTCATACATTATGTATATGTAGTATTGTTTATTCTATTCATATAGGCATAACTCTGCACTTAAGTGATTTTAGCACTGCTGGTTAGATTCTTACATTTAAAATGCACTTTAGCTGCTAAAGTGAATTGAAAGGCTCAAAGGATTGTCACATTTTTTAATGAGCCAACAGCAAACTTCAGAGAGTCTGTAGTTTTATATGTTAAAAAATATCAATAAAGGTTTTTTTTTTGTTTGTTTTTTTACAAAAATCCATTAACCCTTGTATGGTCTTAACTTTTGGGACCCTCTGGTATCCCTTGGGTCAAATTGACCCCGGACATGTTTGGAGTTTTAAAAAACAATTCTGAAATAAAATTTTACTTCATAAACCATTAACATATATTGTCTTTATCTCAATTTCGAACAATAGAGATAACATATATGTTTAATGATTGCAATCAGTCTCTACTAGAACACAATTAACAATGGAAGTGTGATTCGTTTTTTTGTCATAAGGTTATAATTGATGTTAAAAATCCACTATACTCAAGACTTGGGTGTCATAAATCATGCTTATTTTGGAAAAAATGAAGTGAGACAATGTTTTCATTAACATTTATTATTTTGAATGCAAACTCTCAATACACCAACTTGTCCCCCCGCCGTCTAACATGTCTTGATTCCCGGTCATCAAATCTGATGATCCTTGAGAATACAAGGAAGCTCTTCAGAGACATTGTGGCTCTAAAAATCGCTCTCCCTGTCTCAGCATCCCACAGACTTTCAGTCGATTCCCCTCTTGACCTGTAGACACCAGCGAGGACGAGGATGCCAAAGTAGGCATTGCAGATGCATGATGTCCATCTCTTTCCACTGGTCACTGAAAACACGTCTCCCCTCAAGATTGGTCATATCCAGAATCATTTTCTGAATTGAGTCAGGAATCAGCAGCTCAAAGGATGACTTGATATCCTGAACATGAGTCACTGCAAATCGTGTGGGCCCTGGTACCATCTGTATTATGTTAGCAGCTGAGCGGGGGGGCTCTCTCACTGGGGATGAAGACCATTCAATCTGTCCATTCTTAGACAAATATGTCTGTGGGGCTCTTCCAGTGGCTGGCTGTGAAGGTTATGGACTAACCTTCTAAACAAGTGGTTTGCAGGTGGACACATGACAGAGTAAAGAGTGCGGGAAAGTGAGAGCAAACAGCTTCTCTGTGCTTAGATTATAATAATGTAACATTATCTGTGTGTGTGTGTGTCTGTGTGTCTGTGTCTGTGTGTCTGTGTCTGTGTGTCTCTGTGTATGCAGGTCAAACTGACCCGAAGAGCATATGAAGGATTTAAATATGTGGGGTATAGTAGCATGTGTGCTCAATTATTTTATTTTTTTGTTTGTACATGTTTATCACAGAAAATAACCTAAGGCCGTTGAGTTTCAGGTAGAAAAAATGTATACTTGTACCATTTTTCTTCTTGTAAAAATTTCAAACGGGTCAATTTGACCCGAATACCATACAAGGGTTAAGTAGCAAGTTTTAAATTGCCCTGTAGCTCCAAAAGATCAGAGAACAAACAGTCCACTGGATTCTCATATCAGTCATTTTGAAGTGGATAAACACTAGCCAAAAAGTTATTTCACAACCTGGCAACCTAAAAACTTTTTTTTTTAATGAATGTCTTATTATTGATCTACATAGCATTGATAAATAATTTATTTACACTTCTTCTAAGCCCTTTGGAAATAAATCTTGATCTCGATATTCTTGATCATTGTGTGTAGCGGAGTTATGGACCAGAGTTCGTCTCATGCTGAAGCCCAGCCCTTCAATGGTTCACTTCATCCTCACCCACTTCCAGTGGTTCTGGGACCTCGTCAACAAGTCTTTCCTGCGAGACACATTCATGACATTAGTGCTCACAGGTAGGTGAAAATATTAAAGGTAAAAAAGAAAAGAAAAGAAAACCATCAAATAAGTCATTCAACCTGCAGAACCAGGGATGATAGCAGATGAATCAACATCACTTGGCTTGCTGCTAATTTTCCCCACCATATGCGTTGGTTCTTCTGTTATTTATGGTCACAATAGGCACAGATCCGGATAGACAAAGTATTTAGAGGTGGACACACATTTCAGTAGCTATATTGCCTCATTATTTTATTTTTATTTTTTTGCCTGATACAGAACAATAATTTAGACCAGATTCATGAAACTAGACTTGAATGAGTATTAAGATAAAGGTTAAGTCTGGTGTTATTCTTTTCTTATTGACGACAAATCCCACAAAAATAATGTGTTAGTTATGTACGTCACTCAAACCTATAATCCCATCGGTGTATACATAAGAAATTGATCTTTATAAACAGGTCACAGATGTGCTAAATAATTTACCACACTATAGACGCTATAGATTTTGTTCGTAACATAAGCTTGAGGGAGCTATTTTCAATTGCGGAGTAATACACATTTGGTGTGCTAACAAGTATTCACAACTACAACTATGTGTGCTAGTAGAAATAAACTACAGTGCCCAGGTTTATTGTAATGAAGGAACATGTCATTCAGTAGTGTTTGGTTGATAGATGGATAACAGTTGAGCCCAACGCAATACATGAATAAGCTGTAACAGGTTTTGGCTATCAGTGCTGGGCGTTACATGTTACCGAAGTAATGTAACAGCAACAGTACTTTTGCAGTAACCGAGTCATAAAACGGGTCACAAACAGGTTTTAATAATGTTATTTCAATTATTGTGTCAAATAACTAAATACCGTCTGGGGTCGACAATGACTTACATACATCAACTTGTATCTGGAAAGTTTCATGTTAGAGACTTACTTTTTGTGTCCAGATGGATACCACCATGTCAGTGGGGGCTCAGGTGCAACTGAGAAGCTTTGTAAGATAAATGAGGAATGATAAATCCAATGCCAAATGTCCTCAGTGATTATTTATCCATTTTTTTCTGTTTAGAAAACAACGACTGCTTGTATGATTATGAAAACCTGCACTTGCAACCCTATAATTCCTTGCATTTAGTCTGTTGACCAATTAGAGGCTGTGCTTCCGTGTGCCATCATTGGAATTTAAAATGTCACTGTAAGGTTCTGATGGTAGTGAACCCCTACAAACAGGATGGGAGCCAGCGGGATTGAGGCGTAGAGTGTGGTGGAGAAATAAGCAGCTTCAGACAAGCAGATTTTTTCCCCCTCAGAGCTCTGATTCTTTTTTCCTTTTATTGTGTCCATAAAATAAGAAAAGATCCACAATTCTCACCAAAGAGTTGCAGTGATGACAGAGTAGCTTTGCAGGTGCAGCAGATCTCAGCAGCAGATGATTTCAAACTGACCCTCTCTCAGACAAAACCAACCTCTACTCTCACACCTGCCAACTATCCCCATCTAACCCAGTCCCATTACAGAATGTGGGGGGCCCATAGACACTCCCCCACTATCTAACATCTTATATTTACAATTATCCTGACCCTTACATTTTTCTATACAACATATAAATGACTACACTAATAAAGGACAAACAAAATGTATAATAAACTGAAGAAATACTACACAGAAGCCCAACTTAATGTCCTCTTCCCCACTTCCCCTCTCGGCACCTACTCGGTACAGCCTAACAAGGTAATTGGCACCTGCTGGAGAGCTGTGGCTGCATTCTCATGTAAACATGCCCCTGGAGGTTGGCCTTAGTGAGGGGGATAGTTTCCAGATCCCTCACAGTCTCCCACTGCTAGATTTGCACACAATGACACTAACAAGTACTAGTCTTTGAAAAAGACTACAGATGGTACAGAACTCAGCTGCCAGGCTTTTAACTAGGATTAAGATCCAGGATCACATCACTCCTGTTTTAGCTTCGCTACACTGGCTCCCTGTTTGTTTTAGGATTGATTTTAAGATTTTATTGATTACTTTTAAGACTCTTAATGACCTGGCCCCAGACAATATTTCAGATCTTTTAATTCCTTATGAACCTCTGCGCAGTTTGAGATCCTCAGGCAAAGGTCTTGTATACGTTCCAGAGTCTAGGCTGAAAACTAAAGGGGACAGAGCCTTTGCCATCAGGGCCCCAAGGATCTGGAACAACCTGCCTGAGGAACTAAGGCTGTCTGAATCAGTGTCGTTGTTTAAGTCTTGTCTTGAAACTTATTTTTACTGTAAGGCTTTTCCTGATTTTTCCTGAGCTGTGTAGCCTTTGACTATTTGTTTTAATCTTATTGTCCTAGTTTTATCTTAAATTTTAAATTTTATGGTGTTATATCTCCTGTTATGTCTTATTGTTTGAAATTCTTAATCCTTTGTTTTATTCTCCATATTTTCATATTCTCCAGAAATACAGGGGTCCAAAATCTGAGCTTGCTAGGGAGGTTCAGGGGTATGCCACCCGGAAAAAAAATTATAATTCCCTGATCTGCATTTTAAGACATTTGGAGAGCAAAAATCTGATAAAAAATAGCTTTAAAATCACATCGGTGGGCAGTAGCATAAATGATCTGTCAAGCAAGTGATGCATGAAAATGAGGTTAAATGTTGCAGTGAGATGTGTCCCCTACCATTTGTTCTCTCTCTCTGTAATGACCAAAGAACATAAATCTCTGTGGTAATTAGGCCCACTTTGTTTGAATGTGATCAGATCAGCACAGGAATATAATGCTGATCCTATCCTTTTCACAGTGGGCAGTACCTGCTCCTCCTCGCTTATCATCTTCATCACCTGTCTTTCTTTATCTCTCTGTCTCATCATGTTCTGTGTCACTTCCTTTCCTAAACCTGAGCTATGACTGCTGCAGTCTTCTTTCATTTTAGTTTGTGTCAGTGCAGAAAGTAAACACGGGGTCATTTTATTTGTAAATGATACCGACGTCCACTAAGTTTGCTTAACATGCATTTCAATCCTTTTCACAAACTGAATTGAAACTTTTTTGTTTAATTTAACAGTCTGACATCGGATGGGTGAATTAACATTAACTAATGAGCTTGTTATTGAATTCACGTGAACCAGCCCACATCGTGACGGCCGGCCGCTGTTTAACGTAGCACGACCACACAGGAGCTATATGTCAGGACGTCAGATGATGTCTGGAGAGGAATGGTACTGTATGAACTACCAGCAGTCAACTAGTTAGCTTTTGTGGATTCATCTACCTGTCCAGTTTGTTCAGAGAACAGAGAACCACTGTGTCGAACAAAGAACTGTGGTCAGGGTGAGATCATTCACCCCACCCACACACATACACAGTGACGCAGGAGAGTAAAAGAGGATGTCTGTGTCTTTGCAGCACCAAAGTAGAGTCATTTTTATTTCACAATGTTTATTATACACACATCGGAACAAAATACCGAGGTCCGGACCTCGATGACCTCAATGGTGCGTACGGCCATGTTTATGAGTATTTTGGAGTGGGGTATGTGGTTGTGTGTGTGTGTGAACGTAACACAGTAATAAAGCAAATTAACTCATTACTTTCAAAAGAAAGTAACTTGCAATAAATGTTTCATGACTTTAAGAAAGTAACTTGCCATTCAGTGTTAGTTTTGGTCTTTTCATGGGATTTATTGACAGATTCATAGTATATCTCCAGCCTTTTCCCATTGAAATCCATAGATATATATAGTAGTTAACGACATATTGTCACTTTGTCCCAAAGTCAGAAGCGAGCTGATTCCAAGTCCTCCGACGTACAATACCAGATATGGATACCTCAACTGGGAGTCCTACTACAACCTCTCATACTACACACGGCTCCTCCCTCCTGTCCCTGAAGACTGTCCTTTGCCCATGGGAACTAAAGGCGAGAGCTACACAACTATAGATGACTATGAGCTTGGAATAAGTCTTGACATGTTTCTTTCTGTACAGGCCAACGTGTTCTTCCTGATCCCAAAGTGTTGGCTGAGAGGTTTTTCAAGAGGAAGAAATTTAGGCCAGACCCTCAAGGAAGCAACCTGATGTTTGCCTTCATGGCCCAACACTTCACCCATCAGTTCTTCAAGACACGCCATGAAGTTCATGGGGGCTTCACCAAGGCTTTAGGACATGGGGTGAAATACATAGAGCAGTCAGCCACATTCAGAAATAAATCAATATCAAATACTTAAACGATAAAAACCTGTCAAGAATTAAGCAGAATGATTAGGTCAATTTTCATAATTAATTGGTTCGGAATGTTTGACTTTTAAATTTATTGTCAAATTTCTTGATTTTCTTCTTACTCATGCAGGTAGATGCGAGCCATATCTATGGTGACAACCTCGAGCGACAGCTTCAACTCCGGCTTCTTAGAAATGGAAAGTTGAAATATCAGGTATTAGAAAATAGATCAACATTTCAGGGAATATATTTGGTAAGAGTTAAATGAACTGTACTTATATTTGTACTCCACAAATATGTAAAAATATGTAATAACTGAGCAGCTCGTTAGCTTAGCTTAGCATAAAAGCATAAAGCAGACTAGAAACAGGGGAAAACAGCTAACCTGGCTCTGCCTGAACTTAAAAATATTCAATCTGTCTACCAGCAGAGAGCTCACAAATAAACATGCTCCACATAGATTTGTTTAATTCATACAAATAAAGTGATGTCAAAATTAGTTTTTGTGGTTCTAGATGCAGTTACATGGTTTGACTATTTCTTGACAATGTTAAGCTTTGTCAAGAAATAGAATAGTACTAGTAGTGTTCAAGTACTGTACATGAGACACTATTTCCATTTATACTACTTTATGACTCTACTCTTCTTCAAGTTTATACTCTAATACATTTATAGGACTGCTTTAGCCAATAGTTATTTACAGAATCTAATTATCGATGCTAAATTTAATCAAATAAATCCTTATTATCATAGATTACACTAGTATATGTTTTAATTACCGTATATAAATTAGTTAAAATTGCCCCCACTTTTAGCAGCTTCAGCATTAAAGTAAATGCAATATCACATACCATTTCAAATGGGCCATAATGAGTGGCCTGCTTTTGTAGGCCTACGGTATGTATTGATGGTCTTTCATCACTTTTACTTCCTGTGTCACACTAACTTCTGAGAATGCTGTGGTACTTTTTTCCAGAAAGTAGCGATAATTTAGTGGTTCAGGAAATACAATTTTACTTCCTACTTCATGCATTGCTGGCAGCTGATAGCATGTGTATATGTGAGGCCCTGAATTTCATTAAAACTGAGTCTGTGGCTCATTCTTTGGCTAGTCAGGTCAGTCTTAGAAGTTCAAGGAGAGTTCAGTAAGTAAGAATAGCATAGCATGTGTACAAGTAAGCAAGTGTTAAAGCACTTTACTGTTTTTGTTTGTTTACAGTTGGTAAATGGTGAGATGTACCCTCCGACAGTATCTGAGGCCCCTGTGTACATGATGTATCCTGAAGGGTTCCCTTCAGAGCAACGTCTGGTCATTGGTCACGAGTTATTTGGCATACTGCCGGGACTCACCATGTATGCCACCATATGGTTAAGAGAGCATAACAGAGTGTGTGACATTTTGAAGGCAGAACATCCCACCTGGGATGATGAGCAGCTATTCCAGACCGCCAGACTCATCATCATTGGTGAGGGTCAAGAGATAAGCTTGTGTCGCTGTTGTCAAATATTCTTTCCCTGTGATCGAATGATTGGAACAAATATAGAACAGCTTTATCACAAAAGCTTTCGAACCTGATGCTCAGTTGTATTTTCAATCAATGACAGATTTATTAATAGGTTAAAGAACTTATTTAGGAACTTAAGTTAAAAAAATAAATGAAAACATTTTTTTGTTGGTACAGTTTACAATGTAAATAACATCTTATTCATGTTTAAGTTTCAAATCAGATTCTGAAACATGTTTATTGCCAAGACGTTTTCCACATATATGGCAATGACAATGAAACATTGGTGACCTTGTTTGTTAGTGAATGATTCTGTATTTTCTTCACATCCTAGCTCAGTAACTTTCCATGATTTGTCAGATAGAATCGGCACAGTTACATATTTAATTTTAGTTGTAAGCCTGTAACATTATTATTTGTTATCTCACAGTAGCGAAATGTCCGTGTAAATTCCCTATAAATGTAAACAAGCAACCTAAACCCTCCACCCTACTCACCAAGATAAAGATCTAAGTTAATATATGTATATTATTGGTGCATCAGATATATTTTTTCTACAATGCCACATTTAAATGTACAAAATGTATTTGAAATATATTGATTTAACTTCATGAGGTTATTCATTTAGTAATTTGGCAATGGTAATATTTGGTGTGATACCTTGTAGTGTTGATTGTATGATTTAATGATTTATGATTTTAATGTCTTGATCGGTAATAAGTTGTTTGTAACACGTTAGAAAACTGCCCAAGGTAACTAAAATTTCTTGTTTTGTCCAACCAAGTTAAAATGTAAAAACTATCATTCAGAGCAAAATAAGTGCGCTTGAGAACATATAACTATCACATTTTTGGCATTGTGCTTTAAAAATAATTTATAAATTTATAATAAATCAACTTATCATTTATCATTTAGGCCTATTATAAGTTGTTTTATTTAAATCATTGCAGTTGTAATTGTTTAAGGAAATATCAATTCACTTTTAAACGTTTTTCTTTTATTTTTGATCATGCTTGGCCTCATATGTGATCAATAGATGATGTTTTTGTTGTCCTCTAGGGGAGATCATCAACATCATAATAGAAGAGTATGTGCAGCATCTGAGTGGCTACCTGCTGAAACTGAAATTTGATCCCTCCCTACTGTTCACCAAGCGTTTCCAGTACAGCAACCGCATCGCTCTGGAGTTCTGCCACCTTTACCACTGGCATCCATTGATGCCTGACAGCTTCATTGTTGATGGAGATGACATCCCATATTCCCAGTTTATGTTCAACACCTCCATCCTCATGCATTATGGGGTGGAGAAATTGGTGGATGCCTTCTCTAAACAGCCAGCAGGACAGGTAGATGTTTTTTGATGCAAAGTTTAGTGATGTTGAAATAAACCATGTACAGTACATTTACAGTTTATTCAGGTACAGTACAGTATTCAAGTACATTCATTCAAGTACTTTAAGGGAGGGTAACACAAGAGAAAATGAGAACATCATTACAAACTGAAATATTATATCGTAATAATTTTATTTACTTGATTAGCTTCTTTTCATAATCGTTGGAAGCTAAAATCGTTGTATGTAAAATTAAATTTGATTTACCAACCAGTGCTGTGTCAGTCATAATCACTATAATCAAAATACAATTTTGTGTATCAGAGCTTGTTTTTAAAAAAAAGTTGAGTTTGGTCTTTATCATCCATGTTTGACTCTTGTTTGAAATTGGATGATGACATATGTTATCTAAAGCCTTATTGTTGAATACTTTTAACACTATTGATGTAAATATTTTTCAAAAAAGGTCCTATGGTCTTTTTTATTCCGTTTCTGATTAGAAATCAATGAACTAAAGGAGGATCTTTCATGGAGACTCCAATGATTGTGAAACACAACATATGTATAACCGACAAACAAACTCACAACGACTTCCTTGTGAGATCAAATGAGAGATAATATTCTTAGATATCTTTTAGCAGCATCATCATGCATGCAAACTGTGATTCCTGTTGACTGAGACTAAGATGCGCGGTGATGTTGCTGACATTTTTGGCTGATAATATTGCTGAGCAGTTTATTAAAATAATATCGCCATAACAGTTTCTTCTGTGTTGCAGATCGGTGGAGGTAAAAACTCTCATGAAACAGTGCTGAAAGTGACAGAAATGGTCATCAAGGAGTCTCGAGCAACACGTGTGCAGCCCTTTAATGAATACAGGAAGATGTTTAATCTGAAGCCATACACATCTTTTTATGAATTTACTGGTGAGTGGTAAGAAAATGATAACTCTTTAATCTCTTTCACAATAGAATAGAATACAGGATTAAACAGCATTTTGACTTCAAACTTAGCACCTTAGATATTATTTGGTAACAGAATACTGAGATCACTTTTTGTTACTTTTTGTTCCAAGGCTGCTGGATCCAGCAAACCGAGGCGTAGAAACACACAACAGGCTTTAACAAAGAATTAGAAATGATAACAGAAAAAAACAAGTCTAAGATGTCTTGACAAATACGCATTTAGTTCATTCATGCAAACATCCAAGGGTAGGTCTAAGAGTCCTGATTACATGCAGACAAGTTCAGTACACTAGAGTACAGTACCACTACAGTACCACGTGAACAAATTCAACACAGTAGACAAAGGTGAGATCCAGAAAACAGGGAGAGGCCAAAAACCAGAATAAACAAGAGAAAAAAAAACTCTAGGAATAACTTACACTTGGAAACATGAGGAGAGATGGCTGGTAAGTGTGACGAAACATCAACAAGACGAACTGGCAACTGGACACAAACACACAGACTAACACACACAGAGTAATTGGGAACAGGTGGGGGCCAGGCAGGCACAGTTGAACATAATCAATAATCTTGAAGACAAAGGCAGGAAGAGTAAAGAACTATGACACAGATTTAGAGATAAAGAGTTTATTGCACTTTGTTTTTCCATACAGTCATTTATAGAGACGTATTTTTGCTTGTTTGAGTTTAACAATAATTCTGTATCTTTATTGGTATTTAGTTTTACCAAAATTATGTGACCGCAAATCCAAGTTTTTTATATAGTATGTGCTTCCACTTGCTATCATCACCATAGTTTAATATCCACATATCTGTGAGCATTATTGTGTCTTGAGACATTCCCACTTCATGAGAGACATGCCCATAAATGAGTTGTTTAGTACTGCTTGTATGCCATCCATATGAACATATGTGCATTGTGGTTTCATGGAAATGTTAATTAGAAGAGTTACGAGCAGGTTTGTGTGATGTCAGGTGCTGAAATGTTCGAATAATGGTAATGCAGAGTCGAGGGGCTGTTTGAAGCAGCCATTTACAGTCACATGTAGCTGAGCACTGGCTCCACGAAACTGTTACCTTTTTTACTTTGTTTGTTACTTTGCAAAATCAAAATGTGAACTAAACTGATTTCTTCACTGTGGCCAAAGGCATGACCCCGTATTTGTAGGTATATAACTGTTCAGACCTCAACAGAGGAGGAGGGTTGACTTTTTGGATATAGAGTAACTAGAAATGGTTTTGTAAGCTATGTTTTTCAGGTAAACCCCTTAGCTTGTTGTTAACCACATTTTAAGTCCATTTAAACCTGTTTCCTTTCTCTATACAGATGACTTAGAGATTGCCAGAGGTTTAGAGGAACTGTATGGTGACATAGATGCTTTGGAGTTTTATCCCGGTATCTTGCTGGAGAAAACGCGTACAAACAGCGTATTTGGAGAGAGTATGGTGGAAATGGGTGCTCCCTTCTCCCTGAAAGGCCTGCTTGGAAACCCCATATGTTCCCCTGGCTACTGGAAGCCCAGCACCTTTGGGGGAGAGACAGGCTTCAATGTCATCAAAACTTCCACTTTGAGGAAACTGGTGTGCCAGAACACCAAGTGGTGTCCATATGTGGACTTTCATGTTCCACCAAATGAGGAGGAAGCAAAACCAAGGAAATCATCTACTGAACTTAAATGAATGTTCACCTAATAATCTGTGATGTCATGACTCGCAATCAGTTTAGATTTGTTGCTTTTATGTAGAAACGTGATTTTAATATGACATGTGCTTAGTTTTAATACTGCCTGCAGTGAAGGACACTGCATTTAAGTAGGGTGTGACCCAATATCGGTATCAGGTTCTGATTCTGTCATAATGGAGGAATCGATGTACCAGTCCAGATTCTCTAGTATCCTTTTATGAGCCATCGTAATCTAGCTTTGAACAGCAGCATCAAATAAATCCCTAATCATATGAAAATACCTATCGAATGCCGTCTCTGATTATATATCAATTTCCTGTGACGAAAACAGTCACTTTGTATTCGAAACCACCTCCTATACTCACAGGATGTACTGATTTGATCAAAATATAATGTGATATGCAGCACACAAACTAAAGCTAAACCTGCAACATACCAAAAATACCAAAATGTCACACTGATTCAGAAGAAATGACCAGTGTTAGACCAATATAGTCTGCATCCTTTCAGACTAAATCTGAACACTGGCTAACACTGGCCTGGCATAAACCACGGTTCAAGGCCTGTGTGTGACTAAATGTCAAAGTTTTTTTTTAACAGTACAAGGTGATGTAACTGAACTATATAGCTTTTCTAACCTAACCCAAGTTTGCATGTAATATTCATGATGAAGCTTTAATTTGAAAGTCTAACCATATGTTGCATATTTATTACTGCTATATTGACTCTGGAGCCCTGCAGGTTCAAACTGACTTCAGAGGGTTAATTTAGGTGTCGTAGTTTTTGTGAACACTGACCAAGCTATTGTATTTCACAACCTGGGGTGAGAACATGGTACAAACAGTATATATGGTACATATGGTCCAGCTGAATTTAAAGGCCCTAAACAAATGGTACAGCCAAATGGTTGTCTAATTTAGTGTAGCATACCAAACTACTTGGTAGATATACAAGATACTGTATTTGATACAGTGTGTTGTAAATATGCATTACTGAAAACTTTTATCCAGCGTGTTAACCCTTAGCAAATCTATCTTTTTTCTGTCCAAAAATGTAGTTAATTTCATCTGTTTGTCAAAAGGTTCCATGACTTTGTTCACACATGACATCTGAACACACAAAATAAAAGTTTGAGAAATTGAATTACATTTTGGGTGTTTTATTGAACTTGTGTACACCCTTGGTGTTGTTTCAGACATTCAAACATTGTTTCAGTGATATATACAACTTTCTCACAGCTCTGGTATATAAAGCTTCTTTGAGGTCTTGCTCACAGTTCAGCACGATGGCCAAGCGGAATGAGCTCAGGTCAGTGAGGCTTACAGGCCATAAATAGCAAATGAAAGTTCAAAACGTGTAACGTTCACAAGAATTTAATTTGATAAAAAGATGAAACATAATATTAGGTGATAATATACAGTATGTAATATTATGGATCAGCTAGAATGGAGCGGTCACTTTTGACGGGAACAACAAACTAGTTAACAAGAAACAAACACAACAGCAGGGTTCATATGTTACCTTGCTTAACCTTATAGTAGCACAAAAAATGTGTTTATTGAAATGGAAATTCTTTGTGATTTATGCAACAAGAAATTCATGCTAGAGGTGGTTCTGAATGTGAAATTATGCACTGCAAAGCAAAACTTTTATGAGATGGATTATTTCAAGATCTATAAATATTTGAATCTTCCTCTTGGACTCACTTCAACAATAGTCGTTACATTCTGATGATGCGCTACTTTTCAACATAATACTGAAAAACTTTGCTCCATTGGTCTCGGAGACCTCAGTATGAACACATGTTCTTGACTCTATTTCCACTTGCTGTAAAGCTATGTAAATGATGTTCCATGCAAATGAAATTCCGTAAGATGGGAAAATGAAAAAGGAACACGAAGCTATAAGTAGCCATATTGTTTTGATCATCATCAACTTTTGTGAGGACTGAACTTGGTTACATTTAATCATTTTCAAAAGTAGTCATATACAGTATATTGTTTTTCAAAATCCTATTTTTGTAGACTACAATTTGACAAAATTCTACTAACACTGTCATCATACTGGATATATAAACACCAGAAAAAGTCAAATGTTGCCATGGAGTCAGTATGTAGGTTCTAGGCTATGAGCCACTTTCTGACACCATGTAAACTAATAAAGTTATTTTATTGCCTATGTATGCCAAATAAGAATTCCTGTTTATATACAAACTCCATTTGTAGGTCGAGTTGTCTTTCAGACAATTTATCCCCAACATCATGATGGGTATCAATAATAGAAGAGTCGAATTGTACGAAAACATATATGATATATATATAATATGTGACTATATATGCAGTAATATAAGATGTGACTGAGTTACAGCTGAGAGACAGAGTCTGAAGTTCTATGCAAATTGTGGCAATCGGGCGTTAACCGTTTTAAAGAAAACTTGCATTGTATATACAAATTCAGGCTATATATGCAGAGAATTCTCTTCTCTGTTTCAAAACAGTCAATTGCTAAACTGAAAGAGCACTTAAATTGGACCTCAACTCACATCAAGACCCAGATGTTTGCTTAGAGCCATGAGAGGTGAGTTTCTCTTTAAAATGTACAGCATTTGATGCTTTTACTCACAGATAATTACAAAACATTATTCTTGTTCTATATAAGGCTTTTGCATTATGTCCATGTGGGTGTTCACCCTCCTGCTGTTGCTGAAGATCTCATCATGCGCTGGTGAATCCAGTGTTGGTAAGCAGATTAACTTTTTAGTCGAGCGATACTGTAGGACAGGTTCACCACAGTTTATTGTATTTTGTACGTATCTTTATGTTAGAAACTTAAAATGTTGTGCAGGAACTTAAACTAAGAGAGTTTTTAGTATGCTTATTTTTGAATTTATGTTAATGTTATGGATGAAAATGTTAGACTATAAGTAAAAACTATAGACAAGAGTAAAAGTTAGTCTCCATTCTGATTTAAACCAGTCCTGGTTTAAAAATAAAGAAAATAATTCATGATCTTTTCCACTTTATTGATTTGCTTTTTTAAAGAAATACAAAATAGCTGTTTCTGGAAAGTGTTCTCAACTTTTTTACAGCCTAGTCTACATTCTATTTTAAAATACTTTATTCTTTTCATTTTTAAAAAGTAAAGGGCCTATTGAGGTTAAAAATGTATGTTTATGTACTGTATGTGTATGTGTTTACAGTAAACACCACAAGATAAATCATAAAGCTTAAAAAATTAACCTTGTCTTAAAAATTGCAATATTTTACAACACTTCAGACATGTGTAATGGTGTGACTCTTGTTTTGCCAATAGGTTTAAATATGGACTGACTTTAAGTCTCAAAATTATCCTTGAGTAGGCACTATAGCAGGTTGTTGCCTGGTCAAGCTCATCTCAGCTTGGTACACCAAGGAATCCTTTCCTTTCTAGCTGCTAATATACTCATATTTGGACACTATCTGTTTCCATGTGTGGAGGGAGGCATAACACATAACTTCTTGTTTTTGATACAAAGAAGCACTGATATTTTAGTGTTAAATTTCTCCATCACTATACAGTACTCCTGGCTTGTATGAGGAAATAGAGGTACAAATATGTAAACAGGTGTCAGTATTGCTCCCAGCCTTGCTATTCAGGCATGTAAATTAATGACTCATTGAACCACTGAGTCAGATCATTTTAGAAAATAAAGAGAAACAAATGACATCAATGTGCAGGTTAAACTTGTAAAGATGATAGCTGGGTTGGAAAGTCTAGAGAATAAACAACTGACTGAATCCGCACAGTTTCAGCTACATTTTGACCTTAAGCTGCAATCTGTAGCATTATTATTTATTATCTCAGTGAATTTTCTGTTAGCCGTATACATTTAAACATTCTGGATCACCAGATCCAGGTTATTACTTAAATCCAAATCATACTTAAATGTGTTGTCGATCTTATGGGGACGTCATCGTGTAATTATTATCCATGAAGTTAGAAACAGAAATCTTTTAATTGCACCTACTGTATCCCACAATGGCAAAGAATCCAAACTCTACTTCTCCAAAAATGTGATCAGACTCTGTTCATAACTTTATGATTAATTAAATTAATTAAATTAAAGTCTTTACATAGGGTACATACACAGTAATAAAGATGATTCTATTCTTTGGTTGCAGTGAATCCCTGTTGCCACTTCCCTTGTCAGAATACAGGAGTCTGTGTGAGATTTGGTACAGATCACTATGAATGTGACTGCACCATCACTGGTTTCTATGGGGAAAACTGCACGATCCGTAAGTGAATTCATTTACTCACATCTAAATTCTCTCTGTCCAGCAGTAGCAAAATCCACCAGCTAAAAGCACATCCAAAGCTCATTAATAAACACTTTATATCTTTTTAAATTTCTTAGAAACAGACTAGGAGGAGAGCCTGCCTATCGGTTTCTCTTGTTTCCAGTCTAAGTGCTAAACAGCTGCTAGTGGTGCTTTATATTTATTCAAATACGTCTCTGAAAGAAACCGATTAAGCATTTAGGACTTGATTCATCTGCTTTGAATGTGCCTGTAGGTGAAGGTCTCGCCCCATAGAATGTTTGAGAAGCTTGTTGAACCATTAGCTTGAGTACAATGACTGCCTATAGGGGTCAGGGATGAAAAAACGTGTCTTTATATCAAAACTTGGATTCAAACTCAATCTGAAATGTTTTATACAATCTTTCTCCATAGCGGAGTTTTGGACCAGCGTTCGCCTCATGCTGAAACCTAATCCCAGCTTTGTTCATTTTTTCCTCACCCACTTCCACTGGTTCTGGGACTTTGTAAACAACTCTTTCCTGCGAGACATATTTATGAAACTGGTGCTCACAGGTAGGGATTCATTTGTCATTTTCATTTGTTAATTTGTTGTCAGGAGTTTTTGTTCATAACATGTTGCAGTATGTAGTAATATTTGAAGCACTGGTTTTTTTTAATCATTTGAAATGCAGCTGTTCCTGATGGCTTGAAAGTTCAGCATCAAGATGACCAAATTTAATCCAGTTAAAATGTTGGATAAAAGTTCATTTTATAAACAAAGAACTGGAGGAATCTGCTCCGTCTTTGTTTTTGAATATCTTTGGATTTTGGACTGTTGGTTGGACAAAAACATTTTTAAGACCTTTGGCTCTGAGAAATTGTGATGGGCATTTTTTAAACATATGTCAGACATTCGATAGACTGAATGACTAATCAAATAAGAAAATAAAATGAATCAATGATGACAAATTATTTCCTGCAGCTCTAGAGCCATGTTACAAATGTATAATTTTCTGTTTCATGACATTTTTTGAGAATGCATGTTGTTTACTTGCAGGAGGCATAGATGTGTATAGGATTGTTATAGTATTCATGTATCTTCTAATCAATCACTATTGACACAAATATGCATACCTTTCTGGACTTTGCTTGTATCCTTTAAAAGTCAGAACCAACTTAATTCCATGCCCTCCGACCTACAACAGCAAGTATGGATACCTGAACTGGGAGGCCTATTACAATCGTAGTTACTACACCAGAATCCTGCCTCCTGTACCTGAAGATTGTCCTTTGCCCATGGGAACTATAGGTACTGTATACCTTTGACCTAAACACAATTCATGCAAGTGTATCCTTGATACTGTAGGTTAATGATGTCAGTGTCAGGCTCCAACCAGAATTGTGAGGACCCAATTGCAGACACGACAAAGACACTCAGGTGCAGTTCAGAGATTTAATAATCAAAAACCAATAAATAGTCCAGGGTCAAAAACCAGAGGGGCAGTCCTTAAAAGGCAACAGTAAACTATAAGCAAAGGCAACATCCATACAACAGTCAGAAAACCAGAAATAACTGCAAAGAAATCAACTGGGAAAACCTTACTGGGAAAACAGCAGGAGAGATGGCTGGAACATGTGCAGAAACACTGACGAACTGGCAGCTACAGTAACAACAGGAATCACACAGACTAAATACACTGGGATAATGAGGGAATGACAAACAGGTGGCACAGGGAGGAGAAGACAACCACAGGGGGAAATAATCGCTCAATCACACACTGAGGGAAAATATTAAAGAGGAGGATACAATGATAAACTACCATGAGCCAGAGGAAAGAAAAGGTCAAAACAGATCACAAGATGAGATGGCAGGAAGTGTAAAGCACAAAAACACAACATGAGAATATAACTAGCAAAATAAATCAAGAAACAGATAAAACCTTCTAAATAAAACCCTAATACCCAAAGCATGACAGTCATCATCACCTCTTCCATCTTTGTCCACTGCTCCCTGCTTAGCCCATGGGAAACCACATTTGCCACAGGCTCCATGGATATATCGTGGAGTAGCTCAACTCAACTAGAGGTCATAGACATTTGGTTTGACTTAGAAATAAGTTATTTTAAGCTGTACCACCTCAGCACTAATGTTGGATAAATTGTTTATTTAGCCCAAAGTTAAAGGTAAATGGTTTTCTTAGAAAAAGTAATCGATGTTTCATAACAGTTAGCAAAAGGTACAGTAGTGGGTAAAATAGTTCAAGTAATGGATAAATGGTTTATGACTATATTCTGTCACTCAAAGCACTAACTTGACCAAATCAACATCGCATTGAGAATTTAATTCCATGAAATTAAACTAACAGGGACATTTGTTCCACTGGCCAAAAAAATGCTGTGAATCAGTATGTAGGTAATTCTAACATGTTTAAATGTCTGTCCACAGGCAAGCCTGTCCTTCCAGATCCCAAACTGTTGATGCCTTTCTTCAACAGAACCACATTTCGGCCAGACCCTCAAGGAACCAGTCTGATGTTTGGTTTCATGGCCCCACACTTCACTCACCAGTTTTTCCACACAGACTTTAAAGTTGGATATGCCTTTACCAAGGCTTTGGGACATGGGGTGAGAGACACTCAGCCAACATTAACTATTTGTTCAAACACTACATGTGAAAAACAACATACACTGTTGGTTGTCTGTTAGTGTAAGTTTTTTTAGGCAACTAACAATAGTTTGTTGGGATTACAGATAGAGCTTTATGGTAAGATCATGTTTGTGATGAAAAGAAACAAACGGTGACAGGATATGGGACACGAACCAGTTCTCAGAAGTACAAGCAAAGACATTAGAATCTGAACATTGGACAAAACAGACATTTTTTGTTCTTTTTTCTTCTTTCACTCTTCCTTTATGGAAAAGAGTTAAAGCTACAATGAAGTGACTTTTTCCATGGCAATATGAACATTTAAGGCTTTAAAAGAAACAGGATTATTGTGCCATAAACATTTATATGACACTTTAGGGTCCGACCCAGCAGACAACATATGTTCATGGTGCATGAAAGGACAAATAACCTGATGGGTCAGAACAAATTTGTCAGTGAGACAATAGCTTTATGTCTACTTTCTGTTCATTCAAATACACTGTTCTCCTAAGAACACATTTTTAACCTGTGCCATTGAGAGTTTCTTAGACAAAATATTTCCTTATCTCTTTTTTAGGTGCATTCAATAGGATAGAGAGGCCAAATAAACTTGCAATCAAAATCAGTATTCTCTAAGTCTCTTCTGGGTTTACACTCCTTGCAAGACAAGCAAACACAACCCAAGAAAAAATAGACACAGGTCTGCAACTATACCCAAGGTTTTAATGTTCACACAACAGCGCGGGATAATTTGTTAGGAAAAAGGGTGAGGGTTAAACATGGGTCAATTTAATGCTTTGAATAAAGAACTAATACCGTTTTATCCTGGTGAGAACAGTCTGTATGTGACCAATCACTGAGAATCAACAAACACAAGTAATGTTATATCTGGTTCATACTTTGTTTGATTATTAGAAATGGTGGAATGAGCCCATAAATCCCAGATTGTTCTGATACATTGGCACCAAATTGTAACATGCTTGTTTTGCATTACTTCCTTTGCTTCAATCTTTTTCATTCCAATGTATCCTTGATGTATGTGTAAGTGATGCTGCCTCATGCTACGCTGTGTATGTGTTACAAAAGGCTTGCCAATAATATTTTCCTAATAAAGACAATTGATTTCCCATTATTTCTTCTTCCAGGTAGATGCTGGACACATATATGGACGCACACTTGAGCGACAGCATCAACTCCGACTTCACAAGGATGGAAAGCTGAAATATCAGGTGTTACAACAGCAGCACTTACATTTTCTGTACAGTCCAATGATGCATTCTGGGTTCTCAGAATGGTGGTGCACACAGTTACCTCATCATCACTTTGTTAGTAAAAACAGCACACAAGCAGTCACAGGGGGCATTTGTCTGCATTGTGTATGCTAAGTATGTAAATTATTAATCATTAATAATGTAAAACCATGGTAATGTTTTTGTGTGTGTCGTGCATGAGAATGCAGAAGCAGAAATAACTAAATAAATAAATAAATAATAGTTTTAATAAAACAAGTATGGAATTTGATGTTACGGTTACACAGATAAGATATAAAGTACACCAAATGCATTCAAGAAGCTAAGCAAAACCTTTAAATACTTTATTTGCACATCTGTGTTTGCTTCTTCACAGTTGGTACATGGTGAGATATACCCTCCGACAGTATCTGAGGCCCCTGTGCACATGATCTATAGTGAAAACGTCCTACCTGAACACCGTCTGGCCATCGGTCATGAGATGTTTGGCATGCTGCCAGGCCTCACCATGTATGCCACCCTATGGCTCAGGGAGCATAACAGAGTCTGTGACATCCTGAAGGCAGAACATCCCACCTGGAACGACGAGCAGCTTTTCCAGACGTCCAGACTTATCATCATTGGTGAGTTTAAAATCAATTTTTAACATTGGGTAACAGCCAGACATGAAAAAAATAACTTTTCTTTTGAATTCTATCCATCAGGGGAGATAATCCGCATTATAATAGAAGAGTATGTGCAGCAACTGAGTGGTTACTTAATGAAACTGAAGTTCGATCCCGAAATGCTCTTCGACGTGCAGTTCCAGTACAGCAACCGCATCGCTATGGAGTTCAGCCTTCTCTACCACTGGCATCCATTGATGCCCGACACCTTTCACATCGATGGACATGAAATCCCACTCTCTAAGTTTTTGTTCAACACGTCCATCATCTTGCATTTTGGGGTGGAGAAACTGGTGGATAGCTTCTCTCGACAGCAAGCCGGACAGGTAGATATGTGCCATCCACTGACTGTGTACAAGAACCCACTGTTAGGGGTTCAAGTGAAGCTATGGTCTGTGTTTTTTCTCCCTTTTTTGCAAAGCTTAGCTGCTCGTACAAAAGACATCACCATAACTATATATGTCTGATTTTATTTCAGGATAACAAATCTTTTTCATGCAATTAAGACTTGTTTATTTTATTATTCCCATATGGTCTAAATATCATTTGGCTGGCTGAAAGTATAAGCTCTTTTACTGCGACATGTACATGCCTATTGGAAAAATAAATGATGTTAAGATAGTACAGATTACAAAAGAGAACATGAAGCAAGTACAGGGTGCCGAAAATATTGGCTAATTATATTAGCCATAAGAATCACATTGGTATGAAATATTTAAAGTATTTATATTCATCGTGTTAATTTTCTGTGAGCTACTCAGCATAAATGTTGGAGATTGACATGTTTTGTTTCTCCAAATTTTGGCAACGAGAAAAATGCTACGAATGTTGTTTTATTTGCAAGCACAGATTCAGGAGTAATCAAGGTATATTATAGTGAATTGTAGGGTTTTGATTTTTCAATGGTTAATTTAACAAAATTGTATCTTTTGCATGAAGATTTATTTGAAAATCATGCAAAGAAGATATCATTTTGATGAAAGGTATTTGGATGCCAACAGAATTCATATTCAAAGTCAGGAGTACCATATATAGTATTTGCTTAACACATATAAGTGCCATTTACAAATGGAGTCCCTGAATATACACAATTTTAAAAGTTTTATTTAGAAGCAGGGCAACTATTATGACTATGAAAATGAGCTTAAGAATTTATTGTGAATTAAAAGTCATTTGCAGTTAATGTTCAAATGTAGAATGAATCCCAGAGGAAATTTCAAAATAATTTACACTGTTTGATTGACCTTGCTCAATTATTTAACATATTTGCAGAAACATTTGTTTGATAGAATCAAAATAAAATTGTCAAAATGCCAAATGTGTCTCATATAGATAGTTTTCCATTTATTTCTATGTTTTGATATAGTTTTTTTCTGTCTTTCAGATAGGTGGTGGCCGCAATTCTCATGAAAGCCTTCTCAGTATCTCAGAAAAGGTCATCAAAGCGACTAGAGTATCACGTGTGCAGCCTTTCAATCAATACAGGAAGAGGTTCGGCCTCAAGCCATACAGCTCTTTTCATGAATTCACTGGTAAGCTGGAATAATATTCTAATTATCTATCTGTTAAGTATTTTGAGTAAGTTTGTGTTGTTTTTTTTTGTTTCATTTTTTATTCTCAAAAGAACTTTGATTTCTTTCAGTTTGCTTACATAGAAAATTAGTTTTTTTTTTCTCTTTTACAAAACAGATGACGAGGAAATGGCAAGAGGTTTAGAGGAGCTCTACGGTGATATAGATGCTCTGGAGTTTTACACAGGCATTATACTAGAAAAGCCACTCCCTGGCGGCATATTTGGTGAAAGTATGGTGGAGATGGGTGCTCCCTTCTCTCTCAAAGGCCTGCTGGCAAACCCCATCTGCTCCCCTAACTACTGGAAGCCCAGCACCTTTGGTGGAGAAACAGGCTTCAATATCATCAAAACGGCCACTTTGAGGAAATTGGTGTGCCAGAACACCAAGTGGTGTCCATACGTCAACTTCCATATTCCACGAAATGAGGAGGAAGCAAAGCCAAAGAAATCATCTCCTGAACTTTAAATGTTCAATTCCAGACTAAGCTCCGATTTGTTTTGTTTTCAAGGGTGGTATTGCCTTTCTGCGATAGATAACAGTATATTTGGATCTTAAATTACTGTTGTAGCTGTATAGTTTCTGTCTTTAATTACTTCTGTCATTCCTGCATGCATTCACCAACGGTACATGGTAACAACTTTTACTACATTTTGCTCATTATGCACCTGTAATTCACTCTTAAAAAAGCATTTTTGAAGTATTTTAATCTCACTCTACACATCTAAATAGGCCTCTCCTTCCACTCTTCGTATTCAAATTGAATTAGTTCCTGTATCTGTTCGAACAGGATGTTAAATTGAAAGTAGGGTACTCCAATTGCCAACAGGTATGCTCTACAGAGTCATTTCTATACAAAATATATACGTGAACTGATTATTGATCTATTAGTGGATACAGGATCTGGACTAACATTTTCTTCATAAAGTGTTTGGTTCACATGCATGTCTGAGATAGGTGGGAAAATATCACTAAGGGCCATGGTTGTATTGTCTAAATGTTTATTGATGCAGCTCCTCTTACCCTCCTTTGGTTTCAAAAAAGTGTTAACAGTCAAGTGGCTTGATGTATGCATTGGCTGACAGAGCATAACACACATCATCTTAAGAAAACAAACGCAAACAGGCAAAACACAAGAAAATAATGAAAACATCTTCATCAATTTAACACATGCGCTGCAAACACACACAGCGTAACCAAACGTAATACACACATCGAAATACAGAAAAGAGCTGCAAGTAACTCAAATGATAACTGATATGGATCTGTTCCTTAATGATTAAAAAAAAAACGCTTGTTGTTGCAATGGTTTGCAAACATTTGTGACTTATGTTGTTGACGTCAGCTACTCATTAATAATGTCAATGAGCTAAAATGTATGTATTTTTCAGTTAATGTTATTATGGTGCAGATGTCTGCTCTTAACGCCTGTCAGTTTGAATACTCTGAGCATAAAACGCAATGATGATGTGAGTATTTGTAGTGCATTTGTCTATTTGCAGCATGTTTGTCTGTTCGGTTGTGTTGTGGATGTTTGCAGCGTCTATAATTGATGAAGATGCTATAATTTGTTGTGTTCTGCTATTTGCATCTGTTTTCTTCAGTTGCAGTGATTCCAGCTCTCGTGGCCACTTTATATATAAGAGAATGAGCATGTCACTGAAACAGTATGTTCAGCCTCAAAAAAGAAAAAATGCAATATTTTGTGACAAAGTAAAGTATCCTTGGCTGTTTCACTACTCAATACTGTACAGTACATGATATTTAAGTCACACTGTATGAGATGTAACCCATAACCAATAACACAATATGAACAGAGTAAACATGCGACTACTAAACAAATAAAAACATGATTAATACCAGACATGTAACTTTTCTGTGTCATCTTTCAGTAAGAAAATAATGAAACACGATAGTAAAATAAAGCAGAGAGAAGAGTTTGTATTCAGAAGCAGCCTGCAGGCTGCTACAGTCAAACTGTAACATGACAAGAGTAATACAGAAAATGTTGTGCTACTTTTAAAAACACTTTAGGAAACATGCTTATTCACCTCTTTGCTGAGTTAGATGAGAGAATCAATACCTCTCTCTCGTCTGTGTGCTCAGTATGGAGATGAAGCCAGGAGGCATTTAGCCTAGCTGAGCGTAAAGGCTGAAAGCAGGTGGAAAGAGATACCCTGGCTGTGTTCAAAGTCCAAAAATATGCTTAGCACCACCTAAAGATCAATAATTACCATATTGCACAGTTATATCTTATTTGCTTGTTTCTGAATGAAAAAAAATTATTGTTATGTTACAAGAGTTTTCATCAATCTAAATATGCTTTCTGAAATATAGCATTTCATGAAGCATGTTTTAGTAACTATGGCTGTAGAGGTTTAGGTACAGGTGTGTGAATTGTTGCTCATTAGACTTGATGCCTTAAACTGCAGCTACTTACTCTGATGACATCTGCCAGCCAATTGTTCATTCTCCTGACTGTTAACTAATGGGGAACTGAACAGTGGTGCAGTCACTGAAGTGGAATTAGACACTGAATTCAGCTGAGTGCTAGTACCTACTGGCATTGAAGCAGTGGCTGCTGGGTAAAAATGGACATCCACTGCGACTGTAGTTAGGCCCAAGGAGACATGGTGAGAAAGAAACAAGGGAGGGTTGCCATGTGAGATACTGAGGCTGTGGTGGATGGGTGCTACACATGCTTCAGCATTATGCACGGTTAATGATGAGCGTAGGCCCTCCCCATGTCTCGTTGGTGGAGAGGGGGAGGGTGAACAGGTGGGTAACGATGATGGAGGGGGCAAAGCATCCTGACATGGGCTGTGGTTGTCTCCTCTGTTACTGGTCCAATCCTCAGCACACTGCAGCTGGATGCTGGGCTGGGACAAACTGCACATCTCCTCCTCAGGAGTGGGATCAATCTGAAATAGTGGGGAGTGCATGCCTTAGGAAAAGTTACTGATAAGTTAACAAATAAAATATGAACCTAAAAATCCGTAGAAGAACACCATGAAGTTTTACATCTACTTACTTAATAGTGCTTAAACACTATATCATGTGTGAGGGAAGCTTACAATGGGAAGGAGTCCCATGTTTATGACTTATGATGCAACTTGGATGTTGAGATTTATTTATTTATAAGTGAGAATTGCTAATTCCGATGCGACCTGAACGTGGCATGAGACTGCACCTGCACGGAGTCCTGCAGAAGCATGTTGTGTTTCTGTCCCCCACAGGAGCTTCATGGTGAGTTATGATACCCCACATTAGTTTGTGGTAACATGTGAAAGAGTATTTACTTGCTGTTGTAACTGAACTTAGGTAGTTATCACCAGGTAGTTAACTACTTTAGCTAAAGGCTAACGCTTCAGTTCGTTACGATCAATGGTTCTACAGACGCAAGCCTTCACACTCTAGTTGACCATCTGAAAGACTCTTATTTGGGAAATGATTTTTCGGTCATGCCACAACCATCGCTCAGTAAATTAAAGTAATGCTGGAAAAAAATATGATGGACTCGAGTCCTGGCTCGAAATCAGCAGGTCATTAATGATAATGCATAAATCTGAGAATAAAGTAAGAATTCTGAGATTTAAATCACAATTAAGAGAATCATGGAAGAATTCTGAGATTAAAGTCAGAAATCTGACTTTTTTCCTGACTTTTAAAGCAAAACAAAAAAAAAACATTTTTTCAGACTTCTGATTTTATCGTTAAAAGTTTTTTTTTTTAAGTATGTATGTGTTTATGTATTATTTTTTTCTGCTTTAAAATTCAATAAATATTAAAATTACGAAATTTTATGTCCTAAGCTTTTTTGATGTTCACAATGTGTTTTAACAAGGCACAATTTGCAAAATATACCAAATTATGGTAAACAAAGAATGGAATGTATATAGATCTTACTGAACAAGGAAATGTGCAAGATGTTGGACATATACTTAGCCCTTCTGTGTAAAATGTGGCCCCATTGGGGCCCCTGATTTAGACAAATCCTAGATCCGCCCCTGGACTTCACACAGCTGCCTCTGTTATGTACTTTATCCATATAAGTAGCAGGACTGCCCAAGACCTGTACTCATGCTTATTCTATGTAAGCACTTGCCAAATCATGTTAGCTTACAATGTTACTACGTAACTTAGTATGTTAAATGTTTATTGTAGCATCTCAGAATGCCGTATTAATATTGCATTCAAAGCACAACTGAAGCTAATAAATTAGCATTTGATTACAAGGTATCTTACCATGAATTGAAATGCTGTGGAAAATTTGAACTGCAGGATTACAGAAGTCAGCAAATTCACAATTTACAAATATATTTGAAATATAGTCTGACATTTTTAAAAAATTACATTCTAAGTACACCTTATGAACAACAGGCTTATAATAAGAAGAGTGTTGTTTTCTTATTCTCTTAAGAGTTTATTCAAATTTAATTGGCTTTTCCAATTTAATGTTGTACTTTAGCCATAGCTATACTGTTGTCATAACTAAATAAAATGCTGCTAACAGAGTTTGCTGGAATTTTAAAGTGATTATCACTTATCACTTAAGTATAAAAAGTTAAACAAACAAATCAAACAATGAGAAAATTGTTTTTTGTGTCGTTATATGGTTAATGCCCACAGCACCAAAGTTCTCCTAAAAGAAAAAAATGTTTCACCACGTCATGTTTATGTGTTTTTTCTGTCATCAAACCTTTGTGTCAAGAATGGGCTCAGGATAGGTCTCCACAGTCACTGATTGACTTTCCGGAGTAGGTTGTGTGTCCTCTTGAAAATCCTCAAATGTAGGCTCCATCTGCACCGTGACCAGACTCGGCCCTGGAGGTTGGGCTCTCGTGTCTGATGTGTTG
This sequence comes from Chaunax sp. Z400, assembly GCA_037577475.1. Taxonomy (NCBI): domain Eukaryota; kingdom Metazoa; phylum Chordata; class Actinopteri; order Lophiiformes; family Chaunacidae; genus Chaunax; species Chaunax sp. Z400. The sequence goes on along the minus strand of CM075187.1, from coordinate 18,848,628 downwards.
GGGCTCTGTTCAATCACAGCCACACAGTCATCGTCTTCAAAAGCTCTGTGCAGGACACACAACACACAAAGATGGCAAAAAGATCACCTACAAGGCCTCATCTCATCCTTTTTTTCCTAGATAATTTTTGCGTTCACCTGTTTTCGTATGTTCGTCCTGCAGCTCGACGTTCAGCATGTCGCATGGGAACACCTAGATTCCTCTGAGCTGTCAAGAACATGTCAATTCAATTTACAGATAACGTTTGACATATTGCGTCACATGTTGTGTGACTGATTTATTTATTTGATTTTGTCAAGCACTTCCTTCATCAACATTTTTGACTTTACTTCCTAAACAACTTAAATTATGACATTTTCTTTTTGAGTGTGCTCAAAAAAACATTTATCCTCACCTTTCTTTCCGTTTACAATCATTTACATATTGTGTTAAGGAATTACACATTTTTATTGGAACTAACAAAGAATTAATGCATATGGGTGCTCAAGTGCAACTAGTGTAAAAAGTTAGTCTGGAGTCCTGCTATCATAATCTTGAACCATTATCCTCAAGCAGAGATGAGGAGCAGGCTACAGAGATCTTTATTTATTTATTGACATATTCAGTAGTGTGCCTGAACACTGTCAACAATCTTTGATGTGTAAAATTGCTGAAGTTCACCTTAAATAGACATGGTAGTGATATTGATATCCTATTTGACTTTTAACCTTAAAGTGGATGTGCATATTTCTCAGTATTTTCCAAGTGTTACAGGCTCATAATGTGCTGTGGCTGTGCTGAAATGTGATGTAGCTGAGGATCTCTGACCTGCTCGGCTTGTTGGTGCAGGTTCATTCTTCTGTATCACTGAATAGAAGGTAACAGTGATGAAGATGAAGGCCAAAGACACACCCACTCCCACCACAATGGGGATATCATGTTTCTCCAATACTGGCAGCCATGATGGAGACTGCTGTGTCACTCTGGAGTGTGGAACACAAACTGAAATTAAATCTTTATGCTTGCTATGATACTCTTTTTTTGTTTATCAATCACTCCACCATCATATACTTACCTCTGATCATTGCTGGTCATCGGTGATTGGGATGTATTCCTCTTCAGCCAGTCTATAGGCTCTGTGTCATTGGCTGATTTAGCTGACTTGACTGAGTCATCTTGCTTGCCAGAATTTAGTTGAACCTGATCAGACATATTGACTTGATGGACACCGGGGATCTCAGGGTTAAGTGTTGAAGAATCGGAAGTCTGATCAGGAGGATGGATGGTTGAGATTGAAGGCTGGGTTTTAAGAGGGTTTCTGTGGCGGAATGGAAAACCTTCTGTGTTTGGTGGAGGAGTTTGTGAGTGGAGCAGTGTATGTTGTGTCGTAGATGATTGAGGCTGAGGAAAGGTAGCCACGGCTGAAGTCGGTTTTGGCAGTGCAGGCAAAGGTTGACTGTGAATTTGGGATTGTTGAAGCTTTGTGACTGAAGGACCTGGAGGTTTTCGTGAAGGCAGATAATGCTGTATTGTTGACTGCTCAAAATGGAGACTTTGAGTAAACGACTGTTCGGGAACATATTGAGATGATTGAGAGAGGGTCGATGAAGACTGTGTTATCCAGCGTAGAGGTTGACCCAGGTCTTTGAGTGTGGTTTTATAAATGTGGGTTGAGGCTGGCTTTGTAAACAGTGGGTTAGGTTGAGTTTGGTGTAATTCGGCATGTGAGGAAGACGACTGTGTGACTGAGCCAGAGTGGCTTGTCTTAGTTTCAGTAACAGGACTCTGTGTTGGTGTGAGTTGGTGTGAATCCAGCTTCAGAAAGACAAAGGGTCTACCCACTGGAAGCTTTGACAGTGGTTGAGACATGAAGATGTCTGTGACGGACTCTGTGATTTCACTGGCTAGAGACAAAGCATCGATGTTAGAGCCCTGAGAATCACTGACTTGATGGTGAAATTCAGTATGTAATGAAGTCAATGTCAAATGGGACTGACTTTCAGTGGGTAGGTTCTGAGTGGTTGTCCCGAACACTTCACTGGTGACTGCAGATGTCTGGCCATGTGTTAGTGGTGGTTCACTATTTGAAATTAAAAGAGGGTCAGTAGTCACTGGAAGTTGGGTGTAGAGCTGTACTGACTCGAACTTGTGAAGTGGGGGAGGTGGGAACATCGGAGGTTGCATCTGAGTGACTAATGACTGGGATGAAATGGTTGATGGCTGATACAGATTGTGCTGTAAAAGACGGCCAAGTGACCGTGGTGGAATCTTTAGCCCAGCCGCTGCTCCCTGGGAATACGTAGAATATGTGGTGGCTCTAATTGTTGTAGCATCACAGTGTGATAAGGAGCCTAGAAATAGAAAAAAAAAACAATGAAAAAAACTGTTAATGCCTTTTTTTTCTTTGATAATGGTTCGATCTTGGGGAACAGCAACACTACTAAAAATACGTCCAGAGTGGTAGCAAACAATAAAACAGCATTTAGATTCAGTTCACAGTGTCGCCAGATTCACTTTCAAGTTAGTGCACCTGAAAAACTGTTTAGAAACCTACATCAGACAGGAATATCATGGTTTTGTACTGTGATAAAACCTTAACCAGAGGGTCAGTTTGTGCACAACTGGCCTGAAGTTAAGTTTTTTTCCTTAAGTACATACATGTGGCCTTATTACGCTGTTCCTGAACATGTGGAAGATGTAGATGTGGCCCAGCCATAACATCACTGGACTGGGAAGCCGGTAGTTCTTTGCTAGTGTTGGTGCTCTAGAAAATATGAAAACAAAGACTCTTAGTTTCAAGACAGGCCCAATATTTGAGAAGAAGCCACAAAATACATAAGAAGTAGGCAAGAGGCCACAAATATCAGAGCAGTGATGTTACCTACTGACAATGGAAAACCATCGCATGTGAAGTTACAAAGCATGCACTATCAAGAACAATTCACAGATTCTGGACAGAGATCAAACATGAAAACCAACTACAGTCTCCAGACAGATTAGAATATAAAACACTGCTGCCACACATGCCAGAGCAGAGATTATCACATCATTACTCACAGCAGACAAAACCAGTCTTGTCTGCTTGCCCCTATCTGCTGGTTGATGTTCAGCTTAGGACAAAGGACAGCGTGAAAAACAATCAGCAAGAAAAATAAAGTGCACAAGCCGGTATGTGAGTGATTGTTGTTCGCTGTGGATCATTATTGAGAGCACCGCAAGGCCTCAAATGTGCACCATACTCAAAACATAAACCTCAAAGTACATGTGACAATACCACATGTAATGAAAGTACTTCATTGACAGACAAATACCCACTCTGAATATACACTGCGATAACTAGACAATATATGTGCTAATTTGTCAAGTATTTGTTGCTCTATAATTGAAGAAAAAAAGACAATAGATAAGTAGATGTCAGCATACTGTACCTGTGACTGTGAGGACGGTAAGTCTCTGATGTCGTCCTTCTCGATTCTCAGCAGTACAGTAATATTCCCCTGCATGATAATACTGCACATTGGAAATATGCAGTGCTCCATTTTCTGCATGGGTCATAAGATGCATCATAAATCACAGAGAACTGAATTGTATTTGCACCCATTTTAGATTTTTGTTCATTAAAGTTTGCATGTGTGCTTCAATCGCTTTCTATGATGCTAAATGGTTTACGACTGAAAAAAGCCTCAATAAGACCCTGGTGGGAAAAAAAACCCAGATGAAAATAAAAGCAGAATGTCTCCAATCATGCTTTAACTCACCATCAATGTGTTTGTCTTCAATGGGACTGATAGGGGGCTGTGTCTCTGCTCTGCCCCTGGTCCAGCTATATGTGATGGGCAGAATCCCTACAGCCCGGCAGGGCAAGACCGCTGAAGCCCCGATCCTGCAGCTCACCTGACCTACGAAGGTTACTATGATGGGACTCACTGGGAGGAGGAAAGAGGGACATTGAGTCATATTCTGCACCTTAGGCAGAAAGGCACACTCATTTGAAGAAAATTAATTTGACATAATTTTTACCATCATTACAATGTCAGTATATTCCATTTGAGGTCCACCTACAGACTTTTTTTAATAACTCGTCGATCAATTTCTAAATTGCTTGGTTCATAAAACATCAGAAAATGGCATCTCAACTATTTTAATCTTCCTTCAGGTGTTGTTTTGTTTGAAATGTCTAAACGTAACTAGTGCATTAAATCACAATTCAGTTAAGGTAAAGATTACCAGCAACTCTCAGCAGTGATGCGTTGTGGCTTTGGCCCAGTGTGTTGGAGGCCACACACACATACAGTCCCTCATCATATTTCCTGGCTGACTGGATGTAGAGAGTTGTATTTCTCAATCTGTGTGAGAAAGATTAATTCTATATCACATACTATAAGGCAGTTGTTGTAGTTTAATGAAGCATCTTTCCTTTTAAATGAAGTAACAACACATTAACTCACCCCAAAGAAAGTTTGCCCCCAGTCTGCTTGGAGAGGCCTCTCTTGACCCAGGTGATGGTGGGTTGAGGGTGACCAGACACCTGGCACTCCAGCACCACCCGAGCACCCAAAGGCACTGTCAAACCCTGGGGCCACAGCTCTGCTGATGGAGGGGCTGCCAAGAAGAGGAAATTCTCATTACACATGTCCATGAAGCACTGCAGTTGTACGTAAACGTATATCGGCAGTTACGTTGTATTGCCATACCTAGCACAGTTAGGACTGCTCTTCTGGAGGTGAGAAATCTTTGAAGGTGGATGTTGGAGGCCCTGCAGAAGTAGCTCCCACTGTCGTGCTCCTGTACACTGCAGAGAACAACGTCAAAGAGTACGAACAAAGGATTTCACTGAACGCTAATATTATACGCAGTATTATTAGGGGAAAGTTCTTGTCGATTAGTAACCGAGTTGTTACACTAAACAAACAACAACAAACAACAAATCAAAGTCTATATAATATAGAGGTTAAAAAACATACATTTCCTGAATATTTTGTGCATTTTTCTCTAATTTGAACTGTTCATTTATCTACCTAAAGTACATCACAATGTTTTACCAACAATATAAAGATAAAATCTGTCATCCTATCACATATTGTCATGTTCTCAACTGCAGTACACAAATAAATAAATACAAACCAAACCAGAAGATCACTTAGTAGAGGGCATACCTCTGCCAGCGCACGACACTCCTCAATCTGCCCCTTGAACCGGACTAACTAACAAGAACATGCTAAAACTCTGAGGGAATCCACTTTTTAAACACAGCAGACATGGCACACCTTTAAATGCTACACACACACCTGTGGAAGAATAGGTCTCCATTAGGCAGCACAGTTATGGGAGCAGTGGGAGTGAGAGGTTGGTTGTTTTTGAACCAGGACACCTGGGCTGCTGGTCTGCTGTATGGAGGCCTGCAGGTGACTGTAACATTTTCTCCTTTCTTCACCGTCATGTTTGTGGGATTCTGGACAAAACCCCAGTCCATCTCTGGCAACACAACATATTCCATCACTTAAATTTATGTGTTGATCCTGTGTGTCTACTTTTCAGTTTCCCAATGTGCTGCAAGAGTCAACAGGCATTTCAATTTCTATGAACTTTAAACTCATCAAGACTCATATTAAAAAAATACTTTGTGAGTGCACACATAGCGATATGAAGACCAGCATTAGCTTCATTGCTTTTCCATTAAAATTAAGGTGTTACACAACTTCAGTACACCATGTTTTATTCATCCATCCATCCATCCAAGTCTAATTCCCCTTTTGCCTCTTTTGGGCTTAAAGTACTCAGTTTAGAAATCCAAAATTCCTCCTTCCTCCCTGCCTCCCTACCTTCTTAATTCCCATATGGAATAAACTGGATGATTTATTTCCATAAAATGTGCTGCAACTGGAATGATCTCTTTTTTTTGCATCTTATTGTTACAGAATGAACAGGCTTTTCCATTGTTCCACTATTATTTTAGGACCTCTGATATTTTTCCATGTAACCATCAAAAATGACATGTAAATAAGAAGACAGCATATACAGTATTGCATGAGATTACTCTTTCTTGTATTTGATTTGAGGCCATATCGGTAGACTCAGCTGAATTTTACTCTCCATTAACAGGATTTCTGTGAGAACAGTTTGGAAGTGTGAACATTTTGTGTATAGTATTTCTGAAGATAATGTTCTTATAGTATTTATGGTAATTTATCAAGTGCATGAACTGAAAACAGTCTCAGGTACCACCCTGATGAAAGAAAGACAGAAACATTTTGAAAATATTGAAATTGAAAATATTCCATGTAACAAAGAGTTGTGCAATTAAGTTGAATTTAGGTCAAAATGCAGCATTAAAACATTTCGATTATTGCAGATGTTGGTATACAGTACCGGCTGGAAGAAGGTAGCCTGGCTGAGACTTGATTGTCTCTTTTTGGTTGGATGCTTCACAGTGATAAAAGCCCTCATCCTCCTTGGTCACATTTCTGAAAACACAGTCACAAATAAGGCCAGAAACATGTGCTACACAAGTAAGTGCATGCAAATGACAGCACCTGACCCATCAGGCACAAATGCTCATCCCTGGTGAAAATATTCAATATGCGCTCTAACCGATGTCAGTCCACACGAGGATCGTATTGAGTTAATGAGAGCATTTCTATGACCACCATTGTAAACTAACATGGTGTCTGTGGAGCAATGTGTACTGCTTTACCAATACTGCATATTTGTGTGGACCATTTTTCTGCTCTAAGACGTGAAATTCTGTCTGGCAGGAGTTAATTCAAACACTTTCAGAGCATCAATGCTCCAGAGTATGTGGATCACAATTTGTTACAAACTAATAAGCATCATATTTACAGTGTACAGTACTTGATTGGTCATTAGTTTGCAGAACAACACCAACAGTAAGAATTAATATTCCTCTTGTTAGACCTGAATGTGAGCAGCTGTCCATTGTTGTGGAGGCTGAATGAGGTTGAGCGGTTTTTCAGCAGGCAGCTGTCTTTGAACCAGTGCACCATGGGAACAGGGAAGCCACGAACAGTGCAGTGCATGGAGACTTCTGTTCCCATAGCAACGGTGATGTTGCCAGGGGCCTCGGTGATCTGCAGCCTTTTTGGGACCCCTGCAAGGTACGTGCCAACACTTTGAAATATCAAACCTACTGAAAAAAATATTTCAATAAGTAAGAAGTAGTAGCTGCATTGCTGCATTGAAGCAAGATGAATCATCAAATGCAAGATGACAGGTTTCACTTCACTTATATTAATTATGTTACTCATACAACTAATTACATTTATAAAAGTGAACTTATTTGTGTTTATTTTTGACAGACTGTGAGATGACTCGGGAAGAAAAGTGAAAAATTGCTGGTATGAATTGAGAGGTACAGGAATAAGAAACATAAACTCACCTTGCACAGTTAGTTTGGCTGGCTTGCTCCTCTTGCTGATGTTCAGTGAAGGATTATGTGTGACACAAATGTACATTCCATCATCTTCTAATGTTGCGTTAAAAAGATGCAGCGTGCCTGAGGTCTTCTTCTGGTTACCACCTCCATATACACCCTGAACATGAACATAGTTTGAAGCATAAAATATACACCTTTCCGTAGTAGATTTCATTATTTATTCATTATTATTTAGAAGGAGCTGCTTAACCTCTGCTATTCCCAGCTGAAAATGTAGTTTCAGTGGCTGTTTTGGTCAAGTTTGACCCAATGGGGTACCATTGTACCCCAGTACAATGCAATGAGCTGGTGGGGCTGAACTGTGCTCAGTGATAAGTGGGTCATTATTGAGACATTGGGCATGTTTTTTTTAAAACATTAGTCACCTACAGACACATTGACATCACAGCACCACCTTGTGACCATTACCAGCTATAGGAAAGGCAGGCTATTAAATGAAATGGCCATATAGAGGGTTTATCATATAAAGCAAATGTCCACACAAATGATGGTGGTGACACTAGTCCTGCAGTTCCTGGTTTGTATTGGAGGTCTTTGAGTCCAATTTAAATTCTCTGTGATCCCTCCAACTGTTGATAAGAGCCTAACAAGAAGAGTGACAGTGATACTGGCAGCTATTCCATGAAAATAACTCAAATAACAAGTTCTGCCTGAATACCTGTTGCAGCCTTTCATTTCAGACGTATATAACATCTACTGAGGTATAAGTCATGCTGTCTTGACTTATATTGACAAAGTCACTTTTTGCCTCTCAAACATGTTCCTAAGGAAGTGGTATTTGATGCCCTTCTGATAAACTGTTGAATGGATCAGTCTAAAGCTGGACGGGTGCTCACCTGAATCTGTCTTCCTCTTGTGACCAGTGTTCCATCTTTAAGCCAGGTAATGCTTGCAGGAGGTGAACTTTCCCCCGACACACACTGGAAGAAAACTCCCTCTCCTTCTCTAACTGTGTGGTCCTGGGGATCGAAGAAGACATCCTCCAAACCTGGAAGATGATCAGTGCATTTAAGTTATTATAGCTATTATATATATTATATTATAGCTGGTCCATATTTCTACTCCACTATAATTCAGAGGGAAATATTGTACTTTTTATTTCTCTCAGTCAAAACAGCTAAAATGACTATTTATTATATTGATTTTACATTAAACATTATATGATTAAGATATTAAATATTATGAATCATTAGAATAGAATAGAATAGAATAGACTCTTTATTGTCATTGTGCATCCTTCACATCTGCATTCGTGATAAATAATTTCATAATAAATAAAAACATTAAAAAGTGCCAACTAGGCCTAAAGCAACATATTAAAATAAATATTAACAAGATACATTTTTTTTTTTAAATCTCGTCAGATACAGTACCACTGGAGGGAAAGTGCTAGGTCCTGCTGGCAGATCAATAATACAGTAAATAATTATCAATAAAACAGTACATAATCATCAATAAAACGTACATAATTATTGAAAACAGATGTCAGTGGGAGAGTCAGACTGAGGACTTGTTTGTATTTACTAATGTTATGGCACAACATACCCTCACAGCTGTTTTCAATTATGCCTCAGGTTGGAATTGTGCAAAGATATGCTTGGAATTGCATGAGGTTAACATGTTCTTATAGGAATAAGGTTTGTAAATTGCTCCCCAATAAAAAGATGAGGAGAGCCCCTGAAGTCTCACTCAACTTCTCTTAAAGATATATCATATTACAGGACCTTGAAGGCTCCTTAATTTACCATTGTGAAACGGGCCACTTTGCATAGTGTTTTTAATACTGATACATTCTCATGGTAATAATATGGTATTTTAATAAGGTATAAATTTGAATGCAGAACCTATAGCAGTAAGTTAATGCTACTATTATTACTTTTTATTAACAAAGTATCTGAGTACTTCTTCCATCACTAGTCATCACAACTTCAGGATTATTTCACTGGAAATCAGTTTGGTGGCATTAAGTAGATTCTATCTAAGCTGAACTGTATTATCCTCTAGGGGTAGACGGACTCACCAAGCTGGGATGAGACTGCCAAGCTGGACAGGATGAGTAAGCAGAGGTGGGAAGTCATCTGTGTGAGCAGCCAGATGGAGACACAAACATGCATCCTACTGCAGAGCTCCCTGGGAGGCATGAGGAAGTGGCCATACAGCTTCATCCATAGCGTCAGCTGGGAAAGGGTGCAATCATAAAAGACATGGATTCAATTCAACCTTAGGTGTTATTTCACTTCACAATTTCACGGAATCTATTCATGCATACTGCTATAGCATATCTTAAATAGGCATTTAACACACTAAGAATGAACCATAAATCAGCCGGAGCATGTCCATGACAATGTAGTAAATAACTAAGGAGTAAAGTTCAAGTTATGATTACATTTTAGACAGCGAGGCACAGATATCTCACTAAAGAGTTCTAGCATGTTGGAAAGGACATGCTATGTTGTTTTCTAGGGTTAATCTTGTTCCTCAGGTCTATAACACTAGATTATCACACACTTAAAAACATATCATAATTCATCATACACTGAAAATAACTGGTTAAAAATTGACCCAGTTTAATTCAATATAGTGCTGATGCATATTGGCTTGACTTTACCCAGAACCAACATGTTATTTTGACCTAGTTTTATTTTCTTTTATTATTGTGGGGTTATTTACTTGAAATAAATATATTATAAATAAACTGACCCACAGTTAAACACAACAAGCTCATGTTTCCCATTGAAACTCAATACAAATGTGTTGTTAATTTTACAAAATAAATTAAAAACTGTAAAGGACACAAATATTAGTAAAAATCAATAACAAACACTGACATGAACACATGAAAATAGGGTAGATTACAGCAGTCTGTAGACACAGCATGTTTTAGTATGGGTAAATAGCGTGTAAGTAAAATCAAGATAACACTTAGACAACCTCTTGTCTGTCTCTTGATGGTTTGGGGCATTTTAAGTGATTTTAGTGATTGCAGGTGTGCAGAATGATGAAAAAATGTGAAAATGTTTCAGAGACATTCTTCAGTGATATGATCTAATTTAATCTTTCAGTTTTCTCATAAACACTCACTGCACCATTATCACATCCTGTTCAACAGCTGTCATTTCTCAACAAAGAGCACTGAACCTGATGTTTGCATAGATTCCCTTTTGATCCGTTTGTAACAAATGTATTCAGCAGATGGATTGAACATCTCTCTCTCTCTCTCTGTCTGTCTCTCTCTTTGTTAGTCTGTCTCTCTTGCTTTCAAAGCAAGCAAAGCGAAATGGAGAAATGGAAAAGGGAGGGCCCTTTTCCATGTCGCCTCATTCCTCTTTTGGTTGTGAGTCTGTAGCACCGCAGCAAGCTCAGCTTTGTCCTTTTTTGTCCCTTGAATGGGCCCAACCACTTTATAGAGCTCGCAATGTGGCCCTTCACTCAATGAAAGTGACATGAAAAGAGGCTGCAGAGCTTTGTACTATGAAGATCAGTTATTGGCCCTCTGCAAGAAAAGCTACCTGTCTGATCACGAAGGCTTTCATGATCGTGAATATGGCCATATAAGGGCTGACCTTTTATTGCCTGAATACATGGCACACATTTTGTTTATGCAGTGCTGAAGTTGCACGGGTAAATATCTGGGGATAGTGAAGCGAAACATGCAAAAGACACAGTTTTCATCTCAAGAGGCTCATTTATGGTTAAAGTGTTCAAACGGAATGTGTAATGAACGTCAAAGGGCTCCTTGTGCTACAATGTTAATACTACACATCAGTCTAACATGTTTTTATGCTAGCATTTTTTTCATGAAGAGACATTGGTCATTTTTTCATTCGAATTTAGCACAAATTTTATCCAAACGTCCTTAAGGTTATCTAAAGAAAATGCTAATTAATGTGAGTTCCCATTCCCATCAATCCCCTCGATCCACCAGCTTTTTATTGTGCAATCTATTAATGCAGAAGAAGAAGACAAGACGGCACAGTTAAAGGAGGGTCAGCCAAGTTCAAACAGAAAATCATGTAGAAAATATCATAACAATATAAGATTCTTTTAATGATTTAATTTGAGTAACATTAGAGTCTCATTATTGATCCACATAGATCTGATGTTTTGTCTGCTACTGATTATTTGATACAGGTGTATGGAAACACACTCATTGTGTTGAAATGTTGTTGTCATAATTAAACTCAAACTTTGTCTATTCCTGCTCTTAAATGCGTAAATACAGTGAGATGTAGCTTCTATGTTTTCTTCTCTATTTTTTGAAAATATCAATAAATGATTAAGAATTTAAACAGCAAGATTTGGTCAGTATCATCTACCCCTATAATAAGATTGAAGTGTATTTCATACAAAATGGCATCAGATTATCAGTATTGAGGCTTATAGGCAAAACTTATCAAATTAAATTTATATTTGTCAACTAGTAATATTAATTAATATTAAAACCTATACTAATATGTGCTATACATTTATAACACAAAAGAAATTAAATAAATACATTTTATTCTCCTCCAGATATGTTTTAATCAATAAATAATAATTTAGACATTAGCACATTAGTGATCACTGTTGTACTAATTGAATTGCTTGACTGGTTCAGCTTGTGGTTAGTCATACTCTCATAATGCTAAGAGCTTGTGGGTGTGCATTTGTTTGTTTGACTCATGAGGTTATTTACACTATTTAGCATTTAATTAAGATGTTTCAGTTTACACACTGACTTATATACTCCTTGCTTCAGTAGAGACCATCAGAGGCACATTATTCATTATTTTGTATTTTGGCGACTTAATATCAGGAAATTAGGGAGGGAATTGTTGTATTTTGTATTTAGCGACCTGATAACTTTAGTTACTAGAATCTTTACTAATAATACAGATTATAATCATCAAATAAATTAGAATATTTTTTTTTATGAATTCATAACTTTATTGATACTTTGGTAAAATTCACCTCACACCTGACCCTCACCTTAACCAGCTGTAACATTAACATTAGTGCACTAATAATCATAAGAAAGATGATTCTAAAATGGGCCATTCTGCATCATAAGTACTTTTACTTTTTGTAGGCTACCTTAAGTATATTTTGATTGTAATACCTGCTTTGATTTAAACAACATTTTGATTGTAGGACTTTGACTTAACTTTGACTTAACAGCATCTCTGGTGTTGCTGCTTGAAAAAGTATTGGTCATTTAATACAAACTGTTATTTAGTATAGTACATAGGCTTGAATTTGAATAACTGGAATTTCAGTACCTCTGCACCTCATCTGGTAATCAATGTTGTTCTGTTCTCAGAAACAAAATTTCAACAGTTCAGTTTCTGTTGCTTTTTAGTCTCTCTCATTATCTTGGAGGATAATTAATACCATTATTACATCCAATAATACTTTCATGGAACAGAAATAAAAATTCAGCACTGGTTTGTATTGTGTGGAGCACCAATAATATACGGTGCCCTCTTAAACAAGATGATGGCTGAATTAGCATATGAATAAACACAGTACACTACACTGAATGAACGGTGGACTAAAACTAACTTCAAGACAACAACGATGCTAGATGTTGATGATGCAACAAATTTTTATCCATTCTAGTTGGACCAGCACCAATGAAAGGCCATTCAAATAAAAGATACTCACTCTGCACGTGTCCAAGGATGTTTCTGTGGAGGTTTGCAATCAACCCATTTGTCTTCTCTGCAGCCTTTGCAGAACCTCTGTTCTCCTCATGCATTTACTGAGCTTCCAACTGAGAAGAACAAGAAGCAAACAGATGCACGCATGTGATACCCTCCGCCCCTGTTCTCTCTCTCTCTCTCTCTCTCTCTCTCTCTCTCTCTCTCTCTCACACACACACACACACACACACACACACACACACACACACACACGACTGGCTTATACAATTGTTCACTATGAATAAAAACAATAGTTAATATACAACACCATAATATATGTCTCTGGCTTTATACTTTGTCTTTCTGATCAGAACATGATCAGAACATGATCAGAACATCAAATTTTATGTAAAGGATCACATTTAATCCAGTGTTTTTGCATTGCGTTGAGTGAGTATGGGTATAGGGTATAGGTCCTAAAAGGTTCCATTAAATCCTTCTGCAGATCCTAAAATGTCTTAGTCCAGGTCATTAATATACCGTATAAAGATGATTATTTTCTTAAAGTACAGAATTCTGCCAATAGGTGAGATCATTTTGTGTTCAAAAGGCTGATTCCAAATAAAGTATGTGGTGGTGCAGAGGGAACGAGAAGAAGACAAGATGAAAGCAGTAGGACTTGCCTGAAGGGTCAATAGAATCAGGCACCAGAACCATCACTGTCATGGAAGGAACTCTGGGGCACCAACCAGAGCACGTTGACCTTCCTCTGCATGTGCTGGGTGACCTCTTACCAACCCCAAATAACCTGAAAATCTGGGACAAAGAAGAAGTCCCATCTTCCAAACATTGTGGAACAACCTTATGGACCCAAACTCCATTTTGACTGAATTTTCCAAGGCTCTTTGAGAGTATGGTATTGGCTACAGCTAACATACTGTAGTCTTGCCACACATCCACTGGGGCCAGATGAAGGACTTGCAAATGTAAATTGACCATCCATTCAGCATAATCAAATGGAAATTAAAGTACAAATGCACCGATTTATAATCTATGCAATAAGGGTCATTTTAATTAAGGAGACAAAGACTGATTTAGCAGGCAAAATGTAACAGTGCAGGATTCAGGACAAGATCAAACACATAAATAGACTAAAAAAGGAGAAGCATGCCTCCCGAATAATATGTGTGAGAGCTCAGTTTAATGTAGACACTAAAAAAGGTGTTTTTGTGGTAAAGACCCATTGACTTTTTTCCACAATGAGATATATTGGTTATGCATGGATATATATTTTTTTTTTATGGCTATAAGAATGAAAACCTCCATCCACTATATATCTTTGGTGTTATCCAGCACGCTGTCTTCTTCTTCATAGCTTTGTATGTGCAATTAAACCTTAAACTTACTTTATAATGCATAGATTTTTGTATTACTTTCATTACTTTCACAAGACATCTATTGCACATCTGTCCATCCTGGGAGATATGCACTAGACAGAGGATGTTATACATTTTATAGATTTTTAAGTCCACTGAGGCATTGGGATGTGGGATTTATCTTGATTACCTGCACATGAGTATGATAATAAATACCGTCAAGATAAGGTGAATAGTTTTTTTAGTTTTCATTAATTGATGAAAAACGCCACTGGTCTCTTACTGAACTTTGAAATTGCTTTAGTCATTAAAATAAGGTTTTCTGTACTAATATTTTTCATAGTTTTCATGACAGAAGATCTTGATAATGTCAGTTGCATTTTTTTATTGAAACGCTTGATAATGATGTAACTCAAAAACATTTTCTTAACTGGTTCAAGAAAATTAAAAACACAGGAAAAGAATATACACAGCAATTCTGTAGCTCCCGTTGAGGACAACGATGTCATGTCCTCTGTTGTGTTACTTGAATTATGAGGATACATGGCAACATCATCAACTTATAACATGTTTCAGAAGTAAAGTGCTTCTGTTTGGTTCCACTGGTGTAAAGTGATTAAATACATTAGATTTCTAAAAATGCTCTACATACTGTGATTAGTTGCCCTCTCAAATAAATCTATTACAAAAGGGAAAAATTAATAAGTAATTAAGTTTACTATTGTAATGAACAAGGGTGATTAAAATCAGAATATAACTTGGACCATAATGAAGTAGAAAAAAACACAAAAAGAAACTTTCTACAAATACTGGCTGTTGTATTTTTGAAGTATTGAATATAGGATTTTAATCACATTTAATAACACTCACTCCATCTAGCTATAATGAGATGAGAGGTGGTGTTTTAGAGCTTAATCACAACAGCAGCAGCTGAATAACAGAGATGAAGGATGAGAGGAGGAGGAAGGCCGGAGTGATGAAGACGGGCTGGGCAGCTCCATGGAGCTCGGTTAAACAGACTGCCTGCTCCAGCATTTGGTGAGTCTCAGTACTCATGCCTGAAAAACAGAGGACAAAGACTAATGTACCAAAACACGATCTGTTTCATGATGTCAGACTTCACTAAATAATCTTACCATGTTGGGACCATTCCTTCCAGGCGTGCAGAAATGCAGTGTCATGTTCCCCCCTAGAAACTGTGTTAAAGGTGAAACAAATGTCTATTGAGAACCTCCATTCAGTACATTTTCTCATTTATAATGAGAAACGAGATCGCTGCTCATACCTTTGGAGTGCTCTGTAAGCAGATATTTCAAATCTCTGAGAGCTCGAGTGAGGTTGCCCAGTCGGTGCTGCAGGTGGAGGTTTTCCTCTTTCAGAGAGTGGATGGTATCCTGGAGCTCATAGGCTGAGCTGCAGTGTGAAAGCAGAGAAGTCAACCACAAAACTGTGGTGACTTGGAAAATTGAGAGCATTGTAGGAGAAAGATGACAAAATGTCAACATTCTGCTGGCTATCTGGTTAAATCCATCTGCAGCTCCAGAATGTTTGAAACTCATGTGGAAAGTGGGAATGTTATTCAAGAGCTGGTCTATTTCTGTGTCAAAATTGATTCAACAATAGGTAGTTTAATGCTCTTGGCCTGTTAACCACTCTAAGGGATCAATTGTTCTGTTTTGTATTCCAGAGTCGAAAATAGAGCTGTGGTGCTGCTATTAATCATTGGGTAGAATCGACTTCGCCGAGTGAGATTCTACCTTTTAAACAAATAATGTTTTATTTTATTATCATTTACCCTTAAGAGCAATTTTACCAAAACCAAGATTTTGTCTTTCATATTTCTATCTTTTCATATTCCCAATTTCTGTGGGAAGGAGAGAGTTGTAATTTCCTATGCCAGACAATGTCTGTTTACTTGTTTGTTTTTTCAGCAGGATTACACAAAAATTACTCCGACAGATTTTCAGAAACTTGGTGGGAGGGTTTGGCATGTGGTGGGATGAAAGGGCAGATAATTTTTTTAATTATAATTTGGATTTCCGATTATTTTAAGAAAAAGGTCCTTGGCTGAGTAGTGGCTGAGTCGCCACAGTAGGACACGTAAATTCGCTTCGGTGACAAGCTCTTCAAGAAGCTCTCATCTTTGTTTGTTGTGAGTACAACAATAAAGTTATACAATGAAAAAAAAAGAAAAAGGAAGGAAGCTTTCATCATCATTATCATCCGGGTTAATTTCTGGTCATAGTGGATCCAAGATGGCGGCGCACATGTCCAGGTCTAGAGGCTGGCGTTGTGTTCAAAGGTAGTACATGTTTGAAATAAATGCTCTTAAGTTGTTGCCAGACGCAATTAAGATAAACAACAATACCAATATAAGCCGTATTGTTCATGTCATCCTGCTGCCTGACATTAGTAATGTCGTAATTTTACTACGTCCTCATCACCCATGATTAGCTTATTCACTTAGCAGGATGCTAACTGTCAAACTGCAATCTTGCTCAAGATGGATTGGCCAAAGTTACATCATGAGTGAATACTATAAAGTCACCAATTGGATGGTGGTTAGAATGTTTTAGAAGTTGTCTCTACAGATTATGTCGTTATATTTTCGTTGTTAAGATAAAACTGTTTTCATTGATAGTTTAAAAATCTAGCTTACTAGTTCTGTTCAATATGAATTCTGAGCAGCGGGTGTACCTCATCGCCTGATTAAATAACTTCAGTGGTAGCCGGAGTATTATTGTGTCTGAGACTATAAAGGCCTGGAATGTAAATGCTCTGTCTGGTCTATAATACCTAGTTTAAACTATACTATACATCCTTATTAAATCCTGCATCCATGATGGCTTACTGCTCAGTTTTTGTGAAAACTATTTTACAGAGGTGTTTGATGTGTTTTTTACCATGTTAAAATACTGTGTTTATATCAGTGTGAAAACAACATGGTACCAATTTTACAGCACCACAAGCTGTCTCTAAATGGCCATACACTTGAATCGATGCTTTAAACATCATAACAAAACCTTGACAAAGGTAGCACTTAGAGCAGGACTATTAAGACTATTAAGTATTAAGAAGTAAGTATTATGACTCCATAAGATTTAGCCAGGTATACCTTTTAAACTTGCAACTGAGTGTATCTGCTTCACTGTTTTTCCATTGGTTTTCCCTTGACCTTTTTTAGACTGGCATGCATAGTCTTGATTAACACTGTAGAAATCACAGATGGGTGGCAGGTTTAAGAGAAAAAACCTAATTATATGAGTGGAGAAACGTATAATAGAGGCTTCCACGAGGATTGTCTGAATGGTTTGATGTGTATGAAAATTTCCGTACATATCAAATGATCAACATCCTTTATGACGCGTGTCATACATTATGCTATGGCTTTTACAGTCACCAGATCTCAACCTAACTGAGCATTTATGAGAGACTTTTGAATGTGTTGAACAGCGTTCTCTACCGCCATCATTATAAATATAAAATGATGCAATGTCTTTGTGATTAATGGTGTTACATCCCTCCAGCCATGTTCAGAGACCTGATGAATCTATTCTAAGTAGCATTTTTGGACAGTTTATGTTGGCTTTAACTTGAATTTGTCACCTATTTGTAATGAGACTTAATGATGCCTGCACCACCCACAATAAAACTTTGGAGATGGATAACTCTTATTCCTTTAGCTAACATTTCAACTGCTTTTCCTTATTACTTAATAATATTATATATCTGCTGCGGTTAAAGAAACATTGTTTTTTTGTTCTCAAAGGTTTGGGATTGCAGCGTACAGAAAGTACAGCAGTGGCGGTGGTTACCCAAATATCTCCCTATCTACACCACTGCCAGGGATTCCCAAGCCAGTGTTTGCTTCTGTGGATGGTCAGGAAAAATACGAGACAAAAATCACTACTCTAGAAAATGGCCTCAAAGTCGCTTCCCAAAACAAGTTTGGTCAATTCTGCACAGTTGGAAGTAAGTTGAAACATTGATATGCAAATATAAATATTCGCTTACCTTCAGGACTTGGCTGAAGTTTATAAAATGTTTTTTTGTTGTCTTTCTTATTTTCAGTTTTAGTAAATTCAGGATCCAGACATGAAGCAAAGTATCCAAGTGGAATAGCACACTTTATAGAGAAACTTGCCTTTTGTGTGAGTGAAACAACGTAATGTTCACACGATGGGATGTCAATGAAGTTGAGGTGTGTGAGGAAATGTTGACAAGAGTTATTTTTATCTTTAGTCTACAGCTCAGTACGGGAGTAAAGATGAAATTCTCCTCACATTGGAAAAACACGGAGGGATCTGTGACTGCCAAACATCAAGGTATGTAGTCTTACACACAATGCATGTCTATGCCACTTTCTATATGTGAATTCGATCTTTCTTCTGAGGGAGATGTAGGAGAATACAGACGTTAACATGCGTGATGCATCTTTCATTTTGATATGCAGAGATACCACCATGTATGCAGTGTCTGCTGAAGTGAAAGGACTGGACACAGTGGTTAGTCTTCTCTCTGATGCTGTTCTACAGCCTCGCCTGCTGGGTAAGTCAATTTTTATTTCAAATGAGAAATCCATGGAAACTGTGCAAAACGACTGAGATGATGTGTAATTGTTTACATACAGATGAAGAGATCGAGATGACCAAAATGGCGGTGCGTTTTGAGTTAGAAGATCTAAATATGAGGCCAGACCCTGAACCCTTACTCACCGAGATGATCCATGCTGTGAGTCCCACCATTTTTTTAGACCCTCCAACACCAGCTCTCTGTGAAAGAGAATCAAATAATCCACAACCTTTAAGCAACACGGCTGTTATTAGTATATAGTGCTGCTGTAGATTTAACATCACTTTGAACATTTTGAATTAATTACCAAAACTACAACCATAATC
This sequence comes from Chaunax sp. Z400, assembly GCA_037577475.1. NCBI lineage: Eukaryota > Metazoa > Chordata > Actinopteri > Lophiiformes > Chaunacidae > Chaunax > Chaunax sp. Z400. Next base: position 18,829,301 of record CM075187.1, on the reverse strand, counting down.
ATAACATCTTTATTTCAGCCCTATTTTAGCTATCCAATCCCAAGTTACATCTTAGACATTTTGTGCTTTTGAAAGGACAACAAATCAACACCTGAGCCTGGAAAACATGAAAAACGAAAACCAAAATTACACAATTGAAAAGCTTAAAGCTCCATCCCTGATGTGGTGTCAGAAAAAATACACTAATGTACTTGTAGTACCAGATTACTGGAGCTTCATTTTCCCTTAAACATTTTTGAATTGTTCATTGTTTCTAGGCTGCATATCGAGGCAACACGGTCGGACTACCGCGCTTTTGTCCTGTAGACAGTGTAGACAAGATTGACAAGGAAGCGCTTCACAGCTACCTGCGTAACTACTACTGTCCTGAGCGGATGGTGCTAGCGGGAGTGGGCATCGAACACGACCAGCTGGTTGAATGTGCCAGGAAGTACCTGCTGAATGTGAAGCCAGTGTGGGGAACGAGTTCAGTAGCCAACGTGGATCTCTCTGTCGCACAGTACACTGGTGGCATCATCAAGGTGGGTTTTTGGTTTTACTCATATAAGTCTAAGTTGTTTACTTCTTTTCGCCCAAAATGTCTCTTCAGGTGGCATTTATGATGAAATTTTAAGATAATTTTTAATTATTATCCCTGAATTTTCTTCTGTGAGTATGCAAATTGTGTGCCTTCAGTTACAGAGGACAATTTTTTTTTTTTGATTGTTTGCTTTTTTTGGTGTTAATTTGACATTTGACAAAATGAAATAAGCTCCAGGTCTTCAATTAGTCTTGAAGGTAGGATAATACCATCATGTTTTAATCTGTCAGATGGAGAAGGACATGTCAGATGTGAGCCTTGGTCCCACCCCGATCCCAGAGCTCACCCACATCATGATCGGCCTGGAGAGCTGCTCCTTCCTGGTGAGTGTTTTCAATACCTGCTGTCTTGGACAATCTCCAATCTGGTACCTGTTACATGTAAGCAGCAGCCACCACCCACCACCCAAAAAATTGTTGTGCATTTTCAGGAGGATGACTTCATCCCATTTGCAGTGCTCAACATGATGATGGGTGGAGGTGGCTCGTTTTCTGCAGGAGGACCTGGGAAAGGCATGTTCACCCGCCTGTATCTGAATGTGCTTAACAGGTGAACGTCTCTCAAATTTAATTTCAGCGTCATTTCAGGTGATCATTAGTCGCCAATAAAATGCCAGTCGAATGGTTAGTTTACTACTTGTCTTGTGGTTTCCTTGTCTGTTGTAGGCACCATTGGATGTACAATGCCACCTCCTACCACCATAGCTATGAGGATAGTGGTCTGCTGTGTATCCATGCCAGTGCAGACCCCAGACAGGTTGGTACAATCTCAGGACAGCAGGGTTCAAATGTTTAGTTTTAACTCGGTCATGTTCTGTTTTTAAAATTTCCATATGGCTTTTCTTGTGTGAATGTTTACATACAGGTGCGGGAGATGGTGGAGATAATAACCAGAGAGTTCATTCAGATGGCTGGAAATGCAGGAGAGGTAAGGCCTGTCAGGACAGATTCAGTAATATTGATAATTGTTAAAGAAAAAAAGGTGAATACTATTTTTATAGCATTTTCTTAATGTTTTTCCCCTTTACATCCAGATGGAGCTGGAGAGAGCCAAGACACAGCTCAAGTCCATGTTGATGATGAACCTCGAGTCACGGCCGGTTATTTTTGAAGATGTTGGTCGCCAGGTTCTCTCCACAGGAAAGAGAAAGCTGCCACATGAACTGTGTGATCTAATAAGTAAGTATTGATCAAAGTGGTATTTTTTAGTCATTTTAACTCATGGGAAAATGGCCTTGAAAATGTAATGAAATGCCATTTAAGAGCTTCCAAAGTTCCTTTTGTCTTCTTTCACCCTGCTTATTTTTTTTTTTCTGACTTGCCGATTTCCAGGCAATGTGACAGCCAGTGACATTAAGAGAGTAACCACCAAGATGCTGCGTAGTAAGCCGGCAGTAGCAGCTCTGGGAGACCTGACGGAGCTGCCCTCGTACGAACATATTCAAGCCGCCCTGTCCAGCAAGGACGGACGTCTACCCCGCATGTATCGCCTCTTCCGATAGACCTCCATGGCCATCGAGCCGGACATCACTGTAAATAAACCAGACTGCAAGATTACACTGGTGTTCCCTCCCACCATAGAGCTCGACACAGCTCACTCTGGGATGGAACTATCATGTATAATCTCGACTGACGAGTGGGGATTTTAAAACAAAGTCACATTTTACTCAACAGTAACCATAGTCTACATATAGCTGTAGTATTTGTATTTATTGTTTGTTCACACAAAGCCATATTTCAATGTTTACTGGTATAGTTAGCAGGAATTTGACTTTAAAGGGACAATTCACCCCCAATGCCAAAAATAGTTAATTTCCCATTTAAATGACTTTAATAACAATTGTATGTTACATTTAAGTCTATGAATGAACTCATCAACACAGGATGAATTAAATAGTTTGACTTTGACAAACATGATTATTCGTTTTCTGGTAGACATTTGGATGAGAAGATCAATACCGTTTTGTTACAGTGGCAATGGCTCCAATCTGCTCATCCAACTCCCCAACCAAAAGCAATTAAATGTTTTCAAGATGTCGCACTATTACTTTGAGATGTCTCCTCTATGTTCAATTGAATTTAAAGGCTTACAATAGTCAAATATGACTGACAAGTGAACACCCAAATACACCCATGTGTATTTTACCAGAACTTGAGTGGCTTCTGACTACAGTGAATATGTTAAACTGGTAAATAAATGTTACTACTTCCATAAATAAAATATATTTTAAGGCTCTTGCGTTGCAGTGTAATTAAATCTAGTCAAGTGTTTTAAAATGTTTATTATATATGAAAATGACACTCACAGGCACTTTTTTTTAGAGCAGACTGCTCAATAATGTGGTACACAGTACATGGACAGTTTATAGTATATGTTACACAGCAGCGAAATGAGAGGTAAGGCTTTCAGTTAGAGTCTGATGCAGAGGATCATTTGGCCTAATGAGGAAGTAGTGTATCAACCAATGGCAGACACTTTCATTATATTAAAAAGGGCACAACAAAAATGTTATGTATGGTAAGCTTCTTGATGACAAATTTAAATAGGCATTTGAACATTGATGTAGCATTCAGAAAAACAAAACATCGTTCATGTCTTGTTTCAAAAACCTACAAAGAATTGGACAATGGATGCATTTACACACAGACTTGAAGGTTAGATCAGTTTTTAGTGGACTGTATGAAGGGTAAGCCACAATGGCAGCCCCCTCTTCCCCCTTCTGTCTCACTCATGTTTGAGTAGCTGAATAAATAAAGGCCAGACTGCAGTTGTGTCTGTCTGACCTCAAGGCCCCTGCGCTCAAGTACAGCCAAACTCTTCCACCAGGACAGCCAGAGGAGAGCACACACTGCTCAACTGTCCCGACCAGCACTGGGCTCTGTGTCGTTAAGACTAAACTGGTTTCCTTTTGGTCCACTTCTCCCACCCAGGTTGTACATCCAGTTTCTGACATCACTTGATTGAGTCTGATCTGGTGACTTCATTTTCAGGGTTTAGGAGATGGTGCAGATAGTGCTGCTACTTTGGCTCTTCATGGCCTCCCTCCTCTTCAGTTCTCTAGTGATCCTCCTCCTGATTCCTTCCAAGTACAAGCCTCGGTCAAATTGTCCTGCACCTAGGGGTATACTAAACAACACAAACAAAAAAAAAAGGTGGTGCTCAGGTTGGTCGGCCTAGTCTTAGAGTCCTATATTTACACAACCCTAACCCTAAATAAACGTCAACATACTGTAATGCTCTGCCCTACTGGCTGTTTACAAAATATATTGTTGCATGCTTCCTTAACATGATGACACTATTTGAAGGTGTTTTTTGAATGGCAATGGGACTTACTTGTCTCTGCCTGGCCTGAGTTTGACCTGGAAGACACCAAGGACAGGCCGGTGGTCAGAGGTCTTGATGCTGGGGCAGCTGGTGTACTTGACCACTTTTATTTCATCAGTCTGTCTGCTCCTGAACAAGATCCTGTCCTGTGAACAAAAACAAAGACCTTCAACCCAGCTGGGAGCCACATGATGCTGACTTACTGCCAGGTCAGTTGAATTTTTAATCAGAAAATGGATCGTAACAGTCCATATGATGATCTTTATCATGTGGAGCTTAATTCTCTGTTTTGGCTTACTGTGTATGAAGGCGTTCTCTGTTTAGAAGTAGTGTCGTAAATATCACAGCCGATGTCAAACTTGTATGTGGGGAGGAAGTGTATTGGTGCCTCTTGGAAGCCTTTAAAGATTGAACCTGGAGATGGGGGGGAGCAGCACATTTGCAAGGTAAGACTAGCAAAAACCTACTTCTAGAAATGTTTTTACATGAAAACTTCACAGAAATTTAGCCTCCGACATGTAAGCGTACCATTGTTTATCTCCTTGGAAAGTTGGTCATGCTCCAACAGTGGGCCCATATCTCCACCGACTGTGCGGTTCATGATGGTCTCCACTTCTGCTCGGTCCTTACTGAGTCGAAAGTTAAAATCTCCAAACCAAAAGACCTGGTCGAATCTTGTGGTGACATCAGCTATAAGTGGAAATGACATCGAGGCTTTAATCTGAATCAAGTATGAATTAACAATGAATGTTATTCTGCACTCAATAGCAGGGTCAAAGCTGGGATAAAAACAGGCTATGGACACAAGCAAAAGTGGATTCTAATATTCACACCAAAAACTTCTGAGACAAAGGAGGAGCAATCTGTTCAAACCCTGAATAATAAAAATAATAATAATAAATGATAACTGAATAATACCGTGTATGAATATATTTTAATATGGTTCTAACAGTTACAGTCATGCAATGTATATATTAAAAAAGTGGGAAAATTTGCAAATAGGATGTGGCTTAAACATTATTTGTGAATTTCCATGACTCCAGTAAAGGAATACCTTGAAAATGTGTTTATTATTACCAGGATTGTTACATATTTGAGAAAAATTCTACACAGAAGATAAGGCTAGCTGCAGTCAGTTTGATTATGTATTATTTTCTAGGTCGGCGTGCAGAAGCACCACCCTCCTACTGGCTGTGATTTCCCCCTTCTTTCACACAGTTTAAATGAAAAGTCTCTTACATGGTATGGAGCGGTAAGGGTTGGTGTCTGGAAGGCCTTTGGGAAGAGCTAAAGCCTCAATGATCTTGTTGTAATCTAGAACTCTTTCATAAACTTTGGCATCTCCAGCTGGAAATAAGAACAGAAAAATACATTAGAAACATTTACCGTAAGACTGTCTAGTCGTAAATGCTGCGAAGTCTAAATGCAAATATGCAACGCAAAGGCAGGTGTACAAGATGTTCATGGTGACTGTAATTGCTAATACACGCCTTTCACAGAATGTTTGGATAGTGATAATAAACAAAAAAACGATAATATTCCAGTTTCTTCTCCAGGTGTGGCAGCAACAATTACATTTTAAATACACTAAATCTTTGTACAAATCTCCACCCAGTCCAACCGACAGCCCCTGATAATAGCCTCTTGCTATAATATATCACTGATTCAATCTGCATCTTTCCAGTCTCTCGGGAAACCTCCCCCGACTCACAGGTAAAATGGGATGTAATGAAGAGGAACGAAGTGCCAAAAAAGGTAAAGGCGATTCCCACAGCCCCTTTGGTCTTGATCTGAGAGATGATCCTGGTTGTCACTGTGGCATGCTCCACCTCTGTGGGTCAACAGAGCAAATGCTGTGGTTAGTGTCAGAGCCCCAGCTGTTAACAGCCTAGATTCAACATTGAGCGTATGTAGTAATAACTTATACAATCATGTAATTGGTTCACAAAGTGGAAAAAAACTTTCCACATTGTTGCTTGTGAACAACTAAGGCTTTTGAACCTCTCATACTGAATTATAATCAACTGTTACAATTAACCTGTTAAGGTGTTTTTGCGTCTTTTGTTGCGCCTGTCCCAACTTGTTTGTTTGCTGGAATTTTGGAATCAGGCTTGTGTAAGTTAGTCCTCCCAATCTGATGTTTATTTCCAGTATTATGGGGACATGAACTGACCTGAGCAGAACCAGATGAGATCTCTTCGAACAAATACAGTGAGATACAAAACACCATGCGATGCTGCATACAGCATGACGTAGTAAGGTCCCAGTGTCTCCTGAAGACGGGTCTCCCACTCTCTCCTGCACACATTCACATGCACAGGAATACAAACATCTTCACACCCCTGATAGAGTAATCAATCATAATGACTCTCTTTTAATTCGGATGACTTTAAATCAAACAAAGCATTATGTACCTGTCAGGACAGCCCTCCTGGACCCCAATAATGTAAAAATCTTGTGCAAATTCGGAGTCTGTTGGAAGGAGCAGATCGTCTAAGTTGGTTGGAAGCCCCTGAAAATGATACCGCTCAGTTGGTGGCTGAACCTTTGCAGGTAGCGAATAAGATGTTGAGAGACACTGCAGAGCTATGATTTCCTCCTACCTTCTCTCCCTGCATGTTCCATGAGGTTATATAGATGCCCACTCTCCTGTTGGGGAAGTAGCGATCCAGCTCCTCAGCTCCAAGCAGGGCACCGCTTCCCAACACACTGCCCTCCAGAAAGCTCCTAGGAAATACAGAAAAGAAAATTAGCACCTCTTTTGGCAGTCAACTTGCCTTGCAGGATGAAGTCAGTTTAGGGGGAAAAAAACAAGGATATTCTTGCAGATTTTAATTAAAAATTAAAACTGCACACTGACTGTGTATTCAGACTATAGACTAAGACACATTTTTTTTTGCCCGTACTGAACAAGCATCTCATCTCATCCCTTTTTCTCTTAAAGGTGTGAGCAGTGCAATGTAAAAATGTCTGCAGCCCTCATTTCAGGACAGCATAACAGTTTAGTATTGCTTAACTCACTCAGTCACTCTTGATAGTGAACCAAGCTCCAGATGCACAATGCTCATTACCTTCAATCAGAGGGAACAATCAAAACTACTAAATTTGTAGTTAGTATAAGATACTGTGACAAATCCACAAATCCAGTCCACATCAACTTTCTTTTTTATCAACTTTCTCTTGATATAAGGATAAGGTCATTCAAGCCTGAACAGAGCTTTGACTCTTATAGTATTGACAAAGTAAACCATAAGTGCCTTTGCTAGGCTGCATTATTGTTGCAAAGGATAAAAAATATGCACATCCAATTCTACAATTTGCTAGATTCATGTTGCCACTGGCATGTATCTAAAAAATAAGTTAAGTGCGTTGAAAGACTCAAGCCTCTAATAGCTTCCTGACAATACAAAGAGTAAGCTTTGCGAAACAGCCTCTACATCCTGCCTGAGAGTGACTCCAGATACATCATTTACATGGCCTGATGAGCCTACTGTACCTGTTCCTCACATCCTGGGGTCTGATGGGGCTAAGCACGCTGTAGGTAGACCTCATGGAGTTGACAGAGGCACTGTCCGACCCCATGTTCTCCAGAAGCCGGCTGTCACTCAGGTTCCTGTGGAATCTCTCCCCGGGCCTGTCCCTGGCTGGCACAGCATAATCCAAACAATCCCTGTCAATCCTATTAGCTGCCCTTAAAGTGGCTGATGCAAAGCTCTTCTCCAGAGCAGGCAATGGACCTGTAGGTTGCACCGGGGACAGACGCACCTTGGTGGACCTCACCCAGTGGTCTGTGAGGTCGTTCTCTTGGCTGGGAGGCTTCCTTTCATACTTAGAGAGACTCTCCCCTCTGTCCCGAACGACTTGGGATCCTGTCATAACAGCTGAGAGGGGTCTCACATTGGAATCCTGGTCATTCCTAATGGTGGCACCATCACCGAGGACAAGCCCACATGGAGCTGGAGCTGTTTGGTCCTCTTTAAGTGAGTCTGTGGAGGAGCCAGTCTCAGTCAGTTCACTTAGACTCTCCTGGCTGTTCCTCAGCCTCCTGGTTCTCACAGTATCCTCCACGGAGCTACTTTTGTTGGATTTTAGCAGCCTGGGTTGAGAAGGTGGCCGAGGCTGGTATGGGCGGATCTGTGCATCTCCAGCAGTGAGTTTAAGGGTATGACTGTGTTCCTTGAAGGATGTGGTCTCTCCTAAGGAGGTCTTGGGTGGCCTGCTGTCATTAAAAACTGAATCTCCTTTAGTAAGAGCCTTACGGGACTGATGGAGGGGGCTGTCCTCTCCATTCTCAGCCATCCTCTCGTCATGTCTGAGACCAGCAGTCATCAGGCGAGTGGAACTTTCTCATAGCTACCTTTCCTGCACATATAGGCAAAAATAATTCAGTGAAATACTGGCTTTAAGCCAGTTTGTTCAGTCACGTTAGCCATACAAGTTTCACTAATGCTAAGTAACGTAAGCACGTTTTTAAAAAGGGGCTATTGACAGACAGCATTTTTATCTCCAACTAGCTGCTTACATGGCTGCTAGCAGTGTGAGCTAATTAATGTTAATCTTGGAGGTCTAAATTAGCTAGAAACCAATATTGAAAGCGTTGCGATTTTATCAAACTAACCACATCACGATTACATATTGAGAGACAATATTAGAAAATTAGCAAGCCCTCGAAGTTAACATAGCGAATAACCTATAATAGTCAGCAAAGGTATAAAATACGTGACAGAGGCTAACGGAGCTAACGCTTAAAATAAATATTCATGCATTCATGTAATTAAATGATAAACGTTTGTAGTTTCCGTCTTATGCAGTTATTGTATATATAAAGTATAAATACTTATATAAAGTTACCTCTCGTTTACCGTAGTTTGGCTTCAGATGGGCTAATCAGCGATAGGCTGTGGGCTAATTTCGGAGTAGCTCCATTACTTCCTTAGCAACGTTTGACAACAGATTTTGTTACCAAGACAAGAGAGTCGTTTCAGAGTGCAAAGCATTTGTCATACCGCCCCCCTGCGCTGAGAAGGGGAAATACATCTATACCTCAAATTTTTAACCACCAGGATAATATAGTGTCTTGTGTTGCGCCCTATGGAGTTAACTCATTCACCTCTTAATGTTACACGTATCCTATTTGAAAATAACTATTTCTTCTTTTTAATGTGACTGTTTTGGTTCTTTGCCTCTCTGACTAAAACATATGTTTGATGTCATTTTTGGCCTTAATGGAATAAAAGTATTTGCAAAGGGTTTCAGCATGTCAATAATTTGATACCTATCTTAGCTGGTAATTTCATGTCAGCAGCACGTTGTTACTATATATAATAATAATCCTATAAAATAGGATTATTTTTATCAGATTTATTTGTTAATATTACACAATACATTTATTTGTTATATATTGCCTTTTTTGTTCTCTAATATATCGTTTTGCAGCTTCATAGTAAATCTTACTTATATGTATTTATACTTGGGTTGTTATGGTATTCCGATTTTAACAATGTTGATATTTAAAAATCAATTATCTATATTGTGTTATTAATACACATATGATAATATTGTGTAAATGGTCCAATACAGTTGTAAGGTCTTATGGATTTTATCAATTCATCTAGTTGCTGTTTCTGTATTTATTAAGTACAATTGCCTTTTTTTGTATGCTTTTCTACGGTTGTGGTCTCTCTCTCTACACCTCCCTACACCACTCTTATTTTGAGTGTAATTCATTAGCCAGAGAGATATAACACACAATAAATAATGTTTAAATTCAATTTGACTACCAGATTTTTTTTTCTTTTTCATATGTTTCTTTTGGTTTTAATTTTGTAGTGAAAATCTGATACTTTGACTGCCCTAAATGATACAATGTAAACTCTGAGTAGCTGTGTGAGTACTGTAGCCTATAAACATACAGTATATTATGTTTATATTATTTAATAATCAATAAGCCTGTATTACATATATATTGTAGTGGCATATAAAAAAATCTACTGCTCCTTAAAAAACTGCTGTAGGCCTACTTGTGTTTTGAATACAAATGGATTACAATTATCTTATTCTGTGTATTCATGTAATGTACAGAGAGGAAAATGTCATTATATTTTACTTTACAATAAATATAGGATATTTTAATTAACTACAAAGTTTGTGCAAGTAGAACTGAAACAATTAGTTGATTAATCAATCAATCAATTACTCAATTCACAGAAAAATGATTGGTAAGTCATTTTTTCATGCAAAAACATTTCATGATTCCAGCCTCTCAAATTTGAGGATTTGTTGTTTTTCCCTTAAATTATTTAAATTTTTTTTTAACAGTTTAGAGTTTTGGACTGTTGGTTGGACAAAACCAGCATTGTGAATATGTCACTTTGGTCTCTGGGTCATTGTGATGTAATTTCTCTCTATTATCTAAATTTTATAAACCAAACAATCGTTTGAATCATTTAAAGGAGAAAATAATCACAAGAATATTCCGTATGAAAATGCTTTTCATTAGTTGCACTAAAAACAGTTTAAATTAGTTTTATCAATACAAGTACAGCAGTAAAATACTTATAGTAATTCATTATTTTTGTAATGATATTACGATAAACAATAGTGTAACATTCAAAAGGGATATTTATCTCCTTTGGGTACTATTGGAACACAGATTTGAGATATTGTTTGTCTTAGTTTAGACAAAATTTGTGACATTCTTATCCAGACAAGCCGGGAGCCAAATTAAACCAAGCAAATAGCAAAGAATGTGTCTATTTTAAACCATATCTCTTGAATCCTACCAGTCTTCTACGCCATTGATGTAATAAATGAAATAAAAAAGTGAATGTTAAAACATCAGTCATAATCCCTGATCTAGAATTTATACATCTGACGTTTGTCTTATGCTAATTGTCTTAGATTATCTGTTTATTGTGTAATACTCTTTTGACGTATTACATATAATTGTAATTTATAGTTACTGTGCTTTAACATGTCTGTCACTCGGTGTTATCGAACGGTACATACGAAAACCTTCCTCGTGCATTAGATGGAAAAGTCATTGGCTGTACAAATGACACACTGTGTGTCAGGGACAAAAGAAAAACAGAAAAATGTTGTTGCTGACAAACCAGAGAATGTCACAATGGCAAAACAATGTCAAGGTGGGACCTCTGATTGTTAACCCTTTCGCCTTTGTGTGACCCCTGCATTGTACGACAAAAAGCCTCTGAACGGATTTCTGAGCCCATGGACCCCTGGAAATGTGAACAATCTCTCCATATTCTATGGCTCTGCTGCTGGCTCAGGGCTTTCAGACAAAGAGCCGGTCTGTGGGTCAGGTATAAAAGGAAAGGGTTAAACTAGGTAGGGCACAGTTTGGTGCAAGAGCAATAACAGCAGCACTTCCAGCAGCAGCAGCAGCAGCAGCCCACTGACCAGCAAAATGACTTCCACTGGAATGAACATGATGAGCAGGGTAAGCTTTCTCTGATTTCTTTTTCATAATGTTACTGCAACGGGATATCACTCTTGTGGCCTTTACACACAGAGTACAAGACTTACTGTTTTTGCTGCTGCTATAATGAATATTTTTTTAATGATCGTGAATCAAATCAGTGTGTAATGTAAAAAAGGTTCGCTCATATAGTGTTGTGGCTTGTCTTTGGTTAACTCTCCTAGCACTTGGAGAGTAATTTTTCTGCCGCAGCAGGCGACTTTTTCAGAGAAAAATCTGTAGAAGCACTGCCTGCCCAGTATTTAAGTTAAAGTTCGACAGAAAAAGTTAGCAACTTGCTGGTGAAGCACGGTTAAGAGCCAAGTATTTCCCTCAAAAGTTGGTGGATTCATCAGACGGGCAGAAACACCTCTAAATAAATGCTAATATTGCTTCATATCTGCAGCATGTGTCACTAGGCACATGCAGTATTTACTGAGTTTGATTCTATGTCTGCTTATTTCTGCTGCCCTCAAGTGTCTAAAAAACAGTTCATGCAGGTTTAAAGCTGCACTAAGGATACTAAGCCATGAAATCCAAGTGTTATCCTATATCCAAAGAGAGCTGGATTCAGAAACATTGATCAAAAATGAACATGTTTAGCTTTGGACATTTGACACCTGAGCATCTCGCGTACCTCACATGCGCTAACTTTCTCTCTCTCCCCCTCAGATCATCTTCTACGAGGACAGGAACTTCCAGGGTCGCTCCTATGAGTGCAGTAGTGATTGCCCAGACATGTCCTCCTACCTGAGCAGGTGTCACTCCTGCAGGGTGGAGAGAGGTTGCTTCATGGTGTACGACCGCACCAACTACATGGGCAACCAGTACTTCATGAGGCGTGGCGAGTATGCCGACTACATGAGCATGATGGGCATGAACGACTGCATCAGGTCCTGCCGCACCATCCCCATGGTAAGAACTCACACCTGGCTAGATTTGCTGTAGACTTTTAAAAATACAGATATTTCTTACTGCAAATCAAATGAAGCTGAAATAAACCCACTCCTCCTCTGCTACACAGCACAGAGGATCCTACAGGATGAGGATCTACGAGAGGGAGAACTTCGGAGGTCAGATGTATGAGCTGATGGACGACTGTGAAAACATCATGGACCGTTACCGCATGTCCAACTGCATGTCCTGCAACGTTATGGATGGTCACTGGCTGATGTACGAGCAGCCCAACTACAGAGGCAGGATGATGTACTTCAGGCCCGGCGAGTACAGGAACTTCATGAACATGGGCGGAAGTGGAATGAGGTTCATGAGCATGAGGCGCATCACTGACTCCTGCTATTAGACTCTCTTCGCACTTAATAAAGCTGTCATAACCTGAACTAACAGTGTATTCAAGTCATTTTTTAATCTGTCCAGTATCTGTCCTCACACTAGCATAGTCTGCATCAATCACATACATGTCAAACCTCATTGGATGCTCACCTGTAAGATTTGACTTCAAACTCCTAATCCAAGAGAAAAAATTAACACATACAGATACATTCGAATTACAATTTAAAAGTAGTGAAAATTTATTACATTATTAAATAAAGACTCCAACCACGGGACTCAAACTCAGATTATCTGCATGGGAGTTGAAGGTCTGAACCACCAGACCAGCATCTGTATAATCCTGTAAGAATTCTAAGGAATTTCCAAAGGGACTCTAAAATGCAGAAAATCCACTGCACTTTTTACATCACAATCACAATCACAATCAGCTTTATAGGCCAAGTATGTGCACACATACACACACACTGGTTGTTGCATTGCACTCAAGGTACTGGACAATTAGTCAACCAAAAGAAAAATATACAGGGCAGAAAAATACACAGGACTTACATACAGTGTGCAGAATTATCTCTCTGTATCTACATTAAAAAAATATATATATAAATAATCACTGTTAGTGTTTTTAGCTCATTTATTTATCATAATTTCAATTCACTTGTTGCTGTATGCACTTTCATTAACTTACATTAACTTCCCCTGTAATAATGTGTTATATCTAAAAGTAGTTAGGCATTAAGATGAATCAGAACATCAAAGGTAAGAATATATTATACACACAGCAGGCGTTGGGTTAACTCTGGGGTAAGAAGGACGAAACATATGAATAGAATAAAGCAGTTGTATTCACAGAAATATCTATAATCCAGTCTAATACCAGATCACAAAAACCACAGACAGGTGTGTGTGTGAAGAGTGTGGAAACACAACGAACAACATGCAGAAAGAAGAAGGTCTGTGTTCTGTGCAAAGAGGCTACTCGCTGTCAGTGACGCCTTTTAATGTGCAACTCAGACAAAGTGACACACACGGCTGGAAGTGACGCCTATTTTATCTAAAAAAAAGTTTGTGTGAGTTGAAGTTGTTGCACTGAGCTGGAGGAAGTTTAGTCTAGTTCTCAGTGGAATTCAACCTGCTGTGTCTTCCATGGTAAACATGGACGTCGTCACATAAATACAAGAATAGATGAGATTCTCTGGTTTTACTGACGCTGCTCCAGTCGGACTGTAGTCTCATTCATTGTTGTTATGAGATGTAAATATTGTTGTTGTCCTACAGCATCAGGGTTTACTTCTGCTTGATCATGTGTTTCCTTCTGTCCTGTTTTCACGAGGAACATAATAGAGAGTCCACACAAGAAAATACATTTTTCACTGAAATTACATATTACCAATGCATAGAATAGAATAGAATAGATCTGTATAGACATTCATAATCTCAGAGGATGAATCCTACTGACTATGCACACAAACACATTTCCCCTGATCCTCCCAATTTTCTTAGTATTCTAAGATGGTAAAAATATTTAAATTAGAGACAAATCTCAACCTTTATGAGATGAATTGGTTAGAAATTCATGTCTTGTGTGGATGACCTCAACTTTGATGATGTCACACCATCATCGGGTCAAATATTTTTAATTTGTCTAACTCTTTTAATATAATAGGCTAACAAGTTGTTTGCTTTGACCAAAAGTGGTCAAACATTTAGAAATTGCAGATTTATATAAATTTTAAAAAATATGTTTAGGCTACATACATACATGCATTTAAAAACAAACATATACTGTACTGCCTATCTCCACCATGACAGGAAGCCTACATACACCTACACTTACATTTATCAGAGGAGCATTATAGAAGCATGACTCTCTATCTTTCGTTCTCTCTCTCTCCTCTCTTCTTCCTCTAGAGAACGGCCGATCCAGCGAGTGAGCGTGGAATCAATGCCCTGATACAAGGTTCAACCTAATGAGGATCAGAAACATCTTAATAAAGACCCATAATCCACCACTTAATCCCTCATTACAGAATCATCTGCATTCAGTGGTCCTGCTCCATACTGCTGCAGTGACGCCACATTCAAGTCCATTGTTATACTCGGCCTCATCTCTCACCCAGGGCTATGTCTCCCTTTGTCTCCCCGTGGTGTCAGTTATATTTGATCCCATCTCATTAGACTTTCAGACGAGATGAGCAGAAAGGCCTGGAAATAGTGCTTTTGTGTGCACTTCTATGCTATCTCCTCTCTGAAATGGAAAATGAGACATATGCTTAATGAGGAGGAGATGGACTGGGACCTGCCGTCCATGAGAGAGATAGGGAGCGTATTGTGTGGAGAAAGCGCTGCGACCGAAACCGTTCAATGACACGCTTTCCACGCAAGGTCTGTGTCGGTGATTAGGACTTGTGAGGGTGTGAAAATTACTCTGAAGTGGGACAGATGGATTAAAGTTTAATGCTGAGCCCCGGAGAGATTCCCAGTCTGTGTTTTAGTTTCGTGCAGCATTAACACAAAAGTTGCAGAAATTTTAACCTAGTTGAGATTACTGTATTTGTGTGCTGGTATGAAAAGACTTGAAATGGTTCTGAACACTACCGCTAGATTCTTAATGATCATTTATTGAAAGTTGACCATACTACAACCTTTTTAGCATCACTTCACTGGCTGCCTATCCCAGCCGGATATCCTTATCCCATCAAATGCTCTTCAGATTGACATGTTCAGGGCTCCTGCCAGTCCCCAGAGTTTAAAAACTTCTAGAAGTCAGCTGGCAGCAGGGCCTTTGCCTGTCATGCCCCCTTCCTCTGGAGGTAACCTTTCTGTTGATATCAGGCAGTTTAATCCTATTGAGACCTTTAAAATTAAAGGGACAGTTCACCCCATTATCAATAGAGGCTATACATGTAATGTTACAGTAGGCTGGGGTCACCGTTGCTACACACACTGACTTGGCAGACAGTCTGCCTGAGTGGTTGTTCGGCTTGAATGTCGCAAAAAAACACACAAAACAAAACACATCTAAAATGGGAAAAAGCTTTTGTGCGACTGACTGTAAACAGATTCAAAAGGAAATCTGAGCTATTTTTTAACAGACTGCTAACAGCCAAAGAAAATAGAAGCAAACGGATGGCTGTAAATCACAGAAACAACTGGAATGCAGGAATCTGGCTTTGTTTTGTGTTTTCCCTGCCGTCTAAATCAGATCCATATAAATGTCAGGACACCAAAAGTCTGGCCACATGTTAATGTCTGTGGATCACTGGTTGTAAGGATCCAACTTCCTTTTATTTCAGGAGATAATTGTTTGCAAGTATTTTGGTTTCCTCTGCTAAATGCAGCCATGTTGCAGGATGTTTTGCCACTCAGTCCAACTGAGGGGCCGTGTTCCAAAGCATACCCCTATAAAACATTGTCATTCTCTTACGTGAATTGCTATTTATCCATCAAGATTATTTTTGCCATGAGTTGCTGAGTTTTGGAAATCTGAAGCTGCTAATTTATGTTTACAATTTACATATATCTATATTTTCGTGATTTTTTTCTGTTCTTTTCATTAAATATAACATTTATCGAATGTCTGTCCATCCTGAGAAAGGGATCCTTCATCTGTTCTTCTTCCTGAGGTGTATTTTCTGTATTTTTCATCCATTTATTTTTGATCATCTGCTCTATGTGTGTCATGCTTGTATGCTGGCTGTGTGTGTTTGGCAAGTCTCTCTTCATCTTTTAGATATCTTTATCTTCACGAGACTACCTGCTGATGACAAGTTACTAAACAAGAGCCAAACAACGATGAATATTGGACTTAACTAGCAGCAAAACAAAACAAAGCAACTGGCTTGTCTGTCTTACTGACTGTCACTTCTGTGACTGTGACGTAAGTATTTAGAAGTGCATTGTATAAATATTACCATATTGGCCACTAATCAATAAAATGTTTTTAAAATAAATTATCAATTTTGTTTTTTGATTGTATCCTATTTGTTATTTCTACAGAAGCAAATGTGACCCTTGAATGCAGCATAGCCTTGGTTCAATGTTTGCTAATAAACTGCTAATTTCCTGAACTTTAACCTTGTGTTCTATATCAATCAGTAAATTGTGCTGTACGAGTCCAATGAATGGGAATAAATGCCAAGTGATATTAGCCCCATCCAGACACACTCCAATTTAGATTGAGGTTAATTTAGAATTATGTGTTGAGAGGAGAAATCTCATTTCCTTTATGTGAAACTGTGAGATGATCCTTGTGAGGGTTGGATAATTAGCCCCATGCAGGTGTGGAGGAGGCTGATTCTTAACCCACACCACCCCTCCTTCTTCATAGCTCTACGTACTGAGATGAGAAGGAGGTGGAGGGGGATAAAACAAAACAAATAAAACTCATTAAAGGTACCCATGTGGCTACAAATCCCCCTCTGCAGTATGCTATCGCACATCAGACATCACAAGCTCTGGTCAAAGGAGCTATCATTATTCAGCCTGGATATGAACGCAGATCAAAGCCTGCAAAATTTCATTGTCTTTCAACCTGAGGCATGTTTCTCAAAATCAGGGCTCCCTTTTCTGCACATTTCCATTTTTTCCTCCCTGAACTCGGCCAGTGGAGGTGCAGAAAATCGCTCTCCTTAGCAAGAGATGAAATAAATCTTAAAAGTTTCTCCAATTATGCACCCATGGCATTTTCTTGTTGTGTAGAATGATTAATTTTTAATGCTGCAAACTGTGGGTTCTTTTGTAGCTCTAAAAAAAATCAAATTTGTTGAATCCAAACGGTGTGTGCAATGACAACTTCAGCAAGAGACCCGTGCTGTGTCTCAAATCATGTACTGTACTTCTATACTTAACCTTGAGTTTGAGTGCATAAGTGCACTCACACTAACAAGTATGTCAGAATGTACAGTAGTATTCTATGAGTACCTGGATGGCAAACTCAAAGCGGCCCAAAAGTTTAGTGTCAGAGCCTGCAAAATTCACGCACAATGCAAGTAAGCATACTTACATATAATATACTACATGGCACTACTGCATTTGAGACACAGATGGTTTTTAGCCATGCTCATGGTATGGCCCTAGAGATGCCAATGCTATTTTGTTGGCTTGTGAAATATCTTAGCAACTATTGCCGTGACATTTCTTTCAGACAGTCTTTGTTGCCAGATACCCAGATATGTCCTCCACTTTGTGTTCTGCGCTAAATTCCTATACTCTAGTGTAGGTGATTAATTCTGACATAAGTAGCACGTTTCAGCAATAAAGCCGATAAAAGTAAGATAATGAAAACACAATTTGCTACTTGTGACTTCAAGTAATTTCCTGTATTTGTGTCTTGTGAGTTTTACCACTTCCCTGCCCCTTTAGGAAACTACTGAAAGATCTTTAGTCTATTCATCCAAATAGGAGAAAAAATGTTATTTCCCAAAACACATTATCTTCCGAACATTATTACACCAAAATGACATCTTTCACACAGACAAATCAAGTTAAATTGACCTGCTGCTCTCGCTAGATCTGACAATCTGGATCGAGCATAGCTAGCACAACACTACGAGCTGCAAAATAAGCTTCACACAAACATTGCATTTTGACTATATCCAGTGCTGTACTGTTATCACATGCACTCGGTAATGTGTTAGTGTTTAAATTGTTGATGTTAGTGTGTTGGGAGAGGCAGCTGCACCCACTTAGGGGCCAGGAAGAGTAAACATTTTCACATCATTGGCTGACGTGATTCATCTTTGTGATCGATCATCCTTGCTTCCAAGTGTGTCTGTTACATGCTGTTCGTTGACACTGAATTTGTGACTGCCTCATTCATCATTTATACCAAACCACAGGTTAATTCAACCAAATCAAAACCTAAATATGAAACTTCAAATCTTCAACTTTTTTTTCTTGTTTATGAGGGTATTTCTAGTTGCCAAGCATCACTGGGAAATTTTATTTCATCATTTGTCACTAACTTAAGTTCAAATACTGTGGACCGCATTTAAACCAGTGGACTGGACAAATATTTGACAAAAGTTAATCAGTTTAACAAGTGACACAGAAGCTGAATCCTCCTTAGAGATGATGTGCTGGTTGTAATCTACACATACTCCTGCCTCATTTCTCACATATTTACATCAGTGATCCTCTGGGCCCCCATACCCACGACCCCACTGAGCTTATATGTCTAATAAGGGCAGTGTAATTTGTCTCCTCGGGTATGTTGGTTTCAACATGTCCTGACAACTTTATCTCTTCTGTGCAAATGACTTTGTTTACATCCCACGTTTCCCTCCTGCTCTTACACAGATTTTTTTCTTTTTCTTCACCTGTGCACATTAGGCACAAACAGAGGCAGGTGCAGGAGTTTTCTCCTCCGGGCAGCTTACAGCTGTGACAAGTCAAACTGCTATTAGACAAAACGGGGGCATGTGCCAACAAACACGTTCGGATCTATCATACGAGATAACATCTGCAGCCAACACACAGCAGGCACACGTTACAAGCCTCAGGCTCCTGAACAGAGGGCTTAATGAATAATTGCATTTGGACGTGACCACATCAGGCACCCACATGTGAAAATGACACAGGTCAGTACAAGAGTGAATATAAACAAAAATGGGAATAAACATGCAGACATACCACATGCTCCTGTCCACTGGTTAGGTTCACGTGGCTCCATTTCTCATACAGTCCATTTATTCATTTACTGTGCATGATATTATAAGAGACAATGCAGTGAATTGGGCTGATTCAGAAGTAATCAACGAAGTTATTTGGATTCCTTCTCCTAAATTTGTGATTTTAATATCATAGAATTGGTTTGTTATCCTTTTATTTATTATTTGTTAATTGCAGGGAGAGAGAGAGAGAGACAGATTGAGCCCTATTAAAACAATTAAAAGTGCATGCAGCAAGTATGCTTACACTTTGTCCAACTCCCTTTTGCGAGTTACACTGTCTCAATAGGAAATGCATTTACAGCTATGACATTAGATAGTGGCTGCATCTGCATTCTAATTATTGATCCTTGCATTCTACCCAGCTGGAAACGGACATTTTTCAGGCAACCTCCTCTTTAAGGTAACGATGCCAAAGCCATGAATTACTTAAACTGTACAGTATTTGATATGTATAATATCTAGTCACCCAGTCATTTAATATGGGTCAGTTAGCCCTCAGGCCTACTTGGCCTAACACCCACAACACCTCACCTGTCTGAATCGCAGTGGCCAGAGAAGTAAAGGTTGCATAAAATGAGAGTATTCAATTAAAGTACAGGTACTTAATTAAGTACTGTACATCACCATAGTCTGGATCATATTTGGTCTTTCCTCAGATTTGATATCATTCTCTACAGGACATCTACTCAGAGTAATCAAAAACCAACACCACAACGTCCAGTCTTCTCCCCCCATCTGCTTCCTGTGCGCCGCTGAACTATCTCCTCCTTTGTTTCCAGCCCTCCCTGATAATAACTCAGCTCCGTAGGAAGAATGTGGAGCTCTGGCGCTATGTGTTTTCCACGTGTTCCTTTGTCCTCACTGACTTCTTCCCCGCGTTTGTTGCAGTTGGAAGACTTGGGAAAGAAACAAACACTGGAATTTAGTTGGCGTGCAACACCAGATACCCAGGAAGTGGTAGACGGAGAGTGGATGTAGCAATGATGGGAGAGAGCCAGGGCTGTTCAATCCCCCCCTAACAGACACAAACACAAACACACATTAATGAACTCGCCCTGGTCAGCAGTAGTTGGGGCCGACACTGACCTCTGGCCTCTGGCCTTGTAATGGAGCAGGTCGAGTGTGGATATCAGCACTAATATGGATAACATTATATTACAACATGTGAAAAATACTTCTAAAGACTGTCATGCTGCTGTCACCAATACTGATATAATGGATTTGTCATGCATGTACAGGGTAATCTGTTTAGGCTGCTTTGAGCAATGCCAGCAGTGTGGCTCTCTCAACTTAAGTAAGACTTAATATGAACCATAATATACCAGCTGAATATCTGCATTTTAGCATTGTCACCATGAGCATGTTACCATTTAACTCAAAGTACCACTGAGTCTAAGCATACTGTGTTCTCTCAGAGCCGCTATTAATGGCTGGAGACTCTAAAACCTGATTTCAAATATATGGTTTTATCTAAAAAAAAATCTATTTCACTCAGAAAAATTCACTACATTTCATTGTCTCAGTGGGGAAGAGAATTAAGGCCACATGAAAAAAAGTCTTTCAGACTTCTGACTTGAAGTACAGTTAGAATTATGCCTTTAAAGTCAGAAGTCTGAAACTTTTTTTTTTGTTAGTCTGGAAAAAAGTGAGAATTCAAACTTTATTTACAGAATTAGAATTCTGAGATTCTAAAGTCAGAATTCTGAGAATGAAGTCAGAATTCTGCCTTAAAAGTCAGAAGTCTAAAAAATGTTTTTCATGTGCCCCAACCTAATCCTGTTCTGTATCTCAGTACTTGTACTCTGCACAGTGACAAAACAATTTATCTAATATTTAATATCTAATATCTAATCTAATCTAATCTAGTCTAATCTAATCTACAAAGTAATATCAAATTGAGCAGTCTTGTTCTATTCAACTAAGTTGAGAATGAAGGGGGTTTTTTTACCTTGGGAACACATATCAGATATTATACATAAACAGGAAACAGGAAACATAACATAGTTCTCCTAAACCTTGTTACTCTAATTGTAATTATTATAGGGCTCATTAGCCTTTTAGCACATCTTCTTCAGTCTGCCACCACTGCAGCTTTGATGATAGCATGAAAAAATCATCTGGTGAGTGAATCAAATGTACCATTTTCTGATACAGTTGTTTCTGGACTATTGAAGGTTATTGTATGACTTCAAAACAGCATTCTGATTTTCTGGCCACCTGAGGTCAGTGGTAAACACCCCACTGACATCACATCACTGGTTCAGTTGATACGGTGAACTTATTAACCTGTTTGCAAACACGTTTGTCAAATCATCTTAAATGATAATAATACACCTATTTACAAATTCAGCAGATAGAGAGGGAGCTTGTTATTCTGGCTCCTTGTTAAATGCAAGTGCAATATTTACGCTCCTTTCAGCTCCGGTTTTGGTCTCCACCAACTCTCAAGGGAAATATCTGGGGGGGGGTTTAGCTGGTAAATGCTAGTATGTTGACCAGCTACTCACTATATTGACTGTCTGCTGTTTGGTGCAGCATTAAGGCTTTTTAGAGCTTAAAACAGCTTCCTGTTGCATTTGAAAACAAGGCTGACGAGAGAGGTGAACCAAAAAAGAAAAATTCTTGACTGTGAAACCAAACAATGAGTTGGGTGTTAATTCTCTCACCACCCCTTTCACAGTAATTGTAGTGATTTCATCCATTGTTAATGTAAAAATATGTATTAAAGCAGGTTCAAGGTTCAAAGTGTTTATTTGCTGCTCCAGCTGCACAACATATGAAAAGGTAAATAAAGAAAGAACATTACACCCATAATGAACTATTTTCTTTTTACTTAGTTTATTGTTCTGACTACTATGTTTAAATAGATTAACTTAATCACCTTTTCCAGAGGACTCCACAGTGTTCACTCTGCAGTGCTCATATAAGGAACTGAAGTAGTTAAGGGAATTCTTTATGACCTGGGAGTCAGCTTTATTGGATTAACCATTGGCCTTTGTCACATTATCCACTTAAGACGTTGAGAAGATAAACACATAGAAAACCAGAAGCTGATTTCACTTGCTTATAATCTCTGCTTTTACGAGTTTCCTAAGTTATTTTGAATTAACGCTGCATCTTATCCATAATACCCAGCCAAATAAAGAGTAAATTCTGTTTATTCCCAATAAGAATATCTAAAACCATGAAGGAAATAATTTAGATATAGAAGGATTGTTTGAGAGTTGTCAGGCTTTGAAAAGATCCACCTCAACCAATACGTCCACAGCTTAGCTCTATGTCAGAGGCTGGTGGTTCCACTTCAAGCCATTGTTATAGAAAGACACTGATGAGGCTCTGATGACCCGCACTGACCTCTGACCTCTGTCCTTTGCCAGGCCTTTTAATATATCCTCAGTAGATCAGCTCCACATGGTGATTCAGACAAGAGAATCTGGTGAAGGGCACTTTAGAGTAATTTAATTATAACTCTCACTACGTCTGGATCAGTGGTGCCTGACAAACCTTGTAAAGATGATGATGATCAAAAGAGTTATTAACATTATTGTATGCAGGTCACATGTGACAAATTAATGAAGTATTTTCTTTCTTTGAAGCTTTCAGTTGTGTTAAAGCACAGTAATTATTTGGGAATAAAAGCCTTTTTTTAAATCCTGGGTATAATTCTAATAACCTCACTGACAACAGATACAGCGCAACAAGCTGAGAATCAACAGTTTGTCATCAGATTCTGAGCAAAACACATTTTTTTAATTCACTTTATCTCTGCCCTCAGTCATACACTTACAGATATCAGTATCTGCAGAGCCTGTGGCGTGGGCTCTGTGTTGACACAGCTGCAGTCTGGGTGTAAATCAACGTACTCAGGATGGACCTCGCTGTTGCCCTCCAGCCCAACAGCCTCGCAAATATGCAGGGACTGGACTGGTTACACTGTGTGACCAGTTTGAGAAATGTTCTTTGACCTGGAACGGAAAATGTCTTCATTATGGGTGAAAATCACATTTTATTAGACCTGATAAGCACCTTTTTTTTTCCATGTTGATAAATCATAATATTTTCTCACGCTTTCTTAGTGGGATCAAATCTCTCTACAGTTTAACAATAAATATATACTATTAATACGTTTTAAACTATATAGTGGTTCACTGTGCCATACTTAAGTACAATTATTAAGATTCTTGTCTTGAGAATTTAATTTTATACTTCCTGCATCTCTACTACGCTGCAGAGGGAAATATTGTACTTTTTATTGTACTGCATTTATCTGACAGCTTTAGTTGCAACAGAATTAAAATCACTCAGTCAAACCTGATTCAGTGTAGGTGAATATAATGCGCCTGCAATAAGAAGTTAACTTTAACCCTCTGTGCTTTTCATTCACTTGGATTTTGATTGTATGACTAATTTCTATTGGGATATTTAATAGTATTGGTACCACTGCAACAGCTGATGCAACCACTGATGCCTGCAAGAATTCAAGGAAGCAAAGGGTACTGAATGTTCCTAAAGTCACTCCAATACCTTTAATTGCCAGAGGGGGGCAGTTGTGCTGTTAATCTTGCTTGTATGTCAGTTCATGTTGCACCTTATAGGGGATTTTCTCGTTCAACAGACTTCACTTAACAGATTTCTTTCACAAAGCCAAACATTGGGAACAACACTTGAGAATAAAGACAAACTCAGACAAACTCTGACCTTTTGTCGACAACAGATTTGAGATGCTGCTGAAACATTTCTCTCTCCTCTAGTATCATGTTTTCAGTGACAGGGAAGCCCTGCCCTGAAGGCACGTATAGGAGAGGAGAGGGCAAACATTGTCTATCCCCTTACCTTTTCCTCAGACTGTGCTCAAAGATTTAGCTTTGTGTGAGTGTAGATGTAATGAACCCAGGGACAATGGTATCAGATGAGCTCTCCACAGGGACATCTGCTCTCAGATCTATATATAACCGTGTGTATATCCGTGTGTTTTGTTCCAGGAGGAGTATATGTTTTCTGTATTGTTGTGTGTAGGTCGGGGGCTGATGGGTGGGAGGACATCCTCTCTGTAAAGTGTAACAGGTGCTGGTGAGACAGGGCTTCCCCGAGGACCAATAGGGAAGAGATCTCTCTGCATAGCACACAATTTACATGCCTGTAACATGACAACACAGTGAATACGGTAAGGTGATGCAGCAGTAAATAACTGTTTAATATCCTGCAAACAGAGATGCAGAGTAGATACATCTACTCAATTCTGTGTGCAAACCTGCACAAATGTTTTAAACCTGATTACTATTGTCGAGTCTTCTTTCTCCATTATTACAACCTCATGCAGAATCAATGACTTGATTGAATTTCACCGCATTTATTGCAGTTATGTAGGATTAGAAACTCTTGACTAGTGAAGGGAAAAAAAGATTTTTCAGTTACATATAGCCAAATAATTTTGGCCTTCATTAAAGTAAAATTTTCATACGTATTTAAAATAATAATTGCCTGATAAATGTTTGATTGCATTATCATCAATAAAGTGAATACAAGGGATATAGTATGCAGGATTCTTTGGGTCATTTAGTTATAAAATGAAAATGACAAACACTGGATCTAAATGTGTGTTTTGATGTAATAATTTCCTCAACAAATTTCTTTGTATGTGTTCTTTTCCACATTACATGACTGTTTCAGGCCAGACTTATTAACTGTGAACTGCCTGTGATCCTCATCACTGAAACTCCGGAGACGACTGAGCAGCAACCGCCTTTCACTCTCTTCTCCATCTTTATTGAGTCAGTCGTAACTACAGTTGTAATATTAGCACAGACACCCTTGATTGGCCCTTTATTACTGTAAACATTGGCAATGCATTTATATGTTTCTGTGTCTTGTTGCCAGGTAACTAACACAGAAGTAAAGAATATGAGAAGAATATGAGAATAAAGAACAGGGTTGAAAAATGTCCTATTTACTTAATACTTATCTGGGAATAGAGAAAAATGTGTTGAGACACATCCATATCCTAGAAGGAGGACGTCTCCTGAAAGTAATTCCTTTGCCATGTTTGTCAGAGGATCTGAGGTCATTTCCTGTTTGTTATTCCTGATACTATCATCCTGAATGGCCCAGCAGTCAACCATCCAGGAAGTCTTTTCTTAATTTGTTCTGCCTCTGTCACCTCCTCTCCTTTTATCTAATTGAAATCTGGCACATAGCAAGCAGTCTGGGACTTTAAACATATTTATTTACAGATCATCGGGGAGCTTGGGAAGAGGCCTCAAAGAAAGCTGCCTCATGGTCTTCAAACCCAGAGATTTGCTCTCTCAGTGCAGCGTCAGAGGCCAAGCTCTGGTTGCCAAGTTTGATGGTGCTGACAGCCACTCACAGGGCTTCAAAGAGTAACGTGGCGGCTGAAGATATATGACAGCTCACAGGGTCCTAATCTGTTCAGAGGAGGGGGATCCAATCCGGATCTTTTTCCTCCAGCCTCACAGGGACAGGGCTTTCCAAGAGGCCCGCTGTAATACAGTGCATTAGTGAGATAAAGGCCTCTCCTCACAGCTGCTTTATGCTGACAGAATCTTGGAAAAACTGGCTAGGGGTGGATCTGGGAGGATCCTTTCCTTCTC
Source organism: Chaunax sp. Z400 (assembly GCA_037577475.1). Lineage (NCBI taxonomy): Eukaryota > Metazoa > Chordata > Actinopteri > Lophiiformes > Chaunacidae > Chaunax > Chaunax sp. Z400. Next base: position 18,803,348 of record CM075187.1, on the reverse strand, counting down.
TATCTCGTTCACAGGTATCTTTCTTCGCAGCCTCGCACTTCCTTTCAAACTCTTGAGCCTGACTTCATCTCTTTTATCATTGCTAAGATAAGGTATCCTCACAGTCCATAACATTGTGAACATTCGACATGTTCTAACTTCCAACTCCTGAAATATGGCGGCTTGGTCAGTGATCATAAAATCTTGAAAGTAGGATGGTATAGAGTCAGTTTAGAATGTGCAGGGCTCCACAGTCGAGTTAGTAATAATAAGTATAGAACAAACTTACTAAAATTGTGAAACACACTTTGGTTAGGTGTAGTAACAAAAACATAAACAAAAGTTTGGTGACATTTGGTCACACAAGGGATTCCCGCCTTGGTGAATTGCTGTACAGTCCTATGTTGGACCCATCTAACCACCCTAGCTGACCCCTAACTTGGACTTTTCTTTCTCTTTATACTACTACACTAGAGGGGCGCCTCCAGAAATGATCATAGAGCATTAATCACTGATTCTCAGAAGAGTATAGGGCCACTGGCTAGGCGGCCATATTTGATGCGCTGGGAGAACAAGCTGGCCCTTCACTTCTAAAACCTCAGCCAGTTTTCTAATTTATCTCTAACACATAAAATGACAACCACAGTGAAACCTCACTCCTATGACAAATGTCCTCACTTAATGGTGTTTGGTGTGGCAGAAGTCCCTTTTTGTAATCTAATCTTACAAAGTGATAAAATAACAAATTACCAAGCTTTTATGGTGTAAATGAACTTCACCTTGATTTACACATTCATTTCAATGTAAGATGATATCTGTAGTCTGAAAACCCAAAACGCCTTAAAACTCCTTAAAATTGAAAGATCAAATTAGCACATTAAGTATATTTTAAGGGGTGCATACCATTCAGTTGTATAATCAAATGTATTCAAAACACAGGACAAAACCCTTCATTATAAATTAAATGGTTTATTAAGGTATATAACAGGATTGCAAAAGCCAAAGCTTGAAAGATTGAAAGTGCTTAAATTTTAAAAGCTGTTATTTATAACAGATATAACAAAAGTATATTTTTTATTAATCATTAATAAATTGTAATTTAAAGCAGAAACAAAGGCATTCAGTCAGGTAGTGAAACACAACAGAAAAACTGAAATTAATGTGTTAATTTTGCAGGATCAACTTTTCAGAAACAAGGATCTTTTCTAATTGGACTAGAGTAAAACTTGATTCTGTCCAATGAGAATCAGTGTTGGGTTTGTTGTGTTCATATTTATAGAATAGGCTATAGGGCAGAGTGATAGATTGGTTTCTTCCCCTCCTCAGCAGCCAGGCAGTCGACAAGCCAGGACACCAGACCAATGAGGAAGGGAAGTAGATGAAGGGGGGGAGGGAGGCTCGGGCCCCAGACGTCACATCTGCCACTACTACTCCCTAAGGGCCTCTGGGGCATGGGAACCTTGCTCGTCTCCACCCAACCCTCCCCCTTCTGGTGCTCTGACCAGTCCCTCCACTGGCCTGGGACCCTTCCCTGTCATACTGGGATCCCAGTTCTCCCACTCGTTTCCCTGACTCTGATTACTGTTGTTGCTTTTTTAGATTCTCCGTCTTTTCCATCCTTTCATTCCCTCTCTTTCCACCAGTCTGTGTCTCTAGGTATCTACCTTTTCTATTAGTAAGAAAACAGTCTGATCTGACACACAACAGAAGTTAAAGTGATGACTTTCAGCTTGAACTTTAGGGTGCTTCCATTCACACATCATGAATTATTGCCCTTCCCCCAAGGGTTAATAAAGTCCTAGAGCAGTTTTTCAAAAACATCTTGACTTAAGGAGAGCTGGTGCTTTTATCAATTAGTTGATCAGCAGAAAATCAATCAGCATCGATGTTAATCATGGATTGATTGTATAGTGATTTTTGGAAGAAGCAGTACCATAAATTCACAGCTTCCAGTTCCTATAAAATGAACATTTGCTGGTTTTCCTAAAGCCTTATTATTATTATCTAATATTATTAAATTTTGTACTGTGGTTCCGACACAAAAGGAGTTAAATACATCAAAAATGTCTTTTCTTACTATTTCCTGACATCTTATGTGCTGAACAATTGATCAGTGAGGAAAATTAGCATTACATGCTGACCCAAAGTCAAGATAAACTTGTAGCTTAATTTGCACTTTCATGCTCTGCCTCACAGACCAACTTCCCCATAGATATTTTCATTTGAGGGTGTTTACATCCACAGCTGATGCTCTGTGTAGAAACTGTAGCCCTTCACTCTCAAGAATGAATTCCATCCACGGAGGAAGTCTGTGAGCTGCAGATGAGAGCTCTTGAAAAAAAGCAGGTTTGTAAGTCTCTATTGAATTCTATCTAATGAAGGCAGAAATGACTCAAAGGGAATATTGAGTTAAGACTTTATCAATATTACTTCATTATTGTTTTCAAGGCTAACAAAGAAAACACTCATATTCTGTTCACCCAATACGAACACATTATAATGAGAGTCAGCATTTGAAACATCCACTGAAATAGGTTTTTAGTCACTGAGTTGAGCTATGAGAAACTATTAGAGGTAGGATCTTTATATGTTTAAGAGGAGACACTCATCACTGGGAGCTGCTGGTTGATTCTTTGTCAGGTCAGCTCACTCTGTAGAGAGGCAGTCAGTGCTTTTAAAAGGGGAAATGTTCTTGCATTTTTGAGACACAAGTAACATCTGAAGTAACATTTGTTTTACAGAGTTTTGGTAAGATTTGATTCTGGAAGGTGAACGATTTTAAGAGGGAGCTCAGAAAAAGTTCCTGTAACTTTTGCAATACACCATAAGATGGTGTGATCATTATTCTCTGCTGTTCATACAAGTAAAGCATATGTAGAAAGAGTTCAATATAACCTCAGTTTGTTCATGAGTAACATCGAAATTCCATTCCATTAAAGTTTCTCCTTGCTTCATTTCGTTATGCAGTGCTTTCTTAACCTATGTGTAACGGCAGCTATCAGATGTCGCCGTTGCGGTGTTGTCCATAGACACAAAAATTTGGACAGTTTTCTGCACATTGTTTGGATGACTCCTACCCAAACCACACAAAATGAATAAATGCTCTCAGCTTTCATTGAATGCTACAAACATGCTCAGTGTGAATGTTCTCCAACCCTCTGTCACAGTTACACAGGGATTACACGGTTACACAAGAGACATATATCAGTTGCAAACAAAACGGCTATTTGTGTCTCATTGTTGCATTTACATCCCAGTTTTGACAGTCAAGGTTACCATACCACATTATCCCCCCAGCCTTTGCGTGCCTGGGGTAATACAGCAATAAAACCCCTGCCAGCTGTTAACAATGACCTGCTGTGTGTGTAAAGACCTCTGTGAAGGATGTGTGTGAGCTTGTGTGCACATACGTGTGCAGCAGCAGCTGGCAGCATGAACATCGTCCATCCAGTGGCCAAAACACAGCAGCCAGCTGCTCCCAAAGCTCATAGCTGCACAGCCACCTTAATGCATGAACTGCTGCCATTCTCTTAGACCATGTCAATATTTTTACTATGATACATTTAACAGACTTCACACTTTGGCCACAAATATCTGGATTTGTTAAATATTTTCTAACACACATCTGTCTTCTATCTTTCAGGGGTTCATCGTGGAAAATAATTTAAGGAGGAGGGCATATTAAAGTTAGGAGAATAAAAAAACACAACAAGCTTTCTGTACAGAACGTTTGGAAAAAAAATGCAAAACAGCTAACCCTGTGTGGAAATCAGATGAAGCATCTACAGCCATGTGACTATCAGGAGAAGTAGTGCTTTGAGCTAAATGCTAATTGGCAGGTGAACCTTCTCCCAATGACAGTGCTTGCATGCTGAGTTGAGCAGGTATAATGTTAACTGTGTCAAACATTTTAACTTATTGTGTAAGCATGCTAATATTTGCTTAGCATGAAACACAAGGGAACATCTGCTGGTGGTGGAAGATAAATAGTTAAGGGATCACCCACATTGTATCAGTTCATCCTGAGGGGAATATCAATGTCTGCATAAATTCTGTGTAAACCTACCCAATAGTTGTTGAACCATTTTATTCATCTGCGAACCTCATGGTGACACCAGAACAAAACAAAAAATCAGGGGATCACCGACATCATGAGGATTCCATTGTCTTAGAGCCATTAATGACTTTACATAATATCATGTTAATTCATTCAATAGTTGTTGAGCTACTGCAGTCTGATGAACGGGCCCACAGACCAACATTTCCAGCCCTTTAACCACGCTACTATCAGAGCTGAAACAGACAACCGTCTCTGTAAATCAAAATCTCGATACATGAAATACAAAAATAAATCTTTACGGTTCTTGAAAAAAACCAACAACAACTAAAGCCTACTGTAGTTATCATTTGTCTTTTTTATTGTGTTTTTTTTTCTTCCTGTGGGGCCGTGTGAACGTGCTAAGGTCAACATCTGAGGTGTCACACCCCTCCCTCCCCTCCTCCACTGCACTGCACGCTTGGCAGCAACAGCTGATGTTTCATAAAAGTATAATGTTGCCCGTTGGATCCACAACATATTGGAATCAAAGAGGAGACAAATACTTGTCACTGCTCAGGTTTCACAAATCCACCCTGTGTCAGTCAAGGAATAAACAGGCAGTGGCTCTCATGCCAAAGTGTGGTTTGTCACACAGTCAGTCAACACATGTGTGAGTGTGGTACAGTCTCCTGTGACTTATCAAACTTAAATGTGCACGGCATTGTCACTAAAGCCTGAACAATTGGAAAATAGTTTCCAGGCTATGATCCAGATCCAATTGTGCATAGTGGTGGAACATAATGAGTTGTCCATGCCTGCATTTTTTTACTTTTTGATTACAAACATGTAACATTTTATCAAAATCCTCACATGATAAAGGTAAAATGTTATAAAAAGGCCCTATCTTGCAGTGTGCAAACAAGTGAAAAAGTGACCCAGAAACCAGATCCATATCTGATCCAGCCTCAAAATACACAAACTTTCATCCAGATCCTTTGACAACTTTTCAAGATATCTTGTGGGCAACAGACAGACGGAAAATATATTGGTGGAGGTAATATAGTTTAGTGTTTGTTTTGACGTGCACGTAGTTTTCAGTTTCAGATTTACAGCCCATGTGTGCAAAGGGTTCACCAACAGAACATTTTTCTGTGTTTTGTCTGAAAATAGAATTTTGACCTATGTCAACTTGCCTCACCCGTCAAGCAGATAGGAAGGATAAGGTAAACCAGAGGCCTGCCTCTCAAAGCAGGTTTCACTTTGTGAAAAGAAAACATCTGAATAACTGCTGATTAACACCCTCCAAAAATCAAAAATTCATTTTTACAGTTACATAATGTTCTTTGGAACAGAATGAAGACCAAGGAACCAAGTCATATACGGTAACTAAATGCCAAATTAAGCATCTCAATTAATGAGACAGTGTAGGAAACATTAACTGAAGAGAAGTGATGGATCTTAGGTAACAAATAAACAAACAAACAAAGCACTTTAAGGACAATATTTGGTTAAAACTTGACTTGGAAAGGTAATTCATGACTTTGACGAAGCGGTCCTAACACCAGGTTTATTTAGTGGCGCATGGAGCATTGTAAGGCTGAGAATAAAGAAAGCAACAATGAGAAAGATAAGAAGGAAGATAAGGACGGCTGGAATGAATCATAGCAGAGTATATTCTCTGTTTCTGCCTCCTCATTAATCAATGTGTTAAACAGTGGTAGCTGGGAGCTGTTCAATTCCTCATCTCAATGACCCTGCCTCATCCCTTAACTTACTACGGATAAAACTCAGCCACATTAAACCATACTGAACATGCACTGAATCATTTTAAACGTCTTAATATTGTCTGCCTCCTTCCTGTGCTCTTCCCCAGCCTGTTCTCCCCTCCACACCCGCCCTGCATCAGCCTTGTTAGCCCGGCCCTGTTGGAGTGTTCTCCCCAGCCAATCAGCTCCCGCTCCTTCATTTAATCCATTCATTCTTCTCACCTGAGCTCCTCCAACCATGTCTTTATTTGCACCCCATTCCTTCCAACAGTGTGGTTTGTATGTAAGCCCATTCTTCAGTTCAGTCTCTGTTGAGTTGTGTGCACAGTTTCCTTTTTCTGTGTGTCAGTTTTGTTATTTTAGATAAATTGTTCTTGTATTCATCCTGTCTGCCTGCTGTCTCCTTTCATCTTTGACAGATTGCACAGCAGATGTTCCGACATGTCACTGCAGGAAACTCACAGGTGTATTAAAAATTGCTGCATTCCTTTTAGAGGAGGTCTTCCTATTTTCCTATTTCTCACTGTTACTGTTACACTAAATGGAACTGAGTCAATGTTAGTGCTATTAAGTCCCTCTGTGTCTACAGCTACTGTCCTACAGGTAACAGCACTAATACCACAAAGATACTCCATTACATGACATGGTTATAAATCCTACATTTGAAATTGTACATAACTTAAAATATACATGTATAATCAGGAAAGTATTGCATGCATTAAAATGGCTCTCACTTTAATGATTATCCACTGAACATAGTTGCCAATGTATTCTCTGTCTATATGTCCCTCTGTAGTGAAGTATAGGTATAAAGTGGCACCAAAAAAATACTCAAGGAAAGTACCTCTGTACTTAAGAGTACTTGAGTAAATGTACTTGGTTATCACTGGTAAATGGGCATGTTTTAGCACATTGACCTGTATGATTAGTGTTGTCTTTTAATCAGATATAATGTGGAGTTATCAGTAGAAGGATGATTCGTCCCTGTTGGACATTCCAGCTCCAGTTCAGTGGCTCTGAATAGCTGAACAGAGGCGACAGCGAGGTCAGCAGAGAGCTCATTATGAGTAAAAGATAAACCCTCTGTTTCTAACAAGGAGTGATATTAAAGGGTGGGGCTGACTTTTTTTCTATTTATATACATAGCTGAAAATATTTATAAGCGTCTGTTATGCAAAGTCTCACTGATCGTCTTGTTTAAAGGATAAACATGTTTATGCAAAATGAAACCAGCTGCTTGATGAGATCATCAACTGTCAACAGTTTTTTTCTTACCACCATTAAATGCAAACAGTAGTGAACCTTGATATGATCATTTTCAGTCCCCTTAAGACACATTACTGCTCAATATCTGTTATCATTAATAATGAAATGCAAATTTCTGCAAAAGATAGTCTGTCTGTAAACAAGCATGAAAACCACTGTGTTCATTCAAACATCAATATTTCCTCATCTAGGAGTTTTTTCCCTGGCTCCAAAGGAATTTTGTTCTTCCTTTAAAAAAGGGGAAATCTGACAAATGATTGTGTTTAGGGAGAGACAAAGATATGAGGCTGGTTTGTAAACAATAGATAGCAACCCTCAGGCTTTTTCCTTTGTGCTGCAGGAGCAGAGAGGCAAAACAAACCGTTGATTAAAATGAAACAGGATGACAGGTGTCAGATGAACGAGGGTCTGATGGTCTCACAGATATTTGGTGGCAGCAGGGTACCTGGGCGAGGAGAGGAATTGCTCACCTCATGCAGGCTGCAGAGAACTCCGTCACACGGCGTCAGCATTTACAAAACAATCCCAAACAGACATGTGCAGCAGACACAGTGTGGGAAACTGATGAAGGATTGATAAGAGTTTGAGAGGCTGCTGTAGGTGTGAATCTCACGATCACCTTTTCCTGAATCAGGAAGTTGTTGGTTGTTGGTTTTCATTGTTAGATGTTAAATGTTAAAAAAATTTAGTTTTCACCAGCATAGGGAAGATGTATTAGAGCCCCTATTAATAGCAATAATATACTGTATATTATCAATAGTTGGATTGCTTATACCTGTACAATTTAATAAATAAATGCCAAATAAACAACTATAAATACAACATGAAATGATATCAATGAATAGTTATTTATAACTTTAAATAATCTACTACGATGCAAAATAGGCATGTGGACACTGACAAGTTGTACAGTACAACTCCTACAACATAGGAGCAGGACACCCGGATATATGTGGTGGTTTTGTGTCTCTTTATGGTTATTGTTCATAAATTTGTGACTGATTTGTTTCTGTGGTCGTTATTTGTCACTTCGTTTTTTTTCTTTTTCTGGTCAATCTATCAACTAATAGAATGGGCAGAGGTAAATTATGAATATTAGGAACAATAATTAATAAAAACATGAACTGAACTCTTTCAGCTCTGCTCTCTTCTGCTCTATTCTTGGGAACAGCAGACAATTTCCTGTAGTTTAGCCCACTTGAGACATCTGACTTCCATTTGTTGGGTTTTAGTGGGATCTGTAGCGAGACAGGAACTATATCACAATTACTTCTGTCACAGTCAGTCCTGTATTTTCTCCCTTTTCCCCATCGTCAATGCAAAGATGTTTTGGTCGCAGAGATGATGACTGAATACAATTTATGGTTTTGTTGATCTTTATCAGCATCCTTAAGAAAATAAGACACCACTGACCACATTCTTGGGCTTGAGAATGAGGTTTATTTGCAATGGGAACTGAAATGTGATACCAGGTTGTGGTGTTGGGGTTTGGTTAGTATTCAGTAGCAGCAGAGAGAGTGTGGGGCTGGTTCAGGGAGCAGGGTTACAGAGGTAGGGACTTGTTATGACAGTCGTTGTTGTGTTGGACTAACTGCTCTCTCTGGCTGCAGTAGCAGGGACTTGGAGAGAGTGGTTGTGTGAGACTGGAGTCTGTCGCACACAGAGTGCTGTCTGGATACGTCTGCATACGTCTTTTTCAAATGATGTATCCGTCGATGCCCATGCACTTCCATGTGTCCTTTACGTTGGAATTGATACATCCACAAGATGGCAGTGAACAGTCAAACGTTTAGACTACAACAAAAAAATGGCGATGGTAGAGGAGGTTGTGATAACATACCTAGTAAATAAAAAGAAGCAAAAGCGGAGGCGGCGATGTCCTTTTTTCTTCTTTGGCATGTTTGTTCACTTTTTTTTTGTGTGTGTGTGTCTTGCTTGAATTAAGGCTACAATGCCCCAAACAATTTCAAGTGGTACTGCTCCATTTCTCAGAAAATATGCACAAAAACAGACTAAATGAATGCAGTGTATGGATGGAAGTCCATATTCGTATATGTCCTTGATGTTGACCATAAATGAGTCTTAGAAAGGGCCACTAGCTGCATGGCTAACTGAGCTAACTAGCTATCAACAGCTAGTCGCTGCAGCCACAAACAGCTACTGTTTAGTTGTGTTTAAACGTTTAGTGTGCATTAGGGATATGGTGATATACTGTCCGCTATTTGTTTGGAGAAGCCTTTGACAGATGGCCAATTCTTACATATTGCACCTTGAAGTAGGACCGATATTTTTCAAAACCCTGCCACAGCCTTTTTGTTATGGCAGTGAAAATCTCTCTGCTGGAGGAAAACAATAGAAAAAACTTCTCAGTGTGTTTGAATGCAGAAGAGGTGAGAACATTCAGTCTGCCTGTCAACAAAAGTACCTTTGACTGATGTTGGGAAACTACCTTTTTTAATGATATTGCTTTGGTTTCATCAGTCCTTGTTTGGTTGACATTGCTAAAGAATTTCATAGTCCTTTACAGTCAAAAGGTGTGAAAAACCTTTTATTTCTCCAGAGCTTTCTCACAGCTTCTGTTTAGGGATTACTGCCACTTAATTATGTAGCCCAGTTGCATTATACATTTCCCACCATTGTAAGATTGTCTTGTCATGAGAGTCAGCCAGGGACAAACAGGTCTATATTTGCAGACAACTGTACAGTATTTGTCTCTGTTTATACAGAGGAGATATTCAAGTACCCTGTGAACTGCGTGGCAGCCAGAGCCTCAAATAGCTGTTTTCTTTCAAGAATAGGATTACGTACATCAGCAAATACTTACCGTGTCTATAATTCATGTGAGTTTTTCTCAATGTTTGGAAGTGAAAGGGGGATTCTGAACTAAAGTCAGCGATATCTTTGATCCTGCAGACATATAGGTGAGAGCAGAGGGCCCTTCTTTAAAATAAGACGCTAAGGATCTTAATTGCAGAAAACAAAAGGTTTACTTCCTCTGAATTGTGTACTTGCTGCTGGGAAAAGCAGCAGAGTAGGTGATTCTGTGGGCAGGGACCCGCTGAGGAGGAAGTATGCACTCCATGTTTGTGCACATTGCTGCTTATCATCCATTTTGTCCTAAGAGCCATTGTTGTGATTTAAGGTTCTCATGCTGTGGCCAGGTTTCCATCAGTCAGCTGCACACAGGAGACTGTATATGTTATGTTTTCCAGCCTATGAAATAGTGTGGAAAACCAATATTGTCTGCTTCATTCATATGTCTTGTTTGTTATAGTTAAGGCAAAGTTTTTGTGTTTATTCCAAAAGGATGCAGCTGCCTCTGCAAATGCAAACTGGACCCTAGTGGACACAGAACAGGTATATACTGTACATACCTACATGCATCAAATCAGTGATGGTTGCTCGTCAGCATGGTGGGGCATTGGTTAGCACTGTCGCCTCACGATAAGAAGGTTCTAGGTTTGAATCCAGACCTACAGCCTTTCTGTGTGGAATTTGCATTTTCTCCCCAAGTTTGCATGAGTTCCCTCTGGATGCTACGTCTTCCTCAGTCCAAAAAGATGCAATATAGATGTATTGGTGCCTCTAACTTCCCCATAAGTGTAATTGTGAGTGTGAATGGTTATTTATCTCTCTATAGCCCCATTTCCACTGCATAGTATCGGCTCTACTCGACTCGACTCTACTCGCCTTTTTTGCATTTCCATTAGGTAAAAAGTACCTGGTACCTGGTACTACTTTTTTAGTATCACCTCCGTTGCGGTTCCAAGCAAGCCGACCACTAAAAGGTCACGTGAAACGTTACAGACCACTGGCACGCACGGAATATCCTGCATAGCACAAATCAATGGCCGCCACACTGAAACAGTCAAACTAGCGACTGCAACTTTTTTTAATGCAGCCGCTAAACTGAGGAGGTACAGACGTTCCTCTCTTTATCAGCTGATGAGAGGATCATGAGAGGTGGATGAGAGTGGTGTGTTGCGTTGAAGACTATGCCACGACAGTTTCGTGCAGCGTCATCTAACCTGAGCGAGTACTGTACCATTTTGTAATGGAAAACGACCGGCAGAAAAGTACCTGATACCAAGGCAGGTTGAGTCAAGTCGAGCCGGTACTATGCAGTGGAAATGGGGCATATATGTCAACACTGTGATGAACTGCGACCTGTACCCTGCCTTTTGCCCAATGTAAGTCACAATAGGCTCTGAACCCCACGGCACTGCAAAGGTTAAGCCGTTACAGACAAAGGATGGATGGAAATGTCTGACTGTTGTGAAAAAATCCTCTTATGGTGAATTCTGGCATGTTTAAACCCAGGACCTCTGTTTACATATTTTGGTTTGTAAATGACTTTTTGGAATTGGTCCAACAGTTCACCTCTGCTGGAAGCCAAAGTACGACTGCAATCACTGCAACATAATCCTTCATGGCAACTCAACTAATTAGTCCAACACAAGTTCACACAACAATACTAAAAGTGCTTTTTATACCACTGAGAAGCTGAGATTGTTCCTCTAGGTGTCAGACGACATTATAAAAAAGATCCCTACAGGGATAGATGATGTTGTTAAAGAGTGAAATCCTTTTTGTTTAAGGAGTCTCTGACATCTTGCCAGAGGTGTGTTTTTATGAGGAAGACGACGGTGGAAACTATCGTCAGGTTGGAGAGAGGCGGGGTTTGGAATTTTCTGAGAAGTTCTGCCAGCAAGAAGTTGAAATAAAGACGTAAATAAGAATTATCTTAAATCAAAGCATCATCATGACATGAAAATATATTGGTTTATTCACCTTTGAATGAACGAATCGTAATCATAAACAAAGAATAGATCCTGGTGTTCACAGTAAACCTCATAAAACACATTTACGATCACACCCAAATCTAATAATGTTCTTTGCAGAAAACCTCCCACAAAGACCCCACACCCAGCTAATAAGTGAAGTTGAATTGTCATAAATAAAAGAGAGGGGTGCAATCTTTTTCTTTAGACCACATTTCCCATCAGTGTCGAGCTAATCCCCTCAGGTGCTCCACTGTTCCTCAAAACTCCTTGTTTCCTCGCTCTTTGTGTGGCACCGTGTCACAAGCTCCCACGCTGTTCTCATTCAGACATTACACACATTAGCAAACAGGAGCACTAATCCTCACCCTTCCTTCCCTCACCCAAACTACAATTATGAGATTACTCTCACAAACAAGGCACACACACACACACACACACACACTCATTATAGGGGCTTGGAGTCATATTGTCCAAACTTTAACATGAGGAGACATTCAGTCTTAGAGTAATAAACACATCAAAGGTTCTGGTAAAGTACCGAGTATTTTTCTAATGAAGACAAACAGACACAGAGGGTGTTTGTGTGTGTTTTGCCGAGACAGAAAAAGAAACATGAGGAAGAGAGAGAGAGTTCCTCTCGGTCCGAGCAGTGACCTTACACCAGTTAAATCCATAGTAGTCATCAACCCCCGGAGTAAAGATTCGACATGGAGCTATTCCCATGACTGGGATGCAGATATTTACCCACAATCCCACTGGTTCATGGAGCCAGTCTGTCCCAGCTGCACAGTGATACTTTGGCCTTTCACATAATGTCTCCCTGATCACTGCTACAACAGACGAGAGCACGAGACGTCTTCTGTTCGTTGGCTGCAGGTGTTGACGTCAAAAACAAGACTATTGTTAATAATAAGAATATTTTCATTTTTTTGACATATTTTGAGTGCTTGTGCTAAATGCAATGATACTGGAACTACTGAGGATTTTTGTCCCATTTTTCCAATGGGAAAAAAAACAACTTTTTTTTTTTCTTTTTCAATAAGCCCACAAAGCATATGTCATATCACCGATTTCAAACATGTGATCTAAAACACTCAGCAATTGAGTGGAAAATGGATGTTAGTAAGCTAGGCTACCCAACTTCCACTGAGCATGTTCAAACTATTTATCTATTCATTTGTTTAGCTATTTATTTATATTTTATTGTTTATGTACTTTGACGTTAAATCAGTGTTAACCTGCTACACAGAAGCTCACTTCACACACAACAGAGAGAGAGCTCTGCTGAACTTGATCTTGTCACGCGTCACACGTACACCGTTGGAGCTTGTGCATCCACTACAAGGTGATTGCTGCCTGGTATATGTTTTGTGACAGCGTGCCACAGGATGTTTGTTGTTGCATGAAATTGTTGGCGGGTGTAGGTGTTGAGGGTGAGTGGTGGGAATAGAAAGTGCAAACAGGTCAGTCACTTCAATATCCATGCCAATAACACGATTAGACTGTCAGATTGTGTTCAGTGGAAATGTAAGTCAAATTCTGAGTGCAGTTGATATGCCAGTCCCTCCCATTCACTTCTGTGGGAAGTGGTTTCATCCAAATACCATGCATAGAAGATACAGTGACACAGTCAACAAAGTCCATTTAGGCCCCATGTCCACATACAGTAGGGCTTTTTATGGCAGCAAAGCTGTGGCAGGTCACTCGGATGAACCCCATGTGTGGCGAGAGAAGAAAAGTGACGCATTGGTTTTGATTGACATTCGCTAAGTAGATAACTTAATGCTACATTAACAGAGGGTTGACAATTCACAGAACAAAAAGCTTACAACTCACAGGGTGATAAAAGCACAACACTCACAAACAACATTCAGTGTCCAGTTGATCTGCTCACACAAATGGGCTTTAAAGCTCAGGATGGACACAGCCGGAACAAGCTTCACCGTTTGTTCAGTCCAGCCCCATCTATTAAATGATTGGCTGCTGTAAACCAGATACCAGAGGCCAGGATCGAGCCTTTTGTTCTAGGCAATAAAATAACTGCATACGGGGTTTTTTTGTGAGTTTTTGGATAGACCTTAGTCAAACATTTAACATATATAATCTTGTGCTTCAAGTCACTGTTGACTATTTCGATTTTTAACCACCATCTTTCCTTAATCAAGTGCTGTGAATGCCTGAACATAACTATGTGTTTGCTACAAGTACACAAAAGGCCATCTGAATATACAAAGATATAGTGAGTGTTTTTTAAAGGAAGGCTGTTACAGTTAGAACAGATGTGTCCTCAAATTAAAATAGTGAACCACACCCTCACTTTCATGTATACAGGTTTCAAAGGCAGCTCATGTGTTACTTCTACCTCTCTTTCCTCCATTTCCTTTCTCTCCACAGTGAAATGCCCAGAAAATGTGCACAAAAGTGGAGCTAGACTCCGCAACTACTAAAAAGAAAAGCAGGAATGCCAACATTTGAGCAAAACAGGCTGTGACTATAGGAAAAGGTGACACCCTTAACTATAATGTTAGGTGGTGGCCCTTATTCAAGGAAGTGATTCAATGTTGGAGAATATGCTGCCCTTCAGTGACATCACTTGCAAAATTTGGCATCACTAAATATGTTTTTGTGTGGCAGATGAAGCCATCTTCTAGGTTATTTGTTTTGCCCATTAATTAAAACACTGAATCTTTTTGAGGACTTGGTCTATCTCTGAAGCAAGGCAGCAGGCCCATAATGGCATGCAAATCAAGTCTAATCTTATATTTCACTGGAAGTCAGTTTAAAACTGCAGGAAAAAGTGGATTGAAGTTGTTAAAATCACCCCTGGGAATTAAACAAGCCTGGACCTCTGACACATGGCACAGCCACTGGTGTGTGGGAGTGACATACTCCTTACTGGCAGCTGAAATACTAAGGAGAAAACAGAGAATAAAATACTGAAAGAGAGGAAAGAGTGTATGTTAGCTCAGAGTAAATCACATCAGGATGGCAGAAACCGATACAAAGTTAATTTAGTTTATAAATTAGGTCTAGAAACCCAAAATAAAAGATGGAAAGTGGAAAATGGATGAAGGAAAAGTAGAATTTAAGGGTCCCATGGGAAATCCTAATAAGGGAAAGGCCACGTAGTTCCCAAACTCATGCAAACACAGCCTTTTCTCTTTGCCTCAGGCAAGTAGCCTCAGTGTAACGTTGGGAAGCTAACATTTTAAAGTAACAGATAATCCCCTTGAGAAGCTTTTGCATCCTCAAAACACAGCCTCCAATATTACTTTTTTTCCATTTCCATTAAACTACATGTTCTGACAAAAATAGCTTTTTACATAATGGCTGAGACTTCACAAGATGCAAGGAGTGGAATATTGTTCACGGTACACACAGCACATAAAGAGTGGTATGCAGGAGGAGTAAGAGCTCTCTCTTCAGTAATTATCAAATATTTAAGCAACAAAGGATTGCTGTTCTCTTCATTCCTGGGAACCGCGGCATGGAGGTGTGTCGCACTACATCTTAAGCCACAACATGCTAAATGCACTTCTTTGAAAAGGGACATGTGCAGCGTGGTAATTATTCACAAGTGAAGTGCATTGTGTATTATTATGTTTCTGCCGTTTCTGGGGTGTTTCTGGACAAAAAACATGGAAAAACAGCATTTTAGATTTATTAATTTCAACAACATCTCAATCATATCCCCACTCTGTTGATGATGGTACCATTCAGTGCAAGGTATATGACAGCCTTAAAAGCAGCTGACTACATTCAACTTTTACCCCAAATATGCTGACCTACATGAAAAGTGCCCAATGTTAGTCCAGCATGATGGCACTAATTTTAATAATTGCCTTTTTGGCAACTTGGTCATATTTTCTTATTCAGTGTAGATGAGAAATTCAACTACAAAATACTTGTTTTCTCTCATTTTTTCAAGAAAGAAAATGTGAAGAACATAAATCAATCAACTCTTTGCACATGTAGGGCAGTATGCTATTAAACATGACCATTAAGACAGCACAAAGGTTCAGGAGTAAATTATGTTACCACTAACTTAAATTTCTTAGACAATGACATGAAAAGCATAATTTTTGCAGAAACAGCCAATTTCAAAATTATTTTCAATGAGGTATTGGAACAAAATGATCTGGTGAAGAAACGCCATGAAAGAAGATTGACTGTGATGTGAAGGAAGCAGACTGAGAAACGTTAAGTCTCGTACTACTGTGGGCAAAGTGGATGCTGGAGCAGCAAATATTGGTACAACTTTGTCTTTAGGAGTTTAATCAAACCCCCTGTAAACAAAAGGAGGAAGTGTCTCTGTGTGACTGGCTTACAGGGACTTCCTGTTTGTGATTATATGTCCAAAAACAGGACCAGGGTCTCTGGACCTCCCACGACTCCATTTCACTCAAGGGAAGGAGAACCACTGACCTACAGTGTCTGGCTGTCTGCGCCTTGTGCTTACGCAGCCAGGGCACCACAATACTGGGAAGCAGCTGCAGTAGACATAAACGTAACAAACGAACGTTGTTAATGGAATGAAACAGAGCAGCTATCATTAGTGTAATTAGCTTAATGGGTAAGTAGCGCAGGAAGCAATCCTAATTGCATTTTAACTTGCTTGGTCAGCAGTTTTGACAGGTTGATCTTGTTCCCATTCGTTGGGAAAACAACTGTTAGAGAGTTATATTTAGAGGCTAAAATGAATAGGTGTCCATTTGTAGGTTTTGGGATGCAGAAGATCAAATGTGCTGTGTGTGAAATCACATTTAATTCAAATAATCACAAATTTGAAAATCTATTTTCAACCTAGTGTATTACATTTAGTCTCAGCCACTTTTTTTTTGGTATATTTCTGAATATATACCCTACTGTACATTGTGCCAATGAGGAAGTAAAAGTAAAAGTAGCAGTAACATGCAATAAAATACTCCACTACAAAAGCTAAAGTCCTGGATAAGTATTATTAGTAAACAGACAGAGCCCAGTCCTGGGCAGTAAATCAGTAACAAAACATTAACATATAGGAAAGTGCATGCTAGGTACATTTACCCAAGTCTATGTATTAATGAAATCTTTGGCAGCAATGTTGTTGTTTTTTACTCTATGACAACATTGGATACTAGTTGGTAAATTCAGATTGCTAATGCAAAATATAAACCAACTGATAAATGACGATATATTATCATGGGTTAAGCTACACAACAGTATGTTAAATACAACCCTAAGAGTGGGATTTTTTCTCAGCAGCCTCCTTCCCTTAACCTTGCTGGAAAGCAGGAATTAAACACCCTTGTCTGCATTTTGTCACATTGTGCGATATCTACAATTTGACAATGAAGTCTGTATTCCCCTCCTCTCCAGTAAGAACAATACTGCAACACCAGGATACATTAATCTGTGTTTAAAACACTCAGGAAATAATACGACCGCAATACAATGGCCCATTTTCCTTCCCTCAGGTACACTTTGTATCGTAGTGGTGCGTGCTTATAAGAATTGTCTCAGTGGTGGATGTAATGTAGATTTTAACAATAAATCACAAGGCTGGTGTTTAAGGTATGACCCTGAACAACCAGTTCTCCATGCTGGGAAAAGGAAATACAGACAAAAGAGTTGATCAAGCTCTTGTGCAGGATTCTTCTGCATTCATAGGATACAATGATCAATCATGTGGCTTCACAAATATTTTCAGGCAAATTATCAAATTTCAAATTATCCCAGTCCGACATGTTTTTCCTTCCCAGAAACAAAAGTCCATTTATAGCTTTGTGCCTCTTTTATTATTTCTTTCAACTCTACATGGGTTACGTTTTTATTAAAGGTCAGCAAAATATACATTAAAATTCAGGAGAAAATAACATACTGGAAATATAATGTATAATGCTTTTACCTACAATATTTACTATTTAATATTTACGTATTTCCAGTTATAAACTCAAATAGAGATTAATCTTCACTGGGTAATGCTTCACTTTACAGGTTCCTAATATATTCCCAGGAAGCAGATCTGAAATTATCAGTCAATTAATCAAATAGCTGATTGACCGAAATATAATGAGCAACTGTTATGATAATCATTTCAACAAAAGAAAAGAATGTATTATTTGCAACTTTACTCTGCATGCATATTTGAATATTACATTTGCATGTATATAAATTTCATCATATTTAAATGTTGTCTCACTTTGTTGGGGAAAAAAAAAACACTACCTGATTTATTAGAAATTTTTCTCTCTTTTTCCTGTAACTAATGCTAAGCGTCCAAAATCCGTAAGAGAGTTTGACTTACAGACATTAAGTGAAGAAGTCAACTCAACAATTGTTGTGAGAGAATCTGCAGTCGGGTCCAAACAGCAGAAGCTGGTCTGATGATGGGTGAGAGGATCAGAGCAGCAGTTCTCAGGCGTCCTTTACTCTAAGTGTCAGAGATTAAATTGTTACACTCTTGCAGATGAAGTAAATAGACAATAAACATATTATCAAATGTATTCACAATGATGATTTCATAATAATTCAAGTGTTCGTATTCCTTTTGAACAAACAAATGTTAAAACAACAACAAAACACTTTCAGTTATCCACACAAGTTTTGATGTAAAAGGACAAGGTGTTATCTCGTACTTACTGCATGTAATATTTTCTATTTTACTTATTGTAAATAAAAATAACACGAGAGTCCAAAACAGTGATTTATCAGTACCAACACTGCTACACTGGGTCACATTTTCCTATATTCTGATATTCACTGCATTTTTAGTCAATCTCACACACGCTGACGTCCTGCAGCTCAGAATCCTCCTCTACACAGTTTGCACCTGCTTGAGCAGCGTTTTCCAGCTGTTTTAGGAAAATACTGAGCCTTTTTCTAAAATCTAAATATTTATTTGTGACATGTTTTTAAATATTTGCAGCCATTACAATTTCAGGTTTCGTGAGAGGAGGATAAACCGGCTCCTACTGATGCCAAAACTTGTTCTCTGATGAAGTGTCAACAGGTGTTCTGGAAAAATGGCCAAAAATCGCAAACAAAAGCTGGTCGAAAGATGTCTGACTAAATACTTTGTTGTGAAATATTTCATTAAAACAACAAGCTGGAGGAAACTTTAAAAAGGTTCCATCATAAAAGTCACTAACATTAGGATATTAAATCCATAATCAGTAGTGACAAAACAATATTCTTTGAGATGACAGTTGTCCACTATCGTCCTTTCATTCAGTATTTAGTGGATGCAGAGATACAAGCCGAGTACTTTGACAGTAAGTTACATAAACATGTCCTGACTTGTCCCTTACACAGCACATCTGCCGCTGCAGGCTGCCCAGCGCCCACCCACACTCTGTCTCAAACGCACAACAGAAGATCCTTCATTCAAAGTGTGCACAGTGGTGGAATCATAAGTTGTCCATGCCTGGCTATCTTTAGTTTGATTGGCCTGTTGTTTTTATGACATTGGCAAAGTGCTGACTTGTAAGACCGATTTTTGTCATCGTGCAGAACACTTTTGGTTTTCTATCATACCAGATATTTGATAACACTTTGCCTTTAAGTATAATGGCCCATTAGACCACCATATTAGACTATAATGTCCTCCAAATAATTCCACCCATCCATGTATCAGTCAAAGGATGGGGGTCTCTGGATTCCCAGGCAGATTGTACTTTTCTAACCCTCAACAGCTGCCTGTGTTTGAGGCTGAAAAAGTGGAACAGGTCTCTCCATCTGTGGCGCGCCAGTCAAGGAATCAGACCCTAAATCCCAGGTCAACACAATGAGGAGGAAATCAACACAAATCCTGTTTACTCTGCACCTCACAATGTGACACAATAAACAACCCCTCTCACTCCTTTCCAAACAATGAACAAGAACACAATGGGGTATTTAAATGAAACACAGCTTTGATGCACATGCTTGAAAAGAAGAAGAGAAGAGAGGAGTGACTTTTTTTTGGCTGTTCTGTTTACCACAGCTGATGCAGACTGAAGTGTTGATGCTGTGATCTCTCTGTGGTGCAGCAGCAGGTTTGTCCTACTCACCCTGGGGAGACTGACAGTGTTAAATCATCAATAAGTGTAAATTGATACCACCAAATGACCCCAGTAAGGATCAGGGCTGAGCCTCGGGTCAAACTCTGACCTAGTCGCAGTGAAAGTCAAGTGTTTAATATGTCAAGTGACGCCTAACACCATCTGTTCAGTTTGTCAAATAGAAAGTTGTTGTTTACAGGTGGGGAGTGATACAACCAGCATATGTCTCATATTAGATGTGGTGGAAGAAGTATTCAGTAAATGCTCTCCTATCACACTATGAAGATAATCCTTCCAATCCATAAAGCAGCACTTAATCCTTCAGTTTATCAGATACATTCTAATGCCAAAAAATACCATATTTCAGATACAGGTTTTTAGTGGACAGGAAGAATATTTGTATTGTTTGAATTGGAATTTGGAAAAAACAACCAGAGCTGTCATAAATGTAGCGGAGTAACAAAATACATTATTTACCACCTACACGGTTATGTTTTCAGCCTTGTCAGTTTGTTTGTTTGTTTGTCAGCAAGATTATGCAGAAACTACTGAACAGATTTCCACCAAACCTGGTGGGAGGATGACGAGTGGGCCAGGAAAGAACCCATTAAACTTTGGTGCAGATCCTAATAAATGGGCAGGTACAGGAAGTTTTTTTTCCACTTTCTTTAACATAGAGAGATACAGGATTTTTCAACCTTCCCTCTAATTATGCAATGAACCGATTTTCACAGAACTTTATGGAGGGCTGGGCCACAGATCAGGAAAAGAACCAATTCAATTTTGTTGCTGGTAAAGATGTCAGCTAATGAAGTACAGGTACTCCTGTACAGGAGGCTTAGCATGAGTTACCTCCCTTTTTGGTTATTTTGTTCAGTGTAAGTTACAAAATTATACTGTGTGACAGTGAAAAATGATCCTCGTGCAGGAATGACGGACACACTGAGACTCGTACGTGGATACCAGCCCAGGATGGGGGTGCTGTGTACCTTCGTACAATTGCAGGAAGGATCCTGATGTTGTTGTTTTGTAGCTGTCAAGTAATCACATCAGGTTTGTATGAACACCATAATCCAAATTCTGTGAATAAGTATAAATATAATTGTTCCCTATTTACAGTACCAGTCAATAGTTTGGACATACCTTCCCATCCACTTGAATGGGAAAATGTGTCCAAATTTTTGACTGGTACTGTATATGTTTAGATAATTTAAAGTGACCACATTTAAACGTTTTTTTTTAGTTGACAGCCACACCTCAATATTTACGAGCTTTCCCAAAGTGTTTGATTGTTCCAGTTGTTCCAGGGCTTTCAATTCTTTCAGTTTTAATTTAAAGTTAAATGTAATTTTCCACCTCTATATGGAAAAATGTTCAAAGCACCAAATGAGACCAAGCTTAATCTCTTAAGTGCTTACATTAACTGACTAGGTCAAACACACAAAGCTGATTAAGAGATGACTAAGCTGATGCGTTTACTTGACAAGATCCATATATTATTGACATAATCTGTCTAAAACCATTATTAGAGTGCTTGTAAACAGAATAATTTACATACTAGTTAGACAACATCTTTTCATTGTAACCTCCAGCTCTTTCTAGTCGCCTCTGTCAGCACTCCTACACTCTGTCTGCCCTCAAGGTATAAACGTCTGCTTGATTTTTAATTTTTTTTTCTTGCTCTCTGGCAGCTGTTTTCACCTGTAACGTTCTTGGCAGAATGTCTATGTGTCTGTTATTTATGAAAGAACAACACATCCGTGTAAGTTTTACAGCCTGGAATGACTGCATCAAAAAAAACATGGTTTGTTTTCCTACACTAATCTAAGTGATTTTTGAAATTCTGCTTTCCAAGCAGTCCAGTCAATTCTTCACTATCACTGATCCTTGAAGGTTGATTCAGAAGCAACTGGACTTCAAAAACTGCAAAAACAGCACACACACAAAAAACACTGCAAAAACAAGTGTCTATAAAAAATATTTGCACACTTTGGATGTGTTCATCTTTTATTGTCTTACATCCGTAGATTGAAGTTGATTTAACATGCGTTGTTTTTGAGTGTACCAACAATAAAAGTCCTTTAATAGAAACATGTTTCTATATAAACACTCATTTCAATTAATTTCATATATCCATCCATCCATTCATTTTCTATAAGTAAGTATTCACTCATTTATTTTGGTCTGTAGTGCAGCTTTCATGAGCAAAGATGGATGTGATATAGAACGGAGCTAATCACTGCTTTCTGGGCCTTCATCAAATGACCCCAAGACTTTTTATTGCAGTGACATTGGATAGAAGCCATGTGAAGTACAGCATAAGGTTGACATATGAATACATGTATCAACATGCCCGATAACTCCAAAATTTTCCATTGGGATTTTTCCAAATAATTATTCTTGGGCTGGCTAGCCAAAGAATGAAGCCCAAGAATTTTTCAAGCTCCCCGAGGAGTTTTTTTATTTTCATTTTATTTTTTTCATTTTTTAAATGTGACAAAGGTACATAAACAGATAAAAAAATACTTGTCAAATTAAAACAAAAAAACTTTTTAAAAACAGAAATGGTCAGAAGAAGATTTGTGCAAACCAAAAATGAGAAAGTCTAGTTCTATCAAATGTTTTTACCATCCAGAGAACTATGTCACCCTTAACCCAGAGCACAGAAGTATGTTTGTGTCCGGTCGACATCTTACCTCTGGTTGGTTGCTTTCACTCAATGCCAGAGGAGAACAGACTCAAAGACGTGTGTGATCTGGGAGAGGTGGAAAATGAAAAGCACTTTTTATTGCATTGTCCACTTTATCATAATCTTAGACACAGGATTCTCTTTAAAACTTGTAGAATGTCCTGATTTGTTTTTTATGCCTCATGAATGTGGACCTCACTACCTGTTTATGGACAAACTGTTTCATTTAGCTCTGTTTGTGTTCAATCCTACCAATAACATAGGAGGGTGCATTGTGTCTGAGGTGGTAAAGACCTCAAATGTCCCTATGGTGTCAAGTTTAAGGAGCAGGATTGTGTTATTGTTTGACATGTTGGCATATATACTGCATATTTGTTATTTTGCTCTCCTGACCTCTAATAAAGCTGAACCCTTGAAACCCCTTGAACCCTTTAACAGGACACAAGTCATCATATAGACTTTCAAATGATCATACTATAAATACACCTGCACTGTGTCTGGAAGGTCCTAATCTTAGTGTTTGCAAGGAACACTCTAAAAAGTTAAAGGGTCTTTCTCTGTTGATCTGGGTTAAGAAGCTACATAAAATCTAACCTTTTGATTTAATGTAGTAAAACAGTAGAACACGAACAATTAATTCCTGTAAAACTTACATTTTACACATTTTTGTGAAACATACTGATGGACTACTGCATTGTTTGTGGCTCCAGGCATTACATTGAACCCAGATGTTCACAAAATAATCACTAAAGATCAGTTGACTTGTATTATTAAGCTTTCAACCTTTCATTATCAGCATAACAAGTTTGTTTGGTTATTTGTCTGTGGAGGACATGTTGGCTTAAAAAGAGCCTAAACTCTATTTTACCCTGAAGCTACTGACCAGGAAATGACCGCAGGTACTATCAGTCTGTCTTGTCTACCCGTGCATGACAGCATTTACCTGTGTGAAGCCACTCAGACTCTGTTCACAAACCACCAGATGGGAATCTGCTCCTCCTTTTGCTGACTCTGTGCTGATTGAGTGACAACTTTTGTGTCTGTCAGCATTTATTTATCACTGTAGAAGATCCAAACTGCTAACAGGCAGTTCCCAGGATGTGACATTGACTGGTGTGTGCTTTTAAAAGACCAAAACTTACTCTTAGGTTTCTGGATTGAAGCTGCATTTGGCCAGTTTGTTTTCTGTATTTGTGACTCTTATCACACAAACATCTTCTAGCAAAATTACAAAGATGCTGCATTTTCCTCAGGCTCTTGAAAACCCTCTCAAAAAGCATTGATACAAATGCTTTGCTGAGAAAAAAAAGATGGCGGTATTACATGAAATGAAAATCCTGGTAGGAGTGTGGATTGAAATGACCCTGGTTAATAGGTACTGGGGTTTTGATTGATGGTCAAAAATGCAATCATGAAGGTTGAAATGAGATGATAGTAGAAGTGGAATAGAATGAAATGGTAGCATAAAATGTAAATACTCAAGTAAAAGGCAGGTACCAAGTACAGTAAAAGTAATTGGTTCCATTCCATTATTAAACATTATGGAGCTTTAAGATGACCCACATAATGAAGCTCACCTGTTCAGCAAATAAAGAACCAGCTGTCTCATATTATTACTTTATAGATAAAGTTTAAAAATACTGATTGCTAATTGCCGGACAGGCCACGGAGGATTACAGAAACAAACAAAAAAAAGAACTTTTACATTTATTTTTTATTTTACTTGTATTTGATCTTATTTTGTCATATGCTGTGTTTATTTTCTTGAATGTATATCTATCTATATATCTATCTATCTGTCTATCTATCTATCTATCTATCTATCTGTCTATCTATCTATCTATCTATCTATCTGTCTATCTATCTGTCTATCTATCTATTTATCTATCTGTCTATCTATCTGTCTATCTATCTATTTATCTATCTATCTGTCTATCTATCTATCTATCTATCTATTTATCTATCTATCTGTCTATCTATCTATCTATCTATCTATTTATCTATCTATCTGTCTATCTATCTATCTATTTATCTATCTATCTGTCTATCTATCTATCTAATCTATTTCAGGGTGCAAAATGTGACAAATGTGATAAAAACTTGTGATACAACTTTTTCACCCCCTTTCTTCAATAAGTTGTACTTTACAGCTTGTGCCTGTCTGAGTTTCCAACTGTGATTTTTTCAAGCGTGTGTGTGTGTGTGTGCGCGCGTACGTGTGTGTGTGTGTGTGTGTGTTTGTGAGAATAACGCCCCTCCATGCGGAGCTGCGGATGTGTCCCTCAAGTCATTTCCAACCCGGGATCTGTAGTGATAACATCCCATGCCCAGAGTCCACAGACGCGCTTCTCTCTCTCTCTCTCTCTCTGTGGATCTACTCAAGGACGACCTGAAAGGTTTTTTTTTTATCTGACGGGGAGGACGACACAATATCGGATCTATGCAAAAACCCCCGTGGATTTGTACAAACCAGAAGGAATGCATATTTTCTTTGTCAAACTAACTTTCTTGTTGTCGCTGATAGCTCTAACGCGAGGTGAGTGGCGGGCAGGGATTCTCTCTGAGATGGGAAGAAGTTTTATTTAGTTTACAGGAGAAGCTCAGAGTTTGATTTAAACGTGTTGCGTTCACTTGACTTGTCAATCGATGGACTCAAACGGCATTAGCAATTCTTATCCTGCAGGTTTCCATAGTTTACTGTCAGTTTGCCAAACTCATTTATATGACTTCACCTGTTGGTGTTTGCCCTAAACGTGTCTTTTCATCTGCCCTGCTCAATTAATTTGATTTACTATGGCTAGCCTGCTGCTCTGCACTTGTCCAGCAAACTCAACCTTTTCTCACTTGTATGTAAACGCATGCCTTTGCAGTTTGGAAGGTTTTTTTTTTAAATTATTGCAAATCCCTGTTACTACCCAAATGGGACATTTTTTTTTGGGACCGCTGCAGAGAGGCAAATGCCAGTTCACCACAAAAACTGAACATTGAGGTGGCAAGAGTCACACCTAGACCTCACAGAGTATCACCTGTGCTATTTATAATTCTCCAGAGGAAAATGTTACTTTGCAGTGACTTAAAAACAACAACCTGCTGCTTCCAGACGTGCTTAAAAGTTCCTCAAAGTTTTAGCAAAGTGCAGGTGTATTAAAACTTTCACTTCACAGGTCTAAGATGCTCCATGCCCACGGAGTCGTGTTTGAACCAGGGGAAGTGTGAAGCAAGCCCAGATGGAAATGAGGAGTGCAGGTAAGTTTTAACACCTGATTCTTCCTCTTCAACCAGTGAACAGTTGGGAGGACCTGCGGAGAGGATTTGTGGGATTGTGGACGTAAAGATGACTCATATTTTTGGTCGACATGTGAGGGATCACACCAGTGGTGCTATTTCTGGGAGGCAAATGGTCACAGAGCTCAGACAGAAATGAGTGGACATTGATGAGGACAGGGGTCACTGTGAGTGTGTGTGTGTGTGTGTCTGTGTGTGTCACTGCCACCACACGTCGCAGCCAAACTCTGGCAGCCCTATATCTTGCTTTTCCTTTCTTTCACGAAGCGACAGCTGGGGTTGCCAGAAGCTCGGCGACCATTGTTCTCCACTGCGATTAATTCAGTGTGACTAATCTGGGTGAGGCTTCCCAGAGAGACCCTCAGAACCTGTCATCCCCCTCCTCTCTCCTGGGATTGTGTCCCCTCCTCAATGGCTCTCTTTCTGTCTCTCATTCCTCTGGACAGATGGCATAAGGGTAGATGTTTTTAACCTACTTTGAGTTCTGAGTTTTGTGTTTGGAAGTTTTTCAGTGCTCATGTAAACCAATAAGCTTCAGCTCTGGTCAGAACTCGTTGTACAACAATAGATCTACTTTGTGCTTGGCTCTATTTCCATCCTGGCATGACCAGCCAGTGTCATCTTACTGTCGCAGACCTCCAATGATTGGGCTGATTGGGTCACAACTTCAGGACTGCGAGACCCAGGCCGCCATCTTGGCCCCCCGCCACATCTTAATTTGGCCTGGTTGTGTTATTCACCCTTCAATCACACACTCAGCCCCCCAGCCCCACCTCCCCAACCTCCTCATTGGGCCACAAAGCTATCATTGTGCTCCTGCACTGTCCTCCTCCTCAGACCTCTCCAATTAAACATGGCGATGGACACCCTCACAGTTTTGAAAAGGTTTGAGCGGGCTCACAGTTTGTGAAATAGTGTGTCTATATGTGCGTGTGTGTGTTTAAAGCATTGTTCTTTCATTGTCACTCTGCCACCAGAGGGCTGGGATCTCTTGAGAAAAAAGTTGATGAAGATTAACCAACAAGATATTCATAGCAGAAACATAATGTTTTAAAGCAAAAGCAGTGATAAAATACCAAAGTATTCTTGGGTTCCTGCTTTCCAAATGTGAAGATTTGCTGAATTTCATAGATTGCAAGTTGAAGATTTCTTGGGGGTTTTTTTGGTTTAAAAAAAAAAGAAGACATTTGAAGTCATCGTTTTTGGTTCTGGGAAGTTGTGATGCTCTTAGCTTTCAAACAGATTTTCAGTTGTTACCTATTTATTATTGACTATTGCTATTAGTCACGCCATTACCAGTAGAATCCAGCATAATGCAAACAATAATATATAGTCTTAGACCCTCCTTCCTAAAGGACCAAGTCATTCAAAGTCAATGCCCCCGCTATGTCTTCAAGTGTTTTCATCTCAAGCCCAGTATAACCCTGATGTCGGCCAGTATTATTTTGACACAACCGCAGAAGATTTGATGACAATTGTTTCACAGGTTGAATGTCAGGTTTTACTACAGTCACTCCCTTTACATGAACGTCCTCTGAGCATTCTTTAAGATAGTTGAGTCAACACTGCAACTCTTGTACAGCTGCACAGTCGGCAGTATCAGGGACTGAGAGCTGAACAGAGAGGAAAAACTGCAACCAGGTGGATCCTGTTAGGAACTTAGCATGAGGAAAGAAATGTGTTAAAGGTCTGACAGTGTCAAATGTTTAATGGATATATTTGTAGTCAGTTAATTGTTGTCCTGCTTTGCTTGGGAAGTATAAGCAGAGTAAGTGTTTCCTGGCGGAACCTCACTTCATTCTTGACGGAATTATGACTTGGTGTCACCCCACTCAAAAACTTGCTGCTCTTGAACTTAAGTGTTATGTTAGAGGTCGGTTTGCGGCACTGGATGCTTTTGTATAGTCTGGAAGAGATGCCTACTTGACATGCCATACCATAAATGCCATCCCCTCCTCATATCTGGCCTTCCTGGCGCGGTGAGATCCTGACTGAAGTTTATCTACAAAGAAGGTTTGGGAGGCCCTCCATTTACTGCACAGGTTTGGCAGCAGGAGAGAGCAGTGACAGAGGCGTGTCAATCCAGACTCGGGGGGGAAAAACGACTCCCAAATTCCAGTGGCACAATGGCCAGAATCAAAGCAGAGCTTTGAGAGCTCCTCTCTGCTGACGGAGATGAGAGATGTCGGGCTGGCTTGAGGAGGCGAGGGAGGATGCTGCATCTTTATCATTAGTTAATAAAAGGAGTTGTTGTTTTGGGTTTTTTTGCAATCCAAGCTGTACATCTGGTTTTACTGTTGTCTTTGCATAATCTGCTAAATCTGTTAACTGCGCTCTAAAATTAGCAAACGTTCCTGATTTTCCTCTCTGAATCTGTCAGTGCCTGATCAATAAATAAATATACTAGACTGAGAATATGGCCAGGTGTTCTTCGCTAGCATTTGATGCTTGACAGCTCTCAATGCTAATCACAGGCATTGTCATTGACGTGTTTTTTTTTTATTGTTAATAGTAGTGTAGAATATGATTTGATTAGAGAAGGTTTTCTCTTTGCATTAGATATCAATCAGTCAATGATTCCTTGCTGGTATGTGCAGAAACTGCTACAGTATTCACCCAGTTCAATGAAAGTGAGCCCTTGTCTCCCTGGTTTGGCCGAATCCTTAATGGCACCTCTGTTCGTCTGCTCTCGTCAGATGAGTCTCTCTTAACCTCCCACACACACTACACTCCTGTCCCCCTACACCTCCATTCAGAGTCAGGAAACTCTCTGAGCGACCCGAGGGAAGAATAGGTGCCGCATCTGATCATATCTTCATCACACAACGAGAAATGCTCTGCATGAGGCTTTTATAAGGCCGCCGCCACCGGTGTTGGGTTCCCTTTGGCAGGAGTTGCCTGGTGAGAGGGCCGTTCCTCTGAGCGTTCTGGCTGAATGGAGGGACTTGGCGGTGGGGAACCTCAACATTGAGGATTAGTGATAATTGAGCCTCCCTGGCTGGCATACGAGACAAATCTCATAAACTTTGATCGTGGACTGAGAGGACTGACACTCACCATGTGTGTGTGAGACAAAGACACCGGTCATACTCTAACCACACTTCCTCATTTCTCTTTTTTTTCTCTCAGCCAGACCACCTGTCCGTATGTTATAATATAACAACTAAGAGGGACATGACTTACACACACACAGCAGCATGCTCCATAATACCCGTGATTACTTGTGGTTTTGCCCATTCAACTCCACACAGATCGACTTTGCCTGCCAGGTGTGCTTTTAGCGCTCAGTCACTCTCACTGCCTCATTCACTTACAGTATATCAAGGAGAATGGAGTGTGGCGCCTTTGTAGGGAAATAGAACAACTTCAGTCAAGCAGCAAAATAGATTTGAAGACTGATATTAATCGTGGCATCAGTTTCTTCAAGAATCCGCACATGACAACTCACAGTTTTTGAGCCAGGAATGTCTGCGAGGGGTCAAATGGAATGCTCTGTTCAAGAGAGACAATCACCTATACTGTAGTACAAATATATTTAAATAATACAGGAAGTGATAGATGTTGCTGGATTTTACACACACATATTTAGGATTGTTTCTAAAGTCAAGCAGAGAGAGAAGCAAAGAGATTGTAAGAGGTGAATTTGAGTTTTTTTCCTCAGAGTCGTAACCCATAAGTCAAATACTAACATACACGATGTCCATTGAATCCATTTAGAAATGCATAATAGACAAAGACTGTAGCGTAACTAGAGAACTTGCGTGAGAATCGTATCATTTTTTTTTTTAAAGTGATTTTTTTTCGGACGTTTTGCCCCATTCAGACAGGACAGCTAAAGATACTGTGACAGGAAATGGGGAGAAGGAGTGAGGGGATAGACATGCGGCAAAAGGCTGCGAGCGTCTGTACATGTGGGGCACACCTAAACCCCTGCACCATCTGCACCGCGAATCATCACCTGTTTAAGTTTTTTTCAGTACTCCAGTGATGGTTGTCTGTACATCTAAGGGTAGATTTCGATAAGAGCTGATTCTGCCTACATTTACTGTTGAGAATTTGACATCTGCCAAAATCGTGGCTCAAAATAACTGGGCTCAAGTTGTAGGTTTGGGTGCAGTATGCTGTAATTTTAAGAATACAGACCGAATTACGTTGTTACTACAGAGTAGCTATTCATGTTAAATGAACTGGTGCCAAAGAGCAAGAGAGAGGGACTAAGTCACCTATGAGTAAGTGTGTCTAAACTTCTCAGACTCAAGGCAGACAACGCTCAATGCCACATCTGTAATGTGAAATGCAAAATCGGCCAGGGCAGCACGTCTAATGAAAGGAAACACATGGTCAAACTCAAAATAGATGTAAAAGAAGCTTTATGTATTCATTGTTTTGTCAAAAAGCTCTGTATTGTGTTTAATAACCTGAAAGCCTATTGTCCCCTGAAGCAGCTAATGTTAGCGTGTCTGTAGCCAGGGCTGCCTTCGAGCTGAACCCTCCAAGAATTATGAAAATTGAAGTCACCGACAACTCCACCTACATCATCCTGTAATCCTAACTCCTATCATTAGCTCTCAGTCATAACTTGACTTTTATATAGCTACAATGGACAGTATTGGAAAATGACTTGCACTGGCAGGTAAAGCTGGTTTATTGCCTGAATGACATTCTAAAACACGGAACTGCTTTTTAACGATCAAATAAATAGTGCTATTTCCTCTATTAATAACATCTCTAGCCGAACAAATAGACACTGACATGTGAGGCACATTTACGAGTTTCCATCTATAAAGTTCCAACAGGTAATTTTGGTGAACTCACGAAATAAAAAAAACAGCAAATAAATGCTTCATGCATAACAACCTAAACCTGGTTCCTGATTTATGGGCCACAATCGGCCCTTGGAAGAAGCAGTGATGGGACATTATGACTTACAGCCTGAGGTCGCCGTATACAGTAACTACTGTAGTGTCCAGTTGCGCAGTCAGCGACACCTTCAGACACCCGTAAAGCTTTAAAGTGGTTCCCAGACTTTTAAAGGCAGAGGCAGAAGTCATTAGAGCTGCTATGACTCTCAAGACATGCACACACACACTGAGAGGTTGATCCCTCGGGGAGCTGACTCTTTCCCATGGGCTGTGTCCATAATAATAATGCTCCCAAATAAACAGGGTCTCTAATGAAGGCTGCCAGATGTGGGCTGGCCAGGTCAGCTCTCCTGTACGATTAGAGAGGAAGGAAAAGAAGGATGGATGTAAGGAGAGGGAACGAGGGGCAGCGTTTTCCCTGTAATTTCTGTAACCAGTGGGGATTTGGTGGTAACTTTGGTTTCAGTTCCACAACAAACAGCCCTATTTTTTAATGCCAGCTTTGGTTTTAGTGCAAGAGTTATTTTTACTTCAACAGACTCGATTTGTGTGATTGAAGCTGCGACTTAGCCTGCATTTTGCTGTGTTGATTCTCTCTACCAGTGGTGGCACTCTTGTCAGCCACTATGCTGTGAAAACACAAGAAAAACGGCACAAAAAAAAAGAAAAAAAGAAAGGGAAATGAGTAGGAAAGGAGAGGAGAGAGGCCCCCTTGGGCAATGCTTTTAAAACAGATCAGACAAGACTAAAGGGGACTTAGACCAGCCACAGAACCAAACATTCAGGAAATGAGAACTGGTGGTGGGGAGGTGGGAGGATGACAGGAGGGGAGTGAGAGGTACAAACGTGTTCCACTAACACAGTTTGACTCCTGGCTGAAAGCTCCTTCTTACTGAAGGAGAGACCTGAGAGAGATGGAAACATGAAGTACAGCCCTGGTTTACACATGCAACAAACTCATGTTTTATTTTTTACGTTTATATTTACAGAAGAGAAAACATAAGTGGAAAAAAAGAAAAAAGATCAGACTTAATTGAGTGACTACTTTGTTGGGCTATTTTATAATGGCTGTTTTTGTTTGTATTTTAATTTGATGTCAATTAACGTGCTGATTGTTTACTCCATTAATTCATCATTTGGACTATAAAACGTCCGATGTCTTCAAAATGCTTTTTTGTGTTCGACCGACTCAAAAACCCAAATATTTTTTACAGTGATGTAAAATACAAAATGCATAGCTGAGGGATGAGTTGATTATCAAAATAATCTTCTTTATATCAACTAATGAATTATTTGTTCAAGTTGCACTTAGTGTGGTTGTGTATGCACACAGTTATCCTGTGCAGTGAAGTACTACTACATGTTGGGTGTGTTCAGCTTCAGTTTTACCTCCTAATAAAGTGTGAACCACTTTAACCACTTTTGGCTCATATTTGTTGCCATATTCAGACTTTATTAAAGAAACGTCACCGCGTTCCCAGACGTTAGCAATCACTTTGGCGAGTACAGTGTACCATAGAAATGATTTCCAATGATGATTCCAGTTATAAAAATAAGATCCTTTTTTTCCCTTTCACTAACAGCCTAAGTGAGAGTTATCTCCTGTTATTTTATGCTAACATTTTTTTTTAAAAGATAGATAAACAAAGAATTATCCTGAAAAACCCCTAAATATTAGGCATTATACATTACAGTTATGGAACCAGACACTAATTCTGTCTCTCACAGAGCTTTGCATGCCACAATAATTGAATAAATACACAACCTAATTCACTAAGCCTCTCAAAATGGATAAAGATTGAGGAGCTTCCAGCTGCCAAAATCTGAGCACTCATTCTAGGTTTTTATTTGTATACAGTACACATGTGTCGCCTACATATTACATTCAAAGCCTCTCTCCCCATCTGTGTGTGACCTCAGAATGATGGCAGATGGAAGGTTTGCCCAACACTGAGGAAAGCCCCTTTAGAGTGAAGCCTGGCTAAGGGTCAGATGTCACCACAACATCTGCTGCAGGCTCGAGCCGCCGCCCGGCCCTCTTATACATCCCATCAGTGTCACAGACCTGTTGCCACGGGCTACTGCGGCAGTAATAGAAGAAGAGACTGCCCAGACTGGAGCAGAGAGAACAATGTGTGCTACTGGGGCAGGGATGACAGAAAAGATAATAACAGTATCGGCCTTACCACTGAGATAATTTCACTGCTGTCCCGCAGTTATTCAATCCCTCCCAAACACCTGATATTTGCTCAGCTTCTGATTTGTGCCCTTCTTTTCATGTCTTCTTTATTTACCTTTCCAGCAGCCCAGTTTACCTGCTGCTGTTGAGATTAAACCGCTCGCAAGGCCAGCAGAGTTCTCTTGTTGAAGCAGCTGCGTTACTGTGTTTGTTTTGAATACATTCAAGACTCCATAAAAGTCATTGAATATCTTTTGTCTTACACCCCCTCCATTACTGTATATATCTGTGCTCTCACTGAGGCAGTTAAGCTTGATGTCTGTAAAAGATGTTTGGTGCTGAGCATATATTTGACAGACTCCTGCCAAGTTAAAGAGCAAACTGTTATCCGTCTTTGCCTAGTGTGTGCTACAGTTGACTTATTGCTAGCACCTCAGCCAGAGTGTGTTTGCATAGTACATCCACGTGCACTGAGGTTCGAGCGCAGGGGCGCAGTTGTTTGCTTTTTAGGCCTTGGTGTGAGACATTAGGCTGTTTTGCAGGGGCTGATGCCAGGTTTCAAAGCTTCTGGGAATTTTTTCAAGGCACCATAAAGTGAGGCTGCCAGCAAGCGTCAGGTTAAGAATCAGGACAAGAGACTCTTTAGAGCAAACACTGAAATTCCTTCTGAACTGGCAACCCATTTCTACCTTCTCCACTCAAAAACCAAACCAAACTGGTTCTAATTTCCTTTCTTTCACTCTCCATTGTTTGTCCCACTGCTTGTGTGTGTTTTGGATTCTCTTTTGCCTTGCGCTTGGCCTCAAACATCAGAGGCCACTAAACAGTTGTAGAGGAGCCTGGAGTAACATGGAAGTGAGTGAGTAGTCAGCTGAGACTTATAAATCCCAAAGTGTTGTCTTAAAAATGAAAAGAACAGGAGGTGGAGGAGAAGTGGAGACGAGGGAGTTCAGAGGGAAAAAAGGTGCACTGAGGGGAGAAAGAGGATGCCAGCAGCCATGAGTCTTTGAACAAGGAAGTGGAACCAATAATGAGGAAAAGCGAAACATTTTGAACCATATATATATATATATATATGTGTGTATATATATATATAAAAAAGAATATTCAGAGGGAGAATTCTTAGAAACAGGGATGGAGGAAGAGGAGGGGAAGGAGAGGGAAGAGGAGGTGCAACAGCTGAATATTCCCCAGCCTGTGGTCAACTCTGAATGGGGAAGAAAAACAATGAGCCCACTCATCCTTCGCGTTCTCTCCCTCGCTTTTCTCCTCCTCTCGCGCTCTTCACTCCTCTGCCAACCATTGACTGGCCAGTCACATATCAGCACCGTAAAAAAATGCCCATCTCAACCTTTAAAGTAGTGTTGAATCTGAGGAAAAAGATGACATTCTTTAAATAAATTCATACTTTTTATAATTTCATTTGCCTTTAAACAGATTCTGTCTATTTATTAAATATTCCTTAATTAGATACTCTATTCTGCCCTGTTTGAAAAACTTTCTCCGCAGACTTGGTTCCATTGATAAAAAAAAAAACAGCCCAGACGTCAGACAAATTCATAACACAATACACTAGTTTAGTTTTTTTGGCAGAGCATGGCCTTTGTCTCTGTATAGGACAGTAGTGAGACGGGGTGTCATGGAGAGGAAGGAGGCAGAGTGGTGGGATGAGAGATATTGGGGGGGAGGAGGGGGTGAATGGCCGGGGCAGCAGCTGCCGTCTCCTCATTAACATGCGCACCTGCTCCCTGCGGCCTTTTTCCAGCGAGCTCGTGTGGCGCCTCGCGACCTCATCAGCCACCGCCACTGAGACTGACCCTCTAGCAGCCAGATCTGCTTCTTCTCTCCGCTGACACCCCCACTCTGAACCACACACACTTCCCTCTATTGTGCTGTAAGGGCCTGGAAAGGCTCAGAAATTATGCAGAAGAATGTCCAGCTACACTGTTAATTTTAATGTCAAGATACGTCTAGTCGAATTAAATCGGAAAGTGGAAAAACAGAGAGGATATCTGATGCAACATGTTTCAAGAAGCACCATTTGAAAAAGATATTGTAGATTCATCCTGTTTGGACAAGTGAAATTCTCATCATTCAGCACCCATGGGGGAAGTCTAACATCAAATCAATTGTTCCCTAAACAGCAGTGAGTTTTCAGTATTTTTTTATTGAGGCTTCCTTCCTCCAAATTATGAAATATCAGCTGCGTTCGTCATCATGCTTTGTGCACTGCAGATTACTGAAGACATGTTAAATGATTACGGTAAAAAATGTACAGACTTTACCCACAACCTCAACTTCTATATCAATCTAATACTGATCTAATGCCAGAAAAAATCTGTGTGATAGCTACCATACTATGTGGGGAACTCATTAGGATGAATAAGACAGTATTATGCCATGCTTGTTAATGACAGTGATGAAGAAACCATGTGTAACGTGGATTGGGCATCATATCTGGTGGATACCTGATCTGACCAGCGTTAGGCCTTATATTGATCCTGGTTGTTGAGAATTAAGTTTCTTGTGTCTATGTACCAAAAACATCCTTCAAAGTGTCGCTATTCTATCTCAGCAACGATTGTAAGACAAAAACTATAGAATTTAAAAGTACACATCTAAGTAAAACAGCCTTTTCCTTGCATGAACGAAGTATCTAATAGAACAGGGTGCCACATATTGCAGGATGTAAAGCACCTCTGAGTCAAATTAGCAGTTGTGATCTACGTAATTACTCAACTAATAGCTTAATAATTGACTTCACTTTGTAATATTATAATGGCAGTTGAGATCTTTTACTTGCATGTAGCTGTGGCTTTTTGACAACACTGCTTCTTGCCACACTGATCCCAGGCTAAATGACACTCAGCCAAGGTAGCACTCTCTGCTCTCTCTGTGATGACATGCCACCACACACTACTACTGTTTATGTAGTGGGCAGCCTAGCATGTGATGTTTTCTTTTCCTTACCGCAGTCCTTAGGCTGCCTAATCCCCTGAGAGGGAGACCCTGTCCAAACAGACGCCTGTCCCCACAGAGGGGCCACGGCTCGGTCCCCATTTACACACACACACACACACACACACACTGGACCCCCTGGGAATGTTTGGGGACATGGTCCTGCCAGGCCCTCAGGGCTGACAGACTTGTTGGCTCTGGTCAGGTATTTGAGTGTGACAGCGGGTTTTTTAATGTTGATGGAAGGGCGGCAGGATGTTTTATGCAAAGGGTTGTTTCTGCATGAGAGTAATCCACAGCAATATTCAAACATAACTGTTGCTTGTTAAGTTTGTGCAGAATTCTACACATTCCTGGTGTAATTTTCTTCTTTTCCGAGATTTTTTGTGTTTCTTGACAGCTGTCATGCCCCACTGTCTTCCGTTTCATCCTCTTCCCATCCCTTGTCTGATGCTAGAGCAAATCCTCTCTGGGGAGGGAAGAATGACGAGCATTGAGGTGGTGGCACGGTGCTTTGAAGTTCCCATAATGTTGGCTTGCAGCTCAAACACTATGCCATAGATGCTGCCTTGTCCTCTGGATGAATGAGTGCTGACTAAAGGGTCAAAGATGGTGCATATCATTCCTGAGAGCTGCTGAAGGTTTTCATGATGGCTGCTTTTCTTGTTTCTTGACGTTTGGAAAGGACGGATTAGGAACAAGAATTCCAAATGCTGCAGATTTTTCTGCCCCTGTCTCTAGTGCTATTAAGTCGTGCTTTGTTTTAGTAAAGATCGAGCCATGATAGTCATCCAGTGTTGTTGACAGCAGTTTTGAATCTATGAAGGTGATGAAAATGGGAATCAGGCAGCAGGGAGGGTCGACTGTAGCAGGTCTGAGGAGAGTGGTTTTTGTTAGTTTACCTACCATTAGTTAGTTCATTGAAATCACATTAGTTGCCAACTGTTTTGATATTATTTTAATCATTTCCTGTCATTTTTCATGCAAAAATGTCAAACATCTGCAATGTAAGGATTTGCTTCTTTTCTTTGCCATTATTTATCGTAGTAAATGAAAAGTCTTCGAGTTTTGGATTTTTTCGTATTTAAAATTTTCATTTTGATGCAGAAACTTGTACACTATGGAAAATTTTACCATTTTGGGCCATTAGAACAGCCCTAAAATCACAGATTTAATTAAAATGTACAGTTATTAAAACATTTGAGAAAATCATCATGTTAAGAAGGACAATGAAAAGTGTTTTTCAATATACATTTTAATTTGGATACAGGATTGTTGACAGTAACAGAATTCTGTGTGGTTATGCATGCGTGAATGTAAATGTAGGAGGTCTGGTACCTAATCATGCAAAATCTTCCTGTGATGAATGTGAAAGACGGCAAACTGTGTGTGGCCTCGTTGTTGAGCGGTGCATATCCTCAGGGGACAGTCTATACATACAGCCCTATGATCTATAGCAGCTCTCTCTCTCTCTGTCTCTGGGAACTTCTTCACCGGGGTCTGAGCCGTGTTTACGACCCAGACACAACCTGTGAGAAACATCAGAGGAGTTTGTCCCCCACCTCTGCCAGCCCAGACCACTCTGTTTTACAGCCTGAAACACATTGTTCATGGGCGGTGGTGGTAGAAAGACGAATGTCCTGTGTAAAGCATAGTTTCTCATGGCTGTGTTGCCGCGTTGTAAAAACAGCAGGACTGGACCATCTTTAAGAGAAATGAATCGTGAGGCCTGTTGGTAAAGGCTAGCAGCTGATTTCTAAGCACAGTCCTGCACAAAGGGATGACCCTTACTAGTACAAAATGTTGTCTTACCCTTGTGAACTCTTGTGCTCAGTGCTGAGCTGAAAAAGACTTGTTGGATGAAAAAAAGGGGAATTCCTATTGACCACTCTTTGTAATGCTAATTTAATGAGGGAAATAAATAATGAATGAGCATTTATTAGTAGACCAATACATCTTGAAGACAGAGGGTTTTTATTAGACCATTACTCAATGATGGAATCCATGTTATAATAGTGGTTCTTCATCATTTTAGTTTGATTATTAATTACTTAAAAGAGGTCGTGGACAACAATCAAATTACAGGCGGTCTTCCGCCTTCTCATGTAAATTTACTTATCCAGGCATCCCAGAGTTAGTTAAGTTTAACTAGTCGTCCTTAATCCAGACCAACCAATTGAAAGCAGGCCAGCATTAGAAAGGAAATATTCAGAATCAATTCTGAAGTTTAATGTGGTCTGATTTGTTTTATTTATAGTGAATACGTTTTTTTTTTTAGAAGAGGCAATCATCAGTCTTTGTTTTCTAGAAAAATAAGGCATCTAGGTGTTGAATAATATCTCTTATGTAATAAAAGAAAACTTTATATCTGTAAATAAGTGATGAAAGTGAGATAAAGATAAATATCACAGTCTGCAGAAGCTATTTATCTTTAACTGTCTCATTCCTCGCCTGCACATGGCTGCAAAAAATGTTGCCAACCTCAATTTGTGTTTTCTCAGGTGTCAAGATGGATACGTAGGAAGCAGGTGCCAGTTTCGTGACCCATGCACCACCTCGCCATGCATGAACGATGGCACGTGTCGCGTCGTGCCCAAGGGGAATACGGTGGACTTCAGCTGCACCTGCAGACCGGGCTACACCGACCGCCGCTGCCTGACGCCCGTCAACAATGTCTGCGTCAGCTCGCCCTGTCAGAACGGAGGCACCTGCGAGCTCGAGACCATTCAGACGTTCAAGTGCCGCTGTCAACCTGGATGGTCAGGTAACACACAGCAGTAGATAGCAGAGAGGTGCTTTAGAACAAGGTGTTGGTCATCAAACCAATATCTTAATCATTTTAGGGTAATTTAAAAATGATATCAGTCAGTTCATGAAGAATAGGGAGGACACCAAACAGCACAGCCTATAGTAGAACATAATTTGTCTGTGCCCTTAGGTAAACTGTGCCAACAAGCCGACCCCTGTGCCTCAAATCCATGTGCCAACGGCGGGCTGTGCTCCGCCATTGAGTCCCATTACGTCTGTACCTGCACGTCCTTCTTCTCTGGAAAGACCTGCAAACAGGACAAGAATGAATGTGATGCCAACCCGTCGCCCTGCAAGAACGGCGGGGCGTGCATCAATGATGTCGGAGGCTATCATTGCAAGTGCCCGGCGGAGTACACGGGCAAGCACTGCGAGAGCCGTTACCTGCCCTGCACCCCGTCGCCGTGCCATAATGGGGGCACATGCATCCAAAAGGGAGAGACCAGCTATGAATGCTCCTGTGTGCCAGGTAGAGACATTACTCTTCATTTACCGTTAATGAGCTACATAAGAGTAGCGTCAGAAGTCTTTATCGATGTGATAATCTTCTGTCCCATTGCTTTAAGTCAAGCATTTCAGTCTTAGTGAAATAGATGCTTGTGTGAGGGAACGGAGAGCAGGAGGTTCCAATAATAAACTATAGATATTATATTATATATTAGATGTACTGTATGTTTAATATATATTTTTTACTGAGAAGTCCTGGCCTGTTGAAGTTATCTTGAATTTAGGGTAGCTTCTTCATTTCAAAACGTACCGTGTACTTGAAGTCTCTCAAGTTGAATTTAAATGTCAGAACCTCCTATTTGTTGCTTAAGCGATGATGTCATTTAAAGCCGGGGGTGTTCCTGCTTATGTTTTGTCCTATGTGTGTTTGTGTACATGTGTATCTGCATTGGTGTGTACGGTGTGTGAACAAGGCAGAGCAGGAAGGCGTAGCAGCTTATCATAAGGAAATGGTCAAAGGACAACATCCGTTTCACATAGCGGAGCGAAGCAAAGCACCCTGGGACCTTAGTCCTGCCTGTCACCTTCACACAG
Source organism: Chaunax sp. Z400 (assembly GCA_037577475.1). Classification (NCBI taxonomy): domain Eukaryota; kingdom Metazoa; phylum Chordata; class Actinopteri; order Lophiiformes; family Chaunacidae; genus Chaunax; species Chaunax sp. Z400. The sequence goes on along the minus strand of CM075187.1, from coordinate 18,763,671 downwards.
GCTACCTTTGCCTTGTTTCTGCTTCTACCATTGAATGCAGGAATAACAAGGACATAACAAGTTAATCCTTGAGAAAGAAAAAAGGTTATTATTTATGTAATTTTAGGTGTGAAGCAGCAATAAATGAGTTCTGAAATGTTGTCACTTTTACTTAATATATTTATGAGAAGTTGCAGCAGTAGAGAATAAGCAGCAAGCACCGATTTGTATTTCATCTTGAAGAAACTGCAGTCAGCTTTGTCATCCTTGAAGTCAGAAGTGACAATGGTCTAAGAAACAATAAAGGGTTTTTTCATTAAGATGACAAAAAAGACTCCTGGCAGCCGCAGCGATGTCTCCTACTGGTTTTGATTTTCATTTTTTATTGCCCATCTTGCCACATGTACAGTCCAGCCATTGACTCTTGCGTAACTGTGTAGCGGCTTGGATTGGAGTTTACCACAGACCACAAGACCGTACAGCTGCCTTCTTCTCTGGGAGGAACAAGACAGTTTGCCACATTTAACTGTAGAGAAGTTTCACTCCCTTTTTATAGGAAATGACAAATTGTTGTTTTCACACCAGGAGAGATAAGCAAATGAAAATCTGAATTGTGAAACCAACACTGTAACAAATTCATGCAAGTCTGTTATTTTGATTTCTGCCTTTCAGGTTTTACAGGAAAAAACTGCAACCACAACATTGATGACTGTCCAGGTCATGGCTGCCGGAACGGAGGAACATGTGTTGATGGAGTCAACACCTACAACTGCCAGTGTAAACCAGAATATACAGGTTTGTGTAGCAATGTTCCAGCACATGTGTATCATCACTCGAGTATAAAGGATGTGAATTTGAATCACCTGACCCCTGGTTCTTCATAGGTCAGTTCTGCACCGAAGATGTTGATGAGTGCCAGCTGATGCCCAACGCCTGCCAAAATGGCGGCACGTGCCACAACACCCACAGCAGCTATCAGTGTGTGTGCGTGAATGGCTGGACCGGAGACGACTGCAGTAAGAACATCGATGACTGTGCCAGTGCTGCATGCCATGAAGGGTCTACCTGTCATGACCGTGTAGCGTCTTTCTACTGCGAATGTCCCCATGGCCGCACAGGTATTTACACGTTTAGTTCATTTAGCTCCTAATGTGTGACAGGAAATGGTTTTATTTAAAAATGCAGCAGACTTAAATGCTTAAATTCAGTAGCTTAGCAGGCTTCAACCAAAGTGCATTTTATTATCTACCAATGAGTGTCAGAGGAGGTTATGTGATTGGTGTTTTTGTTTGTTTGTTTGTTTGTCTGTGTGTGTGGAAGAGAAACAATACTAATATAAAAGTGACTGGTCCATGAGTTGCAGCTCATAAAATCATCCTTCTAAAGTTTTAAATAATACTCTCCAAATTAGCATCACATTAGCACACTCCTGTAACACAGTGGAGAGATTAAAACGAAATCTGCAGAATTTTGTTTTTTATTCCATGCATTCTTCTTCATTGTCATCAGCTGGTCCCAATTTCCATTTGACCACCAACAGTTTGGTTGGAAATTCAGATGTGTTATGCAAGGAGCAGCTAATCTGAGCAGTAATGTTTGAGCCACTTGCTTCAATCAGAGATGATGAGCGTGCTACAGAGGTCTAGTGACCTCACCTCTTTCTATCTCCACAGCTCTCCTTTTTTTTCATTTTTAAACTTGTCGACTTCAGCTTCAGCTCCAACAGATGCTGACTCTAATGACATCACTTGAGGCGATATATCAGATATTATGCGGCTCCATCTGGAGAGCTTTGTACAAATGTGATCACACATGCAGAAGTCTTCCCCAAGACCTGTTAATGGACTTTGATTTGTAAAAATCTGTGAGTTTCTCTTATAACTGATATACGTGATGGGAGGATATTCATTATTAAAAAAAGTCTATCTTCTGTATTATTTACCAGGACTGCTGTGCCAGCTGGACGATGCCTGCATCAGCAACCCTTGTCAGAAAGGCTCCAACTGTGACACCAACCCCGTCAGTGGAAATCACTTCTGTATCTGTCCATCAGGATACTTCGGAGCTTCCTGCGATCAGGATGTTGACGAGTGTTCCCTGGGTAAGACTCAGTATCTGACCTGCAAATTCTCTGTCTGTTGTCTTGTTTCAAATCTAAATGACATGCAAACACATTCTGACTTTTGCTTCCATATGAGAACTGCTTAATAAAATACTGTCGAAAAAAGCTTCTCAACTATCACACATGCATTCATAAGTTTTTTCATAAAAGCCACAGAACAAGTTCATTCTATTATTATGAGTGCTTTGGTACCCATAATTGTGCCCATAATCACAGTAAATAACATCCTCAGGGGTATAATTGCCCCGATCACTCAGTCAAGGCTTTGGTTTGGCTTCGTCAAACAACACTAAACCACACTAAGTATCTCATTGACATGTCCTTACAGTCAAATTGCTCTTTAAGTCTTGTACATACATGACAGCTTGGTAAAGTTAGCTTACAGCAATTATCTGTTTAAACAGGGTCCAACCCATGTGAGCATGCAGGGAAGTGTATAAACACCAAGGGTTCGTTCCAGTGTAAGTGCCAGCGAGGTTATGTGGGGCCGCGCTGCGAACTGGACATCAACGAGTGCAAGACAAACCCGTGCATGAATGAGGCCACCTGCCTGGATCAAATTGGGGACTTCCACTGTATCTGCATGCCAGGTAACATTTTGTACACATCACCAATTTGACACTCCTATATTGGGGAATATCTCATCTATCTATGTTAATGTGACCGTCACTAAAGAAATCTGTTTCCAGCCTCTTAGAAGTGAGGATTTGTTGATTTCCTCTGTCAATAATGTTTTTAATATAATAATATTAATACTATTTTTATTAAAAAAAATACATTATTTTTGACCAGAATAATTGCAAATCTTTATGTGTTAATCTTTGGTTCAGATAAAATGAGCCATTACAAGGAGCCACCATGTAAATTCTCACGATCATTTTTGATTTTCTGACAATGTGTTAATGAAACAATCAATTAGTCTTAAAAGTTTACCTAAAATAATTAGTCAATCAACTGATTAGTCAGTTGAGAGAAAGAAAATGGCAACTTTTTTCATAACTAATCAATCGTTTAATCAATCGCTTTGCAATTTTGAGGAATTGTCCGACTTTTCTTTTTTTGTCTTTTGCAATGTTGGCTGAATATCTCAAGCTGCTGGACTGTTTGTTGAACACAACAAGCAATTCCATGGTGTCACATTAATCATAACTGAAATTATGTTGGCCATTTTTTACAATTAATTCATTTTGATTAATTAGGAAAGTAATTGCAAATGTAAGTTCTACCCCTATTTATAAAGTTACTGTGACTAAATTCAATCTGTTACAGCAGTGTATAGCAGCATTGTGAAATTGAACTTCTCCCTCTCTTTCTTTCTAACCGATCCATCTCTCTCCTGGCACTCCTTGCTAATTGGCCAGGTTACGAGGGGGAGTTTTGCGAGATCGATACAGACGAGTGCGCCAACAGCCCCTGCCTGAACAACGGCAAGTGTATCGACAAGATCAACGCCTTCCACTGCCAGTGCCCCACAGGTGAGGCTGCTGTACTGCTGCAGAGGAGGGGGAGGAAGGATGGGATGGGCCACGGGGCACAGAGGTCGATCTGTCTCTGTCTCTCTCTCTCTCTGTCTCTGTCTCTCTCTCTCTCTCTGTCTCTGTCTATACAACGCTCACACACAAACACACACAAACACCTTTCTGGACGGGCACTAATCCCAGCCCTGAGGCAGGCTTACGCAGGCCCGGGTAGCCCAGAACGAATGCAATAGTTGAGGAGGAGAGGGGAAAAAAATCTATAGGGAAAGGCTTGAGGAAGTTAAAACTTTTTAAACAAGTTTCTTGTGCCTTTTACAAAGTCTGATGAATGAACTGAAACTTGTGGCTCTAAACAAGACTTTTGAATGTGAATATGAAGGAGGAAAGATGAGCAAGCTGAGCAACTACAGCGCTTCATAAAATGACATATTTTGTGTTGTGGTGGTGAATGAGGTAATGGTTTGTCTATTTTTGAGGGCCGCTGGTTGTTTGTTGTAGGTTTGTTTTTTTGTGCTGTTTGTTGCTCTTCTCACAAGACACATTGATGTTTTGTTGAGGAAGGAAGGAATGAAACTATTGAATCTTGGGTTGAGAGAAAAACAGAGAAAAGAAGAAAGGAAAGGAAAAACCTTCAAACTCCACCAATGTGTCTTTTGTTTTGCATTCTTTCTGCTGGATCGTTGAGGTGTAAGTAATTTTTTCTCTTTCGTTCTTTTCGTGGAGGAAAATAGCGACGCTCTGAGTCGGGTGGATCAAAAGCGGCCTGGGTGGAGAGGCAGGAGTTCTCCTGTTGAGAAGATAAAGAAAGGAAGAAGGAAAAACACCCCAACAAGGAAGCTTTAGAATTAATAGAGGGGGTACAAGAGTGAGCACAAGAGCTTAACGCCTAAGGAAGCCCTGTCTGTGACAGTTGGAGAGGGTTAGTGAGGAAGTAGCACAAAGTGGTGGTGATGGGGCGGTGAGATGCACAGACCGTTATGCTGAAGGGAGGGGTAAAGAAGGGGAAGGGGTCTTAACCGCCCTGCTTGAGATGTAAATTTGTCCCTGTTTTGAGCAAGGCCCGAGGCAAGGGTCCCCTCTTATTATTTCTGTACATGGAATAGCCATGGAAACCCCACTGAGAGCTATTGAAATGTCTGATTCCTGCAGTCTGGGAATAAATCCGTCTTTGGCTGCTGTGGTTCATGATGTGTGTGTGTGTGTCTGTGCATGCTTGCATTTTTGCTTCAACTTTTGTCTGTGCATGCATATGCATGCATCTGGGTAAGGAATTCTTTGATTTCAGTCGGGAGTGCAATTTGGGGCACTGGAAACGCACTGTGAAGAAACTTAACTGTTGTCTCACATCTTGGCAAAAAAACAACTCAAGTTTGTGCCTTTGAGGTTTCTTTACCGCTGCTGGAAACTGGTAGCATTGCTTACAGAAGAGACGAGAGTTATTTTACCCCCACAGCCTGCAAACAGCTGATCTTTCAATTTTTGATTATTCTCGTTCCCAAAATGTAATGCTCTCAGGCTGCTTTCTTCATTAAGTCCAAAGCTCAACTATGGAAGCAGTTAGAGTTCATCATTTTCTCTTTGGGAATAATGCAGTTATGAATGTTATTAATAGTTCATTAATCGTTTTTTTTTCACAGTCTGACAACCCAAAAGTTTCTATAAATAGCTTAAAAGTGGTCTAAAAAGCATTTGTAAATGATTTTATTAACTTTTATTATTAATCATTTACAAAGCTGATATATTCTAAACAGAGTTTGTGCATATACAAATGTGTGTAACTGAAAACACACATGTATGCATATCTCCTCTATGTCTATGCTGCAGTGAATAGTTTTAATCCACTGGGAGAAATCAGTTCGCCGCACAAATACTTCCTCACCGGATTAGCTGCAACTGAGTCTTTGTAGCTTAACCCACCTGTGTGTTCCTGCAGTGGTGTGGTGAAGGAACTTTATCTCTTCATCAGACAACGACTGTACCATCATGTGACAGAGGGGAGAAAAGGAAAAGTATCTGAGATGAGAATAACTCCAGGAAAAGGGAGAGAGCCTGCTGGTTGATTTTGAATAACAAGGAGTTCAAATAGTGGAGGGTCAAAGGTCAAGCTGGTTCTTTTTAGAGGCTGGGAGGGAGTGGAAGGGGTAGTGGAGAAAGGGCGAAAGCAGGACAAGAGAATGCACATTGTGATGGAAAAGTTTTGGGGGACAAAAGAGGCAACGGGCTCAGTTTGGTGTTGCGTTGAGCAGACAGGCCCTCCTTTGTCTCTCACCCCTTGGTCAGGAGGCCTCACAACTTTCATTCTTCCAAAACCCTCTCTCTCCCCCCCCACCCCTCAGCTTGAATTGGTGTTCCTCCGCTCTCTTTTCTCCCTTTGGATTCATACTGAAAAGAAGTGAAAGGGAAAATATCGAGTAGTGTAGCACAGTTGTTAATTAACATGCAGATTTCTGATTCGTTGAGAGCTCTTATAGTACGGCCTCAGCATTATGAAAGGACCTGTTTTTAAATAGTGAGAATGCAGTAGCTATGTCTGCACACACACACACACACACACACACACACACACGTTCAAGTTCACATGCACACACTAACACCCTGTTGTTATTTTTCCAGGCTTCACTGGGAACCTTTGCCAAATAGACATTGATGAGTGTGCCAGCACGCCATGCAAAAATGGCGCCAAGTGCACAGATGGACCCAACAAGTACACCTGCGAATGCACTGAAGGTATAGTCCACCTCACAACAGCTGGAAATGTTTATTAAAAGCAGAAATGATAGAGTAGAAACTTTTAAGGCCCTCTAAAAAAGGAGTATAAACTTGAGAATAGTAGAAAGCGAATAAACCAGTGTAATACTCCTTATGAATAAGAGGAACTCTTGCCAGGTTACTCTGGGAGGCACTGTGAGACCGACATCAACGAATGCTACTCCGACCCGTGCCACTATGGTACCTGCATCGACGGCCTGGCGTCCTTCAGCTGCCACTGCAACCCTGGCTACATCGGCCGACTGTGTGAGACCAACATCAACGAATGTCTGAGCCAGCCGTGCAGGAACGGGGGCACCTGCCAGGACAGAGAGAACTCCTACATCTGCAGCTGTCCCAAGGGCACCACAGGTAACGTACAGAAACAGAGGTGTAAACATAACTTTTTTTTTTAAATGGGATTTAAGATTATTGAAATAAATGTATTCTCCGACAGGAATCAATTGTGAAATCAATATTGACGACTGCAAGAACAATGCCTGTGACTATGGGACCTGCATTGACAAGATCAATGGCTACGAGTGTGCCTGTGATCCTGGCTACACAGGTAAGCAAGTAGTACACACAGGGAGTTGTCATATTGAAATATGTGGCTCAAACTGTCTGACGTATTACAAATAAAACCTAAAATTAAAGAGCAGACACTTTCGCTGCATCCTGAGAATTGCTGAACTCCAAACATGCCAAACAGGCCAAACATGCAACAAAACCAGCCAGGCACCTCTAAAAAGTGTAAACAAGTGATAATGCAAGTTAAATTATCAATCAAAATAACAATTTTTCACATTTCTAGCTCTGAATCACACAAAAAAACATAAAATACACGCAAAAATATGATGATATGATATGAAGTATGACAAAAGAATAGACTTTTGCGGATATTCATGCACAAGAATATGTATATTTTGTTTCCAGGTTAGCCATTTTGCTGCTTTCTCCAAAGACATAGGAGGGTTTTTCCTCATTTGTGTTGTGGAGGTGACTCTCTCTCTCTCTCTCTCTCTCTGTCTCTCTCTCTCTTTATTAAATAATTTCAGACTTTCAGTTTGCAGAAAGGCTCTCTGTGACTGTAGATTTGATTTAAGACATCTTAAACGCGTCCTCTATCTCAGGTGACCTGTAGGTAAATGTGTGTCTGAGGTGCAGGATTGCAGGATTAGAGGATTGTATGTATGGATAGAGGAGTGTGGTGGGTCTTGATGGGGAGGGTGACAGATGCTGAGCGAGCGAGCACGCTCCTCTGAGGCTCAACCGGTGTCACTTTCCAGCTCCACCCTGTCCCCAACCTGCTGCTGTTAGGACACGCAAGCTGCCCTCCCATACAAAGAGAGGACACACACACACTGTGACACACACAGTCACTTGGGGTTTGAGTGGGAGAAAAGATTCCCTGAAAGATTCCTGAAAGTTGAGCTTTTAAAAGCTTGGAAGCCGGTCCCTGCTTTAAAGCTAAATGGGCTGCCTTTATGCTATGCGTGGCACCAGGCTGAATGGCGTCAGTGCTTCAAGTGGCCGACAAAGAGGGACTTAAAACCCCTCATGTTTCTGGAAATTGATACATTCATTCAGATATAGACTAAACTGTATGGCGGCTTTGTCTGTTGCTGTGTGTGTCGGCGTTGTATGTTTAAAATAATACTTAAAATACAGTGAAGAATCATCCTGTTGACAGGTGTTTTAAGAAATATTGTTAAGATTTGAAAACCACTTTAACCTCTATAAGCCAGTAAAGACATTATGTGAGGTGTCCTGTGGGTAGGTAGGTAGGTGTACCCTTTTTATGCTAAGCTAAGCTAATAAACTGCTGTATCTACCTACACATTTGGTGTACAGATATGAGAGTGGATTCTATCTTAATTCTTAGCAACAAAACAAATAGGCATTGTTTCCCCAAAATGGAGCACTTTCGTTAAAGACATCAAGACTTACAAAGCCTTTTGTTTTCCTCTAGGTACCATGTGTAACATCAACATCGATGAGTGTGCCATCAATCCCTGTCACAACGGTGGCACCTGCATCGATGGAATCAACAGTTTCAAGTGCGTGTGTCCAGAAGGCTACCATGATGCCACGTGCTTCTCCCAGGTCAACGAGTGCCTGAGCAATCCCTGCATTCACGGTCACTGTGAAGACAGGATCAACGGGTGAGGCAGTCCGCAAAGGGTTGTCATCTAATAAAACAGCAACAGCACATTGCATTGGTTGTGTGTTATTTTTATTTCTAACTCAGCAAATATTCATGATGATGTAATAAGACAAGAAACATTTAAAAACACCTTAATGAACAGAGGCTTCTCCAGTCATGAGTATTTATGGGATAATGCTAAAAATCTCAACAAAAAGAAAATGCTCAAATATTACTGTAAATGTAGCACGAGTGGAGAAGATTTATGAAGTCAGTGAATGCATCTCAAAATGTGATAACATTACCTATCTTTAGTGGATAATTAATTAGGACTTGTTATTGTTTAAGAAAGATAAACATCTGTATTAACAAAGAAGGAATTGTTTGACATTTTGAGAAATATTCTTATTTGTTGTCTTGCCGAGAGTTAGATGAGAAGAATAAGCAACTAACCTGGCTCTGACTTTTAGAGGTGCTGGTAGGTTTTATGTCCTTATCTTCAGAGACAGACAAAGACTTGAGAACTTCTCAAATGCTAAATGCTATCAAAACACAGGGAGACATGCTATTAAGAGCCCTGTCTAAATAAAAAAGTTTAAAAGTCGCCAAATGTTGATTTAAATCAGAAACTATCTGGTCAAAGAATTAAGACTCTCATCATAAAAGTGTTTGACGGTCAGCATACAGCCCTACAAACATCTGAGGGTGGATTTCCAGAAGATGATTATTAAATTATCCAACAAAAATCTGTCAGACTGAACGTAAACAGATTTATTTCTCTCCCTGTCAGCTACAAATGCCTGTGTGACTCTGGCTGGAGCGGTAAAAACTGTGACATCAACAACAATGAGTGTGAATCCAACCCATGTATGAATGGAGGCACATGTAAGGACATGACCAGCGGATACGTTTGCACCTGTCGCATGGGCTTCACCGGTCAGTATTTGTGTTGTGTGCATGAGTGTGTGGATATTTTGGCACATGTAGTGTATGTTTGTCTTCAATCTACACTTACCCCTGCACCACTTGACTGCTGACCTTCAACTTAAACTGAAGTGGTTGGAATATACTGTCTGCTCTAACTGCAGGCCCAAACTGCCAGACCAACATCAACGAATGTGCCTCCAACCCCTGCCTCAACCAGGGGACCTGCATTGACGATGTTGCAGGCTACAAGTGCAACTGTGTCCTGCCTTACACAGGTATGAAAATATTGTTGGAAATATTTTATATGCCCCTGTGATAGCTTGGTGTTCCAAGAGTGTCCACAGTTTGTGTACTTTAGGCAAAGAGGAAAGATGTACTGCACAGAGGTTGAAATAGCTCTCGAGTAAAGTTCAACAGCAAGACTTCCTCTGGGCTCAAAGACACTGAACCTCTGGCTCACTCTGCTCCTCTGTGGCACACAGGCTGATGAGATAGCTGGAAAATATTTTCATGTCATCTCTTATTATTTATCAAAACAGATAATGGAAAGGCTGAGGGCAAATTGTCTTGTATTTTTCAAGTAGTCTTTTAGGAAAAATCCACAGGACTTTGAATAATAAAAGGCTTTTGCTTGTGCCGGGGTGGGAACGGGGATCTTGACACATTTCCTGTTTGCCTGCTTCCTGTCTCACAGAACAGCAAATGGCTTCACAATGGCCGGAAGCCGGAGTCAGTTTCCTGTAAGAGCAATGTGTTGTGGAAACAGATAGGGAAGTGTCTGGACAGGCCTTGAGTACGGACAGAACCTGCCTAAAATCTTCTGACAGCACTGATAGAAAGATGGTTCTGTGTCCATTTGGGTTGGGTTATCTTCAGGTTCATGACTCCTGAATGACATCATGCTGTGAAAATAAATGTTAACAATTTTTTGTGTATTTTTTGTGCTTTATTTGAAATGTTCGTGCGTTGCAGGAGAGAACTGTGAAACCTTGATGGCCCCTTGCAGCTCCAAACCCTGCAAGCATGGAGGAGTGTGTCAGGAGTCAGAGGACTATCAGAGTTTCTCCTGCGTCTGTCCTGAAGGATGGCAGGGTAAACATGAATAAAGTCATACCTGTGTGTCCAACGGGAGCTAATTATTTCCGTCTGCTGAGAGGTCACCCAGTTCATCAACAGAGAAAAGCTACAACTCACTCATAGAGACAGTTTCTTCATTCATCAATTCTTACTTATTCTCCCGACTTGGAATCAATTAAGTGTTAGGTCACCCATATGCAATTGTTTTACCAAAATAAAAAAAAACAGACATTTGCTTGATCTTCCTTTTTGCATCCTTCCAAGGCCAAACATGCGAGGTGGACATCAAAGAGTGTGTGAAGAATCCCTGCCGCAATGGAGCAACCTGCCAAGATACTTTGGGCAGTTACCGCTGTGGCTGCAAACCAGGCTTCACTGGGCGCAACTGTGAAACTAACATTGATGACTGCATGCCCAGTATGTACTCCAGTCTCTCTCCCTTTGCTTCTTCTGCTCAATAAATATACATGATACAAATCTGAAGCTGTACTTAGCAAAGACCTCCAAGCACAAGCTGAGCTAAATACCTCATTCTTCCTCCCACAGACCCCTGTAGCAACGGAGGCCTCTGTAAGGACGAGGTGAACGGCTTCCTGTGCACCTGCCTGCCTGGCTTTCGGGGCACAAAGTGCGAGGAGGACATCAACGAGTGTGAGAGCAACCCCTGCAAGAACGGAGCCAACTGTACCGACTGTGTCAACAGCTACACCTGTACCTGCCCGGCCGGCTTCAGTGGAATCCACTGTGAAAATAACACTCCTGACTGCACAGAGAGGTACAGAGCGCACAGATGACCAAATCTCAGATTAGTATCACAAAGTATTAGGAGCTCAAAGTGTCATATTCAAACACCACATCTTTCGTTTAAGAGATAAGAGGTGATCACAGGATATGGTTCTGAAGATCAACAGGTTCACTTTCACCAACTTGTTAATGTAGAACCAATTTTTCTATCCACCACTGCCCCCTCTGGTGGAGTTATGATGTATACCTCAACACCAGGGTAACTAGTCTGTACCCTGAATGAGTTCATACACTGGTTTACCTCATCAGTGAAGCTTCTAGGTGGGAAAACATCTGATTAACAAGTAGGGAAATACGTAAAAAGCTGCAGAATATTTTCATTCTGGTCAATTTCATACAACTTTCTCATCTTTTTTTCAATGTAGCTCCTGCTTCAACAGTGGCACCTGTGTGGATGGCATCAACACCTTCACATGTTTATGCCCGCCAGGCTTCACTGGGAGCTACTGCCAGCATGACATCAACGAGTGTGACTCCAAACCCTGCCTTAACGGCGGCACCTGCCACGACAGCTACGGCACCTACAAGTGCACCTGCCCACATGGATATACCGGACTCAACTGTCAGGTAGGAGCACAGGGAGGCTTTTACTCACTCTATAGCTGGTGTTTCCAAAGTTACATCCAAACCCACTTAAAACTGTAATACCAAAAACGCAAAAATTACTTTTCAGCCAAGTTCAGTTCTCTTTTAACCTCGGCTTTTGTACTTCTTTTGACCTGCTAATCAAGAAATCAATGCTTATTGGCATATTTAAGTAGGTAAAAGTAGATTCAGGTTGATACTGTGTGTTTGCACCTTGCAGAACTTGGTTCGTTGGTGCGACTCATCGCCCTGTAAGAATGGGGGTAATTGTTGGCAGAGGGGAACCACTTACAGCTGTGATTGTGAGACTGGCTGGACGGGGCTTTACTGTGACGTCCCGAGTGTCTCCTGTGAGGTGGCAGCCAAACAGAGAGGTACAATGAGAGTTACAAATCCTCTGTGTTCCTTTATGTGTGCTCATTATTCATTATATATTTTAGATTGAGTGTGATTCAGTTTATTGGTGAAAATGTTTCCATGCTCAGTAGGTCTCCCTTGGTCAAGTTGAATAAAAATAAAAAACTGTTACTAAAGCCCTTTGTCTCGTCTGTGTAGGAGTCGATGTTGCCCTTCTTTGTCGTAACTCGGGTCAGTGTCTGGACGCAGGAAACGTTCATTATTGCCACTGCCAGGTCGGATATACTGGAAGTTACTGTGAGGAGCAGGTGGACGAATGCACCCCAAACCCCTGCCAGAATGGAGCCACCTGTACTGACTTTTTAGGTGGATACACCTGCAAGGTAACAGACATGAAGCAATCTATGCATCCAGTTTGAATTTTAAAGTAAACTCATCAGGTCTAAATATACACGTAACATACATATGTATGAACGTCATGGGTTTGAAGGACTTTTATGCAACAAGATATGTTGTAATTTTACCTTTTATAGTAAATTATAGAGATTTTTTACATTTTCTGGGGAAAATCAGCCCATCATGCAGTTTTCTTTTAATTATTGTTACTTTTAATTGCAAATTGAGTCTTAAATGCTGGTCCACTTGGCATTTCAAATATTACACTGTCTAACTTCATCAAAGTAGTTCACCTTGTTTTATTTTATTTTCAGTCTCAAACCTCAATTTTGTATCATGAATTAAAATTTCTGGGTGTACAGCAGTCCTCTTTCAGCTGAAACAGTCACTGGACTCCTAATGAAGTATATAAATAGAACACAAACAGATTGGTTATGTTAATCTCCCTTGGAATAAAGGATCTGCTGGCCTTGACAGGATGGAGGCCAGAAAACAGCCAGGTAAACAAAAACCATCTTTGTTTCATGTCAGACATTGATTAAACTTTCCCCTCTCTTCTCCCTCTTCCTTCCTTTTCTTCCTCCTTCTTGGCTTCCTCTTCCTCTCTCTTGTTCCTTCACTCTCTCAGTGCATGCCAGGGTACGTGGGGACCAACTGCTCTGACGAGATCAATGAGTGTTTCTCCCAGCCGTGCCAGAACGGGGGCACCTGCATTGACCTGATCAATACCTACAAATGCTCCTGTCCCCGGGGAACCCAAGGTCAGCAGACCCCACGCACACTGCTCCACAGCGCCCAGCTTCTCCATCCGCTCCTCCTTGTCTCTTCATTAATTAGGGCTTAACGGCAGCCAGGGCATGTCTGAAAACTCTTCCTCCCTTCTTGCCTCCATCCCTTCCTCTACTTGTCAAGTACACCATCGATTTTTCTCTCAGACATGAAGGGGAGTGTGTGTTGTAGGTCAGCCCAAAGTGCCAGCGTAGTTGGGTGCATCTCAGAAAAGCCAATGTTGTTGGCCTTTTGATCAACTAAAAAATTTCACGAGCTTTGACAGGAAGTTAAGAGAAAATCTTTTTTTTTTAGATTCATGATTTTTTTTTAAGGCTCGTTGTTTTCATTTTTTTTTACCTGATTTAGAATTCTTATCAGTCAGTTTTTTTTTTCTTCTTTTTGACTATAACTACCAGATTCTCCCTGCATCATGTCCTGCTTCTGTTTTAACTGAAAACATGTTGCATTATGGAAGCAGGAAACTATTGAAATGTACTTTGTACATCTCTGTTTGTATTTATGTGTTTAATTGACACTTCAATCTTTTTTTATCATTATAAGAGTTCTTAATGCAACAACTTTTAACCATTTTTCGTTGTTATTTCTACCAATTTTTACTGACATATATCCAGATTTTGACAAAGAGCAGCTCTGTTTGAACTAAATTTCTCCCAGATTTTATGTTCTCAAAGAGTTGCCCACTGATTACTGACTGCAGTTTGCAGTGAAAAGGATTCTCTTAGAATGAAAAAGTAAATATAACAAATAAGCTGTTGCTTATGTGTCAAAATCTTTTAAGTAAATAAAAAAAAAACATTTCACTGCATGTTTGCACTGCAAATTTTACTGTACAGATCAAATTTTCACCTGTATTGTTGGACTATATATTTGTTATAATTTAATATTTACAATATTTTATTAAGCACAACACCAATACTTGTTGATTGTCATATTAAAAGCAAATGAGGCAGGTTGAGAGAATATTTTTACATATAATAAAGTAGATAACTTCACAATATCACAAAGGAGATCACAGATTTAAAAACATCATTGACTAAAAATGTCCTTTTTTTTCTTAACTATTAAACATTTGCATTACTTGTCCCTCTTCCCCTGCCATACCTTCATCAGGTGTGCACTGTGAGATCAACATCGACGACTGCAACCCGTTCACAGACCCAGTCACAAAAGAGCCCAAGTGTTTCAACAAAGGGAAGTGCGTCGATCGAGTTGGAGGCTACCACTGCATCTGCCCTGCAGGGTACGTGGGGGAGCGCTGCGAGGGGGACGTCAATGAGTGTCTGTCCAACCCCTGTGACCCACGGGGCACGCACAGCTGCATCCAACTTACCAACAACTACCGCTGCGAGTGTCGCACCGGATACACAGGTAAACAACCGGTTAGCTGCTCTCCGTGTGGGTTTTTTTTGACATAAGAGTTGTGCCTATTCTAATCCTAATGTGGGATCACAATAATTGGTCTTTGAAATTCTTTTGTAGATGTGTCTTTCTGTTGTTGTTTTTTTCAATGATAATGAAATGCTGTTTATATGGGCCTAATAGATGTGATACTGAGCTGTAGAATTAAGTAATTAGTTTTCCAAAAAAATTATTCAAAAAAAAGGATTCAATTTCCTTGGGTTTTGAACTGTTAGTTGGACGAAACAACTTTTGGAAACTGTCACAAGCCCATTTTACTATTCCCTCATATTTTAGTCGTCAACGAATTGTCTGCAGGTCAGTCGATAAGGAAATTAATAACAAGTTGTCTCCCTAGATTAAATTCATAAAGTGAAAATGTGAGGATCTTTTTGCAGCACTTATGAAATATATCACATTTATTGTGTTTGACTCCTCTGTAGGTCAACGCTGTGACACAGTGTTTGATGGATGTAAGGGAAAACCATGTCGTAATGGAGGGACCTGTGCTGTTGCCAGTAATACCCCACATGGCTTCATCTGCAAATGTCCTCCTGTGAGTACCCACACACACACAAAATATCATTTTCACCCAGAGCTTGTAAAATAATTATTTTCAGAGAAATGAATAAATTACAAGGTTTTACATTTTTTCTTACTTTATATCATCTTTTTCTAGGGTTTTACCGGCTCCACATGTGAATATGACGCCCAGGCCTGTGGCAGCCTCCACTGCCGCAATGGAGGCACCTGCATCTCTGGTCACAAGAGTCCTAAGTGTTTGTGCACCCCATCCTTCACTGGGCCTGAATGCCAGTATCCCACTGACAGCCCCTGTAACTCCAATCCCTGCTACAATGGTGGCACATGCGAATACACGTCGGAGGCACCGTTCTACCACTGCGTCTGCCCCTCAAACTTCAACGGTCTCCGATGCCACATCCTCGATTACAGCTTCCAGGGAGGCTTCGGCCATGACATCCCGCCGCCGTCCGAGGTGGAGGTCACTTGTGACATCCCGCAGTGCAAGGAAGCTAAGCACAACAAGGTCTGCGATGTGCTCTGTAACAACCACGCGTGTGGCTGGGACAACGGCGACTGTTCGCTCAACTTCGACGGCCCGTGGAAGAACTGCTCTGCCTCGCTGCAGTGCTGGCGATACTTCAATGATGGGAAGTGCGATTCGCAGTGTGACAACGCTGGATGTCTCTACGATGGCTTTGACTGTCAGAATTTGGAAGGGCAGTGCAAGTGAGTGGTCTTTGTAACTAGAAATGAGACAATATTCAAATTTGAATTCAACAAAAATTCAGTCTGGAAATTTAATGGCATGATGAAGAGCAATTTTGTCCCACAGACAGGTTGAAGTACATTAAAACAAACCTTAAAAAATGATTTTCATTCATTCACACACACACACACACAAAAATGTACTGTATGCGTCGTGTCCTTTTTTTCTGTTTCAGCCTGAATAACATTACATTATTGTTCTAATTCTGTTTTTTATAACTCCTGTAACGTCTATACTCATTTGTGTTTCTGCCCTTCGTTTTCAACATCCTGATATTTCATTGCTTTCTAAAGCTTCAGACATACTGTATAATAGTACTTGGTTAAACAGGGTGTAAAAGCAGTTGTGACATCCAACATAATAAACTGCACTTCCAAATGACCATACCCCTAAATGAACCTTTTTTTTTTCAGTCCTCTGTATGACCAGTACTGCAAGGACCACTATGCCGATGGCCACTGCGACCAGGGCTGCAACAATGCTGAGTGTGAATGGGACGGATTGGACTGTGCCAACAACATGCCTGAGAAGCTCGCCGTGGGCCAGTTGGTCGTGGTGGTCCACATCACCCCCGAGCAGCTCCTCAATAACTCCTTCGGCTTCCTGCGCGAGCTGAGCCGCGTCCTCCGTACCAATGTGATATTGAGGATGGATACCAACGGTGAGATGATGGTGTACCCGTACTACGGGAATGAACACGAGCTGAAGAAGTACAACCTCAAGCGCTCGGTGGAAACATGGTCGGACGTCCCTGGTAAGGTGCTGAACGTGGTGAAGAGGAGTCTGTATGATGTGGCAGGAGGGAGCAGGAGAAAGAGGAGGGAGCTGGATCACTTGCAGATCAAAGGGTGAGCTAGAATAATCAAACTGTTTCTCTCATTAACCATTGTAAAGTTTGTAATGATTCAGTGCATGCAATATGTTTTTACAGTGGACAGTACCATGACCTCTGTATATGCGGCTTCTCTCTACAGTTCAGTTGTCCACTTGGAGGTGGACAACCGTCAGTGCTTCCAGCAGTCCACTGAGTGTTTCCAGAGCACCGATGATGCAGCAGCTTTCCTCGGGGCGCTTGCTTCCAGTGGCAAACTGGATGTTCCCTACACCATTGAAGCAGTTTATAGTGAGTACATTTTTCTAGAAGTATGCACAATTATAGAAAATGTCTGTATAGATATTTAACAGACCTTAATCTAATTTAAAGACCTTATTTTGCAGCTCTTAATCCATTGATGTCTTTTCATTTGTGGGCAGTATTAAAATTCATCAGCAGATTTGTGTCGAATTGGCCGCACATAGAAGTGTCGTCTGTGAAGCTGAAGCCTAATGTATTTTCTTCCTCTGTGTCTCAGCGCTCCATTGTTGCCCAAACACCTTTTAAAAACACATCAGTGAGCCACATGTTGACCTGGACGGCATGTTCCTTCATTATGATGAGCCTCGGCACTGTTTAGTCGTAGTTTGCTTTGAGTCAATACCACAAACACCATCCTGCTGTGTGAAAAACTCTTTAGAGTGCCAAATGTGTATTATTCCGCCACTGAAACTAGTCCCCATTTTTACCAAGGATGGGAAATTACAGAGACAGACCGACGTATTGCCTGTTTTGGTGTTTAAGGGACTTGTTGAAGATTTTCACCTGCCTCAAACTGCATCACCAAACCACAATAATGTAAGCCTGATGCAGATTTGATGTTCTCTGTGACAGTTACACAACTCGGATAACTTCCAAGAGTCTAGGAATTGATTTTTACATGAGTTTAAAATGAAAGCTGTCATGAATGTCTGGAGAAAAACAGGCAAGAATCAAAAACATTACTTATAGTAATCACTTTAAATTATTATTTAAGTGACGATTTGCATAATTATTAGTTATGATGTAGAATAATTGTGATTTGTAGCAAATTGGCTAAAATATGTAAACCTCTGGTAAGTTCCTCAAAAGGTCTTTCTCTAGTGTCCACACATACACTCATGCACAAGTGGTTTAGACACGTGCGCTTCCACACACACTCCAACTGAGAGGGCCTTGTGGTCGGGTCCTGACCTGAATTCTCTTTGATTGTGTATTTGTTATGCAGCGGTGAACAAATGCAGTTGTGAATCTCATGGCCTAAACAAATCAATCCTTCCCTCAGTGTGTAAATCCAGTGGCTTCAGGCTCCAAAATGGTTAATTGCTGCAAATCAACTCATCCAGCCCCCTACTCACACAATATAACAGTCTGTCTCTGTCTCTCCTCCACTCACAGACATGTACACATATATGTCCTAAGATAACACACTCACACACACGCACAGGCACTTCATCCCACAGTGTGAGGGGCTGCTGCAACCTTCACCTCGCTGAATGTAATACCAGGACTTAATGCATCTCTAAGGGTTTAGGTTGGGGGAGTTTATCATTTCAAAATCGTTAGTGGAAAAAAAAGAGAAGGGGAAAAATTGATCGGGAGTGTGCTAGAAGTTGGGAGTCTTTGTTATCTTGAAAATCCTAATAAATCCTTCGTCTTTACAGCTTAAAGCGCGTGCAGTAATTTGAAGTTCATTAATCCCCCTCCTTTTTTCTCTTAAAGAAGAAATGGTAAAGTTGTCTCTTGGTACCCTGGGTTGAAAAGGGAGAGAGGTGGTGGTGGTGTTATTTTTTTCCCTCTTTTTTTCTTTTTTTTTTATCACGCCCTATCTTTTTTCTTTTTTTGATGGAAAGTGGTTAGCAATTCTGATTATTACTGAATACATGGTAGAAGCTAGCTATAGAAAGGGTGAGGATCGTCAGTCAGTTTCTGTTCCTTGCTGGTTGCGGTCTGTACTGAAGTGAGAACTGTGGGACGAAGAAGAGCCGGACTAACTCCGTTCGAACACTCAGGCTGATCCTGGGTGTCCTGGTCTATCTGCTGCTGGTCTACGTCTGCTCTCCAGCCCATCTTGACCATGTTGTCCCTTTTCCGACCAGGCGATGTGGAACCCAAGACAACTCAGCACCTGTACCCAATATACTTGGTTCTGGGCGGTGTTGGATTATTGGCCTTCGTTGGAGTAGGGATGGTGGCTGCCCGAAAGCGTCGCCACGAGCATGGGCGCCTCTGGCTCCCCGAGGGCTTCAAGACCACAGAGACCAGCAAGAAGAAGAGACGTGAGCCTGTTGGCGAGGATTCTGTTGGATTGAAGTAAGTTTCTGTTTATTAATCGGTGGCGCTGTGTCATCGGTGTACCTGTTTCTTTTAGGTCAGATGAAGGACTAGTTCTGAGGGACAAAATGGGCGTAAATGGTGATCAGTCAAATTTGGGAAAGGGGGGTTTCATCCAGATCATTAATGATAATGATATAGGAGGTTAAGATGTGCATTAATTGACTTGTTAGGGCATAGGGGTGGGGTATAGTTTTAATCAATGCTTTTGTTTTCGGCATTGCGGCACCATTAATGGTGAGAGGCTCGGATGAGATGGAAGCAATAGAGTTCAAGGAATTTTAAATGGCTTTTCTGCATCCTCACAGGCCACTGAAAAACACCTCAGATATTTCACTCATGGATGTCACCCAGAATGATTGGGAAGAAGACGAACCTTCTGATACAAAACGCTTCAAGGTAAGGGGACAGAAATATTACAAACAGATCTTTAAAAAAAAATTATTTTTTTGCAACTTGAGCAACAATTGTTCTGCAAAAATTTGAAAATAAATTTATTGTGCATTTTAAATTTTTCTGAAGGCTGTTTTTAATTATTTTAGAATTGTTTAATGTTTTTTTTATTTTGTGATCTCATTTGATTCATGCACAATTTCCGTCATCTAACCTCTTTCCGTCCCTGTTTTAGCAGTATGACGAGCAGGCTATACTGGAGGCGGACGACCAGACAGACCACCGCCAGTGGACTCAGCAGCACCTGGATGCTGCAGACCTGCGCATCCCCTCTATTGCTCCCACTCCCCCTCAGGGCGAGATTGAGAATGATTGCATGGATGTCAATGTCCGGGGACCAGGTTGGTGACTGATGACTTGCTCACTAATAAGAATATTGTAGCTCCGAGTGAGTGTGTGCAGAATGGGTGGATGTGGAGATCATTTTGATTCACTGTCATTTGGTTGTCTCAATGAAGAAAGATATAAATTCCAAGATTTTACAAAAAATAAATAACGATAATTAAATATAATTCATCTCATATAATACATGTAGCTCTACTTGTGTGGGGAAATATGTATGAAACCAGTTTTCTGAAACAGTTACCTGTTTCAAGATGAAAAGTAAAAAAAGAACTTTCAATTACACAAAATTAACTCTAATATTTCTGACTTTCTTCTACTTGTTTTTTCTTTGGAAGAACTAAATAGTCACCTTTCTTCTTACCTCTAAAAATTTCTATAACTTATCAAAAAAAGATTTAGCAGATTGGCTCATAACTTTTTCAGTGTACATTTATCAGTGTGTGTGTGAGTGTCTTGAAACGCGCATGTAGGAGTTGCTAAAGCCCCATGTCCTCAGGGTAAAGGATCCTCTTCAAAGCAGCTGGCTGGAAGCCAGGCGCCTGGGGGGAAACACTGATTCCTGATCAGATTAATCATTTGACCAGTAATGGGCCACTGTTTTTTTTTTTTGTCTATTCCACTTTATAAAAACCAATGAAGGCATCAAATGCAGAAACCCAATTTTGTAGCAAGTGTCGAATTCCCTGAAGAAAAGCTATGGAAAATCAAAGTAACAGGGTTAACAACATGAGAGCACACTTTTTTTCCCCATCGTGTATTGATGCACTTGAATCGACCAAATCTGCAAGATCTGGGGCTTGCTATCCTTTTGAAGAGGAGAAAACCTATTCAAGTCGACTGACTGAGCTGCCTCTCACAGTTAGATATTAATGCTTCTTTTTGCAGCCCTAGCAAGTCTTGGCCTCTATCCCCCTAGCTTCACTTTCCTTCTGAATCTTCTCCAATGCCAGGGCCTTGATCAGAATCCCTTATTGAAAGGCGAGAGCTGTAATGATTCAACCCAGGCAAAAGTGTCAAATCCACATTCGATTTGTTTGTTTCTTTGTTTTGATCTGCCTGCTGCTTTGAAGTGCAAGCTCCTGTTTTGTTTTTTTTGCAGCAGCGATTGGGTCTGTGCTATGCTGACAATGCAACCTGTCACCTTCTTGTATAAGTCCCTCTGCTTCTCCCATCCTCTGTCCAGATGGATTCACACCGCTGATGATTGCATCATGCAGTGGGGGAGGTTTAGAAACGGGCAACAGCGAGGAAGAGGAAGATGCCTCTGCTAATGTGATCAACGACTTCATCTACCAGGGCGCTGACCTTCACAACCAGACTGACCGTACAGGTGAAACCGCTCTTCACCTGGCTGCCCGTTACGCTCGCTCTGACGCTGCCAAACGACTGTTGGAGGCCAGCGCTGATGCCAACATCCAGGACAACATGGGCAGGACACCTCTGCATGCTGCTGTGGCAGCCGATGCCCAGGGGGTGTTCCAGGTGAGTTTTCATGTGCCTAATTTGTTTCCTGCAGTAGTCTAGTTTAAATATTAGTGCTTAAATTAGGAATTAGTCTATTTATCGCAATTGTTTTAATCATTCATAAAGCAAAAAATGTCAATCAGCTTCTTCTAGCATCTAAAATGGATTTGGTGCTTCTCTTTTTATGTTTCTGTTGATTGGATATCTTTGGATTTAAGATAAACCAAACAATTTGAAGATATCACCTGGGGCTCTGGGACATTTTAATGCATTGAGATGGTCATCTTTTAAATTTAAATCGGTCAGTTTATAGTCACTCATTAGTTGCAGCCCTAAAAAGCGTAGCAAGCATATTTAGAATGACTTCAAACTACTCACAGGGTAAATTGTACAGTAAAATTGTTAAAATAGCTCAGTCAACCTTTGAAGTATGATTTTAACTATATGTAGAATCATGTTTAGGTCAAAAGGAATAACTTATTGGATGTCCCTATAGATTCTGATAAGGAATCGCGCCACGGACTTGGATGCCCGCATGCATGATGGCACTACACCCCTTATCTTGGCTGCCAGGCTGGCGGTGGAGGGCATGGTTGAAGAGCTTATTAACTGTCATGCTGACGTCAATGCAATTGATGATTTTGGTAAGGTTTCTCTGCTTTATGTCATAAATATGAGACTAAGAATCAAAAATCATTACAATTTACTGATGAAGTCAAATGAGCACTTTCTAATCAGTTTGTTTTTGTCTCTTCAGGTAAATCAGCTCTACATTGGGCTGCAGCAGTAAATAATGTGGAGGCTGCTATTGTGCTTCTTAAGAATGGTGCCAATAAGGACATGCAAAATAACAAGGTAAAAAAGCAATCTGTTTCTTTCTCCTCCAAGCTCTATTAAACAATAGTGAAACATTCCGAAGACACATTTGCCACCCATCTGTGAATCCCTTAACATGATGTCTCCTTTCTCTCTGCGTCAGGAGGAAACCCCTCTGTTTTTGGCTGCTAGGGAAGGAAGCTATGAGACTGCCAAGGTCCTACTGGATCACTTCGCTAACAGAGAAATAACTGACCACATGGACCGGCTACCAAGAGACATTGCACAGGAAAGAATGCATCACGACATTGTGCGGCTGATGGATGAATACAACCTGGTACGAAGTCCTCACATGCATGGAGGTTCACTCGGCACCACGTTGTCTCCCCCTCTCTGCTCGCCCAACAGCTACCTGGGCGGCATGAAGCAGCCTCAGCCTCAAGGTCAAGGCCAGGGCAAAAAAGCACGGAAGCCCAGTGCCAAGGGCATCAGCTGCAAGGAGGGCAAAGACATGAAGGTGAAAAAGAAGAATTCGCAGGATGGGAAGTCTGGGAACATCCTGGACAGCTCAGCTGTTCTGTCACCAGTTGACTCGTTGGAGTCTCCACATGGCTATGTCTCTGATGTGGCCTCACCGCCCATGATGACCTCACCTTTCCAGCAATCGCCATCTGTGTCCCTGAATCATCTGCAGGGTATGTCTGACCCACACCTAGCTGTGAACCACATGGTGATGCCAAACAAGCAGGACCTGGCTAGAATGCAGTTTGACCCTTTGCCTCCTCGTCTCACCCATCTGCACGTGTCTGGCTCCAGTGGCCAGGGCGCTATAAACGGCCAATGTGATTGGCTGTCCAGGATACACAGCAACATGAGCCAGCCGGGCCAGTTCAACGCCCTGAGAGGAGCTCCTGGTGGTCAGGGTGGTCTGCACCAGGGAGGGCAGCACGGGTTGATGGCCTCCCTCCACAATGGCCACCCCACCACCAGCCTATCTCAGATGATGAACTACCAGGGGATCCAGAGTACTAGACTGGGTCCACAGCCCCACATCATGCAGCAGCAGGCTCAGCAAATGCAGCAGATGCAGAATCTGCAGCAGCTCCAGCAGCAGCAGCAGCAACAACAGAGCATCCAACTACAGCATCAGAACTCAAACACGACCAACAGTCAGAACTTCATCAGCGGGGAGCTCAGCTCCTCTGAGCTCCAGCAGGGCACAGGCCCATCACCCAGTATGCCCATCCACACCATCCTGCCACAGGAGACCCAGATTATGACCTCCTCCATTAACCAGTCAATGCCCAGCACTCAGTTCCTCACCCCACCATCCCAGCACAGCTATTCAGGCCCCATGGACAATACCCCAAACCATCAGGTCCAGGTGCCTGATCACCCCTTTCTAACCCCCTCCCCCGGCTCCCCTGATCAATGGTCAAGCTCATCTCCTCATTCAAACATGTCTGACTGGTCAGAGGGCATTTCGAGTCCACCAACAAGCATGCAGTCTCAGATTGGACATATACCCGAGCAGTTCAAATAAAAAGTGTGTATCTTTATGCCCAGATGAGCTGCTGTATATTTTTTTTTATATAAAAGCACTCTGTGAAAAAAATTAGAAAAAAGGGCAAAACTGTAAACACAATTTAATAGGACTTTTTATATGCTTTTGTACTAACAACAAAATCTCTTTTTCATCCATTCTTTTTATTTATTAATGTCTTATTTATACACATTGCCTGCTTACAGAAATTCCGGGGATCCATGGTGCTGGGTCAGAAAGTCCTGTAGAGAGATCGTTTTCATTTAGTGTTTCTTTTTTTGCAGTAAAGCCTCAGCATACACACTGGGTATTTATTTCCTTAAGGACTTAGTACTTGCCTTTTTTCATTCCTCAATCTTTGTTTATATTTGGTTTTTGTACAATCTTGTTAATAAATAAACATGTAATTAAGGGGCATTTTATATAGCACATTTTAAGTTTAAGTGATTTTTTAAAATAATTTGTTGTAAGTGTGAGAAGTGTTCTACACTCAGTCATTGATAAACAAGTTGTGAATGTTAACAGAAGACATGTCCTGTATTTTATGCACAGATCCTCTGTTGATGTAGGAGCTGTTTTCACCATTTTTACATATCATGCGATTTTTAGTTAAACTCTCTGAGGTTTTGTTCACGTCTTGTATCAAAGGAACAACATCATGTTTTGACTCTAGATTTGATTGCCTTCATAAGTAGAGATGTGGTGGAGGTGTAATATGTTGTATAGTATCTAGCCATCTTGGAGATTGGCAGTTAAGACAGGCTTGAGCATCTGTTAGTCCTGTGGTGTTGGAGAACTGGCCTGTCGGCCACAGTGTATGTTATTGTCTCGAGGGAAAAGGAAACTTCATTTCCCTTCACCCTCCTATTTAGTTTGAGCCTATGGCTGTGTTCTTCCATTTGTAAATATGTTATGAATTTCTCTTGTAAGCAAGATTTTGTTTAAGAAATCTGATGTCTTAAGCATGCAATTTGATAGGTCTCGCACCAATCAACAGCCTACAGAACGTCTAACAACACAATATATATTTTGTATTTTATTGTCCCTTATGCATAAATAAATTTAAATTGTATTCAAATAGATACAATATATTGTTCAAAGACTTTTTTCTCATAAAAAGAGAAAATACATAAATATTGAGGTTTTATAAAGTTCATATTTATTTCCTGTTCTATAATCCACTGAAAAATCCATTGAGGCAACCATTTGTGCATAAAGTTTGTTATATTTTGTTAAGAAAAAATGTTGGCGAAGTTCTCAGTTGTGCCCTTTTCAGTTCTTTGTGAGACGCTCCCTGATATAGTTTGCAAAATGTTATAATTAGAATTGTTATTGAAAAAAATAAAATAGGTTGTAGTGAAGTTGTAATATCTGCAATTTTTTTCATTTCATTTTCAGTCTGTGTTTATTGTTATAATAAAGGACACTTGTGTGTCTTATACTTATGAGAGCTGTTTTTTGTTTTGTTTTTTTTACTTTAAATTCCAGCACAAGATCTATGAGCAAAATAATTATCTAACATAATAATGGCAGTACAAGCACATGCCACCTATATTTATGAATAGCACTTTTTAACATGCCATTAGGTTTTTTAATTGATACATGTGGGTTTTCTCATCATAAGTGATATTTGATGAGCATGTGATCAAATACATGTGATAAAAGGGCTTCTTTAGAATGGTTTGCAGATATAGGAGCTGATCTAGTAGTTCTGACAGTCAACTCCCACATAGTCCGACTGGGATCAAATCTCATCGATGCATATTTTATTTTTATTTTTACGCATTTTGGGAAAATCTTGAGGATTTTCAATACAAGTCTTAGAGGTGAGCATTCGATGGCGTTGACATGTATGCTTTATTTGATTTGTAGGATACATATTTGATCTCCTTACATTCGGTGGAGAGACTCAAGTACAAGCATTTTAACTTGTATCTCGTTGTCTCCCTCTAGTGGTTGTAGTTATTATCTTTAAATGTCAGAATTACTTAATGAGAGAGACAGCCAGTATGGTGTACAAGCCAGCACTGTTACCTTACAGCAACAAGAATTTCAGGCGATTAAAGGTTGGAATCCACCTGAGACTCCTCTGTGCGAAGCCTGCTGACCAGAAAATGGTTGCACACAAGAACCATACCAAGGCAACGGACCAGTTGCTCGAGGTGATTTAGTGATAATGACAGCATTATCAATAACGACAGTCCTATTCAATAAACATGAGCACAAAGGAAATATAAACGTATGACACAAAAAATAATAAAACTTTAAAAGCATGCATACTTAAAATACAAACGATAAACTGCAAAAAAAGAACATTAAAAATAAAGAAAAAGATTTCATAAAAAATAAATGTGAAAAATTATTTAAGTGCACCATTAAAAATGTGCATTTATATTTATTGACTGACTGCCACGCAGATGGCTGCGGCTCGCATCCCGTGTTTAATTCAAACGTTTGTATGTGTGTTAATTTGTCTTAGGGAGTCAAGTCTCACAGTTGGGCATCCGATGAATTTAACATGTTTACAAAGTTTAGTAAAAAAAAAAAAGCGTCAACTTGTTTTCATGTAATCCTGCTAAAAGTCAGAGAGAAGTGAAAACAATCTCCTTGTCAGAGGTAGGCCTAATAAAATAAACAAATCAATGAATTAATAAACTAATGAATGAATGAATGAATTGATCTAGTTAAACAGACCTATGTTTATTTATTTTTTTGCTTGCCTGTACTGGTAAATTTTTAATTGCTGAAAGAACGTAGCCCAAAAATGGGCTATATGTCAAAACCTATGTGCCCTCTCGAGTATTGAGATCCACAGATGGATATTAAGGCTTGGGTCAAGTGGTAATCCATCATTGCTTTTCGTAGGTTAAGAAAACACCGAATATGTTCACATTATAGCGTTTTGTAGTTACGCTTAGTTGTAACCCGTAGACACTATTCGCTGATATTTATCCATGGAATAGCCTGTAACTCGAAAGAACTACGAGTCCCATGATGCACCGGTAAATCGACAACACAAGTTCAAAGTTCAATTGTTACAGTAAAAATAGGGTATTCGCTGGCTGGCTGGCTGTCCGCTGGAAAAAAAGCAAACAGCTTGGTGGTCACAGAACTAATCGATTGCCACCTAAATCAAAACTGTCAGAGGAAACCGAAAATGTCCTTCAGCTAATAGTCGCTTGCTCTTGCCCTGTTGTCGGTGGATTTAAAGAAAGACGGCTAGCTGGATGCTAATGCCAGCACGCTAGCTTGCTAGGATCACATAGCAACTGCTGTTGGTTAACGTCAGTGGACTGGCACTATTTACTCTGAAGGTTGCAGCTATGTTCGTCCAGGAGGAGAAGATATTCGCCGGAAAAGTGTTGAAAATACATATCTGCACCATGGACGGCACGGAGTGGTTGGAGGAGATCACGGAAGACACCACTGTCGAGAAACTGAAAGAGAAGTGCTTGAAACATGTATGTTTGTGGGCTGTTTTGTGCCTCCCTGGTTGCTTTTTTTTTCTCCTGTCACTCCTCTGCCTTGGATGTCTGCAATCTACCATGCCCTCTGCGTAAACTGACAGTGTCAGTGTCACTGGCTTTGTATTTATAGCAACTGTGTTGACTTTGCTATTTATAATTTAGCAGGTTGGCTTCCCCTCTTAAGCTAGCTAACACTCCAACTCTGCCCATTTTTTGTTCCCTGTTGCTAGCCGTAGAGGCATTATACTTTGCTGGTCGTCTATTATTACCCAAATCATCTTCTGTCTCCGTCTATGGCCTATAGCATGAACTCAAGTGGTAGCCAAATTTTTATTGGTCATGAAAACCTAAGAAATGTAAAGATTCAGTGTCACATTTACTGTAGCATCAACACGTGCAAAGACATGATGGTGAAACTTTAAAACTTAATATCAGATTCTAGTATTGTTTTTATTTTTTCTTTAAAATTCAATCATTTGGTTATTTTATATAGAGGTTTGGTGGCCAAAACAACTGATGAAAAAAAATGAATTGGTTACTCCATAAAACATCTGCTTTACATAATTTCCCAGATTAGGTTTTATTTTGTCTGATCAAATGGTAAGCAATCTGCAACGATATGATGATGAATAGAATAAGCAATAACACTGTGCATAATTATTTTTTGGTTGAAGGTTGACTTCAGCCAGGAATTGGTAACCTAATATGTTGCACATATATTTTCTCTCAATAATGATCTTGTCTCAGTTCTAGTTGATTGACAGAAAATCAGTTGACAACAATTTTGATAATAGATTAACCATTTAAGATATTTATCTAGTGAATGTGCAATGCATACTCTTATTCTAACTTTATTCATGTGAAGATTTTGTATTTGTCTGTTTTATATAATTGAAAGTTTAATATAGTACTTTGTAGCTTTGTTGGTGAAATTTTTTTTTAAACACTATTTGAAAAAGTCATGTTTGTCTTAACGTTTACGAGTTAACAATAAATTAAGAAAATAATAATTGGCACATTGCATGACAATGAAAACAGGCAGTAGTTGAATCCCTACTGCTTGCTGTTTATTTCTGAGACACTTTCTATTGTGCTTGGGTTATAGTATGTGCATGGAAGTCTAGAAGACCCCAAAACACTTACCCACCATAAACTCATACATGCTGCTACAGAGAGAGTCCTCACCGAAACTAAAACTGTTGCTGATGAAAATCTCAAAGATAAAGGTATGTAACACCCCATTTTACTTGATATCTTCTATGTTCCACAAACTGACCATGCTTCATTTATGTGGTAGACATTTTGCTGCTCATAAAGAAAAGACCACCACCAACTCTTCCAAAGATGGCAGACGTTAGTTCAGATGAAAAGGTAAGCTTAATCGACTTTTGATTTAATTAAAACAGAACTGAGCACTTCTTTATGTTTAAATTCTGCACAACTGGCATCAGAATTGTAGTGTCCTTAATTATCTCTCTCTTCTGTTTATCCTGGTTGTCACAGAAGAAACAAGAAAACAAAGCTCCTGACAAAGATGCAATTCTGAAAGCCACTGCCAACCTGTCCACACGCCACACTGACCGCACAGTTACCCAGCATAACATCAGAGATGTAAGGTCCTTGGTGGAATGGATTTATCTTACTGGGTGCATAAAATTAAATCTAACATGCAGGTTCTGTGAATAACAATTATTCTACCAGTTTAGACCATTCAAAATTTGGTATATCAAAGATGTTTGCTTTTTTATTTTTGTTACATTTGTATGCTTATATGTGTTCTAGTTTCAGACGGAGCTAAGAAAAATCCTGGTTTCTCTTATTGAAGTTGCCCAGAAGCTTCTTGCATTGAATCCTGATGCCGTTGAACTCTTCAAAAAGGCCAATGGTAAAGCTTACAACACATATATATATAGATATAGATATATATAATATATGATCCATATCAATTACCCCGCAGTCAGGAGAATGGAATATTTAGACCAGATGAAGTAGAAATATTTTTTTTGTCATTGAGCCTAATGCAGTGAACCTCATTCGGTATTTGTTTTACATATATCAGCAATATTTTGATATGTTTTTGCTGAAAGAAATATGATGATTATTCTTGTTGACATTTCCCGTATATTGCCCAACCCTTAGTTTCAAATCTCTTATCTCTTTGTGTCTATGTGTCCTGTAGCGATGTTGGATGAAGATGAGGAGGATCGGGTGGATGAAACAGCCCTTCAGCAGCTAACTGAGATGGGTTTCCCTGAGAGCAGAGCCATCAAAGCTCTTAGACTGAACCAGTAAGTCTCTGTTGGTTTAATAACAACTCACTCATAAACATGAACCAGACTATTAAGAATATGTCTACAATATCTATCCAGTATCAAATTAGCTGTGGAAGTCGATACCTTTTTCAAATGAGTCACCTTAACGTACACTAAAGGGGTTTAAAAATGCACTCCTGTGTTTATTTGCAAAATTCCTTGGGTGGTTTCAGGCCTATGAAAATAACAAGCAGAAGTTTGTTCCTTCTTAATTTGTAATGATAAGCTTAATTTCAATAATAATTTTTAAAAAAAGACAGAAAATACTACACCAAGCACATAAGCACCACAAATTTCTCAGGTGACACACCTGGAGTACATAACATTTTACACGATCAATCATTGATTACAGCAGTAATCCTCGTCCTCATGGACTGGCACAGCCTCCGGATGTCATCCTGTGGGATGGCGGCCCACTCCACCGTCAGAGCTACCTGGAGTTACTGCTGAGTCTGTGGAGGATGTTCACGCTGTCACACTCACTCACTCAACCGGACCCACAGGTTTTCAATGGGGTTTAGGTCGGGGCTCATCTCTCAATAGTGACGATCGACCGTGATGGCATTCTCTTCTAGAAACACCATCACCCTAACAGCACAGCACCAGTGTAAAGTCATAGAGCTCAGTTCCATCATGGCTCAGAGGATTTCCTATTGTTTTGTTATGTACAGGCCTGTTATGGGTGCTAATGTTCTCTGCTGCTGTAGGGGTGGCCGGTCAGAACCTGTTTCTGAGGGGCATCAGGCAGACCTATCGATCCTGATTCTGGGTCAGTACAAGTGGTTGACAAGGCCACAGAAGGTCTGTTGTTGTTCCTCTTGCTACATAACTCTATTGTGGAATGGTGAGCATTCACTGCCGTAGTGATTCATCTGGTAGACTGCCCCACCCCTAGCATGCCAGTGGTACAATCCTGGGAATTTTGTGACTTTTCATAGGGGTAGGTAGGTTTAACAAGGGACTGGTCATTTGGAATTAGTTGGATAAAGACATCGTGGCCAAAAAATTAGAGGTGTTTTTTAAAATTTATTATAGATCCCCTGCTGCAGTCTTGAATGGCTCAGCTGAATAATCATCCCTTTTTCTCATCACATCCAATTCTTTCTGCAGCATGTCAGTGACCCAGGCAATGGAGTGGCTTATCGAGCATGTAGACGACCCCTCTGTAGATGCACCGCTACCTGGCCAGGACTCTTCTGGGGCAGCAGGAGCCATGGCTGCCCCCACACCAGGACCCTCATCCTCAAACTCCGGCCCTAACCTTCTCCGCAGCCTCTCCAGTCAGCCGAGCACAGACGAGAGCAGCAGGCAGGACGAGCTCACAGAGATCTTCAAGAGGATCCGCAGGAAACGGGAGTTCAGACCAGATTCAAGGGTGGGTGGCTTTATCCAGTGGGAGCTTTCATACAGTACTTCAGTTATTACTTAATATCATAAATCCTACTTTGGAGCTTTCACCTGCTAAACTGAGGACAGGATTACTCTTACACACATACGATGGTCTATATTATACATTGTGCCAGCTTTCGACATTCTGATGTGCTAGTGCAGTTTACACCGTTATTCTCTCCAATACTCTATCGAGAAGAAAGATTCTATTTGTCTCCCAAAATTCTACAGTCAATGCAGATCCAAGACAGACTTATTTCAGTGCCAAGATCTTTAATTCTTTTCACCAGACACAACTGTGAAATCTTTCTAAGTCATTTTTTTTTTGTTCCTACCGCTCAGCCCAAGACTGCATCATCAAATTTACAGTATGTAGAACTGGAAGTGGTGAATAGAGGCGCCCTATTAGATACAGAGAATGCATTCATGGATATTAAGTGTTAGTGGCTTTATTTGTAGAGTTTTATGTCACTCTGCTTGTGTTCTATCTTTTCCCTTATTGCTGATCTTAATGTTCCTCAGTTTCCATAGGAACACTGCTCCCCAATTAGAAATATGATTAAAGCTTTTAATGTTAAAAATATTTTTTCCCCCACAAAACACCTCTCAGTGTCCGTAGAAGTATGGCTGTGTATGTATGTTTTTGTGATTTGATTAACAAGTTCTTAAATTTAACAGTTTTTTTCTTTGTCTCTGCAGGCTGTTATTGCATTAATGGAGATGGGGTTTGATGAAAAAGAAGTGGTTGATGCTCTAAGGGTAAATAACAACCAACAGGATGCTGCGGTAGGTTTACACTTCAACAACAGTAGAGTTTGCAGGCAGAGCCAATACTGAAAAAATACAGCGCTATAAAAAAAAGTGGACTGATTTTAAGGAATTTTAATTAAGAGTAAGAATCCAAACTAATTATTGTGTCGTGGTATGTAGAAATATATTATGCAAATGATTCTGTACCCTGACCTCCAATGTATTTTTTTTTTTAAACACAAAGGGAATTCGTTTGTCAGCTTTTATCTCTGTCCTGCAGTGTGAGTGGCTGCTGGGAGACAGGAAACCTTCTCCAGAGGATATGGACAAAGGCATCGACACCAACAGCCCACTGTTCCAAGCCATTCTAGAGAATCCAGTGGTCCAGTTGGGTCTAACCAATCCCAAGACTCTTCTAGGTATAATCAAAAGCATGGATAGCAGACAAAAACATTGGTTATTTTGACATTTTTAGGTATATGTCAGTTTGCTTGCATTCTTGGGTTTTTTCCCGGTACGGGGCACATCTGTGTCTTTGGACACCAAGTTTCCAGTTCTATCTTCCGCCTCCTCCTGCTTGCTCTTCAAAAAAACGCTGG
Source organism: Chaunax sp. Z400 (assembly GCA_037577475.1). Lineage (NCBI taxonomy): Eukaryota > Metazoa > Chordata > Actinopteri > Lophiiformes > Chaunacidae > Chaunax > Chaunax sp. Z400. The sequence continues at coordinate 18,731,246 of CM075187.1, read as the reverse complement.
TTTTGTTGACAGTGTGTCTTAACAGTGTGCCCTGTGTTTGTGCGCAGCATTTGAAGACATGCTGGAGAATCCTCTGAACAGCACCCAGTGGATGAACGACCCAGAGACTGGCCCTGTCATGCTCCAAATATCCAGAATCTTCCAGACCCTCAATCGCACATAGAGCCTCCTGGTGACCCCTGCTGTGACTGTGGCAGCTTGTGTGTATGTTTGACCGTAGTGGTGTGTGTGTGTGTGTGTGTGTGTGTGTGTGTGCGCGCGCGCGTGTGTGTCTGAATGTGGCAGAGACATTGTTTTTACCTTGCGAAGACAAAGCCGGAGGAGTTAGAGCATGAATTCCAATGTTCTACATATGTCTATTTATGACAATAAAGTAAAAACACTTATATGAAACAGATATTAACAAGCATTATTATTACAGTAATAATAAAAAAATGAGATTTAGTATGTTGTTTTTACAATTTAATGAGAGCAATTTATAGGTATGACAGACATGATTTATTTTATATAATTTCTCCATTTGCAAAAATTACATTAAATATCAAGTTGATGTTTACACTTAAAATAAAAATGTTTTCATATTTTTTGCAAGATTTGAATATCAATTACAGTTTAGATCCTCATCTGTGGTGAGTGTGTGTAAGACACTTTCTTCCCCATTTGTTTTTATCAAAATGACTGCTTGTTGAGAGGCTGTTAGTCAATGTCAAGGGTTTGCTTAGCTAATTGAAAATAGGCTTTGACACACACTTACCTCTGTCTCCATTCATGCCTGTGAGGTCACTGTAATTCAACCACCTCTCAGTTCAAAGAGGAGAACATTTGTCCTGGAGCTTCTTCACAAATATTTATTTGACTTTATTGCCTTTCCTGACAAAAGATCTGCTCTAAACTGTTTGTGTCTTAGTCACGTTTTTACAAGAAAATGATATGTTAGGCCGTGTGTTTGTTGTCAATGTGCTTTTTATTGTCATTATCATGTTGCGCTCATTTAGCACTTGTTCATCTCTATAAATACCACTCACTGCAGCACTGAGGAAGATAAAAAGAAGGGTTTGTGTTTTGTCTCAAGAGGCTGTAGTGGTGTTAAATGAAGCTGAGCCTAATTAAAAGGGGTTTGCCTTTTTTACCTGTAATTTGAATAGGGTGATAAATGCTTTCATGCTACAAATGTGCAAGCATCTTCATATACACAAAGAAATAATAGAATATGAGACATAAGCATTGTTGGTCTTTTGGTTTACTTTTTTCTTTTGAGAGCAATGAACATTTATGCTGTCAAACCAAACCAAAATGTCACTATATAACCTGCCTTGTCATTGGTTGTACACATGGAAAAATACCCTGTATTTTTGTGCAATAGCAAAGACTTCCGTTGACCTATAAAGGAATATATTTGATTTGCATATTAAAGATGTGTGACCTGCAGTAGGTAGTGTGTTACATAATATTAGCCTTTGAGTACTTAAACTCTCCAGCTACAAGCAGATGAGCATAGACTCATAAACTATAGACTGGTTGTACCGAGAGTTTTAAAAAAATGGAGAGTGGTGTGTTTTGCCAATCTTTTGAATGTTCTCATTCAATATTTAAAAATGTGGTATTGATGTGACTTTCTGCTCAGGGAGGCTGAGATTGTTTTTCTAAGCCTAATGTCATGGCAAACCTTTGCTCACTCCCTTCTAGTTTGACGTTCGAAAATGGCTTTAACTAATCTGTTTAGAACCTTCCTTATAAGAGCGCCACAATACATGGTTTTGTAAATGCAATATTTGAAAATATTTACATGTTTTTAGAGAAAAGTGTCTGTTTGAATCATGTATTATTACATTATTTATATCAAAGCCAAACTAGTAACTTGTTCTTATTTATAGCACTTTTAGCAAACCTCAAAGATGATGTACAAATGTGAAAAAATAATGATTCAAATGTTGTTTTTACAAACCATTGTAAAACAAAATGTGCTTATGGACTGGTAGGTCACGGGGTCTTTCAAAGTAGTGCAACATGTTTGAATGAAGGAGGATTTCTACACACATCTTTGGAGGCCTCTCTGCACACTTTGTGCACTGCAGTGGACCCTCATCAACGCCACAGTGACCAGCTGTCTCACCACCTCCATGCTTTGCATTGGCATGAATACAACATAATCCCAATACATCTTGAAATAAACATTGAGGGAAAAGAAAGGTCCACACAAAATGCTGACTTGTTGTCTTTGCAAATGGTCAACAAAACTTAAGGACACTGAAGACTTGTTGGAGTCACAGGTTATTGTTTTCACTCAGCTTTCATGCAGGACTGTCCCAGATGAACAAACTATGCAATATACTCTCACAGTCTGTTCATTTAAAAAGCCTCATGGCGACTGGTCTCTAAATCACTATTGCATTAAAGTTATTTTTTGTGGCTGCAATCTTTGGATTCTGTGTTTTTCTTAAAGCAAATGAGTCAACAAACCAAAGGCGAAATGGGGTTGGTAATATTTGGGTCTACACAGTTCTGGGATCTATGCAAATACAGGAACACTATAATTTCAACCTGTCTTTTTGGTCATTTTGACTCTGCTACATGTGGCTAGCTGGAATATAAATGGAACAAACACCCAAGGTCAGAAAATTGTCTTTCTCTCTATGCACCCAATCAATATAGTTTTGAGTTCTATGAGGCAATTAGTAAGGTTATATGTGACTTGCAAGATTTTTCGATCATTATTGATGCTGACATGAATGCCGTCCTTGAGTTCTATGAGGCAATTAGTAAGGTTATATGTGACTTGCAAGATTTTCTATCATTATTGATGCTGACATGAATGCCGTCCTTGAGTTCTATGAGGCAATTAGTAAGGTTCTATGTGACTTGCAAGATTTTCTATCATTATTGATGCTGACATGAATGCCGTCCTTGATAAATCTGGTGCTCCACCACAGCATACGCATCCCTCTACAGTGGCATTTCAAGGTTTGATTAGTGACTTGAATCTCAGATTTATTCAGAGCCATAAATCCTTCCTCCAAACAGTATACCTTCTATTCGGTCAGACATAAAACCAGGATAGACTATTGATTGGCCTTGTTGACTTCATTTTCTGAAATTCACTCTGCTGTGATTTTTCCTAATTCTTTATCTGACCATTGTATTGTTACTTCACTACTTACATTAACCAATACTTGCACAAAGGCCACAAGGTGGCGCCTCAACACCATGTTACTTAAAGACAATGACTGTGTTGAATATTTCAAAAATGCTTTTAAGGTTTTTATTTCAGAAAATGCTGAGTTCTTTGTACATTTAATAGAATTTGTTTCAATGAAAACTTAAAAAGTAAGTGTACCACTGCAGTCTTCTACCTGCCAAGAAAGGTTCTTATTGCTCACATACAGTAGATGTAGACCTATAGTTGACATTAATTGAGTATTCTGATAAGCGCTTTATAAATAAAATGTATTATTATTATTATTATTATTATTATTATTATTATTATTATTATTATGAATGATACATACATCTTACATTCTTACATGTGGTCTTGGTCTGTGCTGGCAGGAGATATGAACTGAAGTTTTCTCAGAGAGTCTGTGAAAAATACAAAAGTGAACATACTACAGAATGACTTATTTAGTTATCAACATGAAAGTAATCACTTTAAATTATTACTTAAGTGACGCTGCAAGTTACCCTCAAATGTTAAAAATTGCTTTATTGTGATGACCCCTGCTTTTACATCAATGCTGTGTTGATTTCCATTAGGTGGACTTTTGGGTTAATTATTTAATCATTAACAGCTAAATAATTATATCTACAAATAATGCATAATATATTTGTGGAGTAGAAGCCTCTATGTTAGTGTCTACATGAGTTCCCATCATTGCAAGAGAACCTTCTAGACTTATATTCTATTTCTAGTAGTAAAATAAGTATTTCTATCTTTGGTTTGACCTGCTATTTTTGATTATAATTAGTAAATTTCAAGATATAATACCATGATTGTAGTGATGGCTGCAACAAAAACAAAATGGGCATTTATCAGAATTCTTGGATAAATATAGGCTATAGTATGTAATATGTAAATTTAATGTTCAATTATTTCTGTCTGAGACCATTAGAATACCAACAGTGTTTTTCAGATATTAAAGCTTTTTTTGGATTGCAAAACCAAAACCAATGAAATGCTTCTAAAAACATGCACTTATATTGTGATAAGTACAGGTGCATACTGAAAAAATACATGATATGGGAAGATTAAACTGGCCTAAAATGTTTAGTCACAGTCTAGTGGTTACATTAAATGATGGTAAACCGAAACTGAGCCATGTCTTTGCTTTAGTTAAGAAATTATTGAAATATATTTGGATAAATCAGTCACTGTGGGTTTATTATTGGCAGGTATTATTAGTATTGCTAGTAAAAGTCTGGAAGGTGATCACGCATGCGCACTTCTTGCTTAGACGAGGACCGCGTTAATTACATTTCTATGAGTAGTGCGTGAATACATCACAGGTTGTCGTTGCATGGCCCGTGTCACTAAGATACGTGTATATCTGTTAACTATTATGAGGCGTCTGGTATATTGATAGATTTTTAAACAGAGAAGACTCTGCACGTCCTGTTTATTATCTGGAGAGCCCTCCCTTTTCTGCCTGGCGATTGTTTCAGCTGAAAGCCTTCCGCGGGAGCTGTTCTCACACAGGCCGCGAATCGCGTCTTGTTGCTGGGAGGGGATCAGTCAGACTCACCGCCCTGCTAGCAAGATTAGCGGGCTATGATGCGTCGCCTCTGGTGGTGTCTTTTCTACACAGCGGATCACTGTAAAGCGAGACAGGTCCTGAGTTAATTTTTTACCCCGAAGGAACTGAAGGGTGACTTGGAATTACACCACACCTTTCAAGGTAATGTCTAGTTACTGGCTACTAAGCTAACGTCATTCACGGGGCCGATGAATGCAGTGGTGCTCCTACTGTATAACGTAACAGTACACACTAGCAAGCTAACGCTTAGCTGTTGCTGCTTCATATTTGCATGCATGGCCGTCTAGGTAATGTTAACCAAATACAAAAGAGTATACTGGCATCTAACAGTTGTCGTAAGGAGGTAGTACTTTACTGTAGCTAATGTTTATTAACAATTATCTAGTTTGCTCAACAAGCTAGCATTAGGCCGTATATGACATGGTGACGCCAATGCACTAAATTAACTCTTATGCTAATTTACAGGTAATATTACACTAACGTTACCTAGGCTAACTTTTGTTTCTGGCGAAATAAAGGTTTCAGGGAATATTCCCCATGAAATCATTATATGAGCAGGTGTTTACACTTTTATTTACTCAAAATCGCTATCATGTCATGTTATTACTCCTTTGGAAAGTCTGTTTCAGTCGGAAGTCAAGGTAAGAGACATTGTTAAAAACAATACAAATGTACTAGTCCTGAGATTGAAATTAAAAGTGAAAGTCACTTAATGCTTCAAAAAAGAGCGCTCTTATAACGAAATCAAATTTGAAGACTAGGGCACAGATATTAAGGAGAAACCAAATACAATTTTTTTTTTAGTTTTGGGTCTAGACTGGGCAGCTGCAATTAGCGTTTTGTTTCAGAATCTAAGATGGACTGTCAGGGTGTGAGTAGTTAGTTTTCTACACTATCAGTAAGTTGTTGTTTTTTCTGTGAAAATGCTTTTTTTTTCTAACCAATTGTGGTTAAAACAACTAATGTCACAGTTTATCTGGAGTAGGAAAAACCAACAACTCAACACAGATATCCTGTACTCTATAGTTGAGGACTAGCACTGTACCTAATGTTCTTTCCACAGTGTACATAATGACCAGTAACTTTAATTCTTGTATTCAGCACTGCATTCAGTCACCATGGCCCCAATATTGGTTTCTTTGAAGAACCAGAAACTGCAACAACTCTGTTTCCACTCTGTCATAAACCATTCCACATAATGAATGGGATCATACCCGCAAGGGTTAGGGTTGGGTATCCTTTGGATTTTAACGATTCTGATTCTAATTTCAATTCTGCTTTTCGGTTCTGGTTCTTTCAATGGCAGGGTCAAAACAGACCATATGCTTATTTCACAGTAGAAAAAAAATCCTTCATACTTGGCATTCTGTATGAAGAATGTATCGTTCATCATGAATGACTCATTCATTTAATTCATGTCATGATGTGGGATCACTGCCACAGGCTTAGCGGTTGTACATTGGCTACTACGGTTAGCAATCTGCAGACATTCATCTACCAACAAATATATTTCAGTATTTGCATTTGACACATATTGTAGAAATTCGGGCAAGTATAACTTGTTTGCTTTCACTGTTGAGAATAAAATAAACGTGCTCTGCTCCAAGTACCCATCCAACCTGTGAGGTGGAAACTATGGATGCTGCATAGCACCACCATGGAAACTGAAACTTAATTTGAGCGCGAGGGAAATTTATTTAGGAACCGACGAGCAGAATCGAAATTAAAATTTCTTTATGATTCCGATGGAATTGGAGTTTCGGAACCGGTTCCAATTTGGAATCGGTTCTTGATGCCCAACCCTAGTGAGGATGTTACTTATGTTTTGACTGCCAGATGTATGCCTAATCAACCACTTCGGGAATGATTAACAGCAGTATACAAAACATTGTTATCCTTAATAATCAACAGTTCTCAAAATCAAAAATATGTATTAGTCCTCTTATCTGTAATGGTATTCATCCATCTAGATTTTTTGTTGTGAGTTGCAGTGTTTTGGAGAGATGTCTGCTTTATCTTCAATATAATGGCACTAGATGGCACTTGGCTTGTGATGCCAAAATATTAATTTGAAAAACTCAACAGCAAAGTCTCTTACAAAAATTAATGACTCTGTTACTCAAGAAAATCCACACACATTGTTAGAGGTTAATTATAGGAACTTTTTTCTCTCTACTGAACTATAACAAATCACTGGACACAAGGACATGTACTCATGGATGAGAGGCTCATGATAGGGCAAGGATGTAAACATCAATGACGTCCTTCTGGGCAATGCCATTAATGGAATGTAGCCAACTTATTTAGCTAGTCTCTCATCCATGAGTATATTCATGCGTCCTTCTGCGCAGTGACATGGAAAGAAAATAGATCCTACTTTAAACTCCTCACAATAAGGTCTGTGCATTAACTTGAGTAATGAATTATGAATTCTCATTGCTGTTAAGTTTTTCATATGTACTTTTTGGTGTGGTTTAAGTGAAGTGTTATGTAGTTCCATTAATTTGAGAGAAAGCAGACCTCTCTACAGCCGACATCTCCAAAACTTGGCAGCTCATGCTTAAACAACCGAGATGGATAAATTGATCTACAGGTTATCAGGTGTTTTTTGATTTTGGGTTAAACTTTTAACTTTAACGATACAATTTATTGAAGTATCACTGTGATAGAGCACCCAGCCGCTCGAAGCCACCGACCATAGCGATGAGAAATGAAGCATGGCAGAATGTAGATGGATAATGTCCTGTTATCTAGCTGTATTTCTTATTCAGCAGTATGTTTTGTATAAATGTGGCTGTAACGTCATATTAATTTTTTTTTATTAAGGATGGACGTTGATTTGTGTGTTGGCGGGGACAGTCCCAGGAGAAAAGTGGATTTGACAGGGGTTGCTGAAGGCACAATGGACGTCGTACCTTTGGAAATGTATGATTCTGCCAGAGCAAAAATAGCTGCCAACCTACGGTGGCTGTTTGCCAAAACCTATGGCATTGGTGAGTAATTCAATTTACATTCACACAATGCAAATACTAAGTGTGTGTCTTTCACCTTTATCAGAAAAATAATATGAGATACAGAATATCTGTTCATTATTCATTGATCTTTCAAAATCTCTCATAAATTATTATTCATTCTATAAAATAATACTAATTATTATTGGTAGTAGTAGTATTTGTAGTATAATTATTATTATAGTGAAAGACCCTCATATTTTCTGAGGCGGTTATCATACCGTCTAAATCTCATACAGTTGCAACCCTAGCCCTCTTATTTCAAAAGTGTCAAACCCACTAAAAAACAAGTTACAGAATGATCAATTCTGTCTAAATTTAGCCATTCAAGTCATCTGGTGAAAGTTCATGGATTTTGTTGTAATGGAATATATATCTCAGACAAGAAAATAATTTTTCCCCAGTATCGATATGTGTAATACAACTTGGTACATGTGGGCACTACAATAATGGCTGTGCAAGCAGCAATACAAAGGAAAACTCAGCTTTCTGAGTCAGTCCAACATGCACTGACCAGTTAGTTGTTTCAATTGACTACATTTGCCATCAACACTGATTTGATATCACCATAAAACATGGCAAATACATCCAGTAAAAGATCTATTCCAAGTGTTTTCAGTGTAAGTGACGGCACAACAAAATCCACTGTCCCTCCTCTGAGCAAAATGCATTCAGAAGTATATTTGAAGCTTGTACAAGGATTCAGTAGTCTGGGTTAGTCAAATGAAGTAGATATCCTCCAAAGTTAGTTAGAGTTAGAGTGTAGTGGTTCTGATCAAGATGCAAAACACAGATTTATAAGTTTTGGATCTAGCTGTGGTTGTCTGTCACGTTGTTCCAGTCAGGGAGTGTGCTGGAAACTTGTAGGTAATCATTAGTACCTTGCTTAGAAAAGAAAGATTCACCTGTGAAATATTGAGTTTTGCTGGTAAAACAAGTCTGACACCGCAGAGAACATCCTGACTATTCAGCAGGTGTTTGATCTGCGATCAGTACAAGATTTTTCCTAATGCCACGGAAGCATTAATTTTAAAGAAATGACAGTAAAATGGTGAAAGTTTAAAGTTAAATTTCTTTAGCCAAGTGTTTTTGTAGAAACCCTATTTAGTCTAAGGTTCAATACTTAAGCACATATTTTCTCAGTTCATATCAAGGCTTGTATGCATTTGTTTGCTCATTTCACAGTCTGTCATCATCAGCTTGGCTAACGATGGAGCATTAACAACAACTCCATTCAAACAAAGATGATGCATCACGGATGTACCTGGTTGGATATGCTGTTCACTTTCACAATAGAAAGCATACATTAGCCCCAAAGCTATGGCGTCTCAAAGGGAGGCAGTTCTCAGGTGCAGCTGCAGTTATCTTCCTCCCATGGGAATAGAATATACCAGGCCCATGTGGTTTCCCCCCCTCTGGCTCATGGTGCCTGCTGCATTGCTAATGCTCCACAATGAATGACACAAACAGTGCCTTTTTAACAGCTGAAGTCACACAGTACCATTTTAAAATACTCGCGCCTGTGTCGTGATGTGGATTTGTCAGAAATTCAGGTGCATCTGATGTATAAATTAAAATTAAATTAAATTTGATTGCGCATGTTTATGTACGGTATGTGTACATGCTCTCCTGTCCTACTACCCTCTAAATGTTCCACAGCTGCTCCCAGTCTGAGTGCCAGCCAGACAAACACAACACAGACAAGCGAGTTCACCTGTAATGGCTACAGGCCCATTGCTGGTGTTTAGTCTGCTCCCTCCTGCTTGGACTGATCGTAGTGTGCTGTGAGTCACGGTTGGCTGACTCTGCTGTAGAATATCCGTCGTCTGTCCTCATGCTCCACCCCATCCCAGTTAGTACATTTTCCTGGTTCCGGGTGACAGGAAGGTGGGGGCAGCTGCCACACAACATCATTGTCTGTGAAATGAAGTCAAACGTGAAGTCTAGCCCGAGTCAGACCCCTTTGTTTTCGTACACAATCATTCTCACTGTTCTACTTTATTTATTTACTCAGATGCAGCTCTTCAGGAATGACACACACACCGCTGGGTATTATGCATAATAGATTAATGCTGTTGGACAGTGACATCCTTTTTGGCACCATGTGTATGGTGGGAGATGGCATGTCTATGAGGCCTGGGTTTTTGTCACCCATGTGGAATGCAGTAAACGGGATCGATGTGATCTGAGAATTAGCAGCTACAGATAGTCTGTCAGTCAGTCTGTTGGGCCTAAGGGAAAATGTATTTGCTAAATGTGATTTTACGTGATGTTGATGGAATGAAAAGGGCGGGGCTCATCTGTGTGGGCAGTGCAGTGCCCAGACAGCAGCATGCACAAGCTAGAGGTATCTTGTAATTCATCTTTAAAAAGGCAAGCAGTTGTGAGCATGGTTTGATTTAATGACTCAATAATATTAACGAATCAGAAGCACATTGTGAACGTTCTACATCAACAGCAGTAACAAAATAGACCGGCTAACCAACACACATGGCAGCATTAAACAACTTAAACCAACTCTATGGAGAAAATAATAACTCACTCCTCAGTGTGTTTCTGTGCCCTCTCAGTGCCTTGGACAGAGATGGCTTAGAGGAGGAGCAGAGAGGCTTCTCGCCTCTGCTGACATCACATTAATAACACAGTGTATCACTCCACCTACCTCTCAAACAGGAAGCATAATGCTGAATTTGGTTTAAAAAATAATTTATGAATTTAAAGATTAAATTAAAGATTAAATTAAATTGTTTGGCATACAGTATACTAGAGCAAAAGACTGGAAAAGGTGCCCCCTTATCTATTCATTCAGTCACTAAATACCTGATATTATCTGATAATAAGCATTAAAGAACTGTGATTACGATTTAGGCCAAAGAAACCTGATTGGGACGTCCCTACTTCTGAAATTGCATCATCAAATTCCAAAACCCACAACATGCCGTGTGCCGTGCAAAAGCAAAGACATTCTATGGCAACATATTTAAGATATACAGTGCTGTGAAACAGTAGTGGACCCCCTCCTGGTTTCCTCTGTTCTTGTGTGTATCTAAAATTAATTTTGTTGGATGTTCAGACAAAATTTAACATTAATCAAAGTCAACCAAGTAAACACAAAATATCTGTTTTAAATTATGATTGTATTTATTGAAACAAAAATGTTATTTAATACCAGCTGGGCCTGTGTGAAAAAATACTTGCCTCCTTATAAACTAAATACAAAAGCCTACCATAAGAATTAGTAACACACCCAGGGGGGATCGCCACCAAATCAAATCATAATTTATATAGACAATTTTCAGAAGCATGTAGTTGGCTCGTACAGTAGGTCTCATCAGTCGCACACTATGCCAAAATCAAAAGAAATTCCAGAGGAGATAAGGAAGAAGGTGATTGAAACTGAAACTGTGAAAATTCAGTGAGTAGGTTAAAGTGACCCAGTGTTGCAATAAATAGCTATTACTATCTCTATGAAATTATAAACAGGAGCAAAGAGCCAAAATGTTGAAAGTGATGATGGTTGATGGGTAATGACTGTGACAGTGATGTGTTATATATGGTTATGACTGTGACATGCTCACAAACCCTCCAATGTGGCTGCATTAAAGTAGTTCTGCAAAGAAGAGTGGGCCAAAATTCCACCACATGGATGTCAGAGACTGATCCCCAATTATCGGAAGAGTTTAGTTGCAGTTGTTTCTGCTAAAGGTGGCACAACTATTAAGTTCAGGCAGGATGAATACTTTTTCATTGCTGGTGAATAGGTATTGGATTACGGAAGCGTATTGCAGTCCTTTGAGGAAAGTAAAAAAAAATTGCCCTGTTTTTCTGAAGTAATGAGATAATTATCTCAGAACTCTGAAACGAGTTTTGATGAAAAAAAACATTGGCTGTTTTTCTGAATTAATGAGATGATTATCTCAAAGTTCTTAGGAAATGTTATATGAAAAAATAAAATTCGGGCTAGACTTTCTTCATTAACGAGATAATTATTTCATTAATTCAGAAAATAGGGCAATTTATTTTTCCTCAAGTGAATGCATTAAGTTTCCGTATTGGATAACCTTTTTGCCTTATTAAATAAAATTATCATTTAAAGCGTGAATTTCTCAGGTTGCCTAGGGTTTTACTTGTGCTTAGTATATAGCATCTACAAAAGTAGCTGCTGTAAAAAGCTGCAGGCCTTGCTGTTTTTGTTAACAGGAGATTGCCTATGAGTGGCTCCCTTTATTCTTTTAATCAGAGCAGACACGAAGAACACAACCCATACGCACATATGGCTTATGATATGTTACTGAAGCTTAGTGAGGGTACATAGAACAGATTTAACTGAATAGAGTTATTTTCTATCACCACACTGTGCAATACAGGATACAGGATTTTTGACAGGTTTTTTGCATCATTTTAAATGTATTTTAAGCCTAAATGCATGCTTTGACTTACATCATTATTTTGTTAGTGCATGCCTGAAGTCGAGTGCTTCCCTCCCTTGCCCTCATATGGCTGTGGTTTGTGGTTTTGAGACAGACCTCACATCCAAAGCAACATAATCTCTTGTGTAAGTCATCGTAACCTTTTTGTTTTCGTGGCTCCAGTATTGTTACATTAGTGCTGGCAAAGCCCACTGTGTCACCTGAGTATCCTGCTCTCACTGAGGACTATGCTTAGCAAGGATCTCCTTCCTGATGTACTCCTGAGGCAATAGACTGTCACTTGACTTTACAGAAGAGCATGTTTGCTTCACATAAACTGAAGCCAGCGTAGAGCAAATATTAGATTGAAAGTTGTACTTGTTGTATTCCTGTAGCCTGTAGCACCACGATTTCTCAGCTAACCCATATGTTTGTCTTCAATCCGAGTCAGTATTTGAAGGTAAACCACACATATTTATAAGGTTGTCAAATGTATCAACTTAAGTGATTGTTCTCTACCACATGCTTATAAAGGTACAATTTCCTCATTAAATAGCTGAAAGACTTAAACGTAACAAAAGCCAGATCTGCACAACTTGATTTTCAACACAAGGCTGTACTAGCACTGTGTGAGGGTCGGTAACTAAAAAAATTTAAAAAAGATTTGTTGTGTGGTATCATGCTGTGTGGTATCAAGAGGCATTAAGTGTTGTTTTATTATACTATTAACTAAATATTTGATATCATTACATCTTTACTTCTTTACATGGCAGCGCCACATGATTGAACTGACCACTTTTTCCATTGCAGACAATATTCCTGAAGACTTGAGGGACCCGTTCTACACAGACCAGTATGACCAGGAACACATCAAACCGCCTGTCATCCGCCTGCTTCTGTCCTGTGAGCTTTACTGCCGTGTCTGTGCACTCATCCTCAAGACAGAGCAGGCGGTGTCTCTTCAGTCCCACCAGTCTGTCATCCAGGCTCTGTCCAGGAAGGGCATGTATGTTGTGGAGAGTGACAATACACCAGTCACTGATGGGGACCTGTCCTGTATGCCCATCAAAATGGTGAGTGAATGGATTTAAGGTTGGTGTAGACATGTTGGTAGTCTCCTGAATCAAGGGTGGGTATCCAAATTGATATCCCTAGTATTTAGTATTTTCAGTCTCTGTGTATAATATTTAGAAGTCAGTAATCAGGGGTGCACATAAAATTTTTGGTCTGGTTCTCGAAGGAGCACCTGAAGATGTTGCTTGGTGCCTTACCTTTTGCACTGCATGAAGCAGACATGTTTTAGGTCACTGTCATCACTTTCAGCTGCTTGAATTTGAATATCAGGTAATGGCCTCTATTTTCAACAGTGTCTTGCTTCCACGCAGACCGTCAAATATAGTGAAACTTCCCTTGTTTAACAAAGGCAACACTATTCCCACCCCCCCATATCTACAAATATGGGCTTTCAATGTTTTGCAAATCATCACTTTCTGTTTCTATTTACATTTTACTCAGTGTCCCAACATTTGAAAACGTGGTTGCAATAATTTAAGTGATAAACATGCACAGATGCCAATCATAGGTCACGGGCTGAATTATAAAAGCCAGAAGTGGTTCTCCATAAAGAGCCATTTTTGGAGCCAAAAGAGCAGCCTCTTATTGCTGAGCTGAGCCAAATGGTCTGGCTCACTGAAAAGAGCCAAAATTCCCATCGCTACTTAGAAATAGCTTTTGTAACTCTCCCCAGACTGATGTAGTAAATCAATCACCTTCTTTCTCGTCTCTTCTGGAATTTACTTTGATTTTGGCAGAGCATGCTGCTGGTAAGGTCTAACCAACTTCATGCTTCTGAAAATGATCTATTGAAGTGATGATTTGATTGAACAGGGCTGGTATTGATTGGGCCCGGGTGTGTCTAGTCTTGCTCCAACCAGTTATTAATGGAGTTTTGTAGTTTTTTGGATTTAGTTTAAAAGGGGGAAACTACTTTTTCGCACAGGCACAGATAACCAATACCAATGAATATAATTATCATTTCAAACTTGTATTTTGTGTTTGCTCAGGTTGTCTTTGTTTTATGTTAAATTTAGTTTGAAGATCCAACAAAGTTTAGTTTGAGATACACACACAAGTAAAAGAAATCTGGAGGGGGTTCATCACACTTTCACAACACTCTTTATACTCTTATTCTTTACAGACACATCGAGCACCCGACAGGTCATGATGTCGCAGTAGCTTTTCCAAATTGTAGCACAGATTGCCTTTCAGAGAGGAAGAAAACCAAGCCAGAAGTGGTATTATGTTACCACAGTGAAATCAGTGGGTGAGGCCAGTGCTTTTATCCTTATCCATCAGGATGATCAATCTCAGCTACAGGCGTTTGAAATACTGGGAAGAATATTTCTACTCTGTAGACTAAGTTTCAGACATTGTGACTGGGCATAACAGCTGTTTGCAAAGGTTTTACACCATACACTGCATATAAGTGACTTTCAACCATGTTTCACTGCTTCTCATAGTTGAACAGTCGCCAGATGATTTGATTGAACCCTTGTAATTTTCTTTTAAAAGAAAGAGGTCCAATTTGACCACTACAAATAGATTATTTTTATTTTGTTATTCATCTGTGTTTACTTTTTCTTACTCAGCTGCTGAAATGCTTATCCAGCCTTACTTCCCTAATAATTATTAGTCTGTTTCTGGGGATTGTATGAATATTCTCAAGGAGAAGTTATGTCTGTCAATGCAGCAAACAGGTGACCTGGTGTGTACTCATCACACAAGTAGTATGAGCACTTAAACAGGTTATTTGTCCTCTCTATGTAACCCAAATCCTCTTACGCATCGTCTGAATCAACAGCACACCAGCCAGCTCACTTGCTCACAGCCATCCTACCTTTTTGTTACCAGGGAAACCAGCAATGGTGTTGAGCTAGCCTGTCAGCGATATGTGTCTGCTTCTCCTGCTAGAATCCTGAGCAAGACGACGCTCCTCTCTGTGACTGCTGCACCCCATCTCCCATTTTCTTGAATTGACAAGGTGTTTCCATTGCAACTCACATTTTTTGCTAGTGTTTGTGTGAATCAAACTAGTCCTGCACCTGTGGATAGTTCCCAAGCACCTTGTCTGACTCTTGTTGGGTCAACAACTGGGCCTTGTAAAACCTTGACTTCTAAACTTCTACCTATTTTACATGCATTTGTTTATGGAAACTCCAACATTAACTAGGTTCACATCATACGCACAGGGCGTCACATCCAATGCATAAAAGGATGGCTACAAAAATGTCATCACCAGCATGGAATTATTTCACCTTGAATGAAGAACCCACAAAGTTCGCAATTTGTAATACCTCTGAGGGCAAAATAAGCCGTGGAGGAACAACCTTCAAAATGTTTGGAACAACAAACTTAATCAGACACTTGAAGTAGTCGTCATCAGGTGTTTGTCCAACTGGAGTGTTGGGCTCCTGCTCCTCATGATTACTTTTAGATACAGAGGCTGTATGTTTGGATACCCATTGTGCTGAGTAAGAGGTTCCACCTTTGATTCAACCATGGTATATTATTTAAGGATACATCGTGGAGGAAGTTCAGGATTAGAGCTCTGGATCAGAAAGTACCCTTATCCATGAATCTCATCCACTTACCCACACCCAATAGTGACTGTTAGGAAGGACTGTCAAGATCATGAAATTTTAGCTGCCTATTAATTATCATAGAAATAATTATGATTAACTATTTCATTGCCTCTATCTATTCACGTAAGCCTTGTTTGGCCATCATCACATGACATTAGTGCTGTGGTCTTCAGATAATATACTGGAACATAATAGTGCATATGTGTAAACGTTGTGTGAAGCCTTTTGTGGATCCTTAGGGAGTTGTGGAAGATCTGATAAAATTGCGTCATGTGATGTTTGATGGTGGATCCAAAGATGGGTTCATCTTGAAGGGCGCTCTTAAAACACTGAATGCACTTATAATATTATATATTAAGCTTAACATTAAATCATATTCCACACTGATAAGCTTCACAGTGTTTTTTGTAGCTTGGAAAATCTGCATTAGATTGCAATCTCAAACTCTTTGCCATAGCCTTGTTGTTAATTGCACTGGAAACTGTGAAAAATCCAATGAAGTTGAAATGTCTTTTGTTTCTTCTTCACAAAGAGTGCTCACATGCCCATGATCGATGCCCTGATGATGGCCTACACAGTGGAGATGATCAGCATTGAGAAAGTTGTGGCTTCTGTCAAGCGCTTCTCCACCTTTAGTGCCTCCAAGGAACTGCCCTTTGACCTGGAGGACGCTATGGTCTTCTGGATCAACAAGGTTGGAAAACACGGACATAAGATGCATTAAAACAAACAGCAGGTCATATTTTTAAAAACTCAAAGCAGTAGCTGCCTTATCATTCGTTATTCAATTCATTCCATGTTGAGTTTCAGTTTTTTCCAGTCCAGCCTTTTTATTCCCTCATTCTCTAGTTTGAGTATAAACATAGGCTGTTTCACACTGACATCATAGGTGACTGCTTTTCATAAGGTCTGTATGTCACTGGTGTTTATAGACAGCCCAACAGAGGCACTTGTTCATGTTGCACACTTCTTTCAGTATGTTGAAGGCCTGAGGCAGCAAGAGCCATGTCTCGGTGTGTCCATTCATGACAATGATGTCCCACACCACTGTCTGTGAAAAAGAGAGTGTCTCTTTGTAATGGACCATGTTTGTTACCAAGTGACGACATTATTCCTGGTTCATCTGCTAATATATGTGATTTTGGATCCGCTTTCTTAATCTCTTAATTGTTTAACCTGTAAAAGGCCTATTATAGTTAGTAAGTTATTTCTTTTACATGCACTTACGTAACAGGGCAACTGTCAGTTTCTCAAATGTCATGTAAAGAAGAAAGTCTCGTTATTGTAATTGTGATGAGAGATGAGAGAAATGTAAATTCTCCTGGTAGATTTCTCTGCCATGCATACTAATGCTAATGGTTCTCTCACTGAGCCTTCTGTCTGCTCCGACAAAGACAGGTCGAACAAGTTATTGAAATCCATTCCATGTATATATGTGTAATATATTTTGTATATATATATATATATATATATATTGTAAATATATATATATACATATGTACGAATATATGTATGAGTACATATATACTGTCTGTACAAATGCCATTATACACCATGCAAACAAACGCCCTCTTCAAACACCTGCACAACCTGGTTCCTTGAACCCGTGTAAACGTAATAAGTATGCCATTATTTCCTCTTCAGGTGAACATCAAGATGAGGGAGATCACAGAAAGGGAGCACAAAGTTAAGCATCACCACCTGGAGTCCCCCAGTCACCAAAAGGTAAAGCCACTCGCAGTGTCTTGCAATTGCTTCTTTTACAGGAGAGGCATCCAAAAACCTAAAATACCAGAGCCAACATAGCCGACAAATTTCAGCCAGTTTCTTTATTTTTCTGTCTTTTTGGGACTAGAATACATTTCTTTTATAATAAAACATTTTCCTCAGTAAGTCTTGACCCAAAAATTTTCTCAAGAAAAAGCTTGGGTCCAAGACGACAGCATAAGTTAGTTTTGATAAGGAATGTTTCGCCTTAATGGCATTTCAGAGTTGTTCTGACTGTGCTTTCCTTTTTCTGTTTAAATCGGAAGCAGATCCAATCCTTTGTCTGTGACCTCTGACCTGTTAATCTCTCTGTTCCTGTTCCTCATCTATCCCTTCCTCCCCTCTTTTATTCCTGCAAACTGGATAGTCTCCCTCCAAATGGTATTGGAAGCTAGTCCCTGTAAGTTGGATGCCAGCAACCCCCTTTTCCCTTAAGCCCATTTTCTTCACCCTCTCCCCCTTGCACGCATAGTTCTGTGTTGATGTGTGCACACACTCCACCATGGCTCATTCAAGCTAATTCTGTGTTGCTTGTAGCCAGCGTGTCAGCAAGGGGGAGAAAGCTGATAATTATCTTGTTTTTTTTTATCGTCGTTTTTTTCATTGTGGCAAATATGCCACAGAGGCGTGAGGTTATTCTGATCTTTGTCAAGTGTTCACCAGGTATTCCTTTAGCCATGCAATGTATGCTATCTCATTCCAAGCTCAAGTAAGCCATGTGGATTCGTTGTGTGTTTACGTTTTAGTGGTATTTGCTTGTCCAGTGAGAATTAAGAGCAAATCCATTCCTACACCTCTCCTTAGCGTTGCAGTCCCATTCCCTGGCCACCTCCTCTCACTGATCTGCTTTGTCATTCCCCTCTCTTCTGCTCTCACTCTGTTTCCACTGTCTCCATGGGCTCCTCTGACAGTATCTCTGCTTTGTGTGTGCGTCAGCCTGATGTCATGCTCGAGCTGGCCCACTGCATGCTGGAGCCAGAGGACCTCTCCAAAGTGGTACAGTGTTCCCTCTTGGTCAGGAGAAGCCTCATCTGTGTAGAACTGATTTTGTAGTTTATAGCTGGTAGTTTAACCTGTGACCTCCCAACAAACTGGAGATGCATCAGACTAAATATTTAGACAATGCTGTAATGTTGTAGTAAAAATCTTTATAGCTGCTCAGCTGTGTTGTACCGCTTGTGATCTTTTTGAATCGTGCATCTTGGCTCATAGTTTCACCAGACCTGTTGGGCATGTTTGATCAGTTTGTCTGAAAAATATAATTTAATGAGGCAGATACTGTCTATGTAAATGTTTATGTCTATGTAAATTTTTTATTTTACATAGACATAAACAATTTTGACATAGATTCCTAAGATTTCCTTTCGTACCAATCGATAATGAATAAATAAATAAATGAATCAGTTCTATTGTGCCATTCCTCATTCTGCATCCCGTGATGCAAATACCTCGTACATCCAGCCATGCTCGAGAGGCTGCAACTCAAACTGCATTTACAAACAACTTGATGAATTATTTTTAGGACTCTCTTAGAAGTGCCACAGAGAATGTCAGATCGTTTGTCATTAGAACGGGAGCGGTGTTCCCAGTGTAAGGTGAATATACTTGTAAGTCATACGGAAGAAGCTGGAGTTACAAGAAGCACTAGCAGTCTGCTTTGACATCCTTTGTGGTCTGTAGTTACAGCATGTTGCTCAAAATCATATTTTAGTTTAATTAATAACGTAGTAAATGTACATATAGTACAATAGTCATTCCTATCAGACAATGTTTATCAATAGAGTCTGCTGCATTGAGTTTGTGCTTCTTCAGTGTGATTGATTCATTGTGGAAATGGAAAAAAAAATGACTGTAGAGAGTATGTAAAATACATGCATCTGGGCTAAGTTTCTGTACTAATTAGGTTTGGGTGCCGTTCACTTTTGAACCAATACTGGTACAATACCTGTAATTCAGTACCGGTACCCAACGCTAAATTTAGTTCGTACTTAACACCCCCTGTAGTAAAAAAAAACCTGAATTTACAGTAGTTGTTCAGATTTGATTGGCTGGCTGTGTGTTGAGGCAGTCTTGGCTAACGCTAGTAAAAATGATTACATGATGAAGTTGTCAATGCCTCACTAAAAGTTTTATCATCATTGAGGGTTCAACTCTCCGTGAACAAGTGTGACGCCGGCCGCTGACAGGCTAACTTTAACTGCAGCTGTGAGTACTTAGCTTTCAGCGTATTAGACACTGTACAGAGCTTTTTTGATATCTTTATGTTTTGAGATAACCTTACACTTACTTTCTCACTCAGATATTCTATTTGATACAGAAATTTGGCACTGATTGATTTAACAAGAATCGCTACTAGTGTTACCAATGTAATCTCTAAATTACAGAGTACTGTTCCCCAACCCTGGTATTAATCACACACTCATTACCCACAAGTAGGCCAGTGATTACTCCGGTTTGTCTCTCAGTCAGCTGGCTCACGTTTCATAGTTTGAGCGGACTCCACCACTAGCTGCTTCCCTCCATGGCCTGGTGAAGCCTGACCATCCACTCTGTGTTCATATCATTGCTCTAACACCTCCACCTCCACCTCCTCATAGTTAACTGGGTCTTCATGGTTCCCCCCTAAGATTTTGTCAGGCAGCATCATGTTCTTTCAGAATGTACACCGTCAACTTTAAATTAAAGCGAATGAACAAATACCTTTCGCTTTTAAACTCCTGAGGAGAACCTTGATGTGGTACTTAAATTGATTTATTTAGCATTAACCTGAGTTGAAAAACATCCGTGATGAATATATGCCTTGACATAAAGTTCTCCTTGTGTGACACGATTCATTGCATTTAGGATGTTTTATGTTGTGTAATTGGTTGGTTGTGCCATGCTGTGGCTTTTCTTCTCATAAAACCCTCATCCTGTCCTCCTGGTGCTTAGGTACGATATCGTCGGGAGCACGCTTCGGGCCGACAGCTGCCCTCCTTCCCACTGCTGGAAGACCTGATGAGGGATGTTTGTGATGGAGCTGCACTACTCACTGTAGTCCACTGCTACTGCCCAGACCTCATGAAGCTGGAAGGTATTCTGTCCTTACATGCACATGCCCATGTTCAGTCGTCACGTCGCACTAATTGTCAGTTGCCCTCAAAGAATTATTTCATTAGGAACATCAAGCTGTCTTTGCAAACACATTGAATTTAATATCCACGTGTGATACTATTTTTGGCACTCGCACATAACTTAGTGCCCCCAGTACAGTCAGTGTGACTTTTAATAGCCATGAGGTCATTGAGTTGTTTCCTAGTCTGACTCACTGTCCGTCTGTCTTATCAGATATTTGCCTGAAGGAGGTACCTTCCATTGCTGATAGCCTGTATAACATCCAGTTACTCAGAGAGTTTGCCAACGAGTATCTGAATAAAAGTTTCTATCTGACGACGGAGGATATGCTCTACTCGCCGCTCGTGCTCAAGGTACAAACACTAATACACTGAGTTTTCATACACATTTGAAATAAAATTTACATTTCAACATGTAGTACAGCTGCCACGTTTTATCCGCTAATCAGATTTTCACCAATCTATTTTCAAATCTTTTTCAACGTGTGTTTTATGCTCTCTACGTAGCAAAATGTGATGGTGTTCATTGCCGAACTCTTCTGGTGGTTCGAGACTGTCAAGCCAGAATTTGTCCAGCCTAGGGAGCTCCAAGAGATCAAGGATGGTAAGCATTGACTAATACTTTATTACTACACTCTGGATATAAATATAGGAACATATATGAAGAGACAATGCCACACTGGTGGTGACTGAGCAGCTTTTAATGTTGCACTACACAAAGTGAAATTAAACCACATTGGTTGGCTTCCTGAAGTTGCTTTGTGAGAACTAGTAAAATAGAATTTGACATGCAAATTTCTCTGCATTTGACCCCTCCCTGAGGAGCAGTGGGCTGCCATTACATTACGGCGCCCAGGGAGCAAATTGGGGTTCAGTATCTTGCTCCTGAGCCACAGCCAATAAAAAAAAAAAAATTTGATATTTAGTTTTTCAGAATGGCGAATGAAAGTCATGACTATTTAATGTTCAGCCAATCAAAGTGAACAATCATTCCCCACTTTAAAAGCTCCATCATCTCACTTTTGATTGACTCTCATGAATCTCTGATGTCAGAGTAGCAGCCACTATACCAGATTTTAGTCTTTCTCATGACTTGCCTTCGTCGTCCTGGGAGAGAAAATATCACCAGTCGTACCAGTCCTTCCTTATGGATCAAATACCTCTAGTCAAAGAGAAACAGCTTGATGTCTCATCATATCTCATTCATTAAGAGACTGGTATGTGTTTGTCATGTTTACATAATTGGAAGTTACATTTAAAATATCATATTTTAATGCAACTATGATTTGGGCCACAGTTAGAGGTAGGTTGGCTTCCAGTCAGCATCAGTTACTACATCTGTTAAGATGAACAACACCTCTTCATTTGTCCTCTCCTCAGCTCGAGCCATAGCTCAGCCTAAGAGTGCCCGCCCATCAGTGCCTATCTCCAATGCCACCAAGCGCAGCTTCCTGGCCAGCCCTGGTGTGGCTGATAACCAGAGTTGCCCAGAAGTCTGTAACAGGTACTTCCTGCACCCTGAAGACTCTGACCCCCTGTAAGTCTTCTCTCACTTTCCTTCTCATTCTGCCTCATCATTAAGGCTTGGGTATCTGTGCTCTGAAACCTCTCCAGTCAAGTGAAGTCGAAGTTCCTCTTGCTATCAGTATCAAATCAGATATCAAATGAAGCACTCTACTGGTATCTCATTAATAGTAATGGTATTGGTATTTTTTAAATGATACCCAGCCACACTGTACTTATCATGATCCTGTCTGTAACCAGTTACATTAGCCCTACATGGATGGGTAAATATGCAGCGGTGTCTGACCTACCTTCTATTGTCACCCTTGTCTTCTCTCTCTCACTGAATTTAATAATGCACAAAGGTGTCTTTTTGTCGGTGGGTACTTTGTTTGCACTTGTGTGGGACACTCAAAGTTTAGGTTAGCTCTCTTTCTGGGCACTACTTGCTCGTCTGTTGTCTTGTAATATATTTGGCTTTTACTATGTTGAAAGATAAATGAACTCATTGGGGAAAAATGTCTGAGTTGTGTTGTCTAGAGTCTAACAAGTGCACTTGGCAAATCCAGTGAAGACTTTCTCCTAATTTGTGCTGCTAATGCTGTTTGAATGTTTTTTGGGCCATAACTTTTATTTTTATTGTAGTTATTTATTTTTTTGATCTTTAGTAAAGGGGGTCCAGCCTTCAGTCCTTCCCACCCACTCCTGCCCCTCAGACAGAGGCAACAAAAACAGCAAGGAGACGATGGTGCAGGTAAGGCCAACAGTCTGTATACCCCTGAATGTTCAACTCGCCAGCAGCTGTTTATAATTGTTTATGTGTGTGTTTCTGATTAGGTCTCAGAAACCGCTCCAACTCTCTGACTCAGATGGACAGACAGCCCAGAGCCTCTGTTGTTGCATGGCCAGACAAGAAGCAAAGGTACCCTGACATAGTTTGAAAACCTAGAAATAGTACACTGTCTAAATGAGTTCTAATCTAAAAGAAATGTTTGTACTCATGTATTTGTATTGGACAATTTCTTTTTACCTTATAGCAGTTGATACACTTCTGGGAAGGTGAGATACACATTTTTAAAGATCAGATGTGATATTTGATATTTAAATTGCAGTAGATGCAAATATTCCTTGGTTAAATGTTCATAAACTTTTCTCTGTCCGCACGTAAATGAATATTAATATCTTTTAATATCATTATATTATATTATATATAAAAACAAATATGCACATGCCTACATCCGTTTGGGTTTAGATCTTTATTTTTATGAGACAGATTCTGACCAGATATGATAAATGTGATTTAAAAAAATTAAAACATTACCTACTGTGTCAGAGTGCTGAAAATTTTGATTATGAATGGAATTAGAAACTGAATTAAAATACGTTGGTTGAATTTTAAGAAGTCCATATAATGCAAGTTGTGTATCATACATGATTTATGTTCCTGTGCTTCCATTCTGCAGGCCTCTGTCCACACTGAGCCCCTACATGTTTCACTCAGCCACAGACAGCGATGCAGACATGACTTCTGGTGACAGTGTGAGTCTAGCTCGCTCAATAAGTAAGGACAGCCTGGCATCCAACATCATGAACGTCACGCCCAAACACGGGACATCTGTCCACCAGCCATCACAGGCTCCACTGCGCAAAGTCAATGGCCACGGCCTCCTGGGAAATGTCAACATTGAGGAAGATGAAGAAACCCTGACAGCAGTCACCAGGACTGATAGTCTTGTCATCCCCAAACAGCTTGACGAGACACAAGCAACTGCCACAGTGGGACACAAACCATCCACTGAGTCTAAACCTGCAAAAGATAGCTTTTACTTAGAACCACTAATGCCTGCCTTCCTCAAAACGGCTAAAGAGAAGTCTGTATGCCTAAACAAGGAGGAGGAGAGTGGTGAAGGATCCCACTCTTCAGGAAGAGGCTCTCTAGGCGGAGGAGAAGGATCTACGTCGGTCGTTTGTAGGAAAGCTCCCTGCAGCCTGAACCAAACCTTTACCCCCTCAGGCGAGGAGACAAACTCGTCAGAGGAGTCTCCACTGGGTCAAGCTGCTTCCAGGCCCGTTGTTACTACCAGTGTGGACCCCTCATCCAGACCGGCAGCTGGGGGTTTTTACCTGCATTCAGATTCTGAAGAACCAAAGCCTGGCCTGGATGCTGAGCTGGAAGACCTGGATGAAGAGGAAGAGGATCTGGATGAAGCTGTTAACACTAAAGACCCCAAGTGGCCCAGGAAAGCCTCTATTGAGGAAGCTGATGAAGAAGAATCAGCCAAACTCCAAGAGGACATGAATGTGAAAGAGCACACAGACAAAGACATGAACGGTGGCAGCGGTCGCTCCAGCCCCTGTCTCAGCGCTCACTCTCAAGCCAGCAGCATGGCCAGCGGAAGTGTGCGCATGACCTCGTTCGCCGAGCGCAAAGCCCAGCAGCAGCGCTTCGGCAGCAACCATGACCTACGCTCCAGTGCCTCCAGCTCCCAAAGGACCACTCCCGATGGCTCAGAGAGCAGCGGGCCCCTGACGTCCTCCTGGAGGCTTAAGAGAGACCAAAGCCCCTCCTCACCCTCGGGCGGATGCTTTCGTACAGGCGATGGTAGCGGTGGTCCCAATTTACTGGCTTCTGAACTTGTCCAGCTCCATATGCAGCTGGAGGAGAAGCGACGCGCCATTGAGCACCAGAAGAAGAAGATGGAAGTGCTGTCAGCGAGGCAGAGGCAGAAGCTGGGAAAAGCAGCCTTTCTGCACATTGTAAAGAAAGGTGGAGGCAAGAGTGACACATTAACTAACCCACTCAAAGCCAACATCTCCAAAGATGAGCTCAGCGTGGAGAAAGGACCATTAACTAAAGACGATATGTTTGTTGATGCCCTGAGGGGGGACAAAGAGGAGGTGGATGGAACCATCCTAGCAGGTGCCTTAGAAGTGGACAAGAAAGATAACAGTGGAAGTTTGTACCTAGAAGAAGAGTTGGACCTGAATGAGTGCAGCCGTTCCATTGAGCTGCTGAACGAAGCCATCGGCAGCATCCAGCAGCAGATGACGCAGCTGTCACTTCAGCAGGAGATGTTGATGAAACAGAATGTACAGTCCTCCCCCGGAGCAACTCCACCTCCTCCTCCCACCAGCTTAAAAAATGGTGACTCTAAGGCGGGCGCAAGCTTTCACTTTGTGGAGCACCTCTCTGGCTCCAGCACCGCCCCCACCAGGAAACCCCCCAAGCTGAGCTCAGGCCGGGGCTTCAGGTCCAAGCCATCAGAGCTAAAGATAGCAAAGGAGCAGAGCAGGCAGGCCTCCAGGACCCCCACCCCCACCCAGAGTGGATCAGAGACATTACCACATCCAAGGCAGTTAGTTGGGGGCAGGTCCCCCAGGACCGAGCAGCCCGACAGCCCAAGAAACCCGATAGTAGGAGCGACAATCGACAGGCTGGGCTCTGGCCACATTCGGAGCGCCTTTTTCCGGCTTCACGATGATTCAAACATGCGTCTGCCGACCCGAGTGGACCTAGCAGCAGTGGTTGCCCCAGAAGTGTCCTTTGACGAGTGCCTGTCCAGCACCATGAGAGAGTCTCAGCTCAGTTCTCCAGACGGTTCAGTGCAAGAGAACATATCATCAGAGGAGGTCCAGCGCAGCAAAAGCCACCTGATTGAGGTCGATCTGTCAGAACTGAAAGCTCCTGAGGAAGAGGAGGCTGCTGAGGACGGAACGTCAGAAGGAGGTGTTGGAGAGCAGAAGTCAGTCATGGGCTTCTTCTTCAAGGTAATTGCCTTTGTATGAAAATGGAAATATTTATTAAAAATATTTGTTTTGGTATTACAGTGATTTATAATGATCACTTATTTTAGTGATTCGTTTAGGAATTACCTGATGATATAATTGCAGGTGTGCTTCTGTTATTTATTTTCTATATTGATACACATTTTATATTGTGTTTTTTTGTTTGTTTATTCTATGTAATAATTTAATCATAAATATTAAAAATATTGGCCTGGTATTGATTTTTGTTTTGTCTGGTTAACAGATAAAAGAAATAAAAATCAAAGCCACCTTTGGCAAAATTGTAACTAATTACGTTTTTTCTGAAGATTTCAAGATTCATTATTAATGTCAGTGATAAATTAATGATGGATTAAATAGTAAAATATGCAAAAGATGTTCTGCTATCTTATTTTTCTCGTTCTAGGATGAGCAGAAGGCAGAGGATGAGCTTGCTAAGAAGAGAGAAGCATTTTTGCTGAAGCAGCAGAAGAAAGCTGAGGAGGCTCGACTTCGTAAACAACAACTAGAAGCAGAATCTGAGCTCAAACGAGATGAATCCAGGTAACTTTTACCGACGACAGAGCTGGATTCAGATGTCACTCTTCCAAAACAAAGAGATAAAATTCCTGTGTTTGTCTTATTTCAGACGGAAGGCTGAAGAGGAGCGCTTGCGGAAAGAAGAGGAGAAGACACGGCGGGAGCTGATAAAACAGGATTATTTGCGGCGTAAGCAGCAGGAGATATTTGAGGAGCAAGGCCTCGTCAAACCCAAAACTCCCAAAACACCCAAACCGAAGCAGAAACACAGACCCAAGTCTGTCTTCAGAGAGGAATCCTCCAGCAACAATTCCTCCAAGGGCTCTTCAACACGTAAGCTTGTTACATCCATAGTTTGACATTTAGCTGTTACAGTTGTCTTTATGTCTCAGCCTAGTGCACTTCATCTGTTCTTTCCATCTGAGCTGTGGGTCACATTAGTCCGCCTCCTGTGATTTTACTTCACGTGTCTTAGAATTATGGATACCACATGATGATACAAAATTGACTGAGATTAATTTCTTCAGAACTTCTTTGGATGAAATGAAGGGCTACAGATCAAATATGAACTCCGAGGGTTGTTGTCAGTGCACAGAGGGAAACCCTGATTTTGATTATGGCTGCCATCATTTTAGGTTATTAAAAGTATTATCGTCTAATCTTTCCATAAATTTAGGAAGAAATTAATTGCGATTGTTATTGTACTTTATGGACATATAAAATTGGATTAAAATCAAGGACATCCAGTGCAGCTGCTCTGAAATTGGATAAATTGTAAGTCTTTAACTGTGTCTAAGCAGTTGCTTCTAAATTGATACTGTAATTTTACAAAAACAATTGAAGTGTCCTCTCTCTTTCACGTAGTTGACAACCTGAGCAACACCCAGTCAGGCTCCAGTCTGTCCCTGGCCTCTGGTGCCACCAACGAGGCAGACAGCGTCAACTCTGGAGGGGCTGGTTCCCAGCGGTAAATACCCACAACGTGTTTTATTTATTTATTTATTTGTTATTCTCTACATTGCTTTGTCTAATTATTTATTATGTCTTCCAGCTGTGACTCTGTGGAGTCATTTCCAGGTAGTCGTACTAATAGTCGGACTGCAGAGAGAGACTGGGACAACGGCTCCACTGCATCCTCCATCACCTCCATGGCTGAATATACTGGTAAGTGCATAGATTTCATTACGTCTCAGCTACTATAAGATAGCCAACATAATAGATTTGATTTCAGTCCATTTCTTGTCATAATTCTCAGAACACAATAAATGGATAGTAGTTACCTGCAAACATACATATACTTGTCAGCCACAGTTAATTAATAGTCCTCTGACTGTTTGTTGCTTGGTCTAACCGGTTTGTCTCCTTTAGGTCCCAAACTATTCAAGGAGCCCAGCGCCAAGTCAAATAAGCCAATCATCCACAATGCAATCTCCCACTGCTGCCTGGCTGGAAAAGTCAACGAAGCACAGAAGAACCACATCCTAGAGGTCAGTAAGGCCAGATAGGGATGACTTGATAGCAGAAATTAAGTCGTGGATACCAATGTTAGGTATTCTTCCTCTTCCTTTGGCATTTAACAGCAGACATTAGTCGGTATAAACAGTGTGCTGCCCCCATCAGGACCAGAAGAATTACATCCTAGATACCCGATACTGTTAGAAAAAAAACAAAATATGGTAGAAGCACAGAAGCATTACTTACCACAAAACCCCTACTGCCAGACATGGACCAACTTAATATCTGCTTTATGGAATTCATGAAGATGTTTGATTTACTTCTATATAAAAGTCAGTGTTGTCATAAATCTTTGTAAATTAATCCAGCGATATTCTATCTTTTTCCAAAAGTCCTTCTTCTAGTATTATTTTACGTCCCACTCCGTTAAGTTGACTCAGTCTCTTCTTTTGTGGTACAGATATGGCCAATATTTATATTATCCATGGCAGCATAACCTGTAGCAGGAGCCTGTAGAAAACCACTGTTTATTGAGCTGGACTTACTGGACACTTTTAGGGTTGACTAGTGAGCACACTAGAAATCCTCTAGTCAACATCAAGACTGCTAACATGTCAAAGATTTTTTGTGTCTGATGTCATTTCAGAGTCTTTTTCATGCTCAAAAGGGTATTTCTTACTCGTTTTACACAGTCTAATTTGTAGATTTTGATCCAGCAGCGTTGTACTGACAAACCTACTGCTTATCTTATATCAACGCCATAGTAATCACATTTTCCTTACATCTCTTCAACCTCCTTGCCCACTAGGAGTTGGAAAAGTGCGGGTCCAACCACTTGATGATCCTGTTTCGTGACGGCGGCTGCCAGTTCCGGGCGCTCTACTCATACTTCCCGGACACCGAAGAGATACAGAAGATGACAGGCACAGGACCCAAGAGCATCAGCAAGAAGATGATCGACAAGCTGTACAAGTACAGTTCAGACAGAAAGCAGTTCACAGTCATCCCTGCCAAGACTGTGTCGGTCAGCGTGGACGCCCTGACCATCCACAACCACCTGTGGCAGGCCAAGAGAGGTGCTGTGCCAAAGAAGAGCGTAAAATAGCAGGCTGGATTTTCAAACCCCCTCCAATCATCCAAATCATCCTGTCCCCATTTTGCTTGTTTTCTGAATAGACTGCATTGATGCCCATAGTCAAATTCACTGCCCTGCTCAGTCTGGAAACCTGCTCTGGAGAGGCCAAATTTAAGGACACGTAGTCACCTGTAGGTGGACCAAGGGAGAAACGAGGGAAAAGGTGTGTGTGTATATGTGTGTATATGTGTGTGTGTGTGTGAGAGAGTGTGTGTGTGAGAGACAGGTGGTCTGAGAGACTAATGCTTGCAACAAAAATACGAATGTCTGCTCAATTGGCTGCTTCTCCCTGTGATCTCAGTGCGATCTGTTCAGGTTTGTTGTAATCCGGCTCCATTTTTCTACGATGACCACAAACCAAGCATGTGGCTTTTTATTGTCAGTCTCTCTCATATGTTGTGGATGTATTTATTTTTGAGTTAAAACACTGTTGTGATCGAGAGCTCAGCTGCAGCACTTAAACTTCCTGCGTCTCTCTGGAAGCGCCTCTCCTTTGGGAAACATTTCGGACAAAAAGGGCAAGGACGTCGGGGGATTTCTGTCACTCTTTTCAGAAACCCTGAAGCAAGGGACTCTTGTTCAACCCTTTAGGACTTTCAGTCTGTTCTTCTGTCCCAACAAAAACAACAATCTCTTCCCGCGTGAACTGTTGAATCTGTCGAATCAGACTGGCATTGCCGATTTTGCCTCACCGGGGATCTCCAAAAACGTGCTGCTCTCAACTGTCTTCTTTTGTCACAGGGATCTCCTGAGGTCTCCCTCAGACATCCGTTGGCCTGTCATGCATCGTGTTACTGTCATCTGTTAATTCAACCGCTTTTTAAAGTAGATGCTGATCTTGTAGCACTGGTTATGTGTATAGCAAAAGGAGCAAATGTTAACGACGGTCAATTTTTTTTTCATTTGTCAAAACATCCTTTTTTCTTGAGGGTGAATGATTTTTGGTACACAAGTTCTCCCTTTTTTTGGTTTTGTTTTAGCTTTATTTTTTTTAATTATTAAAGTAATGTGCTATAGAGTTTGAGCTGATATGTGTTTTCATCATAACAGCAATTCTCTGATGTTTAGACCTTAGTTGTGTTTTCTCTCCACTGGGCACTCTTGGATTGTCCTGTATAAAGGTGCACTCATTCAACACTTGTCGACAGCTTCTTTCAAGCAATGTAACCTCCCCCTCCCCCTCCCCCTCCCCTCCCCGAGGATTTCTGTCGGCCTGTCCAGTCTTTTACCATGAGCGCGGCACATACACACACTCTTGTTTTGAAGAGTTTTTTTTCGTGCTGCTCTGCAACCGGTCCGAATGACAGTATTCGATAGATTCACGTAGGGGTTTGTGTGTGCGGGCGGGTGTGTGGTTCAGATATGTACCGACATTAAAGAACATTCCTCTGAGGTGTTGACAAACACTGCCACGTCGTCTCTCTCTGTCTCTTTGTCAAAGATCATCAGAAGTGCTTTTTTTAGAAACCGTATGTTGGCCTCTAGAACAATCGGAAGTGTTGCACGAGCACTTTACTTTCTGTTTGTTGGGGATTTTCACCTTTTGAATGGGCATAAAAGCTAAGCACTAATCAGTCTGATTGCTGTTGTGCGCGCCATAAATTGTGAAAACTGAACAAAACACTAAGATTGAATACTGACACGTAGGGCTGAAGGGCCTCTGCTGACGATACTACTGCTGTCTCCAAAAACAACAGAATACTTGATTTGTTATTTGCTGCATTTTGATTTGTTTTTGGGGCTTTTGGGTGGGGGAGGTGGCAAATATTTATTTGTACATGGGTGTATTTTTATGTTCACTAAGAGATTGTATTGGCATTTGGTCAGCATTTTTGTTAAACCGGTGTACTTTTTTCATCCTTGTTGATTTTATCTTTGATCCCATGCCATCTATTTATTTTAAAAATGGAAGCACTGAAACTGAATTAATTTTCAAGTGAATAAAAGTCACATTTTTCATTTTTCACTTTTCTCATGGCTTGATTTGTCCATTTGTGAGACTCACTGTTTATTTTCTTTTGCTAGTTTTAGACACTGCACTGATTTGAGCTTTTACACAACGGTTCACCATCACAAATGTAGCTTTCTTTGTTTTTTCATGTTGATGCTGCAACAGTTTTATTCCCTATATTGCATAAGTGTCGCATAAGGGTTGCATAAGTGTCAAAGCCAAGAAGCAAAAAATGTGTCATCCAACATGAAGCTGGAGTTTCTAATTTAAGTAATCAAAGTTCGTCAAAACATCTTCATCCCTCCCCTGGTGCTAACCGCCTCACACTCCACCACCCAACTGGAACAACAGCTTCATGGCCTCGATACCAGAGCTCATAACGAAGGCAAACTCTGATCTGCCATGACAACAGTGTTTCTTCTTCACACCTGCTAGTTCAGCTCATCACAACACCTTCAAACTGGGTAAACTGTCACTCCACGTAGGGTCAAAGTTTCATGTCTCCATCTGGTATCGATCAGTTTGGTCACCATGAAGGGTAAGTGCACCTATTCCACGCTCTAACATTGAATGAAGGAAACGAAAAAAAGCTAATCTGATTAATGTGCGTCTCCACAGTTGCTGCTTGTCTTGCTTTGCTGCTGGTAAATGTGCGTTTGAGCCAATCCTGTTTTGGAGAGGGACTCATTTTATTCTGCCTGGACATACCACCAGGTGAGGACTACAAATTTTGACTGAAAAAGGTTTAATAATGCACTAAAGGTAAAATTCCAAAGACAAACGTGATGAGCTGATACAAGCCTTTAAATCAATTTCTTCTGGGATAAATTCCTTTTTTTAGCAGCCTTATAAACATGTAAAACTCTTATCATTTTTTTAAATTGTTTTTGCATGAAAGTAGTTAAGTCTACCTTTAAGTGCTGTTTATCTGAGAATTGTAATCATTCCAGTAATCAGTGGAGATTTTTGTGTCATCTGATGATCAAAATGCTGTTAAAATTGTAATCAAACAAACTTTATGACAAAAACTTCGTTGTGTTTGCCTCCATGGATTGAAAGCTGGTGCTTCTTAACATGGAATGTGTTCACGTCAAGTACAGTTTGGTGATGTTGCATAATACCACCAGTAGACGGCAGCAGAAACGACTTGACATTTCTTTAAAATGTATAGAATATTGACACAAAATACATACACACAGTTTCATCTGCATTGTTTTCTCTGATAGACCCAAAAAAGTCTAATAAGAACGAGTCTAATCAAACAAAACTCTCAGACAGCATGTAATAAATACATCTGTTTTCATGTTACAGTTGACTTCTCCAGTCTCAGGTTTCATATCTGATAACACCTAAATGTAATTATAATGCATTATTTTTAGCTTTCCCGCCGGGATATTCGTCTCTGGTGATGATTCTGGGGGACGCTGGGGAGATAAACTCCACTGTGCTACGCAGCGACAACCTCACCTCTGTAACCAGGCTCAGGATCGATGCTGCCGGAGCCACAGCAGTCGCTGAGGGGGCCTTCACTTCTTTTCAGAACCTCACAAATCTCAGTTTAAAACAGAATTTTCTGAGAGAGATTAATCCAGGCTGGTTCGCCCGGCCTGATATCCTGAGTGAGCTCAACCTCTCAGAAAACCAAATAGAAGTTCTGAATGAGTTCATGCTCAACGGCCTCATTGGCCTCACGAGGCTAAGTCTGAATAAGAACAGGATTAGAACTATTGGCCCAAATAGTTTCGACTCCCAGACCGTCTTGGCTGAGTTGGATTTGTCTGAGAACAGGATGACTCGAGTGTCACCTCAGGTCTTCAGGTCTCTTAGGTCCACCAGGATCAGATTGGATGGAAACCCCTGGGATTGTTCCTGTGGCGCTGATGACTTTGACTTCCTGCAAGGTTTGTGAAATATAAGAAAATCACAAGTGCTGCATCTTTGAGGAAACCTCAATGTTGTTTTTCTTCTCAGATCTACAGGGTAAATCTCTGCTTGACAGACAGGAGGAGGTCACCTGTGAGAGTCCGCCATCTTTAAGGGGTCGACCTGTGTGGAACGTGTCGGTGTGTGTGACGTCACCACCACCACCACCACGACCAACCGCAGTGTCACAAACCATCCAACCCAAACCCAATGACATCATCACCACAGTTCCACCATCCTCTGGTACATGTGGTCCTTCTTTTCCCGGTTTCTGTTTTATTGTTAAAAATTCCTCACCAATCCAATCAGGATATTTTCAATTCCCGTTGCTCCCTTAAGCTGTGACAAGACCTCCATCGCGACCAACATCAGAGACGAATGCCTCAGTCCAACCCAAACCCACTGATGCACCTACAGTAACCTCTTCACACACCGGTACACGTGGTTCTTGTTGATGTTTCTTCTTCACTGTTGGAGTTGCATTTAATTTGTGCTCAGTATCTGTTGTTCTCTTCTGCAGCACCGCCAGCAAGGCCAACATCAGCGACAAGAACCTCTGGTCAACCCAAACCCACTGATGCACCTACAGTAACCTCTTCACACACCGGTACACGCGGTTCTTATTGATGTTTCTTCTTCACTGTTGGAGTTGCATTTAATTTGTGCTCAGTATCTGTTGTTCTCTTCTGCAGCACCGCCAGCAAGGCCAACATCAGCGAAAAGAACCTCTGGTCAACCCAAACCCACTGATGCACCTACAGTAACCTCTTCACACACCGGTACACGCGGTTCTTATTGATGTTTCTTCTTCACTGTTGGAGTTGCATTTAATTTGTGCTCAGTATCTGTTGTTCTCTTCTGCAGCACCGCCAGCAAGGCCAACATCAGAGACAAGAACCTCTGGTCAACCCAAAGCCACCCATAACCTCCCAGCGACCACCACACCGGCTTTAAAGACTGGTACATTTGGTTCTTGTCACCAAAGATTAGATTTATACACCAATAGAATCAGATTATTATAAGAGGTAATTAGGAACAAAGTTGTACGGCATGTGTTGATTTCTGCGCTGCTTCAAAACAAGTCCAGTTATGTCCTCAAACATCAAGTTCCTCAAAATATTCTTGAAATTTTATTGTCATTTTTCCTGATCTAGAATATTGACAGCTCATCACATAATTTAATTATCTAGACATGATACATGCCCAATCCTTCTAACAAGTTTCATCAAACTTAAGTTAATGCTTTATTCAGACATCAAGTTTGAATAAAGTATTCTGATTCTTTAATCGTATCTGCCTCCTGCTAAATTAATTCATACCACCTAAATCCTTGACTCTAGAAATGTACTGCTAGCATTTAGAAGCATGTGTTTGTCATCAGTAGTTCATTAGTAATCAACAAGAATATAATTTTCCATAATAAGGGATCTGGATCAGTTTTTGGTCCATATACAACTTCTTACCTTTCACAGATACATGAAATCCATTTATATGACTCTGAATCTGCATCATCTCAGCTACATATTGTCGGCTGTGCCATGTCTCTGCTCCTCTCTGTCACCGTACACAGATAATTCTGTATAATTTCACAGAAGGCATTTAGGCCATTATTTCTCTTTGTATGTTGTTGCTGATCTGTATCCAGCAGCACAAATGATTTAAACATTTAAAGACTGTGCGGCTCAGACTTGGAAGATTTCCATCTCTTTGATTTGTCTGTTGTTTCCATTAGAAACGTATGTGACGGAGATCTCTGTCCGTCCTAAACCCACTGACCTGCCTACTCCATCTCCGCCCACTGGGATGAATGGTAAGCCTGGTTCTTCTCTTTTTTGATAGCTGACCTTCATGATTTATGCTTCATGTGTCTGTTGTTTTTCTAGAAACTTGTGCGACATCACGACCCGCAGTTACAAACAACGTCTCCACACTCGTTGTTGTGATAGGTACGTTTACTTTTTATTTAGGAGGTTTCTGATCGTAGAGAAAAATATCATTAGATGCTTAAAAATAATTTTCTCCCTTCCAATTTTCCGCTCTGCAGTGGTCCTGTCTTCACTCCTGGTCGTGACATGTTTTCTGGTGGTGCTGTATGGTAGGAAACGCAGCAACAAAACTGTGACGCCTGCATGTCCAGAAGAAAACAGAAATGAATGGAAAGAAGACTCCATCAAATCGAGCCGTGCACAGTCTCTAGGAGACTCTGAGAAAAGTCAAAACAATCACAGGGACTCAGAGCTGGAATGGAGGAGGTCCTTCAGTGGAGTCAGAGCGAAATCGGCTAATGCTATTTTCTTTACGTCTCCTTTTTGTGCACCTATGAAAGATCAAGTTACTTTACAAACTGAGACAGAGGTTCAGTCAAGAGACAAAGAAAACCAAACTGATGGAAAGCAGAAACAGGGCAGTGAAACACATGTAGATGGAGGATTTGAGACAGAAAATCTAACAAGCACCACTGATGTAAACACTAAACAAGCTGCAGATGGTATAAATCTAGATCAGGACCCCTCCACTGTAACTTACCTGAACATCGGTACAAACCAGATTAAACATGATTTCAACAAACCGTCCATTGACGGTCAGGGTCAAAGATCACAGATGGGAAAAGCTATGGGGAGGATCTCCACCTGGCCTCCGACTGCAGTTCAGTGGCAGGTAAAATGTAAAATGATGAAGGAGGAGGAGGAGGAGGAGGAGGGATCTGATGCCTTCACTTTTCGGCCACCAAAGTTTCAAGTAGAGATGAGTAAACTGTTAAACAACGTGGAGCATTCATTTGGTGAAGATGAAATAGAGAAAAATCAAACGGAAGATTCCCTGGAATTAAATGATGCTCAGAAAAAAGAGGGACATTCTCAGTCCTCAAAACCAAATGACGAGACCACTTCTATCAGCAGCCACACTGACATGAAGCAAGAGGAGATGATGATCCGGGACCCTGCCCCTGTGACACTGACAACCAAACATCTGAATCAGGAACAAGCTGGTCAAGCTGAACATCTGAAACCTGGAGAAAAACCACCTAATAAGGGCAGCAACAAGACAGAACAGAGAAGAGAAGCAAAGCAAGCTGGGACAAGCAGACCGTCGCCTGATGATGAAACCCTTCTGTCCGGCAACGAGTACGCCTTCATGGACCTGCTGCATGAGGTCGTGCAGAACAACGGCCGCTGGACCAGAGAGAGGTGGAGGCAGACACATGTAAAAAAAAAAGCGGCGTTAGAAAGAGCTTAAAGGGGGCCTCACTCAAAGTTTAACAAACAATATAATACTAGTTAGTGCAAATACCTAAGATGAAGCCAACACTTAAAGGTTTGACATTTTGGGAAGTCTCTTGAGAATAGTATCAGTCTAATTCTAGCCAAGAATGTCTATCAATTAAAGGGACAATTTCTTTGGCAGTTTGGGGACACAAGGAACAAATTAAACAAGCATGAAATACTCTGGATCCCTGCATATCTGAAAAAAGTTCCATTTTCAAAATAAAAGAATAAATAAAATGATTAAAATTCCCAATAAATGAAAAGGCACCTCTCCGTGACATGGGAGATGTGTTTTGTGAGAACATATTATTAAAGTCATCCGAGACAAAACCCACTCTCGGTCCAACCTGTAACCATGGAAACAAGGAAACTAAAGTATTTCCCAGAACGTCAAACTATTCCCTGAAGAAAACTATTTATCTTAACACTGTTATAAAGTCCGTCACTGTGGTTGAATAAGAGCACACTAAAGAAATGAAATGTGGGATTATATAGTTAAATTACTCATTTATAGATATGTGATTGTTGTCAATCATTCAAAGATGTGGAATGAAATAAAAACGTCTTTTCACTCAGTTCATCTGGCTGCATGCAGCATTTATTTGTTTATATGTCCAAGTACACACGCTTCTCATAAGAAATAGTACAAAATGGATCAACCCCTTTTTCGACAATGACTCAAAAACATAAATTGGAGGTAAACATAATACATAGGCTTTTGATAACACCTAGACAACATGCATATTCCATTCATATAAATACACAGTATCAAATAATGGCTCCAACTTGCAAGCAGTTGACTTGATTATGTTTTTCTCTCGTCGTGGGACATCCCGCTAAATGTCCTGCTGAAGGTACAAAATGATCGTTCTTGGCAAGCTGTATATCAAAACATGCTTTTAAGTGTTTACATGCCCCTTGTGGTATTTTAAGTATGGACATTAGGAGATCTGAAGTGAACTCTTAGTGGAGTGTGATTTGTCTGAATTGAGGACCTGGGATGATGTTACAAGAATGAATCTGAACACCAGTCATATCCTCTGTTGGGGTCGCTCACACTTCCACTCATCAGCTCTCCTGCCCTGTAAACTGACACATCTGAGGGGCCACTGAGCAAAGACTGACCGTACATCTCAATGAGACTCTTGGCAAAATACGTACACACTTAAACATAAAAAAAAAGCTTATGCAGATTCCTAAAAAAAAGAAGAAAAAAGAAGTAAAAATCTCAGAGAGAAAACAATCCACCTAAGATTACTTCACCATCATTATTACTCATAGTATTTCTTTGACAGACAAGAATGGCACTTAGCAAAATAAGCTACAGACATCTATGAACTAAACATGACATGTTACTGCACATTTGACTGTCTTTGCTTCACAGGAATGGTTGAAATACTGTCCACTGTGTGGGCCAGAGTCATATTAAAGGGTCATGCTGTTATTCTCTACACATCTCTGCAGAGCTTAGTGCAAAAAAATAGTTCAAGTCCTCGTTCGTTTTTATGACATGGAAGAGACAGAAACAAAAGAATAGCAAACAATAGCCACGTTTCCACCCAAAGAATACATGAAAGGAACTACTTTTCGAGGAACTAAAAGGTTCCTTCAGCCCATTGTTATCTGGGTTTCCACCAAGATTGGACAAATTAGTCCACCAACATGAAAAAGAGTCATCTTTTAAAAAAAACATTTGACTATGCAACGATAGATAACGAACGGTGGTCTGTCTGACGTGTACTTTTTAAGAGGTGGTCGGAATAAAATGCTCTAAGACTTCAACCGACTAGGAATGTTTGGCACTTCAAGCCTCACCCCTAAATTTACTGCATCTCTGGAAAATACCAGCCTAAGTGTGGGTACTTCTTAGAGGGTGCAATTTTAATTACAGCCTGGTCCCTTCAGTGGACACAGATAGAGTTCCTCAAAATGTTCCAAGTCCCAGGGGAAAGTTCCTTCAGTGCAAACGTGGCTGATGAATCTATAGTTACTATTTACAGTGATTGAACGAAACAAAGTGGTGGAGAATGATAAATCAAGAGGAAATACTGAGCACTGACGCTGCCTTATAGACAAGGTGAGGCCTGTACAATTAGAGGAGAGCACTTCATTTCTGGTTCAAATACATTCCAACTTACAATACTGATATTTAAGTCCAAACCATTAGATAAAGATACATCTGTCAGTCTTTGAGGATACCTTAAGCAAAAGTTTGACATTTTCATAAATGCCTTTATTCCCTTTCTCACTGAGAGTTAGGTGAGATGATTAATACAGCTCCCTTGTAGGTCATTCAATTATACAGCCACAGACAGGTGACTGTTAGCATAGCTTAGCATTCACACACGAAGAAGAAGCAGGGGGAAGCAGCTGGAATGGCTCGATCCGCACCTCTTAACATGTTAATTACAGTAGCCAGCTGCCAGCTGTTTTCCCTTGTCTCCATTAGCTTAGCCCTCACACTAAGCTAAGCTAAGCACCTGCTGTCTCCAGCTTGATATTTATCCTACATATGTGAGCGATGTCAAGCTTCTCATTCATCTCTCTCTCTAAAACAGTGATGAAGTGTATTTGCCCAAACGTGACACCATCCCTTTAAATCTGGTTGTTGATGAAAATATGTACCGAGAGACATTTTACATTGAAAAGCAAACCTGTCCATAACAACAAGTTCACTGCGACAACAAATAAAAACTAGAACCAACAGAGAAGCCAAGACAAATCAAACTGCTACATAAGAATTCAGCCTGTAAACACTTAAAAAATAAAGGTAAAATAACATACACTGAAGAATTACTTAAATTACGCACATAAAATTCATTTTTGACCCCTATATCTACTTAATCTTTCTGTTCATTTAGCCTTAATTTAAAGACACTGTGTTTCTTAGCCTTTCTGAACAGATATGTCTGGTTACTTTTTGGCTAAGACATCCACAAACAAACAAAAATAAAAACATATCCGAAAGGCTGATAATAAATAAAATAAATAACACTGATATCACAGATCGCATGTAAAATGGCACATAATGTAAAAATTCATTTTAAAGTTATTTACAAAGCAATAGAGTAAACAAAAGAGTGATACTCCCGCTACAGAAGACATGATCAGGGACACTTAAAATAGTGAAATAAATTAACAATATTCACTCTTCAACAATAACCACAACAAAAATCAGTGTCCACAACACAGAGAGAAATGCTGATTACTCTAATATGGCCAAAAAAGTGCCACTACAGTGTCTAAAGTCATAATGACAATTTGTCATAAAAAAGGTTTGTGCTCAAAAGAAAATCCTGTTCGATTAGAAAGAGACAAAAACCAAACAGACATTATTAATAAATGAAAGTGCACATGCACTGTAATTTAACGGTAAATGTTTGAACTGCTAGAAATTGGTAGCATTAATTCATGGAAAACATGATTAAGATGTGGAGAAGGATGTAGTTGCCCCAACATTCCTTGAGTTTAGGTAGCAACAGGCGTAGAGAAAGTTGGCATGAGTCGTGGCAGGAGGACAACGTCACCCCTGAGTGAAATGATTTCATATCCTATACAGTATGTGCACAAAAACCTCCTAAGACTTCTCAAAACATCCATCAAATCTCTGTCCTTTGGTTGCAGGGAGGGGGCCGCTTCCAGTGCATGGTTCTGGGTTTCAGATTGTTCTGTTGGGTTGATGGCGTGTTAGTACAGTAGGGTCGGGGGGGTCGATGACGAGGCACTCTTCATGCATCCTCCTGTAGCAGCTTCAGTGGGAACAGCGTCAGTTGTTTCTGAGGCTGAGGGACACATAATGCACATTCACTAATGGACTGCTGTTGTTGGCCCGGTACAAGCCTTCATTAGTGTCGGACAAAAAAGCTCTGTTGGCCCAGATGGGGCTTAGATGTTAAGGGTCAGGGTGTCGAGGACTGTGGGGGGTTTTCAGAGGTGAGTCTCATCCCTCATTTCTGTGCCAAACTCCTGCTGGTTCCTGGTGGTGCGGGCCTGTCCCACTTGCGAGTCCTCTGGCATGTGTGCCAGCGGGTCTGATCGGATAATGTACCTGTAAAGATCAAATGAACATTATCTGCCAGCATGGAGCAGGTTTGGTTTAAGTGTTACTGGCACTAGCAGCACACAGTATATTACGGGGATGCACCCTTCAGTTACATACAAAGGTGGCATCTTCGTACATCCTTGCAGGCTGACATGAGTCTACAGCAAGCCGAGTGGCCAAAATAACAGTTTATCATGTATGTTATTGTGCAGGATCTTTATGCCACGTTATTGCATCTTCACCGTGCTGCAGTTGAAATATTAGAGAAAGCAGCAGGAGTAGAGGGTGCTCTCACTGCTGAAGGCATTAAGTTGATGTTGACAATATAAACATGATGATTTAAAGAAACTGTAGACTCAATGAATTAAAAAATGCACCACTGTGTTTGTTTGGGTAGTTTGTGTCATATGAAAATAAAGACCCATATTTTGTTTCTAATTAATAATTATCTTCATTTAATTGTAACAAAATCAAAGAGACAGAACAAAAACAACACCACAAACATAAGCGCCATAAATGTTCAGGTGACATAACTGGACTATACAACATTTTACACAATCGGTAATTAGTGTGTCCTCCCTCAACATTGATTACAGCAGTAATCCTCCTCCTCATGGACTGACACAACCTCCAGATGTCCTCCTATGGGATGAAGGCTCACTCTCCTGCCTCAATGATTTCTTATGGTATTTCCTGGGTGGTTACATTTGATTGACAAGAAAGCATTTCTCTATGTTTACATAATGCTGGCGTAGACACACAACTGTGAATGGTGAGCATTCAGCGCCCCGTGACTCATCTGGTGTTGCAGACATAAAGATCCTGTCTGGTAACGTGTGAGAAACTACAAGATTTTGTCCACCTGGCTTGCAATAAACAGTGTCAGAATACCTCACTGACATTGTGTATCAACAACCCCAACCCTGTATTAGTTCCTTTGCAGTATTTTGTCTCTTTTAGTTTAAAAAACCCCTCTTAAAGGTTTTCATAAATTATATTTGATTGCAGAAAGAACTACACTATACTGTATTGGCCTCAGATATATACACCCAAACTAATCATGCTGTTAAAGAATATAAACTATTGAACTGCATTTAAAAAACACGACTTTTAAAGGCAAAGTTTCATTTTGTTTGTCACTAACGTCAGTCAGGAAAAAAACAAACACTATAGTATAACTCAACTCAACTCATATAGTAAAAAATGAAGTGAAACAAAATAGTAGGTCTGATATCTATGGCATTGCATTTTCAACATTATATTTAAAAGGTGTTAGAATGCTGCTGCTACCAGAGTAAAGTCTCCTGGAGGAGAGAGGGAAAAGTAGAAGTGTGGTGCATCTTTTGCTCAGATTCTTACACAATGTCGTTGAGCTTCAGCATGGTGTCAGGAGGAGGGTTGATGAGGACGTAGGACAGCGTGTTCTGGTGGTCATTCATCTCATCTGGAAAAAAAAAAAGACCGAAGAGACATTCAGAGCTGCTCTTGAGCCCTCCCTCATCTCCCTCCATTACACAGTACATTAACCAGGAAATGAGCCATCCAACCCCCAGGAAATATGAGCCTCCTTCTCTTTCTACCTTTTTTGGTGAAGACAAAGGCAAAGTAACCCTCATACAGTATCAGAGCGAGGGGAGGGAGAGTCTGAGGAAAATCTGTGGGGACGCTCTTTTCCTAGTCTGGGTGTTAATTGAAGAGATGCTCAAAATGAACATATATATATATATATATATATATATATATGGATCACTTAGATATTGTTTTTCGATTGTTACTAAGTTACTGAGGACATTCTGCATTCACTGCCCTCTGCTGGACAAACTATGTCACTGCAATAGTTTCAAAACGTAGTTTGGAAATTTCTTCATATCAGCTTATATATTATATGCCCTTATTTGAATCTATATATATATTTTTTTTGTGTGTGTGTGTGTAATAAACTGTTTCGTTTTCAGATAGCCATCAAGTGTTTTATTTACTTACTGACAAATTATTCTTAATATTTGTTCAAGTAAATACTAACTCATTAAGTCTCATTTTCTATTTATAAAATGTTTTAATAATCAAATGTTTTGCCTAATACATAGAATAATGAACGGTTTTTGGCCTTTAATTACAGCTAACTGAATCATTTCAGCATCAGACATTATTATAGCAACATTAAACACTAACAATGGTAACAATATTATAACAATATTATTTTATTGCTTCCCCCATGCAGTTACATTAATAATGAAAAGGGTTTTGCATTATGGAGGTCATTTTCATTAAGAATTGAAAGGGAGAAATTGATTTTAACATTAAAGTTTTATAGTCGTCTCTCCGTGTTTGCGTATGTTGGTGTGTGTTGGTGTGTCATGTGTTCTCTGGCGGTGGCTCCTACATGGACAGAAGAAGGGGAAA
Source organism: Chaunax sp. Z400 (assembly GCA_037577475.1). Lineage (NCBI taxonomy): Eukaryota > Metazoa > Chordata > Actinopteri > Lophiiformes > Chaunacidae > Chaunax > Chaunax sp. Z400. The sequence goes on along the minus strand of CM075187.1, from coordinate 18,688,574 downwards.
GGAGGGCACATGTGACCACCCACCTGCTTGTGGCCCTTTATAAAGCCAGGCGGGGTGGAAGAGAGAGAAGGTCTAACAGTTACTGACAGGGCAGTTGGTGGAACAAGGGGAGGCCCATGCTGCCTGCTGACTCAAACAGCACCCCTCATGCGCAGCTTCAGAAACAGAGCCAGCATGCAGACAGCATCCGCGGCTACGCCACAAAATCCATCTCCATTGCATTCCACACTTGGACCAGCAGGCTTGGCAAGGCCATTCCGACAGACGACACTCAGCCCCCACAGCCCACCAAGAGTGACATGTGTCACACCCCCCCACTAACACACGGGACATGCTCCAGCATCCGTTAGACTGCACCAAACGCAGAGAGAGAGTCAAACCAAACTGAGAGTGAAGCCGAACACATTGGGAGTGTGAGAGTGGACACGGTCGACCTGCTGCTGCTCCATCAACATCTGGAAGCTACACTGGAGCAGTCAAAAATGTCCCTTGTGAGAGGACAGATGCAGAAGTCATGAGTGATGTTCAGGACCGTACCAATTTGTTTTCCCAGTGTAATAAATATGGATTATACCATGGCCACAGGGAGCACTCATTTCTAGTTTGTAGGCAGTGGAGATAAAAACAGCATATATATATATATATATATATATATATATATACTCTACATTACTCTGAGAAAGTATGATGTCATATGGTTTGTTGTTGTGGCTCTGTATCTCAACACAATCCATAAGTGGCTCTGAGTGATTAATTTCATACATAATAGTGCATAAGGCTATTGATCCCAGTCAGTCAAGTAAAGAGAGTCCAGACTTTATTCAGTCATGGACAAAAATGATAATAATTACTACACATTCTACCTAATACAGATGAAATTCACCAGTAATTGTATAAAAATAGATACAGTACTCTACTTTTTTTTTTTATCCATCTACACTCTACTCAATTGCAATTATTTTTTTGCGCTTTCAGTGTTACATCTGACTAAAGCTGATGGAAGACCAGTTCTGTGCTTTTAAAAATTTTTTTTTTTTTAACAATTATCATGGTCCCATCTGGAGCACAACCACTCCTAGTGGATAATTATGACTCCTGGGTGCACTGCAGCAGGGGGGAAATAAGATTTTCAGGCGATGTAGGCTTTTCTTGAAAATTCAAGCTGAAAGTCAGCACTTTGATATCATAGCTATGTGTCACTTCAATGTGCTGGAGGACAGACCTGATGTTGTCCAATCCTTATTTATTTGCTGACATTAAATCAGTGAACAAACTAGGTTAAACTACAGGCAACCAAAGCAACAGTATTTGTTAAGTGGCCACGGTATAACACTTGGACAGGTGTTGTGAGAAATAGAAATAACAGACAGGGTGGAGGTGAGATTTCCTCCACTAGATTATTTATTCTCTACACCTCTGATACACATTATTTTTTATAATATATATATATATTTATATCTAGAAGGTGCTCAAGTTAGTTCTACATCTAACGTTCCATCCACAGACAGAATGTGCTCCGCTCCACTCGTGAAGCCATACTCCGATGCCCTGCAGTACTCTAGCCATTTGGGACGTCACCTCACGGGGAACACAATGCAGAAAAGCCCAGATAGAGTGAGAGAGAGTGATAGTAGTGTGAGATAGTGAGAGGCTGGCTACTGATCCACCACTCATTCTGGCAGGACACACACACACACACACACCCACACACACACTTCTTAACACACCCACTCGCTCACACTCATGCAGTAAAGTTGCAGTACTGTGATCAACCAGCTAACCTGACGGCCTGGTCTCCTCTGTGTATGGGTGCTCTGAAATGTCCTGCAACTCTAAGCAACGGTATTCACTGTTAATGGCCTCATTTATAATTGAGTGCAATTTAGATATGAACCAAAATAAGGTCAAACAAAGAGTGGGTAAAAAAAAACTCCAGACATCTAAAAATGGCTGTGTGTATAAGTGCAGCGCATTAATCTTTAAGGGATGCTGGTGAAAGGGCAAAATCCTTTCCTCCACAAGATGGATGTCACCACCAACCATCACATGTGTAAAAGAGTTAAAAACAGCACACAAATTACCTTGCAAATATCCTAGATTTACTCGATTCATGACATCACTTGCAGTGAGATTAGAAACATCCTCTACAAGCCAAAGGAGGGAAGATCGAAGAGTCAGAGAGAGAAAGGAGGAGAGGAAAAGAGGAGGGGGAAAACAAGAAAAAGAAAAAAATCAGGGAGGCAGCAAATGCATTTGCAGTTTCAAAAGAGAACTTATACAAAAGGTGACAGCAACGCAGAGCAGCCATGCATTTTGTGTGTGCACAGAATCACTTCCAAATGATTCATCTGCCACATGTGGTGATGCTGTTGCAGTGATCCTCACTGACATTCGTGGTTGTTAAGAAGATCTTGAGCTTTTGGGGTTCTTCCTGAAACGTATTTCATTGACACGTTACATAATATTTAGCAAGTGCAACACATCTGGAGCATGATTCTGCTTTTATTTGGAAGCATGAAGCTGGGAGGAGAGAAAGAACTGAAGAACAAAAGTAGAGAGGTGAGCAGATGATGCAGGCGATTGCAGTCTGTGATCAAATGCAACTGAGACGAGCTCTGGTGCTCCTGCATCTTGCATGCATGACGTGTTCACATCCACATTTCGTATGATCATGACTATGCAGTGGTGTGTGTGTGTGTGTGTGTGTGTGTGTTAGGGCATATGAAGGGTGAGGGGTATGAAACTGATGGGAGAAAATGAATGAAAATGTTTTGATGATGATGATGTGGTGGGATGTCGATGATCAGAACTATCATGACCACAATCCCATGTCTTTATGGATCATGAGATAAAATGACAGAAACACAGATTTGAGTTTTGAAAATACAATTTTTTCTCATGGCTGAAATAATTTAATTGGTTGAGAGTGGGTAGAGCAAAAAACTTGCCTCTCTGATATCCTTTCATGATTATATTTTTTAAAATATTTTATGAGAAATTCTTTTAATGTTACGACAAATTTGGTTAGAAAAAAAGCCCATCACAGTTTCCTCACAATCTATGATGACATATCTAGATATATTTTGTCCAAATCATAAATCCATCAAAAACAGTAAGTGTTAACATTTGTGAAGCAGGAACCAGGTTATGTTTTTGCTTTTTTTTTGCTTGTAAAATAATTTAAAAATAACTTGAATTGATTATCAAAATGGTAGCAAATACATTTTTTTTATAAACTAATAGAGGGTGGCGCAGTGGGTATAGCACTGGTGCCTCACAGCAAGAAGGCTCTGGGTTCGAATCCACCTGAAGACCTGGGACTTTTCTGTTTGCATGTTCTCCCCGTGTCTGCGTGGGTTCCCTCCGGGTTCTCCCGCTTCCTCCCACAGTCAAAAAAACATGCAATGGTGAACTGTTGACTCTAAATTGACCGTAGGTGTGAATGTTCTTTGTCTCTCTTTGTGTTGGCCCTGTGATGAACTGGCGACTTGTCCAGGGTGTACATCGCCTCCCGCCCAAAGTCAGCTGTGATAGGCTCCAGCCCCCACCGGAGCGATTACAGAAAATGGATGGGATCCAGCCAAAAATAACGATTCCACACTAGAGCTGGACGGAAGTACAAATCAGCCATAAAAGCCTGCAGCTGTACAGGTAACGTTGGCAGCTTCCATGACTGCAGTTATGAATAGTCACAAGTTTAAAAAGAGCTGCTGTCATTTTTATTATAAGTTTTCTCCCCGTATAACTGAGGCTCTACCCACTGAGGTTTTACTCAACCAGTTACATTATTTTTGCCTCCAGAGCTTATGTGGCTTTAAAGAGATGCTTATAGAACTGAGACTCCAATCTGCAACAAACATTATACCTTTAATAAGTATCATTTTCAGGTCAATTATGGCTGATTATGATTAAATAATTAGACATTAAATATAAAAACATATAAATTAATATGTTTAGTCACCAACGCTGTGTTCATTCTTGCCATACAATAAGTAATATAACAAACTACTGCAGAGAGTTAGTTGTTCACCTCATTAAGTCCACCTACATAATCAATACATGGACTGCCTTTGACTTCTCTGAATGTCATCAGCTGTCCTACTCACCGTATCCCACAGTGGGAAGGCCGAGGTGCTTCATGCGATTCTTCACCAGCTCAGACAGCTCCTGTCGCTCAGAGCGTCGGTACAGGTTGAGCCTCTGCTGGGAGATTCGCTCCGCTCTGCTTGACGGCTTGTTGCTCTTCCTGCTCAGCCGCCGTGCCCACTGCATGCTCTTCTTCCTCAGCAGCGGGTGCTCCGATTGGTCGCTCGTGGTGGAGTTTCTGTGAGCCGTCTTCTCCTTCCTGGACTCTCCACGCTCGCGGTGGTCCACGCCCTGCTCCATGTTGACGGACAGTTGAGACTGGGAGAGCAGGGTGGAGGTGTCAATGCTAGATACTATGTTTATACAGGCTCAACTGTGTCCTGCCATGTTGATATTTTTGATCCAGTTCTTTTTAAACAAATGCCCGTCTTCTCTTTTCAGAAGCCTGCGTTTATTAGCTTTGATGGTTATGAACTTTACATATTGTTAAATTTCATAAAAATACCAGTAGGGTATTTTTACTCTTTAAACAAAATGTGAAAGCAGACTGAAATATCTAAATCAAAAACAAGTACGTTTGGATCTTACCTGTACGTCCTTACACTGAAACAAGAAAAGGACGAACAGACATCCAAACAAAAAGAGATGCAATGAAGGATTGGGGCATCCAAAGCAACATAAAATCACCTCCAGCTTCAAAAATCAGTGCATAAAATAGTAAATATGGTTTATTTATAAAGGAGCAGACAATTACAGACAAAGACAATTGAGGAGAGTAATAAAAGCAGAAAACTGCATACAAAGGAAGGGCATCATGAACATTTGATGACGGCAGGTGAGAAAGGTGGAGGAATTAAACGCAAAACGAGGGAATAAATAATAGAAGGAAGCCACACTGGCAGTAGTGCCTCAGCTGAAACCGAACCAGAAGCCAGCGTTGGGACCAAACCCAAAGCGAGGTCTCAGACATAAATAATCAAACTGATCTTACCTCTGAGGTTGAGAACATGTGCGACTCGGTGCGGTAGATCCCTATGGGGATCTCAGCGCTAGAGGAACAAAGCTTCTGGAAGAGTCTGCCATAAGTCCTGATCCACAGATCCTCCTCTGTTATCTTCAACTGAAAATGAGAGCCAATCAGACGCCGTCACACACGCTCTCTCATACGCCAGCTGAACAGTACGAGGCTCATACTTACAGCACACAGGTAGCCAGAGCCAGGCGTGGTGTCCAGACCAAGGAGAAGCCTTGCAATAGCGATCATATAGTCCTTAACAAACGACTGTCAGAACAACACAAACACACATAGAAAAGAAGAAAAGTCGCATACGTAAATTTAGTTAAACTCTGAGACATAAAATAGTGCAGCATCTAAACTATAGGAATAGAACAATACACAGTCACACATTGAGATGCAAAGTTTTCATCAAACCGAGCTCAAGCAACCTGTGCAGCAATTAGGATTCAACATCTAATATGCATCCTAACATATTGGTAAATTAATGCCACTTAATTATTTCAAAAACAATCTGATGCTGCTATGTGGTTAAAATAAACTGTATACTGGCATTCATTACAGGCTAGGAGGAATCACTTCATGAAAATCACAATCTCCCCTTTATGGGTCTCATTTTTCCCTCTTTTCCTTCAAGGAGGGGAGAAAGATTCTGGAGAAAGACAGATAGTTGTGTCTGATTCCTGGGGCGTTGATAGTTGACAACCTCTGAATCTGAGGCAAAAAAGCCCATTTTGCCTGCAGTTAATCTTTAATTCATTATTTCCAATGGATCTTTAGAAACCTTCAACGATACAGCGTGAGAATGTTCTTTTCAAGCCTCAAGTCATGCAGCAGCGCAAAAAGCTAACATCGATTAAATCATCGACTAAAATGTACACATGACATATACCTCTATAGTTATCTTGTTATATTTATGACTTGTCAAAAGTCCCCACCTGGTAAAGCAGCGTATCCAACATGCTGATACTGAACACTCTGCCTGCAGCGAACGGCAGCCGGAACATGAAGGCCAAATTGGAGCCCTTATCACGCTCTATCTGAAAACACACACACACACACGCACACACACACACACACACACATGCACACACACACACGAGACCTTTATGAAAATACTAACATTAATATATTTTGTATAGCATAATAAATAAAACAACAAATATCACAATAGATCTAAAGACAGTAGAAGCAGATATAAAAATAGCTACAACAGCGAGAAAGCAGGAGGTGATGGATCATAGATTAGAATCACATTTTAATAGGTGGGGTTTTTCAATGCACGTTTGAAAGAGAGGAGTGGAGGGAAAAAAGTCAGAGATGTTGGGAAAGGCATTTGAAAGAGAGGCTTTGATTGAAAATGAAACAGGTCTGCTGGTTTTCACCGCTAAAAACATACAAGTTGTTTGAGAGACAAGACTTTAAAGTAGGCCTATCCCCAAAACACAAACATATTCAGAGAGGAGAAAGCAACTATGTGATTTCGATTCTCTCTGAAAATATTCTCTCTCAAAAAAGGAACATGACAAAGAACCAGGATTTTACAAAATAATAGTCTTGTTTTTGGAATAGCTCTATTTGTATTTTGTTAACAAAACTATTTCACTTTCCTCCTGCTGAAATAAGGGGAAAGAGAAAAGAGCTTCACCTGAAATACACAAAACATAATAATCAGAATTCAACTAGACTGACTTCATGAGGTTAAAATAAACCATTATTCCCATAATCCCCACTCACAAGCCACTGGAGCAACCAGTGAGGGTAAATCAATGGTATTTAAATCTTTGTAACCCCTGGTGTTTACGTATGCCAAGCTCATTTCAGACATTCTTCAAATAATCAACTTCTAGTCTGTTTTTGGAAATCATGGATGGATCACAGAAAAGAGCTCACCTTCTCCAGTTTGGAGAGAGCAAGAGAGTAGCAATCCTTGGCCCTGAACTGCATGAACCTCATATTGGACGGGTGTGTGAGCTCAGTGATGATGCTGAGACTGGGGAACAACCTGAGCAAGATAAGAGAGGCATGAAGATAGATGAGAGGCTTTGTGCTGAGGGGGGAAGACCCAGCATGGCAGTGATGGATGCTTTTTAATTTTAGTTGTTAAATAAAAGAGAAGTTTCAGAGCTTTGGCAACTGCAGTTTGTCTTTGAGATGAGCTCATTCTCTATTCTGGCAAACTCTGCAAGACGAGCATTATAGTCCCCAGCATCTGACTGAGAACAGATGAACAGGTTAAATCAAAGTAAATTAGATCTGATCCAAAACTTAAAGATCAAGCTCATAAAAAAATAAGTCAATATCTGTACTACATAAAATAACCTATACTGTACGTCTAAACAGTGAAATACTCTTTTTGTTTTACCTGAACATGGTCTGGACGTTGACGATGGTCTTGGCATCTGCCATGTAGTCCTCCTCAGCGCTCATGGTGCTCTCTTTGTCCACAACCACCAAATTGTCAGCATAGATAATACCACACTGAAGCAGATTGTCCAAGCTTTTCAAGAAAACAACAGTGTTTAATACGTAATGAGATAACATTGGTGTAAAAATCAATATCTCATGTTTATTGCAGCGATTATTCTAGTGTAAATACTTTCCTCGCACCTGGATCATGTACTTATATTTCAAACATTTCCTAGATCTGCTCTGACCAAACTGAGAAATAGGAGGACAGTGCTGCAAACGCATGTGTTCATACTATTCATGTCTAACAACATCAAGTGTTTATTTACTAAGGTAAGATTTGTGCATCACTAAATAAAAACATGCTGCACCCCAGATACTAGTGCAATGTGCTAACAGCTAACTGAACTGACACTTGCTGATATATAGCCTGACTAGATTCAAGCGTAAAATAGGAAACATTGAGTTTGCCTGAAAGTAATCAAATTACATGGCCAATGGTTGCTTTTACTGACAGTATTTTATGGTGAATGTTTCCTTTAATCAGGCTCTGAAATTGCCAACACCTTCTGTGAATTCTGTTTCATTTTATCCATCATGTGTTGTTATACTGCAGCTGTAAAAAAAAAAGCACAACTACTGAGATGGAGAGGATCATTGGATTAGTCAAATGAGCTGGTATTTAATAAGACATACTTATCAATAGTGCCGGCCATAAAGTAAACCATTGGAAAGCAGCAAATGGCCTCTAAGAAGTGGTTGTCTGGCCTGTGGAAACAGGAAACAGCATGAATTAACATCCCATGCTAATTACGTCTGCAAAACCTCTGTGACAGATTGACATTGTTTCCTGAAATTAGTTTATCAGGGCAGGGCAGCGGCATTTTGAACAGCAATACCTGATGTTTGCTAAGGCAGCAAAGGGGAAACGTACCAGTATGTCTGACTCTTTAATGCAAAAGGAGGATTTAAGTGTTTGCTATCTATCTGCTAGTGCCTTATCAAGAGCGTCCTTGGCGCTTTCCCTGTGTACTTTCTGTTTCAGTGACTGCGGAGAGTTGGCGGACGCTAATGAAACCCACAGTGAGTTAGAGCAGATAAAGGTGTTCTGCACACACACAAATGTATACATAACACACAAAATGGCTTTCTTGTGCAGAGAGAACTGTGGTTTATGGATAATTCAAAAAGCATTTCTTTCATTATCTTGAAGCAAAGCTAACCCACAGTTGCAGCAACCATGATTTAGTCTCTACTAAAAGCAATTTGGCTGCCTTAAATTTCAAACACATAAAGCACTGATGGATTTTTACTTATTCAAGTTGCTCCCATTAAAGACTGCAACTATACATTAACACACAAACTTGAACACGTATCTTAGTTTTTTTTAAATTTAAATGTAGTTTTCTGCATGAAGATCTGTTAATTATTAATAATGTACATAATTATTAATTATTATAATGCGGCAAGGTCAACCCATATACTTCAAGCTCTAATGCAGCTAATTCTGGCCCTGGTGCTCATAATAAAGAACATGATTTTATCAGCGTCCAACTCTGAAATAACTAAAACAAAGAATTAAATGCACAAGACTTTTCTAAGAAAGCTGTACGAGTAAATCTTTACCCACATTGATGTGCACCAGCATTGACATCCACAGCAAAAGGAAGGACATGCATCTCATATTTATATACTACACCATTATAGGTGCAGGCCATACATGTTTTGATGCCTCCACACAACAACAGACATTACTCTTTAATTTCTGGAGTTACTATGGAAACATCATGGTTTCCAACAAACAAACAAGCAAATACTAGGTTGAAATGACAGTAGGAAGTCTTACGGGTAGTCCAGCAGCAGCACAATGGGGTTGAGCTCCTTCCTGGGCCGATAATAAGCACGCAGAGGGACAATGAAGTTGTAGAGACCGTTTCCTGCCGTCTCTGCAGACACTATGATCAGCTTATTTTTGAAGCCGTACGCCTTTGCATCCTCAAAGCTGCTGTGTGTACAGCCCTGGATGGAGACAGGATGTCAGTCAGGTTTCAGTTGTGCTTTGCTCTCAGGAGACACATTCCATTGGTGAATAGTGAAAAAAAAAAAGGTGAATGCATGTTTTACGGCTTGGTTCTGTGCTGTTTCTGTCTTTTGCTTGCATGTGAATTCACCTTGTCGAGGCGGAGGCAGCAGAATGGAGCTTTCTGTGGTAGGAGGTGGCACAGAGTTGGAGAGCTGCCAATGTAGGGCGAGTTGGGAGGGTAGCCCTTTACAAAACTGATGGAAAAGCAAGAAGAGATGCCTCTGAGGATAAAGTGTCTGGAGAAAAACCTCGAGTGACATATTTTGTCAATATTGGCTCAGAAATCAAACAGGGATGTTGCATATCTGTCAACTTAGAGTTGCCTACAGTTCACGACAAGTCTCTCTCTCTCTCTTTCTCGCCACATCTCATCCTGGCAGGACCAACACACAAAAACAGTGTCGACCTCAACGGAAAAATGTACCAATAGTGTTTCTGCTCTTCAGTTTCTCATTTGAAACTGCACCTGCTCAAATGATTGATATTTATTAGCCAGAGGGTCTCGATCCTGCTGAATACAGTCTACATCAACAATTACAATGTTTCTGTAACCCTGTTACTTTTAATTGTGTCTAATTTGGTTTAACAACAGGTGTGTCAATTTGGTTAGGTGTCCATTGATTTGTAATGTGTAAGCTGCAATTACCCCGATCATTTTTTACGATACCCTTAAGCTTGGCAATAAAACAGAATCTGACTTTAAGACAGCTACGTCTACAACCTGATCACCACATGATGGCACTGTGGGACCTTGGGTTACTCAGAGGGTTTGTAGCCTCCATCTGCCCAACAACTGTGCCTGACAACTGCGAAAGAGGAAAACTACTTTAGTGTCATGGGGCGCAGTAAACAGACGCTTACGTCCAACTTTTAGACCCACCGATATCTCAGTCAAATAGTTGCTTTTCAGAACGACTTGAATGGGCTGAGGTGCACTGTGAGGACAAACAGTCGCTCTATCCAATCTATGTATCTCCATCTAATACAACCACACAGAGAGAAAGAAAATAGACCCACGTTGCTGAGATAAACTGAGCTGGTATCATGACCATCAGTCAGAAGGACCTGGTGACGCTTTAGGGTAAGGACACACAACATGAGCTACAACCAAGAGGAAAAGTGCTGACCTCACTGTCATGACATTAACATCCATCACTGCCATGTCTGCACCTTACTGCCTTATGACATAAAGATTACACACCTATCCCAAACCCATCCATCTCTCTTCCTACAACCACTCAGACGTGAGAAAGCAAAGGACAGGTGACATCAATCAAGTACAGAGCACAGGATGCTCGACATTTGACTTTTTTTTTTTTTTTACTGCTGCAGACGAAACTGTACTGTTCACTCTGAAATCACCAAATCTACATTTTAACAACAGCCACGTTACTTACTCTGACCCTACAGAGCCCTCCTCGTCCGATTGGTTAGTCTCATCTTCTGACTGGTCGCTGAGGAGGTCGCAGGGCAGAATGGCGGACGAGTCTGCGATCTCTAGGACAGGTGCGATGCTAGGTCTGCGGCTTCCAGCGCCGTTCTCCGTCGGCAAGGTCAGTTTACTGCTTTCTTCTGGAGGGTCAGGGTTCTGGAGATCTATGGCTACAGTGCCTGAAAATCACATCACATTACTGTGAGAGCTATAAGCTATATGGCCATTCAGAAATGGCGTGTGCAGCACTTTTACAGTAATATCTTATTAAAGGCAACAGTGAATGCAGTGAATGGCGACAATTTCATCTCAGAAATACCTGGAAAATGCTTGTTCACATTGGACATAAAGTAATAAGGTCCATGTTTAGCTTGCTCAGCATTTTACCCACTAACAACCCTACCAACATTTTTTACCTCAGCTTAGTTTGACCTTGAGGAGAAAATGTATAGCATTCTTGAGCTACAACAAACGCATGCAAATGGTATTGATATTGTGTTTGTCAATGAATATGACCCAAAGATACATCATATTAGTTGCATGTAACATGATGTATGATGCAAGTACAAAACATGAATATAATAATATCAGAGATTTGATATATGCATATAGATTATGCATATAGTCTTTAAAAAATTCAGTCATAATAATAACAATAATGAAATGATAAAGACAACGTTAACTACTACTGATTCTTGTGCAGTGCATAAGAAGTGTATGGTACTCCATCTGATTACACAACAAGTTAACAGGTGCAAAAAGGTGATGTATCATGCACAAACTTACCAAATGAAGTGGTCTGATCAACTTTTACAGGTCAAAGAAAAAGAATACAATAATGTCAGCCAAGAAAGCAAAATGCATGTATGAAAAAAAAAAATGCATAACATGCACAACAGTCAGCCAAAGCATCCAGTGTCACAGAGGCAACCACCATTCAGAAATGTTCAGTGTGAATAAACAAACATCCATTTTCTCATCTTACATAGAAGCCCTTTCAGCCAAATAATGGTTGTAGGTTGTCTGCAGTCTAACTCTCTATATAATCCTCCTCCATTCATTTCCTTTGACCTTTCTTTATCAACTTCCCTACTTCCAAACAGATTCCTGTTCCTGCCTTTGGTTCTCGGTCTCACCCATGCTGGCGATGATGCTGTGTACGGGCAGCCTAGAGGGGGCGTCGTAGAGGCCAGTGACTGACAGGCCCTTGCTGTGCTTCTCCTCCTGTTTGAAGATGAAGGCCGAGTTCTCCTCCTTGGTGATGTTGATGTAGTAGCAGGTGTCAGTGGCGGCCATGATGTGGCGGGGGCCGGGGTTCAGGAGGATGCTCTTGTTGTCCTCTCTCTTCACTCCGATTAAACAGACACCATACCTGGAAAGTTCAAAACGGGTCTCAGCTCCAAATGTTTTGGTCCCGGAGATAAAATCAAGTCAAGATTAAGCCAGCAGAAGTTTTACTAACTTCTTATGGGCATGGAAGGAGGCGTAGGTGAAGCTCTTTCCATCATACTCTCCAAAAAACTTGCTGTCACACAGGCGGATGTGATAGACCTCATTTCCAGAGCAGCGTCCATACGTCCTCTGCCACTGCTCTGGTGACAGCTGTCCCTCCCTGAAACAGAATAAACCGAATACTTGCGCCTTCAGTTACCCAAACAGGACGTTTCAGATGTTTACAATGGGCTGCTGACAAAAAGCTGAATGTCAGAATTTGTCTGTGTTTCCATGAATTCTTCTGTATTTTTTAACTATGACTCAGAGTCATTTCAATTCATCAACGAATGCAGCTTTAAATCAGATTTATTTACAACTCAATAGAACCCATTTCCCCACAGACTGATAAGATGGTCTGAAATTTTATGACCCTGTCCTCCCCAGCCTTCTAAAATTATGGTTATGAGGTTTTAAAAAGAAGAAAAAAGGCTAAGAGGTCCCCTTATTCAAGCAGTTTGTTTACTTCGTCGCTTTTAATCAATCTGATTTAACACCTGCCACACAGAAATCTATTCCCATTCCATTCACCTTCCCGGCCTCGGGCCAGTACAAGTTGCTATAATGGAAATTAAAATGCCAGTGCCGTCTTTCATGTGGACAGCAGTGAAGATATATTTGGTGGTCACCTTGCACAGAATATATTATTGCCCACAACAAGAAGCATGGTAATGTTTACTGACTTGACAATGACAAGTTTCTGCAGTGGGGATTGTACAGTGGTCAGCTCTGCAGTCAAAAGACAGATGCAGTCTGCTGCAGCAGCATTAGTCATCTTTTTTTTAACATTAATCTTGTGGGACTGAATCCGTCCACATGAATAATGACACAAAACGATATTGAATCTGACTAAAGTTTGAAAGATTGAACATTCAATGAATGAAAACCATTCTTGTCACTGCTTCAGTTAAATCTCAATGGACAGAAGCAAATAGTTTTGGATTGGTGATATAAGTCTGAGACGCAATGAAAAAGGAGAAGAAGGGCGTCAATATCTCTTTCTATTGTTTCAACAACGTTATCTACAGTCACTGGACAGCTTAGCTTCATCAGCTGGACTTCTGTTTAGGGTTTGAAGATGTTTCACCTCTCATCAAGAGGCTTCTTCTTGGTTTTGGGAAATGAAAAATATGTTACTATAAAATATTCATACATATGAAGCTGAAAACAAAAGATGTTTAGCAGGAGTAAAAGAACCAAATTCTTCTATAAGGTAACAAACTAGTAGCATCTCGAAAGCTCTCTATTAAACATGCAATATGATATTTCTTTAATCCTATTAAATCCTACAAAGCCTGTTGGTTGGCCAAATGCTCTGCACAAAGTTAACAACTTTATACAGAGCTAGGCTGGTTCTATCCTCATTTCCTGTCCTTATGACAAGATATGTTAATCCAATAATGTCTTCAAACCTAAAGGAGACATATTAGATTGATATTGCTAATCTCATCTAATACTAGGCAAGAAAACACATATCTTAAAATGTCTAACTAAACATTTAAATACTGATCATCAATAGGTTCAACAGACCCTTTTGGTGTGACATCATATATGAGGTGCATATGCAACAGCCACCATCTTAGAGGTAACTAAGGTAAGGTAACTGTTTTTAAAACCAAGTGTTTACAAAACAATACAGAAGATGATTACTACAATAATCATAGCGATTATTGAAGGATGTTAGCAATGGTTAATTCATAACAGGTATGTATTTATTTTCTAGTGTAATTGTGTATGCAAATATAAACATACAGTACACAAGTTTCAGGTGTCACACTTGGTACTCCTAAAGATTAATGTGCATTAAATTTCTGGTGAAAAAAATTCCTAAATTTAGACTAAAATCTAATCATAATACACAGATCTTTTTTTCTGGAGACATCCAATGTCCTTCACTAGCTGTACACAAACTGATAGTAGGCTGTCAGACTCTTGATAGCTTGAAAATCTTCCCATGTGTAGACATGGGAAAAATGAAATTATGAAGTAATTAATGATGTCATATGTGATTTTGTGCCATAGGACCGCTCTCTTTTCTTCATCTCATAAGGATCAGTATTGCCATCTGAACTTATCTTGTAATGATATTTCGCTCACACAGTTGGCTCCTGGGTGTCCACATCACGTCATGTCAAAAGTTTTGTTGACTAAGGCACGCTACTACTCTTAATAGCCATAGCTCTTATCACTGACACTTGATGCTGTTTACGAGCTGTTGATCTCATCAACTGACTCATGGGAAATGTGATTAGTTTGGCTGTAAGGGGACTTAATACATTGTAATACCCAAAAGTGTAATCACTCAATACAATATATATTGGTGAGAAATGACAACATCACAACAGTGATAAAAGGACATACTGACAATTAACATCACTAAAAATCCATACATGTTTCTATTAATTGTTGTAAAATAGTAGTGTGTACTCACTGTCCTCTGGAAGTGTGAACCAGGAGTGTGACTAAGGTAGATGTAGCCGGACAAACACAGTTCAGCGCCAACATGGCATATTTAAACTCCTCTTCACACACGACATGATCTGATTGAAATGGATAAATTGCAAAAACTTAGTATGTTAGACATAGCAGTGGTGCATTATGTAAGAAAAAAGACAAAAAACTGTGCTTCTGAAGGTGGATATTCTTCCCTTACTTACCTGCAAATTTAACATGGAATTTATTTTCTGGTTTGAGAATTTGGACATAGAGAGGACAATTGGGAGCAAAGTCTTTCGCAGCCCAAGCCCTCAAAATAGTCTGATGATCCTGGTAGGGAAGAAATGACTCATTTGTAAATGCAATCAGAATTTTATGGACCATAAAATTTTGCCTCAGCGGCTCCTTGTCTTCTCAGCACTTAATGGCAGTTTCAATACAATCACAATATCATCCCAACACCACGGATTCTCTGCTAATTTATAAAGGAGGTAGAGTGTGAAAGGGAAATTGCTCCAGTGAACTTTTTCTAATAATGCAAGTGTTTATATAGTAAACTGAAGTTTAAGAACTGCGTCAAATGATTGCTGCTGATGGGACTTACAGCAGCAGTTCGGTCAACCTCGTTCCTGCTGCTGAGGATAAAGCAGGCCTCGGCGTCGTCCATCCTGAGAATCGACAAAAAGGTGAGACACACAGACGGGTTCATGGGATGGGGTTGGTGATTGTGAAGATGACATTTAAGCAAACTTAAGTCATTATTTTAGAGCAATGCTTTAAGGGAGAGTTAGCAGGGATGATTGCTAACATCCCGTAACAACCGTTGAATAGGTTTACAACCACAAGAAAACAATCCGTTGTTTGGTAATGAGAGGATCACTCATATATACCAGCCTCCTAAATATACCAGATTTTTTCATCAAGATCCATACATTATATGAGAAATTCAAAAATTTAGAAAAATGCTCTATCTCGTAATGTTAAAGAAAGTGATCCCTTTATTTGGATCTGCAATGGGGTCTATAATGGCTCAAGACCTATCCTCCCACCAAGTTTCATGGGAATCTGTTCAGTGGTTTTTGAGTAATCCTGCTTACAATCCAAAAAATAAACTGACATGGGTGAAAACATGAACTCCTTAGTAAAGGTACAAAGCATCAGTAAAACAATGAATGGCATCACTGGCGCTCATATATTTTGTGGAGACTGAGACACATTTAACAGGTCAGATATATTCCAATGTGATCCATCACAGTTTTTATTGCTTCCTGTGTGTAGTCTTCCATCTGAGCATATGATCAGTGTGCTGTTAAGTGAAATCCAATTACAGTGATGTCCGAGCAGAGGGCAGCCAAATACTGTAGACTTGCAAGTACTGTATTTCATCCTCTAACTGCACTGCAAGGACTCTGATTTGCCAGGGGGGGACTTAAACTTTTTAGCACATGTGAGCAGTGATTCATAGGTCGACAATGGGGCTGCATCAACAAGATGATGCATGCCATGCCTTCACTCACTTGGCCCTCATCAGGTCCTGGTCTTTGAGGGCAGATCCTTGAAGGTAGATGACCCTTTGGGACCACAAAGGGATTTGAAGGATACGGCGAACCTGAATGTCTATCTCAGTTGGACACAAGATGACCACATAGTAATCCTGCAAAACAGAGGAATTTGAATGCATTCATATAAATCATATATCAGTTTCATATAATGTATGCGATAAAGTGTGTTACCTGTACAGTTTACGTACAAAATCTAAACCAGAAAACAGGTACACACACTTTGAAAATATGCACACACACGCACACACTGATATAATGTGCACACACATCCCAGCAGCAGCATACAGGCTACTTGTGCTGCTGGGATGTGCGTGGACATTTTCAGTGCATGTGTGCACATTTTCTACGGCTATGTACTGTACATGTTTTCATTGCTTATGTGTACGTGGTCAGTGGGTGCGTGCACTGTCTCAGTGTGCTTGTTTGCACATTTTCAGCGCGTGTGTGTGCATACATTTCAATGTTTTTCACCCTAAACAGGCTCCCATAGTTTTTCACCCTAAACGGCCTCACTTAATATGCTAATTTATTTGACACCGACTGACTGAGTGACCACCAGCAGTAGGTCGACATCAAGAAAATTAATAATAATCATCCTCATTATGACACACACACAAACTACTTCCCTCCCCCCCGTGAGTCCCTACTCCTCACCACTTCATCTACACTCATGTGATGGCAATTCTTATTCAAGGTCTGCGTGGAACAAGGAGAAGAGTCAAATAATTCACAATAAACAGTATCAAAGATCAAACAATCTGCAGCATTTATTTCTTGCAAGAAAGGTTGACAGCCGACAGAGCGCAGAGCAGTCTGTCGTGTGCCAACCAAGAAGAGACAGTAACACTCAGTTTTATACATGAAAAGCACGTGTGTTCTGGAACATTCCTCGGTTTACACTAGAGCATAGACATCCGTTCAATTGAAAAGAAACAGCACGTCTCACTTTTCTGAGGTGAGTCGAGTGAGCGCTAAAACAGGAAATGTGGTTTTATCCTTTGTACCTGTGACACACTGCAAAAAGGCCAACACATTGAGCTTAAAGCACTTCATAACATTTAACACTAAGAAACTTAAAAACTTATGCGTTACCTATTTAACGCACAAACAAATACGACATTGTTGTAATGATCACTGTTGTGGGATATAGGCTGACAATAAAACATAAAAATAAAATAAAAATAAAACAAACACTTAACAAAAAAATAGACCCACTCATTAATTCTGTCCAGATAAAATATAATACTATATTTATAATAATATAATAATAATATAATATAATTTCAGACATTTTGTAGACTTTTAATAACAATGTTTTAAGACTTTTTAAGGATCTGCAGGTACCCTGCATAACCATTCCTATACTGATGATAAAGAGCAGCAAACCTTGCCCCTTGATACTTAAAAAAAAATAAAAAAAATAAAGCATGTATGAAACAGTGGGGCATTTATATTGACTATATTTTGATTTTCTTATAGTTCAACATCAAACCTTCAGTGTTTTGCTTTGTTACCTGTAGCCTGGGATGAGCATAGAACTCGTTGAGGAAATCCATCAGCAGGTCAATCTTCAGTGAGCTGACACACAACACTACATGCTTCTCTGTC
This sequence comes from Chaunax sp. Z400, assembly GCA_037577475.1. Lineage (NCBI taxonomy): Eukaryota > Metazoa > Chordata > Actinopteri > Lophiiformes > Chaunacidae > Chaunax > Chaunax sp. Z400. Next base: position 18,670,452 of record CM075187.1, on the reverse strand, counting down.
TGAGCCCGGTGGCGGCTGTAGTTCCCTCCTAACTTCTGGCTCTCCATCCACAGGTACGCAAGTTCTTCAAACTAGCACAATGACAATAAACACAGATGTGATGTCAAATGTAACAAGAATGAAATAAATGAAAGATATATAGATTTTCTGTCTGCACACAGATGGTGAAAGCAGTGAAAACTGCCGGTGCGGTAGTTCTTTCAAGCAGTGGGAGTTCATCTCTATTTCCTACCCTATACGCTCTGAACACATCAGAACAATTAAAGTGTTGAACATGTTGGGAATCTTTAAATGGATTTATCATGCAATAAGTGTGACTTGCCTAAATTGAGTGAGATTTGCATACATCTTACAATACAGAAAGGAAAGCAATTTATTAGATTTGTATTGCTTTTATTGATTTGTTGGGCCTGTGATTGCTGCACGAGAATGTCATTCAATAGTTGATGATAACCCCACAAAGGTCAGCATTATATGCAGAGCATTTACTGAAGCATGGAATCCTTCACTGCACTTTGAGAAAACACACCAGGTTACTTTACCTGCAGTGGGAGCACTACTAGGGCAACGCAGATGAGAATGACTACCAGCAGCTTAGAGGGCCAGATCTGTGGTGTGACATCCCCATAGCCTACAGTGGAGAATGTGACGATGCAAAAATAGAACGAGTCAAACAAGGACAGTTGCTTCCCGGCTCTCTCTAGATGCTGGATCCCACAGACTCTGCAGAAAGATGAGGAAATATACATCAGACAAGCCTTGTATAATACATGGGATAAGAGAATTAAAATAAAACATGAGGACGAGGGTTATCTGCTTTAGTATTACATTTTAGCACAAATTAGATTTCAAATCCAATGTGTTCAAATCAAAGGGCACGAGAGTCGATACAGTTTAAGCTCCTGCTCAGTGTTTCATTTAAAGTGACACTACTGATTGCTCTGTCAGTTCCACTTCACTGCTGGTGCTGATTCATTTGTGTTAATTTTTATTGATGGATTGAAGATTTAAGAGGAAATATCTAACGGGATGTAGTGGAGAGGAGGAGGTAGAGCTGATGCTGGGTGGTGACTAAGGCATGAGAAGGATGGCAAAGAGCTAAAGTTTAGGAAGTGACAGTTTTATTTGAAATAAGCTGTTGTTATAAAGTGGAAATCAATGAAACAAATAGGTGAATAGGAATGGTTATTCCAACACTTTTTTTGGCTGTTTTCTTGTCGTTAATCTCACACCTACTGCATGCATTTTTTTGGTCATTCTGCACATTTCCCTGCTGCTCACCACTATTTTTGGTAAAAAGAAATAGTTCAAGTTTAAGATAATGTTTTGTGTCAAAATGCCAGGGATAAAATATTAAAATATTAATCAATAATTTGTATTTACTCTTTGCTTTTGCCATTAAGAGAAGCCATAATTGTGCAATTAATAGCTCATTGTGTCTATAAAAAAAAACAACAACGTTTGAATAATTTCTTCCAAATAATCTGCCTTGTCATCAGAAGAGGAAAAATGTTTACTCACCCGGTGAAAACCAAACATAGCAAGGTGCAGATGAGGATGAACACCTGGTTGAACATGGCAGAGTGGGTCCTCTGGATGGCACGGTGGAAGTCATTCTGGAAATAGGGAAAGAGTTATTAGATGGGCAGGTGATAAATCAACTGTGCATTAACGATTGTTTTTGCCATGTCCATACTGATTACTTCGAACTGAAATAATTTCCAATCTGGATTTTACAACATTTGTAAATTCTCAATAAAAAGAGAAACTAGAGAATCTAGAAAAAGTCTTTTTCTTAGATTTTTTTCTTAGTACTTTATATTGATGGAGAAATCAAATTAGCACCGATACTGTCCTCTGATTTCCATCAAAACACAATGCTGCTTTCTCTGATATGCGTATAATGTCTTGAAATGTAGGAGTTTACAGCTCACTCTCAGTTGAACATTGTTAAGACTATTCTGTCTGCCCCCGCCTCGTTTCAATGCCCCTCTGAAGTGTCACTGCTTTCTCTCCATGTGCTGCTTCACTTGGCCTCAGATTCTACCATCTGCTCAACTACCGCTTTGGCATGAGACTCTTACTCTGTCAAGGTCTCATCTGAATCACAGCAAGAGTGAACACGCTACACCAGCTGGATATTATCTAATTGCTTTCAATTCAGTGTACCAGTCACTTAGCACCACTGGCAAATCCTTGATAAGATTGATACTTTAACACCAGACTTCTACACAGAGGGAGTTTTTACCCTGTGTAGATTTCTGTTGCACTGCAGTGTTTTGTCCTCTTTGGTTTTGCCTGCACCCTTTTATGCTTTGGCTCGTCTTTCTGTTGGTTCTGCTTTGTACAAAATATCCCCTGGTCCCCCAGAAAATGTAATGCATCATTTTCATTTCTCCACGTAATTAAGTATTTGCATGCTTTGCATTTCCTAACCCTCAGCAGACTGATGCTGGTGTAAAAGATCAACAGAATGTGTTTGAGTAATAGATTGGTCTCAATCCACACAAGTTATAGCATATACCTGAGGGTCTGTTTAATCTTGAACTAAAAGCCCAAGTTGAATTAATTAAGTTTTTTTTCATCAACTGTGAAAATACATCTTATGATATCATCTCCAGTTCTTCTTACTGTTTCTCCAGGCAAGAGTCAGATGAGTTGACTTGTGCAAATGCTTGGTGTTAGGTTTGAAAGCAAACTAATTAGCCAGTGGCTTCATTTATCAAAGTTCCCAATGTCACTGCAATCAAGGTTACACACACTAATGTAGCTTATAACACTACCTACAAAAAGATACACTGTAAGCTATCCAGAAAAAAAAAAATGTAGCTTCCTGGCTTGATTTCTGTTCAGACTAAATTGTATACAGCCACTCTGGCATTATGGCTAGCATTGATGATGACCTCCAATATGGCTCCAACAGGATGGATATTAAGCCTTCAAAGGCCTCAGTGGCTTTTATTCATGATGGCTACAGTTTGTACAGTACAAAAAAATGTATGATTACTCACAATCATGTTCTCCAGGGCACCTTTGGCTAGCCAGCAGTTAAGAAATACAGGGACGAATATATTTCTTAATGGATTCCAGAAGATCTTAAGAAATAAAGGAGCGCAAGATGGAAGGGAAAAAGGGTGAACAGGTTAGTGAAATACTAATTAGTTAAAATATCCAACAAATGAAATAATTATTACCAATATAGAAAAAAAAAATCAATCAATATATCTATGGCAATTTTTCCTAAAGGGTATTATGATGGTCTAATATTAAAGCCTGGGGTGAGGATCATATTTCATTGGAGCATTAACATTAGACTACTGGATTAGACAGAACAGTCCAATCCAAAAATGACCTCAAGCCTAAATGAAGGTGTTTGGGCCAATTTTTCTCTGGAGCAGATTGACTGATCACTCATTTAAGTTAGTTACTCACTGTGATTATAAATGGCACTGTGTTGATCATCTCCAATATGAAGGATATCTGGAATATCTGCTCCCAAATGTTCCCCTAGAAAGGAAACAAGACAGAAAATAAACAATGAAATAAATGAACCAGTGAGTGAGAAGTGTAATTCAAGAAATAATCAACACCGGACAAAATCAGCTGCGACAAAAAAAAAATTAAAAATACGGAATAAGATGCGAGAGAACAACAGCTTTGTGGGTAAAAGAAATTACATTTTAAAATGATTCTTACTTCTATTATTATATTTATCATTATCATTATATTTTATTATAAAACTAGAGCGGAGTGGTGCAGTATTTAATGTTGGGTCACAGTGACCTCATGTCCATGTTTGTGGAGCCTGTTAAAGATGCTTAGCTACTTACATTACATTATTATAACCCTAACCCTTTATTAATAAATCTCTTCATAAAAAACGTTCTTTCAGATTTTATGACTTGTTGAACTTTGTAAACTATGCTACATTCGCTGATCCTGCTTTTAGACATGTGTTGTGTAAGTTGTATTCCATGTAAGATTTTCCTTTCATTATTATATGTTGCATTATGTATTCAATAAGGCCTTTAATGAAGGAAAGTTATGCTGCTTTTTTTACTTGAAAAGGCCAGATAATACAATATATGCATGCAGTAAAAGTATGGTTGCAGCTAATTGCACAATTAGCAAGTGGGACTGAATACTGAAGACATAGAGACACAGTAGAATTTACATGATGCATTTCAGAGGTGGATTCTGTGTACAATTCATTAAAATGCTTACTGAATAATGTAGAGAAATATTTTTCACCGTTACATTTCATAACCAAATGAAGCAAAATTTGGATATTTGCTCCTCATAAATGTGGAAGGAGTCCCTATATTTTGTCTGTGCAATATTTTGAGATACTTTATATGCCTCTTGTTTATAGTGTTTGTATTCTTATATTTTCCCCTCCTCATTGTGCTACTGTACACTGTTGTGCTACTGTAACACTGAGAATTTCCCCACTGTGTGACTAATAAAGGAATATCTTATCTTATCTTAAACTATTTTCTGAGATAAGAATAAAAGACATTATTGGATCAATAAACACCACACTTTAGAGGATTACTACAGGGGTAGGAGCTGCAATCTATGAAGCAACATTTCAAAGAGACACTACAAACTAAAACAAGGGATGAAATAAATTTATTTTTTCCAGCCAATACTGATAATAACTTGACTCTCATAGTATATACTGATACAATAACGGAGAAGTTCATTACCTGTAGTTTATGCGCAACTGAGCGTAAGAGAGGCTAACATTTAGTGAGCAAAGATGATTTTTTTTTTTTTTAGTTATTTTTTTTGGTATTTTTAGCCTTTAATTATAGAGACAGAAGAAGATGAAGATGAGACAGGAAATGCGGAAGAGAGCAGGGGGGGAAGACATGCAGCAAAAGGCTACGGGAAGAATCAAACCCACTTTGCCACTAGAGGACTGTAGCCTCGATATGTGGGACACACGTTCAACCAATTGAGCTAAACGCGTCCCATGACGTATGATTTAATATTCCATAACTCTAATAATATTTGTTGTGTTTGGCCCGCTTCTTGATCCCTTGTAGAACATATACTGTATTATACAAAAGGGAAGTGTTGGGGCGGCACGGTAACGCTGTTGCCTCACAGCAAGAAGGTCCTTGGTTCAAATCCAGCTGAGGACCTGGGACTTCTCTGATTTTTTTTTTTAAAGAAATGATCTGTCTCATGTACTGTGAGGGCATAGTTATAGTTTTAGAAAATATGACGAAAAGTTATTTTTATACAAGTCACCTACTACAGCTTTAATTTGGCTTTGTATTATCAGCTCCATTTATTTGCAGATAGCTGACGGCGTCAATTTCTAATTAAATTTATCATACAACCCTAACTAAAACTAATAATTCGGTGGAATGTGGGAAGATGTGGACTTGATATTCAGGTATTAATACATAAATATGGCTTATCCCGGCCCATAAGCAGTAGAGGAATCTCACACACAGAGTGACCCTTTCTACTTAGAATTTTACTTATTTCCACGGAACATATAATACTGATATCTTCACTCATAGTGGAAAGTCTGTTTGCATTTCCAGCCTTGCAAACCTGTTTGTGTGACTTACTCCTTGGGCAAAGTATGTGGTGACTAAAATTAGTGCTAAAAGTCTGGCCATGTCTTTTTGACGTGTGCTTTGGCACTGGAACTTTGACTGGACACTGAAGGCTGTCAGCCAATGAGAGAGAACAAACAGCATCAGCAGGGAATAAATGTGGGCACTGTGCACCATTTCCTTACCTTGTAGCTGAGATATGTGATAAGCATTGTCTCCAAGAAGCTTATTAAGGCCACTGTCACCTGGAGCAGAGGGTGATAAATGGTAGAAAAATGAACTCGACATCTGCAAACTCATCTCTACTGGCTGTTCAAGGTTCAGTGAGGCAGCTCTGTAATGCTTTTATCCGACGATTGACTGCTAGTGCGCTTGGGTTGAATCATTCATTGTGACTCAGTTCATGCAGTGGAATTTGATTTAAGAGCACTTTCAAAGCAGCGTTATTACTCTCACCTGTATTGCCCATACAGGATCCCGTCGGTTAACCCAGAAAATCAACTTCCTGTCGAAAACCATGAGAAAGTTTTCTTCACACCTCAATGTATCCACATATATTTGCAACATAGCAAATGGACATGCGTCACTTTGCAATCGAATGTGTTTCTGACTGAAACGTACCAGCTGATTTCTGACAGCTCTGATGTATTAGTTCCACTGTTATTCCAACACGTCGCACTGTGGAGACAAACAAGGGAAACACAAAAAGAGCATGATGCTGTGTGCGAATGCATGCATGTGAGTGCCAACATGCCCACTGGGAAACACTTCCATCAGCTAGTGTGTTGTCATAAAGAACATACCCCGTGTGACTCTACTGTAAAAGCCGCTGGCTGTGAGCCTAACACACATATTCTTCAGCTTCCACACGACTGTATGAATAAATGTTCTCTACTATCATGATATCTCTCATATTTATTACTCTATGCACTGTACATGGCAACAGGAACATCAGGACAGTTTCAAATGAGTTGCAGAAAGAAGAGATAGCATTAAAGATGAGAAGAAGTCAGCAAAAAGCTGCATCTAAAAAAAATGACAGGAAAGGTGTCACATCGTCTTTACTTACAGTAGCAGTATAAAACGACGTAAAACACAAAAAAGACAACAGAACATGTACGGACACATCTGAAATAGAGAATAATTCATGAGTGGGGTGGCGACTGCTGAATGAATCTCACCATGAGGTGCCGTTGACCTCCATGGGGTCATCCAGGCTGACTCTCACGATGTAGAGGACACAGGTGAGGATCTTCAGTGAGAAGTTGAACAGGCGGATTCTCAGGCCTTAAGACCAACAAACACACATCATTCGACTGAAAAACTAGTCTGGCTACACTTAAACAATGTTCACCTGAAAATTAGTCATAGACTTAATTTGTAGCAACCACATGTCTATCATCTCCTCCAGCATTGTGATCACCTCTGTGACTGTGGGTCTACTGCTAGTGACAAATGCAGCCATATCTGTCATCATTAGGACTTTGAAATTGCTTCAACACCATGTATTCAGGTGCATAAACTGCTTTTTGAGAAAGTCCTTAAGATAATGCATCTGTCTTTTTGAGAAAGTCCTTAAGATAATGCATCTGTCTTTTTGAGAAAGTCCTTAAGATAATGCATCTGTCAAAGCCCTGAAGCCTGACTGATGCAGTTCCTCTGTGCTCCGTCTCCCGGTCACACACACAACTGTCAAATCCTGCAATAAGATAAAACTACAGCTTTTTATGTTTTATTCTAATTTGACAAATGACAGCACAATAAGATAAATTACATGAGGGATTGCACAGAGAAGGCATAATGTTTATGGAATCACAGTCCCTTGTTTGGGTAAGTATTCTGATAAGTGCACACATGATCCCCAAATGTGCAGGACAGAAACTTGTCTGCAGGCTTGCTTGCTAGCCAGAGGGTAGTGCTAGTTGTATTTCCCCATTATACCAACGGGCCTTTGCAGATACCTAATCTCTCCTGACACGACCTCCTCACGCGAAGACAACGATTCGAAATTGGACAAACAACGTCGCAACAGAACAGAACAGGATACCCTTGAAGCGAATGGGTGACAGTTTCATTAGACTCTGTTGTTTCATGTCAAAGGAGCAGAGCCATGTTTACAAGAGACATAAGGTTCCTATGGTTTACATTTTTACAAGCACCTGCAAAAGAATCGCGTCTAGACACGATGCACCGGACCGGTGAGCTGCACTGATGTTTCTCTCAGGGATGTTGCAACACTGCCAGTCTTATCTCCTAGTGAGTAACGCACAGCAGCCTTGCCTCATTTCTCAGCAAATGAGCCAGTCTTTCTGTCCTTGCTGGGCCACACATCCAAAAGTACAGTGTATTGTAATGAGGGACCCAATGTAATAATGAAACCCCAGAGATATTGGATAGGTGTCATCACAGACTGCAATTTCCGTCATAACGCTTTTATATGTCCATTTAGCTCTGATCATAACTAGAAGCAGCAAGCCTGTCATTTGCATTACAGGAAGAGAAGAGAGTGATGTGATGCTCCCTGCTGGCTGCACTTACTTGACCTTTGGTTTTTGATGAAGAAAAGCTTCAGCCTCTCCTTGAAGGTGTTTTCGTTCACATAGAACTCCACCTGCACCCTGTGAAGCAGTGATAAGACATCAGTGTACAGGCGGGTGAGCACACAGCATCTGTCGCCAGCATGAATACACACAGAAATGAGATGTGAATCTGTTCTTAGTATTATAAAATCAGGTGCGAGACAAATCACCGGATTTTCAGTTTGTTGAAATCAGCGTCACTCTGAGGAAAACACGTGACAATTATTATATTCATACATGTATTCATGATTGCATCCAGGCAACAGGCGCCAAGACAATACCAGAGACTTACTACTGATACCAAAATGATGTACCATGGTTTGTTGAATATAAACATTTTGCAACAACACCCACTTTTTACATTCAACAAAATATGCTAAATGTACTGTCCTTTGTACCATAGAGCCCCATTGTTAAGCCACTGTAGAAAATGTGTACTTGAGTTTCTCTGTCTCACTGTTTATCCATCCCTCCCCACAGCTGTACCTCTACTACACAGAATTAGCAGCTGCAAGCTGTCCCCGACGTTGTCTGAGCACCATTTGATAAAACGTACCATGCATAGCTGTTTTGAGAAATTACTATATCTTAAAAACAAAAATAAATTATTCACTATTTTAAAGTATGCCTTAAGTAGGAATTAAATAGCATGGGGCTAAGTGGATAACGGGGATACTTGGGAGGTCGAAAACTATTGAGATGATTTGGGGGGTTTTTCCCCAAGGTTTTAAAAAAAATACTTGATGCAAAAGATGCATTTCTGTCAAAAACATATGTTTAGCACAGTGGGTTGAGCATGCACCCCATGTATTGGGGCTGCAGTCCTCTAGCTGCAGCCGTGGGCTCGATTCCCGCCTATGGGAACTTTGCATCCTGCTACCTTCCAGTGGCACATCCGGGCAAAAAGACTGTTATGTAATGGCAATGGTAATGTGATATTGCCATAATTGTGTTTGGTGAAGGTTTCCAGTAAAAGAAGGACTACAAAGCATGTGCTTTAGACATAAGTAGCACGTGAAAAAGCTGCGTTTCCCTTCTGACTAATTCCATTAAACATCCATTGTTGCTAGTCGTTATGTACAGCCCCCCTCATAATGAAACAAAATCAGCCACAAATGCATATTAGATTCAATCCTAATGTGAAGCACTGGTACGTCATCAATAATGTAGATTATCAAATAAATACCTAACAAAGCCCTGTTCTTTCATGCAGTCTCTCAAATGTGCAATTACTGGGATGCAAACGCTCATTGTAGAGATATGAAGCATAGAGTTTGGGCTTCGGTAAGGGTTTTTTAATGGCTCTACTGAGACAATGATCCAAATTAACCACCCAAGAGGGTTTAATTCCTTCTATTTGCCCTTAATCTTGTATATACATATTGAGTACACAACCACATAAACTGTATTTGTTTACAGTTTGCGCAGCAGTCTGTATCACTCTGATATACTGTAGACAAATGAAGACACGAGCAGACAGCCTGATCTATACTCAGCACTGACACAAGTGCATCCATTAATAATTGACATCCATTAAAACTGACAGCACTTCAAATCAAACAGCAATGTTTTCTCACTTATGAGTCACATAATGACAAATCAAAAGCAATTAAAGGACTGAGCAGACATAATGGACCTTGTTAGGCATGGGTTCTTGACCAAACAGGTGCTTTAGCATGATGATGTAGCTACAGTAGGTTAGGTTAGATGAATGCATGTAGCGAGACAGTTTCTGGAACGTAGAGAGCTTGTTGTCACTAATGAACATGGAAGCGAATGAATAACGGCCTTGTGGATGCAGAAGGGAACCTTAAGGCCATCTTCCTTGTCTGATACTCAGACAAGTATAGTGTGCAAAAATACAGGGGTGGAGAAAGCAGGAGGGCAATTACAGCAGCCAAATCCTACGGGAAGTATTTATGTGTGTATAAAGAGTGTAGGTGGAAGCTATTCCCATCTCTCCCTCTTTCTGCAGTATCACCAGGGAAACAGCTTCCAAGGTGGAAAATGTTCACTCATGTGTTTGTGTGTTATGTTTTTTTTCCAGTACAAGGAATTAGCCATGGCTGCACACATGCACACATAATGACATGTCCTTGTCTATAAGCACCAACAGCACACTCCCACCCTCTATAACTACCCAAACATGCAGCTACAGCCTATATGCAAACCACATAAACCAAGTGTATCTATTGCTCTATCACCTGAGAAGCACTAAAATGAAGATGAATGGTGATGAATCAGTCTCCGATGACACAGCTGTCCAATAGGCTCCATGTTTACCCACTTTGTCTACAGATACCTGTAATTGCATTTCAAATAGGAAACGTGACCCCATCAAAAGCTGAAATGTGAGACTCAAACAAAGCAAACACCTCAGTGATTCAATTCCTGATGTATTATTTTAATTGAGAAGGTTATTTTCTTGACAACACATACACAAACACAAAATAAGCGCACTGCGCCCGGTGGTTTTATGAATAGACCGAGTATATATATTTATACATATTATATATATAATATATATATATTTATATATATATACATATTATATGTATAATATATATATATATATATATATATTTTAATGTCAGGGTTTTTCTGTTTGTCTGAATTTAAAGAGAGACGCCTGCAGCTTGTAAAAGTTTGGACAGACACATTTAGGTTGCGATGGCTCTATATTCTCTCACATTTCAATTAAAATGAAACGATGACTATGAGGGTAAGTGCTGAATTTTAGCCATATAGTTTAAAAATTTTTTTAATTAGCTGTAGTCTGCAATATCAGACAGATTTTCAAAAGACGTTTCTGGCCATCATCACCAGTATATCGATCTGCAAACTCACAGCAGCTACAAGACACGCCATCTGCATGACTACATGTTTGGGATTAGAAGAGAAAAGAGCTCATGTCTCCTGTTGTCTAGGACTATGTGAGCCTACAGCTGGGCCTCTCCCCGGATAACATCTGCTGCTGTGACAGTGTAAAATGGACCGCTGTGATTGGGCCATCATTCACACAAGATAGTCACCAAATGAATGCATATTGTTTTGTTTGCCGTGTTGCCTGTGATGGACAACATGTTAAAACTGATTTAAAAAGCCTGAAATGGCATTTTGTTATCGTTTTGTTTGCAAAATGGCAATGCCGGGTAAAAGCATGCTGATTTGCATGCATTTGTATTTTGCATGTGTTTAGCTCAAATCGCTGCCATGCCCCTGCTTCACAGAGCTAAGCATGGTTGTAGACTTAATAGAGTGCATTTATTTAATAGGTCAATATGCATTAATTAAAGCCATCTTCAGCATAAGCCATCAAAATGACATATCTAATATTTGGTTGGTAATCCTTTGAAATGCTTTGTAAAATTTCTTCTGCTAGGCCCTAAACATGACTTGCTTTAGCTTCTAGAATTGCTTCACTGTCCCAAAAGTGGAGGGACTATATTTAAAATCACTGCAATTCCTACACTGATGATCTATTATGTATGTGAACACCCTAAAACATCCTTGAACCTGCACTACAATTGTCGGAGTACAGCGAGACAAAAAGAAAATGTCTCTCTGTCAAACTCTAATGGACGGCAGTACTGAGCCCTTACTGCACTAACAGCATTTCTTTACTGTTAGTGCCCAACAAAATGTAATAAGTACTACAAAAGAAAATCTCTGCCAAGCACTGTGTATTTTCTCCTGTTTCCAGTTAGCTCAGACTAAGGCTAAGGCTCAGACTATATTAGACCCACTGCAATGCCTTTAAAGTACATTTCTTTGGCATCCCTGGAGTCTGCAAACCATCACAACCAATCTATGGACATTAGCCAGACTGCCAAGTATAAACACGAGCAGTGCGAGTATCCAAGAATCAGTGACAGGTCGGTGCTTCTTAACCTCAACAAGAGACACACAACACATGACAACAAGAGATTGTTGTCATGGCGGGAAGGTTTGTGTAGAGTTACAATAGATGGATGACCTTGTTGGGTGCCAACTAGAGCCTTTTTTCTTTTCTTGTTTTTTTACAGTATATACTGTATTACAGCCAGTGACACTGGCTGACACACGCACGCACGCACGTGCGCACACACAAAACCTATTCCTATACAGTATTTCAGAAATAATGTTTTACTGCATTAAGGCTGGTCATTGGTCCCAACAATGTAGATACAGCACATAAAAGGTCCCCAATGGGTAAGAAACATGCAGGTGCACACACATATAAGAGTACAGCATGACCATTGTCTGAGACAGGACTAAGATTTTGTCACACTGTCGCCTTTTCAATGTTACAAGATCCAAGAAAATCTGGTTGACAAAACAAAGCTGTTCAAATGCCCGTGCTCTTTCTAGTGATGGAGAAAATATATATTGTAAAACAGCTGTCAGAAGCTCTGTGCCATATGGAATATTTGTCACAGTCTTGTAGGGGCAGGCAGGTGAACAGCAGAATCAGTTTTGCCAAGAAAAACATGAACTGAAAAAAGACTGAAAGAAAGACAGGAAGAAAGCTGCAACACATGCCAAGAGATGGCAGGGTTTTTTTTTCTAAACCAGGTAAAGGGGCTATGCCTCTTTTCAGAATGCTGATTTAACCCTAAATGCTACACATTATGCAATTACACAACATGAAGTCTACCTTAAAACATCAGAAAACACAAAAAAAACTTTCTTCTGTAAAAATAATCCAAATAATGCCAGTAAACAATAATGTCTGTTCATTAAAAAACAGGATGATTGCTTCAAAAATACCAAAAATCATGAAAAATAGTCAGGCAGCCTTAAACAGCTTTGATTTCACGTATAGTTCCAACGTCCTGTTGTTGTTCATCCGTCCAAGACGCCATCTTGTTTACATGCAACATGTTCTAATGAGATCTCATGAAGCTTATGTACAGGATCAGCAAACTTAGATTATCTTGTGACCTTTCACCCGCGCCACAAAGAGGAAGAAAGTCTAGAACTTTCCAGGGCAGAAGAAGATAAGGTTTTTCTACCGCTGATAAAAGCTGATAAAGATGGAACTGAAAGGGAGATCAGGAACATAGGGGGATAGATCGGGCAAGAATACAAGAAGCAAATAATAATAATAATTAAACTATAACCCCGCCCACCTCCCACATCGCACCCTCATACTCCATTTGACTTGAAAACCCCCTAGCTGGTATACGTCTGCATGCTCTGCAGATTCTGATCAAAGCAGCAATCATTTCCTGTAGAGATGAAGCATGCATCACACAGTGTACATGTGGCAACACAGAAAACAAAATAAAAATACCCATGATAAACTGAATCACCACAAGTGTTGGAAAAGCATTTCCCAGTCAAATTTGTTCATCAGCCCAGATACATCTGACCAATTAGACGGTTGTTTGTTTTTGGTTCAACACACTGCATTTGTGGTTTGGCCTTGTGGCACGGAAGCGGCACACATCATGCAAGCAGCACGACAAAAAGTCCCTTTCCAAACAAAACCCTTTTAATTTGTGTTTCTTTAATTTTCGCATCTCCGATTTGTTTTGGGCCCCAGAAAGCACAGACAGATAAAAATAGAACATGTGCCAGATATAAAAGCTGCAGACTCTAAAAATATTACACTTGGACGTGAATATTCAAAAGCCATGGTATCTTTTGTATCTGCTCCATCAAGCGTCATCTAATACTTGACATGCTGGTGGTGCTTGTCCAATAGATTCATTGTAGTGCAAAAATAGTTGAATGGGCTTCAGGCCAGACATGGGCTACGCCAACTGTGAAAGTACTTTTACAATATGGATACTGAGGAACTTCATGAAGGAAGTCCAACAGTTTCTATTATAATCAGCTGGGGGGGGAGGATAACCACCATAATGGATTTAGGTGGCCTGTGGAACGAAAGGAGAAGCACACGTCATTTCTGGTATATTGTATATGAGCATGGAAGTTGTAGAGAGGGTCGGAGCTACTCTGCATGTGCACAGGGTGTGTTCAAGGACCCTCTTCTGGACAACCCTGAAGCATTTTGTTGTAAACACTTTGTGTGAGCTATCACAAGTACACTGCAGCATAATTTATCATAGGTTATAGCCTTGATCTCACAACATGCTGATTTAAAGCAGTTGTCGTCCAAGGTCTATAGAGGAGGTCTGACACAATAGTGTGCAGTTATAATAAGAGCGATGCTCACTTTATTGCAGACTACATGGCTTGTGTTAAAAAAAAAAGAATCTTGTTGACTAAAGTTGAGATTTAAAGAGGACTCACGTTGAATGGCTGGACATTTGGCTGACATGCTCTGCAATCCCTCAGAAAAGCAAAGTAATTTGATAGAAATGTCCACATTCCTCAGAAATGCCAACGAGACAAAGTTATAACATTAACACAGAAAATCTTGAAAACTTAAGAGCTTTAAGGAGGATGCAGGTTTATTGGTATGAAAACAGAAGTAGATCAGACAAAGCATATTTTAAAAATCTTACTCTGTGGAGGAATAAAGAACACACATTATGAAGATACAGAAAGTCATGCAGTGTCATAAACACTTATTTAATACTGTGTGATTGAAAAGAATCCACATTGACAGTATGTACTTTCTCTACTGCACAGTAAATATCACCATTCTGATGGTTCAATTCGTTGCAGGGTTTATTCTTTATAAAAACCTGCTATACTGGGTGCAGTTACTCAGGGATGTCGCAGACTCGTCCACATTAAGAGGAAAAAGATGAAGTGGTTTAAACACCCATTACAAATGGACCTTGGGAGTTCTTCACTGTGCTGGGGCCATAAACACCCTAACTTGCATATCCTATCTTTACTATTTAGTAACCTTGGTAAACATCTTAAGGCCTGATTTAGCACAAAAAAAGGAGCTGAAATCAAGCTTTAAGGCTACTAAAACTTGACATTTCCTCTGATATCACAGGACCCGGACCCGGATAAGCAGAAGAAAATGGATGGATGGATTTTAGGACAGGTTAAATTTTATGGCAACCACAAGAAACACCTCAATGCCGTATATCTTTGTGTTTTTTTTTTTTCAGGGAAACAAACAAATGGTCTCGGAAAAGGTCAATCACCTGTAGCTGAATATGCGTTGCAGTGTTTATGACCCTTTTTCTCATCCACGTGTCGTGTCCTGAGTTTAAAGCCTCCAGCGGTTAAGTAAAGGGTGTCCTTTTTCCGTATGTGTGCACGATTTATATTTTACATTTCACAAAATGCAAAACACTCTGTCAGCCTGACTAGCTATTTTTAGAGTCACCGCAAAAGATACCAGTAATGGTGGAGGGAACATCGTATGTCAAAACATGTTTGTGGCACTCCACTTAGCACATCCCAAAGGACCAGAATCCATTTTCCAACAGGAGCTCAGTCCAAACATTACACTCAAGCTGCACCCGATCAAAGTTAAGTGGTGAAAAGGCACTACTCTGCTGAGGGTCTGTTATTAATACGAAGAACTGCCAGCATGTGTCAACGACATGATGGATGAAATAAAAATGTTGGCGTGATTTACAGGTGTCTCTGTCTGTCACGGTCCACTGTGGTTGTAGGTGATTGTTCTTCCTGTGTTCACTATTCTGTCATTAATCAATAAGTGATGAATATACAAGAATTTAATACTCAGGATCCCCGGCCACTGGTGCATTTAATTGAAGAAAGACAGTTATATGTTATTTGAATTGTCCCTGCGAATTGCAATTATTGTTAATTGCATATATCTGAGAAAAAGGCCATTTTTAAAAATGTAAATAAATAAGTAAATAAATAAGTCTCTACAGTATATGGGAGAAGAAATATTAAACAGTTATTGAATTATGGCCTGGAAACCTCATCTGAGACAAATCCCAATCAGAGAATGAACATAAGTTCAACATGCAACCATAGAAGTTTAAAAAAATTACAAATGAAAGAAATATTGAGACGGAAATGAAACCAGATGGACGGATGGGACCCATTCCTTTATCCCCCTCCTTACTTTGTTTGGCCTGGGGAATAAAAAGTGTTCAGTAATGAAACCAACCAAACATACAGTACTTAGATTTCTGGTACTTATCTTATTTTCAACACTTCTAATGCTGAGAACACCAACAAGATGAAATATACGTTAGACATGTAGCTAAGAAAAATGCTTTGGTCAAAACGTGAAAATTAAAGAGAGAATTTTAAAGAATTATGTCCATGAATTTGAAAAAAACAAAAAACAAAAAACAATTACTGAAAATCGCACATGTGGCCTCCATACTTACTCCATATCCATTTTACCATCACATATCAGCAGCTTAGATGTTACCAAAGGCTCTCAATTTCACAAAGTAGAATATAGAAAAAAACAGTTACTACATATTTCACAACAGCCATAACTCCATCATCATTTTGATAAGATCAGTGACATGGCAGCATGCACAAAGATGCACATGTTGGTGTTTTCAGTGCCTATATTTCAACAATACAACCAACTCAAAGATTTTAGTTTGAGACACTCATCCCTGCTCACATGATTAATGCTTCAAGGCTTGGCATCGCGTGAAGATGTGCAAATAATAATACATCTCGGATAACTTAATAATAAAAACACAAATGCTGCCTTTTCACCATTTCCTGTGGTGTGATCGGATGTGATAAAAATCTGTGTTGAGCTAAAATATTCATTTTGAGTCTTTGCCACAACAATTGTTGAAAAGGTAGCCACAAATTAATGAATTATTCCCAGCATTCTCCGCCATTACCACAATAATCACTGCCCACTTTCCAGATATGTGCAATGGTAATTTAACCTCTGAACACGGCCAAGACATTCTGTCCACATCCAGTCCTCCAAAGTGAACAGTGCTACATACTGTATGTGGTTTTGCGGTCGCAAAAACTTGAAAAAATTCCATGCCATGCAAGCATGATGCTGCCAAGAACTTACTGAGCATTGGTTGAGTCCATACTGTACTCCTCTTGATACCTGGACGCAGCAGACATGGACACAGATGGGCAGAGGTTAGGAAAGAGTGGGTTTGTGAAGGCAGGAAAGGGAAGAGAGGGGAAAGCAATAAAAGGATGCCGCTAAGGATGCCGCTGCAATTTGTTTTGCTTTCATTTGCATCTTGACTCAGCACTATTTTCAGATCTTGAGAGAGAATTTGACCACAGTTTGTGTAGTGAGACAGACCAAGATGGGATCTGATTAAACATTGGCTAGCTTTCCTTTAGGTAAAACAGATCATGCAAAATGAAAGGTAAGCTGGTTCAATTTGAATGTCTCCTAATTTTGCATCAGATCTCGTGTTTGAGCAGCAGCCTCTTACAACACAGGTTAGGCCTACCGTCATGAGTTTACAACCATGGTTTCATTGAGTCACCTTCAAACCCCTCTTACAAATGAATCTAAACATTTCAAGTGGAAATTGACATAATCTGAGTTTGAAGGAAACTGCAAAACAGGGGGATCCAGGGAAAAACACTATACTGTGATTTAGTGAAAAACAAGGCTTCAGCTGACGAATGAACTGATGGCACACTTAATGCAAACCACAGGAGATCGGTGGACACACCCTCTTCCTCTCAAAGTAGGTGCATAACACTGAGGGGAATGATAGAGAGGTGTACCAGATATTCATTTGACATAGAGATAATGCTGATGGGCTCGGGGTCAAAGGTTAAACAATGTTTGTTTTGGCACAGAATAAATTGACTTTCACACTCTATTGCTATCATTTCGTTTGGAAACCAATTACTGAGGTTGCCCCACAGAGTAATTTTGCTCCGTGACAAGGAATCACAAAGCCTTTTTATTAACACTTTAATTTAAAAATCAGACACCCACAGAGGCAGTAGGCTTTTACCACAGTGGACAGTTTAACCTGGTGTAACTGAAAACACACGTGACCAATAACATTGATTACGGCCGCCTTCCCTTTCGGTGTTCCGGGTCAAGAGGCATGGTATTGGTGTACACTAATGAAAATGGAGCCATCATTAATGTCGCTATCCACATTTGAACCTTCCCTGTAATGACAAATCCAATATCTGCTGCGACAAAGGACTAGCAAATGCACCAGAAAGCAAAAACAGAAATCTATAGAAAGTACAGTGAACTGTGATATATACTGATATTTTCTCATCATTTTGGATTCTTCCAAAATCCAACATAGTGCCCCTTCCTACCACAGACTGCTTAATCTACTGTACACGCTGGAAGATAAACAGGCTTAAAGGGCTTTTCTTGTAGATTAGTTGTAGGAAATGAAAAGCTTGCAAGATTTCATTTTGAATCGAGCAACAAAAAAGTTTTAACACGAGTTAATGTGGTTAATTTGTCTTACTTGACATAGCGTGTCCTTTAATGTGGAGATTGGATGGAGATTTTGTAAAATGGTTCTTGTTTTGTGCACTAACCTTAAGAAAACATCTGAAAAGGTTCTGTCCTGATACAATAGAGTTTATTGATTTTACACTTGAGACCAGTATCATTAATAGCCCATTTGATTGTAAACATCGTATGTCATTCATAAAGTGTGGTAGGTTTGTTTAACATTTTAAAAATAGTACTCATGTCTGAACATGAAAAAAAACATAATTTAATCATATTTGCAATTACATTTAGGTCTGAAATAATTTACTGATAAACCCTTCATTCAGATTTATAACGATTTCGTGATTTAATAGTAGAATAATCTTCTAATCAATTTTCCAACAATTCTGTACATACTGTACTATATGAGCCGAGCGAGACCATACAAAATCAAAACTGCATATGTCCAAAAAATGCTTGAATTCACAATCACACAATAGACTAGATTACAATAGACAATTCGTTTTTATCCATAATGATCCAAAATGACTCATGTTGTCCTTATTTTATCTGCATACAGTTAGTCCATCAACAACAACAAAAAAATCATTGTACTGTTTTGTAACTGTGTCATATAATTGAAAACTACAATTCCAATCACAATTCAGCCTGTCACCTATTTTCTAATGTTTAAAACCATTTTAGCCTAATTATTTATTAATGTAGCATGTCTGTATGTGTTTGTGATTTATGAACTCGTGTTTTACTGTAAGCCTGGTGAGTAAGATGGGTTTAATTTACAATGTGAAGCACATCTAAAAATATATCTCAGCAAAAGTAAATGGATAAAAATAAAATTCAGGCCGATACTGCTTGAAAGCTTGTAAATGATCAAAGCATGTCTGTCGGTCAAAGGTGCAAAGAAGAAAATGTGAAGGAAGCTATGTTGTTTAAAAAGGTCATTATTTGGCAGGTGAGGCCTGGCTGAAAAGTTTCTGACACACATCGAAGTCATTATAAAATTTAAGCCTTTTGAAATGGACTAATGGAATGTCCATTAAACACAGGAAGCGGCAAGGTCACAAGAGAGGACCTGTATACATTTCCAGTAATTAACCACAAACATTTTGCCAAGTCAACAACAGAGAACAGTCAATTACTTCAGTCCCCAGGACCCTATGAAGTCATCAGCTATGGAGTCCTACAAACAGCCCAAATGACTTTTTGACAAAAGAATGGCCACAATGTTCACTTAGCTGAAGCTTTCTGGTAATGCTGCCATAGGTGGGAAGATAAATTCAGAATGTCCCATGTTAGAAAAACAATCATTACCTGGTGTTTGTGATTCACTGGAGCAGGGGTCTTCAATTAAAATTACAAGAGGTCCAGTACGTCAGCCTTCCTTCCCTGCTGAGGTCTGAACTGATACCTACGAATACGGGCTCATGCTTTTTGCCAAACTGAAGGCTGCTTTGGTAAATGTACAAAATTATTAATGAACTCAAACAGGCTAAAATACCCATACTTTGTAACTGGAAAATGTGTCCAGTCCTCTAGGAGATCTACTTTAAAATGTCCAACTTCCCCTGGAAAGACCGCACAGCTGCTACCAAATCATACAGGGTCATTTTTGCTCTGTAATTTTAATTTGAGGTCGTTTAGGTGTGATGTCATGTCAACCAGGACAACCATAATATCAATTTTCCTCCCATCATCCAAAAAATGAGTAAACTGTCTGGTCTCATGATTTTCCTGTTGTGCCTAAAACATTTTTATTTCTTTTGTAATTGCCCAAACTCATGCTAGCATCCTGCCTTTGCTCAGCCATCTAATGTTGCACTGCAGCAGTGAGTCATTTGAATTTATATCAACTTGTGTTAGAAATTCTCAAAGGAGCCGATGCTGATGAAATGAGGATGCCCTGAGAAAAATCTTAACACTGTACTGATAACCTCTTCATACTCTTCTGCAACAGTGGAGTATATTCTGATGTACAATACAACGATAGCTGATGATAAACAAGGAAACTTAGTGAAAGTGGTTGAAATCTTCTGCCATAATAAAAATGCTCTGTGCTTGTTTGTTTTGCTGTCTGTTAATGACATCAAGTATCACACTCCCCTACCTCTTGTCTAACCGGAGTCAGATGTGTGGTCTGCAAGAGGGTGCAGCTTGTTAGCTCCGCCTCTGAGTCGGGAATGTGTCAATGCAGCCAGGTCTCCAGTACTACTGTAACTATACTGTACTCATATTGTCCAGTTTGTTGACGAGAGAGCAGCCTACTCTTAGCCTGGCCCAGATCCCGACTAGCTTGCCTGGGTTCTGCCCGGGTTCTGCCTCTTCTTGCATCGGCGTCTGTGTCTCCTCTCTACCGGGTTGTTGGTCTTCGTGCACTGTGCCAAGTGAGTATTCTGTGCTGGGCTAGAGTTAAAAACTCCAGAAGCAAGTTTGGTCTCTTAAATGCAGGATGTCACTTCGGGTCTAAGGCGGCTAAGGCGGCTCAACTGAACTGGCCACATCATGTTTGTTCAAAATCCCTTTGATGACAATAGCTGAAAAAAAAAACTCAACAAAAAAAAAAAGATTGTTTTTTTCCTGCTAAATCGAAAGGCTTTGCGGTCCAGACAGAAGCCTCTTGTGGTCTGTCTTTGGCCCGCGATCCACAAATTGGTGACCCCTGCACTAGAGATTCTTGTCTGTAAATGATGTTGAATGAACTGCAAATTCTTTCTGAAGGGGCTTCAGTTTCAATCATATCGCATGAAAGAAGTTTTTAAAAGTTAAATTCAATTCAGTTTTCATTTCACTGTAGTTTGGACCTGTAATGCATATAGATGAGAGGTAAAAGATTAAATTACGTTGCAGAGTATGTAACAGACTGATGCACTGCTTGTGGCAGAGTAACACTTCCAACAATGTGACTGGTAACACTGACTTTTGTACAGACTGATGGTGCAAAGCCATTAGAAAATGATTATTCTGCTAATCAGGGATACTGTGTATAACTATAAAATATGAACTCTTCTACAATGATCTCACTATGTCCATTTGGTGGCTATGTAACAACACTTTAATGAGCCATACAAATGCTATCTGTGTGCTAAAAGCTTTAGCAGTATGGATGCTATCATAAACAGCCTCCCTTTGCCTCTATGAGATTAAAACTGATGTACTCTACACACTGACACTGCTCCGTCCTATTTTGATCAGACACATTTTAAAATCCTGACGTTCATGCAGTTCGAATCACGATGCCCTTCAGTCCTTACACTAACACTGATAAAAAAAAATACATACAATGAAACTAAGTGAACAGTCTCACCTCTTTGCAGCAGATCTGGACTCACAAGCATGAGCCGAGCCAGCGAGACAACAAGGGCAAAACCAGCATTTTGAAAGTATGCTTTCAATTAGATTCACTGGATAACTGCCTCCAGAGCTGACTGATATAAAGTGGGAGGGCCTATCGCGTATATATACCCCATCTCTGCAGCAATTTCATGGACAAATGGGATTTGTAGTTTTCAATCTGATAACCTGCATTGGGAAGCTGGCCAACAGTTCATCATCATGTGGCACAGTTCAACATGCAGTTTCCTCACATGCCACAGAGGCAGGTCGCGTTCTCTCCAGAAATATGACCTGACTGGTTTTAGTGAAGTAGCTTTAACACCTGGTTAAGAACGAACAACAACATCCTGTTCTGTAGCTTCACTGTTCAACCCATATATGTTGAAGTACTGATGTGTCCGTGCACAAAATCAAGACCTACAGGCACATACTCTGTTGTACCATTCTCTGAGAAAACACCTGCAAGTGTGCATTAAAACCTTATAATAGACCAGCTCACCCACAGATCAGGTCAACAGCTAAACCTCACGTCTAAATTGGGCTACATGCAGCCCACAGGTATATTAAACTACAGGTAACCATAGCAACAGTACTAGTGTGCCTCCTGTACTATGTTTCCAATTACCATAACTCTTGGCTATAAGCAAACTTTAAAAAATGGAAGGATGGATAAATAATTGAAAAAAATGTATGGTTCATGATTTAAACAAGACTTTGTTTACCTCTGCCTACGATGTCAGCGGTACCGAATATAGACTGGCAGACTCCACACCATCTGTTATTTTATTGTTTATTATTGGTCCCTTACGGCATCCCACTGTGTGGTATCACACTGAGACAACAGTCATGACCAAAATGTGATATTATGAATCTGTAGCTGAAAGTTTGCATTTATCACAGGTGGGTTTTGGCAATCTGGCAATAAAACTCTAACCCAAACTCAAACACTCTAAAACTGTTTTTGCCAATACTCGACATTTTACATAATGTTTGGACAAATGTTGTTACATACCATTATTTGGCAGCCCAGTTTTTTTATGGTTATTTTATTCAACAGCTTCTCAATAGAATTCCCAGAAATGTTACTCTATTATGATGTATTAATAGATAAATATTCATCAGTCATATCATCCAATTGGAGTATTTACTCCCTTTCTTTGTTTTTTGGCCCAAGGTTCAGATTAAGTTACTCAGATTGTGTGAGATCTTGAGTTTGGTGGCTTCAGTCCTACATAAGACAGTCTTCAGGCCTTCTAATTAATTCTCCCAGGAAGCAGGAAAAATGAGGTCATGGGTGTCATCGACTTTTCAGCCTTTGTATGTAAGTGCTACATAGATAAACACTTATTTACAACACATGGCCAAGCAAACACAGTATCTGAGTGTTACAGAAACTTAATGAAAGGCCACTAGCATTCATTTAGATCCACTCTAATTATGTCAACGGTTCATTTTGTTAATTGCATGCCTAGCAACCGGGGAACTGATTAGTTTCAACTCTCAAGGTAACTTCTGAGATATTTCATCCTCCTCTTTTAATGAACAATAATGATGGGCAACATGCAATTACCACAAGGACCACATTAAAAACCCTCATTAAAAGCTTGTGTAGTCAAAGCAAAATGAAGGCATAATTATTTTGTGAAAGCAGGACACTATAAATAAACTTAAGACAAAAGAAAGGAGGACAATAAAAAAGCGACATGCTGTACAATCATACACAACCACGGTGAGATTGAACAGCAATTAATTTGAAAGGAATGTGAAGAAACAATTGGCTGGAAAGCAACAAAACAACTTGTTTTTTCAACAAACATCCAATGATAAAACATGAAACATAAAATGCATGGTGCATTAAGTCAGCAACCACAAAAAGGCCAACATCTAACTATTAGATGATGATGAAATTATAAAGGGAAGATAAAATAGTCTATATTTTGGGGGGGGATGGGGATCAATATTTGGATATAGACATATTCACATCATAAAATGCATCTAAATAATTGATAACTGTTAGCTAGGTTAGTTAGCTAGCCTTGCATTCATGAGGAAATGCACACTTCCTTCTGCACGGTGATAAGGAAAACAGTTCTTGAGTAACCGGGTCATAATTTCTGGAAAGAGACATTGCGGATGAATTTTCCAAATGTATTTTTTTGGCTCGTAAACTACAGGTAAGAGAAAGAATATGTACTTTTCACTTATGTGTGAGCAGTCCCTTTAATAAGAATGTGAATCAGTTCCCACTGGGCTCTAACATTTAGATTCATTGCACGCCAACAGAACGACCAATCCTAATTTTCCCTACAGATTTGTCAGCGTGGCAAAGTGGTGGTAAGGCTGACTGAAGCCAGAGTCAATCTGTGTGAGTCTCTGTTTAGACCACATATTGGGTTTAAAAGATGGTCAAATCAATCCCTCTGTTTTCAAAGACCCTTCAAGTCTAAATTAGTCATTTCACTGCCTTCAGTATTTATAGGTCAACAGTTCATAGAGAATCCTATTTACTCATACATAATAAAAAGGGGTACGGTCTTGCTGTAAATTAAGAGGAAACAGATCAGCTCTTTATGGGCCATGTTGTACCATGAGCCACATTACTGACATCCTCTCATTCTCCAGGCAGCTGCACACAAATAGGACTCTGAACACATTTTACAACCTTAGAAAACTCTCATATTTCTGAACAACATCCCATCAACCCGCCTGCAACAGACATGCAGGGACTCTATTAGAGATATGAGAAAACCTTTTATTTTACAATTTCTGAAAGTGAAGTGACAGCAGGAAAAAATCCAAGATAAGAATTTATTCAGTAATTTAAAACAAAATGATTCCTCGTAGAGTGTAAACCTAACTCTGCCTAAGTGCTTAATAGTTGTTGTGTAACAGGTCAATTGATTCGTTCAGTTTTACAGCCTCAGCTATTTTCATGGACCCTTCTTCAAACAATCATCTGGCATTGCAATACAGCTACAGTCAATACCGTTCAACTTCTCAACACTGATCGGCTATAAAGCTGTTTTCAGAGCGTGTCAGCTGACTAAGATGTTGATCGCACTAACAGATCTCCAGTCATCGCTATACAGCCACCTACGATAAACCTGCAACACCATGAGCTTCATCATCATTGTCATCATCGCACATATGATAGTCCATGATCATTTTTTGTTGTTGTTGTTGATATCACTGCAGCTATACAGCTATATACTACAGCTTCTACCACTGCTGTTTTTGCCAACGTCATCCTCATCACCGCTTGAAGCGATGTCAGTATCATCCCTAAACTCCATTTATTTTCATAATCACCGTCTCTCACTGGCAATTTGCAGCCACCAACTCAACTTTATTTCTTGTTCTTAGACTTTGTGAGGAAGCCAGAGCAGATGGCCCCATCAAGTACAGTTAACTCAATAACATCTTTATTGTTGTCATCATCATTTTTTTTACATCATTAGCTGATCAATGACAACATTTGCAATTCATACTGGTGTTATAAAAAAACAAAAACAAAACATTGCTCTGACCTAAGATGTCCTTTCAAACTCTGATCATTATAATGAAACACATCAGAGAGCTTAGAAGGGTGCACAACATTTGGCAAGCGCCTCGTTTAAAACACTTACATCTGCTGGATATTAAATCAAAACTTCCCTCATGCTATTGTAATTGAAAATTTATTGGCCAAAGTGCACAAGATTTCTTTCAAATTGGGTCATAAATATCACTAAAATGTATTTCCTAAATGGAGCGATTATACAGAACAGCGTCATGCAATTCTTGAATTGTCTGTCATTCAAAATGTACAGTCAAACAATAGATATTTTGCCCCAGAGGAAATTTTTAAGGGTCCTATGAACCCATCTTTCTGGGAGAATGTATATACATAGAAACAACATTTTAAAGCCCTCAAGAACTTGTGGTGGACAGCTTTCTCAATGGGTCTCAATGGGAAGGCGCTTGTGAAAGAGGAAGAGCTTTTATTATATATATATCTTATTAATATTTTAAAAGACTTCACAGAGTAGAGTCTAATTGTTAGGACTTAAGTGATGATACCTCATAACTTGCAAGATTAATGTGCTGACATTTCATCCCGTAGAGTGAGCTTTCCCATTTTCACAGAGCTGGCACGCTTGTATGGACCAGAAGCGTTTCATTGTGTTTCCTATATGCCACCACTGTTGCCTTGGTTATCGAGTGTGAAAATAAAAAAATAAAATCACACACGCACGACACCGTACATGTTACAGCAAATGTGTTTCAGTGAAAACATTTCACGTCATAAATAATCAATGCCCTCGAATAAAGGTTGACATGAAAAATGTGCACCTACAGAGAGAACACACTGCACCACCAACACAACCTGCAGTTGTGCCTGAAACACAGCCGGACAAGCACAATCTTTCTGTTTTCAGCTAAAACCAACTTTGTATATCTGCAGATAAGACGGGAGACGTGATGGCTTGACGTGAATTTCGGCAGATCTCAAATTCTTCTGTCTCCCTGAAAGAAAGTCTCTTTCAGTTGTTACAGGTTCAGCCCATCTTGCACAAACAACAATGTAATTTGTCTACCAAATGGTAGGAGAGGATCTAGAAGGTGGAGATCTGCAAGAAAATTCTGCTGAGTGGTGTAGACGTGCTGAAATAAAATCTTGTTTTAATCGAAACATTAAAAAAGGTACACCAACATAACCCCCCCCCCCCATGGTTTGCATTTTTATTCTATCCATCAATCTGGCTTCATCATGTCACTTCAACGTCAGCCTTGCATTCTGTGGTATGATTGTTGTTGTTTTTTCTCCAAACCATGTAAAAACACCAGGATTCATAAAATTGTAATGGGAGTGCAGCATCAACTGAATTATGTAAACACTGCTGCAGTCATTAAATGAATCCCAGTAATGCTGCGATTGAAACAGGGCAGCAGTCATTCTGCTATCTGTCATGACACCGACTCATAAAAAGACGCATGGGTTGTGTTTATGCTTCACCATAATGGAGCAAAAGCCTGGGACACCTGCTGCTTAACGATAAAATCACAATTCACGGGAGGATAGATTTACTCTAATGGTGATGGATTATTGATCACGGCGCAACTTCTGCCGAAAGATAATTACGGTCTAAGTTATTTGGAAGACTTTATGCACCATGCGCTCACAGCATCAGGTTATTTCGCCTATGGTTTATGTGCTCAAGCGACAGGCATTTAGAAACATGCGGCTTTGGTGCGGATCTGCGGCAGCTACCTTTGGCCGGCATCGCTCCCAAAAGAGCCCATGGTCCGGAGATGATTGGAGGGGCTGACCCAGGTGGGCTCTGGTGTTTTCTGCACTTCGGTCTTCACGTCGGGGTCGATCTCCGATGGCGAGGGCGTCAGCTTAGCGCCCGCCATGGCTCGAGGGTCCCCGTGTGGTACCACCAGCAGAGAGCGGCCAATAGGTTTCCTCCTCCTGGTGTCAGAACAGGCAGGCTCACTCAGAGATCGACGCCGCCGGAGTAAATCGCATCCCCCCCGGTCTCACTAGCGCTGCGCAAAGGCGGAGGGGGAGCTTCTCCCTCTCTGCCGCATGACGAGATCCTCAGACACACTGAGACGAGCATCAGCTTGTGTCTTGCTCGTCGAACGTTCCTCCATCCCTGATGGAGCTGAGAGGTCCTCTCGTGCGTCTGTGAGATTCACGCGTCGTCACGATGAAACGTCAAACGCTCGGCCAACCCGACGGCACCCTATAGCCTCCTATGTAACCGATGATTGCCACATTTCAAACGATAAGACCAATAAACCACATTCATCACATGATCTCAATGGCATCCGGAGATAACGAACACCTTTCTTTAAAGCACATTGATCTGGATTAGTGCTGAATGATAGATTAAATCAGGCCGTCATCGCTATCGACAGATCCTCTCTATTCAGCTTCTTTCAACAATTATCATTTTGACCACAGATTCGAATCACAAGAATAATATTGAGACGTCAAACACCAAAAGGCAGGTGAGCCTTGACAAACAGCTGACACGTGTAAGGAAACAGAGGGGACACCTATAGCCTCCAATATGACCCGTGTTCTAAAAAAAAAAAAGCAGCCACAGCGCCGATTTGTATGCCCCTATAGGTAAAACATGATAAAGTATCTTATGACCTAATGTTCAATAAAACGTGTCCTGTAAGACTCGGTTTGGTTTACACTGCAGTTGAAAGATTCTGACTACTACTTGAATTTGATCTTTTTTGTTTTGACTGTTCATATTCATCTTTGCATAGGTGGTTCATATCGGACGTCAGTGTGAACAGATCTGTACTGTGACGTCACATTTACAACAAGCATGATGACGAACAACGGAAATGTCGCGTAGGCATTTATTTCTGGCATTGCTCGCTGATGGTCCAGCAACTTTTTCAGGCTGCGGGCATGAACGCAAAAACATGCATGCATGTTGCTACTTTTTTTTTTTGCAATGTCATGTCTCAAAGCTGTCAGCTGAGAGCCTCCATGTTTGATTTTGTCCACTATTGGTTATAAAACATTGATAAGAGTGTGTGCAGTGGGAGGAAAGGGAATT
The DNA here is from genome assembly GCA_037577475.1 of Chaunax sp. Z400. Taxonomy (NCBI): domain Eukaryota; kingdom Metazoa; phylum Chordata; class Actinopteri; order Lophiiformes; family Chaunacidae; genus Chaunax; species Chaunax sp. Z400. The sequence continues at coordinate 18,642,116 of CM075187.1, read as the reverse complement.
CTGATGTAACTGTTTGCACTGCTGTCACATCAGCAGGTTAGGATGGAAGTGGCCCAAATCAGAATTGAAAATGTTGAATTCCATGTGAAATTTGCTGTAAAAAAAAAAGGGGGGCTGGAGCCATATTATTACATTATCCATCAGTTAATTTCAATATGTCAGAGAGTTATTACATTTTTTTTTTGGAGATACATCACATCTCTAGTCATGTTTCTTAAATAACAAGGAATGGGGACTATTGTCAATCAGCCACATGAATGCTGGATCCTTTTTAGGTAAATAAACCTCTCATGAGCTTTTGAAAATCATTTATTAAGTGACACAAACTAAAAATTTCACACATTGAAACTTGGAAAATCTGCATTCGTTTAAGCAAAAGCAAAAAAACACACAGTGAAACACACAGTTAAAGATGCCATGGGAGTTGTTTTTTTTGCCAATTCATGTGACAAGCATGTGTTTGGAAAATGGATGAAACTTGAGCACCCTAATGACACATGCAAATGTCGCACATCATCACTCAAACAATGCAGTGGAACAAAACCTCCCTACAGTGACAGTGAGGTGAGAAAGTGCCTCACATGTTAGCATTCATGAGCAGTGAACAGTGAACGTAAACTTGATAAATGGTGAATTTAACTCATATCCTGAGAAGGGTCGACAGCCTTGCAAGTGATTTCTTTTTCACATTACCATCCAGGAAGCTGGGTTTTTTTCCCGCTGGGATAAATTGCAAGCTGATGTAATTTTTTTTTTTTTTTTTTTTTTTGCCAGACATTAATTCAGATCAGCTATTGTAAAGATTGGTTTTTCAGGTCCATTAACAGTCATGTGCTTACAGGATGCAGTTTATTTCTAATGTAGCCACAGCAGCCGCATGAGCTGAGCTGACATTAGCAATACATTATGGAAACACATAATACACTGAAACTATTCAATGCACATTGCATTTTGACTTTGGGCTCCAGGAGACACATTAAATTATCTGCTGATAGTAACCTAGGGATAAGAGAGGTGGACCTGTGAGGAGAGGGTTGCATATTTATTCTACAGCCCCAAAAATCTGAGAAGTGAAAGAATAAAAACTAAACAAGAAAAACACAATTTTTCCTAAACAGCTGGTATAAATATATACATGTATATTTGAGGAAGCTACTTAGCCCTGACTATTTGAGTGGAGCAGTTGTTGACATAAAACAGACACTGGTTGTACTGAATAACCCCTGGTTGTCTCTGTTTGTGTAACTTTATGGCTGTAATCATAGGCAATAATGTTATGCGTGTGTTCTGAATAAACCTCCCCTACAAATATAAAGGCCAGGCTATTCACCACCTTCTCTCCTATCCTAATTGCCAAACCAAATTATCCAGCAGTTGAAACAAATGCAATTTATGGGCAATGAAAACATTTAAAACATTTTGGTATCATTTAAACACACAAAAATGAACCCAAATCTCTTCTTGAGGTAACTGTATCTGCTCTGTAAGTGCTTACCGGTGTGTGAGCTGGTTTTAGCTGAGAGCAAGGAAATCAAAGTCAAAAAAAAGAAAGAAAAAAGAATGCATAGAGAGATGCTTTAGAGAGGGGGGGGGGGGGGGGGGGGTGTACTGTAAGTTCATCTGCAGCAGAAACAGGTGTGGAAGCACAGATTTGAGCACAGAGACACTCAGTGGTGAAGTAGAGAACTGCAGACTGTGTGAGTGATCCGACAGTCGCAGGGTGAAAACACACTGTGCTACAAGAAACAGGCATTAGCCAGTGCAGGAGAAACACACTGGAGATTTCATGAAATAGACGCCAATATAGTCGCCTGTTTTACTCCTTGAAAGGCACTAATGCAGCACCCAAGCTGCTCAAAATGTTTACATGCTTCTGGTACTTCATAAAAGCTGGGAAGAATTTCACCAACCAGAGAACAGAATACAAATTAAAATATAGAAAACCAAACGTAAAGCAGCGGCTATTACCTTCGCTGAGGAAGGAGGTTATGAGATCCAAAAATGTGTTTGTTTGTTTGATGTCGCAAAAAGTTATCATTGGATTTTGATGACGTTTTGTTTAAAGGTGGATCTTGAGCGATCGTGGAGTTGATTACATTTTGAGGCATAGATGCAGATTCTGGATTACATTTTGAATTTCTTCAACAACGCAAGATAGATTTTTAAACATTTTGCCAATATCATGAAAAATAATAATAAGACAATCATTCTAGAAATACTCATAATATTCTATCATTTTGTGCAATTGAATCCAGTTCTGACATTAAAATATATACTTGGAGGGAGGCAATATGCACTGGGTCCCAGTGCAGTAGTAGAGAGGGGTAGAGACATGGCTCTGTCACAATATGTAGCTGAAATAAAGCAAATTCAGAGCCATTCAAGTGGATTTTACGAATCAGTGAAATGTAAGAAATGATATCTAGATGAAAAATAGATCCAGATCCAGATCCACCATTGTGGAAAATAATACTTTTGTTGATAGCTCATAAACTATTGATGATAACACCTTCATTCCAAATACTAGCAATAGGTTTCCAGGGCCAAGGAATTAGGTGGTATTACTGATTTGGCATGAGGCAGTGACAAAGTAAAACAGTGTCATCATGTTGGTATCACTGTGCATTTGGGTGTAATGATACGACAATTAATGATCTCCTCACGTAATTGTGCACACTCACGAGTGTGTCCATATCTTTTGTCAGAGGCCTAGATGCTGACGGAAATTGTCAAAAGGGCTCTAACATGTGAAAACAATTTTCTGGTTGTTCAGGTGTTAGTGATGATGGCACCAGTGGAGGTATGTACTCTCTGACTGCTTTTTAATTTCCATTGTAGCCATCGCTCTGAAATTATTGCAGCACAATTAGCCAACCTAATAAGTTCAAATTCATACATGCATGTATTTTCTATTCAACCTGGATTTTGCAGCATAAATGCAAGGATAAAACACACAATGTTATGAGGCATATTGGCCCATACTGGTTACTGGGTATAGCTGGTAAACAATTCAACTCTGAAATGCTTGTTGCATAAACTTAAACAGATTCCAGATCCTGCCAGATGAGTGCTCTCCAGCCACTGAGAAGAGAAGGGAGGAAATGAAGGAAACCCAGTTTTGGGGACAGAGATTATAAATGCAACACTAGACTGTGTCGCAGTGTCACTACTTACATTAATGAAAGAAATAATCCAAAATATGGGATTATAATTCCATACAGTTTATCACTGATGGAATTTGCAGAGGTTTGACAGACAACTACGTATAAAAGTGACAGATGTCCTTTTATTTATGACTTTAATTTCTGAGCTACATTCAAATGAGGACACTCCAGATGAGCCAGATCATTTTATGTCTTAGTGAGCAACCAGGCCTCCCCTCTAAAGCTCCACAATCACTGGGCACACCTCAGCTTTATGCTCTGTGCTGCAGATGGGCGTTGATAGCTGTGATAAATCTTCCCCCGTGACAACACATTAAAGGCAGTGAGCTGGCACTGCTGTGGGTGGGATGTCTGTCTGTGTACAGCATAGTCATAAAGGAGGAAGAAGTCTAGCCAACGCCACTGGCAGGCTTATACACTGCACACGAACGCTCGCCACACACATATACACAGGGGTGCTTTTGCTCACCGGCTGCTGTTTTGCCAAAGGCTGCTCCATGTAGAAAGGTTCAACAACCAATTCACTGGTTATAACCTCATGCTCTGTCCTAGAAATGTCTGAGGGAATGTCTGATGTAAAAGTAAGTTAGGCAGAGCCAATCGTTCATCCAGAAAAAGAAAAAAAAATACTATAGTGTGTTCAAATTCTCTGTGGGACCATTTAATCACTTCTATCAATCTTTTGTTTGTGCCCTGACATGATCAGAGAGTCTCGGATGAACGGTGAAGAAATACTGCTTCAGCATCTACGGTAACATGCGCAGCACTTACACATTAACTGGTTTTCAGATACAACAATCGTTTGCCTTTTGTGCATGTTTTGTTTCACTTTTATTCGGCTGCATTAAAAGGCAATCATGCCATGTTCAAGTTTCATGAAGAAAAAACAAAACAAAACTGCTCCCATCTTGATGCTGCGCTATAAATTAGTGGTTGTGTTGTTCTCGCTTGCATAAAAAAGAACAACCAGCTGTTATTTCCCAGTTTGTTTCTAGAGACGTAGACAGAAATCTCCCTGGTTTTTTTTCTTAAGATGAGACCAGGTGTAGAAATCCCTTTTTGGATAGTGGGAGAAACGTTTCATCTCTACTTCAATAATAACTCAAAGTAGAGTCTGAGCAGTATTGATCCGTGTATCTTATTCGATCCACACCCAAAGAGCTATGGTGAGGTTTTCTCTCATAAATCAGCAGTGCTGACTTGGATCACATTCAGTTTTTTGACAACGTATTTTGACTCACAATCTTAGGTGGGAAAAGAAACATAATTTGACTGGCAGTCAAACATATTATTAGAAACGGTTTCCACTGGGCTCTTTGCTAAAATAAATCTGTGATCAGTGAACCTAGCAGCTAGATTGACTTGAAGCTGATTCCTTGGCCAGGTAAAAATCAAACAGACAGCCCCACATGAAATCATCTCACAGCTTTTACTTTTGACTATACAAATACAAATAAGTGACAATAGTGAGTCATAATTAGTTAGCATTTAAGATAGGGATGGGAATTGATTGGATGTTATTGATACCAAGGCCACTATTAATTCAGCTTATGAATCATTATCCCTTATTGACTCTGGATCAATTTTCCATTTGAAGAAAAATAAGCCCACAAAGGTTTTCCGTGTAAAAACAACTTTTTTTTTTTATAAGTCTGAGCACTATCAGATCTTATAAAAAAGCATGAATATCCAGAAGAAATTGTCCCTGTCTGCCTTAAGCTGTACATCAACTTACACATAACTCTGCCTTTTTCAAACGCGTCGCTACGCCACCTGTCGCAACCCAACCTGCCGCTACCCAACCTGAACCTGGTACCAGTGGCGAGGATGCTATTAGCTCCTCTGCTGCTGAGGGAGGGAAGCTAGCCCTGCCCCAAGCACTGACACAGCTGCACCCACCAACAATCTCCTGGCTCTATAAGACAGATATAGGAGAGGTTTGGTGTAAGAGTAAATAAAATTGTATTAAATTAACTACACCATACATCTTGAACCACTCATACCACTTAAGTCAAGGCAACGGCTACACTATGTGGCAAGGATGACGAAGAGATGTGATGGAATATAATAAATGTACAATAGCCTACCTATTCACTGAAAAATATTTATTGTCATAAAGAGAGAATGATATTTCAGAATAATATATATGTATATGTAGAGTTTGAAAGTCCACCCCCCGCCCCCACCCCTAACCAATAAACCTTGGGGAAACACTGATAGCTGATATAATAACAATAGTTTGGAGTGTGAAAAGGCTGATAGTTGATTAAATGGCCGATACCTTTGTGGGAAATATATGTATACTGTATATTGTATTCTGCATTAGATTAGGGACTAATGTGAGCGAGGATTAAGATACTCAAAGTACTACAACCTCACAGTGTACTTGTGTTGATAACCAAAGCTTATGACTAATAAGCTGCATCCAGTATGTCTATTCTGAATTTTCAATGCACTCTATTAAGAGCTGTGGTTCTGGAAGTTTTAAAGTCGCTATAACAATCAACTTTATAATTAACCAGAGGCATACGATTATGATGGATCAGACAATTTGGAACCAGTTCTCATCCAGAACTGGTTATTAATTCTTATAAAGCTTAACAAATTTAGGTTGATCATAATCAAGATACATTTTTTGTGTAAATTATTAAATCATTAAGTAAACCAAAATCAAATGTATAATTAGAACGTACCTTCAGCATTTCAGCCCTTGTATATTAGTATTGTGTTCTGTGGTTCCCGAGCAATCCACTGACACTGTCTTTCAAATACTGGAACCAACCCCCTACAGTGCTGACAACCTCATCAAAATGCCTCCATTATCACAGCTGCTTATTAAGCTAACTCCGCAGATACCAATTAATGTGGCAAGGCAGAGTATGGGGGCTAAACCACTAATACACCAGAAATTTCCAGACACAAGATGCAATGGCCCAGAAAAGAAGCAAACTCTGTGGGGTATGGGAAATCTGATTTTTCTTTGAACAGCATGCCCCAATTCACCCTCTGCTACCTACCCTTAACTGCCTATCCCTTATGGGCTCTGAGGCTGTACACTGACTTACTGAAATGTTCAAAATCATTTCATATGAAGACCTATAAAAGTGCTCCAAGATGTGCACAATCATTCAATAGCTCCAGTCAGTTAAGGGGATACAAATCTGAGAGGAAATTGCTGAAATGGAGCCCCGTCCAAATTGGGCTTTTCAGGAAGGCAATACCTCGGCTCTCTCTTCATTTTATTTTATCCTTTGTTCACATTCCAGTTTTTTTCCCGCTGACTGCACCAATCCGAAGAGTAAGTTGCCCCTATAGAATGTGACAACATGTTCGGGGCCTCTGCTTCATTGTGACGATAACAATAATCCTTAAGCTAACAGCACGTCAAAGACGCACAGCCACTCTGCAGCTGATGAGAACAAGTCAAGCGTCCTTTACATGTCGCCCACCCATGCAGTGGTGACTATTGCCACCTGTGTATCTTAAATTGCAAGCTTTGGTAAGTGGAATCATGCGTGTAAGCAGCAAAAACACTCAGCATGTCAAACTTTTAAGTGTGATTGTGTTGGGAAACAGTAGGGTCACAGATTGAGATGTAAAATAGCGTACAAGTTGTGTTTTACTCCTATAACTGAGATGTTGCCACCACAAATTCAATGGACCACTTGGAGATGTGTTACAGAAACACACTGGTTAGTCCTGATTCTCCAAACATTTTCTCTCATCACTAAAAGCAAAAAGATGCTGAAATTCGAATGAGTATTTAAGATGAGCGCACCGATCCCTGATCTGTTGGAACAAAATTACTGTGATATTACCTTATTTCTTATTGTACGCGTTTTTACTATTTCAGGACTAACAAGCTGAGCAGTGCTGCTTCTACACCATAAACTAAAAGATTACAATAACCTAACAGGTTAGAATGAGCAGGGATTTGAAAATGAGCCTGGAGTGTGAGCAGCACTCAGACTGTTAATCAGTTCTCTGTGACCCATAATCACCCATATCACCATCACTCATCACTTTTCTGCCTCCTTTTTCTCTGATCCTTTCTCCTCCCCCTTCTCCTTTTCCTTCTGTCATCTACTCCATTCTTCTCTTCCCCATTCTTTTTTGTGTGTGCTCCTTCTGCTCCATCTTTTCATCAGCCTCTTCAACTCACTCAGGTGGAAATGATCAAGTCATTAAATCTCAGCAGTTGCTACTGCTACAGCATTAGTGCAATCAAACAGCTGCTGGCAATATCAGTGCATAGTTATTGTCTCAGCACACCTCTCCCCACTTGGAATGAAGACTGGAAACAAACCAGTAAAGAGACCTCAAACAGATGCAAGACCTCCCCGATATCAAAACAAGGCTGTTTCGATTTACCAGAAATATTGTTATAGGAAAACCTCCTCCCAAAATTTATTAGTGAATATATAAGAACCAAACTAGATCATGATTAGCTCCTGTTATAAACACAGCATCTTCTGTGCTGTTGCAAAGCTGTCGTGTTGGAGATTTTTCACAGCCACATGAGTGAGTGATCCGTGTCCAAAACTAAGCTGCTGCTTGACAGCGATACATGCGTCAGTGCTGGATCACAATTCCAAGAGCCACTATTTGACTCACAAGAAGTGTTAAGAGTTGATTTAGTAAGCAATAACACTCCTCACTCTGTCGATATTACTTCCAGCTGCATCCTGTCTTGATTGGAGGCGGGGGAAGAAAAACAAGAAGAAAAAAAAACAAGAGCAGAGAAACAGAGGAAAACTAGGAAAGAGCTGATTTTCTCCCTGTTGCTTTATTTCCAACATTTTCTGTTTGGTGGTTTGTTTTTTTATTTGTGACGTTGGTCGGGGCTGCCCCCACCTCCGCCGGCTGACAGACTGAGAAATGAACCCACGTACGCACACTTGCATGTATAATCAGACACTGGCAGGTGAACACGCACTCATGCACAAACACATGCGCAGTCAATACTCTCACTATCTCTCACACACACACACACCAAATTATGCTTGTCAGACTAACAACTGCAGCGTGATTGCTCCTCTTCAGCACCCGCACAGCCAAGCAGTCATTACGGCCCTCTGACACCCAACCCTGGAGATAATGACAGCTCAGCGGAGAGACCCCCCCCCCCCGCACGCCCACATCCACACCAAAGACAGGAAGAGACGATCGGAAATACAAGGACTCACACAACAGCACTGAAGGGCTTATTACCATAGTACTGTTGGAGTGATACACATCCTTGCATTTGCCCGCAGACAAGACACACATTTCCATGAACATGCTCTTCTTCAGAGTTAATGAATTCATTAATTTTACATGGTCGCGAAGGACAATTAAGCTCTTTTTTTATGCTGCAAGTCTTGTCGTCTTCGCTTTGTAGAGATTTAGGACATTTAGACATCACATCATGTTTCTATACGGTTTATGCCACTCCTTAAAGCAAGATAAAGAAGCAGAACCAGATTCTGACACACAATGTTGTGTGCATTTTTCAGACCTTTGCTCTAATCTGTGCTTATTTCTTATGAAACACTGTTACGTTCGAGGTCATTTGGTCTTTTATATTCAGTTTCAAATGGAAACATTACCCTTTATTTGAAACCCCCTTTAATGGGGGGGGGGGGGGGGGGGTGTCTCAAGATAAAAAACAGTTCAGAGACGCTTTATTAGACCATTGTGAGAGATGTTGCAAATAAATGGCTGGGGCAACTATGTGAATAAGAGATTTTTTATATTTTTTGCATCAATGCCATTACGTTCTTCAATGTGGCAGCATTTTAATTTGCTTATATCTGCTTATTTTGTCTTTAAACAGTTTCTCAGTAGATTTTCCAGAAAATTCACAGCACTGCAATATTATTTATTTATTTATTCGTTTATTTGTCGGGGACAAATGCAAAGACCATTGTAACAAGTAACAATTTGCAAGATACATATGTGTTGCATACAAGATTTCTAGCCAATGGCTAATTTGCAATCTCTGTCCCTATATGTAAAACTACATATACCACGATGAGGAATGTTATCCATATCGTCCACTCCTTTGCGGAAGATGGAGAAAATAGATTTGTTTTAATTCACACAATGGGATAACCTATTTTTTCTGTGATACAAACTGTTCAGGCTACTGAGGTCATGGAAGCGCCTCCAGCCACAACACCAAGACAGAGAGGCTAAGGAGTTCTTATCTGCAGGCCATAAGTCTTGTCAACCGCTATGTTTAGACTACTGCACTACATAATGTACACACGCTCATCCACTACACACAACACCACAAACTGCCATCTGCACTGCAAAAAATTGCACATATTAGTCAGTTTGCAATGTTCATATACAGTTATGCTTATTTTTTCATATTTGCTTATTTTATGGCACTTAATTTCCTTGGGGGGGTCATGCATTTCACTGCAAGTTGTACATGTATGACTGTATGTGATGAATAAAAACCTTGGAGAGTCAATTTAAAGTAAATGTTAGCTACACTTAACACAGTCCAGTTACTCACAATTTTGTACGTGCTGTTTTTTAATGACCAAAATCTTAAAATGGGGGTGAGATATCGTCTGACAACCATCGGTGTCTTAACATTCTGAGCACCCTCTTTGATTTTTGTATCCCGGTAATGGAGTGCACACTTTCATTTTAATTATTAAATTATATTTGCTTCGAATAACGACGTACATGTGTCGTTGTTACAGCCTGCATGAGAATCTGACTGCTCTTTTTCCTACCATATGAGATGCATTATGTTTAGTGAGCTAACTCTGCCTGAGACCTTCAACCCTCTGCCTTTTATCCTCATAGCTCACTACGGCAGATGCAAGGAACAAAATGAAAAAAAAAACCCATCAGAGCAGTAAGATGGGGTTGGGGCTCTGACACACTCTCTGGGGGTTAATTTGCTCGGAGGCTTTTCATTCGACGAGGCACAAGCACAGGAAATAATCAGCGTCACAAACCACGAGCATGTCGGAGATAATCAGCAAAAAATAGAACATCCCCATAGCCCAGTTACAGTCTGCTTCTGTGTCCAGTCCAGAGATCAGAAACCTGCAATTACAAAGCAACACCATAACATGCAGTCAGTAATGGTGTTTTCTTCTTCTGCGTCCTCATTTACCTCATTTATTTGCTGTCTGTATCATTATTTCTTCTGTTTGTATACAGTGTTGTTTTATGTGTAATTCACCACGTGTGCTGCTGCCTTCTTGGCCAGGTCACCCTTGTAAATGAGATCTTTGATCTCAATGGGTTTTAATCTCCTGGGTTAAATAAAGGTTAAATTAAAAAATTAAAAAATTAAAAAAAACTCCCGAATGCACATTGTGCAGAGGTGTGTGTGAGAAGCTGCAGTTTACAGCTGTTATTTTGTTGTAGAAACAAAGACTGCTGTGTTTTTCATGGCAGTTGCATGGCATTACTGTATAAAGCTCTGTGAAAAGAGCATAGAGACAGACAGCAATGTGTCATAATCGCCACCATTATATGCAACCAAGGGAAGCTAACAGAATGCCTGTAAAATTGTGCTAAATACTTTACAGTTGTTGTTGTGTCCTGTCTGTCTGTCTCGCCCTATGTGTTGATGTGTTTTAATCAGTGAGTGTATGATGCATTGCTCTCTGTTTCCATGCACTCACAGAGTGCATCACATATCATGGCTGCTGTTGTGCTGAAGAACCTGTGGAGATGATCTGCAAAAAAAAATCTTCTCAATCTTCATGATTTCCTCCATCAAAGACTCATCCGTAGTTTTAAGTGTTCTTCAACCCCCCCCAAAAAGTTAAATTGTGATTGAAATTGGCCTTGGACTGAATTTTGTGCCTGAGGGAAGTTGGGGCTTAAACCAAAAAGGCTGCAAAGATGGCTGGTCAAAGGGAGAAAACACAATGTACAATACATGACAATGCACATCACAGGAACCGGTGCATGAACTGCTTGCGTAACGGAAAGCTTCTTATAAAGAACTGCTACAACGGCAAGAAAGAAATGTCAAAGTTTGTGAGCACACCTTTGAGGACACGACGCGCAAGAATGGATGCCATTTTGAAAGAGCTGCAGGGATCAAAAGTCAGCCTTCAATTCACACAAAAGGAGGTGGATGACCAAAAAGCTGCCAGTCTGTCATCAAACTGCATTCTAATGAGGCTGACATACACACTGGCATGTGGCAGAGTCAATGGTTGTATTAAACACCAAAGCAGACTTTATTGATGGTCAGCCCAGGCGTCACAATGTGATTATTGATGGTATGCCTGAGGCTGAGAATGAAAGGTGGTCAGAAACAGAAGATTCCTAACTCCTGATTGCCAACAGCAGACAGAAGTGACACTGAGTAACCTTCCCGCGCTATATATACAAGAGAGACGAACTGTGCAAAAGCTGACATGTTGACACAGAGAGATGTATTGTTTTTCCCTCCAGGGTGGGTGTGGCTTAATTGCGCTCATTCTCTATACCCACATAGGGATATAAACACACACACACACACCCAGTCGGTAGCCCAGCAACAAACCGTAATTACCTTTTGCAATTCAATGCTGATCAGCAAAACAAAACACAGGGGACGAGCTGGATGAAACATGAAGCGCACGCACGCACGCACGCACGCACGCACGCACGCACGCACGCACGCACGCACGCACGCACGCACGCACGCACGCACGCACGCACGCACACGCACACACACACACACACACACACACACACACACACACACACACACACACACACACACACACACACACACACACACACACACACATCCATGCAAGCAGTCTGATTCCCATTAGGCCGACAGGATGCAGCATGCATCTAATAGTCAGTATAAAGATACACCTGATGCTAACGTATGTTGACTGTATTTCCATGTAATTAATATGTAACGTAATCAATACGGTGAGTCAATGTTGCTTTATTTGTTTAGGCTCAAACCATGTGTTATCCTTTAAGTCAATAATACTGATAAAAGTTGCACGCAGCTAAAAAATGAAAAAAAAAAGCTAAAGCAATAGGCGTATTTATGTATTGGTATAACGAGCATCCCTTGGGGAAGCAAAAGGCTGACGTGTGGAGAGAAATGGACAAACACTGGACATCTTCTTCTGTGTAGACAGAAGGCTCCGTCTGCATTGATGTAAAATACAATGACAGCAATTTACCGCAGGGAGCCCCTTCGAGAAAGGGTGAGTGAAAAGAAGGATAAAGACGGTGAGAGGACGCTGGCGTCACAGATGATGATGATGTTCACTGCTCATCCATACAAAGATACAGATCGATGGGGTAATTGGAAAACACAAAAGCCATCCATTGACAATTATCCACTCATTCCTGAAACACGGCTGCTGCTCCGGACAACCAAGGGTCTGGAGTCCGGAGATAATGCAGACAATCTGACAGAAGTATAAATCAAGAGCACCGCTGAAGGTGGGAACACCTGTGCAAATTAAAACAAACAGTGAAAGATGTTTGCTCAGCGACGAAACCCTTATTCTCCGAGTGGAACATCAAGTGAGGTTTAAAAGAGAGGGGTGTAACGACCACGTCAGATCACAGTTCTGTGTGTTACATGAATCAGGGGTCACAGGTTAATATGCTTTCAAATATATATACAGGACAGGTAAAGAAAAACAACGATAGGATGATTTAGGATTTGGGAGTTTCAGTGGTGGATAGCTCAGAAAATCAAACCGCAGCGACTCTATCTGCATGAATAAACAAATCTAGGGTCAAACCCACAACCTTTGGAGCGAGTCGGCCTTTTTCCGTGTCTGCTTTTTAACTCTTGACCTACAAATCAACTGCGTCTGATGCCGTCAGTGTACAATGACACAGTCTTAAGAAGATCCTCGAACGGACAAACTGAGGCGGATTTGACGATGTAAACATAATAAATCACATGTTAACGTTTGATTTGAAGATACCGACAAAGCTAAAAGAAAAATATTAACCAGTGCTCTGCATGTGCTTGCTGCAAGCTACAGTAGTACTGCAGTGAGAGGCCTTCATTTCAGCACCGTGGAGAGCTCCACAGTGATCAGCCATTCCTGATACTCTGCTAATTCCTCTCTCTCTTGGTCAGGTAACAGCAGCCGTTGGTCTGCCCCTTCGATCGCAGCAACGTTTGGGAGACTCTCAGACAAGGTGGATGACTGGCCAGAATACTGAGACATGACAGTGTTATGAATTATTATGAATCAGTTTTTGCATTAAACTCTTAAAATGAGAGAGGAAGGACTTTTTTTTTCTCTAAACTGCACTACTAGGCAATTAAACAAGGTCAAATGAACCAGTTAAGAGGCAGACGTAGCCAATCAATAGTAGCACAAGGTGTAGGCAAATGACAATGGCTCTTACCTTTTTCACTACAAAATCTCACTCAACTGTTTGTTTCTATTTCCATTGCTGTAAAACCAACAGCTGAATACAAATCCTATCATGAGAAGCCAATCTGGGAAATGGAGGAAAGCAGCAACCCAAGGGAAAGTGGGAACAGCAGTGTAAAGTACAACACTCAGCACAAAATAACCCCTGGAATGTGCGGAGAATACGATCAAAGGTCAGAAAATGTGTTTCAAGCATGATTTTGACAGTGAAGTAGACGGCTGCACACACTCATGCACGCGCAAAACACAATGCTACCTGTCATCATTCTGAAATGTTTGGTCCCCCAGCAGCAAGTCCCTGAAGCGATAGCGAGGAGGGAGAGGAGGCACCTCCGTCTCCACCTCCGCCATTTTGAGAGACGAGATGTCCAGAATAACGCCAGAGTTGCTGCTGTTGTTCCTCTGCAGGGTCTCGGTGGAAGGCCTGCAGAACAAGAACCAGAGCAGCATTGGCTCATGAACATTTCAGTTAACTGGGGAGCAGCTTTAACGTCATGGGAAATCTGTATGCTGTTAGAGGGTTGAATGAAAACAGATTTTTGCAATTAAAATAATCAATATCCAATGGGACTGTATGTTGTATTGATATCCCCATCTGACAATTCATTCATCCTGTAATGTTTGTATTGTGGGTTCGTCTGAAAACTACAAACATCTGATTGAAGATTACAGCTGAACTCCTAAGGTGTTCTGTCGAACGCATCTGAGCAAACAGCTTAAATATAAACGATCTGATTTGTTCGAGAAATTCTAACCTGGTTCTCTGAGTCAAAGCGAGCGATGCGTGAACATCTGAACCAGATGATTTGATGCAACTGTCCCATGTCACACACGTCATGCATTATTAAATGAAATGAAATCAACTTAGACCAACTGTGTGCATTATTCAAAAAGAAAGATGGACATTTCTCTTAAGGAATTACGGCAGAGGCAGCAGCCCACCCACTTGCGCATAACAGTATGCGAGCATGTGTTTGCGCGCATCTAGCGCCTGCAGTATTAGCAACACAATTAGCTTTAACGTGTTTGATTACGTGTTCCCACCATGTCACTTAATGTCACATGTAGAGAGAATGAAGTGCTTCAGGAGATTACCTGTCACCATGGGAACTCGAGGATCGGCGTGGAGGGCTCATGACTGCCTCTTGTGGGGGGTTTCAACGAAGAATGAGAGAGCGAGAGACGGAATGACAGGACAGAGAGGGAGAGAAAGACAGAGAGAAAAGAAAGACATGGAGGGAGTTTAAGCACAATTATTAAAAATGCACCTATTTAAGACTTAGCGAGGATTTAATGACTACATTCACTGCCGGAGTTGCAGCGAGACCCCTGAAATGTGCTACTCTTTAAACAGAGAGGGATTACACCGACACACTTTAACGCAACAGTGCAGTTTAATATTAATGTGCTCACTGCCTCACACATTCCCAACTGATACGCTTTATTATTTATGGCGTGTATTCTGATAAAGTGGGAGGCAGCATTTCAGGTGGGTCAGTCAGCTATTGTATTTATCGAAGGCACCCTGGGGTACTGTATGGGTTATAATGTGCGCAGCCATTATTCCCTTATCAAGGTGGTGTTAAACCCATTTTCTGCTCACAAAGCAATGCATGGAGAAGGAAATTATCTCAGAAATAAGACACTGACATTTCTTCCATACCTACAATAGATGCACAATGCATGAATGTATGTTCACTTTGGCCGGACATGATGGAATTGTGTGTGTGTGTGTGTTTCCAATTGAGTGAATCAATGTCAAGCTTATTGTGTAGCTTGCATGTTCAATTGCATTATCTATCTGTGTATCCTGTTGACATTACTTCCCTGTAAACCCTCTGGGGGTACAATAAGTGGCTAACCCTGAGATGTCGCTTTGTGTGTGGTCATCATAGTACAGGCTTGATTGGCTAATGGCATCCAGACACATGCTCCTCATGACTGTAAATGAAAGCACAGACCCTGAGAAGTGAAAACAGAGGAAAGAGGGTAGGGAGATGATAAATAAGATAAATAAGAATGCCCTTACTGTAGGGGAAAAGAGGCATTAAGGAAAACTGGGATGGTAAGATTTAAAAGAGAGAGGAAAAAGAAAAAGAGATGATGAAAAAGTCCACCATGACAGCAAAATGCGGTTTGTCCTCTCTTAAAGTACAAAGTCTGCAACATTTGACAGCTGATTTAATGGGTGACGCAAAGTGACCACAATAGAGTTGCTCTCAGTAAGAGGCAGCCTCCACTTAATGGAGCGAGTACCGCAGATGCAGACCACAGAAAGCAGATGAAGTGAAAAAATAAATAAAAAATACATAGAGGGCAGGGATAAAATTGGACTCAAAAAAGAAAAAGAAAAAAACACAGCCCGGGGCCAGAATGAAAAATGGATTCAAAATTGACTTATATAAAAGGTCTGTGAAAATCTGAAGTCTTCTTCAAAATGTTAGTTCATGTTTATACATGGATGTTCAGAAGTCACACTTAATGATTCAGATTACAAAGACCAGATATTCATCTGAATACTAACAGTGTAAGTAAGAAGAACATAATTAACTCCAATATGGGCAAAACAAATGAGCATAATGCTATAGTGAAGAAATCCAATAGATAAAGAAAAACCGCATCACAGGCTTACTGGTATCATTGAACTTCCACAACATTAAGTCAGTGAAAGTTCACAGTAACACAAATACTAATTCCTAGTAGCGCTTTGGCATTGAGAAACATCTTAGACGGATATATATACAAGGAAAATAAACTTACAAATGAGCACCACTGTCACCGTGAGTCAAGTCAGGCTTCTGGAAGAAACATAGGCTACACGGGTCGACTTCTTGTGTGTCAGAGGATGTTTGCCATCAGCGTGCACCTGCGAAAAGTCTGTCATCTTTGACAAATGGCGCTTATGAGGGACAGACGCTCCAGCGGTCATGAGCTAAACAAGTTTAGCGTTCAGGTAAATCAAATCAATCCACTGTAGATCATCTTGACAACAAACACGGGCAAGCTAACATTCTACCAGACGCGTTCCGCCATCCAGACCATGTCCTCTGATTGTCTGGCACGCCTTCAAACCGCGCTAGTTTACGGCATCGCACACCTGACAATTCATTTCAACGCACGAGCCGCAATCCGGCATCCACACAGACACTTCCGTGTCGCTTAGCAACAACTTTGTTTGCGCTAATGTTGACGAAATGAGGCAAAGAGGATCAATGGCTAGCATTATCCCGATGCTGTCGATTATAAACTTGATTCTCCGTTTGTTTTCTCTTTTTTAAGAAGCTGACAATCCGCTGCAACCCTCAGCTGCTTTTTTACGTCACAACCGCGGACTAAAATCAATGTAACCACTGCTTCCTCTGCCGTCTTATGCCACTTAATAATGGCTACAGCATCTAAAGTAAGGTCATCGTGCAGCTAAGCGCGCTGTACCCTTTCCATGGTTCCATGTCATGTCAGCATCCTTTCCTCACCAGGACGGAGCAGCAGAATCCTTACTCAGCCTGGAGTCAGCTGCGGGAGCTTCGCCATCTGCCGGACAACTTTGAAACGATACGGTGTCTGATGGAGAAGCGGATGCTGCCAGGAAACTTCTCATAAAAGGCTTTTAGTGAAATGATCTGATCGTGCGTCGTCATTATTTTGCCCTCAACTTTTGCCGAATGATTGCTCAGTTTTGTCAGTGTTGTAAAGATGCTGTGGTTTTGAGTCTAGGCAAAAGATTTTTTTTTTGTTTGTTTTATGAGCGATGTAATAATGCGAGACGTTTCTGTGATGTAGTGTCAGATATCTTGTGGTGAAAGGTATAAAGGGTAACTTTGCTACCCTGTTGTTGTGACTGAGGAAATGGCACATATATGTCAGTAGAAACATAAGTAGGCCTACACCTGCCAGACCAAGGATTTAAATGGCATTGGAATCAGACCACAACAGTCTTTATTCTTTTTTCTCATAATTTCCCAATATCCAACATCAGCGACGGAGCATACACGGTACACGGTACATGCAAAGTAGTGGCAACTTCAATAAAATCACAGTCTCTTTCTAGCCTACATACTTATGTATTTTATTTAACATACCTGGCGCAGCTCTGTCCTCTGCTATTTGTCTCACCGTGGTCCTCCTCAAATTGAAAAAAATATTCATTCTGTGTGTGCACTGAGGGATAGGTGGGAGACACCGCTGGCTCGTGTGTATCTCCAGAAAAGACGTGTTGCTGTGTGTGCGTTCCCTGCGCTCAGCCTCTACACATTTCAGACCGTTATTCTCCAGGGAAAAGAGCTCTGAGCGTCATCATTTTAAAGCCCACACAGCCACTTATGCTTTCCCATGCCAGCAACTCACTCTCTCTCTTATCTCACTCAGGATCTTGATTCCCACATAATTCTTTTCCATGACTTCATCCAGATGATTTTTGTTATTTTGCGAGCGATTCCGTTTGTCTCGCCAATTGTTGAATGTTTTCCTAAGCCGAATGATGACATACGAAGGAGTGCCTTGTTTCCAGTTAACACTGAAGGATAATTTACTATGTGATAACTGCAGATATTCGCAGCAGCTGATGGCAAAATGTAGCAAAATGGTAATTTCAAAGAAAAGAAATATTACTGAAACAACTTATGAAGGTTCATAATATATAAAGCACATAATCATTCTAGTATATCGTTATGCTATTTTTCCAGCCTTTAGTACTATTTTACTTTGCAAATATTCAGTGCACTTTCTCCACTTTCCGCCGAAACAGTCTCTTACCTTCAAAGCATCCTTTCACAATAAATCAAGGTTAAAGTTACAACTTTCATCTCAAAATAATAAGTGACAAAAGACTCAGTCTTTTGTCACTTACAAATCCGACACATTCCTTAACCAAACACCTTCATTATTTCCATGTTTACATACTTTTTTTTGTGGCTCATACACGTTACTCTGCATCAATAACTAACCAGCACACAACCAACAATATTTACAAGTGGTAATGTTGCACCATTTTTGTAACCCATTAGATAACTTTGTCATGTTTAACATTGTAACATTTTTATCTAATGAAATGGTTAATGCTGATATATTGGCCTGGCATATAAGTCATCCAATATTAATTTATTTCAGATTTACCATGATTAAAAACAAAACATACCTAAGATATCTATACCAATCTATATTGTTTATGTTATGTGTTTATGTCCACATCTATACCAAGATTGTTTATGTTATGTGTTTATGTCCACATCATTATTATCAGCCAATATATCTTTACCTTTATCTTTAAAAAATTCTATTCAATGTCAGTTTTGGACTCGAGAATCTATCATATCCGTTTTTGGGGGACAATTACAACCTGAGCTTTATTTTCTATTGAATCATCTCTGTTTTGTAAGACGGAGACATAGAAATACCTTACCTATCATTTTAATGGTGACCCGATCACCTATAATGTGCTTTAATTGAATGCTCTTAGTCATTTTTGCAACAGCAGTTCCAACTCCTCAATTATTCAGTCATTATGCTGTCTTACTTGAACCATATTACAATGTGTCCTGGAGGCTGGGTACATCCATTAGGCTATTTCTCTAACACCTCAGTCTTGTTCACATAATGCAAGCATTGTTGAGTCTCAGCACAGCACAGCCACTCTGCCTCCTGGATGCTTGCTCTTCATGCTTCCAAAGTGTCTAAAAACAGATGGAGAGGGAAGGACTCAGACAGTGGAGTAGCTTGGAGGCATATATAATATATAGGAAGGAGCCTTATATAGAGCATGAATCACAAACTGGATTTTTCTGACTGGAAGCGGCAGACTTATGATGTAAAGTAGTTTTGTCCTAAGCTTGAAATTCATTTGACAACTTTATCATCATTACAAGAGAGACAATAATCCGTAACATTAATTAAAGTAAATTTACATTTAATTTTTAATGAGTAGGAGTAATTACTGTAATGATGAGGCTTTTGTTTTTTTCCTCATTTATTATGTCCATTTTAAAATGTCTCATTTGACTTTGACCAGTCAGAGTCAGCAGTTCTTCCACACAGCACACGGAGTAATGTCACATTAGATATGACTGTACATCATTTCAATGTTTTGCTTCCTCATAACTGTGTGATTTAAATGTATATTCAATTGTTTCTGTCATCCAAGTTACTCCTAAACACACAATGTAAACCCTTACTCTACTGGTATAATATGGACCCTTAAGTTTAGATACACACAATACTGTATATATGTTTTGGATTAGGTCTACTGTATTAAAGGCTTGGTTATCCATGTACCATATTGTCTTATTTAAACGACAAACTGTTTCCCTGCAGGTATATTTCCACATTGTAACTCACTACTGTTAATTGCTTTCTCACATCAGGGATTCAATTCATAGCTTGTTTCTCAAAAGATGTTCTGGCTTCCATGATTCCTGCAAACTGCATATTATGGTATTATGTAAATGATGAGTAATCTCTGGGAAAGGCACATCAATGAGTAAAGCATCAAGGACATCACAGCACTGGATTTCTTCTTACCTCCATGTATTGCTTTCGTGACAGTAAAGCTCTATTGTTTTAAGGTTGGTGACACCATCAGAGCCTCCCACAGCCAGCAAGGTACCATTGAAGACTACAAGGGACACCTGGGGCACAAGAAACAAGAGTGGCTATGAGAGATTTATATAAAATTACATCAACAAATGACTTGAAATGTAATACGCTTTGCATGTTTTTTGACTGTTTTCTAAGTTTTGTAAACCAACCTAGTGGGGGTTTCCTTAGAGAGAGAAACAATTACACTGTAATTGTTTCATACTGTTCAAAATGTACTTGTAACAGCATACATGTAATACTTTTAGCACACACTACACAAAATACATTATAAATGTCTTTTTTTGGCACTGTCAGTGACATGGCCATAGCATTTGTTAGGCAGTTGGTCTATTATCCTGGTCTGATCTCAACGACCATTGGATGAATTGACATAACATTTTGTAGAGTTATTCACAGTGCCATGAGAATGAATCCTCATGTTTTTCATGATTCCCATTAAGTGCCATCTTCAGGTCAAAGTTTCAAATCAATTCATGAAAATCTCAAAATCTTCAAACAAAATTTAAAAAATTCATGATGTTGATTCTGGTGATTCCCTGATGTTCCTTAAGCACCACCATGAGGTTTGAGTGAAATGAATCCCTAAGCATTTAATGCATTGTCATTATATTTGATACAAATATTCATGTCTCCTTCTGGATGAATTGTAGTAACTTTGGTAACCCTTTATGTTTCATATAACATCATTATCATGCCACAACTCTCAATAAATAAATACATTGTTTATTATCTGTACTACCGTGTGAGTGATGTCACTCCATCCAAACTGTGCCAGAAGAAAAGCAATTTACCAGTATTTCCATCATTATAATTACTGTATATCTTGTGTACATAAATATTTGGAAGACAAAAAAACCTTTACTGTGTGTACAAAAATAATAATAAGACCCTAAAATTTATGGAAGGTTAATAAAATCCTTCCCTGTTCCATAGTGATGCCAGTGGTATTACTTCTCCATCTTTTCTGTTCTTACTATTTGGATGTAAAAAATAAAGAGAGACTTAAATCATCTGATGTGTAATGGTGACCCATTACTCACGTTGTCCCTCTTGTTTCTCATACGCTTGACAGGAGTCCACCTCATGGTGTCCGGGCTAAACCTCTCAGCACCACAGAGCTCCAGGTTGAGTTCGTCTTTGCCCCCAGCCACGTAGATATGACCCAAGTACACAGCACAGCCAGCATTCTCCCTGGGACTCAGCATGTGGGCGCATATTGACCAAGTGCCGTCTTCAGGGTTGTATCGCTCCACTGGGGGACATTTAGAGGATAAAAGAAGTCAGAAGATGCCCATAATATCATATAATACACAACTACACATACTCTATGAGTAACACTATACCTACCAAAGAAAAGCGGTATTTATATTTATATTTAAAAAGGTCCAGGTTATATTGATCTCTTGCACTCTATGGTGTACATAGAAAGCAAAAAAATGTCTATCAAAGAGCAAAACACCAATGTTATGAATATATTTTCTGTGTATTTTCCAATAGGTTCTGATGGAAACTACGAAAAGTTAATGTAATTTCCAACCACTTTCAACAACCATGAACTTGATGGGAACCAAAAAAGGTTGTGGGAATTTTAATGACGTGAACTTCTCACAGACTGAAATAGTCTGTGGCAAGTGGCAGCACAACAGAACCCTTATTTATCTTTGGCAAGGTCAAGGGTCTTAAGAATGCGTGTGTGTGTGTGTATGTGTGTGTGTGTGTGTGTGTGTGTGTGTGTGTGTGTGTGTGTGTGTGTGTGTGTGTGTGTGTGTGTGTGTGTGTGTGTGTGTGTGTGTGTGTGTATGGGCTATTCAGAGAAACTAAAAGGTCAAGCTAGTCGTCATGAGTGATTTAAATCATGGTACACATTAAAAGGCTGTCAAAGAAAGCAAGAAAGAGAACAAGTCCATTCACCAAATGTCTCCAAACACAAAATAACACTAAACTATCTATTTGGAAGTTGTATTTGAATGTCAGTAAATGTTCAGAATCACGCTAAACTCTGGTCATTCATTATCCTTTTTAAGTTGTGTTGCTTTGTATATTTTTTTTTGCCAGCTGTCACACTAACACGAGAACTTAAAAAAAACAACAACTGGAAGAATATTAAAGATAAATATGTGTGATTAAATTTGAAATGAAGTTTTCCTGTGAGAATTCAAATGAGAAAATAAATTTCCTGTTTTGTATCAGTGAAAATTGAATAAATATGGATTTTGGGCTGTTGGCGAGACAAGACAAGCATTTTGAAGACCTCAACCTATATTAGTCATTTAATTAGATTTTTTATTTTTATGTTACAGATTTAAAATTAGATAAATTAACATAATTTATGGCCCTCTAATTTAATAATTAGTGAGTGCCTGAGGTTTGAAATCAAAGATAATCTCACCTGAGCTCAGAGCCATATCACCATCATTCCCTCCGATCACATACAAGTGACCCTCCAGCACAGCAGCCACTGCTCTGGTGCGTCTGGTCAGCATTGGTACCTGCTTGCTCCACGTGTTCATTTTTGGATCATACCTATAGAACAAAGAAACAAAGGTTAGCAAGACCAATTTGCCAAATGGTCTGTCAGTCATTTCTTTGTTCCTTCCTCTGAGTCAGCCACTTCAGATTGCTTTCAAAGTAATGTGACGTAAATGAGGTCATTATAACATTTATTTTAGACACATGTAAGACACAGCCTACACACTCTACATTCATTTGATTTTGATTTTAAAAGGGAGACATGCTTCTTTAAAGCTTCTCTGATGTACCAGATGGTTATCAGAATGAAAGAAAAAAAATGAAAATGTGCTTCAAACATTTATTTTCTTTAGGAAAACCAGAAAGAGGATTAAAAAACAAAAAACAAAAAATGCTTTAACTGCTGCATTTTATGGGGTAAATGATAAAAAGCTGTGCCACCTAACACTGATGAGACACCGTGAACAGTCCCATTGGTTTACAACAAGAGGATGCAGGTCATTTTGTAAGGTATTGATCTTTTGTGCCACTCATGCTGCAGTACCTCTCCACAGTATTTATGGCAGAAGTGCCGTCGTATCCTCCAATAGCATACAGGTATCCATCCATTGCCACGAGACACACTCCGCTGCGGGGGCTGCTCAAGGGCGCTACATCTGTACTCCAACTGTCTATGTCGGGGTTGTACCTGGTGGTGAAGGAGAGGGTATGTGTGGACATATAATCAGAAGCTGATAATAACAGCGTGAGCAGAACACAGCCACAAGCTTTCAGAGAAACAAACGTTGTGTATGCTTGCAATTTTGTGCTTCTGAGGAACAAAGAGACACATTCACACTGAGACAAAGTATCTGAGTCTTGTGGGCATCCGTGTAAACATTTGCAAGAGTGCTTTTTCTCCACTGGGAGGCCATTAAAATGGGTTTCTATCTATTCAGGATCATTACAGGAAAACCCACATCCCCAAAACAACAGTTCCACCTTACTGGCCAATCTTTGCACCAGTGGGATGTCAGAAATTCCCTTGAAATGTCACAGCAGCACTATCGCCACCAGATTAGGTAACCAAAATGAGAGCTTGTGGTTCGAGCAATTAACAGCTGTTTGAGCTGCTGGTGAGCAGCCAGCCGAGGATGATCATTATGGGGTCGTCCGGCTGGCATTCACTTAAGGAGTGGCTGTCTGTGGGAATTGGGAACAGAGCCAGCTCCTCCGAGACATCTGATAGAGTAGGAGTAGAGAAAGTGGGAGAATATATGCAATAGCAGAGCATGTACGTGTATGTGTGTGTGAAAGAGAGTTTATATTTGACTTTCCCTTCCTATGGGGAATACAGTAGATACACAGGCAGCACGTGATGATGAGGGAAATTCCAAAAAGTGAAGATTTTGGGTGATCAATTGCTCAATAATAACAAGGATTCAGGTGAGAAATTGGGTTTAGTGTCTATATTCTATTCTATTCTATTCTATTCTATTCAAAGCACACATCTACTTTATGCCTTAATGCTGACCTCTACTGTTCAGGGATGTAAATAACAACAACAAATAGATAAAATGCTTTCTTTGCCCCATCAAATCTAGTGATGAAGTACAAAAGCACTGAGCTCAAAAGAATTGCAGCTGACATCAGTTTGTGACTGTAGTTAAATAGAACAACCTCTCTCTCACCTCTCCACACTGCTATAACATCTGACTTTATCTCCCCCACCCACTGTGTAGATCTTGCCATCCAGTGAGCCCACAGCCACACTGCCACGGTTGTTGACCATACGTGCTGCTGTTCTCCACTCGTTGTACTCAGGGCAGAACTGTTCCACCAAACAGGAAGGGTCGTCCGGGGTCCATCCCCCAACTACCAAAACAAAAAAGGGTACTCGTTATTTCATTACATTTCTCATTAAAACATATGACCTTTCTGCCGGTGAGCAACTGTGCTACAAAGCAAGACTCCAGAGCAGCTTCAGCTCTCTTTTTCAATTCTCTGGGAATCTGCCGGAGGGATTGAAACTATATTCTTGCAGACTGAATTTCCTTACTTGAGTTTAGATGGAGGTGGTAGAAAGGGGCTGAGATCTGCTTGCTGTGAAGGCCATAGCAGATGATTCATATAATTATCTACTGATGAGGCATTCAGTGTCCCCTTGTATTTGCATTTGCTGTGTTTTTCCATTCATTTATTATGGGTTGTCCTTTAATTACCACTTGCCTGTATGTTTTAATTATCTTCACTTTATCTTCTCCTCTATTCTTCCTTTCTATTCTATTTTTGGTCCCAAGAATGTTCTTCCTCAAACAATAAGATCAACAGTCTCAGTGAATACTATAGAGGATGAATTCCTTGATACAATCAGACAGCCTGAATCAAATGCAGCATAAATTGGTCTTTAAATACCACAAAGTGAGACGATGAAGCAGATACTTTCATTAAATGAGCGTTACATACGCCTTTGTTTCCATTTAGCCCTCTCATTCTCAGGGTTCTGGTTGCATGCATCTTTGTTCACTGTAACACATTCCTGGATTATAGGGACTCTTGGAAATTGAATATTGCTATTAGCAGAGAACAGCTTAAATTGCAAATGAAAGCAACGGTTCACTAATGCAGCAACTGACCTATAAACATCATATCACCAAAGACATCTTTGGGGGGAACTCTGCTCAGCTGTCTGCGAAGGGAGAGGGGGCTTGCTATGCGGCGACGGCCGGAGGACCCTCCTTTGCTCTTTTTGATCAGCATATGGCGAGGCTCTGGTTCTTCCAGGGCTGCCCTAAAGCATACAGTGATATTTCAGGCATTAAGAAATTGTGGTTGTTATGAGGTCACAACCTGCTCTTTAGGTAACTTTTCAGAAAATGTTATCATCAAGCAAATTTAGACCTATAAAGGCTTGTTAACAAAATTTTGTCTCCCTGTGATTATTCACAAATTACCATAAGTTTTACATCTCATTTTAAATTAACTATGGACTTGAAACGTGATTTGAAAAAAATCAATTTCATTGATCAATATAAGATTATGGGATGTAAAGTCATATCGCACAGTTTGTCCAGGTTCTAATTGTATTATACAATTATGCAAATGGTGAAATGTTAATTTAACCTTTGCAAAACACACCTCAAGACTCCGAATGCGGATTAGTAATCTTACCCTTGTTCGTTGTACACTCCCATCTTTTTATCTCCTCAGTACTTTTCTCACAGTCTGCAGTCAAGTTTGAAGTTAGTCAGCTCAGTGCTCACTGCTCTGTTTCCTGCAGACTGCCCTTAAATATCAAACTGTCACAACATCCTTCTCTAAAGGACATACTTGACCACTCCAAAGAGTAAAACCTCCTCCTCCTCCTACCCATAGCAATACCACCAATGTCCTATTTTACCATGTGATTCATGCCACCATCCTTACATCCTGAAACCCAAGACTCATCTCACACACACTGGTTTGAGCTTCCTTTGGACAACTGTCATACCAAAAGGATTGTTAACACCAGAGACAACCATGTGTCATGAACATTCAAAAATGTAATTTTGTCTTGCAGTAACCACTGCTAGTGGTGTTCTGGTTACTGTGGAGGTGTTTCTACGTGTGTGGTTGCATCATCAGCGCCAACATTAATCTTCACTCTTTCACATTTTCAGCAGAGGGCTTAAGATATCTATTACTGACCTCCCCCTTTAGCTCCCTCCTGCAGATCTCCACCCATTCCATTGCTTCTTCTTTCATTACTCTGAGGTTTGCGTGACTATGTATCCTGCAGAATTTCTATATTTATATCTGTGCCCAGCGGAAACACCTCAGATGGCAAAGTGATTCATCTCATGTAGGTCAAGGAAGAGAGGTCGGAATGCAAATTCTGTGTAGTCACGGCCGCTCTGCTGTTAGTACATGGCTTTCACAGGGCTGACTAACAAATTGTGTTTGACTCAATAGCATTATTCAGATGTGTCAGGTAGCTAGTTGATGCTTGCTCCCATTTTTCATAAACTTAAGTAAAACCTGTAAGAATTTTCATGCACGGATAAGATTAATTTCTCTTTAACCACAAAATTGTGAGAATCTGTGATATTGAGCTTTTATTCTTTGACAAGATAATCCATTCTCATCCCCTCTGTACAGAGTTGATCAGGTTGTTGATTGTGGCCTCTGAAATATTGGTCCACTCCTCTTCAATGTCTGTGAGAAGTTGCTGACAGGAGCTAGAACACACTGTTTGAAAAAGTTGATCCAGATCGATTCAAACATGCTCATTAGGTGCATGTCTGATGAGCATGCAGGGTTGTTTTCAGCATCTAGGAAATGTGTACAGATCCTTGCAACATGGGGCCGTGCCTCATCATGCTGCAGCACAATGCATGCATGTTTGTATGCATTCAAATAGCAATCAATAAAATGCGCCCATTCTCATTGTCTGTAGATTATACCTGCCATAGCATGTTGTCTTCAGTCTAAATGGTACAGAGTATACTGCAATTAATCTGTGAAGAAAAAACTTACTCAAGGTGCCAGGTGGCAATGAAGTTAAGAATTTCCCCACTTAAGATGGCTGTGACAACCATCTATAATCAGGTCAGGTATTGACAACAGATCCATCTAATTTTCCAGACACGAGGAGCTGACTTCCCCAAAGGCCCAATTGAAATGATTAAAGTTTCCTTCTTTGAAAAGTCCTTACCAGACCCACACAGAATCAACAGTGAGACCCAAACACTTGCCTGGTATATGGCCACTTTATTACCTTGGTATGGTCTCCCCCCTCCTGTGTGATCAATTCAGCAGTAAAATCCCAAGAGGTCAAGGGTTTATTCATGTCTGTGAGACTAAAATTACTGCTGACAAGACACTTTCTGGACTATAAACAGGTGCTTCATATAAAGTGTCAGCATTTCTTCCTTGACCCGTAATAACATGGGAAAATAATAAAAAAGTGGAAAATATCAGTGCATATGGTTTACGGAATAGGAGCCTTCTTTTCCTGCTGCGAGGGTCAGAGGGACATGATCTATGGAGGACTTCAGTTACCAGTCAACATCTGATATTCAAAGTCCAATATCCTTCTGTTTTTAAAAACAGTGTTCATAGTATACCTTTTTCAATGAAATAGTCTTGACTCGGACGTACAGCAAGGAAAATAAGTAAGAGAAAAAGAAAATTAGTGTTTGCAAAAACCAAATCATTAAATAGATTTAACAAGGTAGATATGGAGGGCAAACTGAACTGCTTATTATGCACAAGAGTCAATTTACAGTGGAGCAGATTGTAAATTTAAATTTTTCTGCAATCCTGTGCTACATATGCACTTTTAAGGAACACTCCAACATGTCGACAACCTTTTTTTTGCAATCGTACCCGAATTGTAATAACAGCATTTAATTCAAAACCATCCCTTTGCTGTCTGTACATAGCAATCGTTTTCATTTGTTCAGAAGAGGAAGACTGAAGATGCAGTGTTATTTTAAAGCAGTTATGTAGCTTATGCATCAGAACTATTTTTGACTAACAGCTGAGTCCTGTAAAGTCATGCAGTGTTTCAGAAGTCCTGTAATCACAGTCATAAATCTGAACAAATGCCAGAATGTCTTGGTGAGGACATCTTTGAATTTTACTATGCAAACACATACTGGACAATACTGGACATAGACAGATGAAATTGATAGAAATGATCTCATTTGATTATGAAGGTGCTCATTTGAGTCAGCCTCAGAAAATTTGCTAATGCACATACATGATTAAACTGGGACTTTTTAAACATCTGTATTATCTCTGTTAACAAATGTCTTCACCACTTTTTGGTAAAAGGAATTAGGAAAGTTCAGAGAACGAGGGAAAAACATGCTCATTATGTGGCGACGAAGAAAGTGACCTGCCATCATCATCATGTCAGTCAAAGATGACGAGTTTACAGCGCAGCATGGTGGTCATATGTGAGGGAAGACCTCAGGCAGCTGTCTCTCAGATTGTCCTTCTCCCACTGATGACACACTAGCCAGCCTGCAGCTGTCTCTGGAGACTTCCTGCTGCTCACATGTCATTAGAATAAAGTGTGTAAGCAATCCCTAACCTTAAAGCGTCATCCCCGCTTCAGAGAGTGAGAGTTTATACTCTGGAATCTGTCCGAAGTGTTACTGGTAGAATGTGAATGCTGGTTAGGTATTTGTGTTGCTGGGTAAAGTTTTGGTGGTGTTTTATTGAAAAGTTAATGGATGACAAAGCAGGAAAAGGGAGGAGTGAATCAGAGACTTTGATTATAACATATTGTTGTTATCATGATTTTTGCAGCCCAGGGCAACGATGGAAATAAATCATGTTAACTTCTGCTGATTTTACTCTCTGGAATGGTTCAAATTTATGCATTAATTCTGCCTAATTCTTTCTTTCATATGTACTGTCAAGACACTAAAACCATACTCTATTGAATATTTGTTCTTTGTTTTCTATCTATGTTATTTTTGCAGTCTATATATTTAGATTATTGTTTTGTACTGCAAATGCTGGACAATAATAAAAACATTTCTATCAAGCATAAAGTTCTATCTTGCAAAGCATGTCTTATACAGTATGCATATGCAGAATTAATTCATTTTAAGTTTGCAAACAACTTCAATAAAACATCAATGACTTGACAGTACAACAGAAAATAGTTTGTAGCGACTGGATCTTCATCCTTGACATTTGGTTTACAGGCCAGTTAATGTGCTATGTTTCAGGTGTTCATTATTTTGACTTATTATATTCTAAAAGTTGACAAGTAATAAATAGGAGATAGAGTTATGAGGTCTTAGTTATGTATAGATTCAAGATACAGTAGCCTATAAACTCAGTTGCAGCCTATATGTCAGCTAAATTCAAACCCTCTCCTCATGCAGTGTATGTTTTGAAAAGTAGGTTAAGGGCTGACTATGATAAAGGTTGTGCTTTACAACACAAATACTTTGATTTACATTTAGAGAGGTTGGAGAGGCAGATAAAATCCCTCCTGCAGTGCCAGTGCTCAAACTGTCAATCTAATGATGAGGCTAGTAAGAAAGCTTTAGGAGCAGTAACATTTAAAAAAAATTTTTTTTTGCCCTTGTACAATAAAAGTGTTGCAGTTGACCCAAAAACCCAGTCGAAGGGAAAGTGATATTGAGGTCTTGTGGATGAACCTCAGGACACTATATATTTAACAGCTGTCAGGTTTCTTTGGTGATACTTTTGACAGATGAGCTCGAATGAGAGGTAGAGGGAACACAGAAACATGTTTGTAGATATTTGGTGTTCCATCAATAGATAAATAAAGCTGTATATTATGATATTGCCCAGATATTTCATAATCCTCAGATTACCTTCTGAATTTATTTCTGTTGTTTCATGAGATTAATCTCATTGGGTTTGTTATTTGCAGGACTGAACCAGATTTTTCCTGGACTTCCTGCTGCTTTCAATTAATTATTGTGGCTGCTTCTGTTGACCCCGTCTGTTAGCTTATAAAAGTTACTTTCTGTTAATTTTACTTGCTTTTCTGTGTCTGTATTTATTAATTTTTTTTCAATAGCTGTTTAGGTATTTTAGTAACTATTTAACCACTATTTCAATGAAGTATAACGGCAGTGATGCTGCATTGAAATGGTGACAAATTGTCCTTTTATTTCACGGCAGTCGGCAGGAGTTCAAAATGAGAATGTGTGTCCATGTCATGTTACATTATGCCATATTGAACATTCAACCTTGACAACTTACATTTAAAATCAAATATTCTGTAATGCACTGCATCTTGTCTGCTTTTCTGTTTGGATGGTTGGATGCACATACTGTCTACATGACATGCTTTGGTATTTCTATTAATGTTTCATTCAAATTTGATTGCAGAAAACCTCGCCATACAGTGTTTGATATCTGATATGTTGCCTCTGGAAATTGGTTGCAAATTTATTTATTTTCACAAACTAGCTGAGAACTGAAAGAAAAAAAAAATCACAAACTGATGTAGGAGTGAGTAACACAGGTTTAGTGGTTCAACATTTCCCTTCAAGATCTTTTATGTTTGCTCTGATGTCTTTTTCACAGCAGTTGTTGCACTTTCCCAACTGGCAAAGAGACAGAAACTTACAATCACAGTTTGAGAGAAGTACAAGCCATTAAATAAAAGGAAACCTCACTGGTAAAAAAAAAAATACAGTTCATTATCTTATCAAAGAACTGTCAGCAGTCTATGTAAATTACACTTCTCCTGAGCCTGTGCAACAAAAAAAGGCAATGACGCCATCATCTGGCTAAAACAGCTCGAACATCTGGAAAGGAACCTCACAAAATCATATGTTTATATAACAAATATCACTCTGAGCTATTTCTATCACCAACTTCCCAAACCACTAAAATATCACTAGATTATGTTTTCTATAAACAAAAAGCCATCAGTGAAAACCATTACAGCCGTATGTGGGCAGCTCTAATGCTGATCAAGAGTTCATTAGTCCTGAAAGTTGGGGGCTTAGTAATCATTTTCACATCTTTATTGACCTTCCAGACCGGTCGCAGAAGAGCCTAATATGCAGCCTACACACCAATGTCAACCTACACAAGCTCTGTGCATGTGTTACCCTCAGCTTACTTTATACCACAGTATAATGAGAGATTGAGAGAGTGTCTTGGTAATCAATTTACACTATTATCAACAAATTATAAATTTATTTGACTTATGATGTGGCCTCTTCATCTCAACAAGCTTCTTCAGCAAATTCTTTACATGTTGCAAAATGACTTTTGCTAACTGTACAATAGTCTGGCTTGGAACGTCAGGGAGAGTGGTAGGAAGGCAGACTCAGCGGACATCTTTGCTGGAATTTTTAATTGACAGTGCTCTCCATTTACAGGATTACCTCAGCCAAAAAAAAAAAAAAAAAAAAAATTAAATAAGTCGTGTTCATGGCAGCACAGCCTCATCTTCCTCCTGAGTAGCATAATCACAAAAGATATTATTACCATACCCTTAAAAGCAGAAAACCCCATGACAATGCTGGACTCTATTACAAGGTAATAACATCAATAAATGTCTCTTAAAAGGGAATTAATTAGCAAATTAGTTTAGCATGAATTAATAAACCAAACTGCACATCCCTTCTAACGAGCCATTACATCACCAACACCATAAAAATCAGGAAATGCTGGCCTCCAAACAATAGGCCTTCATATAGTGTGTCTGAGCAAAAGAGCAAGCAATCCTAAGTATGAAGAAAGAGACAAACGAGTGAACGGTATTCAAACATGCAGCACAATAAACGTAAAAGAACCAGTGTTTGCTTTAACTCACTTAACTCCCTTTTAGTTTCAACCAACTCCTGAGGGAATGGTTAGGGTTACCCATTATGTTCACCCGCTAGCTGTTGGATAACTTTGATTCTCTGCTCTTTGGTGCTAGGCAGGTAGTGTATTATAAAGAGTTGATAAGCTGCAAATAAGGCTGACAATAGTGATCAGAGAGCAAAATAAGCAGTAAGTTTGCAGAATGTGAAGTAAATAAGCTTAACGAGCCAAACAAGGTTAAAACTGCTGAGGGGAGCTGCAGATTGGGATAAAAATTATCTCACTAGAAATGATAACTTTCAAATTATACATGGTAACTTGACCCATTGTTTACATAAACATATTGAATTGTGCAATAGGCCTACGGAGAGACCTTGAAGACTAGAATCTTGACATGCAATTTTCTCCTTAATACTTATGACCTGATTTGAAACTTCACAGACTTGAGACTGAAAAAGCTCTGCTATAGGCAGGCATTTAAGAATGCTACTGTAAAACATATTACTGTATTGTAATAGGCTACTGGATATATTATACACGGACATCAATAATGACATTTGACTATTTACAATTAAGAAGCATTTGCTTCCTTTTAATTTGACCGTACACTTTCACTAGGCTACTCATTTAAGTATCAATAGATAGCTGCTGAGTTTACTAATACTCAAGCACCTATATTTTAACACTAAGGTTTCATGATTGCATGTATACACATATACAGTATATCTATAATTATTCTATTGTTGTTATTAGAGTAGATTTTCCTTGTGGGCCTGAGATCCCTATCTTTCTCCTCCACTCCGTCTGTTTGGAGAAAAGAGGGGAGATATCTGCTCAGTGAGGACACTTCTGTGTGATAAATGGATATACAGACCCGGAGAAGCACCCCTTCATGTCAGACACACTAATCTCCTGTCTGTAGCACTCCAGCAGGGATTTACCAATGACTCCACTTCACCTTCTATCACAGAGAAATCATCTGAGAGAACTGGAAACAGTCTGAGGGTGTCTGTCCTGATTCTACCTGTCTTATCCTCACTTTTTCTGTCTTGTTTTGAGTTTCTGTCCTGACATGAGGATTTCAGTTCATCTCAGTGGGAGAAATTTGAAACAGAGCAACTGTTTATCTTTTATGAGGATATATTTGATTTTTATGTTATATGCAATAGTCCACTGACACAAAATTCTCAACCCGTGGCCCCTCTTTGCCCTCTTCTAATTAGCACTCTTGTTGTCCTGTTGTCTAATAGGCCAGTGGACGTAAGCCACACTATTAACATTGTGGTTTCTCAGGTGTCTTGGAAACTGAGGTCCAACCTGCAGTTGTAACATAATCGCCCTTCTATTCTACTCTGGCATCAATCGTTCTCTCACAGCAGCACAGTAGTATCATTAACTCCAACCCAGATTTATGTGATGATAAACATAATTTCATCAGCTGTGCAGACATGTTTGAATAAACTAGAATTCATGCAATTGAACAAATATGTTGGGAAATAAGCAAAACAAATTAAAAAATATGCTAGAAATATTAGATCGACTACATTTATGTAGCACATCACAGGTCCATACAGAGGATGTAATTATTTAAAGCATATTTTCCTGTTTAGGCTCATTGGTGGGGCAGGAACTCCCATCATACAAACAGGAAAAACACACAAACATACTGAACTATTTGCCAGTGCAGACAGACACACCTTGGAAAATAGCAATTCATCCTAACTATGAATAAATCAGAGCAACAGGGAGAACTTGTAAATTACATGCAAAATTTCAACCACACGGTGAGATTCAGACTCAGAGCCTTGCATTGCACAGTGGTGCCAAGTGAGTGCTGCCCGTAGTGCATAATAGAAGCTGGTGATCAAGGCCTGAACAGGAAGTTTGGGTGCTGTCCATTTCCCAAACAAAACAACCAAAATACATGCAAAACGCGAGCCAAATGGAAAATAGATTGAAAGATGCCATGTAATAGTTAGAGTGTGCAATATAATATACAGACAAATCTCCACAAAGTAGAGAAGCAATAAATGCACACAAATAATCCAATAATCAGTATCTGTTGTTTGACATAGAAAATAAGGATCAGTATTTCTGTGAATGCAATATTGTGTCATGAGTGGGAGCAGGGACTTGAACACCATTGGAGGGCCTTATACATGCAAATATCCATTATAATAGGTTACATACTTCGATAATACTCCCCTTTCATTTCATATCTCCAATGAAGGGGCTCCGTTATTTAATTCTAGAAGTGGCCCCTCACATACAACCTGTATCTGGATGTCCCAGTCAGGGGCGATGCCAGCTTGCCACATGGCTCTGCCTTCTCTGAGACCAGCTCCTTGCTGCTCAGCGCAGATGGGAGAGGCCACCAGTGCCATCCAATGACACAGTACAAGGAAGTTGTGTTGACTTAACACCCCAGATGGATGGTTTCCCATAAGATCCCACAGTTAAACCAAATGTCGGGGATTAATCTTATTAATAGAAACACCTCAAATACAATCCTAGTGAAGAGTTAGTTATTATTTGGCAGTGTCATTTATAACTCTGGTCATACCAGTATATTTGGTAACTAACATGATATCCTGACCTGAACAGGTGATAAGAAAATAGCATTACAGCTACAGCTGTGGTTTATATTGTAGCTGTTATCGTGTGGAAAATAACAGAGAAAGAATATCATTTGGCCGAAGGTATCACTTCTCCTTATCCGTAATCCATGACAGTAACAATGCATTCATTATATACATGTCCATTTTTTCAGGTGGCAATTCATGCAATGATATAAATCTTTGGTGCAAATGTATATTAGATTCATGTACTCTTAGGAGGTTAACACATGTAGCAACACTCTAAAGGTCGCCTGTCACCAAACAATTTCTAATGCAATAAATGGAAACCTGACAAAGCGCAACGTTGTAAAGATGGAGGGAGAACATTTTTTTCGTTTGTGTGTGTGTGTGTGTGTGCGTGTGCTGGAATGCTTGGATTAATCCCTAATGTCTAAAATCAATGAGCAATAAGCACTGCTTCCCCCATTGGCCAATTCCCAGCTCTCAGAAAAATATTGCTCACCCGTTTGATGTGTTGGTATTGGATTAATTTAAGCATAGGCCTTCCATGAAATTTGATGCAGTGGTGCAATAAGGCGGCAAACTGCTCTCTTCCACAGTGCCTGGCAACAACAGCAGAGTGTGCTGCAGGTCCAGGATTTTATGGGAACTCAACTGTACCTTCCTGTCAGAGGCCTGTGCCACAATAAGGAGCCTTGAGTTAGTGTTCCTGACAGTAGGAACAGATGATGCAGCTCGTCATACAGAGAGGTAATTAGCCACAGAGGAAAAACAGACCACCGGGAAAGCCACTCATATATGCAATGTAATTATATGGCAGGGAGATGGATCATGTGATCGTCTGATTAGTCTTCTTGCACCCTCAAGTGGCGCAACAGTGACAAGACAGGATAAGAATGAAGACATGGCAGCTGTTTATTCATTATGACATGGCTCTGCTTTGGATTCACTCTATGTTTTGTATTTTGTGATGTACCATATATATATACAGTACCAGTCAATAGTTTGGACACAGTTACCCATCCACTTGAGTGGGAAACTGTGTCCAAATTTTTGACTGGTAGTGTATATATATATATATATATACATTATATATATATTTATAATCTTCACATCCAACACCATGTGCCATCAGAAATAAAGAACTCTGACACCTGTCACTGTAAGATGAACGACCTGAAGTTGCTTCATAAACAAACACTTAATGGCTTATTATCTACAAACCAACACTCTTGAGGTTTTTTAATAATTATTCTGCTCTATCTTCTTCCCTGCAGAGTCTCATAAATCATCAAAGGTTCATGATAAATGAATGAATAAAGCTCTTATTAGTGTGTCATTTATACAGTTAAACCTGAGCTGACTTTTGCTTACACCACAACTTCATATAAGCCAGATACAGAGATCTATTTTTCTGATTTAATCAATTTCTAAAAGATTGTATACAGAAATAGGGCGGCACGGTGGTGCAGTGGTGGTGCATTTTGCATCAGACCAGTGTTGCCTCACAGCTAGAGTGTCCTGGGTTCAAATCCAAATCCTTTGTCAAAAAAGTTTGAGAATCAATGCTCTTGGCAACTGCTGCTTTATAGTGAGTACAAATTATTCAACAGAAAGAATAGGAGGAAATGAAATATTCCTCCTCTGTGGGTGTCACAAAGAGAGGCAGGATGAATGGTCAGTAATCTGAACTGTCCCCTGAGAGCAGGATATTACGTGAATTGTCTGTAACACACACAGTGATATATGGCTTTGCCACAGCTTATAAACTCCAACATCAAGGATCAATTTGTACCTCACTTCAAAATATTCTTTGTGGCAGCTTATGTTTCCACATTGATCATTGATGGCTTTTACAAATCTTGGCCCTCGAAAGATGCTGAGCAGAGGAAAGTGATGAATCACCTCTCCTGCAAAGCGCTGCTCACATAATGTGTCACATCATGGACACTCGAGGGTGGAGGTGTGTGGTGAGCCTATAATAAACTGACACGCTGCTTCAGTGAACATGGCAGGAAGAAAATGTTGGATGGCCAAGCCAAACACAGTCAGGCCCCCTATCAGTTTATGGATGTAATGGATCCAGCAGGCAGACGGAGCCCATAGGCCTCCAGCAGTGCCACGGCACATGACAAACTTTACAGAGCCGTTGAATGTATGAGAGAAGGGTCAGGCTTTATAAACGTCTTTAGTGTGTCTGCATTTGGGTCTTGTATTCTGAACTAAATACACATACAGTATATCTGACCACACATCAGATTTTAGCCAGGTTGAAACATTCAAAACATACAAAACTTATATATTGACTGAAGTTTTGATATAAAAGTTCTTGTTAACCTTGAAAAAAGATGATTTGTCAAATAGAAGTGTGATAAAACAGCCCCAACTCCATTTAAGAGGCTTTTCCAGAGCTTCAAACACATCATTCGTCTTCATCAGTAGATGAGTTAGATTTACTTGGAAGAAAAGTCCTAAAGTTTATATGAATCATGAGACCAACCTACTATATGTCAACTGCTGATGAGCATTTAGTGGACTGGAAAAAGCTGGTTGGTTGAGCTTGAGTAGGGATTGTTTTACAACCCTCTTTGGGTTATCCACTGTTTGATATTTTCTTAAATCTATCTTTCCTTTCCTGTCCTGTCCTGTCCTGTCCTGTCCTTTCCTCTCCTCTCCTCTCCTTTCCTTTCCTTTCCTCTCCTCTCCTCTCCTCTCCTTTCCTTTCCTTTCCTCTCCTCTCCTTTCCTTTCCTTTCCTTTCCTTTCCTCTCCTCTCCTCTCCTCTCCTTTCCTTTCCTTTCCTCTACTCTCCTTTCCTTTCCTTTCCTTTCCTGTCCATTCCTTTCCTTTCCTTTCCTTTCCTTTCCTTTCCTCTCCTCTCCTCTCCTTTCCTTTCCTTTCCTTTCCTTTCCTTTCCTTTCCTTTCCTTTACTTTCCTTTCCTTTCCTTTCCTTTCCTTTCCTCTCCTCTCCTCTCCTCTCCTTTCCTTTCCTTTCCTTTCCTCTACTCTCCTTTCCTTTCCTTTCCTTTCTTGTCCATTCCTTTCCACCATATGAAGACCAGAACTGAATTAATCTTGTTATGAGTTGGCATTTCATGATGGTCTGAATGTTGTCTCAGAGGATTTTATGTTATTGAAAACTAAAACTGGATCCCCTCTTTGCATGGAATATAAAACCTTTGGCAGCTGAAAGATATTCAATTTAATAAAAACATTGGCAACGACAGCTCAAAACTTTTTGGGACATTAATTCTAAAGCCGAAAACAAGATACGGACCCAAACGTTTCTATGAAATCTTCTGCTGATGAATCTGTGTGGACTAAAATGTTTCTTAAGTAAGGGAAAAAGGTTCTTAAACTTCATCACATGAAGCCAGAGTGTATAGCGTAAAGGTCAGAGATGAAACATGGATGAGGAACCTTGTCAGCTAATATATGTCAAAGGATCCAAAGGTGTCGGTTGCTCAAGTGTCACTGGCCGGCTGCGTGAAGCGGGAGCAGAGAACAGGAGATCAGCAGCTGTGAAGGTATCAGATCACCTGCTGGAAAGACATTCAGCTCCATGACTGGTCAAGACAACAGGTAAGATCTTTGTCCTGTGGTTTGATGGAAACTTAGTGAACAAGGAGAACAGAAAGGCAAGTTTAAATACTTAATTAAAGGTAATCGTTGGAAAGAATCATCCAGCAATTTAATTTTAACAGCAAAATTATCAGAAGTAAAAAAGACAGTAAGGGACAATATTAGTAACACCTGTAAATTCTTTTAAGTGATACGTTTATATTTGTATTTGAATAGTTAAGTTACTAATTGACTAACACATTTTTACATAGTGGTGGGAAATAAAGCATATCTACTTAAATACCATATTTAAGTACAATAATTATTTAAGTAGTTTCATTCTCTGCACCTTTGAACTTTGTAACAATAGATTTCAAAATGAAATATTTTCGACAGCTATAGTTACTATAGATTAAAACTGTACAAAAAGAAACATTTAATCTAGTCATAAAATATGGCTACCTATTAAAAAATTGGAAAAATTAATTCCCACCTGGTCCACCTACAGCATCATAAATCTGCATACTTATTTTTTTTTAATCACTTTCACTATTAGTACTTACTAGTTTCATACTTTCATTCAATTAAAATCTTTTAGGCCTCTTCCTAAGATATTGTTTTTGTAACTTGAGTAACAGATATGATTTTCTTTTCTGCACTTTTGTTGTGCTGATGTTCTGGTAGAAACGGCATGTTTGCTGTGGTTCCAGCATCTCGAGTGTGAAATAAAGTGTATCATAGCAGCAGCAAAGTGGTTAGAATGAATGTTTTAGGGAGTTATGGCAACATTCAAGACAATCATTGGCAATTCGGTCCTTGCAAGTCCTGTATTTCTTGCTATTTACCATCTGAAGCTGAGGGCAGTCATGCATACATAGGCTACTAATCTCAGGACATGGCTGTCTGCCTGCTGCCTCCTGTCCTAGAACCACTGAGCGCAGCAGATGACAGGGCCGCCGAAGAAGCTATCAGGTTACAGATAGTGTTGAGTCACAGACGGCCTGTGGAGGAAAAGAAGTTAGATTGTTAGATTACAATGAAAAAGCTCAGTGTCGTCTTAATTCCTTTTTAACAAGGTGGATTTATCTTGTTTTAAGCACACAAAGCCCAGGTGGGCTATAAGATTTTGTGCATGACTTTATTTTGAATTAAACTCTCATCTCACTTCAATGATCCTCACAAAACTGGATTATATCCCTCGTCTCACTCTAATAACCGATTTTATTTCTCACCCTCAGATCATTTAGTTGTGATCATTGATCATTATGTATATCACTTTATATTGCAGACGAGTAATAAGATAATATGAATCCCAAACAGCACCTCTGGTTTGTTTCTTAATATGCAGCCTATAATATTGTCTTGGTGATTCCAGATATAAATAGAATGTCTTAAAACCATGATTTCCAACATGCTAGCCTGTCAACTATTGCTTGTACTTTCTACTCCAGACACCATGAAATGTTTTTAATCATTTCTACCCCCATGTTTCACTGGTGTTCTTAGTGCAACTGATTTAAAATGAGTGTCTGACATTTTGAAAAAAAAATGTTTCTTATGTTTTGCTTTCTTGCCATGAGCAAAAAATAATACCACCATTGGTATTAACCTTCTCACATAGTTTACAGCAATATATAATAATCCATATGTAGGTATTTCTCAATTTATAGCAACAACAATCTTTATTATACACTGTACAATGATTAATCTGCCTATACCTGCTGACCTTTGACATTACCACAATATATTTTTGCTTTATTTCCAAGTTGTTACAAAGCTCTACTGATCACTGTATGGGCATGGAAATATCAGCTTCTGCTTCTTATAATTAGGTGATTCACTCCACATACAAGTTTTAAGGACTATATGTTGCTGTCTCTGTGCTGATGGACAGCTGTATCTGTATTCTGCCCTCTATCAGAAGGAATCAATGAGAAGAATCAGGAGAAACAGTCAGACTCTCCTTCAGGATCTCTTTTATAGAGGAGTCCATGGAGGACACAGAGATACTCCTGTAAGTCTAACCTGCACCTATTGTATCTGATCCATGAATGACTTTCAGCTCCACAGCTTTATTATCTTTCTTTTTTTTAAACCATGACACTGTTCTAAGTTCATCATTACAGTGAATGTTATTACCACCGCCAATGAGAGGTGGAGGAGGTTAAGTGCTCTCCTGTGTTTGTTTGTTTGTTTGTTTGTAAGAAATATTTAAATGTTTACAACATATTTTGATGACATTTTGTGTAGGAGTGGATCTTAGGTCAAGGAAGAGTTGATTAGGTTTTGAGGCTGATGTGGTTATGTGTGCGGATTCTGGGTCATTTTGATACTTTATTCAAAATGACAAGAGAGGGTCTTTTCTACAGTAACATGTTTCCAATCATATCACAAGAACCCAGGCATGGACAACTCATATTGTTCCTCCACTATGCACAAATGGATCCAGGATTAAAAACAACATTTGGAGGCACAATGTGTCACAATACAGTAACAGAGAGGGGTAGAGACATGGCACTGCCACCAATATGTGGCTGAGATGGGTTATAGATCTAGACCAAGATCCAGATCCGTCATTGTGGAAAATCTGATACTTATTGATAACTCATAAACTACTGACGATAAACACATGATTCCTAATGCTAGGAGTAGTTTTCCATGGCCATTGAATTAGGTGGTAAGCAGCATTAAAGCAGATCAGAGTAAAGCATCGTCATCATGATGACTTAGTCTGTGATATGTCCTGGGGGCATTCATACAACAACTGATGGTCTCCTCACAGTGACAGCATGATGTGTTGATATACCCTGTAATCTATTTTCTGATTCTTCAGGTTTTAGCTAGAATGACACTGGAGGAAGTACAGTATGTGCTCTTTTTTTATTATTATGCATTAAAGAGTCAGGAAGCTTTTTCTTTTTTTCTTTTTAATTTTACAGATCCCAGCTCAGCCTGGTAGAAATGATAAAATGATCCACTCCATTGCCAGTGTAATCAGAGGGAAGAGCAAACTCCTCCTCCTCGAGAACCCCGACACTGTGGAGGTCTACAAGGTCAAGCTTTTTGGACAAATTATCATCATCATTTTATGAGTGATGCTTTAACTTTGTTAGAGGTTGAGAGCTCCAATTGAATCTAAACTACAGAGGATTTGTTAAGTGGGTGATGGAGCAGATTTATTTTAGCCTACATCTTTTTACCTGGGGCACTAATGAATAATGAATTAAAAACTGATTTTAAGTTGAACTTCAAAAATATCGTTTCTGTCATTTAAAAAAATTTAATAAACAAGCTTTATAATAAACAAATAATCATGTTAACATTTAGAGAAATTAACAAGGAACAGTGAATTTGAGTAGAATTTTTAGGCTTTCTTGGAGAGTTTTTTGTTGTTGTTGGTTTTGTTTATCTAGGATTGCAATGAGGAAATGATCAATATTTTGTGTATTCTTCCAGTTAAACAAACCCCAAGCACATGACTTGCAAAAAAGCACTGCATACAAACCCAGATGTTTGCGCATGCTGAGTAGCCATACATGATGCACAATGTAAACTCAGAGAGTATTAGAAAGAATTTTAGAAAATCAATGAATGTAAAAATTAAAGAAAAGTAAAACTAACAATAATGCCAGTAATAACTAGCATAATCAATTATTCCAGAACAACAGTTGCACAACACTTAATAAAACTTTTAAGTGGTGACATCTGTGAACTATTTATTACATATTTATTTATTTAAAGTTTCAAAAATGGGAGATTTAGAACATCCAAAATGTCCATAAAATAAACCTGTTCCTCACTTTTAGTGGAGCACCTCCAGGATCGTTGATTCATCAGTGATTTTGATTCTCTGTCTATATGTAGTCCTAACTGTCCATGATAAAAGGGGCAACATATCAACACGTGTCTTGAGACTGGCTTTGCACAGATTCCACTTATTAAAACACAATATGGAGATAGTACTGTAGTGTTTACCAGCACGTATACGCTGAGCTTAAAGATGCAAAAAAAAAAAAAAAAAATGCCATGTTTTATATATTATATGAGCTAAGCATTAAACTTTTATTTGTTTTGTCTTCACAAACAAAAGAAAATACACAATATGTTGTCTCAGATGGTGATTTTGCCCTTGTTCTGGCCCCTAACCCCCATGCAGATTGCAAATAGATCCAGCTCCTCATGAATAAACTCTAATAATAGAGATCCTAATACACTTCTGATTTAATCAGGCTGAGTAAAAAGTCCTGTAAACACTGACCACAGTTCACAGAGTTTGAGTAAATCCATTGTATTTGTTTTGATTCTAAAGCAGGGAAGGGAAAGATGGCAGAAATATGCCATTTTCTGGACGATCTCAGCACTTCAAAATAATGTTTATGGGTGGTTCTCATAAATTAGCAGAAGTCAAAAAGAACATGAGGGGAAAATGTGATGAAGGATGTATTCACCCTTTTCATTTTTGCATTGTATCCAACATAGCTGCATGATTCAACAGCCGATCCTAGCAGAACTAGAAAAGATGATGTTTACCTCCCGGCCATCACAATGAAGATGTCAAGTCTAAAGTCAGTCAAAGGGGCTTTAAGTCAGTCTCTTCCTTACCTGTATGACAAAAGAAGAGGATCTTTCTCATCAGTTGCCTCCCAGAGAACTGGAGGTTGCCCTAAAAAACAGGTACACTGACTTCTGATTAATTTCTACAAAACATATTGAGGCTTCTTTTCAAAGTCAAAAGGTTTTTGCTCATTCCACCATCCTCTCTCTTCATATCAGAGCTATCTCAAGGTACAAAAAGAGGCGAAGAAATCCAGCGTCACTGTGACAATGATCTACCTGGGACAAGGTCGTCGGGGGTCAGGGTTGGGGTTGACTCAGGATGAACTGAAGATACTCCAGCAAGTCAACGGAGGGGAGAATATCTGTGTTTTTAAAGGCCTGCTGACCCCAGGAGGTAGGAGCTGTGATATTTAATACTGCTTTGCTAGAGTGGCCTAAATCAGCATAAAACAGAATTTAACTTTTAAAATATAATAAAAAAAAAATCTGCCCTGGAATATCTTTGTTATTACAGTCATTTTAAAAAGAAAAAAATGCTTTAATTTCCCCCTCAATAAACAGCCCAGAAATTACAGATGTTAAAGCTCCTCATTCTTTTCATACAGTTAATTTTTCATCTGCCCTCAATGTGTAAAGTAAAACGGAGGATGAGGACAACGGCCTAAGGCGGTATTTGAGCTAACCAAGAATAGAGACAAGATAAATTATTTAATCTTTGCAGTTGGTACATGTTGATACACATTGTACAGCCGGCACTGCTAGGAGGGAATGTCAGGGAGATGTGAAAGAAAGAGGGATTTCTCCTTGAAACAGAGGGTGTGATGTGTTTACTAAATCCTCTGTAGCTGTGTGAGACGTACTGTAGGAATAAAACAAAGCAGACAATGGATGGAAGCAGATTCACAGTCTGTAGGATTTATACTGACTTTTATTGCATTGATTTTACACAACATATACACACTGTACTGTCCACTATCCATATACTTAACTGCAATTGTATGTGACTGTGTTTGTGAAGAGTGATTGTGGAGTTTTCATTGTAATTCATTCACGAAGTAGTCACTATAGGAAATATCACTATAGGAAATATTTTGGCAGAGGGCTGTCTGGGTAATGGAGGAACAAGGGCACAGTTTCTGGACAGAAATGTTATTGATTTTTTTTAATGTAATTTGTCAATGATGTAAACACCTCAAACAAAATTTCATTCACCTTTATTGTGCTGGGGTGGAAAAGCTTAGTGAAAGAAATGTGGACAATCTATCTGTATGGATAGATACAGCAGAATTGGGTTTGTGACATGGTTTACAAATGACTAAAAATGAAGGCCTTCCTCTTTAATTGGCGTTTGGATCTCACATCTTGCTCTTCCTTTGAGTCTTACTCCACTCAATTGCTCCTAAATGAGAGTTGAAAAAGTCTGACTTTAGTCTTGATATGTTTTGTTTTTTAAATAAAGTGACAGCTGTGGCTCTGGGGGTTGGAGTAGAGTTGCACTCATTGAAGTCTATATGTTGAAGTGTCCTTGAGCAAGACACTGAACCCCAATTTGCCGTACAGGCTGTCCACTGCTCCTCGGGGAAGGATCAAATGCAGAGAACAAATTTCATTGCATTGTACGGAGCATGATTGCATGTGACAAATAAAGCTTTTCTTCTTCTTTGTACTGTATGGCAGTAGTTCCCTCCTGGGGGCTTGCAAAGAAAAAGGGCAAGAAAGGAGAAAAGAGACAAATGTCAGACCAATTTAAGTTTTTGGATTTTCTCATAATCCTTGCCTGCAAAATACTGAAATAGAACAAGGTTGAAAGAAAATACCACTTTTTGGCTTGGTTCATACAGTCCAGGTATTCATGCATAAAGTGATCATTAATAAATACTTATATTGAAGTAACTGTTCTGATCGTTATTTAAAACTTACTGAAAGACGACAAAAACAACAGGAAAACATTTGTTGCAAGTAGGTGACACTACTAACCTTTTCATTAGTGCCTTTATAGTCCTGGTTTGAATATCTTAAACTGTCAAGCAATATTCCTCTCCTTGTGTCCTTCAGAGCAGTTCCAGTTTGTCTCTCAGAGACACAGAGGTTACCCCTTCAGTGTTACCTTGTATGTTAATGGCCTCATGGTGGCCAGAATCAGCTCCTGCTGTGAGTACCGCTACGCTCCTGGCTTCCAGCAGGGTAGGAAGAGCTGCTTCAGGTTGACTTGGCTGGCTGGAGGGATGCCCTGTTACAGGTCAG
Source organism: Chaunax sp. Z400 (assembly GCA_037577475.1). Lineage (NCBI taxonomy): Eukaryota > Metazoa > Chordata > Actinopteri > Lophiiformes > Chaunacidae > Chaunax > Chaunax sp. Z400. Next base: position 18,597,290 of record CM075187.1, on the reverse strand, counting down.
ATTTCATCCTATGGGACACAGACAGGACAGCTTTGGCAGAAAATGAGAGATTAGTGGCAGTCGAAATAGACCGGGTAAACCCAATGCTATGCAGATACTGTGGGTTGACAGGAGAAGAAAAAAGGATGCCTAATGCATGAGGGAATGATATTAGTGGAAGTACAAAGGAGGAAATACGAGCCATTGAGAAAGTACATGTTTCGTTTTTTTTCAGATGTACAAGTCTCCGAAATAAATACAGCTCTTGCCAGCAACTGAACAACGGCACAAAGGAGAACTTAATTCTACCTCTGGAGATGCCTGGCAGTAACACAAAGCCTGGAAGTGTGTCTCTCAATTTTCCATCTTATCCTAAAGTGTATTCATTGAGGACAATGTTGATTTTAATTTACTGGTTGTTAAGACAAAATGTCCCTCAAAGCATTTTTCTCTCTTTAATTTTATCTGAAATGCAGGCACCATTCAGTCATGCCCATCATCCCCTCTGTTTATCCCAGCCAAACCAGAGACAAAATCAGTGAGGAGGACAAAAAAGCACATCAAGGAAGGCGGCGGAGGATCTACAGACAGTGAAGACCCCTCTGCAGCTGGGATTAAACGGACTTCCAAGAAGAAACAACGCACGGGTCAAACTAATCACAAGGAGAGGAAAGGCAGGACAGCCAGAAAAAATAGGGAAGAGGGGCAAGACAGCAAGGGCTCTGAGGTCTCATGGCGGTCAACAGAGGTTGAAAAATATGAAGGCCAGGCATCATCTGCCAGACAAGATCAGAGAGCAACCGGCAGTATCACAGCACTGCAGACAGAGCCGCCGCGATCAAACAAGACAGGCAAAGTTCTCGGTGAGCACTGCTGGACTCATTTCATTCCAGGAAGAGAAGACAGAATTGAGGAGAGTAAAATCTCCCATGTTTTTTAAGTGGAGATACAGATGGCCCTCTGTCTATCAGCATGTGGTGTTTCTATTTCATATTCTTTGTAAAAAAAACAAAAAACAAAAAAAAACAGGGAAAGAACGAACATGTTTCTTCTTAAAGATTCATTGCAGGATGAAGAAGCACCGACTAAGCAGAATGAGGAGAAACAGAAGGATCTGGGATCAAATGGGAAAAACAGAGATGGAGAAAGACTGAAGGACTTCTACGAAGAATGTGTGGAAATGAGCCACATGCTGGAGCAGGGCCCAAACAAACACAACTGGTTCCAAGCAAACAGTGAGTAAAGAAACAGCTGCACAGTAGGAACAAAGTGGAAACCCCCTGGAGTGCCTTGTCTGATTTACATAATAGGCTTTAGCATAAAATTCTGAATTTGTAATAATGTGAAGCATTGAACAATGTCTGCTTGAAGGAAGATGGATGTTGTGGGAGAGAGGTTGAGCAGACATAATTCACACACACACACACACACACACACACACACACACACACACACACACACACACACACACACACACACACACACACACACACACACACACACGCTGCATGCATATGTTTTCTCTCTTGAACATGGATGCTCAAACTAAATTTCAGATGCAATCACTTGCAATCTCACATCAAGCATCAATATCACTGTGTGCACTTGGCTTTATTGCTTTATTATTTTTTTTATTACACCTGAGTTGTTGTTTTTCTCTTTGTATGCCAAGTACTGGAGAGATGCCGGCTCCAGAAGAGACTGTCATCATGGCCCAAAGCTCCAGACTCAGATGTGGAGCACAGTGTAGAAAGTGACACAGTCCCACAACCTGATGGAGAGCCAGAGGAAGAAGACACAGCCAGCCAGAGTGCTGGCAAAGAAGAGCTTGTTGAAGAACAAGACCTGCAGGCGCAGGTGTGTGTGTACAACACAAATCACTGTGGTGTATTTGTGTTTTTGCCAGAAAGGCTCTTGGCATTAAATCATTGAAATACCCACATGCTCATTATGTGTTAGAGCTGAATTTCATTGCCAAAGAATTTAATGAAGTGTCAATGAGGAAAACAATTTGTCCTCTCAGTGTTAATAGGAAAATTATGATTCAAACTTCCCATAATGATGCAGTATAAATTATGATGTAATGCAAATGTCATTTGTTCACATATTGGCATTTATATAAGATGATGCAGTTCAAAAGGGATGAACATCTATTTTAGTGTCAGTGTATTTATTGAGTTTACATCTCACAATATTAGACAGAAAAGTCAAAAATATAAAATGTGCTTCAATAATAGGGGCATTATTCCTTTGTATGGGACATTATTTGGCTGATAAAATGTTGATTAATTTACAAAACAATCATTCTAACCTAAAGGACAAGTTTATTATCAGGCTGTTTATACACAAATGGTAACTAAGTTTTATCAGGGACAGGCAGGTATTAGGTCAGGTCATATCCATCATGATGAAAGAGCCTTCAACAGGAAAAATTCCTCAAGATCTAGCAAAGCGGCACAGTGGTTGTGGCTGACAGCCAGACAACCATATGTGTTTCTGAAGTGTGGCAGTACAGTGTGTCTCTATGTAGAACAGCACCTGCCCTGCTCACATCTGCTTCCCAGACAACAAGACATCTTAGAGCTAAGCTGCTCTTCGCACATAAGCAATAAATGTTCAATGTTCATTTCAGTTTCGTCTTACATTAAATCTTTGAACACCAGAGTGTAGAATTGTGAAAAGTATTAGTAACACATAAATATATTTGTGTTGTTGTAAATTATTTCTAACTTGAGCATTTGAAAAAATGTCTACAACATTAAGACGACCAGCGGGTAAATTCGAAAATGTATACCCATCCCTTTTTCCCCTTATATTTCAGTGATAAAACCACATTTAAGTTTTTAAAAAGCAATGACTCCCTCTTGGTTTGTAATTGCAGCTAGATGCCATGATGACGGTGCTGAGCACATCCGATGAGGTAGAGCAGCTGGTTCTGAGGAACACGGACCTGACAGATGACCTTCTGCTGAGCCTGGCGGGGGCCCTCAAGAGCAGCCTGTCTGAGGTCACACTGCTCAACCTCAACCTCAATCTCATTGGCCCATATGGTGCTCACATCCTGCTGGACATTCTGAGTGTGAAGGCTCAGGTCAAAGGCTTACAGTAAGTCCCAAGTTCCACCGGGACACGTTACAACAGCATGTGACAAAGGAGAACAATTCAGTTTGAAAAAGCATGTGATCCGGGAACACCAGCCTTTCAGAAATGTTCCAATTAGACTTTAGAACATAGTAAAACTCAGTAAAAAGACACAGACATGTCCGTGCAGTACAAAATCCCAGCCTGTCACTGTTGAATTACACAGTCTATGTGAACAAGCCTCCAGTTTCTCACCAACAAAATATTTTAAGTGTGCAAGAGCTTGTCTTTTTGACATTTGGTCAGAGATTTATTGGCAGATATGGAGACTTATTCTGCATGCTGAGATACAGCGAGAGCAGAGCTGGTCATCTCATGCCAGAAATAAGAGCTCAAAGGAGTTGTTTGACGCTTTGCCTTCACTTTCTGCAGTAACATGAGAAGATATCAATCTCTAATCTCTCTCTTTAATGTATGCAGTCTGGTCTAGTGGGTTAAACAAACACTTCTTTTAACATGTAGAGTACATCAAACATGACCCTGTAAGAACTGAAGGTATTATTTAAACAAAGATATGGAAGAGTATTGCATTCAGTAGAGAAAAAAAACTGGCCTGTTTTTCTGAATTTATGAGATAATTATCTCAGAATTCCGAGATACGTTTTCATGAAAAAAAAATTCTACTCTGTTGTTTTTCTGAATTAACCAGATAATTATCTCATTAATTCAGAAAAACAGAGCAGAATTACATTTTTTCATGAAAACTTTTCCCAGAATTTTGAGATAATTATCTGGTTAATTCAGAAAAAAACAAAGGTTTTCATGAAAAGAAAAGAATTTTGCTCTGTTTTTCTGAATCAATGAGATCATAATGTCATAAATTCAGAAAAACAGAGCAAAATCTTTTTTCTCAAGTGAATGCAATTGGCTTCCCTACAAAGATGTATAGATTCTTACAATAAAATCCTGGATGCATCACTTCAAGCTCTCATGCAGTTATTAGAACATCATTTGAATAATAGCAAATAGGCTATATCCAACTCAGTGGTGTAAAAATAACCCATAAAATAAGCTGAATTTTCTGTCCTGACGCTGTAGATCAAGCAAATACAAAATGTTAATGTATCATCATCATACTGTGCAAATAAAGCATTCTATTCGCTTATTAAGGAAAAACCTCATCAGGCTGAAAGTGCTCACCCTTTGAATTAAGCAGTTCATGATGTTAATCAAAATCTCAGTTACCACTGTTTTCTCTCTCTACAGCTTGTTCGGAAACAAACTGCGAGACCATGGCGTGCTGACCCTGTTGAACGGAATAGCTGAGCTGCAGGAGCAAACAGCAAGAACTGCCGCTGCCATCCAGCAGGCGATGCTTTTCCCATCAGAGCAGAATACGATTCTCCAGTTTCCTACCGGATGGAGCTCTTTTAGGGTTTTCGCGCTTTTGGAACTGGACATTGGAGGAAATGGCTTGAGCAGTGACGGGGTGAAGGTGTTAGCATCCTATATGAGGCACCACTCATATCTTCAGTACCTAGGGCTGGCGCAGACCTGTGGTGTCGATCTGGCCGCATGGAAGGAACTTTTCGACAGCCTTAAAGGAAACAGTGCATTGACTCAGATCATCCTGGATGAGAACAACTTGGGAGACCCAGGGGTGAGGCTGCTGGCTGAAATGCTGAGGGAGAACATGAGTCTGCGACAGGTGGATTTGGACAGAAACGGCATCAGCGATGTGGGAGGAAACGACATAATGGGGGCATTGCTATGCAGGATGGAGTTCCCACTGAGGCATCTGAGCCTTCAGGAGAACAACATCAGTGCAGGGCTAATGAGTAGGATACAGGAAGAGGTAAAATATAAATGATTCATGCAGGGGTGGGAGAATCCACTTTGAAAGCAAGAGATCCTACATGTATGTAAAATAATAAACAGAACACTGACCTGAGAGCGTCTTTGTTTACATTTTGAGGTCGGAGAGGGGAAATCTGACTCAGTTACTTGCTTGACCTTCAAACACGCGCATGAAGATCTCTTCCTTCCTTTAACTGGGTGGCCCTGCTAACAAATACTGCATCTGACTTTAGCCCGAGTAGTGTAGGAGGTATGTTTGCTTCAGGGCTCCACTGTGGTCTGGATGCATTTTCAAAGAGATCTCAATAAAGTTAACCTTTTTTTATTTATGGTGAGGTTACATCTTCACCTTGAGGTTGTTGTTTTTTTATTCTTCCCATCAGCGTTGCTCCTCATGAATCCACTCCTCCTACTTTACTAAAACTGACCCCCGCACACACACACACACACACAAGCCATGCCACAACAACTACCCTCATTTTGTCATCCTTGTCTCTTCATACGCTAGACACAGCTTCTATTCAGAATCTGAACATAGGGAGACAAACTAGGTCAAATTCAGCTGAATTCTGAAGCTGTCATCTCATTGTTATGTCAACACAGACATTCTGAGAATAACTGCATCTGTGATCAAAGCTTGTCAAAGCGGTAATTATCTCATCCTCTCAGGGCTGCCAGTCGTGAATCTGCTGAAACCAATCCCTCCATATTTCATCTGGAGTCTTTGCAAATTCCTTTCTGTAGAGAACCTGGATAGAGGTGCTCTCCAAAGCCACAGGAGAATGACAGATAATGAGACTGAGACACCTGAAGATTGCATCTACAAAAGTCATCCTGCTCTTCTGTATCAGACTGAATAAGCTTATATTTGCGGTATCGTGGTGACCTGCATTTAAACCTTTTTACAGCAAAGAAGATGTTCAGCAAGTCTTACTTTGTAAGGTCAGTGTTCAAAGTCTTGCCGACGAGAAAATTAAATCTTTTTTTTATCAGAGTCTAATCTAGAATCTTCTTAGCCACATTTGCAGTAGGCTGAACACAAATCTACATGGTACACAATCATGCCTGTCAGAGAATAAGCTGGCCACAAGAGCATCATTGTAATTCATAGACTGTTTCGATAAGGTCGTCATGTTTCTCTGTCACAAATAAAACTCAGATCAGTGTACCCATTGTCCGACTGCCAATGGTATCCGTCTTTGGCCTGGAACAAACTTCTTTCAACTATTAAAAAAAGGCTTTCAATGATAGAAGCTCAGTCTGTTAGGAATTTACAGGTTTGCTTGAGAAACTATTTCTCCTTTCAGGCCTTTGGAGGTTACTGTATTGTATTTCTTGGCACTTCAGCGGTGCAGTTACATAAGGTCTCGCTGGTGAGTGGATGTAGCCCCGAAATAATCAGTTAAAGCACATCATGCATCAGTGTTTTGCTGATAAGAAAAACTCTATATGACTAATAGGTGAATTAAAGCTGAAAATTATTTGATATGGTATACAGCTTCACTCAACCAACGCTGTGCTAGGGGGGAAATGGAGAGTGGAAAGTCTCGGGAACTGGGTTTCTTGATTGTGACTTAAGGCAAAAACAAAACAAATGAAGTCCACAATGGTTACTTACCAAAATCGGAAGTTCAGTGATTCAGACTTCCTTTAAGTTTCCTGGGCAGGGTATGATGCCATTTTCTTTCCACTTACAGCACATGAAGGTCAGTGTCGCATGTCACAGCAGTTTGCAGGGTATTAAGCTTTGATGTCTTTTTAAGCTCTGGATACACACAGGTACGTAAAACCTTTTCAACCTCAGAGGGAATTTTTGCCACACCAGCTGCACGGCTCCTGAGTTGTCTGTCGGTCCACCACTTTGCCCCAGATTTTTAAATTCTGTGCAGACCTTCATGGTCACCAGAGGATGAATTTAAATTACTTAGGTGTAGTTCTAACTTCAGCTCTACCTGCCATTTCGACCAAGCACTTTTGAGGAAGCATACTGGCCATTGCAGTCTTGTTACATCCTTAAGCCTAAATGTGCAGCCTTTATTGAGACATCATAGACAAGTTTGTATTAGGATGCATTTTTAAAACAGAGAACATCTGTACATAGATGACTGTACACTCTTTCATTTCCATCACCGTCCAAATTAACACGCCAAAGCCTGCAGCGACTGACTGGATCTACTTGCAGCATTTGTGCTATGAGAGCAGACTGAGTCAGTATAGGACAAGAGGGAATGGATGAGCAAGGGTGTATGTTTGTGTAAAACAATCCTGGTTTCAGCCCACATGTAAAGCCAGGTTCTGTGTTTGTGTTTATGGAAGGTCAGGGATGGTGGACAGAATAGCAAACCCACTGTTGGTTCTTTAAAGCTCTATACGAACTGCAGGCTCTTATAATTTGTCTTGTTTATCCAAATCAGATGTTATTTGATTGTAGGCTGTTTGTAGGAACTTATAAAATATTTGTTCATATAGAGATTCGTTCAAAGCCCTGAAACATTACCTGGCTTTGTTGAATCCCGCTGCTAGTTTATGCGGATGGAAAGCCAATCAGATAAGCTACGACACTCACAGAAGACAAAGATTTCTTTCTTGATTAACAGCAGTATTTAGACTGCAGTCTTCATCTGATCAAATGCAGCGGTAAACAGTAAGAGAGGAGCAGGAAGTTGATGTTGGCTCACATGTGTTGTGCACAGTGCAGAGGAGGATGGATGTAGAAAGGCCTGGCTGAGGATGAGAGTGAATGTTTCAAGATTTATATGTACCACTGCAGTGAGATCTCTTAGTGGAGTCTCTCCATAACAGATCCCTTTTATAATCCAGAAATGTATAGATTGGATCCTATGATGATGATGCATGCAAAGCAACAGCTATAATTGTTTGTATTTAAAGTGCTGTTTTATTCCCATGGGTGAGAAAGCAACCAGAACTGAAACCACTGGTTCGCAACCTTGACCGAGATAATTCCAAGGTCCTCAGATGATTTAAAGGGACAAAAAAGAACAAAACATATATTTTTCTTAACGGTACGTAAATATGTTTATGTCAAAAAAGTTAAAATATACATTGTGAAAATTTAGATAGTTTTGTTGATTTGTGCTTCTAAAACTGAGTGCAATCAAACAATGTCAGAATGGAAAATAATTTGTGGGCTAACACATAACATATTAAACCTGTGATGAAGGGATTACATATGTAGTTTAAGTTAACTCAAGTCAAAAGGTTGGGACCACAGATTTAGACCATAAGAGGACACATAATTGCAAGGCAATGCAAATGAAATTGAGAATAAAAATTAAACTCAAATGGAACTGTTAGAGCTTCGTCCACAAAGTTTCATGGAAATTGGTTCAGCAGCGTCCGTGTGATTAGGGAAAATGTCATGCCTTGCAATGTTAAAGAGAGTGGGAAAAACATTTCTGGATTCAGCATATTTTTTAAATCAGTTCTTTGCTATCCCATGCCCCATCCCTCCAAGGTTTCATAGAAATCCATTCAGTAGTTTTCGTGTAATCAAACAGACAAGCGTGAAAACATCCTTGGCGGAGGTACAGTCAGCATTATTAACGTGCTAACTAAAAAATTTGAACTTATATATTCAGCAGAACTTGTGGTAGCTGCAAGAGTGGGACACATTTCTGTCCTCAAAATGCTTAATGAAATAGCTGTTGAAAAAAAGAGTATGATGTATAATGAGAATTTGAGTAAATGAAAATGAGTGATAAGAATCCTCTTCTTGAACAACAGCTACTGCTGCTGTTAGACATTTAGCACAAAGAGCAGCTTTTCAATGGAGATTATTCATCAGCGGTTGGATCCTTCATTCATATGTCTGCACAACAATGCATCTGACTTGGCAGCAGCATCTCTCTCTCTGCAGCTCGGCGGGGTAAGGAATTGGCAATAATTACTACATCCGATGTTGGCCTTCAGAAATAATCAGACTCCGTGTTCAAGTGCTTTTCAAATTATGATTATTAAGAAGCATGCAAAAATAGGAGATTCTCTGCTGCCTGCATTGGTGCAATATTGTTTTTTATGCTCTGATTTATATTTTCCATGTTGTAAAGTTGCTTTATGCATTAAATAAAACCTCGTGTTACAACAACACAAGGAAGTGCTGTCCCAGATGCAAACACTCAAGGCAGCTGTGCAGTTTGATCATTTGATTAACACAAAAAGTTAATAACACAGTGCTTAAAGGTATCCGCCCACTCAGTATATTCCTGCTCAAGGCGTGTGAAGAATTTTGACAGTAACCACGATATTTTTATTCAGTAGGACGAATGCTATTCTACAGCCTGATATAACTGTCATATTTTTTAGCACTACGGAATACAGGGAAGAATTCCGATTTTAAACCCCTGAGGGGCGAATATTCTGAAGTAAACAATGGGCCAGGCCCCACGCGCATGCACAGCAGTTTCTAATCTGAGATCAAATGGAGAACATGGAGAAGAGAAAGCGGGGACGACCTAAAATAACATAGTAGTGCGAGGAAAATGTTTTCGTTTGAATTATGCATTGAAACTTGACCAAATGATAAAATTATATTTATTAACTGATATGCCGCATTTTGGGTGGAATTCATTTTGTACGCCTAGGCTGTTAGTTGAGTGGGAGTATACCTTTAAGATGTAGAATATTTGTTCATTTGAGCTCATGGTTTTTCAGGTGAGGTGAGTAACTGTTATACAATAATAAAACCTATTCAAAATAAATGGAGGCTATAGATCAATACAGAGAGACTATTATATCACTATTCTTTGGACGTACTGAGCAAGAATGAATAGTATGGAATGTATGGAATGGGTAAACACGGCACAAGGGCATGCACTCATTGGATCCGGCTGTGACTGGATAAAGGTTGATGCATTCAGCTGGCCCCAATTCAACAACACATAAGAGTAAAACAAAAAAAGATGAGAAGATGATATGAAAGGATACACGTGCTGTTTACTTTATTGTTTGAAGCCTGTTATAAAATAGAAAAGAGAAGATTAACACAAAATCAACACAATCCTCTCAGTTATGTAAATATTTTCCCTTGTGTCAGAAATTATAACCACAGTCAATGGAATAAATCACCTTAACACTGAATAAAGATGATTCATGGTACAGAGATACTAGTCACATTGACAACATCAGTCTGCAGGAAAATCCTCCAATTTCCTGCAGACACTGAACTTATATCTTCCATCGTAAAGTTGATGTATACTGGCCAGATGACTTTTATTACCCACCACTGGTCTGGAGTAAGAACAGTCACAGTGTCTGTCCACACCTGTCAATGGTTATAGACAGAGTCCACGGCGGCAGTCATATGTGATGAGTGGAAAATCAACTCATAAAACACCAATAGAAAAACTTGGCTTTGAATCTTTCTTTCAAGAAAATCTACTCTGTTTAATTTCTGTTTCCACCAGAGCTCTTCTGAGGTTTCCATGAAACAGGCTTTTGGCCTCAGTTGGGTTTGTAGGAAAGTCTGCTTGGATTGGAAGACGACTCCTCTTGAACCGCTGTCAGGGTGGAAATCAGTGATAAAAATCGCAGCTCTCCTGGCCTCAGGCGCAGTATCCCATATGCCAACAAGAACTTTAGAACTTTTTGGTGACAAAGACCACGTAGACCACAAAGCTGTCCGTGTCTGAAGGAATCATAATTGGGAACACTTTACATTACAATCACACTCTGGTTACTGCACCCTAGGCTATAAGGGATGGATGCTGACAGCTATTACTGGCCCCCTTTTCTTTAACTATTGTGACTGACAGTGTGAATCTGGTGATATTATGTGTTTTTCTTATTATCAACAAATCCCATGTGTTTGAACTGATAAAATAAGACTTGAAATGGACTTAAGCCAACTTAATATAGTTCATTTAATACCAACTAAATATCCCAGTTTTAAATGGATGTGATGGTCAAAAGAAACAAATGCAGCACAAACATCTGACAAGACAAGCACAGAGACAAGTAGGTCATTTTTAACTTCGACCAGTGCTGTTCGTGTTATGAGTTGTTGTTTTTTTTAAGATGTTTGATTACACTGTGGTACATAGCCTGTTAATAGAAACAGATTTATCATTGATTAAGGGTAAAATGTCTCGTTGGGATATAGTCTATGAGACAGGTTGATGGTGTAGATGAAGAAATAATTGAGATTAGCCTGTGAAGGTCAATGGGAGAGAAGCCGTCAAAGCCTATATCTGGACTTACAGTGGTTTCTAAGGTTCTTCTGTTTGAAGGTAAATTGGTTGCAGTTGGTAGCAGAATTTTGTCTGCAATAAGCAGATTTCATGGTTATAAAAGCTCATGTAGTCATTACTGCTAAGGGTTTTATGAACACAAGGCTCAATGGAGCTATGACTCTTTGCCTGGCTACACTGCTGAAAAGAAGTGGTTGTTCTTGTTTTCCTCTATTAGTGCTGAATAATAGGCTGCTCTGGCATTATGGACAACCTTCTAATACTTTTTAAAGCCATCTTGCCAGACTGAAAACAAGACTCCTACAGTTTGGTGAGCTGCCATTTCTTCTCAAGTTTTTGCAGTGTTTATAGAGCTAATCTCATTTTTATAATCTTCTATTTCAGAGGGACAATAGAGCAGAATGTCATTCACAGTGAGCCTGCAGCACTATCAACAAGATAATCGATTTGGAAGGGACTAAAGTTATTATATCAGTCCTCTGTTATATCGAGACATGGCATAGAATCAAATACTAATGGAATAATTTATTTAAATGTACCTCGAATGTAGGAATGTTTGTGATAGAGATTCAAAAGTTCTCTATATGTTAACTTTTCATGCCACATGTCAGAACAAGGTCCCGAATGTGATTAAAACAGTGAGTGGGTTGATGTACACACTGACAGAAGCCAATCAAGTCTCAGTACCAAGGTTATGTTATGAATCCACATGAATAATGAAGTGACCTGCCAAGGACTTGACTTGATAAATACTCTCAGAATTCGGTTAAAAAAAGTTCAGAATAAAGAACAAGATTATAGTCCTATAGAATTGGCTGTAGAGTTTTCCATGTTGGGTGTGAGAGACTAATCAGAATGAGTTATAATTGAGTTTGAGGTTGATTAATTGAGGTTTGAAAGAAAAATGGCTGAAACTTAATTAATTACGGTGACATATTCTTTAGGCTGCAGAAAAAAAAGACAATAGGATAAGGTTGAATTGAATTGTTATCTAATACAGGTTTGGATGACATAGTTGTTATTTTTTTTGCCATTGCAGTAATGGTGTTAATTTTTCTTCCTTTTTTTAATGTAAAACTCCTCTTATTTTTACATTTAATTGAATTAATTTCCATTAATTTAGTTTCCACCGTGCAGAGCCGTGCTTCATATTCACAAAGCCTTGTCTCAGCCATCAAAAATAAACTGCATTTATTACATGTACCAGTGTCGCAATAGGAGGCAGATGATTAGCTAAATATTTGACACACGGAGCAAGAGAGCAGGAGAGGGAGAGAGAGAAGCCAAACATCTAACTAAGCAATTGCAGGATTATGAAGAAAGACACTAAAAAGAGAGAGGGATATGAGTGCTTCTGGTTTAAATGTAGGGCCTAAAGCAGGTTGTTAGCTGCTGAAGTAAAGGCTTTTTAAAAATTAACACTGTCGACCTAGAGCAGCAAAATACGATATAAGGATCACACAACTGGAAATGAGGCAATATACTTAGCGCAGCCCATTAGTAAAACATGTCACACAGCACATCAATCAACCATCACCTCTAAAGCTAACGAATTCATGTTTTATATATTGCTTTTAAATCCATTAAAAAAGATGAAGAGTAAAAATGACATGTGGTTCTCACAGGAGGGCATGTGCCAGACATTACTTTGACATTATAGTAACTTTCTAACACTCCTTAAAGCCACAACATGTAGTTTTTGCTCTAAAGCTTTTGTGCAGATTTAACAAATGCACTGATTTGTGGGCAACCACCTCAATAAATAACTGGTGGGCATGTTTTGTTTCCTTGGGACAGATCCTGGGCTTGCCCCCCCCTGTTTCCGGTGCTTATACGCTAAATTTAGCTAACCAGCTGCTGCTTGTGGCCTTGTATTCACCGTAATGACATCAGAGTAGTGTCAATCTTCTCATGTAACTCAGCAAGAAAGAAGAACATTTTTTTTAAATGCCTTTTTCTTTAAATTACGCCTATTCTTACTTGGTCACCACTAGAGCACCTGATACAGTCTCTGTGCCACAGTTGGAAAGACACTTCCATAGGTTGCTGTAATGACCATCACAAGGCCAATGAAACTTTACACCCCAGATGAGAGATCTTCCTTTGTGCTTTTCCACCCAAGAGGACATTGCCCTTCTTGTCTGTGAACTAAAACTTGTGGTAACAAAAGCTGACATCCGACAGAGTGCAGAGAGGTATATGGGAAGTGTTCTTTCAAGGTGGTGAGCTCCCTTCCTCCCTGGCCTGGGGAGGACTACCTGTGAGGAAGCTCTGTGTGAAGAGGAGGGATCCAGTTGCAGGCAGCTGAATCGGTGCTCTGTTGGGTCGCCCCTGGACACTGTCATAGCGTGTTTGCTGAAGGCGGGTCAGTCAGGACTTTCTTTGGCAGAGGAATTTCATAGCACATGACAACACAAATACACACACACACACATACACACACACTTCAACCCGGATCTCTGCAGCTTTGGTGAGAACGGAAGTGGATGTTGGTGAAGGAGGAAGGCAAAAACAAGTTCATCTGTTGGTTAAATTTCTCACTGATTAAATGAATTGTTAAGGTATGCTTTCAGTTCCAATCATTTCTGTTTTTTTCGTCCCGAAATGCAGTTTTTATGTCAGCCTGAGTCAACCGGCTGATATTAATTGATCACTGATATCAGTTTCGCAGATGAGTAGCAAAGTCTGCTTACTTGTTTGTCACGTTTCTTCAGCTTTCAAAGATATTCAGCATCTCTAGGATTTCTTGACCATATTGTCTGTTAAACTAAACCATATGGTTGAAATGTCCAGAAAATGTGGATAAGCAGACCTTGATTTTATTTTATTTTATCTTATTTTATTTTTCATTTTTGGAAGGAAGGCTTTGCACCTTGCATTCAGATACTGACTAAAAGTTTTTGCATGTCACAATCTGACACAAAATGGACATGAAACACGAAGTGAGAAAGTGGCAGAGTCTGACAACCTTGGAATGTTTTGCTGAGGATCTGGACCACTGAAGCATTCACATGCTGTAGTTACCATTTTGTATTAAAATCTCCAGCTTATATAATAGTGTGATCATACGGAACATTTAAATAACCTTGAAACCTCTTTTGACCCAGGTATGCTTAAAGCTGGAGCTATGTAATGTAGACTGATGTATTATAGCGGTGGCACACATCATCATCATCATGCTTAATGTTGCACTGAGTAGTTTTATTAAGTTTACTATTCTGTGTTCCCAAGTACAAATGTTACTTTTTTGCTAAAATGTTACTTTTTACTCTTTTCATACGGTTTGGATGGTGGTTTATGTTTATAATTGTAATTTTTGTGTTAGTTTATAGTTTTAACCATTAGCGAGGTAACTAACATGAGGCTCTAGGGAACGTTAAGGGAGGGTATGCTTAGGCTTATTATTGTCTGGGGCTGTTTGCAGATCATCTTGCTGCTGTCTGTATAAACACGATTCTCTCTCTCTCTGTGCCTGTATGGTCTGTCTTTGCAGAGTCACCAGCTTCATCATTTCATCAGACTAATTAGTCTCAGCAGAGTCATCAGCCACCATCACCAGTATCTGGACTCCATGGGGTGATTTATCGCGTTACTGCTTAGGGTCAAATGTCACTCTGTCACATAACCTCCCTGCCAAGTGCCAAATATTTCTAATAAGACTTAATTATCACTCATCACCTGCTGTAATAAACAATTATCTTTACTTCGTTCACTACCCTCAATCTCTCCTCCTCCTACCACCCCTGACAGAACTGGTGGTGCATTGTTCTGCGTATACTATTTCATCAATCCATTCCAAAATCCTTTTCCCATGTTAACTGACTGAATTCAGGGTTGTTTTCTGCTTTGGAACTTCCATTAAACAAAATCAAAACATTTCATTTCCATAATTTACAGCTTTGTTCTGGCTAACTCCACTCTCTCCCTTCATTCACTCTCTCTTGCTTGAACGCTGCTGTTTTCTCTGTCTCCCTCATTGAGCTTGGTAATATATGCCAATATTAAATGGTGCTTAGCAGCAACTGAACGATGCTGCACGGCATCATGTCTTTGAATAAAGGTTTTGAAAATAACATTTGTCAGTAAAATGTTAATTTTCTTATTTAAACCTGTGCATTTTCCTATTGTGGCTTATCAAAATATAGTCTGTGAAACACTGTAGTTCAAGTTTTAGCTTAAATAATAAAATGGAAAATGATAAATTTCTCTTTTTGTTTTGGTGTCAGCTAGAAGTTTCCTTCAGGTGAGTCTGGGAGGACTGAGGGGGTCTCTCTCTGTATTTCTACAAGTCTGGCTGCAGCCCTAATAAGACTCCAAATGCAACAAGCAAAGCAGCTTGAGATACTAATTCATTCATTCATTAAAACCAGCTGCACACTGAATATTCATGCACGAGAGGGTCCTGCTTAAGAATGACCAATGCACCGTCTGCAGCAAATTTGTTTCTCTTGATGTCAGCTGAGGGCGACAGAGGGAGGTGTTCCCCCTTCCCGGTTCTTAAGATTTCCCTCAGTCCACAATAAACTTTCATTTTGGGAAGCCGACACACACACACATACACATACACACACAAGAGAGGTCGTCATCTTGTCCTGCAGTGGTTCCCTGGGAAAGAAAGTTGGAGTCGGCGTTCATTGTCATTAACAAAACGTGCTCAAGGAAGAAGGAGATAAGGGAAGCGCACAGGTGGAGCTCTTATCAAATTGGTGTCATCTTCTTAAAGGGATCAAGGAGAGACAATGGCAGAAAGCACCCTTTTCACTTCTGGTTAACCCCACAGTGTGTGATTTTTTTTTGTTTTTGCCTCGCGCGACCCCCAAGCAACACCTGGAATGGAAAAACTTTATCGTGAGGACTGTAATAAAAACTCCCAAGAAAGAATGAAGTAACCGCTATGGAGCCGGACAATGCCCCGTACTCCAAACTCAAATCCACTGGAGTCGGGGGGTGAGTCGATTCATTTTAGAAAGCAAACAAATAGCCCATTTTCTCTTAATTTATTGTTTATTGCATCCGGTCATTTGTGTGCTGGTGCGCATCACGTGTGTTCTAAATGCGTGTCATGTCCATTTTACTGTGTTGTTCACGTTAAGTTGCTGACTAGCATCGATTAAAAGTTGCAATAGGCTGTTTTTGGTGCAGAATTTTATTTATGTTCATCAGTATTTTAAGAAATGACACAATTTTAAAGTTCATATTTGAACATTTGAGGCCGTTATATACTGAACAGGTTGTATATGTTTAATAGTTTATGGAAACTATTCCTCGCTCTTCAGACAGTTCAGTGGAAGCCTGCAGTGCAGTTCGCTGTACTGCTGTAGCCAATTGTACCAGAATGAGCTGCCAAACGATCTGGGACTGATTTGACCGAGATGTATGAGAGGAGGAGACAGTCCTCTCCTCCTCCTCCTCCTCCTCCTTCTTCTCCTCCTCCTCCTCCTCCTCCTCCTACCCCCTCTTTCTCTACCCCTGCTGTGCATTTCACTCTGCCGGTTGGCCCCTGGCCCTATGGGAGGGGAAATAAAAATCAAAATGTTGCATCATATAACCCTGCTGGAAATATGAGAGACTGCACACCTCCCTTTTTTGGCTTCTGCTTATGTCAGCGTGAGAGCAGTGAATGGGAGGCGAAGTGGAGAGAGGAAAAGTTCTTCAGGGTTCAACCAAGTCATCAGTGTTTCAGTGGTTGACCAGTGGCTTTCTGTGGCCTCGGGGGGGAAACCACACATGTAAAATAAATCACTTTAACTGCATTAATTATGGCACTTGTCACTGCGCCTGCACTTGGAACACCACTTTCTCAACAGGCGCCCAGCTTCACGTCAATAAATCAATGTATAACAATATATAACAAATATATCATGAACTCTAAGAGTGTCAACATCAAATATTATTCCTCTCATCATTGTCTAGTCTCATCACAGATAATTCAACACCTTTAGAGCCATGTCTTCTCTATTTGTGAGCAATCAATGCTCCTCGTATTGTTCGTCTTCAGGAATAGATGTTGCACAGGAGTCAGTGATGTATGATTGCCTCTTATACCTTTTTCCACAAAGCCCTCTCAAAACCTGCCTCCTGGAACTTTCTTGGAATCATAAATCCTGAGGTGATTCAGTGTTTATTGGTCTTATCAGAAGTGGTCCTGTGGGGAGCACTCACCTAAGTGCTGTTGAGCAGTAGTTTATCTGCTCAGGCAGCAAGATAAGACACAGCCTCTTGACCTGAATCAGATGTCAGACTCTGAACAAAGCGGAGCTGCAGCTGCTCTCCTGCAGCAGGTCTGTTCACGGCGATAGGTGGCATTACAAGAGTATAAGGCACTTATTGATTACTGAAACAGGCAATCGATTGATAAGATAATCAGAACTATCTACTGGTCACGGCTTCAAATATGCAAAGATAATGTTGCTATCTCTGTTTCATGTCATTGACTTGAAGGAATGAATAAATGAATGACAGCATGAACTATAGTAGGGTACTCTGTAGATGGCATACCTTGTAGGCTTGAAAATTGTACACATTTGTTTAGCTCGTGTGACCCATTCCCCACTCCTCCACCAAGTTTTGTGGAAAACGCTTGCTTAGTTTTTATGTAATTGAGGAAACCGTTGAAAAAAACGCCCTATCTAGGAATTTTAAAGTCAAAAATAATATTGGATCTGTCTCTTTATCCTTATCCTTATCCACACCTCAATGTAATTTTGGCCCATGCCCCATCCTTCCACCAGTAGTAGTTTCTGTGTGTAATCCTGCTGACAAACAGAAAAACCAGCCAGTTAATCAACCAATGGACACGCGTGAGAACATAACCTCCTTGGCGGAGGTAACAAATGGATTTAACATCTGATCACACTAAGTAAAAAAAAAAGGATATTAGGCTATGGATACCTTCTATTGAAAATTTGTGATTGCTTTTCACTGACCAATCAACCATTGAAAGATAAAACCTGCAGTGTAAAACCTTTGACTTCCGTGTGACGCTATAGGCTCTGCTATAACCTGCTGTAACCTACTCCATCACTACAGGCACTCCCTCCGTTAGCTCTGGCAAACCAGTCTCTACTGGTCGATGTAAAGTGCAGCACTAGAAGGCATCACAGACTCCAGATTTATCAGCTTTATGTGAAATCATTTGGCAAGGACTTGAATGATACTTTCATTAAGTTGGATTATCTTTGTCCTGACTATATGCCATGCATTTTTATAGTCTTTTTGTCTGTCTCTTTAGGAGAGTTCTGATTCTTTGGACGATAATCTGTTGGACTTGCTCTCTAAGGCTCGCACAAGCACAAGGTAAGCAAACTCTAGGGCAAAGGTGGTGAGTATTTATTTTCTGACTTAGGCAAACACAGAATTGTGCACGCAGTGTCACAAAAGTGCACGACAAGAAGTGTGGGCATGAGAAAATGATTTATGGGAGGTTACAGGGACACTCACAGGTATATGTCCTTTGCACTGCAGCTCAGTGAGACTATTCAGTTCCTTGATGAGGTAATCGTATCATTTTATGGTGTTTTAATAGCAACAGGACACAAAATACATAAAGGAACTGCAAATAACTACTGTGAGTACGTTGCCTCAACATAGGCCCCTTGTAGTGGACATGTTTATCCTCTATCCAGGGATCATCTATGACCAAGATAATCAGCATCTCAATTTTCCATTTGGAGCTCGGTAAACTGTATCTCTGTCAGTATCGCCAAAAACTCTGATTGATTGTGTTTACTCTTCCCTGGAAATCATATTTAGTCTATGCAGGGGATTGGCTGCTCTTCTCTCCTTTTTTTCCATGAAGTGGATGTTGTGTACTTGACTTACGCCAGTAGTTTAGAACACAGATGCCTCTCAGAGTATGGCTTCGTAAGTCAGTACTTTCGCAGTAAGCAGGGCATTCATTTTATTGTGATGTGTATACAAAGTCAAATAACACGACGTGTCTGTTTTGGACATTTACTTTGTTGTATCCTCCTACGGTTCATTCATTTAATTTTATACGTCCCTCAAACCTCATAAATCCGCCTATGTCCAAGGCGTTCTGTGACCCATCACAACCCATTCCTTCTCTGATAAGTGAGTGTCTCATGTTGACTCACATTCACTTGTGTCTTGTTGTCTGATGTAATCGGCTATAAAAACCCTTATGTTGTCTGACTTTGCCGTCTCTCTAAATCTGCCAGATCTCCATCCCTTAGATCTCTTCCCAATTTTGGTAATGGAAGTGGTGAGTGATAATTGTTTCTGGCATTTACTGCTTGAGTGTTTCCTCCTATTACAACTGATGAATACTCAGAGACATAGATTTTTATGTGTGAGGACATGTTAATTGGCAATCTTAGATTCTATTGAGACTATAGATTTGTCCCTTGATAATCAGCTTGGCTGGTGTGAAAACTCATTGACTGTTCTTATACAGTATCTTTTGTTAAATATCCTTTGAGTGTCTTGAGAATATGACTTGTATAGTGAAAATCATGTATGGGGAAAGTGACTGCAATCACAAGCTATTCTTTTTGTTTGAGTGGCCATACAGTGTATTAAAGGCCAAATGCAGGATTACCATTCCTCGGCAGCCGTCAGCTATAGCCCAATGACCGCTACATCTTCATTTTGACCTGAGACACCAGAAGGAACTCAACTGTCACCATCCATTGGCCTTTAAATGTTAATATAGCTACATGTGCTTAAACTGCCTACACATTTCCTCAGAAGGGCCAGGCCTTGATCAAGGTCAGCTACAGTTTAGTGCAGCATCCCTGGAGCAGATGTGTGTGCTCAGTACCAGCCTCATCCAGATGGTGGCTCACCTCTCGGTGCGTGGAATCAAACAGGAAACCCTATGGTTGAAGGCCTTGAATGCATCTTGCTGCATCCTTTATGCAGAGAGCGAACAATTTGAATAATAATGATGTTGGTAAATAATTCATATAAAAACCCTGGGAAGCCACTCTGATACAAGGTGTCCCATTTCTCATTCAGACCTTTCAAGAAAAGAAGTTATCCTTTTGAATGTGTTATGGAAAAAGTTAGCCGAGGCAATTTTTGGCGACGATTCCTTTGCCGGCCAGTGTGTGTTCATGTGCTGAGTCAGAGAGCAGCAATTCACTCCCAGTTTTTTTTTTTTTGAGGAATTATGCAACCCATAAAACATTTTTGGATGCAGAGTTTTTGAAATTCCTTCTTGATCCTTCTGCTAACAAAGATTGTATCAAGTGTTAAGAACCACTTTTGTTACTTAGTTCCAGAATGAATGTCTAGTTGCATTCATAGTCACTATTAGAAGACTTATTACTGTAAAACAGCTACAGAAGTTGTTGCATTAACAGCGCAATAGTGGGAATGCATTAGTCCGTGCACTTACCAGGTTTTTGAGAGAAGTTCTATTCTTGAGCAATGCATTGTCTCCAGGATGTGTTACACTTATTTTTTTTCAGTCATCATTAGGTCACAAAAACCCTTAGGTGGGCCAGTCTACACACTTATATGCAAGGGAAAGCTTTGGAAGTCAATCGCAAATCACAAAATGAAAGAACAAATTTGTTTTTTCTAGTATAAATAATTCAAGTGAGTGCTAAATGGCGAGGTCAACTGTAGACAGTGTTTGGTTTTCAGTTTCTGTTAGATGTTTCTTTTCCATGTGTGGGTTTTTCAGTCCTGCTGACTTCCCAGTGCGTGCACACACTGAACGGGGTTTCCCTGCTAACATGTTTAGTATCTGTACTTGTTTTCCCTCTGCCGATCTGTAATTCATCATTTTGCATTTTGTTCTAGTCGTGCCCACAGTTGTTTGTGATTAGTCTGGAATAGGCTGGATATTTGAGATGTATATGTAAGCTTTTAGTTTCAACATTGCACATACTGAAGGCATTAATGCATTCTGTTCAGCGCACTGTATGCTGATGGGTTGGGGATGACCAATTCTTTATTTCTTTATCAAACAAAAAGCTTTTGTTTGACATTGCTAATGACTTGCACCGGTGCCTATGAATAGATAACAGAATAATGATGGGAACATTTCCAGCCTGTTTTGATGTTCAAACCAAAAACAGATTTAACTTCTTGGTGCTGTTTTTTCAGTGGTCCGCTGAGGTTTGGGACAACAATGTTAGGTTTAGGGGTTGCATATGACATCGCTTTTTGGAATCAGATTATTTCCTTGATACAGCGAAATATGGATTAGATTAAACAGAGGTGTTTATCTAATTAGGGGCAGAATACAGTACACACAGCACCATAATGTGTGAAAATTCCACATATTTTCCACCTGTGAGATGCAAGCAGCAATGAAAACCTGCAGACAGCAAACACTGCTATATATTTTCATGCCCCCTTTCAGAACAGTCATCGTCAATCAACAGACATTACCAGATAAATTGAGATGGCAGGAAGACACCTCTCAAAACTTTGCCACTGTCCTCCCCTGGGACTCCTTCAGCCTCCTCTTCCTGAGCGTGTTCTAATTAAGACTGATGCAACCATTACATAATTTGGGGCAATCCCCAAAACTGGATATTGATGTGCGGTCCTATCTCACAAGCTCTGCAGCGTTTTTAAATTGCTTTTGCCGGAGTATTTCCTTTAGCCTAAATTTAGACTTGTGAATTCTCAGCTTGGCATCACAACGTAATTATCACTTATGTTGCTGCGTCGTTGATTTTTTTTGTTAGTTGATGATTTAATGCAGACCAGTGCACCACAGAGGGAGGCTGTTAATAGCTGTCTTACACAATTAATATTGTATTGCCTTTTAGAGAGCTTATGAAGTGCACATATGAAGTGAAATATGTTAAGCAATAATCTTTTTCTCTGTCCCTTTAATTATGACATCTATATATTGTGATAGTCTTCCTTTGCCTTCCTGTAGTCTTCCTGTAGCCTGTGCCTTTACAAAGGTGTCGACTTAAAGTTTCCTGGAAAAATAAGCCTAAAGTGGTGCATGTAAAATACATGTCCTGTTGTTATAGAAGCTAAAAAATCATGATATCATGGTATTGTAAATGTGAGTTCCTTTTCAATATCTCTAGATGCTTTCTGCCTACAACATTTCTAACTTCTTGCTCTTTTTTTTTTCAGAAGTTGTGGATGTTCTGCAGCAGCTTGGGCTTTCTGAACAAAGGGCAGGCAGGTTGCCATCTTCAGGTGCTCGATCCATCCCTAATGGCATCATCCCTTTCAAGTCAGGAGTTATCCTCACCCCGCGGGCACGCATTCAGGTGCCTCTGCACACTGTTATCCCTCCTACCTACAGCTCCACCAATCTGTCCCTGATCCTCAGCGTATCTGTTCATCGCATCAACAGCGCTTTCCTTTTCTCGATTCTGTCCAAGAAAAGGAAAGTGCGGCTCGGAGTGCAGTTTGCACCGGGTAAAGTTCTGGTACACATGGGGCATAGGAGCTCTGTCAGTTTTGACTATGATGTCCACGATGGCCAGTGGCACAGTCTGGCCTTTGGCATCGAAAGCCACCAGGTATTCTTTCTCACCTCTTGTGGAAAAAAAAGTTTACATGCAGATTTGCAGTCTAAAAAACAAGAGGCCGTGGATGCAGAGGACTCTTTCCTGCTGGGCAAAATGAACCCCAACTCTGTGCCGTTTGAAGGTGCCATTTGTCAGTTTGACATTTATCCATCTGCCAAGGCAGCTCATAACTATTGTGATTTTATTAAGAAACATTGCAGAGAAGCCGACACGTATCGACCTGTGTTTCCACCCCTTCTACCTCTATTTTCCACAGACTCAAACATTACTGTCACTCACATTACCATGCCGTCATTGACAAAGCTATCCAAAAACTCCCAGAAACCCACTTTGGCCTTGACCGAGGAAAGCACCAGAACTACCATTCTTGTTCCAACTTACAGTTCGCTGATGCTGAACATAACATCTGCGTATGAGACTGTGAGGAATTCAAAACCTGGTGCTGTGTCTGTTTCTCCACCGGTTCGTCCAGAGTTGGAGAGTTTGTTTAAATTTCCAACTCAAACGGCTACTACGTCTCTTAGGATCGCCGTGACAACTTCAACATCCAAACCAACTTCACGTGACAGTACCAGAAAGAACACAAAGCAAGGAAATACAAATTCTCAGAAACCTGTCGAAAGTATGGATTTACCTGCTTCCCGGCCATCTGAGAAGACGTCTGACCTCCAAACCACCGCTGCTTTCACTCAGGGCTCCTCATCAAATGCCTACCTTACCCATAAACTTCAGTTGACCACAGTAGCTTCAAAGCAACCTGAGCCAAAAGTGGCCGTTGTTCAGGATGCCGAACACACATCGTTTGTTCCAGTCACTCCAGCTGCAACAGATGGCTTCCAAACATTTGACCTGGAACCAACCCAGTTCTCACTGCTAGTTGGACCACCTGGACTAAAGGGAGAACCAGGATCGCCGGTGAGTGTGTGAGCTCTAAACAAACACAATACACATCTGCACCTTAAGTCCTTTTTACAAGTGCATGCATGTTATTTACACCTTTGAGCCATAGTAATTGCTTGTTTGTACATGCACTTCAGGAGTATTTGTTTATCTTATGACTTGCTTAAAGCAGTGTTTTAGTGTTTATTCTATGAATTAATAACTAATGAATGAGAGCATTAGAATTTTAATTGACCTGTTTTTAAATGTGTGGCTGCCACAGTTCTATGCCTCTGGATAATTTCCTAAAATGTCATTGGATCATTGTCATTGTCAAAAATCACTAGAAAACATGAACAAAAGAGGGTCTGTTTTCTCGTTTTCTGAGACGGGATGTGGTCATCTGACTAACATTCTACTATTAATTACTCCATTCCCTTTCTTCATTTTTTCATATGAAACATAAGCACATGGTGCTCTGTCAAATTGTCGCTGATAAATGTGTGATTTTCTTTTTCGGAACAGTGGCAGAAATAGTCAGGTTCATAAGTGGCTTACTTAGTGTTTGTCTGAGTAACAGGACTTGCATTAAGGTGTTAAATTCCTTTGAAGGGGGCGGACAGCTGCGAGATTGGAAAGGCAAAAAAAAAAAAAAAGTGTATAATTTTGACCAGTAAGTGGTTCGCCACATGCTCCATTGTTAAAAAGGACTTCGCTGTCTTGTATAGAGCCTGTTGGAGCGTTGGACCCCCTTGAAAACGAGATGATTCATCTCAAGGGGTTTAACCTTCTAAATAAAACGTATCCACCACAGATGAAGTCATAAAGGCATTGCTTTAGTTCCATCATTGAAAGCTGTAGTATTGATTTAACTTTAAGCATCACAGACTCCGGAATGTTCCCATGATGTGCAGGAATCGTAATCCATTTGTTGTCTTTAAAATACAGACTTTACAGTTCTTATGAACAAATTATATTTCAACCAAATGTGTACTTCTTTGAAAATGTTTAACTGTAATTATAACAGGCTTGAATGGAAGTTTGAGGTTTTGGATGCGTGTAAATAATTTTTTTTTAAATCGCAGTTTATTGCTTACGTTGGACGAGAAGTTTCGGTGTGAAAATGCTAGAATTGAAAGGTTACCAATGAAGAGAAATGTAAAAGATCCCTTTTTATTACGTCATCTTAATGGATCGAAAGACCGACCTTTGCAAGATCAGAGCAAAGAGTTAATAATGAACATTACTGAAGTATTTTATCATAACATTCAACCAGCATTTACTGTGGACTGTATACGTTGATATGTGGTTCTGTCAGGCACAATTCTTCTGTTGACCAGTAAGTGGTTCGCCACATGCTCCATTGTTAAAAGGACTTCTCTGTCTTGTATAGAGCCTGTTCACCAAAAAGAGTGTTTTAAGTAAAGCTGTCCCTGAAGCCATTCAGACCATTTAAATGAGAAATGAGAAACCTATCCCAAGAACTTTCAGCATTTTTTCCCCCCCAGTCATTTTAGTGATGACTATGTTGAGTTTTTGATCCCTCTAAGCTGGGCTCAGGGTTGATGTTAGTGGACTGTTTAATAAGGAATAAGCTTCAACTGCTTATAAGAGCAGGAATATCTTTGAAAGTAAACACAGACCTCTTTTACATTACCATAGGGCTGATAGGTTCTTCAACACGCCTAAGAAGGAAGAAGGCAGGATCAAAATCAATGACTAGAACATCAAGCAAAGTCTTAAGTCAAGGACTAGTTACAGTTCTGATATTTATGAATCCAAAGATTTACATCTCTGAATATTTTCTTAATGTACTGCAGGCTTCTTGGATCTATGAAACAATAGTTCATGAGCTCATAATAAATACATACATTAAAGTCCCTGTAATGTCATAACATGACCAGCATCAGAGTCTCATTGTGTATGGATGAATCAAATAGATCGTCATCTTTGCAGTTACTGACCTCATTAACCAGAACTGGTGTCTTGATGAACCGCAATGGTCTTTGAAGCCTCAAGGTTTCACAAGCTCATATTGTAGGGCTTCTTCAAAACAACCTCTTGTGGTTCCCTGTAGGCTGTCAAATCATTGTGTTGGAATGCACCGCTCAAATGTGTGGGTCGGTATCTTCGCAGATGCTGACCTAATTAACCAGACCTGTTGTCGGACAGACATTCCACAAATACGTAGTTTTTGTGTCAACGTCATTATCAAATTCAGTGTTTCAGTAACATTTATTAAGTCATGGCAGATGACTCTGATATTTTTTGTAGCACGGAAATCCCATGCCAAGTTGTCAGGCATTTAGGCTAAAAGAGACCACCTGATTTTACTTTTACCAAAATAATCTCAAGTCAAACTATGACTAGAGTCAAGTCATGCATTTTTATTGTACAGTACACAAATTTATATCTATAAATTGTACAAATTGTTTCAAAGATGTGAGCTTTACAGGCATGAAATTACAAGTTTCATCATGATATGATTTATTGATTCTTTGGACAAGTTGTTTTTGAGGCTCATCTTTTCCTTATTCCTTTAAACCTGTGAAGCCATAGGGGAAAAGTAATGGATTCTAACATGTCAAGCAAACTCCGGTCCCTCAGACTGACCGCTGCTTAGATTCAACCCACCAGAGCTCTGCTAATTCATGTATGAAATTGTTTTAAAACTAGCTGATGTCCATAATGAATGTGATTGGCTGTGGCTGGAACCTCTGCAGACCTCCCTGCCAGGACAATGAGTCAGACTTACAGTCCATGCAGTGGAGCAGATTTGTGCAGAAATTATATTCGTTGCAGAGGCACAGAGCTGTTCTAGCCTCTAACAAGACGTCCTAATGCTAACCAGAATTTCACTAATGGAGGGCTTTGTAGCTTTCAGCTGACATTAGAAAAAAGCTCAAGATGTATTGATTGAATATCAACCTTGACTGACTTTTACAGGTTTGACTCTGAATACTATATATAACTGTTTGTTTTGTCTGTTTTTCTATTGAAGACTGTTCAAGACTCTGTTGAAATGACAAGACAGCAGCTCTTATTCCCCCCTTTGTATTGTGTGTATGTAGACTTGCTTCACCCTGTCCCTGACATCTTTTAGCTTTTCTTTTTAGGGCCTTCAAGGACTTCCAGGATTGCCAGGAAAGCCAGGGAAGAGAGGCCCAGTGGTGAGTGTCTCCCAGTCAGTGACACATTTCCTATTCATTTTCCCAAAGTTTCTTTTTTTTTCTCCCTCCATTGCTCCTTATCAGTCCAACCCCAAAATCTTCCATATGTATTAGCCTAAATCTTAATGATGCCTTAATTGTGAAAGATCTGCATTACAGTGTGAGTACACCACTACTGATATGGAAAACCCTGGAGTATTGTTAATGAAGCACTCAGTGACATCTTTGGATTACAGAGCATTTTTCAGCCAGACGTTAGTTTGCTTTGGCTCCGGGTTAGATATGCGCTTCTCCGCTGCCAAGGTCCATTTGTGAAGCTGGAGACCAAACAACCATAAACTAAATCTGTGGATTGCCAGTGTGAAATTAATTGAACACATATGTTAGATATTCAGTGGACATGGAAAAAAAACAAGGTAACTTGCGCAAGTATTTATATAAATCTCAAGAACAAGCACTTTCTATCCCTTACATAAACATTAACGCTACTTAAATCAGGCGTAGGTCCTATATTAACATTGGTGAATGCTTCTAGTGTATTGAATTGAGTTCTCCAGTGCCATGTCTCTTATTTTGGAGCTCAGTGTCATTCTGCAAATGCGAGCTCGTGGTGGGGCCACATGGAGCGAGTGCAGATGTTATTTTGAGTAACAAGAAATATAAGAAGAGAGAAAAACACTTGAAGATGATTCGTCCCAGGGGATGGTCGGTTATTTTAATTCATTTCGAAGACATTGAGCTGATGGTTGTATATGTAATTGCTGCAATGTAAAGTGATTCTGAATCTCTCTCATTTATAGATGATTGAGGCAGATTCCTAAGCTGAAATAAGTATGCTCAAACCTAAAGTAGTGAAAAGAGTCAAGATACCAGTTTTGGCTTTTTCACAATGCCTCTTGAAGGTCTCCTGCATACTTTGTGTGCTATACAGAGGAGTGTGTGTATGAGCTACCTGCTGCAGCCTGTGATACTGTGTCCTGCAGTCAGGGCTCAGTGGGGTGGGTTGTGTGGGAACCCAATCTCTGTAAACAAGGAAGAAAGAGGTCTTTGTCCCCATCTTATTAACGCATTTAAGACCCTGTCTGGAGCTCAGCAGCTTTATCCAGTAGTACACTAACCTCTATTGAGGTCATTCATCATCAAGCCGCAGGCCACACTGACTCACAGGAAAAAAACAAACAAAAAAAACATAGATAAATAAAAAAGAACCAGAGGGTGCAGTTCAGGTTTTTGGTTATTGTTTTTTTTTGTGTGTTTTTTTTTCAGCTTACAGGGTTTTCCTGTTTACTCAAGTATTAGAAAGAATGACCTCACAGCTACACACACGATCTATAGAAAGTTCTCGAGTGTACAAACATTAAGAATGAAAGTGACATTCATTATGGTAGAAGTGTTAATACTTTTAGCACACCATACATCCATATGCAGAAAATTGAACATTGACTCACATTTTGAAACTGCTTGAGAATTTGTCACTAAAAACGGGATCTGATGTTCTACTGTAATTTTGTAGTTTGTGTCTGTTTTCAAGGGCAATGTCCTGAAACTTGAAACATTTAGAGTTAGATGAATGTTTGAAAGGGATTTTCTGGAAAGAAGGATGGATGTGACGATCAGTCCTCGCTACGGCTAATGGTTAATAACACAAAGAAGAGCATCAAATGGAAATGTTGTAATGTGTCTGTGTTTAGGCTGGTACAGCAACATCTGATTCTCTTTATTTGGGACGTTTAAGACCAAATGTACTGCATTATTGCACCATTTTACCCTGGTTTGTGTACATTTTTAAGGGAATTTGTAACGTTTACTGGAAAGAAGGTGGAATATGAATC